>OY728161.1:2031251411-2036251411 GCA_963277665.1 Viscum album | reverse complement strand
GGCCACAGGGAATAGGTGGACATAGAAGAGCACAAGTTCAAGAAGTTGAAGCATATGACTACGGAGCACCGGATGTCGGGGGATAGGAGCGGGACTTGTTCCCGACATGGAGGCCTTTGTTCTTGGTGTTTCTAGTTTCCATGATGTTTTTGTTTGTGGTTGTTGTGTGTCTATGTACTTGAGATATAGTAATAAAAGACACTTGTCCTTGTGACATTTTCTTTCCTTCCCCTTTGTGTGGTTGATACCGAGAGGTTCCGGTTAGAACTGTTGACTTGACCCTCACTTTCAAGATTCCTACTGGAGGAGACCCAGTGACCACACACTGATGCCGACAGTGTGACTCAACCCTTGGAGGCAAGAGTGACTATTGGATCTCTTGGTAGTAGCATCGAGGCCATACGACATCATCCAAGACATGTAATGTATCATTCATGTCAGGATTGACTGTATTAGGCAAAGAACGTGGTTCATCCAGAGGATGAGACAATATTTTTCTTTTTCGGCAAAGGGGAAATCTAAGAAGCTCTTGTAAGACCAGAGATGGTGCAGGCTATGATGGAGAAGGTGCAGATCATCCATGAGTGGATGAAGACTGCACAGTGCAGGCAGAAGTCCTATCACTATGGGAAAAAATGATTATTGCGACGGGGTATTTGCGACGGGTCTTATTCCCGTCGCAAAAACTCCGATTAAAAGGGATTTTGCGATGGTAAAATATTCCCATCGCAAACGGTTAGTTATTTGTGATGGAAATACAGGGCTCGTTGCAATTGCAATGGCGCGGTTTGTGCGCCAAAACGCAGGAAGGATAGTTGCGACGGGTAGAAGGCTACCCGTCGCAAGTACCCGGCAGTGGTAAATGGTATTTGCAATGGGGAAATTTCCCCGTCGAAAAAAAATATTCACCTAGTATTATTTGCGATGGGCCCCATTGCCATTATAGGCCGCTGTAAATCATATTTGCGATGGTCACCTACAACCCGTCGCAAAATACCCCACGGTCGTAAATACGTTTTTTGTGATGGGACTATTTACCCGTCGTAACAGATAATCCAACGGGAGGTATTTGCGACGGGTCCCGTCGCAAATACCGGCAGCGGTAAATAGGAAGTTGCGATGGGGATATCCACCTATGGCAAATACTAGTGGCGGTATATATGAATTTGCGACGGGGATATCCACTCGTCTATAATGGTGTGACATTTGCGATAGGCCCGTCACAACAACCTTTTTACCTACCTCCCGTAATTAATGCGGGCGAAGGTATTTGCGACGGGCCCCGTCGCAAATACCGGCAGCAGTAAATAGAAATTTCTGATGGGGAGAGCCGCCCATAGCTAATGGTGGCCCGCTGCCTGTATTTAATGCGGGTGAAGGAATTTGCGACGGTATCCCGTCGCAATACCTCGTAGTTGCGACAGTCGCCCGTCACAAATACGACCCTCACAAATAATCTATCCTATATATACAGCCCATCCGTTTTTTTCATAACAATCAGATCTCTATTCTTCTCTCTCTCTAATTTTCAGTTCTGAGTAGAAATTTTTTTATTTTAATTTTTTCTTTCGAGAAGAGGAAGGAAGGAGTTAGAATGCGCAGATAAATAAAGGTATTTATATTTTTTTTAATTGTTAAATTATTTTTAATTGTTAATTGTTAATTTTATTTTTAATTGTTAATTTTATTTTTTTAAATAATGTTTAGCTATATAGTATAATTAGTTTATGTGCTTGTACCAAATAATCAATGTTTTGGTACGAACAAGTAGAGGCAGCTCTGGCACAGATGTACCTAGGAGTGAAAACTCTGACAAGGTGTTTCGAGCTTAACTCAGGGTAACCTGGTACACGACAACGAGCCATGCTGCACTCTTGGTTCGACACTCCTGGGGGGATGTTTTGGTAATAATTTGAAATAAATATATAATTATCAAATAATTAAGAAATAATTAGATTTAATTATAATGATTATCAAATAATTAGTAAATAATTAGATTTAATTGATTAGAAATAATTAGGAAACAATTTAAATAATTAAGAAACAATTAAAATAATTAGGAAACAATTAATAAGAAATAATTAGATTTAATTAAAATAATTATCAAATAATTAAGAAATAATTAGATTTAATTGATTAGAAATAATTAGGAAACAATTAAAATAATTAAAAAACAATTACAATAATTAGGAAAAAATTAAAATAATTAGGAAACAATTAGATTTAATTGGGAAACAATTAGATTTAATTAGGAAATAATTAGTATAATCAAGAAACTATTAGTATAATTAAAAAACAATTATTATAATTAGGAAACAAGTAGTATAATTAGAAACAATTAGTATAATTAGGAAATAATTAGTATAATTAGGAAACAATTAGTATAATTAGGAAACAATTAGTATAATTAGGAAAAATTAGTATAATTAGGAAACAATTAGTATAATTAGGAAATGTGATTGACGGCTCATCTACCTCAATTTTTTTCCATTTGTGTGTTGAGGCTTAACTGGAAACTCCTGCCTCCACATGTAATATCTGCTTTTACTATCAAAATTATCAACCTCCTCGCCAATATAGAGGTGAGGAGGTTTATAATTCTGATAGTAAAAGCACATATTAGATGTGGAGGCAAAAGTTTCATGTCAACCTCAACACACAAATGAAAAGAAAATTGAGGTAGATAAACGGTCAATTACATTTGTTTTTCTATTAATTAATTGTTTAACCACCCGACGTATATGCATATCTTCATATTTCTAATTAATAACAAAATTAGTAACATAATTAGTAACATAATTAGTAATATAATTAGTAACATAAATAGTAACATAATATAAAATATTATATTACTCTAATATTAATAGTTAAATAATAATTATAATATAATTATTTTATTATTATATGTTTAATATTTATAAAAAAAATATTAATATTATTAATATTATAAAAAAATTTATTAAATATTACAATTATCAATATTTTCAACAAGTTTTGCTTTATTCTTAACAGTTCAAATCTTTAAGGGTTGCCAATTTTCAGGTCATGCCCAATAAAAAGTTTACATCAACCGTGTCCAATGTAAACTCTATAATTGTTCATGCTTGGTTGATCACCTCACAAGTAGCCTTGCAATAGGACAACCCAATTCATGTCTTTCTCATTACCTATGTCATCCTATTGCAACACTACTTACGAGATGATCAACCATGTAAGGACAATTATAGAGTTTAAATTGGTCAAGGTTGACCCAAAATTTTTATTGGGCATGACCTGAAAATTGACGACCCTTTAAGATTTGAACATGTTAAGAATAAAGAAAAATCTGTTAGAAATATTGAGATTTGTAATTATTAGTAATAATTATTAATAAAATTATTCAAAAATAAAACAAAATCAAGTACATGGTTATAAATTGGCACAATTTCCAGCGGATTGACGACCACCTTTTGTTCAACGTCTCATATCTTTGCTACTTTCTCCCACTGAAATCAGTATGAAAAATGTGATCGAACGTTTGTCAGAACAAGTTTTTCATACTTATTTCAGTCGGGAGAAAGTTTAAAAGAGATGAGTCATCAGACAAATCAGAATAATTAGTAATATAATCTTCACAACAATGATTACAAAATTTAATTTCATTATTCAAGCATATTTCATTTTTCCAAGTATTTCTAAGTATTGATAAATTAATAATAATTAGTGGGGATGATTAAAAACTAACTGTGTCGCCTATAATTATTGGTAGTTACTAATAAATAACTGTAATTATGTATCATCTTTTTTAGGATATTGTTTCTTATATCAAATTATTTAACAATAGTAAAGATTTTATATTTTGTAGAAACATTTATATGAATATGGAACAAGGAAATAGATATCAATCATTATTAGATGTTCGTGCTTGTATAAATCAGCGCAGAAATCCAAACGGTTCTAGTTTAAATCTTGTATATGTTGATGGTGTTGAAGCTTTCTTATCATTTGCATCATCAAACCCGGAATTTGTTTCTGAATGGACAATTAAGTGTCCATGTAAAAAATGTGATCTGAGAACGTTTGAGACATTTGACATCGTTGGGAAACATCTCTTGCGTTACGGTTTTCAATCAGATTATATTTTTTGGTATCAACACGGTGAACATAGTTCCAGATAAGATACTAATAATTTGATTTCAGGTCCATCATGGTCTCAGAATTTAGTACATGATGTTGTAGGGTAATCCGTTCAACAAACAGAATTTGAGTATGATGTTGATTTACCTCCCGAGTTGGCACCATCTGACTTTGCTGAGTTGTTCAGGTCTGTTGAGGATGCATTATATCCTGGTTGCAAGATAAGAAAATTAGTAGTAGTTGCAAAATTTATGGCTATTAAATCAGATAATGGAATGTCAAATAACTGTTTTGATCAGATATTTTCATTAGTTAATGCACTGTTACCTGAAGGAAATGTGTAGCCTACTAATTATTATGAGAGAAAAAGACTCCTTCGTAATCTAGGCCTTAGTTATCAGAAGATCCCTGCATGTTCAAACGATTGCATCTATATTCTGGTGAAAATGAGTCGTTGGATAGTTGTCCCACATGTGGAAAATCGAGGTATAAAGAAGCTCAATCAGGGAATTCTGGATTGATTCCTGTAAAACAGTTGAGATATTCCCCGCTTAGACTCAGGTTGCAATGTTTATTTATGTCTCAGAACACATCGACAATGATGTCATGGCACAAAACCAATATTTCAAATGGTAAAAGCTTGATTCATTCATCTGATGGTGATTCATGGAAACATTTTGATCAAGTGCATCTGTCTTTTGCTTTAGAATCTCGGAATGTGCGATTAGGTCTTTCTACAGACGGTTTTTGTCCATTTGGATCTTTTGGTAGTCAGTATTCCTGTTGGCCTCTCTTTATAACTCCGTACAATTTGCCTCCATGGATGTTGATGAAAGAGCCTTATATCTTTTTGACATTATTAATCCCAGGACATCCGAAAAACAATAAGGATGTATATTTTAAGCCACTGATTAATGAGTTAAATTTATTGTGGAGTCATGGTGTTGGTACATATGATGCTGCTGCGAAACAGAATTTTGTAATGAAAGTTTCTTTGATGTGGAAAATTAGTGACATCCCGGCATATGGTATGTTATCTAGCTAGAGTACACATGGTCCAAAATAATGTCCTTACTGTATGGGATACAATAAAGCATTTATGCTCATGAATGGAAAAAAACCTTTCTATTTTGACTATCATCGCAGATTTCTTCCAATCGATAATCCTTTTCGGAGGAATAAATATCATTTCAGAAAAGGTAGAATTGAAAGAGATGAACCTCAAAAAATTATCTCAGGTATAGAGTTACAATCAGTTGTATTTTCATTAACTTCCATCACTTTTGGACCGATAATAAACCAACAGAAAATTCATTGTTTTGGGAAAGAACACAATTGGACAAAAAAGAAACTACTAGAAAATAGGTCTATACCCACTATTTCGCAAATAACCGTGGGTATAGGGTACCCCTATACCCATAGTTTTCCAAAACTGTGGGTATATCGAATGTATGTGAACCTATACCCACGTTTGTTCCAAAAACCGTGGGTATAGTTTTGTTCTAAGACCTATACCAACAGTTTTCAGAAAACCGTGGGTATAGAGTATTTTCAAAAGACCTATACTGACAGTTCTTGAAAATCAACAGTATTGCATTTTTTTTTGAAGACCAATACCCACGGTTCTCCAGATCCATGGGTATAGCTTTCCCGCATTATGGAGGGGAATAAAATTAGGCTGGACGTGAAATTTTTTTGGCGGGAAGACATTTATACAATGTTTAGATTAACATATTTACGTAAATATAAAAAATTAACTTCAAAAACTTCGTAGCTCGGTTGGCGCCGCATGAGTACAATGTTAAGCATTAAGTGCGAGTTCAAATCCCAAGCTGCCCATTTTTTTAATTTCAATACAGTATATTAATATATATAGAAAGATATATGAATTTATTGTAGATAAATGTCACGTCATGGTTGGTTTATCAGTGGGGCGTGGTGCGATTCCTACCCCGAGACGCGGGTTCGAATCCAGCGTTTGGTTTTTTTAAGAATGTAAATACATAATATTAATATAAAATCACATATATATGTATATATAGGAAATTAAAATTATAGCTTGGTTGGTGTGATGGTGGGGAGAAGCCGCGATTGACAGCCCGAAGTCCCGGGTTCGAAACTCCCAAAGTCAGGTTTTTTTGGAAAAATATAAAAACCCCATGGTTTGAAAACCGTGGGGGGTGTTGTGTGCCACACTGTTACAACGTGCCACACATTTCACCCTCCTATACCCATGGTCTTCACAAACAGTGGGTATAGGTTGAGACCCCTATACCGATGCCATTCCGTCCCACTGTTCCCAAAACCGTTGGTATAGGCTATACCCACGGTTTTGGGAGCTATACCCACGGTTTTGAACCATGGGTTTAGGTCGTTTTTTTAGTAGTGAGAGCATTTTTTGGAATCTGCCATATTCGTCTGATTTATTGGTCCAACACATGTTGGATGTCATGTATATTGAGAAGAACTGTTTTAATAATTTATTTCATATAGTTTTGGATACACCTGGTAAAACCAAAGATAATGTAAAGGCACGATTAGATCTTGCCCAAATTTGCAGGCGAGAAGAACTTGAATTGTTTGAAAATGTTAGATCACTCAGATTAATGAAGCCAAAAGCAAATTATACACTGACTAAAGAGAGTTGCTTATTATTTTGTCAGTGGATTGCAGATTTGAGACTTCCAGTTGGCTATGCTTCCAACTTGGGCAGATGTGTTATAAATGGTCATATTACTGGATTAAAAAGTCATGACTGTCATGTTATATTGGAAATACTTATGCCTATTGGATTGAGAGGTTTTCTGAATTCTAATATTTGGGATTTGATAACAGATATATCATATTTTTTCTGAGACATGTGTGCGGAGAAAATAGATTACGATGCACTAAGCAAACTGGAAGAAGCTGTTGTTTTAATTATATGAAAAGTAGAAAAAATCATTCTGCCAGATTTCTTTGACTCGATGGAACATTTGATATTATATTTTCCACATGAAGCAAAATGTGGAGGTCCGGTTTAGTTTTGATGGATGTACCCATTTGAGAGATGCATGAAGAAATTGAAGAAAAAATTCCGTAAAAAAGAATCAGTTGAAGGCTCAATTGCTGAAGCTTATTTACAAGAAGAAATAGCTTTATTCTGCTCTCATTATTTTGAATCTGAATATCCCTCAAAATGTAACCGCATGGGCCGGATTGAGGGGAATGTTGATGATGATATGAACAATCAATTATCAGATTTCAATCAGCCTGAACTTGTCTTTGGTGGAGTTCATGATAGATGGATTTCGGATGATGAACATCATAGAGCTCATACATATGTTCTACTCAACTGTGAAGAAATGTCACCAATTGTACAGTGAGTGTTCTTATCCCTTATTATATAGATACTGTTATAGTAAATTAATCATATTGTATTTGTAGGTTATATGATGTTCATATCAAGAAACAATTTCCACAAATTACAGCATCTGGATTAGAAGAACGTCGGCAAAAAAAATTTCCTACTGGTTTCAAAAACTGGTAACATACATTATTTTTTAATTTTACATATAAAATCAATTTATTACTTGTAATAGTGATAAATGTTTTACAAATTTTCAGGTATCTGTACATGCTGATAAGATTGATAGTCGATTGCGTATTTTGAGTAGCCACCATCCAAAATGGTTAAATCTTATAATGCATATGTGGTGAATGGTTATCGCTTTTATACACGTGCATATGGGGAATCAATGAAAACAATGAATAGTGGTGTTTGTTTGAAGGGATCACATCATAGAGATATTGAAGTTGACTTTTCCAGCATGCTTGAAGAAATTATTGAACTATGTTTTTTGGGATAGAATTATGTAACAATGTTTAAATGTCGTTGGCTAGATACTGATAGAGGCTTGCATATTCATCCAACTCATGGAATTGTTGATATTAAACAGAAAATTCTTTTTACTGTAAATGAAACATTTTTATTGGTCATCAGGCACATCAAATTTATTATGAAAAATACTGTGCTACTGAAAAAGAGTTGGATGATTGGTAGAGTATAATAAAAGTTAAATCTCGAGAAAATCAGTTTACTCAAACTGAATGTGGTTCCACTGAAGTGCAAGGAAATGAATTTTTTCAGGACACTCCTTAAAACACATATTTTTTCCAAAGAGACATGAATATTGAGGATGACACCCCACAGTTAAGGGATGATGATGACGATGTTGTCAATAATGTTACAACTGAATTTGAAATGACAAGAGATGATGATAGTGAAACTAATATAAAAATCGATGATGTTGATGAGGAATATGAAGAAATTTAAATTGACAACTATGAAGATGATGATGAAGATGAACATTGACATAATAAAATGCTGGTTTGAATTATAACAAGTATATATCTATACATAATAGTTATTTTCAACTGTTTGCTAATAACAATCATTTCATGTTTCTGATGGACTCGGAAACGTTTTGTTAGTTGCTGGAGGCTGATCTACCTATGGATGATGAGGTTCTTGAGTCATCTGACCCTCAGGCAGTTGGCACTACAGGGATCACTCAGAGGGGGCGTGGTCTTGCCAGACTGATGATTCCAAATCCTATCCTGAAGTGACGTCCACCTCTTGGATTCGATGCGCACACGCGGTGGTATGGTAACCCGTGTATTTTAGTTATATTTCATTATAATTTATTAATATTCTAAATGTTTGATTATTTATTCTTTTTCCACAGTTTTATGCATGTATCTATTGGACAGGGGAGCGCTATCTTACGCAATTATTTTTCTAAGCCCTGTCTCACATGAGATCAGATTCCCGCGGATGTGCAGGCCGCCATGTTCGATCATTGGATGGTACGTAATTAATTTTATTTATTTTGAAATTTAATTCATTAATAACTTTATATTAGGGTTTATGGTATCCCATCAACGAGAGCATGCGTGCCACTATACTCGTGGCATGAGTGGTGTCTAAGCTTGACCGTTTCTATCAGTTTTTGCATAATGTGAGAAAGATGGCTGTGAGGAAATTCGGAGTGATAGAATTTGATGAGTCCTGTAGAGCCCACCGACCAGAGTACATTTCATCTCACGTTTGTGATAGATTATGTACACACTGGTTGGGTGGTGGTTTTCAGAGGAGATCTGCATTGGGTCGACAGAATCGGGGGAGACAAGAGGTGACACATCGAGTCGGTAGTCGTACATTCAGTGCACATAGAGAGCGTCTTCTAAGTACTTTTTCTTAATATTTTATACAACTTTAAATATAAAAAGTTTATTTTATATTCATATAGGAAGACGAGCAGCCCAATATTTCGGCGTAAGGCATTTATCGGAGAATGTACATTGACCCGGCTACTGGAGAGATTAGAGGTGACCGCCAGCGTCAGATTGTGGTTAGTTTTATTTTCTCTTCAGTTTTCAAATTAAATGAATATAATCTTTTCATTATTTTAATTTCTAATTGAACCTTAAGGAGTCATATGAGGCCACGACCTCTCAGACACAGGCTGAGAGTCAAGACGAGACGGGTGATTAGACTAGTTCCCATCATTTTGATGAGATGACATGGATGCAGATGACCCAATATGGTTTCAAAAAGGGCCGAGTAGTTGGTATCGACTCTCATTTGACTCCTGTAGCTTATTATGGTACTGCTACGATGTTGGTGTCCAGCTCGAGAGGAGCTCGTGGAGAGACATCATCTTATTCCCACAGTATCAGGAGCAACTGCGTGCTCAGAGTCAGCTTATAGAGGATTTGCGTCAGGGGCAGGAGCAGATGCGTCAGTAACACGATGAGGAGATGCGTCGATGGCAGGAGCAGATGCGTCAGCAGCAGGATGAGGAGAGCCGTCGATATGAGGAACAACATCGGGAGTATATGGAGTATATGCGTCGTCTGACTAACAGTTTAGGGATGGAGTTTCCTCCACCACCTCCTCCAGGTCCTCTAGGTCCTCCAGATTATCCTCCCCCCAGGGATTTTTTATATGTAATAAACATTTGAGTTCATAGTTTATTGTCATATTAAATATTTACAATTCCTCTTTCATATTGGTCCGAATAGTACGTGATTTAATTTGTTTTTATTTTAATAAATATTTTATTACTTATTAGTTTTATTTTTAATGTCTGCTTATTTTATTAATATTACTTTTAATATTTTATATTTATTGTTAATATTGAGAAGTTTATAATTTTATAATTTTATTAATATTAATATTATTGATATTATTTTTTCATAAATATGTATGTTTATTTTAATAATAATATTATTATATTAATTTTTTATATTAATAATATTAGTACTATTATTATTATTTTTTGATATTAATATTTCATACTTATATTATATATATTTATTATTATTAATATTATAATAATATAATTTATTTATATTACTATTATTATTATAAAGATAGTTTAATATTATTATTATTATATTAATTTTTTATATTATTAATATTAGTATTATTATATTATATTATATTATTTATATTCATATTATTATTATTTTATATTAATATTTCATAATTATATTTTATATTTTTTTAATTTATTTTATAATAATACAATTTTTTTATATTATTATTATTATTATTATTTTTATATAATATTATACAATTTGTAATAATTATTATTTTTTAAATATTTGCGACGAGAACATTTACGACAGGAAATCCTACCGTAAATGATTTTTTTACTTTATGATTTGCGACGGGACGAATACCCGTCGGGAAAACCTTTCTGTGACGGTCCATCGCAAATACCTTCGTCGCAAGTATTTTTTAAAATTTCGCATTTGCGATGGGATTCTGACCCGTTGCAACTATTATATCTGCGACAGCCCGTCACAGATAATTTTTTTTTATATATAAACAAAAACTCATTTGCGACGGGGGAAAAATACCGTTGAAAATAAATGTTTTGCGATGGAATCGCCACAAAAACACCTATTTGCGACGCCGTTTTCGGCAACAGGCGTTTTGCGACGGGGCTCCATCGCAAAAGACCTTTTGTGATGGGATCCCGACGCAAATATTCAGTTTTCCTGTAGTGTATGCTGATAGGAGACGGAGACCACTAGAGTTCGAGGATGGCGACCACGTTTTCTTACGGGTCTCACCTTGACATGGACAACGAAGATTTTTTCGGGGTGGCAAGTTATCTATGCGCTTCATCTGGCCCTTACACCTCAATTGAACTAGGTACATGATGTCTTTCCACATATCTCAGCTAAGGAGGTACGTGCAAGACTCGACCCACGTCATCGATCACGGGGAGTTGGACATCGATGACGGGATGACCTTCCTGGAAATTCCAGTGGAGATCAAGGATCGACAGGAGTGGGACCACCATGGACAGTCGGTTCATCTAGTGCACATTCGTTGGTAGCACGAGAACCTCCAGGAGAGCACATGGGAGCAGGAGGCTCAGATGCATGCTCGGTACCTCCTTATGTTTCCCTAGTTTGTGTTGTAGCTTTAAGGGGACGTAAAGACTTGAGGTGGGAGTAATGTAAAGACCCAAAAATTTCATGGGAAATTTTTTTACTTAAATTATTTGGAATTTTACGAGTATGTAGTTTCTGACAGAACCTAATTTTGAGGCCCAGTGTGCCCGGAATAATTTGTTGAAGTTTTCTTAAGCATAAATTAACGTGCCTAACCAGTTTTACTAAAAAAGTGGAATAAATCTTAAACTGTTACTTGGATCAGAAATCTGAGGACACAGTTGTGCTCATGATGGTTGGTTTACCCAAGGCGTGACTTAATTTTAGTCAGCACAGGCAACCTGTGAGAAAACCCGAAAATGGCATAACCGTAAATAAAATAATTAAATAAAGTTATTTTATTTTTAAAATTCTTATAACTCTCAAATGGTAACTTGGATTAAAAATCTAAGTCCACCATTGAACTTATAAGGGTATGCTTCCTTTGAACAAATACTAACTTTTCCCAGCACGAGCAACTTGAGAAAGATAGTTTTTGGTCGTAAATAAAATAATTATGTGACAATTACTTTGTTGTAAAATTCATAACTTCTAATCGGTAACTCGAATTAAAAATCTTAGAGTACCGTTGAGTTTGATGGGGCATGTTTCTCCTATTCATAGCCTAATATTTACCGCAGTGGTTCGAGGGTGACTGATAATAATTTTCCGAACTTTTTTTTCGGGTACGTTCAGTAAACGTACGAGCGGCATTTTATAACTTTTGAACCGGTGCTTGGAATCAAATTTTGAGGGCACCATTGAACTCGTAGTGCCGATATTCGATTAGTAAGACTTTCACCTCAATAACGGATGATCGGGTATGAAAGTTAGTTTTTGGGGTTTTATGTGGGTTAACAAAATAAAATAAGTGAATAATTTATTTTATTTTGTTAAACACATGCAGTGCGGATAAAGTCGTCAGAAGCTCCACATGGGAGTTGGTGGTGGAACCGCCACACCCTAACCTCCCATTTAATGTGGAGGGAGAGGAAACCTCTCAACCCCCCATCAATTAATTTTATATGTCGATGTAAAATTTATTGCACTCAATTAATTTTAGGGGTCGACGAAAATTAATTGTTTTCAGTTAATTTTATGTGTCGACGAAAAATTAATTTCTCTCAATGAATTTTATTATTTGACGTGAAATTAATTGATGTCAGTTAATTTTATGGGTCAACGTAAAAATTAATTTCTGTGAATTAATTTTATGTGTCGACATGAAATTAATTATTGTCAATTAATATTAGGTGTCAACATAAAATTAATTCGTGTCATATGTTTTGATGTTGGATATGTGGGGGAAACTTCTTGGCATCCACCACTCATAAGTTGTGCCAACACACCTCTTAAATTGCGCCAACGATATTTAATTCCCTCGACCCCCTTTTTAAATTATGTAACCGCATCGTTGGAATTTAGGAAGGTTCAAAATAAATGAACCGTCATAAATTCCATGATGGTTACATACCTCTCCCCCTCTCCTATATATAGGGAGCTTGGGAGATGGTTTTGGGACGACTTCACCAAGAGACGAAGCGCTGGTAAAGTATTCTGATGCCCAACACTTGGAGAAATCTTATCCTATCCAACGAAGAACGTGAAGAACACCAACGACGATCTTCCACGTGATTCTTCTTCGACCTTCCATCCCCAGAAACCTATCCTCCACAACATCGTCAACAAAATGACGCAGCTCAGAATTGGGGACGTGTGGCGGACGCGACGAATGATGGTCTTCATAGTCTTCCTTCCGCGACTCCGCCAACGAGCGACGAGCAAGAGGTAGGGGTTTTATTTTTATTTAAAGTATGAAACTTTCCCATGTTCTTCCTTTCTCTCAAAACGAAAAATGGTGGTTTTTGTGTTTCATATTGTAAGAACCTATTGCTACAACCCTAAACGCGGAGGGTCCGGGCCAAACCAACATTGCTCGAACCCTTCGGTGTCCTTTTTGTAATGACTCCACGACAACATGGCAATGAGGCGATGATGATGAAGGCGGTGAACAAAGGCTATGCTACCCGCGACCTCCGTAAACAAGGCCGCCCCCGCGGCCCCCTGGCGTGCACCCGGTGCCCCGTACCCCTACCGGCACACCCACGGCGCCCTGCCAACGCACACTCGGTGCCCTGCCAGTGCACCCGCGGCGCCCTGCCGGTGTGCCCCTGATGCCCTGCCAGCGCAGCTCGGCACCCCCCGGCGTGCTGTGCTGCCGGCCTGGAACCCCACGCCCTTGTCGGCGTCCTACCCGGTGCCCCTACCGGCGGCCGGCCCGGTGCAACCCAGAGCCCCCACGGCACCCTGTCACGCTACCCTGTGCACCCCCGCGCACTGCCCAGCATTCGACACACTTCCTGGTGTACCCATGCCCTGTCCAGTGCACCCGCAGCCAGCCGGAGCCCAGACGGCCCACCCGTGCCCCGCGTTGTCTACCCACTGGCCTTCCAGTCACTGGACTGCTGAACCAGCTTGCGACACCATCACGATGTCGTTGGTCGATCCAGCCCGGTCTCTCGGGCTGAGTTACCGAGCCGCCTACATGGCGACTATCGGGCCGAACCGCCCTCGCGGTCCGCTGGGCCGGGCCCAGTGGAACAGGTCAAAACATAGCGGGCTGACTCACCCAATGGAATGGGTCACACCCAGAGAGTCTAACCGGGTCGACCTGGACTAGGTTGGCACAGTTTGGGTTACGCTAAGATGGTCTGATCGGGTCGGACCGAACTCGGGCTCATTACTGGCCCATTACCTTTTTGGGCCATATCTTTGGCACCAGACGTCCGTTTGAAGAACCGTCAGCGGCACCGGTACTCTTGGAGCATAGCCGTCCATTTTAGTATACCCCATGGGAGTTTGGGGTGTAGTTGAGATACGGCCGGGTTGGTTCTTATACAAAACCAACCGGGCCCCAGGAACAAAGAGGCTAATAACTCACGAACCAGACGTCCGATTGATGCACTGTCTGTTGCGTTAAGACCCCTGTGACGAGGCGGTCCTCTGTGATACTTCTTCGTGGGTCTTTGTGATACTTGGAGTATCTACCAGTGGCTTGTGGAGCGGATCTTTCCAGAGGTGTGCATAAAGAGTACGATAACCTTGTAGCTGGCTGAGACCTGAGGACTGCTTGTCTGATTTGATTCAGAGTGACGTGCATAGCCCAGTGGGGAGCACTACATTGTGAGGTGGCTAACCCACGGAGGAGGAGCACTACTTTTTGAGGTGGTAGACCCGCGGTACTCGTCAGGATGAGTACCTCTATAGGCAATGAGGGGGAGCACTACTGTGTGAGGTTGCAGACCCATGGTGGAGGAGAACTACTTTGTGAGGTGGCAGACCTGTGGTACTCAAAAGGAGGAGTACCTCAGCAGTCTAAGGTTAGTGAGTGACACCTCGGAGTCGTGACAGGACTACTGCACTCGAAAGAGGAGGAGTTCTCCAGCAGTCATGTTTTTCATCATCGTGAATAAAAATCCCGGTTTGAGCTGAGTCAATGACCTTTGTGTTTTCCTCATGATTGAGATGGGTTAGTTGATAACTTAGGTATATGTATGGGCATATACCAAATTCAATGTTATCCATTGAGATAATTATTTGTTGTTTATCCTTGTTGGATTTAGTGATACCTTGAGGGTCTCGGGGTCCCTACTGAGTATCGTTATACTCACCCCTGCATGGGTTTTCCCCACACCTTGTTGTGTTGGATGCAGAAGATGGATAGAACTGATCGTGGTTGAGGCTTGTAGAACTAGATGGTACTCGGAGGTGGACTTCACGATGAGACAGTAGCTGGAGGTGGACTTCACGACGAGACGGTACCCAGAGGTGGACTTCATGATGAGACGGTACCCGGAGGTGACAGACAGACGTGGAGAGCTGAGGTGGCCATCTGTACCTACACTTCAGGTAGGAACTCTGGAGGACGATCCATGAGCATCTTGACACCTTCATGCTATTTTGTCTTTTCCTTGTACTTTACTGTTGGGCTTGTATTTCCGGCCCCCTTTGTACTCTCAGCACACCTGTCTTATTTCATTACTTAGTGTTTTCTTCGGCTTGTACTCTTTTTGTGTGTTTGTTTGCCTTTCATAAAGGCAATGCCTTCCCTTTTTATCGGGATTTACGCCTTTGGTTATAGTCACCAGCCCCTGGACTATGGAAGGTGGGCTTGAGGTAGTCACGGCACGGGTCCCGAGGACGGGTCGTGACAATATGTCTGTCCAAACAATGATATAACTTTAATTTAAAAAAAGTTAATTAATATTAATATTTTATACAAGTCTTTATATTACTACTATATAAAGGGAAAACCATGTGAATAAAAATTTGGATTCATTAATCCTTATATCATTTTTATGAAAAAACATAATTTTGATACTAAAGAAATTGGGATGAAAATAGATGAGTTACTAGAAGCGTTTGATCAAAAAGTTTCACATGATAAACTATTTCTGATTTATACAATGTAAAATTACAACCCTAAAATCTAATAACCTAAAATATATTTTTCTTTTTTAAGTTAATTATTTGTTTTTTTAGGAAGCATTGTATTTTGTTTGCAACCAATATAGACACCCTCAAACATTTATTTTTTTGGATACAATGCACGAATATTTATTCAACCGACCAAACATGACATATATTTTAAATTTTTAATACCTTTCAATCATAATTTTATAAGTAAAATTATAATTATATGTTTTATTATGTTTTTTAACTAAAAAAAATATTATGATGGGGTGGTAAATAAATATACGATAAATCAGGGCATGAACCCAGTTTCTAAAGGAATAAAGCATATAGATTACTAAAAATGGAAACAAATTAATGTGCATATATAAATATTTAACTATCAATAAATTTCGAAATAATTTTTTTTCCAATGTCTCTATAGTTTGTAAAGAAAGAAAATAAAAATCGATTATGGATATTATGTTTGAAAAATTTTGAGAGGGATCAAAATGCATGAAAACCCCACTCCCTGAATAGGTAATTTCAGATGGTAATTAAATTTTCAACAAATATATTTCATTATAATTTATTTTAATATATTTTATCAGCACTATCATGTTTTCCATCAACCATTGAACTTAAAAGAAGAAGTAATTTTTTTTAGACATGTGTGGGAAGCAGACATGTTGTCAAAATATATACAGATAATAAATTAAGGTGATTACCTTCTATTTTTGTAATATAGTATGATTTATGACCTTAGAAAAATATTTGGGGGGTGAAATATTTTTTTTAGAATGATTATATATTATATTTGATATGTTTCTCAAGGAGAAGTATATCAGAGGAATGAAATTTTTTTATAATAATTTCCATTCAAACAATAAATTTTTTGAGAAATGGTGGAGATATAGGTAGAGTTGGAGGAATAGGTGGAGGCGGAGGTAGAGTCGGGATCAGATACTAAGGTGGAGGTGGAGGTAGAGGTAGAGACCAAGGTGGAGGCCGAGGTGGAGGTGAAGATGATGATCTACATTGAAAATAATAAAATTATTCCGAAATAGAGTAGAATGATCTTAATACCCATATTATGTTTGAGAAAAATTGTTGAAAGTTCGAAAATCACATCTGAATTAAGATAATATTTATTGTACTGGTGTTTTAGGTGGCTTAGTGATTTTTTACACTACTATTTTAAGGGACATTATAAAATAATTTAAGTGGAGTAATTTTTTTCATGAAAAAAAAATTGCACTAATATTTTCCAGTTGTTTATGAAAGGAAAAAATTCTATGAGAATATTATTTGTACTCTCAAATATTACAGATGTGTGAAGGAAACCCCTCACCAAGAACTAATAGAACAATTACAAAAAATCAAATGCAGTTGGTTGATAATGATTTCTCTACACTACAAGGAATGTGTCTTTTTAATGGAGCCAATACTTACTTGATAGTCATAAAAAACCATGTCAATCATCAAAAATGAATTTAATTGAACTTAAATTATTGAGTAAATATGTTTCTCAGCAACCACTGAAGTTTTCTAGTGTATGAGAGAATTATTAGAGGACAACTAGAATTTGGAGAATGTGGTAATAAAAGAGGTATGGTGTCAAAGTAATCATGATATCAAATGAAGAGAAACATCTGTATGAAGAAATACCAAAAAAAGAAAAACATGTATCAAATAAAATCATAATGCATTATAAATCCATATGAAATAACACATTTTGAAAAAGAATCTAGTTGTTTGTTCCCAAACTGCTAAATAATAAAGAAATAATGAATTTCATTGACAAAACCATAAATTTTTAGAAAATAAAATTATAGTGGTTTCACTTTGCTGTGTGGTGGAATTATTTTGGTTATTTGATCATCAATTGTCTACGTGATACAATTTCATAAATGATTTGAAAATTTATAAAAGTATCATTAATTATCCATGTGCATATTAATTATGTAAAATGACCCCATTTGATAAGATATTTAATAAAAAATCATCATATTTATAAATAAAAAATACATTAGAATAGGTATTTTACAAATATGATGAATAAATAATTATGTTGTAATTTTAGAGTTTATCATCACCCATAAAATGCATTTGGATAATTTGAAATTGTTATTAATTTTACTAAATAGTATAACCATCACAATCAAAACCAATAAAACACAATCATATTATTTTGGTACTTTTGAAATATTATACATATATTATTTTTTATGGGTAAGAATTAAATAAAACATAATCTAATACATGATGTGGCCAATATTACTCAAAGTTCCCATTATTAGTTAAATATTTACATTTTAATATAAAAAATTGTCACTCACTAAAAATAGAGAATACAAACTAAAATTATCATGAAATTTTTGTAAAAATATTCATAATTAATTTGTTACATGAAGGAATATGTATAATATCAAAACCATAATAAATGTAATTTTTATTAATCAAAGTGTGAGTTTCTAGTTTAAAATGAAATTTTATTAAAAAATAGAAGAGGCATAATCAAAACTGGGGAAACACATTTGGCTTGTTTTGATAATTTAGGAAAATGATTCATAAATCATTTTGTATGTGTATGAATCATCTTGCACCTCAATACGACAGATGGTGTGACCATTATAATTCAAACTGTGTATTTTTATTCAAAATTGACATTAATATTAGTAAAAAAGTCAACTGCCAAGCTCAAAACTGAGAAAATCCATTTGGATTGTTTTAGTACTTTAGAAAAAAGATCCATAAGTCATTTGAGAATGGTTATAATTATCCAAACTATAATATGGCACATGATGTACCTAGTATGACTCAAAATTTTCACTATCAGTTTAAATTTGAGATTTTAATACAAAAAAAGTTCATTTACTGAAAACTGAGAAAAAATGATTGTATTTTCACGATAATTTATAAAAATAATTCATATTTCATTTGTAACATTTATGAATCAGACTCATGTCAAATCCACACACAATGTGACCGATATTACTCAAATATGTGTTTCTAGTTTAGAATGACATTATAGTAAAGAAAATATATGTGGAATACTCTAAACTAAAGAAACACTTCCAAATTGATTTTATAGTTTAACAAAATGATCCTTAAGTCATTTTAGACATATAAGAATCATTTTAACCTCAATCTGATGCATGTTGTGACTGGTATGACTCTAAGTGTGTCTTTTTATTCAAAATTAACATTATTATTTGTAAAAAATAAAACCAGTAAAACACCTTTGGATGATTTTGTTACTTTAAGAAAATTATCCATAACATATTTGGGACCTGGAGGATTCGACCACAACTAAATCTAAAAAATTATATGCCTGGTATGACTCAATGTATTCATTATCATTTTAAAATGGTTATTTTTGTACAAAAATATCCACTCACCAAAAATGAGAAAAAATGATTGAAATGTCTTGACAATTTTATAAAATGATATATAATTCATTTTTAATGTGTAGGTATCAATCTCAGGTGAAACCCATAGATGAGACCAATATGACTCAGTGTGTATATTTGTTGTTTAAAATGACATATTAGTAAAAAACAGTAGTTTCATTCTCAAAATTGAGTATAATCATTCTTATTTTTTTAATACTTTATGATAATGATCCATAAATCATTTGTGATGTGTAAGAATTAGCTGCATCTCAATCTATTTCATGGTATGATCGACATGACTCTAAGTATTTCTTTTTATTCAAAATTAACATTATTTTTTGTAAAAAAGAAGCTGAAATACTCAAAACCTGTAAAACACATTTAGATTGATTTGTTAATTTAGGGAAAAGATCAATAAGTCATTTTTATGTATATGAATCATCCATGCCACAATATTATACACAATTTTCTCAATATGACTCAAAGTGTACATTATCAGTTTAAAATTGATATTTTAACCCAAAAAGTGTGAATCACTGAAAATTGATAAAACATGCTCTAATTGTATAAATAATTTTGGACAATGATTTATTATTAATTATTTATGTTTATGAATCAGTCTCATTACAAACTCATACATGATATGATAAGTATGTCTCAAAGTGCAAGCTTGAGGATTAAAATGACATTTTAGTTCAAAAACAAGTGGTGTAATAAAATAAACAAAAAACCATTTGGATTGTTTCTATACATTAGAATTAAAATCATTAAGTCATTTGGGATGTTTATAAATTATTTTCATCTCAATCTAATTCATAGTGTGATATGTATGACTCAAAGTACGTATTTTCAATATATTTGTATCATTTTATTTTAAAAAATGTATCAAATCGCCAAAATGTAGAAGATAGGCCTAAAATATTTTCTCATCATTCTATATAATTTTTCATAATTAATTTTATTAATATTTTTTCTTATTATTATTTAGTTAAATGTCATGGAGATTGTTCTTAAATGTGAACAATAACTAGAGGGACGTCTATAAATCAACCGCAACTCAATCTGATACACAATGTTCCTAGTTTCAGTAATTTTTTGGTTTATAATTTATAAATTCTTTTAAATTTATTTTATTATATTATTACTAACATAAAAAAAATTTCTTAGCTTGGTGTGATCTTTTTATTGATCACAAGGGATTTTTCTTTTCTAAAGGTTTATTCATTTTCGTTATAATAGTGTTTCTACTTGTATTTTTGTTTTAAATTATATTTTTTAAAATTCAATATGTGTATATGATTTTTATTATTTCTAGGAATATTTGTTGTGTTCACGAGTGACATTATATAACACTATAATATTCACTATTTCTGTTGGTTTAGTGTGTTATTACATCACAATACGGTATTCCCCTTTATTAGTGCACTTATAGTGCTGATAAAGGACTCCTTTATCAGTTCTTATAGAAGTGCTAATAAGTGTCATCTTTAATAAGTCATTCTAAAAGAGATGATAAAAGGGATATTTTTCAGTAATTTTTTATATCATATAAATAACTATTTTATCAGTGTATTTATAGCACTAATAAATGCATAGGCCTTTTAGAAGCAATGCGGCAGTCAACGCTTTTTTTGCATTGATAATGGTATATTCTAGCACTGTTAAAGTCCTCTTTTGTAGTAATGTTTTTATTATAGGAAAGTCTTCCAATTAATCATTTATGATAAACATAGTTAACTGAGAATAGATACATACTCTCTATTAGTGGTCTCTTAATGGTTATAGTCATTCTGATTTTTTTACCAGAATGACTAAAACTATAAAATCATAGAACACCTTGTAACACACTAAAATTTCGTGTAATATATTATTCAATTAAATTTATACTCTATGTTTTTTTAATAAAATTATATACTAATTTTATATTGATATAATCTCAATATTTAATGTAGCTTTTTATTTTATGAAACAATGAGTTTAACTAGCATTATATGGAACAACAACAACAAAAATGATATACAACACCGAGCTTCAGCAAACTATGAAATAATATGATTCTAAATTTGATAATTATAACCTATATAATAAATAAGAGGGTTTGAATATTGTTAAAAAATTTAAGATATATATATATATTTATAAATATAAATTTATTTAAAAATTCTTAGTAAATAATAAGTCAATTTTTGTTAAAGTAATTATAATTCATCAAAAATATATTTTCTTCAAAAAAATTTATTTTTTATGATAAAATGTTATAAATAATTTATAAACAATTTAGAAAATATATTTGACATAATGAAATTCATTTTTTAAATCATCATTTAAAAATTAACTCAAGGTGAAATTTTGGGACTTTTTCGAAAATATTGATTTTTCAGTGAAGAGTGAAAAAATACCATTTTTTTGATAAACAATCAATTTTTTCAAAATATAATGTAATTCAAATGAACATTTATATTGTATTGTAGCATAATTATTTTTTATTGATACTTAAAATGCTTTATTACTTTTGAGTCAACATTGTATAGAATTTTAGTATAATGTTATTTTAATGTTGAAAAACGTTTTTTCTGAAAACTATTTTAAAGTGCATAATGTTTCATCAATTTAATTAAATAAAATAATCCCTAAATAGGAATTTTATAAATGAAATTTTATATTATATTTTAAATAATATTAATTTATATCAATAAAGTAATTATTATTAGGCATATAGTTAATATAAAATCATTTTTTATTGAAAAATACAAATCTTGAAAACCCAATTTTTCATAGCGTCTATTGGTTTTGATTTAAATTTAATTTTTTCAATAATATAGAACATATTTTTTAAAATAATTTTATTTTATTAAATCATAAATTTTAACTTATTAAATCATAATATAAAAATTATATTTGGGTAATTTTTTTTAATTTTTTTGAAAAGAATAATTTTTTGATTAATAGTTTATAATACAAAAAATTGAAAGCATCCTTTTCATTTAAATAATTTATAAATTAAATTTTTTTAAAAAATTATTTAAAATTAAATATTTTTGTATTATTATATATATTAATCTAATTTTGTCATTTTAATCAATTTCAACTTGAAATTGGATATTGAAACATTTTAATCTATTGTATATTTTATCTTTAAAAACTCACATTCTCATCATGTCTATGGGATTAATTTGGAATTAAAATATTACACTTATGTGAAATTAATTTGTTAAACTATATTAGATATTTTAAATCATAATAATATTTATTATCTAACAATTCCAACATATTTTTTTATCAAAATAAAAAGTGATTGAAGTAAAAATTAATTATTATGTTTAAGGTAAAAATGAGATTACTTGGGGTTAAACTAAAAAGACATGGGTAAAAATGACCCATAAACATGTATAAAATTATTTTATGGCCCTATTTACATGATTACAACTCTATGGTTTTATAATTGACCATTTTACCTTTTTTACATATAAAAACACGGGATCACTAATTTCTTTTTAGAAATACCAAGTGTGTTATCTCACCCATTTATAAAAGACCACCCTTATTCATATCTTATTCACACCTTTAAAAACTTTTTATTCAGACAATACATACCCAAATCAATTTTAAAATTTATTATCCTCATCCTGTAATCCTTATTTTTGATATAAATCCATCATAAGAAGGATTTTAGTTAAATTAAAATAAGTATAACTAAAAACAAGGTAACATTCATCAATGTGTGATTTTATTTTATTTCATACTCCACCCCATTTAATTCTCTATATACTATGATTATATAATAAATTCATTATATTTAATATACTAATATGTTTTTATTCTATGTTCATGAAATAAAACCATCAATGATTCCATAAAATCGGTTATGAAATGATCATTCGTGTGTATGGCGGACTACCACCTCACGAACCGAGGTTGTTGTTTTTTCAATTACCACCTCTCATAGTTTGACATAATGATAGATTAATATTATATATATATTATATTTATAATATTTTTATTCTTATTTAATTATTAAATCATACATACCGTCATGATTTAAATTTTTTGGAAGATAATCATGTCTCTCTTGTGTATGGCAGACTACCTCCTCATGAAGTGAAGTGATTTATTTACTCTTTACATGGACGGAATTAAGTATTTTTTTAATGAAGATATGTGATATTAATAACATAATTATTATATTAAATACATTTTTACCATTAATTAAGGTTATTATGTCATTTTATTCCTTAAAATTTAACACCCTAAAAGATAATCACATCCTTCGGTTATGTGTAGACTACCACCTTCACAATGTGATATGACTCTACCTTTTCATATCCAAAAATCATGGATGATATGTATAATTATAATTAATGATATAATATTTCATTCAAGATATTATAATAATTATAAAAATATAAAATATTACTCACATTATTCCCATAATTATCATTGACAAATGCAAAAGTTACTCATGTGTAAGTACGGCTTACCGAGCCAATGATCGCAACATACATCATTTATAAAAAACATAATTTAGTACTAGTGTTATGAGTATAATTTTTTCCTAAATATTATAATTAAATATTGATTTTTATTTTTTATATAATGGTTCCATGATCAAGAGGACTGAAAATAATAAATCAAAACATGTATGAAAAACAAAACAGTTAGTACCCAAAGCATGACTTTAATAAGAAATTGTTCATAAATAGATTTAAAAAGTGAATAAGTAAATCATATATGGGATGATATATATATATATATATATTATTTTTTATGTTTCTAGAAAATATTTATTATAAGCTTATATATATTATATTGGAGGTTCTAATGTGTATGAAGGATGTCAAAACTTAAGGTAAAATATTTCTATATTACTTTTTTACTTCTCTATGAAAAATGCTTTATTCTCCTCCAATTTCACTTATGTGGTGTATATAATGAAGATTAATGTATTTTATGATTATTATTATTAATATTATGGGGATTTATATATACATTTTAGGATATCTCTTTCATAGGGTTTATGATTCAAAATTTAACAAACCGATAATGGATTTTTTTAAATTTTCTTTATTTAAGACATAATTTATGTTATCTATATATCATAATAAATGAGGTGTATGTACTACACATTTTTCATTTTATGTCACTAATATATTTACTTTCAAGATACATTATGTTTCATTTAATTTTATTCTTTCATGTGTCTTACAATTCAAATCTATCAATGTGTTAATTGTTTTTTGTTTCAATATCATAGCTTATCGTAATTGTTTAGGATTATACGTAAAATGATTAGATATTATGATATATTTCTCAAAACATCCAGAATCTATTTTGTTATGGTTATTACATTATAATACATTTTTACCTTCATTTTCCTCTCATTATGTGGTCAAGAGTTCAAAAGAATGTTTTTATTAAAAACATTTTTTTCATTAAAAAACACTTTTTTTCAAAAACCATATCTTCTAAAAATGTTTTAGAATTTTTTTAAACATTATTAAAATGAATATAAAAATTTAACTAGTTTTAATTTTTTTTAAAATATTTAAAAAAAAATTCAAAGTAGAATATATATATTTCTCAATAAATGTTTTAAATGACTTTTAATGTTTCCATTAAAAGTTTTCATGGTTATTTTAAAAGAAAAGGATATTTAAGATGTTTTATGTTTTAAAAAATTATTTTAAAAAATAATATTTTCTCCATGAAATATCCCTTGTAATCTTTCAGAATTAGTTTCCTTCCAAGATGACAACTGTTGATATTGACTAGGCTTTACTAGGGATATACACCAAGGATACCATTCTTATTCATTCTCTGAGTGGTTTATAATGAAAATGTGTTTTTAAAACCCATCAATATTCCAAGGGATATAATGTGATATAATTATTATGGAACCCAAATGTTTATTAAATTCTGTTATATATTTCAATGATGAAATTATAATGAAAACTATCTCTTTTCCATAGGTTATGATATGTTGAAAAATTTATGAAACCCAATTCATTTCAAGGGTTATGATATAATGAATTTTTCATGATCTTATGGTACACATATTTATGATTTTTCATGTGATGTTGGATAAATTATAATAAAGGATGGTGGTTATGTTATAACCAAATATATGTTGGACCTTTATCTCCCTCCAATGCATTGGGTAAATATGTATATCTCATGCTACAGATAAAACTAGAACTGGGAGTGCACTTGGTTCGGTGAGGGGGTTTTTCCTATATGATGGTATTGAGAGTAAAACTTCACTGCTATAATGTTTTGGGGAGTGAAACCATTCCATTATAAGGAAATGGTTCCCCGAGGGATGGTGGTGTGTCCCAACTATGAGATTTAGGCTCCCATATAATGCCCTTTTAAACTATGGTAGTGAGAGTTGATTATAATGTAAATGATTTTATATGATTATTTGTATGTCAAAATTCTATATCTTATTCAAATGTAATTCTCTCATGGGTAATGTTATTTGTCTATATAATTATTCATGACTAATGAACTGCCAATATTTATTTAATGATTAAGGATTATGATCATTGTTATATAGAATACGGATTTAAAATGATATCCTCATGTCCTCATACCCTTACATGTATATTATGATAACTCATCTACTTTTTTTACCCTTATTGAGAATCAGATATCATCCTTTCAAATTATTCCTTTCATAAAGATATGAATAAAGGTTGTATGTAGGAGTATGAAAGGGGAATATATTTTTGTGATACATTAAAGATCTTTCATGAATTATTATTATAATGTTACAATAATACAAAGGCAACAACTATTATGGTTTTCTGTCATGATTTTGTACAATTTAATGAATATTCATCTAAAAAGATGTAATACCCTTGTTTGAGAAACCTGGATTCCTATAGTTAGTATGAAAGGAAAATTTTAGTTATCCTTTGGAAAAAAGGGTGAAAACAATTCACTTATATCCTTATGAAAATTTCCAAGGATATGTTAAAGGATGATTCAAAGTATATCAAAATTTCATGGAACATTAGTATAGGATAGAGAATTTTGTTTCTAAGCAATTACATCCTTATTGAGATACTACTAGTGGATGTGCCTCAGGTAGTGAGGTACCTAGGGGTAACAACTCTAAAAATGGAACATTAATCTAGACTCCATCATCACCTTGTGCATGATAATTTGCCTTTACCCACACATGGTTTAACACTTCTATAAGATATTCATTGAAAAATTATAAACTCATTACAAACCATCATGAATGATTTAAATATATAATATCTATGAATGACTAAGGATAATTCCATGGTGTCATAGATTAAAAAGAACATTTCATGATTTGGATATCATATATGTTATTTATTTCATGATTATGTTGTTTTTTGTTATTATTAGTGTTTCTATCAATATGTTTTATGGTTCTAGTAAATGTTTGGAAACAAAAGTACACTAGATTAACATTGAATGTGATTGAAAATTTGACGATGGAAAGACAAATGGGATGATGATTGGAGTGAATGGCATTGTGATTATTACAAATTAGTTTTATTGATTAAAAACATGTAACTTAACCATCTCTTAGAATCACCAAAGAATATTATGAAATATATTAACAAATTTTTAGATAGTATAATCCATGGATAAATGAATATCTAACATCATATGTGTTGATAACTTTGTAAGAAACACCCAAGTGGATGTCTAAGAGGATTGAGAAGAGTTTTTTACTATGGAAAAAGAAATAAATAAATCTAGTAACAATAAATGGAAAATGAAAAGTTAAATTAATGAAATAGATGAAAATAATAGCCTCCCTAAGATATCAACTATTTAATGCCTGAAATTTTGAATGTATGGTAATTATGATAATTTATTCCCTAAAAGGAATTATTATTAAGTAAATAATCTAGGTAGTATGAGTAATGGTTATATTTCTCATGACGTAGATAATACAAATGAAATATGAATGGATGAACTATTAAATAATATGACGCCAAAACCTAGTTAATGGTGTATAATGAAAGTTAATAAATTGATGTATTTTTGTATTGGTATTCAATTAATTATTTTCTTATTAGTGATATTTTGATTATTATAATTATAAAACATCAATGTATTGTTTCACACTAGTTTTACATTAAGGAGTTTTATGTATAGGTTAAATGGTACTAATGGTCTATAAAAAGAGTGTAATGATAATGTGGTATTTTTATTATGGGGAGGTACCCATTAATATATTACAGATGTTTGTAAAATTGTTTTTAGTTTGGGTAAATATATTATTGATGTGGACGATGTAAATTGAATAGTTTTGATGACCTCAAAATGTATAAAGGTTTTTTGATAAAATTGTTTATGTTATCATTAATTGAGTTTACAAAATTATTGAATCTATGTAATATATTTAATAATCTATGGTTTTTTTCAAGGATTGAAAAAGCATGATTATTTTATGGAAATTAATATCATTACTATGTTTGAGGAGAATAAATGGTGAAGGTATTTACATGTTTGGTATATGAAAATCAAGACCTAATTTATGATATTTTGGAGTTTAATGTTATGTTGATTTTGAGAAAATTAGTTACTTTATTTATAATTTTTGGGATTTTAATCTTATGAAAGGGTCATAAGGACATCTAATTTGAATTTTTTTTATGTAGAAATTTGGATGGGGAATTAGATATTAATGTATTACTTCACCATATGAAGAATTATACATACATGATAACCTATGATTTTTCTGTGTTGATAACTTATGAAATATGGAATGAATTATAAATATATTTATGGACCACATGATCCATAAGTACATAAGCATAAAAAATTCTCCTTTATTTCTTGGAGTAAGAGAATAAGTGTAAATTGGTCAAGGAAAAACCATTGGATATGATTTTTCTTATAAAGTGGAATGAAATCAAGTATGTATTTGTTCTTGTGAAATTTATTCAAATTTAGAAAAATGATCTTGGAATAAAATGTTTTCTTATTACAATAATTTATGATATTATCCATGAGAATATTCATTTCTCCTTGATTTTTGATTTTTTCATCATTAACGTTATAGGATCTATGTTCTCCATCACAATCCATTAGTATTTGGGTGTTAGTTTTCACTTCTATGACTATATTTTTACTTCCCACCAATGTTATCCTATTTAATAACCTAGAATGTGTTATTCAAGAAGACTTTCACACATTTATTTCACTTTTTCATGATGATATTTTATTAACCATTTTTAGTATGATGGTTTCTATGAAATAATTATAAAATCACAAACCATTGATGAATGACACGTAATTCTAGGGATAATTTCATTCTAAGGGTGTAGAATGTATCACACCAAGACTCTGGGAAATTTTTTTTCATTTAAATTTATTATTTTTGATATTTTTCATTACATGTGACACTAATTTTAGATTGTGTTACACAAAATAATGGTCATGGATTTCGTTATACAAAACATCTATTTTAGATTTAATTACATAGAACAATGATAGCATCCATGACATGCGTCACCAAGATTTAGCGAACTATGAAATAATATTCTTTTATATAAGTCCACTATAACATAGTCGTTAAATAGGTGAGTATGAATATTATTAAATACTTTATGAAATATACATAAACATTTCATAATAAATATAAATTTATTTGAAAACTCTAAGTAAATGATCAGTCATTTTTTGGTAAAGTAATTATAATTTATCAAAAATACGTTTTCATCAAATACAATAACTATATTTATGATAAAATATTATAAATTTTTAAATTTATTTTATAAAATTTATTTTATCAAATTAAATTTATTTTTTAATTAATTATTCCAAAATTAATTCATGGTAAAATTTTGGTATTGGTTTGAAAATATAGATTTTTTAGTGAATAATGAAAAATATTGATTTTTGTAAAATTATTATATGTTTTCAATAAATAAAGTAATTTAAATGACCCATTATATATTAAAGTGATATATTAATTTATTTATATTTAATCCACTTAATTACTTTTTAATTTAACATTATATTGTATTATAGTATTTCTTATTTTAGGGTTTTTGTTTTATTTTTCTGAAAGTGGTTTTAAAGTGCATAATGTTTCTCCATATTAATTCATTAAAATAGTCCCTATGATTATTATTTTTTAATAAAATTTATATAATTCATATCAATAAATTATATTTTTTTAATATATTAATTATTATTAGACAATTACTAAATATAAAATCATCATATCCTTGAAAAATACACTTTTTGAAAAGCCTCTTTTTCATCGCCTATGTGGGTTTTGCTTTAAATTTAATTTTTTACACTTATATATATTATTTTACAAAATATTTTTTATTTTTTAAATCAGACTATAAATATTATATTAGTTTCAATTTTATATAAAATTTTGAAAATATTATTTTTTTGATGAAGAGTGAAAAATACTAAATTTTAATTGAAAACTGTATTTTTATTTAAATTATTTATAAAGTTAAATTATTTTAAAATTGTTTTTAATGAAAAATTAGTTCAATTATATATCCATTAATCCAATTTAGGTCCCAATAATCAATTTATTATTGATATTGGATAAATTTTATGTAAATTTGTGAACATTTTCTCTTTAGAAAACTCACTTTCTCATCGCTTCTAAGGGATTATTTATAAATTTAATTTTCATCTTCTATGAATATAATTCTGGAAAATTGATTCCATATATATATTCATAAAAATTTGTATTACCTAAAAATTTCAACTTAATTTTTTACTAAAATTAATAGTGAATTAAGTGAAAATTAATTACCGCGGTTAAAGAAAAAAATGGGTTTACCTGATTATAAACTGAAAATATAAGGGTAAAAATGAACTTTAAACATGGTTAATACTATTTTATGGAAAATGTTAGACCATTAAACTATATTTTTTATATTATTTAACATTTTTTACTCTTTTTAAATTTAAAAAATGTGATAGCACTCATTTATTTTAAAAAATACAAAGTGTGCCCTAACTCCAAATTATAAAATATCACCCCATCCTCTACCATATTATCAATATAATAACCATTTAATTCAGAAAATAACTGGAATAATCACTTCCAAAATTTAATAAACTCATCCAATAGGCATCATGTTTTTCATAAATCCATCCTCGGAAGGCTTTTAGTGCCAACATATGGGGGATACCTGAAGAAGAGGCAATGTTCATCAACAATCGTTTTTTTCTTCTTTCAGCCCCTTAAATTTTTATTGTACCATAATAATATAATAAAATAAGTATATTTCATATAATTCATTGTTATTATGTTATGGTAATTAAATAAAAAAATTCCACTTGGATCATATGGGTTATGAAATCATCGTCCGTGCGTACGATAGACTACCGCTTTGCGAACCGATATCATTTCTTTCTATTACCACCATTCTTTATTGGAAATAATGATGGTTTTATATATTATAAATTATATTTATCATATAATTATTCTCCTTTAATTATTATATCACACAGAACATCATGATTTCTTTTTTTGGGAATACTATAATGTCGCTCGTGTGTACGACAGACTACCGCCTCATGAATCAATGAGATTCGTTCAATCTTCACAAGGAATTTATTAATGATGGGATTAATGAAAATTTTTAATGTATAATATATTGTTTTTATTTCTGTTATTTTTACCCATTGAAATATTAAAACATCATTCATGTACTGGTGGACTATATGCTTCATGAAGCGATGTGACTCCCCCCTTTCATCACCACATCACATATATGATATATATATATATATATGTATGTATATTTAAAGTAATAATCTATTATTTATGTTATTATGATCATTTTGAAACTATAAAATATTATTTAGCTTATTTCCGAAACGATCATTCGGAAATGGAAATGTTACTCACGCATAAGTATGACCTATCGTCTCCATGATCGAAATATATATCAATTCTTAAAACCATATTTAATTGGTGGTATTAAATGTATCATTGATATATATATATATATATGATAATTATGTAATTATTATTATTCTATATATAAGTTAAACATTATCAAGAGTAAATAAAATAATAAATCAAAATATATCCATAAAACAAAGGAGTTATTACCCAAAACGGGTCTTTAAAAGAAATTTTTTAATAAACAGGAAATAAAAGGGAATAAGTAAATCTTATATGATATGATATATATTTATGGTTGTATAATATATTTCTAATAAACATATATTTATTATAAAGGAGTTTTAAATATGTATGAAATCATGACTTTAGGGTAACGGATTTCAATCTCACTTTTTTACTTCTTTGAGAAATATGCCATATTCACAACATATTTAGTTTACGTGGTGTATATAATTCTCATGAATACATTTTATAATGATTATCCTTAAAATTATTTTTATTTTCATATCCATTTGAGTATCTCTATTTTAGTTGGATTATTTTTCATATATTGAAGAATTGATAATATATGTTTTTTTCCAAATTATCATTCTTGGGACATAAGTTATGTTATGAACACATCCTCATCTATAAGGTGTGTATAATGCATCTGTTATATTTTAAATACTGATTTTATTTTTTTCAAGAAATTTTAAACTTCATTTTATTTTATTTTTTCATGGGGACAATGATTCAATGTTTCCAAGTAGGTAATATTCTTATGTTTCAATCTAATCATTTATCAGAATTATTTATGATTATGATTTCAATGATGAAATATTATGATCTATATTTTATAAAACCCATTAATTTTCTCCTCCTATTGTTATTTAATGAGAATACAGGTTTCCTTTATTGTTTCTCTCTTTATTTTATCATTAATTCAGAATAATATTTTTATGAATAATTTCCTTTGCAATTGAAAACTCTTTTCCTTACAAATCCATGTGTTCGAAAAATTTATTCAAAAATGGTTTAAACATTCATAAAAATATTTATTTAATAAAATTTTACCCATGTTTGATTTCTTTTTTAAAAGAATTTAATGGGTTTTTTCAAAGAGGAAATGATATTTTCCTCAAGAAAATTTTTAAATTAATTTCAAATAATAATTTATTAATTTTCATGTTTATTTTCCAAGAAAAAGATTTTTCAAAATGTTTTAATTTTTAAAAATTGATTTATTAAAACCTATTTTCGTAAATAAATTTCTCATGTAATCTTTCAAATTTATTTTCCATATAATTTTACATCTTTTAATGTTATATATTATTTATTAGGTGTATTAAATAATTATACCATTTGTATTATTTTTTAAATTATTTATTTTAAAAAAAAATCTATGAAACCCATATTTCTTCTATGAGATATACCATGATAGAATTATTATGAAATCCAATTCTTTTTTACAGGTTAAGATATTGTGAAATAATGAAATGATTTTGAAAAGATTATCTTTTCCTATAGTTATGATTTGATGAGTATTTTTGAGTCCCATTTCATTTTATGGGGTATGATATGATGAATGTTATATGATTTTATGACTCACATATATATTATTCCCATTATGTCCTAGTGGTTATATTATAACCAATGATGATGGGTACATTATAACCTAGAAAGGTTGTTACATTATAGAAAGAGATGAGTGGGACCTATATCACCCTCTAGTGAATTCTTTAAATATTTATAAATAATTATACAGATAAGGATGGAATAAAGAATGAAGTCAGTTCTTTAAGGGACTTTGTAAGATATGATGGTCTTCGAAGAGAAACTTTACTACTATGATTGTTTGGGTAATAAAACCATTCCACTATGAGGAAAGGTATACCATTGGGGATGGGTTGTGTTATTCCTAGGAGGTATATTCACCCATAGAGTTCCCTAATATGTTTTTTCAGTGAGCCTTGACTATTAAGAAAATAATTTTCTATTCTAATGTGAATATCACAATTCTATGTGTTTTACCAATGTTATGCTATCAGGGGTGATTTTATTTTATTATTAGATGATTTCTGTCTTAGGAACTATCAATATTTATGCCATGAATCTTTATTATGATATTTTATATGCAGTGTGTGACTTTAAAATGTTATAATCATGTCCTAATACTCTTTTATTCATGTTAAGTTATCTTATCTCCTTTTTACCCTTAATGAGAATATGATCTGAACCTTTCTTATGTTTCCTTTCCATATGTTCTGAATAATGTTTTGAAGTGGGTCTAAAAAAGGGTTTTATCTTTATGGGATAAATTTAATATCATTCATAACTCAAGAAGAATTTTTTATAAGTTTCCTAAATAACTAAATTATTGCATTCCTCATACGTGTTCTTAGTATAATGTAATGAATATCCATCTAAAAATATGTAAAATGTAAGAACCCGGATCTTTGTTTCATGTTTGTTTTTCCTTTTCTGGTCGTTTTTGAGAAAAGATGAGTTTCTAGAATTTTTTTAAGTACATGTCGTGTACTTTCAGAATACACACCGTGTACTCCTATGCCACTTGAAGCAATGTGTTGACTGTGTCCGGGCCACATACACAGTGTGTAGGGGTGAAATGGAGGTCACTTAAAGCAGAGTACGAAAAATCAAAATACACTCCATGTACCACAGAAGTACACGCCGTGTATTTTTTTCATTAAACGGACCTGGGTCGCGCCTGACGGATAAAATGCTCTCCTTCTTCAGGTTTTTCATCTGAGAGTGACCTGTATGACCGTGTTTCTTCTTCGAGCCCCCGATCTACCGTCCAATCTCTGTTTCAACCGTTGTCGATTGCGTTGGGATCGCGTCGGTAAGCTCTCTCTTATGATTTAGCCTTGATCTATGATTCCTCCTCGTTTTCAAGTTATCGTGGATTGAGCATTTTGGACGTTTTCTTAGATCTTCGACATTCGAAATAGAATCAATCGTCGTGGTTCACTTATATCGATCTCCTAGCATTGAGGTAGGTGGTTTGTTTCCCTGCGTTGAATATCCTTGAGTTTTGGTTGCAAAAGTGCCGGATACCCATGTATCTGGTATCCCGGGTTTGGGATTTTGATCCTATTGTTTATTCGCCTTAGATTTATTGTTAGATTATGATTAATTGATAATAATATATGCTTTGTTTAATTTTTGAGGATCGCCCCAAGGTTGTTTTTCCCTGCTTGGCTGTTTATAGCCGTTTGGCACCGTTGCCTGTGAGGAAGCCCTATTTCATTTTCTAGTTTACATGTTATAACTGATTGCATGTGTTTCCCGCTATTTAAATTCAATTGATGATTTGTAGCTTTTATCCAAGTAGTTATTGAACGTACTCAGGGCTTCTGACAGTAGATTATGCTCGAATGGACTGCTCAGGTCTGTGAGAACCTGGTGTGGGAGATCAAAGGGGGAATAAGTGATTAAGTTCTTCCCTATAGGGTTTGTTGATTTTAGTTTTATATGCAGGACCTAAAGGAATATGAATTTGTGTTTACCAAGAGTTTTCTTATTTTATGCACGTATTGAGACCACATAAGGAATTAGACGTAAGTGATTCCTTAGAGAGTCTGTAGCTACCATTGTAAGACCATAGGGGAATTGACGTGAGACCTTCCCAGAGTGTCAGTACCTTGTTTTATTATTGAACTATAGGGATCTGCTAGTTTGAGCCACCCAGAGAGTCAGTATGAATTTTTTTTGGTTAGTTGTGATGATTCCACCAAGCCAAACAACATGCTTGGGTTTGTACTACTTGTGGTTTTGGTAGCCTTATGAGTTACCTGCTGCATTACTTTATTTTCATTAGAATAGATAGCCTTACTAGTTTCTATGGTTGTTTAATTAAATGAATGTGAATGGTAAATGTTATTTTTTTTACTGTTGTGCTCCTAGTTCATTACTGTATTTATTTATTTTACTTTTTCTATATTTCTCACTGACAGTAGGGCACAAATCTTATGGTGGTTGCCTACTCAGATTAGTCTTACACCCAGTTTGAGTCTTACTTTTCGGCCCAAACAAATTATATGGTTGCAGGTCTGGATAGGGTTTGTGGCCCTTCTACCTCAGGTACTTGATTGCTGGTTAGAGATGGAGAGCATGGGATTGGTCTTTAGCACGTGATGCTGCGAGAGTTTATGTTCATTTTTGGTACTTGGGTTTCAGTTGTATTTCAGCACGTTGATTTGTTTACTGCTTTCCATAGACACATGTACCATACTGCATCCTTATTATATCATCCATTGCTTCTACTTTTAGTTTAGTTGTTGTATGTTGTATAATGCTTCCAATCTTGTGTATATTTATTCTTCTAATATATACTTTACCAAATGAGGGAATAGTTCCCCACCAACTCACCAAGGCCCTCGCTGCTACTCAGCAGCCTCTAGAATTTGGGAAAATGCACTTGAGGTCATGTGGCGAACTGGGTATGGGGCACCAGTTATGTGGCTCTGGATTCGTGTCGTTACATAGTGGTATTAGAGGAGGTTTCTTTATTTATATTGCCTTACTGTTTTATGACAATAGACAGAGATAGGAAGGAATGGGTAGTTAGTACTTAATTGTGCCTGGGAGTAGTTAACCTGTGTACAAGGAAAATCTATATTACCTCGTAATTGTAATTTTTATTTTTTGGAAGTGTTAAAGTTTATTATATTTCACCGTTGTGTGATGCACGTGTTTTCTGATGTTACAGTTTATTTGATTGTGTTTCTATTTTGCTGCAACCCGGTGAGATGAGGGTATTCCATCTCATGCATCATATAGGCACTGGTTAGGAAATCACATGTCATTCTTTTTTTCCATGTCATCTATGGTGAATTAGAGATTGTAAGCTGTTTTGATAGATGTCGTGATAGATTATGCATGATGTCGTGATAGTTGATGTGATATAAATACCACTATGTTGATAGGGTGACATTTATTTTACATTTAATTTATCATGGATGCCAAACTTTGGTCATAGAGCTATTATGGGCCCTCGAGGATCGGAATTTTGTGGATCATTGAATTGTTATGCTGTTTAATTGTTTTATGCATTTTTATGATGCCATGATTTGATTCGTAGGGAGTATGTCCTCCCACAGATCGGAATTTGGCACATAGATGCTTGTTTTTCAGAGTTTCTGGCGTTCGGTGAAGTTTCTGAGCTACTGGCCAGAAAATCCCAGAATACACAGCGTGTACCTTATTAATACAATTCGTCTAGTTTTTGAACATTGTTACTGATTGTGTGAACATAAACACGGGTTTGTGGAATGTCTTTGGGGACACGCCGTGTACGATAACTACACGCCGTGCAGTAGTAAACCGTGTACCCGGCCGTGTCACTAACAACACGGGTCGGGGAAGCTCGTGTAATACATGCCATGTTTTGTACGAACACGTCGTGTAGCCTTGTTTTAAGTACCCGACCATGTCACTAACAACACGGGTCAAGGAAGCTCTTGTACTACATGATATTTTTTTGTACGAACACGCCATATACCTTTGTTCTAAGTACCCGGCCGTGTCACGAACAACACGGGTCAGTGTTATCGTTTCTTATACACGCCATGTTTGTTCTGAACATGCCGTTTAAGGGTCATCCGTGTAGCCGGTCATGTAACCTGCTAAACGGTTCACCGAACCTGTCTAGTACACGTTTTGTCCATAGTGAACATGACGTGTAGTTTAGGATTAAGGGGACCGTGTAGGTTGGTCGTGTAAAGATACTCGGGTAGGGGAGTGGAGTTCAGGTACACGCCGTGTTTTGGGACAACACGCCATGTAGTCTGGGGTGTTACACCACCAGTCATGGTAGAGGTAAACACCCATGTGAATGGCTTTAACCAATATGCTGTGTAGTTTAGATACACGCTGTGTAGTCATGTTTTGCAAAATTACGTGTTTCTCTCTCCTATTCTTGTTTTGTACCCCTGTGTTTTCTGTCCTTGTAAATCATAAATCGGAGGTTTTCTTTTGACCTTTCATGGTTTTGGCACCAAGACGTCTTCCTGTTGGATGTCAGGAACCAGGAAGTGACCGTACACCTGATACGGCACACCGGGGACTACCGTTAGTTCCGCCAATCATTCCGGACATGACACCTGCAGTGATTCCAGACACTAGTGTCGACACTCAGTTCAGAGAGGGTTTCATGAGATTCAAGAAAACCTTCCAGGGATCCCAGCATCTGAGCCCATATATAGAAGAGCTGAAACGGGTTTTTCAGCAGCAACATCCTCCCACTTTCATAGGGGATGGAGGACCTCAGGCTACAGAGTCATGGCTAGAAACCACGCTTTCCATATTTGAGCTTCTAGAGACACCCCCCATAAAGAAGGTTAAAACTCGTGACTTATATGCTATGAGATTCTGCCAAGAGATGGTGGGATGTAGTTTCACAGGAAGGGTGACAATAGAAAATGGCTTCAGATGAGTTCCAGCGTACGTTCTACGAACTACTTCTATTCGGCGATGCTGAGGGCCAAAAGAGCCAGAGATTTCATGGACCTGCAGCAAGGTACTCTTTAGGTTATGGATTATTCCTCCCATTTCATTGAGTTACAGAATTTCACTCTCGTTCTCGGAAATGAAGAGGTGTTTTTGGCAAGGAAGTTTGAGAAAGGCCTCAAACCAGAGATTAGATCTTAGGTGAATGTCTTCCAGTTTACTTCTATTACTCTGATAGTCAACCAGGCACTGAACACAGAATGAAATCTGAGGGAGACTAGAGCTATTGACCAGGGTGGTTTAGCATCCAAGGATGATTCATTTCATACTAACAGCAGGAAGTGCCACTGAGATTCTACTCAATGTGACTAGAGGAAGCGAGGTACTTCTTCTGGTAGACGAGATCTTCCTTCTAGAAAGTATGTGGTGTGCTATTAGAGTGGAAAGAGAGGGTATAATAATCCTCAGTGCCTGAGAGACCCAGTGGAGTGCCGATCTGGAGACAAGATGTGTCATCTGTAGCGTTTTTGCAGGGTTCTTCTTCCAGCAGCCAGTGAAGGAGGATATGTTTCTACTCCTCGTAGAGGAGCAGGATTACCAGCTCCACGGCAGACTAGGGGCTGGAGTTCTTCAGGTCATTCAGGACAGGGAAGAATCCATGGACACAGTATCCAGGATCATGGAGGATCATCTCAGGAATATCAGGCTGCTACCCAGGGCCGCGGTTCTGGCCAGACATTTGTGGTATAGAAGATTCATCCGGGGTGGGATCCTGGACCTTCCAGCGTTCGATGTACAATCTTAGTTGCCTCAGTTATATCTTCTGCACTTTTCAATTCTGGAGCATCTCATAGCTTTGTTTCTATGCTCACTATGGAGAGCCTTAGACTTATTGTGCTTACTCTTGAGGATATGATGACACTAGACACTACTTTGGGACATAGAACTACTAGTGTGTGTCATTGCAAGGAGTGCCCCCTTGAGGTTGGTGGGTGTCACTTCTTGTGGGAACTTTATGCCCTTGAGATGATGGGTTGTAATGTCATTCTCAGAACGAATGGGCTAGTTCCTTTTCAGGCCTTTATCGATTGTTATGGCTGTAGGGTGAGATTCACGTTACCAGAGCGCAAATATTTTCATCACAAAGGCAAATTGGATTTCCAGGAAAGCAGAGATGGACTAGAGAATCATGGGTTTGGAATTATTACAGCCCATATTTCTAGTTTATATCTGGATGACTAGGGGACTTCTCAGATAGATTTCCCTCCAGTGGTTGATCGTTTTCCAGATGTATTTCGAGAAGAATTTTGAGGTTTACCTCTAGATAGAGAGGTAGAATTCTCTATTGAGCTTGTACCAGGAGTAGCATCGGTATCCATACTTCTTTATAGGATAGCTAGGCCTGAGTTGAAAGAGCTCGGGAAATAGTTGGTGGAGTTGCAGGAAAAGGGTTTTATCCAACCCAGTACTTCCCCTTGGGGTTCTCCTGTGCTGTTTTCAAAGATGGCGGATGGTACCTTATGGATTTGTGTGGACTATCTGAAGCTGAACCAGTTGACGTTAAAGAACCGATATCCTTTTCCAAGGATTGATGATCTTTTTGATCAGCTTCGAGAAGCCATGGTTTTCTCGAAGATCAACTTGAGATCTAGCTATCATCATTTCTGTGTCAGACCATCAGATATACCTCTTACAGCCTTTTGGAGTAAATATGGTCTGTACGAGTACTTGGTTATGCCGTTTGGTCTCACGAATGCACCAGCAGTTTTCATGGCGCTGATGAACAGATTTTTTCATCCTTACTTGTATTCCTTTGTGGTGGTTTTCGTGGAATATATCTTGGTGTACTCTCACACTCGACATGACCATTTTACCCATCTTGAGATCGTATTGAGTACACTAAGAGAGAATCAGTTATATGGTAATCTCTCGAAGTGATACTTCTGGATGGAAGAGATTCACTTCTTGGGTCATGTCATCTCAGAGGTATGAGTATCAGTAGACCCAGAAAAGGTGAGAGTAGTAGTTACCTAGGAATAGCCGAAGAACGTCTTCGAGTTATAGAGTTTCTTGGGACTGGCTGGTTATTACAGGCAGTTTACAGGACTTTTCATGCCCAGAAGCATCGCTAAGAGGTCTGACCAAGAAGGGGGGAAAAGTTTTGATGGTCAAATTCTTGTGAGTCATCTTTTCAAGAGCTTAAGGGGAGGTTGACATCAATACCGATATTAGTAATTCCAGAGTCGGGAAAGGGCTATTATTTCTACTATGATTCTTTAGGTATAAGTCTGGGAGCTATGCTTATGCAGGGAAATGGGGTCATTACTTACGGGTCTCGGCAGTTGAGGCCACCCGAGAGGAACTACCCGATGCACGATCTGGAGTTGGTAGTTGTTGTTCACGCCTTACGTTGTTGGAGACATTACCTTCTGGGAGAGAACATTGTGGTTTTCACCGACCACACGAGTCTCAAGTACATCTTCACCCAGCGTGATCTGAATCTGAGACTGCATAGGTGGGTCGAGTATCATTAGTCCTTCGATGTTGATCTTGCCTATATGCCTGGGAAGGGAAACACAATGGCTGATGCGTTGAGCAGGAGAACTCAGATTCAGGCAGTTCAGGGGGCCAGTAGTGAGTGGAAGCTCATGGATCTGTTCTCTAAGATGCACTTGGAGGTGCATGACCGACAGGGATAGACCATTATCTCTTCTGTAGCTATTAACTCTACTCTTATTTATTGGGTATAGATGAGGTAGCTATCAGATTCAGAGGACTTAGTCCTGCGGGAGAGTGTGTCAGGAGAGGACCCTCTTCCTGGAAGGAAAGTGGGAGAGGATGAGATCTTGCGTTTCCAGGGACGCATATGGGTGCCAGCAGACATACGTGAGGAGCTGATGCAGTATTTTCTTTCTTTAGTTTGGGTAGTTCATCTTGGAATCACCAAGATGTATTGTGATCTACACCACCAGTACTGGTGGCCATGTATGAAGAAAGATGTTGTTGGTTTCATCTTGAGGTGCTCTACTTGTCATTAGGTGAAGGCGAAGCATCAGCGACCAACATGACTTTTATAGCAGTTACCCATTCCAGAGTGGAAGTGGAATGATGTCACGATGTACTTCGTGACCGGTTTTCTGAGGTCACCTCGAGGGAACGATGCTATTTGGGATGTCTTCAACAGGCTTACGAAGGTTTCTCACTTCTTTACGATCAAGGAGACCTTTAGTGTGGATGATCTCGGACAAATTTACATCCGATAGATTGTACGTCTGCATGGAGTTCCACACTTCATTGTTTCAGATAGGGATCCACACTTTACTTCTCGGTTCGGGCAGAAACATCAGAAGGATTTGGGTACACATGTACTTTTGATTACAGCATACCATCCCCAGACTGATGGCCCCTCTAAGAATACGATCCAGGTGGTTGAGGATATGCTCAGAGCTTGCATTTTTGATTTTGGTGGTTCTTGGGAGAATCATATACGACTTTTGATGTTTGCATATAACAAAAGTTTCTAGGAGACTATTCAGATGGAAACTTACAAGGCCTTGTACGGTAGGCCATGCTGATTATCTTTATGCTAGCCGGAGGCAGGAGAGGCAGCTTAGTTGGGACCTCGTCTTGCTCAGGAGAACTCAAAGAAAATAAACTTGATTCAGAAGAGGATGGCTACAAAACATTCTCGACAGAAGTCTTATGCTGATCAAGAGAGAGGACTTCTGGATTTCGAGGTCATGGATTAGGTTTTCCTTTGTGTCGCACTGAGGTAGGGACAAAAGAGGATTCAGAGACAGGGTAATCTTTCACCACGGTACGTCAGGCCGTTTGAGGTGCTGGAGAGAGTTGGTTCGTTTTCCTATCAGTTGTAGTTACATTAGAGGTATTGGGATATGCACGACATCTTCCACATTTCCCAGCCCCGACATTACATTTCAGACCCATCTCATGTCTTTCAACATGAGGAGGTTGAGCTTCAAGAGGATGCGTCATTTGAGGATCATCCCATCCAGATTGTCGATCATAGTACAAAATCTCTCTAGGGCCGGTCTGTTCCTCTAGTATGGGTACTATGGCAGCACGGGTGAGTGCAGGACGAGACTTGGGAGCAGGAGCCCGATGTACGATCGTAGTGGCAATAGCTATTCGGGGTTTCTTCTTCAACACCTTGTTAGGAAAATTTAGGGACAGATTTCATTATGGGAGGACATTAGTAAGAACCTGGATCTTCATTTCAGGCATGTTTTCTCGTCTCTGGTTGTTTTTGAGAAAAGTGGAGTTTCTGGAAATTTTTGAAGTACACATCGTGTACTTTCAGAGTACACGTCCTGTACCACTTTGCCACATGAAGCCGTGTGTTGACCATTTCCGGGCCACACACATGGTGTGTAGGGGTGAAATGGAGGCTGCATAAAGTAGAGTATGGAAAAACGGAGTACACTCCATGTACCCCATAAGTACATGACATGTATTTTCTTTTTTTCATTAAATGGACCGGGGTCGCTCCTAACAGACAGAACGCTTTCCTTCTTTAGGTTTTTTGTCTGAGAGCGATCCGTACGGCTGCTTATCTTCTCAGAGAGCCTGATCTGTCGTCCAATCTCTGTTTCATCCACCGTTAACTGCGTTGGGATCGCCTCGTTAATCTCTCTCTTCTTCTTTATCCTTTTTTCCTTGATTCCTCCTCATTTTCAAGTTATCGTGGATTGACCGTTTTGGACTTTTTCTCAGATCTTCGACATTCTAAGGAGAATAAATAATTGTGATTCACTTATATAGATCTCCTAGCATCGAGGTAGGTGGTTTGTTTCCCTGCATTGAATGTCCTTGAGATTTGTCTACAAAAGTGCTGGATACCCATGTATCGGGTATCCCGGGATTGGGATTTTGATCCTATTGTTTATTTTCATTAGATTTCTTGTTAGTTTATGATTAATTGTTTCTAATATATTCTTGGTTTCATGTTTGAGGATCACCCCACGGTTGTTTTTTCCTGTTTGGTTGTTTATCACCGTTTGGCACCGTTGCCTGTGAGGCCAACCCTATTGCAATTTCTAGTTTACTCGTTATAACTAATTGCATGTGTTTCCTACTGTTTAAATGTGTTTTATGCTTTGTAGCTTTTATCCATGTAGTTGTTTAACTTACTTAGGGATGCTGATAGTCAATTACACTCGACTAGACTGCTCAGGGCTCTGATAACCTGGTGCGGGAGATCAAAGGGGGAATAGACGATTAAGTGCATCCCTAGAGGGTCTATTGGTTTTAATTTCGTACGCAGGACCTACGAGAATAAGACTTTCTGCTTCCCAAGAGTGTTATTAGTTTACAAAAATATCGAGACCACAAGAGGAATTAGATGCAAGTGCTTCCTCAGAGAGTCTGTATCTATCATTGCAAGACCATAGGGGAATTGACGTAAGATCATCCAAGAGTGTTTGTGCCTTGTTTGATTAATAGACTATAGGGGTCTGCTAGTTTGATCCACCTAGAGAGTCAGTGTGAATTTTTTTTGGTCGGTTGTCACGAGTCCACCAAGCCAAAGAACAAGCATGGGTTTGTATTACTTGTGGTTCAGGTTGTCTTTTGAGTTACCTGGTATGTTACATGACTTACCTTGGAATAGATAGCCTTGCTAGTTTCCCAGGCTGTTTAATTAAATGTATATGAATAGTAAATGGTAGGATTTTTACTGGTGTGCTTCTAGTTCATTACTGTATTTATTTCCTTTACTTTTGCTATATTTCTCACCTACAGTAGGGCACAAATCTTGTGGTGGTTGCTTATTGGGATTTGTCTCACACCCTGTTTGGGTCCTTCTTATTAGCCCAAATAGATTATATGGTTGCAGGTGTGGATAGGGATTGTGGCCTTTATACCTCAGGTACTTGATTGCTGGTTGGAGTTGGAGAGCATGGGACCGGGCTTAGGCTCGCGATGCTTCTGGAGTTTTCATTAACATTCTATACTTGGGTTTCAGTTTTACTTCAGTACGTTGATTTGTTTACTACTTTCCATAGACACATGTACCATACTACATCATTATTATATCACACATTTCTTCTACTTTTAGTTCAGTTTTTGTATGTTGTTTACTGCTTCCGCTATTCTATATGTTTGTTCTTCTGCTGTATACTTTACCAAATGATGGAATAGTTTTCCCACCAACTCACCAAGGCCCTTGCTGTTAGTCGGAAACCTCTGGCATTTGGGAAAATGTGCTCGAGGTAATGTGGTGAACCGGGTACGGGGCACCAGTTATGTGGCTCTATATTCGGGTCGTTACATAATATCTATTTTTGAGAATCTTTAGTCTCTATACACCTATGTATCCAACCAATAATATATTACATCCATTCCATAGAAACTAGTCTTTATCGGTATCCATGTTTCCCTACTTGATCTCAAGCTTGAAACACTAACAAGGACCCCATTACATCAACTGCCACTAAAAAATCATCCATCTATGTACTATGAAATCGACTAATTTACTAATGTGAACATCGATATCCTAATCAGAGTGACATTTGAGAATTTAAAATTTCAATAATGTAATATTCCAATATATAAAATCACTAGTCTAATCTAGACCACCACTCTATCAGATCCGCACTCAAGTATCTCCAAATTAGCATATACATGACTTCAAAAATCTATATTCATGAATTAATAAAACTAATGATGAATTTCTATATTACATAGGCTTTTTTCGAAGATTCCTACATTTACCAGAATCTCCAACCACCCCACCCCATTTCCTAAACATACACTTAGTCATCGCATGAGATTATCATTCCACAACTTGTAGTCTTTAGATAATGAATGGACCAAATCATCATATGTAGAATATATCAATAACCAAATATTGGTATTTACATCTCACTGGACATATTATCACCACTTACATAAAATCGTCGAGATAAAACCTCAAAAATTCCTAGTTTGGGTCCCCTATAAATTTCACTACCAACATAAACTATACATCACCCAAAAAATAGTTATATACTAAAATAATTTTTGGTTCATTCTGTAATATATTATCTTCCTTATCCTCAGTCCATTATAACGAACGACCTAAAATCCACCCCCATCCATACACAAATAGTCCTGAGCATCACTTGATATATTTTGATAGACCCAGCCCATGAGGCACTCTCTAGGGTTGATGAAATCATTATTCTCTAGGACACTTTTTTCCAATGTCATCAAATATACATTACAATAACACCCAAAACCAATAATTGTACTGCAAATTTTTTATTCCCACTCATTAAAATGTGACCCTCAAACTCCAATCCAATGAAGACTAATCCTCATCCAACTAAAAGATACACAATCCATTGGTACCAACGATCCTTAGTTCAAAAACTACTTGTGTCAAAAAAAATTGCATTGATATGCACATATCCTAAATGTTTCATAGGTTTTAATGATATTTCTACAATGTTCCCAATCAATAAAAGGTAATAAATCATCACCCATAGGGGTTGGCTGTTTTTATTTTACCATAATTAACAAAACCCCATTAATTATTTTTTCATGACACTATAGAGACCATTTCTCTTATACCAATCATACCTCAATCCACCATTCATCTATGTCCAATTCATACCTAACTGTATCCTTATAATCTCATAATCAAACTATCACACCATGAATAATTGAAAGGCTAATATCTTATTTATATCAAAAAAATCTAGGTGACATTACACATTTGAAAAATCATCTCATACCCAACAACATCCCTTATTTGATCACCCATTGAGTCCCATCAGAATTATATGACGAAGATCCAATTAGAGGAGGAGTATTGAAGGGTACTTAAATATATGATGATCTTGTCTCCCATAGGATTCATCATTATTGTCTAGTCAACATGTTTCCCCAAATACTCATGGATGGTCAATCCAAACAAATCACTAATCCCTCTATCTCAAGACTAATATTAGGTTATCCCATTACACCAATAATAAAATAAGTTTTAGGGCAATTCATAGGATTCCAAGGTGAGAGAGAATTTATATAATTATTTTGACATTACATAATAACAAATATCATTGATCAAAATTGTACTTAAGAATATATATACTCTATGATATCCTAATATGATACTTAACTCATTCATTTTTGTTCCACATTCCATTTATCCTAATATAATATAACTTATTAGCTAGTCATACATCCAAGCCATTTCAGTCATGCGGCGTTCTCGAAGCACTACATGTGCTCTTAGATAAATAAATACCTAATGAATATCCATGTCTAGATCAATACATGACCACATATCTCTAGTGTCACATTTCCATAACATGAATAATTTACCACTTCTACTTATTCGGATGGTATCCTCATGACTCAGATAACCCATTTCCCTTAGGATATACTCAATATCTCAACCCATCCTTGTAATAAGTATAAAAAGTTCCCAATTACTTTAAAAATATACTATATAAATAATATCCTATGCCATATCCCAACATAAATAGGATACCCACCTAGTTTATGGACTATATTTTATATTTTTCATAATGTAAAATGTATCCACCACTGTTTCAGTTTCAAATCAATAAAGGAGAGTCATGTACCATCATCTTCAACCTAGATATCTTATTGATTTTGGGTGTCTTTATACCCATACTGCCCACTTGAGGGTAAATTCCCTCATCACATACATTTGAATATTGAATTGTTTATCAATATATTTTTAGCAAGTAAATTTATTGGGTCGAGTTTAGTTAAAAAGAATTCTCACAACAGTTTATTTGCAAAAACACTGAATGAGTTATTATTGATTCATTAAATAAGTGTGCCTCAATATTTGTATTGGGAATAGAATAAAAATAATATAAAATCATGAACATGTCATGTGAACCAATTTTAAAATGATGATGTATGGGATAACACTTATTTCCATCCCTGGGAAAAGAAAAAAACACATTTCTATAACCCATACCTCATACTTAAAAACTTTACACAACTATAATAATGGAAAATAATAACAAAAATACTAAATCCATGATAACATGGATTTTAGTACATTAAGGTGCTGTATCAGCATAAGAATAACATTCATAAAAAGTTCTAAAAAGTCCTAAATCCACATACCACATCTTAAATAGTAATGCAAACAAAATATGTTCTTAATACCACTTTGTAACATACCTATATCAGTCTACCTATATAGTAATAGATTATATCCTCTATGTTACCCCAAGTGAACCTCCCTAGGTGGAATAGGATAGTAACTAGAATATTGTATTAGATAAAGAACATGGGGATTGCCTCAATATAAAAATAATAATAAAATGGACACCTAAAACAAACACAACCGAATGAAATGTCAGAGTACAATAAAAGATGTATAGTGAAATACATACCATAAATAATAAACCAATCTATAATATAACAAAATGTACTCATGTAAATCACATAGTCATACCTTAAATTAAGGTCACTTAATGGGATGATAATATATAGTGCAAGAAAAAAATAAAAACAAAATAGTACGGTTACCGACTAAATTATACGTAGAATTGACTCAAACCTCTCTCCCTCATCTAGGACAATCATCTCTAACTCACCCACTAGTACAATAACCAATGTCTTATCCTGGATTTAAATAAAAGGTCCTCATTACCTCCAAATTCCATGTGTAGGGTGTGGTCATGAAACTTATAAGGACACCACCAATGATATCCCTAATAATTACCAAATATATGTTCAAGAATGTACTAAATGAATTGGAAAATTACAAAAATCACAAAAATAAACTTTTTGTATTGTGGGTACTCTTGAAATCTCTATTAAAGTTAACTAATACATTTATTATCCATTAAAATAATGAGATACTACTCCCATGGTATAATAAGAGTAATATTGTAAGTGATTTGTAAAAAAATAACAAGGAAGAGTGACATATTTATCATAATATTAATGATGAATGTGAAGATTTAACCATGATAATATAAAATTCTGAATAATTTATCTTTTATACTATAAATAGTGTGAATTATATATCTGTAATATAATATCAAAAGTGAATGGTAAATCACTGACATAAAAAAATGTATAATGATGCATCACTAATAATATAAACCAATGAAAAAGAAATCTCCAATAATGAATAATCTATCACTAATATAATAGTAAAGGTGAATATTATGTCACTAAGATATAAATAAGTTTTAATGGTATATCACCAATATAAAAAAATCCAGTGAATGAGCTATCACCAATGGTGAATGAGGATCACTAATATAATAGTGATTGTGGAAAATACTTCACCAATATAACAAATAGGGGGAATGAGGTATCACCACAACTCTAGAATAATTATATATCACTATACTCATACACGAGATGAATAATTTTCCACCATGAAATTAAAATCAATGTGAATGTGTTATAAATGTATAAATAAACAAATCATTAAAAAATTTTCACTAAGAATTAATTAAACATCTGAAAAAAACAAATCTAGGCATGGAGTCACCCGACCCAATTATGTTACCTTAGCTATATTCCAATACACCTCATGTGTAACATATCAAGATTTCAAAATATGACATCCCTAATCAATCACTCTTGATCACATCACAAGTACCCAAGAAACCATACACTCAATATGGTTTTGAAATAATAAGAATAAACCAACACATAGGCACTCACATCTCTTGACAGGGCGGGGCCCACCATCATCACCCATACATTCCACAATAATAAATAACTCAAACTACCCAGGATTTTTCTATAATTAAAATACAATAAGAATATCAAGGACAATCATACTAAATCCCATTTTAAAACCATATGCCATATCCTTTAGATGACCCACAAATCTACCCCTAGTCCAACTTCCTAATTAAATATCACATGAAATTATATATACTCCCAAGATTATATTTGATACAATTCTCATACTAGAAAACATTCACAGATTCCATGTCTATTCAAACAATACCCTCACATGGATAATATCACAATTCGTGACCGTGGATTCATAATATATCACTCAAAGTAATCTTTGTGAGATTAAACAAACTAACAAGCCCTACCTAAGATATAGGAACCAACATATAGCTGTATATTAGGTCCTATTCACTTTCCTCTCCTCTCTTAAAAATTATACAATACATAAATATTCATATAATTTTGTAATATTAGGGACTACCCACCACATCGATTTATTTATCCTATATAAAAGTGAAGGGTACTCACTTTAACCATGACACATCAGTCATAATCATCAACCATGATTTTTTATCTAAAATTAGAGTTCAATAGTTACATATAATAAACTTATAACTAATATTCATAATTAATTATTAATGATATAAGTTTGTATAAATAATGTAATTTGGACTAATATGGAATACTATTGAAAATACCCAAGGAAAATAGGTGTCGAAAATATGTAACACGAATCTAGACATATATCATCAAGATTATATAAATCTCCATCTCATTTTTATAATTAATTGAATCTTAATGTTATGAAAAAATATGCATAATATTTGTAGTGAGTTACCCTATGAAAACCCACACGCATCCTCTAGTGTTCAACCTTCAATGAATCAATTTATCTTTCACTCATTAAATCCCATTCATTCAAAATTTATTCCACCCTAATCTTGTGAAATATATATTAAATTAATAATTTTAATGACATAAAATCATAGGAATGTAGAGAAAAAGAAAATAAGAGGAAGAGAGGGGATGGAATATATATTTTTTTCCAAATAAATTTCTCTTGGATGATCATGACCCATTCTGAAAAAATAAATAAAGGGTAATGGAAAGGGGGAAAACATATTTTCCCATAGATGGTTAAAACAAATAAACCTCAATGGGGGTGGTGGTTATATTTTAAAAACCCTTAATTTCACTTTTACCCATGTAAAAAAAATCCAAGACATTTTTTGGGTACCCAATACACTGGAACAAGATACCCAATGACCTTCACAAAAGGAACCCCATTTTAGACACACCAATAAAGATTTATTTTCTATACCATTGGGTATCTGATATTATCTATATAAATTTTAGAACCACCCATAAATCATTAGGTTTATAGTGCACCTGGGTGCCCAGGGGTCCTGGCTACCCTTTGTAGTTATAAACCCATTTTATAATACTACCCACATCTAACAAAACACTTCAATACCCATAAAAATCCAAATAACACACAATTTATAGTGTTAATATTTAATATTTTAAAATTAGAACAGAATTAAAAAATTCGAATTCACCCTAGATCTAGTTCTACGCATCACTAGTCCACTTGTTGTTCGACCAAACACTAATGACATGGGTTGGTACAAAACAAATTCATACTTATTCGAAAATATATATCCAATAGGAAACATATAACCATAATAAAAAATAATGTTCTACCCATGTACATTAAATTTTTTGTCTTCCTTTTTAGTGATGAGTTTGATGACTTAATAGGATTCACCTAGTCACATTTTCCTGATAAGTGTGAATGATCAAGTGGATTCACATGAATATCTATGGTGAGTTCCACTAAACCCACCAAAAAACATATACCACGAATTCACATGTAATAATATCATACTTATACTCCATTACAGTGAAAAATAAACCCCTAAGGAAGAATACAATCAATACCTAAAAATAATCTAAGTCCAACCAACATGGCACCAATTATCTGTGTACCCTCATTTCTTAAGGAGTTATAAATTTTTTTTACTCCCATGTCATGAGAAAATTTCATACCAAGGTCCCACCTCACATAAAAAAATAATTCACCCAATAGATTCCCACTTGACACATTAGTCATGTCCCAACCCATTAACATCCAAAAGTCAAAATATAATGTGAAAAAATCATAATAATAAATATAAAAATTTAAAATCAGTGATGGTAAAATTATCTATTAGAAATAATTAAATGAAAACTATGAAATGATGAAAAGAGGGTCCAAAGTTTCATCTAATTATATTATAATAATCGCATGAAAAAACAGAAAATCCAGAATGGGACAAAACCATAAGAAATAAGAAAGATTCAATATATCAGTCCATGTCCTATCTTATTTTTTATGTCATTCATAAATCCTTATGTACTTATTCAAGATTCAATATATTTTTTATTGGGTATGATTTCAATATTTTATGATCATATAACATGATTATTTTCACATATATGCCTGTTCATCTTATTCTCATTATGATATTCAAGGTATCTCTTAAGTTCACCCCATAATATCATTTGAGATAACACATTATTGTGTTTTTATTACGAAGTTTATTAATTGAAGTATTATGTATATAATTTCTAGAAATATATCATTGTATGGATACTTTCATTGGAGATTTTTAATAATTAATATAAAATACGTATTTTATATACATAATCCACCAAGAAACGAAAATTAAATCTTCAAGGGTGTAATTAATTATGAAATGTAATTTATATTAATTTAAAATTATGTATAAAAATTTTATGCTAGATTTTTTTAACACTTGATTTATGTTATAATTTGAAAACAAATTTGTGCTTGGAATGTAGTGGAAACGTAATTCAGATAGTGAGGAGTGCACCACTAATAGTTTGATGTTGTGACCATTGAGGTGGAGATTATGTTTTATGTGAGAGTTGGATTAAAACATATAGTCAGTAAATTCAGTATCTTATTATATGTGATATTTATTTATTCAGTGTTTTGATTCAATATGATGATGTTATGGATACAATTATGAAGGGGAGAATACTACCAATCATTTGGTGGGAGACTTTGAGTTCAAAGTGTCACTTTGTAGCGAGAAAAATACATTATTATTTGATATTCTACTTGGGATGTTGGGATGTAGGTAGACATATATCATGAGGTCAATTTGTAAATAATGGATTCCATATTTTTTATGTCCATCAAGTGGTGTTTATGGATTAATCAACTTACTTGTAGTATAATTTTAGGAAGAACCAACAAGGACTTGGATTGGATAATGTCGATACTCATGGGATGAGTATATTAATGATTTTTAACATCTTGGGAAATATTAATAGTATTTTATTATATTATTCATGATGAGAATTGGGTATATGTAGATGGAGTTTCTCTTTATGAATCCATAGCTTGGGCTTTATGTAAATGTGACACTATAGCAATCTAATTGAGGGGACTTGGATATAGGGGAGGATGTCTGGAAATGGTGGTTCTACTGGTTATTTGAACTTGGTTTTATATATAAAAATCTAAAATTGGTATTATACTTGTGATTTGGATATATCTAGCGTATGATTAGAATCAATGTGGTTATTTTTTTTTGGAAAAACCCATTTTAAATGGATTAAGTGCGTGAATATAAGACCATATCTAGTTTGAACTCATGATACATAGATTGTATCAAATTTGAATTAACTAGATAAAAGTTATTATCATTGAGTGGAGTAGGTTTTGGGAAACCCTACATATCAATTGGACTTCTATGAGTCCACTGAGTACTCATTAAGCCGAGGGCATATTTTTGAAAAATTTGGTTGAAAACTGTTTTTCATGGCCACCCACTTTGATTTAGGTGGGTAAAGAACCTAGATGAGTCCATATTGGAATCAATTATCCCTATCATTATCCTTGAATCCCATTTTCAATTTAGGATGAATTACAGGACTTTAGTGCACCAAAATGATGTATGATCACTCACACTCTTCCTTTATTTCCTTCAATTATCAGTCCCCCTCTATTTTGATGATGGTGGATTTTGATATTTTATGTTGATTAAAAAAAATAATTTTAAAATCATCTAAAACCAAGGGGATTTTTTGTGTGATGTATAGAGTTATTTGAGGAAGAATGAACACATACCATTCCTCTCTATTTCATTTTTGGCATGATATTAGTGGATTTTTTTTAGGATTTTGGATTTCTTCCATGAAAATAGGGATTGAAATATATTTTAATGATATAATATTTGTTCATGTCGGTTTTGGGGACATGTTAGGGGCCTTCTTTATATTATCAGTCAAAGATTCATTATCATTGTATCAAATGATAAGAGCGAATAGATTGGATTGGATTTAGGATGGTCTTGAATTATGATTAGAAATATTTTTATAATGTATTATAAGTTCATGTTGATGTTGGTAATACCCAAAATACATAACCATATTTTTGGTTTATTTGATATAGTGTGTGATCAGATAGATTTTAAGTATGAGTGTCTTGAATAAGAAGAATGGGGTTCCCAATTTATATTTTAGAATAAGAAAGGTATACTCTAACATGTATGGGTACTTATGCATATGTTAAAGATGTTAGGATTGAGGAGTGATCATATCACCATGGGGTGTGGGTTTAATCCAAGAGTATTGCATATTTGATGGGTCCTTCGGGGTTAAAATGACTTATAAACCATATGATATACTTTTTCTTTTTCTAGTGGAAGGGGATATTAAAGGATTTGTTTTTTTAACAAATAAACATGGTGACCTAATAGTTTTTGGGGGTGTAGAACCAACCTTTTAGGGGTGGGGTGGATTTTTGGGTTTTGTCATTGGATTTTGGTATCCTGATTGGAAGTTATAATTAATATTGATAAAATGGGCATTGGTAGGGGCCATAATAACTGGTGATTTTTTATACACCTCTTGTGTGGTTATATTGTGGTTTTCAGATGGAGAGGAATAATCAATAACATGAGTTCATGGGGTAGTTCATATATCACAATAAAACATTACCACTACTATGGTATTTGATGGGTTGGTTCAAAGTATGATATGGGTACTGGGTGGGTCTTGCTAGATTTTCCTTGATATGTAATACATTATTAGAAAAGGCCTCAGAAGAATTGAAATAGGTTTGTTCCTCTAGGTAATGAATTAGAGCTAGTTTATTGGAATTGAGAGTGTTATATTTTCACTATGAAATAGAATATATGGAGGGTTTAGTTGGCCTGATAGGTTAGGTTGGAGTGACATAGTGATTTTCACCATGTAGGATCATGGGTGAGGTTTTACCTTACAAATAGGGTGGTTCATGCTAAAAAATAATATGACCCATGATTTGGATTTAAAATTTAGGGAAAATGGGATATATGAGATTATATCTAGAGAAAATATGATAATATATTTAAACACTATTTAGGAATTTTTTCCCTCACTTAATGTGGTTTAGTGTTCTCATGGGGTGATTTTTCTCCTTGAAAATGGTTCTTACATTAGAAAAACATGATGTTAGACTGACGAAGTTCACAATGATGATATCTAGAGGATGTATCGTAGTTCCCTGCAATAAATTTTTTTCTTTTTAATTCCTATTTTCATACCATCTAAGAGTCCGATACTCTATTTAAAAAATCTCTTTAGCACCCATGGTTAGACAAGCTAAGTGACTTAGATGCCATCTAGAATATCTTATTAGTGTATATGGTTAGACCAATTGAGAGGGTGATATTATATCTAGAATTTATTTTTATCACCCATGGTAATACCAAAAGAAAGCATGGGATTCCATCTCATAGGTTTTATTTTTTTACCCATTTTAATAATATAAAAGATATTGAGATTCCATGTAGAATTATTTATCACATGAAGTTTTACTAAAAAATAATCCAACACTCTATCATATATTATTACCAATGGTTATATCGATTATTAATCAAGGATTCTATTTTACATTCCTATAGTATTATCATTCCAATGTTCAGGTTCACCCGATATGACTAACAAGGTCTGTTTGGGAGTCACGGTGGCATGGTTATCATAACATGACCCAAAATGATTTCATGATTGTGGTGTATTCTTGATTTATTTAATTTTCTAATACTTACACTGGTATAATATGAAGTATCTTGTGGATATATATGGTGATTAATGATTATGTTTTATGCTCAAAATTTTCATGGGGACTTTGTTGCACTTATAGTCTTCTATTTTATGTTTAAGGTTTCATAAAAAAATTGGTGGGTGTATATTTATTGTGTTTAGGATAATATCTTGAAGAGAATCAAGGTTATAAGTGAGCACCTTCTATTATTTTTTATTTTTTATTGGGATAAACTTGGGGGAATTTAATTTTGATGTATGGTATGTATGAATTTATTGTTCATTTGATATAGCATGAGTATAATTTTATTAATTATGGTTTATTATATCTATAATTACATGTGTGTATACTTTGATTATATATTGGATAATGCATTGCTTATTTCTATAGAATTGAAACTATTTATATTTAGTGTATAGTCTCCCCAAAAATGATCATAGACTCTTACCACTAATAAATGTCCTATTGTGTATGGCTAGGTGAACCTATAGTTATTCGGTATCATTCAAAATTGGTACTATTTAGGTTCTCTAGTATGGGGTGTTATTTCTTTGTTTCAAAGGTGTTTTATTAGACTTATTTGAGGTAATAAAAGTAATAAACATATCTAAACCATGATGTCCATGTAATCCAATATATATACTAAAGCTGGGTACCTCCCAGCTGACGTGTCGGCTCAAAAGTTTACCACGTCACCCAATTTTCGTTTCCTTTTACAACTCTACACACCGTTATACGCTCTCACACCCGCAATACCCTTCGATTCTCATCTCAGGAAAACCCAAAACATAACCCAACATCACGATTAGGGTTTCCTTATTCTATCTTCTACCTCACGCTGCGAGCTCAATCCTCAGGAATTTCACCCATCCCACTCGCAATTTCCCTCTGGTGTTGCTAGGGTTCCCACTAAATACTGACGTCTCCCTTCACAGATCTCCTCTTGAGCCACACCACACGACACTGCACCTCTGCCAAGGCTTTCGTTCTCCTCGGTGACATCTCCTTCAACCATGGTATCAACATTATCCTACATTCCACTCCACCACTATTTCTCACAAATATACAAATTCTTACTACTCGGTCTATCCTCAATGAATCCTACAATTTCGTCATGTTTGATTCATTTCTTTCAGTTTATTTTCTTCAACATGAATAGTTTATACAGACTGGTGTTTTGCTAAAACTGTTCGTAATAATGAAAATGCTACATTTCATTCAGATCCAAGCTCGAGTGGTCCTTCAGACGCTGGCAGCTCATTTTCGTAGAGTTGGTTTATGACTTCTTACTACTCGGTCTACCCTCAATGCATCCTCCAATTTTCATCCAGTTTGATTTATTACTTTCAGGTTAGATTATTCAAAATGATTCGTTTATGCAGACTAGGGTTTTGCTGAAATACTCTTCGTAATCCTGAAAATGCTACATTTCATTCAGATTCATGAACGAGGGTTCTTTCGGACGCCAGCGTCCCATCTTCACGGAGTTGGTTTACGACTGCTTAATACTCAGTCTACCCTCAATGCATCCTCCAATTTTCATATGGTTTGATTTATTTCTGAGGTTTATTTTCTTCAATGTGATTCATTTATGCATACTATGGTTTTGCTAAAATTCTCTTCGTAATCATAAAAATTCTACATTTCATTTGGATCCAAGCTCGAGTGGTCCTTCGGACGCTGGCAGATCATCTTCAATTTCGATTTCGATTTCAACTTCATTGTGGGCAGATTGTCTTCAAGCTGTATGCTCACATCCAATTTCCATTTGAATGTGAGTTCTATTCATTTTTTTTCCATAATGTGAAATCTTATTAATTTTTTAGATGTTATGTCTATATTGATTATTCTTTTAATGTTTTCTATATATTACTTATTTTCTTCATGTTCTTCCAAATGCAATTTTATTAATGACTTGTATATAAAATCTTCATTCCAATATCAAAATAAGTTTCACAATGATCTTAAATTTTTTCTTCTATTTAGGTTTGTTTATCAGCATCTTCGGTTATTCAATGTAGTATTCACAATGATTCATGGAAATTTTTCATCCGGTTTTGATTCAACATTGCATTATCTTTATTACTGTCCACTATGCGTAATACGGTTACATTGCACACATTGACTATTAAATATAAAGAAAACCGTTACAAACATGCATTACCATCAACCTCTAAAAATGCAAGGTTTCAGATGAGATTACTAATAAAGGAACACCAAAAAAATTGTGAGTTCTCTATTATGTTAACTTTAAAATTATATAATTATGATATTTATTTTAGTATATATATACATTAAAACTAACAAAATAACATTTTCTAAATCTATTGGGAATTATTCAATTACATATATTCATTTCTATTGTACTACAATTAGTGGACCACTGCCAACAAATGTCATCAGACATGGAGACACACACATTCCATTAACACCATTACCATTAAATGGTTAGTTCTATCTAACTTTTTTGTCTAAAGATATATACTTATAACTACATTACAGACTAACACAAATGAGTCATATCAAACATCTTCTATGTCGACAGTGCCTCCAGAATTGGCAGCCAAGACAACAATCTCTATAGGATCAAACAATAAAAAGCAAAGACAACATGCCTATGGAGAATCTCCACTTCCATTATGTAAGTATGATGTTAATGTTCTTCTAAATAACTTGTAGTTTTTAGTTGAATTTCCATTTTCTAAATAACTTGTATATTTGAAGCTCATATCCGTGTTTTCATTTGCACTCTCAGATTGATTGTAGATTGTAATTATTCTTAACTATTTTGTTTATGGATTTCCAGTTTAAAATCTATGGGAAATTGTAGATTCTAAATGCAAAGGGTTCCTCCGGTTTAGTGAGTTTGTTACAGCGATGCAGGCTACACCATGGTTCCTTCAATTCATTATTCTTCTTTAATTTTATTTAATGGTTTAATGCATACCTAGGTTGTATACTATATGTTTCATCCAATAGTTTTCTTTGGCACAAAGAGGATATGAATTGATGTCAAATCTCTTCAGGTTTGCAGGAAAGAAAATTAATTTTTCTCAAATTTATCCTTCATTCATAATTTTTTTCTTATCATTGATGAATTTAGGGTAATAAACTTTTTCTCTAAAAGTTTATGTTAGACGCATAATGAATTTTCTTAATTTTATATATCATTCAATTCACTACTTCATGTTGCATAAGAATCAGATTCTCTTATTTAATAACCTAACCACATCATCAAATGTAGATTAAATGTTGATTTGATAGATGATTTGTTCCCATACCATGGAATGTGGCATAGAGACTATTAAGCATCCAGTAATTGATGGTGTTGATGGCCTCACGATGGTGAAGGTAAACACTTAGATGAGTTATGATGAATCTCATGTCAATGGTCATTTTCTCATCACTCAATAATTAATTGGCCACTACTGTTTCTTGAATGTAAAAAATTACTTTCTAGGACTATACTGTTGAAGCCTTTATACCTTCCAAACAATGGTTTACTTCAAAATATCCAATGCGGGAAAAGAAGGAACTTGTAATTAAGATCTTCCTTATGTGTAAGTAGATTGAACACATAATTAATATCATTCTCTACACTTCTAGATTTAGTCATTTTCATGTGGTCTATATTTTTCCGAGGTTTTAAAGTAAATGTGGTTTCTGTTTATAATTTTATAAAATCATTGATTTTGATGCAAATCCTATGATTATGCTTCTAATTCTATATTCAACTGGAAAACTACCTTTATGAAACACATTCTTAGGAGTGAATAGCTGGGTAGAAAGATCCTTTTCCACATTTCTTTTGGGTTTCATCATTTTTAAGGAATGATTAATTATATGGGTAAAACATAATATTTCATTCTTAATTAATTATATGAATATTAAGTTCTCAATGTAAAATTATAAGCTCAACACCCACCCACCTGGAAACCCACACTCATAGGTATTGAAATATAAATTCATGATTAATCTTTTGCATTATCCTAGTTTCATTTATAAATTCATCAAGATTTTATGCTTTTTTCCTCCAATGTTCAAATTTTTTTAACTTATATAATTTATCATAAAAGTATTTTCTTGACCATGGCTTGATTCTAACTTTAATATGGCCCTTCATTATATTATGTTTATTGACCTTAGTGGTTTCTTGGTGTTTAATTTTGTTCTTATTTAGTTACATTAATCAATGGCAATCGAGATCTATAGTGCTTAAATTATATAACCCTTTATAATATATTTATTCTACCTTGCTATTTATTAGTGTTTAATTTTTCAATATATTCCTAGCTAGATTAAAATTTGGATATTAAGAGTGAGATTGATGATGAATACATGATGAAAGACCAACTAGAGTCTCTATCATTTGAAGAAGCTAGCGGTGAGGGAAACTCAGGTGGAGTATATTCTTTCAATAATGTCCATGAACATCAGTTGAAGATGAAATATTAATGAATTAGGTTAGTAAGAACGATGGAGGGAATTGGAATGCTGTCTAAAAGCACTCAGGGCCTTGTCGCTCTGGAAAAAACATCACATATCTACTTGTATCGGTTCATACTTTTCATTTTAAACTTTCTGCAGGTGACATTTTGTGAGATGATTATTATTTTTCAATGTCTAACAAAACCAAACAAATTAATTTAATCATGTTTTGCAAAATGATGCTTGTTATCTGCAATAGCTTCAATTCCATACTACTTTAGAAGTTTTTCATCCTTTTAATAGGTTCTATTGGGGTATGTTTTCACATTTCAGTTAATTTTCCCAGCTTGATATCTTGGATATGTTGCAACTTCCTAATTTTACAAAACAACTAACCTTTTTTTTTCATAGAAGGGAATAAAAAGTTATTCGTTGATGCTATAGAGAAAGGTATTATGTCGTGTGATAAAAGTTTGAAGCTGTACCAAAACTACTACCATGAAGGATTGATGAAGTTAGATGTCATTGGAGAGGTGATGTTTTTCTTTTCTGATTCATTTTATTTAATGTACCATCCAATGTCCCATTTCACAATGAAAGGTAATATTTTATATAGTATATCACTACTAAAAAATGCATCACTTCTGAATATGTGGTGGTCATTTAACGAACTTTAAAATATTTTTATTAGTCTACCTATGGATTTTCATAATACCTGCATAGATGATTTTTTGAAAACCAATGGTTTTACCTACTCTCATCCAAAAGTCACATTTACTATTAATTCAATGATTGTAGAATAAATCTATGTATTGAATCATTGAGTTTCAGGTATGTTAATAATCTTACAAGTTACTGAGCAGGCTCCACTACAAATTTTGAGTGCTCTGACCTCTACACTAGGCTTCACTTCAGGGTACTGGGATCATGTTCACTGATACTGTATTTTTTATTCATTTTATCTCTAATGAAAACATACTAGGATTTGTTTCTTTGTATTGTTTTTGATGTGTTTCTTCTATTGATTTACAGAGATGCTTTTTCATCGAAAACATGTTTTTATTTGGGAAAGTGTTAGTTCTGATGATGATGGTACCTGATTGTGATGGTATTGTCACAAATTTCTTCTCTTTACTACTTCTTTTATGTGTAAATGAAAACTATTTTTTTATTCGTTTGTGGTCTTTTGAAGTCTTACTGGTGTTTTTTCCATTCTATGTGTTTTGATGTGTTAATTCGATTGATTTTAGATTATGGTTTCACATTGAAGAATAGGTTTTTGCATGGAAAAAGTGATGGTTCATTTGAAGTTGGTATAAGGAAATCCTATACCACATCAATTGTAATTTTATTAAATTTTCCAGACTAATTATTTTTTTTCATCTTTTCATCTCTCAATGTGATGGAGTTAATCATGTTGTTCATGTTTTGAAAATTGGGATGGATCTCTACATAGACCCTTAAATTCATGACCAGAGATATTATCCTTTTAATGTCATCTTTCAATTATTGGTTGAAGGTGACTTCATGTTTCACTTTATTTAGCCTGCATGATCCATTAGTGTCTTATAGTCTGTTAGCATCACCTTTATGTCTACATCAATTTTAATGGATTGAAACCACATTTTTATAAAAAAATAATTACTGAATTAAACTATAGGATGGTTTACTTTCTATATTAAGGGAAATTAGAATATCTTTTTCTGGAAAACAATTTTTTCTTCTCATGCTACCCCTCTATACTCTCAATACCTACATACATACATATGTATTTTTTTCATGCTTACATGTATTTATTCCAACCTTCCATGCCAATATATTTAAAATTTTAGTGCTGATATAGAAGCATGAAAAGGAATTTAAGGAATCCAAATTGGTTGACTTGTAAAACAATAACATTGAAGAAATTCCAATTCCTGGCGGTACCCACTTTCATTCTTTTCTCATTACTGATGAATATTCCTCATATTCAAATGCACAAAAATATTTGTATTGTTCGGATTTTTTGTCAATTATTTAATAGAACTAACACTACCACTTAACATTCTGGATTCTTCATTTTTTATTGCTTCTAATGTGCACTTATCTCTTAGGTCTGAAAAAATAGTCTTTCTTGTCAGCACTGCTAATAAAACATTTTTTTTCATGCATTAATTGGTTACGCCAAACCCTATTACCCCTACCATTGTTTAATTTAAAGTAATTCATCAGTTTGACTGGTTAATATTAGATAATGTTTCACCACTTGATGTTGTAGATTGTTTTAATGGAATCATGAATTACATCTATGGGAACAACATTCACAGGGATAACTGGAGTTACACTAATCCATAATTCATTTCATTGAGATTACAATCTTCGAGTCCCATGTACATTTCATTTCTCAACTATCTCTAAATATATTTTTAAGAGGTAATTATATGTAATAGGATGAATTTTTATTCCATGAGTACATGTTTGTTAAATAAAAATCATTATAGTAAATGGAATGAAAATTGGAAAACATGTTCATTGTATTTGGTTTGTAGTTTTTGCTATCTATCTCACTTTCTCTTTCTCATTTACTACCAAACAAGCAATAATTTTCAATTGCTTATGTGAGTTAATATCTATTGAAAAAAATGATTTACCTTTCATATTGAATGATAATTTTGAAATTTATGGTTCCTTATCAAAAAAATGAATATATTCTTATTATTTTTGTTATATTAAATGAAATTTAAAGATTAAATTTCATACCAAACATTGCAAGGTTACTATACTTTCACTCACTTTACAATCAACATTCCCAACAACCTTGAATGCAGTAGTGTAGGTTGAGAGTAATTTCATAGCCTGAAAAGGTTAAATGTTTTTTTGATATAATTTCAGAATTCAAGAAGATTTCATTAAATACATTTTTATTGTGGCTTATGTTGGTTGGGTGGTTTGGTTGGTTGGGTGTGTTCTTTTTCATGTAGTTTTTTTACTTAGTTTCTTCCACCTATGTTATATTTCTACAACATTATTTTCCTTTTTTTCCATATTTATAAGTTGATCAGAAATTATATTCTAAAGTGTGATATATACATTTGTCACTATCATCATTATAAGTTTCATGTGGCGTTTAGTTTTTTAAATTTCATCATTACGTTTATGTGACTTTAATTTTAGTTTTTCAGTGTCAAATGTTTACTAACTACTATATTTTGAACAAATTTTTCAATCCTTGTCAAGGTGGAATTTTCAAAATATTATGGGGGAGATTCTGTGGGATTTCTTTCCATTATGGAATATTGATCTTAGGGGAGAAGTCAATAGAGTTAGAGAATTAGATCTTTGGGTGAAATCTAAAGAGTTATCGGACATACTTCAATTTTTATCATCCATGCAAAAGAGAAGACCATAAAAATTGATCAATTTTCATGGGCTTATGGAATGAATGTATTTGATTTACATGAAAGGAGTAAAAATGTAATATGTGGAAATATCACATGATTTGAATTTTTGTGATTATTTTAATTTGGGACATGGTTAAAAATACAGTCATTGTTTATTAAAAATAGAATAGATATAAATAGAACATATAACATATTATATAAATAAACTAAATATAACCATGAAATAGTAAATATGATTATGCAAAGGGATTAGATAACCCCCATTGCTACATTATATGGTAACTTTAATCTCTATTATGAACTACCAAAAAGAATGTGATACATAATTCCACTAAAATTATAGAATGTCATACAAAATTCATCGAAAATTATCGTAAAAAATAATAATCTATGTATAACATGAGATATATTTTCATGATGTTTTTTTAAGATGATCATTAATTTTATATCCAACTACGACAAATAATTATACTGTAGTTAAAGTAAAATGCAGGAATTCAATGAACACAACAAGTTTTAGAATGAATGGTCTTAGTCCTACTTAAATGGTGATAGGGTGAGGTCTCTCTACTATTTGTAGAAAAAATATCATGGAATAGTGGAGTACCTGTTTATTTTGATGTTATGTTTTTATTTAATTTTAATTATTAATTTCATTTACTTTTATTAAATGTGAGTTGACTAGTATTTAAATTTTTTGTCATTATATCGCTTATTATGTTCACAAAATGTTCTTTCATGGATATGTGTTATGTGTTTACATTAATATATAATGCTTTTCAATAGAATCATTTATTCTATATATTTTTTGTTTATTGTTTCATTTGAGGGTTGTATGTCCTCAAATCCATCATTAATTGTCTTAATGATCAAAAATTGACTTATCATTGTAAACGATGATTTTATTCTTCTATTTGAATTTTTCATGCTGAAACTAATTTTTGTCCTTATAAATTATACTAATTGTTTTCTGCTAAATTAATGTTGTCCAACAAATTATTTAACTTGTATTTCAAAACAGGATGCTTCCATCTTATTTTTCTATTAATTTTTATTTCACTCTACAAACCAATATTTCTTTGAATATTTTTTCGAATACAGTTCATTCATGTAATTGAAATCCCCAACCTCTGCCAAAAAAATTATTTCCTTTATATTTATCCTTAAATTATTTCTTCTATATTTATTATGTCTCCATATTTTTTCCACTTTAATTCCAATGTTATGTAAATTTAAAATTTTTTAAATATACTCAATATTAATGAACTTTATTAAAATTGAAAAAGAGTAATATCTTATTGAAAATAATCGTTGAACAAAATCACCGTGCAAATTCACAGGCGAGTACTAGTACTTTATAATACATGTATAAAAATGGAAATAAAAAAATCTATAAATAATATGTGTGCATTACACAAACAATAAATAATAGAATTGATCACCTGGAACATAGAGTTAAATATCATAGGGAAATATAATTACAAATTTATAAGCTCAAAATAACACTACATAATTTCCAATTATAGTAGAGTGAATGACCAAGTTGATCCATTGAGAATAGGTCAAAATTACTTCGAATTATTTAGGAAGTTATTTGAATATTAGAAGTTTAAATTTTTTTATTTTTTTGATGAAGGAGGAAATGTTCTAATAATAATAAATCCATGTGCATTTACTTAATTAAGAAACTGTATGGTTATTTTTAACTTATACATTGTTGAAATCAATCTTTATCGAGCCTCCTATCAAAGAATTCACCCATTATTTTAAAACATCCCCTCTATCCTCCCAGTAGATCAATTTAGGTTATAAATAGGTATCCAAAACAATAGTTGAAAATATATACCCCAAACTAATTCATTTTTTGATACTTGATATGGATATCTGGTTGATGGATTTTAAATACCATACCCTATTCTCACACTCTAGGATTTTAATGAGAGAGGAGGTACGATTGAAATGAAATAAAAAATTCAGAACCCATCATATATTTAAATCACATAATAATCCTTATACTAAGTAAATCAGAAATTCACTAAATTTCATGGTACAATATATATACCCCTTCATGATAAATAGGAGGGGATATAAAAATGAAAATTAGACCTAATGGTGTATCCATCCACAACATCAGCTGCACCAGGTTCAGGCTCCATCGTTTATTCTTCATCCTATTATATAGAAATATGACTCCATTAAAAGTATCCTTAAGATATTATTTATATTAAACATTCATTTTATTCTACCAATTTTTAATTTTTTCCCTCCCTCATTTTCCATTTTGAACCGATCAACATGTGATCCTCATAAAATATTTATTTTAGGTCACGGTTTGGACTGGTGCTCCCTATTTTGTAGTGAACTCTTAATCCCATATATGTAGGCACCAATCAATGCACATGATCATTTTTAAAATACTCTCATAGAATGTCCTGTAGAATTTGTATAACCTAAATTTATTAGGTTTTCAAATTTGAACTAGTAATGAACTCTAAAAAATGGATGGAAACCCTATTTAAAAAACATTTATATATTTTCATGTCCATATATGGCCTATGCTATATCTGATATCCCATTTTCATAGCTATTTTATTCAAATTTCCTCATATCTTCCATTCTGGGAACCTCCACCACGTCATACAAACCCCACGATGTATGTTCTTTCATTATCCAAAGTGGCATGTATTGCTACGACATAGTCATTAACTCCACATTACATCCTTCTTATGCATTAAATTATTTGCAATTCCAAGATTCAATCATCCATGGAATATACTTCTACCCACTATGTAGAAATTTTCATTCAACTATTTTTCACATTTATCAATAGTTCAAACTTTTCACAATTCCAAAACTCTCTTTCTTTCAACCTTATGCATTACTGGCCATGATGTATTGTTCTAGCGACAACACAACATCTCCATCCTAGATTCGAGATTTTAATTTCACTATTCTATATAGAAATTATTTCGTCAAAGTGATTATTTATTTTTCTGTAGCACAGTGATCCTCTATTGATCATCCTTGGTGGTTCCATGTTTAAAAAGAGAAGAAAAAAGAATAGCATTGGTGTTATGCAGATCAAATTATATCTGACGGAGAGAAAGTGAGAGTTGGTCTGGAATGAAACCACTTTGGTTAAAAAGAATAGTGACTATGTAAAGTTCATCTGAAATTATAATTCCCTGTGATTTAGAATCTCAATAAAAGAAATATCATACATGATGTTGTTGTTATGTTAGATGGTGATTGGAAGAACCCTGATGCCTCTATTCACCGACCCACGTTGGTGAGGCCCTCCTCCCCACCATACAGACACAAAAACCATGAACTAGTGTTTCTCCACACCTATACATGTCATATATGACCTTTTCCATGAACCATGTATAGTAAACACTACAACATGGATGGAATTTTATATGTGTTGTTTGGATAGCTTCCCTCATGGGATGAACATGTGGTTTTCTTTTTCTACAAGTGGAGGGATATCTTTACTGACCAATTTTTTTACAAAAACAAAAAAAAAATACTAAGAAAATTTATAATTTGAAAAACATGTAATTTAATTTTTTTAGAAAAAATTTCATCTAAAAATATAACTCAGAATTAGAAATGAACCCCGATTCCATAAATATATAAAATTAAAATTTAATAAATCTAATGAATTATTAATAGGATAAAGATAATTATGAAGTCTCACATGTGAAAAATGAATCCAACTCCTCACTATAAAAAATATAAATGATTTTCCAAATGAAAAATGATGGAACCTATCATATGTTCTACAAAATCATATTAATTTATCATTATTAACATGAAAAGATAAGATCTAGAGAACCATTTTATTTCTCCTATCAACACTCAAGATAATCTAAATATAATGTTTTCTCATACTTTGAGCACATGGACCAAACATTTAACTTAATTAAGACCTAGACTATCCACTTAGTAAAGTCAAAAATCACTAAAAATCATGGGCGATAGAAAATTAGTATCATATATCTATGAACATAAGAGACACTATGTACTAGATTTATAAAAAAATTAAGTCTCCCAAAATAGTTTTATACATAAGAATGCATGTTGATAATCAACGTAAATCCAGAGATTTTCTTCTCTTAAGAATTACATCTTCCCCACACCCCAAGCTCTATGTACAATCATGAATAATTAATTCATAATGAATGAGATACCTCATTATATTATTTTTTCATTTAAATTTTTGAATTTTTCATAAATTGATATATTAAAATTATCAGTTCCACTACCCAACCCCAAATGACAAAAAAATTGTTCAAGTGATAAAGAATTTTGACCCTCTATAACACAACTCTTAAGAGGAGTATAAATAAATACAATTAATGATGATACAACCCATTTCCATAATCCAAATGAAAGACCCCAAATATTTTTCCTCTAAAACAATTGTAGGTACCTTTTTCACCAAGTATTCTCTTCCCCCACACATAAACATTGATAATCTTTATAAAATGTTACAGCAAGGGTGGGTATTTAAATTGTGAATGGTAATGTGGGTCATTCATATCGAAGTAAATTGATGGTCTTTAAAGTTATTATATTGATAAATAAAAGGTAAATCTCAAGAATAACATTTAAATTAATAAAATGTCATACTTATATTTAAAGTGAATTATTATAATCATCATTTTGAAAAGTCCAAATAAATTCATAGTTATTAAAGTTTCCTATGTTTTATAAAGAAATTTACAAAAAGGATTGAAAAATACTAGTCTAGAAACTTCTTTAGAATAAGAGAATTTTAAATTGATGTTAATAACTTATGGAATGTTTATGATTTAAAAAATTTTACACAATTAATTATAAAATAAAAATAATTGATTATGGAAAGGAAAAATTCAATAACATGTTACTAAAAAGGAAAAAATATTGATTCATAAATATTTCACTAAATTAATCCAGCCTCCAAAAATTACTTATTCAATTTCATAAACTATGAACTTAATAAATAAAATCATGGGGTTACTAAAAATTATAATTATCATTAGTAAAAATATTATCACTAATATAAGTGTGGGAATTAATTTTTTCACAAAATAATTGAAAATATTTTGAAAATAGGGGAGTAAAAAGAAATAAATACATTTAAATCTTAATACCCTTAGTCCTGTAGAACATAATTTTGCATATGTTATCTTTTCCTTAGGCCCTTGAATATTGATTCATCATGGGCCTGAAAATATAGATAAATTGTTATAGTGGAGACTCATTATCATGAAAATCCAATAATAAATTATATGAAAACCTAAAATACTTTATAAAAATAATTGAAAAGAAATTAAATCCTAAATTTCTAAAACATGAAAAATTTGGGATGCCTCTCAAAAGTGATTACGTTATTATTTTTAAGATCAACCTTACCTCTTGTTGCCTAGTGATTGAGGGTAATAAAGAGGTTACCCATTACATATCTACAGAAGATTGAAGCTATAATTTATCTATATAGATGGACCCTCACCACTTTTCAAGAACTTACTTCACCCTTTATTTGAGTTACACTTTATAAACCTCTATGAATCAACCCATAAATGTTTTTCCCCTACTGAAAAATTAAATGGCATTTCTCTGATTTCCCAAGTCTATTGGCCTTCTTTAAACTCCATTGTGAATGTAGTTCCTCAATTATATCTATATTATTCTAGAAAATTCTTGTCATTATTTAACACTTTATCACCTTATTATTTGTTATTTATAGGAGAAAAATAAATCTATTTTTAAGGAAAATATTGCCATCAACTTTATGCAAGATATATCCTATCAACTCATCATCTATATATTCCATATAAATCATTTCTTTTTCTATGCTTAAATTCTATTATTTTATAAAAAAATATTATTCTTATCTATCGGCATTTCAAAATAATCAATTCACTTCCCATATATAGGAATGGTGTTCATATAGGGTCTTCTCTCTATCCATTCCATTCACATGAAATACATCAATAATGTAGAATTTATCTACCTTAACTATAAAATATTCATTTAGTACTTAGTTATATATCATTGTCGTGTTATCAAGTTGGATTTTTATATGATTCAACATCATCACCCTGAATCACAAGATTTGGAATGTTAATTTTGAAATTATATTGAAACTGTCAACTAATTAACATATTTATTTTACAAACTCATTAGGAAAAATTTCAATTAGGAATAAAAACTTCATTCATAGATCTTCTTCTTCGGTAGGATTCTTCAGAACATAACTGAAAATTTCCCATTCGAATTTATAGTTCACAGCTCTTATAGATTTCTTTTGATTAACACCAATTCCTTCCATAAGTTTTCAATGGTGGGAATGTTCATGATGTCCACCGAAAATGGTATGTTAATGTTAATTTTAAAATGATTTAAAGAAACTTTTCCCTTTTCGTATCATACCGTACTTACCTTTCTCACTCTAAAAATGTTATTGGTTCTTCCCCCTCAAATTATTTTCTCTACTTATTTATATTTGTATTTTCTTCCTTGAACTGATTCCATTCCTTCAACAACTTATTATTCAATGTTACTCTGAGCTCTTAAGTGATTTATTATGATTCATTTCAATTTCTCAATGTATTGGAATTCTACTCTCTATGTCTTGGAAATTCAGTGTCACCTGGTATAACTCCACTTGGAATATCCTTTAATTATTTATTAATATCATATACATGTATTTCTGGGTTCATCATTATCACTCTTTGGGTTTTTGAGTTAGATTTTAATTCTATAATAGATTCACCTTGATCTTTGGAGTTGGTTATCAACTCCTTGAATACAGATCCTATGGTTATCATAATAGTGGTCAAAGTCCCCTCTAGTGAATAGACTTCACTAGTAATGGATGAGACTTGGTTATGAGGTTGAAACCATTGTGTTATATTATAAAATCTATACCTTTGTCCTTGAATCAATTTTGGAAGTGGTATATAAACTGATATTTCATTTTAATTATTATAATATAAATAATTAACATTTTTAGATGACATTACTTTGGGATTTTTATTTTCCATCATTGAGTAAAAATTCCATGACATTGCATTCATTTGGGTAGAAACCTAGATGTTTTACACTACATGTACTTATTGTACTTATCCACCATCCGTATTCTATTGAAAACTATTGGAGGATTTTTTGTATGAAAACTATTTCCTATAGTTGGGTGAAATTCTTGTTAGAGAATCTATAACATTTTTATCTCTAATAAATCGGTTACCTAAGGGTAATCAATTATAAAAAATGTGGATTAGTAACCATGTTTTGATTCTATAATAGGATAATGTTCTAATATAACATTAAATTTTCCCATACACTATATAATGAATCTTAATTCACTATTTTTTAATTTTTAATACTTACCCCCTGATCCATATACATTGTAGGATGGAAAAATCTTGTCAGAAATTCCCTTACTAGATTCTCCGATGTCATGATGGATTGTGGGGGAAGACTCAGGATCCAGTCTTTTGATTTTTATTTAGTGAGATTATGAAGAGGGGTAATATTACTGCATTTTTTTACATTATTGAACTTGAACATATCACTCTATTCTATGAAAATCTCTAGATAATAATAGGGGCCTTCATGAGGTATCCTGGTGATTTACCAGGAATGTTTAATTATCTGTATGATTGTCATCTTGATCTTGAACTATTGAGAAATGATTATAGGGAAAAGTATGATCATATTGATTCCCATGTTTTAGTGCCTTACATAGATAATTAAAGCTTACATACCTAGGTTCTTTTAGAGCTCATATTGTGATCCTTGTGAATATTTTATTCTCTCCATTTTTACTTATTCTTCTTCCTTATTATTATAAATTATTAGGTATATTTTAATCGTGGTTTTGAATGTTATTTATTATTATTTTTTCTTTCCCCTAGTTGTGAATTTATGTACTAGGGTCATTCTAAAAACTACAAAATGATAATACCAAGTGTAAAATTTTGATAAATTGAAAAAAATGGAAAATTTATAAAAAAAATATAAGAATAACTAACCAATATCCATTTACAATAGTTCTAATTTTAATATCTAGAAATGTGTATTTAAATCGACATGGTAAATGAGATTTAAAATTTATAATCATGAACTAAAACTATATTAATTTTGTCTATAGTAGAGTGAAGGTTGATGTCAACCCATTGAGGACCAGAATAAATAATTATGAAATTTTTTTAGGGTATTGATTAATAATATAAAATTTAAATGGGTTTTGGTTGTTATGAATCATAAAAATATACAATGAAAAATAAGTATAGGATTATGTAATTATTTAAGAAAAAGTGTTATAATTTTAACATGGATTTTGTTAGAATCAAACTTTAGTTATCCACCTCTTAGAGAAATCACCCTCAATTTTATAGTCTCTCCCTTCCCCCTTTTAGTTACTCGTATTAGTATGTATATAAGTATCGAAAACATGTTTAAATGTAGTTACTCCAAACTCATGATTTTTTCTGTTCCATGAGAGGGACAGCTGGTGGATGAATTTGAAACATCATACACTCCTCTCACAACATTGGTTGTGAATGAGAGAGGGGGTTATATCAAAATAAAATTGTAAATTTCTAACCCGTCATTGATTTATATCAAACAGAACCCATTATAAAAATTAGGGTATACCTTAACTACATTTCTTGGTATAAAATATTTTCTAACTCATTCTAGTCCTGATGATATAGAAAAGTGAAAATGATTCACAATTCTACTGCACTCTAAGGTAGAGGCAACACCAGGTTTGGGATCTAGTCTTTATTCTTCCGCCCAAGGTTTGGCTCTAGGCCCCCTTACACAGAAGCCTCATGATATTACTTATAGTAATAAACATTTCACTTCTCTTTAGTTATAATTTTTTTTATTTCCCTCATTTTCTATCATAATCAAGTCAATGTGGTATCCTTTTAAAAATATCTATTTCAAGTGAGGGTTTCATCAATTCGTCCTTTTTCTGGATCCCTCTTACTCTCTTATAGTAATTCCAAAATCTATTAACATAGATATTTTTAATATACTCCTCAAACCTGTACTAGAAAAAACACATTGAAAGAAGTTATTGGGTTTTAAATTTGAAGCAGAAATGAACCCAACAATGTCAGGGAAAACATTACCGGACAACTGTTTTTAGATGTGCTTGTCCATGGATGGCCTAAGACCTAAAAGGCACAAATTTTCATTGAAATATTCTTCTTATTTCCATAGCTATGTTATTTTTGGTTCCAATATAGTATCATTAAAATCATTTTTTGTCGGTTTTTTCATCATCTGATGTTTCATGTATGGGTATGGTGTAGTCATTATATCAACATTACAACCTTATTTCCCCTTAAAATTATCTCCACTACCTATATTACGCACTCTATGGTTCATACGTTGAAAAAATATGAAGAAATTTGCCTGAGTTTATTCTTTACTACCAGTAATGGTGCATTCCTTTCATAATGATGAACCTCCATTTAGTTCAACATAAGGTAATATTAGATATGGTATAATGTTTGGGATATTTCATAATATATTCATCATCGTTTTTTAGAATTGGAGTCGATTATGATACATAAAAATGGATAAATCATATTATTGATTGATTTAATGGTATATAGCTCTTATATTCATAATACATGGTTGTTATATGGTGTAGTGGTAATGAAAAAAACCTTGCATATGGGGTTTGCAATGCAGATTCTATCCACGGGTAAGGACACAAGTGCTTTCTTGTGACGAAATCAGTTTCATTTAAATGAAGTGTGAACAAGTGAATTGAATCCCACATTATTAGTCCTGAAGGTCTAGAAGTTATATATAATAAATTGCATTCATTAAGTAGTCATTAAATCCAATGGGATTCTAGGGGCTCCTAACACCACTTTGTGCCACAATATACCAGTTAGGCCTTTCTCTCATCACCACATAGACCCAAAACCCTTGATCCAGTGTTCTATAGTCATTTTTATACCATATCTACACCCTTCACATATTCCATATGTGTTCTACTCTACCACATGGCCAACCCTCATTGTGTATTTCTTTGATGGCTTCCCTCATGCGGAGACTATGTGCTACGGTACCCATTGAATTAGGGCTAGCTATGATGGAATTTTTTTCCCCGAACATAAATAAATACTTTAAAAATCTAACATGAAAACATGTATATTAATTATTTTTATTCTTCTTCAAGAATGTCATCATAATGCATAAAATACCCATAGATGATCTGTAAAAATTAAAAAATTGGTACAATTGTTTTTTTAAAATTCCATTTATAAGCTAAATATTAAAAAAAATGTACATGTAATATGAACTTATCAAAATTATATCTTCATAATCCCTATTTGATTAAGATACAAAAACTGGAAGCTAGAGGGTGTTCAACATTTAGCGGTATTCACAAGTTATGCCTCAATCACTCATCGTATAAGAAAAATCCATCATCCTCCTTGGTGTTCTAGAGAATTACATAACAAAGGAGGATTATGAAGAGAGCATCAGGTTACAGGGAGATTCAACTAAGCCTCGTGTATGTAATTCCTCGAAAATGTAGAATTTATTCTCATTTAATTAAAAGTTATTTAAAATATCTAATGATGCAAAAAACAACAATCTAATATAAATAGTGACATACTATATTAAATAATGCAATATAATATGAAGCATCAATAAGAAAAATACAAAAACAATATATCCTAGAGGAAATAAAATGATGATAAATGTATTTAATATATATATATATATATATTACTTACATATTATTGTTACGATATATTAAATTTAAGGGTTAGAAGATAAATAATTAATGAAACGTTATTGGAACTATTTAATGTCAAAAATGGATATATTTTAAAGAACTAATTATAAATTGATCTTTATTTTGAATAATAAATTTATTTTACCAATTTTTAATGATAATTTCAATAATAATTAGTATTTCCAAATAATATATTGAAATTAATTTAATTATAAATTGATATGAAATAATATTTTTAATATTTAATGATTAAAGGTTTATCTTACTATATGAATAGTTTACCATTATATTTTAATGTTCCATTAAAAAGATATAATTACATATTTTATAATTTTAATTTATTGAATCAATTAATTTTTTCAATTACTCATTAAAAAATTAGATGAGGGTGGATTTTTAATATTTTTCTAAAAAAATTTATATTAAGGGGAATATAATAAAAAATACAGTTTTTACCATAACTACAAAATTTAAATTTTTTTCTTCTTATTAGAAATAACTATAAGATTATAAAACAGTAAGACATTTAAAATAAATATTTAATTAGTAAAACTTTATATCTCAAAAATACTTTGTTGAGTTTACAAATCCTATGATTAATGTTCTAATGATTTAAATAATATATTTCAATAAAAACTGATTTTGGTCTTTTATATTAATTAAAACTATCACTGGTAAAATTCTGTAATGGACAAATTTTAGAGCCATATAACACATTTTTGTTTAGTAATAAAATAATCAGTGTCATATAGATTTACAAAAATGATAATTTTATCTTAATAATAATTATATTCATAAAAATATACTTTTTCTAAAAAAGTATTTTATCAATTATGTGCGTTAATATAAAAATAATCCTTACCATCCTTTTAAATATTATGAAGAAAAATTTATTTCATATATTTTGTAATTAGGAACAAAATATGAAATAATTCCCAATTTAATTTTATGCATTAAAAGAAAACTACATTGGTAAAAATTAGTTGCCTAGGTAAAACCCAAAATTAGTTAATATAAAAAATCTAAGTGTAAAAGACATAAAAATCATTTTTGATCATGTGTGGATGAGGATTTATTGACCTTAAATTTCTTCCCTATCCATTATATTTTATTATTGGATCTATTTTACTTTTTATTAGTGACTTTTCATTTTATATATTTCATAATTCCACTTTAATATCTTATAAGAGTATGTAAGCCACTAGATTTTTATTCACACCCCAAGCATCTAGTATTGGACAAAAATATACCAAAATAACTCACCAATACTCCTTGAAAATTTCTATAGGTTTTGGTATTCTTAAAATACCACCTATCAAATCCTTATCCAATTTTGAAAAGGATATCTTCCAAGGTGTATGGTAATATTCTCGTTTAATCATTTTCCATTCATTTTCATTTATTTTCACTTAACACCATCTAAAACCAATTATATAAATGAAATTATGATGATATAAACATTAATAATACTATAAAATTGTATTGTTGTAATTTAATATAACTTATCTACATTATTTAAAAACCAATTGAAAAATGAAGATGTCATCATGAATATGTATGGACTACCACCTACATGAACGACGTGTATGATTTTTTATTCACTTCCTTATATGGATGGTTCATAAAGAATATTTCATTTCTTAATATTATATTTCTAAAATTATTAATAATATTAAATTTTAAACCATTCACCATCATTCTCCCAATCTATGAAAAATAAATGCATCAATTGTGTGTACATGTGGAATACAACCAATATAAAAGTGTCGTACTTCATTTTTCATTATAGTATTTTCCTATTTTTTCAAATATCTTATAATCTCATTAACTATAATAAAAGAGTATATATAATATCATTATACTTATATAAGAAGGATATTATTCCAAAGGAATCACTTTTTAACCACACTCACCCATATATTAGAAGTTGTTCTTCTTGGGGTATATTTAACCACTTGCATATGCAATATTATAAATTCATATCATAGATTAATAAGGAATCATATTTAATGATGTTATTTGAAAATAATAATTATATAATTAATTTATTTAGTTCTTTAATTCTAATAATTATTATCTAACATGCTATGAGGATACCATTTCTTTTACGTTAAAATTATGAAAACATGCTCATCACTAACTTCATTTTGTGAATCATATCAAAAAAAATTATGAAAAAAATTAGAACATTATAAAAAATTATAAAACATATACTATGTTACCTATAATGATCAATTTGTGATACATTTGTAATATATAAAAAAAACTGACTTCTCCATTATGAAACTAGTAGTAAAAAACAACTAAAACAAATAATATCCAATGATGAAAATAAATTGAAATCAATGAATATATTTTTTAAATGGTTATAAATTTTGTTTAGAAAAGTTTATTTGAATTTATATGTCTATAAAATAAAATATTAAAAAATATATTATTATTATAAAATAGGTTAGGGAATTTTTGAAAAATAATGAATAATGTTTATGGGGTTTGCATTTAATTCTCATTTATTTAGATATGATGTGTATTCACTATTTGTTTCCTTTTTATGGAATAAATATTTTACATATATATATTTTATCATAAATTTTCATGTAATATATGTTATTTAAAATCCATATCATGTTCTAGATTTTTTGGGTATTCAATTTGATATATAACAATGACACAAGGGTTTCTTGGTCTTAATTTTGAATTCCTTGAGGCATGTTTGATATTATGCACTACATTTTCTTTTATAAAGTTTATTTAGTTACTTGTTTCACTAATTTATGATAAATATCTTCCATTCAATGAAATTTTACTTACAATTTCATGATATCCCTCTAATTTATGCTATTCTTATTTTACTGAAACTATACGGTATTTTAATAACTTAAATATCTTTTCATTAGTTATAATGACTATTTGTGATCTTATTTCTTCTATCCTTGGTTTCATGGACATAAGATTTCATTTCAAGGAAGTTTAACTTATTATATATTAAAAATTAATTATTAATTAAATTCATTGAAATTAATTAATTTCTTCATCAAAAATGATATCATTATCAAGAGTAATTTCCATCCGGTTTAATTGTAGTTTCTTCTCCATGACCATAATTTCTCCTTCCAAATAATGTTCAACAATATATTTGGATACCCAATTATGTGTTGTAACCTATATCCTTTCCAATATTCTTTTAATATTTTCAAAATCATTTTTTATCCATTTTTATGATGTCAGCATTGACAATGATATTTTAAACTATTAAATTATTTTCCACCCATGCTAAGTTGATTTATCTTACACTACATATTTCATGTTGAGAAAATTTATTTTTTTCAAGCCTTAATTATTTGGATTACTTTTATAGTTTTTTTATAATGGTTTTATTATTACCTTCTTGAAATTTATTATTTTTGAAATTTCAACTCTTTATAGCAATGTTAAGAATTGTTTTCTAAATTATCATTTCACAGTTTCACTTCAATTTTCCAATTTAGATAGATCACACTCCAATAGAGTTATGTTTTATCTACATCCCTATAAATTAATTAATGAAATAATTCATTTGAGAGTTATATATTTCAGTTTTAACTGATATAATTTTGATATCATGCTAGGAGATACCATTTTAAAATGATAAGAAACCCATTTTATTCCTTTGGGTTTTCATTATATGTGGAATTATTGATATCTTATGGAACACATATGTAATTATAATGAATTTTGGGGTCCTATATCACCCTAAATGGGTAGGTTATAAGTTTATATATCAACAAACATGTATATATACGAGTAACTATGTTTTCTCTCAATGAGTGAGTAAGAGTGTTGACTCATGAATGTGTCAGAGTGAGTAGGGCTCGTGAAGGTGATGATATCCTGTGATTATGTTTTTGAAACATTTAATCATAATTCTATTTTTCAATGGATTGTTAAATTTCAACTCTATATAACTTTTATTAGGATCCATGTAAATTTTTATTATCTTATTGTTCCAAAAAAATATTTTCATGGAATATGATTCATCAATTGAGATTACATGACCATCGATCATGACTTATTAAAACACTTATTATTCCATGTTATTTCAAAAATCTATTTCACCCCTTTTCATGTTTTATCATATTATTTTGATCTAACCCTTGATAAAATGTTGATGAGTTTTTCCTTGAAGGATCATTTGATCTCACCCCTCTCTTATGTTTTTGTTACCCTGGTTATAAAGATGAGCATAACTTAGGAGAATACTTGAAGAGAGTATAGTATGGGTTAACTATAGAGAAATTTTTATAATTGGTTTAAAATAAATTTTTTATGTAGTTAATATTAAAAGTCACTAAACCCTATATTCTTAGGATTTTTTATATTATTACGGGATAAAATGTTTATGTTATAGAAGTGAGGTAAAATAAATACATTCATTACTTGGGTCATCTCACATTATGTCAAAGCAAGTGTTTAAAGAATGTTTTTTATAAGCATAAACATGAGAGTGGATTTGAGGGTCCTTAGTTGGATTCAAAGTAGGTTTTCTGTTATTTATAATGATTATTTTATTTATTTAATGGGATTATGATAAGAGAAAAATAGTGATAAGCCTTTGGATAAGTATAAGAATATGATAATATCCATTATTTTTTTAATTCATGATTTTGAGGTTTTACTAGAAATTACATCCCCATATATATATACTGGAAAGTGGATGTGGATGTGGCACATATTCACATATTGGTAATCATGCTGAAAATAGATAGTTTAGTATAAAATTGATCTTTAATCGGTGCATGATGAGTTGTCCAAATAATAAACAGCTGAAAAAAATCCCATGGGATATTGTTTGGTTAATTCACATTATCTACATGAAACATTACGAGGGATTTTAATATATTTATGTTAAAGAGACTATTCAACATATGATCATGGATAACCTACATTGAACCAATATAGTTATAAGATGAACCAATTGTAATATAGTTGAATCAAAATTAGCATAGGTTGAAATAAAGGTTTCAAAAGAGAATAAATATTAGGAATTGTTTTTCATATTCATATAATCATTTTACATAATTTTATTGTGTATTATAAACAAAATTGTTTTAAGTATTTGGTATGAAATGGGATTATAAAAATGATAATATGAGTGGCATATCATTAAAATCATCTATAATAAACTATGTAATGATATTTGGTATAAATTTATACGATAAAGAAAAAAAATACATGACTATTATATGGGAAATGATGAGTCTCATAGTATCTTAAATTTTTGGGTAGATATGTTTACAAAAAAAATATTTTGATTTTTTTATAGATCCCCTATCTTCTTTAATTAGTGAATAATTACTAAAATAAAGAAGGCATAATTTATTTTTTTATGGCGTTATATGACACTCTATGATTTTAGTATTTATTTTCCTTTAATGAAAAGTAATTTTGAAATGGTTGCCACTGACAAAACATTAAACTAAAACTAACTCTACCATAACTTATTAAAATAACAGTAAATGATGTGAAACATCAATAAAAAATAAAAATAACAATAAATAATGTAGAAAATAAAAATATGATAAATTTAATTAATATAAAAATATATTTATATTTCAAATGTATTATTATTAATTAAATTTAAGTTTTGGAGGATAAATAATTTATGAAATGTTATTTAAAATATTTAATGGTGAAGGATATCTTTTTCAATGTACTATTTTTTTAAGTGATGCTAATTATTTATAAAATATTAAATTGATCAATTCTAAATGATGGTTATGATCAGAATTAATATTTCAAACTAATATATTAAATCTTATTTAATAATGATTTGATATGAAATAAGATTGAGAGAATATAAAGGTTAAAATTTATTCTTTTAATAAACCAGTTTTTCATTATATTTTATTTTTTCATATAAAATACAAATTTATGTAATTTTCAATTTTAATTTTATTAAATTATTTTAATTTTTAATTTATCATGAAGAAATAATCTTAGAATTAATTTTTTTAATATTTTTAAATTATTGAATTTTAGGTGATTAGTAAATTAAACAATTTTTTTCTAAAATTGTGATTTTTTTAGCATTTTCATTTTATAAGAAGGAACTATAAGTGTACAATACCATGAAAATTTAAAAATATTTATATAATAATTTAAACTAATAATATTAAAAATTCTATGTTGAATTTGAAAAACATATGATTAATATGTTTAGGAATTAAGTAATATTTTCCAAAAAAACTAATTTTTTATCATTTATTTTCATTAAATATTATTTGGGTTAAATTTAGTTGTATATTACATTTCAAACCACATAAATCTTGATTTTTTAATAATATAAAAATTAATTTCATATAAATTATTAATATTGGTAATTTTATCTAAATCATAATTTTTAAGCATAAAAATATATTTTATTATCGATGGATTTCACACTTTATATACATTAATATTAAAATTAATTTTTTTCACCCTTAATAATTTCATTTGAAAATGGATTTTATATTTGAAATATTTATGAAAAAATTATTTAATAATTCCCATTTTATTCTTATCCATTAAAATTAAATTTGATGTATAAAAATTAGTAACCATGATAAAAACCAGAAATGGTAAAAGTGAAAAATCTAAGTACATGATACATAAAGACAAATTAAAAAATTGGTTAAAATGTGTTTTTGATGATTAATTGACCTCACCATTCCCTAAAATCCTAATTTTCAATTATTGTATGTATTTTACATTTTATTAGCAACTTTACCACTTATATATTATAAAAATAAAACTCCACTCCCTTAAAAAAGGAATCATCAACACCCCACTTCTCTTCATGCTCAAATCCTATTATATTTAACCAAATATTATCAAAATAACATTCTAATACTCTTATAAACTTTGTAGAGGTTCTCTTATTCTCAAAATACCACCTCTTATATAATTAATCCAAATTTTAAAAGATATCTTATATGAAGTATGGTAACATTATCAATTATTCATTTTCCATTATTTTATTCTACTACTACATTAAAAATAATATATCCCTGAAATAATGATAACATAATTATTAATAATATTGTTAAATTATGTTATACTAATATAATTTTACTTTTCTATATTCCTCTATAACCATTTGAAAAGATAAGACATCATCATGTGTACGTGTAGACTACCGCCTCCATAAACAATGTGATTTATTTTTCATCACCATCCTAATTGGATTGTTCTAAAATATATTTAACAGATTAATATGATATTTCTAAAATCATTTTTTAAGATAATGAAATTATGTATTGTTGTATCATGATTATTTTTAAGGACTCATTTTTTCTTATGTTGAGTATGTTTTGTTTTGACTTTAACTTGGGGTTTTTTGGGTGAATTTTGATAAATATTGATGGAAAGAGTGTTGTACACGATTGGCGTATGGTTAGAGAAAACCATGTGACCCAGGACAGCAAACCATGAAAACATGGATAGTGGGGGTTCCAATGGATGGTGCACGGTTTGTCAAACCTTGCATCATAAAAAGAGAAACTATGAACACCAAAATAAATTGGTTCATTATCAAGGCACACGGTTAGGGAAAACGGTGTGCCCCTACCTAAGAAACAATGAAATATTTTTATGTGTTCTGAAAATTGGTTTCTATTTCCCCCAAAACTCCAAAACTCACCCATTTCAACCCAAACATGGACCCTTATGTTTTTGGATGATTTTTGAGCCTTTTAGAGGGATTCTAAGGCTGTTCGACCTCTATTCTTCAAAATTTGAAGCCTAGATCAAGAATATGCACCACTCTAGATAAGAGGATCATATCTCGCTTTCTTTTCCATTCACCTCTCATCCTTATAAATTTCATTAAGGGATGTTAATCTTTATTTTTGGGATATATATAGTTCTATTATTAATAATGTAGATCCTGGATTATAGATATAGATCTAGAATATGGTAATCTTGATGTTTTGATATTGATTTAGGATTTTTAGATCCTTATCCCTTATTATGTTGTTTTGCTGCTCAACATTGGGGAATTACATTGGGAAATCATTCATCAATGAATCGAGGCAGGTGGTATATTATTCAATTCCCAATGTCAAGATATTAATTATTTGTAAGTGATTGTATAAATTTCTAGGGTTAGTTTAGCAATTTCAATTCCAAAAAAGAATCAATTAATGTGGTCAATTAATTAATTAGAGAAATTAGGATTTTAATTTATTAATGGAATTATGGAATGAAGATAATTAATTATCGAGGTATTTTATTGTGAAACTATGGATAGGTAATTATTTTTTTAATAATTAGAATATTCAATATTTAATTGAGGATAACTAATTTGTGAATTAATTATTGTCTATCAAGATTGGTTGAATTATGATGATTAATTAATAAATCAATAATGGGATTTTTGTGATTAATTAATTTTTTGGGTTATTATTGGAATTGGGTTAATTAATTAATTTTAGAATTAGTTAATGGAAATTGACGTGATTAATAAATTAATAAATTAATTAATTGAATTATTTTTTATTATATTGGCATGGGGTAACACATGGGAAAACAAGGGTCTGAGCGAATAATTGTTAAGAAGGACCATAAGATCTTGTTGATAAGGACTGCTAGAGCCTGTTGAGAAGGACTGTGAGAGACTATTGAGAAGGACCTTGGGATTCTTTTGAATTAAATAGTATGAGATATTCTATCATGATTTTTGATGGAGACTGTGGGTTTTATTTGAGTGGGTCCAAAGGAAAGAATGTGAGAGATTCTCCTTTTAAATAGTAAGTGATTATGTAATGTTTGGATTCACTAATATTAGACACTTGAGGATAGACACCAATATACACATTACTCATGAAGGGTTTATTTATATTTTTTATGTATATAATAAAATGTGAAATTATAATGTAAAATAGTTCGGACTTTAGTTGGGACTAAGTAGTTATCAAGGTTCAGGTGTCATTGGGAACTCGAGAGCTTAGGTGGTCAAATTACGATTAATTGATAATGAGATAATTGTATATATACACATTGTAGTTATTTATTTCTATAACGACATACAATTTTACTGACTAGAATTATTTTAGATAGCAGTGGTGGTGGTCTACTATGTTGTAATCACACCCTACTTGGGTTTCCTGATCGGGGCCCAGATAAATTACATTTATAGAGGACACGTTAAGAAAAATAAGGTTGTATGTTAGATGGTTGAGTCAGGATTGATCAAGGTTTAGTGAACCGGATGTCATTCGAGACCCTCTAGGACTTGTCAGCTTATTTAATCTGTGAAAGGTGGAGGACATAGAAAAACAGATTACTAACCCATGATCAAGTATAAAGTGATGGCTTCAAAATATCTTCTATTGGTTTCCTAAGAAGAACTACTGATGAAAGTGTAAAAAAATTGCAATCATGAAATTTTTCACAGAACCTATGAACATATATTATCTATCTATTTGGTTTGATATTTGAGACAGGCATGTTGCTGAACGTTTTTATGGAAATCCATTGCACTGTGGGTGGTAGTATGTAGGTACACAAACTGTTGTTGGTGGAATCTTCTACCTGTATTGCTGCTATATAGAGGAAATCGAATAGGATTCTGTTTGAGGAAATTCAGTTCACTACAGAGTTTTCCATGGTCTATATTCACTATGATGTGTATCTAGTAGCCACGGTACAAAATTGAATCATGAATAACTGCATGACAGACTTGAATATTCTTCGACTTCTGGGTGGGTTAGGCTGGCCAAGAAAACCAGAGATATCCAGGTACATACGATGGATACCTATATTAATCCAATTACTCAAAATGAATGTTGATGGAGAAACATTTAGAACACCAAGTCCCTCATTTTGTAGAGGTTTTTTTCAAACATATAGTGGGTTTTAAAAGGGTTCTTCCATCACCAAACTATAGTTAGTGTCACATACAATGTTATGCTATGCATGATGATATATGCAGTTTGATATATAACCTCAGAAAATAGTTTTTATTATGGATTTAATAAGACATTGAATTTATAGTACAAGACATAAAAACCATAATTAGATAGGTTCCTTGTAATATCTTACCTCATTGGGTTGAATGTCTTAATAAGGTCACTCATCTCAACATGGTTGTCTCACATGCTTATAGGGGAAAAAATCAGGTAGCGGACATTCTTTCAAAGAAAGCAGTTATGGATATGGCTATGATGTCTTCATTCCCATCACTATATTAGTATACTCTAATGTTAGAGTATGGAATTTGGGTAAAGTTTAATCGCTTATTTTTTAATAACCCCCTATATTTCTTGACTCATCCTTCCTTTTTTTTATATTATTATATGACTGGTTTCCATCAGATCTTAGACTTTCAAGTATAGTTTAGGAATGGTAGATAGGATACATGGAAGAGTTAGGGCTTGGTAATGAGCATGTTCATGGGTGTTAGAAACACATTTATAGAGGAAAACCAAAGTACTCATGGTCGGATTGCTGTTATTTTTCTTTTTTGTAACAATTGAATATTTTTTCACCTTATCTCCCACACTGGTTGAGTTATCTAAAAGAATTTGTTTTTGAAATTTTATAATAATTGACTCATAGCCTGGGATGGAATGAGAGTTGAGTCTACATTCATCACTCTAGGAACATTGGATTATACTGTAACCTGAATAATTTTAGACATGCATGATAAAATAAATTTTGGGTATGTTGTTGAACATCATCCATTTTTTCTTTCTTTTGAAATTAAATTGAAAATGGTGCCTAATATGAAATTGGAAGTGAAAAAATGATGAAATAATTTTAATAAATGTGATTTTAACTGATAAATTTAATATGAGAATTGGAATACCATTTTATAACAAAGAACTAGGTTTATGATGGTTAAGGGTAGTGATAGAACCTCAGTTTGAACCGTGTGGTGAGATTTGGGGAAATGAATTGTTGAAACTTCTTGTAATTGTTCCTTTAATTAAATGTGGTAAAAAAATTTCATGATTCCTATGAAATGTTTTTATACTATTAGAGTTATGCCTCCACAATGAATCTTGTGAAGGGGATGACATGAGCATATGGCTGGATATGGTCATTCAAGAGTGGAACCCGAGGAACTAATAGTGTTGAGTGGCTAATCATAGAAGAATTTCTATGAGATTTTTTCTAGAGTCATACAATTTTCGGGAAGTGAACCTGGGTGGGTTGTGTGGAATATGTATGAATGGAATAGGGATCATCATTTTCATCACACTATGACCTTTACTGGTGAGGTTGTACTTAAGGGAGTTGAGTTCCAGGATGACTCCATCGAGATGGCACTTGACCATTTGGAGAAACCTATTGAAAAGAGGGTCAAGTTGAACGCTTATTTGATATGCGAATCAGTGAAGCATTGGTGGGACATTCATGCATGAATTGGAAAATATAATGGAATGATGCGGAAAGACATTTTAGGGAAGTTCCTCAAACAGTTTTATGCAGAAACACTAAGGCAAGAACGATAAGATGTGTTCATGAAGTTGACTTCGGGGAATAATTTACATGTGTACTAAGACATACGCTTTATAGTCATTTAGCACATTTCCCCATCATTAGAAAGAGATGAGATCGTTACGATGATAAATCTCGTTGATGGAATTAAGTGCGAGATTAAGTCCAAAGTTATCATTTTTCTGTTAATGTAGTTTTCTAAAGTTGTGAATCAGAAACTCATAACTAGTTCGAACCCATTGAAGGATTCATGTGATGGAAAAGTGGTTTCTTATTCATGGTCTACTAGTACTACTTCTGAAATAAGGAAGCATAATTTTGAGAAATTTATCCAAATAAGTATAAAATAGAGTGTCCAGGGGGAGAATTTAGTTACATAGGACCCCTCTCTTGAAAATTTCCACCAGTGAAGTAGGTCAAGAAACTTTTGAAAACCTTTTTTACAACCACAAATAGAGTGTGATCTTACAGTAAGATGGTACATCTACAGAGGTTCTATAAGAACCCTTGGTAGATGATTAGTGACAGAGGATCTAGAAATAACCTCGATGTGGGAAGGGGATCTTCTTCAGTATATCAGTCTGAAAACTAGAGTTCTACTAGTCAAGGTGGTAGTATCCGTGGATGTGGTACTCCTATTAAAGAGAACCCATATCAATAGAGTAATAAAACTCAAGGAATTAAGACTACATCACATGGAATATGGGCATTATAGTTGAAGGCGGTGCAACCAACACTTATGGATAGTGAGGATGAACCATCGATCATGATATGTACTATTCTTAAAGGCCCTATATTAGCTATTAGCTTATATGATTCTAACTCTACTCATTAAATTATATCTGAATATAATTAAATTGTTTGAGCCTAGAAGTGTAGTTTGTGAGATGTGTAATGACTATAGATACAACGCTGGGAGTACTGTCTAAAGACATCTTCTTTTTCAAGGGGTGTTCTATTGAGATCGGGGAGTACCACATTCTCTTGGATCTCGATATTCATGATATGTCAGGCTTTGACCTAATTATAGTTATGGATTGGCTAGTCTCATACTGAGCACACATTTATTGTCACCCAATGACTGTGACCTTTACAACTCTAAAGGGTGATAACTATATTCACCATGGAGAGTGGGATTTCTAGAAAGGCTGAGTTGGACCCATTACTCATAAATATGAAGATCTCATAGGCCAAGATAAAATATAATGTTGGATGATAATGACAGAAAAACAGATGTATTTCCATCTATACTTGACCTATTTTAAGATTTTTTTCCTGAATAATTCTCTAGGTTTCCACCTGAGAGGGATGTGGAATTTACCATCAAACAGATGGGTTGATTATATGCATCGATTTTATTTGGAGTTGAAATATACATGTGGAAAGGGGAAAAATTTTGTTGATTCATTGAGTTGTAATACTCAGACTCAGGTGGTTCAAGAGTCGAGTTTTGAGTGGAGGATAATGGCATTACTGGTTGAGATGCAAGTGGTGGTTCAAGATATTAAGGAGGAGATGAATCTGCTATGATTTTCAACAGAGGCTACACATTTGAGACGGATCTAGGATAATAAGTGTGAGGATACATAGTTTTTGGCATTGTGGTAAATACATTAAGGTCAGGATTCACCATTCAGTTAGATCATAGATGAGGATGAGTTCATCTATGTTAGAAATCATGTTGTTGTTCTTACGAGTATGAAAAAGGATCAATTGCAAGAGTTTAATGTATCAAAGTGAAAGGTACATTCTTGTGTGACCAAAATGTCGTGTGAACTATGATGATATTTTTGGTGGCTAGACATGAAAAAGGAAATAACAGGATTAGTGACACAATGTTACACCTGCTAGTAGGTGAAGGCAGAGCAATAATGACATGGAGGTTTGTTGCAGCCATTTCCCATTCCACAATAGAAGTCATATGATGAGAAAATAGAATTTTTGGCGGGTATCCTGATTTTCCAAGGAAGAATGTAAATATTCGGATTATTGTTAATTATGTGATGAAAGAAGCACATTTATTTCCAATATAGGAACATTCTCAATGGAGTATCTTAGAGACATCCTTTCTTCACACTGTTCCGCAGACTAGTTTTATATTGTGACTCTCTCTTTACTTCATGATTCTAGTATGGATTACAGAAGGTTCTAGGTACACATGTTTTATTTACTATGAGCAACCATCAACTGAGATATGGGAAGTCAAAGCATACCAGACCGGTGCATAAGGATATAATGTGACCCTGTGTACTTAACTTTAGTGGATATTTGAAATAGCACCTATATTAGGTGAAGTTTCCAAATAATAAAATTTAATAGGAAATGAAATATATGGAACCATATGAGTAACTTTATGGCACTCCCAAGATAAAATATTTATGTTGGATGTAGGTAGGTGAGTCAGAGCTATTGGGATAGAGTCTCACACAAGAGACATCAAAGAAGGTGCAACTGATTTGGAAATTCATGGCTACGGCTCGGAGTAGGCATATGTTTTATGATAATAGGTGTCAATAGACCCTAGATTTTAAATAGGTTGATCATTTATTCCATTAGGCGTCATCTTGGATGGTTTACTATAGGATAGAGAGGCAGGGCATGTTGGCACCAAGGTTTAGAAGACTGTTTGTGGTTGTAGAGAGAAATAGGAAGGTATCGTACTGATTGGATCTTGCACAAAAATACATTGTTATTCATGAATTTTTTCATTTTTCACCAATACAATGGTATCACCCCGACCGATCTCATCTACTCATTGTTGATGATGTTGAGATAGGTATAAATATGACCTTTTAGGACCATCTAATACATGTGTTGGATCGCAGTGAGAAAGTGTTGTGGGGAAAGGCCATATCGATAGTAAATATATTTTGGAAACAAGGGTATGTGAGTGTGGAAAATTGAAAGGGGAAGAATATTTGTGGCCCTAGTGGCCTGACCGTTTTGGACTGGAATTGTAACAAAGCTTAGGGTGCACATAGGTGATGATCTTTTATAAGGTGGGGAGATTGTAAGACCCTAAACATTTCAAGAGTTGTATCGGACTTATTTAAAGGTAATATTTTTAATTTTTTGATTACTTCTCAATTAGGTATTATCATAGACTGAATTCAAATGAATTATGATAAATATTTAAGGAAATAAGTTTGTGGATAGTTGGATCATAGATAGAGAAAATAGTGTGCCCGACCCATCATGTTGTGAAACCCTAGATAAGAGGGGTTTGCATAATTGGTGGAAGGTTTGTCAAACCCTAAACCCTAAAAGGAGAAATAATGAACCCATATAATAATAGGAATATGGATAAGGTTAGTGGTTAGGGAAAACCATGCTCCTATTCTTAGGAAACTATGCTTGATTTTTAATGTGGCACGAAAATTAGTTTTTAATTCACTAGAATCCCCAAAACTATCCCATTTCGGCCCAAACTAGGACTGTTATGATTTTAAATGATTTCAAAAAATTTAGGAGGTATTCCAAGCCCATCCAACCTCATTTATTTATAATTTGAATCCTGGATCGATGATATGCTCTTCTCCCAGTGAGAGGATCCTATCGCGCTTGCTTTTCCAAGCATTTTACATCATTTTGTCTTTCTTTGGGGGGGGTGTTATTCATTGTATTTATGTTATATCTAGATCTATTATTTTGAATCTAGATATAATATTTTAGATCTAAATTTATACTAAATAAATAAATATTTTTTTTACCTTTATTTAGGGTATTTAGAACTAGATCTGGATCTACGTCATTTTACTACACAATACTTGAGAATTCTTTTCAAAAATCGTTCATGAATGAATTGAGTTAGGTGGTATATTATTAAATTACCAAAGTAAATATATTAATTACATCAATGTGATTTTAGGAATTTCTAGGTATCGTTTATCAATTGGAATTCTGAAATATATTTACCTAATATGGTCAATTAATTAATTCGAGAAATTGGGGTTTTAATTGAATAATGCAATTGTAAAATCAGGATAATTAATTGATGAATTAATTATTTAAGTTTTTAATTCTTAAATTTTGGATAGTTAAATTTTGGACTAATTATCAAAATTTTAATAGTTAATTGTGGAAAATTAATTGGTGAATAACTTTTGGATTATCATGATTGGTTGAATTGTGTTCATTAATAGAAAAATCAACTAAAGGGATTTCTCTGATTAATTAATCATTATGTTAATTAATTGAACTGGGTTGATTAACTAATTGTAAAATTAATTAATGTAAATTGGTGTTATTAATTAATTAATGAATAAATTAATTGAATGATTTGTGATTTCATTGGCATATAGTTGATCATGGGATAACTGGAGTGTGAGTGAGTAATTTTTGAGAACGACCTTGAGAGCTTGTTGAGAAGGACCATGAGAGAATGTTGAGAAGGATCCTAAGAGCCTGTTGATAAGAAACATTGGAGATTATTAGAAGGAATAACATGCGAGCTTCTATTGGGATTTACATGGGAGACTGTGAGTGTTCGTGGAGTTTGAAAAAAGGGAAATATCACGAGAGCTTACCACTTGGCCTAGTAAGCGATTATTCATTGTTTGGTTTCACTCAAATTAGACCCTTGATGTTAAGTCCCAAGGTGCACATTGCTCATGCTCGATTGAGTTACATGTTTTATTTATTTTATAAAATGTGAAATGATGTTGTGAAATATTTTAAACTCAGGTTTAGGCCAAAGTAGGTATTAATGTTTAGGTTTCCCTGGAAACCCAAGAGAATATGTGGTTAAAAAAGGTCAACTAATAATGTTGTAACTATTTATTTATGAATTTTAATTATCTATGTATTCAAATATATAAACTGTTATTTACTAAAATTGTTTTAGACACTATTGGTGGTGTCCTCAGAAGTTGTACTGACACCTAAATCAGGTTGCCTGATCGATACCCGAATAGATTTGATTGATGCATGAAAGTTTAACAGAAAAGGCCCTATGTTACATGGATGAGTTGGAATGAAATAAGGATGAGGTAACCAGACATTTTCTAGGACCTTTTGGGAGATTTCAGTATGTTTCTTTTGGGTTTTCATTTGTAACACATGACATGTACATTCACAAAGCATGTTTTCTTCTTTATTTGTGATATTATATTTCCTACTCTAATTATCATGAGTTACTGGTTTTGTTTTGGGTCATATATTCTTCCTCTATTTTTTATTTATTTCCACTATTGTATTACTCAGACAACAGTTGGAATAGTCTCCCGATGATTGACTTATCTAGCCCTTACATCTAGTCAGTATCCTATTGCATATGATGAGGCACCCTTGAGATCATCTGACCGAATGGCTCGGGGCACTGATGTGTGGAACCCATGTCAGGATTTTACAATTTTTGGATTCTAAAATTATAAACCATCTATATCTTCCATCCATTACATGTAATATAAAATATTTGTTAATGGTTACGTGTTGACTACCATCTACATGAGAGTGACATATTTTGTTTTTTCACTTGAGTATTTTATAATTTATCCAATTATATTATAATATAATTAACCACATTAAAAGAATATAAATAATTAAATTATGATTATTTAATAATGATATTATGTCAAAAAAATTAACATTCTTAAACATACTCCCATATATACTATCTTCCTCCAATGTTATTATGATTCTTATGTTACTAAATCCAAAATGGATTCTTATAAATAAAATATTCTATCTTCAGTTATAATGAATCTACCTAAAATTATTTATTATATTCCTGGTTTCTTCCACTATCAGATTGTATTTCTTAGAACATTATTTTCCAATCATGGAGTAATGAAATTTATATTAAATTATTTTACAATGATAAAATTATTTCCTAAAACGTATATCATTATTAAGACTAATTCTCTTCCTCTTTATGGATAGTTTCTCCTACATGGCCATATATTCCTAGGCCTACCAATATTATCCTTAGTATTTAGAAACCCAATTATGTGTTATCTCATGCAACATTCACATTCCTATTTTACACTTTTCAAAAAAAAATTGTGATGAATTTTTAGGATGTGGGTTTCAATTAATATAAACTAAATTATTAAAAAAATTCTTTCCATTATTGTCTATTTTTGTACCCCACATTTCCTTTTAGAAAAATATTTCTTTTGAAAGGATCCTCTTTTTATTTAAATTTGTTAATTTAAAAGGGGTTACATGTTATCCTCATGAAAATTATTTTTGACTAATAATTTATCTCTTTATGATAATGATATTAATTATTTTTCTAAAAAATATTTCCACAATTTTTCATGAATTTTCATCATTATAGTATCTAAATCTGATGTATTTTATTTTCTATATGTCCTTTTGAATTTTGTCATGAAATAAATATTTTGGGTTATTTAAATTTTTGTTTTAACCAATTGAGTTCTTTTATCATATTAAGTGATAAGATATGGAAATGATAAAAAACAAATAATATTCAAATTGGTATTCAGTATATGTTGAGTGATTTATATCTATTGAAACACTTATATATGGATGCCGATGGGTGGGGTCCTATAACTCCTTATAATGCATTGATGATAAGTTTATATGTAATTATAGATCTATACACTAGTGAAATCACGTAATCCCACCATGCATGAGTGCGAGTAGTGACTCAAAAAGGTGTGGGTGTGAGTAGTGACTCACGAAGGAGATGATATCATGTTCTTATGTTTGTTAAAGAGTTATACATTATAATATTTTTTAAGGTCATGTTACATTTCCATGAAAAATTACTATTTTTATTCCCCATGACACATGTTTATTATATAATAATTATACAATCCTTTTCTATTCTATTTGACTCTTCAATTGAAATTACATGTTTTTCTGTGATGAATTATTACAAATAAAATTATTCCATGTTATTTTGATAAGACAATTCTTCCCTAATCATATTTTCTCATATTTTTATGATATAACCCTTGATGATATGTTTATGAGTTTTTATCTTTGTAATAATTTTCTAAGAACATTTTTTATGATTTCATTCTCTAGGTTATGAAGATAAGTATTAATTATGAGAAGTCTATAATATAGATTGATGTGGCCTAATTATGGGGAGATATTCACATGTGTTTTAAAAAAAAATTATTATAGATATTATCTTAAAAGAAATTAATCTTTTTTTATTAGGATTTGTGAGATTATTTTGAGAAAAAACTTTTAATTTAATAAATTTATATAAAACAAATATGTGTTTAGTTCATTTTATCTCAATTTTCTTTCAAAACTATTGTTAAAAGAAATAATATTTATCACTAGACTCGAAAATGAAGGCTTTTGGAACCCAAGTTTAGGCTCACTCATATCTACCATCTCATGGAATGAGAATTTATAAATACCTCAAATTTGATCCTTGAAATTGAATACATTATATTAGATGTTAAAATAATTGAGTTAATAGCTTATCTAGTTAATTCATGACATGAATGATGGAACTAATCTCCCTTGTGTTACATTTCATGTAACTATTCATTATGAATAAATTATATGGATGATTCATTACAAATGTTAATATTTTTAAATTCATCTACCGATGATCATGGAATATGAAAAAATCTCACTCATACCATAATCCCATTTATATTTATCGAAAATATTCTCGAGATATATATCTCTTTCATATCACAATATTTTGGTGATAATGTACTCTTAATCCTTTATATAAGGATGCATTATCATTAATATACTCTCATGAGTTTTTAGAGGATACCATAGTATCTATATACACGGAATATTATACCTAAGGATATGTTACGGTCTACACTTCTTAAAGATTATAAATTTGGGAATATCACCTCATTAAATATATATCATGCTCTAAATCTTAAAAGACCCTTTTCCACTTCACCTTGTATTATATCATATACAATAACTCAAAGAAACATAACCAAAACTCTTTTTCATATAATAAAAAACTCTTTTGAAAAGATATCATTAACTTCACCATATATAAAATAATATGAAATTCCTATGGAATACTCCTACAAAACACGTTTTTTGATTAATTCCAAAAATATTTTATAGAAAATCTTTAATTCAAACTCAATCCCCATTTAATCAATCACTAATTGTAATAAATTTTTCCATTATAGAATTGAAAAAATATATGCTAATGCATAAATTAAATCAAAGAGTAACATATAAAAAATCATAACTGATACTCAATCTATATAGGTATCTACTGTGACCTATATGAAGCACTAGTATCTCTAAACCAATGTCTACCAATAACATCACTTGCTAACATAAAATCATATATGTTCCCTTTTTCTCTAAGACATCTCAGGACCAAGAGAATGAAATAGTTCAATACTCATCATAAAATATGAAAAATCCCATATTGGAGGATCTCTAACCAATGACATGATCATAAGATTACCCAATTATCCCCATATTGGATAAGTTGTAAAGGATTATATAATAATGGTACCAAGTATAAAGGGTCTCAATTTAGGTATCTCATAAACCTCCGGTCTTGAAGACTTCTTGTATGATCTAAAAACCACTAGAATATCAAATAAATATTTAATGAAACCATATATAGTACACCTAGTGGGTAATCAAGTGATAAAAACTCATTTTTTTTCCTCATGAGCATATTTCATATTTTTATAAAGAAATTCAAATCTCATCAACCTTATCATTTAATTATGATCTATTCTACTCAAAGATAAACATTGGTTAAGTAATACTCAATTTCATACAATGATAATTAATTAATCATCACACTTCATGAAATTTTATCCACATATACATATATGAAACCAATGTGAAAGAATGATAAATCAGATATTTCCTTTTATTTGATTCAATTTATATTCATAAAAATATTCAATAATAATTAACAAAACCCTATATAAGCAACAATTTTTTATATCATATATGGTAAACTTTTTTATCATTCTTACTAAATTTAACTTCATTATCCCTGTAACCCTTTCCTTTAAAATTTTTCCTTAAAATATTTTCATAAAAAATGATATTATTTACATAGTTTTACATTATTAGTTACCATCACATCCTAAAATCCTTTAGGATAAAGTTACATTCACTTTTTTTCTGGAAACTAAATATAAATCCATTCAATTTATCATAATAACCTAAAAATATTTTTGAATATCAAGTGAGATTAACATTATAATTTGACGATAGTAATCAATTAAAAAATAGTGATATTCATTTTTTACAGTAATTAAATATAACCATAAATATTTATTTATAGTAACATATCCTTAACTATTTAGGATATTAAGTGGAAATCAATTTAATTCTAGACTGATGTAAAATTTTATTTGTTATTTTGAACATATCTAAGTTAAAACTTCAGGGTCGAAGACTCATCATTATCGTTGTTTTTCTAAATAAAAATACACTCAGGATTCAAAATTATCTTGAACTAAATTGTTAGAAAATTAATTTTTTATTTTTTTCTTCTGAAGTGTTTTTTTACATTTACATGACCTATTTTTGGGTAAGTTCACGAAAAGACATATATTTTTTTAAATGGATGATGTGTACAATGTGATGGTGGTGAACTCATTAGATGTTTCAAGTTTATTATGATATATTAGAATATGGAATAAAACTCCTAATACAATTTCTATTTAACTCAAAGATATCTAAATATGACTGTTGGATTAAGCTGTGTGGGTATATATAAATATTTCTCCAGGCTTCATAAATTATAAATATTCTTCTTTATTTTTATAGAATGTTGTTTTCTAGAAAATTAACGTGATTATATAGTTATTTATGAGTGTCCTCACTTTTAATAAATTTTCATGTGTTATTAGATCTAATATATGTGAGGTTTGATTTTAGAGATCATAGTGTCTTTTATTGTATTTTTTTTTTGTTTTATTCTTCAATATCAAGCTATTTCTAAGATGACTACATGTTTTTATAATTAGGTTAATCGAGGGATTATAGTGCTAAGAATAGAAAAGTTTTTTTTGATCCTTTATAATCGATGGAATCCATGGTTTTAAAGATATATCTTATCTTATATGGTAGATCGATGGATTTGAAAGCCAGAAATACATAGTATTTGTGGTAAGTATACCAAAACCTAATGATAGATCTATAGAAAAAATTGTTTTAGTCATGAAACCATAATACATTGGATTAAGTTATTGATCCTCCAACTAATTTTAATTAAATACAAAATAATTCATTTTATTAGAAGATCAGTATTAATTGATATCCTTTAGGTGTATCTGAGTTAATACACAACACACCACACAATTTGTTTTAAATTTTCATTATTTACATTTCTTTTTATTTTCTTATTTTCTTATTTTTACTTTTTGCATTAGCCAGAAATGTTTTTAAAAAATGAAAAATTTAATATCAATTGAATTCGTGTTTTTTACTATGATATACAATGATTTGATTAGAATATCAAATAATTAGATCAACTAACATTTAGGTGGGATGAAAATTTATATGTTTGATTAACAATAGAATTCACTCCCCTATTTTAGAGTCATATCTTAAACCTATATTGACCAAAACTCGGTGTTAGATCTACTATAATGAAATCTCGATTATAACTTATGTGAGATAGTCTCTTATTTTTATTTCCTAATTTTTCAAAATTATTTTTTTTACATAAAATAACATTTATGAGGGAAAATATTTTTTTTTATATAGAAATAATTCATAATGGAATGATTTATAAACTAAATACAAACATACCACATATTTTTTATAATAAAGATTATGTGTAATGGAGATATTATAAGAGAAAACACACGAACAACACTGGAATCTCAAAGTCTTTTATTCTTATTAAGAATTAAAAAATTAACAGGAATGATGTTCTTAGGTTTACTCAGGATGAATAGATTGTGTTTAAACATATTTTTTTGTGAGAAATACTCTTTAATGTTATACTCAAATAAATATTTACAGCTAAGTCTCATGTTGTTGTATGACTCATGGTATATGGAAAAATATTGAAGTAACAAATTTTGAAACATAAAACGTCTTTGAAACTAAAAATTCCATACATAGAGATTAATAATAAATTTTCAACTTCTTAAGAGGTTAAATATTTTCCTAGACACATTGATATTTCATGAATATAGTGTAATTTTTTAGGTCGCTTGGAGAGAAAGAAATATCAGATGGCCAATTAGTTGTGGAAATTATTGATATCTTACCAAAGTAGTGGGAAAATAGGTAGATAGTAAATGATGATAGTAGACATATTATTAAGTGAATTTTGGATGATCTCATTAGATCATTCATGTAGTACGAGATAAGGAGGTAAAAGATGCTTAAGTGGAAAGGAAAAAAGAACATTTTTTCATTGATTCTAACCTATAAAACATTAAATTTGATAAGTTAAAATTCATAACCATATAATTTAATAAAATAATAAAAAATATGCTTGGATGGTAGTTTCTATGAAATTAATGTATGTGAATATGATCAAATTACTAGGAAAATATTTGTAAGTCAGAATTTCTAATGAAATTATAGAGGTTATTGTAATTAATGAAATGATAGAAATGATATTCATGGGAAGTAGGATTCTTCGGGGATGATTTTGTTATCAATATAACAAAAACAGAGACATTCAACCAGATTCTCCTAGTCTAAAAGTTTTGGATAAGGAATCCAGAAGGTGTTCTAAAATAAAGGAAAAGATAGATTTTGATGGAACCAATGGTACATGTAGAGTAAGTGAATATATATCATTGAATAGTTTTTCAAATGATATCAATGATATTAGAAGGATTGCTACATTTTATTCTAATGTTCTTCTATATTTCTTGCTAAATGAAAAGTGTTTTCTAGGAAACAAGATTACCCAGAGTTTTTTAAACTTATCTTGTGCACCATAGTTTCCTTATTCATTGAACAAAAAATATAATTATAAAGAGAAATAAATTTATAGAAAAAAATAAGAAATTTTGGAATTAATTTATATGATCAACGATACATTTCAATGTTTTAAAAAATCTATACTCCACATAATGAAGAGGATACTCAGAAGAATTCATGTCTTACATAGTCTTGAAGTAAAATTGTTGAGTCATGAAATGAAAATGTCTATCATATTTCATATATTGATAAGTTGAAAAATAATTTTTGAAAACTAAATTCGAAAAAGAAAAGAATGTTTTTTCCTTTATAGAAGAAATAAATAATATTTTGACACCTAAAACTAATGTATAAAGGCTTAAGAAGTGAATATAAAAATTACATCTAAGAGAGAAAAATTTAAAAAAATCTATAGTCAGATCAAACCTAATAAAATAATTCCCAAAAGTGGAAAAATATAGAAAAATATATCATTAGTAGTATAACTACTTTACTCCATTACGTTCCATTTTATACCAAAAAATTTAATGAGCGTGAAATTGGAAGAACAAATGTCCTATAAAAAATGTGTAATAAATCCTTAAAAAAATAATATATTTTAAAAGATATTTCTACTCTTGATAATAATAGGGATGGGATTATTTTCTTGAATAAAGCTATATTTTCAAATACTTCTAGATAGAAGCAGTTTTGGTTTCCCATACATAATTTCTTATTAGTTGAAGCCACTGCACATCGATAACTATAATTTTATATCAAGTACCTCATAATCAATTTAGATTTATAAAATCTCACTTTATCTATATATATATATATATTGATATTTAGATTATTTCCATTTATCTAAAAGTTTTTTCATAAAATATTAAATCTCTTGTTTAGAGACAGATTCTTTCCCTGGAAAACATTTCTATGTAATTTTGTTTCTATTAAGTTAAAAGAAGGATAAATAATTTTTTGAACTATTTCTAGGACTATCTTCAACAAAAAAGGACAGGTTATTATTCAAGAAGATAGATTTTTTAATTTTATAATATTATTTATTGTTATTTTATGAAATTTATTTTTTCAATGGTTTTTATTTTAATTTGTATACTAATTAGTTTTTTAGAATAAACATATGAGTTTAAACATTTTTAATTCATCGTATGTCATTTAAAATAAATTAAAACATATAATTTTAAGAAACTTTTTATCATTATTGATTTCAGGTGTGTATAATCTAGATCATTGGATGAGTTTGGATGTATAGTTTGGAAGATAAAATATTTAAAGGATTATAGACCATAATTTTCTATACTTTAATTTTTCTAAGTGATGTTATGACTCACTCTATCTTTAACATATGATAACTTTTGTTTTTTGGAAGACACTATGTCTAGTTATTAAGAGGTTAGTACTATAGAGATAGTTCATGAAAATTTTATTGACTCAGTTATGTTCAATTATCATGGGTAACAATTGAATAATGTGATCATATTTTAAGGTTTTGAGTTATTTTTTCTCTCTTCTAAAAGACATGAACCACCTATTCCATGAAATTTTCATCAAAATTATATTTAGATAATTTTTTATGATTTTGATGGGAAAATGTGAATCAGGTTCATAGTACAAGACTGTGAGTTTTCAATGAACTTTAGTAATGTTGGTGAGGTACTACAAATATCTATTGAGAGAAAATATCTTTTTATTAGGTATATGGGTGTTGAAAATTATGTATCTTTTTATAAATAATGAGCTAAGAAAACCAAATTTTATCTTAAATAAAAATTTCACAAATTAAAGCATATTTATCCCAATGGATTTTTTTTTCAATGGGTTCAACCGTTTTTCCCTCAATAAAGGGTGATACGAATATATAAATGGTCAAGACATGTATTTGATATATTTCCTTACTATAATGAGGAATATAAATATTTTTATGTTTGTCTTGGATTAAAAAAAATATGTTTCAATTTAGTTAAATTTAAAATTTTACCCTTATTTTGATTTGTAAACTATATAATACTCAAGACCATTGAAAAGTAATATTTCTCAAACATTTGATTTAAAGAAATTATTAAATAATTATTTTCTAATCATTAAATAATATACATAATAAAAAATTTAAATATTAGAGAATAGAATATATTCATTGAATATTGAAAACAACATAATATAACACACATGATAATGTTTAAGATGCTGGTTGAGAAGGATAAGAATACAAAGACACATAATGTTTGAAACCTATGAAATCTGATCAACTATCTCAGAAGAAGGATAATATCATAGAGAATATCATAGAAATAGAAAAGAGTCTTTATGATAATTACATTCATTATTAGGCTTAGTAAATAGATTAGATTCAATGGATCTTATAAGAAATGATATCTAGATAGCTATTTATTAGTTAATCTAAATCCGATATAAAATCCTTATGATAGTATAAAGTGATTAAAAAGGTTGAACATAATATGAAAGAGTTCTCTTTGAACATTGATAATTAGAAAATCATTCATCCTTTAATATCAATATTATAACGTAAATTACATGATTAGGGTTTTTAGATATATATAGCCTTATTTTAATTTCATAAAAAAATGAAGAGTGAATTTAACAAAAGGTGAGATTTCAATATTTTTATAATAGTCACACAAATAGTCTTTTTAAAAAAGGGAAGATAGCATATTTAACTTTCATATCTATTGAATACTTTTTTAAAATATTTCAAAATATGAAGATCCTAAATAAAAATTAAAATAAATAGACTCAATTTCCTATAAAATATGATTATAAATAGAATAAGTCTATTTCTAGAGATGATATTTTTCATGATGTTATTGAATATCCTCTTGTAAAAGGAATAGAAAATAGAGATAAATTTTATGTTAATTTTGATATCTCAACTAAATCTTCATCAAGTTATAAATATCATGATATAGAAAACGAAATTACCTTTAGTTATCAATATTTTTTATTTGTTTCAAGTTTGATATATGTCATTCCCAATAATAATTCTAAGAATAGTTTTCTATAGTATAATATATATTACCTTTGAGATTGAAAATTGGAAAAGCATCTAAAATTTTCTATTAAAAAACATTAGTAAAATGTTATTCGTTTTATTAAATGGTATAAATATATTTTTTAGATTTTATGTTTAGATAAAACCATTAAACATTAGAATATTGATCTTTAGTTGTTGGTTAAAGTGTTAAATGAAGTGAAAACTCTTTCAATTGATCTTTTTTTGGAAGATAGAATATAAGATTAATATTGATGAGAATCTGATGATGATAGTAAAAGATCATAATTAGAATATAGATTGGTAGGATAAGAGATTAGAAAAGATAAAATCAATAATCACTAAATCTCATAATAATTCCCTAATATTAAATTTCATTATATTTGTAACTATTTTTTGACATTGAAATAAATAATTTTTGTATTTTGATTTCATATAATGAAAAGGGAAACATTGTAACATATAAAATTACATCTCATCCAAGGGGTGTTTTCTTTCAAAAATCACTAAAGAAGTCAATAAAAATATTAAAGGTGATTAAAGGCCATCAAAACATCAAAAAAATTCTTTTAATATTCAATGAATACTAATTAAAAGTGTAGTTTCCAAATGTTCTTTACTATGAAATTTTTACTCAATGGTTTTAAAATTTTAATATACATGGATAATTTTACCATAGGATTATTTTATAAAATCATAGGGTGGAGATGCTCTAAGATTAAGTTTGATAAATATGTTTTAATTCCATTGATACTAATGTTTGGGAAGTGATTTTGGCGTTTTTTTTTTGTAGAATAATTTTTCTAATCTATCACTAATGGTTTTTATATTTTATATAGAAAAAAATTATGAAATCATAAATAATTTTAAAAATTAATGAATTAGAAGTTTTTCAAAGCATTCTTATATTAAGATATTTTCTAAAAATTTATAGGGAGTACAATATAAATATTTTTAGTCAGAATATTTTTCCTTCGTGATAATTATTTTCAAAAAGGTGTATATTTTTTATTTTAGTAGTTATCTTTATATTTGTTTTTTAATTAATAATACACTCATGATTCAATATTATTTAGATCTAGTCATTTGGAAAATTACAATTTTGGTTCTTTCTTTTGTATATTGTATTGTTTGATTATGTGAAATATTATCTAAAAAGTTAATCATGTGACATGTATTAAAGTTTTTTAAATTTTTGATGAGTATTATTTTATAGAGTCAAAATATTTTTATGTTTTTAGATGGGATAGATTCATCACGATATGTAGAAAAATATCTGATATTATTGCAAATGAATCCAAATATATAGGAATATGACCATTGGAGTTAGAGTCATTGGAGTCTAATTTTTTATCCAAGGTTCCATTGAACAAAATATTTTTTTATATAATTAGTACAATGTTTTTTGTGATAGAATATTTATTTTAATATAGTTTAATTAGATTTCTCTTTCTTATAATATTTTTCCTAGTGGGATAAGTGAAAATTACACCGAGTTTTGATTATAATGATCTTAGTTTCCCTAATAGTATTCACAATTTTTCTAATTCATAGATATAAAAGAGCTTATAAGATGGACGACAGTTTCCTAATTAGGATATTTTTTTGGGTTTCTAAGATTCAAAAGATATATGGTTTCTTTGATCCCTTATGATTGATGGATTCCATGGTTTGGAAGAATGAGTTTGTTTGATATGGTTGACCGAGTGATTATAAGGTTATGAAGACATATTTTCTGTATTTAGGAGAGAAATACCTACCTATTGGTCTAAAAATAAGCATGTTTTGGTCAGAAAATAGGCACACCTATGATTAAGTTAAATATCCTCTCGTCATTTGGGTTAAAAGTGATGATTTCTATTAATTGGAAGTTATTTATTAATTAATATCCCTTAGGGGTATTTGGGTTACCACTCGATACATTGTTATTTTTTTCTTTGAGTTTTATACATTTGATTTCATTTTATGATATTAATTTTTTCATATTACATTATTCTGTCAGTGTTTCTAACTACTAGAATATTTAATATCCATTGTATTCTTGTTTTTATCTTATATTCTTTTATTTAATTGGAAGATATTATTTTCTACTCAAATTAAATTTTATTGGGATGAAAATATATATCCTTTCTTTAGAATAGAACACATCCCCCTCTTATAGTGTCATATCATACATCATTTGAGTCTAAAACAAATATACTTCCACTGGCTTTTCAAACAGTAATTTTTTTTTAAATATCATTCAAAGATAAATTAAGTATTTTTTGTTTAAAAAATAAATCATATTTTATATTATTGGAATATTAAAAAGGCATATTATTTTATCTATACCATATATGGAATTTTATGTGTTTAGATAATTTTTAAATAATAATAATACTTTATTAAAATATTTTATTAACTGGTGGTGATAATATCTTCACTTATATTTTGACCAAAATTTAGATAAACACTTTATCCTACATAAAATATTTTTTATCCATGACTATATTTAAAAACATTTTATATAATTTTATAAGTAAGTGACCAATTTTGTGAAAATAATAATATTATTGTTTCTAAAAATTTTGTTGCCAATGAAAAACATCTTTTACCATATAAGGGAAATGAGATGAATATAAAAACGATTTTCTTATATCCACCTGATATTGGTAATTCCTTTACATTCAAATCATTGATGTGTAAAATTATTTCATTATAAATTAAATAAATAATATAATACCTGTTAATATTTTCCTTTGATTTTGTGCCCATGTTTATTTAAAAAACTTGTAATGTAACAGTTGATATCACATACCATTCGAAAACAAAGAAACAATTCATATAAAAATTATACCTGAAATGGATACTCTTTTTATTTTTAAATATCCCCTATAATAAATCAAATGATTCTATCCTATAGAATCATTACTCCTTTTCCCTGATAACACCTTTGGTTTTAATGAAAATAACTAGTTACTTAGGGAAATGTTGTTATACTTTCCCACTAACATTTATTTTTTAGGTTTGTTAAATTACCCACATGTAATATCTACAAAACACTAAAACATATGCATCACATGCCCAGTTCATTTATTCTTAACTCTTGAGAACACCATGTAGAATTTTATTGAATTATTTCATCTTTCCAAAATAATTCTATATATAATAACCAGATATATTCATTAACCAGAGTAACCTAGAACCTATAGTCTCACTAAGTCATTTAGGTAAATAATAATATTTAATATATGAATAGTTGATAAATTTAATTTGGATAGTTTTCATCAAATTCCATTTAAACTCTAAATTACTCATATAATTATTTGAATAAGAATCTATGATTTTAGCACATACTTAATAACTCTTCTAAAGTTAACAATCATAAGAGTTTCTTACATAGAGAATCTCTTTTATAGGATTTATTTCAAATTAATTTTTTTATAATGGTTTAATTTTCTATATAAAATCTATTATCAATGAATATCAATATAACACCCATATATTTTAAAATAAATAATTGTTCAATAGCGTATATGATTCTCAACATAGATCCCAAATGAACCACAAATTATATTATTTAAATAAATTTGTCAAAACCATGATTTTAAATTAGAACTTATGAATAGTATTAACCAAATTATGAAATATAAATAATAAATATTCACAATGAAAAATCACTGATTAATTCTTAGTAAATAAGCACCTAATTTTTAGTAATGTTATTTTTTGATTTTGAAATATGTTTTCTGGAAAATTGATTTCAATTATTTTTATGAAAAAATATATTAATTTATTTCTAGAAATTATTTATCATATAATTTATAAAAATTTGTTTGAATTTTTAAATCATAAATTCTAAATTAATTGTAGGTAAATTTTTTGGATATTTATGAAAATACTGATTTCCCAGTGAATAGCAAAAAATATCGATTTTTATGGAAAATTTTAATTTTTCTTCAACCACGTGAAAAGTTCCATTATATTTTAAAATGGGATCAAATTATAAATTTTTCTACCAAATTATTAATAATTAAATTACATTAATTAGAAGTTATTTTACAATCGAAAATGGTATATAAAAATACAAAAAAGTCCATTTTAAAAAATTATATTTCATTAAGAAGTTTTTTTTGTCACATTTAGAATATTATATTACAATTAACTTCATTAACATATAGAAATTTTCGTATTATAATATTAATTCCATGTTTTGAACTATTATGGTAAAATTTGGTAAAAAGGTCCATTTTATTTTAAGGCATTGTGAATAGTAACGAGGGTAAAATTTATCACCTCAGTAAAGGATAAATCATGATAATATATGTTATTACTAATTGAAAAGTCCATAATTTTATATTATAATCATTATTAGATAAATTTATTTATAAAATTATCACCTTAATATCAAATATGACTTTATTAATGGAATCTTTTCCCTGAAAATGACCATTATAATATTTATAATAATGAAAGTTAAAAATATCACTCTCTTAGTTTTAAAAATCTCATATGTATCCATATAGAGATAAATAAAATATATTAGTGTACCTTAATTTATAAATTCATATTAATAAAATTATTTTAATGATATAAATTTATTTATAATTTTTATAAATTATATAATCACATTAAATGCGTGTTCAATGTTAATGCAATATATATTAAATTAGCAGAACAACAAAATAAGTTATTTTAAAAATATTAAAATTAATATGATTTGAATTGTAAAAGGATTAACACTAATTTTAAATTTTTAGGAGACATATTATTGATATTTAAATTAATTATATTCTAAAACCACGTTATTATTGATGTATTTGAAGTCGAATTAAATGAATAGTATCAAAACTTATTGTAATGAAATTTTATCAAAATAATATAATATTAAATTTTTAAAAAAATATAAAAAAAATTAATGTGTACAATTTGGTCAATATATGTTCTAATATTTCATCATTTATCCATTTTTTGGTTAATATATACATTATATAAAAAATTATAACCCTTTAAGAGTGAAAAAAATGTTTACCCGATTAATGTTAGAATAAGTAAACCTAGTGGTAAATAAATATAATAAGGTTTAAAATAATACCAGAACATGTATAAATTTAATTTCATGATTTTATTTAAAATAAATACATTTTTTCTTCAAATTCATGACCATTTGGAAGCATTTGGATCCCGAATAGTCTCATTATATTTAAATTTTTTAAATAACTTCCAAAAGTGCCCTTCACCTCAATTAGAAAAGGGAACCACATCCCTCTCTTCTTCAAATAACATTGAGCCACATAGGCCAACCAAAATTTTTTTTCATCTTATAAACTACCTTATACACATTATAGTGGTTTTCGTCTTCCCAAAAGACCAAACCTTGGACTCTTATGAGGAGATTTAAAATAGTCCTTTCAAGATAATCACCTAAACCAGACCCATCCTTTTTTACTTATTATTTTACCTACTATAAATAAATTATATTTATAATAAAATAGTACAATAATTATTCTAAATAAAATAAAATAATATCATGATTATTAAACCACCATTATCCATCCTCTTTCCTGTAAAATTTTATGTGAATGTATTGATTGTGCCTACGTACATCTTAATATCACCATGTAGCGATACATTTTATTTTTCATACCCATATTTTATAGATTTGATATAAGATGGGTTTCATTTTTATATATTATATTTAAAAATAATTATACTTCTTTAATGATAATAAAACATTTATATTTTCACCTTCCAAACTGTTTGGAAATGATAATGTTGCTCGTGCATTCGTGTGGACTACCACCTCCACGAAGTGACGTGTTTCATTTTTCATTCTTATTTTACCTATATGGTAATAAGGATTTATTTTATTAATCTATATGATTTATATTAGTTACCATTAATTCCAAAGATGGGAATAATTATTCACCTTGCTTTCATTCTATCCAACAAAAAATGAAAACAACGTTCACACATATATGTGGCCAATCATCTCCATGAATGGTGTCATTCATTTTTATAGATCTAACATTTATAGATAAATAAAAATAAATATATATGAATATATATTAATTTTATTCCATAATTAACATTTGTATATTATTTACACTTTTTCAAGTTATAAAAAATAAAACTATCAATCTAAAACATACATGAAAAATGAATCATTTTTACCCGAATTTGTAATTTTAACAATGAATTGTTAATAAATTGGGGATAAATAATTATATATTAGAAATATATGGTATTATATATAATATTACATTTCTATAATATATTTATAATAAATAAAAATTTATTATATAATATCTTCGTAAACATGAAAAGGAAGTTCGATCTAAGGTATGGGTATGTCATTTAACTCTTACATATTTTAGACATATTCCATATCCACTACTTATTCTTTTCATTAATATCATACTTATTTGATATATTGTATTGGGAATATCATAGTATTCATGATATTTAAAGTTTCATTTAAATTTATTTCTTTCATGGGGCTTACAATTTAAAATAAACCTAATTGCTAAGGGTTTAATTCGTAATCTCATCATTATTCAAGATTTATAATATTTTAGTTTGTGATGGGGAATATTTTTATAACATATCACTATTTTATAAAACAATTATAAAAATTATTTTACTACTCTACTATAATTTTTAGAATTCATTTTTACATAAGTTTTACTTTTTATAAAATGGTATGAAAAGAATCTTCTGGTCATTTTCTGATTGAGGTACATTGTAACTTATTTGAGAAAAATATGGAACGAATGTTTTTTAAATTTTATATAGTGAATATATTTTCCTGACTTCATGAGTTGTCTTTTTGTTGAAAATTAGTTTAGATTTTAACTAGTTTATTTTCAAATAAATATTTTCCCTTCATATTTGTACATTTTTAAAAGATAATATCAATATAATAAATGTGTTTTTCTCTATAAATAATATCGTGATCTCTTTAAAATATTTCCATCTTTATCAACATCCATTGTTGAACCATATTTTAATCATTCACTTTAATGAAACTATTCATCAAATATCGTTGAATGATTTATAAACAGTATCATTCCAGAAACTATTGATATTTTATATGGATTGTTTTTTAGATAATGATAGTTAAGGTTTTTCATTAAGAAAAATCAAATATGTTTTATAATTTACTCATATGAGAAATAAATTAGACTTAGTATGTTATTGTAAGGGCCCTATATAACTCTTCTATGCATCGGTAGGTCTCATAAAACAAACTAACACCATTTTTGGATAAGGCCTTACTAAATTATGTAGATGTTATGGACTAAGGCCTTAATGGTATTTTCAAATATCTTGGTCAAGGAATTACAATAAAGTTCTATATGTCAGACATTATGAATCCCATCATTATGAATTAAGTTATTTACATCCATATGATTATTTTATTTTTGATGATATCCATCGATATGTTTCTAGCATATTAAATTATTTATATGGTATTATTTTATCAACATTTATTATTTCAATATTATTGATTCTTTCTTTAACATCCACTATACACATACACTTACTAAGAGTTCTAGCTCACCCACTTCTTTTGTTTTCTTTCCCTAAGATATCTAGAAGTGTATTTTGATTGATATACAAAGATATGTTAAAGGGGAAAATAGAATTCTAAAAGAAAATACTATGTTGTACTTTTAATTTTCAAATGTAATGTGAATGTAAAATATTTATCAAGTTCACAAAGGGTAAAGATGTATTTAGTCTCTTAGGACATGACTCCTTGTATGTAGTGTAAATGTAATAATGTAACTATAGACTCTAGAAAACTGGAGTCTTGTTCATTACATTTAGAATCAGAACATGTTTAATAGAAACATTTGGAACTAGATTTAAGAAAGTATAGATTAGGGAATATAACCCTATATATGACATTGATATTATTTCTAAGTATAGGATAATATCCTTTTTATTTGGTAATGACCATTAAAAACAAAGGATTACAAGAATGAGAAGAAGGTGTCTTGATTTAGATATCCCTTGAATAATATTTCATGGATATTTCATATCTCACTCTGAGTACTTTAGTATTATGATTACTCTTTTTTACAGTTTTGATCAAAATATATAACTAGGTGGAATAATTATAACACCAAATTTATTTTAAAATGTAGTCATTATAATATAACTAATTGGATGATGATATGAGTGAATTTTATTAAAAATATGCCTAATATGTTATCATGACATATGAATAAAAAATTACACATTAATAAACTCTTAAACATGAAAAATAACCGAAGTATAGTGTTTTCAAATAAATTAGGTAGTGGAGAGCATAGAGAAAAGAAGGAAAATTTTCCTTCTGATTAGAAAAGTGGAAAGAGGAATCCTTGAAAATGACTTAAAAGAATGATAATTTTTTTTACGTGAGTAAAAGAAGAGTATAAATCAATCAATTATGTAGGAAAAATAAATATTATGATAGATGGGGATAAATTACATCCAAAGACACCATTTTATGTTCAATTAATTATATGTGGGGAATATAGGGATTAGTTGAGTAAATTTCTTAATTCAAGGGTAAACTCTTAGAATAATGAAAACTATATGCCTTTTAAATATCTGAAGTGTAATGATTTAAGTGTTTATGTATTGGTACATTAGAATTATGTTTAAAATGTATTATAATATTTTGGATATAAGAATCATGAAATATCCAAGGATTGTTCCACAATATTTTTTTCTTTAAGGATTTGGAAAAAATATATTTAATGGTAATGATATCATAGAGATTAGATTTATTGATAAGATGATATTTTTGGATGACACATAGTTGAGGGTCTGTTATCCATTAATATGTGTTTGATATTGGGATAAACCAAAATTTCCATGGGATGATAAGTCTATGGTTGACCATAATTATAAATTCATATATAACCCATTTTAAGTTTCATGTGATGGATGTTTAACATGATATTTTTTGACACATTTATGGGAATAAGATCATTTCATTTATTCAATGTTTTATTGAAAATGTTATATGTGGAATAATGTTTTTATATTTTGTGGACATAAGTTTAATGTTATTGATAACCTTTAAGGATAATATTATTTTGTAGATAACATATTTATGGATTATTGGGATAATAGAGATAGTAAATTTTGGAAATATATCATATAAAAGACAATAGTAGTTAGAAAAAGTAATATGATATGTAATATTATTCTTTGTTGATATTCAACATATTCGTGGGAATTTTATAGTTAGAGAAAAATGACAACCTTGATTCTTGGTGAAAACTTTTCACATCCAAAAATGTCATTGTGTTTGAACCTACAACTTAAAGGTGAAGCGGGTACACACCTACAAATAACCTACATGATGTTCGGATTAGTATGACATTATTTCTACTGAAACAATTGGAAAGATAAATTACAAGTTGATTTTGGAAAGCATATTACAGGATCAAATATTTTGGATAATTTTTTGGAATTTTTATGTGATAATGACATTTTGAGAGAATCTTCATTAACTTACAGTATATGTAACCTCTATGAAAAAGTTTGTTTTACCAAATTTTATGATATGGGTTTTCCATAACTGAATTTTCAAATTCCAAACCCTAGATAACCAAGACTTCATAAAATTATGAGGGAACAATTTATTTAATCATGGGGGGTGGTTTGGGGGAAAATAACACTATAATATTTTAAATGAGATGTATTTTCAATAGCATATAGAAAATGCAACATCGAGCCTAAACGAACCGTATGAATTGATTAATTAAATACTTATCTTATAACCAAGATGTTAAATCGGAGGATATTAATAATATTACATTACTTATATAATATATTAAAAGGAAATAAAAATTTTAAAATCAGTTAATAGTTCTTAGTAAATAAGTACTCAACATATAGTAAAGCTATTTCATTCTTTCGAAATACATTTTCTTGAAAATTGATTTTATTAAGTATTCTAAAAAAATATTATAATTTATTTTTTAGCTAAAATACATTATATTTTATAAAAATAAAATAAATTTTTAATTAATAATTCAACAATTATCTTGGGGTGAAATTTTTTTATTTTACTGAAAGGACTGATTTTCCAGTGAATAATGAAAAAACACTTATTTTTATGGGAAACTATATTTTGGATTCCACAATTTGAAAACTTCCAATTAATTTGAAAATGAACCAAAAGAAAAATTAAATATATAATATTTTTAATTATTCAATTATATTAATTATATTCAATTTTATAATTAAATTTGATATATAAAAATTATTATATATATATATATAAACCCCATTTTTTAGAAAAACTGTATTTTCCAAAAAGAAAGATGTTTTCTTCACATTTTGCACACTTATTTTAAATTAATTTATTAATATTATATTTATAAAATGGGTTTCAAATTTTGAATTAATATGTTAATGTTTTGTAAATAGGTCCCTTTTATTTTTAGGAATTATGAATAGAAACTCTGGTAAATTTTATCACCTCGTTAAAGGGTAAACCAAGTTAATATATGTTATAAATAATTGATAAGGCCATAAATATTCATATTAATTCATATGGAACAAATATAATTCTACCCTTATCACTATATTATTTAAATTTAATTCATTAATGGATATTTCTCCATGAAATTGATCCTTATTATTTAAAAAAACAAAGTTACAAAATGTCACTCTCTTTGTAACACCGTGTAATTTTATGAAATATTTTTTTTTCAAATAAATTTAATAATTTTGATATTATTAATTACATGAAACTCTTATTTTATCTTTCATTACATGAAACACTAGGTGCATCTTATATTTCATGCAATACCATGTTTAAATGAAACATGACATATTACTAAAATATTATTATTTAATATGGTAGTTATAACATTGACCATAAAAATAGTTATATGAACAAAAATAATTAATTTTTAAATATTAATTATAATGTTTTCATATAATTAAAACATATATAAACAAATATTAATAAATTTTCAATTAATTATTTATATTTATTGAGAATAATATTTTTTCAATAAAAATTTATTTATTTTTTTCAACATTAATAAGAATACTTTCTCAGAATTTTAGAAATAAAAATTATAAAATAAAATTTATATTAGGAATAATAGTGTAAAAATTATCATAGGGTAAATTTTTGAGATTTTTTTGAAATGATTATCTTTTTATAAGTGTTGAAAAAATATCATTTCAATTTAAAACTGTCATTTCCATTAAATTATTTATTATGATAAATTATATTTTAAATTTTTCTAAATTTAAATTTATGTCAATTATATATCTATTAATATTTCCTTAAAAATTTGAAAAGAAGTGTTTTTTATAATATCTAGTTACGATAATGAAAATTAATATCTATTATTAATGCCAGAACTGGTGTTTTTACACGTTCTATGCACTTGTGTTAAAATTAATTTTTAACACACATTGGATTTTTATATAGAAAATTGGGTTTCATATTTATTATTATTAGGTTTCTATTATATAAAACATATCATTATATTTTATTCATAATGATTTAAGTACATATGTTAAACAAGAAATACTATGTTAAAAACAAAGTTCGTAAAAAGGGACTCAATTAAATGGTTGAGAACTAACAAGTTTAAAACATGTTCCTTTTTTGTGGAGTTGTTTCTCAGATAAATCATCCCTAAACTAAAATTTTTGAAATTTGTTTTGGCACATGAGGTGAGAGTGACCTCCCATTAATTAATAATATGGGGTATTTTCAAAAATGTCCTCCCCCTCAATTATTAATGTGAATTCACTCCCCTCACTTATTCACACCTCTCATGAAATTTGGATCAACCATTAAATACATTAATCACTAAACAGAATCCCTCCTCTAATAAAATAATCCATATTATGGGAATAAATCTATCATATTAAGGCTTTTTGTGCAAACCTAATGTGGTTACACCAAGAATAGGTAACATTTATTAACAAGGTTTTTTTATTTCTTCCTCCAAATCCTTCAATTATTAGTAAAACATGGTGATATAATTACCAAAGTATCCTAAATAAAATTCTTTATTATTATTTTGAGTTCATGAATTATAATAATATCCACTTCTATAAAAATTTTTAAGAAATCAATCTTCATGTGTACGTAGGACTACCACCTCACAAACTGAAGTCATTCATTTTTCAAATACCACCTCACACAGTTAGGTATGATTATGGTTATAATATATATATATATATATGACATTTATAACATAATTATATATATATATACATTCATTATGTTGTATATAATTTCTTTTTTCATTCTGTAGGGGGATATGATAACACTGTTTGTGTGTATGGTGAGATGTTTCCTCATGAATTGATGCGATTCATTTTCACTCACGCTTTAGATATAATATAATAATGATAAAAAATATATATATATATATTATATATTATAAATGACATAACTATAATATTTCTGAAATAATAATCATTTTGAAAAGATAATTTATCATTTTCTTTCATTGTCACTCACTGATTGATCATAATGTTATTCTTGTACGTTTGGACTACTACCATCATGAAGTGATCTGGCTCTCTCTTTTAATCACCATAACACATGGATCATATGTATAAGTATATTTAATGAAATAATATGTTACTAATGTCATTATAATTATTTTTTAAACATAAAATATTTCTTAACCACTTTCCAAAATGATCGTTGAAAAATGGAAATGTTACTCTTATATGTGTGCAACCTAACACCTCTATTATCGTAATGTGAATATTTTATCAAAACTGTATTTAACGATTGGTATTAAAATAATAATTTATATAAAATTATGATAATTATTTATTTATTATTCTAGATATTATGGAACCCCAATGAAAGTAAGAGTTCTAAAAATCATAAATAAAAACATATATAAAAAAAATTGGTTATTACTCGAAACATGATTTTAACAGGAAACTATTAGTAAATAGGTAAAAATTGGTAAAAATTAAATCATACATGTTATGATATATATATATATATAATTTCAGTTTATTAATTCCAATATAATAAAAATATATTTATTATATAAAAGGTTCAAGTATCTTCAAACAAAGTTGAAACTTAGGATAAGATATTTCTATTCTCTCCTTTATTTTTTAATGACATATGATAATGCACAAATTGTTTCCATTGTATGTTGTATATATTGAACCTGTTACATGATATACCATGAATATAATAATTTAAGAAACATTTAATGTTTCATTTTATTTTATTCTTTTTTGGGGATTAATATTCCATGGACTACTAAGTGGAAAGTGATTTCCATATCACTTTTCCTTCTTTGACACATATTGTTATGTTACACTTCTAAATTATTTTACAAGGTGTATATACAATCCATTTGATATTAAATATAATGAATTTTTATATCCTCATAATATTTTGTATTTAATTTAATGATATCCCTTCATGGGGCTTAGGTTTCGATGTTACCAAATTGGTATAGATTTTAGGTTATAATATTATTTTTTAACAAGATTATTTGTGTATATGTTTTTGATGATAAAATATTATGATCCATATCTAAATAAAATAATTATTTTTATTATCATCTGGTTATTCTTTATATTTCTATGAAATATTAAAAAATTTACACTCTTCAGTACATAAAATAAGTGAGAAAATTATTTTTTGAAAATCCTATTTATTTCTCACCATGGCTAAAAACCTTTTGTTTTTCCAAAACCACATTAAAAAAATAGTTTTAATTTTTTTTAACATTATGAATTTGTTTTTCAAAAAGAATTATTGTTTATTTATTTTATAAACTAAATGTATCTTTTCCCTCATAAATGTTTTAAATCAATTTTAATGTTTCCTTTATAAGTTTTGAAGTTAATTTTCAATGAAAATAATTTTTAAACTATTTTACATTTTTAAAAAATGATTTTATAAGAAAAAAAATTCCTCATGAAAATATGTAAGTGATATTTTAAAATAATTCTCCATCTAAGATGATATCACTTCATGTAACTTATTATCTAAAGCGGATATGAATCAAGGATACAATTTTTATTCATTATTTGAATCATTTTCCATAGAAATATTTTTATGTAACCCTTTTCTATTCCACTGATTATAAAATTTTAACATTATTTTTAAACCTGCTTATTTTTTCAATAAGTTATTCTATGATTTAATGATGAAATTATTATGAAACTTTTATATTTTCCAAATATTATGATACAATAAAATTTTTATGAAACCTATTACATTTCATGGGTTATGATACGATGATTATTTTTTGGAATTGTGGAATACGTATGTATAGTTTTCATTATGTTATTAGTGGGAGATATATCTCCCTCCAATAAATAGGTTAAATACAGATAACTCATGAGTAAATATGTTATGCATGAACCAGATTATATTTTCTTAATGATATTCGTGAAGCTAATTAGATGTTCACAATGTTATGCATGAAACAGATCAGATGTTCACATTTTTATTCATAGACCTATATTTCATGTCCGTAATTTTATGAGTAGAATTTGTTTCTGGTCCATATGATTATGCATGTAGCATCCCTAACCAGAACAACCACCCAAATAGTGCTAATGGGCCAGGTGATATTGGCCCTAGGTGCACCTCCCTGAATGATAAATATTGCTAACAGGTAGTGAATGTTTAAACTGGTACAGTGGGGAGGCTATACCCTCTAATAATATATAATATACTAGTTTGAGCATAATAATAAAAGATATAGTAGAAAAGAATTACTTATCATACTTGTACTAGATCCATAAAAAGGATATTTATCCAATACAAATAACAGAAGAATTAATATAGAAACAATAACAATATAAAGTAAATATATCAATATTCCATCAAATCATAATTAGACACTAAAAAACAAAGAATTCATCTTGTGCAGGTCATACTTTTCAATATTCAAAAAGGGTCCCCGGGGATAACCACTATAGTAATATATAAAAATAATCATGCTAATGGTGAAAAGTATACTAAACAAAAGTAAACTCCTGCTAGGTATGACCACATCAACCATGAATATCTCTATGCCAAACAGTTATACAACACAACTCCTAAAGATTATCCTTTACCTATAGAAAATCAATAAAGTCTACACATGTCTTGAAGGGCCTGTGTAGGGTGTGAAATGTATATCAAATGGATACCCCCCAATGGTTCATACATAGTATATGTGTTTAAGAAGGCATGAATCTCTAATTAAAAAAAATTGATGTAATAAATAAACAAAACCTACTTTGGTGCTCAATAACCACTAGGGAATCTCACCTACTTCGGCCAATGCCAGAATCTCAGAAGAAAAGAGAGCCTTTGACCCATGGCCAAAGGTACTCGAATAGTCTCAATGTCCAGTTGAATCCTAAGGGTCCACCTCAATTACATATCCAGGCACCGCGTGCCTCTTAACATCATATTTCTCAAGTATTGACATACCAATGACACACCCAAACAATAGTGTCTCAATCCCACATACCCCTTCTTGAAATCTCATGTCAACCCAGGACACAACAACTAGAGGAATAGTGATGTCTGTTGACAAATAAATAACAAGACCTATGACCTCAAAAGTGATGAGCCTTAGCCCCCAAATCAATGTCATAATTTATATCCACTGAATTCTTCTCTACTTCCACGTGGCTTTTGGATTAAAGGACCCACAAACAAAAAATACCTAAACAAAAACTATCAGAGGCCTCTACCCACACGAGTGGTCAACACCACCTCTTTATAAAGTCTAATTGTCTGTACACAACCCAAGTGGCACCTTTTCCATCATGGGTGAGGGGAAATGACGAAATTAATAACCTAATACACAACATCACTGGAACCTCGTATGCCTACGACCATGTCACTCAAATATTATGGCCTTTCCATCCAAGTATCCTAAGTAATGCCCAACCCGATAGTCACACTACCTCAAACCGACGTCCTTAAAACCCAATACCATGGTCAAAATCACTCAATAAAAACCTATCCCATGCCAATACTTTTATCATCATAACTCAATTCTGATGGTCATGCCAAACTAGCCTCTGGTCATGCCCTTCAAAACCCCATGGGATATAGAATATGTAATATCAAGCATTATATAAACATAAAACACATTTAAAAACATTAAACAAGTAAATAAAGTTTAGAAAATTGAATTAAACTAGCTAAAATTTATAACATAGCATCACTGAGGGCTTGAAAACCTATAAATATTTTAATCATGCTTTAAAAAATTATACATTCAAGTTCAAAATAAAAAAATCAATTGTAACCATATTGGAACCCCGACCAAAATAACTGAATGAGAAAGACCTCTCACCAATCCTCTATCAAGAAATCATGTATGGGGAATGACCAACACCATCCCATGGGTCCAAAAATCTATTAAATATGCAACATCAGTTACAATGGGTTCACTCTCAAAATACCTGAATATGAAGTAAAGGTTGCGCCACCCAAAAGTCTGCAAAAACACAAAACAAGGTATGCACAACCTAACTCATACATGTGTGACACTACTTTTATAGAATCAACCTCTAATTAGGAATATAATGAGGTAAATTTATTGGGTTACAGTGCATCTTAGAATATTCTAATTAGAGTTCAGATGATGAATCGGGACAAAGCGAACCTCTGTTTCAACTTCTCAGTATACCAAACCGAACCCCTCTTTCAGTCTATAAAAAAAAGTTAGTAACTATTTTAACAAACAAATAAAAGTACCTAGAATTTAAATTATCATACATTCCATGAGTATTCCAAAAATTTCCCATTCTTCTAACTCACTTACACATCATTAAAATGTCTTTCAGACATCAATACACGATGTGTACTGGTAAGTACATGTTGTGTACTTGGCGGGTTCTCTCTTCCTTACTAACACTCATACATGACATGTATGGACCTTAAATGGCCACATACATACATGTTGTATACTAGAAGTACATGGTGTATATCCCCAATTCATTCTAGGTAACATGCATGCAGCTAATATTAACCCATATTCCCCATTTACTAAAAACACCCTGAAACAAAATCCATACCTCAAAGGAAGAACTAGGTACTTATAATTCAAGGTCATGATTTCATGTGCTTAAATTGATGAGGGAAACTATATCTTTTTCTACATGTTTAAAATGTTATATGATGATGTGTATGCCACATATCTATGTCTTGTTCTAATGGTATGCTCTCATGGATCATGTTATTTGAATTTTTTATGATTTAGGTATTACAAAGAACCAATATTTATATCATGATTCAAGATAATGATCTTCGATATAAATAGTATAATTATAAATGTTATGTTCATGTCTCACACCCTTATGTTCATTTTATCATTACATATCTCCCTTTTTTACCATTATTGAGAATATGATATCAACCTTTATTGTCTTTACTTCACACATGTTAAGAAGAAACGTTCAAAGTAGGGTGTGTTTGTAAAGAGTACTAAAGGGGAAGATCATTATGGGTTATTTTAAAGATATTTCATGAATTAAAAATATTTTGTGCCATGAATTTATATACACTAAACCATTACAATACTCATGTGTTTCTTTGAGTAATTTAATGAATATTCAACTAAAAAGACTTAATATCCATGTATGAAAATCATGGGATGTTGTAGTATGTATGAGAGGGATGGTTTAGTTTTCCATTGGGATCTAGGGTGGGATATATTTAGTGATATCTCTAGGGATATTTATAAGGATATGTATAGGTACATGTCTAAGCATAAGTCTACTGATGAGTCTATAATAAAACCACATTCAACTATGGCTCAAAGGATGTTTTTTTAATAAATATTTTTAGATATATATTATTACATGATGTTCCTATGTATAGAACATTAATTTTAGTGTTAAAGGAATTAAATATCAATATACAATTCAAAAAATCTAATCTCTATATAATTTTAATTTTTTTTGTTACATCTATATCAAATTCTCAAGGCATTTAAATTTCAACAAAAATGGATTCCATGTGTTTTATTGATTGGATAAGGGAATTAATGATGGAAACTCTGGGGAAAACTATAGGTAAATTATTTAAGATATAATAATTTTAGGAAAAGGTACTATTGTTTGTATTATGTTGTTTCATCCTAGCTTGAGGTGTAGTGGAATATCTTGATTATCCCATAGACATTTTTATTGACCAGAAATGGTGGGTATCATCGTCAACTATGGTTCTAGATGAATTGTACAAATAATGTTATGATATTGACCTGATAATTGAATATTTTATGTTTATTTTGTAGTATAATAATATTTTAAAATAACATAGATGATTCAAGAATTGATTTAAATTAATATTGAAAACTTTCAAGTTCTTATCTTTGGGTCTCAGTTACACATACTTCTTCAATATAAATAATAGTTTTCCATAGATGTTTTTTTTGAACTTTTATTTCAAAGAATCATTAATATTATATTACATTATGAACCTGAAAATTTAGGTTCATATGGATATTACCCTCCATTGATAAATTGGTACATCCAATATATGACATTTAAAGATCCATATTATGAATCATCAACATATGGGGGTTCTATTTTGTATAGTAGATCCCATCAACCCAATAATCATGTCACAAAATCCAAAAGAGTTTGGAAAATCTTTAGTACTATAAAAGGATCATATTTATCTTGTTTGTTTTGGATATAGAAGATTACACCAACTGTTGTTTTCTTTTTTGAGGAAAATAACATCTATTATATTTATTATGGAATTGGGGACACCGCTGATTAATTCGATTTCACCCTGAGGATTTCATATTCCTAGATGACCAATTTGTGGGTCATATAGTTATCAAATTTAACCAAATTACTATTTTAATATTCTTAAAACTAATAATATCCATATGATATAGTGTGAGAGATATTTATCACCTATAATGGGGGTTTAGAAAACCTCACCATCCAAGAGTCAAATAGTATCTAAAGTATATCTATGAAGACATAAAAATTTTAGAAGTTACACCTAATCAATCTATAGAAGGTAAAATAATACGTGTGATCGTTCAGTGCTAATTAATTTGGCCTTCTAAACATTAGATGTTTTACCTCATTATATACAAAGGTGAAAATAAAAAATCAAGGAATATGTTCACATGAGAATAAATAATTTATATTTTTCAAGTAATTAATGTTCATGAATATTTTATGATTAATTTTATACAATTAATTTAGTTTTCATATCTCTATTATTAAGGAGGAATTACCACATGATGTTGAGTGGCCTTAGGGGTTAGAGTTGGTATTATAATTAGCTTTAGAATAATTATTTAGGCCTCTGCTCTACCATATTTCTATTTATATAATAATATAATTGGAAGATAATTGTCTAATGAATGTTGAATGGAATCCCTTATTTACTATTCCATGGTGGAAAAATCGTTAAAATTCCAAGATACTTCATTTCAATGAGGATTTTCTTAAAAATGGATATTCATTTGGAGTATATTCAATAACTACCCCTGGGGGCTATATATTTACTGAACATGGAAAAACTATTAACCCATAAATGAAGTCTAAGACACTGTTATTTTGATTTTTTAAAATTAAAGAGTGTACGAAACATTGTATTCTACATAATAGATCTACACTATAAAGTAAACACTCCTCATTAATCATCTTTGTTTTTTGGTATAACCTAATGGTATTTACTATACTAGATGAATTCAAGACCCTTCTAGATCAGTAGGAAGCACTTGATCTTTGTATATATCTATTATTCATGTGTTCAAATCACGGGGTTGTATCTCAAAAATTGTCTGATTTTATGCTCATGATGTAATTTTCCATTGAATATTAGAAATGGGTGACTTCAAAAATTGGTATATGAAAACTTAGTTCCCACCTACTCAATATAATGATTCCACTTGAGATATATTAATGTGTATCACCACTTTTTTATTTCCAATCGACTAATAAGGTATTTAATAGTTTCATGGAGTTCTTATCGTACTATTACATGGGTTGATTATCATGTGGAGGTTGTGATTGAGCTTGATATTTTCAGTTCACATGTGTATGTTGATTATAACATGTTTGAGTTTGAATGGGGTTTCTCACTTGAAATAGAAGTGCATTTTTCATAATATAAGGAATTATAGATAGTCCTTAGCAACTAATGTTTGATATATCAATTGTTTTGGAAGTAGGAATATCAAATGAACAGTCTTTAATATTATTAGAAATGTATTTCTTTCTTGTTAGTGATGTTTTACCATATGAGAGATATTATCCTTGGAATAGTTATAAAATCATAATATATATTCATTATATGAAATATAGTATTGAGTTACCCTAACCCCTCCTTCTAAACTTCATTCCAATAACTATTCTACTTAGTTGGAATATTATCAACTTCTTCATCTGGTGGATGGGATATTGTAATGCCCATCTATTTATATTCATTTACTACTGGATAAGAATGTGTAGTGTGATATTCAAAAGAGATCTCATTTCATGATATTTTCATAGATACTTTATAAAAATGACATATAAATGTATTTCAAGGTAAATTGTTTTCAAATATACGACTCATCATTATGTTATTATATGTCAGTATTGTGATCTGTGGTACCTAGGGGAATCCACATGAAAACATTCAGAAAAAAATCCCACTGTATGAATAAAATCACCAATAATATTAGATTAATAAATGGAATATTCACTCACTAAATATCTTTCAAGGGATATATAATAATTTTCATTGTTATATATCTTCACGGATGACCATTTTTATTTAAATAAATATTGAGGATTCACACAATTTTTAACAATATCTATCAATATAATTTTTGGGAACACGATTTTAAGGGAGTCCCTAATGTCATTAACTAAATTTACTCCATAAAAAAGTTATTTAATTGAGAATTAGCTGAATAAATTGTTATATTTATATTGAGGCTTGTATAATTATAGATAAGACTAACTTCCTTGGAGGAGGAGGTGGAAATAAATCCCCCCACCACAATGGATTCTGAATGATTTTGATCTACCATTAGCATGATCATTCCCCATTATGAATTTAATGATTAGTAGGGCAATAACTGTCATTAAATTTTGAAAAAAATTATGGGTTAAGTGTTCTACTATACTACTCAGGATAATATTTACATGTCCTTGTTTGACTCCCATTATTTTATATAGGATTGAAATATAGGAAAAACCTTTTCAATGTAAGGGTTACTCACTAGAAAGGGTTGATATATGATGATTTACATTATATTCCTCCAATTAAATTTATTTTGGACTTCATTGAAGAATAATATAAGAGTCTACTAATGTAACATTGAAAATTATTATACAATTTTGGGCTTTCAGTATGATTTCATGTAATCTTATGAACCAACTATAATATTCTATTCTGTTAATAGAGTTTTTTCCTAAAACAATGACGTTTCTAGATTATTTTTGTAAATATCTTTCACAACCTGACCCATCGTTCCAAGCCTATAACTCTCCAAGACTACCTTCAATAGTTAAGGGGTTGATGACATGCATAGAATAAGCATATCACATAGATGGTAGGACTTTCCCTTATGTACTTGTATGCGTGAAACCCAAAACATTTCCATAACATAATGATAATATATAAAAAAAACTGGAATGTAAAATTCATGCATACATCTACAACAACCTCAAGTACAACAGAAGTATTGAAAGGGTAAAAGGGTGAAAAACACAGCCACCAAAAACTATAAAAACATCCAGCCTACTCGTAAGGATGGTATCACTATCAAATGAAACTATCGAAAATGTACATGACATTGCTTTGGTAAATACCTTGGTCGGTCAAGATTAATAATCTCCGTCTGCCTCGAGTCCTTCAAGGACTCCGTCAAAAGGCTTATGGTATACAGAAGAAACAACATGTGTGGGAAAATCTCATGTAGGGGTCACTATAACAATACTAATTTGGTGTTAAAAAAACTCCAAAGAAAAGGGAGAGACTGAAAGGCAATAGTCTGCTAAACCTAGCTAGATGGAACCCAATAGAGAGAGAAACTCCATCTAAAACCATCATTGGTTATACATGACTAGTTAGCTACGTCCATATGGGGTGTCAACCTAGACACAAGAAAACACCTCAAGGACACCTGGAATAACCTAGATATATTTATCTTAGAATCAAATTTTCCTGATGTTCTGAACTAATATCCAGCTACAAGATTCTTCTCATGGCTCTAATAACATCACACAACCTAGAGAAAAAACTCCACAAACTAATCGATCTCAGATAGAACCTGTCAGAGAGATAAACTCCATAGAGAACAACTCTACAATTCTTAATGGTGAGTCCAAGATATTTCACTCCATCAGGAAAAAAACAACATTTTCAAACACATATGACCAACAAAATAGTTCATGTTATGATTAACCTACACCCTGTACTATGATAAAATAACCCAAGTTGGGAGGCATGTCCCTCACCACACTATCACCAAGTTGAGAAAGCAGTGATCCTGACTATGCACATCGTGAATCCTCTTTAATGATATAGGATGGAGGGACCTCCCCCTTCCCACTACTCTGTAGTTTAGGGACTATTATCTTTTAACCATCATGTGTAACCTCCATTAGTCATGAGTGGATTGTCCCACACCTCAATCCGTTGAGGGATCACTAACTCTTAACTAGGTATCATATGTGATTATTGGAGTTGTCTGCTCCGTATAACTATACTTAATAGATGATGGAGATACAACTCCAATTTGGGACACGATCCCCAATATGACTCAAAAAAGGGGGAGTACTACTCTGTATATGAGGACCCACAATGTAGTCCATTAGGGGAGCACCACATAGAGTGTAGAGGACCCCTACCCTGATATAAATTTGGTATAAAAACCCACAAATAGGGGACCCACACCCTTGCACAATAGGGGAGTACCACTCTACCAGTGTGATTATAATGGAGGACCAACACCTTGACACAATTGTATATTGTGGAACCCAAGCTAGAGGACTCGTTCATTGTTTAAATAGGGGAGTAACAAGTCGGCCAAAAAAACATATAGAGGACCCACACACTAGAATTTTAGGGGAATACATACTCTACTGATTGAGGACCTGCACCCTAACATGATAGCGGCGTACAAACCTATCAATACATTAAACATGGAAGACCCACTCCATAACATGACAAGGAAGTGCTAACAAAACCAATAGAGGAACCAAATCGGGGTCCAATAGGAGAGTTCCTAGTCTATCTAGACAATGAGTATGGTGGTACCACACCATGGAAAGGAAGGGGAGTGTTTTCACCAACTATATGAATGATAGATGGAACTCGTTCCCTTATCTGATAAGGGAGTACAATCCATAAGGAGGACACTACAAGGGTAGTGAACCCACACACACGACAGGGATAGTATCGTCTCAATAAAAGTACAGAGGTAAGGGAAACACACAACCTGATGCCACAGTGGATGAACAGTCCTATAATTTCTCACGAAGAATCACACTAACCGGAAAAATAGGTCCGGAACAGCTACATGGAAAAACAACCTTATCATACCTCGCATCAAAACACTACCATGGGTAGGGATCCCATGCCCTGATATAATTCGGGACACAGCTCTACCAGCCTAATGAGTCTTGGGGACCCACATCCTAGGAGGATAGGGAAATGTATGAACACTGACATCAACCCAGTGATCTGCTGTGGTCACCACCCAAGGATAAGAGCTACTACCATAGAATTGTGCTCTAACTATGGAACATCGTATTTCATAGGCCACTACAGAGGCCAGCATCACGATCTATGTAAAAAACTACATAGGAAAATATTTTTGAAAGCATGAATCTGTGTTTTGGAGATGAAGATAGAAAAGGAGAATGTTCTCAAGCGGATCCCAAGGAATGTACATGGTGTGTACTAGGGTCTATAAGATAACTGAACCCAGTCGAGCACATGATTGTGTTCCCTATTTACATGGATGACTTAGACATGTATCAATACATGGTGTGCACAACCCATACATGGTATGTCTTGCCTCAACTAACCCACATTCTATGTTCTTCAACAATATGGCTTAGCCATCTATGCCTGACACATTGCATATACCATCAAGTACATGGTGTTTCCGGGATAAATATCCAATTGGCCATGTTTTCTCCTGATCCTATGTTCAGAACCCCATGCCCATGTGCTTTGGTCGTGTACAATCACATGGCCATGTACTGTTACTCGGCTACCCTAACCATGTACATAGGTCACATGACATGGGGTCACTAAAAAAGCTTTAACCCTGGTACAAGACATGTAGTCCCCAAAATTTTTATTCTTCCAATAGAGATAATACAGGGTGTGTCCAACGGTATACATGAATGTTAGGCAGGAGTTCTTACTGGAATCTTCCTTCAAGTCTCCCAATTCACCTCAGATAACCATGAAACCTAGAGATCAAACTAGAAGGGATTTATAGAAATTGTAAAAAGGATTTAAAACTATAAAACAATGAATAATTATTTTATTAGTTCTAAAACTCAAATATATCTACCTCAAGGGTGAATAACTAAAGAAAAAGGTGTTGAATGATGCATGGATATGGCTGCTCCTTGGTCCTATGATGGTCAATTTTGAGAATGGAGATCACCATAAACTCACCACTTTGATTCTCCTCAGTTTCATCCAACATCCAAAGGGGTCTAGGAGGAGTGTGTATCCCTATATAGTGTACAATAAATGTCAGAGGGGGAGGGGGTTATGATAATTTTATAAATTAAACTTTCTTTTGATTAAAAATTTAACCACTCGACGCTCGGGAAACTCGCCTCCGACCAAACTCTCTATTCAAACAAATTTTATGTCACACCTAGGGTAAACACGATGTTATAAACTCTAATTATATGTTATAATTCTACTCATCTATTATTCTAGGGTGTTACTCTATGTTTCAATACAAACAATGCATGAATGACAAATGATTTTTAATATTTTTAAAATCAATGCACTAATAATCATTGTGCCCCATAATCCCTCATCGACTAAACTCCTATCTTCAAAAATATTATCATGAATCCTCCAAAGTCTCATAGGTTAAAAAAATAGTCATGAAATTCTACCCACCTTATGTATTTTCATCCCCATAAAGAAAAATCCAAGCCATAAGGGAATGAAATAGAGCTCTCTACTAGGACTATAAAACCAGAGAGATCACCTAGGGTTCTCCTACTGCTCACTAGTACACACTCAGGGGAACTAATGTGGAAAACTCAAACCCACATGTAGATAAAACCAAGTTAAGATTTTGTGAGAATAATAAAATGTATCCTTACTTGTGATTGGTGGAAAGCACCAAGAACCATGATCCATATGTAGTCATAGGGTCTAGAAGTACACAACCTCACTAATCTGACTGATATACTGGCATAACCTCGTAGTGCACATCCATCCATAGATGAACTATTTGATGACATTCTCAAGAATATTTCATTCAAGGTTGATGTCAAGCACGTGAGGGTACCAAGGAATAAAACAAGAGTTCCCAAATGTAATTTATAGGCATTACCAGACCCATTGTCTGCAAACCTCTAGTTGTAACAAACCCCGATAAAACCGAAACACCGCCATACAAACCAGTTGAATGAAAACTATGTATGGATGGTAGGAAACCAATCAATTTTTGGAAAATAGGGTAGGTTCTATTTCTTCTACTAAGTAATTTTTCTATGAAGGGGTCTCCATCCACCAGGGCTCCAAGGCATAAGGGACAATATGGAAATCTCAAATGGAATTTCTAGGACCTTTTTTGACACTCTACTACACAATATCACCATAAACATAAAATTATAATGAACTTTTACTCCATACCTTGATACTATCCAATTTAGGAGTCACTTACTTTCTAGCATGGTTTTAACCACATAAAAATTTATTCATGGTCAGAAAATAATCCTTCTTCTTTATGTGTCGAAGGAAACATCAAAAACACCAACACAGGGTTCTACTAACACCTCATGTCACCCCAACTAAACATTAAGTAAAAAAATAATGAAATGCATGCCTTGAAATACTTCTTACAATTAAAATCATATAAAGTATAAAATACACAATGCATACATCTATTCATCCTTGGAGCTTCTAGGTCAATGGAATCTAGGGCCTACAATAGTCCTCGCACTCATCCTACAGCTCCCTGTTCCTAGAGTGGACCACCTCGTAGTGGTGGTGGAAACACCTCGAACCACCAATTACCTCTTATGGATCCCCAAATCCTCCACTACATTATTTGTCATGTGATACTCCCTACTCCAAACACTTCCTCTGCCATGGTGGTATTCCGAATGAATCCCTCTCAACAACATAGTGGGTTGGAAAATCTCTAGAAATATATCCTCATATGTCACAAGTGTAACAACATCTATCATACGAGTGACCTAATCCCCCATGTGCCAAGTCAGCTATAGGTCCACATGATTGTGTCTGGGAATGGGTATGCATCCTACAACATGGTTTAATCATCTTCCATCTGCCAACTATTACAGACACATCAGCCTTGTGACCACCATTGTGGACCACATCCACCCTTCCCTCTACCAAGAATCTCTCTACAACTAGATCTTTCACCCATACCCCTGCATATGTGGTAAGATACATGAAAACCAAACCTACTCTGATGTAACTATTGAGACCATTCACAAAGATATGTGTTCTGAAGAACTATTTTCTAGCCATATCTAAAGAGTAACATGATGGGTCTATGAACCTCACTAAGTACAAATCCATTATCATGCTACCCCAACTAAGTTTCAAAAGCCCCAGGATATGTACTGATCTAAATTTGGCTAGGTAATACTATTTCAATAAGAGATAATAAATCTATAAAAAAGTGTATGGCACATCTTCTTGGGTCTATGTCACTGGAGTCCACCATCACCCGAACAAAAACATTAGAAGGCACACTGCTAGAACCACCATCTGATTAGGAGATGTCCTTATAAGGAGGAAAACTAGTGTTGCTGCCTTGAGCTAGTCATCAAAAATCCAGGGTTATGGATCACCACGATATCTATGTGGTCTCTACCTCTAGAACCCATGCAGCACACTTAGCCTATGTGCATCCTCAACCTGAACTACTAGCACCACCAGCTGCTCAACGAGTGGTATCTCAACTGGAAAACAACATAGAGTTACCGCCTCAAAACCAGTTACCTACACTGGAGGCTCATATTGGGTTGGATCATCATCAAAATCATGTCATGGAACCTTGATTTTATTTCACCATAGTGGCATCCTAAAACAGAATCAAGACATACCATGGTGAGAGAGTATTTCTTGGGATCTAACTCAAGAAGTAAAAAACCCACTACCCAGTCCTATATAATTTGTGTACCATTATTTCCCTACAAACAGTGAGAAACTTTATCAAGTAAAAAATTATGGAATCAGAGTCCTGGTGAATGGGTGTTTTATTCATGGCACTAACACTAGGAACTCTAGCCTATGATACCAACTAAAAAATCCCTAACATTGTCACTAAGAAACTCAAACCAAGCTCATAATGTTGTAGACCCAATGATTAACCTACTTTGATACCACCCTATCATGAATTGACCCATAGAGGCCCAGGTTACAAATACCCCATACCACCTAAAATAGGCAAAAGGGATAGAAAATAGCACTGAGTAGGAATACCAAACCGATTAGAGGCAATTTTCTTAAGTACCTATACAATTGAACCCACACTAACCTCAATGAAACAGTGCAATGATATAATTATATGGAAGTGAAAATGAATGAATAAATCTATCCCAAACCCAAGAAAAATATATGTACTTAAATAATAAAGGGTAAAACACATGCCAACAACACCTATTAATATTTACAACTTTCACAGAAGGAGGAGATAACTTTCAAATGAAATTGTTGGAAGGCTCCTTGGGCCAGCTCTGGTAAACACCACGGTCGGTGTAGCTCACTAATATGAGCCTACCTTGGGTCCTAAAAGGAATTAGTTGAAAGTTCTATGGTCTTCAAAAGACACAAAAATATGTGGGATTAGCATATGAAGGGGTGATAAAAAAATTCTTAGTATGAACCCTAACAACCCAAAAGAAAAGAGGAAAATATAAAGTCAAAAGTCTCCTCAACCAAGCCATAGGGAGACTAATCAAGAGAGACACTCCATCTCAAACAATCCTCGTCTATACATGAATATTAATCTCAGTCTATAGTTTTTTTCAACCCAGAAACATGAATTCACTATAAGGAATCCTAGAATCACCTAGATATACTCATCTCATAAACAATGTCTCATGAGGCTCTAACCTCATATCTAGATACAAGATTCTATTTAAAGATATAAAGGTAAAACACAATAAGGAGAACACAATCCATGAGCTCAACCATCATATATGGAACCCCAGATATAGATTCACGCCATATGGAACAAATCTATCATTTTTTATTATATCCCTAAGAGAACATGCTCCATCGAAAATAACCTAAATGTTTTAACTCAAGTCCCTTGCACCAGAGGTCCTGTGATAACTAACCCGCACCTTGCACAAGGCTAAATGAATTGAAATAGAGACAACCACCCCTCACTACACTATAAAAAATTGAGGGATCACTTCTTCTTACTATACACCACTTTCATTTTCTCTAACTAGATAATAAAGAGGGACCCACACCTCCCCACTACCATGTAGTGGAGGGAGTACTATCTCTAATCCATCTTGTGAAACCTATATCACTCTTGAATGGAGTGACCAACAGATCAACCCATCATGGTAATATTAACTCATAACAAATTTTCATGCATAAATAGTAGAGGGGGAAGTCCTCTTAACTATAGTGATTATCTGAGGGAGCTCTAATTCCATTGGAGGAACGTATCTCCACAACTACTCAAAGAGATGTGAGAAATACTCTGTATATGAGGACCTTCACCATTGTATAATAGGGGAGTACCACATAGAGGGTAGAGGAAATACTCCCTAATATTACAGGGGATTGAAAATTCATAGATAGAGGACCCAAAACTTTGGATAATAAGAGAGTACCCCTCAAACAGTACAATTACTATTGGGGAACCCACACCCTAACTCAACATTGGAGTATCGATCCCAGGCTAGAGTAACCTATCCCTGGTATGATAAAAGATTACGAACACTGGTAGAGTGAAACGTATAGAGGACACACACCCTAGAATGGAAATGGTGTTTTGACTCTAAGGATAGAGGCTCTGCACCCTAACACAATAAGGGGGTACCAGCTCAATCAATACATCACCTGTGGATTATCCATTCCTAAAAATGACAAGGGATTTCTGAATCCTTGTATATAGGTCCAATAGGGGAGTACATACTCTCTCAACAAAATGAGTATGGAGGGCCCACACCCTAGAATGATAGGCGAGGATTATCTCCCACTATATAAATGATACGTGGAAATTGTGCATGATCTGGTTGGGGATAATTATCCCAAAGTGAATTTCTACATGTGAAGATAAACTTTACCCATGATGTGGAGAGTCCCATCTATTCCAAATCATAGATGTAATGGAAACTCATTCCCCGATTCCATAGGGGAGTCCCAATCCCATTATTTCACACTAGAAAACTAATTGATCTACATCACTAGTCATGATCCACTACATGAAGCGTCATGATTTCCATACCATGCATCGTAACACTGCCATGGGAATGGTACTAACGCCCAAATATAATAGGGTAGCACTACTCTATCAGCCTAAAGAGTATATGGGACCCGCATCCGAGGAAGATACAGAAAGGTAAAAACCCTGACATCAACCCTAATGATCCACCCTGATCACTATCCTAGGTTAAGCACTACAACCACTACGTTGTCCTCAAAACATGACACATCATATCTTCCACACCCCTAGGGAGGCCACTAGCACATTTGAATGAAAAAAATTCAAATGGTATGTTATTTTCAATCCTGGATCAGTGTTCTAGAGAAAGAGATATTCATAGAGGATGATCTCAAGATGATCCCAAAGGAAGTACATAGTGTGCACTAGTGTCCCCCTGGCATGTGATCCTACCCAAGAACATGAACGTGTTCCCTGTTTACATGGATCAGCAGTACATGTAGGCGTACATTGCATGTATATCCTGTACATGGAATGACCTGCCTCACCCAGCCATCGGGACATCCTTTTCATCCACATGTCTTGACCATCCATTCCTAACACATAACTTTTACCACTGTGTACAGACTCTGTCTAGGCTATACAACTACATGGCCATTTATTTTTCCCATACCTAAGTATGTATCCCTATTCCTATGTACTATGGCCATGTACTATCACATATCCATGTAATATTACATTAAATCCCTCGCCAAGTCCATAGACCACACAAAAATGGGTTACTATAGGGTGTATATCCTCGGTACACGGTGTGTAGCCCCAAAATTATTCTTCCAAAAAGGGAAATACCCCACGGAGTTTTCATTGGTCTACATGCTATGTATAAGGGATTTATGATGGGAATATCCCTTTGAGTCACCAAATTCAACCTAGTTACACCATAAACCTACAAATAGACCTAGAAGTGATCTCTTGAAATCGTAATATGGATCTACAACCTTAAAAAAATGCATTACCAAATGGATTATGAAAAAAATATTCCTTCCTTGAGGGTGAAATACTAAAATTTTATATGTAGATTAATGTTTCGATCATGCAGCTCTGTGATCTAATGATGATTTCTTCCATGAATGGAGATTACTAGCACCTAATCGCATAAATTCATCTCCATTTTTCTTTCATCTAAAGGGGGAGAGGATGAGTGCCTCTCATAGTGTCTTCCGCACCTACCATCAGATGGGGAGTGGTTTAGGTTAATTTTATAAATTAAATTTTCTTTAAATTTACAATTTTTCCACATGACGCCCCACCAACTAGCCTCCAACCAAATTCCAAATTATAACAAATTATCTATCACATCGAGGGTAAACAAGACATTTTAACCCAAACCGTGGTCTCAAAATTGATGTAAAAGACATATATAAAAAGTTATTTTACATTTCAAGAGAAATTGATCACATGTGAAAAAATATTTTTAATATTTTTCAAATAATGTCACAGAGGCACTTCATGCCCTAAAATACCATATCAACTTAGAACATGGATTTCGAATTATTATTATGAATATTATAAATTCTCAGAGGTCAGTACCCAAGTCATTACATGATCCATTTAATATAATGACAATAGTTAACTATAAATCATCATATTCACACTTTCCAAAAACTTGAAATCTATGTGAGGTTTCAATTAATTTCTATCAAAGACCCTTTATAATATTATAGAAATCACATTAGAGACATTCAAGTTATTTCCCTAAATAAGGGCCCCTATCCACAATAATTGAATCCATGTATATTAATTATAAAAACATATCGAAGTACTTGTGATGGATTAAATTATCCTTCAAAAGTGATTAAATTTCTTTGAGATGATGAAATGTCTCTGAAACGTTGTTTCATAGAAAAGGTATAGAGTCCTCATTAAATATCTATGGATTTCTTTATTGGGGAGTGGAAAGTTCTAAAATATAATTGATATTATATTTTTAAATAAATCTCTCAACATGAAAATGAAATTTTTATCATCCATGATGATTGGATCTTGTACTATATCAAACAATGGAAGTTACAACTTTAGTACCTCTTCTAGAGGAGTAGTTTCATTAAAATCATCCTCCATTGCATTAAACAGTGCCTTGCATGGGGGGTTACTAATACTGAATGTCTCTTAAATCTATATTTTAATAAATAGTTGATTTTTTAGATTGATAATTTGAGACATGGTGTAGGTATCTTTAGTTTCTAATGTGTCCCATGATATGAGGTAAAATTTTTTGGAGCTTTGATATTGGTTGAACCTTTATGTTGAGAAGATGAATCATTGTGGTGAGGGGAATATTAAAAACCAATCTAGTAAATTTTCAATTCAATAACATGTGTAGAACCATTTTTTTATGAAAATTATTTCTTACATAGGACCATTGAAACATTTTCTATGGGAAGGATATTTAGGTTTATCATATTGTTTTCTATAAGTAGTACCACTATAGATATTGATTTTTGATGAGTTAGTAACGGGAGTACCTTAATATAATTATATCTTAATACTATGGTGTGACCATTGAAACTATAACTATAAAGATGTATTTTTAGATAAAATATCGTATTTTCATTCGTAATAGATCTATATTGAGTGTTTGGGAGACGAACTCTTGAGTTTTCAAATATAGTGCATCATAGAGAATCTCATGGATTATAAAAGGATTCTATTATTGATAAGGGTTTGATATATCATTAGGTCATTGTTAGAATATTCTAAGGTGCATAAATGGTGTAAGCATCAAATAAAATGATTGTTCTATAAGATCAAATATTTGTCCAATAAAGTCGGTATTATTGACGGTTTTCCCAACTAATCAGGGCCTAAAACATAGTTGTAATCAGGATCATGTAGTGTAGGAAATTTCCCACAATAATAGAATACTACCTTTTTCAATCCTAATCTACCACTATAATATGATGAAGAACCATCATATCATTATTTTTAGAAGGGATATGAGTTTACATTGGGTTTTTATTTCAATATGTCTACAAACTATGTCAGTGTTGATGGTTGTAGTGATATGAGCCTACTCTTAATTTTTTGTGGGAATAATCTAAAGAATGATAGTAATAGTTGGATAAGGTTTATAATCCCTCTTTTGGGTTTCTTTTATAATGCATAAACATGTTTTATAAGTGTTTAGAAGAGAAATAATACTATCCTTTCCATGTGTTACCACTAGAATATTTCAACAATCTTTTTTAGTATTTATAGAAGTATGAATAGGATCACCATCATTGGAAGAAACCTGAATATTCTTACGAATCTCATTATTTATTATAGATTTATCTATATGATCCATATCGTAGGTTTCCACCAACAATTATTCAATATCCTTATATGCATTAAGTTCAATATATATATGATCACTGTATATTGTATGAGTAGCTAAAAGGCCCCAATAGGTCCTCTTTATTGGGGACCAATTTTCTAAACTAGGGCTATGACTTCTATGGTGATATATGTAATATATTCTTGATGGGACAAAGGTGACTTGATCATAACATACATACATATTATGTAATTTTTCATGTTCATTCTACAAATCACATATTAAATTACACACAATATACTATATTTTTAGTTTCAGTAGAGATTATCTTTAAGAACAAAATTTCTAATATGTATTCAACAGTTCCTTAAAATATTAAGAAAATGATACCCCATTAAGAATATAATATAAAATAATATTATACATTACATAGATAATAAAAAAAATTAAATGGTCTGATCTTAAATACAATGTATGGGTTAACATAAGGGATAGAAATATAAGACCTTCAGGGGGGAGATATGAACATTCAAGTATGAAAAAATATTCTTCATACATGTGTATAACATAAATTAATGATACCCAATGAAATATATATGATAAATAAAAAATCATTCCATATATATTTCTCAACAATCATGATTCTCAGATTCATGGAAATATGATTCATTAACATTTGAACATGATAAATGCATGATGCAAACCATTATAATGCGGTGTGAGTATGATCATATAACTTTTTCTCAATGATAATAAGAAATAAATTAATTACATAGTTCACTAAGATAAAATCCTATTTAGAATAATTTTTCCTTCGTCATATCGCATATCTACCTTTAGGGGCTTAGGCTAAACACCTATGTAATAAAACCATTAGAAAAATGGATATCCACTAATGTACAAAATCCATTCTTAACATAGGCCGACATCCTATGAATAATTTTTTAGGATTTAGAAATCCTCCCTTATAACTCAATAATATCTTATTATATAGACAACATTACCCAATGAATTGGAGTGACATATCAATCCCACTCATCACATAATTACAAATCATAAATAAAAAAATATAATCACCTAATATCTTTATTAAACTTTGTGAATAAAATTGGTTTCATGAAAAATTACATAAGACATTATCATAAAAAATCCTTTTAGAGTAATCAGGTTAAATAATTTGAGAATATATGTATAGAAGAGTAAGGACAATTATTGTATATTTACATGGATGAAAAACAATTTTACACTAGCCTAAGAAAACCTCATTGAATGTAAGAAGAGATGTACTTATGTTTTAAAAATATTGATTTTTTAATAACTAAACTAGAAAGAATATTAATTTAGAAAACCATAAATGATTATAGTGGAAAGATAAATATAATAACTAAAAAGATAGTATGAATGTTTTTTCTCTTTCAAAAAATATTAAAAAAAATCAAGGAACTCGTTTTTTAAAATAATATTTTTTAGAAAATGACCTATATAGAAAATGTCAAAAAATATTCTACTCATTTCATGGAAAATAAATTCTAAAAAGAATATAAAATAGACTCCATAAATTATATATGTATAGGTAGAAACATCTCTAAAATATTGAAATTTGGAAATATATGGTACAGATTCAATAAAAGATTTAGTGATAATATTGTTTCCTTGTATACTCATCCATTAAGAATAATTTTAAACTAATGTAATGTGAAACAATAATATGACTTGTAAACCACATACATAAAAGATTTGGAAAAATGTGTTTAATATATAAATAATATAAAATTTTTACTAAATAAGAATTTAAACATAAAAAATCCCGATTTTAAATGGAGACTAAAAGATATAACTTTATAATTTTGTCACTTTTGTATCGCAGCCCCTTGAAAGATATAAGCATAGATTTATTTCTGAACTTCTTGAATTAGATGAGAATTATGAAAACTTACATCCATGGATACTATATAAATAAAACAGAAGAAAAAAATGTTTCATATGAAACTTAATATTTTTTTAAATAAAAATAATGAACCCAAGGATTAGTAAATATTAATACAAGGAATATTGGTGAGATATTAAATTTTAAAATAAATAGTTCTATTGGTTTTGAAGGGGAATAAAAGGGGTCCTTTTATATGTGATTCTGAGTTTTATTTTGATAATATTTCATTATTTGATGTAAAGGAATGTCATTTTTAAAACGATTGTTCCAAAATAAGTGTAAAAAATGGAGGAGGCTCAAAATTCATTTCATTATACACTTTTTTTTTGATTTTATATGTTTTATTAATTATTTTAAACATATTGTATACTTATAGTTTTTATATTTTAACAATAAGAAGCACAATTCAAACTAATAACTTATTTTAATGAAAAATAAAATTATAATGACCTTGATGTATATTTTCAAAATTTTGAATCTAAATATGATATCAATTTTATTAATTTTACTTTCTAAAAGTGTTATTTTTATTTTAATATAAGAATTTATAATGCATAAAAATAATTTTTAGGAAAAAGAATTTTTTTAAAATTATAATTCTTTAAAATTAAATACTAAGTAATAATTTTTATATATATCTATAAAATACATTAAATAGTTCTTTAGTAATTAATTTAATTTTTTTAAATTCATCACAAAAAAATCCTTGTAGAATATATCATTTTGAAATTAATGATTTTATTATTATTTAAAAAACATTATAATCATTATTTTAATATAAATTAACATTTTTGTAAATAATCAATTTCAATATATTTCATAATCGAAATAATATAAATTTATAGAATAAATAAATATATATTATATATAATAATTGTTTTTAAAATAATCATATTTTTTGGCAACAAATTTTTTAATTTGTATTCTTTATTGTTGCTTAATTATTTAATGGGTGTTATTTATTGAAATTAAAAATAAAAAAAATTCATTATTTTAATTATAATTATTCATAAAAAGTAATAATGTAATATCCTGAGATTTAAAAAAAATATTTTGTTCGATAACAAATGGGATACACAATATTGGACTTAAAGGAACCACAATATATTGTTATACAAATATGACCACTATAACCTAGACATTATAATGGTGTGTATGAATAAGATTAACTTATTTAGAAATATATTTAAATTTACAATACAGTACAAATTAATTCATAAATGGCTGGTAAATAATATCACAATTTTTATTAATGTCTTATTTGATTCAAAAATAAGTTTTCATCAAAAAATGCATTTTATTTATTTTTAAAAGAGAATATTATAATGAATTTATTTTAACTTTTAAAATGGAATTTTTCTAAAAGGATATAAATTTTGAATTTATCATTTTATAATTATTTTATATATAATTTCACACAATATTCTAGAATGTTTGATTTTTAATGAATACTGAAAAATACTAATAATTATTGTAACTTTATTTTATTTTCAAGTATTTATATAGTAAAAGTCTATATTGGATTTTTTTTTAATTTAATTTGTTCATTTTTATGAAAAATAATTTAATTATAGTCATTTTATATAATTAAGTACTTTAATTAAGTAAAAACCCTTTTTTTACTTAAAATGATTTATTCTAAAAAATAGTTTTCAACACATTTTCTGAGACATATTTTAAATTAAATTCTGCCAATTTAATGAATATAATAGTAAAAATTTTATTTATTATTTTAAATAAATGGTTCAATATTTTTTAAATAGGCCCCACTTATGTCTTTACATTTTGAATTATATCCTTAATAATTTTTATTACTAAGATAAAGGGTAAATATGGTAATTAAAATAAAAAGTACAATGATAAGGATTAAAAAAGGACTCTCTCACTCGCATTAATTTTATATTATGAGTAAAATCACCTAAAATCATCCAAAAGTATAATATTGGACCTTTTGATTACATTTTTACATCATTTTTACCATTTATAAAGTTTAAGTTAATATACAATAAAAAATGTGATACTCTTTCTTTTAATAACAATACTTTTTTTTCAAAATGTATGAATAGAGTATATGTTCCATTATATAAAGTCATTTTATAGATATTTTTTATCAAGGGATTTTATTTTTATCTTTTGGTGATTAATTATTTATGTTAAATGTATACCCAATGATTACACCTTAATGTTTAAAGTAATATAATAATAAAATAAATGACACTAGAAATATTAAAATTAATATAATTTGAATTATTATTTGAATTATTATTTTTTAAATACACATTAAATATTATAGAGATATTAATTAGTTATATTATATTCTAATTTCTATCATGATTTTATAAATGACAATGAATATGAGTAGTTCTAAAAATGATAATAATGTTATATTAAAATAAATAATATTTTATTAAATAAATTAAAATTAAAAAATATATTTTCCTCAGCCAAGTGAAAGGGATATGGTTTTTAAAATAAAAAATTTAAATTTATGTTTTGTTTGGACCATTATGGTAACTATATTGACCCCATTAGAGTAAAAAACATTGATATCACATTAACTGTCAAAAGGGTTGACAAAGGCACACAATTAAAAGAAAAGGGTAAATATTTGATCCAAACTTTTTAAAATATTATTTTATGAAATTATTTTGACTTATATTCGTGTTATGTTGAGATATTATCAATTTTAGTTATATTATATTTATAATTAAATAATAATAATTTAATATTTTATGAAATCCCCGTAGTGCCCCTCCTAACAAATGTAAAAGGGAACCTCTTATTCTCAATTATTCACAAATAAATAACCATTTCGTTCAGAAAATACCTATTAAATTACATTTATAACATCAATTTACACATTAGACATGATTTATTTTGTGTAAAATACCATCCTTATGGGTCTTAATGTTTAAAACAATGGTGGTTGACCGAAGAAGAGGTATAGTTCTTAACCGAGGAGTTTGTGTTATTTCCTCTTCTAACTACTTCAAATCATCTTAAATTTTTCTGATATAAAAAAAATAGTATCTTCAATATACTTATATTCAATTTTTTTATTTCATAACCTACTTTCAAATCCATTTATATAAAATAGGAAATGAGAACATCATCTGTGTGTACGGCAGACCACCAGCTCACGAACTGATATAATTCATTTTCTATAATAACTTATCATGGATTTTTCTAATGATGTATTTAATGTATATATATTATATTAATTAAATATATATCATTAGAAAAATAAAATATATCATATAATTTTTCCCTTTCCATTTACTGAAAAATGATAACATATTTCATGCATACATGTGGACTACCACATAAAGAGATGAAATTTTGTTTCATCACCAAAACATAGGATGATATATATATAATAATATATAAATAAATAATATGATGATTATGATATAATTTTACTTCATTAATTTTCAATTAATAAATACCTTATATCCCTAAAGATGATTGAAAATTGAAATGTTACTCATGTGTATGTACGACCTACAATCTCTTTGATTGTAAAATAGTTCATTTTTTTATAATCATATTTAATAGTTTGATTTATGACTATAATCTATGCATAATAAGGAAAAATATTTCATGAGTATTATTCTCCATATTATGGAATAATGGAATCTTTTCGCATAGGCTACCTACCAATTTCCTTTTGGACATTTTATCTGAATAACATCAAAACATCCAACAAGAAGTTAAATGATTAAATAATCGATTATAACATGATAAAATGGAATACTAAAAATTTTAAAGGTTATTATTTAAATAAATAATTAACATATATATATTATTCAATATGTTAAATAAAGTACATGATGAGTTAGAATTATGGTAAGGGATAATATTTAAAAAAATCTGCTTTTAGTGTTTCCCTTACAAATCTTTTTCATCCATGTCCATATTTTTTAAAATCAATATATAGATGTATTTATATTAGAAAAGAGGATTTATAAAGGATATTTTATGTCTCTTTTTACATATATTAATTTTTATTCAAATTTAATCTTATTATATATTTGTTAAAAATTTGTTAAAAATAAAAAAGGGAATGATATATTTTAATGCATAGAGAGATATAGACTTTTCCACCATTTTAACCATTATTTTCATATCATATTCCTTTACAATATTTCATATTTTAATCAACGAAAAGCCATATTTCTCTTCTATATGATTATTTTTTGTTTGAAAATGTGTTTTGAATAGAATGGTGACTTCAACATCCAAAGTGATTTTTTATGGGTTAAAAGGATTGTTTTGTTGTATATGGTGAAAAGGTTAAATAAATATATGTTTTATTCATGATATTATAATTGAGAAATATATATATGTGAAAATTTTGAATTTTATACATATAATATCATGGGATGAGCCCCATTAAAGATCTTGAAAATGGGTGATCATGATATAGTTTATATAATGGTTGAGGTCCATTATTAATCTCCAATGCATTTTGTAATGTTATTTATCATCAGATTAAACAACTAGGGAGTTAACTTATGTGGTTCTTAATATTTATTTATATATTATATAATTATTTATGAAAAGGTTTTAACTAAATATATAAATAAAATTTCAGTGAGTTTTCAAAAGGGGTTTTACTTTCCTTATATGGGTTTTAATGATTTATGTTGACTCAAACGTCTGTTTGTTTGTCATGTGGAAATGATTTATTTCCTTTACAAAATGATAATCCATTTATTTTTAATCATTTTATGGATTTTCATGTTTTTTTACAAGTCTAATGGATTTATTTATTTTTTAAATCCCATATTAATTCTTTTATACCCATCACATGATTTTAGAATGTTTTTCATTAGTTTTAAGGATATAAATCAACAATTAAGCAGCCATTTTATAATTATTTATTTTTTATGAGAATAAATCATGTTTTACAATAAATTATTTATATTATTATAAAAATTGATACTGATTAGAAGTGACCACTTTATGAAATATGGTTTAGTTATGTATGTGTTATTACAAAATTTTCTAAATCTCTAAACCTGAAAAGATCCCAAAACATAACAGAATGAATTATTTACATAAAACCCCAAGCTATATACAATTTAATAATAGGTCTATACATTTGGTATCATAAATTGGTTTATATATTTTTTGTGTTATTATTTTTTGAGCATAACTTAAATTTAACATATAACTAAAATGGTTTTCATGTTAAGGATAATTATATATTTTGGATAAATATATAGAGTTAATTATAACATGGTAAAAGAAATATTTGTTTTTATTGTACTAATAATATGGTATATTAATATTTTATTTATGTACTCACACTATACTTTTTATTTTAGTAAATGGATGGGTCAATAATGAACCAAAATAATAATCGATGTGAAGGAAAATGTAGCGGTTGTTTGAATAAACAACTGAATTGAATGGTTGTTATAGTGAGAATTATTATTTTTATTCTCAATAATCTATTATATAATATGATTAGAAACATAAAACTATGTTATCTTAATTATTAATCATATAATAGTGAAATTAAGATAATTGTTTATTAATTTGAGATTTATTATAATGGTGAAAATATTCAACAACCTATATGCCAGGAATATGTGAAGAAGCACATAGGTTATTGGCTAAATAATATACGATAATGGTTTTCATGTCCTAAATCATGGTACAATTTCATAATAATCCAATGAAAAAGGAAATGTTTAGTAAATTCGAAAAATGAGAAAAATGTTATTACCAAGGAATTAATTAAATGTTTTAAAAGTGGGGACTTTAGGAATTATGAAAATCAATGTCCTAGGTGAAAAAATTATGAACATGGTCAAAAAATGTGTAGATAAATATTTCTCAATTCCTAATACCATTAAAATTAATAAAGAAGAAATTAAAAATACAATTTAAAAGGTATGGATTTTATTATAGAGTTTTTTTTTTGAATCATGGTACATGATTCAAATTTTTTTCATTGAGAAAAATATATTATAAAATAACTTAGAAAATAATTTTTAATGGATTATGGGAATAATTGAATCATTAAGGTGTCTATATATGTGGATTCATAAGGTATGATGTACTACTTATTATGTGTATGATCATAAATTTAAAATTGTTGATTCTATTTTGATGTTTTATGTTATGGATGTATTTTGGAAGAAACATTTTCTATTTTGATAGATGTTTGAGATATATGTAATAATTTATATTAACTAGTGAAAAAATTATTTCAAGAATAATTATCTTTTCATTTTGTGGAAATATGTTTACATATATTTATAACATTTAATATTTATATGATATTTAATTTTGAGTTAATTATGGGCTATTACAATTTGGGAACATATGTTTTATCATATAAATAACCATGGGATTGAAAAAATATTAATTAATTAAGTGATTAATGTTATTTTGAAATTAGACCACAATAATAATGGGGAAAATTATATGATTAAGGTAAGAAAATGTTGTGGCGTTTTATATGAGGAATAAAAGATTAATTATCATTTTGATGCTGAAACTATTTTAATGTTGAATTATTATTTTTTAGGTTATTCATAGAAATGATTACCATATCATAGAGATTATAAGTTTGGGGAATATAAATTTCTTACTATAGGAATTTAATAGTCATTGATGTTATTTAGAATTAGTTGTTAATTTTATTTTGGAGGAATATTTCATATAATAATTATAATCTGTAGGTTTAAATATTTTTCTAAATTTTTTTTAATAAATTTATGTTCAGTTATTTATTGAATATTTCAATTGATATTAGGGTTTTATTTTTAAGGTTTTGGTGATTTTATTTTTATTTCATCATATTGTGGTTTATTCATTTTGGGAATTATATTAACCTGTCTGAACAGTTTTTTTAGGTTAACGTCTAATGATATAGAACATATATTTTTATCCTTTTTTGGAATTATTTGATCCACTAGAAGTTAATTTTAGTTTATCAGGCATGATAAATCATCTTTAATACTGATCGTTTAAAGAAAAAGATGTGATAGCGGTGGGAATAAATTAAATGATGCACTTAAACTTATCCAGTAAGTATATTTACTTATTTTATTCATTAATATGGTAAATAAATTCTTAAACTCTAGAAACAAATATCTTAAAAGAACAGTTTTATCCTACTACATTCATTTATGATGAATTTAGGGTTTTTTCACATCTCTAAGTTTTATGGATTCATGGGTGTCAACATTTAGAGATCATTAACATTTATACAATCAATGATCTTTGACACTATCCAACATGGTTCAGACCTAATAAATTTATTCCATGTCTATATTTTTACTTCCAAATATTTCTTTTTTCTATTTAGAAACTTTTTTATTTTTTGTTCAAGATGACCATCATATTTTCCTTTACCACTTTTCACGTGGATGAATTATGACAAGTTTTTATTATATAGGAGTAAAAAATTATATTTTCATATAGAAAAATGTTGACTGTAGGTCCTAAGATAAAATGTTTTGGATAAAATTTATTAAAGGGGGAATATATAATATCTCTATATTTTAAAATAAAGGCTATGTTCGATCACATACATGATACACAACACCTAACCTAAAAAAATATGAAATATTAATTTTAAAATATAACCATAATAAAGTTGACATTATATTGTAGATTATAAATTGTAATAACAGGTTTTTGAAATATATATAAAGGTCCTAATCAATAGAAATGTGTTGATAATTCATAGTAAACTATCACTCAATTTTTATTAAAGTTATTTTATGCAGAAAAAATATATTTTTATCCAAAATGATTTTTTGTTACTTTTATTAAGTAGATAATATAATGAATTCCAACCAATTTTAAAAATATAATTTTTTAAAAAGGATGTCATTTTTAATCATAATTTTAAAATTATCTTAGATTTTTTCCATATTTTTCTAGATAGTTTAATTTATCAATGAATAGTGAAAATTATAACTTTTTATTGAAAATTTTAGACTCATTTGAAGTATTTACAAATAAAAATTCTATTTTATATATTTTGTAAAAATATCATTAGTTATTTTTGACAAAAAAACAATATCATTATAGTTTTTTTTAAAAAATTTACCATTAAATTTAGAATAAAATCATTACTGTAACTAAAAAGTAATTTTTCTAAATAATTGTTTTCATATGGTTTTCCATGATTAAAAATTAAATAAACCATGACACTTATATGAATTGATTCTTTAAAATGGTGTCCATAATTTTTAATTTATAGGTCTAAGTGTGTAGATTATGGTACACATATTCTTAGAAATTAAGAATAGTAGCCTTTGTAATTATTGTAACCATAATAAAGGGTAAATCGTGTAAATAAAGTTAAAAATAAACTAATATAGACTAAAAAGGACCTTAACACTTGAATATATATAATTTTATAAGAATATATCATCCATAAGTATACAATATTTAATAATATAACCTTTTTTCCTTTGGACATGATTTTGAGCTTTATGATATTTAATTGAATATTAAACAAAAAAATGTTATACTCTAGACTTCAATAAATATAATTTTTTCAACATATGGATAAAAAAGTATATATTCAGTTATAAATTAAAATTTTACAACTATGTTATCATTTATCATGGATGTTTATTTTTAATTTTTTGTGATAAAATAGTTATCTTAAATTCTTACGCAATGCTGACTTAGAAATTATTCACTTAATACAAAATAAAATAAATAACATTCAAAAAAATAAAAATTAAATATTTTTAGTTAATTTTTTTCTTAAATTTTTTTATATTTTTATGAAAAATTATAAAGGTGTTAATTCCTTATATACTAATTCAGTTGTTTTTATGATGTTATTAAACTCATATTAAATGAATAGTTATAAAATTTACGTTAATGATATTTTTTAATAAATGATATTTTTGAGATGATTTAACATTCCTAAAAAGGTATCATCAAAAAATGTAAGGTAATATAGTATATAAAATCATCCATGTAAATATTTTGGGCCTTTTATCCTTTTACATTAACTATATTATTCTCTTGAGATTATAAAACATTGATATCGCTATCATTGTCAAAAAGGATAATGAACAGTTAAAACAAAATGATAAGGGTAAAAATCAGATCAAAACTTACTAAAAATTTATTTTATGGAATAATTTATAATCATTTTTATATTACATATTCATATTATAAATTTTGAGATATTTTAATATGAAAATTAATTTATTTTAATACAATATTTTAGGAAATTCGAAGAGTTCCCCACCACTCACATATAAAATGAAACATCTTCTTACCCATAATTCGAACTTAATCTACCATTTGGACAATAAAACCCTAATAAAATACAATTATAAAATCCCTCCCCACATTCTAGAGAGATTATTTTGTACATAATACAAACCTTATAGTTATTGAGGTATAAAGAAAAGATTGTTATCTGAAGAAGTGGTATAGATGTTAATGCAGTGTATTTTATTAGTTCTTCTTCCACTAGATATAAAATCATTTTAAAACCTAATGATATAAATAAATAATAATATATGATATATTGATACTCTATTATATTAATTTCGTATACTTCATCCTTCTCCTCTTCCCTTAAATTAGAAATGAGACTATCATTTGTGTGTACGGAAGAGTACGACCCTGCAAACCGAGGTAATTCGTTTTCCATTATCTTATATCAAAAATGCTTATAGTGTCAGATTTCATGTAAATATATTATATTCATTAAATATTTATAATTATAACATATAATAAATCATTTAAATTTTTGCCTTTCCATTAATATAAAAATGATGACACCGTTCATGTGTAAGAATGGACAACCACACCGACAAAGTGATGTGATTTTTTTTCATCACCACATAACATTGCTTAAACAAATAATAATATTTGAGAATTAATATTTCATGAGATATAATTATAATTATGGAAATATAAAATAATAATAACTTTATTTCCCTATTTATCATTGAGACAGAGCAATGTTACTCACTCTTACATTTGGCCTGCCATCTACGAGATTGTTACACAGTTCAATTTTCATAACCAAAAACCCTGATTGGTTTTAAAACTATAATTTATTCATGAAAATTATTTTTATTTCCTTATTAAAATTCTTTATATTATGTAACAACTACCATGTTGACAATTTTCAACCTACTGATGCCATTTTAGACATATGAGTTGAATATCATCAAAACGCCCGAAATGAATTAATAGAATATAACTCGGTAAAAAGTAATAATTAAAAAAATATTATTAATAATATAAATATGTAACCTAGTTTTATTATTAATAATTATAAATAACATAGTGATGAGACTGACATAAGGTAAGGTTCTTTCTTTTAAAAAATATTCCTTAAAAGTTTCCCTTCAATCACTTTTCCTTCCATTTATTTATTTTATAAAATTATTTTATAGAAGTATTTATCTGGAATTAAAATAACTAAAAAGGATATTTTATGAATATTTTGAATCTATTTTAACAAAATTAAAAATGAATATATTTATATAATGTTTTTACATTTTATTAAATATTAAAAAAATGTTATTCTTTAACGAATATGATGACAATGAATTATCCAACCTCTATAACTGATAATGTTTTTTATAATTTACAATATTTTATGTATTTTTCAACAAAAAACTATTTATAATTAATATAATTATATTATTTCTGAAAATATAAATTGAAATTATTGATTATTTTAATATCTTAATGTGTTTTACAAATTGGTTCAAAAGTGTTATTGAGAGGTAATTTGATGAAAAGATAAAATCCTGAAACGATTTGGTCATAACATGGTATTTGATAATTGTATATGAGAATCATTTGATCTTGATAAATATTATATTAAGGGTTTACCCCCATTATAGATACTACAAAATAATTGATCCCATAATATATTATATGAAGGGTGATCCCCATTATAGCTCTCTAATGCATTGGGTACTATTCCTTATTATAAAAGGAATGATAATGATTACCATCGTTCTTTCTGATATGTACCTAAATAGGATATTATTATTTTTGAAAAGGGTTTAAATTAGGTTTTTAATATAGTTTCCAAATGTTTCTAATTTTGTTTCATATTTTCATGGTAGGGGTTTTAAAGGATTTCTAGAGAAAACATGTGTTTTTTCTTGTGAAAATGATTTATTAAAATTAACAAACTAAAATTGTTATAAAGGTAAAAATTTCATGGATTTTCATCTTTTCTTTATAATTTTATATTTATCTATTATTATATCCATTACTGAGCTTCATATGATTTAATGGATCTTTTCTAGAGCTTCCCTCAATGTTGGGATGGAACCATTATAGTGATATTCTCAATTCAAGGAGTTCACAACCTATTTTTGGATGCATTTGGTTGGTAACATCATACCTCTAAATTGTGGTACCAAAAATGTCATTGTAAAAAAATTTGAATGGATACAAGCTAAACATTTCCAAAATAATAAATTAATCTCATGATTTAAAAAATACATATAATAATCATTCACATAATCTAATAACTAAATGTTTTATTGTTTTGTTTATTTGACCCACACGCATATTAATTTACAACACTTGGGAACATTTCTCTATATTAATGCTCCTCTAGACCATTTATAGACATCTTACATGATACAAAACTCTTTACAACCACAGGATTGGGAACATAAGAAAGACATGATATCAAATGATGAGTAAGGGAAAATACAGGTCATAATGTATTCGATCAAAACCATGAATGAGAATTTGAGAAAGATATATATATTACACAATAATTATCAAAATACCGTGTATATAAATTGTAAAATTTAATCTATAAACATAAGATAAAATTAATAATAATAAAGAACTAGAAAAACATCAACAATCTTATTAACAAATGACATTGATCATAAAACTTTCAGTATGTTATACAAGTTCAGAATACTCTATAAATAGGGTAAAGTCATTCAAACATTGCATAACATAAAAAATAAAATGAAAAGGTGGAACAATTAAAAACATTGGATTCATTATCATTTTGAACCTATATACAATATGACTTATTCACATGTAACCTTTTACATAGAGATAAATTCCATCAAAATCACCAATTTTTATTACAACTAATCGCTAAACAAATGACATTGAAAATTGTGAGAAGATCATGATGACATGAAACTCACCCTTTCTTAATCTAGCTACTTGTTAACCTATTCATATAATAATTCTATTTCATGATACATTAATATTCAACAAAATAAATTTAGGGAGAAATAGGTCTCAATATTCAGGTAATTTTTATATTAGTATTCCATTTTAAAATCAAACATTAATTATCACCTAATAAACCCATTAGAATTGAATGATATTCTTTATCCTTTCAAAAAAATCACATATCATGAACATGTGAAATCATAAGACATAAAAAAAATTATTTCCAAAAGGCTATCATATCATAATAACATATATATCTATATGGTGTTTAAAACATAACTTTATTGTTTATTTCTGAAAATATCTTTGTTATTAGTATGTTTGAGTTATGACATAATTCTCTAATACTCTAAATATGAAAAGATCCTAAAATATAAGAGGATTTTTTCTTTATATAAACCTCATTATTATTTAATTTTTAAGGTTTTACCCATACAAAGAAGTTAAAAATTAATATTTTATAAAAAGTGTTTCTTTAGAGTATAAATTATTTTTTAAATTGGAATAATATATTTTTATTTTCATCAAAAACCAATTATTTTATTTCAAATAATTTATTAATTGTTATTTATTAAAATTTAATTATAATTTGTTTATATTAAATACAAAAAATTAATTTCAAACTTCTAACACGTTCACTAATATTATACATCATATTTATTTAACCATAAAAAAGATTTATATAATGACTATATTACTCCCTTTAAATCCTATAAATTAATTCCATTCAAAATTCATAAATCACGCTTATAATGTTAGGAGTTCCATTTTTGATTACATGATTTCTCTATACATGATTTTCTTTATCATTTTATATTTTATTTAAATATTGATCAAAAAGGTGAATATGATCAATGGAATTTATTGGTTGTTAAAATATTATTCCTTTATATTTATTTTCCCTTTTTTAATTATGTAGTTTTAATGGATATAATAATTTATAGAACTTAATATTCAATTCTATGTCATTCATAGTTTCATGTATTTTCTGAAATGTTTTGTTATGAAAGAATAATTTATTATTAGTTTTATTCACATCATTTATGAAATATTTTATACTCTATTTCAACAGTTATAATATTAATTTATTAATGATTGATATATATTTCAATGAAATAATGTAGGTCTAATGAGATGGGGTTTTATTTTGGTAAGAGTGCCGTTAGAAATGAAGGATAATGGAAGGTTCCCACTATGGAATCTCATGAGTAGTACCAAGGTTATAGTTGATTCTATCATCCACCTCCATATTTTAAATAATGAATATTATGTTATGATCTATAGATAGAATCATAAAGAGAATGGATATAGAAACATTTGAATATCCCATTCTTAAATACAACCCTAGATAAGATAGCCTATGAGGATTGATTTAATGGGTCTTTTCTAGAGCTTCCCTCAATGTTGGGATGGAACCATTATAGTGATATTCTCAATTCAAGGAGTTTACAACCAATTTTTGGATGCATTTAGTTGGTCACATCATACCTCTAAATTGTGGTACCAAAAAAGTTATAGTAAAAAACTATTAATGGATACAAGCTAAACATGTCCAAAATAATAAATTAATCTCATGATTTAAAAAATACATATAATAATCATTCACATAAACTAAGAACTAAATGTTTTATTGTTTTGTTTATTGGACCCATACGCATATTAATTTACAACACTTGGCAACATTTCTCTATATTAATTCTCCTCTAGACCATTTATAGACATCTTACATGATACAAAACTCTTTACAACCTCAGGATTGGGAACATAATAAAGACATGATATCAAATGATGAGTAAGGGAAAATACCAGTCATAACGTATTCGATCAAAACCATGAATGAGAATTTGAGAAAGATATATATATATATAACACAATAATTATCAAAATACCATGTATAAAAATCGTAAAATTTAATGTACAAACATAAGATAATATTAATATTAATAAAGAACTAGAAAAACATGAACAATATTATTAACAAATGACATTGATCATAAAACTTGTCAGTATGTTATACAAGTTCAGAAAACTCTATAAATAAGGTAAAGTCATTCAAACATTGCATAACATAAAAAATAAAATGAAAAGGTGGAACAATTAAAAACATTGGATTCATTATCATTTTGAACCTATATACACTATGACTTATTCACATGTAACCAACATAGAGATAAATTCCATAAAAATCACCAATTTTTATTACAGCTAATCTCTAAACAAATGACATTGAAAATTGTGAGAAGATCATGATGAAATGAAACTCACCCTTTCTTAATCTAGCTACTTGTTAACCTATTCATATAATAATTCTATTTCATGATACATTAATATTAAACAAAATAAATTTAAGGAGAAATAGGTCTCAATATTCAGGTAATTTTTATATTAGTATTCCATTTGAAAATCAAATATTCATTGTCACCTAATAAACCCATTAAAATAGGATGATATTCTATATCCTTTCAAAAAAATCACATATCATGAACATGTGAAATCATAAGACATAAAAAAAATATTTCCAAAAGGCTATCATATCATAATAACATATATATCTATAGGGTGTTTAAAACATAACTTTATTAATGATAAATATGTTTTGGTAAATATATTTTAAAATAAGATAGTTTTTACCAAACATTTCAAAAAACTAAAGTAAAAAATTACATTCCAAATAATTATATTTTATAGGAAAGAGAATTATTCAGAGTAAAATACAATAATGTGTTAAAATTAATAAAACCTTGTATATATATATAATGGTTTAAAAAATTATTGGATAAAATAGTTTGTAAATTTTTACTCAAAAAAGAGTCATTAATTATGACGAAATGATAGAAAATAAATATATGAAAATTGGGTAATAGAAATAATTTAAAAAAATTACTTATAAAAATAAAATTTAATAATATAACTTTAAAAGGAAATATTGGTAATCAAAATAAATTGTGAAGTGTAATATATAACATTTTATCATTGAATAAATTTAATAACATTTCAAAAAATTTGAAATAATCATGTTCAAAAACAAAATTATTATGAAGATGGTGGAAATTTTTTAAAAAATTAATAAATTAGAATAAAAGGATACTTAGATATAGAAAAATATATTTACACTATGGAATCGAATAATTTAATGGGATGTAAAAACATGTATATGTAAGAAAAATCCATTAAATTAATTGGGAATTTTTCTTTCTAAAAATTCATTTTAATGAAACAATAGAATTGTTGAGGATGAATAGTTTGGTGGAGATCACGATTTTACATAAAATTAATGGGGAAATACAACATAACATCATAATAGGTTATAATAGATCAATCATTAATAATTATTGTTAATGAAGAGAAGCTATGTCCAAAGAAAAGATTACAGTCCTCAAAACACCTTAAATCCTTTATAACATTTGTTCCAAACACCCATTAGTGATATAAAATAAAAAAGAAAAATTATTATCATAAAGTATAATAAAATAATAATAATAAATTATAATAGGGTTTTATTTACCCACATTGAAAAGGAAACTTGGTGTATCACATTAACAAGCCTCAAGGGATTCAAATTTGAGACAAAAAACATTTATGAATATCACAATATGTGATGTAAGGAGCCATAAAAGATGAATTTACAAAAAATAGTATAAATATAGTTAAATTAACTAGAAACTAAAATTTGATACAATTATAGTTAAAAATAATAATTTTTATAAGAATGGTTTTCAATAATAACCATTATAACTCCAATAATGGAAAATGACTTACGAAGCACCGTTAGAGGCCTTGTAAATTTTGAATCAACCCCCCATGGGAGATATAACATTAAATATATAATTTAATATACTGAAAAATAATCAAATCATTTTATTAATAAGAAAAATATGTAGCATTTATACCATTGGAATGAAAAGATTGGGTATAACATAAACATGTCTAAAAGATTAGAGTTCAAGATGAAAACCCTTATTTCATAAAAATTAAATGGATTGAAAGAAAATATAAGAGAGATTTGAAAATAAAAAATGTTACCTCATGACAATAGGTTATTTTGGATTAATTAATTTATTTTTCTGGTAGCTATTACACATCAATGAGTAATAGTTAAAAACAGTAAATCATGGCTTAATGAAAGTGAAGTTGAGACAAAAACCATTACCTTTATTCCATGCGTGGTTGATGAAACTCTATCATCCTTCAAAATAATCATAGATAACATAATAATAAATATCATAAAATTAATAGTCAGTATTACTATTTTATAATAATTACTATATTTATTTATACAATTTATATTAATTAGTTATATCGTATTATGACAAATGGGTGTTAATAACATTAACTATTTGGCACATGTTAGATAATGTTGATATCATTACACATTATTTAATACCAAATTAATTTTTGAAATATCATTTAATATTATATAATATATAAATCATATTTATTTAAAATTTCTTTATTTCATTCCATATATGTTTGGTTTACAATATCTGAAAATCGAATTGATAATGAATTACTTCATTGATTCTAAAGAATCAAAATTATTCTATAAAAAAATGTTTACAATTTATATAATATTTAATAAACCCTATACCAATAATGAAATTCCAATTATATTATAATAATATTATATTTTTTATTCCCATAGTCATCTATAATTATATTTTAAATCATTTTTCACATTGGTGGTTTAACCAACCCAAACATAAACATTCTTAAACTTGATTGGTGATTATGGTTAAATAGCTGTTTCTTTGGACATAATATCATTATAAAAGAATATAATGATATTATTTAAATATTTTACTATATTTATAAATATTTTAATATTTTTTGATAACTTTTGGAAATAATAAATAAAAATGAAAAAAAATTCATCGTGGAGGTGGTAAACTGCATGTACACACATTTGGCTTTCGCATTTATCATCCTCTGACAGAGGTAAAGGGGGAAATTTAATTTAAAATTTCAGAATCATATTTATATTATGCATATCATATTTATTCATATTAAAAATATAGTTTCCCACACCCCAACATCCTGGATCTGGTTTCGTAGCTTATTTCATTGGATTAAGATACAAGGAATCATATCTTGAAGGACGTAATTGTTAATAGTTTTGGTAAACTAAAAACAATCATTGATCTTACATTACATTTCAATACACACTTTATAACATAATTTTATGATTAGTGGATATTTTTATTATATATAGAATATCTATACATATTATTTACAATAATCATCATGGAATCTCAGGGAAGGAAAAAAAATAAGACTGAGATCCAATGCTCACTAAGGGTTAAGTATGAAATAATATATCATGAATCAATAATAATAATCAACATTGTAGGGTAAATAACTAAGTAAACATTCCATTAATTTTTGTGTATAAGGAATAGTCAATATTTAAAGGTAATTAAATAAAAACACATGGGATTTTATCAATAAACAGAAAATTAAATGAATCAATATATAATGTCATATTGAAAATAACATGTATAATAATAAATGAATTTTTTATAAATAAAATTCTTAATTTTTTAATTTCATGCATTCTAAGAACATTATACCTTTACCATCATGACCTTTCACAAGATGGTTTAGAATATTATTGGTGAAAACCCCCCCTTAACCAAGGTTAGACATCTATTTCATCCAAATATACTATCGATGCATCAAGGGGATTCCATTATTCGGTCCCCAAACCATGTATTTCATGTCAAAATCAATATTTTTATATCAAATAATCTATTTAATATGTGAACAATTTTATATATAACTAAATTTCAATAATGATAAAATGAAATATATTTATCAATATTTCTCTATATAATAAATAACTTTAGAATTAAACACCATATATAAAAATAATATATAGTTTAAGAAATAAAAATATCCATGATAAATAATATTGAAATTTAGGGGAAATTTAATCTCCACCATAAATTCAATAATTTAATGGAAATTTAATGACTATAAAGAAATGAGTTAATGAAATGAATGTCAAAACTTTTCTTGGTCTAAATGATCACAAATCATGCAGAGGAAGATTATGGATGGTATTAATAGAATTAATACCCATTGGAGTAATAATAAAGGGATGTCAAAATTTATGAATAGAAATACCATAAAATATCTTTACAACATTATTATGGATAATATCCTTTTAATTTTGAAAAAAAGGAAAATAATTTAATTTGAAATTCATTTTTAAAATCATTTTTCTAAAATATCTTTATAAACATTCAAACGATGTTTCAAATAGAATACTCTCATGATGGGGGGTAGTTTTTAACATCCTGTAAAAGCTTAAAGAATATTCCCTTATGTATTTAAAAATGTTATGAATGATTCTCTTTCAAAAAACAACATGAAGATTCCTTTCACTTTTTTAGTGGAAACCCAAACTTGAATTATTTTCAATAGGACATATAATTCCTTAAAAAAAATTTAATGAGTAAAAATGGTTTAAAATACCTATTATAAATAATTTTTAAATGGATAATACTTTTTGTAAAACATTTTTGAATTTTGATTTGATATCATGGTTTTGGAAGAAAAAATAATTTCATGTTAATAGAGAAATGAAGTTGCATTCTCTTGAAAACAATCTATTAAACATTTTAAGTACCAAATAGTGGAAAATTTATACAATTAGTATAAAATATAATCAATGAAAAGAGGATATTAAAACTAAATGGGTTTATTAATAAATTTTCATGTAATTTCATTCAACTGAAATTCAACAATAAACAATATTGATTGGAATTATATTGTGAAATAAAACCTTAAAATAATAACAATATTGAAGCGAGGATTAAAATAATGGATAAATTATGTTTGTCAAATATAAATCAATAAAAAAAATAAAAAATAAAAAAATATAATAAAAATTCATTACACATGTAATCTTATCATGACACAAAAAAATGAAGTATATGTTTAATCCTATGAGTGTAAATTCAAACTAATTCCCCTTCCACTTGTTAACTTTCAAGTCAAATTAACATAGATTAAATAATTCCAATTGAAACATAAATTAACATTAATAATTAATTATTAATTATATTAAATTTCCAACGGATTTTATATACACCATATGAATGAAAGTTGTTTCATAATAATATAATTCCCCTTAATGAAATGAAATTGAGAGGAAATCAGTATCCACTTGGTAGCATTTATATCAAAACTCATTAGACGAAATAATATAAATTTAAACCAAAAATACCATTAATAATGAATTATTACAGATATTAAATGTCAAATTGGCATTATATAGAACATATAATGGAAACTAGATTCATAACATTATAATATGCCTCAAAAAATGAAATTGAGACTAAATTCCTTACTTTATGCTTATTTTGGGTAAACCATGTTTTAAACTCTAGTATACTGGTTTTAAAGATTTTATATAATTATTTTAGAACCACATTGATATTTATAATATCATATATTATCCTTTTATAACATATTATCACCCATATGTTAAAATTATTTCTCTATTTCCATCCCTTCAGGTGTTAATTTTCCTTATTTATCATGTGTGTTTCATCAATAATGACCCAGTTCTTATATATATTATATTTTTATATCTTGTCAAAAATAATAATCATCACATATTTATCAGATTTTTTCATCAATTTTAGTTTTAAAACCAATCATGAATGATGGTTAGGAAAAATGATGTATGTTACAACCGTGGAGAGGGAATGATGTACGTACGCATGAGTAACACTTCCATTTTCCAATGACCATTATGAGAAGAATTTAAGTAATATATAATATTTCAAGAATGAATATAATATCATATAGACACTATTATATAATTATATATATCATAAATGTTGTGTGGTGATGAAAAGTGAGTCACATGGCTTTGTAAAGGCTATAATCCACACATACATGAATAGTGTTATCATCTCCATATTAGAAAAAAGGACTGAAAAAAAATGATATATTTTATATTTAAGGAGTAATAAATATGTAATTATTATAATAATTTGTTTAGGTGTATTACATTTAATCATTAACATTGTCTTTATCACCTTCCATGTGAAGCATTAGCGAAGGATGAACCACATCGCTTCACGAGGCCATAGTCTGTCGCACACATGAGCAACATAATCATAACTCCAAAATAATGGAATTTAAGAGGATATATATGATATAGTGACTCAATATGTATAAATATATTATTAATATCACATATATACATTATATACATCATCATACCCATCAATGAGAGGTGAAAGTGGAAAAAAGAATGACATCGGTTTTGAGACAGTAGTCCACCGTACATAAGAACAATGATTTCATAACCTGTTTGATGGAAGTGGAGATGGTGTTAGATTCTGAACTTATTATAACAACATAAATATTTATTTATTATACTAATTTTATTTTATCATAATGTTCTAATGAAAATTTAATTTTATGGATAATGAAGTAAAATAAAGACGCTTGTTGAAGAACATAGCCACTTATTCGGGTATCCTCCATAGGATTCCTCCAATCTATTAAAAGGATTAATTTATGAAACAATATGGTTTCTAGGATTCTTTTATGGAAGTTTTAAATAGAGTTTTTTAGGTATTAGTGGAAATAAAGTGTTCTAAATTTGTGAAGAAGAGAGGAAAGGGTGTGGCCTTTTAAAGTTGGGGGAGAGGAAACACATGGTATTTTTTAAATGAATTTTATGATCTATTATTTTTTCAATGTTTAAAAAGGGAAGAAAATAGAAAATTATAGAATATGAGATGTAGAATTATCTATATATCTCCAAAATAATTTTTATTCATGTTTATAGGTCATTTATACTCTGGTTTTTTTATTTTAACTATAGGAAAACCCATTTTTACATTATCCATGATTATTAATAATTACTACAATCACTATCAATTTTGGTCAAAAATTATTTTTACCTTATTATAAATCATAAATTTTGATTATTAAATATATTATATCCATTTTTCCAAATAAAATTAGCATAAGTGGAAAATTATGATTAAACTTTAATCCCAAATAGTTGATGGTAAAATAACGGTTTATAAAGAAATTTTCCAAAAGATTGCTGTGTTTTTATAATGGACCATACCATTACAATACATTACATTGTGGGAAATATAGTGTTTTCGGTGTCCTAGGAACACAATGTTGTTCATTTAAACAATTTTAAATTAGTCCTAGTTCTCTATGTTTTCTATCAGTGTCTTGCACCAACAGTGTCTCAAGCTATTGGTATCTTATGCCAACACAGTCTCACCCTAGTGGTGTCTCACACTGGATACATATCACACTAGTTATAGATTATAGGTGGAGTCTTACCCTGTTGGTATCTCGCTGGTATCATCTCACCCTGATGGTTGCTCGACTTAAAGTGTCTCACCTGGCATTGCATCATTTCTGATGGTTGGTTACTCTAGCATTGCCTTATCTCACAGTGTCTCAACTAGTATTGTATCACCTATATATGTCTCACTGTTGGTGGAATTTGGTTCCTCTTGATGGTTTGTCTCCTTGAGGTGTCTTATAGAGGATGGAAGACAATTCTACTTAATGGTGTCTCATATGGCATTGGCTCGTCTATGGGGGTCTCACGGATGGTGCCTTGTTCATCGGTGCCTCATCTGACGGTGTTTCACTAGTGGTGCCTCATGGGAAGTGTGTCTAGTTGTTCTATTTTTCCCTATTGATATCTTTCTTTTATAGAAAATCAATTTAAGGCCAAATTTAAAAAGGTTTTCACACCAATTAAAGGGCCATAAATTATATCTTTTTTCCCAAATGTTTTCGAGGCTTTGAAAAGGTCAAGACACATAGTCTTGGTTAGATAATCCTTTATTGGAAAATAGAAATATATATATATAATCCATGACTCATATAATATATTCTTAAAGTTTCCTTTCCCTTCATCTATACCATCTACTTTCTCTTGATTCCGGATTCCCCCAAAGGCTTCATCCTTGGAGAGTTTTCCTATGTTTGGTCTATGATTCCCAAGAGAGTCAACTTATATTTGCACTCCATTATTTTTTTGTGCCACTTGGAAGTATCAATATTTCTTCTTCCAAGTAGATTTTCCTTCATCATTATACATTTTGAATCATGCCAGATAATTACATAGATGTCTTCCATTATGAAGATAGTTGTTTCCAAATTAATGGAGATAAATTTAATTGGTATAAGAATCAATATATAAGGGATGGGAGAAAGTGACTCATGATCTTGAAATATATTTTATTTATTTATTTCTTGTGATTTTATGGGACAAATACCAACTAAAAATCGTGTCTATTGGGGGGGTCCTTTCTTGAGTGGTGGTTGGGTTATGGATTTCATGATTATTTAGATCATTGTTGAATGATTATATATAATTTTTTTAACTGTTTATAATTGAATAGTGAATGAATGCACCGTGATCATAATGTTTATATGATAACATCTAAAATTAACAAATGTAATTAAATAATGGATTCCTTATTAAATCTAATTTCTTTTCATTGGTACAAGATATGATGTGATGTGTGGGGGTTATTATGGTGTGTGTGAAAGAAATTGATTCCATGTGGTTGAAAAGTGGGGATGTGGTGGTTTTGTTATGGTTATATAGTAGTACAATGAAAACTATTTGTCCTATAATGTGTTGCTTGATGTGGTTTTGAGTTATGGGTTGATTCTATTAATATAGTGGTTTGGGAAGGATGAGTTTGAATAAGGAAAATAGTGATTTTTATGCCTAATTCACATGGAGTTTCTCTACTAATAACATACAGAAATCTTCACCCCATATCTAAAGGCCATGGTATGATTGGTCATTAATATGATGTGTTTTAATGTACCATGGTTTTTCACATTTTGAATGACTATTTATACATTTATTGATATTTTTAGTTCTTGATAGATTCTTGGGTAGTGATGGAATAAATTAATAATTGATTAATAATGATTGGAGTGACTGGGATTAGTTAATATGATGAAAGTGGTTAATCAAATATTAAATTAATGGGTTTTTAATGTAGATGGAATGTGAACCTGCATTAATTCATTAGGAATTTTAACCATCTATAATAACTATTGTAGATACTAAAAAATGCATTTAGATGATACAACAAAAGTGACAATGATGTGAGATGGATTGTTTGTTTTTAAATTTATAGGTTGGGATGGAATGTTTGAAACTATGCAAATATTTTTATATTCTTTTGATTTCTATACACACCCCACCCATACTGAGCACTCTGTGTTAAACACCCTATAAAGTCCGGTGTTTTTGAACTGGGTTAAATTAAAAATGTTTTTGATTTTTTTTCAGTTTATCAATGGGTATTTTTTAAACTAGGCTCTAGAATTTTTTTACTAGTGTTGGAGCACCTAAAGGTATCATTTTTGTCCTGGCGTAATTACTTAATAATTTTAACAGGTGTCCCGATGATTCTTTGGAACAATGTTTTTGGAAAATTACACTTTAAAGGATCTGCACGGGCAGCGCACAGTTGCGGTCCAAACCGTAAAATTTACCTTATTAAATAAATTATTTAATTAAATTAAATAAGATTATATGAGAGTTTGTAATTAATTAAAAGAAATATTTAATAATGATAATAATGAATTTATTATTGTTATTATTGTGGTTGTGTAATTAAATTAATGTTAAAGAATTAATTAAATGATGTTTAATGTAATTAATGAGAACTATGGTTTTATCAAATAATTGTTTTATTTAAAATACGAGTTTTAGAATTATTAAATAACCATTTATTATTAAATGGATTAAGGTCATAATAAAAGTAATGTTATTATTATTATTATGGCGTCAAAAATTATTTTGATGTGTTGATATTTTAATTTCATGTTAAAGGAGTATAATTTTTATGAGAATTTAATGACGCTTTTGAGCTTCTCAAAGATACATTTAATAAAATAAGGTGTTTCATATTTAATGATGCATTGTTATTATAGAGTGGTGTTGGGTATATCCAATGTTTGAAAAATAATAATAATGAGATTATTATTGTTTTATTTTTATGAATATAATAATAATTATTATTATGGAAATTAAATTAGGGGTTATGGTTTGGAGTTTTTATCATATTAATGATCTTGTAATAATTTGGGAGTTTCATAATTAATTATTAAATTTTTATTAAGATAATAATGAATGAAGACGCATTTCTAATTAAATGGGGAGTAACATTTATGTTAAAATATTTTAAATGGATGTTTAATGTGGTATAATATTTATATGAAATTAATGAGGCTTTTGGGTATCTCGAAAAAACATCTAATTAAATAAGGAGTTTCGTAATTAATAAAGATGTGTTTTTATTTAATTAGTGGTTTTGGATTTTATCTATGGTTGAGTAATAATTAAAATAATAATGAAATTATTATTATTATAGTTTTATGAGTGGTTGTTATTATTATTACGAATAATAATAATAATAGATTTTTGGGGTTTTATTTAATTAAATTAAAGGTCAGTAAGAATTTAATTAATCACTACAAAGCAGAGGTTTTTATTTAATTACATTGTGTTGAGATAAATAATTAAATAAATATGAGTTGGGTATTATCGAAGAAGGGTAATTTTAAATTGTAATATTAAATAAAGATTAAATGTGGAGTTGGGTTTAATTTATTTAATCCATTTTAAATATAGATATCGGGTTGTGCACGGTTAGTCAAATGGTGCAGGTCAATTGTGATGTTACCCGGTTTTAAAAATGATTTATTTTTATTTTATTTTACATAAAATAAATATTTAAAAATAATAATAATAAATATATTATTATTATTATTTTATTAATCTGATTTGATGATTAATGGGGGTTTTCATAATTAATTGTGAAACATTTATTTAAATGTTAGGTAACAATGTATCATTATATTAAATGAGAATAATAAATGTTATTCTTATTATATTAAGACTATTAGTTTATCATGGGTGTAATTTATAATCGGGGAGAAAAAATGAGGGTGGCGCACCACCATATTAGAGAAACAACAAAAAAGGACCAGCCCCCCCCCCCCCCCCTTGAGGCAGGCTACACCCCCTTTCCAGATTGTCCTTGTGCGATTGAATCTCTCACGACCCGTCACCTAGGGCTCGTGCCGTGACTACCCCAAGCCCACCTTCCACAGTCCAAGGGCAGGCAACTAGCACTGGAAAGGTGTATCCCTAAAGCGGCAAGGCATTTCTTTTAAACCTATACAAACACCTAAAATAGAACGCAATAAGAAGCAACCACTAAGTAAACTGTTCTAGTAAATTGAGTGCTGAAAGAAAATGGGATAGAATACAAGCCCAACTAAAAGAACAAGTACAACTCAAAAGTACAAATACAACTTAAAAGTGAAAAGATGCTTCTGGATCGTCCACCACAGATCCTACCTGAAGGGTAGGTTCAACTCTCGATCTATAGTCCCCACGTCACGTCACACCAAATGGTCCTCCTCTGAGTATCATCTGGTCCTAGATTCCTCAGACTTGAACAATGTTATACGTCGTCTGCACACGACACAACAAGGTGAGGGCGAAGCCCATGCAGGGGTGTGTATAAAAATACTCAGTAGGGACCACGAGACACCGTAGGTCTCCTAAAGATCCACAGGGAAACCCACAAAGTAAGACATCAACTCTACTTAGGTATATAACCATACATATACCAAGTTGTCAAGATATACACATCTCATACATGACGGAAGAGTACCACAAAGGTAACACCATGAAGGAAAATGTACCGCATAGGTATCACCATAAAGATAGTTACACGAAGGTAAAAGTAACACACATCTATTGACACAAAGATAGTACCACAATGGTAAAAGTACCAGATATGTATCACCGTGAAGATAGTACCACAAAGGTAAAAGTACCACACAGGTATCACAATGAAGATATTACCACGAAGGTTAAAAGTAACACACAGGTATCACCACGAAGATAGTACCATGAAGGTTAATGTACCACACAGGTTTCACCATGAAGATAGTGCCACGAACGTAAAAGTCTTAATACAAACAGAGTCTTAGCTCAAACCAGGTTTTTAGTGAAGTATAGAAGTACATATGATTAGTCACGAAGCTATATTATCTTATTCTATCAAGAGGCACTACTGCTGATTATACGGAGTCTGACCCACATAGGATTGATAGGTACTAACCCCTGCAAGGACCCACATAGGATCTAACCCGCACAAAATCAATATGCAGTAACCCACAAAGGATCGTTGAGGGCATACCCAAACAGAATCTGACCCACACATGATTAGTATGTGCTGACCCACACAGGATCACTGAGTGCTGACCCACATAGGATATGACCGACACAGGATCTCTATGAATGCTGATAACCAGTCACAGATTCTCTAGGCCTAGTAATAAGTAACATTCCCAATCACCACATCGAACACCTTGAATGCTGGAGAACTCCACCTATAATGTGTAAAATGGTTCTGCTGCATCACATAGAGACACTTCCCTCTAACCTTGGACTACTGAGGTACTCCTCCTGTCGAGTATCATGGGACTGCCGCATCACACATAGGCACTCTCCACTGTGGGTTTGTCGCGTCACACAGAGGTGTTTGCCCTCATTGTCTACTTAGGTACTCCTCCTATCAAGTACCATGGGTTGACCACATCACATAGTGGTTCTACTCACTGTGGGTAAGCCTCGTCACACAAAGGCACTCCCTACTAGGCATTTCCAGTCACTCCGAGTCAAATCGGTTAGCATTAGTCAAGTCTCTGCCAGTCGTAGGGTTCCATATGTAGCATGTATGGGAGAAACTCTCCAAATCCATCGGTAATACCTCAAACACCTCTAATTACCATGAAGAAATATCCCAAAGGTCCTTCACATCATAAGGGTCCCAACGTAACAGGCTATGCTTCAATCGGACGTCTGTTCTGTAAGTTATTAGTGTTTCTCTCTGAGGGCCCTGTTGGATTCGGGGTCCGACCCAACTTGGTCATACTCCAGCCTTATCCAATCATCAAGTGGAGTATACCAAAAGGAATTTCTCAATCCAAGGATTCCAGATCCGCAGATAGTTCTTCAAACGGATGCCCAGTTCTCATGTTATGGATACAAAGGCATAATTGGGTCCAGATGGGCCCAGATCTGGTCCGACCTTGTCAGACCAACCAGGCCTGGGCCGAACTAAACTGGTTTGGGTTGACCGACCCCAATTCTAGTCCAGCCCAATTGGCCTAGCATATGGTGGGCCAGGACCACTCCACGAATGGGCAGCCCGGTGGCACGGTCCTCCCGAGCTAGCGTCGAAGGTGGAGCGGACCCCCATCAGTTTGGAATTGCAAAGGGGCAGTGCCTTTAGGGTCTGCCAAGACACTACGAGACCCATGTGGGTCCTGATAAGCCATAATGGTTGGCTGGTGTTTCGGAAGGTCCTCCTCCTAGTGGCGCAGTCGCGCGTCGCTGATCCACGGCGGCTGGCAGAGTCAGCCGCACTTCAGCCTCCGCCGCTGCCAAGCGGCCGAGGTCTCCTGCTCCACATGCAACGCAAACACACGCCGCGACTCCACCATGGAGCCGGTCAGATATTAGCCTCCACCCTACCTCACTGCGGCCAATGGGCCACGGATTCCTCATCATCCGGAGGTGCGGACATGCGCCTCCCTTCATTCCTCGGGACCGACCGAGTGTCAGACACTGCCTTCTTCCGCGAGTCATTGCGGCCTCGTTGCAAGCTCAAAAAATAAAATGACCACATATTCACGATCCCTGGTTCGAGGGCTCCACATCCATATGTCGCGCTCAACAAAATATTTTTCTTCCAGTTTCATTAAATATTTGGCATTGTAGAACGCATGGAGAATCAAAAGATAAGAGGAAAGGTATATGCATGGGATGATGGCCATGTTAGTTTGTTCATCATCATTGGGAATCCAGAATATGAATAATCAATAAAAAAATTCAATCATTTAAAAAAAACCCTGCCTCATTTTTCTATTGGAGATAGCGTGAGGAATAATATGAAGTCCTTGAAGATTGAAATCGGCATTCATCACTCTCGCAAGATGCTCCAAGTTCGGTTCCTCATTCTTCGATTCCGGAAGTCATTCTTTGTTGGAGGATCTCCTTTGTTGGAGAAATAAATTTCCAAATCTCTAAACCTCTCCCCTCATTTTCCAATCCCTTTTCTCGTGAGGGCTGAGGTGCCAAAATAAATAATCTTAGGAAATAATTTAATTAACATATTTACCTTAATTAAATTTATTTGGAACATTTAATTTGTAGAATCCAATAGTTAATGTTGATTCATTTATTCCGAATTAATGAATCCAATTAATTAAAGAGGAATGTGGTTACACATTTTGTGTAACCAGGCATTTAATGCCCATCATTAAATTCACAGACACCCTCGTGTGGTCCCCACATACATGTTTCAAATGGGAGGTTTCAATTTCAAAAATAAAATAAAGCATGTTTATTTTATTTTATCCCACGAAAAGTCCAAAACCTATTTTCCACCCTTGATATACAACGGTCATGGTGATGGTCTCATTAAGTGAATATTGGAACTATGAGTTCAATGGTGTTATCAAATTTCAATTTCTTGCACCAGTTTAAATGATACAAAACGCTGCTCGCGCATTTATTGAATGTACCTGAAAAAAGTTCGAAAAATTATTAACAATCACCCTCGACCTGTACCAGTCTATGTTAGACTCTGCCTAAGTGAAACACATCCCAACAAACCCAAAGTTACTCTCTGATTTCCAATAAAAGTTACCATTTAAATTTTATAAATTTTAGAATAAAATAATTGTCACTTAATTATTTTATTTACGGCCAAAACCTAACATTCACTGGTGGCACGTGACGACCAACGTTAGTGTCTTACTAAATAGTGGATATCCTCCCAAGATCAGTGGTGGTCTCAAATTTTTAATCCATCTTACCATTCATAAGTATAATAATTTAAAAAATAAAATAATTTTACTTAATTATTTTATTTACGGTTATGCCTTTTTTGGGTTATCTCACAGGCAGCCCCCGCTGACTAAACATAAGTCACGCCTAGGGTAAAATCACCATCTTGAGAATAACAGTGACCTTAGATTTCTAATCTAAGAAACTATTTAAGAGTTCTTCCACATTTTCAATAAAACTGCTTGTGTGCGCTAATTAATACATAAAAAACTTCAATGGATCATTTTGGGCACTCTGTGCGTCAGAATCACACGTCGTGAGATTTTGCGGTCTTGAAATAATTCAATATAATTAAAAAATATATATGGAATTTAGGGACATTATATTATCCCCACATTATGGTGTTATATCCCCGAAAGCCACAACATGGTCTAAGGAATCAAATGGGGGTACCGAGCATGGATCTCAGCCTCCCACTCCCATGTGCTCTCTAGGAGGTTCCCGTGCTACCAGTGAATGGGAACGAGAGGTATCGACCGCCCATGAAGGACCATCTCCTATCAATCCTCAATCTCTACTAGAACCTCCATAAACTTCTCCCAATCATCTAAGTTCATCTCGCCATGGTCGATAATGTGTTATGGATCATGCGTGCATCTCTTTAGCTGTGACACATGGAAAACATTATGCACTCGGTGCATTTTTAGTGAATGAGATAGATTGTAAGCCACCTCACCCACTACGCTAAGAATCTAGAGAGGTCTGTTGTACCATATAGATAACTTGTCTCCCCGACCAAATATTTGCAAACCTCATCGAGGTGAGACCCGTAGGAAGACACAATCTCCCTCCTCCTATCGGCATAATACTTCTGCTGGATCTGAGACATTTTCACTTTCTAACAAGTGAGGCATCGTGATACAAAATCTTCCACTACTTTCATCATCCCTTGCTACTAGTACTGATATTGAAGGTCCTGGTACATCTTCACCACACCAGGATGTACCGACTGAGGAGACGTATGGAACCCCCTAAACACCTCTTCTTGTAGCGTTACTGGTACCATAATACATCCTCTGGAGGGGAGGAAACGCTCCCCACCTTTAGAAAATTTATAAGGTGTCTTCCCTGAGGAAATCTGAGCACGTCGAGCCTCACTGTCAATTCCCCCAAGCTGTGCCTCCCTGACTTGTTGAATGAGTGAGGGAGTGACAATCATAGACTGGAGGTAAGCTGCTTCTTCTCAATCCATGAAGAATATCTACTTTGCAACTTGCTACTCGGATCCATCACTCAGCAATTGTAGACTAGACCTCCTTCGGAGTGCATCTTCTACCACGTTCCTCTTCCCAGAAGTATAGACTATCTCAAAGTCATAGTCCTGGAGGAACTATATCCACTCTTTTTGGGAAATGAAAACTCAAAAATCTTCCTGCCATGAGGGTAAGGTTGGCCGACTCACGAGTTATCGGTCGCACCCTATTTTTCAAGAGTTTATCAAGTGCTACATGGGTTTCCTTTAACATCGACCAAGGAAAATCTCATTCCAACAATGTAGATAAACCAGAACTTTTTTTCATAATACAGTCAATCGGAGTGTGAACTATGGATTTCGAGTCCATACACAATCTAACGTCGTAAGGCCTCGATGCTTCCACCAATAGGTTCCAATTGAAATTCTCGCCTTAATGGTCAGATCACACCATCGCCATATGTGTGATAATCAAGTCTCCTCCCAATGGTATCTTTAGATGTGATGGTCAATTCAATTGATTAACCAGAAATTCTAGGTTTTGGACTAGATTCATTGATGGAAGGAATGATTTATACCGATGTCTATTAATACGACATCTAGTATTAGACACCGAACATTCATTTAATCATTCCTAGATCCCTTATGTCCCTCTCCTTGACCATATGCAGCTACTCCCTTTTTATGTCCACTAGGTCCTTGAGCCTAGTGCGTACCACACAGGGGGTTGTAACATGTCGAAATGCACACCACCTCATGCGACTCTCCTAGCTCTGCTTCCATGTCTGCATCCCTCCAAATTCATCTGTCCCTAACACTTATTCTTCGCGAAAATTTTTACACACCCAAGTCTCTGAGACTGACACCAGTTTCCTACTTTCACACTATAAACATTCACTATCTGTATCTACTCAGCCAAAGAACATTCATGCACAAAGGTTTACTATAGCAATATAACATAGCTAGGAATGCATAGAGGAATATTGTTTTCATGGACGTCCTTAAACACACCATGCTAGGATGACTGAGCCCTGAAGCACTGATTGTATTGTATTCATCGAGTACAAGGAATGGTTTATAAACCTCGATGAATACACAACTACCAACATGTCATCCTGCTGAAGTTGTAGAACCTATAGAGAGATCTCAGCCCCCTCAAGACATTCTTCAGCCACCTGTGAGTTGGGATCTCCTCATCACATGAGGGGTATCTGATGCTAAAACTCGTGTAAGGAACAAGGCCTAAATTTGTCCTTTACTAGTACTGAAAGTTTTAACCGCTACCCAATAGGCAGGGATATAGCTAACACACTATCCGAATGTACTATCTCGGGGAATGGACCACGTACCAAATCCTTGTCACTATCTGAACCATCCCCATGGTCACTCACTAGAAAATACTAGAAGCTAAGATCAACATTTTCTCTACCAGTGTATCAACTAGGAAAAAAACTCTAGCCACAGCCTCCAACCAGTCCTCAGCTACCTGGGAATTTGTCTCACCTCGAAACCTCAGAAGCCAGTATTGCGAAAACCCATGCAATGTGCTCAGTCGGAGTGCATCCTCTACTGTTGGGGCTGGTAGAAACGTCGTCCAATGGGTAGTGGTGTTACTGGTGCACAACCTGAAGGTTTTAGTGCTGTAAGAGGGCCATTCACCAAGGCCTCATCGCTCGGTGGTCCGTAATCATGTACTCTATTGGGAATCCAAGATGCCTGTCTACGCAGCGGCATACTGATAAGGAATAGGTGAGACACATCCATTCATTTATACCTGATGAGCTGACTCATGATATCAAAAAGAAAAGTTTTTAAAACACATGCAATCAGTGATTTCGTGCACAGAGTCAGAAATCAAAATTTAGTGTCCTGGTGTTTGGATACGTCAGCCGTCGCACCAAACCTGGACTCTCTAAACTGAAAACCACACTCATAACACTTAACACTATTTCATTATAGTAAAGATCAGATTCCTAGTTCTTTGGTAGAACCGAACTCCTTTGATACCACATTTTCACAACCCGTCCCCAGGGGCTCGTTCCATGACTACCCCAAGCCCACCTTCCATAAGCCAGGGGCTGGTGACTAGCACAGGAAAGGTGTATCCCTAAAGCGGGAAGGAATTACCTTTAAACCTGTACATACACATAGAATAGAACATAATAAGAAGAAACCACTAGGTAAACTACTATAGTAAAAATAGTGTTGAAAGTAAAGGGGCCGGAATACAAGCCCAACTAAAAGTAAAAGTTCAACTCAAAAGTACAGATACAACTAAAAAGTGAAAAGCAGCTCTTGGATCATCTACCACGGGTCCTACATGAAGGGTAGGTACAACTCAAGATCAGAAGTCCATGTTTCACATCACACCAAATGGTCAGCCTCTGATTATCATCCATTATAGGCTCCCTCAACCACGATCAATGTTGTACGTCGTCTGCACAAGACACAACAAGGTGCGGGCAAAGCCTGTGCAGGGGCGAGTATAACTATACTCAGTAGGGACCCCTAGACCCTTTAGGTCTCCTTAATATCCACAAGGAAAACCAAAAATCAATACATCAATTATACTTAGGTATATTCCAATAAATCTACTTATTTTATCAAGATAAGCACATCTTATACATGAGGGAATAATACCACAAAAGGTAACACCACGAAGGAAAATGTACCACACCAGTAACACCACAAAGGTGAAAGTTCCACACATGTATCATCACAAATATAGAACCATGAAGGTAAAAGTAGCACACAGGTATCACCATGAAGATAGTACCACGAATTTAAAAGTACCACACAGGTATCACCACGAAGATAGTACCACGAAGGTAAAAGTACAACGCAGTTATCACCAAGAAGATAGTACCTCGAAGGTAAAAATATCACACAGGTATCACCATGAAGATAGTACCATGATGGTAAAATTACCACACAGTTATCCCCACGAAGATAGTACCATCAAGGTAAATGTACCACATAGGTATCACCATGAAGATAGAACCACGAAGGTAAATGTCTTAGTTCAAATAGAGTCTCAACTCAAACCAGGTTTTCTATGAAGTATAGAAGTACAAATGATTAGTCACCAAGCTAGGTCATCTTATTCTATCAAGAGGAACTACTACTAATTATATGGAGGCTGACCTACATAGGATCGATAGGTACTAACCCCGCAATAACCCACATAGGATCTGACCCACACAGGATCGGTATGCACTAACCCACACAGGATCGTTGAGCAATGACCCACATATGATCTTACCCATACAAGATCTCTATTAATACTGATACCTTGTCATAGATATTCTATACCTTGTAATAAGTAACATCCCCTGTTACAACAGTGAAAACCTCAGCTGCTGGAGAACTCATCCTCTAACGACTACAGTGGGCTTACCACATCACACAGATGTGCTTCCAACTAACCATAGACTACTGAGGTACTCTGACTATCATGTATCGTGGGTCTATAGTATCACACAGAGGTGCTTCCCACTGTAGGTCTTCCATGTCACACAGAGGCGCTCCCCCTCATGGCCTGCTGAGGTACTCCTCCTATTGAGTACTATGGGTCTTCTACGTCTCCTAGAGATGCTTCACACTGTGGATCTTCTGCATCAAAAAGAGGCGCTCCCCAATGAGAATTTTGGGTCACTCCGAGTCAAATCGATCTCTAGTCGTCATGTCTCAGCTAGTTGCAGGGTTCCGTACGTAGCGCACTTGGGAGAACTTCTCCCCAAGCCATCAATCATACCTCAACCTCCTCGAAGTCCTATATAGAAGTATCCAAAATGTATATCATGTTATATGGGACCCAACGCAATAGAAGGCATGTCAATCAGATTCCCAATCTATAAGTTATTATCTTTTCCATTCTAAGGGACCAGTTGGATTCAGGGTCATATCAAACCTAGTCGTACCCCTACCTTATCAAAAACTCATGTAGAGTATACCAAAAGGAACATATCAATCCATGTATTCCGGTTCCACAGAAGGTTCCTCAAATTGACACTCGGTTCTCTTTTTAGGGACACAAAGGAATGACTAGGCCGAGATAGGCCCAGATCTGGTCCGACTCGGTCAGACCGACCCGATCTGAGCCGACCCGAACTGGTTTTGGTCGACCCAGCCCAATTCAAGTCTAGCACGGTTGGCCAGGGTTACGGTGATCCCGTCCTACTGGGTCGTGGTCTGACCCGGTTCGCGAAGGGGGCTGCCCGACCCGGCACCCTAGGCGTGGCCCGGCCCGCGCTGGGCACAGCCCGGTGGCGCGACCCACCTGAGCTGGTGCCAAAGTGGTAGTAGACCCTCTTCTGTTCGAAACTGCAAAGGGGGAGTGCCTTTAGGTGCATCCAAGTCACTGTGGGACTCGAGCGGGTCCCACCGAACCGCAACGACTGGCTGGTGTTTCGGCCGACCGATCTTCTAAATGGTACTACTCCATGCGGCATGGTCGCATGCCGCTGATCCACCACGTTCGACGTGGTCTAACGCTCTTCGACCTCTACCACAGCAAAGCGGCCATGGCATCTGGCTCCACCAGTGGCACGGATGCATACCGCCCCTACACCACACATCTGGCCAGATTTCGGGTGCCACCCTACCCCGCCGCAGCCGACGGGCCATAGATTCTTCATCATCTGGAAGTGTGGACATGCGTTGCACTTCATTCCTCATGGCCAGCAAGGTGTCATCCGCAGCCTTCTTCTGTGAGTCATTGTTTCTTCGTTCTAGGCTCAAAAAATAAAATTATCACATATTCCCGATCATTTGGTTAAGGGATCCACATCCATATGTCTTGATCAACAAAATATTGTTTTTCCAGTGTCATTAAATATTTGGCATTGAAGAATTCATGAAGAACACGCGGTGAATCAAAAGATACGAGGCATGGCATATGCACGGGATCATGGTCATGTTAGTTTGGTCATCGTCATTGTGAAACCATAATATGAAGAATCAATAAATAAATTAAATCATATTAAAAAAAACTGTACCACAATTTTCTATTGGAGGTGGAATGAGGAAGAAGACGAAGTCGTTGAAGATTGACATCGACATTCGTCACTCCTACAAGATTCTCCATGGTTGGTACCTCATTCATCAATTCCAGAAGTCGTTCTTTGTTGGAGTATCTCCTTTTTTGGAGAAAGATCTTTCCAACACTCCAAAGCTCTACCCTCCTTTGTTGATCCCTTTTCCGGCGAGAGGTGAGGTTCCAAAATAGATAATATTCATCCATAATTTAATTAATGTTTTTACATTAAGTCAATTTAGTTGGCACATTTAATTCTGACAATGCCAATAGTTAAAGTTGATTCATTAATTTTGAATTGATGAATCTTGTTAAATAAAGTGGAACGTGGTTACACATTTTCTGCAACTAGGAATTTAATGCCCATATTAAATGCCCGACCACCCTCATGTGGTCCCCACCTTCATGTTTCAAATGAAAGGTTTCAATTTCAAAAATAAAATAAAGTATGTTTAATTTATTTTCTCCCACAAAAAGTATGAAAACTAATTTCCACCCTCAACTGACTACGGTCGAGGTGAAGGTATAATTAAATGTATATCGACACTGTGAGTTCAACAGTGTTCTCGGATTTTAATTTTGAGCACCAGTCCAAAAGTTAAAAAACGCCGCTGACATGTTTACTGAACGTACGTGAAAAACATGTCACCCTCGACCCGTTCCGGTCAAGGTTAGGCTCTACCTAGGTGAAACACTCCCCAAATAATCCAATGGTACTCTCATATTTCCAATCCGAGTTACCATTTAAAAGTTATGGATTTTACAATAAAGTAATTGTCACTTAATTATTTTATTTACGGCCAAAAAACAACATTCACTCATGGCCCATGCCGGCCAATGTTAGTATCTGCCTTAAGAGAGGATACCCTCATGAGTTCAGTGGTAGTCTTGAATTTTTATCTGAGTTACCATTCGTGAGTTATAAACATATAAAAAATAAAATAATTTTACTTAATAATTTTATTTATTGTTATGCCATTTTCGGGTTTTCTCACAGGAGGCCCACGCTAACTAAACTTAAGTCGCACATAGGGTAAACCCGAAATCTTAAGAGAAAAAGTGAACATAGATTTCTGATCCAAGTAACCATTTGAGAGTTAATCCACTTTTTTTGGGGAAACTACTTCTACACGCTAATTAAAACATAAAAAATTTCAACAGATCATTCTGGGAAATCTGGGCCTCGGAATGGTGTGCCGTCAGATTTAGTGGTCATGAAGTAATTAAATTTAATTAAAAACATTATAATGAATGTCCGAGAAATTTAATTCTCCCCACTAAGGGTTTTACAACCCTGAAAGCCATAAAATTGACTATAGAAACAAATGGGGATACTAAGGACAGATCTGAGCCTCCCGCTACCATGTCCTCTTATAGAGGTTCCCGTGAATCCAGTGAAGGCACACCATAGGTATAGACCACCCACGAAGGACACGATCCTATCAATCTCCAACCTCTACTGGAACCTCCATAAATGTTTCCCCATTGTCCAAATCTGTCTCTCCATGGTTGATAATGTGAAATGGATCATGCATGCATCTCCTCAGTTGTGACGCATGGAAAACATTATGAACCTAGTGCATCTGTGGGGAAAGAGATAGACAGTATGCCACCTCACCCAATCTTCTCATAATCTAGAGAGGTCTAATGAAACTATGAGATAACTTGCTACCTCGAAAAAATATCTGCAAACCTTGTCGAGGTGAGACCCATAGGAAGACATGATCCCCCTCCTACTGTCAGCATAAGACTTCTTCTAGCTCTGAGTAGTTTTCACTTTCAAACAATTGAGGCATCATGATACAAAATCTTCCACTACTTTCATCATCCCTGGGCACATGTACTGATGCTGCAGTTCTTGGTACATCTTCACCACACCAGGATGTACTGCCAGAAGAGACATAGGTAATTCTCTCAACACCTCCACCTGTAGCACTACTGGTACCATGGTACGTCCTATGAAGTGGATGATGTGTTCCACACCTTCATAAAATCCATCAGGTGTATGCCCTAAAGATATCTAATCTAATTGAGCCTTGTAGTCAATGTCCCCAAGTTGCGCCTCCCTAACTTGCAGAATGAGTGGTGGAGTGACAGTCATATACTGGAGGTGAGAAGCTTCATCTCTATCCACGAATGATATCTTTAGCACGACTAGCTTCTCTGATGCCTCACTCAGTAGTTGTAGACTAGACTTCATGTTGAGTGTGTCTGATACCACGTTCCCCATCCCAAGAGTATAGACTATCTCAAAGTCATAGTCCTAGAAGAACTCTAGCCACTCTTATTTTGAACTGAAAACTCACAAATTCTAATTCCATGAGGGTATGGTGGGCCGACTCACGAGTGATCAGTCACACCCTCATATGCAAGAGTTTATCCTGTGCTTCCTTGGTTTCCTTTTTTGCTGAACTAGGAAAATCTCAATCTAACATTATAGGTAAACGACAACCTTTTTACATAATACAGTCAATATGAGTATGAATGGTTGATGTCCAGTCTATACCCAAACTAACGTTGTAAGGCCTTGACACTGCCACCAACAAGTTCCAATAGAAACTCTTTCCTCAACAGTCAGATCACACCATCGGTGTAAGTGTAATTACAGAGTCTCCTCCCAAAGGTATCTCCAGACAAGAGGGTCATGTCAACGGCTTAACCGGAAACTCAAGGTTTTGGACAAGATTCGTGGAAGGAAGGAATGATTGGAACCTTTTTCTATTAATACAATAGCTAGTATTAGACACAGACCATTCATCGTATCATTCCTAGAGCCCTTGGGTAGCTCACCTAGACCATATGTAGCTACACCCTTCCCCTATCCTCCAGGTTCCTAAGCCTGGTAGGGACCTACATATGGGGGGTTGTGACATGTCGAAATGTACACCAACTCATGCTACTCTCCTAGTTCTTCTTCCACGTCTGCAGGCCTACAGAATGATCTGTCCCTAACACTTCTTCTTCCTAAAACTTTTTATACATTCCCAAGTCTTTGAGACTGGCACCCGTTTCCTTCTTTCCCACTACTAACATTCACTAGCTGTATCTGCTCAAAAAAAAACATTCAACTGCAATGGCTATCTCTTGCACCCTAAAATAGGTAGGAATGCATAGAGTAATTTGTCTGACTTAGATGTCCTTAAACACACCACGCACGGAAGTCCGAGGCCCAAAACACTGATCGTATCGTATTCATCGAGTACCAGGAATGGTCAGTACGCCTTTATGAATACACAACTATATACATATTGTCCTGCCGAAGCTATAGAAGCTCTAGAGAACTCTCAACCACCCCCTCAAGAAAGTCCTTATCTGCCTGTGAGTCGGGCTCACCTCAGAACATGAGGGGTATCTAATTCTGAAACTCATGTTTGGCACAAAGCCTAAATGTGTCCTCTACTAGGACCACCAGTTGTAACTGCTTCCCAAGAGGTAGTGATATAGAAAACACCCTATCCGAAGGTACTATATCAGGAAACGTTTGACGTACCAAAGACTCATCACTATCTGGACCATCCCCAATGACACTAACTAGAAAAGACTAGAATCTAATATCACCATCTTCTCTCCCGGTGTCTCAACTAGGCGGAAAACTCTAGCTACGGACTCCATCCAGTCCTCAACTACTTGGGAATCTATCTCAACTCGAATCCTCATAGGCCTCTATCAGAGGAACTCATGCAATGCACTCGGTCAACATACATCCTATATTGGCGGGCCTGGTAGAAACACTTGTCCAAAGGGTTGTGGTGCTACTGGTACACCACCTGAAGGTGCTAATGTCGTAAGAGGTCCCTGCACTAAGGCCTCGTCTCTCGGTGGGCTGTCATTGTGTACTCTCTTGGGAATCCTAGCTGGCTGTCTATGTAGAATAATCCTGATAAATAATAGGTGTGACATAGTAATTAAGTTATACCTGGTCAGATGGCTCAAGAGATATAAAATAAAACTTTTCAAAACACATGCAATAAGTGTTTTCATGAACTCAGTCAGAAATTAGAATTTAGGCTCCTGTTGTATGGATACGTCAGCTTCTGCACCAACACTGGACTCCCCAAACTGAAATCCACACTCATAGCACTGAAAACAATCGCTTCAGAGGAAATATTAGAGTCCTAGTTCTTCAGTATAACTGAACTCCTTTGATACCACTTTGTCACGACCAGTCCCCCGGGGCCCATGTCGTGACTACCCTAAGCTCCCCTTCTATAGGAAGGGGCTGGTGAGTAGCACTGGAATGGAATATCCCTAAAGTGGGAAGGTATTGGATTTGTACCTGTACATACACATAGAATTGAACAAATTAAGAAGAAACCACTAAGTAAACTATTGTAGTAAAAAGTGTGTTGAAATTAAAGGGGCCAAAATACAAGCCCAACTAAAAGTACAAGTACAACTTAAAAGTACAAATACAACTAGAAAGTGAAAAAAAATATGCTGGATTATCCACCGTGGATCCTCCCCGAAGGGAAGGTAAACTCGCGATCATTATTCCCCATGTCACGTCCCACCAAATGGTTCGCCTCTGAGTACTATCCGATCATGGCTCCCTCATCCTCAATCAATTTTGTACATCATCTTCACAAGACACAACAAGGTGTGGGTGAATATCGTGCAGGGGTGAGTATAACGATACTCAGTACTGACCTCGGGACCCCATAGGTCTCCTAAATGTCTACAAGGAAAACCACAAAGCAATACATCAACTCTACTTAGGTATATACCCATACATATAACTATGTTATCAAGATATACACATCTCATACATGAAGGAAGAATTCAACAAAGGTAACACCATTAAGGAAAAAGTACCACACAAGTAACACCACGAAGGTTACACAAAAAACGTAAAAGTTCCACATAGGTATCACCACAAAGATAGAACCATGAAGGTAAAAGTAAGACATATGTATAACCATGAATATAGTACCATGAAGGTAAAAGTACCCGATAGGTATCACCATGAATATAGTACCATGATGGTAAAAGTACCAAACAGGTATCGCCACAAAGATAGTAACTCGAAGGAAAAGGTACCACACAGGTATCACCACAAAGATAGTACCACAAAGGTAAAAGTACCACACAAGTGTCACCACAAAGATAGTACCACAAAGTTAAAGGTACCACATAGGTATCACCATGAAGATTCTACCATGAAGGTAATGTTATTAGTACAAATAACGTCTCAGCTCAAACCCAAGTTTCAATGAATTATTGATGTACAAATGATTATTCACGAAACTAGGTCATATTATTCTATCAAGAGGTACTACTGATGATTATACGGATTCTTAACCACACATGATCGATAGGTACTAACCCCATAAATGACCCACACATGATCTAACCCACAGAAGATATGTATGTGCTGAACCACACATGATCGTTGAGCGCTGACCAACACAGGATCCGACCAACACAGGATCAGTATGTGCTGAACTACACATGATCTATGATCACTGACCCACATATGATCTAACCCACATAGGATCGCTATAAATTATGATATCCAGTCACAGATTCTATAGGCCTAGTAACAAGTAACATTCCCAGTCCCAACGTCAAACACCTCAGCTACTAGAAAACTCCTCCTCTAATGTGTACAGTGGGCCTGCCATGTCACACATAGGTGCTTCCCATTATCATTGGATTACTAATGTACTTCTCTTTTCAAGTACTGTGGGTTTGACGCATCACGCAGAGGCGATCTCCACCATGGGTTTGTCGCATCACCTAGAGGTGCTTCCCCTCATAGACTACTGAGGTACTCCTTCTATATACTATCGCGGGTCTGCCATGTCACACAGAGCCACACCCAATGTGGATCTACCACTTCACATAGAGGCGCCCTCACAGTGAGTTTCGTGTCACTCCGAGTAGAATCGGTCAGGAGTCATCAAGTCTCAGCCCGTCGCAGGGTTTTGTACGTAGTGCGCTTGAGAGAGCCACTCCTGAAGCCATCGTTCATAACTCAAATGCCTCTAATTCCCACTAAGAAGTATCCCAAATGTCTACCATTTCATAAGGGACCCAACTCAACAAATGGTGCGTCAATTGGACGCCCGGTATTTAAGTAAATATTGTTTCTGCTTCGAGGTCCTGGTTAGATTCGGGGTCCAATCCAACCCGGCCATACTCCAACCTTATCCAAAACTCAAGTGGAGTATATCAAAAGGACCTTCTCTCTCAAAGAATTCTGCTGTTGTAGGCAGTTTTTCAAACAATCACCTGGTTCTCATGTTATGGCCACAAAGGTGTAACTGGGTACAGATGGGCACATCTTTAGTCTAAACCGGCCTAGGCCAACCCATCCCTATTTGGGTTTGGTATGGTTGGACAAGGCTATGGTGGGCCTGGAACACAGGGCCATGGTCCATCTCGGCACGTGAAGAGGGTGACCCGACCTGGCCCGCTGGGTGTGGCCTGGCCCGTGATGGGCACGACCTGAAGGTGCGGTCCACCCGAGTTGGCACCGAAGGGGGAGTGGACCCACTTCAATTCGGAACTGCAAATGGGCAGTGCCTTTAGGTGTTACCATGTCCCCGTGGGACCCAAGAGGGTCCCGCCAAACCGCAACGGCAGGCCGGTGTACCAACCGGTCCACCTCCCAGTGGCGCGGTCTCGCACCGCTGCTCCACCGCGGCTGTCACCGTCTGCAACTCTTCGGCCTTCACTCTGGCCAAGCGGGCACAACCTCCTGCTCCACCGGCAGCATGGATGTGTGCCGCCGCTCCGCCACACTGCCCTCCAAATTCCGACCACCACCCTGCCCCACTGCATCCGATGGGTCACAACTTTCTCATCATCTGGTGGCGCAGATGCATGCCTCCCTTCCTTCCTCATGTTCGGTCGGCTACCTATTTATTCCATGAGTCATTGCAGCTTCATTCCAATCCCAAAAAATAAAAAGATCAAATATTCGCGAACCTTGGGTCGAAGGATCTGTGTCTATATGTCACGCTCAAAAAAATATTATGTTTCCAGCATCATTAAATATCTGGCGTTGAAGAAGCCTTTACGAATGCATGGAGAATCAAAATATAAGAGGCAAGGTATATGCATGGGGCGATGGCCATGTTCATTTGGTCATCGTCATTGTGAAACTAGAATATGAATAATCAATAAATAAATTCTATCATATTACAAAATCCCCTACATAAATTTTTCATTTGATGTGGTGTGAGGAAGCAGATGAAGTCGTTGAAGATTGATGTCAGCATTCATCACTCCCGCAAGAAGCCCCACGGTCGGTTCCTTGTTCTTCGATTCCAAAAGACATTATTCATTGGAGGATCTACTTTTTTAGAGAAACATCTTTCCGACTCTCCAAATCTCTCCCCTCATTTTCCAATCCATTTTCTCATGAGGGGCGTGGTTCGAAAATAAATAAGATTAAGAAATATTTTAAATAATGTTTGTAAAATTAATAAATTCACTTGGAACATTTAATTTAGAGGAAGCCAAGAGTTAAAGTTGATTCATTAATTCTGAATTAATGAATCCTATTAATTAAATAGGAAAGTGGTTATACATTTTGTGTAACGAGGCATTTAATTCCAACCATTAAATGGTTGACCACCATCATGTGGTCCCCACCTTCATGTTTCAAAATGGAGGTTTCAATTTCAAAAATAAAATAAGTCATGCTTATTTTATTTTCTCTCCCAAAAAGTCTGAAAACTAATTTCCACCCTGGACCTACTGCGGTCAAGGTGAATTTTCTCATTAAGAAAATATCAGTGCTGCAAGTTCAACAGTGTTCTCAGATTTTAATTTCGAGCTCCAGTTAAAAAGTTACAAAACGCTGCTTGCCCATTTACTGAACATACCCAAAAAAAGTTTGGAAAATTATTTACAATATCCCATGACCCAAAAATGTCATGGTTGGGCTCTGACTATGTGAAACTCACCCCAACAAATCCAAAAGTACTCTCTGATTTCCATTCTGATTTACAGTTTAAATGTTATATATTTTACAATAAAATAATTGTCCCTTAATTATTTTATTTATGGCCAAAAACAAACTTTCATTGGTTGCCTATACCGGCCAATGTTAGTATCTGCCTAAAGAGAGGATCCCCTCAAATGTTTAGCAGTAGTCTCAAAATTTTAATTCATGTTATTGTTCATGTGTTATAATCATTTCAAAAATAAAATAATTTTACTTAATTATTTCATTTACGGTTATGTCATTTTTTGGTTTTCTCATAGGAGGCTCACACTGATTAAACTTAAGTCACGCCAATGTTAAACCTTCCATCTTATGTGAAACGACACCCTCAGATTTTTTATCCATGTAATCATTTATGAGTTATTCTACATTTTTAGGAAAAATACTTTCACACGCTAATTAAAACTCAAGAAAACTTTGATGGATCATTCCGGGCACTCCGAGCCTCGGAATCACGCGCTTTCAGGTTTCACGGTGTCAAAATAATTGAATATATTTAAAAAAATATAATGAATTTTCGGGACATTATAGAATCCTCATGGTGTCTTCTTGAATCCTGTCTTTCTCGGTGAGGTGAGTCCATATGCATTAGTTTTTTGATTCACATTGGCCATTTGGCTCTTCCCTCACCCTGTTTCCTCATCCAAAATCCAATGGTTTGGGTTTTATTGGGATTACTTGTTTCTTTGGTTCTATGGATGTGAGAGGGGCTCCTCTAGAACCTTTGGAACATATTACGACATCTACCGACAAAGGCGAGGAATATGAGTTGGGTTTTTCTTTTTCTTCATGTTTCTGGTAAGGTTATTTACCCATGGTATTGTTCCACATCATTCCATTAAGGGTGTAAAAAATTTTAAGAGTCCCTGGTACCTAGTTAGAGGTGCATTGGTCCTTACTACTTTGATTGAGAGTACCTAATTTAATATTTTGAATTTTATTTATATTTTTTTCAGGGCACGCACATGAATACATATATATATATAAGGTGTGCACGCATGCGATTTCAGGCTAGTTGTGGACTAGTTTCCGCCAAGTATATTAAAGTGGTTCAGATTTAAAATGGGTCCACCATAAGGTAGGGTCCCAAATCCCTATCACTTTATTTAAGAATTATAGTTTCTTTAAATAAATTAAAAATGTGAGTTTCATTTATTTTGATATATCTATCCATGACACTTTTGATGTTATTAAATGATGTCACCCACATGACATAAACGAGGACATGAACATGTGTTTATTTTAAGTACGTTTTTCTAATTTGGTTAAATTGATATGATTAAACAGTTAAATGAATTGAATTGGGAGAATGGGTAATAGGGTAAATAAATGTATAATTAATTATCATGTAATGATTTGGAATAAAAATTGTGGCTAATACTGATTATTGAAAATGTTGAATATTTGAAATTTTCATAATATAAATTAGAAACTGGTAAAAATTAATAGATGGATTAATTATTACATGATAACTGGAAAATGGTTAGTTAATTAAAGATTGGTTAAAGAGATAATATTTAATTAATTAATTATTGAATTAATTAATTTGAATGCATTAAATTATTATTGTGAATTAATTGTTTGTTACAACTGTTGGACATGGGTACCTTTTCACGCAAGTTATATTTCCACGCATTAAGTTGTCTTTGAAGAAGTTGTTTTATTTTATGAGATTATTCATGAGATTGTTGCTAAATATGTGGGATTTTTCAACATTTTTTGTGATGATTATGTCGTGCACGTAAATTTTTAATGTCCTGGATGAATCGTTGTTTGATTGGATGTGTTCAGACTTGTTAAAGAATTTCTATAATTAAATGTTGTGTTAATTATTTATTCAGATTGATAAGAATAATTAATTATTAATTAATTATTTACTATTGATATGTTGAATGGTTAATAATGGTTTACTTTTGACGGGCAATTTATGTTGTTAATTAGTTCTTGAATTAATTATCATTTTGTGTTAATTAATTTATGAATTAATTAAACGATGGTTGTGGGGTGTTAGACATAGCGTTCTACACTAATGATAAATACATATGTACTAATGACAAACGGTTTGTGAGACAGGGATTGATGCTCTAAATACTCACGGGGTGCTAGACATGGCGTTCTATACCCACCTTTCATGGAAATATTGTTTTATGAGTTAGGGATTGATTCTCAAAATTCCATGGGTTATGAGATAAGGACTGCAGATTCAAATACTCGTGAGGGTTCTAGACATGATGTTCTACACAAATAAATTGACATTGGATTGTGGGTCCAATAAGTTGTATATGAAAGAAATTAATTGGTTAATGAAAACTATTGTGACATTATGTTTTGTGAATTGAATATGAGAAAGGGTTCATATTTATCAATGAATTGGGTGAATCACTATTAATAGAAGGACCCAGGAGCAAATCACTATTTTTTAGTGGATGGGCTCAGATATAGTATATGAAAGATTAAATTGAATATCATATGATGCATTATCCAAGCCAAAGCAAATGCGAGGATTTGGTATTAACTTTGATTACTTCGATGGTCTTTGGAGACATCTATAGTGACTGACCTATATAGGGAATGTCGGGCTCATTCTGGATCATGAGAATCATGTAATTTAATGAGGTTTGAATAATTGATAAATGTAAATGATTGTGTAATGACTGTTGTGTATACATAAAAAATGTATAATGCAGTTTCAGACACCATCTGAGAGCTGACGTAGGTACATGGGTATATAGTTACATTTTACTGCTTAATTTAATTATACATGATTTCACTATTTAAATTATTTATTGAATGTCAGGATTTGGTGTAGACACTGGTGGTCTCGACCTATTGGGATTTATATCTCACACCCTAATCAGGATTCCATTGCACTGGGGTACCCGAGTTGATTCTATTTGGTTGCAGGATTGTGTTGTTTGTATTTACATGGAAGATAGGAACAATGTAATGATCAGATGATTACACTACTAGAAAAACAGGTATTTGCGACGGGCTATTTGCGACGGGATCCCGTCGCAAATAGCCCGTTGCTGAAAACACCGTCGCAACTAAACTTATTTGCGACGGGACCGTCGCTAAAGCCTTTTTTTGCGACGGGACCGTCGCTAAAGCCTTTTTTTGCGACGGGCATTCTCCCCGTCGCAAATAGTATTCCGTATTTTTGTAAAAAACTTTTTAAACAGTTTTTGCGACGGGCCCGTCGCAAATACCTGTTGCGACGGGACCCGTCGCAAATAGTTGTTGCGACGGTTCCGTCGCAAAAACTCTTTTTTAAAAAAATAAAAAAAATTAATAATCCGTCGCAAATAGTTGTTGCGACGGGCCTGTCGCAAAAACTCTTTTTAAAAAAAATAAAAAAAATTATTAATACTAGTATTTGCGACGGGAACCGGGACCCGTCGCAAATACTCTTTTAAAAAAATAAAAAACTATTAATAATACTAGTATTTGCGACGGGCATAGTATCCCGTCGCAAATACTATAAAAAAAATAAAAAAAAAATTATTAATAAATTATTTTAATTAATATAATAATAGAATTATAATTTACAAATGAAAATAATAAATTATTTTAATTACTATAATAATAGTAGAATTATAATTCAGAAATAAAAATAATAGAATATTAATAAATAATTTAATTAATATAATAATATTATAATTATAATTCATAAATAAAAAAAATATTAATAAGTTATTTTAATTAATATAAAAATAATAGAATTATTTTACATTCAAATATTAAAATAATTCAAGTATTACAAAAAAAAATTAAATTATAATATTATAAAATTTTAATATATATATAAAATTTAATATTATAAAATATAAATATTATTATTATTCATATTAATATTGTTATTTAAAAATATAATATTATTAATATTTTATAATGAGACAGAAACTACGAATAGAAAAAAAAATATTTTGATTTCACAAATTTTATAACAGAAATACAAACTCTAATCTGTAGGAAGGGGGGAGGGGGGGAGGTGGGGGATCTGCAGATGGTGGTGGAGGAAACTCCATCCCTAAAGCATGAGTGAGTCGGCGCATGTACTCCATCTGCTCCTGATGCTGCTGCTGCCACCGACTCGTCTGCTCCTCGTACAGCTGCTGCTGGCGTCGACGCTCCTCCTCATGCTGCTGACGCATCTGCTCCTGCTCCTGTCGGAGACTCTCTATCTGTGCAGTCTGAGATCGCAACTGCTCCTCATACTGTGTAGAAGAAGATGCACGAGCTCCTCTCGAGCTGGACGCCGACATCGCAGCACTGCCATAATAATCTCCGGGAGTCAGTCGAGAGCCGATACCAACTACCCGGCCCTTCTCGAAGGCATACTGGGTGGCCTGCATCCATGCCGCCTCATCAAACTGACGGGCAGTGGTCTGATCTGATGACTCGGCCTGACTCTCAGGCCGGGCCTGTGCCGCTGCAGCCTCATATGACTCCTATAGTTGCAATTTAAAATTAAAATTGTGAATATATTATATGCAGTTAATTTTTAAACTTGAAAACAAATAATACTGACCACGATGTGATGCTGACGATCACCTCTGAGCTCCCCAGTAGCAGGATCACTATACATCCTCCGATATACGTCGTACTCTGTAATATCGGGGTGCTCGACAGCCTATAAGAATAAAAAATAAACTGTTAATATTTATAGTTATATAAAATATTTATAAATAATGTACGTACCAGATGCTGTCTATGAGTACTGAAAGAACGACTCCCAGCTCGATGAGTCACCTCCTGCCTCCCCCGATTCTGCCTCCCCACCGATGATCTCCTCTGAAAGGCACTACTCAACCAGTGCGCACATAATCCATCCCATACATGGGATGAAATGTACTCTGGTCGGTGTGCTCTACATGACTCATCAAAATCTGACACTCCTGCTTTCTTCATCGCAACTTTTCTTAAATTGTGCAAAAACTGACGAAGGCGATCACGCATGGCCACCTCCCATGCCTCGTGGATGGCGTCACGCATGGTATCCTCGATCGGATACCATAAACCCTACAAATAAATCAAAATATCAAGTTAGAAATGAAATAATTTTCAAAATAAAAATTATTTATTTACGTACGTACCAACCAATGGCCGAACATGGCCTACTGCACATCAATGGGAATCTGCTCCCATGTGGTCCACGGCTGAGAGAAATAGTTGCGCAAAATAGCGCTGCCATGTCCGACTGCTATATGCGAAAAACTGAAAAAATAATAAACATTTATTATATGAATAGATTAATGAAATCTTAGTCAAATTCACAGGTTATTACACAGGTTATCACACCTCCGGGTGCGCGGATCAAACCCAAGACGTGGACGTCGCTCGGGGACGGGGTCAGGAATCATCAATCGTGAAAGACCGCGCCCCCTCTCCGTACTCCCTGGAGCGCCTGCAGGCTGAGGGTCATCTGCCAGCAACTCATCCGCATCGAAAGGCAAGTCAGCCTCCGCCAACTCACGAAATGTGGCCTCGTCCATCTGAAACAGAAAATGTTAATATTAGCAAATAATTGATAATTACTATTATATATACATATATACATATTATGATTGTATATAAATACCATGGAATTCTATAACTGATCATCTTCATCATCATCTTCATATATGTCAATGTCATCTTCATATTCCTCCTCAACATCATCGATATCCATTCGAGTTGCAGTTGCTTCATCTCTTACTATTTCAAATTCATGTGTGACATCATTAACATCATCGTCATCACCGACTCTTAAATGTGGGGTGTCGTCATCAATACTCATATCTCTTTGTAAAAAAGATTGATTTTGAGTACTCTCTTGAAAAACTTCAATTCTTTGCACATCAGTGAAAGCACATTCACTTTGACTAAACTGATTGTCTCGAATTTTTATTTTTATTACACTCCACCAATCAGTCAAGTCTCTTGATGTTGCACAGTACTTTGCATAATAAACTTGATATGCCTGTTGAGCCAATAAGAATGGTTCATTTACTGCGAGAACACTTTTACATTTAATATCGATGATTCCATGAGTCGGATGAACACGCACGCCTCTCTCTGTATCCAACCACCGACATTTGAACATGGTTATGTAATGTTGTCCAAGATAACAGAGTTCAATGATTTCATCAAGTATGCCATAAAAGTCAACTTCATTTTCTCGATGATGAGATCCTCTCAAGCTAACTCCACTGTTCATTGTTTTTTTCAATTCCCCATATGCATGTGTGTGGAATCGAAATCCATTCACCACATATGCATTATACGTTTTAACAAGTTTGGAAGGTGGGTTACTCAATACCCACAGCCGTTTGTCAATTTTATCAGCATGTCGAGACACCTGAAGATTTGCGAAATAATTATCAATATAGTAAACTATACATTGAATGAGTTGCTAAATGATAAAGAATTTATGTTACCAGTTTTTGAAACCACTGAGAGAAATTTTTCAGTCGACGTTCTTCGAGAGCAGCTGCTGTAATTTGTGGAATTTGTTTCTTGATATGATTATCATACAACCTATAAAAACCAAAGTTATTTACTGTAACATAAATGATAGAATAAGTGATATAAACACTTACAGTACAACTGATGTCATCTCTTCACAGTTGAGCAGAACATACGTATGAGCTCTATGATGTTCATTATCTGAAAGCCAGCGTTCAGAAACTCCACCAAAACCAAGCTCTGACTGGTTGAAAACAGATAATTGATTGTCGATTTCATCAATATTCCTCTCATTCCGTCCCATTCGGTTGTGTTTTGAAGGATACTCAGATTCAAAATAATGGGAGCAGAAAAAAGATATTTCCTCTTGCAAATAAGCTTCTGCAATAGATCCTTCAACAGATGATTTGTTGCGTACTTTTCTTTTCAATTTTTGCATGCATCTTTCAAATGGGTACATCCATCGAAACTGTACCGGACCTCCACATTTGGCTTCATATGGAAAATGTAACATCAAATGTTCCATTGAGTCGAAGAAAGACGGCAGAAATATTTTTTCCAGTTTACATATAATTACAACAACATCTTTTTCAAGTTTGCCTAGAGCATCATAATCTGTCGTAGCCGCACAAATTTCCCGAAAAAAATGAGACATGTCTGTTATGGAATCCCAAATCACAGAATTCAACAGACCTCTTAATCCAATGGGTATAAGTCTCTCCATTATAACATGACAATCATGACTTTTCAATCCAGTAATACGACCATTCTTTACACATCTACCCAAATTGGAAGCACAGCCATCTGGAAGTCTCAAATCTGCAATCCACTGACAAAATAATAAACGGTTTTCTTTAGACAGTGTATAAGCTGCTTTTGGTTTCAGTAACCTTTCTGTTCTGAAATTCTCAAATAGTTCCAATTCTGGACGCCTGCAAATTTGGGCAAGATCTAAACGTGCATTTACATTGTCTTTGCTCTTTCCTGGCGTATCCAAAACTGTATGAAACAAATTATCAAAACAGTTCTTCTCAATATGCATGACATCTAACATGTGTCGGACCAACAAATCAGACCAATATGGCAAATCCCAAAATATGCTACGTTTAATCCAATTGTGTTCTTTCCCAAAACCAGAAATTTTCTGTTGGTTTATTGTGGGACCAAAAGTGATGGGAGGTAATGAAAATACAACTGATTTTAACTCCGAACCTGATAGCATTTTTGGAGGTCCATCCCTTTCAGCTGTTCCTTTTCTGAAATGAGATCTGTTTCTGCGAAAAGGATGATCAGCTGGAAGAAATCTGCGATGACAGTCAAAATAACAAGGTTTCTTTCCATGAATGAGCATAAATGCTTTGTTCTCTCCCATACAGTAAGGACATGATTTCTGACCATGTGTACTCCAGCCAGATAACATCCCATAAGCCGGGAAGTCACTTATTGTCCACATCAATGCTGCTCTCAGTATGAAATTCTGTTTCGTTGCGACATCATATGTACTGACACCAGTACTCCACAATAAATTTAATTCATCAATCAATGGCTTCAAATAAATATCAATATTTTTCTTCGGATGTCCTGGAATTAGTAAGACAAAAAGATATATGACTCCTTCATCAACATCCATGGAGGTAAATTATACGGAGTTAAAAAAACAGGACAACATGAATATTGACTACCATAAGATCCAAACGGACAGAAACCATCAGTGGAAAGGCCCAGTCGAACATTTCTAGCTTCTAAAGCAAATGATGGATGCACTCTATCAAAATGTTTCCATGAATCACCATCGGCTGGATGATTCAAGCTTTTATCGGTTGAAATATTCTCTTTATGCCATGACATCATTGTCGCTGTATTCTTAGACATGAATAAACGCTGAAGTCTGGATGTAAGCGGAAAATATCTCAACTGTTTTACAGGAATCAAACCAGACTTCCCGTGTTGTCCTTCTTTATATCTTCGTTGCCCACATGTGGGACAACTATCCAACGACTCATTTTCTCCTGAATATAAAATGCAGTCATTTGAACATGCGTGAATCTTCTGACAAGTAAGTCCCAAATTTCGAACCAACCTCTTACTTTCATAGTAATTTGCAGGTAAAACATTTCCTTCGGGTAACAGTGTTTTCAGCAAAGAAAATATCTGGTCAAAACATGTGTTTGACATTCCGTTATCTGATTTGATAGCCATAAATTTTGGAACTGCTTCTAATTTTCTCATCTTGCAGCCAGGATATAATGCATCCTCAGCAGACTTCAACAACTCATAAAATTCAGACGGTCTCAACTCAGGATTTGAAGCTATATCAGCCGAAGTTTCTGTATGTTGAACAGATGAACCTGCAACATCATGTACTAAATCTTGAAACTGGGATGGATCCGGAATCAAGTTGGTATCATCTGCTCTGGAACTGCGTTCACTGTGTTGATACCAAAAAACATAATCTGCTTGAAAACCAAAACGCAAGAGATGTTCCCCCACTTTGTCAAACGTGTCAAACGTTCTCAATGCACATTTTCTACAAGGGCATTTTATCTTTCCTTCTGAAACAAATTCTGAATTTGATGCCGCAAATGATAAAAAAATCTCCACACCCTCTATATATATTGGATTTAAACCAGAACCATTTGGATTTCTACGTTGATTTATCCATATGCGGTCATCTAATAATGACTGTTGATGACCTCGTTGTTCCATATTTTTCTATAAAATAAAAAATCATTACTGGTTTTGAATAATTTGTTAGAAAAAACACTCAAGCAAGGATTGAATATATTGAGAATAAAGCAAAACATGTTACAAATATTAATAATAAAATATACAAATAATGTAATAAGGTAATTATTCCTAATTATTCCGAATTATTCCTAATTATTCCTAATTATTACAATCTATTACAATTTATTACTAATTGTTACTAATTATTACAATTTATTACTAATTATTACAATTTATTGCTAATTATTACTATTTATTACTAATTTAGCAATATTTAGCAATACTTAGCAAAATGAAAACTGCTTGAATAATGAAAGGAAATTTGGTAATCATCGTTGTGGAGATGGTTATAAATTTTCCCTTCATTATCCAAGCAGATTTCGTTTACTAATTATTACTAATTATTAGCAATTATTGGTAATTATTACAAATTATAGGTAATTATTACTAATTATTGTTAATTATTGGAAATTATTCCAAATTATAGGTAATTATTACTATTTATTGTTAATTATTACTAATTATTACTAATTATTACTAATTACTGTTAATTATTACTAATTATTACTAATTATTGTTAATTATTGTTAATTATTACTAATTATTGTTAATTATTACTAATTATTTCTAATTATTGGTAATTATTACTAATTATTGGTAATTATTACTAATTATTGGTAATTATTACTAATTATTAATATTTATTCCTAATTATTACTAATTATTCCTAATTATTCCTAATTATTACTAATTATTCCTAATTATTACTAATTATTACTAATTATTCCTAATTATTTGCAATTATTCCTAATTATTTGCAATTATTGGCAATTATTACTAATTATTGGCAATTATTGGCAATTATTGGTAATTATTGGCAATTATTGGCAATTATTGGTAATTATTGGTAATTATTACTAATTACTACAAATTATTGGTAATTATTGGTAGTTATTCCTAATTATTACTAATTATTGTTAATTATTACTAATTATTGTTAATTATTACTAATTATTTCTAATTATTGGTAATTATTACTATTTATTGGTAATTATTACTAATTATTAATATTTATTCCTAATTATTACTAATTATTCCTAATTATTCCTAATTATTACTAATTATTCCTAATTATTACTAATTATTACTAATTATTACTAATTATTCCTAATTATTCCTAATTATTTGCAATTATTCCTAATTATTTGCAATTATTGGCAATTATTACTAATTATTGGCAATTATTGGCAATTATTGGTAATTATTGGCAATTATTGGCAATTATTGGTAATTATTGGTAATTATTACTAATTACTACAAATTATTGGTAATTATTGGTAGTTATTCCTAATTATTACTAATTATTGTTAATTATAACTAATTATTTCTAATTATTGGTAATTATTACTAATTATTGGTAATTATTACTAATTATTAATATTTATTCCTAATTATTACTAATTATTCCGAATTATTCCGAATTATTACTAATTATTCCTAATTATTACTAATTATTACTAATTATTACTAATTATTCCTAATTATTTGCAATTATTCCTAATTATTTGCAATTATTGGCAATTATTACTAATTATTGGCAATTATTGGCAATTATTGGTAATTATTGGCAATTATTGGCAATTATTGGTAATTATTGGTAATTATTACTAATTACTACAAATTATTGGTAATTATTGGTAGTTATTCCTAATTATTACTACTTATTACTAATTATTGCTAATTATTCCTAATTATTACAAATTATTGGTAATTATTACAAATTATTGGTAATTATTACAAATTATTGGTAATTATTACAAATTATTGGTAATTATTACAAATTATTACAAATTATTGGTAATTATTCCTAATTATTACTAATTATTCCTAATTATTACTAATTATTCCTAATTATTACTAATTATTCCTAATTATTCCTAATTATTACTAATTATTCCTAATTATTGACAATTATTAGCAATTATTGGTAATTATTGATAATTATTACTAATTATTGGTAATTATTACTAATTATTGGTAATTATTACTAATTATTACTAATTATTGTTAATTATTGGTAATTATTCCAAATTATAGGTAATTATTACTATTTATTGTTAATTATTACTAATTATTACTAATTATTCCTAATTATTACTAATTATTCCTAATTATTACTAATTATTGTTAATTATTACTAATTATTACTAATTATTACTAATTATTGGTAATTATTACTAATTATTAATATTTATTCTTAATTATTAAAAATTATTACAAATTATTCCTAATTACCATTAACTATGAACAATACTAATAATTTAAATTTATTAAGTAAGAAAACATTATAAACATAATTAAATTACAACTAATCAAAAATAATTGAAATTAATACAAAATTAAAAATAAATATTAAATTAAAATGAACATAAATACCTTGAAAATTGATGAGCTCTGATCGTTCTTCAAAACTTTAATAACAGCTCCGAAGAAAAAAATTAAACTTAACAAAAACTCAAATTTAGAAATAGAAATTTTAGAGCAGAGGAAGGTGGAGAATGAGAATGATTTGAAAAAAACGGATGGGGGTATTTATAGGTTAGATTATTAGCGACGGGTCCATTTGCGACGGGATTCCCGTCGCAAATAGTATTATTTGCGACGGTGCCCGTCGCAAATAACTTGGCCCGCATTTATTACGGTCAGCCGGTAAATAGTTATTTGCGACGGGTCCCGTCGCAAATAACATACTATTTGCGACAGGAATACTTTCCCGTCGCAAATATCTTTTACCGCCGCCGGTTAATTGCGACGGGAAAGTATTCCCGTCGCAAATTACTTTTACCGCCGCCGGTTATTTGCGACGGGCCCCGTCGCAAATAGTTTCCCCGGATTTGGCGCCAAAGCCCGGGAAAACTATTTGCGACGGGGAAGCCTATCCCGTCGCAAAAGACTACTTATTTGCGACGGGTAAAGACCCCCGTCGCAAATAAGTTTTTAACGGGACTATTTGCGACGGGAAGAAATCCCGTCGCAAATAACCCGTCGCAAATACCCATTTTTCCCGTAGTGTTAGGATGATTGGGGAGACCACCCTCGGGGCATGGAGTTATTGTTTATTTATTTTTGTAATGGAATGTTCAGAATCCTATTTTGTTCACTATTTTCAATTTTGTATCATTAGCATGTCATGCATGCATCTGAAATATAACTGATGTTGTCCATTTGTTTGTACAATATTTATAAAATCTAAATTCAGTTAATTTATCATTTATTAGACTGCTTCCTCTATTTATTTCCATTATTTTTTGTTTACTATGATATACCGATGTGCAACTCTGATAAGAGGGTATAGTCTCCCCACTGACTATCCATAGAACCTCGCTGCTAGTCGGAAGCCCCTAGTGTATGAGGATATGCACTTGAGTTCATGTGGAAACCAATCTGGCCACTGTTGTAGTAGTGATTCGGGTCTGGATGTTACACACCCACATAGTTACACATGGTCTATTATTCCCAACATCTGGTGAGGAGTACAGATTGCATGGTGCCCTCTTTTTTCAGATCTCACTTTCAGGCGAGGTATGTATGGAATAGGATATGATGGTCAGAGGTCTTTTAGTGCTTTATATGGAAGTTTTTATAGACCAGGTGTTTACGGGAGAGTTGGTTTGTTGATTAGGTGTCTTTGGGTGAGATGTGATGGACTTGGTGTTTTGGGGTGAGATGGTTGTTTCCAATGTTTTGTTATGATGAGTTTCTATGTTCTTTCCCAAGTGTCTCGGAGATGAGATGTGATGGGATGTGTTATGAGGACCATGTGTGTGTGGGCAAGGTGTGAAGCCTAGGTGTGTGCCGGTAAGATATTATGTGGTATACAAAAGTGATGAGAGCACCAAGATGCACAAATTTGGGCTAGAGTGGCATACAAGTGGGAAAGTAGTGTGGCATACCCTATCATTGATATGATTTATAGTATATTATATAACTTAATTTTCATTACATGATCAACATTCCTTGGTAGGTTTTGGTTTGGTTAGTACACCAATATAGGTGCTGTTAGGCTCTAATATTTTCTCATGGGGGCATTAATATTCTCTTCTCGCATGGTCATGAAAGAATTTGGCTTTCTTACTGAATATACTTGTATTTTAACCCTACATATATAGTATTTTTCAGATTTTTATAAGGATTATGTGGACCGTGATGGGTGTTACTAGATAGGGACTTGATAGAGTTCTTGAGTCAATTCATTGGATCACTTTTGGGTATTTACCTTAGAGGCTTGGATACTTTTATATTAGTTCTACTTTTGTCATGCATGTGGGAGGTTTTTAGGATTTCCCTATTAAATATGACTTTGAGTTGTCATGGAAAATTTATCTTATATCCCTATACTATTTCCTATAAAAGGCAAATGTGTCCCATAATGTGATATTAGTACACCATTGGTTCTAGTAACCAACATGGGGCCTACTGGAGGTGGGAATTAAGGTTTTATTATCTCCCATTGTTTATTTCCATCCAGGAGGGGTATCTTTAGAGGGGGGTGTTGTGGAATTTCTTTAATAAGATTTCAATATGAAATTGGTTCCAATGACCAAAATTAGAGTAATTTATATATATTTTTACCAATTTTCATTTAAAAATATAATATATTTTAAATTTATAGATTATTTAAATCAAAATACAGTTTTCAATAAAAATTTAGCATTTTCCACTAATCATCAAAAAATGGAATTTTTTATAAAAATACAAAATAAAACTCCCTAATAATATTTTAATATCCCAATTTTAAAAATTATTTTTATTATTACTTATAAATATTCTAAAAGTTTTGAAAATTATTTTCAATTTTTTTTCACAACGTGATATTAATCCTTCTTTTAGAAACATACAGTTTTCAAAAAATATTTCTTTTTATTTCAAAGGATTCATATTTTATTTAAACTAAGTAGATAACTAATAAACACATCTAAAATATAAATATTCATAATTTAATAAGTTATACTCATACCCACTATTTTAATGGATAGGAAATAACTATTATATTAAATAATAATATTAATAGTACTTTATTGTTTGGTAAAACACAGTCTTGCATGTAATGCAAGATATCAAAGATACACATTGATGCATGAAATATAAGAGAAACTCAATGTTTAATGACTTTAAATCTCTTAAATAGATTGAATTTACTTAAAAATAAATATATCATTAGGTATTGAGGGGTTATATTCCATTCTAGGCATGGTGTTTCATATCATACATGAAATCAAATATAATATTTTTTTAGAATCTTGGGGTGTTACATTCTCCCCTCTTTAAATAAATTTCACCCTTGATACATAAACATTATCTTGGTAATACATGGTTTTAAAATTTTAAATACCACATTTGAAATAATCTACCTCATAAATTTTTTAATAAAAATTTCTCTTAATAATAGAAAAAAGGAAGTACAAATGTCATAGGGAAACATAGGAGAACCTTGGATGAAGGATAATATATGGACATAGAATAAAAGTGTATATAATTATATACAATGATATAGGTCTCTAATCATAATCATGTGAATGATCAATTGAATTTTAGGGGCTTGAAATCCATAAATCAATGATGATCTAGAAGGCCATTTGATTCATCAGTTTCGAAAGAAATAAGACAAGATTTCATTTCAAGGCCTTTTCCCCAAAATCTGAAAAATTATTTTACAAAATAAGAATATATGAAAATATACCTACTTGGTATATTTCTATTTCATAAGATAAATTTCATTGTTTTTTTATTCAATTAATTTCCAGGTCATCCCTAACTCTAAGAAATGAATATACAAAACTGATTTTTTTATTCTTAAAGCACTAAAATTCACTTTTAATGGATTCTTTGATCCATAAAGGAATGAAATGTGTTTTCTTCGATTTCTAACTATTTTTTTATTAAAATACGGATAGTTAAAGTTATCAAATATGATGAATTAATATATAAACCTCAAAATTTAACTTGATAGTTCATCAAAAATATTTATTTTTAAAATATTTTAGCTAAAAAATAACATATTCACCAGGACATAATGTAGGCTAGTGGTGGGTGTTAATCCTTTATCATACTTCATTCATGGGTTCATGCCTCATATCATTTCTATATGATATGGGTTAACAGCATATATAAGGGTTTCCCTATTTATAAAGCATATAATATAATTTCTATTGTGTTCAAAAAAATAATATGATGGACGTCCATGAAATTAAATTGATCATAAAATATCATTTTTTACAATGGTTTTCAATACAACTTACTTTATTCACTATGTTTAATAATATTATTTGACTATTATTACAATTTCATTAATTAAAATATTTACCCTACATGAAATTAGTAACAATATACTTCTATTTATAAAATTTAAGGACATTATTCCTCAAATAAGTTTTTTCACTAAAACATATAATGAGCCAAAGGGTTGTAATTCCATAAATTTCTATTACAATATTCTTATTGATTCTATATTCCTAAAAATATATTTTGAAAATGGATGTTTAGTACATTGAACTTATAATCATCCTTAAACTCATTACCCATGATGGTATCCATAACTATTATGTTAATGAACACATTTATGGTTCTAAAATAGTCTAAATATGTTTCTTGATTCTTATATCCAAAATTACACTAGTAAAAATACATATAAAATTTATTTTTTTTAATCCCAAAACATTAATAATTCTTCCATTTTATTTCCACATAGGTCCTTCCTTGGTCAAGGGTATAACTTAGGTCATTAATTGTCATTATCTATTTAAATTTACATAATGGTTTCTAAATAAAATGTGAATTATCCTAAAAAAATTCCATGGGAGTGTCAAACTAGGTTCATAGTGAAGCCTATTGTCATTCACCAGGTAATGATCAGGTTAATCCTAATATTACATTTTTAGAGTAATTAGTCCTTGGAACATCTATTCTAGAATCGTACATACTTTTAGTATCCTGATACCTCACTAAAACTATAGTATATTCTCATATGTGTATCCTCAAAGTCAATATTAGGTTTCTGTTCCCTAATATATGTTTTCTTAAATATATTTTCCAAAGTTTCTACCAATCTTATTCATATACTAACTATAGAGACCCATATCCTAGTAGCATGAATCCAGTGTCATACTTTATTACATTGGTGTAATATGTAAGGAATCATATCCAAAGGACAACATAGTTTAGTAGTTATGGTAAACCAGATATGTACATGACTCTTATATTAGAATTTAATTCAAAAATTACAACATTTTTTTTATTTTGAGGATAAATTTATTCTATTAGGAATATCCATATATATCAGTCATACTAAACTTCACGGAATCATAGGGAATGGAAAAAAAATAAGGGTCATCTCAAATTTTTAGTAAGGGTCAAGTACAACAGAATTTATTAAGAATCAATAATAATAATCAGCATTGCATGTTAAATTACTGAGCACAGAATCCATTTAAATAACATGACAATGCATAATAAATATGGAAATCCAATTCACTAAAAACACAAGGCATTTAATCAATAATTTTAAAATGATATACATACATAGATATGTTCATAGTGAAAATCACATAGATAATAATAAATAAATTCTGAATGGTGGAAATGCATAATTGTAAGAGGTTAGGTTTCCCAGGAACATGATACAATTACAATGAATACCTTTTATAAGATGGTTTAGAACATAACAGGAAAAAATGAACTTAACTAAAGTTATCCAACTTATTAGTCCCATGATACTACCAAATGAATTGAGGTGCTTTCATAAATTGTCCCCAACCCATATCTTCCAAAGCCAAAGCATTCTTCATATCTAGAATATTGGATTAAAATTTTGAACAATGTGAGTTATCGGTGAATATAAATATTGAGTAAATGATTTTGATTTGTCAATATTTTCCCAGAAAAATAATAAATTTTAAAGAAAAAATAATATGTAAAAATGATACATATTTAGTAAATAAAAATATCCATGATAAATAATACCGATATTTAAAATAAATATAATAAATTCAATGGAATGTTAATGACTACAAAAAAAATCCATGAATTGATTTTCAACCCAGTTCTTGGTCAAAATTATCATAAACTATAGAATTGAATAATAAAGAATGTATTAATAAATCATATACCCATTAGAGGAATAATAAATGACTTCTATCATTGATGAATATAATTGCAATTAAAAATATCTTTAAAATATTTTTGAATAAAATATATATTTTTTTATTTTGAAAAATATTATTAAAATAGTTTTGTTTGAAAACCAATTTTAAAAAAATTATTTAAAATTTCATCATTAATATTTGAAGCAATCTTAATATAAATGATGGTATATGTAGTGGGAAATTCAATACAAGCAATAAATGAATAAAAACATTCATTTTTACTATAAAATGGTTTGGAAAGTGCCTCATTTTGAAAATGATAAGAAGATTCCTTTAACATTTTATGCAAAATAAAAATGGGAATCATTTTGATAATGGCATAAGATCCCTTTGAAAAAAATTAAACAAAAAAAGGGTGAAAATTCCATCGATAAAATATTTTGAAAAGGTGAAAATATTTTTGAAAACATTTTTGGATAACATGGTATTGGAAGAAACCATATTTCTATCAAAAGCGTCAAATGAAGATAGATTTTATTAAAAAGTTCTCTATAACATTTTCAGTACAACAATGTTAAAAAAAATACTATTAGTTGAAAATATCATCAATAACTATATGAGATTGAAATTATATTTTTCTATGAGAAAATGGTCTTGTAATTTCGTTCAACTAATATTCAGGAATAAATAATCTTGATTACAAATAGATTGTGTAGTTAAAACATAATATAATAATAATGTTGATGTGAGAATTAGTTATTTGATAAATTATGTGTATCAAAAATGAATACACCTAAAAAAATTTAAATACCACATAATATAATCAAAATCCATTTCACATGTACTATTATCATGAAACAATCAATGACGTGGAACTTTAAACCAATGAGCATAAATAGTGTTAAAAATTCCATACCACTTGGTAGCCATTTAGTAATATACCCTTATATGAAATAATTAAAATTGAAACATAAAATATCATGAAAAATGGATTTATCATGATATTACTTATAAAACTAATCCCGGATGACGGTTATGAAAAATGAAGTATCTTACAATCATAGAGATGTTAGTCTATACAAATGCATTAGTAACGTTTCCATTTCCAATTATCATTATCCAAATAATATAAGAAATATATAATATATTAAGAATAATCATAACATAATATAAACCATTTTAAATAATTATATATATATATATATTCCATGTGGTTTGGTGAGTAAAAGTGAGTCACATCTCTTCATGCGGTCAGTATTCCTCACATAAAAAAATGATGATATCATCTTAATGTGAGTGTAAAGGAAAGAGAAAAATGATATATATTGTCTTTATAGATGATAAATATGTCATGAATATTTTAATTATAACATGTGTAAAATATGTAATCATTACCATTATATTTATCACCTTCCATGTGAAGCATTAGTAAAATACAATTCACATCGCTTCGTGAGGAGGTAGTCCACCATGAACATGAGCAACGTTATCGCATCTCCTATAAAATTATAGGTAAAAAACATATATATGATAATGTAAATAAATATTAAAATATATATTATAAATTTGGTATATATATATATATGTGCTTCGTATTCTTATCATATACAACCTTTAGATATGGAAGTGGAAAAACAAATGATATTTGTTCATGAGGCAGTAGTCCGCCGTATACATGAATGATGATTTTGTAACCCATTTGATGGAAGTGGAGAGGGTTTTAGGACATTTCCTTTTTATAAAAACATATAAATATATGGAAGATAATTATATTACAATATAATCAGGTATGAATAAAAATTAAATAATGTATATATTGAAATAAAATAAACACTATCATTGAAAAACATTACCTCTTATTCTGGTATAATCCTAAGGTTTCCACTAAATCATTAAAAATTTGGATTTATGAAAACACTAAGGCTTATAAGATGATATTAGGAAATTTTTATGTGATTTTTCTTGGTCATTTCTAATCCAATTTGGTTTGAAGGTTGTGAATAAGAGATGATAGGGGATTCCTAGTATAATTGGGGGAGAAGACGCACTTTGTATTTTGAAAATAATCATGTATTGTCAAATTTTTCATAATTAAAAAATGGTCCGAAATGAAAAATTATAAAACAATATTGGTTTAATGTTTTAAATTGTTTCATAAAATATTTTTTAGAGTAGTTTATAATTCATTTCTACCCTTATCATTTTAGTTTAACCCCTATTAAACCCATTTTTTCCTTTAGCAATTGTAATTATTTTTTATTGCATTCACAATTAATCTTGGAAAAAAACTAAGATGAAATTATTTGACATTATAAATTATTATTTTTAAAAAAATTAACCCATTTTCCAAAATTCAATTCACATACGTGTAAAAATAGAAGTAGAAATTAATCTAGAAGACGTGATTAGAAAATATGTTTTTGAAGAGAAAGTGTCCCAACATTTACAATGTTTTTATATAAAAGTTCAATATGAAAATGATTTTAATTACATAAATTGAATCAATAGATATATATTTCAACAATTTTTACTTTAATAAAAATTTAAAATATAATTTAACTCTATTTTTTATTTAAATGAAGAATTAGGTCTCAATTAATATATAATATTTTTCACTATTACTCAGAAAAAAAAAATTCCCAAAAAATAACAAAAGTTTAACCAAATATATTTTTAATATATTGATTTCAAAAATTATTTTTTCATATAAATCTTCTAAAAGTGTTAAAAAATTAAATTATTTGTGCAAAGCACGACTAATCATTCTTTTGGTAAAATATCATTTTTCAAAAAATATTTCTTTTTATTTTAAATGATCCTTTTTTATTACTAATAAATACAAAAATAATAAATATTTCTAAACTATATATATTCATAAGTTATTTAATACTATTTATACCGTCCATTCCAATGGCTAGGTGACAACTATCATATTAAATAATAATATTAATATTATTCTGTTGTTCTATAAAACTCAGTCTTGGATGTAACACACTCTATTGGATAAACTCATTATTGCATGTAACGTAAGCTAAAATCAGGGTTTCGTGTAATGAAATCTATTAATGATATAGAATTTATTTAAAAATAAATATTACATAAGGTCTCGTGGTGGTATATTCCGTTTTACGCATTGTGTTGTGTTTTATACATGTTATCCAATATAAAGTCCTTATTTTTTAATTTTAGGGTGTTGCAACCACCTTTATGAATGGATATGGAAAGAATTAATGAAAACTAAACAAAAGAAATTCATTTAGGTCATAGTACAACCAACTATAAAATGTTGTTTTCTTATTTTCTATGTAAATGAAAATTAATAAATATAGAATGTGTAAATAATATCAAAATAAATCAGTATACTATTCATACTTATGATATCAAATTATCATGTTGATATGATATTTGTAAGATTAATATTAATAATAAAAAATTATGTGATGATAAAACATACATTTTAGATTTTATTATTCCCTTGTAGTTTAACCTGAAATTGAGGAGAATATGATAACTATGAGTGACCAGGGGATTATGTAAATTAAAAAGTTATCAAGGGAGAGTAAAATTTATTAATTTAAGGGAATAATTTTCATTTTTTGTGTTTCATTGATGGGTGGTAGTATAATTATTTTATAAGGGGAGAAAAATGGAACTCTTGGAAAAATCACTATTTTTCAAAAATGAAATGACACTATTCAAATGTCAATAGATCCTAATTTCTGAAACCATTGAGTATGGGGTGTATATTAGGTTATCAAGTCACATCCATGTGTTTTCAGACATTTTTGGGACATGTTATAGGGGTTTTAACATTAATATATTACTTTTTTTACATTTGAAATATGTTACTTGTCTTAAACTATGTGATTTTAGTTTTTATTAAACATAAAAAATAACCCATATAACCAAATTTTTGTGTTATATAATTAAATTTTAAATCTATTTAATCTAATTAAAATTATTATAATTATGAAATGATGTTATAAATTATTATAGATATTGTGAAGAAAAGTTTTTTTATTAGAAAAATTACATTTTGAACATTTTTGATTCTTGATAATATTTAGTATTGTTTAACAATAAATTGACTGGTAATATATTTATTTATATATATAATAAAATATAATATTAATTTATTTAATTTATTTTAATTTAAAGTATTCACAATAAATTAACTAATACCAATTAATCAATAACTTTAAACTAATTATTTGCACCATTATTATAGTAATTTAAATAAATCTAAAAAATATTTCATTTATACCCACTAATGAAATTCCTAATTGTAAATAATGTTATAATTATATGATAAATAAGAATCCTTTTATAAACTTAATTTTCTCTAGGTAGGGAAATTAATCATAGTATGAGCACATGTATTGTATAAAAACCCTTTTATTATGTTACTTGCAATAAAAATGATTTATTATTATAATAGACTAATTAATTCCATTAATTAAAATGTATTTAAAATATATTTCTTCCATTAATGAATTACTATTTAACAATAAAATAAGTAAAAATGTCATTTCATAAATTTATTATTATTTGAACAAAATAGATCAAAAACATTTTTAATAAAAATGCTAAAAAAATTCAAAATGTTGAGAATGGGTTTATAAATGAAACATATTATTTAAGAAAATATTATAGATTATAATATTTTATTTTATAGGAAAATGATTCAAAAAATTCTATTAATTCACACAATAAAAAAATTTCATAAAATTTATGTCATTAATAAAATAGCTATCTTTTTCTTATTCACCTAAAAATATATTATTTTTTGAAAAACACAAAAATATATACTAATTAAAAAGTTCTGAAGAATTCATAATCTCTCTTTTTTATCATTTAATAATTCAAAAAAATATTACATGTTTTTATATTAGAAAAAATGTGTAGTCAAAAAAAATATTTTTTACATTAAATAACTGCTTTAATTTGAAATCCTATTAACTATTTACCTTCTAATATTAATAATTATTAATGAAATACAATTTTAGTTTTTATTATAAATTTATTAATAATTTCTTCTTAATATGAAGAGGTTTGATTATGTTGGGTGTTCTCTATGAAAGTTTTTCTACATAAAAAAGTATGTATTTTAAGCAATCCACAATCTCATGTCTCTAAATTCTACACCTTAAATAAATTATATCCTAAAATTTTTAATTATTACTCACAAATGAATGTTTATGAAGTTATTATAAACATACCAATTATTCTATATAAATCTTCAAATTTGATATCTTCCTTACTATATTAAAATGGATAAAAAAACTTTTCAATTTATAAAAAAATATTGATTTTTTATACCTTATTCATATATTTTCAAAGAATATTATTCCAAAAAATAAGTATGTATCCAAGTCATAAATCTGTTATGATATACAGTATTCTTATAAAAATATATTTCTTTCTTTAATCCTTAAATGGTATTAACCATTAATTCAAAATATCATATAATAGACTATATATAAAATAATCAATAAACAAAATCAACATTAAAATAATCATAATGAAACTATCAATTCCAAATATGTAGATAATACATAAGATATATTTTATAAATCACCCAACCCTATGTTATATCGACATCAAAAATGTACTTAATCTAAAATATATATGTCCCCTCATAATGTGTCCTTCAATAGTTATCTCCAAAAAATAACACTTCCATACATTCATTTAATTATTAACACAATCTAATATATTATTTCAACCCATTTATGATAAATCCAAAATAATTGTCCTTATATATTTCACATAATCCTCATTAACTTTTATAAAATACCAAAATAGCATCGAAACATATCATATGGATAATTAAAATATATAAGTGAAACTATATTTAATATATATTGGGATATCGCATATTTACCTTAGGTTAGACTATAAATTATACATTTCCATAATAAAATGTATTTAATATGATTCATTTATTGGAGTATAATCTATTATTTTGTTATAAAAGTTTGTTGTTTTGGATAAATACATTTATCAACATCATCCTCATGATCCCATTTCAAACAAAAAATGACACCAAAATGGTTTTGATAATATCTTAAAGAATTATATTTTATGAATATGAAATATTAGTAGTATGATGAGGTCATCAATTAAAACATAATTTAAAATTATGATACTTTTTATTTCAACTTTTCTACACTTATTCATTACAATAACTCCCTTAGCTCGACCTAGGTTTCGGTATGTATAATGGTATCATACTTCAAAACAAAATCCCTTGATATAATTATGAAAAAAACCAATCATGAAAATTAATAATGAGTATAAAATCAATTCAACCATATTTGTAACATGACAATTTTTTGGGAAATATACATTTTCAAATGAATTTAATCTTTTCAACATTTGGTGTTTTACATAACATCGAGATAAAAAAACATGAAATACTATTAAAATATTATAATTTAATACGATACATACCATCCAAATTGTTTAATGAAGGTTATTAATAGGATTAACAATATTATGCTAATATATTGTATATAAAATGTATATAAAATGAATTATTTGGTGACCAAATAATTATAAATTATAATAAAAAAAATTTCAAAATAAAGGAAATATTTTTCAAAAACAATTTATACACAATTTTTTTTACAAAAATAAATTAAACAAATTACATTGGTTGAATGATACTCATGAAATTTTTATTTTATATACCTCATTTAATGTTTAAAATCCATCTTATGTATTTTTTTACAATGAGATAATAATAAATACAATTTTAGGCATAAAAACTTTACTTTTTTAAAAAATGTGGTCTTGTCACATTTTGTGCAATTATATATAAATTTTTTTTTCAAAATTTTAGAAAACATATATGATACAATAACATTATTTCCTTAAATCATCATATAAAAATAATAATAGCGTGAATTTTGGATTTTTTTTAAAAGATCAATTTTTTGATAAATAGTGAAAGAAACTGGTTTTTATTATGAATTTTCATCACATTAAAAGTATTTCGATCATAAAAATTGATTTAAGATGGATGAAAAATAAATATTAGTAAATTATATATCTATTAATCTAATTTAGGTCATTGTAATAATTTCAATATTTTTTTATAAAAACTTTTTAAAATTTTGAACATTTATTCTTTGAAAACACACATTCTCATAACATCAACCCAATTAATTTTAAATTAAAATTATAAAAATATTTTAATGTAATTTAGAAAAATTGATTCCATATTTTGGATCATAATTTTTTTTATTATATAATATTTTCATATTAATCATTTACCTCAATGAATAGTAAAAATAATAAAAAGTAATATAAAATGGTTAAAGAAAAAAAATGGGATTATAGGGGGTGAAACTGAAAATATGTGGTTTAAAAATGATCTAAAACATGAATAACACTAATTTTTTAAGAATATATATAAATTATAGCATCTATTATTTATAATGGGACATTTTGAGCCTTTTGTGATGTGAAAAATTAGGGTACTCCTTTCTCTTTCCAAAAATTGTAAGTGTCCCACTCATCTAACATAAAAAAGTCCATAAACATTCCTATCATATTAACATTTACAAAAACAATTTTTTTTTTCAAATACTTACCAAAATAAATTCCTTAATTCCATAGTCTCATACTAGAATCCTTATGTTTTTCAGAAATGCAACCTGAGGATCCTTTTGGTGCAAACCAAAAGATGTTGTCTAAAGAATAGAAAACATCCTTAATTAGGTGTTTTATTTTATTACTCTATCCACCTAGTTAAATTATTATTAAATTATGATTATATAATAAAATAAATATAATATATATATATTATCATATTAATTTCATAATCTAAATCTTTCTTCTCTTCAATCAAATTTGTTACGAAATTATTATTCATGTGTACAGTGAACTACTTCCTCACAAACATATGTCATTTGTTCTTCATAGACACCTCTAATTGATATATATAATGATATATTTATTAATTATATATTATATTTATGATATTTTAATTCTTTTTTAATCATGATATCACATTTACCATATTACTTTCCCTTCCTTTGTATTTTGATAACATTGATTATCTATCTGACAAAATACCACCGTGTAATGTGAAGTGATTTATTCAAACTTTACCTGTCAAGTAGTAAATAAAAGGAATTCATTAAAAGGATTTGATTTTTCTCCCAAAAAACCTATCATCATAAATTTACCACTCCCCCAATGTCTGTTCCATGTATTTATAAGAATCATTTATAAACAGATTCCCTTGATTCAATTGAATCTGTTTAATAATGGAAGTATGTGATAATGAGGGATTTCTCCAATGATGACATAAATAATTTACAATATATGATATTTCCTTGAAGTTATATGTAATTACTACTATACTAAAATAATTTAAATTCTAAATATGAGGATTTTATGTTGTCAAAATGTGTGAGATTTATAACCTCATAACAAATTCTTGGCAATAATGAAGCCTTCCACAAATGAAGTAGTTCAATTATAGTTTTTTTATTTTCCCATCATTATTTGATAATTTCCTATTCAGTGTTATTTTATGTGGTTCTCCTATTCTTTTGTGATAATATATTTATTTTATTAGTCACTTTTGATTATGTTATTATTGTTTAGTAAGTGATTATTTTAATCCTTTATATATATGATACATAGCCAAATATGGTATTTTTTTTTATTTAAATTATTACCTAGAGATGCAATACTTGTATGTTGTAGGGAGACTATGTTATTGTTGGGAATATTGCATACTACATCATCCTTTTCAATTTAAAAGGGAATGGTGGAATAAATTCCCTATGAATGCTATCTATGTGCCGATGAATATGATAATGATCATCGAGGTAGTAATATGATACGTGGATTCTTAGTGGTGATCAGTACTATAGAGTAGGTGGGTTTGTATGTGAATATGGTTCCAAGTAATAATTTTTAACTCTCTAGATAGATCATCCTTAATAAAGTATTCAAACCAATAATTCATCTTATCCCATGTTTGAACATACTCCTCCATTTTCATTTTCCCAGCACAGAAACCTCTTACCAGAATATGGTCTTGTTTGTTGATCCATTCTTTCTGCTCCTTATTTTGGTCCACAAGTAAAAAAAATTCATAAATATGGTTGGCCTCCTTGATAGATGCAATAATTAACAGTGATTCCTCAAACATTTATTCTTCCAAGTGAAGAAGAAGCTCCCATGTCATGACATTAGTAGAATCTTTTTTTCATGCCTCTCTCTACTAGACATCATAAATTAGATTAAATTGATCAATGGTGATCCCATATATAACACATGGAATATACCACACTTTTTTGTCACAACTATGATCCATCTTCTCTTTGTACGTGTAATAAATTATTAAAAATACAATAATCTATAAAAGATATGAAATAAGTTGGAAGAGACCTTGCAGGAGTGAGTATAAATATACCTTGTTGGAGACCAAAAAATCAGAAAATAAAAATATTAAATACAGTAGTCATCTCATAAAAATGTTATGTAAATCAAAATATGAGACATTTAAATATAAAAACTATATATACACATGATAGAAACTATGTCTCAAGGTAAGGTCACAACATGACTGCTATCCCAAGATTCTGATCGAGGATTTCAACTAAAATTTAACATATATAACATACTCTATGATCCTAATAACACTTATCATGCTCATGTAAGTGGCTATTCACATCAGTTATATCCAAGAAGATGCATATTCTAATCACTCAGAAGAGATTGATACAGATATATAAGAGATCCCACATAGGGCCATGGGAAACATAAAAAACACTAAGTGGATTAAATCTCTATGTAGGGGATAAACTCCCAAGTATATGGGCCACACTAATTCATGAAACCATCCATACAGAGGTTATTTTCTAGTGGATCCCACCTTCAAGTAGTCTAAGGTATTGTTAAAACTATATTCGAGAATGATCATGCCCTAATGGGGATGGATCGGGAGAAAATACCCTAAAGGAAATGGTATACACTAAAGATAATTCGGGCCACCAACTACTCTAGAAAAATGATATGGTGTGTACTATTAGTATATGACGCGTACTTGTAGTACATGGTGAGTCTTTCCGTCCTTCGGTATTCCAACATTTACCCTCTCACACAACATGTGTCCATCTATATACAAGGTGTTTCCTTTTGGGATACATGGTATGTAGGGGTTAAGAAAGCACTCAGCAAGTTTCGCCTTCATAATACTGTGTACTCTAGCCAATAACTATTTACTTCTTTTTTTCATGTATACTATAGTAATACCAATGTACATATCCATTTTTTGAGTACTAAACTATGACCATATACTCTTGCCACACCCATGTACCTAGTTGTGTTTGTTCCAACATACTCTGAGGGTACATTACAAGCTACTGACCAAGGGCTATGAGGTGGGTGACGCATATCAATTTTTTATATTATTTTCTTCAGGTAAACCCTATCTCTAAAAGAGGGTATCACATGACCTGTTTTATTCACACTATATATTGTGTAGTCATGAATTTTGAAAAAAAATCTAAAAATATTCACACATCAACATGAGATACTACAACCTTGTATTCCATTATGAATATTTCTTGAAAATCATAGATCATTGTTTACTAATACCTGGTAATTCATTTGTCCAGCTTCCATCAACCCAATCTACTCAGAAATCCACTTCCATCACACTACACATTCACCACACCCCAAACTATGAAACAGGGGAATACCAATCTGGTCCCAATAAACCATTGATATTCTAATTTCATCCTCACAACTTGATTGCTCCATAAATCATGAACCCACCCCCAAAATGATTATCTTTTTTAGAAAAGAATGATCTTTCAAATACTTCCCACCAAGAATTTGTCGAAATGGCATCTAACAAAAATATCAGCATTGAATATGTGAATAATGTGGATGAAAATAAACAAACAACACAATAGAAATGAATCTATGACATTTTTGAGTTTCACACGATCAGCTGTCTTTATAATTAATAACTAAAAATCATATATCTAGGAAGATAAAAATATCAAGTAAAATTAACCATCATCCAAAAAATAAATTTTATTTGGTAATTTGATTCATGTTTTACATGGGACAATCATACATTGTTATCGTTGTTATGATCTAAAAGCTTCACTAGTACACTGAATTCCATGAATGATCTATTGAAGTTCATCCAAGAATTTTCCTCTAATCACTACTGGATTTCCCATTTTTTACAAAGGGATATTTGCGACGGGATCCCGTCGCAAATATACTTTTGGGACGAGCCCATCGCCAAAAATATCTATTGCGATGAGACTTTCACCCATCACAAAAAACCTCCCGATTATATACATTATATACCCAAAAAACATTTTGCGACGGGACCGTCGCAATCAGTTTTTGTGAAGGGAATGTTCCCCATCGCAAATAGCATTCTGATTATATACATTATATAACCATAAACCTTTTGCGATGTGTCCGTTCTCCCGTCGGAAATAGTAATCTTAAAAAAAAATATTTCACTTATTTGGCATGGGGCCCTGTCGCCAAAGACCCCGTCACAAAAACTAAAATTAATTAAAAATAATAATAATTTTATGATTAATGAAAAAATTATATTATTATTATAAAAATAATAAAAAAATAAAAAATATTAATATTATTAGTAAAATAAACAAACATTACAAAATATAATACTAAAAAATATATTTAATAAAATTATTATTAATAAAATATTAATATTAATATTATTAAAATTATAAAATAATAAAAAATTAATAAAAGCTTCAATATTTTCAAAAAAAATATAAAAAACTATAAAATATTATTATTATTATTATTAAAATAAAAAAATATTAAAAAACATAATACTAATAATAAATAATAAAATATTAAAAAAATTAAATTATGCAATATTTCCACCAATATAAATGAATGGAACTGTAAATAGTTCATTTTATTAAAAAAATGAATTCATATGTTTTTAACATAAAAAAAATCAATGGGGGTGGGTCCTATGGAGGAGGTGGAGGAAACTCCATCCCTAAACTACGAGTTAGAAGGCGCATGTACTCCATCTTCTCATGATACTCTTGTTGTAGCCGCTGCTCCAATCGACGTAGCTTCTCCTCATGATGCTGCTTCTACTGCTGCTGCTGCTGACACATCTCTTCATGTTTCTTCTGCAAAGTCTCTATAAGTTCAGACTAAGTTTACAACTGCTCCTGATACTATGATCCAGAAGATGATTCCTCTCCACTATATTTTATTGAGCTGGACGTTGACATCATAGCAGTACCATATTAAGTACTTGGAGTCAAATGAGAACCCATACCAACTACTCAGCCCTTCTCAAAGCCATACTGAGTCACCTTCATCCATGCCACCTCATCAAAATGGTGAGCACTGGTCAGCTCAGTCGTCTCATCCTGACCCTCATCATGTGTCTGAGAGATCACAGCCTCCTATGACTACATCAATTCCAATTTAAAATTAAAAGTGTAAAAATATTATATAGAGTTAATTGTCAAAATGAAATAATAATACTAACAACAATCTGATGCTGGCGATCACTTACAATCTCTCGAGTGGCTGGATCACTGTACATCCTCCGATAAATTTCGAACTTCGTAATATCGGGATGCTCGACTGCCTATAGAAATAAAAAATAAACTGTTTATATTTAATGTTATATTAAATATTTAAAAAATATACTTACCTGATTACCTCTATGCGTATTGAATGTACAACTAACAGCTCGATGTGTCACCTCCTGTCTCCCCCGATTCTGTCAACCCACTGAATATCTCCTCTGAAATCCACCACCCAAGTAGTGTAAACAAAACCCATCCCAAACGTGGGATGAAATTTACATTGGCCTGTGAGCTCTACATAACTTTTCAAATTATGTCACTCCTACATTGTTAATGGTCGACCTTCTCAAATTGTGAAAAAACTGACAAAACTAGTCGCGCATAGAAACCAATCATGCTGCATGGATAGCATCATGCATGCTATCATCGATAAGATACCATAAAACCTAAAAATATTTTATAGTATAAAATTATTAATAAAATGAATTTCACAATAAATATTATTTATTTACATATCTGCCAATGATGGAACATGTTGTGCCTCACATCAACAGGAATATGTTCCCATGTGATCCATGACTGAGAAAACTAATTGCGCAAGATAGCACTCCCCTGTCCAATAGCACCATGCGAAAAACTAGAAAAATGAATAAATAATCAAACAATTAGTATATATATAAATAAATTAATTAAAACTAACTAAAATATATAGGTTACCATACCTCCAAGTGTGTGGATCAAAACCACGATTTGGACATCGCTAGAGGATAGGGTCAATAATCATCAGTCGTGCAAGACCATGCCACCTCCGCATACCCCCTGAACCACTAGTAGGATGAGGGTCAGATGATCCAAAATCTCCCTCATCCAACGGTAGGTCAGCCTCCTACAACTCGCAAAACATATCAGAGTCCATCTGAAACAGAAAATGATTGTTGTTAGTAGATAGTTGATAATAATGATTTAATATAGATATATATTAGTAATGATAATAAACAGCATTTAACTATGTCAATATTCATCTTCATCCTCTTCTCTATAGCTATCAATGTTATTGTCTTCATCTTCCTCCTCAACATCATCAATATTCATATGAGTTTCAGTTTTAGTATCTCTTGTCATTTCAAATTCATTTATAACATCATTAAAATCTTCATCACCATCTATCCTTAATTGTTGGGTGTCATCATCGATATTCACGTCTCTTTGTGAATCAGAAGGATTTTGAGTAGTCTCTTAAAAAATTTCAATTCCTTCCACTTCAGTGGAACCAAATTCAGTTTGAGTAAACTAATTTTCTTGATATTTCATTTTTATTATTCTCCACCAATCGTTCAAGTCTCTTGAAGTAGCACAATACTTTGCATAATAAATTTGATGCACCTATTGAGCTATTAAAAATGGGTCATTTACTGCAAGAAGACTTTTATATTTAATATCGATGATTCCATGAGTCATATTAACACCCAAGCCTCTCTGAGTATCCATCCACCGACATTTAAACATTGTTATGTAATTCTGTCCTAGATAACACAACTCAATAATTTCATCCAAAATGCCATAAAAGTCAACTTTAGTTTCTCTTTGATGTGATCCCCTCAAGAAAACACCACTGTTCATTTTTTTATTCCCCTTATCCATGTGTATGAAATCGAAAACCAATCACCACATACGCATTATAAGATTTGACAATTTTGGATGGTGGGTTACTCAATATACATAGCTGCTTATCAATTTTATCTATATATTGAGACACCTGATAATTTGTAAAACAATTATCAATATAATAAATAATAAACAGAATTGACATTAAACCATTAATAATTTATGTTTCCATTTTTTGAAACCATTGAGAAAAAGATAAATGTGTTTGTGTTCTTGAAGGGAAGATGCTATAATTTGTAGATGTTGTTTATTGATATTATTATCATATAACCTAAAAACAAAATATGTTTAAATACTGTCACATAAATTATAGAATAAGTGATAGAAGAACTCATAGGACAAATGATATCATTTTTTCACAGTTGAACAGAACATATGTATGAGCTCTGTGATGTTCATCATCTGAAATCCTTCATTCATGAACTCCACCGAAACCAATATTTGGCAGATTAAAAACTGTTAATTGATTGTCCAATTCATCATTAACATTACCCACATTTCGTCCCATGTGATTATGTTTTGAGGGATATTGGGATTCAAAATAATGAGAGCAGAAAAAATCAATTTCCACTTGAAAATAAGCTTCAGCAATTGAGCCTTCAACCGATTCTTTGTTACTTACTTTTTTCTTCAATTTTTTCATGCATCTCTCAAATGTGTACATCCATCGAAACTGTATTGGAGCTCCACATTTAGCTTCATGTGGAAAATGTAATATCATATGTTCCATTGTGTCAAAGAAAGCCAGTAGAATGATTTTTTCTAGTTTACATATAATTACAACAACATCTCCTTCCAGTTTTCTTAGCGCATCATAGTCTGTTGTCGATGCACAAATTTCTTGAAAAAAATTTGATATGTTTGTTACCGAATCCCAAATCATAGAATTCAAATAACCATTGAATGTAATCAGCATTAGTATTTCCATTATAACATGAAAATCATGACTTTTTAATCTAGTAATATAACCATTCTTAACACATCTTCCCAAATTGGAAGCATAGTCATCTGGAAGTCTCAAATATGCAATCCACTGACAATATAATAAGCGGCTCTCTTTGGATAGTATATAAGATGATTTTGGCTTCATTAACCTCTGTGATGTAATATTTTCAAATAGTTCAAGTTCTGGTCGCCTGTATATTTGGGAAATATATAATCGTGCCTTTACAGTATCATTGGACATACCTGGTGTATCCAAAACTGTATGAAATAAATTATCAAAATAGTTCATTTCAATATGTGTAATATTCAACATGTCGAGAACCAACAAATCATACCAATAAGGAAGATCCCAAAAAGGATTTGTTTTATCAAATTATGTTCTCTCCCAAAGCCACAAATTTTCTGTTGGATTACCATTGGTCCAAATGTGATGGGAGGTAATAAAAATACAATTGATTTTAACTATGTACCTGAGATCATATTTGGAGGTTCATCCCTTTCCACTATACCTTCTCTAAAATGACATTTGTTCCTCCAAAAAGGATGATCAGTTGGATGAAATCTATAGTGACAATCAAAATAGCAAGGTTTTTTTCCATTGACAAGCATTAAGGCTTTGTTGTCTTTCATATGGTAAGGACATGATTTCGGACAATGTGTACTCCAACTAGAGAACATACCATATGCTGGAAAGTCACTAATCATCCACATCAAGGCAGCTTTTAATATGAAATTTTATTTTGCAGCAATATTATATGTATTTACACCATCACTCGACAATGCATTTAACTCATCAATCAATGGTTTCAAATAAACATCAATATTCTTTTTCGGATGTCCTGGGATTAATAGAGTCAAAAGGATATAGGGCTCATTCATCAACATCCTTGGAAGAAAATTGTATGGAGTTATAAAGACATTCCAACATGAATACTAACTACCATAAGAACCAAACGGACAGAAACCATTGGTAGAAAGACCCAATCCTACGTTTTGGGATTCTATAGAAAAAGACGGATGTAGACAGCCAAAATGTTTCCATGAATCACCAACAGATTGATGATTCAAGCTTCTATCAGTTGAAATCTTGGTTTTGTGCCATGAAATCATTGATGCTGTATTCTGAGACATAAACAGACGTTGTAACCTGGGTGTAAGGGGGAAATATCTCAACTATTTTACTAGAATCGATTTAGACTTCCCTAGTTGAGCTTCTTTATACCTCGATTGTCCACAGGGGAGACAACTATCAAATGACTCATTTTCGCCAGAATATAAGATAAAATCATTATACATGAATGAATCTTCCGATAAATAAGGCCCAGATTATGAACCAGCCTCTTGCTCTCATAGTAATTTGCAGGCAACACATTTCTTTCAGGTAACAGTGTTTTAACCAAAGAAAATATCTGATCAAAACAGTTTTTTGACAATGAATTATCTGATTTAATAGCCATAAATTTTGCAATCGCTTCTAATTTGCTTATTTTGCAACAAGGATATAATGCATCCTCAACAGACCTCAAAAACTCATATAATTCTAATGGTGCCAACTAAGAAGTGAAATCAATATCATCGTAAGTTTCAGTTTGTTGAACAGATGGACCTGCAACATCATTTACTAAATTCTGATAATGTGATGGATTTGGAATCATGTTATTAAGATCATCCCTAGAACTGAGTTCATATTTTTGATACCAAAAAACTTAATTTGGTTGAAAACCAAACCGCAAGTGATGTCCCCCAACCATGTCAACAGTGTTAAACGTTCTTAGAGCACATTTTTTACAAGGACACTTAATTTTACCTTCTAAAACATATTCTGTTTTTGAGGATAAAAATTCTAAGAAGGATTCAACACCCTCAATATATATAGGATTTAAACCAGAACCATTTGGATTTCTGTGCAGATTTATCCAATCACGATCATCTAATAATGACTGATGTCGACTTCCTTATTCTATATTTTTATATATAAAATATAAAATCATCACTGTTTGTGAATAATTTAAAATTATAAAAACACTAACTGAAAAAAAGAAGACAAATAATTACAACTACTTCTTAATAATTACCATTAATTAAGGGTGACGCAATTTCCAGTGGATTGACGGCTCCTCTTTTGTCTGACACCTCATTTACATGCATCTTTCTCACAGTGAAATCATAATGATGAATCTGGTCTGAGGTAATAATATTCATTCTCGTATGCATGAGAATGGATATGCGTACATCTAACCAGATTATTCATTGTTATTTCAGTGTGAGAAAGATGCAATTAAATGATCCATCGGACAAAAGAGCTCCCTTTTCGTCGATGGATCATCTTCTTCCAACTATCACCGCTTGAAAACATTATAAAAAATATATGATCCTACGAATGCATATCCAATATCATGCATACAAGATTGAATATGTCTATGTAGCAGCACATTTTTCAAAATGTTTTGAGTCGGTGAGAGTTGAAAGGAGAAATTTCATTGAGCAAAAGGAGTTTTGTCAATCAACTGTAAATTGTGCCAAGTTCTTAAAATTTATTAAAATTTATTAAAATTTATTCCTAGTTGTTCTTAACTGTTCCAAACTGTTCCTAACTAGTTATTACTAATATTTACTAATTATTTATAATTATTGCTAATTATTGCTAATTGTTAATAATTATTACTAATTATTACTAATTATTACTAATTATTACTAATTATCACTAATTATTACTAATTATTACAATTTATTACTAATAATTACAATTTATTACTAAGTATTACTAATTATTACAATTTATTACAATTTTAGCAATATATGAAATACTTATCAAAATAAAAGCTTCTTGAATAGTGAAAGGAAAATTGGTAATCAACATTGTGGAGATGATAAAAAATTTTTCTTTTCATTATCAATGTAGTTTTCGTATACTAATTATTACCAATAAAAAAATTATATTATCAATATTTATGAATTTTTTATAAATATTATTAAAATAATAAAAAATTTATAAAAAACTAGAATTATTAATATTCGCAACAGCCTTTTCTCTATTTCTAACATGTTTAAATCTCAAAGGGTCACCAATTGTCAGATCATGCGTGATAAAAAGTTTGTGTCACTTATGTCCAATATAAACTCTATAATTGTCCTTGCATGGTTGATCACCTCGCAAGTAGTGTTGCAATAGAATGACCAAAGTAATGTCATTCTCATCTATAAGAATTATCTCGCTCCATTTACATAGATTATTCTTCTTTAAAAATTTGACGGGACATCAGTATCTTTCCCTTAAATTTTCAAGGAAGAATGGTATATGTAATGGGTCTTGTGAGATAATTCTTATAGATAATAAGGGCATGACTTGGGTGGTCCTATTACGACGCTACTTGCAAGGTGATTAACCAAGCAAGGACAATTATAGAGTTTAAATTGGACATAGCAGACAAAAACTTTTTATTGCACATGACCTGACAATTGGAGACCCTTTAATATTTGATCATGTTAAGAATAGAGCAAAGCCTCTTGCGAATATTGATAATTTTAATATTTTATAAATTTTTTATTTTTTAAATAATATTAATATTGTTTTTTCATAAATATTGATAATATAAATTTTTTATTAATAATAATTAGATATAATTATATTCAATATCTAATATTATTTATCTCTAACTTCTACTATTTTTTAATATTTATTACTAATTATTACTATTAATTACTAATTATTGCAATTTATTGCAATTTATTACTATTTATTGCAATTTATTACTAATTCTTGCAATTTATTACTAATTATTGCAATTTATTAATAATTATTGCAATTTATTCCTAATTATTGCAATTTATTTTGAATTATTGCAATTAATTCCTAATTATTGCATTTTATTCATAATTATTGCAATTTATTCCAAATTATTGCAATTGTTTCCTAATTATTTCAATTTATTCCTATTTATTCATAATTATTCCTAATTATTGCTAATTATTACTAATTAATATCATTTTTTCAAAAATATGGATAATATATTTTTCTATTAGTAATAATTAGGTATAAAAATATTCATTAATTATTACTAATTATTCCTAATTATTAATAATTATTCATAATTATTACTAATTAATGCAATTTATTTTTGATTATTGCAATTTATTCCTAATTATTGCAATTTAATCCTAATTATTGTAATTTATTCCTATTTATTGCTAATTGTGGCTATTTATTGCTAATTGTGGCTAATTCTTACTAACTGTGGCTAATTATTGCTAATTGTGGCTAATTCATTCCAATTGTGGCTAATTTGTGCTAATTGTTACAAATTGTTGCTAATTCTTGCTAGTTCTTGCTAACTGTTGCGATTTGTTGCTAATTGTTGCTAATTGTTTCTAATTTTTTCTAATTGTTTCTATTTCTTGCTAATTTTTCCTAATTTTTCCTAATTGATCCTAAGTGTTCCTAATTGTTGCTAATTATTTCTATTTCATGCTAATTGTTGCTATTTCTTGAAAATCGTTGCTATTTATTTCTAATTTTTTCTATTTTTTTCTAATTGTGGCTATTTCTTACTAATTGTTTCTATTTCTTTCTAATTGTTGCTATTTCTTTCTAATTGTTGCTATTTCTTGATAATTGTTGCTATTTCATGCTAATTGTTGCTATTTCTTGCTAATTACTGTTATTTTTTGCTAATTGTTGCTATTTCTTGCTAATTGTTGTTATTTCTTGCTAATTTTTTCTATTTCTTTCTAATTGTAGATAATTTTTTCTAATTGTTGCAATTTCTTTCTAATTTTTCCTAATTTTTTCTAGTTGTTCCTAAGTGTTCCAAATTGTTGCTAATTTTTCATTATTGTTAGTAATTGTTTCTAATTATTTCTAATTGTTACTAATTGTTGCTAATTATTGCTAATTGTTGCTAATTGTTTCTAATTCTTTCTAATTTTTGCTAATTTTTCTAACTGTTCTTAGTTGTTTCTAATTGTTCCAAATTGTTTCTAATTGTTCCTAATTGTTTCTAATTGCTGTTATTTGTCGCTAGTTGTTTCTATTTGTTCTTAATTGTTGCTATTTGTTCCTAATTGTTGCAATTTGTTCCTAATTGTTTCTATTTGTTCCTAATTGTTTCTATTTGTTCCTAATTGTTGCAATTTGTTCCTAATTGTTTCTATTTGTTCCTAATTGTTGTTATTCATTCCAAATTTTTTCTATTTTTTCCTAATTTTTCCTATTTGTTCCTAATTTTTGTTATTTGTTCTTAAATATTACTATTTGTTGCTAATTATTCCTATTTATAGATAATTATTCGTAATTATTGCTAATTATTCCTAATTATTGCTAAGTATTACAAATTATTGCTAATTATTACTAATTATTGTTAATTAATACTAGTAATTTCTAATTATTACTAATTATTTCTAATTATTACTAATTATTACTAATTATTACTAATTATTACTAATTATAACTAATTATAACTAATTATATCTAATTATTACTAATTATAATTAATTATTACTAATTACATCTAATTATTACTAATTATATCTAATTATTACAAATTACCCCTAATTATGACTAAATTCCTCTAATTATCTATAATAATCTCTAAATATTGAAAATTAACACTAATTATTTATAATTATCACTAACAATATCAATTTCTTACTAAAAATAAATAAAAATAAAAATCAATTTAAATCTAATTTAATTACAAATAATAAATAATAATTAAAATTAATAAAAAAATATATAAAAAATAAAATATAAATACTGTAATCTTTGATATTTTGAAACTATTGGCACCTTCTAATTCCTCCCGTATAAAAAATTTAAATAACAAAAACTTTTTCCTTAAAAATGAAGAATCAAGAGAAAGGGAGATGAAGATCTGAGTGATTTTGAAAAAAAACGGATGGGGGTATATATAGGTTAGATTAGTTGCGAAAGGGTTAGTTGTGACGGGTATCCCGTCGCAAATTGTGGTATTTGCGACGGGCCTCGTCACAAATACCCTTGCCCTCATTAATTACAGTCGATGGTTAACAGGGTATTTGCGACAGGTCCCGTCGCAAATAAAACCTGCCAATATACTCTTTGGGACGAGAGGCGTTTCCCGTCGAAATAGTATTTACCACCGTCGGGCTTTTGCGATGGGGCCCATCGCAAATACCCTCGCCGTATTAATTACAGTCGGCGGTTAAAATGGTATTTGCGACGGGTCTCGTCGCAAAAGCCCGACGACATTAAATACTATTTCTGATGATTGGCTTTGCCCATCGCAAATGGTATTTACCACCCTGGGCTTTTGCGACGGAGATGCATCCCCGTCGCAAATACCCTTCCCGTGTATTGGCACACAAACCGCATCAAACATATTGCGACGTGTCACCTATTCCCGTCGTAATTAACCTACTATTTGTGATGGGAGTCTTTTCCCTTTGCAAATACGTAGTTTTTCGGACCTTTTGCGATGGTATATATTACCGTTGCAATTTCCCCGTCGCAAAAAACCAATTTTCCCATAGTGAATGGACATCTCTTAATACCTTGGGTTATGCAAATCATCCATAGGATTCACAAGTAGAAATTTAGTCTATAGCCATGGTCGAAAACTACTTATATAGGGGTCAACATGATGGTTATAAGCTATATACATTATTCCAGCGGGTCAGGGAACATATTAGCATGGCTATAGCTAAAATATATATCCATAGGTTTCCTAGGAAAAATCCACAGTTGTCAACCATAGAAACATAGCTATTGCCACTATTTTCCAAATCATGGCTAGTGCCCACATAACTATCAAATGTGGCACTTTGGGTATAACTAGAGTTTCTTTCCATTGTAATAGTGTTATAGCCATGGTTCTCAACCATTGTTATTGCCCATAAATAATACGTGCCAAGTTGTATTTGATCTCTGTACCTCCTCTATGTGAACCTTCCATCTTATCCCCACACCATATGCTCATTTGGCAACAAATTTATATATTTTTCTATATATATTATTAAAAATAATGGCAATATCTTGTAAATTTTGGCTATATCCCTTCCCACCATTTTTTCACAGGTCTATTTTTTTCATGTGCTAGGGTGGGAGACCTATAACAACAGTTTTGAGGAACTGTGGATATATGGAAAACAAAAACACTATATCCATGGTTTTACCCAAACCATGGATATATCCCTTGAAAAAAACTCTATATCCTTAGTTTTACTAAAACCATGCCTATATCCCTTACTAAAAACTCTATATCCACAATTTTACAAAAATCTTGGATGCATGTCTAGAAAAAAGACCTTTTAGCCATGGTTTAACAAAAAGTGTGGCAATAGACCTCACAGAAGCACTCTGTATCCATGGCTTTATAGAATTATGACAATAGCTATCAAACAGAACACAATATAGCCACGGTTTCAATAAATTGTGGATATAGCCTTAGTATAAATACCTATATCCATGTATTTGGAAAACTGTGGCTAAAGGTCCATGGTTATAGCCCAGTTTTCTATTAATATATTACAAAAGTGGACTATCATAATAGTGTTTTAGGTCTATGTTTTTAAAATTAAAAAACAAATAAATAATTGATTTATTTTATTATTTACACTTGTGACTGAATTTCACCAAAGCACTCGATTCCAATAACAATTATGTCATTAATTGGGTAAAAAAACATTTAGGTATTTACAATGGTATTTGATTTCCAATCTGGGACCCTGTTTAGGATTTAATCCACTATTTTTGGAAAAATACATGCATGTAATATAATATTTTTAATGTTTTAGTTATATCAATACCAATAAACCATGACCCTTGTAACCTTCACTAACTATTTTCCTATATCCAAAAATATTAACCTAAATATTATAAATATTTACAAGGTACAAAAGAGTCATTACATCTACCAACTATTGGTATGTTCATCATGAAAATAGAAAATAAAACATAAAATGATGAGGTTAATAGGCTCACATATGGTTCTCCCATTCCTAGGTTCTCTTTTGAAGATTCCTATACTACCACTAGATACACATGAATGAAATTTCTCACCCATAGATAATCATATCCTACCGATCCTTGATATCCAATAGGTAATCTAAAAAAGAAGTTTCATCCTTGATACATATCTTTCTATAATGGATAACATGTCATGGGTCATGCACAGAACTCTTCAGTTGTGACATGTGGAAGAGGTTGTATAATCAGTATAACTATGACAGTAGGGTTAAGAGGCACGACACCTTACCTACGATATTATGTACCTGAAATGGGATGATGAACCACAAAGATAAGATTTCAACACATCCAAATATATTCCACCCTTTCTAATGTTACGCCTTTAGGGACACGTTGTATCCTTCATCAAACTCTAACTCCATCTGTTATGGGTCCACATAAAAATTATAATGGACCAGGGAAGTCTTAATTCTCCCTTTCCTAATCGTGACATTCTACATTATTTCTCACACCAACTCTAGTCCCAAACGCAAAAACTCCCCTTTATCAGTCTATCATAGTGGTGACCATTAGGTTCACCCATACAAGTACTTGAATGGTGCCATTCCTATGGTAGAATGGTAGTTTTGGTTTTATGTAAACTATGCCAAGTGTAGGTGATCATCCCAACTTTGCCCAATTTCCAACATAAAATATCCTTGAATTTCCATATGATCATGAATGGTTTGATTAGAATTGAATTTATTTTGGTGTTCAAACACTACATTGAATCACAAATGAGTCCTAAAGCCCTCCTAAAATTTCCTTTATAATCATAACCTAAAGTGAGTGTCATGATCTAAAATGAACATTGAGGGAACTCCATGAATCCATAATTTCTATTCTACATAGAGGCATCTCGACATATCTAATAAAAACTACTATCAGACAATAATTTTTTGGGCCAATGGGGTTAGATTTTCTACAATAACATTGATGGAATCATATCCTATATAAAATCATTGGATCCATATAAGTAAGTGCTTAGATATACCATCCCACTTCCCCTATGGAACCTCAATGTGTTGAGACAAACCCATTGGAAACTATTTCCCATCCTTCACATACCAACATGTGAGGCTTCAGGAGACAAAATCCTACACACCCCTCTTTATTCATGTCCACCAAAACTATCATTGAGGGGCATAGTATATCATTTCCACACCTAGATGTACCATTATGGGAGATGTATGGAATTACCTCAAAAACTCCACCGATATCATCACGAGTACCATGGTTCATCCTCAGAAAATGATAATGTGTTCTGCACCTTCCTAATATCCATTAGGGGAACACCAAGTGGATATCTAAATTTAACAAACTGGCCTAGGTTACCCTCAAAATTAAAACCTGACCTGACCCATTACAAACCCGAAGGGCATTCCTGATCCCCACGGGCTGGCGACAAGAACCTGAACATCAATCAGCAAACCACATCGAAAAATTTCTCCCAACCAGTACAAAGACATGGAATATATATACAAATATAAGGAAATAAATATTGGATGAATAATAAATAAATTCCATAATTGTTAGAAGATAGTGGAAATAAATAATTGTATAAGTTTCTAAAACTCCAAAAGAGAAGTCCAATTGAAAATGACCAAAGAAAATAGCTATTCCAAGTGATGACATGGAAAAACTCCCACCATCTCACCACCAGATACCTAACCCATATGACATGAAACATCACCGCCTCATGACAGACCCTTTCCATTCACAAAAATGGAAGATATATAAAGGTCTCTGCACCACCGATGAGGTGTGCAGGTTGTGAGTTAACATGCTTAGTAGAATCCCACCCAAAAGATTCATAACTAGTCTCTGTAAAATATATCTCATGTTCTAGTTTTAACTTAAAACATTGCTTGAAAAGCAGAAAAATAGTTTTATAGAAAACATGGTAAAAATTTTGATTTTTTCATAGAATATTTTTTTATATCCTATTTCAAAAGAATAAATATGAAAAACAAAGGATAAATAGTAATATGGTATAAAATACAAAAGAACAGTATGATCATTGAAAGAACAACGACAAGGAATACAAAAGTTCATACAGTAGACTAGTCATACCCAATAATATATGAGCCATGAATTGTGTTACTTGAATGAAATTATCTACACTCTAATACTAGAGAGACAGCCTAGAAAGTAAAACCTCAACATCATATATGTAACTAGATCTAATGATCTACCATCTAGGACATGTGGAACACCCCAAAAGGTGAACCCCAACAATGGAAGATAGCCTCAAGGTAAACCTTCCACCTAGTACCCATGGAAACTCATGTACTCATTTTCATAATCAATCTAATGTTTCAAAAACCATTTCAAAACCATTTAAAAAACCATTTTCAATTATTTTAAAATACCCTTTTTTATTACATTAACCAGTAATCATGGAAAAAACATCTTTCTTAAAAAACATTTTTCCACAAACACAAAGAATTTATACCAATTCATTTATAAAATTAGTTTATAAATCAGGAAAAACAAGGTTCGTCATTATAGGTTAGAGACGGGACCACCAACCTCAAACTTGGGATGAACAATTCTGCAATGGTATCCACTAACAATGAAATAACAACAAAGTCTATAAAGGACCTAGAACCAAATCTAAAGGATAAGACTGATCCAACATAGAAAACAAGGGGTTGGTGGAAAGGAGGAAACCTAGATACCTCAACAATGAATACCTATTGAACCCCGAACAATTATGAAATGGACTTTGGAACAAGATTACAGAATGAGTTTTGGGAGGAGATAATAGAAAACAAAAACATTGACCAATTGATTGGATAATTCAACCCAAAGGCACTATAATGATCAAAGACTACAAAGAAGAAAAATTATCACATACCTAGAGAGATACACCATAACTACAATGAATATCGAATACTGAATGGATCGATATAAATTTTTTGGAGACACCAACAATTATTAGAAATTTCCATGGGCTAAGATAGAAATCATATGGAATATGAACCAAAATAAAACAGCCACTAGACTATTTGAGAAACTGTACACAGGCTGTTAAACATCGTGTAACTAGGTTACACGACTCATAACCATCAATGTCCCATGTATGCTAGAAAACCCATCACCTATGATTAAAATCTATTAATTAAAACATTCATGACATGAAACATCTATTCATAGTTTATGAAATTTCATAGTGTTAATTCTTTCACGACTTGCATCTAGTGTCACTTACAGGTCATTTAACCTTTTTACACAACATGAAATCCTCATAAAACCAATAGAAAAAAATATTGTTAAAGAAAAGAGATCAACAATACTCTGAATTGACCATTATATTTATCCTCCCAATTTATTCACAACCCCATAAAGAAAATAATATGAATGAAAACCCTAAATTGGTTAAAGATATACCTGATCAATTAGTAATGGGATGTAACACTAAATGCGAAAGGTATCATAGTGGGTGTCACAAATATTATCCACCAAAACATGATATAGAAGTGGTGGGATAGCAATAGATGACTATATGAATGATTCACCTTCCTCATCCATAGGGTAAACTGAATAATGATAACTTCTTTCACGCTACTCTCAACAACTAGGAAGAAGTTATTGTACTAAGAGAATCTTAAACCATGTTCCCCTTCCAAAGAGTATAAAATATCATAAATTCATAATACTGGTGGATGTCTAACCATCATATCTATCTCAGGGTGTGATCCTTCTTCATGAATATATACATGATACACCTAGGTCAAAATATTTGATAAAGTACTCACTCATAAGAGAGTGTCACCACATATTCCGGGTGAATTCCACCACTCCTACCTCCAAATCCTGGATCATATAGTTTTTCTCATGTGATTTCAATATCAAGAAACCATAAAAAATAATTTCCTATATATATATATCCTAAGACCACCAAGACTAGTTTTAAAGGCATTAGAGAACCCTAAATACTCAACACCCTCATCTAGTAGTCTCAAGATTGGGGTTCCCAAAAACCTGTACCTAGAATCCGGAAAATCTATTTGGGTACACTTAATCAATTTAAAAGGCGACACCTTCGGGTAAAAGTTGTTAAGTGTGTTGTAATACTAGAGAACTTGGCTATGAATATCAGATAGTATCCTACCAACCCATGTCTTTTTAGTACCTTAGTCATGATCATGGGTGACTCCCAATATAGCATAGCCTATACATTCACTGATCCCACTGCTAACCCCTCTTTTGATATCACATGTCAAAGATATGAACCTCTCAATTAAAAACTGACAATTAGAGGGATTCCCATAAATATGGTACTCTCATATAACATTGAGAATCATCCTCATCTGTCACATTTACTCCTATTTGGATGATTATTACTCATGGATATCATCAATGAAGATGACCTTGAACCAATATTAGAATGGATAAAGGATTCAGTTCATGAATCCAATGAATAGTTCTAGGGGTTTTTTTAAACTAAAAGGAATCTCCATTTACTTGTACTGACATTATTGACATCATTGTTTCATGATTGGTATTCCTTCATCTTGAAAGAGGAGATGGGAATAGAACGATCTAAGGTCAGTTCTCAAGAAATATCTCTCCCCACTGAATTGGTTGAAGATGTCATAAATCTTATCTAAGGGATTCTTGTTCATTAGGTTCATTTAGTTTAAGAAAAGATTATAAAAAATACTCATTCTTTGTTCAACCAACATTGTGAGAAAAATTGGTTTTTTCCATGGTGATACACTATGTCTAAAAAAGTCTTCCATCTACAACTCTTTTAACTATATCTCAATCTCACAAAACTCTACAAAAGCCATCTAATATATTGGAATAGATATTAGTTCATTCCCGAGCATTATGTATACATATATTTATATCTCTCGGTGGGGGTCGATAAGCCTGAAAAATATTTTTGAAAGACTTTCTCAAACTCAACCACCACAATATTAAGCATAATGATAACAGAATACATTGATCCATGATTAATACTCAAAAACTAGTGATTAATCCTCTATATAAAAAATGGTATGATCATTTACTACATTCCATGTGTTTCCTTCTCACCAAAAAAAGAAAAACTCATCTAATCTATGTGGAAACACCGTATCCTCTTCCTGAAATAGTCAACCAATGCATGAACTATGTGTAGTAAATATATACAATGTATACCATCATAAGGATACATCACTTATATATATTCACCCCAGAGGAATATATCTCTATCAAGAGTAATTTTACACTATCAATAGAAGTATGTGATCAATAAATCTCTTTCGTTGGTTTCTTCAAATGATAGAGTTGAGATAAAGGATCAACATGAATCTCTAGGTCCATTACTAGGGATTTGGAAAGAAAAGAGTTTCTCTTTCCAAAGTGTATCATAAATTTAGCTAAAGTATAAAATATAGATATCATATCTATAATCATCTATAGAGAATCAGGGTCAAATGCCTGTAATACAGACTTTTATCCACATCCCTAACAACCAAAACTCTAAGCCTAGCGTGGACCATCTAGGGGTGGTGGTGAGAATAGACTGAAATTTTTACCAACTTCTAATGCCCTCCCAGATCATCTAACACATCAGCAACCCTACAAACAACCCATATCAAACACATTTCTCTTCCTAGTAGGTCTGTCAACTGTCTCTATATACGGAGTATGAAAGTTTTGAAAATCAAAAGATATACATCCAAGACCATATCAATTGTAACACTACTTATCCCTTATCTAATTAGAGACATCCTAATATCCCTAAACTGTATAGTGTCTTCCTTGAGACCACCTCCAAACAAATCTCACAATCCATAATCCCTTTTCTGGCCATTGGATACCATCTACCATTATCTTAGATCAAGTCTACCAACTACAATTGACAACTATCAGCGACTTCTCAACTATAAAGATATCAACTGTGAAAGCACAAATGACCACCCCAACATAAGTAGTAATATATAGAGGTGTTTCAAAATGATTATATCCCAATGTATACCATCCTTTCATGTTGTTCTTGTAATAAATCACCTCAAACATTATCCATAATGTATCATGATAGTTTATTGAAGCCTAAGGAATTTTCATCTACTATCATGATTCCCTATAGAAGCTATAGAAGCTCCAGTATTCACTACCAAAATACTAGGTTTTCGCAACACCACCCTTTAACAAGGCTAAATAAATCACTGATAAAGGGGTTAAATATAACACTACTAAAAAAGCGCTGATAAAGGGTACTTTTAACAATGCTAAAAAAAACTGTAAAAAGTGACACATTATCAGTGATTTTTTAGCGCTAATGAAGCATCCCAATTTATCAGTGATTTTTTAGTGCTGTTATAGGGGATCCTTTATTAGCTCTTTTATAGTACTGATGATAAGGGGGCTTTATCAGCACTTTTTTCCTAGCACTGACAAATTGTATATTTCAAAACAAATCATAAAAAATAATATATTGATATATAATTATATTTATATTGATATAAATAAAATATATAAATATATTAAATATGTTTTAGATCGATTATATATGTCTTAGATGTAAAAAGGGAACTCAGAGCAGAATTTATGATTGTTTGAAATTGAGAAACCCTCATAGAACCTAAAAACCAAAGAAACCTGTAACTCTCTAAAATAGCCATAACTTCTTCTATAGGTGTCAGTTTGAGTGTTGTGAACAATAAAATCAATGCTCATAAGGTAGGTGAGTACCACGTCCAACCGAATCCTTCATATGATCAATGAAAAGGATGATGTATCAGGTATACCACTCTAAAAAACTCCAACTTCAAATGGCAATAACTTTCACTCCGGGTGTCTTTTTGGGATCTTCAACATATCAAATCAAAGAAGTGAAGATATCTACATGGGAGACTAACTATAAAAATGTTCCATTCTCACCATGGACCCTTAGATCCCAAAAAACCATCATAAGGCCTCCAAAACTCGATTTTTGGGTCTGGTGCCCTATCGAATGTTTCTTAAAATGGTAATAACTCTTGATCCATCTGTTTGTTTTGCCTCATACGCCTATTATATCATAGTTTTTTCCACAAGATTTATTTTTTAATGGCCATGAATCTAAAATGGACACTCAGATGATAAGTTATGCTTATTTCAGTGACTCTTCTATTTGTTAGCTTTTTCAAGTCACCATTTCTAGAACTTGTTCTGTGTCTGCTATTTTTTCAAATAGCTGTAACTTATAATCTTCATGTCCATTAGGCCTCCACCACCTATCATATATAATATCATATGAAGATCTTCTATTTTACTAGTTGTGGATCAAGGATGGACTCTCAGATCAGAATTTTTTTGTTACCCTATGTTTAGGGTTTATTGGACTTTACGACTGTATTTACTTGTTTTGAGGGTTTCTCCATTTTTTGCCATTTTTCATGTTTTCCCGGATTTTTATCATTTTCCATAATGCACAAATATTTATAATCAAATATATAAAAATATATACATATTTTCTTGTATTCGCACATAAACATTTAATTTTATAAAATAAATAATTAAATATATTTACATATAAAATATATATCTTAATATATAAGCCTTATCTAAACAAAAAACTAATATCCATTTTATTTAAAAAATATATATGAATATTTATTTACCTATATAATGAATACTTGTATATATATGTGTCTGTGTGTGTGTGAATTTGTGTTGACAAACTGATAAATATTATTTATATATTCTAAACATATGTATATACATATTAATTTATAATATTTGTAAATATATATAAATATGTATAATTATATATACAGATACACATATTATATATACACACATATGTCTGTGTGTGTGTTGAATATATGTATTTATTTATTTATAAACACACACAGAAAAGCATATTTTATAAATGTATTTAAAACTAACATTATAAATATATATTAATATATGAATAAATATATTAATATTTAAATATAGCTGTATATATATATATTAATATTCATATATATATATAACAAAGAAAATATATTTTAATTTAACTATATATATTAATATATATATATATATATATTAATATACGTGTAATTATGAATAATTATATATATATATATATAAATAAATAGACATATTAATAAATTAAGAACAAAGAAATACTATTTAGTGGTAAATGCTTAGGTGCGTAGAAAACAAGTCATGAGTTTGAATCCTCGGGGAGGTAGGTCATGCGCCTCGGTAGAATAAGGGCTTGTTTTATTAAAGGGCGGGCTAGCGCTGTTAACGGGGGGGGGGGGGGGGCGTCCGGGCTGGGGTGGAGGGGGGAGGCGATGTAGGGGGTTTTCAATAATTATTAAATCCCCTCCCCAAATTGTATAATTTTTTTAATTGTTTATTGTTTTTTAAGATTTATCTATCCTTTTTAAAAAATCAATGATAAAAGTGGTCTTTTATCAGCGCTAAAAAAGTGCTTATAGAGGACCCATTTATAAGAACTTTTTAGCACTGATAAAATGGATCTTTATTAATTATTTTCTATCACTGATAAATGGGACCCCTCCCTTTATCTTCATTGAGATTAAAAAATATTTTTTAGAGCTACAAATAAACATTTCTAGTGCTGATAAAGGCCATATTTTATTTAGTGATTCTCACTAGTCAAAGTGTTTCTAGAGAGAGGTTTTCTCTAAAAAGATTCTAAATCTAGGTCTATTATTGGGTCTTCTCATTGTTTGATAGATTCAATAGACTCCACCATTACCCTAATGAACAATGATAATTCTCGTCAATAGAAGCACCATATGGTCTATAGTTTTCCTAATAGGGTGAAAAACTCATGTAACAAATCAAGCTATACATTTTTTGTATTGGGTATTGGATCACCCCAAAACCAAAGGTTTCACTTCCTTAAAAACTCATGAAGTGTTCCCAACTAGCTTGTCTCATCCATAAGTACTGCAGGTATGACGTAATTCTCAATGGGTGGTGGTAAAATCGGAAAATCATAAGGAAGTTTCACACCCTAAATTTGTCTATGTTTCAAAGCATCGTCACTAGGTGGATCACCCACATGATCCTACAATAAAATCATAGAATGAAATATTTGGGGATAAATCTAGAAATAGACAAGTTGTACAAAGTTCAGGCATGTATTTTATGATTTGACACAAGAAGGACATGTTAAATGCAAACAATTAATAAATGATTCATGTAGAAATGATTTCAAAAACTAGTGCTTATATGTAATGAGTTAACAAGAAGGTTATATGTGTCTCACAGAATGGATACATAAATCACAACATGAACACTAGATTCCCTCTCATGGGATTCAAAATCTACACACTTTAACACCATTTCTATTGTTCCCAAACCAATATCATAGCTAGAAAATCACTAATATCCAATTCGAGGATGTAACTACTCCAAATCAACTTTGTCATGACCAAAACCAATTTGGACTTATTGTCTAGAAATAGTTAGAGTGTCAAAAAGAATGTATGACCCTAAAAGTCCAAGGGTTAGACAAAATCATCATTTAGTCATATGAACCATGTTGGAGGCCATATACTATGTTACATGTACAAACACACATCCCTAAGAACCCAAAAAATAAATAAAGGTAAAATACAATGGATAAAAATGAATTCATATATATATTTATATATATATATCCTATAATCAAAGTATAAAAATTGTACCCGAAATAACATTGGGATAATTGAAATCCCACCAAAACTATAAAATAAGTCCAACATGAATGAAGAAGTAGATATTAATCAAATGAAAAACCTAGTACGGACCATTTTCTTTCGATATAAACATTCATTTGTCTACTCTTGAGATATTAAAGACTCACCTTTCATCTATATAATTCATAAAATGTGTGGGAAGAGGCCATGTAAGTGTGAGTATAACAATACCTAATAGGACACCATGAAATCAAAAAACATAAGGAATCAAAATATTTGTATTACAATCATATGGGAAGGTCAGTCAAAATATGAAATACACATTAATAACACCAAGATATATTTATGATGGACACTAAGTCTTATGGTATGTTCACAATTTCTTTAAAAGCCTAAAATTCTACTCAATGTTTCATACTAATGCTTGCCTGGGGGAACTCACTCCCTGATCCTGATAAAGATGATGGTGTTCATTCTATGAGTCATTTTAGTCAAGCATCGACATGCTTTTATATTTGATAGAACTTATAAGTGATATATATATAGATAGTAAATAAAACCTAAGGCTTTGAGGGACACCAAAAAGGTCATGGACCATCACAATTAGGTTTGACTCATGACTAATGCAAGAACACATCCAATAGGCTATGGGATAGAGACTATTTTCGAGTAGGCATATCACAGAAATTGAAGGCATTAGCCTAATTTACCTTTACAAACACACACACACATCCAAGCCTATACATTGGTAAAATGTTAAACAATTGAAAATTTTCAAGCATGAATCTGTGATCTCAGAACTGTATATGAGAGTAATGTACTAAAAGAGGTAAAAGTCCAAATATATGCCCAACTAAATATTGTACAAAGTCCAAACATCTCCATCGGAGAGGACTACGATAAAATAAATGATCCTACCAAACAGCGTGATCTATCAAGATCAAGCTATTCTCCCCCACTTCATATCCTCCCAGTACACCATAAAAAGGGGATGTAATCGGCATAAGACATGAAATGTGTGGGTAAATAACATGCAGGTTTGAGTAAAACAATATCTAGCAAGACACCCAAAAAAATCACCAACTACACTCAATTGAATACCAATTATTATAGTAATTGTATAATAGAAACACCTGAATATGTTTATAAAGGAAACCACCCCACCATCTGATCATAACCTACTTCCTTCCACATAATTCAACATGAATAAATTCTCTTTATGGTAGAATACACTCCATTATCCTTGCTATAACCAGAGACACTAATAAAAGAGGTCAAGAAAATTATCCTACACTATAGAAATCCCACTTTCCTCAGAAGTCCCTATTATTCGTATTGGGGTTCGCTCTTGTAACAGCCCAATATTTTATAAAGAAATATTCTTTTTAATTTTATTAATGTCTTGTGTTGTACGCTACACCAAAAGGAGCTTACACAACACGCATCCTTGTCTTGCCTTGCATTACATGCAATCGCGACCTTCCTCGATAGCGTGTGTAAAACGCAATACCGAGTTTCACTAAACAACGATATGCTATTAAAATATTATTAAAACTACCCGTTATGAATAGTAATAACCACTTTTTAAAATTCTGTAAATCTTATTTTTCAAAATGAACTTCATTTTTGGATTCGGAGTATCGAATTTAGCCTAAGGTGAAATTTTGGTACTTTTCGGATAACTTTCATATTCTGATGAATAGTGAAAATTACTAATTTATAATTAAAAACAACTTTTTTAATCGAAATAATTAATAGTGATAAATTATTAATTTGAGTGGTTTTAAAGTATATTTAGAATATATTTTTACAATTTAATACAATGTTGGTCATTGGATGTAATTTCACATTTAAACCAGTTATAAACAAGTATCAATCTTTTGATAGTTATTATCTCTTAAAAACACGCCATTTGTTGTAACAGCGGAAATTAATTATAAAATTAATTAATGCAACTTATATGTTTGGAATTTTGTAAAATAGAAATCATTTTTGAATTCGGAATATCAATTATAGTCTAGGGTGAAATTTTGGTACTTTTCTGAAAACTTTCAATTTTTGATGAATAGTGAAACCACTAAGTGGTAGGTTAAAAACTGAATTTTGCATAAAACTTAATTTTACCGCTTCTGTGAATGGAATTTCGAAAATCCGAGAGACACGGTTAATATCAAGGACTAAAATGTGGTTCAATGAGATGAAAATAATTTTTGGTGAATAGTAACTTTTTACTTTTTTTTACCGCGGTTAATAGTAAATAAGGTAACTAAGGGTAAATATGATATTAATATTACCCTAAAACATGTCCTAATTCTATTGGACAAGTGTAATTCGACCAAAAACAAACTTAGGAATAAAATATGACCATTTAGGCCCACTTGGATTAGATTAAGACATTTATTATTAATTTATTTAAAGAAAGGTTAAAATAGTTAAAATCAAAGTTTAATAAGTAAATCATTTTTAATATGGGGTTATACATAAGATAAATTCGATTGTAAATATTCATTAGAAATCTAAAAAGATTTACTACATGATGGTATTTTATTTGTAATTTTTAAAAATCAAATAATTTATGACACAAAGATGATGCAGTAATTATCTTGTTAATGAAATATTGACATAATTGATGTTATAAACACCAAAATAAATGTAATTTGAGACTTTTTATGAATTAAACTAATTTTCTAGATTACTATGATATATTAGTGTTGATTTAATCAACTTGGTTCGAACATATAATTCTGTTATGACTTTCACAAAAAATCATGTATCAAATAGTGTCAAAATTGACACAAAATAGTTTTTAAATCAAATATTATATTATTAATTGTTATTTTATTTCTAAAAATCTAAGGTTCGGCCAAATGACTTAGATAAGGATATATATATTAATAATAAACAATTTGGGGTTCTTTTGGCATGTTATAGTAAGTGTATTAACCATATAGTGAAAGAAAACAAAAAGACACGGTAAAAGTTAAATTATTTAACTTAGAGTTAAATCTAATTGATAAGGTTTAAAATAATATCCAAACATGTCTAAATTTGATTGGTTGATGAGATTACAACCCTATCTCATCTAATCTTCGAATATGAGTCATTTTTGGAGGTTTTTAAGTGGGTTTAGATTTATTATAAATTAATATTTTTAAGAATTCCTAAGGTGCCCCTCTCCTCCCCTATAAAAGGACACCTCCTCCCCCTCCTCCTCACACCAAATTGAGCACTCAAGCTCGGCCAACCCCTGCCAAAATCTCTTCTCCACTTCCCTGGCAACATCCTAGAGGTTCTGGTCTTACTCAAAGACCAATTTTAGTTCCCTAAGAGGAGGTCTCCAAAAGGCGCTTCAAAGAAGAGGTAATTACCGTTACCAATTCTTTCATCTTTATTTCTTCTTCCACTTCTTCTTCTTAGGTTGTTTCATTATGAAGTAATAACATCAGTATCACTCATATACTGATATGTTATTATAAGTATGAAACAAACCTATTTCACCATCTATCCATCCTACGGAAAAAGAAATCACCGCGCGTGCGTACGTACGGAATACCGTCTCCACGCCGTGGTGTAATCTATTTTCCACCACCACCTTACATGGATGGGTATAATGGTGTAAAGAATAACTATACATAGTTATTACAACATCATATTTATTCTGATATATTGTATAATCCACTCCAATTCAGTTCAATATTTATGGAAATGATATCATCGTTCGTGCGTACGTACGGACTACCGTCTCCACGACGCGATGAGATTCATTCTCCATGTTAACCATTTAAGAATGATTATAATGTATATATAAGAAATAATAATGAAATATATGACATTATAAAGCTACTGGATTTATGTATATATACATATGTATGTCATCTACTTACTTCCATTTCAAGACAATAAGGAAAGTAAAACAGCGTTCATGCGTACGTACGGACTACCGTCTCCATGAACGGTGTTTTTCATTTTATTTATCTATCTATTATATATATATATATATACTGAATATATATGATATATAAATCATATTTTATATTCTGGAAGTAATTAAATCATGATATAAGTAATAATGATGTCAAGAACAACAAGTCAAAACACCTAAGATAAATGAAACGATTTTACCCAAAACGCTTCTTTAACAGGGAATTTACAAAAGAACGGGTAATATAATCTTATAAGTGAACCATATATGATATCATAACAATGAATATGATTCTGGAATAAGTCAATAACATGATTTAAATCATTATACAGGAGGTTTGGACACTTACAAAGCAAGTCGGACCTAAGGTAAGGGAAATATCACAATCTCATTTTTATCCGAGATTGTTTATTCGTAAGTATTTACTGGGGTGTATTTTATCATCCACATCCATGTTTCATCAATATGGAATATTATTTCCATCCACCTACAATTTTTTAAATCCAATTTTACCCTTCTATGAGTTTTTAGTAAAAGATATGAAAGGAATCTTTAGCCGTTTTTTTATACGAGGTACTTTTTGACTTTTCCGACAAAAGTACGAAGAATGTTTTTTTAACTTATACGGCACGAACGGATTTCTACTGTTTTAAAAAGCCTTATTTTCATGAAGCTTCCTCCAAAAGATTTCATGACTATTTTTAATAAAATCTCTTTCTTTTAAAATTGCATGATGTTTTTTGAAAAGAAATTGATTTTGAAGAAGAAAGGATATTTTCCTCAAGAATTCAATTCAAGTGTTTTATCAAAATTATTTTCCATATAAGATAATAAAGGGTTCTGTTTCTATCCATATTTTTACATTGATTTGGCCATTTTATGATGGAATTATGTTTATGAATTCCTTTATCTTATATGAATGGTTTTATGATGTCATGTTGTTTAAGAATCCCATTTTTATTACATGGGTTATGCAATGATGTATGATTTATGATTTTGTGGCACACATAAGAATGGATTCATTAAGAGATGGGTGGGACCTATATCTCCCTCCAATGCATTGGGTAAAGATTTTATATCTCATGAGATAGACATGGCTGGAATGGTAGGTTATACCGGTTCAGTGAAACAGGACTGAAACGAGGATTACTCGATTCAGAAAGGGACTTTGTCCACTAAGATAGTCTTGGCAATGAGTCTTGACTAACAAGAAATGATTCTCTATGATTATGTGTGTATGCCACAATGAGTAATGTTTTATGTTATGATTTCATTTCACTACTATGATTTATCCCATGTTATGAAATTATGCTCTCTTTTGCAGGTTAAGATTTCCAAAAATGTTATGTTCTTATGAAAATTATGTGATTGATATTTCTTTTATTTACCCTTACTGAGCATTTGAGCTCACCCTTTTATGTTTTCTTTTCCCCAGGATATAAAGAAAGGTTTTAGGTAAAAAAAAAGAAGAAGATCCTTATGGGAGATGTTGAAGATCTTTCACCAGGATTAGAAGATTATATTCCGAGTTTCCAAAGACACTAAACTATTACGATCCTTGTGTGTGTGTTTTTGTTATGTACTAAGTATTCCGCAAAAGTAATGTAATGTCCATGTACGTCAAGATATGGGTCTCTACAGTTGGTATCAGAGGAAAGGTTTAGTCAACCTTTGGAAACTAGGATGCGAAAACGTTAGTGAGATCCCTAGAGATATTTCTAAGGTATGTCTAGGGATGCCCCTAAGGATAAGTATACGTATAGGATATAGTTCTAGAACTATGGTAACGATATTAGATTAAACCAATAATGATAGATATTTAAGTTACTCCCCCTTTATTACGATTTTTGCATCTAACACTATTCTCTTTGGGTTTTAGAAAATGGCTGGAAACAAGATGATTCACAATAATGGAGGATATGATGGACAATGGAATGATATTCTTCATGAGCAACCAAATGAAATGGGATTTGGATGTCCAAACATCATTATTATGCCAAATCAGCAATCTCACAACATGATCAATAAAGTAAAATTTGGTAAGTTTCCTGACTCGACTAATAAGAGAAAGATGGAGTTTCATGATGATCATAGAGGAAAGAAAGTTCAATTTCCCCTATGTAAATCATGTGGGAAGAGGCATCAAGGAGAATGTTTCAAAGGAACTGGAAGATGCTTTGGGTGTGGAAAAGAAGGACACAAAGCCAGTAAGTGCAAAGGAAAAGGTTCAGTTAATACCAGGGATGAGGATAATGGTATTGCTACGACATCAAAAATGGTTAAGTGTTTTAAATGTGGAATGTATGGGCATTATGCAAACAAATGCCCTAAGGGAAAGACTCATGAAGAGAATCAGTATGGTCATATGGGAAGTATTTATGTGGATGATGATGAAGAGACTACCAATGGTATGTGAGATGAAAGAATTGTTGAAGCTCGGTCAATGGTTTAAGAATGTAGTGGAATGATTACATGTTTATCATGTGTAATGTTGTATAAGTAATCTCATGGTACTATGGAATAAAGAGACATGTAAGGATTGTAACATTGTTGTCTGATTAATGTTACCAGTATCCATGAAAGGTTATTCAGATATTTTTGGAATGAAGATGATATGCGCATAATGAAGGGATAAGGGGAAAATGAAATGTTTGACAGTATTCATGAGCTCATGATTGATATAAGGACTAAGTGATATCATGGTTTGAGTATATATAATTTTGAGGATTTCGGTATGTGAAAAGTGTTAACTTTTAACTGCATTCAAGTTTTCACTAAGGTTCAATGGGTATTCAAGAGAGTACAAGATTAAGGCCTTTAAATGTTTGGAATGTGACCAACAAGATATATCTTATGATATATGGGGATCAACGATGGTATTAAATCTCTGGTAATCGTTTTCACTATGTTATGAGAATGGACTGCAGTATTATGAGCCTAATGATTGGAATGAATTATGTTGGACATAAGTTAGTATTGTTTAAGGATAGAAGTTTTTTTTCGATATTATTGATGGGATGTTATAGTAATATAGTTTTATAAAAAGGACAACCTGCAGGACGGGCGACAGCCCATCGCTTCGGACAAGGCTGTGGGAATCGAACCCACAACCGAAGTGCGACTGGCCTTTATCGCCTACCACTGACCTACAGGAAGTCCCTGTTTAGTAGAAACTAGTTTTATTATATTAAGCAGTATGATATGTGATGTATAAATTCATTTTAGGAACCATATGTGATTAATCTCACTATAGAATGACTTATGTATATTTAATAACTCTTTCTAACCTTTTGTTTGAGACAGATGGAATGACCCATCATTCTATCACATGATCTGCTAACACTTCACGAATAACAAATTCAACTTCATTTATTTAAGAGATGAAGTATAAATTGTTCAAGGCACGAACAATAGTGAGATTTTACCAAAATAAAGTAAGTATTTATTCTAATTCAAATTCTTCAACTTTAGGGAAACGATCTTGAAAACCAAAAATGTCATCCTGGTGCTCTTATATCTGATTAATCCGATGGTACCTTAGATCGTCACAAATTTATGGATTTGTGATTGCTAGCTTTTCCATAGCCATGTTCTCTGCCACTCTCCATCAGAACATGATGGTTAGATTTCTCTTCCATATCCATATTTTCACCTATGTGGAAACCCAGTGATTAGTTTATTTGGGTAACCGTTACGTTTCATACTTTTTTTTTAAAGATAAGTTTTGGTATTCCTTTTTACGATGTGGGTTTCTATCAAAGAAACTTTCAAATAGTAAACCATTTATAATCCCGACGAATTTCGAGGGCGAAATTCATTTTAAGGGGGGTAGAATGTAACAGCCCAATATTTTATAAAGAAATATTCCTTTTAATTTTATTAATGTCTTGTGTTGTACGCTACACCAAAATGAGCTTGCACAACACGCATCCTTGTCTTGCCTTGCATTACATGCAATCGCGACCTTCCTCGATAGCGTGTGTAAAACGCAATACCGAGTTTCACTAAACAACGATATGCTATTAAAATATTATTAAAACTACCCGTTATGAATAGTAATAACCACTTTTTAAAATTCTGTAAATCTTATTTTTCAAAATGAACTTCATTTTTGGATTCGGAGTATCGAATTTAGCCTAAGGTGAAATTTTGGTACTTTTCGGATAACTTTCATATTCTGATGAATAGTGAAAATTACTAATTTATAATTAAAAACAACTTTTTTAATCGAAATAATTAATAGTGATAAATTATTAATTTGAGTGGTTTTAAAGTATATTTAGAATATATTTTTACAATTTAATACAATGTTGGTCATTGGATGTAATTTCACATTTAAACCAGTTATAAACAAGTATCAATCTTTTGATAGTTATTATCTCTTAAAAACACGCCATTTGTTGTAACAGCGGAAATTAATTATAAAATTAATTAATGCAACTTATATGTTTGGAATTTTGTAAAATAGAAATCATTTTTGAATTCGGAATATCAATTATAGTCTAGGGTGAAATTTTGGTACTTTTCTGAAAACTTTCAATTTTTGATGAATAGTGAAACCACTAAGTGGTAGGTTAAAAACTGAATTTTGCATAAAACTTAATTTTACCGCTTCTGTGAATGGAATTTCGAAAATCCGAGAGACACGGTTAATATCAAGGACTAAAATGTGGTTCAATGAGATGAAAATAATTTTTGGTGAATAGTAACTTTTTACTTTTTTTTACCGCGGTTAATAGTAAATAGGGTAACTAAGGGTAAATATGATATTAATATTACCCTAACACATGTCCTAATTCTATTGGACAAGTGTAATTCGACCAAAAACAAACTTAGGAATAAAATATGACCATTTAGGCCCACTTGGATTAGATTAGGACATTTATTATTAATTTATTTAAAGAAAGGTTAAAATAGTTAAAATCAAAGTTTAATAAGTAAATCATTTTTAATATGGGGTTATACATAAGATAAATTCGATTGTAAATATTCATTAGAAATCTAAAAAGATTTACTACATGATGGTATTTTATTTGTAATTTTTAAAAATCAAATAATTTATGACACAAAGATGATGCAGTAATTATCTTGTTAATGAAATATTGACATAATTGATGTTATAAACACCAAAATAAATGTAATTTGAGACTTTTTATGAATTAAACTAATTTTCTAGATTACTATGATATATTAGTGTTGATTTAATCAACTTGGTTCGAACATATAATTCTGTTATGACTTTCACAAAAAATCATGTATCAAATAGTGTCAAAATTGACACAAAATAGTTTTTAAATCAAATATTATATTATTAATTGTTATTTTATTTCTAAAAATCTAAGGTTCGGCCAAATGACTTAGATAAGGATATATATATTAATAATAAACAATTTGGGGTTCGTTTGGAATGTTATAGTAAGTGTATTAACCATATAGTGAAAGAAAACAAAAAGACACGGTAAAAGTTAAATTATTTAACTTAGAGTTAAATCTAATTGATAAGGTTTAAAATAATATCCAAACATGTCTAAATTTGATTGGTTGATGAGATTACAACCCTATCTCATCTAATCTTCGAATATGAGTCATTTTTGGAGGTTTTTAAGTGGGTTTAGATTTATTATAAATTAATATTTTTAAGAATTCCTAAGGTGCCCCTCTCCTCCCCTATAAAAGGACACCTCCTCCCCCTCCTCCTCACACCAAATTGAGCACTCAAGCTCGGCCAACCCCTGCCAAAATCTCTTCTCCACTTCCCTGGCAACATCCTAGAGGTTCTGGTCTTACTCAAAGACCAATTTTAGTTCCCTAAGAGGAGGTCTCCAAAAGGCGCTTCAAAGAAGAGGTAATTACCGTTACCAATTCTTTCATCTTTATTTCTTCTTCCACTTCTTCTTCTTAGGTTGTTTCATTATGAAGTAATAACATCAGTATCACTCATATACTGATATGTTATTATAAGTATGAAACAAACCTATTTCACCATCTATCCATCCTACGGAAAAAGAAATCACCGCGCGTGCGTACGTACGGAATACCGTCTCCACGCCGTGGTGTAATCTATTTTCCACCACCACCTTACATGGATGGGTATAATGGTGTAAAGAATAACTATACATAGTTATTACAACATCATATTTATTCTGATATATTGTATAATCCACTCCAATTCAGTTCAATATTTATGGAAATGATATCATCGCTCGTGCGTACGTACGGACTACCGTCTCCACGACGCGATGAGATTCATTCTCCATGTTAACCATTTAAGAATGATTATAATGTATATATAAGAAATAATAATGAAATATATGAAATTATAAAGCTACTGGATTTATGTATATATACATATGTATGTCATCTACTTACTTCCATTTCAAGACAATAAGGAAAGTAAAACAGCGTTCATGCGTACGTACGGACTACCGTCTCCATGAACGGTGTTTTTAATTTTATTTATCTATCTATTATATATATATATATACTGAATATATATGATATATAAATCATATTTTATATTCTGGAAGTAATTAAATCATGATATAAGTAATAATGATGTCAAGAACAACAAGTCAAAACACCTAAGATAAATGAAACGATTTTACCCAAAACGCTTCTTTAACATGGAATTTACAAAAGAACGGGTAATATAATCTTATAAGTGAACCATATATGATATCATAACAATGAATATGATTCTGGAATAATTCAATAACATGATTTAAATCATTATACAGGAGGTTTGGACACTTACAAAGCAAGTCGGACCTAAGGTAAGGGAAATATCACAATCTCATTTTTATCCGAGATTGTTTATTCGTAAGTATTTACTGGGGTGTATTTTATCATCCACATCCATGTTTCATCAATATGGAATATTATTTCCATCCACCTACAATTTTTTAAATCCAATTTTACCCTTCTATGAGTTTTTAGTAAAAGATATGAAAGGAATCTTTTGCCGTTTTTTTATACGAGGTACTTTTTGACTTTTCCGACAAAAGTACGAAGAATGTTTTTTTAACTTATACGGCACGAATGGATTTATACTGTTTTAAAAAGCCTTATTTTCATGAAGCTTCCTCCAAAATATTTCATGACTATTTTTAATAAAATCTCTTTCTTTTAAAATTGCATGATGTTTTTTGAAAAGAAATTGATTTTGAAGAAGAAAGGATATTTTCCTCAAGAATTCAATTCAAGTGTTTTATCAAAATTATTTTCCATATAAGATAATAAAGGGTTCTGTTTCTATCCATATTTTTACATTGATTTGGCCATTTTATGATGGAATTATGTTTATGAATTCCTATATCTTATATGAATGGTTTTATGATGTCATGTTGTTTAAGAATCCCATTTTTATTACATGGGTTATGCAATGATGTATGATTTATGATTTTGTGGCACACATAAGAAAGGATTCATTAAGAGATGGGTGGGACCTATATCTCCCTCCAATGCATTGGGTAAAGATTTTATATCTCATGAGATAGACATGGCTGGAATGGTAGGTTATACCGGTTCAGTGAAACAGGACTGAAACGAGGATTACTCGATTCAGAAAGGGACTTTGTCCACTGAGATAGTCTTGGCAATGAGTCTTGACTAACAAGAAATGATTCTCTATGATTATGTGTGTATGCCACAATGAGTAATGTTTTATGTTATGATTTCATTTCACTACTATGATTTATCCCATGTTATGAAATTATGCTCTCTTTTGCAGGTTAAGATTTCCAAAAATGTTATGTTCTTATGAAAATTATGTGATTGATATTTCTTTTATTTACCCTTACTGAGCATTTGAGCTCACCCTTTTATGTTTTCTTTTCCCCAGGATATAAAGAAAGGTTTTAGGTAAAAAAAAAGAAGAAGATCCTTATGGGAGATGTTGAAGATCTTTCACTAGGATTAGAAGATTATATTCCGAGTTTCCAAAGACACTAAACTATTACGATCCTTGTGTGTGTGTTTTTGTTATGTACTAAGTATTCCGCAAAAGTAATGTAATGTCCATGTACGTCAAGATATGGGTCTCTACAGCTCTCAAAACTGCTGGGGAACAATATAAACCCAATTGGGATCAACCTTCTATGTGTCGTATCATATTACAATGATACCAAAAGACAAATAGATATGTCCTTCTAGATGGAGGATCAATCCCCTTCTAATTTATGTCACAAAAATTAAAAAACGATGCCTAGGGAATTGGTCTCGCCCAAATTTACCCATGTTTTAGGGTTAAGCGGTCGCTTGTAGTTTTGCATGGGTTTCCGAATCCTCAGATACCTAAGAAGAAATCTATAGACATGTACATTCTATTGACTGTTCTTGGAAATAAATTTTCCAACTTTGGGTTGATTTTATATAAGTTTAAGTGAACACTAAGATTCATAAGTGAATTTAATTTAAAACAATGAGCTGATCATCAGTTATCACTTGCGGTGGATTGGATTAATTCCATTTTCAATTATTTCAATTTCTTATATTTGAGATGGGTTCATTTAAGGAGGTCAATCAATATCATCACTTACTGGTTTAATGCCTACACACCCTAATACTAAACACCTATACACTTGGAGGATCAAATTCCTGAGAACTTCATGTTAAAGGTTTGTATTAGCACTTGAATTATGTGTCCTTAAAATTCAACAAGGACAAAGTAGTTTTAAAATCATCAAATAAAAATATCAATTAAAAGAACTCATTTGACATCAATGAAGTGATAAATAACATAAAATCAAAACCCTTTACACTCTCTTGGATCAACCCAAAAAAGGGTTAAACCTCCATTTATGACTTGTTCTCAATGGAAGCAGAATGTAGACTTACGAGGGTGGAATTGAAGAAGTAAAAACAACAAAATAGAAATCAATCCACCATTTTGTGATAAATTTCACAAGGTATGGTGTGAATAAAATCACACCATAATGAAAGGAAATAAAAGTGATATGGAGAAGTATAGAATAAGAGGAAATAATTAAATGTTATTAAGAACTAATGTTAATTGAACAACTTACATGAGAGATAAATGTGATTAAAAACACAAAGCGACAACATAACACTACCATGAAACAAAGAAAAAAACATTATTAAATCATCCAAAACAACTACCTTAAATAATAATTTTAGGAGTCTTGGGTCCACCCTCCAATAGTGTAAGTGATTTGACTTGATTATGGTTGGTTTGGGGTGGTAGAAAGTAAGGGAGAGAAGACTTTTACACCCTTGACCAATAGTTTCAACTTGCTTGAATCCACTGAATAGAGGCGCCTAGATGACCTTCAAGACTGTTGAAATGGAGTGGGCCATAAAAGAGACAATTGAATCTATGAATTTCTAGTAACTCCCTATAATCTTTGAGCCAAACAAATTTTTGGTTTCCAAGATATAATTAAATTGGTGGACTGTTTTTCGGGGCCACAGAATATAGCATAGAATTTCATCTTCCACTTAGGATTCCTAGAACTCCATTAAAACATGAAAATTAGCTCTTGTCACTATTTAATAAAATTTTACCCATGATTTCCTATATTAGAAGTTAAATTCGAGAACCATTGGCATTGTATCTTGGCCACCACAGTCTATTTATTGGGCTGTTGTCCAGTTTACTTTGCCCAAAATGTGTTGGCAAGAAAGCCTAATTTGGTGGCCTTCCAATGTGAATCATAATGCTCTTAAAATAATTAATTTTTTCTTTATAGAATGGGATACATAAAAATAAATTATGAAAATAAAATCAAGACCATTTTTTATTTTAGGAGGTGTTCAAAAATGTGCCTTGAAATAGTACATTTTAAGAAGGAATTACACTCATAATGTGAATTAATATTGAAATTGTAAAATACACTAAAATGGTGTATATTAATAATAATTAACATGTATATTATATATATTAACTATGACTATTAGCCTCATTGAATTTCTAATCACACCCCTAGCATGAGATTTTCTATTCCCGAGCAAAATATATATCAAAAATATGAAATTTCAATTCCCCTATCCAAAAAAATTTTAATACAAAATGATCACCAATAACCATTATACCAAACAGTCGTGAAACACATAATAATATTTTAATACAGGATAGTTTCATTAGAATATCCCAATCCCAAGACCATTTATTTTTTCAAATTTATCACCATATTTATTCCAATATCAATTAAGTATGAAGATGTGTTGTGTATCACAATTGACATGGGGGTTAGTTTTTATTCATGGGGGAAATGATGGAAGTTCTAGGTGGAATAAAATTTCAATATTAAGAGAAGTATTCATTTTTTATTATATATATATATTATGAAATATTTTCATGGTAATTTAAATTGAACTCAATCGAGTAAACCCATGTAGAAAGAATTTTTCAATGACTCCTAGGCTCAAAGACCATAGGAAACCAAGTGAATCCCACATACTCATTCATAATCTTGAGTTAACTCAATCAAAAACATTTTCAAATTACAAAAAATAGAGATAAAATTAAAAACTCTGGGCCATACAACTACAGATTCATGATGCCCAAGTGCCAAAAGCCCCACATTAGGTCATTTCATTTCTCTACGCACACATTTATTGTTTTTTTATTTTTATTTTTTATTGAATACTCATATTAAAACTAAAATGATAACCAAACCTATGCTATTTATTTACGGTACCCCATGAACTCAAAATAATACCCCACTATCCAAAGGTCGTAAGTTGTGATTCTTTTTTATTTGGATGAAAATATAAACAACTAAATATCACATTATATTGCCACACTTTCCAAAATCTATGCTCATGAAATATACATGGATTAAAATCAGAATCTGGGTATGCTAAATTATTTGATCTCCAATTTCAAAGTGTGCAATATTTATTATCATATTCAAGGTTAAACAAACTTTTCCTTCCATTAAGGCACACTTTTTTTAAATCATTATTTTTCACACAAAAGAATTTTGTTTTTATTTCATCTCCCACCCAAAATAAAATAAAAATGTTCCCAATGATTGAAGAAATGAAAATTTTAATGGGGGTAGGGGTAGAAAAGAGGAGTTTTTAAAATAATTTGAATAAATAAATATGGAACAAATTCACCTGGTTTTTGATGATGAAGTTCCTGACACTCCTGATTATTCCTTTGATCTCCATGATACTAATGGACTCCTAGTGGAATATGGTAACAAATTGTGGAATTTTTGTATATAGTTGATTTACCTATAAAATTATATGACCTCAATAACCTCTTGTTCTCACTCAAAAAGTATATTAGAAACCATGAAAACCTGAGAGGTTCCCTTATTTAAAAGAAAACAAAGACAAAAAACATACCTATTTATATTAGCATACCAAATACTGATACTAGTATCACATAAAAATAATATATATATATATATATATATTTGAAATATAAGTATATAAAAAAATAGAAGAAGGAAGCACTATAAGTCGTAGGTGAGTGGAAAGCGCATGTGCCCCTGTCTCCCTTCGGCCTCGGGTTTGAGTCCCCACTATTTTGCTGGCTGTGACAGGGTTTTCCCCATGACCTATGACCTGTACTTTTAATTAGTTTTAATTTATATATATATATATATATTATTTTTATTTTATCCTACAAACACATAAAATTCATAATAAACTGATGATACATTGTATTCTTTTTAAATTTTTGGGAAACGTAATACTCAAGGATCACACTACGTGAAATAGATGAATATAGTGCTCCCCTTTCATACCCATCCATACTCATAATAGATGAACAAGCCAAAAATATGTTGTACTATAATATTCAGATTTAAATATAATTTTTAAATATAAAATTGATTTATTAATTATATTTGAAAATAAAGATGATTAAAAAATATTGGGAACATAAAAACCACGGGTTGCCTCTCATGTCGTGCTTTTGTTTAACATCATTATCCCGACATAAACCCCTAGTTTTATAAGTATTTTCCTCATATATGGATGTTTCACACAATTATTCATCTAAATCTTGTTTTTTGAATGGTTCAATGAATGGATTCACTCAATGACCATTAACTTTAAAGGTCTGACCATTGGTGGGATCTTGAATTTATACAGCCCCATGGGGGTACACCTTATAAACTATGTGTGGACTTGATAATCTGGGCCTCAACTTTTCCAGGTGTAAATGATGTTTAGACCTATAAAAAAATAGGTTTACCTCGTACAATATGTTTGGTTTTATGATTTTGAGATTGGTAGGCTTGAACTCTAACTTTATTTATCCTTGAATTTTCAAAAGCCTCCATCCTAAGTTCCAAATGTTCATTGAGATCTAATTTCCTTTTTTCGGAAAATGAGAGGTGATAATTCATTTTTTTAATTTCCCAAAAAGCCATATGTTAAATTTATACTTGTAAATGGAATTATTTTCCATAAAACAGTTCATATTGTTCCATTTCTAAAATCTTTTTATAGGCAGTTCTATATACCCAAAGAGAATCTAAGAGTTTTCTCCAAAAGTCTTTTCTTCATGAATTAACTATTTTCTAAAGAATCTGTTTGATTTCTCAATTAGCTAACTCAGCATGACCATTGTTCTATGGGTGGTAAGTAGTGGAAAATTTGTGAGAAATACCATACTTGTCCATGAGTACTGAGAATGGACGAGTGAAAAAATGAGTTCCGTGATAACTAATGACTTCCCTAGTAATTCCAAATCTATAAAGGATTTTTCTTCTTATGAAATCTAATCACATTTTGATGATCATTGGATTTTTTTAGGAATGTCCTCAACCCATTTGGAGACATAATAGATAGCTAAACGGTTGTACAGATATCTTCAAGAGTTTGGGTAGAGACACAATAAATCAATTCCCCAGTAGTTAATGATTTCAATCACTAAGATGTGAGTCAGTGGAATTTTATTTCTTTTTATGATGGACCCTAATTGTTGACAATTAAGAAAAATTTCGAAAATGTGTAGGATTCCCTTGAGAGGTCTGGATAGAAGAGACCACACTGAAGAACGTTAAAAGATGTTTTTTATAGGAAAAATTACTTCCACATGCCTCACTATGACAGAATTTAAGGGTGGACTCTTGTTCATATTATGGGACACACATCCTAATGTCTTGGTTAGGTCATAACTTATAAAGGTATGTATCATCAATCAAATAGTGCTTGTCATCAAATAGGAATTTTCTTCTAGATTGAGACCCAAATTATTTTTTAAAGACTTCTGTAACTAAGAAGTTGGCTTTGTCGGCATACCAATGGTAGTAACTCACATAGTATATCTTTTCATTGAGAAATGAATCAGATAAAAAAGGTTATTTGAGTTGTCTTTGAATTTCATCCTAAAGAGGTGATCAACTATAAAATTTTCAACACCCTTTTTATCCTTAATTTTTAAATCACACTCTTGAAGAAAAAGGACCCAACTAATCAATCTATCCTTGGAATCTTGTTTCTAGAGAAGGTATTTCAGGGTTGAATGGTTAGGGAAGACAATGATGGGTGATCATAAAAGATTGGACTTGAATTTCTCTAAGGAAAACTCAACAAGAAGAAACTCTTTATCAGTGGTGGTGTAGTTGATTTGTACATAATTTGATGATTTTCTTTCATAAGAAATGACACATGTATTTTTATCACACCATTGTGCTAAGACTACTCCTATAATAAAGTCACTCGTATCATAGATGACCTAAAAAGGAAGATTCTAATTTAGAGATTGCATGATAGGTGGATAGATAAGAGCTAACTTGATAGTAGATAATGAATCCTCATAACATTATGTCCATAATAATGGTGTATCATTTACCAATAGAGCACAAAGTGCTCTAGAAATAGAGTTGAAATTTCGAATGAACCTTATATAGAAACTAGCATGTCATAATAATTTCATAACATACATGATATTTTTGTGTGATGAAAGGTGAAAAATAATGTAAAACTTGGTATTATCCACTTCAATCTCCCTACTTGAGACTAGATGGCCAAGGACTAGTCCCTCTTTAACCAAGAAATGTCATTTTTCCTAGTTTAGGACCAGATTCATTTATTCACATCTTGATAAAACTCTCTCCAAATTCCATATAAATAACTCAAATGTATCCCCAAACATAGAAAAATCATCAATGAAGACCTATAAAAAATCCCTACCATATCTGAGAATATTCCCATCATACACCGTTGGAAGGTTCCAGGGGAATTGTATAAACTGAAGGGCATGCATTTGAAAGCAATGGTGCGGAATGGACAGGTTAATATAGTCCTCCCTTGATCCTCTAGGGAGACCTCAATTTTATTGTACCCTGAGTACCCATCTAAGAAATAGTAGAATGTGTAACCTATGACTCTCTCAAAGACTAGTTCAATAAATGGTATGGGGAAATGGTCCTTCTTGGTAAATGAATTTATCTTCATATAGTTGATGCAGACTCTCCAGCAACTACTCTACCTAGTTGGAAGAATCTCTCCATCCTTATTGGATATCACTATTATTCTGGCCTTCTGTGGAACCACTTTGATTGGTATAACCCACTCACTCTCAGATATGGGATATATGATACTTGGATTTAACAATTTCATAAGTTCTTTTATCACTACTTCCATGAGATTAGGATTGAGTCATCGTAGTGGTTTATGACATGGCATTGAATCAAATTCTAGAACAATCCTATAAGTCCTGATAAGTGGGATAATACTAGGAATATTAGACAGGGTCCATCCAATGGATTTCATGTGTTTTATATGGACATATAGAAGAATACTCTAATGATCGGTTTGAAGAGAACAAGAAATTACAGTAAAATGTGTACCATTTTCTCCTAGGAAGGTATATGTAAGTGCAGATGTAAGTTCTTTCAATCTAAGATCTGTTTGGATCAAAATTTCAACAGAAGATTGGGACATTGGCACAAGATAAATTTTTTTGAGTTTCATATAGGATTGATTCCCCATGTGTTGGATTTTCAGCTGCTATATTGGTTTGATTAGTGATAGGGAAGGGATTTGGAGTGGTATCCATGAATGTAGTTTCATGAAATATTTCACTGATTGTTGGTCTTAAGATTTCATCATACAAGAAATCTGAATGTTATTCTAGGAAAGGAGATAAAATTCATTCATGTGAATAAAGGAATTTAATCTCATACTGACATAAACATTCCTCAAACATTCCTTGAAGTTCTATAGATTCATTTTCAAAATCTTAATATCATTTTTACTTTATGAATATCCTCATCATCCACTATCTGTGATATGAAATTATAGATTTTCAAGTCTAGGCTCACGTTTCCAAAGGTGATCATCATGTTCCCATTTTGGACATAGATAATAGAGTTGATTGATGCAAGGAAGGGAAATCCAAGGATAATTGGGGTTTGTTCTTGTTTCATATGTTTGGATTGTTCTCAAGGACAATGAAGTCAGCAGGGTTGTTAAAGTATTCTAATTTTTCTAGAACATCCTTCAAAATCCCCTTTGGAGCCCTAATGCTATGATCAGCAAGTTGAAGTGTGACAGATTTGGGTTTGATCTCTTCCATACCTAACTAGTAGTACACACCATATGGAATGAGATTGACACCAGCACCTAGGTCACACAAGGTGTTGAAAACATTGTTCTCTCCTACTTCATCATTGGTGTAAAGATTTCTTGTGTCTTTTCATCTTTGGTGGAAGGGTTCCTTAGATTATTGTGCTAATTTTTTCTTCCATAAGTACTTGGTTCTAATGTGCGAATTTCATTTTAAATGTGTATAGGTTCTTAAGGTATTTGGATAATGCAAGAATGGTTTGAATAGAATCAAGGAGTGTAATCTTCAACTTGTCTTGTGATAATATTTCCCTCAATGTTTCGCTCAATTCAGGATTGTTTTTCCACTTCATCCATTGAGGAAATGGTGTAGGATGTGGGATTGTTTTTTGTAGAGTTATTTCCATTACATTTTTATCAGTTTTTTCAGTTTGATAATGTGATTCATTTGAATTTTTTTTATAGTTTTTATTTTAGATGGTTTTTGAATTATTTGTTCAGGTTTCTCAATTGATTTCCCAATTCTTAAAATTGTCACAACCTTTAGTTGTTCATGATTTGTTTGAGTGCAACATGAATTCCCCCTTAATTTTGATGGCGGTACCATATGAGTAGGAATGAGTGCCTTCCCAGTTTATTTGGTATTAATTTCATGTTTAAGGGATTAGAATTATGAGTTAATTTTCTCTATTTGTTTACAAAACTATTGAAGGAATGTTATTGGGACATATTGTGTTGAGGCTTATGCTGGTTGGTTTATCCCAGGAGGATACTTTGGTTGTTGGATGGGTTGTTGGTATTGGATATAAGGATATTGGTATTGGACTGGTTGTGGTTGGAATGGGTTATGGATTTTGAAATTCTATGTAGTGTACGGGTTTGGTCCTTGTTGTTGGATAGGTTGTTGTTTATCTTTCCAGTGGAATCCTGGGTGGTCATTATACCTTCGGTTGAATGAGTTTTAGTATTGGGTCTTTGGGAAGTTTAGTTCATTGACTCCAGTTTGTGGTCCTCCTAGAAGAACATCCTTGAAGGATGGAATGGTGGGGAAGTTGTCTATTTTGTGGTCTGGTTTGTCAAAAATTCTGAAAACAAGGTCTATAGTTTGTATTTAATGGATTTTCAAAAGGACTATATCTTCAACCTTCCTAGTGAGTGATAAGAGTTTATCACTAAGGATTTACTCTTCTTTATGTGTATGCATTCCAGTAGTGCTTTGTGTATTTTTAGAATAAGGTTATGTTCCCCATGTTTTTTTCATAAAGGATTTATAGATACTCATAACCATCATTTGGGGATTTGTTTTTAAAGGTATCATTACACATCATGGTAATTAATTGTTTGTTCCGCCAGCCCAACCCTTCATAGAAATTTATCACTTATTCAGGAATCAAAAAACCGTGGTGTGTAACCATGTTTAGGGTGTCTTTGAACTTCTCCCATGTTTCATAGAATGAATCTCCCTATTTTTCAAAAATGTTTTGGATGCTCTTTTTAAGTGAAATTGCTTTGTGGTGGGGAAAGTATTTTTTATAGAATTATTTTTGTAATTTGTCCCAAGAGTTGATGGATGATGATCTCAAAATTTTTAGCCAATTTTTAGCTCGATCCTTTAAAACAAAAAGGAATGATCATCATCTTTTCTGATTCTAGTTTATGTGGGGGACACAAGCTTTCTATTTTGTCATTGAACTCCTTAACGTGATGGAAAGGCATCTCGAACTCCATTCCATGGAATGTGGGAAGGTGATTTTGGAAAAGGGGGTTAAAGATGAAGTAGCAATCTCCCAGGGAATTGTGTCTAATACATGAGGAGTACATTGTCTAGGAAGGTGTGAGGTAGTCCATCATGGTTTGATTGCATTCCCCAAGTTTTTGGGTGCCTCGTTTGGATTTCCATATTGAATCCCACCTGGGTTTATGAGTTGGTTTCTTTGAGGAGATTCCATTTATATGGGATCAATTTTTGACTCTGGAGTATTAAGAAGATTAGGATCTAATGGAAAAAGTTTTGTTGGTGTAAAAGACTCCCCAACCCCTGGACAATCCACATTAACTAGATGGTTTGATTGGTCATAGGTGTAGGAAGGCATGCGCCAAAAGAAAACAACGAGAGAGGGGAAAGACAAGAGAATTTGGGCGAGAATAGAAGAAATGAGGGAGAATATATTAGGTGTTGAGGTGACTTACGTGGGTCCCTGGAAATGGTACCATAATTTGGTCTTTCCGAAATTTACCCATGTATTATGGTTAAGCACCCTCTGGTCGTTTAGCTTTTATTGTTGAATCCTTAGAGACCTGAGAAAATAAACCAATAGACATGTACATTCTATGGACTATTTTTGGTTATGAAGTGGCCAAAATTGGGATTATTATATATATTTCTTAGTTAAAACTAGGAGTCTTAAGTTAATTCACTTTATAAAAAATGAGTTGATCATAGGACATCACTTGGGGTGGATTGGATGCATTCCATTTAAAATTATTTCAATTTATTATATTTTAGATGGGTTCATTTAAGGATATAAAACAATATCATCACATACTGGTTTAATGCCTACACAACCTAATACTAATCACCTATACACATGGAGGATCAAATTCATGATCACTTCAAGGTAAAGGTTTGTCTTAGCACTTGAATTATGTGGCCTTAAAATTCAACAATGACGAAGATGTTTTAAAATCATCAAATAAAAATCTCAATTAAAAGAAGGGATTAGACATTTATGAGTGATAAATAACATCCAATACAACCCTTTATACTCATTTAGATTAACCCATAAAATGATTATACATCTATTGATGACATTTTCTCAGTGGAAGTGGAATGTAGACTTACGAGGGTGGAATTGAAGAAGTAAAAAACAAAAAAATAACAATCACTCCACTATTGTGTGGTAAATTTCACAAGGTATGGTGTGAATAAATTCACACCATGAGGAAACAATATCAAGTAGATATGTCTAAGAAAAAAATAATTAGAAATAATTAACTTTTATTAAGAACTAAGGTGAATTTAACAACTTACATGAGAAAGAAATGTGTTTACAAACACAAAGCTGAAGAATAACACGACAATGAAACCAAAGACAAAATATGATTAAATCCTAAAACACCAATTAATTAAATAGGAATTTTAATATCCTTGTGTCTATACCCCGATAGTAAAAGTCATATCACTTGAGTATATTAGGCCTTGGTTGGTTGAAAAAAAGTGAGAGGATACTTTTCCACCCTTGACCCGAAGTTGTAGCCAGCTTGCATCCACCGAACAGAGGCTCCATGATGAAATTATATATTTCAAAATTAAAGTGGGAAATAAAATAGTAAATTTAATCTCCATAAGTCTACTATCTCTCTATAAAACGTTTTCCTAAAATAAGTTATTTTTTCCATGATATGATTAAATTGGTGGGTGGTTTTTCAGGGCCACAGAATCTGGCCCAGAATTTCATCTTCAACTTCCAATGTAAATCTTCAAGGGATAAAAATAATTAATGGTTCCTTATATAATGAGATACCTAAAAATAAAATATGAGAATAAAATTAAGACCTTTTTTTGTTTTAGGTGGTGTTCATAAATGTACCATCTAATAGAGAATTTTAAGAGGGAATTACAATCATAATGTGAATTATTGTTCAAAGTGTAAAATGCACTAAAATGGTGTATATAAATAATAAATAACAATAATATTAAATATATTAATGATAAATATTAGCCTCATTATGTGTCTAATCACACCCCCAACTTGATTTTTTCTAGTCCAAATTAAAATATATCTAAAAAATATGAAATTTGAATTCCCTTTTCCAAAAATATTTTAATACACAATTATCACCCAGAACCCTTATACCAAAAAGCCATGAAACCCATCAAAATATTTTAATACAATATAGTTTCATAAAAATATCCCAAGTATAAGACCATACCTTTGTTCAAATTCATCTCCATATTTCATCTAATATCAATTAAGGATGAAGATGCGTTGTGTATCACAATAGAAATGGGGTTCATTTTTATTCAAGGGGAAAATGATGGAAGGTCTAGGTGGAATAAAATTTCAAAATAATGACATGTATTCAATATATATATATATATTTAAATTTTTTCATGTTAAATGAAATTGAAATAAATTGAGTCAACCCATGTAACGAGACATTGCAGATGACTCCCATGATTAAAGTCCTTTGGGAACCAAGTGAAACCCAAATACTCGAGCAATATCTCGAGTTAACTTAGTCAAAAAAGTAAAATAACAAAAAATATAGAAAAAATTACTAACTATGGTCTAGAAAACTATGGACTCATGATCCCCAAGTGCCGAAATCCATACATTAGGTCATTTCATTTCTCAACATGCAAATTTATTGTTTTTCATTGATTTTTTAAAAAAGACATATTAAAACTAAAATGATCACCAAACCTATGCTATTTATTTTGGGTACCACATGATCTCAAACTAATACCCCACTATAAAAATGATGTGAGTTGTGATTATTTTTTATTCGGATGAAAATATAAATAATCAAATATCACATTAGACAGCCACATTTTCCAAAATCTATGCTCATGAAATATACATGGATTAAAATCAAAATTAAGACATGATAAATTATTTGATATTAAATTTCAATGCATGAAATTTGTATTATCATGTTAAAGGTTAATGGAAATTTTCCTTCCATTAAGGAACACATTTTTTTCAATCATTTTCTTTTATGCACAAAAATATTTATTTCATCCCCCCCAACATAAAATAAAACTCTCCCTACTGATGGATGAAAAGAAAATTTTGAAGGGGTATAGAGGTAGAAGAGAAAATTTATAAAAGGAATTTTAATAAATTAACATGGAAGAAAGTCACCTAGTTTTTGAAGTTGATGTTCATGACGCTCCTGATTGTTACATTGATCTCCATGCTTGTCAAGGACTCCTAGTGTCAGATGGTAGAATATTTTGGAAGTTCTAGATATAGATGATTTCCCTATAAAATTATTTGACCTCATTAGCCTCTTCATCCCACTCAAAAACTAAATTAAAAACCATGGAAACCCCAAGAGGTTCCCTTAATTAAAAAGCAGACAAAGACAAAAAAACATACCTATTTACATTAGAATACCAAAGTTAAATACTAGTATCACGTAAATTAATAATAATAATAATATTATTATTATAAGTTAAGTATTAGAATATATATAAAAGGACGACTTTGCCGGTTTTGACAGGGCTTTTCCGGTTGTGACGGGGTTTTCCCCCACGAACTACGACATATCCTTTTATTTTTTTAAAATATTATTATATTTTTTGTATTTTTGTTTTAACTTGAAAACAAATAAATATAAAAATAAAATGATTATACATTGTCTATTTTTTAAATTTTTGGCTAAGGTAATCCTCAAGGATCACACCACGTGACACAGAGGAATATGGTGTTCCCTTATTATACCCATTCATACTCATAATTTAAAGAAGATGTCTATATTATATGGTACTATCATATTCCAAGTAAAATATTTTTTAAATATCAAATTGATTTAATAATCATATTTTAAAAATAAAGATGATTCAAAAATATTAGGAACATGAAAAAAACAGGTTGCCTCCCCTGCAGTGATTTTGTTTAATGTCGTTAGCCCGACACATACCCATAATTGTTTAAGTATTTTCCTAATCTAAGGTTGTTTCAGAAAATTCATCATATACTTCATGTTGTTGGAATTGTTTGATGAATAGTTTGACTTTATGACCATTAACAATAATGTTTTTACCATTGGTGGGATCTGGAATTTCTAAAGCCCCGTGGGTGTATACCTTATGCAATATGTATGGACCCAACCATCTTGAACTTAACTTTCCCATGTGTAGATGAAGTCTAGAGATATAAAAAATAATAGGTTTACTCAGTAAAATGTTTTTTGTTTTAATATTTCGATATTTCTATGCCTGAACTATAGCTTTATTTATCATTGAATTTTCATAAGCTTTCATCCTATGCTCCCCATGTTCATTGAGATCAAATTTCCATTTCATTCGGGCCAATGACAGGTTATAATTCATTTTCTTAATTGAACAAAAACCCTTATGTTCAATTTCAACTAGTAAATGAAATGCTTTTCCATAAACTAGTCTATATGGGGGCATTCCTAAAATGGTTTTGTATTGTGTTCTATAAGCTAAAAGAGAATATAAGTGTTTTTTCTACCAATCTTTCCAAGATGGATTAAACATTTTCTCAAGAATTTATTTTATTTCTCGATTGTCTAACTCAGCTTAACCATTGGACTATGGGTGGTATGTAGTGGAAACTTTGTGAGAAATTCCATACATGTCCATGACTTCTGAGAATAGATGATTGAAAAAATGAATTCCCCAATAACTAGTGATATACCTAGGAATTCCAAATCTAGAGAGGATGTTTTACCTGAGAAATAAAATCACATTTTGATGATCATAAGATTATTTAGGAATGTTTTCAACCCATTTTTAGACGTAATTTATAGCTAAAATTATGTAGAGATATCCCATAGTGTTTGGGAAGGGACCCATGAAATCGATTTTCCAATAATCAAAGATTTTAATCAATAAGATGGGAGTGAGTGGCATTTGATTTCTTTTTTTGTGATGGAGACTACTTGTTGATACCTAGTATAGCTTTGAAAAAATATGTAGGAGTCCCTTGAAAGGGTGGTATCGAAGAGACCACATAGAAGAACCTTAGTATAAGATTCCTACATGAAAAGTGACATATCCACAACTCACTATGAAAGAATTTAAGGGTGGACTCTTGTTTAGATTCAAGGACACCCCTCTAAATGAATTTTTCTGGGTAGAAATTATAGAGTTGTAGATCAGAAAAGTCATAGTGCCTAACATCAGAGTGGAATTTACTTCAAGCTTAAGACCCTTTGAATTTTGGAAGGACTCTTGTAACTAAGAAGATGGCTATGTTGGCATTCCAAGGGAAGTCACTCGCAGAGTATATGTGCTCTCTGGGAAATGAATCAGACATAGATATGTGATTTGAGTTGTCTTTGAATTCCATCCTAGAGAGGTTATAAGCTAAAAAATTTTCAACACCCTTTTTATCCTTAATGTTTAAATCAAACTCTTGATGAAGAAGGACTCTCCAAATAAATATATATTTGGCATCTTACCTTTGGAAAAGATATTTCAGGGATGAATGGTCATCAGAGACAATGTTGGGGTATCCTAAGAGATAGGACCTGAATTTCTCTAAATCCAATACAAGAGAAAGAAACTCTTTCTCAGTGGTGATGTAGTTTATTTGTGCATTATTTAATTATTTTCATGCTTAAGCAATGACACATGTTTTTTTAACACACTGTTGTCCTAAGATTTATCCTACAACAAATTCACTCGCATCACACATGAGATAAAAAAGAAAGTCTCCAATTTGAAGATTGCATAATATGTGGAGAGATAAGAGCTGACTTGACTGGGATTATCGCAGGAATATTAGACAGGGTCCATCTAATGGCTTTCTTGTTTTCATTAAGGAAATCTAGAATCATCCTATCATGATCGGCTTGAATAGAATAAGAAATTACAATATTATTTGTTTCATTTCTTCCTAGGAAGTCATACTTAAGTGAATATGGACGTTCTTTCAATTCATGATTAGGTTGGTTAAAAAGTTTAGCAGAAGATTGGGACATTGGCTCAAGATCATTTTTTTGAGTTTTATATGGGATTGATTCCCTATGTATGCGAGTTTCAACTACAAGAATGATTTGATCAGTGTTAGGGAAGGGAGTTGGGTTGGCCTCCATGAATGTGGTTTCCTGAAAGATTTCACTGATTTTCAGTCTTATGATTTCATAATAGGAGCAATCTGAAAGTTTTTCTATCCATGGAGATTAAATTCCATCATGAGAGTAAAGTAATTTCATCTCGTCATGAAATAAAAATTCCCCAAATATTACTTGATGCTCTATGGATTCATTTTCAACTGTTCAAATCAGTTTTACTTCATGAATATCCTCATCATCCCTTATTTTTTATCTTTCAATATAGATGTTCATATCAAGACTCATGTTTCCAAAGGTGATGGTCATGTTCCCATTTAGGACTCGGATAATAGAGTTGATTTTTTCAAGGGACAACCAAGGATAATTGTGTTTTGTTCTTTGTTTCTTATGTTTGGATTGTTTTAAAAGACAATGAAGTCATTAGGGTAGATGAAGTTTTCTACTTTTACCAGAACATCCTTTAAGATCCCCGTGGTAACCCTAATTCTTGGATCAGCAAGTTGAAGTGTGATAGATGTGGGTTGGAGCTCTTCCAGACCTTACTAGAAGTACAAATCTAAGGGAATATGATTGAAATGGGCACATTAGTCATAGAATGATTTTTCAACATTGTTCTATCCTACTTCAACATTAATGTAAGGAAATCATGGTTATTTCATATCTAGTTTACGGGTTCCTTGGATAGTTGTGCTAACATTTTATTCTAGAAGGACATGGTTCATATGTAAGAATTTTCTTTTTAAATGAGCAGAGTTCCTTAAGGTATTTTGAGTATGTAGGAATGGTTTGAATTCCATCGAGGAGTGGAATTTTCAGCCTAACTTGTGATAATATTTCCCTCAATGTTTCACCCAATTCAGGCTTGGTACCCCTCATGCGTCGAATAAATGGTGCAGGTTATGGGATTGTTTTTTGAAGAGTTTTTTATTTCACATTGTTTTTAGTTTTTATTTCAATTTAATCTCGTGGTTCATTTGAATTTTCATTAGATTTTAAATCTTCATATGGTTTTTAAATTATTTTTTCAGGTTTATCATGTGATTCCCCACTTCTTAAAACTATCATAGCCTTTAGTTGTTCATGAGTTGTTTGAGTGAAACATGAATCACCCCTTAATGTTGAGTATGGTACTTCTTGAGTAGGTATGGGTGACTTCTTGGTTTTTATATTCTATAGTTCATGTTTAAGGTACGAAAATTCTGAGTTCATATTCTCCATTTGTTCACACATCTGGTTAAGGATTGGTAGAGGGACAGATTGGGTAACTTCTTATGTTTGTTGGTTTATCTAGGGAGGATACTTGGGTTGTTGGATGTATAGTTGGTATTGGACAAGAGGATGTTGGTACAGGACTAGTTGTGCATGTAATTAGTAATGGTTTTGGAAATTCTATGTAACGTAGGGGTTTGGACATTGTGGTTGGCTAGGTTTTGGTTATCTTTCCAGTGGAATCCTGGGAGGTCATTATACTTTGGGTTGAAGGTGTCTTGGTATTGGGGATTTTGGAAGTTTAGGTAATTTACTTCATAAGGTAGTACTCCTTGAAGAACATCCTGGATGGATGTAATGGTTGGGTAGTTGTCTGTTTGGTGGTAATGTTTGTCACAAATTGTGGAAACAGGTTCTACTGTTTGGATTTAATAGATTTTATTAAGGGCTATCTCTTCATCCTTCTTAGTGAGTGCTACCAATTTAGCTATAAGGATATACTCTTCACTATTTTTATGCATTCCAGTAGTTCTTTGTGGCTTTTCATAATAAGGTAATGTTTCCCATGTTTTGTTTTTTTCCACAACGATTTCTAGATACTCATAATCATTATGTGGGGCTTTGTTCTTAAAGTTCCCATTACCCATAATGTCAATGAATGATTTGTTCCCCAGGCCTAACCCATCATAGATATTTCTCACTTGTTCATGGATAGAAAAACCGTGGTGTGGAACCATGTTTTTGGTGTCATTGAACCTCTCCCATTTTCCATATAATGACTCTCCATCTTTTTCAAAAAAGATTTGGATTCTCTTTTTTACATGCAATTTCATTGTGGTGGGGAAAGTATTTTTTGTACAATTGACATTGAAATTGTTCCCAAGAGTTGATGAATGATGGTCACAAATAGTTTATCAAATTTTAAGCTCAATAATTTAAATTAAAAGGAATGATCCTCATCTTAGCTGATTCTAGATGATGTGGGGGACACATGGTTTCTTCAATGTCATTGAACTCCGTAACATGAAGGTAGGTGATCTCGATCACCATTCCATGAAATGTGTGAAAGTGATTTAAGACATAGGGTTTAAAGTTGTAGTAGGAATCTACAAGTTAATGTTTTCTAATTTATGAGAAGGCATTGGTCCGGATAGGTGTGAGGTAGTCATTCATGGTTTGATCAACTACATTTCCCAAGATTGGGGCTGCCTGATTTGGATTTACATTTTGGTTCCCACCCGAGTTTATGAGTTGGTTTATTTGAAGACCTTCCATTGAAATGGGATCAATTTTTGATTCTAGAGTATTATTAAGATTAGTATCTAATGTAAAGAGTTACATTGGTGTACATGACTCCCCAACCATATAACTATCCACCCTAAATAGACGGTTTGATTGGTCACAGGTGTAGGAGGACAGGCACCAAAATAAAAAAAAGAGAAAATGAAAAAATAAGTGAATTTGGGTTATAATATAAGAAATGGGGGATAATAGAATGGGTGTTGAGATGAATTAATTGGGTCCCCAACCTGACACCAAAATTTGGTCTTGCCCAAATTTACCTATGTTTTAGGGTTAAGATGTCACGTGTAGATTAGCCCGGGTTGTCGAATACACAGATTCCTAAGAATAAACCTATAGACACTCACATTCTATGGACTATTTTTGTCTATGATTTGGATATATTTTGGTTTATTTTATATATTATTAATTGAACACTAGTAGACTTATGTTATTTGATTTAAATGAAATATTTTATCCTAGGTTATCACTAGGTTGTGGATTGGATTCATTCCTTTTTCAATTTTTTATATTTTTTCCATTTGATATGCATTCCTTTAAAGAGATCAAACAACATAATAAATTATTAGTTTAATGGATACACACCCTAATAATAATCACCTATACACTTGTAGGATCATAATATTGAACACTCCAATGTAAAGGTTTGTATTAACTCTTGAAATATGTGGCCTTAAAATTCAACAAGGATGAAGAAATTTTAAAATAATCAAATAAAAATCTCAATTAAAAGAAGTAATTTGAAATTAATGGAGTTATAAATAAAATCCAACCATCCTCTTGATACTCCCTTAGATCAACCCATAAAATTATTATCCCTCTATTTATGACATGCTCTCAATGGAAGTGGAATGTAGACTTATGATGGTAGAATAGAAGAAGTAAAAAAACAAAATAACGATCACTCCACCGTTGTGTGAAAATTTCACAAGGTATAGGGTAAATAAATTCATAGCCTAAGGAAATGGTATAAAAATATATTCAGAAAGAGTTAATAAGAGGAAATATGGAACTTTTATTAATAACTAAGGTGAATTGAACATCTTACATGAGAATGAAATGTGATTACAAACACAAAGCGCCAACATAACACTACAATGAAACCAAGCACAAAATATGGTCAAATACTCCAACACCACTGCCTTAAATAGAAATTTTAGGATCCTTGGGTATAGCCTCCAATAATTAATGTCATCCCACTTGAGTATGGTAGGCCTTGGGTTGTGGAATGTAATGGGGAGAAGACTTTTCCACCCATGACCCGGAGTTGCATCAAGCTTGCATCCACCAAATGAGGTGCCTCTATGACCTTATATATGGCTGAATTGGTGTAATCCATAGAAAATAAATATGAATCTACCGATGTCTACTGACTGTTTAAAATGATTTGACCTAAATTAGTTTTTGTTTTCTGATATATGATTAAATTGGTGCGAGTTTTTTATATGCCATAGAATTTGGCACATAATTTCATCTTCCACTTGGGCCGCATATATATCCATTAAAAATTTTGAATTATCTCTTGTAACTATTTAATGAAATTTAACCCATGGTTTCCACTATCTATAGTTAAATCCTTATAATAATTGTGCTTGTATGTTTGCCGCTACATTCTCTTTATGGGCTGATTTCTAGTTTACCTTGCCCAGAATGTGTTAGTATAAAATCCCATTTTGGTGGTCTTCCAATGAGAATATTCAAGTGATCCAAATAATTAATTCTTCCATATAGATTGGGACACCTTAAAATATAATATGTAAAAAATTATAGAACATTTTGTATTTTAGAAGGTGTTCAATAATGTATTATGTAATAGTGCATTTTAAGTTGGAATTGCATTCCTACTTTGAATTAATGTTCAATGTGTTAAATTAACAAATATAGTGTAAATGAATAATAAATAACATGAATATTATATATATTAACTATTAATTTCATCCTCATTCAGTGTGGTTAGACCCCCATTGATGAACATTTCTCAATGGAAGTGGAAAGTAGACTTACGAGGGTGGAATTGAAGAAGTAAAAACAATAAAATTACAATCACTCCTCCATTATGTGATAAATATCACATGGTATGGTGTGAATAAATTCATACCTTGATTAAATTGTATCAAATTTATATGGAGAATAATATAATAATAGGAATTAAGGAATGATTATTAATAACAAAGGTGAATTGAACAAGTTACATGAGAAAGAAATGCGATTACAAACACAAAGCGGCAGCATAACACTACAATGAAACCAAGCACAAAAGTTGATTAAATAATCCAACATCATTGCCTTAAATATTAATTTTATCAGCCTTGGTTCTATAATGTAATATTTAATGTCATCCCACTTGAGTATGGTAGGCCTTGGGTGATGGAAATTAAGAGAGAGGAGAGTTTTCCACACTTGACCCGATGTTGCAGCCAGCTTGCATCAACTGAATAGAAGTTCCTAGATGAACTTATAGATGGAATAATTGTAGTGGTCCATTGAAAATAACAATTAATTTATATATTTCTAATAACTCTTTATAAAATTTAATCCCTAAATAATTTGTGGTTTCCGAGATATGATTAAATTTGTGGGATGTTTTTCTGGTTCACAGAATCTGGCCTAGAATTTCATTTTCCACTAGGGAAGCCTAGAAACATCCAAATTTGCTACTGTAACAGGTTAATGAAATGTGCCCCATGATTTAATATATTTTAAGTTAATGTTTGAGAACCATTGGGCTTGTATATTGTATGCTAAGGGCTCTTTATTGGGATGTCATCCAGTTTCCTTTTCCCAGAATGTGTTGGCATGAAATACCATTTTGGTGGTCATTCAATGTGAATATTAAAGTGATACAAATCATTAATTGTTCCTTCTATAATGGGATACATAAAAATAAAATATTAAAATAAATAAACAATTCTTTGTTATAGGAGGACTTCAAAAATGTACCTTGTAATAGTACATTTTATGAGGGAATTGAATTCATAATGTGAATTAATGATCAAAGTGAAAAATACACTAAAATGGTGTATATTTATAATAAATCACATGAATATTATATATATTAACTATAAATATTATTCTCATTCAGTGGATAATCAGGCATAAAGATGATAGATGATCACACTCCAATCTCATGATGTGACACCAGAAACTCTATCCAAGACTCATTCTTTATAGGGGATGGAAATCCTATGATGTGGTTGTAATAACATACTATACCCTTAGGGTAATAGACCAAGGGAACAAAATCAATACATACTAGTCCAAAAAAATGGAACTAATTTCTAGAAACACTTTTTAAGGGGTACATGACATGTACTCATGATACACAATGTTGCCAGCTGTCCCCAGGTCTTCCGGTGTGGAAAATACTCACATGAAATGTAAATCACTAAATAAAAAGGGTGTGTCAATAGTACGAAACATGTATATATTGCATGGAATCTTTACCATGTCACCAATCCCTATCCATGTACATGGAATGCACGTGTACCATCCTTTGTAAAGGTTCGTATGTCCATGTGTGAGTTAATGGATTGCCACTATCCATATACTCTGTCCCATGTCCATGTATCCTATGAGTTATACGCCATGAATTAATAGTGTTATCACACATCATGTGATATTTTTATCACCATGTAACATTATCATCGTACATGGGTGTCCCACACAACATTCATCACCCGGTTATATTCTATATAACCTAGGATTTTTTAGAACCCATTTTTCTCCCTCTATGTTGTCTGTAATGTCATTGGATCCACTAATATTGTTGGAAATTGTAGATCCAAGTTTGGAAGACCCTTTTTTCCCCTATAATGTATTCAGGTTCACATCTTCTCATATAATTCCTCTAATTATACAACTGTCAATACATCAAGCATTACTCGAGAAGACCAAATAACTCTGGATTTGGTCTCATTCTCCATCGATCCAACCACCATCATCATCAATTACTAAAACAAAACCTCTATCACAATTCATACCAACAACATTGACCTGTTGTATGGATGAATGGCCCCCACAACATCATAATACAACTTATTGGTTTAACCATTGGCTAAAGAAAATACCAATAATGATCAAACTAAGAAACGGGGGAGAAATCCATCATCCATGAAAAGTGAGAGACAAACCTAAACCTTTTTTCATTCACCCTCTATTAATTTTCATAGAAGATGACAAATTAAGATAAATTAATTAAAAAAAACATATAAAATTCCATCAATTTAAATCAACTAATGATGTGCGTATCAATTTTGATCCTTTTATTGATCCTCATTCATCTATGATTAATAAACAGGAAGGAAAACATATAATTAAACATCCAACTGAGATTTGGATTGATTATTAATGAAGGATGGTTTTTTATACCTTAATTTATGATATTAATGAACTCCATTGGGGAAGTGATCCATGATTAGGTCTCAATCTATCATAATTCACCCAGAATGCTCTCTAAAGTATGTCTGTATCTCTAGGGGTTTGAGTGGAAACTGTGAAGATACCTTCATAATCATGTACATTTTAGATAATTGGTCAGGATCTCAAAAATAAATAACATAAGTCAATTTATTTATTTAATTTATTCATTTAAACTAGTGATGATGTTTTTACAAATTCCCCTTGCTGATAAGTATTATGTCAATCCTAGGGTAAAAATCATGTTCTAAACTCAACGGTGCCCTCAAATGACTGATGTGGGCCCCCATTTAGTATTAATTCTAATTTTTAGGAATTTTTTTTGAAGGAAAATTTTATTATATTTAATATATTTTATTAATTTATTTTGGGAACAACTGTTTTTGGAATCACACATTGTCTTAGCAGATGGTCTCAAAAATAATCCATATAATATCCTAAAAAAAACATTGAAAATATAAGTCATCACATTCTCTACATCTTATGAATTTTAATCATAGAAAAAGGAAAACCAACTAAAATATATGAGGTACTGGGCTCACATATAGGTCTCCCTCATCCATATGCTCTATTGAAGATTCTCATGCTACCCCCTAACATGAATAAGGGGAATCGATCACCCATGATGGATCATCTCTTATTGACCCTAGATCTTCACTAGGTACTCAGTAAAGGTAGATTCATCATCAATGTTCAACTCTACCGAGTCTATAACATGTTATGGGACTTACACGTACCTCCTCAGATGCGACATGTGAAAAAAATCATTTACTTGTTCCAACTGTGGCATTTGAGCTAATAAGCACACCACCACTCCCACTCTACATAATATCTGAAATGGACCAAAGAATATCAAAGATAACAAGCCCCCCCCCCACCCCAGCAAAGTCTCCATAATCCACATTGGTGTGAGACCCTAAAGAACACATGGTATACCTCTTAAAACTTCATAGGTCTCCTGAATAAGATCTTATAAGACAGCTATGAGATTTTTATAGTACTCATATTGTCCCAAAGAATATTAAAATTCTCTATAGTAACTCGCAATAACTCCAGGACCATGTGTTTCGTCTCATTTGGATGATTCCTATAAATTGGTGGCCTATAGGTTCTCTATTAACAAGCCTCAAATATTTACATATAAATGGTTTAATGATATATATTATTGATTGAAAATTCAACCAAGGGTTGATGATTCTCCCAACTATGTCCATGGTTCAACAAGCTAGCCCACAACAAGTCCTACAAGACCATAATGGTTTGTTATGTCAAGTAATCAGTCTCGGGGTGAAATGTTGTGATAAAGCATTACTATGTACCAAAGTCATCTATTAATATTCTTTATAATAATGGTGTGAAGTGAGTGTCATGTTCTGAAATTATCATTGAGGTAAATCCATGGATTTTAACTATCACCTTAATATATTGGCGTACTAATCTCTCTATTGAACTATACAGTTGAATATATAGGATGTGGTCTGACTTGGAGATTCAGACTATGATCACAATGATGGTATCATCTCCCCTAGACATATGTGGTTATCCCATAAAGAATTCAATGGATATCCCACCCCCCGTCTACTCTGGAACCTCAAGGGGTTGGGATAAACCCATTGGAACCTGGTCCTCAACCTTCACCTACTAAAAAATGAGGAATCTAGAGGAAAACTCTACAACTCCCTTCATTATTCTTGGACACAAAATCTAATGTCAAATGTGATGGTTTATTTTTTCTACACCAAGCTATACATATAAATGGGAAGTATGAATCTCTTATATCACCTCCTCTTAAAAAGTTAAAAGTAATATGACCCATAATCAAAAAAGGATATAGCCCTCCCTACTTTCATAATATCTCTCAATAACACATCCAATGGTTATCTGAGTATGTAAGGTATCATAGTATGTAACACCAGGTGGAAATTCATGACAAGCTGTAAAAGCAGTAGGGTGACAACCATTAATTGTAGATACAAAAAACATCCTTTTCCACAAAGTACAACTATAATGGGGATAACTGCCATGACACTTCATCAAATAAGTGAGAATAAGATATCCTATTGAGTGGGTATTCCAGCACATTCTCTTGCCAAGGATTATAGAAAATATCAAAGTCGTAGTCCTAGAGAAACTCTAGGAATCAACACTATATAATGTTATGATCCCTCTATGAGAACAAATACTTGAAACTCTTGTGGTTAATGTAAATGATAAACCAGTCACCCATCAGGTAGTGTCACCACATCATTAGTGTGAATAATAATACATCTAATTCCTAATCATGGGTCACATACATCTACTCATGTATTCTCAACTGACGTGAACCATAGGTAATACCCACCTAAATCCACATCAAGAGATAACCATGTCTGGTCCCTAATGCTTCAAAGAATACTACAGAATCAACACCTTCCTCTGAAAATATCAAGAAGAGAGTCCTCTCCAATCTCTACCTCTGCTCCAAAAATCACTACTAAAACATTTCTATACACTTTAAAGGTTACCCATTCAAGGTCAAAGTTGTCAGGGGAATCTCTACTCCATTGAATTCTGGTTCAAACCACTTACGAAATCCTAAAAACCCAATTAAACTTCACACCTCAAAAACACTCTTTGGTGGTTTCCATTAATTCACTGCCTCAACCTTCATTGTGTCCACTTATACTCACTCCATTGGGATGACATATCCGAGTAAGTGGACCTCCCAAATCCAAAATTTTCACTTTTATAGGTTCCCATAAATCTAGTTCTCTCATAGTATTTCCATGACCATCCAAAAGTGACTTACATGCTCCTCCTTAGGTGCCAAGAATTCTAGGATGTCATCGGTTAAGACTACCATGAACCAGTCTATGAAAGGCTGAATGATCTGGTTCATGAGTCCCATGAACATTACATAAAAATATTTCATGCCGATTGATATCACCATGTTGTCATAGTGACCGTATCAACATTTTAATGTCCTCTTTGGTATATCCTCATCTCGTACTCACTATTGTTAATAGCATGGTATAATGTAAATATATGATTACCATAATGAAACTATCAACTGATTAAAGAGGTCATATATCCTTGGTAGTGGATACTTATTTTTAATATCCACCAGTTTCATGCACTGGTATTACATACATAACCTCAATCTCCCATCCACCTTCATGGAAAACAACACTGGGGATGACCAGGTGGAAACACAGGGGCTCATAAATCCCTTCTGCTATAGATCCTCAAACTACACCATTTTTTAAAGATGCCCTATGGGATCCATCTTATATGATGGTGTAGGTATCATGGACATCTTAGGATGGAACTAAATGTAGATATCTAGTTCTCAGAGGGGATTAAATCCTGGTACGTCTTCAAGAAAGGTGTCCTCATACTATACCACCACCGTAGGAAACTAATATCCCAATGAATCCACTCCCCTAAGAGTCAGTATAGATAACCAATGATTAATCATATGAATTTTCCTATTACTGAGCTCATACTTCTCCAAAACAAATTATTTTTTCCCCTGTGAAGGAAAAACTTGTACCATTTCTATGGAAAAACTGGATTCTCCACCTAAAATAGTCCATTGGGTAAAGAACTATAGATAACTATCCCATACCTAATATGGCATCATAAGGCATCATCAATGCTACAAAGATATCTCATACAAGACTCTCACCTCCATGTTTAAGATCTCACTATCTATATATGTGAAAAATAATTGAGTCCACATCTGTCGATGTCCCTAATCACAAGGTTAGAGTTAATGGCTCAACTATAATCTCTAATTATTAAACTAGAGAAGTCACATGGAAGGAATGAATTGCACCTATGTTTATCAATTTGCAATCAATAGTAAAAAAGGCATAGATCATACATCATATCATTTCTATAACCCTTTGATTATAGGCTTCCATATAATGTAGCTAGTCTCATCCATAATTACAATCTATTTGATCATGGTGAGGACCACATGGGAGTGGTGGTGGTAGTAGGTTGAACCACCGACCACCACTTGTAACTCTATCAACCCTCTTTTATAGAATCCACTCTATGTACCACCCTGAATATACCTCTATATATTCCATGGAAGTTCCTATATTGTATCTTGAATATATATATATGATGGGTCATAAAATATTGGGTCAGAGTTACCAGACCATCATAGAAGAACCACAACCCATACCTCTTCTAATTTGAGCCTCCATGGGAATTCCACATCGCTGACCCTCTATCATGGGATCACATCTTGAGGTGTATTAAATGCTTGGATCCATGTGACTAGCATCGAATACCTTCTATCCAGTTCTCATCTCTTGGATTCCCACTACCATCACCCAATATTGGTCCTATCTCTTTCATGAATAATTCCACCACTAAGGTCCACTCAAGCACCCAACATAGGTGGGAATTCAATGATATACTATTGAATCTATGGTGTCCCTATGTAAGACCTGCTCAAATGTTCATTCTTGGATGAACTAATTTCAAACCATATCTATAGAGTGTTGAGAGATCAATAAACCTCAGCGAGTACTCTTCCATGGTCAAATTGTCCTGTAATAGTTGTAGGAGATCATGTATGTGCAATGTCCATAACATGACCAGATAGAACTCCTTCATGAAAAGATGCCTATAGTATTCCCCAATGATATCTTCTGTATCATTTGGTTGAGTAAATAAGCTCCACAATCACCTAGTATATCTCTTATGAAGGCACTCCTCGAGGACCTACATCTGACTTGAAATATTCCTCATATGGAATAAGACTTGAGTGACAAACCCTAGGCAGTCATCATCCATATGTGGGTATGGATCACACCAAAACCAAAGAGCTCAATACCTTTAAAACACATGTAGCACATACAACCTATATGTATCATCAACAGCCATAGCTAGCAGTAGCTGCTTCTCATTGGGTGGTGGTATAGTTGCAAAAAAACATGAAGGTTCTATTTGTGGTATATATCCCTCTACTGGATCCAAATCACAAGGAGGGTCACCCTCATGATCACATAGTTGAATCATGGATGGTTATTGAGATTGAGCCATCTTAAATAAAACAAGATGTACGAACCTCAAAAGATTATATCTAGAAATATTACTCAACAAATACATAGAACCATATCATTTGATACCACTCTATCAAAACATGACCCAAAGGGGTTTGACCCATGACAACCCCAAGCTCGCCTCCAATAAGACTGGGGCTGGAAACAAGCACTGAGTAGGATTATGCCACAAATGGGAGGCATTATCCTAATGTACTTTTACAAAAGCACACATATAAAAGCTCAAAAAATGCTAAAATGAATAAAAAATAAACCCAATGAATTCATACATCTATCATCCAACACAAGACTATGTTAGTAATGTACTAAAAATGAAAAGGGGGAAATAAAATCTTAACCAAAAAATATAAAGCTTTTAACCTTCTCTAAGGGTGAGGAATGATCAAATGAAATTTCATGATAAAAAAATTAGTCTATCAAGGTCATGGTCTACTCCACACACTCCCTAACTTCCCGGGACACAATAAAAAGGGACTTCATATGCATAAGATATGACACATGTGAGAAAAGATCATATATGTGTGAGTTTAGGAATACCTAATAAGACATCACAAAAACACTAAACATGAATCACCAATTACAGACATCTCAATAAAAGATATAATAGTCAATTTATAACATAAACATAAAGATATACTTAGGAAGGGAACAATGCCACCAGGTGGCCTCAACTAATTGCCAGCCATAGGATTTTTCATGTGGAAATTCTCATTCTGGGAGAATCTAATCAATGAGCCATGCTATCACTAAGGACACCCATATAAGAGGCCATGATCATGGGGAACAACCCAATATATCACAATTGACATAGAAGCCCTTGATACTTAGATAAGGTGTAACGTCCTGTCCCTAGGAGCCACGCAACAGGTGCCCTGAGCCCGGTTCGCCACGTGACCTCATGTGCATTTCCCCAAACGTCAGAGGCTACCAACTAGCAGTGAAGGCCCAGGTCTAATATTGGGGAAACTATGCCCTCATTTTTCAAAGTGTAGCACAGCGGAACATCAAAATAAACATACAACAACAGTGGAAGCAGTAAACATACACAACTGAAATAACTACAGCAGTGGATATAACCAACAGTATATAATTGATGATGCTACATGATTCAAGTTCTAAGAAAACAGCCAGAACATGTTATACATCACTGTGATACAACCAAAAGCAAAGTATGACAAAACAAGTTAACAGCTGGCCGCGGCATCACGAGCCTAGGCTCAGTCCCATGCCCTCCTACTCCTCAGCAACAGTTAATTACCTGTATAGGGACTCTTTCCCCTATCTACACCTACAGCAACGTAATCTGTTTGGGCCGAAAAGCGTGACCCAAACAGGGTGTGAGAAATATATCTCAGTAGGCACCCACCAAAGGCCCATGCTCAACTATGTGTAAAACATGCAACAAGTGTGCAGTAGTAAAATGGAATAACTAAGCAGTACTCAAAAGTAACTAACTTAACAGTTAAATTGCAATTTCAATATTCACTTAAATTATTTAATTTAGTATCGTTCTGTGCTCAACAGCACCACGCCCTCAGGCCAACCAGTATCTCGCCCTCAGGCTAATATTGTGAACCACGCCCTCAGGCTATACAGAATCTCACCCTCAGGAATTGTAACAGAATTCTCGCCGTCAGGCATAGGAAGTGTCGCCCTCAGGCATAGAAGTCAAGCCCTCAGGCACGAAAGCTTTCCCTCAGGAGGAATAACAACAGCCCTCGGGCTAAAATAGTCACGCCCTCAGGCTAATATAGTCATCCCCTCAGGATAAACAGGTAACCGGGCCATTCCCAACATATCAATTTGCAGTAAACAAGCAATTCCTATCAAGGCAATTCTACAGTTACTACATTTAAGGAATACCATTGGGTATCCTGGCCAAATAGCTAAACAGAAAAACACACCCCTCGGGATGGTCCTGGATCCAAGCAACGATCCCAAACATCATTTTATTATCACAATTTAATCACCTATGCAATTCTAGGCATTAAATATAGCAACGACCTCAGCCACACGACACCCCAACATGGGTTCGTGGCACGAAAACGCACAAAAACGCATGTTAGTTGGAAAATAAACACCAAGCCACCTACCTTATGTGCCAACGAACACTATACGCGAATACCGGCTCCCGAAGCCCCCAAGAACAGCGTAAATCTGACGAAGAACAAAACCCATTCAAACGTAAATAATGTATGTTGGGAGAATAATTGGCAAGAATGGTACCAGGAGGAGGAAGGGCTTACGCGTGCGGTTCCAACGAGATCGTCCGAAGCCGAATCAGATTCCAGACGAACTCCTGACAGATCTTCAAGGGTCCGACCTCCTCCTTTGGCTCCAAAAATGGCTCAAACGCCTCCTCTTCCAAATGAGGAGGCTACTGCCTGTTTTAAGCTGAAAAAACAAAGTACACAGTGTGTACTTCTAAGTACACGACATGTACTTCTTTCATTTAACTATTCATTTGGCGGCACCGACACTGTTCACCTGCCGACAAGAGTACACGGCATGTACTCCTGAGTACACGGCATGTACTGCCGCCCTGCTGGCGGTGACTCCACCGCCTTACTTTTTAACCTTCCGACTGACTACACGGCGTGTAAATGACCACTACACGGCATGTAGTCGGTTCTTACACCCTTTGTCACAGGTAAGGCTACACGCCCTGTGTACTTATCCCAACACGGCCAAAAGTACATGGCGTGTGGACAAAGTACACGGTGTGTAGTTTCAAAATTTTGGATTTCCCATTTTATCCATATTTTCTCAACATCACTTAAGGAAAATGAAAAGAAGAAGCCCGTACCTCTAAAACAAGAACCAGTTTCTTACAAACTTCCTCCCTTATAGCAATTCGTCCTCGAATTGCCCTTCCAAGGGTGGAGAAGATAAAGCTCAGAACAGTTCTGGCCACTGAGCACGTACATCGGCCTCCGGCTCCCAGGTCTCATCCTGCATTCGGCCATGCTGCCATAGCACCCATACGAGAGGAACTGACCAGACTCGGAGAACCTTCATGCTCCTATCAACGATGCGGATCAGATGCTCCTTAAAGGATGCATCATGATGAAGCACAACCTCCTTAGGCTAAAACGTGTGAGGTGGGTCTGAATGGTATCGATGCAACTGAGACACTTGGAAGACATCATGCATGTCTCGGTACCGCTGCGGTAACTGCAACCAATAGGCAACCATCCCTACTCTCTCCAGAATCTCAAATGGTCCCACATTCCTCGGCGAAAGCTTACCCTGTCTCTTGATCCGTTTGTGTCCCAGCCTCGGTAAAACACGCAAGAAAACCTGATCCCTGACCACGAACTCCAAAGGTCGTCTGCGGTGATCAGCATAAGACTTCTGACGAGACTGTGTAGCAGCCATCCACTTCCGAATCAACTGGACCAGCTCAGATGTCTCCTGCAGGAGCTGTGGCCCTAGTAAAGCTGCCTCTGCTGCCTCTAACCAGCACAAAGGTGATCGGCATGGCCTACCATATAATTCCTTGTATGGTGCCATCTCAATAGTTTCCTGAAAACTATTGTTATCGGCAAACTCGACTAAGGGTATATGCTTCTCCCAAGAGCCCCCAAAGTCTAGGTTGCATGTGCACATCATGTCCTATAGAACCTGTATCGTCCGCTCTGACTGGCCATCTGTCTAAGGGTGGTATGCTGTGCTCAAAAGCACCTGTGTACCCAAAGCCCTCTGAAACTCTAACAGAAACAGGATGTGAAGCGGGCGTCCCTATCTGAAATGATAGAATAAGGGACCCCTTGAAGACGTATGATATCTCAGATATACACCCTTCCGAGCTCATTCACACAAAAGGTCTCCTTGATCGGCAAGAAGTGAGCTACCTTCGTAAGTTTGTCCACAACGACCCACACGATGTCATTGCCATGAGGTGACCTCAGAAAACCCGTCACGAAATCCACTACGAAATCATCCCATTTCCACTCTGGAATGGGTAACTACTGTAATAGCCTAGCTGGTCTCTGATGCTCTTCCTTTACCTACTGACAGGTGGAACACCTCGTAACAAAACCAGCTATCTCTATCATAACACCCGGCCACCAGTACTGATGTCTCAAGTATCGGTACATCTTGGTAACCCCAGGATGAACATCCCAAGATGAAGCATGAAAATCCCTCATCAGCTTCTCACGTATATCCCCTAGAACCCATACACATCCATGGAAACGCAAAACCTCGTCATCGCCTATCGTACAACCGGAAGGAGGGTCCTCACATGCCATTGACTCCTGTAGAACTAGGCCTTCTAAAACCGATAGCTGCCTCATCCTCACCCTATCCAGGAAGGTAGAAGTCACAGCTAACGAGGAATGATAAGTCTGTCCCTGACTTCCATGCACCTCCAGATGCATCTCAGAGAACAAAGCCATAAGCTTCCATTCACTACTAGCCTCCTGCACTGCCTGTATCTGAGTCTTCCTGCTCAGTGCATCAGCTATTGCATTACATTTACCAGGTGTAATGGCAAGCTCAAAATCGAAGGACTTTAGGTACTCGACCAACCTTGTATCCCCCAGATTTAGGTCACGCTGAGTAAAGATATACTTGAGGCATTTGTGGTCGGTGAAAACCCCAAAATTCTCTCCCAACAGGTAATGTCTCCAACAGCGCAACGCATGCACAACTACAGCCAACTCGAGATCGTACGTCGGGTAATTTCTCTCATGTGGCCTCAACTGCCGAGACCTGTATGCCAAAAATCGGTCAACCTGCATCAAAACAGCTCCCAACTCAATCCCTGATGCATCACAGTAAACCGTATAGTTCTTCCCCTACTCTGGGAGTATCAGGATCGGTGCTGATGTCAACCTTCCCTTCAGATACTGAAAAGCTTTCTCACATGCTTCTGACCAAACGAACTTCACAACCTTCTTAGTCAGACCTGTCAACGGTGCTGCTAAGATAGATAAGTCTTGTATGAAGCGTCTGTAGTAACCAACCATCCCTAAGAAATTACATATCTCAAACACGTTCTTGGGCTGCTCCCAGGAAAATACTGCTCTCACCTTCTCTAGGTCCACTACAACTCCTGCCTCTGAGATGATATGACCCAGGAAGTGAATCTGGTCCATCCAAAAGTGGCACTTCGAGAGCTTAGAATATAGGCGATGCTCTCTCAGTGTACTCAATACGATCTCAAGATGGGTGGCATGGTCATGTCGAGTGTGAGAGTACACCAATATGTCATCCACGAATACTACCATAAATGAATCAAGATACGGATGGAACACATGATTCATCAGAGCCACGAAAACTGCTGTCGCATTCGTGAGTCCGATCTGCATAACCGTATACTCATATAGACCATACCTGCTCCTGAAATCTGTGAGAGGTATATAAGATGGTCTAACGTGCAGCTGATGATATCTAGATCTCAAGTCAATCTTCAAGAACACCCGTGCTCCACGAAGATGATCAAACAGATCATCTATCCTCAACAAGGGATATCGGTTCTTAATCGTCAACTGGTTCAGCTTTCGATAATCCACACAAAGCCTAAGGGTACCATCCACCTACTTTACAAAGAGGACTGGAGAACCCCAAGGAGAAGTACTGGGTCAGATAAAACCCTTTGCTTGTATCTCCTCTAACAGCCTCTTGAGCTCCTACAACTCAGGGGTGGCCATCCTATAAGGAGGAATGGACACCAGTGCTACTTCTAGCACAAGCTCGATAGAGAAATCCACCTCACGCACCGGAGGTAGACCTGAAAATTCCTCCAAGAAGACATCCCTGAAACGATCGACAACTGGAGGGAAATCCATCTGACAAGTCCCCTGGTCATCCAGATATAAGCTCGCAATCTGGGCTATGACTCCACCTCGCCCATGATGCTCTAGTCTAGATCGACTCGCCTGAACATCCCACTCACCCTTGTATAGAAACTCCCCGCCCTCTAGTGACGTGAAACGCACCCTGTGACGATAGCAGTCTACAAAGGCCTGAAAGGGAACCAACCAGTCCATCCTGAGAATGATGTCATAGCTCGTCATCTCCAGGACATAGAGGTCCCAAAGGAAGTGACACCCACCAACCTCAAGGGGGCACTTCTTGCACTGACGCACACCAACCGTCCTAGTCCCCAACGTAGTGTCTAGCGTCATGATATCAGAAGAAGTAGAAACACCGAGCCCAAGGCTCTCCATAGCGGGTACAGATATAAAACTATGTGTAGCACCCGTATCAAAAAGTATTGAAGACAAGACAGAAGCTAATAGAATAGTACGTCTGACTGTCGAAGGTCCGGGATCCTGCTCCTGCTGGGTCTGTTGCACTGCCTAAGCCTGACCAGTGTCGCGGCCCTACGACACAGCTTGGATACCCTGAGCTGTCCCACCCAATTGCCTCTGAGATCCTAGTGTCTGGCTACCACGGCCACAACCACCATCTCTGTCTGCAGGCCCTGAAGTATTCCAGTTCCCTAACTGGTAAGAAGCCACTAGTCCTGCTCCCGCACGCGGAGTCTGCACAGAACCCCACTCACTAGCCACTGGTGGATACAACCTGGAAAAGCGCTGCAGATGACCCATATTGCCGCAAGCTCGGCACTCCACTGGGTCTCATGGACACTGTGGTCTCTTGTTCCCCTCTCTGCCACACTGGTAGCACCTGATCGAGCCACCTGAAGAAGTTTCCTGGCTGGAACTGCTGCCCTGAGAGAAGTCCATATGTCTCTTTCTCTTTCCAGCAGAAATAGTACCAATAACTGGTACTGAACCGCCTTGGCCCACACCACCAGATTCGCCCAGGTTCCTCTCTGTGATCAACACCTGATTCACAATCGTGTGTACAGTAGGCAACCTGAAAACATTCACTAGCGCTCGGATGTCATACCGAAGACCATCCGCAAAACGTCTGTCTCTCAGCATCTCATCACCCACCAGCACGGGTGCAAAGCGCTGAAGCTCTGTAAAACGAGCAGAGTAGTCCATCACCGACATAGCTCCCTAATGTAGATTCATGAACTCTCGAGCTCTATCTGCTCTCAGTTTATCGGGAAAGAAGAAGTCATAGAAGACTATCTGAAAATCCTCTCGCGTCATGTCCTTGTGATGCTATGACTGGGTGGTAACATCCCACCACCTCTTGGCAGAATCACGCAGCATGTAAGTCGCGAGCTTGAACCTCCGCCCTGGAGGCGTCTCAAGATTCTCGAAAATAGTCTACATCGATCCTAGCCAAGACTCTGCAGCCTGTGGTCCCCATCCCCGGAAAACGTAGACGGATGCTGCTGCTGGAAGATACGCGTCAGCTCGGCCATAGATGTGGAAGCCTGCGGTGCTCCCTGAACGGTCTGCATGAACCGTAATAAGCCTTCATGGAACTGCGCCTTCGCGCCCATGTCCGGTATAACAGTTGGTGCCACATCTGGCTCTGCTAGTGGATGAACTAGTAGCCCATGCCCCACCATCTCTGGAGTATAATCATCGCCACTCTCTTGGAAAAAAACTCGTGGCCGTCTAGGTGGCTTGACTCTACAAGGTCAAAAGCACGCCTCAGATTCAATATTATTAAGACTGAAACAAAGGAACCACACAGTAACAAGAGAAGGATGGCGTTTCAAAATTGGCAAACAAGACTACATGGTGTGTACAATGACTACACGGCGTGTACATGACTTCCCTTCCCCTGCACGGGTCCTTCCACACGGCTAAGCCACACTGCTTCCGTTCAAAAAAACTATACGGCGTGTATAATATCTACATGGCGTGTACGGTGTTATTTTCCAACATCCTGTGTTGTTTGTGACACGACCGACTACTCGGCTTTACCACACACAGTGTGTTACACCCATACACGGTGTGTACACCACGCCGTTTCCCAGCCACACGGCTAATCACTACACGGTCTGTCCTCGGACAAGACTACATGGCATGACCCAAAGGTACACGGCGTGTTCTGGAAGAGGTGACATCAGCCAGTGTTGTTAGTTACACGGCCGAGTCCCTAGGTCACACTACACGGCGTATCCATAACTGACACGGCGTGTTCTGTCAATGAGTTCGCCGACCCGTGTTGTTAGTTACACGGCCGGACTCTGGGTCAACACTACACGGCATGTACAAAACTACACGGTGTGTTTTACCCAAGGCCTTCCTTTCCCCGTGTCGCCGCCCACACGGTTCGTGACACGGGAAGAGACTACACAACGTGTACTCCTAGTACATGGCGTGTACCCAAAAAGTTCAATTTTCTTCCCGAACAGAAGAACATATAAGACGTGTATAAAAATACTACACGGCGTGTATACTGGGTTTCCAGACTGTATGCCTCAGAAACTTCTCTGGAACCCATAAAATACTGAAAACGACACCTAAGTGTCAAATTCCGACCCGTGGGGGCCCATACACCCCACAAATCAATGTTTGAAATCTTATTTGTGTTATAACAAATAACCAGTCAATGATCCACCAAATTCTGGTCAATGAGGGCCCATACTCCCCAAAGACCAATGTTTGGCGTCCATTCTATAAACAAGCTCAAACAAAATTACCATATCACAAGGCTGGTATTTATCAAGAAGCTATCACAACAACATGATTTTCTAGCACATCAACTATCACAACATGCGAATTTCTAATGAACCTATGTGGCATGGAAACTATGCATGGCATGTGATATCTAACATGTTCCTATATGATAAATGAGACGGCATACCCTTATCTCATCGGGTTGCAACTAAATAAAAACCACAGATAAAATATAAACAACACAATCCAAGTGTGTCAGCCAATGGTGAAAACATATCAACCGTAAAATTGCAAATCAAATAATGCAAAATACGAGGTAGACTGGATTTTCCCTGTACACGGTTTAGCTACGCTCGGGCATAGCTTATTACCAACTACCGTTCTATTCTATCCCTGACTATGGCTCCAAATAGTAAGTCAAAGAAAAGAAACTCCTCTAATACCACTTTGTATCGTCCCGTCCCCGGGAGCCACGCAACGGGTGCCTCGAGCCAGGTTCGCCATGTGACCTCAAGCGCATTTCCCCAAACGCCAGAGGCTGCCGACTAGCAGCGAAGGACCAGGTCTGATAGTGGGGAAACTATGCCCTCATTTGTCAAAGTGTAGCGTAGCGGAATACCAAAATAAACATACAACAACAACAGAAGCAGTAAACATACACAACTGAAATAACTACAGCAGTGGATATAACCAAAAATATATAAGGTATGATGCTACATGATTCAAGTTCTAAGAAAACATCCAGAACATGTTACACATCACTGTGATACAACCAAAAGCAAAGTATGACAAAACAAGTAAACAGCTGGCCGCAGCATCGCGAGCCTAGGCTCGGTCCCATGCCCTCCTACTCCTCAGCAACAGTCAAGTACCTGTATAGGGACTCTTGCCCCTATCTACACCTGCAGCAATGTAATCTGTTTGGGCCGAAAAGCGTGACCCGAACAGGGTGTGAGAAATATATCTCAGTAGGCACCCACCAAAGGCTCGTTCTCAACTGTGTGTAAAACATGCAACAAGTGTGCAGTAGTAAAATGAAATAACTAAGTAGTACTCAAAAGGTAATAACTTAACAGTTAAATTTCCATTTCATTATTCACTTTAATTATTTAATTTAGTATCGTTCTGTGCTCAACAGCAACACACCCTCAGTTCAACCAGTATCTCGCCCTCAGGCTAATATAGTGATCCACGCCCTCAGGATATACATAATCTCACCCTCAGGCATTGTAACATAATTCTCGCCCTCAGGCATAGGAAGTGTCGCCCTCAGGCACAAAAGTCAAGCCCTCAAGCACGAAAGGTTTCCCTCAGGCGGAATAACGACAGCCCTCGGGCTAAAACAGTCACGCCCTTAGGCTAATATAGTCACGCCCTCAAGATAAACAGGTAACCGGGCCATTCCTAACACATCAAAATGCAGTAAACAAGCAATTCCTCTAAAGGAAATTCTACAGTTACTACATTTAAGGCATACCCTCGGGTATCCTGGCCAAATGGCTAAACGGAGGAACACACCCCTTGGGATAGTCCTGGATCCAAGAAATAATCCCAAACAGCATTTAATTATCACAATTTAATCACCTATGAAATTATAGGCATTAAATATATCAACGACCTTAGCCACACGACACCCCAACATGGATTCGTGGCACAAAAACGCCCAAAAACGCACGACAGTTGGAAAATAAACACTAAGCCACCTACCTTATGTGCCAACGAACACTATACCCGAACGTCGGCTCCAGAAACCCCCAAGAACAGCGTAAATATGACGAAGAAAAAAACCCATTCAAACATAAATAACTTACGTTGGGAGAAGAATTGTCAAGAACGGTACCAGGAGGAGGAAGGGCTTACCCGTGCGGTTCCAACCAGATCGTTCGAAGCCGAATCAGATTCCAGACGAAATCTCGGAAGATCTTCAAAGGTCTGGCCTCCTCCTTTGGCTCCAAAAATTTCTTAAACGCCTCCTCTGCCAAATGAGGAGGCTACTACCTGTTTTTAGCCGAAAAAACAAAGTACACGGCGTGTACTTCTGAGTACACGACATGTAACTCTTTCATTTAACTGTTCATTTGGTGGCACCAGCACTGTTCACCTGCTAACCAGAGTACAGGGCATGTACTCCCGAGTACACGGCGTGTACTTCCGCCCAGCTGGCGGCGACTCCACCGCCTTAATTTTTAACCTGCTGACTGACTACACGGTGTGTAAAGTACAACTACACGGCGTGTAGTAGGTTCATACACCCTTTGTCGCCGGTGAGGCTACATGCCCTGTGTACTTATCCCAACATGGCCAAAAGTACACGACGTGTGGACAAAGTTCACGACGTGTAGTTTCAAAATTTAGAATTTCCCATTTTTTCCATATTTTCTCAAATTCACTTAAGGAAAAGGAAAAGATGAAGCCCGTACCTCTAAAATAGGAACTGGGTTCTTACATAAGGGGTCACACACAAAACCATTCAGGGACACCAAAAACCTAATATGTATAAACCCACTACGCAAGGGATCATATGCAAACAATCCTATGGAACCTCATGTTAGATGGAGGATCAACACCCTGATCAAGGTGGTCACACCGATTCCACAAACCCCACCTAGGGTATAATGATAATGGAGGATCACACTCTAGTCTCATGGAAGGACACCAAAAACTCTATTTGAGACTCATCCTCTAATGTGGATCACACTCCTCCAAAGTGGATGCAATGTCACACTATGCCTCTAAGGGAATGGGAGAAGGTAAAAAAACCCAATCGAGAATGGTCCTAATCAAATAAACGATGGGATACTAACAACCCTAGAGGGGGTACATGATGTGTACTAGGGTTACACAGTGTGTCCAGCTATCTCCAAGTCTTCCCATGTGAAAAAACATCACAAGTCATTTAAATCCAAAAATTAACAGTGTTTAAGAAAAATCATAATTGTGTAGATATTTCACGACATGCTACCTATGTTTCTTGGTCGTGTCTATGAACATGGTATTCTTGTGTACTAACCAGTGTATATGTGATCATGTTTGTATTGGAGAACACAGTGTGCCACTGGTCGTGTACTCCTTCTATTGTCTTTGTAACCTTGGAGCTACACACCAAGACCTTACATAGGGGGCACATAGTGTCTTACCGTGTCACCTAGAATGTGAAAATTTTCCCTTTGTGGAACCCGAAAACCATATAGGGGGCTCTCACATGGAATACATCATTGGGTTACATGCCGTATAATCTATGATTTCCATGACCCCATGGTTCTTCAACTACACTGTCTATCATGTCGTGTAGCCACCAATCACCAAATAAATTGTTTATATGGGGTTCTTTGGACCTTTCCATCATCAAATTCTAGGATTTGGGTTTATATTAAATCTAATAACAACCTCGTTGGCCCGTACATTGATACACTGTGTTTCGCTCAGGAAGAAAAAAACTCTTGATTCAATCTTGTTCTCCCTCAATTAATCCACCACCATATTTAATTCACAAAATACAAACTCCATCTTGGGTCATACCCAAAAAATCAATCCATTGCACAAGATAATGGATTTTAAATGATATAATATCAGTTATAGGTCATATTGTATGACAAATAAAATATGATTGCTGATTGAATAATGAAATGAGGTAGAAATCCAAATGCCGTGAAAATAGAGGAATGAATCCCTTCCTTTGTTCATTCGACCTCGATTCATTTTTGTAAAAGAAGTTATTTGGAGAATAATAAATCACAACAATCATATAAAATTCCATAAAATTAAATCTATTGACGATGAATGTATAAATTATATTCATTTAATTAATCAACATTTTTGAGAGATTAAGAAACAAAATGGAAAACACGAAATAAAACATTCTACATATAGTTTTTCTATAAATGATTATTCTTTACTATATTCATTAAAGAGATCTATGGACTCTATTGACACAATGATCCCTCATCTAGTCTTGATCCATCATCATTTTCTGAGAAATCAATCCAATTATTGTCTAGATCCACAAGGTTTTTATACCCACCCTTGAGGAAATCCTTATAACATTATACTTTTAGGAGATTTGGCCACAACATAAAAACTAAATAAAAAATTAATTAATTTTATTATTTTATTCATTTATAACTGTGATGATTTTTTCACAAATTCCCTCAATCGATAAAGATTATATTTCTCCTAGGGTAAAAATAATGTTCTTGATTCAATAGTTCCCATATATTTTTGATCTGGGCCCTCAGCCATGATTTATCTTGTCCATCATCTCTGTACACTCTATAAAAAACATTCTATATAATATCAAAAAATAATATAGGGAAAATATTATTCGTTACAGAAAACCCTAATGGATTAAAATACTATGATGGGGATCAATTCCTATATCTACCCAATACTTTTACACATATTAGTGAATTATTATTTTAAAAAATATCCATTAATAATAAAATTATTTTCAATACTATTGATTTTGGATGACCTTGTTATTAATTGATCAAAAAGAATTAAACATAACATCTCTTTTTTACTATCTTTAATAAGCTCATAAATAAATTAGAGATCCAAAAACTCCATGAAATAACCTTTGGAATACATAAATAAAGGGAGATTTTAAAATACTACTAATGAAATAAACATGATAAAGAAACATAACATGTGAGTCAAAGGTATAACGTGAAATTATAATAGAGAAGGCTCAAGGGTAATCACATGCGAGAATAACATATATAACATAGTATTATAATATCAAGGAATTATATAAAATTGGGAAACATTATATAAAATGACATAAACATGAGTCATTGAATATCATCTTAGACAATTTCTCATGGTGTAAAAAGTCCCATAATGGACTATGTTAACTCCATTATCCCATAAATTATATCCCATGAAAATAAATATTAACTAAAAGAATTGGAGTATTATTTGGGTTCACCCATCATAATATGTTCAATATTTATGTATCCTTTATATTGGAAATCAGTAATATTTTAGAACATAAGAATAACCCATAGAATGAAAATGGGTTTCATAATATTTCCTCATATAATAATAAAAGGAAATTTCATGATGAATGCCTTTGAGAAATGAACATATTACATGTATTACCAATCAAAGGAAGGGAGAATAATATAAGAATATATAGACTTATATTGATAATTTATAATCATTTCACAACATTAAAGAGTCATTGAAAGTTATTTAGAGAGAGATTGGTCATAACCTGATGAAAATTGTGGTTTAGAGAGATCATTTACATCGAGTCTTAGATTTGTTGTGTATTTATTTAATATCATGTATAATAAAAATATATAAATTATTTTCCTTGATAAAAAACTTTTCCATTTTTAGTCCCTTATTCTTAAACATATAGTTCACTAATTATAATGGGTTTTTAAGTACATAATATGTTTTTTCCACATTCAGTATTTTGAGGATGCTCAGTTCATATTTTTAATAAGTCTTCAGTTTGTTGAGCATGTTAAATGGGTGGTTTATTAAATAAACAATAATAATTATTATTATTAAATAATTATAATTTACACAAAATTAATTTTTTAAAATTAACTTTTAATTTTGGTCAGTAAAAATGAAAAATGTTATAATCATGGAGATGGTAGGTCGTACCTATGCACGTGTAACATTTCCATTTTCAAAAATACTAATGGAAAAATTTTAAGTGTTATTTTATGTTTCAATAATGAAAATAATATCATAAATATTATATTATTTCATACAATACACATTCATATACGATCCATGTGATGAAGTAATAAAAAACGAATCACATAGCTTCGTGAGTCAACAGTCTTCATTAAACATGAACAATATTATCATATTTTCATGGATAGTATGGTAAGAAAATACATGATATATTAATTTTCACAAATTTTTAATATTTTATTAATATAATTTATAAATATTAAATCCATAATCTTGAGCGACCCTGAGTGGTGATGATGGAAAAATAATGACATATGTTTGCAGGGTTATAGTATGTTGTACACACAAATGAAAGTTTCATTTCCCATTTGATGAAAGAGGGAATGGATAAATAATAATCCATAAACATAATCCCATATAAGTATATATAATATAATATTTTTATTATTTTGTAATTTTTAATACATATTATAATGTGGATTAAGAATAGGTAATATGATGGAACTCGGTGAGGATGATTAATTTTTCTTTCAAGAACCTCCTTTGGGTGTCATATTAAGGACCCTAAAGATGGTCTGTTTGGAAGAAAAGATTCTATATAAAAAGTGTAAGGATTTGGATGATATATTTCAAAAGGTATTAGTCTAGAGATAAAGATTTATATTTTTGAATAAGTGAGGGGACGGATTTCTCTTTTATAATTCTTGAATAATGGGTTTTTGAAATACCTAAATTTATTCACCAATGGGAAGTCGCTATCATGATAAGTGCATAAAAAGATGATAAATAATTGATTGAATTTTTGACATATTTTAGAAAAAACTCAACCATTTTAAGAAACATGTTTCAAAAATATTACTCTCATTACCTCTAATGATACTCAGTTTTATTACTTAATATTTTTACCATAATAACTAGTTATTTTATTGTTTTTTAATTCTTTTTGATGAAAAATTAAGTAGAACATATTATATAGTAAATCATATTCTGAATATATTTATGAAATAAAATATATAATATTAAATTAATATAATTTATATAATTTAATTTCAATTAAAACCCATAAGAGTGATGAAAAATCTATTTTCTAAAAAATGAATTTTTCAGAGAAAAGATTATTTCAAATTATCTATATATATTTTACTATTCACTATATTAATATAAAATAATAAATTAATAATTATAATATAAAATTTTTATTTAAATCATCACTGAATAGTTTTTATTGTAATTAATTAAAATGTTTAACATCAAACACATTAAAACATTTTTCATTAAAATATATTTTTAAGATGTGGAATACCATTATACCAAAATCCTGTATAAGAGTTATTTTCTTGTTATTAAAAGGATGATATTTTATCTAAATAATTTTTTTATTAATTTTAAATAAAATTTAATCAATAATGGCACTTTTTAACCGAATAAATGATATTTTTATAAAAGTAGGTATTTTTCACTATTAAAAAATGTACATTTTGAATAAAAATATACAAAAATTTCATTATATTAAATTTTAAAATAATGATTTAAAAAAATAAATTTAATTTTATCAAATAAAATTTAAAAAAAGTTCCGAAAATTAATTATAACATTTTCTTATAAAAATAAATAAAAATAATTTTTGAAAAAAAACACTTATACATTTGTAGAAGAAAATGTAATTATAAAAAGATGAGTGATTATTTATTAATAATTTATAAATAAAAATATATTTAATAGTATATATATATATTTCATATAGTAGTTAATAATATTTATACCCACCAATTTAATGACTGGTCTATTAAGGGAAAATATTTTTTAGGTCATTTAATATTGGTGTTTCACATCGTATACACAATTTTACATTTTATTTATTTTAAAATATCAAGGTGTTAAATTATTCCACCATAAAAAAATTGTTTCCTTGAAATCTGTACATGTTTCCACTGACAAAGGGTTCCACATTTGAATGTTACTTTATAGAAAATCAACACCTTATGTAGGTTTAATAAAACTTCCTCTTAAAAAGAGGAAAATAGATGTAAAAGGTAATCTGAAATAACCCAAAACATGGTTTCTAAATAAGGAGAAAATTAATGGGAAGGGAAAACATGGATTTGAAAATAACATGCATTTAGAAGATTATATTATACCTTTTTTATGTAAAAATAGGCAACTGATTTATAAAAAATGAAAAAAATTATTATTGTAAGATCTTTTAACAAAATATTTGGTGATAATTGGCCATATAGATTAAAAATAAAAGTAAATACACTTAAATGGTAAGTATAATTTAACCCTTCAATAATGTTTCACCCTAGTCATATTTTTTTCTCCAAATGATGAGTATTCTAGAAATTTTTTTATCCCTGAATCACTAAAAATTACCACAAAAAGTTAACTAGATTTCAAAAAAAATGATAAAAATATATTTCTCTTTTACTTATATATTAAACAAATTATGAAATCGTTAGAATAAGGTAGGATAATTACAAAAAAATCACCTTCATATCAATCTTGAAATCGTAAGTTCAAATTAAATAATTGCATAACTAAATAAACTAGTATTCCAAATAAAATCAACAATAAATTATTTAATTATGATTTCCCAAAAACTATTTCATGTTAAATTACATGTTAGACATAAGGGATACATATGCATAAATCTAATGAATCATTTCTCAGAATATCATTAATCACAAAAAAAATCCTAAAAATTATAAAATATTTAATCCTAAAATGTTTTTCCTAAAATTAGAATAATATTTAGACATTTAATTTTTCAAGTAAAAACAATTTCATACTATCTAATACATCGTATAGGCTGGTGGTATGCATTTCCCTCTTTTCCCTCTTTGGATGTCGGTTTATGATCCATGGATTTTCTAGATATACTGAGTTGTCCCTTAATACGATTGTTTTCCTTTTTAAAAAACGATATTAATTTAATTAAAATAGAACTCCAAAAATTATGATGAATATAGTCAAAAAATAGTAATAAAATCATTTTTAACTTCTAAATTCATTTATATATTGTTTCCCGCAAAATCAAAAAATATTGATTTACTATTATTTCCCTTATACCAAGAATATATCAAAGATTATTTTTTCCACAATCAAGGATTTTTCATTAAATTTCACCTTATCACTAAATCACCATTCTAGGTCACTATTAGAGTACAATATATTCTAGATAATGATGAAATAAAAAACCCCATCAACAAAAATCCTTATATGTTTAATGATTCTTATAACCAAGATACCATTGATAAAAACAATTCAATAACATGATTCTTGATTTACGACACCTAAACACTTCAATTATTCCACTTCAATGATTATTGTAAAATATGATCCATGGAATAAGTCATCTATTAGGATAATGACTATGTTTCGAAAATCTATGAAATTGATCTATTATTATTTACATAGGTTTAACTTTATTTTCCCACATCTTCTTGAAGATAGTATTAATTATTATTTTTTAATTATATATTTTGTTCCCTCATTTTCCACAAATAAATTATTTTCCCTTTCCTTTATGTCAAGTTCCCTGGTGCCTCTTCCCACATTTTTTCAGGAAGGAAATTGAATCTTATTTTTTTTATCAACTTTAACATTTGAACTTCCATGAGACTCCATCCTTATTTTATTTGACATGTTTTGATATTCAATTATACCTGAGTTATTAATCATAATTTTATTTAGGTAATTTTTCCTGATAATAATATGTATAAATCCATTTTTCATTAGTTTAGAAATTTCATTATGTAAATAATTATATTTCCCTTAACTTTGATCATTGGAATGTATTCTCCTATTTCCCAGCATAAACTAAAATATTTGAAGAAACATGATAATAATTCATTAATATACAAAAGGGAAAAATTATAAAAAAATAAGTAATAAATTATAATTTATAAGTATATAATAACTTTTGAGTTTTGTTATTTTAATATTGGATATCCAAAAATAACACATCTTATTAGTTTTTATAACATACAGCTTTTTCAAAATCCTTCATAATGGTTCAAAAATAATTTTTTAATTCGCAAAACATGTCATTAAACAGTTTCAATCAAGGTGTACATCAAGTACCATTATCACACACCATGTTATGATACATACAATGACCAATACAACCTTTTTAGTGTTATTACACATAGGTACAACTGTTCGAGAATTACACCCCCTTGTAGTATAAATAAATGGATGTAAATGCAAGGAAACTAATCTCTGCAGAATTCACCAAGATTCCTAATTATTTTCCTTTCATTATTCTTATACTTATACTTTATTTTTGGTTTAATAAAAATTATTATAGTCTTAATCTCATAAAATAAATAGAGCTTTATTTTGATAAAAGCTATAGTTACCCAAGACATGTACACACATTACTGCAAGATTTTTACAATAAATATACAGTAATTCAAAAAATGGATCATCAGTCCACATGTCTTTGAAGAATATGTTCATAATACTTCAAAAAGAAGATAAACATGAAATATATGTTTTATTATCTATAATGAAGTCCTAAAATTAAATTAGTTAACCAATTTAATACCTAATTAATGGGGTTATATAAAAAGTCCAATAAGTGAATAAACATAATACAAAACATAACATGTGAGTAAAAGTTATAACATGATATCATAATAGAAATTATCAATGGAAATCACATGGGCGTATAACATAAATAAAATGTTAGAATAATATTATGTAATAATAAGAAATGTAGAATCAACATATAGCCTAACATATACATTATTCCAGGATAACATCCTAGACAATATCACATGGTGGAAAAAGTCACAAAATGGATTAGTTTGACTCCCTAATCCCATACATGAAACCTCATGTGACTTAATATTTACCCAATTTGTTGTAGTGATATCTGGGTTCACTCTTCATAACATTTTTAAGATTTATGTGTACCACAAAATTGAAATAAATCATAAGGTATAACCTAATAATTACACATAGAAATAAAATGGGTTTCATAATATTGACTCATATCATAATCAAAGGAAATTTCATTATAAATTAATTTAAAAAATGAATATAAAGAATGTATTACCTTGTAAATGTTAGGGGGGTATAATATAAGTTTTCATGTGAGATAAATATATACATGACATAAAAGCAATCCATAACGTCAATTTTTTTTCATTGATGAAAACATCAATAAGACATTATATGGTATAACTCGTGATGAAAATACCATTTTAACATTGAAACAACTTCTTAAAAGTATAAAAGTTCCAAATTATTGTTAAAAATGTTAGAAATTATCCATAGAAACATATAATGGAATTATCAAATAACAGTGTGATCATGATGGTGATAAATTATATACTTTTCATATAAGTCAATAAAAACCCGATTCACACTTCTGTAAAAAGGTTAAAAATACATATTTTAAGAAAAGATTATGATGTTCCATTAAAATACTTTTATAATATTAATACACGAGTAAACTTTCCATTCATAAATAATTTGAAAAAAAAAATCTAGAAAATGTTTTTATAAAACATTGATATAGACAAAAAGGGAGTAATAACCGAAGAAAGAAATGAAGTGAGGATTTATAAAAAAACATCACAATAATTTCAATTACAAAGGAGTGTAAATTGGTACTATTAATTTAAAATTTCATTAATAATCATTTTAGAATATAATAAATGAGTTTTATTAGACAATGACAAAATAATTATATACAATATATATTCAAGCATAAACTATCAAGATGAGATTGAAACAGAAACCCTTTCTGCTTTGTTAATTTTGGAATCAGAACACCAATGAATTAAGTAGATTAATTATAAAAATAAAAATAATCAAGTTCAATGGATTAATTATATAATATTTCATGGTGAATTATATGCACCATTTAAATAAAATTCAGTGTGTAAAAAACACTTGACTAAAAGAAGGATGTTTCGAGACAAAACCCTTACCTCGAGTCTAAAATTTGGCATGTATATATTTTATATCCTATAAAATTAAATTACTTAAATTATTTTTTACCTAATAACCATTTAAATATTTAATAATTTCTTCTTAAACAACTTAATTAATTTATTTTAATAATGAATTTAATTACTAAGTCATTTATATCTACATTGGGTGTTTTGAGAATACTCAGATCATAATTTCAGAATTGAATCTCTCTATTGATCATTTTAAAAGGGATCATTATTCCATCATCTACATAATTTTGATGATGAAATAATTATCATTTTTATACATGATTTATAATATTAAAAATAAATTTTAATTATGGTTATAAAAAATGAATTAGATTACAATCATAGAGATGATAGGCCATAAGAACTCATGTGTAAGGTTTATATTTTTCTAAATATCATATTATTTCTTCAAATAAACTTACATATGACATTCATGTTATGTCATAATAAAGGGAAAAAAAATCACATCACCTTACGAGGCTGTAGTCCGCCATACACATGAATGACATTATTATTTTTCCATGGATCATAAGTTATTAAATTATATGATATATTACATTTAGATAATTGTAAATATGTCATGAATATAATATATAAACATTAAATCCATCATCATACATATCCATGAGAGTAAATGTTGGAAAAATAATTTCATCAGTTCTTGAGGGGGAATCCCACCATACACATAAACGACAGTTTTATTTAACATTTAGTGGAAGTGGAGATGTGTTTAAGTTTTGTAAGTAACATAATAATATATAATTTTATTAAAGATACTAATTTTATTGTACCTTTATTATTGGGTATGATTTGAAAGATATAGTATAAGGAATAAAATAATTATTCTTGATTGTTTATGATATCACTTATTAAAAGAACCTCTTTAGGATTATAACTAAAGCATTTCATTATTGAATTTATGATCAAAACATGGAATATAGAATGTGGGTACTGAATTTAGGAAGTTAATTAGTTGGGTATTGGTTGATCAAAAAGATTAATTTGTGTAAAAGAATAAGAAAGACAATTACCTCTTATAAGTTGGAGAGAGGACTCCCATGAATTGTTAAATGATAGAATGTTATACTTGTGATTTAAATATTTAGAAAGCAACTAAAATGGCTCATAATAGAAACTTAGAAGATATATAATCTAAATATGGACATATAATTGAATTTTAAAATATATATATGTCATTTTAACACTTATCTTTTTAGATTAAACACCTGTTAAATTAGTTTTAACTTAAAAAATAGTAATAAATGATTACAGGTTTTAATATTAATTATGAACAAAAATTAAGATAAAAATATTATATAATATAAATAATTATGATTCATGATATTGAATAGATTTTTTTGAATTCAATTCCAATTGTGAAAAAAATTAATTTAAAATTAAACATGTAGATGTGAAAAAAAAGGTTTTCAAAAGAAAATGTTTTCCTAAGTATATTTTTTAAAATTAATAATTTAATTGATTTCAATTAAATAAATTATATTATTAATAAAATAATTTAACTAATTACACTCTAGAATCATTTCAATGAAAAACATAACTTTATAAATGATTCTGTCAATAAAATTTTGTATTTTCATTATTCCATAAAAAAATTATACATTCTATAAAAATAAAAAAATAACCTCAACATAATTTTGTCTTGTTGATTCCAAAATGTTTGATCATTTTTTAAATAAATTTTTTTAACCATTTCATAAATTATTTTAATTTTTTTTAACAAATGATAAAAAAATAAATTTTTGGATTAAAATGCTTTTTTGAAGCCTATAAAAACTATAAAAATAATTATGTTCTTTTTTTACTCTATATTATTTATCCTCCATACATAATTATTAAAATGTGTTTATTACTATTCATACATCGAAACTCAACTACTAGGTTATAGGAGAAATGATTAAATAATAATATTTTAGAAGTATATGACGGTTCATTTAAACTCATTGTTTTGTTTTGTATATGCTATAGAACATAGTATCCTTTTAGAATCACAATGCATTATAGTTTTAGAAACCAAATTATCAAATATTTTATAGATTTAAGGGTAAAAGTTTTCAATAAAAAACCATAAAATATAAAAAAAATCATTCCTTTTAATTATCCATATGGGTTTTTCTTTAGAACAAGTATAATAATAATTCCAATATAATTATAACATGATGTATTCCATAATTAAAATGATAATTTAATATGAAAACTAAAATCATTAAAAACACTTCAATCCAATTCTTGAATAATTATAATTTTTCATTATACCAATCTATTATACTGAGTAGAACTAGGTACTCTGATGTTATGAAGACAATAATTTAAAAAATAAAAATTCTTAAATTCGAAATTTTTATTTTATCCTCTTATATCACTATGATTGTGTAAAATTAAGTAACCGTTGTAATTCTGAACAAATATATAATAATATGGTAATTTTGAAATTTTTTAACTTTTATGATATAAGAAACGAGTCACTGAAAATATTCTAAAATCATGGGAAATAATAAAAACATTTTTCATTCCATATAGATTTTTGTTTTGAAAAGGTCCAAATGAATCAAAAAAGAAATGTTCTGGAAGTATTTCATTGTTCAAATCATTAATTGATATAAAAAAATCATTTCAAATATTTCCCATCATAAATGAATCAGATACATAATTATTATTCAATTTTGGTTTATCCAACAATATAATTTGATGATGGTTTACTAGTATAGGATGTAGTGGTCAGTTCATATAACCAATTCTCAAATTACAAAAAATATAAAATATCAATTTAACATTAAAAAAATAATTTTTTGTCAGTTTTTTTATTTAAAAAATATAAATAAATATTATTCATAATGTTCATTTAGAAAATATTCAATCATTTTAAAAAGATGGGAATTTCTATGTTTTAAATTTCAAAAGCATTCATCATTATATAATTTTTAGATTATAATCATATTTATTTAAACTTTAACCTATATAAAATTAAAAGGAAAACATATATATATAAATAAAAAATTCACTAAAACATTTAGCTTTTCCCCTTGGGTTGTCTCCTAAGGTAATAGTCACTCAATCACACATATTTAATGGAATTAAATTTTATTTATCTCCATTTAATTTTCTAGAGTATTCATTTTCCAGGTACCAAATATATTTCATGATAAGTTCATGGTATTTTTCGTATAATGTTTTCTATAGGAATTTTTTAGTACTTAAGAAATTTTATGACTAATTATACTGTTTAATGATTTATTAGGAATCCAAATTATTTTAAGCATGAAATAATATATAGTCTTGGGAAGTAGTATTTTGAAATATATTACTTTATGTGTGTAAAATAATTTCAAAATATTATGGACCGTTTACTATAATAGTTATCATCAATTATACATCTAAAATACGTAATAATTGAAATATATCCTATAAAAAATTTTCAAAATTAATTTATTTACATCTACGGAATTTTTGGATCATAACCAACACAACTCTTATTATAATTTATTTTATTCAAAGACATCATTTTATCATAAAAATATTTTGTAAAAACAAATGATAATGGATTATAATTTAAAATTAAAATATATTTCACAAAATATTCCTTCATCTATTGAAAAATACATAAATAATCATAAAAATGTTATTTGGTTTGGCAAGATGTATTATTCATGAGTTTCTCATTTTCATGAATAATAGTATTGTTACCAAGAGAAATTTTCTTCTTATTTAAATTAACATATCTATTTAACATTTAAAATCTTATTAATATTATTTGTAGATTACAATCCATTTTTACTCTTTTTGGTAATGTTATTATTTCTGAAATTTGAATAAAAAATAATATCATTATCGAAATAAATGAAATAATCATCACCTACCTTATTTAATGAATCTATGCAACATTGGAAAATAATCTCTTTTTTAGAACAAGATTAATCGTATAAATAAGATTCATCTAAAAACATCATCAACAAATTAATGAACTAAATTATTTTATAATTTTTGTTTTATATTTTCATTCTTAATTCAATCTCAGAGGGTCAATATTGATATGTCTTGTAAGGAATTTTCCTTAAGAAATAAATATTATAGTTTGTTTGAGCTTAGACTGACTTTACTATTATCACGAGGTTCTATTAAGATTAGAGTTTTATAGAATTTGGGAAAACTATTACATAGTAAACCCATAAATTACAATTGAAAACTTACACTTAGTATCCATTTTTACTCCCCAATAAACCCTTTTAAATAAAAACTATTTATTTCCTTAAAAAATAATAAAAAATATTATCTTCACCCCATCCTTACCACTAATATTCTTTAAAACCTATACAGACACCATTTTTCAATTAGGTATGACCATAACAATATGAATAAGGTACATAAAAATAGTGAAATTAATTGTTTTTCGATGAGTTCTTATAATAATATTCCTTTTCTAAAAACAAACATTGAGTTCAGAATAAACAACTTTTCTTACCCAATAAATCAACATATCTGTTAATATAATTTTAGAAAATATTTCATTAGAAATATTTAAGGTAATATAAAATCATAAAATTTTATTAAAAAACATAAAAATCAACAGAAACGTTTCTTACAAATTTATATCATCCACTCTTAAAAAGTTAATAAACATCATTATTATAAATGGAAACAATTTCATAATTACACTTATATTAACCATGATAGTTAAATTTGGAGTAACCATCAAAACTAATCAAGGAATACATTCATGTTTGACATCCATAAATTACTTTATAGTAACCATTGTAGTTACTCATTGATTAAACATCATATTTAAGCTTGCAATAACCCCCATAGTAAACACACAATCATTAACCAATTCATTGGAGATCTATAATAGGGATTAACCTTCGTGTAAGTTGTATCAGGATAAAAATTGAGATATAATGAAGATATTACCTTTATAATTTATTTAAATGGACCATATCATGAATAAAATTCTATAAAAATATTTTTAAACCATGTGAAAATCATTTTTGAATATCAAAATACAATTTTTCCAAAAAAAAATTATTTCTGTAACTGCACACATAATAAAGATACAATTTTCATTGAAAATAGCCTTAAAGACATTAAAATGAAACATAGAATAATTAATCCATCATGATGGTGGTAAATTAAATTCATTACATATATCTTATAAAAGATTATTTTTGAATTTGGAAAAAATGGTTCAAAGGGTGACTTTTTGATAAAGATTTAAAAAGAAAGTCCGTTACATCGAGTATGATTCAACACATATATCCTTTATCTTACACTATATAAAAATTATGTAAATTTTATACTTACTTAAAAAAATTGATTTTCATTATTACCTTGATATCACTTTTTACCAGGTTATACATTATTAAATAATCATTTATGTTGACATTAGATGTTTTAAAAATATTCGTTACTTAAGTCCAAAATGACATTGATATTTTGACTATGGTAAAAGTGGTCATTAATCCATTACTGTAGTAATAATATTCATGAAATAATTAGGATTGTTATATTTTAATTATACTTTTAAATAAATAAATTATATATTGGTATTAAAAATGAACTATATTATAATAATGGAGATTATAGGTCATACTTAGGAATGGGTAACATTTCTAGTTTTAGAACATACTTTCAGAAAGAAGGTAAGTAATATATTAAAATTAAATAAATATAAAAATATCTTATATATCATATATATTTTTTTAACATTCTAATATATATCATCCATGTGATGTGTTGATGAGAAAGAAATCACATCGCTTTATGGAGGTGGCAGTCCACAAGTACACACGAACGACATTAAATTTTTTCAATGCATGGAGTGGAAAGAATTTAAATGATATATTATATCTTATGAATGATAGATAAATAAATAATATAATATATAATAATTAATTTTATCATTACAACTATTCTTGAGAGATGATGATGGAAAATGAATTACATCGATTCCCGATGCGGTAGTCCACCATATGCATAGATGATAAATTGTGTTCCAATTTGACAGAAGTGGAGATGGATATAGGTCATTACAATAATATAATAATATTTATATATATATATATGTATGATACTAGATCTATTATTTTATATTGACTGCAAAATGTTTGAGGGATGTGTAGGAATAAAAAAACAGAATGGGCCGATTAAAAATTACACATCTCCTATTGAAAATATTCTTCTTCAAACACATTAAGACCACTAATGTCGATGTTATGCGGAAAATAATACCCATGGAATGATGGTATGGATTCATGGAAGGTATTTTAGGATGAATCGTTCAAAAAAATATCTTTTAAGTGTGAATAAATGAGAATAATAGGTTCTATTTTATAAGAGAAGTGAGAGGCACTCTTGGAACTTCTCAAAATAAAAACATTATATACAATCATATTTCATAAAAAATATATCAAAAAATTCAAACTTAAATAAAATATTAGTATTCTTAAAAATCCTCTAATATAATAAAAATATATCATTTTTTCTATATTTATACCCTTATCTTTTGGGTTCCTCGCTTATTTAACACCTTTTACACTAAATGTGACATTATGAAAATTTAAACTTTTTGGGTTAATATTAAAATTATAAATTAAAAAAAGGCCAATAAATAAAAAATTATTGATATTTTATAACATATAATAATAAATTGTTGAAATTTTAGATTTAGTAAATTTATATATCTTTATAAAATATTATTTATTATAAAATATCTATATTGTGAATTTTTATAACTGTTCATTACATCAACATTAACAAAATAAACATTAATCATATAATTAAAAAAACTATCTTTTTATATATCTACCAAGATAATTTCTTCTGTTAAATTCATCAATGACATTAATTATCTCAAAAAAATTATTTTAATATTTTTAATATCATTTATTTTATTTTTCTATTTATTACATAATTATAGCATCCATATAGTACAAGAAATTTAGGTAATTATTTATTTAATAAAAATGAAAAATAAATTACCATTATGAAGAAGAATGTATTATTTTTAAAAGTAATATTTATAGTCAAACACATCGTTTAGATAAAAACTCATTGGAAAAATTACACTTATTAAAAACAATATTATGACATGTATGACATTTCACTAAATAAAATAATTTAAAGGTCATTATCTTATCTAGATGGTCCAAAAAGATCATAAAATATATAAATGGATGAATAAAGTCCATTTCAACTCATTAAATAGTATTTAGGAATGTTTTTGGTTCATTTAATGATTATTATAATTTTATTTTTAACCTAAATTATCTGATTTACCATTTATTGTTGTGACAAAAAATACTAACGTTATTATTAATATTGAATTTTTTAAAAACATTTGGACCCACTAATTCAAAATATTTTACCCATTTTTAAAAATTTAAAATATATATTTTTCATAATTTATATTAACATTAAACGAGTAAAAAAATGAATAAAAATTCACTTTTAAATGTATAATGTTTTTAAATATAAAATTATTCAGAAAAATAATAATTGGATTATTTTATATTAAAAATGAGATAAAAATATATAAAAATAATCCAAAACACACTTTGACCATGTAAATACATTAAATTAAATTATTGTTTTTAATGAAAATCATTATTTCTCGTTGTTCCTTGAACACAGATATTTATAGAAAATAATAAAACAATTAATTCTAAGATAATTTTGTTATGATAAATTAAAAAATTAAGATAATTTTTTCAAAAACATTTTCAAAAATTAAAAAACATTAATAATAATAAAAATCAATTAAATGCTCTAAAATCATTTTTAAAGAAAACATGTTTTTTGGAAGAATAAAATGAAATTAACAAAAATATAGGGCTTATTTAAAATCAATTAATTAATAAATTATATATTATTACGACAATTAGATATTTCAGATTTTGGTTAATATTATTCCTTCTTTTTAATTTAATGGCTAGTTAATAATGGTAACTTTTAAATAATAATATTAAATTGTTCGTTTAAGCATAGTGTTTCATATCTTATACTCTATAATATATGTATTTTTTTTAAAAATATCAAGATGTTAAATTATACCTTAATTAATGAAATATGTCTTCCAAATTTTAACTTAGGATAAAAAAATCGGTGTTTGACTTTTAAATATATCATTATCAAAAGCCCACATCACAAAAAACATAAATAATGCTTCGTTTTGAAAATAGTGAAATGAATGTGGTAATGACAATAGAGATAAAACATAATAAGATTCCATTTATGATAAAATGGAAAATACTGGTAAAAAATAATTCCCATGTACAGGAATAGAGTGATGGAGATCATGGACCAGAGAAAGTTAACAATAAAAAATAGTACATCATTAATGAGTTAAAATGACGTTAAACTCTCACTAAGAAAAGTAAATGAATAATTTTTTTCTTTAAAAATAATTTTAATAAAGATGATAAATTATTTTACTACCTATAAAAATATCATTAAGAAATATATATAGGTGATGTGTATAATTTCATTCTTTAATCAATTTATGCCACAATATCATATTTTTCTATGAACCATGAGTCTTCAAGATGAATTTTTAATCCCAAAAGAACAAAAATCAACTTTTGTGGATCAAAAAACCCACAATATTATAATTGTATATTCCACTAGTCTTCAGATAATAACCAAAACCACAATGGTTAATAAATAAAACTATAATTCTCCAAAATTAATAAACATTTAAATTAAAAAAACTATATTAATATATTTTAATAAATAGTAATAACCAAAGTTTAACAAACAACATTCATCATATAACTATCCTTAAAATTACCCCAAAGTTATTCTAGAATATGACTAAAACCTAAATTTTTTTAATTATTTGATCTCATTTTATTTGAAGATAATTATAATATTTTACTCCAAATCACATCAATCACTCTTAATGTCTATTACCTAATTATAATTTCCATGATCATATAATATCCCAGATATGGTAAAATTTTCTATAAATAACATTAGTTTCGATAAATCCGTAATAAAATCATATATTCTTCCTAAATATCAATTAACCTTTATTTGTCTAGTAAAATACAATAATATTATGTTTCCCTTAATCATATAGGGTTCCAAAAATAATGAATGTCTTACAAAATAACATGAATCAATAAATCCATAAATTATTTTCCAATCCTATGGCTATATATTGATAAAACATATGTTCTAAAACGAACTTATCCATCATCCTTCATATAGTTTAAATAATAATACGAACTAAGATATAAAGTAGGACAGGGATTGCTGATGCAGCCTAATTTTACTTCAATTGTGGGTTGAATCCCCATAGCCTTTTCAGACATTACAGGTTGTCACCCACCCTTTTTCTAAAACTTATTTATAAAATTCTTGTAAAATTGTATAAATTTGAGAAAAGTTTACAAAAATAACGATAATATATATAAAATTAAATAAATGTTTTTACCTGATAATTAATCTCACACATCAAATTTTTCATCCCGAAATGTAAGAACACATAATTACCTTAAATCCTAGATCATATAAGCCATAATGATTACAAATACCATTAATATTATGTCCACAAATAGTAAAGACATTGTTCCTCTAATAAAAGTTTTCATATTATAAATATATTAGTTACATGCACCTCAAAAATTTATCAAAACTATATAAATTTATCCCAAAATGTTTACATTACGTAAATCCATAAAAGATGTGTGAATAATACATTGAATATATAACCAACCTTTAAAAATAAGGAGTTCCCAAGAACTGTAATCACTTTACCAAATCTCCCAACATCAATTGTAGTAGTAGCAACTGATTTCAAAAAAACCTTCTACTTATAATCTTTCTACTTCCTATCATGTGTTTATATATTCGTGCAATCATATTCATAATTACCTATAACTATAAATTTAAAACACTTTACTTATTTCTTATCCAAATTATCATTACCACTATCAATATTTTTTATTATACTTATGATCCCTATGCTCCAAACAAACCACATCAAATGAACTTTCAAAAATCTATCAAAAATTTATTGAAATGTCATTTACCATAGTTGGAAAATGTTGGCTGATTTCCTCTAGAATATTTGATTAGTTTCGTTTCAATTTGTTACCACCTTGAATATTTCTTACCCTTATCATTTCAAGGAACCTAATTGTTAAAAAACTCGGTCAGAGAATTCTCATCACAATGAATTTTTTTCTATAAATTTTAAATTCTTATATGACCAATGGTATTTGTCTGTATGGTTTTATTGTAGAGTAAAATCTCTTAGTTTTACTATCCATGTCCCTAATAAAATCTGGTATCTACCTGGCTATCCTTGTAAAATTTTCTTCATATACAAAGACTAAACCATCATCATTTTACTTTAATTTGAATAATTGTTTCTATAAACCAAGTCAGATAATCTTTGGGAAATATCTATCAAGAAAAATATTTTTAAATTTGTCACATTCCATGACCTCAAGATCATCTTTTTCTCTGATATTCATAACCAAATACCACTATATATCAGCTTCACCTTCAAAATGATAAACTTAATTAATTTCCTTTTGACATTTAGAACTTCTCATGACTATAAATATATTTTCTATATCATTGATCCATACATTAGCCTCCACAATGTCAAATGATCTATTGAATGATGGGGTATGTTGTCTCATAAAAAGATCCACTATTGAATTATTCCACTATAATATATTCGGATGCTCCTTAACATGGATGCAACCAACATATATATCTTGTGTCAATTGATAAATTACTACAAAAAAACTACTCATTTCTGATTTCAAACATCCTAGGTTGTTTATTTGGAAGGATATTTTCCTCATGGTTACTTCCTACTACAGATTCCATGTCTACCCTATGGAAAACTATTATGTATAAACATAGTTTGAAAGAGGTAACATGGTAAACATCAAATTATATATCATTTCAACTAAACTATATGGTAAAATCAATCAACGAAATGATATTAACATTATCCAAACCTATAAAGTTACCTAAACAGACCTCTAGTACCAACAGTAAGGCCCCAATATTAATTGATAAATATTCTAGTGTCTTTGAGAAAGAATTCCCATTCATGAAATCTTGATTGTTATTTAATTTTATAGTTTTATATAATTAGGAAAAAATCTTACATAGTAATCCTAGATATTGGAATTAAACAGTTATTCTCAGTAACAATTTTATAAACCAAACAGAACACTTTTAAATAAAATATGATTACTCTTAATGTTGAATATTTATTAATTTCTTCCGGACCTAATCCTTGTTCAAGCTCTTCCATTAACCTAGTCAAAAAATTTAAATGTGGGACGAGCAAAAAAATCATAGTAAGGGAAATAAAAAATAATGAATTAAATTATTATTTTTTGAGTACTTATAAAATTTCCCTCTATCAAAATAATTAGTGGGTTAAAAATAAACCCTTTATCTTATCTAAAATATCATCCTATCCTTACAAAACATTTAATAAAACATTTAATTAGAAATTTTAATGTAAAATAAACTCATAATTTTTTATTTTAAAACATGAAAATCATAATAAAACACTTTCAGAAAGGTATACATTTCACTCTTAAAAATAGAATAACCATCATGGTTATAAATGGATTAACAATCATAGTTAATATTGTATTAACCATTAAAGTTAAATTTAGAGTAACAATCACATATAATAATGTAATACCATCTTGTTTATCTTTCAAAAATTACATTAGATTAACCACAATAGTTACTCCTAGATTAACCATCACATTTAATATTGGAACAAACATCACATTCAACATTAAAACATTACACAATGCATTGTGGACCTGTAATGTGGCTCATCCTTTGTATTAGTAGTATCAATATCTCCTAAGAGATAAAATGGGCCTTATAGATTTTTAAATATATTGAAATTACCATTAATTGAATAAAACCCTTGATAATTCTTTTAAATTCCTGTTAAAATCACATTCAAATATCCCAATAACATTTTTCTAAAAAAACACAAAAAATGTGAAAACTGTGCATATAATAATGAAACCGTTTTCATTGATATTAAACATAAAACATAAAATTAATCATTAAATCATTGAGGAATAATTATTGTAGAAAATTAGGTCCATTTCATATATGTTAACATAATTCCACTTGACTTGGCTAAAAAGAGTTAAAAGGGGAAGTTTTAAAGAGGATTTGAAAAAGCTCCCTTACCTTGAGTATAATTCATCATGTATGACATTTATCTTCCTAAATAATAAATTCAAGTTAATTTTATACTTACTTTAGAACCTTTTTAGTTTTTATTATTCCATTTATATATCTTTTTACAATATTATATAAAATTAAATATTCATTTAATTCACCTTAGATGTTTTGGTGATACTAGTTAATTAAGTCTAATAAAAATTTGTTCAGATCATTATGATCAATATGTTAATTAATACATCATATATAAAATAATAATCCTGAAATAATTATATATTTTCTATTTCAATTATAGTTTCAAATCCCTTAATTAAATAGGGTTTTTAGAAATGAGGTATTTTTTAATCGTGGAGATGGTAGGTCGTACGTATGCTTGGGTAACGTTTCCATTATTCAATAATCATTACGAAAAGAATGAAAGGATTATTTTATCTTAAAAAATAATCATAATATCATATATAACATATTAATTTTTTGAAATATAATTTTATATACCGTCCATGTAATTGGTGGTGAAAAAACAAATCTCTTTTCTTCATTAAGGTTATTGATTAGATGTATGCACAATCGATATTATCATTAATATGTGTAGGAAATTTTAAGACCTTAAGAGATATATTATATTTAAATAATAATAATTATTTCATGAATATCATATATATATATATATATATATATTAATTCTATTATTATAACCAATTATGAAATGTAGTGATGGAAAGTTAATTATATCGGTTCTAGAGGTAGTAGTTTTCTATACACACGACTGATGAATTATTTTTCCATTTGATAGATGTAGAGAGGGAAATGAGTCATTAAAATTACACAATAACATATAATTTTATTCATGATATTATAGTTATTATTTTAACATGGTTGAAGAATGTTTTATAGATGTGTAAGAATAAGAAAAACATAAACACTTGATTAAAAATTATAGCTCTTCTTCGGAAAATCTCATATTTTTAACACCTCAAGGGAACAAAGGATATTGTTATGTCTAAACTAATACCTATAAAATGAGGGGAGGTATAATTGGGATGTATTTGGGATGTTATTGGATTCAAAAATGGTTCTTATCATTTACTAAAGGATAATAAGAGGCAGACTTTTAAAATAGAGGGGAGGGGTAATCTTGGAACATAAAATAATAATAAAATAATATAAAACAATATTTAGAAAAATATGTATTAAAAAATATCAATTTATATTATAAGATGATGATGGGTTAAAATATCACCATAAAATTACAATAACATGTATTTATACCCTTATCTTTTGTTTTTAACCCCTCTTTAACCCTTTTAACTCTTACTATGACAACACTGATTTTTTTTCAATTTAAGGGTTAATATGGTTACCATAAAATAAAAATCTATGAATAAATTTAAAATTTCTGAAACGTAAAATATAATAATAAAAATAAGAATTATTTTACATTTTTATGAAATTTATATCATTTAATATAACATTATTTATTATAAATTATCAAAAATTTCAATTTTTAGAACTATTAATTAATTTAAATGTTAAAATATTAAGATAACACATATAATTAGATGAAAAATTATTATACATATAGGATGTTCACGTCAGATATAAAATTACTTGATCACATTAATTATCTCATATTATATTCATTTTAATATACTTTATATGATTTATTCTTTCCATTAAATAAATAATTATTACATTAGCGTTACTGAAGAATGTAAGGTAGTTATTTTTTATGAAAAATTAAAAAATAATTAAATTGAATAATATAATTCAATTATCTTTCAAAATAATTTTTCAATTTGAACATATCCCTTAGATAACACATTATTAAAATATTACACTTATTAAAAATTAAATTCTGACATGTTTTACGTTTCTTCAAATAAAATCCTAAAATGGTTATAATCTTATTTAAGTGCCCCAGAAGATTATAAATCAAATATTTTGATGATTATACAGTATATACACTCATCCAATAACATTTAGTTAAGTTTTTATGTCATTTTATAATCATTATCATTTTACTTTAAAAATAAATTAGATGATCTACCATTTACTGTGGCAACCAAAATTAAAAGAATTATTATTCATATTGATAAAAAATAAAAGGGGACTATTTAATAAATTTAGACTCATGGATTCCAAATATGAAATCCTTTAAAAAAATTAAAAATACAAAATATTCATAATTTAATTTAATATTAATCTGAAAGAATGCAATGAAACACTTTTTTTTTGGAAAAATATGCTTCTAAATATAAAATATTTTCAAGTATAAAATCCAATTAAAAACCATGATTTTTTTATTTTAAATAATAGTGAACCAATAAAAAAATAAAACTAAACAACAACATAATTGGAAATTTTTAGTACTTTAAAATAGAATTCTATTCTAAATAAAAAGAATTTTTTTTCACTATCCCTTGAAAAATACATATTTTTTATAAATTCTCCAAAAATTCATAGTAAGAGAATTATAAAATCCCGAATTCAAAAATGAAATTAAAATTATCAATTTTTTTTGAAATATCATTAAATTAATTAAAATAATCTCCCAAAAAAAGCTATAAAATAATTTTTATAGAAATAATATTTTTGATGAATAAAATAACATTAATAAAAATATAGTACTTATTTAAAAATAATTATTACATTAAAAATGAGATAGAAAATTATATATATATTAATTTTTCTATCCATATCCCTTCTCACCAATTTAAAAACTAGGTTATAATGTTAACACTTAAATAAAAACATTTATTTGTTCATTTAAGCTCAATTTTGCGTATCTTACATGATATTGGACATAATCTTTTTGATATAAAACTCTTGGGATGTTTCATGTTAATTCATATTAAATTAATAACAACCTAGTTTTGAAATATTATTAAAATAATAATTTCTGTTCCTATTTCATTTTCATTTATCTCTACGAAAATCTTTTCAAAATATCTTTAAGATTCCTTTTTTTGAAGTCTCAGTAGACACGATTCACTAAGGAAGAACCTCATTTTTTCACTATTCCATGGAATTTTGAATCATAAGAGTATGTAGTAACATTTTTATTCAATTTAAAATCAACACATTCCATTTATATGGCCTCCCCATCCTTAATTTTCTTTAGTTTCAGTTCACATTAAAGTAATTGACCAATGTGTTTGTTAAATTTATATTCTTGGAAGCCTTTTCATTCACTAATTTAATAATTATTCACATGTAATTTATTTGGATGGTATCCTAATATTCTTTTAAAAATATAATTATAATCCAATGTATCTCCATGAGTTCTCAACACATTCACATTAATAATAAATATTTGAAACATATGGTTAAAATATTATTATTTTACCACCTAAAAGTCATGGAATTCGTTGCATAACATTCTTGTTTATGTTCTTTTAAACTTATTTTTTTTCATTATGTTTAATTTTTAAATTTTTAAAAATATGTTCAGATTTTTTATTTAGACACATGGCTCAAAACACTTCTAAAATTATCATAAAATAAATTATTCATAAACATTAAATTCAACACATATTTTATTGTATGATTTCATTTCATGGAATTAAGATATATTATAGGTAAATTTTATTGTTCTAGAATGATAATATAATGTTCAATACTCAAAAAAATTTGGTATGATTTCATTCATTATATCTATTACATATAATCATTTACTACTATGTATGGTTGTCTCTATGTAATCCAGCAATCCATAGAGTTTAGAATTTTAATATCAACAATTTTGTATTTTTATTATATGATTTAGCCTAGGATTTTGTTTGTATAAATAATATATCCTTAGATATTACTATCTTCAATTTAAAATACTTCCCAAATCTAATTTGGTAAGGTCTTAATAATAAATAATGGAGTATTACATAGAAATCATTATTGGTCCATGATCTGATATATATTGTTTTCCTAGGGTTGAGATAATTGATATGTCAAAATTATTAGTGAATTGTTCAGTACAAATTCCCAAATAAATATAAATTTATATTAATTTAAATAAAAAATCTAATGTGAATTTTTATGTTAAAGTATAATTAAATAAAAATAATAAACACATTTGTTTTTATAGTAGTACAGATCAATGTGATTCAATATCTACTTATGGATTCTCTCAATGTAGTTAGAGAAATTGAAAACACATCAATACCTAACTTTTGTATAAGATTAACAAATAATTTCAACGTTCATTTTCTATTTGATGACCAACCCCAACATCAATGGAATTTTAATGGGAATTGAAAACCAAATACAAGACATACCTTATTTGTGGAGGCATGATTATTCTATTGTACCTTTTATTATAGGTAAACCATACACATTTATGATTTTGATTTTAGAATCATATTAAATGTTAAAAACACATTGTTAAGTGAATTTGAAATTAAAGATATTTAAAACCAACCATCATTAGTTAATGATCTATATTCCATAATATCAATTGATAAACATTCAACATTGAGTTATGAAATTATGTAATTTATAAAATGGATCAAAAAAATAGAAATAGATCATTTATTTCATTGGTCTATTATTATTAAATTTAGTGTAATTTATGGTTATATTAATCTCCTTTTATATATATTTTAATATTCTTATATTTCAAATTAACAATATTTTCTCCCTCAATTAGTCTTAAAAATTACTGGAAGATATCCTTTTCAATGATATATTTTATAAGAGTTTGTCATTCCACATATCAAAATATTATATTCATTTTATAGAATTTCAATAATCTCCCTAATAACTCTTTTTTTGTGTTTCATGTAATATTTAATAATATAAATCCTATTAAATATCAAAAAAATTAATTTTAATATCATAAATAAATGTAAGATTCAACACTATAATATTAAATACATCGTTAATGTTAATATAAGATGTAAAATTGGAAGAAATATAAAATAATGATATATATGATTCATTTAGGGTAATAACCTTAGAATAAATTTTTATCAACCAAGAATCATGTTATATAGAGTGGTGTTCATAATATTAAATCGAATAATAAATATTTCTGATCCACATTTCTTATGGATTATTACAATACTCCAAATAATCAATTATTGTAAGGTTAAATGTTCATAAGGTTCATTTAAAATGACATAATGTTTATAATTAGTATTCCTTTGATTTAAATAAATCCTAATTATTTTAACAACCCATATAAAAAATCTATTTCACTTCATATCCATAGGATAAAACCAAATCATCTTTTAATTTCATTTTATTAAATTTCAATTATTGGATTTTAATGACCATTTCATTCCATCTGATAAGACATTCATAAAATATTTTATAATAATTATAGAATCATGTAATCCTTTTAGAAGTTTAATATATTTAGAAAATCTTGATATCTATTTAATTTATAATATATTTTTACAATATCAATATGAGTTTTATATGAATAAGATATTTGAAAAGCATAAGACAGATGAAAAGAATAAGATAATTGAATGGAATAAGATATTTGAAAAGTGAAATATATATTACTGTAAAATTCATGATATGTATAAATTTATACTTTTAAAAATAAATTACAAAACATAGAACCTGAATAATTTATTTTAATAATAATAAGATAAATAAACGAAAACAAACCACCATTGTAAATATCATTATTTAAAAAAAAATTAAACTATTAAAATAATTTAAAGAGTGTTTAGTAATTATAAATAAAAAAGATAATAGTGTATAGTGTTGTATCAATAACACTTACAATATAAAACTCTATTAAAGTGACATGTAATTGGGTATTGAATCAAAATAAGTTATTTTATAAGGTGTTTTTATTTTTAATCACAATTGATACTCTATGTAAAGATATGAGAAACATGTATGTACAGAATTGTTAGTTGTTGATTAGGATATAGAGACTAAGATCATTTATATGTTACTATTGATGACGTGTTAAGTGATATCAATGTGGTAGCACTAGTGTATACGATATTTTCATTTTAGGGTTCGATTAACTATTATAATTGTATTTCCCATCAAGGGTTATTCATAAAAATTATTCTATTACATTTGGATAGGATTATGGTCGACCTATCTATTTTTGTGTCTTTACAGTAGATGTGGGACAATATATTACATTGATCATATATTTGTGTTTTTATAGAAAGGAAATAACTTATCTCAAATGTGATCCATTTTGATAAATAGATTCATATACACAATAGATTAGATAAAGTTCATAGATAGGCCACGTTACTATATGTGTTAGGAAATGGTAACCTTGAGGATTAATAGTTATCACTTTTGTTTCCATCCTTTCATATGGTTGGGTCACTAGGGATATTTTTTTATTCCATTAAGACTCATATAATATACAGGGTATTGTGTTTTATTGAATTTTGTGAAAGCTTATAGGCTTCCAAATCCTTATCAACTTCAAAGTGCTTGAAGAGGTATATAAATTGATTTCTAGAAAATAACCCTTTGGGAATGAACTTGTTTAATATGGGTATCTAGAGGTGTGTGACACATTATTTCTTCTAAGGTTATTTTACCATGTTGATATTTTATTATTGATGAATGAATATGCGTTATGTATATCACATTTCATGATGAGGGAACCATTGAAAATGATGATGTATTAAGTGAGACACTAAGGAATTATATTCATTAGCCTGACTAGTATTTTATTTGATTTTCAAATATATTTGGATTATTATCAAAAAATAAATTTTAAAACAAATAAATAGGTTGTATGGAGTGTATAATATATTAGAAAAAAAATATTCATATTTCCACGATTGAGACCCCTAGTTTTGGTCTAGTGATCAATGATACTACGTAATGGTTGTTTAATATTTTTGTTTTTATAAAATATTTACGGACCACTTGAATTTCATTTCCTTAAAGTGAGACAAACATGGTGGTTTTGTTTATAAATAGTGAGTGTTTCCTATTGGTTATCAATATTATATGGGATATGTAATAAGGATAAATTTATATCTATGGTCAATTTTTATTGATAATATATTTTGGAGAGAAATCCTTGTGTTTTTTTCTACTACAACCCTTTACTGGGTGGTGTGTAATGTAGGTTTATTATAATGTTCACAGAAAAACTTGAGCGACCATGACGAGGATTCTTCAAGGATCGTGGATGCAAGCGGCCGGTATTTAATTTATAAATATCCAGTTAATAGGATAGAATCGTTTTCTGACACTAAATAATTGAAATGGAGTATCCCACTAAATTATCATGATGTTGAGCGAAAATTCATAATTTTTACCTCCTGAGGAAGTAGGTTTGTGAGTCTTATTATTTTATAAAAGAACAAAGATTACTAAATTAAATAAATGATTTATTTTTTACTTATGTCTTGAGTAAATTGTGGTGTATTTGGAATTGATACAGTTAATTGGTTGTTTTAATGTAGTACAACATAGACTAGTGCTGTCAGCCTTGGGAGTGCAACATTAAAGAATTGTAAATCCTTGGCTGTCACCAATGTTGGAGCATCAATTTTGAGTTGGTGTATTAGATGACATCATAGTTTTTGGAATCCCAGGCAGAACATTCCTTTTGTTTAAATAATTTACATAATTAAATTGAATAATAGTCTTAACTTTCCATGAATCGAGGGGATATGAGTATTTGGAGAGTAGATATGTAATTAACTCAATTTATAAAACTTTTCATCATTTCCCCACTATTTCATCATACATTAAATTTTCAATGAAATCTAACAAGTTAATCTCAATATCCAGACCTTGGAAATTGAAAAATAATAAAGCGGAAAGTTAAATGTCCCTTTAAGATAAAATAAAATATATTAAAATTTTACCCATGGAGGGTTCACAGGCCCATTGAAAAAAAATTATTAGGTAAATCATTGATTGAATGGATATTGAACTGTAAAAAATATTAATGTTTCATAATTAAATAAACTAGTAATACCTTTTTGTGAAACATATAATTTTTCATAATGACTATGAAATCATAAGTACTAAATCAAGATCCATGGGCATGACATAGTTACATATGAAAATAATGTGGAACCAAAAAAATCATTATTTTGGATTAGGTATCACAACCTATTTTCTTTAGTGGATCATTCATCACAATTTGCTTTCCAATGCAGATAAAGAACCATAACATATTTCCCACAGAACATCATGGATCAAAACATGTTTCCCATTTTGTATTGATCATCCCCACTCATTTCCCCATTTTCTCATAATATATAAAGCTTCAAGATATTAATTTTTGTCTATAAAGATCTCATCCATAACATAAATATTAACAATATATTTCTTCTATAAGATAATTATTAATCATCACTTCATTAAAACCTAAAAAGAAGAATTGGTTTCACATTATATTTTAAAAACTATTACATAAAAAACAATAAAAACTGGATAAATTGATATCAAATTCAACCACATAAAACTATAACATCATAAAATGTTTTATAATCTGGTTTATAAAACATAACATCATATAATATAACACCATTTAGTTGAGGAGTAAAATGAACGCCAGAGTAAATACATTTTATTTTGAAAGGAATAAATTTTTAGTATTTTGAAATAACTTTATTGAGACCCACATGGATAATGGATACAATAAAAAATATTCTTTCAAATGTAAATGGAATGTATGAATATACCATAAATTGATATATAATTGAATATTAGAACTTGAATAGAGAAAATTTTTGGTAAGTGAAATCATGAGACTAAAATGTAGATACAATTTAGATATGAATGTTCAGTCTCGATAATGTTATACTTTCAGGTGATATAATAATAATGTATTATTATTTGAATAAAAATAGAAATTTTTACATTTAATAAAAAAGATAAAATAAAATTAAATGGTAAATATATTATTAATGGGTATATTGAAGGTACAATTTCAACCAAAATCATATGACTTAATAAAAGAGATTTTTGTTACCAATATCCCTTTCCATTACAATTAACATCCAAAATAGTTATTTAGCACCCTATAAGACAAATATAGACATTCTAATCATCTATTTTATAACATTAATCATGGTTATTTCCAATTTAAAATTTTACCTATAATTATTCTCTATATTTATATTAGTTACATGTTTTCTAACATTATGTTTTTATAGTTTGTTTCCTTTGAACAAGTTTCCAAGAGGAAGTATACATTTATTTTTATAATTTAATCCATTAAATAATTTAAAATTTAATGTAGTGGATTATTTAAATTGATTTATTTAGTTTTAATATCATTTAATTATATCTTTACTCTTTATCATCTATGATGAAATAAAAAATAAGCATGTTTTAGGCATTTTTATCCCAACAAATAGTGTTTCTTTATTGATGAATTAGTTATAGAAATATTCCATCCAAAACCAATAACAACCCTTCTTTTACATATTTATATCATATTAAACCATTAATTATGTTTTTAAAATCATCCAATATATAATTTCATATCATTGTTCAAGTGGGTGGTCATGTTGACCCAAACATAGACATATCTTGATTAATGGATAATTATAAGATAATTCAGATGAAGTGTCATTATAAAAATAATATAATGATAATATTTAGTGTTTATTTGTGTTTTTATCAGAATTATAAATAATTATGTAATGAAATTTTAGATATTAAATAATTATATTTTATGATCAAATTATTTTTCCACTTAGTTCAATAGTTTATGATGATTAATTTTTTAAGGATTATTTATCACTTATAGAAATATGTGTTCATTACTGATTTATTTTTTATCCCATAAACATATCACAAACAAAAAAATTTCAACTATACACATTCTTAGATCCATAAATTAATGGGGGTTTTGAAAAAGATGCATCATACCGTGGAGGCAATAGTATGTATCTATAAATAGATTATAATTTCATTTTTCAATGAGGGAGATGAATATGTAATATGTATTAGAATTAAATAATTTTAAACATTTTATAAGGTTTATAATTTTGTTTTAAATTCCATTTTTCAAAATCTATATTAGGTATTTAAGAAAAACAAAACCATTAATTCATACTGAAGACGGTCCGCACAAACAGATGTTTTAAATTTCATTTTTACTTAATTTAAAAGGGTTAATGTGGTTAAATATTGTAGCATGATTGTAATATATCATTATACTAAACATAATGATGTTATCATTTTGAAATGGTTTAATGAAAATTTATGAGGGAATACAAAAAAGGTAATATTATTTTGAAAGAGAGATTACGAACTGATACCTCACATTTTATATTAAATTTTTTATGAAGGGTATTAATACATTTAGGGATGTTTTTTTTAGAATTAAATAACAAAATTATGGTCTCTAGGAATTTTTATGAGATGATAAGTTAGTGTTTTGGCCAGTCATAGTGGTTTGTGTTGTGAGGGGAAATGGGAAGAGAAGAGCCCCTTTTATTTCTGAGAAGGATAACTTTTTTTAAATAACAAAAACATTTCAACACTGGGATGTTAGAATCAAAGAAGATGATGAAAAAAAAATGAAAATGAATGTGGTGTGAAAGAGATGAGATCATGAAATGAAAAAAATATTTTTTTTCACATTTGTTTTAAACATGCTTCAATACCTTTTCCAATAGAATTATTACCTTTATTATTATAGAATATAATATAGTAACTAGTTTTTACCTATGGTTACATAGTATTTATGTCTAAAAATAAAGTGTTAATTAATATATAATTTTAACCTACTAATTCTATATAGTTACTTAAGATTTTCAAACGTACTAGTACATTAATGTTTTATATAAAATCCCATTAATTACAACCCATTGATCACCAAGCCTAGTGTATTTTGAAGATAAGTAACATAAAACATAAAAATAAATAGAAACACAATATCATTATTATTTTTTATCTTTATTGAGATCATAAATCCATTTTATCTCTTAAAATATAATAATGTAAGATAGAGAAATGCATAAAATAAATAGGTGACCAAAAAAACCAAGTAATTTAATAAGCATTCTAAGGGGAAAAATATGCAAGTCAGATGTATAACATGATAAAAAATTGGAAGAAACAAAAAACATGACAAAAAAATGAATCAAGGCTATCTTCTAAGACAATATTATAATATTGGAAAAATTTCCGTAATAGATTATTCTTACTCCCTAATCCTATACATTAAGGTTAATGAGATGAAATCTCTGACCATGGAATTGAAGCACTATCTAGGCTCACCAATCACAACATGTTTATGATTTATGTGCACCACATAATTTTTATCAATCAATATTCAAAACATAAGAATAACCCATTGAATTAAAATGTGTTGTATAATCTTTCCCTATATCATAATCAAAGAAAATTTCATAATGAAGGATCTTGAGAAAGGAACATAAGGTAAGTATTATCCCATAAAATAATGGGACAAAAATCTAGGTATATAAGTGAGAGAAATATATACATAATATATAAAAAATCCCTAACATCAATGGCTTTCAATGTCAATGAATGTTTTGTTAAATTTTAACAAATATTATTAATCAGGGACATACCATTTTCAAATTGAAATCACTTCTTCAAAGTCTAACATTTTTAAAAAATATTATAAAAAAAGTATTTATTAATTAATGAATAATGTAAACATACAAATGAAGATTCAAATAATTAATTTTTCATTAAAGAATTTAATTTTGTATGTGTAACATAAGTAAAAAAATTCCTTTCATATTTTTGTAATAATTGTTAAAATGTTTCTAGTTCAGAAAATGAAAAAAAGAATACATTAAAAAATTATAAAAATTAAAACAAGGGTAAAAATTTATTCAATAAATTATTTTTAGAATAATATAAATATTCTTGAAAATGATTCTAGAAAATATGGATTTGAAAGAAATATTAATTTCGACCGAATAGGGAAATTAAGTATGCTTTTATGAAAATACAATTTTAAATCATATTTTGTAAAAAAGACAAGGAAATGGTACTATTACTTGAAAATTAAATGAATAAATATATTATAATAAAAATAATTGGTTTTATTAAAAAATTATAAAATAATTTCTTATAATATAAATTCATGAGGAAACAATCCTGGTGTTAATGAATCATAAACCCTTACCGCTTTAGTAAATTTTTTAATCCTAGCCCTCACGAATAATGTAGACACATTGTATATTAAAATATAATGAATTATAAAGGATTAAAAATATTATATTTAATATCATGGAATATATACTAATTATAAGATATTATGTGTATAAAATAACATGTGTCCCAAAGAAGGATGTTTTGAGAAGAATCGCTTACCTCAAACGTAGAATTTGTCATGTATATATTTTGAATTTTCATTAAAAAGGTGTATAAATTATTATTTTACCTAATAACCTATTACATGATTAATCATATATAATTAAATCATTTATGAAATTTATTTTAATTTTTTATTTAATTAAATAATTAGTCATATCCACATCTGGTGTTTTGAGGATGTGAATTTCAAAACATTGTAACGACATCTGTGTGATGACCATTGTTAAAGGGTTTAATGTTCCTTCTTCTCTAGAAAAATATTCTTGAAATAAGTTTCATCATTATAAATATATAATAATTTTTAAAATAGCTATTAATTATAGATATTAATAATTAATTACATTACAGACATGGAGATAGTAGTTTATATATACGCATGTGTAACGTTTCAATTTGTCAACGATCATGAGGGAAAGAATGTAAGTTATAATTTATAATTAAATAATGATCATTATATCATAAATATAATATTATTTTTAAAACTAAACATACATATACCTTCCATGTGATGTGGTAATAAATCACAAACAAATCCCATCCCTTTACAAGGCAGTAGTTCACCAAACACACGATCAATGACAACATTTTTCCATTGAAGGTATAGTTTGAAAATATACGATATATTAGTCTTATAAAATTATTATTATTTCATGAATATCATATATAATTATTAAATCTATCATAATAAATAACCATGATAGGAGATGATGCATAAAAAATGTACATTGGTTTGCGAATTGGTAGTTTGGCATACAGATGGTTGATGGTTTGGTGTCTCATTTGATGGAGGTGGAGATAGATTGAAGTTGTAAAAATAACATTATTAAGTATTATTATATATTATATAATTATTATATTATACCATAGCTATATATAAAGTATTTTAGGAGTTGGAAAAATAAATAAAAAATAATATTAGTTAAGAATGCCAGCTCTTCTTTAGACAACCTCTTTAGGATTACACCTAAAGCCTCTCGAAATTGGATTTCTGATAAGAAAGACTATTGGATGAAATAAGGGAGGTAATTATGGTATTTTAAATGGTTTTTAAAGAAATAAAATAATTTAGTGATGTAAATATGATAGGATATTGGGTTTCCTTTTATAAATATGGGAGAGGAGACACTTGTAATTTTTTAAAATAAAAATTTATACTCATGTTTTAAACATTAAAAAAGGTTTCAAAATTTATTATTCTAATACCATAGAATATATATGGATAATATATGTCCATTAAAATAATTTGGACATTTTGAGGTAATTTTACCATTTATCATGATATCTTAACACACTAATAAACTCTTTTTAACCATAATCGTGGTAATTAATTTTTACTGTTTTTATTATTACATGTGAGGTAAAATTAGGTTGAAATTATTATATAATATTAAATATTATTTCTATAAGTATTTTAAAAAAAATTAGAAAATCAATTCACAAAATTAGCGTAATTTCTTTTAAAATTATACAAATATACATGATGAAAAACAAATTTGTATAAACATTGTTTTCATAAGTATAAAAAATTATTTATCAAAAGATAAAATAAAATTTATTCCAATAAACAAAATTAGATTAATGATAATTTCATTTATCTATTTTTACAACTATACTCTTTTAAAACCAAATAAAACGTTTTAATGGATTTAAATGAAAATTCATTTTTCAATAAATCAACTATAATCACTATTCATTAGAAAATTAATCATTTTAGAAAATCACAAAAAATAAAAATATGAAAATATGGAATTTTGGATTCTAAAAGATTATTCCATTTCTTCCAATAAATTTCTTTATAGGGGAAAAAATTTATTTTATTATCCGTTTATGAAAAAATAAAAGTCATTTTTTTGAGGAAATGGTATTTTTTGAAGCCTATAAAGTATTTATGAAGATATAATAACTTATTTATCAATATATTTTACTTATCCTCAATAATTTGTTTTCAATATTTAGTTATTTTTATTCAAGTCAAAAAAATTTATATCTAGGTTATAAAGACCATTTATAAGAAATTATTTTAATAGTATATCACAGTTCATTGAAACTCGGTATTGTGTGTTGTATAATCTCAAAAACATAGGAATCCATTAAAATCATGGGATTGTTACATCTATATTTAAATAACCATGCATCACAAATAACCTCAATATAAAAATATTTAATTATGTTCTCCCCAAATAATAGTCCATGTAAAACAAAAAGTTAGATATAAGGGTTATTTATACCTTAACCTATAGAAACATTTACCAAAAGATTAATAATCTTCTCAAAATACAAAAAATTTTATTATTATTTGAACCTATGACATGCTTCCTAAAATCAACGTAAGACTTATCTATAATATCATTTAGGTAATAAAATATCTTAATAACCATTACATAATGTATATGGAAACTAACTATTTTATTCTATAAAACATAAATTACATGCCATAAAATTTAACAATACAGAGGATATTTTGTAGGTTGGTTTCTCAAAAATAAGAACATAATAAATGAAAAACATTAAAAAACATAAAAATTCTACCATTAAACTGGAAATATTTATTCATTAGTTCATATTATATTAATTTTATTACATCTCATATCTTTGGACATACATCAATGAAAGGGGAGAACATAAATCCCAACAAGGGAATAAATAAAGGAGATACATAAAATGTGACAAAGAGATATATCAATAATTCATGATCATATGAGAAAGATATATAAATTAGGATATAAATAACCTAAAACATAACATGTAAATGTGTCTAGAACTTACAAATTAGATATTTATAATAATATCTGAAAGGTTTGTCCCCATAGTGTAAAAACTCATATTTAATAATGTTATTCACTACAAAATTATAAGACATATCATATATTGGGATTAATTATTTACCCAATTCATTGAATCTATACAAGGTAAAACCATTCTTATGTGGTAATTCATGGGAGAAACATTGATCATAATAAATCATTTCACCAATAAACCATGAGGAATAAATGATAGGGTTTATATGAAAATATTGATTATATAAGTTCTTAAAGAATTGAACAATTATCCTCTTTAAACCAAAAAAGGGAATGTTTATATCATAAATGTATATCCTAGAATCAATAAATTATTGAAGAATATTTTTAAATTCCTATAGGTAAGAAATGTGATTGGGTTCTAAAAAATAAGAATATTTTATGTAAAGATATAATTTTATAAAATTATTTCAGCAACATGATGGTTATCAAATTGGATTTTAGAAAATGAATAATGATATTTAATTGAGGTATAGCATCTATAAAACACAATTTGAGTAGTGCTGAAAAGATCAAAAATTAATGATGGGGAAAATGCTTTGACATTAAAAAGACTTATTAAATGGAGGTACTTGAAGAAAATAAAGAATATGATAATTCCCTTATTGTGAATATTTCCTTCCTAAAACATGAGGATGGAAATGTGAGACCATAATGAAAATTTTGACGGATTTTATGTGGGTTAAATAATAATAAATTTATGGACTATTAATTTTTAGTGGAAATAAATTTGAAATGGGTGATATTTAAACATGAGGGGGATGATTTTCAAAGGATTTAACATCGATTATTTTAATATATAAGAAAACCACATGAGGTGAAGTTGATTAAAATTAATTTTTACAAATATTAGAGAGTTAAGGTTTTTTTAGACGTTAATGGGGTCACAAAATAGTACCTATCATTCTAGATAACCAAATTAAGGCGCAAAATTCAAAAAATAATATGTATTACAAAAAAATAATTGTTTAAAAAAATTAAACCGTAAATCTGTATATAAAAATTATTATTTTTAAATTCAATTTTATAATTATTAAATAATTTTTTTATCCAATAAAATGTTCCAAAATACTTTATTCATGCTCACGAAAAATTAATTTCATAAAATCACAGCGCTCATAAGAGACGATTTTCACCTTTAAAAAAAACTGAAACGTGTCCAAAAAATTACTAAAATATATCCCCAAAATGATATTGATATTATAATCCCAAAAATTATGTTTATTTAGTCAATGTTCTTCCCTATGTATGGTTATTTTAAATTTTAAATAAAACCCCTTTTTAGAAATGTTTTTTAATTTTATAGAAAATTAAGTAGTCTGAGAAATATGAAAAATATATAGGAATTCATTAAAAGTTATTTTCTTATTTTTAAGTGCTATATAATATTATATTCTAGTAATAAAATTTAATTAAAGAATATAAATTTAACCGAAAAAAATATTTTTAATATTTTTTTATTGTCTTTAACAAATAATATAGTTTTGATTACACCAATAAATTATCCAAACAATCACACTAATTACTCTTCGTAAGGAATAATAATAACTAACTATTTTATTCTCTAATTTTCATAATTTTGTTCAACTATATTTGTTAAGATACTTAACTCTGGAAGATCCTATTTCTCTATTAATACACCATTATTCACAAATCTCATCATTTACATCAAATCTATCAAGGTTCAACATCATTTCCAAGATGAATTTTGTTTTACTAACTCTTTATTTCTCTATAATAGTGCAATTCATGGCTGTGATGATACTTCGGGATCGGTGAAGCCCACATTATTATATTTTTATTATTTAACCTCTATTTTTCTACTTTTTTTAATATCCTTTAATTTATTGGGTATTGTTGTAGAGTAAATTTAACATTTTTAAATAATAGAAGAAGTGTTTGTAGTTTTCAATATGTGTTCTCTATCTATTTACTGATCCCAATTGTACTAGTTCATATAAAAACTTGATGATCAATGTTCCTATGATATTTAAAATCACTTCTATGTTCTTTTACTCTAAAACATATTCAAATATTATTAAGAGGAAAGGGATCTGTTAAAAAAGAATTAAATAATGGGTCCATTACATTCATCCACCTTTAAAAGAATCTCATTCATAAAAATTTCAATTCATATTCTCTATAGAAATATATTATGGTTATTCTACCTCATTTCCCTAGGTTCTCACATTTCCTATTCATATTTATGGTTCCTCTACAGTACTTAGACAAAGTTTCGTGTCTTATTTCATTGAACCCATTCATTATGGTAAAATATCCTCACCGGATTCTCATTAGAAGACGGGTAATTCTCCATTTATACCACCTACAAATTCATTACATGTGTGGGACTACATATATACCTCCCCATGGGTGATATGTGGAACACATCAGGAACATGATCCACCTCCAGTGAAATTTCAAGATGATAAAACACTATTCATATGTGATCTAGAATATCAAAGAGGCCAATGTACCTAGGTATATGTTTGAATTTATTTCCAAACGACATGAATATCTTCCATGGTTATATTTGAAGGAAAAATGTTTCTACAAAATCAAACTCTGAGAATCTTTTATGTGTGGTTGGATGCATAAAAACTTTTCTGTAATCTCCTGAATAATATCAGGACCAAGTATATTTCATTCAAAAACATTATGCCAATAAGTATAAGTTCTAATAAACATCCCATAAAGAGATTCATATGAATCCAGTTGAACACATGAGTGAAAATAGTTGTTATCTAAGAAGTCAACTAATGAGAGATGTTGATCCCAACCACCTTTAAATTACATTGATCAAGATCATACCATATATTCAAGTTCCTGAATGGTCCTTTTGGATAGTCTATCGTTTCGAGGGTGATAGTTCCTAATGAAAATCAATTCAATAGTCAGATAATATTGAAGACTTCCCCAACATTTAGAAGTGAACCTTCAATCATTCTCAGAAATGATTTAATGTGGTACCCCAGGGAGCCTCACCAATTCCTTTATGTATATCAGGGGAATTTTTTAATATATAAATATTCATGAATAATGATTAAAGAGTATTTCTTGGTGATCCAATACACCACCACCCCTATCACATTGCTTCCTTTGGATTCATCAAGAGACTGGTGAGGAATTCCATGGTGACCTTGTCCCTTTTCCATGTGGTTTTGGAAAATAGTTTCATTACCCACATGGAATTATATCATAATGATTTAAAATTTTGACATAGAAATATCTTTGTGTTATACTTGATGATATATATCATTATTTTGTCCCACTGTATGTTACCTTGAAGATCGTGTTAAATTTTGGTACATCTATGAAAGATGGAGATAAATAATCTACGTTCATTTTCAAATAGTTCTTTATTTATTTTGGGTTATTATGTATCCAATTTATTCCATACAGTACCTTATTGTGGGTGAATGATCATAATGACAAGATACAAACCATAAGAAATCATTTTCATTAATATGAAAAAAAACCTATTGTTTCAAAAAGATTTACTTATGACTTTTCCCTTCCATTATTTATTGAAAATCACAAACAACCTATCTTAAGGTAAATTTAACTTTCCATAAAAATTACTTTAATGAGGAAAATTTTCTTTCCTCAAGGAAATTTTATCCTTACCTACATTTTCATTGTTCATTTTATAGTTTCTGTTATTATAACTACCTTTACTTATAATGTCTAAAAATAGGTTTCATATCTAAAACCTCGGAATCCTATAAATCGTTAGATATAGAGTATTCTGTTTTCAGATTCTAAATTCTCCGAAATTCAGACTCCGAATTATCAAAGATTCAGACACTAAATTATCTGAAATTTAGACTCCGGATTCTATGAAATAAAAACTCTGAATCCCTCTGAATTTATATTCTTAACTGCTCAAAATTCAGACTCTGAATTCATTAGAATTCAGACTCTGAATTCATTGGAATTCAGACTCCAAAAATCTATAGAGTTCTGGTTCTAAATTTGTTGAAAAATAGAATATTGTTATTTATGATTTATAGTCTCCATTTTATTATTTACATAGACTCCAAACATTATATTTCCTTAGACTCTATAAATAGTTTTTGTTATGTAACATTATCTTTCATACAAATGTTATAGTTATGAAATGATTTTGTACTTTCAGTATCTGACTAACCATTGTATAAGTGACACATGTGCGGGTCCCTATGAAATTAAAGGAAAAATATGGCCATTGGAGGATGGATCCAACAGTTGGAAAAATTACTATAAAGAGTTTCTCATTTTAACGCACTCACAACACACAACAAATGATCCATCAATCTAGATATTACAAGCTACAGAAGTAATTTCTAGAGAGAGATACTCTCTTGCCTTGTGTGTACTGAACATTTTTTCAGATTACTTGATGAGACTCAGATTATTGATGTGTATAATAGAGGACTTCTAGGGATATGAAGACAGAGGTCCCAACTACATTAAAGTTCAAGAATTTTGTGGATAAGGAGACAGAGGTTCCAATAACCTTAATGTTTGAGGGCTTTTGGGGAGAGCAAGACATATTCCGATATTCATATTGAGGGATTACGCTGGTGTGGGTAAGACAGACTTTCTTGAAGGTATAAATCAAGGGACCTTTATACAAGGTTGTTGGATACCCTTATCTTTTGTTAAAGGAATTTATACTTGTTACTTGTTTTGTTTCATGTTTATTTCCGTTGTATTGTTTATAAGGAAAGAATGTATTACCTTCTTATACTTTCTTATTATTTTTTTACTCTGATAATTATGATTCAATACACTTCAAGGAAGAATCTTGTCTTTGTAAACTTTCCTTATCTTTCTTTTCCGGAACCGCATTTCTGGAACATAGCATTTATTATAACTAAAATTTTTCATGTAAATTTACCTTGTTTAAACTTGTTAAACATGCTATTCATTAAGGTTAAATAAAAAAGTTTTTAAACTTACAATTGACCTCCCCCCTCTTATAATTGAGCATCTACATTCATATTTTGATCCTACAATTGGTATCCAAGGAGGTATCTTAAATAAATATATTCACATATAAGTTTTCTTGATCAAGTTTTTATTGTTCTAAATATATTTTCCTTGATAAGGATTTTTATCCTTGTTTACAATTTTTTTCTATTGACAAGTTTTTGTGGAAAGATATTTTTTAGATCGTAGGAATGAATGTGCATTCGACAGACAATATTAAACAAAAAGACCACCTATATTTGATGGGAATGATTATGAATATTAGATAGATTATATGAAGACTTTTTTTATTAATACTAGGGTGTAAAATTTCGTTATGCTTGTTGGAGATTACAAGATTCCTAATAATGAAGTCAGAACTTTTACTAATCAAGGAATGTTAGAATATCAAATAAAATACTAGGTACACAATACTTTGATGTGTTCCATGAAAAAAATATATAGAGCCATATTTATTCTTGTTAAGCTGAAAATTTTATTTGGAATAAATTGGAAGTTACTCATTTTGGTACATCAAAGGTTATAGAAACTAGAAGTGATATTCTTAGAGAAGAATATCTTGGATTTTTTTCCTTATGTAGAACCAGAATGCAAGGTACAACAAAGGTTTATGACTATTGTTAACTTTTTACAATACATGGGTGGGAAATGCTTAGATGATGAGGCACTTTTGGAAAATATTATAGATATCATGCCTAATGAGTGGGAATCTGAGAGAACGACTATTGAGAAAAATACAAAACTATCTCAAATTACTCTTGATGAGCTTTTTGGAACTCTTCTTCAACATGAGACATGAATGAAAATAGATATTTATTTGAATAAGAATAATAATGGATGTGGATGTGTAGCCTTTACTTCTACTAAAGTCAAGACCCATGAAATGGTTCAAGATCCAAGTCAAATAAAGACACTATTTTATTTGAGTCTAGTGAAAGTGATCATTCTGAGAATGAGCTAGATAATATTTCTCAAAGGATGAAAAAGATAGTTGGAAAGAAATACATTTAGTATAGATTTATGAAGAAATAAAGAAAATACAATAAAGAATCTGAAGTCTCTTGTTATGAATGAAAAATAGCAGGGAATATAAGGCTATATTGTCCTATGCTTAAGAGAAAGTGCAAAAAAGAAAAGAATTCTGATAGAAATAAAAAGAAGTATTACAAAGATAAAGCTAAGAATGTTTGTAAAGATAATGAATCCTTGAGTACCAGTGGTGGAGACTCTTCTGATGAAACCTCAGAGTATTAATCTTCTGGTTAGGAGAATCTTGGTTTAGTTTTCAAGCTACCGATTGAAAATCATTTTCTAATGGCTAAGGTAACCAATGCATAATCCTTAAATAATGTATTCTAAAATACTAATTTTAGTAATAATAAATATAGTGAATCTTTAGACGAATAATCCTCTTCTGATGAAGAGAACACATTACCTACTTTTGAAGAGGTACTTATGTTTGCTAAGCTTCATGAGAGTGAAAATTATGAACCAAAAAAATCATGAAAATAAAATTTCTAGAATTTTTATTCTTACCAATGACGTTTCAAACCATTCTAATGATCTCGATAAGAAAAATTATGATTTTTAAAGTATATCAAAAATTCTTGGGGAAGTTAATTCTAAGAAGGATAAACATTCTAAGGATCTTGAAAAAGTAATTTCTAAGAAAAATATTTTAGATACTAACTCTAGTGCTAAAATTAATGTTTTTGAGGATAAAAACATAGTTACTAAACTAATATTAGAAAAAATATTTTCCTTTAAGAATTATTTTTTATACTTTACCTTAGGTACGTAAAAAATTGATAAGATGTGTACCCAAATTCAATATCGAAGGAATAATTCCAAATTTTTTTATACTCTTTCTAAACAGGTTTTTAGTAATAATTATTTTGTTCCTAAAAGTTCTCCATTCTATAATAAATTTCAGTGTGGTTGACATTGGGAAAAAATTGATCCTTAAACAAAACTCTACCTTTAGGTTTTCATAATGCATATTTTTTCAAAAAAATGTGGATAACTAAAAATTCTCTTTCTGAAGATTCTGAATCCAAGAATGTTTAAGTTCCGAAAGACTAACACTCTTATTTTCAATAAAATATAAAAATTACCCACAATAATACATCGTACTTGGAAAGTTGATGTTCGCGGTATATGGCTAGTAATGAAAACATCTTTTAAAATATTATCAAGATGAAAGGAGAAAATAATCTTTTGGAGATAATGCTAAAGGGGAAGTTATTAGTATTGGTAACATTGTTTTTCTTGAAAAAATTTGATTTAAAATGTTTTATTTTTTAAAGGTCTTAAGAAGAACCTTATAAGAATAAGTAATTTATGTTATGGAGGTTACCTTGTGAATTTGAGGAATGACAAGTTCCTGATACAAAATTCCATGGAAGAGGTCATTATTTCTACCAATAGGCAAGAGAATGTATAAACACTAAACATAGAAGACCATATGATCTAAGAACTACCATGTATTAGTGAAATAGAAGATCATTATTGGTTATGGAATAGAAGGTTAGGACATTGTAACCTTAGTAACCTATGTAAACTCTCTAAGAAAAGACTTGTTAAGGATCTACAAGAGTGTAGATTTGATTCTTCAAAAGTTTTTTTATCCTTTTCAATTTCAAAGTAAAATTTATCATGTTTTAAATTAGTCGGTGGAGTCATAGCTACTGATGCATTGTAGTTGGTGTATATCAATCTTTTTGGTCCAATACAATCTAGAAGAATTAGAGAAAAATATTATCTATTTGTCTTTGTTGATTATTACACTAGATTTATGTGGGTCTATTTTCTAGAAAATAAATATGAATCTTTTTTTTATTTCAATATTTTTAGAGCCCAAGGTAAAAATTAGAAAAAAATTCCACTAATATTTATTTATAGCGATCCTGGAGAATAATTTCAAATTTTTTATTTTGAAACCTTTGGTAGTAGAAATGGAATTACTCATAACTTTTTAGCACCATGAACTCCTCAAAAAAATATTGTAGTTAAAATAAGAAATCAAGTTCTTCAAGAGATAACTAGAATTACATTGAGTGAATATTCGATAACTAAACACTTCGGATGAAGCTGTAGGTACTTCTTGTTATACAATAAATCAAGTTTTAATTAAAGATTTTCCTAATAAAACCCTTAATGAGTTATAGAATTGTAGAAAACATAGACTTTCCTACTTCAAGGTATTTGGATGCAAAGTATTCATTTTGAATACTAAAGATAATTTACATAAATTCACACCCAAAATTAATGAAGGAATTTCATTAGGCTACTCAACAACATTTATGGATTATATATTTTTTAATAAAAATGATTGTGATATTGAAGAAATAGTACATGTTAAATTTGATGAAACCAATCCGTTTGTTTTTAAACAACCTCAACCTATATATTTCAATGTTTTTTCAAAAACTGATTATCAACCCCTGATAGAAGATCCTTATAATAAGGAAAGTGTTCAAGAAAATGTTTCTATAGAATTTATCGCAGAATATTTTCGTCCATATGTTGATGAACAGGTTTCACAAAGCTCAAATTAGTTATTTCATAAAAATCATCCCAATTATAGCATAATTGGTGATGTAAATCAATCTGTATGGACTAGATGTTCCTTATGGAATAATGTAGAACATATAGCATTCCTTTCTCAATTATAACTTAAAATCATTGATGAATCTTTAGGTGATGATTATTGGATTAAAGCCATGAAAGATGAGCTAAATGAATTTAAAAGGAATAATGTCTGGAACTTGGTTGAAAGACATAATGAAACATCTGTTATTGGAGTAAAATGGGTCTTCAGAAATATGTGTGATGAAAATGGAATCATATTAATAAAGAAAGCTAGATTAGTTTCTGAAGTCTATGAATAACAAGTAGTAATAGACTATGAAGAATTCTATGCTCCAGTAGCTAGACTTGAATCTATCTATATTCTACCTTCCTTTGTATCCTTATATAATTTCAAACATTTTTAAATTGATGTTAAATGTTCTTTCCTTAATGGTTACGTTCAAGAAGAAATTTTTGTTGAACAAACTCCTAGTTTTGAAGATAAAACATATCATGAACATGGTTTCAAACATACCAAAGCTTTATTTGGACTTAAACAAGTCCCTAGAGCCTAGTATGATAGACTTATATAATTTTTGTTACAAAACAATTATGTTAAGGTAAATGTTGATCCAACCCTATTTATTAAGAAAGATAAGTAAAATGTTTTGATTCTTGAAATTTTTGTTAATGACATTATATTTTCTTCAACTTAGCAATCATTAACTAATTCATTTGGGAATCTAATGAAATATGAGTTGGAAATGAGTATGATGGGTGATTTAATATTTTCCTTGGTTTTTAAATTTCTCAAAAACCTAAAGAAATTTATATATATCATAACATATGTATATTAAATATATTCTTAAAATTTTGGATATAACAACATTAAGAGTATAGGTACTCCTATTAGTACATCAAATTCACTTGATCTTGATGAAACTGGGAAAACAGTGGATCAAACATCATATAGATGTATGATAAAAAGTCTACTATACATGAAAGCTTGTTTTCCAGGCTTAATGGTTTTAGTTTTCTTATGTTCTAGATATAAATCCAATCCTACGGAATATCATTTAAAGGAAGTGAAAATAATTTTTTGCTACATAAAGGGAACCATGGATTTAGGACTCTTTTAAATTTTTAGAAATGATTTTGTTCTAAAATGATTTTCGGATGCTGAATTTAGTGGATGTAAAATGGATAACAAAAGTACATCCAGAACTTGTCATTTCTTAGGAGATTCGTTATTTTCTTGGTGGTGAAAAAATCAAAACTCAGTAGCACTTTCCACTGTTGAAGTTGAATATGTTGCAGCATGAAGTTGATGTGCTCAAGTGTTGTGGATGCAAAACACACTGACAGACTATAGCATGAGTTTTACCAAAACAAAAATATTGGGCGATAATACTACTTCCACATACTTAAGTCAAAACCCTTCACATAACTCTCATGAAAAACACATAGATATTAGAAATCAGTTTCTTAGGGATCACACACTGAAAAGTGATATCATTATTCAATTTATCGGAATGCAAGATCAACTTGCATATATTTTAACAAAATTCATACCCTCATATAGATTTGAATAAATTAAAAAGAAATTAAGAATAATAACTGGAAGGTAATCTTTCATATTAACTTCTTGTTAAAACCTATATCCTTATAGTAAGAAAATCTTTTTCATCGGGGGATTACATTTTCTTATTAGTTAAAACTTTTTATATTCTAAACATTTCGTAGTGAATATTTTTTGTATTTAAAATTTTTCGTAGTCAAAACTTTTCATAGTTAAAATTTTTCGTATTTAAAATTTTTTGTAGTCAAAACTTTTTGTAGTTAAAATTTTTCATAGTTAAATTTATCGAAGTCAAAACTTTTCGTAGTCAAAACTTTTTGAAATCAGAATTTTCATAATTAAGATTTTTTTCTCTCAAGAAGAATTTACCCCATTATAAATAATTTTCATAGAAATCTGGAATGTATGTTTTCTTTCCTAATTTTTTGTAATCATCTTTTTACATGTTAGAATTTTCATTTCCTTTTAAATTTTTTGGATTCATGTTTCCTTAAATCTGATTGTTTATCTTAAAAACATCAAATGATCAGAACCTATTAAAATCCTTCATCGATTATCATCTCAACTGTCAGATATGATCAAGTGTATTTCAACCATTTGATAAAGTAAATATATTGAACCATTACTTCAACCACCTATATAAGTCTCCCCAATGGATGTCCTACATCAATCTTCAAGATTTGGCGTGCTGAATCCCTACTACTCTACTTAAGTTTGTTCTAAATATTCATGGTTTTCTAAATTTTAAATTTCTTTAAAAGCCTCTCCTCAGAAAGAAATGTCTTCTATAAAAGTAATCCAAGAGTGGAAAATATACAGAGAGAGGTTATATGATCCCAAATTATTTTCTAACTATGATTCCATAATTTTAAATAATATTAAGTTGAATGTCTAGGAGAGCCTATGTATATGAAATATGATGGAACATGATCCAGTTTATCTGTATTTGTTTGTCGAGTTCTATGAATCAATGAGTTTCTTCAATAAAGGAGGGAGAGATGAGTTTTCCTTCAAAAGCTATGAAAAGACCTACTCCCTTTCTTACAATATGGCTGCCAACCTAATTATAATTCCTTATAAGGGAGAAGCAGAGTTATGCTCTCACAAGTTACCTGATGTTGTAGGATATTTTGAAAGGGGGAAATCTATAGAGTTTCTTGGCTTAAAGAAAGTGAAGACTCTGAAAATTATTCATCTCTATACAAATCTTCAGATTCGTCAACTATGGGTTCAAGGATTTCTCATTCTGAGAAAAGGGGACAAGGATACCCTAAAGAAAAGTGATATCTACGCATTAGATTTTTTTATTAAATCTCAATAAAATTAATTTAGTAAGTTATGTTTCATTTACAATAAATTATATCAAGAATTGAACCCTAAAATATAATATTATAATATATCCAGCTATTCTATCGAATATTATAGTTTTTTGTCTTCAGTCTTTCAAAATTCAACGTAGTTCAAAGCCAAGGAAATTCAATGTAATGTTTCTAAGTGATGATAATCTAAGTAGAATGAAAGTTGGTTTTTACAATGATTTAGGAGAATTTTATGATTTTTAGGAAGCTCACATCCAAGATCTAGTAAAGAAAATTGAGGTGGATGAAACCTCTAAGAAGGGTGGAATGAAGAGGAAGGAAATGGAACTGGAAAAGGAAGAATAGAATTATGCAGCTAAGGTAAATCAATACGCACCTCCAAAACCGAAGAAGGAAAAGGCCTATCCTGATGATGTTGTGACAAAGTGGAGAGTAGACAAGAAAAATAATAAGGAAGGGGAGCCCACTTTTGGCATGGACCCTGGTGAGGAAAAAGAGTTGAAGATAAAGAGTACTGAAGATCTTGAGAGGCAACAGAATGAAATGAAGTCGAGGAAGTAGTCATCGGAGGATAAAATTGTCCAATCACTTTGTCACGACCCGTCCCCTGGGGCCCGTGTTTTAACTACCCCATGCCCACCTTCCATAGGCCAGAGGATGGCGACTAGCACCAAAGGCATAAATTCACATAACTGGGACGACATTGCTTTTATGAAACGTAAAAACACACAAAACCAGAGTACAAGTAGAAGAAAACACTAAGTAAAGCAATATAACAAGTGTGCTGAAAGTATAAAGGGGGCCAGAAATACAAGCCCAACAGTAAAGTACAAGAAAAAGACAAAATATCAGGAAGGTTTCAAGATGCTCCTGGATCGTCCTCTAGAGTCCCTACCTGAAGGGTAGGTACAAATGGCCATCTCAGCTCTCCACCTCCGTCTGTCACCTCCTGGTACGATCTCGTTGTGAAGTCCACCTCCGGGTAACCTCTCCTCTTCAAGTCCACCTTCAGGTACCGTCTTGTCATTAAGTCCACCTCTGGGTACCGTCTCATCCTCATGTCCACCTCCATGTACCGTCTAGCTCTACAAGCCTCAACCAAAATCAGTGATGTCCGTTGTCTGCAACCAACACAACGTACTGCAGGCGAATCCCATGTAGGGGTGAGTATACGATACTCAGTAGGGACCCCGAGACCCCCTAAGGTCTCCCTGAATCCACAAATGATAAACCAAAAAGAAAAGATACAATAATGAAGTATCATCCAACACTACTTAGGTATATTCCCATACATATACCTAAGTCATCAAATCCAGTACAACTCCATCTCACGAGCTCATGTACAACCCATTCCACTTAGGGAAGTATAACTTAATCCACACAAAAAAGTAAGATCCAATCCACACAGGAAAGCATAACTTAATCCACCCAGGAAAGCAAGATCCCATCCACAGAGGATATCAAGTTAATCACATCGAAGATAATGATTGAAAGTCAGGACTCAGCTCAAACAAGAATTTTAATGATGATGTCGAAACCATAGCTACTGGGGAACTACTCCTCTATCGAGTATAGTGGGTCTACAGCTACAACCAAGTGCTTCCCACTAAACTTGGACTGTTGTAGTACTCCACCTATCGAGTACTGTGGGCCTTTTACTACAACCAAGCGCTTCCCACCATGGGTCTGCCACTATAACCAAGCGCTCCCCCATATAACCTACAAAGGTACTCCTTCTGTTGAGTACCACGGGTCTGCTGCTACAACCAAGCGCTCCTCTGCCGTGGGTCTATCGCTACAACCAAGCGCTCCCCACTGGGTTATCCGAAACACTCTGAGTCGATAGTTCAGCAGTCATCAAGTCTCAGCCAGCTCTAGGGTTCCAACACACAGAACAGTCGTTCCGGGAGGGTCCGCTCCACGAGCCAAGAGGTCGATACATCAACTATCATGTAGACCATAGTTTATGTATTGAAATGTTTCGTAATGTCAATATGAACACAACATGACAGACTGAGCGTCAATCAGATGCCCTGTTTGAGAGTTATTGTCTTTTTCGTCCCAGGGGCCCGGTTGGTTTTTAAGTTAAACCAACCTGACCATACTCCAATTGCATCCAAACCTCAATCGGAGTAAGCCAAAAGGTCAGTCTCACTAAGAGGAATCCAACAAAGTTGATGTCACATCAATCAGATGTCCAGAGCTCAAGTTATAAGTGTTTCTGCTCCGACGGCCCGGTTGGTTTCGTGTTCGAACCAACCCGGCCATACCCAAATATCTCCAAAACCATGAGTATAATGTACCGAAACGACCATCTCAATCCAAGTATTTCATCTCAACTAACAGTGCATCGATCAGAGGTCTGTAGCCCAAGTTATGGTCCTTTGAACAAGGCTGTCCAATTTTAGGGGGTTTTGGGTCCAGACCAACCCGGCCCAAGACCCCCTGGGTCGGCCCAAACAGGGTCGACCCGACCCGGGTTCGGGTCCGTCCCATTAGGGTGTGGCCTGGCCCGACACAGCTGGCGCGGGCCGGCCCGGCGTGGGGGTCCGGCCCAACACGAGTGGCCCGACCCGCCATGGGTGGTCTGGCACGACGTGGCCAGTCCGACTCAGTGCGGCCGGTTGGCCAGGTGCGGGCGCGGCCCGCCTGGCAAGTCAGCTCGGCCGTTTTGGCCGATCGGGAAACGAGGGGGGGGGGGGGGCGTTGCCCCCCTGTCTCAAAACGGCGGCCCCCCACGTGGAGGGGCCCTCCTGTCTGGCACCGGTGGTTACGACCCCCGGCATCCCCAAATGGCTGGCCCAGTTGGCCGGCCGGTGCCGCCGCCGAGGGAACCCCTCGCGGGTCCCATCTCCCTTGAACGTCCGCGGCCGGCGGATCCAGCCGCCCCCTTGCAGAACTGCTAGGAAAAAGGCCGCGGCTCCTTCCCGACCGGCGCGGCACGACGGTGCCGCGCCCCTCCGCTACGTCCCGCCCTGGCCACAACCCTTCTTGAAGCTCTGGCACGGCGTGGAGGCGCCGCGCTCCTTCGCCGCATTTTTCCTCGATCATGTGTGGTGTCTTTGCACCACGCCACCTTCATTCCAAACCACGTCAAGACACAACAACAAAGGGGAGGATGGTCATCCACATTCGTGCGGTCCGACCCCCTTCCGTTAATTCGATAACAAGCAGCTAAAGGATTTAACGATGGACAGAAAAAGAATATTCAGGAACACAAAACCAAACCCCTACCTCAAAGAGTTTCCACACAATGATCATCATGGTAAAACAGTGTCGCGGAAGACGGGGGCGCGGAACGAGGCTCCGTATACGTCGAAGATGAATGTCCGTGGAAGAAGTGGCGTCTCGCTTTCCTAGACCCAGGAAGAAGATGAGAAGACGAGATGACGTTCTTCGTCGAAGCTTTGGTGTTCTTTGCGTTCTTCAACCTTAGAGTAATCTCCCCCCAAAAACTCAACACACAACCTCCCACCCGAATAAAATATAAAATGCTTATTTTATTAACACATGCCATGTGTTTTCAAAACTCCAAAAATCCAAACTCAAAATTAAATTAATTCGATGGCATTAAACAATCAATTTAATTGTGAGAGGTGACATGTCATAAAGAGGGGAAGGTGGTTCTGTTATACATTTATGGGGGGTTGCCAACATAAAGAGGGAGTTTAAGTAATTTGAAGGGGTGGGGCTCGTGTGGGCCCCACCTCACAAATATCCTACCAAGTGGTTAGGATGTAGTGGGTCCCACTCAACTTCCAAGCATAGGTTATAAATATTTAGATTAGAAATAAAATTGTGGCACAAATATTATTTCACTCTTTAGTTACCCGATTATTTAACAACACCACCCGAGCAAATGCATCACCAGAAAGGGTCTTCTTAAGAAAATACCAACGCTTTGGTTTCAACGGTGCCCTCATATTTTGATTCTGAGCACCAGTTCAAAAGATAGAAAACCCCACTCGATCGTTCACTAAACGTACCCGAGTTATACTTTGAAAATTGATTCCGAGCACACCGGGCCTTGGAATCGGGTGCCATCGGAATCCACAGACTCGCAAAATTCCAAAGAAATTAAGAAAAAAAATTTCCTTGAAATTTCTGGGTCTTTACACCCTTCTCAAGGATGTTGTGAAAACTTCTGAATAAATCCCAGTGTAAGATTTGTTTTTTCTAGAATCACTTCTTAAGTCACTAGGAAAGAAGGTGGTGATTTTGGATCTAGGCCAAGAAGAAGAAATTGTTTAGGAAGGGGAAGTGGAAATTAAAGAAGAAGAAGAAGAAGAAGAAGAAAGGGATTCCACTGATGATTTCATAAAAAAGTTCAAGATTACCATGATAAGGAATGCCCCTCTATAATATTATCAGTTTGAACTTCTCAAGATGAATCCTCAAAACTTGTTTATCTATGAAATTAAGAGAAGGGAGAGGAATAAGTAAACAAATATTCTTATGAAAAAAGAAGTAATTATGATTTCGTTCATCTAGAAGATCAACTTGTTGATGCTAAGAAAGAAGAAGTTGAGGAAGATAAAATTGTTTTGTTATTAGATAGTGAGCATGAATCAAAAGAAATAATTCAGAGAGTTAATATGAGAAAGTAGGTTTTGGTCCATACACATAGGAAATATGTAGTAGAAAAGAAATTTGTTGGAGGTTTATCAAAGAGGAAAGATGGAGAGTTAGAAAAAGAACTCTGACCATCCAATCATTATTCTTCAGAATTGTCCTCTATTAGACATGATATTGTGGTATAATATTTGAAAAACACGGTCAGTACTATACCTTTATTTCCAAGAATAGATTCGAGGTGTCAGTCGCTTCAACATTCATTCAATCAGATATCATATTCAGCTTCAATTCTTATAGATGAATTTGTCATACATGAAGCAGATTTCAAATCCTTTCTCATTTGTTAAGAGCCTCATAAAAGGTCTTGAAAAAAGATTACATGCTTGTCAAGGAAGACAGTCGAAGACCCTATAGCTTTTGATGAATTTCAATATAATGTCAAAGATTCCTTTGACACTGAAAACGGAAAGATTAATGATCATAAAAAGAGATTTAAGGATAAGATGACTCTCGAACTGACAACTCAGAAGAAAGAAATCAAGGACTTAAATGGAATGCTCAATTCAATGGCTATGAAGTGGAAGAGGGAAAGGAATCTCAGATTTGAATTTGAAAAAAAATCATGTTATGAAAGAGAAGTCTTGAAGGATCAGGAAGAATTTCGTAAGGCTCAGGAAGAATAGATTTGATCCTTGGAGAAGAAAAGTGAAGATCAGGATCAATGGCTCAAGCGTATGGAAGATGGTCACAAGGATATAAATAATCTGAAAACCATTGTCAAGAAGCTGGTGCCAAAGGAGAAAAAAGAACATTTTTTCTATCTTCAATCTTTTGTTGAATTTCTTTCTTATACAAATTCTTTCAATCTTAATGAAATTTTGGTTGTTCACCATATATTTGGTTGTTTAGTACTAATTTTTCAGGTACCATTTTTTTCCATTCCCTCTATTCCTTTTTTAAAATCACAAAGGGGGATAATGGAATGATAAAAGAATAATAAGAAAGAAGTGATTTTCCAAACTAAGTGGGAGTCCATCTAAGGGGATGTTCCCATCAAAGAAGATTTTCTTGTACAAAGAAAATGTAAAATCTTATTGTGGAAATCAAGAATACGATCCTTAGGGATTTCTAAACCTAAGGGGGAGTTGGTCATATTCACTTTGATCCATAAGTAAAAGGGAGGCTAGTTTTAATTTTCAAGTCTATAAAATTCTAAGTCCTTATATTCTTTTTCATAATGATGTTTGTGCTTTCCAAAAAGGGGGATATTGTTGAGTCAAGAAGATATACTTATGGATTTTACATTCCATAATGTTTTGAAAATCACAAATAGCCTATCTTAAGGTAAATATTATTTTCCCTAAAAAGTATCCTAATAAAAAAAATTTCCTTCCCCAAGGAAATTTTATCCTTACCGATGTTTTCATTATTTATCTTATATTTTCTCTTATTATAACTCCTTCGATATCTAATGTCTAAAAATATGTTTTATATCTAAAACATAGGAATCCTATAAATACTTAGATATAAAGACTTCTATTTTTAGATTCCAAATTCTCAAAAATTTAGACTCTTAATTCTCTAAAATTCAGTCTATGAATTCCCTGAAATTCAGACTCCGAATTCCGTGAAATTCAGACTCCAAATTCTCTAAAAATAGGACTATGATTTCTCTAAAATTCAGACTTCAAATTCATTAGAAATACAATTCTAAATTCCTGAAAAGTTAGAATCTGAATTCCTCAAAATTCTAGTTCTGAATTCCTCAAAATTCAGGTTCTGAATTCCTCAGAATTCAAGTTCATAATTCCTCTGAATTCAGACTCTGAATTCTTGAGAATACAGGCTATAAATTCCTCTGAATTTAGATTCTCAATTCCTCAAAATTTTGAATCAAAATTCTATAGAATTCAGACTAAAAATTATTTGGAATTAAGACTCTAAAATTTGTTGCATTCGGGTTCTGAATTCCTTAAAAAACAGAACCATGTTATTTTTTATTTATAGTCTCTAAGTGTGTATTTACTTAGACTCTGAACTTTATTTTTCCTTACACTATGAACATAGATTTGGTTATGAAAACTAAATTTTATTACACATGATATAGTTATGAAATGATTTCGCACTCTATATTTTCATCTAACCATTGAATAAGTGACACATGTACAAGTCCCTCCGAAATTCACGGAAAATTATGATCCTGGGAGGAGGTTGTTGACCATTGGAGAAATTCCTATAAATAGAAGCTCATTTGATTAAGCTCATTACAAAAAACAATCGATCCATCAATCTAGAGATTACATGCTGCTAATGAAATTTCTAGAGAGATAGATTCTCATGCCTTGTGTGTACTAAACATCTTGTTCATCTTGCTTCATGTGACTCAAATTGTTGTTTCATATAATTGAGAACTTTTGGGGATAAGAAGACAGAGGTTGCGACTACCTTAAAGATAGAGGATTTCTGTGGATAGGAAGAAAAAGGTTCTGACTACCTTATAGTTCGAGGGCTTGCGGGTATAGCAAGATAGATTCCGATATTCTTATAAATGTCTTACCCTAGTGTGGCTAAGCCATACTTTATTGATAGTATAAATCATGGGACCTTAATCCAAGGTTATTGGATACCCTTCTCTTTTGGTTAAAAGATTTTATAATTTTTAATTGCTTTGTTTCAAGTTTATTTCAACTGTATTTTTTATAAATGAAGAAAGTATAACCTTATTATACTATATTGTTCTTTTATTCACTCTGATAAGACAGATTCTATATGCTTTAAGATAGTATCTTTTCCATGAAAACGTTCCTTAAGTTTCATTCCCAGAACAACATTTCCAAAGCATAGAATGTTTTTAGAACTAAAAAAGGTCTTGTGAATCAACCTTGCTTAACCATGTTAAACATAGTTTTCCTTATGATTAAAAAAGAATTTTTTTAAACATAAAATTCACCCCCACCCATTGAAATTGAGAATCTATATTAATATTTTGATATTATAGAACCTTTCCCTCTTTTACATATTTTATCCTATATTGAAGTCTCAGATCATCCCTTTGTTCTTCCTTGATCCTTTCTTTGATTGGTTCTTGGGATAAAATTTGACTAGGTTGGGTGTATTCCCATCAATTATGATTTCTATATCTATCATCTATATATCAAGTAAAATAAATTCCTTTTCAATCTGTATCATGGATAGTGTAATAGTTTCTTTTCTAATAAGAGCTTCAAATAGATTATTCACCTTTCCATTATGGTTGTCAATAGAGCAATTATAGTCCTTGATTATCTCTAAACATCTTCATCGACACATTTTAAGATAATTATATGTGGATATATACTTTAATGATTAGTGTTCTGTGTATATATAACATTTTTCATATAAGGATAGTGACTCGATATCCTTAACTTCAAGAAAACTAGAGCTAAATCTTGATCATGGTTAAAATAATTCAGCTCATCAATATTTATCTATCGTGATTCATAATCAGTAACCATTTCATTTTTCATGATAAAAAATCCAATCCATTTTTAGGATACAACCCCATAAATGAGAAGCACCTCCCCATTAGAGGGTAAAGATTGTACAGGTTCACTAATAAACCTTTACTTCAGTTCAAGAAAACATTTTTCACATTCCTTTGTCTAGAAAAAAAATAGCTGCCTTTTTATTTTAAATAGTTAGAAGATTTGAATGGTGTGAAAATTTTTCCATAAATATTATATATTATACTACTTTACTATGTAAACTATGAATATTTTTAATGTTGTATGATTTGATCGCTCCTCTAGAGCCTCTTTCATTACTAGATACACTATAATTTCTTCACTGTACAATATGTATCCTAATAATCTAAAATTTTATAATCGACACATTGGTTTTATAAATTTACAAAAAATATTATCTTTATATATAGTTTTCAATTTTAACCTTACATGATCCTCATGATCTTCATGAATTTTAGAATATATCAGAATATCATCTATAAATTCCACCAAAAAATTATCTAAGTAATCATTTTAGAACTTATTTAGAAAATCCATAAATATGATAGTAGTATTATTAAAGATAAAGCGAATTTAAAAATGTATTTCACATGTCTTTTTTAGAATGAATAATTCAGGATATCTTATTTTTTCACACTCAATAGATGATACCCAAAATCAAGATAAATCTTTCAATATAATATAGCTCACAAAAGCTAGTAAAAACAATAATTAATCCTTGGAATATGATATTTTTTCATCGCAATGATAAAATCATGTTCTATATAATAAATGAATATCCTTATTGATCAATACATATTCTTTAAAAATAGAATAGTTTCTTCCTAAGGAGACCCACATGGTCAAACAAAACCCTTCCACAAAAGATGAGGAAGTTTTTTCTTTAATTCCTCCAACATTATGTTTTCCATTTGATATGTGGTTTTTTATATCATAATAACACTATGTTAGAGTATTGGGAATGATACCTATCTTTCTAGGGTAGTTATCTCTAACTATTTAGGAAGTACATCAATGTATAGTTGAAAAATGAGTAAATTTCTTATATTTATGATTTTTTCCTTCTTATTCTTCATCAATCATTTCCAAAATGAAGGAAATATAACAGGGTTCTTGGAATGTCTTAGGTTGTAAAATCCCTTCGTTAAACGTGATACATGTTTTTCCCTCAAGAATATCGGAATCTACATGATTATTTAGTTGATATTAGCATTATAATTTTACAACCTATCCATCAAATTAATTAAGTCAGATTCAACCATCAGAATGAGAACCATGTTTGCAAAGAGACTGTACTCACCATTGTTTACAGGGGAATCCAAATATATCACTGATTACTAAATACATCTTCCATAAGTTTTAAAAGAAAACTATTTAAATAGTAGTTCATTTTTTATTATGATGTTTTTTTCAAACTAGAATAAAAAATATATAGTTTGTAGAACAATAATAAAAAAATAAACATTATAGCACTGATTTTATGATGATTTTACCTACAAGAATATCATTTACATGATAAACATTGGATTTTATAATTGTGAATAAATAACCACTATTCCTTTGACTCTATTGGGTTTAATTATTGTTTCCTTTAATTATCATCAAATTTGGAAATTGTTTAGAAAAATTTCTAAGTTCCCTAAACATGTATAATTGCATCATAGGTTATTCTCTCAACATATTCACAAAATTATTATCAATTAGAATATGATTCTTTGAATCTATAAGATAATTTCAAGATATATGTATCTCTTAACCACACATGTTGTACTTTCCACATCCTTGAAAAAAAATCGCTAAATTCTTCATCCAACAGTTTCTAAACATGGGATGTTGTGCTTTCTTCTCATTCAGATTAGTGCCGTAATATTTTCCAATTTCTATCTTCTTATCATTATATCCATGAGTCAACTAGGAATATAAAAAATATGTTCCCACTATGAGAGAACGTTTTTCTATCTTTTCATAGGTCACATAGTCTTGAATTCCAAAATAGTTCCATATATGTGGTCTCATTTCACAATGAAATCAATCTATTTTCTCTTTAGAATCAATGAAAAATAATTAAGAGTAACGTGTAAGCCACATAATGTTCATCTAATAATTAACTATAAATTTATTTTATCTTTTTTTGAATCATGTAATTCCTAATCCATTTTTTCCTTGATGGTATGATTAAAGTACATGATGAAACATATCTTTATGAAGTCCTCCAATACCATGGCATCCACCTTACCCCATGGATTATTGTTCCCGATCAGTGTCCACTAGAGATAAGATTATGCCTCTAATAGATACCCTATAGACATAAAGTCATCATGTTTATTACAATGTAATATATAAAATATAATTTTAATATTGTTGATCCATTGTTCCATGTTTACTGGATTAATGGTTCCACTAAAAATAGGTCATCATTGACACATGATGGATTCAACAACTAGTTGTTCCTTAAATGTTGAAGAAAAATGGTAAAATCATTTTGTGTTGTTGTTCATGTCTTCAGTTAATTGATTCATCACAATCATGATGTTTTTAACTATAGAACACCCCTTGTTGGTATATTTTTCATCTCATTTTCCTTTACAACCATTATTCTAGAAAATCCTTTTATTTCTTTCCATTTCTCTTGAAGGATAAAACCTTTGTGGGAAATTTTTTACTATTGTAAATCTTATAATAATATTCTAAAAAGTAAATATTAATCCTAAAAATTTATTATATCTCTCTTCTACTATTATATACATTAATCTTAATTAATTTTTTACATTATCCATATATCATTCAAAATGTTTTGTATATGAATGTGATTGACCAAACAATATACCTAGGGTCTGTCAAACCATGTGTCCAACATGGTCTACTTTGATTCCTAAATAGGGGATCGTGTCCAATATAGTGAGACCTTTTCATTGTTATTAACCTTAGGTAAAACTATTCTAGTGACACAACTACTTATAGCATATAGATATGGACGTATTATCATGGAAAATATATAAATAACAGCTCAGAAAAATACCATGATTTTTCCAATATTTATACCTATCCATAGGGTTAATACTATGGTTTCTCTACTCTATATTTCATAAAATACTAAAACATCCTTCAATACAAACTTTGGTGACCCTACTTTTTTATTTCATAAAAATTTCAATACATGGTAGAATATTAATTAATAATACATTTCTTTTGAGGGTTTGTGTCTTGGAAAAAGGATCATAATACATGAAAACTATAGAAAATATACTTTTGATAAACCTGAAAATTTTCTTCACAGGTTCTTCCTTTATTTATTTTATTTCATATCTAATCATGAAGATATACATCAGACAAAGCGGTGAGAATAAATCCCAGTAAGGTAATAAACATAAGAGATTCTTAGAATGAGACCAATTGGAATATCAATATGTCACGATCAATTAAAAATGGGACATATAATAATATAAATAACTTGAATTATAACATGAAAATGTGTCTATAATATTGAAATTAGTCATCTATAAGAATATCACCAAAGTCTGTCACTAGGGTGTAATAAATAATAATTTCCAAAGTTATTCACCAATTTACAAAAAAAATGTCATATCAGAATATTTATTCTTCATATAATACATTAGAGGACTATAAAGGAATACCCTTAATGTGTATAATTTTGTTTGATCCACATTGATGAAAAAAATCATTCCATCAATAACATGTGTAACATAAATAAAAAGTTACATATGAAAACATTTACAACATAAGTTCTTTAACACTTGAACATTACATCATTATAATCCTTATAAAATTTTATATGGGCCTTATACATATAAATCCAGAAATAAGTAAATTATGTTCAAATATAACTGAATTATCATGGGTATAGCAGATGATTGCGTATTCACAATATTAGAATGTTTCATTAAAAGTTAAACTTTCATGAAACGATTATGAAACATGATACAACAAAAAATATATTATAGAACAGGAATAATGCGAGGTAATAAAGGTATCATATTGATAAGATACAATTTGGGAAGAAATGGGAATATAAAATGTTCATGAAAAGAATGAATCTTTGAAATTAAGAAAATTTACAAAAATGTGGTACCTGGATGAAAGGAGAGAAGATGATAATTCCCTATTCATGAAGATTTTGTTATTAAAACATGATGATGGAACATTGATACCTTTATGAGACATTGGTGGGACTATTTTGGATGTATAAATATTAAAATATCATGAATTATTAATATGTAGTAGGGGGTAATGGTGACTGGGTGGTACTTATTCTTTTGGGGGATTAAAGGATTTAATATTTGTTGTTTTATTATATAAGCATACCACTTGTTAGTGAAATCTATTCCAACCCATTTTGAAGACCATTAAAAAGTGATATAGTTTATTTTTATGATAATGGATTTCAAAAACTGAACCTATCCTTCCATTGAAAGCAATTAATGTGAAGAATCCAAAAACAATTAATTTCAAAAATCAAATTTTTAGTTCAAAACAAAAATGTATTAATTTATAAAAACAAATTCTATATTTATATATTATTTTTTAATATTATAAGCAAATAATTATTAAATATAAAATTTAAACATATTATTAATCATTAGGACATAATAATGATGTTATAAAATCCCAGTTCTCGTAAGGAGTCCATTTCCAATTTTTCAACAAAATATCAAACTTGTTAGAAAATTCTTAAAATACTACCATGTGATAATTTTGAAATACTGAGTCAAAAAATTATGTTTTATTCATCAATATAATTATCTAATTATGATAATTTTTACTTTAAATTAAAATCATTATTTATTAAAAAATTTAGATTTTATATAAAAATAAACATTTATATAACTATAAAAATTATCCTGGGCTTCATTAACATATATTATAAGTTTTTTCAAAAACTTATAAGATTATTTCAAGAGAATAAAATTTATTTATAAATTTTACATTTACTATACAATATAGTTTTGGCAGAATATGTTTATATTCACCAAAACATATTAAATTTTGATTATGTCATTAAATAGACATGATTATAACATAAAAGAATCTATGTAACCAAAAATAATAAGGACCAGCTATTTTTTACTAATGGTTATAATGATGATGAACATTGTTTGTCGACAAACACAAAGGAATGAGATCATACATCACTATAAATACACCATTATTCTTAAATATAATCATTAATGTCAATTCTATCAAGGTCCAATATAATTTCAAAAATTAATATTGTAAAACATAATCTCTATTTCCCTATCAAAGTGTTGTTTATGGGTGAAATGTTTCTAGGGGATCAAGGGGACCCAAATATTTATGTTTAAATTTATATAAACTCTATTAGTCTACCCATTTTAATTTATTCTATTATATTGTGTATTGATTTCGACTGAATGTGAAAGTATTAGATAATGAAATAAAGTGTATACAATTTATATTTTTTGTTTTCTATCCCTTTACTGCTCATAATTGTACTATTTTAGGTCAATACCTGATCTTAAATGATATTATGAAAATTATATGCATTTATTTTTTATTTTATTGTAAAACATGACAATATGTTATTAAAAGGAAAGGAATGTAATATTAAAAGAACATTTCTTTGGTTCACTACAACCCTGGTTAGTGGTAGGCACTCAAACCATATCACTCTTCATTTGTGGATTTAATCCCAACGACATTGTCTCTTAAGTCTTATGGGTTATCCTTTTTCCAAAACTATGTAAGATAAAAAGTGATAATCATATTCATGATTCTCCATGATCATAAACTATTCTCAAGAACACGATAAAGATCATCAAAAATTACTTTATTCTTCAAATCAACTTTTTTTCCTTTAGGATTTTCTATCCAACTCAACCTTTTCTACAACATTGAATAATTTTTTTACTTAAACTTCCACAACATCAATCACATCCCAAATATTCTATTTTCCAAAATCATGTGGCTCTATGTTAAATATATAAATACCTTTAAATATCCTTTCTATTTCACTAGTACATTAATTATATTCTTAAAAATACATATATTAAACTATTTTAAAAAATATATTTCTTTTATGATTCTTATAAATAGAATAACATCAATAAAAATAAATCATCAATATGATTCTCTACTTTCTACATATAAACACATCAAAAATTTCACTTTAATTATTTTTATAACATAGGACATTATGAATTAATCCTTTTATTAGGTCATCGGCTCAGATAATAACCAAGTTCTCCATATCTATGAAATTAAACTATCAGTGGTTCCTTATTTTGAATTTTACTTCCCTACATATTTTAATCCAGAGTCATTATTTTTCATCATCAATTAAATGTTTATTCCTTCCTTTTCCACACATAATGAATTTTTTTCCATTATTTTATTTTCCCTAGAACCTCTTCCAATATTTGTATCATGCAGTAAATAAAATTTTCTTTTATTTATCACCTTTAACACTTAATAATCAATGATATATCATAATTATTTTATTTGACATGTTTTTTAATTAATCTATGTTCATGTTGATAATCATAATTTGAGAAAACTCATTTTTCATTATCACTATAAGTCTATTATCAGTTCCAATCATGTTAGAAATTTCATTAGGAAAATAATTATATTTATGAAAACATTTTTAGTTTGAATGATTTATTTTATTTATCTCTATTCTAAAAAATTAATAAACGAATAAATAAGAAAACTAAATCCCTTTCAAATGAGAATAATTATAATTCTTTAAGGAATAAAATATAAATGATATGAATATTTTTAGTAATGAGTCTCTAGGTTTCAATAAATGTTATCCATGGAATATTTTCCTATTTGGCTTCATAAATAAAAAATCTGTTCAATTATATCACAGTGGTTCATTAAGAGTTTATGGGTTTCTATTGAATATCCCATGTGATTGTTAATCTATTTATGAAACAAGGTCAGTTTTCATGAACTCTAGGATGATTGAGTCAATCTCACTGCACTGTATATCATGGTTATTTCCATAAGTTGTAGCTATTCTTGATCCACATATAATTTTAGTATCTTGATAGTGATGTAATTTCTTAGAAAAAACTTCCTCTATACATGCCTAAAATTAATGATATTTTTCTATACATTTTATTATCCATAGATTTATCTTAAAGGTTCCCACTATATTATTCTTTTCATAATCCCCACAAATAAATATACCTTTATCTGATAAAAACTATAGATATCCAAACCATTTACACATATTATTTTATGATTTTATACATAAAAATCCATTAATTATAACCTAATAATCATGAGGCCTAGTATCTTTGGAAGACATATTACAAAAAACAAAAAAAGAAAGTAAAAAAAAAGTCATTATTTTTTATTCTCTTAAGAAAAATTCAATATTAATTTGAGATCCTAAAACCGAATAGGATAACAATAGGAAATACATAAAAGAAATGGGAGATTTAAGAATCCTAATGGGGGATTATCATGAAAATAAAACATTACGTGTGAATAAAAGTTATAACATGATATCATAAAAGAGAAGGATCATGATTAATAACATAGAAGAATAACATAAATCACATGGTATTGTAATATCATAGAATCATACTAAATATGTAATCAACATATATCATACATAAGCATGATTCATGGCTAACTGCATAAAGAATATCTCATGGTGGATAATTTCCCATGACTGATTAGGTTTATTCCTTAATCACATAAATGAAAACTTATGAGACAAGAGATTTATCCAATGCATTGGATCACTATATGGGTGAACCCATAAACCATTTTAATATTTAATTTTTTCAAATATAGTAAATTAATCATAATGCATAAAATAAGAATTAACACAATAATGAAAATGGGTTTCCTAATCTTTTCTTGTATTATATTCAATGGAATTTCTATAATAAAGGCCTTTGAGAAATGAACATAACGCATGTATTAACCCATCAAATTAGTGGATAGTAATATTAGTATATATATGCGATAAATACATTAAAAAAATAAAATGAATTTATAAAATCAAAGGATGTCAAATTTTATTTAGATTTATTTAAAAATTTACAAGGAATATTTCTTGAGAAAAATACAATTTCCTATTTCAAATAAATAATTCAATGTATGAATTTTTTAAAAATGTTAGAGGAAAAAAATTTATTAAAAAATAAAAATGGAAATATATAAATGGTGCTGAAAATAATTATGTTTTCAGAAAAACATTTAATTTCTTACATTCAATATAATTAAAAAAATATTCCTTTCACCATGTTGCAAAAATGGTAAAAATTACCTCATTTGAAAAATGATAAGAAGATCCCTTTAAAAAAAATAAAAAAAATTAAATAATGGTTAAAAATTTATATAATAAAGAACATTGATAATGATAAAGATATTTTCTAAATTAATTTTATAAATTTGGGATAATGGAGAAAAATGATTTCAACTAAAGAGAGAGATATTGTGATATTTACTTTAAAACATTTTCTCTGCCATTCTATGTACCCAAGAGGTTAGAATGGTACTGTTACATGATATTTTCAAGATTAACTTGATAAAATTAAAATTAAAATAAATTATTATAAAATGAAGAATTTATTTACAATGAGATAAATTTAACCACAAGAAATCCTGATTACATAAAAACATTATCCATTACCACTTTGGTAACTTTTAATAATAACTCCCACGAATAAATTTGATAAATTTTAATATAAAATATATTTATTTTTGAAGTATTTGTGACCTAATATGTAAATTTGTATAATATATACCATTTAAAATAAATTAGGTTCACCAATTAATATGTTCCTCAAAGAAGGATGTTTTTTGATGAAGCTCTTACCTCAAATCAAGTTCTTGTCGTGTATGAGTTTTATATCCTATATAATAAACATATATAATTTTTTTGTTTTTAAAATTAACTTCCCTGATTATAATCCAGTATATTTAAACCATTAAATTAATTTATTAAAAAAATTTATTTAATTACATAATATGTTATGTCCATGCTAGGTGTTTTTGGAACGCGAAATTCATAATTTCAAAATGAAATAATTTTTTTAACATGATAAATGGGGTCGTTATTCAATAATTTACATTATAATATTGATTAAATTATTATAAATTTTATACATATATTATAATTTTAAAAATAACCATGAATTAGGGTTATGAAAAATGAATTACGTTAAAATTCTAGGGGTGGTGGGTCGTACGTACACATTTGTAAGGCTTCCATTTTACAACGTTCATGATGAAAAATGTTAAGTGTTATTTTATCATTAAATAACATTATTATTAAAAATAATATAATATTATATATCTAAATATACATACTTATAAAACCCATATTTGGTGGTAATAAAATAAAAACCAATCAAATTACTTCATTTGGTGGTAGTCTTCGGCACACAAAAATAACATTTTTGTTTTCCTATGGATAATAATGTTTAAAATTATATATTATAATAAATATACATAAATATTAATATTTAATTTTTATTTTATATAAATATTAGATCATCATCCTTCATATTTGTTAGAGATAATGATGGAAAACAAATTGCACTAGTTTGTGAGGCTGTTGTCCACTATAAAATAAATGCGGATTTTATTTCTCATTAAATGGAAGTGGAGAAGGATTTAAGTTATTACATTAATATAATAAAATATTATTATATAGAATATATATATTTTATCATACCAGAAATATTGAATAATAATTTAAGGAGGTGGATGATGAAATAAAATAAAGATGCTTGGTAAAGATCGACACCTCTTCTTCAGACCTTCTCTTTAAGATCATACCTAACGACTCACTAGATTTGATATAAGATAAAAAATGACTATGTTATGTGTAATGGTAATTAAATAATAATATTTTTAAGGTTTTGGTAGGACCCCATGTATTTAAATGTGTAAAGAATATTTGATAATGGGTTCCCTTTTATGTGTGGGGGAGAGGACACACTTGGAATTTTAAAATGAAAAAAGTTATACAAATATTTTAAACATGAAAAAGGATCCAAAATGTATCATCTCCAAACATTATATATTATATTGTATAAATATTTCTACAAAATAGTTTTTGTACAATCATTTAGGTCATTTTTATCCATATCTTTATAGTTTAACCCCTAGCGAACATGTTTTTACATTAACCGTTGTAAATAATTTTAACTATTTCTTCTATTAATTATTGAGAAAAATATAATTTTGAATTATTAAATTGTATTAATTATGAATATTCCAAATAAAGAACACATTTTTTAAAATTTTATTAACAAAAGTCCTATAATTTAATTTAAAATTAAACCTCTAGATGCGACTAAATACTATTTATTATATAAAAGTTTTCATAAAAATAACAAGTTTTATATCAAAATATTACATGAAATTGATTGTATTGAAAAAAATTTGATTAAAAATAAAATAGTTTAAATAATTTAAATTTTAATCCATTTTTCTAAAAAAATTAAACATTGCAAATATTTTTAAACAAAAAGTTGTTCTTCTATAAAAACTTTTATTTTTTACACTTTGTAAAAAAAGTTAACATTTAAGAAAATTAAAAAATATATATATCCTAAAAAATTTTCAATGTTGATTAAAAAAATTATTTCATTATAAAAAATAAAATTTTTAAATTTTGAAAATATAAATTTAATTATTTGTTTAAAAGAATTAATAGAAATCATTTTTTGAGAAAATATTATTTTCAAATCATAAAAAGACTTTACCAAGATTTTTTGTACTTATATGTAAATATATATCAAATATACTCTATTATTAATTTTCAAAATGTGTTTATTCTAATTTATAAATAAAAATTTAATATAGGTAATCATGGTCATGTTTAAATAATAATATTTTAACAGTATTATTAGTTTTGTTTAAACCTAATGTTTTGTGTCATATATGATGTAAAACCTAAAGTTATTTTAGGATCATTAATAGATACATTATATATTTGAAAACTATTTTCTTCAACTATTGACTTTATTAAAAAATTAATTTCAAGATATTAATTATATGATATATTAAAAAAAAAATTAGAAAAATATTACTTTAGTACTAAAATATAAAATATAGGTTCATTAACTATAATTAATATTTTAATATTTGTTATATAAATTATATAATAAACAATTTTATTAATTTTTTTTCAAAAATTTCCATCTCGTACTAAAATTCTAATAATTCCATAAAATTTATAGTATTAGAAAAAACATTATATTTCATATTATAACTAAAAATCGTTTTTTAGAAAAAAATCACTAATTACCATATTTTTATAATATGTTTTGCTTAATACAAATAATAATATGACTTTTTTAAAATAATTTTTCTAATGTATATAAAATTTAGTCTAAAATAAATTCATAAAATTTATAAAAAATTGTTTTTTATAGATTATAATTTGTTATAGGGGTAATTGGAAAAAAAAATTGGCGCCTCACGTAACTAGACACACCCAAAATTGTGTCTTCTTTCTTAGGGTTTCTTCTTTCCCTGGTGGCGATGGTTCCTCCATGCTGGTTCTCTCAGTTTCTTCTTCTCTTTTACACAATCTTGACTACAATCACTCAGGTTTACTTTCCGTATGACTTGAATCTTCCTAATATGAGATGGCCCTCTATTTTTCTCCCCACCCATCTCTCTTCTTTCTCCTCTTTCATTATTTATCTCCTCTCTAGGTCAGATTTGGAGGACAAGATATGTTGAGTGTTTGACAAATAATTTTTGTCGATGACATATTTTTAGGCATCAGTGGAGTTGGTTCTACTTCATATGGTTTCAATCCCAAACTATTTTTTGGGTTTGGTCTTGCTTTGGTTTTTCCTTTTTCATGGTTTTTATTGGTTATAGATCTCATCTGATGTTCCTATTAGGTTTTCAATCTCGTTTTCCTCTTCCTTATTCCATGGTGCCTATGGGTTGTGATTATGTTTCTATTGGTGGGTTCCGATGGAGTTTTGGATTCTATTTTTATATTTAATGTTAATTGATGGTGATTTTTATGAGGGATTAGAGTTTTCTATTTGGGATTGTGATTCAGATGGTGCTTTCTTGGTCATTTTTTTCTATTAAAGTCACAACTGCTCATTCCTCTATGGCCCTAGGATCGACTAGTCCCTTTGAGTTCGGTTGAGTGTGGTAGTTTCTAAGAGGACTTGGGTTATGTTGTTTTGGGAGGGTTCTAGGTAGCCTAGATGATGTTCAAGTGATGGTGGGATCTCAGTTTGTTTTGGAGATGTTCGAATAGTAACAATGATGGTGGTGGTGGGTCGGTGTTTATGAGGATAATGATAAGGAACGTATATTGAGACATCGATGACTGTGCTAGGTGTAGTTGGTGTATGTTAGAAAATAGTCCAGTGGTGAAGAGTTGATGAGGACGACGCCTGTGGTGAAGGTATAACATGATGGCTGTGATGGTGATGCAATAATGGTGGTCGATGTGATGATGTGATGATATGTTAGTGTTGTAATTCACTAGTATTTTTATAGAAAAATAAAAATTATTTTATTATCAATTCTTATTATTTATTTCCGAAAATTAATTATTAGACTAGGGTTAATATAAATTTCCAACCAAAATATATCCTACATGAAAAACATTAAAAACATAAAATATTGTTTTTTTATAGATGACTTTCTACATAATTTGAGTCAATATATAAAGTATTATATTTTATATATATATATATCACAATTCTATCAACACATTTTACACAAGGAAATTCAACTGTTATATTATAATGACCATTAATTTTTTTGTTTTATTGTAGGATTCTGAAATCAAACATAGTATATATTTAAGGGGGAATTTAGCAACCCTAACCCCAATAGCCTGAATCCAGGGTTTGATTTATTGTAATGGAGAAAGATACAAAGAATCAAAATATAAAGTATCAACTAGTTTATCAGTCTTGGTAAACTAAATACATATTTGATCAATTCATTATAGTTGAATAGAAAAATGATAACATATTTTTTTCAACAATATAATTATTCCTTCCATCATATCCTTTTATTTCAAGAACAAAACATTTCTAAGATTCATATGCAAGGAAAAAATGGGAGATCTCAAAATCTTACTAAAGGTTATGTCAAGTGGAATCTATCATGAATAAATAAGCACAATCAAACCGGTATGGTAAATAACTAAGAACATATTACATTTAAATAGATTTATTATCATGATTAGTTAAGGAATAATTAATATTTAAAGGTAAATAACTGAAAACACTTGCCAATTAATAAATAAATTGAGAATGAAAATAATCCATAGATAATATCATAGTGAAAATATCATGGAAAATGAAAACTAAATTTGAATAATGACAATGCTTAATTAGAATAAATCATGATTCTTAGGAACAAGATACCTTTACCATCAAGTCCTTTCACATGATGGTATAGAAAATACTACTATCAAGACCATTCACAAGATAGTTTAAAACTACTGGTTACAAATTCATAGGGTTTATCCAACTAATGCAGCCTCATGAGACAATCGATGCATCGAGGGGATTATATTATGCAGTCCCTAACTTGTGTATTTAATATAAAAAAATAGTTTATATGTTAAGTAATCAATTTAATTTGAAAATAGTGTTCCTTGTCAAATATATGTATTGATTAAAGGATAAAGAGTTATCAAAATTTTCCCTATTAAAAAACTTCCAAAGTAAAAAAGACATATGTAAAAATGTGATACAGTTTAATAAATAATCACATCCATGATAATTAATATTGACATTTAAGGGAAATCTAATGTATAATGATCACATAAAATTAAATATTTCAAGGGGAAGTAAATGACTATAACATGAAAAAATAAAATTATTTTCAATACTATTATTGGTCAAAATAATCATAAATGGCCAATAGGAATAATAAGAACGGTATTAACATATTCCCATTGGAGTAAGAATAAATTATTTTTGAATTATATGAGTTGATGTTCCATAAAAATAACTTCAAAAAAATTCTCAAAAAAATTATCCATTTCATTTTGAACAAATATTTTGAAAACCATTTTCATTGATAACCTCTTTTAAAAAATATATTTAAAAATATCCCCATAAACATTAAAATAAAGCTTCAATGAAATGATGGTCATAATTTCATGTAATATTTTTTTAATTTTATAGTAGTTAAAAGAAAATTTGTTTTTCTGTATAAAATGGTTAAGAATGTTATTTGTTACTAAAATGATAAGAAGGCCAATTTCACATTTTTGGTGATATCCAAACAAGCATTATTTATAAAATGACATATGATTATTTTGGAAATATTTTATAATTAGTAAAAATGGGTAAAATTTTTTTAAATCATTTTTGAAAAGGTTTAATTATTTTTGGAAACATTTTTTGAAAACAGGTTTTTGGAAGAAAACATATTTCGGACAGAATAGAAAAATGATGTCGGATTTTCATAAAAACAATTTCCCGAACATTTTAAGTACCAAAGAGAGGAAAAAATGATATTATTACAAGAAAATATCATGAATAACTATGGGATAATAATATGTATTGTTTTTATTAGGAAATAGTCTTGTAATTTTCTACAATTAATATTCAGGAATAAACAATCTAATTTAGAATGAAATTGTGAAATAAATCCTTAAAATGATGATAATATTGAAGTGAGATTAATAAATGGATCAATTATTTATATAAAATATAAATACACATAAAAATGTGTAAATAAAAAATAATATAATCATGATTAATTAAAAAAATGATCTATTTATGAAATAATCAAACATTTGTATGTTTAACCCGGTGAGTGGAAATTGAGTTAAGAAATACCTTACCTTACACTTACTAGTTTTTGAACACTATTTAAATTCCATTATAGTGGTCTCAAATATTTTATTAACTTGTTAAATAAATATATTAATTTTTATAATATCATATATTATCCCTTTATAACATCTTATCACTTATTTGTTAACAATATTTCGTTATTTTTATTTTTAAGTTGTTAATTGCCTTGTTTTCTCAGGTGAATTTTATCATAAAAGATATAATTAATGTGAATATTATATAGTTACACCATCTAAAAAATTATAAAAATTATATAATTATAAATTTTTTAAATTAATTATACTTTTGAAACCAATCATGTAATTTGATTTTGAAAAATGAACTATGTTACGATCAAGGGAACAACATGTTTTTTATACAAATGAGTAAAGATTCTATTTTAAAAAGGATACAATGGAAAGAAGAAAATTAATATATAAAATTTACAGAATTATAATAATATAACATATACCATATTGCATAATTATATATATCATCCATGTGGTGCCATGATGAAATGCAAATCACATCACTTTGTGAAGAAGGTAATCCACATTCAGACGAATGATAATATCATATTTACATGAGTGAAAAGGAAATAAATAAAATGAAATATATATTATCACTATAGATGATTAATATGTTATTAATAAAACAATTATATAATTTATATCACATATAATCATTGAAATTATCTTTAACATATTCGATGTGAAGCGTTACTAATAGATGAATCACATCACTTTGTGAGTCGGTAATCTTTCATACATACAAGCTATGTTATTGTTCCTCCTAAGGAATGGATAGTAAAAGAATATATACAATATTTTTAATCAATATATATATATATGTTATAAATATTATATATATACGATTCATCTGTCATCTTAATCAACCTTGAGTGGTGGAAACAGAAATACGAACGATATTGATTTATGAGGCAGTAGTCCACCGTAAACACAAGCGATGATTTTATAATCCATTTGATTGAAGTGGATATGGAATTAGGTGATTAAGTTTTTATAAAAAATCCTATTTTATAGAATATAATGATTTTATTAGATCATTAAGATTTAATAAAAATTTAAGGATGTTGAGAAAAAAATTAAACAAATATGCTCATTGAATAACATTGTCTCTTCTTCATTTGTCATCCTTAGGTTTGAACTATATCCATCATATGTTGTATTTAAACTATAAATATGGATTCTAGGATAAGGTTATGTAATTTTTTAATTGATTTTGGATGTTATTGTATAATCCAATGTTGTTTTACGGTTTGAAGAAGAGAGGAGAGTGGGTATCCTTTCAAAAGTGGGGGAGAGGACACACTTTGTATTTTTTTTAATAATTGTGTTGTACCTCATTTTCCATGGGTAAAAAGGGTCCAAAATTTACCATTATAGAAAAATATAGGTTTAATGTTCTATATATTTCAATTAAATAGTTTTTAGATAGGTTTATATGTCATTTTTACTATTATATTTTTTGCTTAACCCCTCATAAATCCAGTTTAACCAAAACAATGATAATTACTTTTTATGGAATTAACTATTCATTTTGATCAAGAATTAAGTAAAACATAGTAGAAAAAATAAATTACTATTGTTAAAAATATATAATATATTTTACCAAATTAAATTCATTAAATTGGAAATTTTTAATTCATAATTAATCTCACTGACATGATGAGAAATTGAGTTTTTAAAATGAAATTGTTCAAAAGTTCACTAAGTCTATATATGTATATTAAATATAAAAATGACTAAAATGAAATAAAATATTTTAATTGATATTAAATTTAACTAATATTAAACTTAAAAAAATATAATCTGACCTTACAAATTATTTAAATAGAAAGGCATTTTCCAATTAAAATTTAGTATTTTTCACTATGAATCAAAAAAACATCTCAGAAAAAACCCAAATGTTCACCCTAATATGTTTTTTTGTTTTATGACTCAAAATATTATGTATATTTTTTCAAATGAATATAATAAAATTTTTAAAATTTAATTTTTAATTAACTGAGAAAGGTGTAACTAAATCATCTTATTTCGAAAAAAATATTGTTTTTCAAAAAAAAAAATATTTTAAATTACTTTATTTTATTACTAATAAATAATTAATTAAGTAATTAGTTAAAAATATGTATTTTATAATTTAATTAATCCTATTAAAACCATCGATTCTAATTGATAGGGGATTACTATCTTATTAAATAATAATATTAATAATATATTGTATACGATAAAACTCAATCTTGCGTGTAATAAGAACAATAAAATAAACTCATGATTGCATGAATCATAAGATATTTCTCAGAATAATTTTAAGAAAAATGAAACATATTTAAAATAATATGGGTGATATATTATTATTTTTTGTAGTTTTTTTTCACGTACACTATTGAATAAAAATTTATTCTTTTAGAATTTCACGGTGTCACATTCTCCCCACCATAAATGAATTTCCTCATCAAAAATAAAACATGATCTTGGTAATCCATGATTTTATAATTGAAAATACCATTATTGAAATTCCACATCATGATAAGGATTGGTACGACATTATATTAATGTGAGATAATGAGAATCAAAATGGGCATAAAGAATAACAGGTAACTATGTTTCCAAGTAGGAGAAATCTGGTGGAAAGTGATGATACATGCATGGAAGAAAAGAATATATATTTATTGGGAGTGGCAGTGGTAATTAATCATAATAAGTTGAATGATCCGTGAAAATTCAAGGGTCTCAAAACAAAAAGTAAATGATTATTTAAAATAACGTTTGATTAATCGGATATGAAGGTAATATAAAAAAATTATTTTTCAGGATCCTGTTCCTAATGTGGTGTAATCATTTCATTTTCCATGAATATAAAGAAATATACTATCTAAATACATTCATATTTAATAATTGCAATTTCATCCTTTTTTTTATTGATCAATTTCCAATTCATCACTTATTATATGAAATGAATATCAATCAATAATAATATATTCTTGATGCACTGAAATCCGCCTTTAATGGATCATAAGATATATAAAAGTGTGAAAATTCATACCACATGTCTTTAAATATTTTACAAAACAAATATAATCATATATGTTATCTAATATAATAAATTTATCCCTAAATATCAAACCAAACACAACTAGTTCTTCATTAATATTTATTTATTAAATTATTTAACGAAAAATAATGACATATTAACTAGAACATCGCATAGGCCAATTGTAGGAACTGAACCATTATTATCCTTCAGTTATCCGTTCGATCCCCACAACCTTTCCAGATGTGATGGGTTGTCACCTAGCATGCAGGTTGTCCTTTTTCTAAAATTTATTAATATTATTCCATGAATATTCGCAAAAATTATGATATGAATCCTCAAAATAAAATTAATAATTAAATAGAATTTTTACTATAGTTTTCAATGAATATTTCTTCACAACGTCAACGAATATTTTTTGAAAATTATTATTATGTTATTAATGTTCATATTATCCAAAAATTTTATCAATATCATTATACCTATGATTATAATGTGTTACTGAATTATTCCTCAAATAAAATTTTCATTTAAACAAATACTAAACCAATGTCTTATAAATCTATAAATTTCACACAATATATCCTTAATCTTGGTATACTCCCATCACATAAAATCTAAAATGGTTTTTTTAATATATTGAAATTATGATCAATTCCAAACTCACAAACCCATTACTGTATCCGTATCTATTATGATAATAAATATATATATATATTATTTTTAAAATTTTATATAATCCTTATACATTTGATGACTCTTATTCCAAAGTACCACAAGTAAAAATAATTCTAAAATTTAAATTTTCTGGATACCTATTCATTAATTCATCTTGAGTTTTATATACACATAGGCCTTTCCTTATTTTATGTTTTATCTAAGGTCATTAATTTTTATTAGTTATTCAAATCCTTCATTATCGTTTATATAATGAATTTGATTAATTTTAAGGATATCCCCTAGAACATACAAAATAGGTGTGTAATAAGGCATGTTTCCATGCACCAAGTGATGATCAGGTCAAGTCCAATGTGCCCTTTTCAAACCTATTACCCCTAGGTACATCTATAATATAACCATGTACACTTTTCGTATCCGATAGGGATGTATCTCAAGGAACACCCACAAAATATCTACCATACCAAAACATTAGGATCTTCCTATATAATTATCCTCAGTTTCTATCATATATTTTTTAATATTAATCTATGTATTCCTAAATCTAGTTCCCAAGGTTTCAAAAAAATCGTTTGATACCATCTTTTTTTACCCTGATTTTAGAAGCCTATTGTCAATTCCAAATTTATATAATTATTATAAGATTTAAGGAATCACATCCTGAAAGACTAATTAGTTTAGTAGACTTGGTAAACTTGATACATACATGATTCATTCATTACATATGATTACAAAAATGATAATAAATTTTTTTTGGAGAATATCATTATTCCATTTATAATATCATATATATCAAACATAGTACACTTCATGGATACCTATGAAAGGTAAAAAAATATGGGTGAGAGAAAATGATCAGTAATGGTTAAGTATAGAGGAAGTTATTATGAATCAATAATCATAATGAAGATTAAAAGTTAAATAATTGAGAACAAATTCAATTTAAATAAATATATTTTCATAATAAGATAAGGTAAAATCAATATGGAATAGTAAATAATAGATAACACATGCCAATTAATTGATAAACTAAGAATTAAATGCATCCATAGATAATATCATAGAGAAAATCACGTAGATAAAGATAACTAATTATGAAAGATTGAAATTCTTAATTATTAGATGTCATGTTTCCAAGTAACATGATACCATTACCTTAAATACCTTTCCCAATATGTTTTTGAACCTAGTACTATCACGACCTTTCAAAAGACTGTATATAACTATTGGTTACAAATTCATAGGGTTCAACAAGCTGACATTTCATCATGAGAATACCGATACATCAACGAGATTACATTAACTGGTCCCAAAACCGTGTATCTCAATTCCAAATAAATACTCATATATCAATGAATATACTTAATTCAAAAACAATGTTACTTATGAAATATCAATATTTATTAAAGGATATATATTTTAAATATTTCTCTAGTTAAAAAAATAACATTCAAAGTAAACATCATATATATAAATGGTATACAGTTTAAGAAATAATAATATCCATAATATGTAATATGTATACATAGGTAATTTATAATGATCACAGAAAAGTGGATATGTCAATGGGAAGTCAATGGGAAGTCAATGAATACAAAATTAAACAATCAAGTGACTTTAAATACTATACTTAGTCGAAATAATCATAAACCACCTAGAGGAATAATGAAGATAATATTGCCTTATAAAAATTCGAGTACTATTATTTTGGGATTTATGAAGATAAACACCATAAAAATTTAATTTAAATGATTCTTGAAGGAAATATCCATTTTATTTTGAAAAGCACTTCGGAAATCCTTTTCATTGAAGATCACTTTTAAAAAGAATTTCATTAAAAATATCTTCATAAAAATTAAATGGAATATTAAAATAAATAATGGTCATTATAATGGGTAATTCCATAAATTTACTAAAAGTAAAAAAAATAATATGCCTTTTTTACTGTAAAAAGGCTAATAAAGTGACTTGTTTCAAAAACTACAAGAAGAATCCTTTCACACTTTTTGTAAAATTCAAATGGTAATTATTATGAAAATGAAATTATATTCATCTAAAAGTAAAACATTAATGATTAAAAATTATTGAAAATTTATTTTATTAATAATTTTTAAGCGGTTAAAAATATTTCAAAAACATTTTAAGAAAACATGGCAATCGATGAAAAAATATTTCTAATCGAAGAGAAAAATGAAGGTAGGTTTTCATGAAAAATTTTAACGTACCAAAGTGTGAATAATAGATTCTATTAAATTAAAATATCATTAAAATTAATTAGAATAAAATTAAATGGGCTCAATAAGAAATAGTTGAGTAATTTTTTTCCACTGATATTCAAGAATAAATAATCTCAATTAGAATGATATTGTGAAATAAACCGTTAAATGATAATAATATTGATGTGATAATTTTTCAATAGTTATATTTTGTGTATAAAAATTAAATCCACTATAAAGAGAATAAATAAAATATAATATAATCCAATTTCATTAAAATCGTAATCTTATAATAATATAATCAATAAATATAAGTTTAACACAATGAGTAGAAATTGAGTTATGAAATCCATTACATTATGATTCCTTTAGGTTGACTTCTGTTTAACCAAATATATGGTGAAATTAAACATGTATTTTATCTATTCCAAACCCATATTAAAATATATGAAGTCATATATGATTCTTTTATAACATATTCTCACCCGTTTGTTAATAATCATGCATTAAATTCATTGTTTTGAGTGTTAATTTTATTTTTCTCATGTGTGTTTAATCATGAATGTTTTGGTTCATTCATATAAGACATACTTATATCATCTCCATAATAGAAATCATTACATAATTATCATATTTTATATCAATTATTATAATTACCCAATATTTTCATACACAAATATTACATCTATTTCGATGAATATTAAGTACATAACAATATTTTCCATGGATAAACCATACAGGTTTACAATTTTTGAGATTAGATATACAATATTATTATTTTAAGAAATATCTCTAACATAACTCTCAGATATCTTTTCATATAGTACTCCACTTTGGTATACCCAACCTAAAACTTTCTTCATCACCTCGGGAAGGAAACATAAGATTGGGTGAGATCGGGTGCTCGTTATGGGTAAAAATACAAGATATCAATCCATGATCATATGATATCATATGATTAGAACATGTTTTTGTGATCATGATCATAATTTATTTTGTTCATACCCAACCTATCATAGATCATAAACATGATGCATCGGAAAAATATTATCATTTTAGAAAACATCGATCCTAGGAGTCAAAAATCATCAAAAATCAATTAGGATCCATAAGATCCTGTCATAAAAGTGTGTTCCCATCATAAATATAGAAAACCATATCATATTTAAGGATATCTACCAAAACCATCAACATAATGGATCAAGAGACTCTTTTTACCATAGTGAATCAGTATTCACCTATTTCCTATAGTGGATCAAGCCTATCAACTTGTTTTCCATTATTTTCTCATGGGATATAAATATGTATTCAATTCATTGGTATGATATGTTAGTGCCACCTATCAAATAATAATAACCATAAATATTTGATCCATAAGAACAAAAATTATTCATCATATCAAAATCATTGAAAATAAATGGGTTTCATAAAAATTTCATCATAGCATAACCCATTGAAATAAATGGGTTTCATAAATGGAAATTCATCGTAGACATTCTCCAACCATAAAGAGAATAAGGAAAGTACAATATAATAATATCTCCATAAAAGAATAAATAACATCAAATAATGTTATCAGAGAAAGAAAATATTTTTTCAAGTTCACCCAAAATTATTCTTTAAAAAATAACATTTTCATTTTAAAATAATTTCATTTTAAAGAGATGCACAATTATAAAAGATAAAAATTACTTTAAAAACAATATTTTATTATTACAAAGGAAAAAATTGAAGAATTATTGTTTCATTAAAGTTGGAAAATCCACTTATATCGTATAAGTTAAAAACGAATCCTCTTCTAAATATCATTTCATTGAAGTGATCATTAATAAAATTAATTTATTATGTTTATCAGGGATAAATCTACATAAAATTGCTTTAAATTCTTGGAAAATTGACAAAATGGGTGGATATAAAATGTTTAGATAGAAGATATTACATTATCAGTATAACATTAAAATATATACCTGATTCTAGATTTATTATTCTTTTATGGATAAATATGGTGATGATATGGTAAAATAAAAACTGAAATTTAGAGAGGTGGTTTGAGAAATTTTCCTCTGGAATATCACAACCTTGAAGGACCCCTTAAAGAGTATGGAATTTCTATTTGGGTACGGATAAAAGTACATGGACATGGGTATAGTGGTGAGGAGAGTTTTTTAAAGATATTTGAAAAAAATTATGTCTTTTTAGTATAAAGGGGTTGTGAAGATTTGTATTCATACTTTAGTATGGGTGGTTTTTAGTGATTAAATTATTATTATTTTATATTTGAGTCCAACCAATTTTTTTTGGCATTAAGTAAAAAGAATGTGGTTGATGATTAATGTTTTATATTTAGTTTATGTTTGAGAGAAACATCAAAAAACCATTTAATGTTGTATATTTTAGGTATTTTTATCTTTCACTTTTTAATATCAACCTATAAAATCATTTTACCTATAATGATTTAAATATATTTAAAACAGAATAAACTTTTTCTGTATAAAAACTAAAATGAGAATATACCTTAATCTGGACCTCCTAATTCAAAATATGGGATCCATGTTTTAAAAATCCAAAAACAAATTTGCAAAATTATATTGAATATTAAACTGTCAAAACCAAAGGACATTCTTTAAATTTTTTTAGAGAAAAAATGTTGTTTTACCAAAATAAGGTATAAATATTGTTTAAAATAAATAAATTACAATATATCTAACTAAAAATTAACTATTTAACTATGAGATCAATGTCAAATAATAAAATTACATATAAATATAACGAAAATGAGTGTCTTATAAAAATTTGTATTATTTACAAATCATTTAAAATTTAAACCATTCTAAAAATTAAAAAAAAACCATCCTAAGATAATGATAACATTAAGAATGAATTTTTTTTATCAATTATCAAATAAATTTTATAAATTTTTAGAAAAATATTTATATTCATTTTATCATAGAAATAAATAAAATTCACTTTTGAAGAAAAGATATATTTCTTGAATAAAATGAATTTCCAAAAAAAAATGTAAATATTACCAAAGAGTTAATTAATACATTAAAAATGAGTTTGAAAATTATTTATTTCATAATGTGCATTAAATTATTCATCCCCTATAATATAATATCTAGGTTATAATGGACATGTTAAAATAATAATATTTTGGAGTTTGTTTAACCATGATTCTCTCAGAAACAAAAGTTATCAAATAGATAAAATTAATTTAAAAAGGCATATACTATAAAATCATGGGGAATTATATTATACCAACATAAATTTAATTTCACCCTCAGAATTGATCACTCATATACAAAAAAATGAGGATACCACTCCTCATCACATCCTTAGATTCTCATGTAGCTTCGACAAATTGGTGGTTTCACAACCAAAAATTTACTAGGTGAGTGTTTTTGTTTCTCAGAACATTATCTCTATGATTTGTAATCTCTACTAGTTATTATTCCTAAAAAATATATCCCCAGTAGTGTGACTTATGATTTTACTACATGTCAAAAAATCTGTATGTACTTATTCATGAGAGATTTATGGCACCCATCTTGGACACTATAGAGATTCAGTTAAAGTTCTAAATAATAAGTTGATATCTTGATATCATCATGTATTTCAAAGGGCCTTATATTCCTATAGTTTATTTTTACATTCTTTCTTCCATAGGAAAGTATATATAAATAAATTCTCACCAATATCAAATTATATATCACATTGACGATTATCAGTTTAATATTTATTTCAACTTCTTTTTGTCATTAGATGTTGTTTAATGACCCTAACCTTCTATTTCAACCCCACAACCTGTTTAGGTTCCAAAATAATACTTTTTTGTAACTTATTTCTAGTACATTATGGGTTTACACTTCTTTATATAAAGGATTTCATAAGGATCCATATAAATTATTTAGTTAAAGCTATCATTTTGGGAAAATTTAACTAGAGGTATGTGTTGGCCCATATCACCTTTTAAATAAATAGAATAAGACTTTATTATATCCTCAAGATTGTGAACTATTCTCTCAGACTATCTATCTTCTAGAGGATGATATGTGGTGTTGAAAATCAACTTTTTTTCAAGATCCTAATAATCCCATAACCAAAACATAAATTTAATCCTCATACCCCAATCAGATACAATTTAATAGTGTAATCCATGTACCATTACCCCTTTCTTTTTATGAATTCAAGAATTCATATCCACAGAGAATGTTTCTCTGAGTGAAGTTTAGTGACTTCATAAAGTGATTAACTATAACCCATAATTACCTCAATATCAAAAAATATATAAACCTAAAAGGTTACTAGTTTTTGTAATCATGTGTTCAAAAAGAGTAAGTGTATTTCTTTTTTAATATATTTTTTCACATAAAAAAAATAAAAGTGTGTTGCTTCTATATATTTATCTAAATCTTGAAAAACTCTCATCATTTATAAGCCTCAAAAGGGGTGTCAACACATAGACCCATGATGGTATCCATATCTATTTTGGAGGCATATACACTTACAAATGTTAATTCATCCTTTATTCCTTATAAAATCACTTATCATATAAAATCTCAATTTCATTGGAAACTTAGTTCCATAATTTACTAATAAAATATTAAATGTGATTAAATTATTCCAGAAACCATGTGAAAGGATATAATCATATGAGATTTCCCAAAATGATTAACAATAAGAAATTCATGTGAAATAAAACATGAATCCAACATCTAATGAGGGGTGAATATGGATTAACAAATAATCATGATTCAATTCATCCATTGTGATTGCATATTATTTTCCTTTATCATTTTTCTTTAGAGTTTTTAATGTCTTATCATACACATTTTTCCTTGTATTTGGGAATTGATTCTCATAAAGCATAAACTTCTTTCACTTGAAATAATGGAGTGTCATCTATGCACTAGTTAGTGACCTATAATCCTCCATTTCAATAACAGACCCCTTAATTTCATTTCAACATTAAGGGTCTTAATGACCCATATTTCAACATTTAAATCACCTCCCAGTTCTATTAAAGGACATCCCTTGATGCTTCTTCCCACATTTCAGATATGTAGATAGTAGTAATATATTTTCACCATGTGATTTAATCAAATTTTCATGAGACATGATCTTCCTTTTTCTAGGAAATCTAGAAGAATTGTGAAAATCTAAAATTTCCATTTCTACTTTGATCACAAATTAAACGATTTATTAAAATATAATGAAGTCAATTATTGATAATTTTTTTGAATAATTTTTACAGTCCTCCAAATAATAGATAAATTTTACTTTCAAGGTTGATAATTTAATTAAAAGCATATCTTGTAAGCTTTCTAAAATTCTCTTCATAGGTACAGATCAATCCATCATCTTTTTCTTTTAGTCATGAAATTCATTCATCTTTTACATAGAATATAAGGAATTCACTTAAATAAAAAGCATCTCATTAATCTCATCCCATTCCATGGATTCAATATCTTCCACTATTCTAATATTCCTTTTATATTCCATCATTTATCTACTTCGCCTTCCAAACCATAAACAACTAGGGAATCATTTTCATGTCCCGATCATCAATGAATATAAATTATTTACTAAATGTTGTTTCTCAATTTCTATGTCACTAGTTGGTCAAGAGACCCACTAAAAGAAGGTGGGTGTCACATCATGAAATATTAAATAGTGTTTTTTTCCTCCTTTGATCATTTAGAAACTCTTCATTATTCACAGCTTGGGAATGTTTTGTGAACATATATGCATGATTTCTCATTTAAAATCCCATAACATTTGGTTTCCCTATAGGATAATCAATCCATTTTCTATCACACTCATAATTAACACCATTCTTTCAGTTTCAATCGATGGAATAAAACCATAAAGTATTTCTTAGGAATCATTAATCATAATGGATAAACATTAAATTATGGAAAATCATTTATAGAATATCTAAATGATGACAAATTTTTTTATAAAGCCTTGGGTTTAACCTTGTTCATTTGTGTTCATGATAAAGACATTATGTTTTATTATATTATTAGTTATATCACCGGGGTTTTTAGAAAATTATTCTAACCCCATTCTCTAAATATTTTCTAAACACTTGTCTGATACCAACAGTAATATCCAAAGCTTTTCATTTACAAATATTAAATCTATTTAGATGAATATTCAATAGATAACAATATTACCTATACTAGAACCATAAATATTTACTCTCTCTTGATATTAGATAGAAAATACTTTTATTTTATGAAATATATTCAAAATATTCTTCAAATATCTTCTCACATAGTTATCCTCTTTGGCATACCCATGAAAAACCATTCTTCATCACATGGGGAATGAAACAAAAGCAAATTTGATCTTATATTATATGTAAGGATAAAAATATGAGATATCAATCCATGGTAATATGAATTAATAATATAATATTAAGGATATTTTAGCGTGATCATAACATCTAATGATTATACCAAACCTATTGTAGATCATAAACTTGATGAATGGAATAAAAGTTATCATTTTAGAAAACATATAACTATAAAAGTGATAAATCATCAAAAACAAGTCATGATCCATAAGATCATATTATAAAAGTGTATAAACATAATAAACATAGAAATCTATATCATATTTTATGTTTATCTATGAAGACCAAAAATATAGTCAACCATGACTCACATTTTTCCTCTAGTAGATTAGGATGCACATGTTTCCTATAGTGGATCAAGCCCATCGAATTGTTTAGGATTATTATCTAATGAGATATAATGATTTTACCAATGAGTATTAGGGATATATAGGTCTCTATAATAACATAATGAAAGCCATATATTTGTGTTTTATGAGGACATAAATTATTCATCATATCATCACCCATGAAAAGAAATTAGTTTCATAAATATTTCATTATAGTATAACCCATGGAAAAGAAATGTGTTTATTCACTATAAATCCATCATAAACATAAAAAAAATAAGATTATAAGAATAGTATAATTGAATAATATCCCCCACTAAAGCATAAGTAACACCAATTTTTTTTCTTAGATGTAAAATAATTTTGACAGATCACCAACAAATAATTCTTGAAAAAAAAATAAAATTTCTATTTTCAAATCATTAATTTTTTAACATACATGAATTTATAAAATAAAAAAATTTCATTGAAAATAGCTTTGTAATATTACAAATAAGGCATCAAACAATTAAATCACCATGATGGTTGGAAAATCCTTTCATTTTTTATAAATTAAAAATCCTTTCTTTCATGTTTTTTTAGAAAAGTAAAAATGAACCTAGTTTAGAAAATAGAAAAATAATACTTTAAAACATTTTTTTAAAAAAGTAAAACATGAGTAAATATGAATTTAAAAATCTAAATAGAGTAGTAAAATATTTTTTTAAACAATTTTTGAATACATGTACATAGTAAAAAAATAGCGTTTGAAGGGAAATTTTATTAAAAAGCGTTTTTTATAAATAATGTTCATAATAAATATTATATATTTGAAGTGGTCATTGATAAAATTACTAGATTATGTGTATAAGATATAAATAAGCATTAATAAATTGTAAATACAACATAATATAATAAATTTTTGTTTCACACATAATCTTATAATGACATAATCAATGAAGTAGATGTTTATCCTAGTGATAGGAAATTGAGTTTAGAAGTCCATTAACACTTTATAATTAGTTGAATCATATACCCCATAAAGGTAATAATTATCAAATTATAAATTAATTACCATAAATAAAATGATACACATGATATGATATATCAAGGGTACTATATACCCCACAAAAAAGAATTAAGTTGTTAATAATGCATATATATCAATGTATTAAATGTGAGATAAGAAACATATACCATAAATTTGGCTTGATTCAAATGTATAAAAATCATATATAATCGATTAAAGATCTCTATAATTTTTTTCAGAAATATAATATATTCATAATACCTAATTTGATACTTTTATAACATCTTACCACTTTTTCATTAATAATATTTCATTGTTTTCATTACTTCAGTTGAGTTATGTAGAATCCCACCCCATCTTCCACTTAACTGTGCCCCATGATGGTAGGCCAAAAGTCCTCAAGAGAGCCTCCCCCAATTCCATAGAATATTGAATATTAGAAAAGGACAAGATTTTTTCCAGGGGGATATTATTCCCATCATATATCAGATTACAGTGCAATAAAAGAAAATATGTAGGAAAAATAGTAGTAGACACTATGATAGGACCAGTAACCAACCATAGGAGAAGAAAAAATAAAAATTAGACAAAAAAAGAAATAATATAAATAAACTAAGCGATATAATTAGATTTTACAAAGCTAAATAATAACTTGATAAAACTGATGATGTTTCTAAAAAATTTACATATCAGGGTCAGGGGATACAGGTATATACCTCGTGATAAAAAATATACAAAAATACCCAATAGAGGCATGTGATTACCACATCAACTATTCTCGTATATTATAAGGAACCCATATAAGGACATAAAAGAGTAGGTTATCACTCCCATAAATAACCCTACTTAAAGGAGTGTTTTCTCTTATGATGCACTCCCTCAACAAAAGACACTCTTAATTAGATAACTACATCATCTGGACCTACTCTAGAAAATAAGATGTCACTACCAAAGTTGCTAAGACTGTTTTCACATACAATTTCTGAACCACCTAGTGCAACATAGAAAACATGGCCATTATCTATCATTCACTAATGGGATCCATGATAGCTTGTATCAAAGTATTTATACTCAAAGAAACTACAACAAAAATTCTCATTCAATGTGTGTAATAATGATCAGTATCAATTTATTGTAGGTATTCAAACAACCTACACTTCCTCATGTTTGAGTCACATTGTGTGTAGATGTATCTGAGTCGTTTATGGTCTGTGTAATTGATGAACTGCTCACCTAATAGTTAGTGTCTCTAATAGCATATATAATGAACCATGGTTTCTAGCTGAAGGCCATGAATAGAGTAATTACTCTCATGAGACCTCATATGGTGGGACTCGTATACTACATCCCAATCACCCAACAATAGAACTACCCAATTTCTGATCCCGAATGCATCACATTAAATAGTATATCTTCTTCCCAGAATAGGAAGAATCATGAACAGTGTTGAATTCAGTCTTCCCTCAAACACATAGAAAGCTATCTCACAAGCTCATTTCTTGTCGAATTTCACACCCACCTAAGTCATTCCCATAAGAAGTACTTACAAGAATGATAAATCATGTATGAATTGAAAGTTAATAGCCACATATCCTTAAAAATCTATGTATATTGAATATTATTTATGGGTTCTCCCAGAAAACAGTGAAGTTCACCTTATCTTGGTCAACCAATACACCTACATCATATATGATATGGCTTTTGACGTGAACCTTAAAGATCTAAAGGTGGAATTTATTATGCTTAACATATAGATGGTGACATCATGTTGTATTCATCATGATATCAATAGTATTTACATGGTCATGTATGATGCATGAATAAACTAAGATGTCGTCTATGATTACCGCCACAATGTAATCAATATATAGATGAAAACCCAGATTCATTAGATCCATGAATACTTCAGGTGTGTTTTTTAGATTGAATGAAATGAGTAGATAATCATACAATCCATACTTACTCTAAAAAATTGTACAAGATATGTCTGATAATCTCATACACATATGATGATATCATGACCTCAAATAGGTCTTCGAGAAAATGGTTGATCCTCAGAGCTGGTCGAGGAGGTATTCCCTCCATGGAAGTGGATATCGGTTCTTTACCAGAATCTCGATCAGTTGATGGTAATCCATAAATAATATAAGGGTACCTTCCAACTTCTTATTGAAATGGTTAGTAGATCCCCATGGTGATGCTCTAGGTAAGATAAAACAATTAGCCTCTATATCTTCAAGTTGCATCTTAATTTCTTGGAACTCTTTAGGTGTCATCATATAGAGAGGAATGGACATAGGTGACTCACCTAGCATAAGACCAATGGTGAACTCAATATCTCTATCATGAGGTAATCCAGATAAATCATCACAGAAGACGTCCATGAAATGATCCAATACAAGAGGTTATCACACAAGTTTCATTCCCTAATCACTCATAAAGAGACTAGCCATCTGGGCTATTACTCCACAATTCTAGTATACATGAATAAATCTAGACTCTCATGGATATCCAATTCTCCTTCATTTATATAAGTTCTACCCTCTAGTGCTGGGAATGAAACCCACAAATGATAAAAATATAATGGGGATTGATATAGTATAAGTCAGTTCATACCAAGAAAGGCATCAAAGCCAGTATGTCAAGGATGAAGAGATTTTATAAAAATAGTCCCAACATATTTTAAGGTGGTACTCCTTACATTTGAGTATAACCTTAGATATAACCCCAAGTAGCTTTTAAAAATTCATAACATCATTAGAGTCATCTATCACAAGGCCATGACATCCTATAGTTGTTGCATATAGAAATGATTTTGATTCACATGTATCAAAAATGGATTAAATTAATTTTGAGGCTACTAGAATAGAAACTCTAACCATAAAAGACTCTGGACTCTTCTCATATGGCGCATCCTACACTATAAAAATATGGCCTGAACTGTGGCCCTGATATGCTGCCTGAGTAGCCTATGTAGGTCATATCTACTGACATTGAAACTCTAAGGCCTGAACTCCTCAACCATAACCACCTACATGGTCTAAATGACTGATGGATGACTAGTATCCTTCCATTCATGGGGTCAATGATCCTAAACTTTATGGAATTGGAGTCACAGAACCCATCTCACTTCGAACTAGTGGAATGGATCGACATAAATTATAGGGGTGGCCCATGTTTTCGGAAGACTAACACACGATAATCTTGCGCATACATTGGGGATATCGATGGCCTGGCCTTCCAAATAGGTGACAAAATGCATATCTTTTTGTTTTTTTACATGGCTAGTAATACCACCCAAATGTTGCCTCAAAAAATCTCATCCTACATCTAGATAAACTACAACTCTTCCTAAAAGTTGAACTTACAACTTTATCCTCTCTTGATTTCCTCGGGTTTCAATTAGTTATGAGGGACAAGTTCCCTAAATCAAGAATTGTTTATAACTGGAATATGTTTAACTATAACTGGATGGAATATGAAATACCATCCTCAAATTACCACATATTAGTTAGCTCAACACTGGTCAAGGTTGGTGAAAAACAGAAGAATTTGTTGAAGAGACTAGAGTAATCCATCCCATACATGTCACCTTGTGGAACATGAATAAACTCCAAAACATGATCTATCCTCAAGGTATAAATAAGAAACTAGTCAAAGAAGACTGTTTGGAATCCCTCATAAACCATACCCTAATATTTACCATCATGAGAAAGAAAACCCCACCCACTCTTGGCGTAACCACATAGAATATAGGTTGTGGGCTTTACCCTCCACTCTGGATGAAACATAATGGGATAGAATATGTAAAACATGGAAATTATCCATGAATAAGTAGCATGAGTTCTATTATCCCCTCATAAGGTAGGAGGATGTCACTATTAGAACTCAGGTGTCAGCTCTACCATGGTCGGGGTAGGTTGTGGTGTACCCTGAATAGACTGTATAAATCGAAAGAAACAATCCTGAAATTGAGAATCAATGCTCAATGTAAGATCTATCATAGGTTCCTCACATAGAACTACATGTGGTATCATGAGTGGATCAGGGCCCACAACCTCTAGAGTATTCTCATCACCACTTTCTTGGTTTACAACAAGAGGTGATCATGGTGTAATTACTCTATAATTTTCAATCACAAACCTCAGATAGTATTTATAATAGATTAAGAAAGAGGTAAAGAGAGGGTATGTACAAGTCCTAACTATAACATGGAATAAGATGTTCGGTGTAGGAGATTAGATATGGCCACATAAATATCATAGTAGACACAACTAACTACCGACTACTATGGTCGGGTCATGGCCATCGTCATGTAGTGCATTTTTAAGTTTCCTATTTCATTTTAATGAACATATTCATTTTAGATTATTTATGTATTTAAATTCCGTTTTAAATAGATGAATTAGATGGGTCATCAATTACAATTTATAAGGTCCCATACAACTTATAAATGGAAATGGTGGCCACTTAATCCTAACTATAAGACATTCCCACCCATACGATTGCTGGTCCATGGCTCAACAAGCCATAACAAACTACATAAGGTGCCCCCTTTATCTTATTTAGGAAAACATAGTTACGTTAAGATATTCACATTAAGTTCATTTTATGTTTTTTATTAATTCGGATAATGTTTGAACATTTCTATACAAATATAAAAATCAACAACCTCAAGGAATAACAATCATGGCACAACCAGCAATCACATGTCAAACAGGAAATGCGTGATTAATGGTTAATATGGCCCAATATAATTCATGAAATATTAAATCATAGGGTTCCTTGTATGATGAATGATTCTAATATTCTCTCATATCATTTTTCAAATGCTAAGAAACCCACTTTAATAACATCAATATTAGTAATATAAAAATGAAAGTGAATCACCCAACAGTGAACTCCATGAAATAGTTACAAATCAAGGAATAACAGTATTTAACCACCTTAGAAAATTTGGTTTTTCCAAAGTATGTGTCTTAGTTACTACAAAGATCATGCTCATTACCAATTTCTTATATCTGAGTCTCCTTTTCAAACCCAAATAGTTATACACAAGGAAAAAAGGATTTGAAACCACTTTGTAGCACCCCACCCTGTGTTCCAATTAACATTTCATTTAGATGGTGGGTTGCATGACCACAAGAATGCCTCCTCAAATTCAATAGAATTTATATTAACAACTAAGACTAAGGATGTGTTTATAGGGAGACTATTCCCTCATAGGTCCAGATGTAGTGTAAGAATATATAAGAAATAGGAAATAATAGAATAAGACACATTGATAAGACCAGTAACCCACCCATAGTGGAAGAAAAAAATAAACAACAGAGAGATATTGTAAGAATATAAATAAACCTAGTAATATAAGTATATAAGAAGAATCATAATAATAACCAAACATAATAAGATGATATTTCTATTAATATGAACATATAAAAATCCTCGGATATAGGCATATACCTCATGAAAAAAAATATATACAAAAAGAACAAAACCCATTCCAAGTAGGATATCAAGCATAAACATTGTCCTCTACCCCAAAATCCATCCTATAAACAATATCCTAGAATTTAAAGCTATATGATTTCATTTCAATACCCTTGCAATAATAAAGTCTACATGGGTACTAAAGGCGATGTGAGATAAAATACCAGTAGGACCCCACTAATTGTGTCTAGATCATTCGAGTACATGCAATGTAAAAGGAGATATATTTACTAATTAATAATATCAAAAAAGAAATAAATAAATTAATAAATAAATTAAAGGGACATAGTTCCTATAGGACACACATTTAATTTACCTACATTGGCCTAAGTTGGTGAGTCTAAAATAATGGATCTGAAAATTGAAATGTTAGTGATAAAGCGTTCTAAAGGGGAAAGACTATCCCCAAATATTATGATTATTAATGGAGGTCACATCGCCATGTTTCTAATTCCAATGTTTTATTTATTATTTAGAAACATTCAATTTCTATTTGATTCAATTATACACTCTTTATAAAATATTAAGAGTCACCCTATGCCCATCCAAGACAATTCTAAAAGAACTCCAAGTATCACTAGAGGGGCTCTGTATAAGTCCAATGACTAAGGAGTCATTCTAAGGTGACCCAATAATGATTTCCCAAGTGTATCTCGAGGAATGGTTTGGAGTCAACCTGAACTCAACTCTGAGTCGATTCCTTGTATCACATATTGGGGAAAAAGTCTCTATCATGGAATGGTACAATCATCAGACAATCGATCCCATCCATGGGGTCTATCCTAGGGAACCCGTGTCACTCATTTAGAGATATAATCAATAAGACTCGGTGATCCCATCCCATGACTAGTTATATAACCCCCAAACTGTTTATAAATCATTAAAATACTAACATGATGGAACAAAGAGTCCGTCTAATGGGTTCTTAAGTCAGAACCCCATGTACCTCCATCCACCCAGAGTTGAAATAATTTAATAAAAAATTCATAAGTATAATATCTCAATTTAATTTTATTTTCATTTTATTCAAGCATTGACATCATAATACGAATCTTTTTTAGGTAATTCCAAAGGGAAATCCATTTATTTAAAAAAGGCATATGGCCCAATCTCTTGGTCATTTCAATTGATTCCATTTAATTTGTTACCTCAATGAATTAATAATATGGAAACATATCTCAAGGGGTGATTATCCAACATAGAACATGTTACATTTTTGCAATGTGGTACCAAACCCATTGGGGTGGCATAAACTATCGTGATCATCCCAATGTATTGATTTAATGCTAACTGGGGCCATAAATAGCAAGCTAAGGCCATAAATTTAATTTAATTAACAATTATGATGCATCATTAGAAGGGTTCAGCTCATGGAATGATGGGACATAATACATAACAGAATAAAATGAGGGGAAATAACCTAGGACACAAACTTTATCCTCTTATTGCTTCCCTCATCCAACATTAGCCTTAAACATGAGACAGAATAAAAGATATCAAAAAAACGGTCAAAATCCATAAAAACAGGGAAAAGTTTCCTACACTGAGATAGAATAATAAAGAGGAATGGGAACTTAATATTTATGGGATATGTTTTAAAATCTTACCTTTATATTATTTATGGATCCGATGATAAGAGAAATAGATAACAAATAGAGGAGTTGTATTGATCCCTAGCAAGGAGGAAAAAGCATCGAGTGTGGAGGAAGTGGTTCAGTCACTGAAGAAAAGAGGGGAGTAAATATAGATAGGATAAATGATTTAATAAGAGTAAAAAAATTAATTTCACCCACATAGAAATTGGTGGATTTTTTGGCTGCAGATTTGGCCAAACCATGCACCAACCATGCGCCATGTTCAAATTTAAGTGGCACCCTGCTTAGGCTAGAAGCATGGGTCGGATAATCGTGTGCATCCTATGAAAATGAATCATCATAAACTATAGTTGGATTACATGGGCATGAACCTGGGAACTCATGATTTCAAAAAAATTGTGCATCCCCCAACACCTCATTTTTTGGAGCCACACCATTAAGTGAAACTATACGTGATGGCCTATATGGTTTCTACTAATTATGTGGACCAATATGCCTTTTTCAATTTTGATGATCTAGGATGAAAATGAGCCCTATACATCCTCATGATCTCATTAACTCCCCTATGAGACATTATAAGGTCCTAAAAATAATTTGGACAAAAAATGGTACATACCATAGAAGAAAGTCGAGACATTACAAATTGCTTTCATGGTTTCTTGGTCGGTTCAGTTGTGTACATTTATCAATTTTATTTCCAAATGGAAATAAAACTCTAGAAGTGAAATGAAATTTTATTCATGAACTTATATAAATTTAAATTTTCTTATATATAAATTTTATTTCTTTTATACGGTTGATTCATTTTTTGAATTGTTAATAATATGTGTTTATTTTATTTTTGTAGTCTTCTAGACTGTCATAAACTTGTTTCATTTTATTTAACATTATATATATATATATTAGTTACCTAATATAAAATAGGTTATAATATACCTATTAATATTTTAGTTTACAATAATAATAATCTTATGACTAGTCTTGAAGCTGGTAATGGAAAATGATGAAAATCATTTTCTATGAAGATAGTTAATCGCCGTAATATGGAAAATGGTTTCTTTTCAATCAATAAGAGGTGATAATAATAGGGGTGGATAGAATATATAATTTTATCAATATAAATTTTAAATATATACATGATAACTAAGTTTTTATGATTTTATGGATCAATGAGGTGAGGATAAGGTAGAATATGTAATGAAAATAAAAGGGTTGGTTTGAGAAAGTTACCTCTTGAATATCACCTCCTTGTAACACCCATTATGAAATTTGGAATTTATCATTGGGTGAGAGAAGTAGAACATGGATTTAATTAGAGTGGGTATGATATTTCCTTTTAGATAATTTAAAATCATCATGGAATTTTTGGATAATCATGATGGTGATGATTGGTATTTATACTAGAGAAGGGGGTTTTTTAAGTGATTAAGGAATGATTATATTATATTTAAGGCCAAGAACATTTGGGTGGCATTAATTACAACAAATTTATTTTATGATTTATGACTAAAATGATTTTTATGGCCTATAAACACATCAAAAACCTATTTATTTATTTTTAGTTTTTTTATGCTTTTACATTTTATCTTTAACATGCTACTTTATTTTACCTATACTGCGTTAATTTTTTTTACCAACATAAATTATTCAGGACTAAGGAAAAAATGAACATATAACATAATTTTGGTCCATTAATTACAAATATGGATTCCATTTTTAAAAAAATTTAAACATAAAATTTTCAAAAATTATAATTTAAATTAAACCGTCAAAACACAATGAAAAATTCATTTTCTAGAAAAATTTGTTTTTAAGAAAAAAATGTACTTATACAAAAAAGGATTAAGTTTAATTTAAATTAAATTAATTATATTATATATCTCACCCAAAATACTAATTTAATTTGATATCAATTTAAAATAATAAATGTCTTTTAAAAATAATGAAAATGATATTTTATAAAAATATGTATTTCTGCTATTTAGTAAAATATTAAACATTATAGAAAATTTAAAAAAATAATCATAAGATAATTTCAATTTATGAATAAAATATTTATTATAATTTTAAAAAATAAAATTTATAAAAAAAATTCAACCATTTGTTATATTTATTTTCTTATATAAAAACATAAAAAACCTTTTTTGAAGAAAAAATGTATTTGAAGAATGAAATAAATTTTTTAAAATATATTTGAAAATTTAAAAATAATTAAATAATTAATTAACAATTAGTTTAAAAATTATAAATTTTTAATGTGGTAATTTTTGTTCAATGCTACCAATTTAACTGCTAGGTTATAATGATTATGTTAAAATAGTAATATTCTGGAGTTTGTTTAAGCTCAGTGTTCTGCGCAGTGTAATTTATCGAAGAGATTAAATTTATTTAAAAATAGAGAAACCATAAAATCTTGTGGTTTTATAATTAAAATTTTAAAACGAATCATAAAATATGATTATAAAAAAATTAGATATGTTCCGACCATGGAGACGGTAGTCCTTACATAAGCAAGAGTAAGGTTTTCATTTTCTAATTATTTTTATTGAAAGAATGTTAGTAATATATAATCATTTAATAATGATAATAACTTCAAATTTACCATATTATAATCATATATTTATCATCCATGTTGAGTAGTTATGAAAAGTTAGTCACGTTGCTTCATTAAGGCTGTAGTCCACACATACAAGAATGATGTTATTATCTTTACGCGAGTTAAAATAAAATATAGAAAATGAAATAAATTATATTTTCTAAATGATAAATATCTCATGAATATAATAATTATTTAATGAATCTATTTTGTACGATCCACGTGGCACAATTATTCATGAAATGAAATGCATTTATTGGGTGTTACCTGATAGCTCTCCAATGCATTGGTTAATGATTATTACCATTATAAATATGGCTAAATGAAGGTTTAATGATGATAGTTCAAGTGAAATGAGAGTTTAATCATGCTAATTCAAGTGAAATGAGGGTATAATCATGCTAATTCAGCTGGAATGAGTGTTTACACATGCTCCATGTGCAAGGAACTATGGCTTGTGCTGATATCATGTTAGGTGTCGTTGCCACATTTCCATGTTATGATAATCCTGCTATATCATGACTTTATGTCCATGTTTCTATTATGATCCATTGATATGCCTATTTCCAAACATGTGTTTTATTCTTCATGTTATTCCTTGTTTACTCCCTTGCTAGGCTTTATAGATCATCCCTTTCTTATGTATGTCCTTAGGTTATCCCACGAAATGCTAAGCACGGTGCAAAGTTGTGGTCATGTAAAGGAATTTTTCAGTAAAGATGTTGAATTTTTATGTATTAAGTTTTCATGTAATTTTTGTAATTTACCAAGACACTAGACCTCTCGATCCTTTGTGTTGTCTTAAGTGAAATCTTATGTAAAAAATCATGTTAATGTGTGTAATAAAGAGCTAGTAAATTATAACTGGTATTAGAGCGTAGGTTTAGTTTTTATGAGCTTAGTATTTCAAAACACTAGTGAAATCCATAGGGATAATACTAAGTCTAATAAATAATTATTTATGTTTTGGTGATTATAGAGTAAGTTGTTTATCAAGAAAACATATCACTATCATGATATGAACAAGTAGAGGTGTTTTTTTCATAGATGTATCTAGGGGTAAAACCTGAAAACACTGATTTGAGCTAGACTCGAACGGGAACTGGTGCACTTTAATAGATCTTGATTCACTCTTCTTTATGACACTCTTGGGGGATATACTTTGGTAAATTCATAAGAATATTATGAAGCATTATTAAGGGAATAAAAAAATACGCCTATAAATATATGTTTGGGAGAAGATCGTGGATAACATTGATTGAAGCCTAAAAAATCATTAGTTAAGGAAATAAATTTAATATTTATGTTATCCTTTTTTTGGATTCCCCTTTATGTGTTACCCCAAAAATTATTTATATTCTATCCAGTGGCTGGTAATAGGAGGAATAAGGAAAACAACCTATGTGAAGATCAATGTGATGTATGTTCTAATGAGATGCCCAATCTTATTATAGAGGGAATCGCAAACATTATCATGATATTCTCTTAGTTAACTCAAGATTTGTATAGAAATATGGGTCAATAAGAATTTCCACCCCCTCCCCACAAGAAAGAATAAGCTGTAATTGATAGCTTCAGGAGACAAATACCTCCTACTTATAATGGATCATCTGATACATGAATTTCCAAAAAATGGATCAACTCTATTGAAAAGATCTTCTATATTAATCAAATTTTTAACTAAATAAGGTTCTTCTCAATGCTTTTTATATAGAGGGTGATGTTTTTAAATGGTGTAAATTGCTCAAAAATTTGAAGCCCGAGGAAGAGATTGATGTGTTATAATAGAAGGAATTCGGGAAAATGTATTTCCGTAAATATTTTCCTCACACTATCTGAATTAATATGGAAAGGGACTTCCTTATCCTCGTGAAAAAAGATGACAAAACCATCAGATTGTATAAGGAATACATCCCAAGTATTTTAAAATATTCCTTTAGCTTTGTTGTTACACCTAGATACATGGTTGACCTCTCCTTTGGTTGGATAAAACCTAGCCTATGAAAATCCCTAGTGATTCGTGACATCGATTACTATGAAGAAATTTTCCAATATGCCCTCAAAGATGAAATGGAGATCCATGAATCTTAGGGGTATCGTGGGGTTAAGAAGCATAATGTGGAATTTGATTTTGGTTTTTGGATGGAAAAATCAAATGGGGCTATAAAATTCTAGTACCCCACTTTCCAAAGGTGTTGAAAGAAGCACCCAAAAACATTCTGGAAGCGAATGAGGAAATTATTTTGGTGTGGAAGAAAAGGGAACCTAGACATTAACTGCCAATAAGAAAATCCTGCTACTTCCATATAGGAGAGTAATTCTCTGTTTGTCCCCCAATGCTTTTTTCATTACTTCAACTAGAAAGGACAAGTAAACTTTTAAAACTAGTGCCCTAAGACAAGGCTTTTCAAAGGTAACCAAAAACCTCTAAGGCAACAAGGGGGATCTTTTTCCATCACTATTGTCAAACCTAACCCCGACAACATAGTGGTAATATGTAGGCTAGTTATTCATTCAAGAATAATGAATATAATTTTTTATTCTAGTTCTATTCATTTTTTTATATCCGTAATGTTTAGTAGAAAAATCCCAACACCACCTAAAATCATTTAAGTTGAGATGTTGGTGAGAAAAAAAAGAGAAAATTATTGTATCCCTTGAATATAACTCCTCCCCTATCACAAATTGTGGATTGAACTTCCCAGATATCTTCATCATACTCTATCTAGTGGAATTTGATTAAATTATTAGCATGGATTGACTTTACCTATATTGAGCCAACATAAATTTTTGTGAGAGGGAAATCACTCTCCATATGGCCAATCAGCCCCCGATTCTATTCAAGTGAAAGGAGGAGGATGAATCATCTTTAGCACCATCATCTGAAGCATGGATATTACTACTCTATAAGTACATGTATATTTCTTAGATTATTGATTATATGGGAGCAACCATCCTTGAAGACATTCCTATTGTGAGTGAGTTTGCTGAAATGTTTCCTGAGGAATTTATTGGTCTTCTTCCTAATAGAGATGTCGAATTATCGATTGATCATATACATGGGGTGTCGCAAATATCCAAGACTCTATATATAATTCCTATTGTGGAGGTTGAGAATATAAATAAAATATTACAGGATAATCTGGGTAAAGGGTTTATATGCCCATGTGCTTCACCATGGGGTGCTAAAGTCCTCTTCGTCAAAAAGATGGATTGGTCAATGTGCCTTTTCATTGATTATCATGAGCTCAAGTAAAACATGATAATGAACATGTATCGTCTGCCCCGAATTGATGGCATGTTCAATCAGCTATGTGGATCACAATACCTCTCCAAGGTTGATTTTCGATCTGGAAAATACGAAGTAAGGGTGAAGAAGGAGGATATCCCCTGTCTACTTTTTTGTACAAGGTACGGGAAATAAGAATTAATAGTAATGAATTTCAGACTCACTAATTATCTAACTTTATTTATGGACCTAATGGAAAGAGTCTTTAGATATTACCTTTAAAAACTTGTGATAGTATTTATAGATGATATTATAATATACTACAAAACCATGGACGGGCATAAGGAGCAGCTATGCACTGTACTAGAGACTTTGAGAAAGGAGAATCTCTATAAAAAGTTCAAAACATGTGAGCTTTGGTTTAGGGAAGTCTCATTCTTGGGTTATATCATCACAAGTAATGAGATATATGTGGATCCCTATATGATAGCTACAATTGGGGGATGGCCAAGGACAACATTGGTGATGGGTATCCGCAGCTTCCTGAGGTTAGCTGGATATTATAGCTGATTTGTGATAAATTTCTCACAATTGTAAAAACCTTTTACCAAGGTATCTCAAAAGGGAGTTATACATTCTTGGACCGAATAATATGAATATATCTTTAAGAAATTGAAAAGGAGTCTTATCATTATGCCCATGCACACACTTCCCATTAGTACAGAACATTTTATGGTATTTTGTGATGCTTTAAAGAAGGGAATGGGTTGTGTGTTAATGAAAAATGGAGAATTCATTGCCTATGCTTCCAGACAAATGAAATTTCATGAAAAAAACTATCTCACACATGATCTAGAGTTGGCTAATGTAATTTTATCTTTATTAATTTGGCTACATTACCTCTTTGGTGAGATTCATGAAATGTACATGGGTCACAAAAGCCTCACGTATATATTCATTCAAAAAGAGTTAAACATGCACCAACGAACATGGTTAGAGCTTATCAAAGACTATGGAATCTCAATTCAATGCCATCTAGAGAAAGAGAACAAGGTGGCAGATCCTCTATGTAGAAAATATCTAGCAAGTCTTTCATTGATGAAAATTTTGAAGGATTCCATCTTCTTATATTTGATGAAGATAGACATGGGAATCATAAATAAGGGAACATCATCAATCCTTTCACAAATTATTGCACAACCTTCTCTTTTGGAAAGGATAAAGGATGTTTAAAAGGATGATGTGGGAATTATGAAGAAAGTGGAAACTATCAAAAAAGGTAAATACTCAAAGATCAATGTTTATTAAGAATGAATTGTGTGATTTCGGACAAGACTATGTGTTCCATCAAATTCGGAGTTAAAGAAGGAACATTTGGAAGATGCACATAATTAAAATTTCTCCATTCACCCAGAAAACGCAATGATATATCAAGATCCTTGGGGTTATTTTTGGTGGGATAACATGAAGAAGGGGATGGCTGAGTATATATCAAAGTTCCTGGTATGTCAAGAAGTGAAGGCTGAGAGGTATAAGTCTAATGGGATTATACAACCATTACCCATACCAACATGGAAACGGTTGAACATCACCATGGACTTTGTCATTGAGCTTCTGAATACATACAAATGAAACTGTGATATATGGGTTGTTGTGGATTTTCTTACAAAGACTATACACTTCATTGTAATTTGAGTGGATTTTTCATTGGATTATCTATCATAGTCATACATGATAGAATTTATAATGATGCATGGAGTTCCATAATATATTGAATCCATTCAAGACGCAAGATTCAATTCTATGTTCTATAAGATTCTCCAACATGCTTTAAATACTAAGCTAAACATTAATATGGCTTATCATCCTCAATTTGATGGCCAATATAAGTGCAATATCCAATCAAGTGAGAACATTTTTAGGGTAGGCCCAATTGACTTCAAAGGGGGATGGGATCAACATCTTTCTCTGGTTGAGTACTCTTACAATAGCAGTTTCCAGTCAAGCTTCAAAATGTATCATTATTTTTCCTTTAAGGGGAGATATTTGGAACACCAAAATGTTGGGATGATGTTAGGGAGATAAAACTCCTAGTTCCAGAAATGGTCTAAGAAATAGTGGATAAGGTTAGGACCATCCCATAGCAAATTAAATAAGACCATAGTCAACAATAGTTCTATGTTAATAGTCAGTTATGAGACATAGAGTTTGATGATAGAGACATGGTACTCCTCCCCATATCACTATGAAATAGATTTATGAGATTCAGGAAGAAGGGAAGGCTTATTCCAAGGTACAATGGCCCTTTTTTAGATCCTTGATCGCATTAGAGTAGTGGCCTATCAACTAGAACTGCATCCAAACCTATCTGAAGTACATGATGTATTCCATGTATCACTCTTGAGGAAGTACATACTGGACCCATCACATGTACCTAATCTAGAGGTGGTACCATTGGAGAATGACCTCTCCCATAAATATATGTTGGTGAAGATCATAGATCATAGGGAAATTTTTTTACGAAATTAGACAATTCCCCATGTCCAGGTGTTCTGGAAAAACTGTAGGATTGAAGAAGCAATGTGGGAATCAGAGGAAGTGATGAAGTAGAGTTACCATCATCTTTTTTAGTATCAGAAAAATGAAATTTCAAGGGAGAATTTTTGTAATAGGGGATGATTTTAATGATCCAAACTTTTATTAATGAAAATTCCACTTGATCTAATTAAATATTTTATTATGTAAAATGGTTATAGAAAACATATTCACTTCCTTGGTTTTGTGTTTTTGGATTTTCAAAATACCCTAAAGAATTTTGACCATTTCTAATATAGCCATTGAATAGAGACCACATGATAGTATAAATATAGTGATTTAACAAATCTAATTTACTCAAACAAAGGAGGTGATGTATTCATACAGTAGAATTTCTCTATGTGAAGCCCATTTGTTGGAGCTTGGAAAGGAGGTAGAATCACTGGGCTTCACTCTTGTCTAATCCCAAGCCATGTTTCAGCATGTTAAACTTGAAAAAAAAACCTGTTGGAGAAGATAATGTTAATAGGGATTACCCCTCAAGCGATGATATCCAAGCCTCCCCAAGAGTCTGTCACCAACACACACCTTATCTATAGATCATGTGTATGGGTTATAAGGGGTTACGTAATAGGACCTTAGCACTATGATTATGTGAATTTTTTTTTGTAATGAATATACATTCATTTTATCATTTTTACTTTGTAAGTGATTTTTAAAAGCCTAAATAGTGTTTTAAGTTGTATTCAACTTCAATTCAAAAATATATTTTGATGAATTAATGTATTTTTTAATTAAGTAATATTTTAATAAATTTTTATTATTACTAAATTAATTTTTATTAAATATATATTATCTTATAATTTTTATGAATAAAATTGAATTTTTTTAAGGTTTGAAAACTATTTCTTTGCAAAACCCATGAATTTTCAATAAATACAGGTTTTTATTTTAAAAGTGAAAATTAACATATTTAAAAAATTATTTATATTAAATGAATATTATATTTTGAATCTGGACGTCTCCTTTATCCAATGGTGAAAGGTATGTTTGGACAATATATTTTTTTCCATTAAAATAATTTTATTTTATATTTGTTTGATTTATTTTAGAAATCCTTTGTGGACCCTCCAAGACTTATAAAACATTTAATCATTTGAAAATGATTTCATTGAGAGTGTGACTCACCTCCACATAAGAAATCCTAATATTTTAATAAGTACGGACATCTCAATTAAAAAATAATTTTTTCCACTCCCCTTTGGAAAAAATCAAGGGAGAAAACAATGGTATGGATCGTGGTTTTGATTAGTTTAATTTGTAGTGTCCAAAACCATAATAATAAATAATTCACTGTCTTTTCATATATAAACCCACCCAAGATCCCACTTATATTCACTAAAAACCTTTGGTTCAGGTCCCTAATTTTACCTTATCTTTCTATAATCCTCCCAAGGTGCCCCAATCTCTCAATAGGTCTCTATCAATCCCATACCAAGCCTTTGGGATCACATGTCCAAGGGATTTCTTCGACTCTTATTTTTTTTCCAAATTTCTTTATGTAGTTAAGACCTTTTATTTTCAATTATAAATGTTGGGGTATAATTTCGCACCTCCACCAAACTTCTCTCGTTTTTTTAATGATGATATATTTCTTTATATTTTTTAATACCTCCCATCTACTCCTGTTACCTTGCCATAATTCTCTATGGAGTTTTTCTCTTCTCATTTACATTCAAGCAATTATTTTATATTATGCATCTAAATTGAATTTTATATGTTGGGATATAAAGTTCCATGAACCCCTTACTATAAATTTCTTGTTTAAATGATGAGAGAAACGTTTCTCTCTCATCAGCCCATTTTACAATTTCTATTTGATGTTGTTATGCTACCAAATGTACTCAAAATTTTCCCATGGAAAAATTATCGTGTAAGTGAATACCGTACCCATTTCTATATCAAGGGTATTAATATTTATGAAAATTTACTTATTGATTGGGTACTTACATTTATTTATTCCACGTCTCTTATTCATGTAATAAATTTTGATGTTTAATAAATCCATGTTGTATGATCCACATGGAACACTTGTGAGTGAAATGAAAAGTCTATATAGGGTGCGCCCTCATAGCACTCTGATGCATTGGGAAAAGATTAGTATCATGATACGTAAAGTGAAATGAGGGTTTAATCATGCTAATTCATGTGCAATGAGGGTATAATCATGCTAATTCAGGTGTAATGAGGATTTACTCATGATCCATGTGCAATGAGACATGGCTCAAGAAAATATCATGTTATATATTATTTCCACATCTCCATGTTATGATTATCAAGCTATATCATTCCATTATGTTCATATTTATATTATGGTCCATTTATATGCCTATTTCCTACAATGTATTGTATTCTTCATGTTATGTCGTGTTCACTCCCTTTCTGGGATTTATAGCTCACCCATTTCTTTTTTATTTCCTCAGCATATCCCATTCAATGCTAAGTAAGAGGGAATGTTGTAGTCACATAAAAATGTTTTCAATAAAGATGTTGTATTTTTATGTCTATAGTTGTCATGTAATATCCCTAATTTCCCAATACACTAGACCACTTGATTCTCAGAGTTTTCTTAGGTTCATGTTTATGTTATAAATCGTGTGAAAGTGTTTAATAAAGAGAAGGGTTATTATATCGATGACCTTGGAATTCCATGAAAAAGGATGAAAACAATCGGTGAGTGAATTGGGAAATGTTTGGGTAGACGGTATATCAATTGGAGGTGTCTTGTGACCACAGTGATGGAAAACAACAATTTGGTGCCATAAAACACCAAAACGAACTTTTAACGGATAAATTCATAGTAAGAGTGCTCATAATGACTTGAAATAATAGAGAAATAATATAATTATTATTTGTGACCTGTACCAGGAGACAAATCATCAATCAGATGTGTGGTGTGTACGGTACGACTAAATATGTGGTTTTTAAGTGTTCAACATGCTTTAAAAATGTGTGGGGGGTGGTCAAAACCAACCAAATGACCTTTTAATGAAATATAATTAGATGAAAACAACCAGTTAGGGAATTTTTAAATTAGCGGGCTGACGATACATCAATCAGAGGTGTCACATGACCGTGGTGACAAAAAATGCAAATCAGGTTCCATAAAACACCGAAATGAACATTTAAGGGTCAGAATCATTTTTAGTCTGCTCTTAATGACTTGTAATCATAGTGAAACAATCTAATTATTATTCATGACATGTATGAGTATACTATACATTAATTGGACATGCAGTTTGCATGGTATGACTTAATATGTGGTTTTTAAGTGTATAATGTGCTCCAAAAAGGTGTGTTGGGTGGTAAAAACCTACTGAAAGACCTCAAAATGAAATGAGATCAAATGAAAAAATATAATTATTATTCCTGATGTGTATGAAGAGATGAAACATCAATCAGAATTTTTTTTTGAAAAAATATGGTTGAATATGTTTTTTTAGGTGTTTGGTGTGCAAGAAAAAAGTTTGTGGGGTTGTTAAAACCTGCCGAATGACCTCAGAATTCCATGAAATCATACGAAAATAACTATTGTGTGAGGTGTGAAATGGTTATTCTAACCATACGTTAATTGGAGGTGTCCCATGACCTCGGTGATGGAAAATGAAAATTAGGTGTTATAAAACACCAAAACGTACATTTAATGGTCAGATGCATAGAAAATGACATCAGAATGAAATAAAATCAGAGGAAAAAAATATAATAATTATTCATGATGTTTATGAGGGGACTTCATTTCAATTGTACTTATGGTGTGCATGGTATGACTGATGTTTTGTTTCTTAAGTGTTTTATGCACTTCGAAAATGTGTGTGGAGTGGTCAAAACCATCCAAACGACCTCAGAATTCTATAAAATCAGACCACAACAACCGGTGAGTGAATTGTGAAATGGTCAAGTATACAGTACATCAATCAGAGGTGTCATGTAACCGTGGTGAAAAAATAATAATTATTCTGGTTATAAAAGACTAAAACAAGCATTTAACAATCAAATACAGATGTAATGACATTAGAATGAAATGAAATTAGATGAAAACAATATAATTTTTATTTTTTATGTGTATGAGGATATGGAATCTCAACTAGACATGTGATGTGTGTGGTATGGATGAATATGTGTTTTTAAGTGTTTGGCATGTATGATAAAAGTGTGTGGTGTGGTCAGAACTAGCTGAACGACCACTCCATTCCATGAAATCAGAATAAAAAAATCAATGAGTGAATTGTGAAATTGTTCGGGCTAACAGTACATCAATCTGAGGTCTCATGTGACTGCAGTGATGGAAAATGCAAAATTGGTGCCATAAAACACCAAAACAAGCATTTAACGGTCAGATGCATAGCAAAAAACATCATAATGAAATTAAATCAGAGGAAAAAAACCTAGTTATTATTTTTTACATGTACGAGGAGATGACATGTCAATTAGACGTGTGGTGTGCACGGTACTACAGAATATGTGGTTTTTATGTGTTTTTTCCGCTTAAAAAATGTGCGTGTGATGGTCAGAACTAGCTGAACGACATTAGAATTCCATGAAATCATACAAAAACAATGAGTGAGAGAATTTTAAAATGGTCAGGTAGATGGTGTATCAATCGGAGGTTTCGCATCACTACGGTGATGGAAAACACACTTTTCCTATTATAAAAGACTAAAACAGGCGTTTAACAAACAAATACATATGGAAAAAAATTAGAATGGGAGGAAATCAGGGGAAAATAATCTAATTATTATTTTTGATGTGTACAGGGATATGGAAAATCAATCGGACACACAGTGTGTGTGGTAAATCTGAATATGTGTTTTATAGTCTTTAGCACACTTGAAAAAGATGTGTGGGTGTCCAAAACCATCCGAACAACCTCAAAATGGAATGAATTCCGAATAAAACAACCAGTGAGTGAAGTTTGAAATGGTTGGTCTGACGGTACTTGAATCAGAGGTGTCGTGTGATTGCGGTGACAGAAAACACAAATCTGGTGCCATAAATCAGGAAAACAAATGTTCAATGATCAGATACATAGTAAATGACATTATAAAGAAATTAAATCACATAAAAACAATCTAATTATTATTTCTGACATGTATGAGGAGATGGAACTTCAATCAGATGTGTGGTGTGCATGGTAAAACTGAATATGACTTTTTAAGTGTTTGGTGTTTTTAAAAAGGTGTGTGGGGTGGTAAAATCTAGTCAAATGTCCTCATAATTCCATTAAATTATTCAAAAAATCAGTGAGTGAATTTTTGAATGGTCAGGTAGATGATACATCAATTGAAGCTATCGTATGACCATGGGTGATGGAAAATTCAAACCAGGTTCCATAAAATAGAAAAACAAACATTTAATTGTCAGATGCATAGAAAACATTCTTAGAATGACTTGAAATCACAAGGAATCAATCTAATTGTTATTCATGACGTGTATAAGGAGATGAAATGTCTATCGAACATGCATTTTTCATGGTATGAATGAATATGTTGTTTTAAGGGTTTGGTGTACTTCAAAAAGTTGCATCGGGTTGTCAAAACCAGTTGAGCAACCTCAAAATGAAATTAAATGACTAGATATCCAACTTATTATTATTGGTGAGTTGTTCAAGTAGTGGAAACAACAATAAGACAAGCGGTCTGATTAAAATTATAGAATTAATGATTTTAAATATTTAAAAAGGTATATAAAATTATCAATATATTTTGAAAATTAAATACTTTTGATCTGTTATTCTATGATTAAACTGAAATTTGTTATTGCATTTCGATTATTTGTTTGGATGTTTTTTTGTACTAATTTTTTTTATTAAATTATGTCATGCAGTTATATTTGATGATGGATGTGGATCTTGGAAGATGACGATATGAAGATATTTACGTGTGTAAGAGTTTGGATGTTTTGAAATGGTTTTTTAGTGATTTATAAATATAAGGGTGTTTATATTATTTCTATAATTAAAAAAATAAGTAAAAAATATAGAGGCCTTCATTTTTTGGTTGCTATAACTTATACAGGGAAGCGATATATTAACCTCCAAAATTTGGTTGCTATAGATAAGTCTGACGGCCCATATAGTGGCAACCAAATGGTGGTTGTTAGAGAAAAACTTGAACTGACCTATAATGACCACTATGTGGTGGTCACTATAAACCATTCCTGTATTGCCTACAACATCTTCCATTTTGAGGATGCTATAAGCAACACCGAAGGGCATAAAGCGTCCCCCTTTTGGCGGACGCTAAGTGGCCACTACAAACCTTTAGCGACAACATATGGTAATCGCTAAAAGCCTTTATTCTTCATGTACAATGTAAAATAGATAACAGAAAGATTCTTAGGGAATGGATATGTCTTCCACCACACCAATATAGAAGTATCATGCCTGAGAGATAAATAAGAAACAAATTATCAATGCTTCTATAAATATCAAACTTAATCTTCACAGCTAGATAATCACTAAAAATTGGTAATAAGATGAAACCTTTCCCTTTGATAACACTCTATCATGAAACTAACTACAAGGTCCCACAAGGCATGTGATGAGCTGAGTGTGACACCCTAATCCATCCCTCAATATTCTCAATTATAACAACCAATGTTGAGAAGGCATATTAAACACATTGGAGGCCATAGCCTAAAGTACATGTACACATGAATGCATCTATAAAAACCATGCAATTTTCATATGAAAATAAAACTAATTCTATAATTCAAACATAAAATATATTCCAAAATCATATAATGATAAATCTACTTGAAATAAATAAGGCGGAAAAATACAATCCTCGCCCCCCAATTTGAAAAAGCATCCAACCTAATTAGGAGGGGATTACTATAAAATGAAACACCAGGTCCAGCCATGATCTATCTATCCAAAACTATGCCCCTCCATCCCTTGGTCCTTATAGAAATCTATATAAGTTTATATTTTCTATACAATGCACGACATGTTCGGGGGGGGATCCCATGTTGGTGTGAGTATAACAATACCCTATTAGACACCCTCAAATCACCGAACAGACAGCATCAAGAGATTTTTCAACTTTTCAATAAACAAAATATCAATCAGGACCTGAAATATAGATACAAAACTAATTAAAACCCATATTTTCTTAGTATAGACCCCATGTTTCAATTAGGTCTCAACTATACTTCCCTACAAAACATTCTACTCTAGGATTCAAGAAAATTCTCGACCAGGAGAATCTACTCCACATTCCATGATATCCCTAAAAGAGAATACCTAAGAGTTTGTTCTCATCAAGTATCTCCAAATAATATATGCATTAGGATTCAGAATATGTTGACACCCATATATTAGATCACAACTAGGGTTTTGGGGGGACGCCAAAAACTCTACTGGAAAAACACACTAAGTAGGGGATCGTAAGATGATAATGAAAACCCTACAGAATTAACTAGTTCTATATGTTCTCTTTTGAAGATACCATTAACCTTGATATAAACCTTCTAGATTGCAGATTTGTGTCATGTTTATGTTTCTCACAAGGGTACTAAGAACCCCACCCAGGTCATAAAGAGGTACAATAGAGGATCCAACCACAAGTCACATTGTGGGACACACCAAACTCTATAAGAAACTGATATCGTATAGGGGAACATAATCCTAGGCCTAGGCTGCAATGCCAATGTACATTTTTATGGATAGACCATGGAAATGTACTTAACCAAAGTTTTTATACACTAAGAATATTTGAGGAAACATTCCAAATCTCATACCAGGGTTGCACTGAGAAGATAGGGCTTCCAACCTATCATTCAATTAGTAAAAGTCATGTACTGGGGTTCCATAACACGTCTTACTAATCTTTATATTTTTAGTTTCTCTTGTTCCTATTGCATGAAGTTTCTCAAAAATACACAGTTTTTCCCACAGGGGTGCACAATGAGTATATTTTCATCTGACACTCAGGGTTCCATCCTTCACAAGACCATGTACATCAAGTTGTTCATGTCTACTTTGGGTCATTCCAATGTACTATGGTTGTGTTAATTCATATGTAACTCTAGGTTATACACTAATTCGCCAGTATTGGATCACAGAGTGTGTGATATTTTACCTCATGAGTATACCTAAACCACCAGAGATGGGTCAAAATGGTGGGTGTTCTTCGGACTAGACATCGGGTAATGCAAAATTTTCTGTAACTATAGAAGGTTCATGTGGTTTTTATCTACACCTTTGTTCCCACTAATTACACCATTCATACCACCTGTAGATCCTAAATCTATGTCTATCCACACCTGATCCATCATCAATGGCTATAATTTAGTCTCCAATCTACTCATGATGCCCCTCTCATCTAACTTACATATTGAGACACAAAATCCCATAAATGGATATATGTAATTTTTAACACAAACCACCCCTATCTATATGAATCAAAACATCAACAACAATATCTATCTTCAATCTATAGTAATAATATGTTGGTCCAAAGATAATTTGTGTAATTTTCGTCCACCAAGTATTTATTTAACATCCATCAAAATCAAAAATCGATGATGGTCACACAATAAATGGGGAGTGAATTGAATAAAGTAGAAACCAGAATAACACACCTCGGAAATTTTTCACATTGGACTAGATCCATTTTCATAGGATTGAAATTTTTAGAGAAACAAATAAAGATATAGAAAATTCCAATTTCTAGTAAGTTAAATGTATATATGCACAAGACAATAAAATTATGAATATAAATATTAAATAATTCATTCATGTTTTCCATGTGATATATTAAAGAGGATAAAATAATATAAAAAATTCCACACCTCCTGACAGATCAATCAACGATGATAAAATATCTTCTAGAAAAGAAGATAATGATCTTTTATCATTCATCTTCCTCCTCTTGATTCACCTCGATTCAATCATTGATGATCCTAAATCCAAATATTCCAAGGGAAAAACTCACTTGCTATTTAATCTCACATTATTATATATACATCCTGGGATATTTTCTATAACAAAATATTTATACAGAGTATTACATCGTTCTATAGAAACAATAAATAAATCAATAAAATTAATTTATTTTATTATTTGCACCCATGATGAAATTTTAACAAAACTCCCGATGCCGAAAAAGGTTTTTCCACACCTAGAGTAAACCCCACATTCTATAATTAATGTAGATATCATATTTTTGATATGATTCCCTACTTGGGATTTATTACATTAATTTGGATAACCTATGTGCGTATGAAAAAAAATATTTTTTTATTTTAATTATACCCACACCAAGGCATGTTGGGCCTCATAATCACATGTTGTCTCATTGTATAGATACGAATATATTTCTTAAAATATTTCAATGTAATATGATTTAAAATACTATATGTAACAGTGTTCTTCCTGAAAATGTTGTCTCTTTGATCTATAATGTTAACTTTTGTTCCTCATTCGAGGGACCAAGTTCCTATTCCATGGATTCTGAGTATAAAACCTGTAACATGCCTAGTATTTACCTTACCAAAAGTGATAAAGGGGAACATAAATAACATTTTAGATTTTTTGAGGGGGTTATAAGTGATAGGATATGAGAATAAAATTTCAATGGTCCTAAATGGACTGATGTATATAGGGATTTACTACCCTTTTATCCAAATTCTCATAAACTATATCCATTGAGATATCATATAGAATAACATCCCATAAATTTAATGTAGTAGATATCATTAAATATTATATTCATTACTATTTTGAAGAATACTTCATGATTTCATACTTTATATAATGGGTTGATCCTTCTCCAACATTTCTTAGAAAATTTGAGGACCTCTCGGTTTCACCTCTCAAATAGCATCCCAAAATGTTGCAGTCAAACATATATTCCTATAAGTATCCTCATATAGTTCCATTTAAATGGTATAATTGATAATGTTTTTATATGAGATGTTTACCAAGGGGTGTTGTTGATCCCAAAATCCTTGGAATTCCAAATTATAGGATCTTATCATATCCTATAATGTTTTAATAGTACTATAATAATGACCATCTATCGAAGGTTGATAAATGTTACTAAAACTAAACTCTGTCTCCAAATATTTTTGAAGACTTATCCAAAACCGCAAGGCATACCTCAGATCCCTATTAGATAAAATTGAGAGTGTTTCATTATAAATCCTTAACACATCCATAATTTATATATTAATGAGTGGTTAAAGAGAGGGATCTTATTTTATGGAAATAAAATGTGATTACTTAGAAAAGTGGTAAACTACAACCGAAATAACATTATGGCCCACTGATAATTTGGGGAGTCCTATGAAAAAATAAATGTCTTTGTTTTCCCATTTTAATACCAGCACGGGTAATGGTTTAAGCATACCATTAAACTTATTTCATTGATAATTAACTTTTTAGAATACCGAGAATCTATATATATATATATTCTATGATATCCCTCTTAATGTTAACATACCAGATTTTTTTCTTTAGATATCTATAAATCGTAATACTTCATATATGAATAGATATATGTATATGAGAAATTTGGATCATTAAAAAGTTGTTTATTCAATTATAATTTTTTGGGACACATATCTGAGTTCCAAACATTATTACTCCTTTATAAATATAAACTATAAAATACACAATACATTATTTTTGGTCCCACAACATCATTGTAAGGTTTGTTGATCATCATGTCAATCTATAATTTAAAATATTTATAGGAAAGAAATTTTTCCACATTCCTTTGGATTTAAACATCCATACAAAAAAATTGATGAGTATTGGGTATGATTAAATCCTAATCTTAGATAATAAATAATGATATTTTTCTCAAGCCATCTGAAAACATGTTTTCCTTCATACAGTTATGATTTATTTAGAAGTCATAGTCCTTTGTCTATTATTATCATCGATTTTGGTTCAAGTTCATCTCATTATCGATGATTATATACATTTTGATTTTATAGTTAGTATAAATATCATATTTCTCATAGTCGAGATGGTGTAAATAAGTTTTAAATAAAAAAATACTACATCAATCTCCATATCATGTGTTGGGTATTTTTATCATTATTTTTTTATTAACTTGATTCATAAGAAATTAAATTTAAATTCATCATAATAATTCATCCCAAAAAATTAAATGATTAATAATTTTATATCACAAACCCTTATCTACTTATAGTTAGTATATGTAAAGATATAGTGAACCATATCTTATAAAAATCCATAAATCCTCACAAAATTTTTTTTAGAGTAATCTCACACCCTTTCATATAAATCTGGTCAGTGGATTTTATAATTGGAAAAATTATATCAAAAAATTATAGTAGGATACATATAATTCTAGAAGACTCCAGATCTATATCAAATAGGTTGGCCACAACATTTTTTCAGATATGTATATCTTTGATGTGTCCATTGACAAACCCTATCTGGTGAAAAGTTGTCCAAAGAAGGATACTTTTGCAACCAAAAGTCAAACTTCATAAAAATTTCTTATAAATTATCTTTTTATAATTTCATTATCATTGTTTACAAAATCTTTTCACGGAATTCCTTGGGATTTGAGTATTTTATAATATCATCAATTGATACTACCATAAAATTTTCAAATCAAACATTAAGGAATTTTTAAATCAGATTGAAAATTATAGTAGGGTGGTTTTTATGTCTAGAAAGGTATCAATAAAAATTTAGTGTTTGTACCATTTTCAGAAACATATATTTAGTTTATTTTCTCTCTTTAACATTAATAGATGAAACATATATCGAAGTTCAATATTTGAAAAATATTTATCTCCATAGAGTTGAAAAATTAGCCATCATTAAAAGATAGAATATATAATTTATTGATTCTAATCTTTTTAATTTTATTATATAAAATATTTAGGTTCATTAATGAATCATTGTTCTTAAAAAAACTAGAAAAACACAAGGATAAACACTCAGGTGTACAATGAATCTATCTATATTATCTTGAAGGTGATTCTTTATTTCTTCCAATACAACGGGGGAAATTCTATTGAAATTCATTGATATAGGAATTGAAAAAGGTATGTGCATGATTGTGAACCCAACCTCACATCCTATGGGAACGAGAGGGTGTTCATCTAAAATCAGTATATAATTATACAATGGGCATTCCATTAAAATTTGGCTTCATCCCATATAATTTTAGTAAGGTTCCCTTCTTGGGGGGGGGGTATTATAAACATTAATACAAAATTTTCATCAAAGGGGAGTTCATGCATAATTTTATTCTTGAGAATATGATGATTTGAGATATGAAATGACTTCTATTTATCCTGATAATTGTTATGGGATATTTGTAGGGATAGAAAATATGTACCCAATGTAATGAATAATTCAATTATGATGAGAATAGTTAGATATGTGTAAATCTCTTTTCAAATATTTTGATCGGGGTGGTTTTTAATATCTTATATATACCCATTGTTCTACAAGATGTTTTCAATGATAGATCAATATCCAATTCATGAGGAAATAATATGAATTCCCATAAAATTTGTTATATTAAGGAATGTAAACAATTATAGTCAAATATTGAATTCAAATATCTAAATTGAAGAATAACAGTATGTAACATCACTTAAATATCATAGCCCACCTTAGATGTAGTGATTGTGTATGGTCTCTCTTTTTACATAACATTGGGAGGTTCATGAGGAATCTTATCATTATTGGAATTGTGTTTTGAGAATAAAATCACACAGTTACCAATATCCATAAATTTAAAAATTAATGTGGGGGTGTATAATTAGTTGGGAAATATTTCTATTTGGTTGTAATTTTCCATCATTTTAATGTTATCGATATTGATTACTAGCTCTAAGATATAAAAAATATAATCCTATACCTCTTAATAAATTTCACAAGTGTACTTTATTGTATTTATTGAATTATGTATGTTGAATATTCATTTCTTTCTAAGATTTTTCATATGATTTCTCCTCAAACTCAATCTTCTATTTCCATTCTCTAGAGTGGTGATAGTATCCTGCTTCTATAATTTCCATTGGTGCATATCAAAAAAATTATTCTTAGCTACCATAGTCCATTATTTTTAGTTCTCTTAAAATAAATGTTTTAAATAAACTAAAATATATATCAATCTTATACTCATGATTTGCAAAATAATAATTTTTTTCAACTCCAAAAATTCCTTATATATCATTTTGTGAAGAGTTTCTGGAAAAAAATGTGTGAAAAAACTTTCTTTAACACCTCTAATACCATAGATTCCATATATGTCTTATCTATTGAATATTAATTTGAGTCCAAAAATAATTTAAATCCATTTCTAAATTAAATATATCCCAAAAAACCTATCATGTACCAATAAATATATAATATACGATATATTATCTATCACATTGACTAATTACTTAGAAATAAGTTGATTAGAAGATTTACTAAAAGTGATTGTATATTTCCCTATGAATGACTCAATAAAATACTTCTCACTCATCAGATAATTTTGGATCTCAATTCCATTTATGTTATTATTAATTGATAGTGACAGTTTGGTGATAATTTCTATTCAGTTCATTACTAAATTATCCATTCTAATGGGTTGTACATTGTGGCACTCATCACATTATGTGTTTCACCCATTTTTAATTTGGCTCATTATAGTTATATCTAAATATAAAACTAATAGGTGATAACCTAAGTGATGAAAATTTAACATTAAAGGGAATTATTATAATCAATAAAATAATTGGTATTCAACCTCAAAATAATTTTCCTTTTGTTATCATCACATCAACTAGTAATTAATTTAGTTACATTATGTTTGGTTATCAAATAATTTTCTCCCTAAACCATAGAAGTAACAATAAAATCATTCCATAATAGTGGTTCATAAAGAGATCACAATCAAAAAAATAATATCCCCCAAAGATTTTCGATCTAGGTTTAAATTTGTATTCCCTTTCATCGTGAATCATAGTGATTATAGTGTCATTATTAAACCAACCCTTTTTCGGTGGATTGCCTCTATGTGAAATTATTACACATCTATATCCACATTCAAATAACTAGATGATTATTGTTTCTCTAGGAAAACAACCTAATCAAGACTTTAACAATATTTCATGAGATTATCCCATATATGGACTCTTAAATAGGGGTTTCACATAGAATCTCAGACCAGAAGACCAAGGGTAAAACGACTAACCACCAAAGATAACTAAACCATTATTTTGATAAAAAATGATTTAAACCAATATAAACATAAAATTTATTACATTATTTAAATTATTACAATACATAATAGTCTAAACATCCTGAGATAAATAATCTTACTCTTTTTAGAGACCTGATACATATGAGTGTTACTTTAAAGTTATTGAAAACATTTCCTCATTAATTATTCATAATACATATTTTTTTGGTTTCAGACAAGTTAAATTCATCTTCATAACCTAGGAAATGAAATCATATTTTAGATATGTGATTAAATTCCCCATAAGATAATAATAAACATATTATCTAGTGTATGACCATAATGTTATGGTAAAACATAATTGAGAGAAAAATATTTTATTTGAAGAACCTAAAATGGTAACAATTATTCATATTTCATTATTATAGAAATTTGAAATACAATGTCATCAAACATATGACATGGAATAATGACATTGAAAACATGAGACATAAATAATTATCTATGGGAATAACATAGTCACAAATAAAAATAGTGTTACACCAATATAAGAATATGTACTCATCATTGTGGATCAGACCTCACCATCTATTTCCTATAGTATATTAGGCATGAACACATTTTTCACTTATTATATCATACTATACAGCATTATTCCAATATAGGATCAATTTTCACAACCAATTTTTCATATTATATCAATTAATACTACATTTATTAATATTATATCATGATATATAAATTTTTAACAATTCATTGGATGGATATATAGGTCACACCATTCACATAATGATTAAGAATTCATGTGTTCTACAAGAAAACATCTAATCATCATAGGATTAAATTCTAGGAATATTAATGGGTATTGTTACAAAATTTAAGAATTTACTACATAAATAAATATATAAACCATATAAGTCAACACTAAATTTAAAAACCCAAACGTTGAAACTTATAAATTATTTTTTAGGGTGGTTTATATAGAATGAATTCATATAAAATAGTTCCATAAACATAAGATGTAAATATGTGGCCAATTATAAAAATATATTTTAAAAGGAAAGAAATTTTTTTATTTTAAAATACTTGTCTTGAAAACCATAATGAAAAATGATTTAATGAATCTTTTCATTTACCATTTTCAAATTATTGTTTAAATATTACCTAAATTTTTTCATGAAATAATTTAAAAACAAGAAATTAGAACATTACTAGTAAGTGAAAACATGAATTTGAAAAAAAAGACAATTAAGATAAGGATGTATGTTCTTGAAAACGTAATACTTTTAGGTGATATAAAAATCATGTAGGATGATTAAAATAAAAATATAAATTATCCCTTAAAATATACAATAGAATATAATATAAAATTTTAAACAAATTATTAATGAGAATATTATAGACATAGGATCAAAAGAAAAAACATAAATTAGTGAAACAAATTTTAGTTACCATGTTTCATAACATGAATATTTATTTCGAAAAAAAGTTCATCAATATCATGTATCCAAAATATAATCATCTTAATCACTACATTAATAATATCACTCATACTTATTTCAATTTATGCTTTAAATTTATAATTATTATCTACATTTATATTTGCTTAAAATTTTTATATATTAGGCCTTATAGTTTTAACATTCTATACTAGTTTTATATGGATGTTTCCAATATTAATTTAACATTAGTAGTTCATCCTTACAATAAAATAAAATTTACCATAATATATTATTTATAATAATTTATGAATTTTAAATTTCTTTTCTTGAGTGATTTTTTTATATGATAAGATGAAATCAATAACAAGCATATTTCATTTATTTTTAACTGACCAAGTGAGTTTTCTTAGTTAAGGATTCATATGTTCACTTAACTCTTAAACAACAATAAAAAACTCATTTATTACATAATTATATCACACTACTCAATTAAGTATGTTTTCATTATAAACCTAGATATAATTTCATTTCATTATTCACATTTAAAAAAACAATAATGATATTATTGTGGGTGGATTTAGTTGAAAAAAATTATACCAGTAGAAAAATGATATTATTTTATGCCTTTTTTTTATAAATAAAAACTATAATGAAGTTATAAAATTAATTATGGGTAATAAATAATTATTTATGATGAATAAATTTTTTCCTCCACATTACCTTTTTAAAGATTGTTAATTTTATAATGATTGTCAATACTCATTGAATTATATAGATATTCAATTTTTAATTTAAAAACATTATTCATATCCTAAAATCATATTTATAAAATAATTCTATTCATATTTCCAACATTAAATGTCCATTTTGAAAATAGAATGCATCGTACCATGGTTGTGGAAGTTCGCATTCATAAATGGATGATGATTTAAATTTTCAAGGTTGAGGATAAATAAGTAATATGATAAACTATTAGAAAAAATAAATATGTTAAATATTCCATAATTATATATTAAATTACATTTTTTTACTAGACATGTCATGAAGTAAAGGTAAAAAACTCATTTATTTGTAGAGGTGGTAGTTCTCGTATATGCACATTTCCCATTTTTCTATCACTAATGGAAATTTGAAGTGGTGTTTAATACATGTACCATCATTTTAATATCATGTTTTTATAACACATATTCATATGTTATTATTTTTAGAATTATTAGTGATATATTATGAAATATATCATATAATAAAATATAAATGAGAAAGACTTTATATAGACTTATTCCTAAATTTATTGATTATCTCCCACACAAAGGGGCTTAAAATTATGGGGGATAATCTCTTCAGAATACAAAAACCTATTTAAGGTGTCTTGGAATGTTTATTAGTTTGTTTGGTAATGTTTTGGACAAAAATGGGGTGGTTTTCTAGAGGAGGTAAGAAGAGGTGAGGCCCTTCAATAACTCAAAAGGGATGGTATTTTATATATACCAAGACATTTAAATAATCTAAAGTAAAATTTTAGTAGTTCCAAAATTTTATAAGTAATTAGATAGGTAATAGGAATGTTATAGAAATAGTAATTCGTGTTTTTCATAAATCTTTTAAACATGTTTCAATCCCTTTACACCTTTAATTATTAGTTTTACTATTTTATCTTTTATCATAATAGATTTTTTAATCTAAGATAATTTAATAATTATACTAATAAATAAATTGTTCATTGATAATAAATTATTTACCAACTAATTATAAAATTGAAAAAAAATCTAATTTAAATGATTAAACTTTTAGAAATTATTTTAAATATAATAAATGTATAATGTATTATTATCATTTTGGGAAAAAATTTACTTTAATTATAAAATATCAAAATTATCTAATAAAATATAATATATATTCTAAAATGTATAATGTAAATTCAAAAAATATCATATTTTTTTCATAAATTTATAACTCATACTTATATACTATCAATTCCAAAAGTGATTCTGTATTAGAAAAAACTGAATATGGAACTATTCACCTAAAAGTTATTTTTTAGAAGAATCTAAAAAATTAATATTATGATAATATTGTTATGAAAATCATAAAATAATTAAATTTTTTTCAAATTCTCATTCAGTAATTTTTATATTTTACTTTAAATTAAAATAATAAAATTTAGTGAAAAATTAATTTTTTAGAACAAAATATCGTATATGATCTATTATTCATCCTTATCCCCTATAAATTAGTAATTATCACAGTGTTAATCATATATTTATAATAAAATATATCATACTTTAAAAAAATTAAAAATATTTTTTTTATGTTTCTTTTATTTACTAATAGAGTTTACATTTAATTAATTTTTGTGGTTGGGCAGAGAAACGTGGAGTTAAATAAGTTATTTAATGAAAAATTTAGTGTAATGAATTGAGTATGGATCTACCTAAATTACTCTTTTTGTTGTTATATATAAATTATTTATTTAAATAATCATAAATAATTATTATGTGTTTCTAATCAATTATGTGTTTTATGGAAGTTTAATATTTTTCTAGGAGATTTTGAAAATTTCTCAAGTATGGAAGATTACACCAGAAAAATCAGGCCATAATATCCATCATGGGTCTGAAAAAGTTAAAATATCCCATGTTCATATGTAACCATAAGGACTACTTGAATAAAAACATAAATAATCGCTATCAAGCCTAAAATAGAATATGTAGAGGCAAAATATTTAAAAGTAATCAAGTGATTGTGAGAAAAATCAGAGCAAATGCACGTTAATTCTTAGAGAGACTATAACTATCTCTGATTTTTTAAGGGGTTGATATGATCATTAGAAACATGGATTGACTACAAGCCTGTTTTATCCACTATGGTGGGTTTATCACCAACTCATCAATAAAATTCTTGAGAGACTTAGAAACCACTACACCAACTTTAAGTAACCACAATTTTTTTATTTTATCATAATTTCACAAAGTATTGGATCTACCACATGTATCTTTACAATCCACCTAATATTTAAATATAATATCTTCTATAAAAATTTTGGTATTTAAAAAAATCTATTGTATATATCCTGATACTTCTAACTACCTCACATTGAAGTGAAAAGACCACACGGGAGATTTGGATTTTGGCTATGTGATTAATCAAATTTATAGACTTCAAGAAATGATACGGTAATTTGAAACCAACATGTCATGTGGTGACAAATTTTCTATTGAATAGATTAACAACATGTCTATTAAAATTGACAATATATATTATTAAGGAATATGGTTTGTTTTTCACTATGTGTTGGAGCTACTATGGATTATATGGCATGGAATATTTTAAGAGACCATGAATTAAAGATATAATTGTATTATAATTTAATATATTCCGACCACTTTCTATAGAAAATTAAATTCTTTGTAAGAGATATTTACTTCTTCATATTTTATACAATGTATAGGGATATATAATGAAACATTTCAAAAGGAATTTTTATAGGAATATTTATTTTATTGAAGACGGAAGTCATAGAAAAAAATGAACTTTTACAAGAAAAGAAATTGTGGAAAACTATGTTATGGACAATACAATTCTCTACATTATTGAGAACATTAGTAAATGATATCAGAACAACCTCATGTATTCGCATTTTATCACCAAACTAAAAATTGTTATCAATAAGAGAATATAAATCCATAGAACAACTGGAATTCAATATTTCTATATATCAAATTTTATTCACTTATCTTCTTTTATGGCTTAATTTTTTTTGATTTATTCATGATTTTACTTAAAATCATTTAATTAAAAAATATTATAGAGAATAAAATAGAAATCATAGTTTATTATGTAATTTCATTTTTAATGTTATCCTATATAAACTGAGAAATGGGCTATTTATTGTCCTGGATAACACCTTGCATTATTCTAATTTATATTTGATCCAGATTATGGATCATATGATTATTTTTAATTTACATACATGGAAGTAGGTAATTGTATAGTATATTTGATTAAGTCTCTACATAATATTGAGTCTCTTGAATTTTATAATCTATTGTGTGATTCCATGTTTTTATAACATTCTTTACAAATTGTTTCCCTTAAAAGTATATTTTATGAAACATTACATTGATAGATTTCATGTTATATTTCTACTTAGTTTATGTTTGTAGAGTAATCTAATAATATTAGTATAATAATAATATTATTGTAAGTAATACATGATCAATATTGTTAGAGGTTATTTAAAATAAAAAATTAGATATACAGACTATGTTAGTTAAATGGGTGAATATCAATGTGGTGTAATTTTTTATATAATTTTTTTAATAGAAATTTTAATTGGATACTCAATTCACCACCTCATTAGTACTCCCCTCTATCCAATTTTATTTTTGATGATAAATGTTAATGATTTTTTAGATCATGAATAATTTTAGGTGTCGAATAGTTTCAGTAGTTTTTCTGTATTTTCAGTATGACTGTATCCTATAATATTTTTCATTGGAAACTATGAATCATTATTTAGATAAAGATGTGTTTTCTTAGTGATATTTGTATAGATTTAGTGTGTGTGATAAGTGTTCTAGTTTGGTGGTTCTGACACCTAGAATTTTTAAAATAACATAAATTTTACAATTTTTTCAAAAAAAATATGTTATTTGAAGTTTTTATATTATTATAGGTTTCTATGGAGGTTGGGAGTCAGTATTTTTAATGTTGGTAATATTTTTATCATAAATTTAATTTAAAAGTGAGATCAAATTTAAACACTAGGTGGTTGTGTCATGAGGAGGTCCTATATGCTATTATATTTTTTTGGGGATTTTTGAAGGACCACACAGCTACCTATCGTGCTTCTATCTAGTGAGTAGATTTGTATAATTAATATTATTCAATGATTATTTTTTGATCTCTCTACATAGGCCTCTACTATATAATTTTCACTATATAAGATGATCTTTAATATTTCATATAAACAAAACTCTAGTACAAAACATTTTGTTATGGTGGATTCAATGAAGCAGTAAATCTAAGGCCATATAAAAGTATCCTTAAAAATTATAGAATTAAAATTTTCTTTATAGGTGGAAGGTTTTTCAATAATTTATGGTCTATGTTACAAGGTATTTATTGATGGGGATGTGTCTCATTTTCTAGTGGGGGAATTTTATAGCAGTGACGACTACATAAGATTTGAAAAACATTACCATATTACAATGTTTCATAGTAATAAATCTATGATACACTATGAGGATATGTCAGTGGGGATAACTATGTTAGGATAGGTAAAACACACACAATGATGTCTTCAATTCTATTTATTGGTTTCATCCTTGATTCATGGTGTTTTTTTCAGGGTCTATAAGATTTCATAGCAATGATGACCCAAGAAAGGTAATTCCAAATTAACCATTGTGATGATTCCAAAATGCATGTTCTAAGAAGAATTATATATATATAAATTTAGTAATTTTAATTAAAGGGTCATATTAAAATTTATCTCCCCAATTTTCCCCAAAATATCATTCCTATTACCTCTTCCGGTATTCTATCTACTCTTCCATACTCGGATCATCTTTGTTTGTGAAAAAATTAGAGTATCTTTTGTTATTGTTGATAACATTATGCAAGTGATGACACATATTTTTTATATTCATTATTTTCTTCTCCATTTATTTTTTTATTAGTTCCATTATAGAGGGGTCGTTAGGATTCTAGGGAAACTGTCTGATGAAGGAGAATCATCATTATATGTTCATGATAAATACATCATTTGGATTGATATAGTTGGTATATATCTAATCCTGGTCACAAATAAATTACATATAATGTTTTGCTAATTATGTTATTACTAAACATGTGTTCCTAGAAATAAAATAAATTAATTTTTTTCCTTTGACTCTTAAGAGTTTTTTATGTACACTTAGGGAAATAATGGACCACCATAGTACTGTGGTTTGATGACATGAAAAAATATTTTAAATGAAATACTTTAAAATTCATTATGAATCCCAATAAAAAACCAACGATGTATCCCTAAGGGTATTTTATTATTTTCACAACCTTTCTAGTTTCCTTTAGTTTAATTGGATATAAGAGAGGTGTGAAAACATGTGTTTTTGGTGTTTTCAACTACCTTGTATAAACCATTAACTATATGAGAGTAAGTACATGTTATTGGGTATATGAAATTGGTTCCCATGTTATACAGAATTGGACCGCCACATCCAATAATTATTTATCTTCTATGTAATATAGATACATTTTAGATATAAAATGAATTGTTACTAATTCAAAAGAAAGAGAAATTAGTGTTGTCTGGAATTGTGTAAATATTCTTATTTATTCCCAAAAAAATTAATCATTTCATTTGAAAATATTCTCTTCACAAAAATACCCCAAATACATATCACATCATTCTATATCATTGGAGAATGAGAAACAAGATAAATAAAAAAATAATCCTATAAACCCTTGACTTAGGTTTTGGGTCACCTTCTTTGAATATATATAATATCATTAAGAAGACAATATTTTGGTAACATCATAAATTAGGAAAATGGTAAAGGTACTATAAAGAAAAATTTATTAAAATCAATGGACACATAGGCACTATTTAAATCAAGGAGAAAGTAGTTGTGTAAGAGGGTTCACGTAGTAAATGATGTGGGGTATTTGAAAATAAATTATTGATTATACTATAATTTAGGCTAGAGATTATGGGTAGTATTGATTACAATGTGATGTATTGTTTTATGTTTAATAATAGGAGGGTTTTTGACATTCATATGATCTTCAAAAATTGTTATCTTTAAAATACATAATTAACTATCAAAATGAAATTATTTAGAATAAAATAGATCATATATTCTAAAATTTCAAATAAATGTCTATAAAAATAAACATATTATTTTTAAATTCATGTTTTCCGTCCTAAATTCAATATAATATTTATAAAAAGTGGTCATAGATTGTCAAATAATATTTATATCATGATGATATCATAATAGTAATGATATTAATTATAACTATATTTTTTATTATTCTTCTAAAATTTTTTTTTTTTGCGAAATCACAAAAATAAACCATAATATGATATATATATATATATAGTCCCAAAATTAAGTCCATTTTATCAAATTTGAATTCTGATATAAAAAAAATTAAATTTTTAAATTGAAACATATAAAAAATGGAAAATCATTATGAATCCACCTAATTTTAATCATAGGACCAATCAAACACCCATATCAGGAAATGATAACAAAGAGTCGAATGCAATGGGGGTCAAGAAGAAATCCATAAAATCATAGTAAAACAAAATAATGATCTAATCCATCAATTAAATGTGAATTAATCACTCTAGTATTAGGAGATTAGAGGAGAAAAATGATTATATAATATGGATGGATACACTTATTGAAGGTAGATCAGTCACATCCATTGATACGTAAATACCATATTGGAACCCACCATAATCTAGAGAGGTTGAATAGTATCAGGTGGAAGTAGTTTGGAATAACTAATGGGTCATGGTATTATATTAATACTAGAAATGAAATGACCATAATGTTTTCCCCATCACCATGAAGAAAAAATTTTGAAGATGTTATAGACCATGATGCAGTGCAGAAGACCACATCATAGTCACCCACATCTAACTATCAAAATGAATCCACAATGTATTCCAATCCTTGATCCTATTTACATAGAGTAATGCTATGATGTATCCAACACACCACAACATAGATACCCTCAAAATGGAAGATCCACCCTAACACCTCCACACTACATGTCCCATCCACGCCGCCTCTATGCCAGAAATAGAAGAGGCTTCATAATGCGTCACTTTTCATCTATTCATCCATGACGAAACTTTTCCTAAAATGGAAGAGGCATTAATAAATTCATCTTAGGGATCTATGCCCTAATTTAAACTCTATTTTCATCCTTGATGGATTTGTAAGAGGAATCCAAATGCCCTATACTATATCCAAATCATCTATGAAACAACCATTCTCTCAACATCATAGTACCTTTAGTCCATAATTCCAACACCAATAAAACTCCTAAATATTTTAAAAAACTCTAAAATGCAACCCAAAATAACACCAAACAGAAGGTGATACAAGAAAATGGAAAAAAGATACCAAAAATTTGGTAATTTTATGATACAATCTCACAGTCATAAACTATTTTACCCCTACAAATCCTTTAAAGAATACTCCATGTAAAAAAGATGAAGTCACTGATCTCTCATCAAGGCATAACTCTCCTAGGTCTCATGTAAATTAGAATCATGTTTTCATATAATGAAAACCAATGGTATAAAATTCCCATGAATAATCTTTATCTCTATATCAAGAATTTTAAATGGCTGTTTAGCCATAGATAATTCAGGTTCAACATCAATTTCCTCCCTATTGAAAACCCGAGATGCCTTAGAGAGATACATTCGAAGCTACAATACATTAAAATTTCATTGAATTGATGCCAAATAGGGTGGGAATCCAAATGGTAATCTACCTCTCCAATATTATAAACAATCAAAAAATTCCTCATGTATCTTCATGAAAGACACCCCAATTTTTCAAGCCCTAAATGATCAAAATGAGGTGAAAATCACAAAAATTAATGGTCACAAACTGAAAACAGCAAAAAGAGTCTAAAAAACATCGTCAGATTTATACTATATCAATTCTAGCACTATTATCTGACGAATCAACTGATTCCATGAAATTTTCTATTGTACCAAACTAGGACCAATCATTTAAGTGTAATCAATATTTTACCAACACAATGAAAATTTACACAATCATCCAGGAAAGGACAAAAATGGTGAAATTCTAATGTATGAATCATAAAGTTATTTCATAAAAAAACTCAACCAGTCATAAGTGTCTATCCTAGGTTCCACCAAAGTTGATAATGTAAGAACACATAATTTATTCCAATATATGTATATCTCATTCTATCTAGAAATCCATATGTGGATGATACAACATTATCAAACTAAACTATGATCTTATCACCTCTTATAGGCCTCTCAAAAATAAGAAGTGAACTGAAGGTCCCTATCTGAAACTATAATAGATAAAACTTAATGAATTCTTAAAATATCATATACACAAAAGCTTCCCCATGTCCTAAAAATTGGTTGTATCATGAATGAGATTATTTTGAGATTATTTTCTTAGAAAATCGATCACTACCCAAATCAAATTCTTCTCTCATGGGGTAAAAGTCAACCCTACCATAAAATCCATATAAATATCATCCCACTACCAAGTCAGTACTGGAATGGGATGAAGTGAACCCAATGGTTTATGGTGATCGGCCTTGACCTGTTAACAAGTATATAAATGTTAAAAAAATATAGAGATGTCCTATCTCATACCTAGCCACTATAATCATTTATTCATAGATTAAAACATATTCATGGTTCTAGGGTGCACTTCCCATTGTAAATTATGGAAATCCCACATCACATCTCTTCTCATGGGAAAATTTAAAATGTATCAGCTCTGAAAGAATATAATAACCTAAGAAGATAATGAAAATGTTACAATTGTCTCCCCACCATAAATAGAATTCACAAATCCAAAAAGTTTATCATCAAGATTCCACACGTGAAGAATAATCTCAATAAGAGAGTATTTCAACTGGACACTTGTTAACACAACCTCGGTATCATACTTCCAAACTTCCAAGTTCATGCCGGAAAAGTGAGCCATCAAATTGAAATCTAATGATGATTGTTTAATAGTTTGGATTAGATGCTTCTGAAGGAATAAACAATGAAATTATCATTGATAGGGGGTAAGAAATTTCAATGTTAAAATACTCCATGTACAACACCCAATATCCCTGTCAATGATTTATATATTTTTGTAAGAAGATATAACTCAAAATATTATTATTGGAATAATTGGTGAAACTTTATCCAAAAAGGTAATTCCACCAAATATTAAGCTCATGAATCCTTGACATGTGTTCAATATCTTAGGTATGACAGTTATTCTCATGTGTCCAATGTTTTCGGGAACTGTAGGCCACCACACGATCACCCTCTATGAGAACTCAACCCAAACATGAACCCAATGTGTTACAAAAGACAAACTAACCCTACCTAGCCTCTGGAATGATGAACACTTTTATAGAAGTAAAAATTTGTTTCTAATTAAAAGAAATTCTTAAATTTATAATTCCATAATAAATATACTCTTTTCAGATTGAGAATGCTGATTAGAGATTCCAAATTTCTGAAATATTTGAAAAGCTATCCATAATAACCTATTAAGCCTATGAATATCTGAATCTTGATAACATTTCATAGTTTTCCACATGTAACAAAAACCATTATCTTCGTTGGATCGATTGAAATACCAAGTTTCAAGACCACATTTCTCAATAAATACACATCTCAAATATAGAAAATGAATTTTGATAGCTTGGAATAAAGTTGGAGATCTCTCAAAATTTATAGAAACATTCTAAAATGATGCACATAGTACTCCTCAGTCTTAGATTAAAAAATTATTAAAACCATAAATACCACCATGAATAAATTGATATGACTATATAACACCTGATTCACTAGCTCTATAAAACAACATTAGCATTGGTTAGACAAAAAAAATAACAAGGTACTAATAATTACTATACCTACTCCCAAATACAGATTTCAGGATGTAAAATTATTTGATTCTCAATTGGTGAAAACCAGAATGAAGATCAATCTTCTAGAACCACTTCACCCCTTTCAACTCATCAAAAAAATCATCTATTCATGGAAATAGATACTTTTTCTTCAACGTACCTCAATTTAGTTTTTGGTAATAAATATATATCTAAAGTGTTCCATAGGTTTTATTTTCAAAACGAACCGACTCCACCTAAGGTGACACACATCGGAATTTAAATCCTTTATATAACTTATAATGCAGCTAGGTTTTCAAATCTTTCAGTTTCCTGGTTCCATATGGTAAGAATGATTATATTTCTGATGGGTTCTCAGTACCAAGTAAATTAGAATTTATACTTCCATTACCAGTGAAAGAATAGAAAAATTAAATGAGAAAAATATATGAAACGTGAAATAAAATATAGGTAGATCACCACTCAAATATTCTTGCTCCCAATCAAAATAAAAGAGTAACATCACTCTACCTAACTCCAGAAGAGGTGGTTAATATCTAAATAATATCAAGTCCCATTCTCCTTGGAAATCAAGTAACACCCCATTACGGTCAACATAGAACTCCCGATGAAGATAGTAGTCAATTTGAGAGTTATGGGAAATCATAAAACCTATCACAAGAATGATGTCAATAGGATTCATTTTAGGAACCATAAATACCCTTGTGATATCAATATTTGAATAAGAGAAAGTACAAGAAGGGTATTAGAGACCTCTCTCCCTCTCTCTTCATTCATAATGGTATAATAATATCCACCACATAATACATAATATTTGTAAGAAGTTTTAGTAAATTAATAATAGATTTAATATGAATGAATGAGATATACCATATTAAATAAAGTATTCATAAATATGAAGCTATAGTGATGGTTCCTCTCACTATAACATGACCTGCATTAACTTCTTTTGGAGGCTCTTCCACTATGTGAATAAACTTCATTCTGGATGCATGTAGTTGGAAGACCTTAGTTCCTGAAACATATGATTAAAATGTGGTAATTTTAGGTTTAAGTGAAAGGATATGATAGAACTTCTTTACGTGGCTAGAGGTACTGCATCAACTATAAATATTTGGTATATCATTCCAAACCTAATTTCAATTCTAGAAATTTCCAGACCAAAAGAAAGTGAATAGACCTCTTCCAAAAACCATAAAAGGTTTGGATGACAAATTTTCTTGAGATCCATTATAAAACCCATCATTATTTATTTTCATTTAAAATAAATAATAGAACTTACACTGTGAGTAAAAGAAACTCTCATCAACTTTATTTACCAGGTAGGTCAAGCACAGACAGCAACTCCCCATCTAGAATTCCAACATATAGAGTGATATTGAGAATGAGAACTTGAGATCATCTTTCGTATTAAAAACCCTTCTTGAACCTTTTTTCATTAAGATTCTCATTAATCATTACCTCATGAGAAAAGTGAACAAGTTCAACAAATCACTTTTCTTACTGAGTAATGGTTCCATCACCACATTGGAGGCTAAGATAATCCAAATAATTTTATAAAACATCAAACATAGATATAAATTCTCTATAAAAATGTCTCTAAATTCATTTTCACTTCATACCATCATGTTTCTTAATTATCACCATCAAATCATACCAGTTTATGATAAGTCTTACATGATTTAATGTAGCAAATTTTACCTTTATTTAGTTAGGTGTTTCCAAGAACAGAACAATAATCTAAATATTTTTCAAAAATTCTTATACCCCTTGAAAATTGTTATATCTTTGTTAATATGGCTGTTTTATGTGAATAAAATCTTGATCATGATCTCTAGATTCATCCATTTGAGGATACACAACTGGAGTTTTATTGGGAATAGGTTCAACTACCTGTCTTATAGCTTGGATAGCACATACCACTATTTAAAAAAAAATTACGGTAAACTAGAGGGTTTTATAACCATATTTCATCAAAAACTCCTTCTTGAGGTCTATTCAAACATTTCTTGGGGGTATGGTACTACAAAACATCAATAATAAACACAAAATATTCGAAATAATACTCTTATCATCCACTCAATTAATATATATAGGAATGTAAATTCCATCATTAAAACTGTAACATGTCAGATTTAAAAATACTCAAATCAAGTTTATAAAAATACTAGAACCAGATCAATTTATTCTTTAAATACACTTTTCTCAAACACCCATGGTATATTAAGACTCTCGATGATGAATGATCAACAAACACTCACTCTCAACTACCACAAATTTTCGAATAATCATACCTTATATCTACCAAGATATCCGGGACTGGATACCGATATCAATGAAATATGAAAAACCTATCTATGATACCATTTTTTCACGATCCATCCCAAATACCCTTGTAAACCGATACCTAATCCAGTCTTGACAAGAACTGAAGGGCTTTCCAAATCCCCACAGGCTGGTGGCTAGCATCTGCAATGAAAAAAAGTCAAAGGGAATGATTTTTTCATAATGACAAAGAATCAAGTTAAAAAAATATATGATAAATCAAAACATAGTTGGTATGACAAACAATATTCAAATAGAAAATCACGATAACTAAGAATACATAAACCCCAAAATAAAATATCATCTAAATGCTAATATAGTCTCTATCAAGATAAAGTATCATAATACTCATGTAATGAGTGGTCCATAGCTTAACAAGTCACCACTATCACTACATGTCCCATCAATCAAGCACATCCACCACCTACAAGTGTCTCTTTTCCTTTTCTTAGAGCCAGTATAACATGATATACAAATGCTCGAAGACAATGATAGGGTGCAAGCGAAAGATCTCACTAGGATTTAACTAAATATTAAATAAATAGTTCCTATAAAAATGAACAATATTATGATTAAATTAAAATAAATATAAGGTATTGAAAATCATTTTTACACTTATCTGTCTAAATATGATTTCAAATCATATATATAATAAATATATAAAAAACAGGTTTAAATGAACTTTTTTTATAAAACAAAAAAGTAGATGAAATAAATAGTTCTACAAAAACTACGATGAAATAATCAAATAAAAACCAACCAACATTGACATAAGACCTATGGTTCATTAGTTCATGTTTATATGATCCTATCACTACTCAGTCAATCATCAAAACTCCATGTGTTTATGCACAAATCCCTATGTCCTAGGAAATTGGGATAATGAATCCAAACCCCATCTAAGAAAAATCATATTGAATTTTTTCTAGTTAGAGTAATCATTAGCAATCCACTGTGAGGGATTTATATTCCTAGAGTTCTTGTCCAAATCACTGAACAATTTTTTAGGCTCACAAGTTATTTCAATAAATAAATATATCAATCAAGGAGAATAATTTCAATTATATTAATTGTTCACAGTTTAAATGACCAATTTCAATTTTCAAAATTCCATTTTAATTTTCCAAGAAAATCATGGGTTTTCATTAAGTTCATGACTTTTAAAGTATTCTTTCATTTAAATCCATTTTTCTCAAGAATCAACATCAAATTATTTCAATCCATCTTTTTTCAAATAAAAAAAATTCCCTAAACATTGTAAGATAGTTTTTTATTTCAAAAAACGTGTACCTTTGAAATCATCAAATCGTCACAATTAATGTTTTAAAAAACAATTTTAAAAACATTTTATTTCATGAGAGCAATAAAGGATTCAATTACTGGGAAAATACTTATAAAATCACATACCTTTAATCATGTGATCAATGCTTCACTAGTATTTGGAAATACTAGTGGAGATTTGAAGGTGAGGGAGATCTAAAAGAAATACCTAGAATCAAAATTCATAAAAATAAAGAACTAATAAATAAACTATATTTGGACTCATAACTCTCAAAGTAGAAGAGACGATAATAAAAGTTTATTCTGCCACAAGGAGATATACACTTACTAGAGGGTGACCAGCCACATCCACGAACATTTCAATTCGATATAAATGGAATTAAAGGGTCCAAAATCCTCTATTTAGATTATACTAAAGCTAAAGGATTGGAGTGAAATCAATTGGAAGGAATTTGAAATATAAAAAATGGCTCTGGATTTTTTCATGTTTTGAAAAAAATACCTGACTACAATCTCCATCACCATGGTGGATAAATGTTGAATAATGGGAAAGCATGATGTTGTGTAGAGGACTACATTACAGTCAACCCAGACCAACTAGCCTTCTAAATCTATGGTGCATTCCTCACCCATATCTAATTTTCCCAGAGTATGGGTACGGTATAGACCACACACTATACAATATTTAACATCAAATGAGTGGAGGTACCCCAAATTCCTCAATGACACAACTCCCATCTATGCCAAAACCATGCCAGAAATAGAAGAAGATCCGAAAATCACTATGATGAAGCCATCAGTCCATAGAATAACTATTTATAAAATGTAAAAGGCTTCAATAACATAAAAAATGTGGCTCAACACCATAGTAAATTCCATTTTCTAAAGCCATACTGGATTTAGAAGACACATTAAAATGCTTTTTTCCATAACTAGATCGTTCTTGTCACAACCATTCTCTCAACAACATAATACCTATTTTCCATAACTTAGACCTTATAAAAATCAACGTTTTCTCTCCAAAATATCTATAAAAAAACATAGAACAATTTCAAAAAATAAGTGATCAACGACAAGTGGTAAAATATACCAAAAAACTAGTAATATGATATTATAATAACTTTTATGTGATTTATGTTGAAAAGTAAAATCTTCTAAATATTGTTTTATAATTATATTAATTTTTTATTGTATATGATGCTGGGTGAGCCCTAGATATAGCTATCCAATTCAACGGTAAATGATTTATTCCCTAGATAACTGTTTTTGGAATTAAGAGATGAAGTTAATCCATTGTAAGAGTAATTATAATGGTGATATGTAAGAGTGATATGAATATAATGTCCCAATATTCCTTTTTGTTTTTATATTCTTGCAATGAGTTCTATTGGCAATTTTTTCATTTCATTAAATGAGATTTTGATTTTATCAAAAAAGGTATGTTTTTTATATTTTTAATGATAAAAGTATTCTATTTAATGGAAATTATATGATCATTAAAAGATTTAAATATTTCATAATTTTCTCTATTCTATTAGATAATCTTTAAATATTTTTATTTCCTTATTTTTTATTATGATTTTCATTTATGAAACCATTTTTAGAAAATAATTTTATTTCATTTTTGGAAATATGTTTCATTTGAGCTTAAGGATATGTGTTTAAAAGAAATAAATTTTCAAAATTATCTAGGTGTTTTAATGGGTCAATGGGATTTCTATTTCCTCCATTCCACTTATTGTGATATATTTGCATATACGATGATTTTAATTGGTTTTTAAAAGTGTTAAGTATGGTTATTGAATGATTATAAAGTTAAAGGTCTACTTATGATGTTTGAGCCTTGAATGAAGAATGTGTATCATTTAAAGAGTCTAGATCAGGGGTCAAATTTTCTATTTAGTAAAAAAAGTATAAGTATTGTTATGTAAGATATTTTACCAATTCTATAAAACTCAAAATCTATTAGATATTAGGTATGTAATTGTTTCAATATTTTTAATAAATCTGGGAATTATCATATTGTTATGTCATTGTATTTACAGTAATGATGTATGAAATATACAGATATATATTAAACCTATTGGTGTTATCAGCATGATATGTTATAGTATCCGTATCGAAGTAAACATCAATAGTAGTTGACCTAACTCCATACAATAGACCAAGATCCACAATTTCTATAATCTACCACTAGGATCATAAACCAAGACAATGACCTCTTTTTATCATTATAACATTAGAAAACTTACCTTGCTCTGATATCCTTCTCTTCTTTACCTTCTAATGGGATCTTTCTCACCAAAGATTCAATATCAAGATATTGATTCTTGTAAGACTAGCAACATTCCCTTCGAACAAGATATTTTTTAATTGGTTTATAGTAGGAACTAATATAGTGTAATATGTTCTAAAATAAATGTAAAATTCAATTTTTTGAAAACAAACATGATTTGGTTCAGAAATAATATTCAAATTATATTTAAAACCATAATTTTTATTGAAAATAATGATATCATTTTTAACTTGATACTAACAAGGTAATTGTTGAATGAAAATTAGATAAAATATTTTAATAAAATATGTTCATATTTATTGGAACATGAAATCGATAATGAATAACCCAAACCAAGGTCAATTGTGAAATATAAAAAATAGATTAATTCAGATAAATATAAATACATAGTGAAAACTTGAAAAGGCCCAAGTCCTTATAGCCCATTGATTTGTGTGTTTATGAGGTCCATGGTTTTTGGTGGAATCCTAGAGTAGAATTTATAGTGTTTTGGAGTTATAATTTATTTATAGAAGTATTTTATAGTGAAAGAATAGTTTATGATGTGAGTGGGTATTTCACAGCCTAAAGTGATTGTTCATGGCTTACATAAGATAAGTTTGTGAGGTGTGATTCATGATGTTTATGGTGTATTCATTACATTAATGGGTGAGTAGTTAGAATTTATGATTCTATCTCCAAAAACTCAAAAAGTGAACTTTTTGTTCAAGATGTTAATTAATACCAAGTTTACTATATTTCTGTGATTCATTTTTTCATGGGAGTTAAATTTAGGGGCTTAATGATGTGAATGAACCATATATGTTGTGAATGTGTATTCATTAGAATGAATATAATTCATTATAAACCCTTAGTTTGTCTCAAAACAACCCATTCTCTCCCAACCCTAGGTGACTAAGGGAGTTCTCTCAAGGTATTTTAAACCCATTTCAAAATTCATTGATCCCCGACTTACTGTTTTTGATCCATGATGATCCACTATGTTTTTTTAATCATTCTATTCTGTTTTATATTTTAAATAGTTTTTCCCTCAATTTTTATTATTTCATGCTATGGAATAACCGTTTTATTTATATAGTTATTTTAATTAATTTGGGAATAGTTATTGAGTGATATTATTATAGGGCTGTTGTTTCCTTGTGGGAGAGGGGATCAAATATCAACAATGTTTTTCCATTCTCATTTGAGGAACATAAAAATCCTTGAGTTATATTATTCGATGGTTTCCTTATATAAATATCCATAATCTATAACATTAGTCCAGATTATATTTTTTTATTCACTGAGTATTGTGTCAAAATGTTATGGCCATACCCTCATACCATTATGCTCATGTTATGTTTATGTGATCATTGTTATCTACCTTTATTAACACTAATAATCATATTAGGTCACCCTTTAATATATTTCCTTCCCAAATTTTATGAAGAAATGTTTATTTGTATGATATTTCTTGGAAGGGCTCCATCTATAAAGAACATAATGGTGGATGATGTACATATCATAATATTAAGTTGTCTATGTATCAACATTTCCATAAAAATGAGACCGATATGATTCTATAATGGAGTATAACATTATGTATTTAGTACTCATCTAATAAGATGTGATATTTATGTATGAAAGGTATTGGTTAGAAAATTCATTATTATATAAATAGTTACACTTTGAAACTATGATGACAGAACATTATTAATAACCCTTAGGATAATCAAATATAGAGAATAATGTCCAATGTTATTCTAAATAGTGTAGTGTGGTTTTATTGGAATATATTCTATTTCGAAATACTATCGGCAGATGTAGTTTTGGTACATATACATCTTGGTGTAATAACATCGAAAATGCATGCTCAAGTATATATCCAACATAAATCTGGGGCACGATTAATATCCCCTTACTATGTAACTCATTTTCCATTATTCTCAGATATTAATGTATTAATTCCCCTTTTCAATTTGAACCATTATGAAGTATTTGAATAGATGATACTCAATGGTTTAAAATTTCAAACATAAGAATTCATAGATTTAAAGTAAGGAATCATTCCTAGGACATCCTATAAATGATTTCTCAATATTATGTGACATAAAACTATGATTATTATTTCCTTCATTATGATGTTTGATTTTAGTTATTGGCTGTAACATTAAAAAATTATTAATAATGAATGTGATATAAAATACTTCAATTCACCTCTTGAGGAACCAAATGTTAGGGTAAATTGAAAGAAAAATATTTTTTTTATTATTATAGAGCATTCTCAAGATATAAATCATGTTAATATTTATAATGATGAAATTCGTGAACAACGCTCTATTGAGTCCTTCGTAAGGCAACATCTACCTAAATTTTGATTGTTTGTTGATCAACTAGTTTCTAAGAATTATATTTTTTCCTATGACAAGAAAATTTACATTCTAATTTTTTAATAACATAAAAGATTATAGTATCTTTTTATCATTTGAATGGGAAATAAAATCAATTGTGGGATCTTATCAAGAAAATAAGGCCACATAATTAAATTGACTCACTTAAATGGGATGAGTTTATGCAATTATTTTTGAATAATTACTTTCCTCTTTATCTTCATACGAAAATGGAGAAATAATTCATGAGATATTGAAGAAGGATGGTGATTATATTTATATCTATGAGGAAAATATAGTAATACTTGAAAGGTATGATTCTAAAATTTTCATCTAACTTGAATGTAAAAATTTATTAATTCCATAGTGTCCTAAAAACATAGTCTCTAAAGTCTATTATCCATATGATAATTTGGTATATATGAAGTAATAATTTATGTTACTATCATGGGTGAAATGTATATTAGTGTAACCAATCAGTCTAATGGTTTTAATTTGAGAAGAATGGTGGAATGAAATGAAAATTTTAAAAATAAAAAACATTAGAGAAGAAGATGTTATTTATATTATGACCAATATGTGGATGGTAAAAAGTCGGAAATATTATTAAGGGGGTTGATAAGTGGTTTATTAATGGAAAATAAAATCATCAAACAATAAAATGTTGATGTGGTGGGATAAAGAATTTGTGTAATTATGGAGATACAACACCACAAAATGAACCACTCATACATGATATTATTATGTATACAAAAAACAGTTGAGTTTTCCATAGAAATTATATATACTTCTATACTAATTTAAAAAATTACATATTGAGTGGTGCCGATTATGTTTCAATAATTGAAGAAGAAACTCTAGGAAAATATTCTTAGGGAAACCATTCAACTATGTACATAAACTTGGGGTAAAACTATTCTATTTTTCAATAATAGTGATGAATATATATTAATATATAATGATTATCAAAAAAAATAACAATATCATAATCAATAAAATGTAGCATCAACCCCATATTGATGACTTATTTGATCAATAGTATGGATCTCAATACATTACCAAGATCAAACTTCAATTAAGGTATCATAAATTAAGGGTATATATAGAGGCCATATCTAAGGAAAGATACCATAAAATTTAAAAACACTATGAATTTATAGTTTATCCATTTGGTCTCACTAATTCCACTTATATATTTATTGATTTAATGAATATATTTTTTAGGTATTACCTTGATTAGTTTTTTAAAGTCATTATAGATGATATTATTATGTATGCAAAGATAAGGAAATATCATGAAGATCACATGAATATAATACTGAATTCCGTATGTAAGAATAAATTTTACAGAAAAAATCCCATGGGTGAATTTTTGCTACAAAAAGAATAATTTTATTCATATAATCAATATTAATGGTATAAATATCTAACCATCAAAGATATAAGTTAATGACTGAAGGCCTAGACTAAAAAAAGTGACTGAGAAATGTGGTATTCCTAGATTATCTGGATATTATTTAATCATTTTGGTATATCTCTAATAGATATCTAATACAATCACTATGTTAACATGGAATGGATCCATGTTCCTTTGGAAAGAATAATGTGTGTAAAATTTCGAGTAATAAGATAAAACTTTATCTTTTGAACATGAGTTTACACTAAACAAAAATAAATGGGGTATGGGATCTATAATGATGAATGAAATAAGATACTAGGATGATTTATCATGAAAAATGATATGGTGGTAGTGTATGCATAATGATAAATGAAGGTTCATGAAAAAAATTACCCAAATTATGATTTTGATTTGTTACAGAAATTATTGAATTAAACATATAGATCCACTTTATTAAGAAAAAATAGTGTACAAATTTACTAATAATAAAATATTTAGTATATATTAACATATAAAGAGCTGGTTATGCATTAGATAATATATTTAGTGTTAATGAATGATTATGACTGATAAAAAATTCACCACCATGAAAAACTGAACAAGGGGGTAGATGCTCTGGGTCAAAAGGATCATACTATATTATATCTGTTGAGGTTCACAAAAGATATAATATATCAATATTTTCAAAGGATAGTGTAACATCCCAAGTAATTAATGAATAATATATATTTTTATCTATGTCTATTAATGAATTATATAGTGTTTTAGAGGCTTAAAATGAAAATAAATCCAATCTTAAACATGGAATACACTAATATTTTTTAAAAGATTGTTTTATTGCCTTTTGATGGAAATCCATTTTTAAATATATCTTTTGACAATTTTATAAGCTATGTTTGTCAAAATAAACTTATTCTTTATGATTGGGACATCAAAATTTACTTTTTATGAATTTTTGGTATTTTTCTGACAATGTTCATTTTTTAATGAATAGTGAAAAATACTGCATTTTACATCAAAACTGCTTTTTAATCTAATTTATTTACATGATTAGATTATCTTTTGAATTGGTTTTAAAATTAAATTAGAATATATTTTTACCATTTAATCCAATGGTGGTCATTCGGATTAATTTCCCTCTGTAATTGGGTGTAGACTAATGCCAAACTTTTCATAGATATTATTTCAAAAAAAACCCGCTATTTGTTTTGACAACGGGAATTATTTTTAAATCAATTATTGAAATTTCTGTGTTTGGAATTTGGTAAAATGGATTACATATTTGGAATCCGATTGTCCAAATTATGTAATTAAGACTCTTTTGTTTTGGACATTATGAATAGTAACGACAATAATTATCTTTAATTATCTTGATTAATGAGTAATCAGGTAGTTAAAGATAATAAAATGATATCATAATAATACAAAGACACCAAGACATGTGTCCTAAGGCTACTGGTTGTCTCATGGCCGACCATGGGATGCCTTGTGCCAAACTTGGGGGCCCCATGGAATCACTTTTGCGAGAAAGTGACTTTTTACCTTTTTATTGTTAAAGAATGTTAAATGTAACAAAGAATGTATCACCTAAGTAAAATATTTTTAATTTTGTCTAAATAAATTATCTTTTAGACTATAAATATTCATTGGAAAGCTAAAAGGATTTTATACAACATAGTATTATTTTATAATTTTTAGACATTCAATTTATTAAATTAGTTATGACATCATAATGATGCAGCGATGACCTCATTATTTGACGATTTAAATAAAATGGAAAGATAATGTAAAGGACATATTGTTTCTGTGGATGGTGAATTTATGCCTCCCAAAACGATGATTGTTCAACATTCTTTTAACACCATAAAAGGTGTCCATTAAGATGTCACTATATTTATATATGATATATAATATTTTAAATTTTTTCTTAAGCTTCTGTGTTTTTCATTTTGGGCATACCTTTATGGTTTCCATTATGGGTAAATGCGATATCTTCATTTAAGGAAGTGCGGACTGCCGCCCCCTCAAAGTGATTTGATTCATTAATACCATATGTGGGACGTATAAAGGATGGAGTTATGATATTATATATGATATTATACTGGAATTATAATATACCTTTATATCATTATGATTCCATTCTATAAAATACGAAATTGAAATGAAAGTAGCGTTCATGCGTACGTACGGCTTACCGTCTCCATGAACGGTGCATTTCATTTCTTACCTCTAAATGATTATGTAATATTATAAATGCATGTATATACTTTATATATATGTTATATACATCATGATTATAATTCTGGATATAATGGAGACATGAACAACTTGTAATTATAAAGGGTTTATTTTTTACTCCAGTACCAATGATCGTTAAAATGACCGTTATTACTTAAATAATTACATAGTGTTCATGAAATGGAAATAATTGATATAAAAGGAATAATGAACTTGAAAATGGTTCTTAAGCAAGTAGAAATTAACTTAAGTTTATTATTCAGGACATTAAAGAACGATCGAGTCAAGTCAGACCTGAGTTATGGGACTTCATCTCAATCTCCTTTCATTGAGGCATATTTTGTTTTATACAAAACCTTCTTTTATACGGTGTATAAACCCCTTTGACTTTTACATTTATCCAAAAGGAATCTTTTTTTTATACGAAGCATTTACTAAATGACAAAAGGGAATTTTTTTTCATACGTATGTGGCAACAATGACTTCTCCGCCGTCGTGACCATTATTTGAGTTTCGGCTTCCTCTACAAGCCATACCTTTTTTTAAAAAAAGAAAAATAAATACCATGTTTTACTTTTATTTTATTTTGGTATTGAAAATGGTTTTCATAATGTTTTTATATCAATGTGTTTTATTGATATCTTTTGATTGAAAGGTGGAAATGTTATGTTTCTTTTATGCATGTTTTATGTGATAAGATTATGTTGAGGTTCTTGGGAATTATTATGAAGATGGGTGGTTCCGTGATAAACTAAGGGCGGGTGAGCCCGATATAGCTCTCCAATGCATTGGGTAATGTGAAGGAGTGAAATGTTAAAGTTTCTCCGAAGAGATTTAGGGAATATACTGTGATGGGTATTCCAAACGTAACCAAGACAGTTACTCCCTACGTAAGAATGTTATGAATGCCTCAAGTTTCCTTTATGTCTTATGATTTCTATGATTTATTCTTGATTTGATGAGGTATGTTAAAGTGCTTATGTTTTATGGGTAAAGTATGATTTCATTCTTATGTATATGTGTACCCATGTTTCCTTTCCATATTTTTATATCCCTTACTGAGCTTTTTATGCTCATCCCAAGTTTGTTTGAAATGTTTTTCACAGGTCAAGGGAAAGGTATGTGATATGATGATAGTGTCAAGGAAGTGTCAAGTATGAATCCATGTTTTATTTTAAATATGTTTCCATTGATGGGAAAGAAGAATACTATCTTAATGTAACCACTTTGTTTATATGTGGAATGTAATCCAAGTTTTATGATCTAATTCTCTAAAACTCTAAACCCGAAAAGATCCTCAATGTGTAATCTTGTAATAACTCAATATTAAGTAAGGTTTAAGGTTGGGGCCTTATAGTTGGTATCAGAGGTCGGTTTAGATAACTCTAGGAGTTATAATTCTATTAAATGATTATCCAAATATATTTTTTTAAGGTAAAGTTTAAATGATATATCATTTGTAGATTACCATGTTGCTTCATCTAAGACATGTTTATTCAGAATGGTTTTCTGCAGAGGAAATAGGGAAGTAGTGCTAGGAAGGCATACAAAAGGAAATAACCTTCTGAATCATCATCCTGAGATGCTTGGAATTGGAATTGAACAGTTTCTTGAAGTAATGGTGTAGTTGACTCAAGCGATAAATGGTGGTGGTATCCATACACAAGATCATCCAGATCAACCACATAGGAACATGTCAGGGGTGGAACATTTTATGAGGCAACATCGCCCATCATTCAGAGGATCATCTGACCATGTGCTAGCTGAAGGGTGGATTAAAGAACTGGAGAAGATTTTTGATGTCATGGGGTGTTTAGACAATCAAAAGGTTATTCTTGCTATTTACCGTTTGGAGGGTGAAGCAGATCAGTGGTGGTCGATGGTTAAAAATATCAGGGACGCTGATGAGATTGATGCTCTCGACTCGGATGAATTCAAAGGTATGTTTCTTGAAAAGTATTTTACTAAGACTGTTCGACTTAGGATGGAAAAATAGTTCTTGGAATTGACGCAAGAGGAAGACTCAGTGGCTACCTATGAAGAAAGATTCACTCGATTGGCAAGGTATGCTCCAAATTTTATCCGAGACCTTGATAGTAAATTCAATCATTTTTACTCAGGATTAAAGCCAAAACATCGAAGGGCATTAGCTTCTCGTGAGTTTAAAATTTATGAAAAGCTTGTTTGATGTGCTGAGAAGGTGGAAATGGATTTTTATGATGATCAAGTGTTCTATAACAACCAGCATAAGAAGAGACCGTGGTGGCATGAGAAAGGAAAGAATTATTCAAAAAAGTCTGATGGTAAGAAATCTATGTTTCCAGTTTGTGATAAATGTGGCAAAAGGCATGCTGGGGAATGTCTTCTGAATTTTGGAAAGTGCTACCGATGTGGTATGATGGTACATATGGCTCGTGATTGCACTGAAAAACATCAAGGTGAAGGTAAGACCAAATTTGATTTACAATTAGTGAAATGTTTTAAGTGCAATGAGATGGGTCACTATTCAAACGAGTGTCCGACAAAGAGCTTGACTGATGGGAAGCAGTTAGACTACAAGCAGAAAGGGTGAAATCCTTTGCAACTACTTCAGCAGATGTCGGGCCATCAAATGAAGTTTTATGAGGTACTTTGTTTGTTTTTTCAGATTATTCTTGTGTGTTTTTTGATTCGGGGTCCAGACATTCTTTCATCTCTGAAACCTTTTCTAGTAAAATGGGAATACCATCTCAAGAAATGACTCCTGAACTTTTGGTAAAAACACCTGGGGGAAATGTTGAGGAAAAAAGAATTTATAAGAATCTTTCTATCCTTATCTGTGGAAAGAACCTACTTGAAAACCTTATTGTTCTACCTCTAGTAGAGTTTGATGTTATCCTGGGTATGGATTGGCTCTCTATTTACCATACTAAGATTGACTGTAGAGATAAAGAAGTTTCTTTTCAGAAATACTTTCAGTTTTTGTACAAGAATGAACCCTTATTGTTGATAACTTATCAAGAGTCCAAGATACTTGTAAAAGATAGAAATTAATGTTACCTTGCACACATCATTGAAAATAAAGGAACTGTTCAGATTAATGATGTGCCAGTGGTAAATGAGTATCCTGATGTTTTTCCTGATGAGTTACCTGGAATAATACCAGATCAGGAAGTTGAGTTTACTGTTGACTCAGTTCCTGATACTAAGCCAATTTCAAAACCCCCTTATTGAATGGCTCAAATTGAACTTTTAGAGCTGAAGGAGCAATTGCAAGATTTATTAGAGAAAGGTTTCATTCGACCTAGCACATCACCATGGGGTGCTCCTGTTTTATTTGTTAAAAAGAAATATGGTTCAATGAGACTTTTCATTGATTATAGAGCCTTGAATAACATCACTATTAAGAACAAATATCCTTTGCCTCTTATCGATGATTTGTTTGATCAGCTCCAGGGAGCTCAGTAGTTTTCAAAGATTGACTTGAGATTGGGGTACCATCAGCTGAAGGTAAAGGAAGAAGATGTTCTGAAGACCGCGTTCCGTACAAGATATGGCCATTATGAATTTTTAGTAATGCCTTTTGGGCTAACCAATTCTCCTACTGTATTCATGGACTTAATGAATAGATTTTTCCATGAGTTCTTGGATAAGTTTGTGGTGGTTTTCATTGATGATATTTTGGTGTTTTCTAAAAGTAAAGAGGAGCATGAAATACATTTAAGGGTTATCTTTCAAACCTCAAAAGAAAATAAACTATATGGAAAATTCAGCAATTGTGAGTTTTGGTTGCAACAAATTTCTTTGCTTGGTCACATTTTTTCTAATGATGGGATAACTGTTGATCCTGCAAAAACAAACGTTGTTGAAGAATGGCCAAGACCGACAAATGTAATAGAGATTCGTAGTTTCCTTGGTTTGTCAGGCTATTACCAAAGGTTTGTTAGAAATTTTTCACAGTGATCTAGTCCAATGACTTAGCTAACTCGGAAGGGTGTTAAGTTTATCTGGACAAAAGAATGTGATGATTGTTTTCAGGAATTGAAAAGAAGATTGGTGAATGCTCCAGTTTTGGAACTACCTTCCAAGAATGGTGAGTTTGTTATATACAGTGATGCTTCATTGAAAGGACTTTGTTGTGTCCTAATGCAAAATGATCAAGTAATTGCTTATGCTTCACGTCAGTTGAAAACTCATGAGGTAAATTACCCTACACATGATTTGGAATTAGCTGCTATTGTTTTTTCTTTAAAAATTTGGAGGCTTCATTTGTATAGAGTAAAGTGTGAAATTTATACTGATCAGAAAAGTTTAAAGTATATATTCACTCAAAAATAGTTAAACATGAGATAGAGGAGATGGCTGGAATTAATGAAGGATTATGATTGTACAATTCATTACCATCCAGGAAAAGAAAATAATGTGGCTGATGCTTTGAGTCTAAAAAGTAATGCTTCATTAGAAATGTTGTGTTTGGAACGTGATCCTTTGGTTAAGGATTTGATGAACTTTGGCATAGAAGTTGTTGGTGCAAAAAGATCTTCTGTTTTGTTTCAGGTATCATTGAGATCATCTCTATCAGACAGAATCAAGCCATCACAGAAGCAAGACAATGAGTTGTAGAAAAAGGTAGAGCTGGTTCAGAAAGGTAAGTTGCATGAATTCAACATTGATAGTGAGTGTGTTTTGTGATTTGGGAAGAGATTTTGTGTGCCTTGTGATTCACAGTTGAAGAGAGAGTTGTTATGTGAAGCTCATAGTTCTCCGTTTTCAGTTCATCTTGGCAGTACTAAGATGTACAGAGATCTGCGGGATTATTAATGGTGGGATGGAATGAAAAGGGATATTGCTGATTTTACTATGAAGTGTTTGACTTGTCAACAGGTTAAAGAAGAGCGGCAGTTACAGAAAGGGATGTTTCTGCCTTTACCAGTGATAGAGTGGAAATGGGAGAATATATCCATGGACTTCATTGTGGGATTGCCAAAGACCCCTTGAGGTAATAATGCAATCTGGGTTATTGTTGATCACTTGACCAAGTCTGCTCATTTCCTTGCTATACGAGATACTTTTTCCCTAGATCAACTTTCCCATTTGTATCTTAAAGAGATAGTCAGGTTACATGGAGTTCCCCTCTCCATTGTATCTGATCGTGATCCCAGGTTCACTTATAACTTTTGGAAAGGCCTTCAGAAGTCGTTGGGTACTGAATTAAATTTTTGTACAGTATTTCATCCTCAATCAGATGGACAGTCAGAACGAACAATTCAGACCTTGGAAAAAATGCTATGAGCTTGTTCGATGGATTATCAGGGAAGTTGGGACCAACATCTTTCTTTGGTTGAATTTTCATATAATAACAATTGTCATTCCAGTATACAGATGGCACCATTTTAGGCGTTATATGGGAAGCGGTGTCGAACTCCCGCTTTCTGGGATGAAGTGGGTGAAAGGAAGTTGATGGGACCTGAATTGGTAGAAGAGTTGGCAGAAAATGTTTAGCTAATACAGAAACACATGAGAACAGCTTAGAGTAGGCAGAAGAGTTATGCAGACAATAGGAGGAAGGATCAATCTTTTTAGGTAGGTGATCATGTTTTTCTCAAAGTCTCACCATGGAAAAGTGTGATGCGATTTGGTAAGAAAGGAAAGTTGAGTCCAAGGTTTATTGGACCATATGAAATTCTAGAGAGAGTTGGATTAGTTGCTTACCGAGTGGCTTTACCTCCGAGTTTATCTCAGGTACACAATGTTTTTCACGTTTCGATGTTGAGAAAGTATATGCCAAATCCATCTAATGTTTTGAGTCCAGAGGTATTTCAGCTGGAAGAGAAACTATCTTATGAGGAACAACCGGTCCATATACTTGACCACAAGGAGAAATTGTTACGAAATTAGGTGATTAATTAGGTAAAGGTTTTGTGGAAAAACCACATGATGGAAGAGGTAACATGGGAATCTGAAAATGCAATGAGGGATAAGTACCCAATTTATTCGATAAGTAAATAAATTACAGGGACACAATTTTCTAAAGGGGGGAAGGATGTAACATCACAAGTAAGTAATGAATAATAGATATTTTTATCTATGTCTATTAATGAATTAGATACTGTTTTAGAGGCTTAAAATGAAAATAAATCCAATCTTAAGCATGGAATGCACTAATATTTTTTAAAAGATTGTTTTACTTCCTTTTGATGGAAAACCATTTTTAAATATATCTTTTGACAATTTTATAAGCTATTTTTGTCAAAATAAACTTATTCTTTATGATTGGGACATCAAAATTTACTTTTTGTGGATTTTTTGTATTTTTCTAACAATGTTCATTTTTTAATGAATAGTGAAAAATACTGCATTTTACATCAAAACTGATTTTTAATCTAATTTATTTATATGATTAGATTATATTTTGAATTTGTTTTATAGTTAAATTAAAATATATTTTTACCATTTAATCCAACTGTGGTCATTAGGATTAATTTCACTTTGGAATTGGGCATAAACTAATGCCAAACTTTTCAAAGATATTGATTCAAAAAAACCCGCTATTTGTTTTGACAACGAGAATTATTTTTAAATCAATTATTGCAATTTCTGTGTTTGGAATTTTTTAAAATGGATTACATATTTGGAATCATAAGTTCCAAATTATGTAATTAAGACACTTTTGTTTTTGGACATTATGAATAGTAACGACAATAATTATCTTTTATTATCTTGATTAATGAGTAATCAGGTAGTTAAAGATAATAAAATGATATCATAATAATACAAAAACACCACAAAATGTGTCCTAAGTCTACTGGTTTTCTGTTGGCCGACCATGGGATTCCTTGTTCCAAACATGGGGGCCCCATGGAATCACATTTGTGAGAAAGTGACTTTTTATCTTTTTATTTTTAAAGAATGTTAAATGTAACAAAGAATGTATCACCTATGTAAAATATTTTTCATTTTGTCTACATAAATGATCTTTTGGACTATAAATAGACATTAGAAAGCTAAAATGATTTTCTACATCATAGAATTTTTATTATAATTTTTAGACATTAAATTTATTATTTTATTTAAGACATCATAATGATGCAGCGATTACCTCATTATTTGACGATTTAAATAAAATGGAAAGATAATGTAAAATATAAGACCTACACATGTACAAAACCTATTGGGTGGGTATATTTCGAACCCTTATCACCTTAACCTTGAAATATATCAATGTGGGACCTTTAAAATCCGAAACCCATTTGAAAATAAAGTAACATTTCATTACTTTCCAAGAGTGCCCCTCCTCTCCTCTTATAAAAGGCCCCCACCTCTACCTCCTTACCCACGCTCCCAAAGCCTTTATCTCGGCCAAACCCTACCCATTTTGTCTCTCCACTTACCTATATTACTCCTCAAAGCCTCACTTTGGTCAGAAGTATTCCCAAGAAAGCTTTTTAGCTCGAACCAAAGGGAGTTACCCGATTTTAAGGTAATGTTTTCACTTGAGTCCTTTTATTTTATTTTGCTTCTCCAACCCCCTAAAATCTTTTTATTTATTTCTTTTGTAACAACTACAGTATATTCAATATACTAGGATTTTTTTATAAGAAGGATTTGAGCTACAATTACACACACCTACATCTAATGGTTAAAGGACATACTGTTTCTGTGGATGGTGAATTTTTGCCTCCCGAAACGATGATTGTTCAAAATTATTTTAACACCTTCAAAGGTAGCCATTAAGATGTAACTATATTTATATATGATATATAATATGTTTATGTTTTCTTTAAGCTTCTGTATTTTTCATTTTGGGCATAGCTTTATGGTTTCCATTATGGGTAAATGTGATATCTTCATTTAAGGAAGTGTGGACTACCGCCCCTCAAAGTGATTTGATTCGTTAATACCATATGTGGGACTTATAAAGGATTGAGTTATGATATTACATATTTTGTTATACTGGAATTATAATATACCTTTATATCATTATGATTCCATTCTATAAAATACAAAATTGAAATGAAAGTAGCGTTCTTGCGTACGTACGGCTTACCGTCTCCCAGAACGGTGCATTTCATTTCTTACCTCTAAATGATTAGGTAATATTATAAATGCATGTATATACTGGATATATATGTTATATACATCATGATTACAATTCTGGATATAATGGATACATGTACAAATTGTAATTATAAAGAGTTTATTTTTGACTCTAGTACTAATGATCGTTAAAACGACCGTTATTAACTTAAAAAATTACATAGTGTTCATGACATGTAAATAAGTGATATAATAAGGAATAATGAATTTGAAAATGGTTCCTAAGAAAGTATAAATTAACGCAAGTTTATTATTCAGGACATTAAAGAACGATCGAGTCAAGTCGGACCCGAGGTATGGGACTTCGTCTCAATCTCCTTTCATTGAGGCATATTTTGTTTTATACAAAACCTTCTTTTATACGGTGTATAAACCCTTTTACATTTATGTTTATCCAAAAGGAATCTTTTTTTATACGAAGCATTTACTAAATGGCAAAAGGGAATGTTTTTGTCATATGTATGCGGCTACAACGACTTCTCCGCCGTTCGTGACCATTATTTGAGTTTCGGCTTCCTCTATAAGCCATACCTTTTTTTAAAAAATAAAAATAAATACCATGTTTTACTTTTCTTTTTTTTTGGTATTGAAAATTGTTTTCATAATGTTTTTATATCAATGTGTTTTATTGATATCTTGTGACTGAAAGGTGGAAATGTTATGTTTCCTTTATGCATGTTTTATGTGATACGATTATGTTGAGGTTCTTGGGCATTATTATGAAGACGGGTTGTTCCGTGATAAACGGAGGGAGGGTGAGACCGATATAGCTCTCTACTGCATTGGGTAATGCGAAAGAGTGAAACGTTAAGGTTTCTCCGAATAGATTTAGGGAATATACTGTGATGGGTATTCCAAACGTAACCAAGAGGGTTACTCTCTACGTAAAAATGTTATGAATGCCTCAAGTTTCCTTTATGTATTATGATTTCTATGATTTATTCATGATTTGATGAGGTATGTTAAAGTTCTTATGTTTTATGGGTAATGTATGATTTCATTCTTATGTATAAATGTACCCATGTTTCCTTTCCATATTTTTATATCCCTTACAGAGCTTTTTATGCTCATCCCACGTTTTTTTGAAATGTTTTTCACAGGTCAATGGAAAGGTACATGATATGATGATAGTGTCAAGGAAGTGTCAAGAAAGAATCCATGTTTTACTTTAAATATGTTTACATTGATGGGAAAGAAGAATACTATCTTAATGTAACCACTTTGTTTATCTGTGGAATGTAATCCATGTTTTATGATCTAATTCTCTAAAACTCTAAACCCGAAAAGATCTTCAATGTGAAATCTTGTAATAACTCAAGATTAAGTAAGGTTTAAGGTTGGGGCCTTATAGATAGATATATAAATAATGATGGAATGAGATAACTATTATCATTATCTAAATTCTATTCAACCATATATCGAAATTAATATTAAAAATCTATAGAAATAAGATTTATTACTAAAAAATATGGTGGTAATTTTTTACATTTCAACCATGATTTTGATTGAATAATATGGTCAATGAACTTTTTATGTACCCAATAAATACCAGAAAACAAGGAGTTATTTGATGGATCTCATAATTCATCATTCACCATTCTTCATGAGAGTATAAAGATATATAGATATCTAAAAGGGTATTTCTCATGGGAAAATATAAAGTGTGATATTTCAAAATATTTACCTCGGTGATTGGAATATCAGAAACATATGTATAAGATAAAAAAGTATATGGGGATGTTTTAAACATTTCCCATACTAAAAATGAAATTGATAAACATCACCATGGACTTTGTCTTATGAATCTAAAAACAACTATGTTCCATAATGATTTATGGGGTTTTTATGATCTCATTATATGGAAAAAACACTTAATATATATCCAATAGGATTTATCTCTCGATCATATTTCATTAATATAAACTAAGGAAGTAGCAAGTTTTCATAGATTACTGCAATTCTTTGTATCATATCAGGATTTTAGGATTACCTAAAACTTATAGAGAAGTATTCAGTATGATCTAGATTTTATGTTTTGTTTAAGAACTACTTATCATACAAATATAGATAGTTAATCTTAATGAACCATTAAAACACTAATGGTTACATTCAGGCCTTGTTCTATCTATTACAAATGTGGTTGGGATCAAGAACATCTTCTATTTGTGTTTTTATAGAATAACATCTTTCACTGAATTTCTCAGAAGACTCCCTATGAAGACCTCTTTGGATTTAAGTATAGAACTCCAATGTGAATGGACGAAGTTAGAGAAATAAATATATTGGGACCTGATATATCTAAGGAAACAAAAAATAATTTTATATCCTTTTATAAAAATATTAACGTAGCTCAGATTAGAGAGAAAATTAAGTTTGATAATATTTTATAAATTTTGGAATTTGATAGCAGAGAAAAGGTATACCAATGAATCTCTCCATGGACTAATTTAACGTGATTTAGAAAGAACACAAAGTTATTACATAGATATATAGGTCCCTTCTATATTATTAATCAATTTGGGATGGAATCTTATCTCTTAATGCTTCTATCGAGTCTCTCTCATTTTCCCAATGGGTATCATGTGTCTCTCTAGCGAAAGTACATACATAATCCTTCACATATACTTAACAGAGAGTTGATATAAGTATATAATAATATATACTATGATGAATAACTATTTGGGATCATGGATTATATAGTTAAAGTGCTATGAAATGATACTACCCACATACTTAATGTTATTTAGAGGTATTAAATATTTTCATGATTGTATAAGGGAACTTGAGGATGTGATAAAATAGAGATATAATTTTCTTATGAAATTTAATAATTAATAAATTAATATTTAATTTTAAAAGTTGTATAATTTATTGACCTAAAATCTTATGATATGTTTCACTTCATGTAAATTTTAATTCTTTAATACCTTTTTATTAATGAAAATATGATCTTAAATAAACTATAATATTGTATATCATTATAACCTACCACTTAGGTTTGAGTAATAAATATGAATAATCATGTTTTTATATTTTATTATGAAGTATTTATATCTATTTAATATATTGATAAATAAGTACTCGGTTTTTATTAATGTATCTATATACTTTTGAAAAATATATTTCCTCAGAAATAATTTTTATTGTTTTTGTGGGAAAATAATAAAATTAATTACTTCCAATTTTAGAAAATATATTTGAAAAAATTATCTTCATTTTTTAATTCAACATGTAAAAAAAGTATACTTAATTTTTTAAAATTTTAAGAAAATATTAATTTTTTTATTAATAGTGAAAAATAATTATTTTTGTCGAAAATAAAATATTATATTAAGGAATATACCAAGTTTAAATTTTTTGAAAATTGTTCTTAAAGTAAAATTAGTTTAATAATATTAAAAAAACATAATTTAGTTCACCGGAATGAATTTATTATTTAATTTTGATATAAAATCTATTCAGACAGAAGAAATATATTTTTTAGAAAACCATTTTTAAATATTTTTATGGATTTAATTTTAAATTATATTCCACCAATAATATCAACTAAATTTGTTAAAATTGGTTAAATATTTGGAATTATAATAATAAATATTACTTAATATGGTATGCATAATTTTTTTTCAAAATGAATAACAAAAGTAGTAAATTTTCGTTAAGGGCTTAAGGTTAAAAAATGATCACTAAGGAGTTAAACAGATAGATAAGGATGATTTTTAGATTAAAATTGTTTAAATAATATTTTCTAGACATATTTATTACTTTTAATTTATAAAATCTAATATAATTCCATTTAGAATAAAGATAATTGAGTATGAATTTATCATATTATAATCATTTAAGAAATTCTAGGTGTGTGCCCTCCCAACCTATAAAAGTACACCCCTCTATACTATTCTTTACACCAATTTTATCTATATATCATGACCAAAAACTACCATATTATATTATAAACATCCCCATAAATTATATTTAGGTAATTTTCTTCAAAAAATACTATTCCATGGGTCCTTTATAATGGATCTAAAGGAGACCTATCTTAGAAGAAGAAATCATCATACCCAAAATCATTCAATTTACTTCTTCTTAAACCTCGCCAAAACCTATGGTATTCATAATGAAATAACCAATTATGTATATTAAATATGATTTAATGTTATTTTTATTATAGAACCACCAATATCCACCAACTATTACCTCAAATGTGATGTGAATGTATGGTTACTATTTACAAGTGGACTACCTCCACCACATAGCGATAAAAATTATTTTCCCCACCATCATCGATGGATGGTTATTAGGATGTGTCATTAGTTTTTAAATGATAAAAATGAAAAAAAAATTATTTCCCCATTATAATAAAATATCTACCACATCACCTTCCTATCTATTGGAAAATGATAACAACCTTTATGACTATGTGTAGACTACTAACTCCATCAAGTGAAATTATACTTTTTATTTCAATTTTATTTACATGGATGGAAATAGTGATAAATTTAATGAATATATATTATATGTATTATTTAATAATGATTATTTAATGTTAAATTATTATTTACATTTATATTTTCCATCAATTGAAAACTTAAAATTGTGTTCATATGTATGTATGACATACCATCTCTATAAATAGTGTATTTCATTTTTCTCTCTATAAATTTCATGGATGAATCTATATATATATATATATATAATGAATATATATTTTATTTATATACTGACTAATATTATGGATATTATATAACCATGATCATAGTATATAAACTTGAATTACAAAAGTAAAATTCTTAAGAAAAATTAAGCAGTCGACACCCAAAAACAACGATTTAAATAATGAATTATTAAAAAATAGGAAATAATATATAATAAATGGGGAATATACAATATTATGAGTATGTAAATGATTCTAATTTATTAGAATAAAATATTATAATATATTATATAAGATTTAAATTTCTTTTTATGCATGTTGTACTTGATATAAGAGATTTTTTTTTACTTTTACTTCAGTGATACACATTTCATATTCACCACATGTTTCTTTTATGTGGTGTATACACTACCAATAAATTTATTTTTTTATTATTATCATAAAATTTATGTTTATTTATATATCTAAATATAGTTACCTCTTTCATATGGTTTTTAGTTTAATGATACTGAAGTGGTAAGGTATTTTTGTTACAATCTCATTGTTTATTGGGATTCATTATGACCGGGTTTAGAAAAATTAAATTTTCTAACCTATATCTCAAGAATATAAAAAACATTATTTTTCTATTTTTATTTATATAGATTATACAATTTTCATTCAATTTTCTTTATTCAAGAACTCAATAGACAAATAGAATGTTTTAAATCAAAACTTTCATTATTTCCCTCTTCTGTAAAAAATACATTTTTATTATATATACTTGTTTTTAGAATGTTTTCAGTTTTATTTTAACTAACATCAAATAAATTTTTAATTTTAATTTCTTCCATGTTTTTATTTTTAATAAATTTTATAAATGGAGTATTTTTTCTGAACGAGTTACTTCTGACGTTCGAATCAAAAGATAAAAGGAATCATTATTTTTAAGCACAATCCATGAATTGAATTTCCCAACATCATGACCATATAAATAATTGGTTATTCCATTAATAGTATCAAATATTATTTTTAAAAAATATTTTTTCCTTATATTTTTTAATTCATTATATTTTGAATATTTTATTGTGAAATTAAAAAGGGTATTTTTCTCATAAAATATTACAAGTGATATTTTAAAGGAATTATCATTTATGATAGCATGATTTGATGATAACTATGATTAAATGGTAATATAATACAAGTATATCATCATTTTTATTTATCTAGATGTTTTATCATTATAATGATGAGATCTTTATGAAACCTGCTAATTTTTTCATGAATTATTCTATGATAAATTGATAGAATTTTATGAAACTAATTTACATTCTATGGTTAATATATATGAAGAATTAGTAATGCCATTTTTGAACATATATTAACATCTTTATATAATGTGATAGGTGGTTATAGAATTATATTTATCTCTAATTCATTGGGTAATGATTGAAATATCAAGATATAATAAGAAATGGAATAGGTTGTGGTCCTAGTTTAGAAAAAGACTTTATCCACTATGATAGAATTTGTAATGAACCTTGTCTTAGGATATGATGGAATTTGGAGTTTACCCAATCCACTTTGATTATCACAGAAGTGATCCTTGACTATGTACATTATTTTCTATAATTATTTTTATTCCAAAAATTGATTATGTATTCCAATGTTATCCTCTCACGGGTCATGTTCTTTGATTAATTTATAAAAACTGCCAAGCTTGGTTACCTGACATATGATTATGATATTTTATATGTAGGATATTATTTTGAAATGTTAATATCATGTTCTCATACCCTTAAAATAATGATATGTATATGTGATCATTTATATCTCCATTATTTAGCCTTACTAAACATGTGATCTCACCCTTTATTATGTTTCGTTTATCAATGATATGAATAAAGGTTTTAGGTATGATAAGCCTAATAAGTGTGATATTTATGATTAACATAGTTGAAGATTATATTGATCTACTATGAACACATTATTAGGTATCTATGTTTCCAAATGAACTATACCTATATGATTATCACATGGATTTTAATTTTATATAATTAATATTTATCTAATAATTTTAGTATTCATATATAATAATATTGTGTCCCTATATAATAATATTTTGGACTGTGCAGGAGAAATTTATTCTTCATTAACAGTATCTCCATATATATCTAGTGGCCATGACTTCATATACATGTCCCAGTTAAGAATTTTTATTTATAACCTAAAACATATACTAAAAAATGGAATTTAATTCATACATGATGTAACATATAATGACAAACAGATTCATATTCTTGATGAAGGGGAACAACTATTGGTGAACAAGAAAACATGACTCATAAAATTATTGTTGGTCCATTAAGTATTATAATAAAGAAACATCAGATCCTAAAAATGTGAAGAATAGAAAATAAATTAATTTAATTAAATGAAGGAAAAAATGTATGAGACGGAAAATTATTTTGGGGTATTAATGTAACATGACACATATTTCCTTAATTAATGATATAATGTTTGACATTGATAATTTTATAATCTTTTATAATATAATAACAAATAAGGACAATTATATTTTATTACATATCTATAATTATTGATGACTATAATAGCAAAAAATAAACAAAGATATAAAATAAAAAATTATAATGTACACACTAATGTAAATTTTATAGACTTAAAATCTCTAATAAACATCTATCTAGGTATAAAAATTGTTAAAAGAAATAAAATATTTAATAATATAAAAGATATTTTTAAGGGATGTTTCAAACCTTTATATGTGATATAGTGAATGATGGTGTATGATAATTATATTTCATATATATAGTGTGTGAGGGGAAACATGAAAATTAGGATATGATTTGTCACTGACCATTGGTCAATATTTTTTGGCCAATATGAGGACTCAAAATTTAATCCATTGAAATTATTTGATATTATGATTAATGACGAGATATATTTAATTTTTAATTAGGAAATGGCCTCAAAATTTAGTATTTTTTCTTGTAAATTTCATTTATGAGAATTTGTGAGGGAGGTAACATCATTAGCGCTTCGCTGTGACCAATCCCATGCAAATCCTTAACAAAGTAATGTTGGAGTGAAATTGACTACATAAGATATTCGAGTTAGTGGAGATCTCTAATAGATCAATGTTACCACATCCACCACATAAAAATTCCACTATTATGCATCATACCATTAGGGTGTATGTCATATTAATAAGGGTTTATGTATTAAGATCACTTTATTATAAATTGTAATTTTCTTCTACGAAATAAAATATAGTTTTCTTTAGTTATATTTTGACTAGAAATTTTTTAAATGATATATACGAATATGATAAATAGTTGTTAGAATATAAAGAAAAAATTATTATATTTTTTGCAAAAAATATAATTAATATATACTTATATAATTAATTAAGTTATTTTAAATAAAAATTATTTTAAACAAATAGTTTTATAAAAAATAATTTATTAATTTAATTTTTAAAATAATGTTATAATATCCCAATTATTTTTTATAAGGCTTAGAAAGTTTATCTTGTAATAAAAAGAAATATGTTTTTAATAATTTTGTGTTTTTATTTAAAATTAAAAATTTATATATATAAGAAAAAAAATTAAAAACTAATTAATATATACTAAATCGCCTCATCAGAATTAAGTTGTATTGAAATTGTAAGATTTATTTAAAAATCATTAATTTTTGTTGAATAAATCATAAAGAAAATTTGTGGATTTTGTTTTCTTTGTAGCATCATAAATATATAATAACGATCGAATTATGAATAAAATTGAATCCATGGCCAAAAATAAGTAATGTATCAACATAATGTATTTTGATAAATTAAAATGAATTTCAAAACCTATAAATAATATTTCAACGTCTAAAATGGAAATAGTGGTTTTAAAAACATTATTTTGTTTTAAACTATTTTTGCAAGACATATGTAACATAAAATACTGAATTATGGTTTTAAAACATAAATTTTTTAAACAGAGATTTGTAATTTCATAAAACATGATCCAAAAACATGGTTAATCAAATGGTCTTCTATTTCCCATGACCTAGATTTCTAAGACCAATATTTTGAAATTAATAAACAATTCTATTACATTTTCTATAAACACCCATTTATATACAATATTTAATTTAATCTAAAGAAAATAACAATGATTTACCCTCATTTACCCCTAAAAATCCATTCCATGGAATTTTAATGTTTCCAAAAGATTCTCTATGACTTTTAAGAAGTGATCCCTCAAGGTCTAAGATTCCCTTCCTCTTCATTTAATCAAATTACTTCCTCTGTTCTTATACTTATAATTTAAATTTCATTTTCTTATTACACCATTATTATAATTCCATTACTAAAAATATGATTTTATAATAATGAGATACATGCATCTCACTCATTAATAACATTCTATAAACCACATTGTATACTTGTTAAGATGCTGAAATCAATCCTTGATTCCTCATTCCTCTCATTTATGTTATTTTTACCAAAACATATTTTTATTAGATGTTATTAATGCTGATATAACTATACCTCAATTATTTGAAATTTATATATATAAAACATGTATTACCTTTAAATCAATAATTTGGTATTTCTTACTTTCATCAATGATTGGGTATTTCTATGTTCATGTATTTAAACACTCATGCAATTGAGGATATTATATAAAACTCAATGTTATCGTTTATAGGATATTAATGAAATTATTTATTTTGATCTATGTGGAACACTTGGATATTGTTTTATTAAGGGTGGTCCCTGAAATAGATCAAATTCCATTAATTTTGATTTAATCTCTAACAATGATGTGTTTTAAATTTCCTTAGTGAATAAACATGAAAATTTTTATTATAAAACCTTTTTATTGAACCTTGGGTACAATATTATAAATGTATCATTTTTTATTTTGTCCTCTTTTCCCTGCTACGTATCTTATAATAATTATTGTGGTCTCATGTTATGAAACTTGTTTGATCCAAGTTGGAATTTCATTTTCCATTTCTTTTTTATCACATACATGGAATTATAATCAGCATTTTCTATTGAAATATGTCCCCAAAAATTCACTTATAATGAGGGTAATTATATTGGAGTAAAAAAGGAGTCCTCCAATAAGAAAAAATAATATTTTTGATTATGTTTTCCTTCATTACATCATGAATTAAATACCCTGTTTCGAGATATTAATCCTTAAATGGTCCATTTTTGCTATTAATTTAATTTATTTTTAAGGAATTATGAAAAAAACCATGTATTAAGATGTTAGGTTTTCATACATGACAATATATAATAGATTACCCACAAAATAATATAGTAGAAAAATTAGTTTTTATTCCTTATATTTTACTATTAATTCATAGTAGTACACAATGACATATATTTCTATATATATCATGGAAGGTATTGGACTGATATTCATGTGGAAGTACCCTTATCAAATAGAAAATGAATAAAATAGGCTATTATTACACTACATAGTATAAGCACAATGAAGGATCCCATTTTTATTCTTTGAAATATCAATATAAAGTTTTAATATGTTAAAAAATTGAGGATAATAAGTCAATGGTACATAATTTCATATAGATTACTTCCCTTAATGGTTTCTAAGATTCTCATACAATTTGATGGGAGAAAAAACAAGAAATTATCTACTATTAGAATCAAAAAATTATATTCAAAACTCAAATTTATTGTATTTAATTATGTCATATTGATTGTTAAATTGAACCCTAAAATAACTTTCTCCTCATATAACTTTCTATCAAATTGTTCCATTAAAAGATCGCCATAAATAGAGGGAAAACGACAATAAAATCAATGGGAATCATTTTTCTGGATAAAAATATTAACATTAATATAGGTATGATTACATTTTAGATTAAATAGTCATGTATCTTAGATCGGTGGGACCTAAACCTCATAAGAAGAGAATGAGGGCTAAGCACACTTGCATCCTCTCTCTTTATATCAATTTCATCTAATAAACCCAACCAATAAAAATGGTGTGTTTACATTTTAATAGTGAATAAAATATAATAATATTAGACACTAATTTATATATATTCAACCTCTATGAGTATTTAATAAGTGGTAACGAAGACCATATATTCTTCTTTTTTATTTTGAACAGGTGGCTCAACTAATTTAGAATAACTCAGGAAATTGAACCTAGAAAAAAGGGATGATTTTACACCTATATTTAATAACACCAATATGAATCCGACATAATTAAATAAATAAAATTCCTCACTAAATTATCCATGAGATTCATTTATATCAATGTTGATGTAATTTCTATTGCTAAATCCCAAGGTGACTAACTATAATTTGGGTTTGTTGGATAATTATAATGTTTAGAAGTTGGAACCAAGAAAAATTTATATGACCAATTAAATTATCATGGATGATTATTATAATAAAATGATGAAATTAAAAATAATTTAAGAATTTTAATATATGAATATTAAACAGTAATAATGATCATTAAGAAAAAAAAGGAAAAACCAGGGTGAGAGAAGACATCAGTTACCACAACCATCACTATATAAGGATGATTATATAGTCACAATAAAAGAATAATTGGTTGAAACATTTTTTATCTCTCACTAATTTCCATCATGGATAGATATTATGGATATAACCAGATCTAAATATCCAATGAATTCAATTATGAATCCATATTTTGGAAACCCTGATGAATATATTGGGACCATGTAATAATATTTTTCTTGATAAACATTAGGAATCCATACCAATGATACATGAACTATATTTTCATGTCCTTTGTGAAATAAATGGTGTTTTAATATATTTAAATTTTTGTGGTTTAATATTGATAATATTTTGACTATATTTCCATTATTAAAAGAATTTTAAACACATTGTATTAGAAAATTTTTAAGTTGAATTGGACGAAATTCTATTTTAGGGAAAAAAGGAGAATTAATTTACTTTATTATACACTATAAAATAATTTATGTTAACACTAAAAAACCATAGATATAGATGATATAAATCCTACTGTAATAAGAACGTTTTTAGAGGACTTAGGGTATTCCTTTCTTAAATAATACACTTCATAACTAACACCATCTAAATTGTTTTACTCCAAAAATATAATAGATAAAGGTATTATACATTTTAGTAATGAATTTTACAAGAAAACCATCAAAGATCTCATTTTTTTAACTTCTAAAACCACTATTTTTTGTGTCACCTTATATAGGGAGAAAAATCATCCCCTATATGGAAATTGTTAGTGATTTCTTATTACACTTCTTTCAATGGAGAATAGTAAGTGATGGAAAATAGTCTCTACTATATCAATATGACTATGTTGGATCCAATGACTTTATATTGTAAAATTGGATGGTGGGACTCGATATTTACTAGATCCCTGATTTCATATATTTATATATTATAATGCTCAAATGGATCACATTCATCCATATTCACATGAACATATTCTTCAACTACCCTTGAATATTTATGAAACAGTCTATATGAATTAGAAGTAGAATAATACACAATAAATATTCCTTCATATAAATTTGGGTAAAATTTAAAATGGTTTTACTTAGTGTTTAAGATATTCTCCTTGAATCCATGAACCATAAAGAATACAACTTTAGGTTTTATATAATTCCATTACTCATATGGTGTTATTTTAATAAAATAATTTTTAAAAAACTATTTATAATATGGATCTCAGTATTAATAACTTATAAAAAATGATTTCTAGGTAACCTATATTCATTAAATATAGATCTAGACATTCATTTAATAGTTCTTCTTCTTAATTCTACCATTCCATATTTTTGGCATGCTTTATAGGTGAAAATATATGTTTAATAAAAATTCCAAGGAAAAATTAAAGAAATAATTTTTTCTCAGCTTATCCTCTATGGTAACTTTTGAAAGAAATTTTTTTGAAATAATTTTCATTTTTGACCAAATTACGAAAACTAATAAAAACTAAAAAATTATTCAATTTTAAACATTGGAAAATAAAACCATTTAATTCATGAAAATGAACAACTAAAAAAGACAAAGAATCTTGTATCCATGATTTATACATCAGATAGTATAAGGAAATTCAAGTACATATGTGTGAAATGATTACATATAAAAACATTTTTCATTAATTTTAAACAAGACTTGTTCTCATTTACAATGTGATATACATAATAAAATGTCTTCTCATCAATCATATGTATTGGAAGATCTGGAAAACATTTTTCATAGATAACATAGATAATAATAATATATTACATTGACCAAACCTTATATCATAAATCTAGGACTCAAATATTTTATCACATAAACATTATACATTTTTTCCACAAATAAAATTATCCTATAAATTATATACATTTTTTATTCAAGGTTCTCAAAAAACAAGAAATTTACCTTTCAAGTCAAAGATATAATTACTTAAAAATAAGGATTTATGATATCATTAAAGTGTATAGAGATACATATTAGGAAATTCTTGAACACTTGAACTTAGAGATCATTGTTGATTTAGAAAGATTGTGGATCTCCAACTGACCCAAATCCAATATTACTTCTATCATCATTATAACAAATTATAATGAAACCAAAATTAACATTTCATTATACATGGAAATTGGAGAATTTCCCAATTCAAAGTATCTAACAAAAACTATCCATGTACCAAATTTTATTTCCATACCAATGGATTTTCACCAAAAAAATTATCACAAAAAAACATGTTTTACTTCCAAAATTATATTGGCCCATGTAATGTCATCAAACAATGACCAAGGAAATAATACGTTTTTAATAAAGTGATAAAAACCATTAAAATTTATCTGGAATCATATTCTATATTAACATTAATAATCTGAGTATTATTTACGAAACAATTATTATCACTACTTTTTCAAATTCCTAAATAAAATTAAAATATTTTTTAAATATTATGATTCTTGGAATTACAGAAAAAAAATCTTCTATATAGCTTGTAATTTTCACGATTATTAATGTAACATATCATTAATTTTTGTTCACATTAATTCTAAAAAAATTCATTAATTATATTATTTTTATTAATCACATCATAATCATTGTCAATGGATTCTACTTATCTCTCTAAAACTTTTATTTTACATTCATGCTCAGTGCATCTTGAAGTAGTTTTAATAAATTTTCATTTTAATAATATATTTTTTAAACATGGTATTCTTATAAATTAATATAAAATTTTAAATATTATTTATAAATTTTTTATTTTAACATGGATATTCCAAAATTTCTTATAGAATATGAAAATATTTAATTTTTATATTGTTTTAGAATCTTTTAGAATCAGAATCCGAAATAGTAAAATAATAATATTTTACATCATCTTATTTAGAAATAGCACACATATTTAATTTATGAATACAATATTCTTTTTCAGATTCAGAAGATGAAGAATAACATGAGCCTTCTGACAATATTCTTTTATGTTTCCTTTTCTTCTTACATTTTCTTTCATATTAACATTCATTTTTTAATTCATATCCATCTCTATTTTTTAGTTTTCTATTTTTTTATAAAATTAGGTTTAATTTTCTCTAAAAATCACATTAATATCATATAAATTCTATTGAACCACGACCATTATTCATATAATCATTGAATGGATTCTTGTTTCTTTCCATAATTTAATAAAACATATTGAATATACTATATGGGAGATTATGTTTGTCTCTATAATTCTTTTTTTAAATAGTATGAGGGAAGACCCACTTTTTTATTTTTAGTCCATGAAACACCAATTTTAACATGGTAGAGGGAACCCATTACATTTCATATATTCCTAGTAGAAATTAAATCCCCTTACAAAATGGAATCCATCCCAATTGAACTAACCTAGACCATCATTGACCTATGTCCCACTCTGGCTTCCGGCCTCTGTAAATTGGGACATGTCATCATCTGGATAGCCATCTTCATATAACATTATCTCTCCAAAGAATTATCATTACCCTTAATCCATCCATACCTCCTTCCATCATCCCACAACCATATGCCATGAAAATTTCAGGCAATAAATCTCCATCCCACATCATTTTGCATGATCTTTGCTTCCCTAATGCCAACAGACTGTCCCTATCATCCCTAACAAATCTGTATCAATGTATTTCACCACCGCAGAGACCGCTAAGCATCAAATTCATCATTCTAACACCAATGTTTACATATACCAATCCCGGATAGGGTAACATGTTCTATCATGTAATCCCTCCTTAACTTCATAGCATATTTTGGAATAGAAACATCTATAGTTATATTTTTCCTTTTTTATTATTCTGTGATCTCCAATCTCATATTTCATATTATCTTCATATATGACAAGACTGAAAAAATCAATAAATTTGAAATTATTAAATGGATTTTACAACCTGATTATGGTAGATATTTATTTCCACAAAGTGCGTAAAAAATATCAATAACTCTTAATATACTTCTCGAATGGGAGATCCCAAGGTGGTGCACCATTGAAAAATTCATTCAATCATCCATTCCTTGGAAAATTAATTCAACTTTACATTCTAAATGTATCTAATTTTATTTTTAATTTATTGTACCTCAACTATCTGACATTATAAATTCCTAAACAAGTAAGAAGAATTATCTTCCACATTTCATATGTAGTTCCCATTGAGATAAATATTTGAATTCATCATGTCCAAACCCAAAATTTATTACATTTATAGATCATGAATTTAGATTTAGTCATCCTTATTTTTTAGAATCCCATTTTTAGGATTATCCAGGGGAATTTTATATGGATTAATAACCATTATATAAACATTTTAATAGATATTATTCAAATAGATAACCATTAAAGATTTTCAAAATCAATAATTTTCTCTATTTAAATATGGAACTCTGATCGTTGGCATATCATCATTATGTTCAGTAATCAAAATACATTTTCATCTAGATTTTAAAATCATGATTTCTAGATATTAAAATGATTATTCCAAAAGGAACTCCTATGATAAAAAAATTTAAGAGGGAATAATAATAAAGATATAAATGTGGGTTGAATTGTTTCCTTTTAAAAACACATTAATAAAAACTGATCCCCCTTTTGGAACATATAATGTGATATTATTCACAATTCATTTAAATGATTATACCAAGAAAAATAATAGAAATATATATATATCAATTATTATATACTTTTGGTGAATAAATATCCCCTAGTACACTCCACTAATACTCTCTCCATGAGTTTGGTGATTTTCACAAGAAGATCCTTTCCCTTATGATCTCGACAGTTGAGGGCATACAAATGAAACAAGTAACTAAATATATTAAAAGATGACAAAAAAGAAAACCAATATTCATCGTAACACTCCACACATGAGTGATTACAAATAATAGTTATTTTCATTGGTTGGATGAATTCTCTTTGTGGGATCTTAGTTTTAGATGTTGCAATCGAAAAATGTAGAGATACTCATTGGAATAAAAAAATCATTCATTCAAAATCCGTTGGAAGAATCTTTAGGCTACTATAGAAAATGTATAGATAACAAAAAAATGAAAATTAACTTATAAGGAGTATGATAAACATAAATGACTAGTTTAAAATATGCATGTCTCTAATGTGATGTAAAAAAATAGGAAAATGAAAATCTCTTATCTAAATTAAAATATATCTTGTAGTTCAGAAAAAGTGATTTAGATATTTGATATTATGAGAAAAAAAATTCATCTAAATAACTATTATCTCTATATTATATATATATCCATTAATAATAAAAAATAATCTTGATTTCATTTTGGTCAAACAAATCCCTAAGAGGTCCTAAATAAATCATGGTTCTAAAAATCACGTCTGGTTTTAAATTTGAAAATTAAAAAACAAGGAAAATGAGAAATTCTATTAAAAATATAAATTAATTAATAATTTATTAATGAAACTTTAGAAAAATCATTAAACAGTTGTAATGTGATATTTTCTAAAGTTAAATCATATCCAAAATATGGGAAATTAAAAAAACCTTAAATCCCGTAGACAACTAGTTAATCATAGGGGTTCATGACAAATGGATAACCGAAAATGTATAGATCATAATAAAATGGTAAATTCCAAAAGTTGAATTCTAGAGTACGAGGATCAATACCAATATTATGATGACAAAACAAATGTTAGATTATCAATCATAGGGATTATTTATGAATGTTAGGTTCCCAAACCTAATTTTATGTTCAAACATTAGGCTCAAAATATTGTGGTAGGTACTCAAAAATTAAGGCCTCTATACATAATGTTCTATAAAGTTTGGAATTATAAAAAAAACATTATTATTCAACATCACATTATGAATATTAATTCCAAAATTCATTGAACCAATAGAATATATTGTAGAATAAATTTAAACTAAATTATTGGTAAAGAACATCCATAATTCAAGGGAAATAAAATAAACATTCAAAAAAATATAAACCGTAAATTAACTTATTTTAAAATAATTAGTTAAAAAATGAATATTTATGTTATCATTATGATCACTGAAAAACTAATGAGAAATTTTTGTATAAATATTTTTTTGATCAGTGAAAAATGTATCAGAAATATGATATATAGTCCAACTACTCATCAAACATTCATTTAAGAGAAATCATATAGATATATGATTTCAATATAACACTATAATATACATTATATGATGATGGAAAAATAAAATAGATTATGGATTTATAATATTCAACATATAATGGGGGATTATCACATAATAACCTGTACTCTCACACATTCAATCATATAATCACTTTTGAATGGGATAGGGAAAAATATTCCTGTTGAGGTTCAATTTCATTCAATTTATACCACCATAATGATAAAATAATTTATGTAGTGATTTATCAGATCTAGGAATATGGATTTGATTGAATTGATGAGAAAAGTTTACAAACACTACCCAACAATAAGAACTACAAAATTTTGTCATGGAACTACAAAATAAAAATAATTTCTCCTTCTCAATCATCTATATAGAACTCTTATAGGATTTTTGTACGTGTTTGATATATGGAAATAATCCTAAAAACATAATATAAAGTGGTAAAGACCATATTATAAATATAATTTATAAAAAAATAATGTATACCCATTTTTTACTACATATAGGGAGCATATCACACCTGTTAACTGTAAATAAATTCTCTTGAAATAAATTGAGTTGTTTCACATTGTCCATGTGGTTATATTCATCAATATCCAATATATATCAAGATATAAAGTGTACCTACATGGATCTAAATTATTTATTTATTATCTATATCATACAACCATGAATATCTAGGAATTAATGTCAACTCTATGTGAATCTAATCAAAATGAATAATAAACTAGTCATTTAAGATTAAACTAAAATAATTTTTTTTTCATACCACATTACATGGTCCATCCTGTGTGAATGTAAACTTCATAAAATAGTCTATTTCAGATGAAATTAAATGTATAAAATTCACACTACTTAAGGGCTTTAGCTTTTCAAGATTTATGTTTATGTTTATTTGGTATGATATCTGGTATGGTTCAATTAACCTTTAAAAAAATTCATGTCAACCATAAATATTTGTTTCATGATTTCCATTACCATGGGATACTTAGTGATTCATGGGTATATTATTTTAGGCCAATTGGTAGATTACATTTCCAAATTTGATTCTACCCATGTGATGAGAACATTACTAGGCATTATCAGGTAATAATATGGTCTTTCATTAACATGGACCCATTTCAATTTATCCAGGAAATGAGACCATATACTCATTTAGTTTTTTAATTTCCATTAACAAGATAATCACTTATTTAATTATGAAATCAGATGTTTTGTGCTATATTTTCATATGAAAAATCTCTTCATGTGGATTGATTCATATTATTTTAAGATATGTAGTGACACCCAAACCCCATTATCCAGGTCTGGCAATAATTCATTCTAGAGTTACCTTTAGTTCCCTTGCTCTAATGCACTTTTATTACAACATTATGGCCTACAACAAGAATATAAACACAAAATTTTATATTGCATAAAATATTGTATGGATATAGATCAACCAAAATTATGTAGGATGTGATTCTTATAATCATAGTATATATTGTGATGTTGTATTCTTCTCTCAAGGAAAAAATAAAAAATCATTTTGTAATTTATTCCTCAACTCTGTTTTGTTATATGAGTTTTCTAATTTGCATCAGTGTTCATCAAAAAAACCTATACTACAATAAAATAAATTGATATGAAGAACTATATATGAATTTATTTCATTTCTATCAATATAACCACTGATATCTATATGTAATATTCTTTTCCAAACAAAAACTTCACCACAATCAAATACACTTTTTATATATAGGCTACTCATTCATGTCATGATTTTTTATATTAAAATCTCAATCAATATGGAATATTAAATTTGGGAGCTATGCATGGATTGATTATTATTATCAACCACATGTAGTGATTCTTAGATACCATATCATAGAAACATCTAAAAATTTGCTGCAATAAATTTTAATTTTAGTGTGTGCACCTATTTTGAGGATTTCATTATTAGTAATGGTATCACCATAAAATTTGGGTTTTCATTTCCATTGTGTCTATATATTTTTCTCAATATTTGATCAAAAAAATGTGACATTAATCCTTATCCATATTCAGTCAAATCTATATGACTATGAACTTCAATCACACAATGTCAATCCAAATTACATAGACTTAATCAATTATGTTTTGACCACGCATAAAAACTTTTCACGATAACATACTATATATAAAATAAGTGGGATTAGAGAAAATAATTATAATTACTATTATATGATGGTGGAGAAGATATGATAATGTCAAGAAGTATTAAAGTTGGTAAACTAGAATGTATCAGTATTAAGTATGGGACTGGAAGATACCACTTGACTAATACTGAGGTGGATTATACTTATAATACTCTTCTCTTTATTAAACATTAATACATGATTTATTAAATAAAATTAAACTTAATATAACCAGGATTTTCGAGAAGTATAATGTCTTTGGAAACTATGTACATTACATAAACACATAATATGAGAAGAATATAATCATTGAAAACTTCCTTAACATGCTCGCACTTAAAACTATATGGGACAACTTAGGGACATACATATGAAACCGGTGAGATATAAATCCCAGTATGGGAATAAAAAATGGAATAACATGAAAAGAATAATACATTTTAGTCACAATGAATATTGAAAATGTTCAAGAATCATGAACTTGAAAAATGATTCATGATAGAGCATGATAATCAAAAAGGAAACATGGGAAATATAGGAATAACTTAAAATACTTCATCATAAAAATAGGACATGGCCATCTTCTATGTAATTATAATGGGAAAATATAATAAATTTATTAGGTTAACTCTATATCACAAAGCAATGTCTCATGATTCTGAACATTACTCAATGTGTTGGACCGATATATAATTTCAGGCACACCCATCACATACATTCCATTATCATTCTAATATATCCCACATAGATCATAAAACATTGATTCATTGGTAATCATATTTTATTCCATAATTAATTATTGTATAATACATAAATTTTTTAAATATTTAAAACAAGTATGATTTTATAAATTTGAACACCTTTATAGGAAATGGTAATTGTATTAACTATATAATTCTTTGGCATGAAAAATCACAGTGAAAGTTCAATAGCATAACAACATCACTTAAATATTAATAAAATGGGTTGATGATAGATAAACTGTTATCACAAAATGTGGTAATAAAATGGGAAGTAATAGGTAAATTTAATGTCATATCCAAACATTATTAATTGGAAATAGAAGGCATAAGATCATAAATAAACTAGAATAATAAAGAGAAGGTGAGGATCCCTTACATGAGTGTGTGACTCCTATTGCTTGGGGGCTTCTTGAGAAAAAAGGTCCTATTTTGGAGGACTGTAGAGAAGGTATTGAAGAGTAAGGGAATTATATTAGGATTTTTTGAGAAAAAAATTGAGAGCATGGATAGGTTTATATATAAAATGGTTGGAGATATAATAAATATTGTCAAAAATATGTTTTGGACTCTATATAATAAAATAACCAAAACCAAAAATCTCACCCTTCTATTTTCCCATGGTTTCATACAAATGGGATGGATTTTAATTATTTTATAAATAAGAGGGTAGAAATTAAAAAAATAACCTTTAATTTGTGTAAGTGTGTCATACTCTTAAAGAAATGATCTTAAAACCATAAAATATATTAAGGGTTCTGGAGGATTCGTAATGGATTTATAAATTTTTTGTAATAAACAAAGAAGCAACATTATTTTAATTTTAAAACATATATATTTCTTGGATACCCTTTATAGTGTTTATCACCTAACATTTGGGTCATTATGATGTCCTAATACAAAACTTATTTTGATACAGTATTTAATTTCTTCCTGAAAATTCAACTTTCTTCGAAAATTATGAAACAATCACTATTAGACAATACCTGAATTTTAATTCAAAAAATAATATTAATTTTATAAAAAAATCCAAATATTTTTATTTTTACTTATAAAAATAATAATAAACTATTATTAAGAAGTGCTTGGTTTTTTTACAATAATAGTTTTCAAAATAGTATAAAAATTACATTTGATTTCAGAAATATTATATTATAATTTTTCATTACAAAATATTATTTAATAATAATATTTTATTCAAATATTATTTATTTCAAAAATATTTTAATTCATTTAAATAATTTTCATAAATGAATTTGAATATTACCCAAGCATAATATTTATGTTTAATTACATCAAAATAAAAAATAATATAAATTAATAATAATTGGATGAAAATATATTCATAATTCTATAAAAAATAATGTACATACTCATGTTTATAGGTTCTTGATTTATATCCCTTTAATACACAAGAGAAAACACTAAGAGTAAGGTGTATGCTGGTGAGAATTTCAGTCGTGGTTTGGGAAACATGGTTTGGGTCCTGATCTAGATGGTCTTGAACTTCTCCCATAAACAGTTTCACTCATTATTAAGTTATTAGATATACGCTTGGTCTTGAAAAAGGGAAAAAAATTGATTCCATAACCCTCATAAGAATCTTTAAATGGTATTCATAGGGTATGAGCCTACTGGTTGAGGCAATCACTTCCATTGTCGATGTCAATTGGATTTGTTAAAAACCTATATTTAAACTAATAATGTCACCACTATTAAAAAACTATATTATCAATGGGAATTATGCGTAACAGTTTTTTAAATGTAATAGGATATAAAACCAAATAATTTAATGTGTTTTCTATGAAAATAATACAGAACTAGATATTTATCTAAATCAAAAGGGGAATTTTTTTATAAACATTTGGGTAATTATAGTCACCCCCTTAACAATTTTTTCCCTAAAAATTTTCATTTTCCATTGAAAAATAGATGAGTGTAACATTGTTTCATCACCTCATATGATTCCCACATCACATCTTAAATATTTTGGTTTCTCTATATCACTTTTACAAGGTGAATTTTCATATTTTGTAGAACTTTATCTCTATGATATATGATTTTCATCAACCTTTATTCATAGTAATTATCATTCTCCAATGGTACCACCTCTAGATTGAGTACATCTGAGGGGTTTTGTATGTACTTACATGAGAGGGATACGTGGAATACATCATGTTATTGGAATAATTTAAAAGGTAGTTCAAGTTAATAGGCCAGAACTCCGATGCGATCAAGGATCTCAAAGGGTATGATGTATCTATGACTAAGATTTCTCTTCCTCACAAAATTCATCACTTTCTTCCAAGGAGATATGTAGAGACAAACTATGTATCCAACATTAAACTCTAGGTCTCTTTGATAATATTCATCACAACTCTACTATAGACTCATAGTATCCTTGATGTTCTGCAAAATGATCTTTAATTTTTCCAATATTTCTTTAACCATTTAAAATCCCAGAACATTGTGTTCCCCAACTTTATCTCATCATGTAGGTGTTCTTCTCCTCCTCCAACAAAAGGCAATTATAGGGATCTTTTTGGATTCTATAATGGAAACTGATATTTTATGAGAACTCGACTAAAAAAATATGTTGATTGCATCCTCCTTTGAAGTAAATTGAGGATTCTCTAATCATTTATTCTAGTTCTTAGATGGTATACGTATATTGGTCACCATTTTGGGGGTTATAAGTCATGATGAAGTTCAACTCATTATTTAAACCATTCTGGAGACATTTCTTGAACATGTATGTGAATCGTGGGTCTTGATCAAATATAATAAATAGTGTTCATCCATACCAATTTTATACTATATATTCGTGAAAGTTTACCCAATGATAAATCTTATCTAATTCCAATGAATTGTGAAATCTTTGTTGGAAGATACATAACAACCTAGATAGCATTATTCCATCTTGATGTATTCAGAATACTACTGAAAAAATCCATGGTGTTGTTTTCCCATATTTCATGTGTGTATAGGAAATGTTTTCATTATCCCCTTGGATTTTTTCCATTCCAATTTAACCTAATGACATAAAATAAATATTGTTGTATACTCTATGATATCCTTACTAATAGTGTCCCCGTAGTAGCGCACTCAGAGATATCAATAAATATTTTCATTCTAGGATAGATGGATAATTTATAACTCCGTACATCATCCAATAACTCCTTCTTTAAATCATGATTTCATGGCCACATATTCATAACCCAAATCATCCAACCCCTTCTTCATTAGAATTGAATTCTGAGGATTTCCCTTTTATTATAGTATCCACATTAATCTGACTTATAAAATCATTAATATAATCGTCCATTATATTCCACAGGATGGAATGTTGGGAAATAATTTGTGAAATTATTAATTATGTTTCTTCATTTATGATTCCAATGTCTATCCATTCTAAATATAATAAGATAAGATCCCAATCAATTATAATCAATGATGAAAGTGTTGAATCCTTTCTACAAAGAGTGTCTTCAACTTTATTTTCTTTTTGGGTGGTAGTGAATTGAGCAATCAAAGCCTATTATCAGCTATAACTATCTTCATTGGTGCATATTCAACTCTTTCTATGTGAATATATAATTGAACCTTTTTCCATATATATTTATAGTTCTCCCCTAATATATGATGTCCTCATATTTTTGAAGAAAATACCACTACAGCCAACTCTTGATCATACATTGGGTAGTTTGGTTTTGGAATGTTCAACTTTCTGGAAGCACATTCTAATAATTTTTCATTTATCTTTAAAAAACATCCCAATCTCTTATTTGAAGCATCGCTGAATACTATAAAAAGATATCTATATTTGGGTAGTGTAAAAACAGGTTTAGTGATAAGCCTCTTTTCAGGATCCTTCACTCTCTCTTTGCATTCATAATTCCATGATAAATTTACTCCCTTTTGATTTAGCTTTGTCAAATGGTTTGACAATAATGATAAATTCCTAAAAAATCCATGATAATACCCATAAAATTGAAGGAAACTATAGATATATGTCACATATGTTGGCCTTGTCCATCCTTCCATTACTATTATATTTGAAGGGTCTATAGATATAAGAGTTCGTAAGATGATACTTCCCCAGAATGAGATATACATCAACCACAAATCACATTTACTGTACTTAGTATGAATATTTTTCCTTTATTAATGTCTTTAGCATAGTGTTAAGATGATCCTCATGATCCTCCTTGGCTTTAGAGAATATTAAAACATCATCTATAAATTATATCAAAAATATATTCAGGTAATATCTAATGAATATATTCATGAATTCATTAAAGAGTTCTATAGAATTAGTGAGTTTGAAATTAAGTACTATGAACTCATTGAGATCTTACATTGTACGAAAAGATGTCTTGGGGATATCCTCAGTCTTTACCCTAATTTAGTAATATCTTGACAGTACATCCACCTTTTAGAAGTATTTTTCTCTATGTAACTAATTAAACAAGTCATAAATCTTTGGGTGAGGATACTTTTTCGTTATCGTGATCTTTTTGAGCTCATGATAATTAATGCAAAGGTGCATTGACCCATCCTCTTTGATGAAGAGGACTCACACATACTAAGGTGAAACAATTGGTCATATGAAACCATTATATAGATTCTCTTGGAGTTGTTTATTCTTCACCTCAAGATCCAAAATATCCAATCTATATAGTTTCTTTGATAATGGTAACACCCCATATATAATCTTGTTATAAAAATTAACCCGTCAGCTATGAGGAAGGCCTGTCAACTCCTCCGGAAACACATCAGCATATTCTCTAACAATTAGCATGTATTAAAATATGAATATTTCTTTATACTATACCATTTAAGATAGATATTATTTCTCACAGGGAAATAATATAAATTCCATATATGTCGGTTCTAAATAATATTCATCCTCAAATTTTCAATTTTAGAGAATCAGTGGATGATTTTCAATACGGAGAGTGATTTCCTTCTCACAGAAATTTTTCTTTGATCTATATCGGGAAAGACAATAAATACCTAGAATTGCATCAAATTTTATAAAAGGGAGTATCATAAGCTTCACTCGTAATTTTATCTTATAAATTTTAACAGGAAAGGAGTTATATACTTGGTATGTAATAATTTACTCATCCACCATTTTCACTGATTTATCTGATTCCATTATTTATGGTGGTTTTTGAATAGTTGTACTACACTTTCATGATATGAAGGGATTAATAGACCAAAATCAATGCTTATTTTCACTATTCATGAATGAATAACTAGAACACCTACCACAAATTCATTTTCAGGATCCACCTCAGTGGTTTTGATGGAAAAAACTCAACCATGATGCCTTAGAGGTTGTCGGTTGACTCTGAAAACCCATGTTTTTTTGCATTATATTATAAAGTTCCCTATATCCTTGATGTTGAAGAAATTAAAAATTAATTATGGGTTAACTAAATCACTCCTCTCCTCGGATGCATTAGTGGGTTTTCCAATCAATAATCATTTCCAAGGTGTCTTTCCTTCCCACACCTAAATCAATTCCTCACACCCCGTAGGTAATTTCTATTGTGTTTTATTCGACACCTTCAAAAAGTGAGGAGTTTAAATTTATTAGCACCTTTATATTTATCCATCACATGAAATATTTGATCTCTAATTTTTTCTTTATATCCTTTTTATTCCCTTTAGATTTTCCAATTCCCATTTCAACACAGAGGGAACATCAGAAAATTTTCTCATAACATTCAATGTCTTGGATTGCTAGGTCTTCTCATAGACTATGTTTTAGCGTACCAAAGAATATTTCGACCTTGAATTCATGGTAACAAAAAATTATAAGTAGTTTAATGCATGTATTGTGATGTTTTCCAAACACACTGAGATATATCCCTCATCATTTTTCTTAAGGGAATGAAAATCCCTTTCCATTTCAAGTCAGATATGGTGATTAAACTATTAATAAGAAATGTTTTCTTGAATTCCTGCAACTATATCACTTTGATCTCTTCTTAAATATTCATATTTTTCATCAATGTGCTCTACTGATTATTGTCTCCCTCCATATGAAAAATAACTTGTAAAACCTTCTCTTTCACAAAACATTGAATGATTGAGAAGATATTATCATTAGAATTGATCAATTAATCCACAATTAGGGGATCAGATAATCCATTGAAATTTTTAGATCTTTAGAGTATTTAATTCTAAATCTAAGCCTCTTATATTAAGGTAGATTTTGATTCACCTTAGAATCTAGTTTTCTATTTAGAACCTGAGTCATTAGAGAGATTATCGTCATAAATTTCATTATTTGTTCTACCATCAGGTTGGGCATCATAGTGGGGTTGTCATAACATTTCTCATCACATTGGTTATTTACTCAATTACTCCTATTTTTGTACAATTGTTTGAATAAAAATAAAATTAGGTATGAGTATTTTTAGTTGACGAAATAGATAAAGGGAAATCCAAAGAAATTCATGGTATGACTTATAACATACATGTATTTATTAACATATAAATATATAAGATAAAATATATGATATCTGTGATCTATTTTCTAACATTTATTCAAGAGAAGATTTTTTAAATAAATATTGGTTGGTAATGAGGTAAGGAATTTACCAAATCATATCGCTTGAGATTTTTAAACTAGATGTACAGCAAGCCCCATTTTCAAGCACTAGTTCTCGGTTGAGTCTAGCACAATTCATAATTTTTTGGTTTTACCCCTATATACATATATAATAGGCCACAAACACCGTAAATATCCAAATAGGGATGTATTTTCTTGATATAACATGTACTCTATAACTACCAAAATTTAGGGATGTTTTCTTATACATATTCTTATCCCTATGTATTTCTCTAGAGTTTTCTAGTCTAATTCCCAAAAAACTAAACTTATCCTTTGAAAAAAAATATAAAAAATATTATCTTTATTACACATTAATACATTATTTATCACATAATATTACACTGAATATATCTTAGAAGATTAAGATGCCTAGTACCTTATGGAATTATAAACATTAAATAACAACTTAAAAATGTATGAACATCATATTTATTGAAAACATCCATAATATCCATTCAATTAAAACTACATGGGATAACATGGGTACGTATATAAGAAAGGGGTGATCTACAAGTCATGTTGAGGGATTAAACATGTAACTACTTGAATATTATAATACATGTTAGATTATATTCATATCTAAAGAGAGAAATAAATGAGATGTGACATTGCATGATAATCAGAAAGACAACATGGGATTTGTGGCTATAACTTATCACAATGCATCATAAAAATAGGGGAAGGATAACATCTAATACATAATTATATAAAAATTATCATAATGTAATTAGTTTCACTCTATATCCCAACAAGATTTCTCATGAGACTAAACTTTACCCAATTAATTGGAGCGCTCTATAATTTTGGGTGCACCCAATACTTTTATTTCAGTCTCATGCTTAAGTGTCCCATATATATCATAAAAAATGGATTCATTCATCATCAAATTTTATTTGTTGATAAATGAGTGTAGAATACATACACTTATGAAACAAGTCAAATAAGTATAACTGTATAAAAATAAACACCATTGATTGGAAATGGTTATTGTATTCACTATACAATTGTTTTGGCATGGAAAATCCTAGAAAAATTTCATCATCATAACCACATCACTAAAACATTAATAAAATGGGTTGATTAGAGAAAACGATATATCTCATCAATTGGGAAAAAAATAGGTAGTAATTGGGATATAGAAAGAAATATATCCACATTAAGAATTAGAAATTGAAGGCATAAGGTAATAAAGAAACTTGTATAAAGAAGAGAAGGTGAGGATCTCTTACTTGAGTGTGTGAATCTAAATGTTTTGGTGGGGCTTTTTGAGAGTGTTAGTGATCCTTATGAGGAATATCAATAGGATAGGTAAGAGAAAGGACATGTTAAAATTATTCTAATTAAGATAAATGGGAGCTTCAGTTGAATTATATATGAAATAAAAGAGTATTTCATTAATATTTCTCAAACATAGGATTTGGACTCTATATAATGAAATTACCAAAAACAGAAACCATCAAATTATTTTTTCCCATTTTTTATAAAAATGTGGAGTTGTTTTTATTATTTAATAAGAACATGTTATGAACATAATAATACAATAACCTTTCTTATGTGTAAGTGATTCATACTCTTAAATAAGTAATTTTAAAACCTGATAATATATTAATGGTTTTGGAGGTTTCATAAAGGATTTATAAAATTAATAAAAAAATCATCATTGGATAGTTTTGAAATTTGATTAAAAAAATAGTTTTATCAAAATAATTTTTCAACTATGTGCATTTTTTCTTTTAAAATAACAATTGATATTTATTGAGAAGTGTTGGGTTTTTTTATAGTAACTATTTTTAAAACCTTAAAAAATAACATATGACATCATAAAAATTATTTAAAAATTTATATTTATTAAAAAATATTTAATAATATTATTTTATGAAAATATTTTTTATTTCAAAAATCCATTAATTCATCAAAATAAATCCATTAGTTGAATTTCATTATTACCAAAAAAATATTAATTATGTTTTTTTATAAAATATTAAAAATAATATAAAGTAATAATAATATGAAGAAAATATATTCATTATTTTATAATGAAAAATATTCATACTAGTATTTTTAGGGTATTGAAACATATACCTTTAATACAAAATCTAATTCCTTAAGAGTGAGGCGTGCGATGGTGAGACTTTCATGGGATTTTTATTTTGAAAACATGGTTTGGGTTGTAATATCGATGAGCTTGAAATTCTCTGGTAAATGGTTTCACTCATGCTTAAGTAATTGGATCTCATCTTGTTATTAGTCAGGGGAAGATCCCAGGGATGCAATTCTCCTTATAACCTCTAATAAATGGACATTATAGGGTATTATCCTACCAGTTTGGCCATCACTTCCATTTTCTATATCAAGTGGATTTGTTAAAACCCTATATTTATACTAATCATGAGATTCATGTTCAAAAGTTATATTATAAATGATAATTAATAATAATGGTATTTAAAATCCAATATGATATTAAACCAAATAATTTAATGTGTTTTCTATAACAATAATACACAAAAAGAAATCTAATTTAATTAAATTTAAAATTTTATATATAACCACTCAACTCATTACAGTACTGAAAAATGTAATTATATAATGTTTTCTGAAATTTTATTTAGAATGTTCTCTTGGCGGTTTTGTAGAAAAGATAATACATAATATTTTTAAGGATACTAAGTAAGAGTAAACATGAAATATATTTATAAGTGTTAATATTTAATTTGAAGCATGAGTTAATGAGGCCCATACCATTGATGGATAAGAGGAATATACTTGAATATTTGGTGCATGGTTTCATTAACTTATGATGCCCAAAAATCACATTCTTCCAGAAGTTTCTTATATGGGGCTTTGATGGTACTTTGATATTGAATAATGATTTAATTTTTTTAAGTGAGTCTTTGTCTACAAGCATTAGGTTGGTGGGCTTTAAGCTTTTACCCATATTCTTGAGGGTTTAAAAGTGTATTTGGTCATACTGATTTTCTACCTTACTGATTTTTTTGTTCCTAAGTAAGTAAACTTGAATTGTGCCTTAGATTAATGTGTGAAACCCTATATAGAGATTGTTGGGTTCTTTTAGGTTTGATACTGGAGCAAGGGCGACCTTTGAGTTATTCCAAACCCTTAAGGATGGTAAAATATTTTGGAAAATGTTGAAATAGTATAATTATGAAAGTGAATGGGTTTGTAATTGTATGTGGGTATGTAGGAAATGTTAATATGACAATTGAAATGTGCAATTTGTTTCTTTTTTGAAATTCATGGTAGGATTTTAAAATGCATAAAAGGATTTGTTTTAAACAATGATTTTTGTATAGTTTTTAATTATGTAAAATTATGTTTTGAATGTGGGTAATATTTTAAAAATGAGGTGTTGACATCATGTTTATTTAAAGAAAATTATTTTCTAAATATATTTCAAATGTTGATTTTAAAAGAGAGGGGATCACCATTTTATGAAAATGATTAAAAACATGTTTTCATGGTTATAAATGGGAATTAAAGTATTGGGGAATTTTGAGTATTTTACAATAAGAAGAGCCATGTTTTTGTGGGTGGATTAAAGATGATTTCAAAAGAGTATTTTGAATGATGTTTTATTCTATGATTTGATTTTAAAGATCCTTTGATGTAATATTAATTGAAATTATATATAGGTTAGTGAGATTGAACCCATGAAAATTATGTTGGTATGTTAACTTGGTTTATTAAATGAAATAATTGATAAATGGTTTTAGATGATGACATAACATAAGGGGGATTTTGTCATAATTTTATTATGTAAAATGGGTTAAGGTATAGAATAGATATATGTGATAAATGAGTTGTGATTGTAAATGGAATATGTGTTAATGGTTAATTCCTTTTAAATGGGATATGCTTAATATTTAATTGTTGGTAAATAGTGAATTTGATAAATATTTAAAGAACAATGTGCAAATGGATAATAGTAGTGTGGGGTATTGGACTGAGGACGCTCCCCCGGGTCAGCCCGACTAAATCTCAAGGCCAATCGATGTATTTTATGGGTTATAGAGTTAGACTATGGCTTTATGACCCTAATGAATTCAAGTTCTATTCACCTTTACTATGGCTCCAAGGTGAGGTAATGCACCTGGACTGAGGCTCTAAGGTGAGGTAGTTCACCTGGACTAAGGCTCTAATGTGAGTTAATGCACCTAGACTAAGGATCCAAGGAGAGGTAATGCACTTGGATTGAGGCTCCAAAGTGATTTAATGAATATTTTTGATGAAGTGATTATCCATGTGAGTTAGGGAACTTGTGAACTTATGCATAGTTTTTATGACTGACATCGGTCGTAGAGAGTTTGGTGAATGTTGTTAAACCATGGATCTCATGTTGAAAGTGAATAATGTGACCCTAGTTAATAAATGTGACATGGTTTATTTTATATTCATCATCTTATTCTTTATGTTCTTCCATACACTATCTATTCAACTAGTTATTTCTTTAGACACTATAAGTGGTGTCCTAATGAGTTGTACTCACACACTTCATGGGCCACAATGGGACTTTGGTACAAGAAAATATGCAACTTGTTTTCTAGTACAGGTTTAGGATAGTGACCTAGTATTTGTATTATGAATGGGCTCATGGGTTTGATCATGGGATATCATTACCATGTAAGGACTGAAATTTGGTTTGGGTTCTTATGTAGTCTTGATATTTTTGGCTATTAATGTATGAATGCATGATATGTCATTGATTTATCATATTGTTAAAGTATGTGTAACTTGGTTACTTATTGGAATTTTTCATATATTCACCATTATAATTCCTACTGGTCATTTTCTTTGTTGAAATTATTTTCTATTGTAGTTTCAATTTTCTAAGAGGATATAGTAATTTCATTCTTCCTTCTATGACCTATACAGCTCGTTGGAAGCCTCTGAAGTATGAGGAGGCACACTTAAGGTCTTGTGAAAACCCAGATCAACTCACTGATAATACTGGATCCTGGTAATGGGATGTTATAAAAAAGTATCATAGGAGGTGTCTTTCATATTTCTATTCATGGCATGAAATACAGGGGACTTTGATCTTTTTGGTTTGTGTTAATGAGCTCATGTATGGGTTCCTATAAGATCATACATAGGGGAAAACTCAAGTTTCCATGGGTGGTAACTGACGTTATGTTTTGTTCTTTTACCGTTGGCTGATACTTCCACCTTGTGTGGTGAAAATGGATGTGGTTATATTGTTTTATGATGTATTGTATCTTGTATGGTATGGAAAGAGAGGGTGTGGGAGTTCATGAATAACTCTAGGTATATAGGGTTGATAGGGCATCCTGATGTATCCTATGATTGATTTTTGAAACTATATTTAGAGTAGAAAATTTTTAAAAATTTAGTTAATGATAGTTTTTTCCATGAAATTTTTTTAAATTTCAATTTTAATAAATCTTGTATTTATTTTAATTGTGCATAATAAAAAGTTTTTTGAAAGTATGAATCCTTTTGTTTTTAAAATTAGATGTTTTCGAATGTGAATCATTAGGTTTTAAATGGTAGATTTTATTAAAGAAGGGAAACATGAATGGTGAAACCTATATGGAGACTGGATGTAGGTATCCCAAGTGTTGTGAGTAGAATCTATGTATGGGTGGTTTGGGTTGAGAGTTTCCTTGATTTAGACCTTAGTTATGGGTTTTCAGGCCTTGTTGGGTTTTGATGACTAGATAAAGATATGTTCTTGTAGAACATTCAATTAGGTTGTGACTTTAAGGTTGTGAATTTTCATCTAGTAACGCGATTTGTTAATCCTTATTGTTTGAGACCTTGTGAGTTGTGTTTTGTGACCCCAGAGTTGGTTTTTTCCCATAGTGTTGATGTATGCGTGTGAGAATATTTTGTGAGAAACCTTTAGTACATGGATTCTTTCATGCATCTGAAGTAGTTTGTTTTTGAATAGAGGAAGGTTTACTTTCCATGGGTAGTGACATATTGATGTTTGATGTGTATGAATTAGATGGAGATACAATGTATTCAACTTTAGGTGACTCCATTTTATTGATTAAGATCTTTTTGAAATTTTAATTTTACCCATGAGAAGGGTCATCCTAGTTGTGAGTTCCTTTAGGTGCGTATGGAAATAGAAGACATTTTGGACTTCAGCACGGGAACACATAGAGTTTTTCTAAGAGTGGGTTTATCCTAGAGAGATATGTGGTAATTCTAATGGCTTTTAGATATAAATCAAGTTATGGTTATGAGTTTATATCCTTGGGGAGTAAAGGGTGACCTCGAGGGAGGTTAGCCTAGTGTTTTATGTGCATTGGGATGTGAAGAATGTGAGGATTATCTGAAGAGGAATTGATGATTTGTAGTTGATTTTGATTTGTTTTTGGTAATTTTTCATGTTTATGTCATGGTTTTGTTCTCAATAAAGTGCTTGAATGTTTGTGATTTTCTTTAAGATCGATTTCGGTAGAGGTAGGATCATTCGTGTGCCTTGCCCAACTCTGTTGATAACGCTTTAAGGACTCAATGTTGAAATTTTACCAGATAAAAAAATGGTGAACAAAGCTTGGATGGATGATTTTTTGTGGCAGTGACACCCTGAGTAAAGAGTGGTCACGTTTTTGGGGTTGTTTGCATGGAAGGTTGGGTTATTGGAATGGAACATTGAGAGTTCTTTTATTCCAATGAAGCTGAGGGGAATAGAGACATGCTTAGTTTTCTAAGTGGATGTTGGGCCTAGCTCTGCTAATGTACGACTCATGTGATTTAGATTTGAGACAAGTTTATCCCCACTGGAAAATTTGAGACTTTAGGGGTTCTGATGAGGACTGGGTTTTGGTCTTATGATTGAGGTTCATGATGTCATTTGGAATATTTAATCAGGTGGCTCAGGATTAATCACCATTCATTTTCCATGAATCCAGTAGGAATTATTTGTTATAGAGTAAACCTTTTTTTAATTAATGTGATGGATAATTGTGTTTATTTTGTGAGTATCTAGAGTCATGATCAAAGAACCTTGGAGGTGTGGTGGTGATATTTCCAAAGAGAGTTTTGGTTCACAGTTACTTGGTATATAGTCATGAACGTGTGGTGAGTTTTGATGGAAATATCACTTGAGTTTTGGTGACTAGTTTTTGATGAGATGTTGGTGGGCATGGAAGCACAACACTTTTAATAAGTCAAGGTGTCCCCGTACTGAGAGGTAACCTCAGTGATGGATAATTTTTGGTGGTGTTTATTGATGACTTCTTTGGGTACTTTTGTCAAGTGACTATCATTTCCAATATCATAAAATCATACTAGGTGCATTGAGAGATCTCTGGCTTTATTCCAAGTTACTTAAATCTATTTTGGTTGAATATGGGGCCTCTTGGGGGTTACTGTCATGGAGAAATATTTGTGTAATTTATGGTGGGATGTCAAAAATGAATAGTTAGTGGATGAGGTCCTTGCATTGGATCGAAGGTCGATTGATGTCATGGGTTTTGTTTGTGAAGGGTGGGAAGGGTTATAGTTGTTTTTTGTTTTCTTTTTCAACAAAAATCATGATGATAACAACTATGTTTTTAAGATTAACTAATTTTTGAATCATGGGCCATGGTGGTTGGGTTTTGTTGAGAAAAGAGATGGTAATGAAACTCCTAAAGTGGGGGGGGGGGTGCATTAGTGGTAGAAGTGTGGTGGAGACTGAGGAGTGGTTGTTGTCACATTGGGATACCAATGAAAATCCTATGACGTATATGTTTAGGATCATCAAGAAGTCCATGTTTTCCATGGATGGGGTGTGCATATGAGTCAAGCATTGGCAGGTCACTTGAGGTGTTGTTCAATGAAGTATGTGTTTCTCATGATATAAATGCCGATGCATGTGGTGATTCATGAATTTGGTTGTAAAAAATGGAGTTGTGGTGCTAAAATATTATAGATAGGTGAGTACGGACTTTGGTAGGTGTGTTCAAGTAGTAATGTTACTTAGGTGTGAAGGCACCTTGTCCAAGTAAAGTGGTGAGGTTCCAATAGTGAAACTGTGGTTTATTTAAGGATGATTCCGCTATGGAAAATTTGGATACCAATGATGGTAGGTGTTCTTATGTATGTTTGATCACAGTGAGTTAGCTAATCATCGAGTTAGTTTTGAATGTGTAAGTAGAGGTTATGGTGATCCTATTCGATGGTACAAGTTCAAAATACCAGAATATGGTGATAGTGATATAAGGTGTGTGGTGGGGGGAACTATAGTGGGGGGTGTATAGTTGATATAATGACTGGTATTTTAGTTCATGGGATCAGGTAAATTCCATCTTGGTGTTTTGGATGGTCAATGGGAGTTGGTTAGAGTTTTGACAGGTCGACTTCCTTGATATAAAGGTTGTTCTTGGGTTTTATTTTGCGTGTTTATATATGGGATAAGGACAAGGGCCTTGAGTTTTGGACCTATATTGGTTGGGTAATGATTTTATATAAATATATTTTTATAAGGTGGTGTCAATCTTGGGACACCCTTTGAATTTTGAAAATCGGGAAAGATAAAGCCATGTGATTTGGCCCATGAGTGAGGGAGAGGATTGAGTCGGTAGAGTGCTGATTGGCTCCTCTAAAGAGGTATGAATCTTTTAATGATGTATCCTTGAACCACAATTTAGGTATTTTATCCTTTTCTTCTATGGGTTTTTAGGGTTAAGGTATGATTGGAGGAAGATTCGTCCCTTGTTGAGCCTCAGGTTTATGATTATAAATCATATTGGAAAAGCTCCTCAGGATAGAAATATTGCTTATTTTTAGTGTTGTGATGAAAAGGTAGAGATATGGAGGAAAACGAGGAGGATTAAGTTAATAGGTGGGCTCTAAGGCCGTAACTTCTATCTCATATTTTGGTGATTCTTGGAAATGAAACACAAGGATGATATGTTTTATGGTGCGGAGATTGTAAGAATACGAACCTGGGGTGAGTATTCCTGGCTTAAAAACTATCTATGGATAAATTAAAAATTATTTATTAAATGTTTTCCAAATTTATGGGGTCTCTTGGAGTGTTTTAGGAGTGCGTGAAACGAAGGGTGAGGGAAAATTCCCATCCAGTGCTTTGTGAGTGGTTGGTACATATTCAGTACAAACTAGGAACCCATACATAAGAAAATATGAAACCAAATATCCATGGGAGAGGTAAGAACATGATCTCCACACAATTTTTCCAATGATGTGGTTGTCCAGCTAGACCATGCATCCTGGATCCCATATTGGGTAGAGGTATCCGCAGAGTTGGTGAATGGTTTTTCCAGACCTGTTTCCAAACCGTGTGGCCATTAAAATATGTATATTTCCACCCCCCCCCCACTCAGGCCTTAAGGGGTATAAATTTATTTTATACCCCATTTGACCCCAACAAGCTAGGTGGATTAACGGGAAGCCTTTTCCTATAACATGGATATTTCTCCCTTGATTCATAAGAATTTGGAGTGCAGTTGGTAGTGGACTGAATCTTTGGGCAAGTCTTTAACTATATTTTCATCCATTCTCTATAAGAGGCATGGTGTTTGGTTTCCTATCATTCTAAATTTCTAATACTCACTTTTTATAAAAAACAATTGGATAGGTATTTGATGGCTGTTTGACTAAGAATAAAGGTATTTGTTTAAACAAGCGGTTTTCAATGATCATGACGTAGGTGGTCATGAAGGTTTTCTCATAGACTTGATTTATTATATGATTATTTGGTTGTTCCAATTTACTTATTTACTATGTTTTGTGTTCCTCATTAAGAAAATTTATATTGGAACTCAGATTGATGTATGAAATTCTTTTAAGGACCATGTTGGGTCCATTGATGTTTTAGATTAGACCTAGGTCTAACCTTGTGTTAGAAAACCCACTTAAGGTTGGTGAAATATTTTTTAAGATGTTTCAATAATGTAATTATGAAACTGAATTGGTAGAGAATTGTAAGTGATTATGTAGTCAAGGTTAATAAAATTTTTGAAATGTGGAATTGGAATTTTGTGAAAGGACAAGTAGGATTTTGAAATGGATTAAAATAATAATTTTGGACTTTGATCCGGTTATGGTTTTTAATGAAAAGGAACAATGTTTTGAAAGATGGAAATGTTTTAAAAAGGAGTTCTGACCTCATTGTGATAGGAAAATGGGGTTATGTTACTATATCTTAATGGTGATTGGAAATGAGGGTGGGGTTCTCCTTTGTTGAAAATGATTTAAAATCCATTTATATGGTGGTAAAAACAATAGAAATTCTTTGAGAATGTGGTGTTTTTTAGAGAGTAAGACTCGTTTTTTAAGGGTAGATTAAAGAAGATTTCAATTGAGTATCTTGAATTGTGTTTTAATCCATGATTGGATTTTAAAGATCTGTTGAGACCATATTAATTAGAATGATATATGGGTTAGTGATATAGAACATCTGAAAATTATGTTGGCATGTTGACTTGTTTTATTAAATAAAATAAGTGATAAATGTCTTTTTTTGATGACATAACATAAGGGGGAAATTGTTAAAATTTGATTGTGTGAAATGGGTTAAGGTATGGAATTGATATATGTGATAAAAGAGTTGTGATTTTAAATGGAAGATATGTTAATGTGTTATTAATTATAAATGGGATATGAATAGTGAGTTATGGTTAGAAAATTGTGAATGTGATAAATGGTTAATGATTAATGTGCACAATGCTTTATGGTACTATGGGTTGTTGGATTAAGGCTCCTCCCGTAGATCAACCTGGATAATTCTCTAAGGCCACCAATGTATTGCATGGGGTTGAGAGCTGAACTAAGGCTATATACACGTAATGAATTCAATTGGTATTCACCTAGAATAAGGCTCTGATGTGAGTTAATTCACCTAGATTGAGGGTCCAAGGTGAGGTAACGCACTAGGACTATGGATCTAAAGTGAGGTATTACACCTGGATTAAGGCTCCAATGTGAGGTAATGTACCTAGGCTGTGGTTCCATGGTGTGTTAATGAATATTTTACGGTGGAGTGATTATACCTAGGATTTAGGGAACTTCACCCCTTATGTGTAGTTTTTCTGATTGAGAAAGGCCTTAGTGAATTTTATAAATATTTCTAACCCACGTGAGTAATGATAAAAGTCAAAAATGTGACTCTTATTAATAAATGGAAGATTTTTTATTTAATTCATCTTGTTATTCATTATGTATAAAAATAAAATATCTGTTCACAATAGCTATTTTATTAGACGTCATTACTAGTGACCTACTAAGTTGTACACACACAGTGCTCAGGCCGCCATGGTACATCATCACCCAATTAGATGATAGTTGTTTTCTATTTCAATTTCAAGACATGGAACTTTTATTTGGATTATGCATAGTCTTATAGGTTGGAGTATGGTATTCTAGGACTTTTTTGGGAATCGTATCTCAGTTTTGGTTCTTATGTACTCTTGGAATAATTTGATTTTAATCTCTAACTACCTGGAATGTTGTTGATTCATCATATCATTTGAACATTTTCCCCTTGGCTTCTTTTTGTGTTTTCCCATTTTCTAAACATTTTGATTCATGCAGGTTCATTTATTTATTGATATGATTTTTTATAGTGTTTTCACTCAGATAAGGGGGAATAATCACCTAATTTTACCTTCATTAACCCACACTAATAGTCAGAAGCCTCTTGCATATGAGGGGGAATGCCTGAGGTCATGAGATGTCTTGAATCAGGGCACTGATTATAGTGGCTCCCATGTCAAGGAAGCTACAAAAATGATTCATTGTTTGATGGATTCAATGAAGGATATATTTGGGTATGTGGTTTTTTTTCTTCTCATCACTCTTGAAAACATTGGATGTGATGACCAACATGGCGAGCCATGTAACACCCCAAACCAAATCACTAGGTCTGATTTTATGTGACACATGGCCTCTTTACTACCTCCCAATATACAAGAGTTTTTCAAACAGTGGAGAGGTTCTAGATATGAAATGGAGAGACTATACAATCAGAAATTAATTTCATACAGAGGAAAATAACAATATATACATAATCCAACTAAACCACACCAAGTCCATGATGTAATGTTTTACATGTCCTAAATTATGAATTCCATCGTTATGAAATAGATTATTGATGCCCATGTGATTAATTGAATAATTATTTTATCTATGGGTATGTTTTATGAATATGTATATATTTATATGGCATTATTTTATCATCATTTATTCCTTCCATGTTCTTCTTGGCTCATTTATTCCATGTTATCTTCCATTGTATGCATAACATTATTGAGCATCAACAGTCACCACTTTACCATGTTTTTCATCTTGAGAAAAATATGATTTTTATTATGATTTATGTAAAATAATATTCTAGAGTGAATAAGGATGTTATCAAACAAAATAATATGTTGTATATTATGTTTCCAAATGTAAAATTATAATTAATTATATACATAGTTTTATTTCAGTACTAAACAATTAATTCTGTTGAGATGTGATCGCATGTATTTAGTACTAATGAAATAATGTTACCCATGGATCTGGTGTACTAGGTTTTTCGTAGTTATTGTTCGAAATATGAATAAATTATATACTGTGTAATTCACCATCATGAACTAACTTATAAACCAACTCCATACTCTCAATCCACCTACGTGCAGAACCATAGTGTGCATACTACATGTGCCCAGTTCTATACCAATTCAAATAAATAGACCAATTCCCCATTAACTTGAGGATATGATTCCCAAAATATATAAGATATAGATAAAATGATTTTCTTAAAAAATATCTTCTAATTAAAAATCCCCTTTTTGTAGCCTATGAAACTTTAAACAAATGATAAATAACATATAGGAAAGTGAATTAAGTAATCTTCGTGAAGAAACCTTCAAAAAGAAAACTTTCCCTTTATTTTTCTTGTACTACGCTGAATGACCCATATCATCATATATAAAAGTGTGTGGTTCACCCAAGTGGATTAATAAAAAACCCCAATCACTTAGTCCAATCCATTCTTAGGTATTTAACTTTGGAGACCTTCACTCAAGGAATTTCTTTTGGTGTCCCATTTCCAGAGGTATTATAATTAAGTAACCCTTTTCCCATGGAACATAATTTTGGAATCCCTTCACCTGAGGCACATCACATTAGAGACCCTCCTCCCAATGACATATACAAGGGATATTCATAATTAATAATCATTAATTTGTCTGAATCCATACAAAAATAATTAAAAATAAATATCACTCGCTATTTTTTTAACATAAGGTTTTTATGTTTAGAATAGTTTACATGATAATGAAAACATTCAACCATCACTTCTATTTTGTAAAACAATTCAGGGCCTACTCAAAAACCATTGAATAAAATTTTTTAATCCATCTACACCAATGTGAACACCTTTGATATGGATTCTATTGATATGTAGAGGCTCAATAATTATCCTACCAGATATAGTTAACCCTCATGGGGATCTCAATAATGGATTCCCCTGATAATGATGGTCAATATAAAGAGGATATTGGAGAAGTCTCTCTAGGTTCTGTATGCTCAAACTAGAGTATGAATCCAGTTATTGAGCCTATGTAATCATGGTTTTCCACTTAGTGTATAATCCCCAAGATAAATTCATTGGATTATTTGATAAATATAATTTATAAAAAACTATAAATGGGGAATCGTATTTTGGAATCATATATACCAATTATTCAGAAGTGCTAGTTTGATATAATTCATCCATGAATAAGAGAATCTTATTATAAATGTGTAATCCCCAACACATATTCATCATGGAGCCATATTCCCCTGGATCCTAGTCATCCATTAATATCCACTAGTAGGTGGAAGGATAAAATACATTTAATGGTGTTCATTTTAGTTGTAAGTACAGATGTACAACTCAATTATGGATTTCAATACACTTAATGAGAAGTAATATAGAAAAAAGTAAAGCTCGGGTATGATTAATCACTATACTATACTTTATTTTTAAACTATTAATGACAAAGATATCCATGTATCCTAATTTTAAACATCATCTCAAATATCCTTTTAACATGATGTAAATTTTCAATATAATGTCCTTACCACATGATGTTAAACAGCGTGGTATTGTCCTTTAACATAACCGTAAACTATGTGATATGAACTATTTAGTATTTGATTCCTATTTTAAATGATTCATAGGATTTCTCTTTTAGGTTTAAAACTAAAATTCCAAACTATTATCTTTTCAATGGAAAATAATTTTGAGGAGATCTTTCCCCACCCGAAGATCTATAAAACTGTTAGATAACCAGGATATCAAATTTATTTTGACCATGTTCCTTATAATACACTCAACCCTATAATACAACTCATCATTCCATACCCCTCCTACAACATGAATTGTTCATACACAAATGGATAAATATTTTATCAATACATACTAGAAAGGGTTGCTCATTCATAAGTCTCACATAAACCATTAATTGGAATATTTCACCATAAAGTTTACTATGTATGACTAGAAACTTGATTATAATGTTCATGTATAAATGAAATTAGTATCAAAAATAATTTCCCCTTTCATATAGACTTAAAACTATGATGATTCATGTAATCTAGGAAAAAATATGGGTTCGTATTCGATTTATATAGATATAAATGAAAACACTTATTTGTGGTTGATCCCAAATCTACAAAAAAAATCCTTCATGGATAAATGTAAATACTAGATATATCAATATTCAAAATATAATCCATATAATCATAATAATGTATTGATATAATGTAATTTTATTTTGGTGATCCTCTAATACATATAGTTTTTTACATTAATACAAGGTTCCAATAGATTACAGCCCCAAACATGAATCTACAATAGATTCCTAAATACAAAATAAATCATTAATATAGTCATATAGAATAAAATATTTGTCCCCAAAATGATGTGATGTTCATGTTTTCCAATCTATTTCATAGACGTGCTTTCCAAAGTATCGGTATTGGAAAAACCCTATGACCACCTTCTTAGAGAATGTAGGGTCCCAATGTTTCTCATGTTGGATCATGATATATGTAGGATATGTTCTGTGTTTTTTAGATTCCTGAGGAATTAATTTTTTGTAAATAAAAAAATTTCTTCTATTGAGATAATGTTATTAGAAATTTCAAATTAGATAAGGTCGTTATCACATGATAGTAAATTGTCTAGCACATGCTTCTTATCTTATGAAAAAAAAATGAATGAAATAATGTATTTATTACAAGACACTAAATAAAATTATAGAAGTACCTTATTTCATGAACCTAAACTATAAAACAAAATGTCATTATCAAATGAACCAAAACTAAATAACAAATTTTCCTTTTTTATACATCTTACTTATATGAATCAAGAAAATTATTATATAACAACAAAATATATGACATAAATCTATTATTCCATGATAATAAAAAATATAATATATGTTCGTGGTTGTATGACCCTAAAATACATGACACATGGCGTTTCTAATAAGATAAAAAAAATTATTTGAGTGTTCTAGTCTATACGACTAGATTCTATTAAGTACTTGTTGGATCTAGGAATGAAGTCCTTTTACATAGATTTATCAACTCAAATCAATTTAACTCTAATATCAATGTATTATATTGAATCCATTTCAATTTTTTTTATATGCCTGGACTACAAATTAAACCAACTTATGAGACGATCACAATTATTGAATGATACAGTGTCTTATGTAGATAACTATCCCTGACCAAACAAAAATTCCTCATTTTCACACTATCATTATTATTGATACCTTTAAGCATTCATGTTGGGTTTATTAATCCCACTCTCACCATGTTATTCACTCATTACATTCCATATTCATTTTTTCCCAAAAAATATTTTTGTAAATATTCAATTAAACTTCTTCATCATACAACACCAAAAATAAATAAAACTTGAGTCATTTTCATGTATTGTTTAGTCTTATGACACCATCCTTTTATTTTAGTCCTTAAAAATCATAACATCAAACTCATTTTCCCATTACTTTAATATTAATTAGATATAGTCAATAAAAATTAGGACCCAATCCCCATAAACATATTAATATTTTATTTTCAATATAAATATCAAATAAATAGAATCCCATATTAGATAATCCTTGTGTAATTAGGAGACTAGGATTATAATACCTTAAAGTGAAATGAAAAGAAAAAAACATTATCTTAATTTATAAATTTTTTAACAATTCCTATTGAGATTATAAAATTACAAATGATAACCAATGTAATATCTAATTAATTGGGGTGAGAAATAAATTCTATCAATGTAATATGATTGAAAACAAAGAATATTATATGATTCAAATGGCATAACATGATATCATAAAAGAAAATTCTCCTGAATTATAAAATGGTTTCATGATATAAAGAAGATGGTATCCTAATATCATGGAATTATATGAATGTGGAAACATAATAATATAGGAAATCAAAGGAATAAGACATGGCTCAATGTTATGAAAACATGTCTTGGGAGGAAAATATTTTATTATGGATTTGGATTCCTCCTTAATCCCAAACATATCGTATCATGAGATGAAAATATTAAGAAATTCATTGGATCACAATTCAGGAATACCCATCATAACATTTATAGGAATATGTGTTCCATATGAGGAAGATAAACTTATACAATAAGAATAAGAAATACCCATTGAATTAAATGGGTTACATTTTAATCGCTCAAATCATGATCAATGTATATCTCATACGAATTATAAAGAGAAGAAATAATTCTATCATTTTATTGTTCAGGTTTGGAAAAATATTTATTAATCTCAAAAAAATTTATTTGATGAAATTTACATAGTGATGAGTGGAGATGAAAATTTTGAATTGGAAATCTTTAGTGAAGATTTAAAAAAATTTAAGGAAACTAAAAGTAGAGCAAGTTCATCATATATTTACTATAAAAAAATTAGTCCAAGAGGGTTGTACATAAAATCAGGGATAGTTAAAAAAATTAATTTGGTTTTTTAAAACATGAAATACGAAATATGTAGCCCCATTAATCTAGGTTTTCATAAAAGAATTATTTGGAAAGAATACGTCTATATTTTTTATATTATAAAAACCCCTCATTGAGTAATTTTTCTATTTATTACATATTTTAATATTATTTAATATTTTTTTAGTTATAGGTGTTTCTAGTTTAGTAGTGTGTTTTTTAAAATTTTTATAATGGTGAATGATTTGAGAATTGTTTGGGTGCAACCTGGTATCTCCTCTGGCATAATATGAAAAAGAATATGATAGTTATTATGCTGGCACATTATTGGTGCATAGTTTGGTGAAACTATTAAAATATTTAGTTTTCATAAAATAGAATCACATGGTTAGTGCATATATTAACAAACCATATAGTTAAACTTTTCTAACCCTAGGGTTTTTTATTATAGAACTCCCATGGTCTATGAATGGTCTATTAAACCATGATTCCTATCCAAGAAAATGTTGTTAATAATATCGAAAAATGGAATTTAATTCAATTTTTTACCCACATACTCTCATTATTGTCCTTTTCACCAATTCTCTCAAACCAAGCAACTTATCAAGGTGATTTTTGTGATTCAAATTAATCCAAATGGTTCTTTTAATAGATCTAATTATATTGAATTTTTAAAAGAAATTGTATGTCTCTCTTTTATTGATTTTTATTTAGATATCCTAATATCCTCCTTCATGAAACATAATATATAATATGTTATTGATAGATCTATGATATTTAATTCTTTTATGAGATAATTATTGGATTAATTTATGGGAGAAAATTGAGGTCAAATATGGATATATTTTGTGTCATTTATTAGTTTCGTCACTCATTGTGAATTTGGATGCTTCTTTATTTTATATATTTTATTTTATAACCCAAAGGATTGGATATCAATATTTATTTCATGAAATCTGACTATAATATCTTGATTGAATCTCATTGTAAACCCCTTTTCCTTAATGATTTGAAAATATTGGATTTAAATATTTTTTGGAAAATATATTTAATGGAAGGATTTAAATTGTTAATTTGAGATGATGTATACAAGGTGTTTTTTAAATTGTTTAGAATCCAATTATTTATGAAATCAATTGGTGTGATAAGATCTTATAGTTGGGAGTTTTTATTTCATGATTTTATTGTACGTGTAATTTCCAACACAGACTTGGTGTGAGGTGAAATATTAGGGGTACCTAGAGAATGCTCAACTAGTGATGACATGGTGGATAGAGAAATAACAATTCATGAGTATGGGACAATCCACTAGAATTAATGGGTTTATGAGTATGATTATGTGGGTTGTGCATGATAATTTAATTGAATAAAATATTTCAATTTAATAACTTAATTTAGAAAATTATTCATACTTCTTATTTTGATCTAATTTAAAATGTTAAGATATTTGGGATTCCTTTCTATAGCTATAATTTTACATAAAAAACTATAAGATAAATGAATAATTTCCTAGTGTCATAGGTTGGGATGTATCTTTGGGATACCTACATAGTATTCTTACTCACCAAAATATATCTATATTGGTTTATATGCGGATATTGTTCTTCATAATATAGGTAATATAAATTTCTCTTATTTCACTAGTGGAGTATCTTGATACTACATTTCCCATGATTGGGGAATGGAGATTGGAGTTTTTTATGGAGTTGTTTTCATGATGCAATACCGGTGTTATTTTTTTGTTATTTCCTTTAGTATTCTTTGGTATCGTTGTTTTACCATTTTGATAGTAATATAATAATGTTGTTTTATTTGTATTTTATTTGAGATTTTTTTTATATATCATATATTATATAGTTTGGTTTTCCTGTTTATTCTTGGTCAGTTAATGTTGTTTAAAAATGAAATCCATCCCCAAAAGTTTTAGTAAGCCCTTGGAAATTATTTATATCCATTAGTGTCTTAGGAACGAATAACTATATTTTTAATATGTATTTGCATTGTCTTTAATATGTGTTTTCATTGAATAATAATTGATTTATTATGAGATTCATGACTGAATTCATTTATTTCTTTTTTCGGTTAATCGTTGTAGAAAAATCAAGAATAATTAAGAGTAAAATAAGGAATTGTGAGAATATGTGTAAAATTCACACTAAGACATGATTTAGTATGACATGATACTTGAGAAACAATAAATAAGATTAACAAATGAGAAATGTGGATATTTATTTACATCATGAAAGGTGAATTCAGATTTTCATTAGTTAAGGAGATGATTTCATGCATAAAAATTTATTATTAAATAAATGATATAGGTAAACAAAGTTGATAATATATATTCAAGTATTGAAAAATAATATAAATGAAAATAAATTATTTTGTTATTCATGATGTTAGAATAGACATTAAAAATGAATCCCAAGTGGGAATCCCAATAAATCACCACATGACACCACCTATAATATTTTGATAATTAATTAAATGATAAAAAAATTATTTATTTTTCACACTGACCAACTCAACACATGAAATAATTAATCATAATGTGAATTCAGAGTGTATATAGAATTAAGAATGTCTGTTTGACCCATTAATGGGGTTTTAATTCCTATTTTTTGATTGATATTGGGTATGATTTTGAGTCATATATGAAGGGATTTTTGTCCAAGTAAATTGAATAATCTTGGAGATGTAGTTTCCCACCTGATATACTACCACTATGGTTCTGACATGAGAACGGTTCTCAATAGTTATGATTTTCTCCTGAATTTGTTTTCATTGTTTATGTAATTCAAAACGTTTATACATTTAAATTTAAATTTCTATGTTTATGTACCAATTTTATTTTATAAGAACTATTCATTTTTGAATCATTGTTTGTTTTTAGTTTTTCTCTCTCTATATCTCTCACTTTTATATTCTCCACTCTATGGATTTTGGTTTATTTATGATTGGTGATCACCAAAAAATGATTGTCTAAAAACATAAGGTATAAAGGATTCATTTCAAATAGTATGTTCACCATGTTTTAATTTTATATTTTCTCGTTCAATAAACTAATTATAATTGTTTTATAATACAATTAATGAAAAAATATTATTTATTTTTATATGATTGAAAAAATATTTTTAATAATGAATGAACCCCAACACAACATTGATGATTGATATATAAAAATATGTTGGATTATTATCATTCACTAGAATAAACTAAAATCATACAATTTATTCTAATTTCATTAGAACATGATTTTCAAAATTATATTATAGTTTCAAAAATAATTATTTATATTACAATTTAACAAAAATAAATCACTTTGTTTCTCTTGAATTTTATTATATTATGAATAATGTAGAATTAATCAATTTAGAACCATTATACCATGAAACTGGTTTCCCTCTCTTCTATTTTTTTATTTAAAATTATTTATTCTATATTATCATCATTAATTTAAAAAAAACTAGGATGGCGTAGCATTATTTGAGAGTTATCATCATTCCTTCTAGATATTCATCATATTGACCCTATACATATACTATTCTAATTTTTTTTGTTACTATGGTTAGGAAAATATTGACTTCTATATGCATACAATCCTAGAGAAATTAACGATAGATACTGGGTTTGATAGGGATTTCACCTATGTTTAGCGGAACCTCGTGTCTTTTTCGGTCAATGATTAGTGCTGACATATTACAAATGGGTTTAAATTTGGTCGGTCTATATTATTAGGATAGTATAAAGAAGATATGAAATGTAAAAACATAAAATTTATGACATAAAAAAAATTTCTATCCACTTTATGCTAAAAAAATTTCCCATGGTATTTTGGGTACAATATGATTTTTTGAGAAACCTATTAGAGTTTTTACAACTCATTATCGTGGGTTAAGTTGATGAGTATAAAATATCAATCATTAACAATGATACTTCCCCATAATATTTAACTTATCAAATTATATTTTAATTTTTATTTATATTAGATATATTTTCTATCATTTTTTTATAACACACCAAGATATTATAGTACATTTTATTTTAAAATAAATTTAATATCTTAAGTTGTATGCAATATCGTGTTTGAACGCACCATGATCTATTAATAAGAGATTATTATAACTAAGCCATTAAAATTTCTAGAATGAAAAATATTAAACACAATATGAAATTTATATATTTAATGTTTTTAAATTCATCCAAAAAATTTTATAGGAACAAGATAATAATGAATCAAATTTTATGCAATAAAATGCAAAAATTTTCTAAAGGTAGCTTTAATGCCTTTCGATGGTGAACTTTTTTAAAATAGTGTTTTTGATAGATTTATAAGTTATATTTGACAAAAATACACTTTTTATTCAAAATTACATATTCAAAAAGTATACTTTGGTTTTGTTTTTGGTATTTCTCTCATACATTTATTATTTTTATGAATACTAATAAAATATAGCATTTTAATTTAAAATAGATTATTCATCTAAATAAATTATAGTGTTAAATTATAATTTTAATTTTTTAGAATTTTAATTATATTAATTTCTAGTCATTTAATTTAATTTATAACATTTTAATCAATTTCACATTTAATATTAATATAAAAAAATTTCATTCTTTTGAACGTTTTCACTTTAAAAACTCTTTTCGCATTCTACCGAAGGGATTAATTTTAAAATTAATTACTAAAAATTAGGTTATTTGAATTTTTAAAAATGTTTAAAATATCTTCAATGAATGGGTAAAAATTATGAAATTTGGTTCCTTTTATTTTATGTACTTTACATAGATTAATTTTACTAATTTTTTAACATGTTTATATGTAAATAAAGTAATCAAGGGTAAAAATAATATAGTAAATATAAGAAAAAAACTCTAATACTTTTAATAATGTTATTAGATGATTGATTGTCAACCAAAATCATCCTTGGGATTATTTTATATCTTCTTGTAGACACTTGGATGACTTTAACCCATTTATTGTATTTTATTTTTAGAAAACCCAAATAAGTCATACTCATACTTTTAAAAGGTATTGCATTTTTAATATATGGAGACTCAGAAAAATAATTGACTATAAAAAATGAATTTAAACATAAAATTATTATATTTTCCATGGTAATTTATTTTTTAGTTTTATGAAATAAATATTAACTATGATAGAACACACAATGATGATTGGTTAATAATTCTATTAATGGAAATATCAAACCAATGATTAAAAAATATTAAAGTACATATATTTTGAAATAATTATTGTCATAAAATATTTTTATTGAAAAATTCAACATGTTAGGGAAATTTTTAAAATTTTTTTTTTGAGGATATCTTATTTTATTTATGTTTTTAAAAGTCAATGAAATGAATATTATCAAAAAGATTATTAATGTTATATTAAAATGAATAATATTTTATTAAATGGTATAAAAATTATAAAAATATAACATTATACCAACTTATTGGGATAAAGAGTATAATGTTATCCATGACTCGTTTAAGGTTCTCCTGGTATTTTATAATAACTATATTAACGATCAAATTGTAAAAATACATGTTGTTTGAGTAAGAGTTAAAGGGTTTAAATTAGAGTTAAAACCCAAAGATAAGGGCACGAATGTGACCTAAACTTCTATAAAAAATTTTGTATAAGATTGTTTCGACATATACATGTCTGAGACTATAAAAAACTCACTTTGGATATATTTTTAAATGGAAATTAATTTATATTAATTTATTATTTTCAATGTTTCAAAAAGTGACAATTACTACAATTATAAAAGGGCACATCCTCCCTCACTTATTGAAACCATTTTTATCCAATCTAGAATGAACAAATCTAGACCATTTATCTTCCCAAAATCCATATACATGTTATCTAAATCGTTTTATTATAAAAATACCAACCATATATTCCTTAATAGAAGATCTAAAATATGTCCTCCAAAAAAGAGGTAATCGTTTTTACCAAATAATTCAAGTTTATTTCTTCTTTTAGTTACTATTAATGTGAAGTTTCCATTATAAAGTAGTAAATATAGTGTCATATATATTATTATATGTTATTATAATTATGGTACAACCATATTCCATTGTTAATCCATCATATAAATAATTAAATCACTATGTGTGAATACGTATGACTTATCGTCTCAACATCGTGGTGTAATTTTTTTTTCATCACCACATTTTTTTGATGGGTATAATGATTCATATAATGGATATAAATAATAAATATTACCAGATAATTATTATTTATAATTAATATTACAAAAAATTCCTTACCATTTCACCGTTAACGGAATGGTATCATCACTCATGCGTTCGTAAGGCCAACCGTCTCCACGGTGAGATGTGATTCATTTTTCATGTTAACTATTAAATAATGATAATAAAAATCTATATATTGATAAAATATAATATATATGATCCTAATACTAATATAGATATGAAATAAATATATCCTACTAATAATAATAGTACTTACATGACAAAACCTGCAAAGGAAAATGAATTATTTAAAACCAAAAACAAGGATACCGACAAAATATTATTAAAAAAATGATAAAATAATATCAAAAATGATATACTAAATTTGTATTACGTTTTGGTATAAATTAATTACATAGTTTAGACCATTACATAGTATTTTTATCACCTTTATCTAATGGAATGTACAAGGTAATGATCATTACACAATCAAATTATTATTCTGTAGTGTATTTGTTTATGTCTCTACTGGGGGATATTTTATTCCATGTAACTATTTTTTAAATATGTTATCAAATATTTTTTCACTATTATAATTTTATTTTTTAATTTATTTATTACCAATGTATAAATTTTTGTAAAGAAGTTTTAAATGAATCCTGTTTTCATTTTTCAAAAGACATACTTTATGATATTTTGGAAAAAAATACAAAAGGAATGTTTTTCTAACTTATATAGAATAAGAATATTTTAGCTCCATTATGAAGCATAAATGTATATAAGCTTAAATTAATATTTTAAACTTTTACATTAAATGAAAATTTTTTATTTTAAAATTTCATGACTTTTTAAATAAATAACCTCAATCTAAAAGAGGGGGTATTTCTATCCATGATTTTATTGAAGTATTTTTATCCATGTAAACATAATTTGTTGAATTTAATGCATCATTTAGGTTGATCTATTATGATATCATATTCCATAATTAATTAATTTTTTTACAATATTTTTGAGTTTTTATGTGATACTTTGATACCACACATTGTTTATGGTCATAGTATTCACATTTCATATGCTATTTTTTCAATATGAATGTTTATGTTTTTTATGTTTCATAATTTTCATAGGTGAAGTGAATTAGACTAGGTAAGTCATAGTAGAGGCCCACTATAGCCCCTTTATGTATTAGTAGTTCTCATTAGAGGCTAGTTTGGGTATGGTTCAGGCCTTACCCATTAATGAATAGTGTCTTGGCTAAAGCTTTGATGTTATGTTATGATGTCCAAAATTATCCATTCCCTTATCATGATATTATATGTTGATATTCCATGTGATTATTAGATTAGTATAATATCCATGTAATAATTATATTTCATTATTTTATTTCCATTTATTCATTCCATATTATTCTAATGATTATTTTTATATGTCTTGTATTTTAGTTATACACCTTACATAAATATTTATGCTTAATTATTCATTATACCTTCCGTTGTATGTTTACCCTTACTGAGAATTTGAACTCATCCTTTCTAATATTTTATTTTTACCTGTATTCCATGATTTATATTATGATTGATATAGATGGTTAATCTAATAGAATAATGGTGTACCCAAAGGTTTTATATATTTAGTATTTCTAAATTTTAAATTCAAATGTAAGGTTTGTGTATGTAATCTGGTTTTGAACACTAATAAACTAATCAGCACCTTGGTATTTAAATGTTTTATGTATGCCAATTTAAAAAAGTGATGCACTTTCTCCTGTATATTGGGTTTGGGGTCATTAAAATTGATATCAGATGAAGTTTAGTAGAAATCCAGAAATATAATTTTAGAATAGTATAGATTTGGGAAACACCACACAATAAAAGACATTGAGAATATTCTCAATGTAGGCTAGCATATGATTTTGATATTAGCTATACATAAATTTTAAATTTATGTTAAGTGTTTTACTACATAGAAATTATTCATTATAATTCATTACCTAGTCTAGTGTATTCAATTGTTTAGAAATAGAACCTAGTGCAAGGAATAGAAACTGTATCAACAAAAACGATCTATCTAGGGATTTCCCTCCTATGAATGATAACTATGTGGGATCTATAGATGAAACTAGTGCAGAGAAACTTATAAAATTTCTAGGATAGAAGATTTAGGTTATGAACAATAACCTTTCCCATATAGAGCATCCGGATCCACAACAAGGATACACAATGTTAGGCTACTTTATGAGAGAAAAACCTCCATCATTCAGTGGGAATAAGAATTCATTTATAGCTAATAAGTGGATAAGTTACTTAGAGAATATATTTTTAACTTTGGGAAGTAACTAAAGGGATAAGGTTGTTTTGGAAATTTATTATATCTAGATAGATTTAGATAAATGGTGGCTATTGATTCAAAACACAAATGAAGAGGAAGAAATAGAATACATTAAATATAAGTATTTTAAGGAACTTTTCTTAGAAAAATGTCTTCCTCACAAATAGTGAGCGGGCATATAGAGGCAATTTATGAGTCTTTGAAAAAATGGGGACAAGAATGTTTCTATGTATGAATAAAACTATTCAATGTTATCAATGAATCCTTTAGATTAAATAAATTGTCCAAAGAGAAATATTGGTTAAATATTTTATGGGTTAAAATCATTCCTTTGAAGGGAATTGGTGTCCAAAAATTTCACATTATATGAAGGTATAGTTTCATGTATTATAATAACAAATAAATAATTTTCTAGTTCTTATGACTTCAAGGTAAAGAAATAGAAAAAAAAGGTATGTTGAACAGTCTAGAAAAGTAAATAAGGTAAAGGGTAAGAATAAAAGATTTTACATTCCATCACACAGTAAATGTAGAAAGAATAATCATAAAACAATCCCATTGGGTATGAAAGTTCTTTATAAGTGTAAGGAAAAATCCCACCATGCCTGTGATTGAAAGGGAAATAAAAAATTTGGTGATGTGAATTGTTTTAACCAAAATGTGATGGCACACTATGAAAATTATTGACCTAATTATCAAGGAAACCTTCCCTATAAAAGGCCAAGCAACAAAGGACAAGGTTTTGTAATCAAAACTATAGAGGTTGAAGTACATAATGATGTGGTAGTAGTTAATTTATTCATCTTCTAAAACATATATAATTCTTTATTTTATTCTATATCATCACTTTCTTTTTTAAACTCCCTTTTTTCAATGAAAATTATATATTTCCATTTGGATTTAATAAATTAGTTGTGAGTTAAAAATATAAAGGGAAGTCTCTTTTAAACAAATATATGTTAGGAAGTCTACTTTATGACACATAAATGTGTTTTACTTACTGAACTTATCATCCTAACTGTTGTTGAATTTGATATAATCCATGATATTTAATGGGTTTCAAAATAGGATGAAAAAATATATTACAAAAAATGAAATCATTAATTGTGAGGAGGATATAGAATTCCTATTCTTTTGAGAAGAAACTTCATCATCTAATTCTTATCTAGATCCACCCATGGAAAAAATAATTATTAAATTGAGGATGTACATATTGTAAATAAACACAATTATGTATTTCAAGAGAAATTATCTCAATATACCCTTGTGTTTAATTTTAGTTATCTATTGACTTAATCCCTCATGAAAGACTAGTATCAAAGGCTCTCCATAGAATAGACATGATGGAATTTGTGTAGTTGAAGAATCGATAGAGGATTTGGGTGAAAAGGGATTTATTTTCCATATTGTTCCACCATGGGGATCTAAAATTTTCTTTGTTACGAATATATATTGATCTATTCGGTTGTGTATTAATTATAGGGAAATAAATGATATTATAATAATGGAAAAGTATCATATCCGTCACATTAATTATTTTTTGATCAACTTTACAAAGATCAATTTTTTCGAATATTGACCTTCAGTCTGGATATCATAAACAATGGGTAAAGAATGAAGATATTCCAAAGAATAACTTATATGTAAAATTTATAAAGTGAAAATTATAGATTCAATAATTTTCATTTCTTATAAAAATTGTCTCTAAGGATATAATATATGTTGATCTTATAAAATAAAATCTAATATAAAAATTCTTAACAACAATGAGCATAACTAAAGAACAGAGTTTAATTGGCTAAACAGGTTACTATCAGTGTTTCTTTCATAATTTTTCATAATTTTCAAACCCATTAACCAAGATCACATATAAAGGGTGTTATGTTCATATAAAAAATAATGGGAAATTTTTCATGAAGAATTAAAGATAAGATTGATCAATCCCCTGATCTTAACATTACCATTAAGAAATGATGTATTTGTGATTTACAATGATGTATCATGGAAAGGAAATGGTTGTGTCCTTATGCAGAGTGATAGAATATTTCATATGATTGAAGGATGTTAAAAAACTTTATATAGAACTAACCAACTCATCATCCTGAGTTAATAGATATAATCATTACCCTAAAGATATAGATACACTATACATATGGTGAAATATGTGAGATATATATAGATCATAAAAGGTTTAAATACATAGTCTCATTGAAAGAACACAATATGAGGCCAAATATGTAGCCCGAGATAATCATGGATTATAATTATTTAACATAGTACCACCAAAGGAAGGAAAATAAGGAGGCAGATGCATTGATCCGGAAGGATCATGGAGTCCTGAACAAAATGAGAATTGAAAGGGATCTTGTGTTCATGGATCTAGTAAATATGGATATGAAAATTATTAAGAAAGGTGAAACAGAATTACTTTTTCAATTAGTTGATAAATAATAATTATTGGAAAGGATAAAAAGTTATCAATATGTTTATTAAAATTTTCAAAATAAAATTAATGTTGTGAATAAGTGGAAATTGGACGAATTTTTACATGTAGATGGTATTTTTAAATATGGAAAAAGTCTTTGTGTTCCCACTATAACCTAAAAGAAATGGGAATTATTTGATGATTCTCATAGCTAAAATTTTTCAATACCCACTGCTGGTACTAATATGTATATAGATTTGAGGGAATATTTTTTTTGGGACAATATGAAGTAATAAATTTCAATCTATGTGTCTAGTAGCCTAGTTTCTCATCAATTAAAGGCTGAGAGACAACATATTTAGGAGCCATTTAATATATTCTGATACGTGTGTGAATATGGTATGTTATTAAGATGGCCATTTTCATTGGACTACCAAGGACGCTGAGAAGGAATGATATGATATGGCTTATTTTTTATTTCCTTTCCCAATCAGTGCATTTCATTACTATAAGAAAAGATTTTCCTCTTGAACACTTAGAACAAATCAATATTAATTAAATTTCAAAACATAATGGTGGACCACTATAAATTTTGTTTTATCATGATCAATTATTTACATTAGAATTTTGTAAAATTCATCAGATGTCCCTTGACACCAAAATTCATTTGAGCATCGCCTATCGCCCTCAATCCGTTGGGAAGTCAAAAGGTACTTTTCAAACTTTAGAAGAAATGTTGAGGCCTTTCTCACATGACTTGGTATGTGGTACCAGTATTTACCTATAACAATAGCTTCTATTCAAGTATTCAAATGAAATAGTATGAATCATTATATGGAAAGATATGTCATACACCAAATTGTTTGGATGAAGTTGGTGAAAGGAAACTTGTAGGACCAAAAATTATGGATGAAACAATGCTAAAGTTATGGACTATTCAAACACAAATCAAATGTGCTCAAAGTATGAAATATAGATATGTCGATAACTAAAGAATGGACTTGGAATTTCAATGGTGGATCGTGTTTTCATGAAAGTATCTCCATGAAATGGTGCTATAAGATCCAGCAAGAATGGAAAATTAAACCCTATATACATTGTATACTTTTAAATTCTATATTTTTTTTGGACCTCTTTCTTATAATTTGGAAATGCCACCTAGCCATTCTAATGTGAACAATGTGTTCCAAATAACATTGTTAAATAAGTACAAGTTAGAACAAATAAATGTTCCCAATTCTAAAGAAATTGAATTAGAACATTATTTATCTTACTCTAAAGAGCCTATCTAGATTATAGATACTAGAGAACAAATTTTGAAGAATTGTATGACTTGGTTGGTAAAGGTACTGGGAAAAAATAATAAAACTAAAAAGAAAATGTAAGAGCGTGAGGAAATTATGATGAATAACTACATCAATCTATTAATTAGGTGATATTCTGTAAATTTCAAGGAATAATTTAGTTTTGATGTAGGGAAGAATGTAATACCCCAAAAATTTTATAGTGTGTTTTATTTTTAGATAAATTTATTAGATTGTGTTTCACGGAACACATATTTCCAATGCACCATGATCTATTTATAAGAGGCAACTATAACCTAGCTGTTAAAATAGAAGAAATGAATAATATTTAATACATTATTAAATTTTTATATTTAATATTTTAAAATTAATTCAAGATATTTTATATGAATAATATTAGAATGATTCCAATTTTACACATTAAAAAGATATATTTTTCTAAAGGCTCTTTTACAACCTTTTGATGTCGTACTTGTTTTTAATCTAGTTTTTAACATAGTTATAAATTATAATTGAAAATATGATCTTTTTATTTGAAATAAGAATATAAAAATTTACCTTATTTCAATTTTTTGTATTTTTGTGATAAGTTTAATGTTTTGACAAATAATGAAAAACTATTATATTTTATTTGAAAGAATATTTTTCATAAAAATTATTTATACAGTATGATTATATTTTTAATTGAATTTAAACTTTAATTTGATTAATTTATTTTGGATTTAATCTGATGAAAGTCATTAGAATCAATTTCACATCGAATTTGGATATAAAAACATTTCAATATTTTGAACATTTTCACTTTTAAAACACATTTTCTCATTCAGGGGAAGGAATTACTTTTAAAATTATTTAATACAAATTATGTGTTCTTAATTTTAAATAATTTATTACATATTTTCAATTGAGGGTTTCAAGTTATGTGAGTAGGATTTTTTTTTCTTTTTGGACATTAAGAATTGCAATTTTAGTAATTTTTTACCATGGTTAAAGGTAAATTGAGTGATTACGGGTAAAAATAATATTATAGTTGTCATAAAATTAACCGAACACATGTCTTAATTTTATATGATGATTGAATTTTGACCAAAAGCATCCTTTCACCATTTTTATGGCCTCTTGGATCCACATGGACGACTATAACACATTTATGGTATTTTATTTTATGTAAAAGAAAATATTACACACTCAGGTTTTTAATATGTATTACATTTTTAGCATATTATTATTTAGAAAATATCTTAGACTATAAAATCTAATTTTTTTTCTTCACCATGATAATTTATATGAATTTTATATGAAATAAAAAATTCCCTTAAAAGATTTTACAATGATGATGATGTAATTTTTCATTAATAGAAATATTAAACAAATGATTAGAAGGTTATTAAAATAATATAAATTCACATAATTAATGTCATACTTTAATTTAATAGATAACATTGACATGTTAGGGATATATTAGAATTATTTTTTTGAATATATATTGTTTTATTGATTTTTTTAAATCCATGTATTGAATAGTAATAAAATTTTCATTAATGTTATATTATAAAAAATATTATTCTATTAAATGATATAATATTTATAAAATACTAAAATTATTCAAACAGATTACGATAATGATTAAAATGACATCCATAACTCATTTAATGTTAATTTCGAATTTTATAACAACAATATTAGACTTCAATGTGTAAAAATACATGTTGTCATGGAAAGATGTAAAGTGTTTAAGTATGGGTTAAAACCAAAAGATAAGGGTAATAATGTAAAATCAACTTTTCTAAAAATGATTTATTAAGATTATTTAAATACATTAAAATATAATATTTGAAATAGCTCACCTGTTTTTATTTTTAATTGGAAATTAGTATATATTAATTTAATATTTTAAGAGTTTTGAAAAGTGACCCTTACCTCAATTGTAAAAGGTCATCTCTTCCTCCACTTCTTCACACCAATTTGATCATTCTAGATCGAAAAAAATCAATCCATTTCTCTTCCAATCATACTTAAATAATTTTTTGGATATCTTGTTCTTAAAAAAATACCAAACCTATATCCTTCGAGAAAATATCTAAAGGAATTCCACCAAAAAAGAAGAAATCATTTTTACTGACTCATTAAAGTTCATTTTCTCTTATACTTCCTCTTCATGTGTTTTTTCAATTATAAATTAATAACTCTAGTATAACATATATTCTGTGATTTTGTTATGATTATGGGAAAACCATATTCCACCCTTTACCCACCCTACAAATACTGAACACATTGCTAGTGGGTATTTACAACTTACCATCTCCACGTCATGGTGTCATTTATTTTCTAAAATCACATTATTTAGATGTGTATAATTATGGATATAATGGATATTAATAATAAATATGACATGATCCTTAGTATGAGTAATTAATATACCATCCAATTCTTTTGTATTTCACCATTAAGGGAGTGATACAATCATTTGTGTGTAGGTACGGCCTACTATCTCCACAACATGATGTGATTAATTTTTTAAGTTAACCATAGAAGATTGATTATAATAATTTATCTACTGATTAAATATAATATATATGAAATTTATATCATTCTCTAGATGAAATAAATATAACATATGCATAATAAATGATACTTACATGACCAGATATGCATAGGAAAATGAACCAATTAACACCCAAAAAATATGTAATAATGAAATATTATTAAAAAAATTATATAAGAATATCAAATATAATATCCCAAATTTGTATATGGTTCTGGTACAAATTAAAATAATTCTTTAAACTATTATAAAGGAGTTTAAATCCCCTTTAACATAATGAATTTACAATATAAGGGTTATTTAACAATCTCATTATTATTCAGGATTTTTTAGGTTTAAGTCTCAATTGGGGAATATTTTCTTCCATTTCTATGTTTTCTAAAAATGTTTTCCAAAAATACTTTTTATATTATACTATGATTGTTTAAAGGATTTTTCACCGCTTTTTAACTTTTTACAAAATGGTTTGAAAGAAATATTTTTATCATTTTCCGAACAAGGTACATTATGACATTTTTTATGAAAATATTGAAGGAATGATGTTTTAACTTATACAACATCAGTGGGTGTTGTTGCCTTAATGACACAAAATTTCTTGAAGCTTCCCTTGAATGTTTAAAAGGTTATTTTAAATTAAAATGATTTATTTCAAAATTGTACAACTTTTTAAATAAAAAACATAAATGTAAAAAAGGGAAATTTATCTCAAGGATTTTAAATTATTTTATTAATGTGTTTTAATCTATGTCGATATTAATTTTATGCTTAATTTATATTGATCTATCATGATATATTCTTCCATATTTTACTAAATTTTCTATGATTTTATTGAATTTGTATGTTCTATTTTGATATCGTTCATGGTTTATGGTTAATGTATTCACATTTCACATGCTATTTTTCCAATATGAGTGTTTGAGTTGTTTATGTTTCACCCTTTTCATATAACTAATGAATTAAACTTAGTGTGTTTTTGGAAAATCCTACTATATCTGGTTGATTCATTGGTTGGTCCCATGATACAGACTAGTTTCAGTTTTGGTTTAGGCCTTAACTATTTATCTATGTTGTCTTGGTCAAAGCCATCACGATATGCTTATGATGCCCAGAATTATGTATTACCTCATTATGAGACCAATTATTGATATTATATATGATTATTCAATTAGTAGAATACCCATGTGATTATTTATATGGAATAATATTATTTTCACTTATTATTTCCAAACTATTATCATGATTATGCTTAAATGGATGGTGTTTCAGTTATACACCTTGCCTTAATGTTTATGATTATTTATCCATAATATCTTCCATTGTATGTTTCCCCTTACTGATCATCTAATCTCACCCCTTTATTGTGTTATATTTTCACCATGATTCAAAGATATAAATTATGACTAATAAGTAGGGTTAAAATAGGAGAATAATGGTTTTACCAAAAGATTATATATAATATATTTTAATATTTTAAGTGGTAATAAAACATCACTGTATGCAATGTGTTTTCTAAAAATTATAAATTGATCAGTCCTTTGGGATTAAAATCATATACCTATGCTAATATAAAATTTGAGGCACCGGATCTAGGCTACATTGGTCAGGTACATTACACTATTTGTGAATGGAAATATTTACATTCTTATTTTTATGAATGAGTGATGAAAAAAGTGTTTTCTGATTTTAGATAAATGATACTAGATTAATGACCCAAAAACCTATAAAAAGTGGTTATTAATTATTTGGTTTTATCTAAACCATTGGTGAACAAGTATCCTATTTATATCATTGTTCATGATAATCAAGATGTTGATATGTAAAATTGAAATGATGAACTGCCCCATGAATATCATTCTTTGTAGTATCAAATACATATTCCACCAATACTTTATGGTGGACTTTGAACCTTAAAATTCATAATCATAGATTTTCATAATGAATTGAATCATTTATTTCCTTCAAATTACCTCTTATATGATGTTCATGTTATAATTCTATAAGTCACAAAACATTGTACAATAAGTGTGGAGTTTAACTATCAAATATGAATTCAAACAAGTCCTTATATAGGAGGGATTAGAAGAAGTTTTCAATAATCAATAATACCATCACACATTAAAGATAGAGAAAAAGAAATATATCTGCAGTCTTAAGAAAAAAATTTAAGTAATGGAACATGCACATATGTATATGAACATGTTCTGTTTTTCTCCATAAGTGGCAGCTACCATGTCCCTAAAGGGTTATATATTGGGTCTATAATGGGCTTAGAAATTTATATAATATTATTTTTCTTTATATGAGAAATTATATGGTCATGGTCATTAGATTGGTAGTGACAGAAATGGATATGATGGGGAATTTTATTTGATGGTGTAAATTGGTCTAAATAGTAAAAGTATGGAGCTATATTATAGGGAACATATAGATGAGGGGAAAATACATCAATTAAATAACAAAATCACATAATTATACTTCTAGATCGGAAAAAATTTCTTCCATGATCAAGTATAAATCTCATATGTTTGCAATGTGGTTATTATAGAATAGTCAACAGAATTGTTGGACACCCTATGAGGCACATCACAACAACAATTAGATATGACGTCTATAAATTTATTTACCTAATGTTATAATTTCAATTTCTATAAATACATATCATGTTCCACATACATCTTATTGATTGACTAGAAATTCTTGATAGAACAACTCCTTCCTCTAAACTGGGTGAGCCAGGGTGATTCTAGAAACACCCCAACTACATAAAAAATGAAACCACAACATAGATGCATGGTATAAAAGGTAGTGATTAAGGAGTAGTGTAGTATTTAGTAGATGATCAGAGATGATTAATCAACACCTTTGACTATACAAGGTGCAATTATTCTTAACTAAAAACTTACAAAAGTATTACTTATACTTGTTCCATTCATTCTTCTATTTCATCAAATTTTATTAATCAAATGGATTTTAATTTTGATATAATGTCACACATTAGGGTTATACCCACACCTCCAATGTAATATGATTTCAAGCGATTAAAATTTGTATCTTGTTATATATGTATCACAAGATTCTATTTTATTTTTTCCTTTTTTATTTGGGATACAACGAACACTTACATAATCCTAAGAATGGATCTTTTATCATCATTCTTGGATCATATCGATTATTACATGTGGTGATTAAAGTTACTTCTCCTAATTGGATCTTATATACCATTAAATGATACATGTATGTGAATGATGAAAAATAAAAACCTTTAACTCTAATGGTTGGGTTTATGTCTTATGTATTATAAATAGTCACTCGGGGGACTAATGATAAAAAATTGAAAAGAATTATTCCAACAATCTGAATCATTAATGCGATAATATTCCCAACTATTTTATAGTTTTCCTACCTAAATTTGATATGTAATTTTAAATTCATCTTCATAAAATAACAATATTCCACTCCCATCATATATAATGGAATCAATTTGAACAGAAAACTTTATTCATTGGAGGGTAATGGTTTAATAAGGAAAATTAACCCACTTTAGGAAACTCAAGTTATTCTCATAAAGAAAGAATGAGTTCATTACAACTATACATTGGTTATTATAAATTAGATCAGGATAAAAAAGTATTCCATATTTATTTAATTGATTCTCCTTTTTATAATTATAAAGAATCCAAATGGTTTTAAATGATTAATCAATTTACTATTTATGACCAAATTCAGGCAAAAAAATGATATTCCAAAAATATATAAGTAGGTGTATATATAGTAATTATGAGTATATTTGCATGCCTTTTAGTCTTATAAATATTTAAATAGTATCCATGTACTTAATTAATAATTTCATTCGACAATACCTTAACACTTTCATTTTTGTATTTTAGATGAATTTATATTGTATTGTCACACTCAAAAAGACTACAAAAAACACTTAGAGATTCTGTTGAGAATTTTATAATCACATTGGATTAATAAAAAATTATATAAATTTGATTTATTGATATAATAATGTTTTTCATTTTCCATGTGATTTATAATAAATATAAATTAGTATGTTCTGAAAAATATTGAATTATCCATCTCATGGTAACCGCCAAAGAATGACATTGAGATATGTAGATGTCTAGTATTGGCATATTACTATGGCCACATCATTCAAGACTTCTCATGTATCATATATCCTTTGATATTTCTCATAATAATTTCAAACTTTTACTCTAGAGTTCTTACTTTCCAAAATACTTTTTGAAGCTTGAGGATCGGCACACTTTGAAACCAATTATTTTTATTCTAATACCTGGGGAAAGTTATTTGAATTTTTATGACAATATGGAACTGGAATCATATGTGTTCTCATGAAAGGAGATCTCATCGTAGATTATGGATAATGTACATTTTTAACACATAAAAAATTATTTTTCCCACTACATGGAATTTAAGGGGATTGTGAATTATTTGAAAACATGAAATAATTAGGTTATCAGATATATGTTCACATTGCTTAATTAACATATAATCAACAAACATATCTTTTTACAGATGGATTTGAGCTTGATTCAATAATGATGGATGAAATTTTTTAAATGTTAAAATCTTACATATATTATACACTGGGAACAATAAATTATATGTGATATTATATAAGTAGAAATCCATATAATCAATTCCAAGATTATCCTATGATCTGTGAAAATTGATAATTACAATTACTAATATAAATATGGACATCAATATGTTGAATTAATAAAAAAATGTCATTTTAGTCAAACTAAGGAATGATTTGGTTGACCAAGTAAAAGGTTCAAATAGAATATATCTTAATGTCCTTATAATTACATCAAAACATAATGGTGGGGACAACACTACCATATGGAAACATGGTGAGAACCCTAAAATTATTTTTCAAGATGGGATATTTATTTTTATATTTTTTTAATAATAACATCATTCTTATTATCATAATTAAATGTTGAAAATTCATCTAGGAATAAAAATGATATAAAAGGCTATATGATGAATCTTTAGGTGTTAGGAATAAAATTAATTGCAGTTGACTATGTTACAGAATTCGTAACCCTTCAACATGTCAAGTTTGGGAATTAACTAGAAGTTATAATTCTATAATCATTACCAATATCCATATTGAAATGGGATCATATATCTAGGTAAATTTTAAAAGTTTTACAAAAAAATATTATGATACAAAATTCAATATGTGTTATTATAAAAGTGATTAGATATTCATCCCATATAATTCGGATTCAAGAATCCATTATAGTGGATTAATTTCAAAAATATATATTTGTGAGGTGGTAAAATTTTACAAAATACCAATTTTTATTGTCTCTGACTGAGATCCTCATTTTACAACTCTTATATATGGGGATAAAATAAAAAGGTTCTTGGTGAAAAATTAAACCTAGTAGAAAAATATAATCCTCAAACTAATGTGTAGTTAGAAAGAACGATTCATGCCCAAGATGATATGCTCTGACCCTGTGTTATGGATATTAGTGTATCATGGGAGTATCATTTTCCTTTAATTGAGTTTTCATATAAAAATTATTATGAGTTCCTAATATATATGGCTCTTTTCGAGAAATTTTATGACCATGAATATTAACATCCACTTTTTTGAAGATACAAGATGAACTGTACTATTGGAACCTAACCTCATTCAGGAAATGGATAAGATGATTCAAATAATCATGAACAGAATGGTTTAACGATAGTTTCATGTAAGGTATTATGAGTATCATTGTGGAAGACTTTTTTATTTTTATTCAGAGATCACTTATTCATGACTATCTCTCAAAAATTGAAACATCATTATATATGAAATAAATTAATGTTAAATCCTAACTATATTTGACCTTTTTAAATATATGAATTAATTTTTATATTGATTATTGTTTTTTTATTTAATTTTTTTAGTTATGTTAATATTTTATTTTCTGTATATAAATTATGGGAATATCTAACCATTCCTTCCTCTAAAATTTGATGGGATCATGCTGATCTGGAACCAAATAATATATTTATTCAATAAATAATTTGTATCAAGGATAGAATAATGTATTGATGTTTTTTAAAGCACCGTAAATCTCCATAATATGGGATATGGAAAGAGAAATTGTTAAGATAATATATCACCATTAGTTTGAAGTAATTAACCCATATTTTATATATTGAATAGTTATATAATTATTGGTATAAGTTATGGGAATTAGAGAATGATTTTAGTTTCTTTAAGAATCATTTAATGTTGTAAGGTTTGAGAATGGTATGGAGATACCACGAAACATCTCTCAAAAATCTTGAAAGGTAATGTAGGATTCAATATGTAGGCCTAAGATGTTGAAGAGTTTGGAAAAACATGTTTCTTTGTGAGAGAATTATGATATTTTTAAAATTACAATTTTATTTTTAGTACATATATTGAAAAAAGGTTCGTCAAAACTATGGGTCCCCAAGTTATTTCCGAGTAGTAGTCATATAGGTGAACATAGTTGGTCAAAATGTGAAAACAAACCATGAAATGGAAACTAATAACATCCATAAAAATTGATTTTATTTTACTTTTTTTTCATAAAAAATCAAATTATTGTTCCATTCACCTATTTTTTTAACTAGATAACTCCTATTTTGTATTTTTTTAATTCCCATTTATCTGTAATCATGTTTTGATTCATCAATGTGAGCTTGATCACCCAGTCAATATTAAGTCTTGGTTTTCTTTATTTCTATTTAACTCTCCTCAGATCCTCCCATATAGAACATTATATCTAATTTTTTTATAAATATATCAATGATCGATAATTTTTTTAAATATTTATTGGATCTATTGCAGGAATGAAATTTTCAGACTTCATCTAGTGGTATCACGGTGTCATTCTTTCATTTTGTCACCCATTATGTGTTAGTCAGCTTCTCTATTATTTATACATGTTAATGAATATGAATTAATTAAAATTTAAATTAATATCGTTGAATTTTAAATATATTTAAGCTTTATTTCTTATGGATACACCTTCTCATATTGATTTTGAAATATTGGATTTGAATATTTTTTAGAAAATATCTTTTATTACATTTTTAATATCATGAATTTGAGGTCAGGTAGGTGAGTTGTTTTATTCAATTATATAAATATAATTATTTATTTAAAAAATTAATTTTCATTTGGAACATGGAAATATTTTTGGAGTTTTATTATCATTTTATTTCACATGGACTAGCAATTATGAACTATACATGACTGTTATTTCTTTTGTAACCTATAGAATGCTTACCCAATTATGAATTCATAGATCAATGGGAAATATTTCATAAGTATAGGAATTCACCCTAGAAACAATTTTTCTATGATAGAGGATGTAATTTTTATATTCCAATTAATTTGACTAAAATTTTTAACTATCGGATTTAACTGAGTAAATTATTTTTTCAACTTATTTTGATCGAATATAAAAAGTTAAACTACTTTGGATTTTCCTATTTTGTTATATTATAATATATTAAACAATTATCTAACTCATTTTTACCCTATATACATTGGTTTTTATGTATCTTATGTAATTTTTACTATGTATAATTACACACCCCTACATATGCACTTTTGTGTGTATGTTGGAGTAATTGTTCATGAAATAAGTTAAAGAATTGCCTCTTATTTATCTTATAAATTATTAGGATGATATATTCTTGGTATAGTGGTTGGATCATGGAGAACACTTATGGAGATGGTTTGAGTGATTCCACCTCAGTCAAACTATGGGATAATGTCCGTTAGTTTTTTTAGGTGACCAAATTTTTCCATTTCATTGCTAATCTGATGTTATTCGTTAATTGGTATTTCATTTGAGTTGTATTTCATATAATTCATGAATCATATATTTTGGTTGGTTTTTTTTAAAATTTTCTTAATAAATTTTGTTTTTTATAAGTTAGAATAATACATCAACACTTTTGTAAGACCATATAAATTATTTATACTATTTGGTGTCTGGGGGATGTCACCAAATACTATTGGCACGTTGTTTCTTTCCAATACAATTGTAGGTTGGGATGTTAAACTACCCATAGAAATATAATGGTGGAAAAATATGGGGAACATTAGTTTAGGAATCTATATAGAAATTTTATAACTATATTATATTTTATAGAGTTTGGATGTGAGGAAGGGAGACACAGGACATAACAGAAAGAAAAAGGGTGGTTTGAAGAGATCCTAAACTTGGGTTCCAATTCAATCCTCATATTTAAATTAAATCATGTATGATGAGTTTTTATTTATTAAAAACGTTTTTAATACCCTAATTCAAATATATATGAATTATTATTAATATTTCATATTTTATTAGAGACATTTAATTGTGATATTTTTCCTCTAATCGTTGTCATAAGGTCATTCATTTCATGGTTAAAATGTATCTTTTGTCTGTGGAAAATTATTGATTTTTTTCCAACATGGAATACAACTCAAAAAAGTAAATAAAAACATATTCATGTTTTTATAGAGTTTCGATTGGAAAAAATATATCCATATTTTTAAAATATAGGGATAATTTATTTAGTATAATATTTATAGTAGTGCAGTTAGTTAATTTAGGTTGTTTGACATACCATTGTGATGTATATGGATTTTATTTAACATAAATATTATTAATATATATCATAGAATTAAATTATATATAATATTATGATTACCATCTCATTTAACCATTGCAGTGAACCCACCATAATATAAATAATAGTTTCCATTTTTTAATGAAATGAATTGATGTTTGGTAATTTATATTCCATTAAAAAAATAAAATTTTCGTATAATTATTAAACTATATTAATTATATCGTGTTGTATGGAATAATTGTGGTGAAGGTAGAAATAGAAATGATTTAAGGATAGACCAGCTAAGAAGATTACCTCTATGGATGTCCTCTCTTGGACAAAACCTTGAGAAGTATTAGTATAGAAGTTTAGAAGGGATATAACTCTATAGACTTAGAGAGAGGTCTAGGGAGATATTTGTGTATAATAAGGGAATGGTAAGAAGCAAATAACGTGTATAGATATAGGTTGTTGAACAATGTTAAAAATACGGGGACAAGAGGATATTAGTTTTAGTATAATATTGATTAGTTTATTATTTTATAACATGAATACCAATAGTTTTTCTTATTATGACTATATAAAGTAATTAGTTCATGGAATCTTGAGCTAATGGTATCTTACATCAACCATGACTCCCCAATTAATGTATTTTTCTTATAATGAAAATAATATATTTCCTCATATTTCATTATTCCCAAAAAATAAACTATTTTACTAAAAAATACATTAAATTCTCCGTAAAAATTTATTAATGTCTATATTATAAAAACGAAATACATTTCATAAAAAAAATTTAAATATGATAAATTGATATTTTAAATGAAAAAATTATTCATTTAAAAATAAATTTAATTTCTACTTCATGTTCAAATATATATAACCTTGAGAAATTATCAATGGTCTCATAAAATTATTTAATCAATGTCATACATAATAATATTTTCTATAAGACAAATTTAAGAAAATAGTCCTCATTTAAAAAATATATTTATAATAAAAAAATAAATAAAAGTTATGTGTTTTTTAAAATAAAAAATTGTTTACTTTATCATTATTATAAAAATTAATTATTCATTTTATGATATAAATTTACAATATTTACATATATAAGAAAATTAATAATTTTATTAAAATTATATAAGAGAGGTAACAATGTTGATGATCAAGTTATTTTTCCTCAATATTAGATTAATTTTCCAACATTAATATTGTAACGCCCCGACCCCAGTTACCCAGAGTCGGTGCATTAATTACATAACATTGGCATGAACACAAGAAAGATCAAATCTCGAAAGACCGATTGGTTTAGTAGCCTTGGAAACACTAGATATATTCATAAGTTTTAAATTACATTATAAAATGAAAAACTACTACAACAACATAATGTCTCAATAGACCACACTATTATCCCCTCATAAAATCCCTGCAGGTCATTCATAATTTACTTCTTCACTTCCTGGGAAAAATAAAACATAGAAAAGGGGTGAGCTCAAATGCCCAGTAAGGATAACAATATAGCGGAAACTTTCATAAATAAGAATAAACATTTAAGGCAATGTATAACTAAAACAAAAGCCTTTTAAATATGAACTTTCAACATGGTATGGCATAAATAAAATGAAATAATGCCATTTACTTATTCACATGGATATTCTACTGATCGAATAATCACATGCAAAAATCAATAACCACTTTCATAATGTTGGAATGCATAATGCCAGACTATCATAACCACATAGCCAAGGCCTCGTGCCAAGACTACAAATAAGATTTTGTCAAGGCCTTGTGCCAAGACACTAGTTTGTCTCATGAGACCTACCGATGCATCGAGGAGCTATAGCGGGCTCCACCCGTCACTTATTAAGTCCAATGCATTCCCATATGAAAAGGTTTAAACATAACATAAACATTCGTATTAAAACTAGCATACGAAATGTCAATAATTTCACCATAAACTATGAATGGTATAAAAATAGCACATCTACAGTCAAACATATCACAAAACCTTCAATACAATATAGAAGTTTTGTATCATAATAAATCAACTTCAAATAATCTTAAAATCCATCAAAGGATGTTGACATAGATGAAATCAAAATTCTTTTTAAAGAAGTATCTCCTTTTATTTTGAAATCATTTAAGATCCATATAAAATAAAACATTTTCTTTGAAAATATTCTTATAAGCTTGTATGGAAAGCTTCGATGATTTTATAACGGCGGAAAATAACCGCACACGCCGTATAAGTTAAAAAAACATTCTTACCTCAATTCTGTCGAAAAGGTTAAAAAGGACATTGTTTTGAAAACGACGGAAAGATTCCTTTATAAACCTCTTATAAAAAGTCAAACAATGGTATAAATGACTTTAACCCATATTCTTGTAAATAGTAAAAATGTTTTGAAATACATTTTTAAGAAAACATGGATGTGGATGATAAAGAGATCCTAGTAGATTATTACGTATAAACAACCTCAGATAATGAAGAGATTGTGAAATAACCCTTACCTTGTACTTTTCCTTGGTTGGGGTAGGTTAACCTCCTGTATAATGGTGAAATAATTGTTATTAAATTATACAAGAATCATATACATCAATATGATATCATATATGATCTTTTAACATTGCTTTATTAATAATATCTTAGTATTATCGTCGTTTCGGGTGATAATCGATTCGTTCTTCTTAAATGTTTGGTTACGTAAGACATGTTTTTAATGGATAGATTATATATTATTCATAATCAGAATGATATTAACATTATTTTTAACCCCAAAATGAGAATAAGACTTGAATGGATATGAGGGAGAATGAATCTTATCGCGTTCGTGGAGACGGCAGTCCGTACGTGCGCACGAACGCTACTTCCATTTAATTTTTATTTTAAAAGAATCTAATCCAAATGATACATAGGTATATTACTATTCCAGTATAATATTTTATATATGTTACTTAAGTTCATTAACACCATCCTTTATACGTTCCATGTGTGGTATGAACGAGTCATATCATTTTAAGGGGGCGGTAGTCCGCACTTCCTCAAATGAAATTATCGTATGTATATACAACATGAAACGAATAATGGTATGAAATAAAATGGAATTACAAAAGCTTATATATAAAATATATATCATTAATATCATATTTAATTACAGTGCCATCATAATGGCCACCATGAGAGGTGGTAAGATGTATTTGAACAATCATCGTTTCGTGAGGCGTTAGTTTGCCATCCACAGAAACATTATGTTCATCATCCATTAGATGGAGTTGTGTGTATGTGTAGTTTGAATCCTTCTTATAACAACATCCTAGTATATTTAGGATACTGGTGTTGTTACAAAAGAAAGGAAATAAAAAGATTTTGGGGGTTGGAGAAGCAAAATAAATGAAGATACTTTAAGAGAAATTGTTACCTTTAATTTAGGTAACTCACTTTGGTTGGAACCAAAGGACTTCTTGAAATGCTTTCTGCCTAAGGGGAAGCTTCAAGGAGGAGGAGAGGGATGTGGGGAGCTTATTTGGGCAGAGTTTGGACGAGCCAAGTGGCTTGAGAGGTGTGAGGAAAAGAGAAGGAGGAGTTCCCTTTTATAAGAGGGGTGAGGGGCACCTTTGGAAAAGCTAGAAATATTAATTTATAATAAATTCATATTCGGTTTCCAAAGGCTCCAAAGTTGACTATTCAAAGGATGAGGTGGGGATAGGTCGAAAACAACTCATCCAATAGAATTTAGACAGGTTTGGGTACTTATATTAACCTTATCTTTAAGTATTAACTCTAAGTTAATTAGTTCCACTTTTACAATGTCTCTTTGTATTTTTATATAATATGGTTAATAAACTTACTATATACATCCAAGCGACCCCCAAGTGGTTCATTAATACTTAACCTATCATAATATAAGTCTCTTGGCCGAACCTTAGATTTTTTGGAATTTAATATCAATTAATAATATAATATTTGTTTTAAGAACTCTTTTATGTCAATTTTGACACTATTCAATAGTTGATTTTTGTGAAACTCATAACAGATTGATTACTTCGAACAAAGTCAATTAAAACAATCCTAATATATTATATTATCCTAGAAAATTAGTTTAATTCATTAAAAGTTTCATATTATATTTATTTGGGTATTTATAATATCAATTATTTTAATTTTTCACTATTATAGTAATTACTGCATCATCATTGTGTCATAAATAAAATAAATTATTTAAGGTCTAAAAATTATAAATAATATATCATTATGTAGGAAATCTCTTTAGCTTTCTAATTAATATTTATAATCGAAAATCCAACATGTATAACCCTATGTAAAAATTGTTCTTCTAAAAGATATAAGCTTATGCCATTTTAATTTTTATTTTAACTTTATTAATATAATGTGTCATTATCACTTACAAGTGGATCCATGGGGTCCCAAAATAGACCCAAAGATTCCCTTGGTCGACCATGTATCAACCAATAGGGTTAAGACACGTTTTAGGGTAATTTAGTATTATTATAATATTATTTGTTTAACCCTTATTTACCGGATTTACCCTTTAACCATGGTAAATAAAATATTTACCACAGTAACTATTCAAAATGTCTAAAAATAAAAGTTAACTATTTACACAATTTGAACATCCTGATTCCAAATATGGAATCCATTTTTCTAAATTCAAAACACAGAAGTGGCAGAAATTAATTTAAAATTAATTCCCGCTGTCAAAACAAAAAGCGTGTTTTTAAGAGGTAATAACTATCAAAAGATTGACACTTGTTTATGTTCGGTTTAATTGTAAAATTATGTCCAATAACCAACATTATATTAAATGGTAAAAATATATTCTAAATATACTTTAAAACCACTCAAATTCATAATTTATCACTATTAATTATTTTTATTAAAAAAGTTGTTTTTAATTAAAATTTAGCAATTTTCACTATTCATCAAAATATAAAAGTTATCTGAAAAGTACCAAAATTTCACCCTAGGATAATTTCGATATTACGAATCCAAAAATGAAGTCCATTTTGAAATATAAAATATATATGATTTCAAAAAGTAGGTATAACTATTTACAACGGCTAGTTTAATTAGTTGTGGTGTGTGTTAGAACTCGAGGTTGCGTACAACACACGCTATCGCATTATTCGAAGGGAAACGTACCGTGGAAGCTTGGGGTGTTACATTCTCCCCTCCTTCAAATAATTGCGTCCTCGCAATTTCTATGGTATTACTGCATAAAAAGACTCGGGTGGTTCTTCATCATAAGTTCCTCGGGTTCCCACATTGCCTCTTCTATCTTATGATTCCTCCACAAAACTTTTACCAGACGCGTCGTCCGGTTTCTCAGCACTTGTTCTCTCGTATCAAGAATCCTGACAGGCTCTTCACAATAAGAAAGATCGGGTTCCAGTTCTAATTCCTCATAGGTGAGTACATGCGTTGGGTCAGGCATGTATTTCCTCAACAGAGATACGTGGAACACATCGTGAACTTTGGAGAGACTTGGCGGCATTGCCAATCGGTAAGCTACAACCCCAATTCGTTTTAGAATTTCGAAAGGTCCGATGTACCTGGGACTCAATTTACCTTTCTTACCAAAATGTATGACTCCCTTCCATGGAGATACCTCAGGAAAACATGATCACCGACTTGAAATTCCAAATCCTTCCTTCAAATATCAGCATAGCTCTTCTACCTACTTTGAGCTGCTTTGATGTGATTTTGGATTACCTTCACCTTTTCCACCGTTTCCTCCACCAGTTCTGGGCCTACAAGTTTTCTTTCACCAACGTCATCCCAACAGGTTGGTGTACGACATCTCTTTCCGTATAACGCTTCATATGGTGCCATCTGAATACTCGAATGGAAGCTATTGTTATAGGAAAATTCTACCAGTGGTAAATATTGATCCCACATACCCTGAAAATCAAGTGAGCAAGATCTCAACATGTCTTCTAAGGTCTGAATAGTCCGTTCTGATTGTCCGTCTGTCTGAGGGTGGTAAGCAGTGCTCAAATGAAGTTCAGTATCCAGGGATTTCTGAAGACTTTTCCAAAACCTTGAAGTAAAACGGGGATCACGATCCGAAACAATTGATAGGGGTACTCCATGAAGTCTCACAACTTCATTAATATATAGTCTTGCTAGACGTTCCAGGGGTAGATCTTCTCTTATAGCAAGAAAATGTGCTGACTTGGTAAGACGATCAACAATAACCCATATTGCATCGTTCCTTCTAGGAGTCTTTGGTAGCCCCATGAAAAAGTCCATCGTAATATTGTCCCATTCCCACTCTGGTATGGGAAGAGGTTGCATGACTCCTCCAGGCTGTTGCCTTCCAGCTTTCACTTGTTGACAAACCATACATCTTGACACAAAATCAGCAATCTCCCTCTTCATGTTGTCCCACCAAAAATGTTCCTTCAAATCTCTATACATTTTGGTGCTCCCAGGGTGTATAGAGAAATTGGAACTATGAGCGTCATCCAGCAATTCCCTTTTTAGATCAGGTATATTGGGAACACAAAGTCTCTTCCCGAATTTCAAAATTCCATCTTCATACACAAAGTCTCTCAATCTCCCATCATTCACAGCTTTAATCTTCTTCTGAAATTCTTCATCATCGGTCTGAGAACTCTTAATCCTTTCTAGTAAAGGTGGTTTGGCAACCATTTGAAAAAGCATTGATGTTTCACCTTCCCTGGTTATTCCCATGTCCATCTTCACTAGATCCATGAAAATTGGATCCCTTTCAATTCTCATATTGTTCAAAACTCCATGATCTTTTCTACTCAAAGCATCTGCCACCTTGTTTGCCTTCCCTGGGTGGTAGTGTATCGTACAATCATAATCCTTGAGTAATTCAAGCCATCTCCTTTGCCTCATGTTGAGTTCTTTTTGTGAGAAAATATACTTCAAACTCTTGTGATCAGTATAAATCTCACATTTTTCACCATAGAGGTAGTGCCTCCATATCTTCAAAGAAAAGATCACAGCTGCTAACTCAAGATCATGAGTAGGATAGTTTTGTTCATGAATTTTCAACTGTCGTGATGCATAGGCAATAACTCTATCATTCTGCATAAGGACACAACCAAGTCCTTTCTTTGATGCATCACTATAAATAACGAACCCATCATTCCCCGATGGTAGAGTCAATATAGGAGCATTGACTAATCTTCTCTTCAGTTCTTTGAAACATTCCTCACACTCTTTTGTCCAAACAAATTTAACCCCTTTACGTGTGAGCTTCGTTAATGGGTTAGCCGATCGGGCAAAATTCTGGACGAAACGTCGATAATAACCTGCCAAGCCAATAAAACTATATACCTCAGTTATACTCGTAGGTGCTGGCCATTCTTGGATTGCCTTGGTCTTAGAAGGATCAACAGAGATTCCATCTTTAGAGACAATATGGCCAAGAAAAGAAATCTCCTGAAGCCAGAATTCACACTTGCTAAACTTCCCATATAATTCATGCCTCCTCAGAGTCTTCAAGATAATGCGCAAGTGATTTTCATGATCTTCGTAGGTTTTGGAGTATACCAAGATATCATCAATAAATACCACCACAAATTCATCGAGATACTCCTTGAAAACTCTATTCATCAGATCCATGAATACAGAGGGTGCATTAGTCAATCCAAACGGCATTACAGTAAACTCGTAATGCCCGTACCTGGTTCGAAATGCTGTCTTCGGAATGTCTTCCTTCTTCACACACAACTGATGGTATCCAGATCGAAGGTCAATCTTTGAAAAGTATTGAGCTCCATGCAGTTGGTCAAACAAATCATCAATACGAGGTAGGGGATACTTGTTCTTTATCGTTATAGCATTGATCTCCATGTAGTCGATACATAACCTCATAGATCCATCTTTCTTTTTAACAAAAAGAACAGGGGCTCCCCATGGAGAAACACTAGGGCGAATAAATCCCTTATTACTCAATTCCTCTAGTTTTTTCTTTAGTTCGACTAACTCTACAGTGGCCATTCTATAAGGGGTCTTCGATATTTGCCTTGATCCAGGAATCAAATCAATAGAAAACTCAACTTCTCGTTCTGGAGGATGTCCAGGTAAATCTTCCGGAAATACATCTACAAATTCTTTCACAACAGGTACATCCTCTATTTGAACATTCCTTTCCTCACCGACAGTTATTTCATTCTCTTCCTCCCCAATAATTGAATTTAGTTGAGCTACTGGGGGTGGATCTAAATAAGAATTAGGTGGTGACGATTATGCTCTAAAAATAAGGTGTTCCTTATCATTATCATCAAGAATCGTAACCTCTTTCTTCTTACAATAAATATTCGCATCATAGTCCGAAATCCAGTCCATACCGAGGATTATATCAAACTCAATCATAGGTATGATGATGAGATCAGCAGATAAAGAAAATTTATGTGCTCTAATGGGGACTGATTCACAAAACTTTGTTGCAACGATACTTCCCTTAGGAGTTTTAACCGACAACTCCCTTATAATAAAAAAATAAATAAAAGTTATGTGTTTTTTAAAATAAAAAATTGTTTACTTTATCATTATTATAAAAATTAATTATTCATTTTATGATATAAATTTACAATATTTACATATATAAGAAAATTAATAATTTTATTAAAATTATATAAGAGAGGTAACAATGTTGATGATCAAGTTATTTTTCCTCAATATTAGATTAATTTTCCAACATTAATATTGTAACGCCCCGACCCCAGTTACCCAGAGTCGGTGCATTAATTACATAACATTGGCATGAACACAAGAAAGATCAAATCTCGAAAGACCGATTGGTTTAGTAGCCTTGGAAACACTAGATATATTCATAAGTTTTAAATTACATTATAAAATGAAAAACTACTACAACAACATAATGTCTCAATAGACCACACTATTATCCCCTCATAAAATCCCTGCAGGTCATTCATAATTTACTTCTTCACTTCCTGGGAAAAATAAAACATAGAAAAGGGGTGAGCTCAAATGCCCAGTAAGGATAACAATATAGCGGAAACTTTCATAAATAAGAATAAACATTTAAGGCAATGTATAACTAAAACAAAAGCCTTTTAAATATGAACTTTCAACATGGTATGGCATAAATAAAATGAAATAATGCCATTTACTTATTCACATGGATATTCTACTGATCGAATAATCACATGCAAAAATCAATAACCACTTTCATAATGTTGGAATGCATAATGCCAGACTATCATAACCACATAGCCAAGGCCTCGTGCCAAGACTACAAATAAGATTTTGTCAAGGCCTTGTGCCAAGACACTAGTTTGTCTCATGAGACCTACCGATGCATCGAGGAGCTATAGCGGGCTCCACCCGTCACTTATTAAGTCCAATGCATTCCCATATGAAAAGGTTTAAACATAACATAAACATTCGTATTAAAACTAGCATACGAAATGTCAATAATTTCACCATAAACTATGAATGGTATAAAAATAGCACATCTACAGTCAAACATATCACAAAACCTTCAATACAATATAGAAGTTTTGTATCATAATAAATCAACTTCAAATAATCTTAAAATCCATCAAAGGATGTTGACATAGATGAAATCAAAATTCTTTTTAAAGAAGTATCTCCTTTTATTTTGAAATCATTTAAGATCCATATAAAATAAAACATTTTCTTTGAAAATATTCTTATAAGCTTGTATGGAAAGCTTCGATGATTTTATAACGGCGGAAAATAACCGCACACGCCGTATAAGTTAAAAAAACATTCTTACCTCAATTCTGTCGAAAAGGTTAAAAAGGACATTGTTTTGAAAACGACGGAAAGATTCCTTTATAAACCTCTTATAAAAAGTCAAACAATGGTATAAATGACTTTAACCCATATTCTTGTAAATAGTAAAAATGTTTTGAAATACATTTTTAAGAAAACATGGATGTGGATGATAAAGAGATCCTAGTAGATTATTACGTATAAACAACCTCAGATAATGAAGAGATTGTGAAATAACCCTTACCTTGTACTTTTCCTTGGTTGGGGTAGGTTAACCTCCTGTATAATGGTGAAATAATTGTTATTAAATTATACAAGAATCATATACATCAATATGATATCATATATGATCTTTTAACATTGCTTTATTAATAATATCTTAGTATTATCGTCGTTTCGGGTGATAATCGATTCGTTCTTCTTAAATGTTTGGTTACGTAAGACATGTTTTTAATGGATAGATTATATATTATTCATAATCAGAATGATATTAACATTATTTTTAACCCCAAAATGAGAATAAGACTTGAATGGATATGAGGGAGAATGAATCTTATCGCGTTCGTGGAGACGGCAGTCCGTACGTGCGCACGAACGCTACTTCCATTTAATTTTTATTTTAAAAGAATCTAATCCAAATGATACATAGGTATATTACTATTCCAGTATAATATTTTATATATGTTACTTAAGTTCATTAACACCATCCTTTATACGTTCCATGTGTGGTATGAACGAGTCATATCATTTTAAGGGGGCGGTAGTCCGCACTTCCTCAAATGAAATTATCGTATGTATATACAACATGAAACGAATAATGGTATGAAATAAAATGGAATTACAAAAGCTTATATATAAAATATATATCATTAATATCATATTTAATTACAGTGCCATCATAATGGCCACCATGAGAGGTGGTAAGATGTATTTGAACAATCATCGTTTCGTGAGGCGTTAGTTTGCCATCCACAGAAACATTATGTTCATCATCCATTAGATGGAGTTGTGTGTATGTGTAGTTTGAATCCTTCTTATAACAACATCCTAGTATATTTAGGATACTGGTGTTGTTACAAAAGAAAGTAAATAAAAAGATTTTGGGGGTTGGAGAAGCAAAATAAATGAAGATACTTTAAGAGAAATTGTTACCTTTAATTTAGGTAACTCACTTTGGTTGGAACCAAAGGACTTCTTGAAATGCTTTCTGCCTAAGGGGAAGCTTCAAGGAGGAGGAGAGAGATTTGGGGAGCTTATTTGGGCAGAGTTTGGACGAGCCAAGTGGCTTGAGAGGTGTGAGGAAAAGAGAAGGAGGAGTGCCCTTTTATAAGAGGGGTGAGGGGCACCTTTGGAAAAGCTAGAAATATTAATTTATAATAAATTCATATTCGGTTTCCAAAGGCTCCAAAGTTGACTATTCAAAGGATGAGGTGGGGATAGGTCGAAAACAACTCATCCAATAGAATTTAGACAGGTTTGGGTACTTATATTAACCTTATCTTTAAGTATTAACTCTAAGTTAATTAGTTTCACTTTTACAATGTCTCTTTGTATTTTTATATAATATGGTTAATAAACTTACTATATACATCCAAGCGACCCCCAAGTGGTTCATTAATAATTAACCTATCATAATATAAGTCTCTTGGCCGAACCTTAGATTTTTAGGAATTTAATATCAATTAATAATATAATATTTGTTTTAAGAACTCTTTTATGTCAATTTTGACACTATTCAATAGTTGGTTTTTGTGAAACTCATAACAGATTGATTACTTCGAACAAAGTCAATTAAATAAATCCTAATATATCATATTATCCTAGAAAATTAGTTTAATTCATTAAAAGTTTCATATTATATTTATTTGGGTATTTATAATATCAATTATTTTAATTTTTCACTATTATAGTAATTACTGCATCATCATTGTGTCATAAATAAAATAAATTATTTAAGGTCTAAAAATTATAAATAAAATATCATTATGTAGGAAATCTCTTTAGCTTTCTAATTAATATTTATAATCGAAAATACAACATGTATAACCCTATGTAAAAATTGTTCTTCTAAAAGATATAATCTTATGCCATTTTAATTTTTATTTTAACTTTATTAATATAATGTGTCATTATCACTTACAAGTGGATCCATGGGGTCCCAAAATAGACCCAAAGATTCCCTTGGTCGACCATGTTTCAACCAATAGGGTTAAGACACGTTTTAGGGTAATTTAGTATTATTATAATATTATTTGTTTAACCCTTATTTACCGGATTTACCCTTTAACCATGGTAAATAAAATATTTACCACAGTAACTATTCAAAATGTCTAAAAATAAAAGTTACCTATTTACACAATTTGAACATCCTGATTCCAAATATGGAATCCATTTTTCTAAATTCAAAACACAGAAGTGGCAGAAATTAATTTAAAATTAATTCTCGCTGTCAAAACAAAAAGCGTGTTTTTAAGAGGTAATAACTATCAAAAGATTGACACTTGTTTATGTTCGGTTTAATTGAAAAATTATGTCCAATAACCAACATTATATTAAATGGTAAAAATATATTCTAAATATACTTTAAAACCACTCAAATTCATAATTTATCACTATTAATTATTTTTATTAAAAAAGTTGTTTTTAATTAAAATTTAGCAATTTTCACTATTCATCAAAATATAAAAGTTATCCGAAAAGTACCAAAATTTCACCCTAGGATAATTTCGATATTCCGAATCCAAAAATGAAGTCCATTTTGAAATATAAAATAGATATGATTTCAAAAAGTAGGAATAACTATTTACAACGGCTAGTTTAATTAGTTGTGGTGTGTGTTAGAACTCGAGGTTGCGTACAACAAACGCTATCGCATTATTCGAAGGGAAACGTACCGTGGAAGCTTGGGGTGTTACAAATATTGTGTATAGGTTACCTAATTTCTATATAGAACATAATTTTTGATATAGTATTTATTAAATTATATTTTCTCTTAATGTTATAAGTATTTTTATTTTCAAAATTAATATTTCATTACATTTTTTTTCATTTCTATAGTTTTTTCATTAGTGTGATCATTCTAGGGGATCTATAATATTCAAATTTTCTTATTATAGATATATTTTTTTCTATTCTTCGTCCCAATTTAAACAAATTCAATAATTCTAGCTTAAATAAATCATACAATCATTTACTCTTCTCAGAACCAATACCTTCTCCCTATAGACCTCTCTCATGAGGGGGGATATGTTGATTCCTTAAAAGTGATCATTTTAAATTTTTAGGATTGATAAAATACCTGAAGCATAGATATTATATTATCTTCAAAATGAAGTAAGTAGAATCATGCCTATATAGAGATTTTTTGTCTTGGTTACGTGGACTGTGTGACCCCCAAGAAGACATGTGATCACATAAACCTAAAATTTTCATGCAGAAGCATCATGCGCTTCATGTGATATGATAATGATCATTTGAATCCCCATTAATTTTTCATTCTGATCATACAAATAAACTTCAAAAATCCATCATGTTTTATTGAAGGCATCCAGACAAGTGCTGAGGATTATGTGAAGATTTTTAGATGAGTTCCTCCAATCATGTGGACTATCAGAAGACTAACTAAAAATTCATTTTTTATTTTCAAAAACACTTTTTGGTTATGTGAGAACTGAACAAGAAAGGCAAGGTGAGGGATTATGTCCAAGTGGATACACCATAGAAGACACTGGACAGGCAAGACAAAACAAACACAAACAAAAAAACCCAACAGGAAGAAGTTGGACATCATTGGGGCCTTCAAAGGAGGTTGACTGATGGCGAGGGCTTCATCGATAGATCTCTGAAAAGAGGAACCATGAGATGGTTGAGCTACTAGAGACAATGAAATCAAATAGAAGAACAAGAAGACTTCCACAAAACAATCCAGGCATAGGAACTATGAAAACTACCGGCACTAAAAACTGATCCAGGGAGAACAACCGTCTTTGAAGAATGTGCCTACGAACGATCAACACCGCAACTTCCCACCAATCGAAGGAATCAATCCTGTGAACTAGAGGGTGACAAGAGAAAAAGGGGAGAACAAGAAAGGAAATTTCCTAATCACCGAGCATTCCTGGGGTGGTCCTTTGCGCCCTCATATTGAACCGGAAGAAGATGATGGCCATGCCTATTCCGACACAAAAGAAAACCCGAAAACAGAACTGATGATGATGAGGAGAGAAAATTGTAGGTACCAAGAATTGGTACACATGTCATCCGCACGTATAATAAGAATGGAAAACAATCAATTCCCAGCCTCAAAGAAACCCGCAACCCGCGCAGGAAGGTGAAGAAGCACAAACACAAATCGGAGATAGATCTAGATAAATCGCACCAAATAAAGTCCCCACATATAGAAAATTCTGTCAAAACACCGGAGGAGTCAGTATCTAAAGATATGAACCAACGCATCATGAAGTAGTGGTTTTGCCGAAAGATATCCCAAAATAAGTTGGGTTAATTCACCGAAAGATATCCCCTCCACACGTGATAGGGTCTAGGAGTGTAGAAGCAATGAGAATGACCTCACGGTGGCGGGATCTATGAGAGATGGAGGTCCTATGGGTAGCGGCATGTGAAGTAACCAAATGAATCCATATGAAGGTAGGGAGTCAGATTCAATGGACATCGCACCACGTCTCCAACGTCTCACGAAGAGGATCTGAAGTAACATCTATTGCATAATGCAAGGAGGAGCCGAATGAATCATTTTTGCAATTTCCGCCACCTCAATGATACCAAGGTACCCTAAAAGGAAGCAATTGTGTCGCCCGGGAGAGAACGGGGACATCCCAGTGGCCTATCAGGAGATATATTCTAAAACTCACCCAATTACCCTTATTAAATAATACAAAAAATGGTGGAGGTTTTATATGATATAAGTTACATATATTTTCAACTGAAAGACTCATATTAATCACTTGATAGGTTCAATGATCACATGATATCCAAAGTGTCATATTAGCCTTGTTGTGTGATGGTCTTTAGGTATTTCACATTCATCGTGTGAATTTCCTTTAAAGTGTCTATTCGATCACGTGTTGAACCATAGAAAAAAAAGGGTGATTGTAAAAACCCATGTAATGATTGATTAAATCAGTTAACATAATAATTAATATGGATTATATAGTTATATTATTTATAAAAATATGAAGTAATTTTTAATAGAAAAAAATTGTTTTAATTAAACAATTTTATTATAAGGTTAAATTTAAAATATTCATTTCTATATTTTTGGATTAAAATTTGATAAAATGAAAATATTTTTTTAAATCATCAAATAAAAATTTACTTTGGGTGAAATTTTGCAATTTTTTTGAAAATATGGACCTTAATTGAATAGAAAAAATACTATTTTTTGTAAATCAAAGTGGTTTCTATTTAATAAATTAAGTAGTTTAAATGTATAAATATGTTTTCAATGTGTTTTTAAGTAACCTAAGTATTATTTACATCAATTTATTCAAAATAATTATGTTTTAATCAAATTTATATAGTTTTTTAATATGTTATTTTTTCGGTTTAAAATATATATTTTCTAAAAAAAAATTTAAAATGTGTAATGTTTCACCACTTTAATTAATTAAAATAATACCTAACTGTGTTGTTCTAAATGAAATTAATAGACTATATATTAGTAAATGTTAATTTATTTTCGAACAATAATTATTATTAGCCTCAAATTTAATATATAATTATCTTTTACAAAAAATACTCTTATTAAAAACTCATTGGCATGCCGCGACTACGTGATTAATATAAAATTAACTTAAATCACTAATGTCAATTTAATTTGGAATAATCAATTAAATATTTTAAATAATCATAATTTATAATGTCTAGTATGGTAAAATCAGTTTTTTACCAAAGATATTAGAAAAACAATTAAAACAAATCACAACAATTATGGTAAAAATTAAAATTTCCATGTAACTAAACTTTAATCTTAAGGGGTAAAATTACTTAAAAACTTGTAAATAACCCATTTGACAGAAATATTAATACCTAATACCTTATCAGATACATTTTTTTAAATTATTGGATCCCCTTAACCTTGAAATACATGAGTTGAATTCACTCTTTCAAAAATTTACAAGCTCAACACTCTCCCTACCTATAAAAGGCCCCCACTATCCTATTAAATTCACACATATAATGAATTTTTCATGGAAAATACCAACCCAAATAACTTTTAAAATACCATATTATCCTCATATAAGCCTTACATTGGGAAGAAATCCAACCATAAAAGTAATCATGAACCCAATTTGGTGTCCATTAATACTGACACTCGACTGGGTTAATGGAAAGTCTAAAAGGAAATTTTATATCCCCACAGTCTAGTACAAGTGCTCGGGTATCATAAATATTAGTTTGGGATCAATTTACTCGAGTATGGATACATAAAACAGCCAAAACCAATTAATAAATTGAATCTGAAAATTACCAACCAAACAAGCCTTAAATAAAATTCACAGCTAAAGACAAAGTCATAAACATGACACAATCAGTCCAAATATATATAAATGTAGAAAGCAATAGACCAATAAACCCCACACAACAAGGGTTCATCTCCCATATGTCGTCTCCACAACACCACACAATGGAAGGAAACTCTCAACCCGAACCACCATCACCCAACGCCTTGAATTTACCTGTGTCAGACATGATCAAGTATACTTACACCCAAAGGATTAATTATGGTGTTAGACTAATCCCAATAGGATATCACCCATTGATTCCATGTTGTATGAAATGCAAGATAAAAATCTTAAAAATTTTAATAATCAAGAAATAGTGGTAATAATTTCTAAAGAACGAATCTTTTAAAAGTAAACCTTTTTCAAATGATGATTTCAAAGGATGATAAATTTTCAATAGAACATGTAAGATACTTAATTTTCCATCCAAACACACCACAATCCAATGATCAATATTAAAAAGTCAATGATCACTAATATTGGGAACATCCCTTGGCACTAGTTAGTTTTTGGCCCCATATACCATCTATCTCAATGTAAAGTAACCATAAAAATATCCATTCTGTTTCACAAGCCTCTAGAACGGAATAAATCCATAACGTAGTGGTCCTCAATCATCATCACTGTAGTTTGGTTAGTGTTTTCAAAATCCAACCTGTTATGTGAAACAGGGACAAAACTACTCCAGATCACTAGCATACTTGTACCCATCCGATAACCTAGATACCTGAGTTCCCCCTTTGTGCTAAAAAAATTTACACATGTTACCAAATTAAATTTTCATATAAAAACAACCATTTTAGGTCATACAAACTTAAAACTATATCTACACATGTTTTTCACCATTTATATAACTCAATAAACCATTTACAATTTCCTTAAAACAATTTCAGGGAATATAACCACACTTTGGACATAAAATCCATCCAAAATCCCTCCTTGAAAACTAAAAGCGAACCATTATTTCCCCAAAATAGCATTGTAAGTATAAATTTTTTTAATAAGCACCTCTTATGCATTATAAAATATCCACAAATTGTATATTATGGAATGCAAATTAAAAACACCCATTTTCTCAAAAAATTGCACTCAAAATCCATTTCTAAACAAATTCCACCAAAAATAATTTTCATAGAAAGCATAAGGATGAAGTATAAGGCACAAAATAGAAATAAATTAAAGCTTACTCATCTACTAGTTCATAAAGCTTGAATCACCTACCATGTGTTTCAAACACACATAAATCCTTTTGCAAAAGTTTAATCACACCACTGCTGCACCACAAGGGAGTTAAAAAAAACTAAAATGACAATATTTGACCAATAAAACTAAGATAAAACCCAATGTTCTATGACCTACATACAAGAAATTAATAATTTCATGAAAAAACGATGAAACCCTAATCCAATGGGATGGGAATGGAGGGAAACCAACTCAATTGATATGGAGGCTTGAATAATGATGAGTAGGTCAATTAAGAACTGAAATGGGGGGGTCAGAGTAAAAATTACGGATTTAGAAAGAAAAAAAATCCCCTTTTCAAATCCGGACGATTTGGGATGGCCTAAGAAATTTTTCCCTAATCCGAAGATAAGATACAATGATGGAAAAAGAACATGGGGCACTCTTAGGGATATTTTCCTCAGTATAGAGGTTGAATAATTAAAAGTAATTATAAAAAATTAATGATTTAGGAAGGAAATATCTTTTTTTAAAAATAAGAAATGCGATTATGGGTTGGCCCAAATCCTAAATAAATCACCCAAATACACCATGATTGTGGATTTCTAAGGGGTACAAATCGATATTTTTGTTTCAATAGATCATGGTAGGCTAAGTGGGATTCTTACTGGATGAAAAAAAATAAAATAAAATAAGGATTTATAAAAGTAAATTTTTTTAATTATGAAAATGAGCTCACGGTTTGGTCCAAATCATGAAAACCCACCATTTCCTCCAAAAAATGCATTGGAAACCCCCGCAAGAAATCAAGAATATAAATTAAATGAAATATAAAATTAAAATAATTCATTTATGTGAAACTTCTTCCCACTATTAATGACTTTCCACCTAGGAAAGTCACACTGATGCTTGATCATAAAATAGGAATTGGTACTCTTTCTCAACACACAACTTTCACACACAATATTAGTGGACATTGTTCCCATGTTTCCAAAGGACCTAAACTAGTGGAATATAATTTTCCCAAATCACATTAAATTGGTAATAAACTATTCACATAGGCTTCTTGAAAATAGACATATCTGGCTCCCTATCCAAATCCTAAAAATTTGGCACATGGGACTGATCTAGGTTGTATTTCTTCAGTTCAGAGACATGGAAGATGTCATGGATATATATCAACTAGTAATGAAAATATAACATGTATTCCACCTGTCTAATCCACTCAATAATCTTAAATGGTATGACATATAATGGTGTTAGCTTACCTTGCTTTCCCAAGAAATGATGACCCAGACGAGGGGCCACATTCAAGAATACCTAATCACACATCAAATATAATATGTCTCAACACTTATGATCAGCGTATGATTTATGGTGACTCTGAGTTTTCAATAAATGCTTTCTTATCAACTTTACCTTCTAGATGTCTCTTGAACAAGACCCGGCCCCAACATAGGTGGGACCAACAAGGCCAACCATAGAGAGCATAAAAATGAGCCATTCAAATCGAGTATTGGTAACATTAATTATAGGAAAATTAATCCAATCCAAAATGGTTATCCCAATAACTTACAAAGCCCAAAACATGTGCATAGAGCATGACTTCCAGTATCTGATTCAACCGCTCTACCAGACCATCCGTTTAAGGATGGTATGTTGTGCTCATATTAATCTATGACCACAGGGCCTTCCCAAAATCAAGAAGTGAAATGAGGGTATCATTCTGGGAAAACAACTAATGGAACACCAAGATACCTCATCACCTCCTAAATATACAAATGGCACAACGCTTACAATTTAGTTGTACCATTTATCAGAAAAAAGTGGGATGATTTGGTCAAACGATCAATCACTTCACATATAGAATTCTTAGCCTGAGGTATATAAGGTTATCCAATAATAAATACCATGGAGGCCTATTCTCTCTTCGAAGTAGGAATGGGTAATGGACAGATCAAACTGGAGGGCCTTCAGTGCACCACATTTACCTATTGACATATGTTTCACCTCAACAAAAGGTCATCTTTGTCTTCTCTCATACCTAGCCACCAAAACTACTGATGCGCATTATAATACATCTTGGTGGCACTAGGATGAATAGACCACTAATATTGGTGGCTATCCTTCATCACTGCCTTCTACGGAGATGATGATACTATTGATTTGCCATTTAAGCACAATATTCACTCGGGAGAAGATATCCAATCAGAAGACATCTCCCCACCATGATGTAGCTATCTCAACTGATGAAAACTCTCATCATAGGTCTGATCCCACTAAATAAAATCCAAGAGAGATGGATTCAAATGAATTCTCACACAAAACGCACCCCCATTGTGCTCCTAGGTCTCCACATGCATCTGAGCAAATAACCCCCATAAGATTCTACTCATCACAAGACTTCCTCGAGGTTTTCACTAGTAATTTTATATTCAAATAATTTTTCACCACATTTCCCTTGACTAGGGCATGAACAATTTCATAGTCGGATCCCTATATGTACTCGATCCAATGGCATTGTCTTAGATTTACATCCTTCGGTGATACCATATAGGCAAACATTTTGTGATCATAATATACCAAAAACTTCTCCCCAAATATGTAGTGATGACATTTTTTCAAAGCATAAAACATATATGCAAGATACAAGTTGTGGTTCAGGTAATTCGTTTCATGTGGTCGGAGTTGGCGGGAGCCATATGCCACCACATGATCATCGTGCATAGGCACTCACCCAAGACCCCTACCTGAAACGTCACAATACACTACATAGCCCTTTCCAGATTCTAGAAAGATTATCATAGGGGGAGGTAGTCAACTGCCACATTAGGTCCTCAATGGATGTCAGATATTCTATGTCCCAAACAAACATCACCCCTTTTGGGGTGAGCGCGTTTATGGGAGAAGCAAGATGAGAGAAATCTTGAACAAACTATATGTAGTATAATGCCAAGCTGAGGAAACTGATGATCTCGGACAAGTTCATCGGTTGTACCCATGAAATCATTACATTGATCTTCTCATGATCCAACGAAACTCCATTCAATGAGATCATGTTCCCTAGAAAAATAACCTCCTTGAACCAGAAGGTGCACTTTGACACCTTTGCATAAAGGTGGTGATAACGCAATGTTCCCAACAACATCCGTAAATGTTAATCATGCTCTACCTCATATCCAGAGTAAACCATGATTTTATCAATGAATACCAAAATAAAATAGTTGAGATATTGTTGGAACACCCTATTCATGAGTTCCATAAATACTCATGGAGAATTGGTCAATCTGAAGGGAAATACCAAGTACTCAATGTGGTTGTACATACTTTAAAAGGATGACTTCGAGATAAATAATACTTCCACTCTATGTTGATAGTAAATCGAACATAAATATATTATAGAAACCCAATTTACCCCTTAAAATGATCAAGCATGTCATCAATTTGGGTCCAATGATATTTTTTCTTGATGGATACCTTGTTTAGCTTTCGATAATCAATACACAACGGAAGGGACCCGTCGAACTTCTTCGGAAAGAGAATAGGAGCGGCCCAAGGAGATATGCTTTGCTGAATGAATCCTTTGGATTCTAAATCATCCATATGAATATTTAATTCCCCCAATTCAGTCAGGGCCATACGATATTATGGAAGAGTTATTAGCTATGTTACCAGTGCCAAATCAATAGAGAACTCATGGTCTAGCTCTGGGGGTAAGCCTGAAAAATCATAAGGGAATACCTATATGAACACGTCCACTAATTTACGTAACACAAACTCATAAAAATGACTATTTTCCTCTATCAAAAGTGATGATAACTAAAAAATAATATTCCCCATCACTAGGAGGGGAGGTCACACACTACCCGATTGGGGATCTCATTCCCCACAAAAACCCAGCAGACTACCATCATGTGTCATGACACTCACCCACTACCTATAACAATATATGTGCACCTAAAATTTTACCAACCAATCCATGCCAAGTATCACGTAAAATATTTTCATATCTAAGCACAGGAGGTCCCACTCCATCTCAACCCCTGACATGGAAATCACACACGATGACCACCTGAGACCCCGCTCCTTTTTTCCCAGCATTGTCACCAACTATAATGTGAAAGAATAACGCATGGTTGGAAAATTCAGAATGTTCATAATATAAGATGAGATGAATGAAATAGAAGAAATAGTATAAAAAAGGTAACCATCTATATAAGATGCTATCAAAATGGTACCTCGAACAATTTATGGTCCTGCCTCTAACGCCACTGGTGCCTGATCCACTGCATGGAGATTCCTAGTCTCAACCTAAGAATTCATGCTTCCCTGTGGAACTTCCTGAAACTGGTTATGCTTAGAAAATGATCTTTCCGATCCACCATGACCACCAAAATGATATTCTAACATCCTCGATGACTTTGAGTGAGCTGTCACTCATTTAGAATCCATTAATCCTTACCCACTCTAGAGTTGATGTGCCATCCTGCAATAATGCTACAATTGTCCAACATCTCTACACTGATAAAAATGATTTGGCAGATATGTGAATGCTAGTAAGATTTTCAATGGCCTCCAACACTGGTGGCACACAATGGACCTCACATCAGAATCCACTGACGAAATTTCCCGAGAAGGTTGGCCTGAGCTTCCACCTCACTTCTTTCTCATATCCTCTCACTTCCCTTTTCTTCTCAGAAGTGATTCCACTGCACATTACTGTCATTTTCCTAGAGAAACCAGACCTCAATTTATGGTTGGTCTCCACCATGAAAGCTCTATCAACCACTTTAGCAAAGTTTTTTAGCTCGAACAAAAAGACCTAGGAATAGATCTCTGGCTGCAAACCCCTCTCAAACTTATGAAACTTCATCTACTCCTTGGAGACCATTTTCTAAAGCACACCTGAACGAATCAGAATTTCTTTTGGAATAATCCATCACTAAATTATTCCCCTAAACAAGTTAAATAAAATAATTAGATCAAGCATATTTCAAAACATCAGAGAATTACTGGTCGTTGAAGATAACATTGAATTCATTCCAGCTCATCTTCTCATTCTTCCCAGATTGAAACGTAGATTCCCAACACATGTGGCTAGGAACTTCTAATAGGAAAGAGGTACATTCCTACTGGACCTCCTCAAGTGCATCCAAGAAGTCAAACATGTGCTCAATCTTCTCAAGACACTCCTATGCTTCTTGGGCTTCCATGATACCTTGGAAAGTATGAGGATTATTCTTTAGGAACTCCTTGGATTTTTTCCTTACTAAGAATAGAAACATCATCCCTAGAAAGAGTAGGATCATGTTATACACTCTATAGTATGGCATGTAAATTACTGATCCCAGCTTCTACCATCATTTTATCAATTGGTGAATGAGAACTCTCTTTAGTGTCGTCCCGTGGGTGGATGGGAGCTTTCTGGGGAAGCACGTTGCTATAAAAGGAAACAGCCACCAAATAAATCACCAGTACAAAAATTTTAAAATTTTTTAATAATTAAATCAAAAATAAATAAGTCGAACACATCACAATAATGAAATAAAAATCCACTTCACTCCCACCCAATGTATATATGTAGTCTATAGACTGCATGCTGCACCATGAAGAGAAGTCAAACATAAAATCCCTACATCCCATGGTGACTTAAGGTTTTTCATGAGAGGTACTAGCTAGGAACCCTAATAATAACAAAAACTCCAAGACTTGATAGTCCTAACTCATGTTTAACACAAATCATCAAAAAATAATAATATTTCCCAAAAAGATAAACCACTCATAATACAATTTTTTCATGAACCGAATCTGGTCTCCATTAAAAGCAGCACCCGACCCAGTCCATGGGTAGTCTTCAAGGGAGTTCCCTATCCACATGGTCTAGAAAAAGTGACCAAGTATAATAAATATTGGTTTGGTAATGATTTACCTGAGTATGGATACATTAAACAACAAAAAACAATCAAAAACTTGAATCTGAAAATTACAAACCAAACTACATAGAAATAAAATTCAGAACTAAAAACGTGGTCTTAAACCTGACACAGGAGGTCCAAAGATATATAAAAGTATCATCAAAATATCCCGTGTAACATAACATGAAAAGGGGTTACCACTGATGAGTCATCTCTATAACACCTCACCATTGAGGGAAACTAACAACCCAAACCGCCATCACTCAAGGCCTTTCCTTTAACTGTGTCAAACATAATCGAGTCTATATACACACAAAGGTGTAAGTAGGGTCTGAACCTAATACCTATATTATACCACCTAATGATTCCATATAGTAATCAGTATAAGATAAAAAAGCATGAATTTTTTCAGGAACAAGAAATGGTGGAAATATTTTCTGAAGAGTAAAACTTTTAAAAGTAAACCATTTTCAAAGAATGACTTAAAAGGATGAACATGTATCAATAAAACATTTATTCTAACGAATTTTCCATCCAAACAAAACAAAATCAAATGATAAATACTGAAGATTCAATGAGAACTAATATTGGGAATATCCCTAGGTACTAGTTAGTTTCGGGCCCCCTGTTCTTTGTTTCTCTATGTAATGTAACAATATAAATATTTGTTCTCATGCACGATCCACTAGTGGAGAACATTTCTGTAACCTAGTGTCCCCCAATAATCATCATTATAGTTTTTTAGTGTTTTTAATGTTCAACTTGTTGAGTGAAATAGGGACAAATTCACTCTGAATCACTAGCATACTAATACACCTCTGCCCACCTAGATTCTCGGGATTCCCCCTTTGTGGTCAAATAATTTCCTCATTTTTCCAAAATCAATTTTCATTTAAAAAACATAATTTCTGGTCATACACGCTCAAAACAGTATCTGGACATGATTTTCCACATTTATATAACTTAATATACCATTTTAATGTTCTATAATACATTGTTAAAGAATATAACCAAACATTGCACTTAAAACCTATCTAAAATATATCTATGAAATCCAAATGCACCCAAATATTACACCAAACCATAATTGGAAGTATAAAAATATTTTAATACGACCCTCCGACGAATTATAAAATATACCAAAATTGCACAACATGGAATTCACATTTAAAACACCCATTTTCACACAAAATCCGCACTAAAAAATAAATTTCTTAACAAATACCACCAAAATTAATTTTTTTTGCAATAAAAATGGTGAATTAATTGGCTAAAAATATAAATCAAGAAAGGATAACTCATATAGTAGTGGTTACACTTGGAATCACCTACCAAGTGTGTAAAAATCACCAAATCCTTGTGTGAAAATTCAACTTCACCACTGTCGCACCACAAAAGAGTTAAAACAAACCTAAAACCACAATATTTGACTAATAAACCCAATATCAAACCCTATACTTGAATACCAACTTTCTGTACATTAGTAACTTCGAGAAAAGTGGAACAATCCCTCTTAAAAGGGGAGGAGGAAGGGAGAAAAACCACTTACTTGAGATATATTGGATAAATCACACCAAATACCCAAATGGGTGAATCTCTAAGGATCTAAAAATAATATTCAATTTCAAATAAGTCAAAATAGGCTATGTAGTAATTGAAAATTGGTAAAAGGAGTAAAAAATGAAGGATTTATAAAAGTAACAAATTTCCATTTCAAATATGGATAATGTGATTAAGCCTATGAAATTTTTCCCTAATCCGTGATGATGATATACACTAAAGAGGGATAAAAAAATTGGGGGATCCTATGGGATTTGGGCTTGGGTTTGAGGTGGAATCACTGAAATAAATTTAAAAATGTATAAGATATAAAAGAAAACAAATTAACATGAAATGGGATCACATGTTGGCATAAATCATAAATAAATCACCCAAATCATCCGTGATTGTGAATTATAAAGGGGTCCATATTGATACTATGGTTTTAATAGGTCTTGGGAGACCAAGTGTGAAGTGGAATGGATGAAATTTTTTAAATAATTAATGATTTATAAAATAAAAAATATTTGTTTTAAATCTAGAAATGAGCTCATAGTTTGACCCAAATCTTGAAAACCCACCATTTCCTCAAATAATGCATGGGTATCCCCTGAAATAATGAAAAAATATAAATTACAAGAAAAATAACATTAAAATAATTCATTGATGTTACAAAATTACTTTTTTCATACCAAAATCAGCAGTTGAAAAAAGAGGCAACATTCATCAACATGAATTTTGTTTTATTTCTATCTACACACCCTTAAATTCTTCTTATAAAATTGTTATATCAAAAAAATGTATCCTATATATATTAACATGTTTTTATTTTCATTTTATGACCTAAAAACACTCACTCTTACATTAAATGTTTTATGAAATCATTATTCATGTGTAGTGAAAACTACTCCCTCACGAAACGATGTTGTTCATTTTTCAAATACAAATTCTCTTGGCTAGGAATATTAATGGTCATACTGTTTTTTATATCATATTTCTGATATTAATAAAAAAAATTATACATCTTCAATAATTAAATCATATACACATATTTTACATTTCATACCATAGGCGATATGATAACATCACTCGTGTGTACGGAGAACTACCGCCTCACGAATCTATGTGAAACATCTTTCACTAATGTGTTAAAAATAAAAGTGATAAGGGTAACTATAATTAATATATGTGGTATAAGTGGAATAATTATGATATTAGTGATATAATTACATTTTTATAAATATAATATATCATTTTTTTCTATTTCACTCACTAAAAAAGTGATAACGTCATTCGTGGATGTGTGGAATACTGCCTACTTAAAGAAATGTGATTACTTTTACATCCAAAATTGATATATATAATCATAAATAAATAAAAATAATTTTATTTATGATATAAATATCATTATTAAAAGGTAAAATATTTCCAACCTTCTATATATGATGATCATTGGAAGAATGGAAATGTTATTGATACATACGCATGGTCAACCGTTTCCATGATCATAATGTTAGATCATTTTTCCTAACCATATTTCATAATTAGTTTTAAAAGTATATTATATGTATAAATATGAATATTATCTCATGATTATTACTCTGTATATGTTTAAATAATTTTTTCATCTGACTATAGTCGACCTACCAAATTCATTTTTGATACATAAATCAAATATGTTCTAAACATCTGACTTAAACATAATTAATTAAGTAATATTATATAACATGTTCATAAGTGAAATTAAATTAATAAAATGGTTGAAAAAATTTCTCAAAAAAGTAACTAATTATCATAATTTTATTATTCATAATGATAAAGACACGTGTGACAAGTCAAACTCGAGGAAAGGGACTTCGTCTCCATTTCCATTCATTGAGGCAATTCTTGGTAATGAGAACCATTAAAATTTTATAATATGTATATAAAACCCATGGAAATTTATATCAATAATTTATCTATTATAATAATATAATACGTTTTTTTAATTTCATTCTTTAATAAGTAATACGATTCAAGTGTTTCCTAAATAACAAAAGGAATTTTTTTAAGAAAATCAACTTTCAAGGTTTTCCTTAAAACTCTGTTTCACTTCCATGAAAATATTTTTCAAATGATATTTGAAATGTTTTCATATGTTAATAAAATAAAAACAAATGTTCATTTTATGTCTCTTTTACATTCTAAAAAAGTATTATAAAATAAATCATGTAATTTCTTTTAAACGGAACAGTGACATTGAATTTTCTTGACACAATCATTGTAATTTAATTTATAGATTACTTTGTAAGACTATATTTGTTATTAAATTAAAAACCCTAATTCAATTTGTTTTATTGAGAATGGTTTTTTCAAAATAAAATCATATTTGGTACAAAAAATGGGCTTTTGAAAGAAAATTGAATTTTAGTTCTTAAAAGTGATTTTCATACGAGTTTAAAATAGCTTTTCAAATAATGAAATTTTTTCTTCATATAGTGGTTATTATAAATTTTATATGATAGGTATTTTTATATAGAATTATGTGATCCCATTATATCATAAATAATTGGTGCACCCAAATATATCACTAATTCATTAGGTAATAATTATTTTCACCAGATCAGTATATTGGATGTTGGACATATGGTTTTACAAATTTGTAAGGGTTCTATGAGGGTTATATCAACTTATGGCCCCAGATATCAACATGAAATTTCTATTCTTTATAATGTGATTTCATGGAAATAATTTTTTTACAAAAGTAAAAGTAAATGATGTTATTTAAGGAATGATTTATTCCTCTATGGATAAAATCTTATGTTTCAATGAAAGGGTATTTCATAGGTTTAAATATTTTTCACTAGCCTAATGGTTTCCTTCATTTTGTATATCTTACAAATATTTTTATTCTATTTCCCCATTTTTAAATGTTTTTCACAATATTTATGGATGGGAAAATGATTATAAGTGGTCATGATGAAAGTAATGTATACTTTATATAAATAGAAATCATGTTGTGTTTTAAAACTACTATATTGGTGAGAAAATTGTTACTAATTGGAAGTGTCCGCTTTTTTGTTATATAGATTTTTATGGATGATTTATAACCTAATTATCTTAAACCCCAAACTTGAAAATATATTAATAGTGTAAGAATGTAAATTTTTTAACTAAAATTCAATGTTATGTAATGCTAAAGGTTATTTCTTATAATTGGTATCAATGGTATATTTAAATAACTTTAGAGGCCATGGTAATATTAATAGCATTCCCTTGAATGATTTTTCCTTATAGTCATCTTAAAATATTATATAATTAATGTATTACCATGTTGATTTTTAAAAAAAAAATCTCTTTAGAATGGTTTTTCATAGAGGAAACATGTAAGATGTGGTGGCAAAGAATAGAAGGGAATATATTCTTCCAAATAATAAATCCTTCATTGGTTGGAATTGTAAATGGATGGTTTGTTATATTGATGGTTTAGTTTACAATAGTGGCAAATTGTGTTGGTATTCATGCTAGAGTTGAATTTAATCTAACATGAAGGAACATGTCTATTGTGAGAAATTTTATGGGGAAACATCCCCAATACTTTATTATATCATCTGAACCTATGGTATCCAAAGGAGTTTTGAATTCTCTGGAAAATATATTTGACATCATGGTATCCTATAAACGTAAAAATGTAAATTTTTCCATTTATCATTTTAAAGGTGAATAAGATCAATAGAGGCCTTTAAAAAAGAATACCAATGAGAAATATGATTATGATTCCCTTGAATGGAAAACATCACAATATTGGATAGGTATTGCAATATTTTATCCAGGACATAGATAAAAAATTTATTAGGTTTTACTTTGGATTGAAACTTTTTCTATGGATATGCTTTTCTTAGAATGAATTTAAAAATATGAGAATGTTTTTTGTTGGGATGAAAATTTTGAGATAAAGTTTTCATACACTTATGTGACACTTTATGAGAATGTAAGAAGTGTCTTGGATAGAAGGAGATAGAGAAACATACAATAGATAAATACAGTGGTATAAAAATTATGTTGCAATATTGTGTTATGTAGGGTAAAACTCACCCTATAGAATGTCTTATGAAATCTGAGATGTTTTTCCAATGTGGAATGTTTATCCACATGGATCGTGATTTCATGGAAAATCATCATGAAGAAATAATGAATGGGGTAATCCATAGCCACCCAATACTGATATGATTTACTTGTTATGAGTTCGGTCAATATGATAATTCATGTCTAAAGTTGGTTTCACATGATGGGAAATATTCGTAATGGGACAAAAAGGTGTAGAGAGGTTATTTTCTACTAATACAATTCATGTTGGGCCAATAAATTGTGTTCAAAGAAGTATGTTTCTTTTTAATTATAACTATACCAATACACAATTTTACATTGGATCTTTGTATTATTTTATTTTTGAGAAATTTCAATGTAAAATTGAAATATCCCCTTATTAAATTAGAATAAAACATTTTGTGAAAACTCTTATAGTAAGTGTTAAATAAATCAAGATTTATAGGATTCGTCCTATTAATATTAATGGGATGGTCTTTCCTAAAAATATTGTAGAACATTTTATAGCATAGTATGATAAAATTATTGGTATAGATTTGCATTCTTTTTATCATGATAATATATATTTTATTTCTAAGAATGTTGTGTTCAATGATTTAATTTCTTTTATAAGTCAATAAGAAGATGAGAAATTGATTATAGATTCTAGTGAAAGATTCCTAGATTATATGTTGAAAATAATGAAAAATTTTAAATTATTGATGTTCTAGTAGTAAATGAATACATGTATGTCTTCTAGAATATTTTCCTAGTATTATTCCTAATTAAGATGTTGAGTTTTTTGTGGAATAAGTACATTATTATATTCTTATTGATAGATCTTATGAAAATATTTTTTCATGAGTTATTGGATATGTTTTTGGTTTTCAATATTGACTACATTTTGGTATATTCTAAAATTCAAAAGGATATTGAAAGTCACTAAGGGTTTGTTTTGTAAACCTAAAATAGAAATAAACACTAAGGGAATTTTAGAGAGTGTGAATTTTGGTTTAAATAAATTCATTACTTAGATATATTGTTCCTAAAGATAGAATAACTATTGCCCCTACTAATATAAATGTTATTGAAAAATGTACAAGACCCAAAGATATAATCTAAATTCATAGTTTTCTATGATTAGATGGTTACTAATGTTTGTTTGTTGAAAACATTTCACAGTTTTATAAGACACTGACTAAGTTTACCTGAAAATTTTGGGAAGTTCATCTGGGCAAAAAAATGATGATTTTTTTTAGGAACTGGAATGAATATTGGTGATCACTCCAATTTTGGACTTTCCATCCAAAAATGGTAAACTATATATCTATAATGATTATTCATTGAAATGAATCGATTGTGTCCTGATGCATAATGATAATTTAATTTCTTATGGTTCAATAAATTTTAATCCTCGGGATATAAATTACCCTAAATATGATTTGGAATTGGTTGCTGTAAAATTTTCTTTAAAATTTTAGAGGAACGGTTTTCAGGGATTAAATTACGAAATATAAACTAATAATAAAATTTTGAAGTATATATTCCCTCATAAAAAATTTAACATGATATATATAGGATGGTTACAAACAAATCAAGTATTCTTATATCATGATTCACTACCATCTTGGAAAAGAAAACATTGTTTCTGATGCTTTGAGTCAAACAAGTAGTGTTACATTAACCATGTTACATATGCTACCTGACCCTTTGGTTAGTGATTTGATTAAATGTGGCCTAGAAGTTGTGGATGGAGGGACATCCCCTTTTTTGTTTGAGGTTTCAGGGAATTCAAATTTTTTATACCGAATAATGAATGTTTATAATGAGGATCAATCATTGTATGAAAAGCAATAATCATATAAAATAGGTATGTTACATGATTTAAATATTTAGGAATAATGTGTTTTTTAATTGGGAAAAATATTGTGTGTATCATTTCATTCCAATTTGAGGAAAGTGTTGTTTAATGATGATTATATTAATCAATTTTTTCATCATTTGTGAAGAACTAAAAAGTAATGATAAATTCAGGAGTATCACAGGTGTAATTTAATGAAAAGAGATATATAAAAATTTAAAATGAAGTGATTGATCTAGATTAAAGAAAAATGATAGTTTCTAAATTGGATTTTTCATCCTTTTTCAGTTTTGGAGAGGAAATGGTAGAATATATAAGTGGATTTTGTTGTAGGATTTAAAAATACTTCTTATGGTAATAATGTGATTTAGGTTATTGATGATCATTTAACTAAATCTACACAACTTCATACTCTTACATATAGAATGTATTTAGATCAACTTTTCAACTATATTTAAAGGATATTTTCAGGTTATATGGAGTACCAATCTCCATTGAATCAGTCCATGATCCCATGTTCACATCCAATTTTGGGAAAGGACTTTAGAATTTGTTACGTACTGAACGAAATTTTAGTGTAGCATTTAATACTTAGTCTGATGGATAGTATAAGAGGAGAATTCAAACCATGGAAGATATGATTTTTTCTTGTAAAACAGATTACCATGGAATTTGATATCAATAGATTTATTTGGTTGTGTTTTCTTATAATAAAAGTTTTCATTCCATATATATAGATGTAACCATTTGAGGCATTGTATGGAAAGCAGTCTCAGACACTATTTTTTTGGGATTATTATAGAGAAGTAATGTTTATGGGACATGATTCATTATTTGAAATAGAATATAATGTTTATATTGATTTAATGACACATGAGGATATCTCAGAGAAGGCAGAAATGATATGTGGAAAATCAGAGTAAATATCTTTCTTTCATGGTAAGTGATCATGTATTTATAAACGTTTCTTAATGGAAAAGTGTGATGCATTCTGGTTGGAAGGGGAAGATGAGTCCAAATTTCATTGGATTATATTAAATCTTGTAAAATTTGGATTATTTTTATATTGAATGTACTTACCATTGATTTCATTTCGAGTACACAAAGTCTTCCATGTTTCTATGTTATGGAAATATGCAATAGATTCATATCATGTTTTGAGCCTTAAAGTCATTCAATTAGAATAGAATATTTCATATTAGGAATATCCAGTCTAGTTTCATAACCATATTGAGAATTTTTTTTGGAATTAGTTGATTCACCAAGTTATGGTTTCATGTAAACATTATATGATGGAAGACGCAACGGGGGAATCTAAAAACTTCATGATGGAAAGATATACCCTATTTCTTAATAAGTGAATAAAATTGTGAGGAAGAATTTTAAAAAATGGGGGAGGATTTAAAAACCAGGTAATGGAAGAGTGTATAATTTTCCATAATTATCAATACGAATTAGATAGTTTTATTAGTTATAAAAATATCAAGTATTTTTTAATCAAAAAAGAAATTGTTTTAATTAAACAGTTTTCATATAATTTTTTATTTTAAATATTTATTTATTAATTTTATAAATTTAATTTTATAAAATAAATATAATTTTGGAAATCAACATATTGAAATTTATTTTTGGTCAAATTGTGGGATATGTTTTAATATATTAATTTTTCAGTGAAAAGTGAAAAAATACAGATTGTTTTTCCAATCAATTGTTATTAATTTGTCATAGAGTTAACATAGAATCACCTTTTTATAAAAAATACTTGTAATAAAAACATTTTATTTCTCCATGATAGTTAGATTAATATGAAATTAAATTTTATAAATTATTTGAATTTAATTTGAAAAAATGGATTCCAAATTTTTTATATTCATAATTTTCAATTTATAATAAGGTTAACAAAATTTTTTGCCAATGTTATTAATGAAAAACAATTAAAATTAATCATAGTGACTATGGTGAAAATGACAATTTCCAAGCGACAAAAAATTAATATTAAATAGAAAATAAAATATAAAATTATTTATAATACATTTTATGGACACACTTTAACCTTATCTCTTAGAGTATCATGTTTTATAAATTTTTTGAGAAACTTGACTTGGAAAAAAATATGGGTGGTATTCCCTCTTTAAAAAATTTACAATGTTTCCACTCACCCCACATATAAAATCCCTCTCTCTCTCCTCCTTTATTCACACCTCTGAATCAATTTTTCTTATCCAAAACCTAACCAAATAACTTCTTCACGTACTTACTCACATCCTCGTAGCATTACTTTGGGGATAAATCCTACCAAGGAAGTCCTTTGACACAAAACAAAAGGAGTTACCCGAAAAAGAGGTAATGTTCATCAACATGCATTTTGTTTTATTCCCCTATCCATTCAATTCTTTTATTCTTATTCCATAATTATATAATAACCTCAATATCTTAAATATACTTTTATTCTTTTATTTTATTTTTCTTACAAAAAATACACACAATTCCATCCAATGGGTTACAAATTCCTCATTTGTGTGTACGGTAGACTACCGCCTTGCAAAACGATGACATTAATTTTTTCATTACCATCCCTCATTGTTCGGAATAATGATGTAATAACTTCATTTTCAGGAAATTTAAAATTTATTATGTATTTTATAGGGATTTATAGAATATTTCATACCCTAGATCATCACTTATGAAGTGTTGGATGTTTAATGTTTTTATATTTAATAAAAATTACTAAAAGAGGGGGTGGTTTTGAAAATAGTTTTAAAAAGAAAATAAATTAATTTAAATTTTATTAGTAGATAAATAAAGGGTTTTTTACTATAATTATGATAGAATGAGGTCATTTCATGTTTACTAAAAATATTGTTCAATTTATTTTTTTGAAAAATCGAAATTATTTAATGGAATCCTTTTGGTTGAGGGTTGTAAACAAATTGAATCCCCTCTTTCCTATTAAAACAATGCTCAAACAACCACCCATTGAGACCAAAATTGTGTTCCCAATGATTTGACCTCAATAATCGAGTGTGGTATACCAAATAATATTGATATATCATGCATGTATGAGAGAAATAGCATTCCTGTGTTGTGAAATCAGAATACCCCATGATTCCCACTTGAAATCTCAGCCCAATCAGTGTTGAGATAAAAAGTGTTTCACTTAATTACAAAAAATAAATAATTAAAAGAAGGATAATATTGAGGTAAATCTTCAATTAAATTTTTTACACATAAATTAATCAAAACTGGTAGAATAACAAGTGTTAGAACTCCCTACCACGTGTGTGTAGCACCCACAAAATGATCATCCACCATCTAGATCACCATCGGGACGAGGAAGAGGCTCGGGTGGAACATCACCTTCATATATGACCCCCTTATTAGTAAATGGGAATACATAAATTATAAGATGAGTATATTACTCATTTTGGTATACAATATTATAAATGTTTCTCCATGGTCGAGTTTAAAAATGGGATGTCTAATGTTTTATTTTATAAAAAAAGTGAAAGGTTGTTTTAAGAAAACAATTTTTAAAAAACCAATTGGATCATGGTTTTGGGTTCCAATAAAGAATTATCAGAATTATCACAAAACTAAAAAAAATCTCCCCAATTTACTATATTCATATAAAATTTTCTACCATTTTGAAAACTAAATCCCATGAATGGATGAAATATATTGTAAAACATTGGACTGTGAGGAGATTATTTATATTGGATATATTAGTTTGGTATTTCAAATTAATTGTCAAATTAGGATTTGGTGTCTTAATAATATTTTTATCCCACATAAATTTGGATATGTCCATGAAATTTCAGCCCAATTACAATCACTTATTAGATGAATTTTATGGTTGAGTACACATGTATTCTTGGATTCCTATGATGTATGTCCCATTTTTATTTACCTTGGTCAGGTTCCTTCAAATCACCCCCACCTACAATGAAATCATCAAAAATTCAAATATACCATTTTAAAAGTGATAAAAATATATTAGTTATCCAAAAATGATGTGCAATTTGTAATTATATATTCAATTTAAAATAAAAAATCCGTTAAATATAGTGGTTTATGGGTGAAAAAAGTTGTGAATCCTAGTGTGATCACACCCCCATGCCTAAATATTTGTACTCCTATGAAAAGTAAGATTTTTGAAAACGATTCATGAATATATTTCAAACATCATGAAGATTTAAAATTAATTGCAACTTAAATTATGGATAGCAATTTCATCAATGTAAAAAACACACTTTGGAGTGGTTCTCATTGATCATGGAAAAGGATGTCTCTAAAATATTATCATAATGAAATTCCAGGAGATGAATGACACTAATGTGAAAAAATAATTCAAAATTAGAAAAGTAATTAATAACTCTCCTTATTTTTGTGTGACCACCATTTCATGATATTCTATCCACTCTCTATCCAGTAAATATAGGTTATTATAAAAAAAAATTCTTCTAAAATGATTCTTTCGACTAATCCCACTCTATGCCATTTTCAACCAAATTTCATGATCAACTCACTTAAGCATTACTAGAAGTCAAATCTTAATATCCCGACTTATATAACCCAACAGTTTTTACATTTAACCACTCCCCTCATTTATTATTATTGTTTTTTTATCAAAAGTTTCACATGGTAGAATTCACATACACATATCCTAACCCTTGTTTTGTCTTCACACGACGCAAATTGTAATAGATATGACTAGATAAAAGGTTTATGAATTTTGGTTTTTGAGCTCCCAATGACAACACCCATATTTTCATATTTTGTTATTTTTTTAAGGAATACAATAGTAGAATAGTAGTTACACACACATAGATCAATATAGTATAGTAATGAAAAAGATTGGATAAGGAAAAAACTTATGGAAAAATAATTTTGGATGTTGATAAATATTAAGCTAACTTATATTTACCTTATAATGAGTTGGAAAAAAATCACACTTCATTGTTGGTTGTAATGGTTTTTGGAGATAATAAGTGAACGATTTTTCCAAATACTACTCACACAAAGGGTTTCAATCTTCTCAAAGAATTCAGAACTATACAACCATTTATATCATTGAAAAATAAAAAATTTCTAGAAAAAGTGACACCTCAACGATAAATTCAAGCTAAAACATTTGTTCAAAAAATGCAACAAAAACATTTATGTTAATAAACTTGAAATATGGAAATTCTTCAAGAAATTTTAGTAACATTCATGATTAATTGGGCATAAAAAACATAAAAAGTGAACATTCCATAACAATAGTGAGGGGGAAATGGGGGGATGCGGGGAAAGCTAAAAATATAATATATCAATAGAAAAAGAAAAAAATAATAAAGTTTATGAAAATCCTATAAAATTAGGAAAGTTCATAAATGTAAAAATACTATAGAGAAATCAAAAAATAGAAACATCGATGAAAGATGAAAACAAAACATAATGAACCCATGAAAATACCCATCCCTCCACACCTAAAGTATGCATTTTTCTCACTATAATAAAAGAAAATGTGAGAATTAAGGACAAAACCTAGTGGGTTTCATTGGTATATTACATCTTGAACATAGAGTTCCTCTATTGGGGACTCCATAATGGTTTTAGGAAATTTCATCAAATACATCCAATTGATAGTGAAGGATTGTTTTGTTTCTTCATTTTGAACCTAAACAACACCAAATGGATAGAAATTTGTAATAGTCTCTTAGAATAACTAGTTGGAATAAAGCTCACATGGATTCAACATCAAGCTTTCATTGAAAAGGATTTCCATATATCTGATGTATAATGTAAAATTAAGGAAGAGGTAGTCATGGGTATCCTTGGTTCTCTCCTTATAAATATTATTGTTCTTGTCTATGTATATTATCATATCCTTTAATTCCTAAATCTGTGACTTCCTTTGAGAACCTTTACAAAAAAGAATATACTTGCATTTTTTCAATTAATGAGTATTATTATTTCACTATCTCAATAAGGAGGTGAAAACTCATTCCAAAAATTATTTGATATGGTGACATGTCTATGATAGTTTTAAAGGGTGTGCAGTAATCTTACAAAGAGTCATCAAGTCTAAAAATCTAATATTTTCTATTTGGATGAACCATTATTTCAGAATTTTTTTACCTCTCTATTTGAAACCATGAGTAGATCATTGGTTTTTGGGTGATATTCACTAGAAACATGATTCATGAACCCATATCAATGAAAAAGTTATTCCATTGTTCTCTTGAAAAAATTTGAACCCTATTCATTGATGATGAACCTAGAACATCCAAACCTAAAGAAACATTAGGTTCTCAAAAATTCCACAACTATCTTGGAATCATCATTCCATGTGGCTTGTGCCTCTATCCATTTTAAAAGGTAATCAAATTCCATGATAATGTAAACTTTTACAACGGAATTCGGAAATGGCCCCATAAATTTGATTCCCCAAACATCCAAAATGACATGAAAGAGAAACTATTGATGGGGAATTTAATTTCTCTTAGATACATTCCCGAGTAATTGATAGTGAGGAAAAGATTTATAGAAATCATGTACATCCATAAATATTTATGGCCAAAGTAGACTATAATCAAGGACCTTACGATCATTTCGTTGGGGTCCAAAGAGGACCCCATAAGAAAGAGTGTGAAAAAACATAACGATAGACTGAAACTCCGTATTGGGAACACAATGCTGAAGACATGATCACTACATTTGTTCCAAATGTTGGGTTTGTCCCTAATTTACCAATGAGACTCATGTTAATGATGATCATCATTATTTTTTCTAAAATCAACATGAATACAAGATTCTACCTAATAATTTAAAATTTTATCATACTAAGAAATAGGATCATTTATGTAGTATAGGTCTTCATCAGGAATCATGTCATTTATAGGAATATAGGGGAATGATTCAATGATTGTGTATGGGATGATACTACTCATACGGTTAAAACACACACTCTTTGATCCATTTATATTAAAAGGTTCTTGATTAAACTCCTGAATTAGAGGCATCCAGTGAATGAGAAGTGGTTTGGATTCTAGTTTCATAAAGAGATACCAAAGGGATAAATGATTAGAGAACACAATTACATTGGACCCTAAAATGTGTGACCTTAATTTATCCTTAGCAAGAACAATACCAATGAATTATATTTTAGTGGTGGTGTAATTTTCTTCATTATGTTCCTTTGTATGTGAGTTATAGGCTACGACATGTGTATATTGAAAAAGATTTTGTGATAAGACTTCCCCATCAGCATATTTAGAGGCGTCACACATGAGATAAAATGTTAAATTTTACCAAAGTGGTTGGATTATTGGGGTGATGTGAGACTTCATTTCAATTTTTTAAAATATTTATTGTAATTTTTTTCTGAAAAATTCTTTTTCCATTTGAAGTAAGTGGGGGATGGTGAGTGAAAGTTAACTAATGTCAGGAATAAAATGATGGAAAAAATCAAACATGACCTAAGAAATATTTCACATCCTACATATTTTTGGGGAATGGTAGGGAATAAAAGACATCTAATTTTGATTTATTTACTTGGATACCATCCCTAAAAATGAGCTTTCCAAGTATTATACCTTATTGCACCATAAAATGGATTATCTCATAATTTAATACAAAATTATTTTCAATACAGCGACATAGGATAAAACCATTACTACTCAAACATTCAAAAAAAGAGGATCCACAAACATTAAAATCATCCATGAATATTTCCATTAAATTACCCAGGTAATCTGAAAAAATTCTAACCATTCATCATTTGAATGTACCCAGAGCATTTCATAGGACAAATAGAATTACCCTACATACAAATGTTCCAAAAAGGAATGTTAGGGTTGCCTTTTTATGATCCTTGGTGGATTTATGGATTTGAAGGCACCCAAAATACCAATCCACAAAATAGTATTAGGAATTCCTCGCTATCCTATACAGAATTTGGTTTATGAATGATAATGGGAAATGGTATTTCCTACTATGTTTGGTTTAGTCATTGTTAATCAACACAAACACTCTAATTATTCAGCAAACAAGTTCGAACCAATTCTTTATTTTCATTATTTATTACATTATGCCTATTTTTTTAGAAATCATAACACTAGAATGACTCATTGGATGATATAGATGGGGTAAATGATTTTTGTATCTAGTAATTTTGTTACCCCCTTTTTTTAAAAAAATAGATGTTTTAGGTCCATTCAACATTTTCTCAACCTCACTGGTTTAACCTCATCATTTTACAATATTTGATACATGGGAATTATTGGGATAATACCATAAATTTTAGAAAGTTTCAATACTAATACATGGTTATATTACCTAAAAATATCAAATAGTATTAATTCATACTCTTGTGGGAGTGATCTAGCAATGATGATAAACAACTTGTTTCCATTCCCAAGATATGAATATTTCAATTTTGTAGGCAGTGGAGTAAGTTCCAACTCTGGGGTGTTTTGGATTTATGGGAGTGAATGTGAATGTGATAGGACAATAATATCATATAAATACAAAATGGAAACGTCCTCAGATTAAGAATTATCTTTTACAAACTTAGTAGTATCATCGATGGTAACAGTATTCTCAATGCTCAAAAAAATTATCAATTAACAAACATGCACGAAATTTTTCTATTCAAGTACATCATTAAATGCATGATTAATTACCTTGAATTTCAATAAATGATGAAAACTAAGAAAGGGGGTTTGGTTAATGAAAATAAGTTTATTTTGGGAATGTAGTACATTAATATAATTTATTGAAAGTGAGGAATGATCTTTGGAGGGGGGGATTCCTATAATACAAGATGTTGAAGTGGAAAATGTCACCAAAAAAATACATATATAATGTCTCATTGTAAAAAATACTTATAGTATTGAATGTTTTCAATAAATCATCTCCTAATATAATTGTGATGTGTCCATTCATCATATCATCTTCCATTATAAGCACATAAAAATTAGTAGGGAAAATTAAAAGTTTCAACCATGAAAGTACATCCTCTAACATAACAGTGTGTTGTATTGTACTCCAGTTTTCTATCTGAATGATTATTCCAATGGTCTTATGTTCCCCAATATATAATAAGGAGAAAATACAGCAAGGCATAACATTTATAGAATCACCCAAATCAATAAAATAATTTCATAGAAAATAATACCCTATAGTGTATAGAATTTTGAATATTCCATTATATTTGAGTTTGATTTGAATTTATGGCTATATCAATTATGAAATTTTTCATCCCAAGAACACATTTTAATTACCTTTAAGTAACATTTTGTTTGAACTCATCCCCAATAGAGACTTTGCATCTCATGGAATGTAATTCATGAAATCAATTTGTGGGATTATAACTTTCACTTTTTTCTAGGATTCTATTATTTTTTATCAAGTTCAATTTCTTGTTGTTTCATTTTTTGGGTGTAGTTTTGGTTAAATACAAGAGCAATGGTTTGGTTTTTTGTTAATCAAAAGAAACTCACTTTTTTATTGTAGGGATTCTCTCAAGACATAGTTTATCCTCATTTATACCATTTTAAATGGTTGGGATGGTGGTTTCTTTATGAAGGGATTACTATAATGGAGGGTTCATTTAGATTTTAAGTTTTTTTCTACTATAAAGAGTACTGGAACTAAAATTTCCCTTATCCCTGGGGTTGACTAGTGGTTGAGAAGGTAGTTTACCAAACTCGTGACATTGGAGTTCCCCCACCTAAGTTGGGAAGTTCTTCTAATTGGGTTATTAAGTCTTATATGGATGTTTTGGTGGTTTTCAATAATTACTAATTGGTTGAATCAATATATTTCATCATGTCTACAGGTTTAGGCTCTTGTTTTGGTGGGCGTTTCTGGAATGGATTTTATGGTGGTTGAGGATTTTTTGGGGTTATAGTGGATAGCTACTCTTCCGTGGGTTTTTTCACAATTGTCCATGTTTATTTGAATTCCCCCAACCTATAATATTGGTTATCATTACAAAAAGGGTTGTATATATAGTGTGGTTATTTCTTAATGGATTGGATATATAATAGGTGTGTAAATATTTCCACACAACTCTCTGATGTTTATCTTAGATGAGGGCATTGGTCAGAATAGTTCATGTCAGAAAAAAAGATACCACAATGGATGGGTGCAGGAGATTGTGGTTTCTCTTATGAAATAGAATGTTGTCAAAGTAGGATACATAACACTTCAAACATCATGTCCACCTTCCTCTCAATCTCAGAACCATATTCCTCATTGACACCTCAAATGGGTACACTATACCTTGAACCTTATATTTCAGTGTTCTACACCATTTTTATAATGAAGGTCCTCACAACGAATGAGTTTTTATCCTCTAGCACAACACCTATTGCAGAATCAATCTTGTTTTGATCAAAATGAATTAAAATTTTATAAAAAAAATTTATTTAAACATGATCACTTATTTGGTGGTGTGTACAGCTTAAACATAACCTTTTAACTATATCTCAATATTCATTAACTGTTTCCCCTTATGATTACCTTATACAACATATTTCATTCCTTATAGTTGCAATTCGAGAGGTTGGGGAGAACATTTCAAGAAAAAGGTGTTTCATGTTCTCCCATCCTCTAATTGGGGAATTAATAAAATATAACTAATATTTTTTTAGCGTATGATAAATCTAATGGATATTCTATGAGTTTTTTTTATTCAACCATATTTTAAGGTTTTAATTTTAAACACACTCTGTAAAATACTTTTATGTGCTTATGTGGATCTTCTATAGAATGTCCATGGAATCATGGTAATAAGTGAATTAAATCAGACTTACTTCAATGTTAGGTTCATCATCATGTATTTTAATGTATGTGGGATGGAACTCTACATCATAAAAGGATGTTTCTTTTAATTTATGGTTATTTCAGCTATGTTATACAAATTATGTTTAGTTTCTAATTTTGTTTTATATGAATAGGGGTCTAGAAAAGTCTCATATTGTGGTATTTACTCCTTTAAAGGGTTTTATCATGTATCTCAGTGTCAATTATTTATGATACTATATGGATTGGTGTTAAAAGGAGGTAAATATTCTCAACTAAATGAATTTTCCATATAACCTACACATAATATAAATAAGAATAAAAAATAATGTGTAACGGTAGAATATAAAAAAAATTATAAAATTTAAAAATATGTTATTAAAAAATGCATTGAAATCTAGAGTGATCCCTAAAATAGAGTTAAAATTTGAATACTTTATCAAAAAATGTCATATTGATAATGTTTTCAAATTGAATTTATAGAATAGGGAAGACACTATGTCATCCCTCAAAAATCCCCGGCTATTTAAATTGTATATTTTTAATAAAAAATAATAAAATAGGGGATGGTTTTGAAAATAGTTTTTATAATAAAATGAATTAAATTTAGAGTTTAACAGTTAATAAATAATAATGGTGTCTTCATAATTAAGAGGGAAGGATGTAATTTCATGATCACTACACATATTGGTTAGTTCATCATTATGAAATATACACATGTTTTAACAGAATCCTAGGGTTAAGGGTTATAATGATCTAAAATCCCCTATTGCCTTGCAAAATGATTCATAAAGAACCACCCATTAGCACAAATAACATGTTTTGATTCTTTTTTCCTCAAGAATATAATGGGAATGAAATTTAATAATTATTTATCATGTATGTGTTAGATTAAGAAGATTCTTATGTTGTCTAATCGGAATAACCCAAGATTCCAACATGGAATATCAACCCAATCGTTGCTGGTATAAAAAGTGGTTCGCTTAATAAAATAAAAAAAGAATTAAAATATGAAGAATTCTAAAATAATAATTAAATTAAATGTTTCCCAATCAAATTATACAAAACTCATAGAATAAAAATTGTCATAACTCCCTCCCTAGTGTTTGTATATCCCTTGAAATGAGCATCCATCGTTTAGCTCACAATCGAGAGGAGGAGTATGCTCATGTGGACCTTCGACATAATTATTGATCCGACTATGAAGAAAGTTACTTATGCAACTCCTATGTTAATGATAATAATCCTTTTCATCTCCAAAGTGGTATAGTTTTTCCTCTCGTTGATCTCACAAATGGGGTTGCCAAGGTTCCATTTTAAATGCAAAGTGCAAGGCAGTTTTGGGGAACCAGATTTAGATAACCAAATTGTACCATTGTTTTGAGTATCCAAACCCTCTTATATAATTTTTTCAAAAAAATGAATATTTTATTCCCCACCTATTAAATATCTATATTAGGAATTTGGAATCAATTGGAAAACGGCTCCATAATATATTAATGAAATACATAACCAAACCTTTTTCTTTGAGTAGAATATTTTTCATTGACACATATGTTCAGTTGGGCCCCTTAATGGATTAATTAGGACTGGGTTTCTTAAAAATAGTAATATCCTAAATAATTTTGGATCATCCAAAATTATTACAAACAAACTGGATGAACATATTAGATGAATATTTGGGTTGTTTCAAAATGATTTCATGGATTCATGTGCATTTTGGCCAAATTTTTTTCAACTTTGTATGGGTCCTCCAATCCATCTACAGAAACAATAAAATAGTCAAAACAAGTGAAATATAAATTTTTAAATGTGAAAAATTTTAAATAATTTAATCCATCATATTGATAAATTTTTTATTATATTTGGAATTTACAGTACAAAATCAGTTTAATAAACAAGTTTAAGGGTGAAATAAAAAAGTGAATCGTGGTCGGATCATGGAAAAAATAATTATATATGATATTTATGATATTTATAAGATAATTATACATCTATATTAATTATATCATACACACCCTTTTACATTTCATATTGTTGGTGATATGATAGCATCGCTCATTTGTACGATGGAAAACTACCTCATAAAGCCATATGAAGCTTCTTTCACTAATGTGCTACATGAAATGTAATGAGGGTAACTATAAAGAATATATAAGATATAAATGGAATAATTATTATATTTATCACATAATTAAATTTATAGAAATATAATTTATCATTTTCTTCTTACCTTTTCGAACATTAAAAAACTAATAATGTCATTCGTAGACATGTGGGTAACCGCCTCCCGAAAGCAATTTGATTCCATTTACATGAAAATAATAATATATATAGGAATAAATAATTATATAACTATATATATATATATAATTATCATTATCATTGTAAATATATTAAATATTAAATACCTTATATTCCTAATGATCAATGGAAAATGGAAATGTTCCTTCAACATACCTACAACCTTCCATCTTTATGATCATAACATTTGTTCATTTTTCATAACAATATATCATACTTAGTTTTAAAATTATAATTTATGTATAAATATTATTATTATTTCATTATTATTATTCCGGATATGTTTAAATAGTGAACCCTTTTTACCATATTTGACCTACCAAAGTTGTTTTTGACACCTAAAACAAATATGGGAAAAACATCTAACATAATTTTAATTATTTAAGTAATTGTATATAAATATGTAATAAATTAAATAAAAGTAATAATACACTTGAAAATGCTTCCATAGATTGTAAATAATTAACATTATCTTTTTATTCATTATTATAAAGACACACATGACATGTCTAACTCAAGGTAATGGACTTTGTCTTGATTTACTTTTATTGAGAAAATTTTTGATGTCATGAAACTTTAATGATTTATATGGTGTATATATAGTCCCTTTGAAATTATATATATATAATTTATCTATTATTATGATATTTAATTTCATTTTAATTTCATGTTTTTTTTGTAGTAGAGAATTCAAGTGTTTCTCAGTTTATAAGGGGATTCTCATTGTATAAAATACTCTATTAAGATTCTCCATAGAACTCCCATTCTCATGTATGTCTATTTATTTAAAAATATATTTTAAATACATTAATATGGGTTTAAAACATTTAAATGTTTATTTAATGTCTCTTTTAATTTATTTCAAATGTTTTTAAAATAAATATTTTTATATGTTTTAAATAGAATGGTTTCAATGAATTTTCCATCTATAATGAATGTTATTTAATTTATAACTACCTCTACAAGGTTACAAGTTTTCATAAATAAAAAACATTCCTTTTGGGGGGGTATTTTGGTATTGTAAATAGTTTTTCAAAAGAAATCTTTATTTTGTGTCAAAAATGGAATTTTCAAAGAAGTGTTATTTTAATACCTAAAATTGATCTACATACGAATTTAAAGTAGTTTTTCAAATGATGAAATGTTTTATTCATGTTGTACATCATGGAAATTAAATATGATGGGTTATCCTAAATAGGACTGGGTGCGCCTGTTATATCTTAAATGATGGGTGTGCCTAGATAGTGGTCTAATGAATTGGATAAAAATTATGTTCTCCTGATAATTATATTGGTTGTTGGTCGAATGATTATTTCAATTTGTACGGATTTTTTAAGGGTTCTATTAGATGATGTCTCGAGGTACCAACATGAATTTTCTATGATTTCTAATGTTTTTTCCTTTGAATTTTTATATTTTCAATAGGTAAAGAATATTTTTTTAAGATATTATTATTCCCTTTATGGGAATAATGTAATGTTTTCAGGAAATGATTTCTCATGGGTTTTAATGTTTTTCACTGGCCTAACAATTTCCTTATTTTTTTATCCATTAATGAGATTTCTATTCTCATCCAATGTTTTAAAAAAAATTCAAATCATTTAAGGATGTTTAAGGGATTTAAAGAGGTCAAGTTGAAATTCCTAAAGAGTTACCATGAAAAGATTTCTTTTTTTGTTTTAAAAGTATTGTATAGTCGGAAAAATTGATTTTGATCAGAAGTTTCTACTTTTTATTATATGGTTTTTTATGTTTGATTTATAACCTAATTCTCTAATAATTTAAAATTTAAAATACCCTCATAATGAATGAAAGTAATATTCTTAACTAAAACTCGAGATTATTTATTTTTTAGGTCAGGTCCTTATACTGAATATCAATGAAAATGATATCATTCCACAATGAGATCTAAAATTGAACATATGACACACCAAAGAAAAGTGGGAAACTATCTATGAAAATTCTAACACATAATTATAATATCCATCACTGATCATAAGATGAACCACACACAAGAGTGAAAAATGTTAGTATCAATGCTCTCACAATATCCCAAGATCCATCATTGATCATGTGATGAACCATATACAACAGGTTAAATCATCCGGGACAATGTTCACACATTTTCACAAGATTCATCATTGATCATGAGATGCATCATAGATAAGATGATAATTTTTCAATGAAAAATATTTCACACTTCCATGAGATCCATTATTGATATTTTGAAGCCCTTGCTGAAATGAATGGGAAAAGGCCGAAATTTTGGTGAAATAAATAATAAGATATGGAAAATTTGGAATCCTTATGTGGGGAAAAGTAACACTATTTTTCAAGTTAATGTTTTATTAACTACATGATATCATCTCATTGATCATGTAAATCCCCTTTGAAATGCCATATTGATCTCATGAAATTCCTCTGATGATCCAACTTGGTCTCAGGAAGGACCCCAGAAAGGACTCCCTTGGTCATGTGAAAGCCTCTTTGATGGCCATCCTTGTCTCACAAGGACTCCCGTAAATTCCAGCATGATCTTGTAAAATATATTTGACATGTCAATTTGATCATGAAAATTAAATTTCATAAGACATAGGTCTAATAAATATGCTGATGTTGGACTGATATCATGGTCACTATTTATCATATGATACAAGGATAACACAACGGACGACCCGCAACAAGGTCATGTGTAGTGCGTGATGTGATACTCCCTCCACCAACTTAATCATATATCTATGGTATATGAATCATGTATGGAAGAATTTAAAAGGTAATATAGGACTTTAAATCCTCCCAATCATAAAAACCACCCACAAGATGCAAGTCACACCCATGGAAGTGTATTAGCGAGAGAGGACTTCTATGAGTGGAAAGCCCTGAAATCGCAAGGGTCTTCCACTAGGTAAAACCATAGTAATGACTAAATATATTTCATTGAATGTATATAAGCTTTTAATTATCACACTATTGATCATTCCAAGAGCTTCTGGTGATCCATACAGATTATGTGAAGGATTTTCTATGTGTCGACTTGTTTTAAAACGTCAACAAGATAATTTAAGAAAAATAGTTACCTGTTTATGAAATAAAGGTTGGAAAAAATATAGTCCATAAGTGAATATAGATTCGTTTATTTTCATCTTAAGGCATCATGTACTTTTCATGATCTATCTAGATCATGCGATTGTAACCAAACTTGTTAGAATATCAAACAACCGCACCCGAAAAGGTCAGTTAGATCATAAAAAACACTCAGGCATGTCATCCAGATCATGAAATAATATCCATAAATTTCTACTAATACACACAATTTCCACCAGACATGAATTTAGAGTCATGTGAAGTACTCTATATATTCTATCTAGATCATGTGTTAGCCCTCTGTCATTTCAAACATGATCATGATACACACTTACATGTGTTTGTGTCGATCGTGTAAAGGTTCTCCGAATAATTTGTCACATTCATGTTACAGCTATCTGACGTTCCTTTTATAATTATGTGATGTATGTTATACATGTCGTCTAAATATTTCAATAGTCCTATGACATGTAATCCTTCATCATGTGATACCCTTGGATGTGTCTTTGTTGATGGTCTTTCTTGAGCAGGATGTGTTGGGTGGTGAGTGTCGGGAATCTAGAAACCCTTAAGGTGATCGAGGGATTAGGTACTCCCGTCATTCAGCAGTGACAACCTAGCTTGGATTTATGATGGATTAAACCTCCCACCCTTTCATTAGAAAGGAGAGAGAAGCCTCTTTTTTCTTCTTTATGGTACACTTTCACTCCCTTTTCCAATCTGGAGGATCAACCAAATGTTTCACTTATTTCTTTTTGTCTGAATGTTCCAGATTTTCTTTATGAACTTCCTCAATTTCCATTATCACTTCTAGAATTTAAGGAAGCTTTAGTCTTATTGAATAAAATTATGGTAACTCTGTTTTGAAATTTAAGACCTGTAGTTGATGATTTTGACTGGTTAATTTTTGAATCATGGGGGCTTAATGACCGAGCGACTGTGGGTATTCTTGAGAAGCGTCACCTGATGATCTACTTCACTTCATAGGATGACCTAATTCATGTGTATCTTATGCCCCGTACAAATTCCTTATTTTCAGGTTCTTCCTTTTCAATTGAACATTTTATTTTCACCTGAAATAGGACTCTCCTTCTAGTCCTTTTCTTATTAGCTTCCCTGAATTACCACTGCCATTTCAAAACCCTTCTATCCTTGAAATGCTAGGGAATATGGTTGGATGGTTCCTTTATGCTGAAAGTTTAACCCAATCTATTAACCACCTGATTATCAAAAAAAATTTGGAGATGGATGTATCCAAACCACCTTTGGAGTGATTTTGGTTTGTTATTGGTTAATAATATATGCTCAAATAGATTGTGATCTTCAAATCAAGGTTGGATTATTGCTTGTTTTGTAGGCATTTAGGGCATCTAGTTTATGGGTGCAGGTGTAGTGTAAGGAAAGAGGATATGAAGAAGAAAAATGATAAGGAGAATACTTTGTCTTACTATGATATAAATAAGGTTCCTACTAACCATTCAATACACAAGGTGGCAGGACCCTCATCTAACATGAAGGTTGTGGATATTTTTAATTGGTTGAAGAAGGATCTATGGTAGAAAACGAAACAGGATCCACTGGAACCTATGAAGATATAGGAGGTTCTAGATATTGAATCCATGAACACGAGAATGATATCGCAGTTAGTGGATGTCTAGGAGAAACTTCCATCAGAAGATACTGAAGGTATCAAGGTTATAAGTACTTGGTTTTCTCCAAGTTGGGTCCTCTAGTGGAGTTAGAGGGAAAAAATATTGATTTTGGGATATTACAGGTTTAGGAAGGGATCTCAGTTTCTCCATGTATATTGTTGGATACTTAGGTGATCGTTTTGAATTCACACAAAGGGGGAATCTATAATACACCAAGAATGAATCAATACCGGGTGCCCAGACCACACCTGTGGGTCATGGGCTCGCAGGCCAGCCATAGAGTCAGGAGGCCATAAAAACATGTAATTTTTTGCAAGTCTAGAGGGCTTGGATCTAGACCAAGATAATGAAATTGCATCATAAATGACTTGTGGGACCTAGAATGATGAGTAACACCCTCGATATTTTTCAGAGAACAATATGAGAGGGAAGCATAGTAAAAGATTAGATAATACAAGGAAGAAAAAATAATAGAAATCTAACAAGGATTCAGGATGTTGAATCTTGAAAAAGATAAGAAAAAAAAAGGGTGCAAGAATTATTCAAACCTTCAAAATCAAATGGATACCAATTCTGATAAAAAGTCTAAATAAAAGGAGATGGAATGCATGCTTGTTTCTAGTAGTTAGTGGGAAACCTGTAGGACTACATGTCCATTCAGAAGAAGAAATGGTGGAGGAGTTTCTTTATATCAATGCTGCCTAAGAAGAGGAATATAATATTATGGGTATGCTCATCAAGTGGTTGTTAGTAGTGAAAAGGATGCATGGATCGAAAAATAGGATCATCTACTGATATATGGTTTTAATGATTGAAAGATATGTAAAGATGAGTATACAAGATCATGGGATAAGTTGGAGAATCTCTTTGATGACCACATTATCAATGATCCTGATACATAGATTTCCCACTGAAACTCGCCTTCAACCCTTTGGAATTCAACTATGCTGTAAATTTCATTTGTATAATCAGCACAGGGAGGGTTCTGATCATCTCTTTTTGTCTTGTGCTACGTCCTCTGCTTTATAGAACTACATTTTTGAGTTATTTAATTTCTCAGGGGCCTTATCTGACCCAATTTGTTTGATTTTGAAGAAATGTACTAAACATGACTCCTCTCAGCAAGTTAAAAACATTTTCCTTACGGTAGTGGAAGAACTCCTGCATGAAATTTGGTACTTAAGAAATGATCATACGTAACACCCCAGGTAAATAAAGAATATGACATTTTCATATTTATCCATATTTTTGAATAAAATATTGATATGACTTTAAAGGGGACGCTATGCCTGATGGCGTACCCAACACACAACAACGAGTTTCTTGGGAATCTTAGGTTGCACTCCAATAATAAAATAATATTATTTTAAATGGTAGTTAACATGTAGCCTTTTTATTGGTGGGAATGGATAGAAATAACTAAAATATGATTATATATGTTTTTTTAAATGTTTTTACATTTATCCAAAGTCTTAAAATACGGAAAGAATTCAATTTTAGGCTTTTATACCCTAATTTTCACTAAAGGATCACTTATCACCTTTTGATGGAGAACTGTCATTAAATATTGTTTTGATAACTCTTATACATTCTATTTGACCAAATAAAACTCTTCTTAAGAATTGGGACATCAAAATTTACTTTGTGTAAATTTCTGGAATTTTTCTGATAAAGATCATTTTTTAATGAATAGTGTAAAATGTTGTATTTTAATTCAAAACCTCTTTTTAATATAATTTATTTATATGATTAGATTATCTTTTAAATTGTTTTTGAAGTGTAATTATAATATATTTCTACCATTTAATCCAATGGTGGTCATTGTAATCAATTTCACTTTGAAATTGGACTTAAACTGGTGTCAATCTTTTGATACTTATTGTTTCATAAAAACACGTTATTTGTCATGACAACGGGAATTAACTATTAAATTAATTAATGTGACTTATATGTTTTGAATTTTGTAAAATGGACTTCCTTTTTGAATTCGGAATATCAAATATAGCTTATGGTGAATTTTTGGGATTTTTCTGAAAAACTTCAATTTTTGATAAATAGTGAAACCACTAAGTGGTACTTATAAAAACTGATTTTCCGTTTAAATGAAATTTTTCCATCATTATGTTTTGATTTTCAAAAATCCTACATACATGGTTGTCATTAAGAAGTAAAATGTGGTCCAATTGGATGAAAATAATTTTTTGGTGAATAGTAACTTATTAAGTTTTTAATCGCGATTAGAGGTAATTAGTGTAGTTTAAGGTAAAAATAATGTTTTAATAATATGAAATGAACTTGACACATGTCCTACCCTCATTGGTTGTGTCATGGCCGACCTAGACAAGCCATGGGTCAACTAGGGGACCCCATGGAGCCACTTTGGTTGGGAAATGACATAAATAACTTTTTATTTAATGTAAAAGTAAAAATGACACAAACATCATATGTTTTATGAAAACAATTTTTACATGGGGTTATAAAGATCATATTTCTGATTATAAATAGTCATTAGAAATCTAAAAAGATTTAATACATCATACTATTTTTGTATAATTTTTAGACACTAAATAAATTAAATTATTTATGACATCATGATGATGCAGCAATGACCTCATTATTTAACGATTTAAATAAAATGGAAAGATAATGTAAAATCTACTACCTACACATGTCCAAAACCAATTGGATGAGTGGATTTCGAATTCATATCACCTTATCCTATAATTATATCAATGTGGGACCTTTTAAAACCGAAACACATTTTCAAATAAAGTAATATTTCTTACTTTCCAAAAGTGACCCTCCTCTCCTCTTATAAAAGGCCCCCACCTCTACCTCATTTCACACACTCCTCAAGCCTTTGGCTCATCAAACCCCTGCCCATTTACTCTCTCCACATCCCTCTCCTCATCCTAGAGGATTCCCTTTGGGAAGAATCCTTTCAAAGGAATCCTTTAGGCTCAAATAAAAAGGAGTTACACTTTTAAAGGTAATTCATTCTCTCATGTTCATTTGTTTTATTTTGCTTCTCCAACCCCATAAACTCTTTTTATTTACTTCTTTTGTAACAACGCCATTATCGTAAATATACTAGGATGTTGTTATAAGATTTATTAGAGCTACACTCTCAGACAACTACGTCCAATGGTTAAAGAACATACGGTTTTCGTGGATGGAGAAATTCTGCCTCCCGAAACGATGATTGTTCAATACTCATTTAACACCTTCAAAGGTGGCCATTATGATGTCAGTATTTTTATATATGATATATAATATGTTTATGTTTTACTTATTCTTCTGTATTTTTCATTTGTGTCTTACCTTTATGGCTTTCATTATGGGTATACGCGATATCTTCATTTTAGGAAGTGCGGACTACCGCCCCCTCAAAGTGATGTGATTCGTTAATGCCATACGTGGGACGTATAAAGGATGAATTTAATGTTATTACATATGATGTTATACTGTAATTATTATATACCTCTATATCATTATTATTTCTTTCAATTAAATTATGATATAGAAATGAAAGTAGCGTTCATGCGTACGTACGGCTTACCGTCTCCATAGACGGTGCATTTCATTTCTTATCCCCAAATGTAATGTACTATTAAAAGTACATGTATATAATGGATATATATAATTAATGATATATATAAATGATGATTATAATTCTGGAATTAAAATATACATACCTCTCATTTAGTTTTAATTCCATTAATATGACAAAGAAATGAAAGTAGCGTTCATGCGTACGTACGGCTTACCGTCTCCATGAACGGTGCATTTCATTTCTTACCTCTAAATGATTATGTAATATTATAAATACATTTATATTCTAGATATATATAATATATATGATATCCAAATCAATAATGTCATTCTGGATATAAAGAACCTTTGACCACACGAACAACATGTAATTGTAAGAAGTCCACTTTCGACTTAAGAACCAAATATCGACAAAACAAACATTATTAACTTAAATGATTACATAATGTTTATAACATGGAAATAAGTGATATAAAAGTAATAATGAACTTGAAAAAGGTTCTTAAGAAAATAGAAATTATCTCAACTTTATTATTCAGGACGTTAAAGAACGATCGAGTCAAGTCGGACCCGAGGTATGGGATCCTACTCCTCTCTTTCTTTTTAAGTACACACTTTTATGTCATTCCTTTTAAAGATCATATTTCTTGTTATTGGGATGATCTTTTATATTAAACTTACTGTAATTTTTATGTTCATGTGATGAGAGACCATATTCTCTCTCATCAATCCATTTTGGAAGTTTTGAGTGGCGCTGTTAGGCTGCCGAACTTTCGTAAGAGATATAACCTCTCTCTTTATTTTAAAGTACTCTCCTTTATGTCACTTATTTTAAGCTCATATTTGTTATGTTGGGGGATGTTATTTTATATTATTTTTTCTGAAAACTTTATTTTGATGTGATGAGAGACCCTATTTCCTCTCATCAATCTATTTTGGAAGTTTTAAGTGGCGTCGTTTGGCTGCCGAGTTTTCGTAGTAGATTTTTCATCTCACTTTTATTCCTGTGAGATTTATGCTACATTTGCCACAATTTCCATTGAGTGGTTTATGTACTTCCCACTATTACACTCCTTTTGTAATATAATTTCATTTATGGGTATTTCATATTCATTGTATGACACTTCTTCAATGGGGTGTACTTTTCGAAAGTTACCCAAGTCGGTAAGGGAACCTTTCACCCTCCTCTTTTTAAAAGACTTCTTTTGTTGGGTCTTTTAATTTACATATTTTTATGTTGGTATATGTTCTCATATATCCTTATTGATGTAAATTTTATGTCCAAGTGATGAGATACCCTTTTTTTATCTCTCATCAACTCATTTTGATGTGACGTCGTTAGGCTGTCAAGGGAACTTCTTAACCCAATTTCGATTTCTTTGGGTTCAACATGTTGTTATTTAATATGTCATCCTTTGAATATGTGTGAATGACCTTTGATTATTTTACACTTAATATCCACTTATATTGGGTGTATTTATATTTTTCACACATAATTTTGATATTGATTTATCCTTAATTTAAGGATACCTTCCTTATAAGGGATTTCATCACATTTTACATCCCTATTGAGACTTCATTGTTGTTATGCTCCAATTCACTCTTATATGGTGTATATACTTTCCTTTGGAATATTATATCATGAATCCGTTTATTCTCATGATATTATAGAGTTCTGATTAAATTTTATTCATCAATTGTTGTATTCAAGTGTCTCTAATTTTGGTAAAAACCCTTTAACCAAAATATCGCTTTAAATGTTTTAATGATTTGTTCTTATTAATATCCATGTTCTCAAAATGGTTTTAAGGATTTATTTGGATATTAATGGTTTAAAATTTTGAAATCTTCAAGGTGGTATGGGACACTTTGATTCAAAAATCTCTTTATTAAATGTTTTAAATGGTTTCGAAAATGGTTTTTTTATGGATTCATTATTTCAATATCCTAAAATGTTATATTGTGATTGAAATGTGGAAATGTTATCATTCCTTTATATTGGTTTTTTGTTTTATGATTTTATATTGGTACTTGGAAATTTTAACAGGTGGTTATGTTATAAACCATATGACGGGTGGTGCCGTAAATACTAGGACGGGTGGTTACGTTATAACCTCCAATGCATTGGGTATGGAAGTTGGCCGTATGGCTATTCCATTAAGTATGTATGGAAATTGGCCATATGGATATTCCATTAAGTGATATGTGTGGAAGTCGACCGTATGGTTATTCCACTTAAGTATGTTTATGTCCCAAGTTACCTTTATATATGTTATGTGTTCTTTATATGGGTTTTATGGTAATACTTTGGTTACAAAAAGGTAAGTAATGATACTTTTTTTTAGTGAAGAGTTTTTACTACTTCATGAAGGTGAAAAGTATTACACTGATAAAGTATTCATGTTTTACTTTTTGTTTTTAAAAACTAACGGTTTTCACTCTTTGTGTATCCTTACTGAGCTTCTAATGCTCATCCCAAGTTTTTGAAATGTTTTTCACAGGACTTAGCGTGGAATAGGGTCAAGGTTGGGATCAAGGGAAAGACATGCTACCTAAAACATGGAACTATACATGTTTCTTTTTAAGAGTTTTTATTTTATGGAAATTTAGTAGAAGTGACTACTTTGTAATCTTTTGAGATGTAATAGTTATGTCCTAATTCTCTAAAACTCTAAACCTGAAAAGATCTTCAATGTGAATTACTCATTTAATTCAATATTAAGTAAGGTTTAAGGCTGGGGCCTTATAGTTGGTATCAAAGGTCGGTTTAGATAACTTTAGAGGTTAGGGTATTCTCTAAGCATAAGTGACATTACCATAATGGTTTGGATTTCAGAAAGAGTCCTAGTTTTAGATAAAGTGAATGTGTAAGTATATCTTAGTTTTTACCTTCCTCATTAGTACATGATGGTTTGGTTGATATACTCACACTGACATTTCTGTTTTTAGTGAATGGATGGATCTAGGAGGCACCAAAGAGACAACAGGTTTGAAGTAAACTGTGGTGGTTCTCTAATTAATAGACTAGATAAAATGGAGGATTCAATGAGAAAACTCATGGTTGTTCTAAACCAAATATCAAGGAGTCATGATCAACCACTTGAACCTTAGTATGATCTTTAATGCATCATGTACGAGATGACAAATCCATGTGTAAGTTTAGGTAATAATTATAATGGTAACCATTAGAGTTTATATGATCCTTACTTTTGAGGTAATTATGGGTTATTATATGATATGCTGGAAAATGAAAGGCATGAGATAAACTTGAGGTTAAAACATGTTATGATCATTTTTTATGATTTTATCTCTTTTTGGGGAATGATTTATGAATTATATAGTTTTGGAGAAAGGACAACACGCTGACCGTGTGACAACCCGTCGCGTCAGACAAAGCTGAGGGAATCGAACCCACAACCAAAGTGCGACTGGTATTTATCGCCTACCACTGGACTACGTGAAGTCCCTGGTTAGTTTGACTAATACTTTTTAGTTAGATGATCTTATGAAATCTAGAATAATCTTATTTTGGGTTATCTATGGAAATTATAATCCTATCATGGAGGATATGTGATTAGGATAATTACTTTTCAATATGAGACTTTTAGAGCAACTGATGTTATTTGAAGATAAGTGTTAACTTGTACCTTGGAAGATTGTGTGACTAAATCCTTCAAATATTTGGGTTTCAATCTCAGATTGGTTTAATTTGAATAATTTTATGGACAAATTGTTTATCTAATGGTCCTTGTTGATCTTTGGGTTTTGTTTGACAAATTTTGGAGATAAAGCATAGATTTTCTTTTTATAAAGGGTTATCCTTTTCTAGATTATCTGATCTTGTACTAGCCTTTTTGGTTTTGGTTTTGGTTAAATTCTAAAGACATGGGAAGTATATAGTTCTGTTTTGTGGATTAGGTGATTTTCTAAAAGTTGATTATAGTACTCTTAATGTGAACAAGTCTTCCTAAATCCTCGCCTTTTGGAGAAAATATGAGTTTGTGTAAGGAATATAATAAAAGATGAATGTCAACATGATAAGTGATTATTTTTCCTTATGAATAAATTCCTCAATAAAAAGTAGCTTAAAACAAAAATGTTGTCTATTAACGTTTCCTACTGGGGAACCCAACACCGTTTAACCCATCACAAGTATGTGATTTTCTTATTGTTAACTTTCTCCTAGACATGTTTACTATCACTCTCCCTCAAGAGCATGACCCTTTGCTTTTTTCTTCCATGTCCATGTTTTTCTACATGGAATCCTAGTATGGGTTAACTCGGGTGACCTCTGTACTTATCTTCCTTTATTTTAATGTGATTGTTTTACCGACTCTTGTTCCGATGTGGGACTTTCAAGGATGTTTCCAAGCGCAATTCTAAAATTGCGAGGACGCAATTCCCAAAAGGGGGGAAGGATGTAACACCCCAGGTAAATAAAGAATATGACATTTTCATATTTATCCATATTTGTGAATAAAATATTGATATGACTTTAAAGGGGACGCTATGCTCGATGGCGTATCCAACACGCAACAACGAGTTTCTTGGGAATCTTACGTTGCACTCTAATAATAAAATAATATTATTTTAAATGGTAGTTAACATGTAGCCTTTTTATTGGCGGGAATGGATATAAATAACTAAAATATGATTATATATGTTTTTTTTAATGTTTTTACATTTATCCAAAGGCTTAAAATACGGAAAGAATTTAATTTTAGGCTTTTATACCCTAATTTTCACTAAAGGTTCACTTATCGCCTTTTGATAGAGAACTGTCATTAAATATAGTTTTGATCACTCTTATACATTCTATTTGACCAAATAAAACTCTTCTTAAAAACTGGGACATCAAAATTTACTTTGTGTAAATTTTTGGAAATTTTCCGATAAAGTTCATTTTTTAATGAATAGTGTAAAATGTTATATTTTAATTCAACACCTCTTTTTAATCTAATTTATATATATGATTAGATTATCTTTTAAATTGGGTTTGAAGTGTAATTATAATATATTTTTACCATTTAATCCAATGGTGGTCATTAGAATCAATTTCACTTGGAAATTGGACTTAAACTGGTGTCAATCTTTTGATACTTATTGTTTCATAAAATCACGCTATTTGTCATGACAACGGGAATTAATTATTAAATTAATTAATGTGACTTATATGTTTTGAATTTTGTAAAATGGGCTTCATTTTTGAATTCAGAATATCAAATATAGCTTATGGTGAATTTTTGGGATTTTTCTGAAAAACTTCAATTTTTGATGAATAGTGAAACCACTAAGTGGTACTTATAAAAACTGATTTTCCATTTAAATGAAATTTTGCCATCATTGTGTTTTGATTTTCAAAAATCTGACATACATGGTTGTCATTAAGAAGTAAAATGTGGTCCAATGGGATAAAAATAATTTTTTGGTGAATAGTAACTTATTAAGTTTTTAATCGCGATTAGAGGTAATTAGTGTAGTTTAAGGTAAAAATAATGTTTTAATAATATGAAATGAACTTGACACATATACTACCCTCATTGTTTGTGTCATGGCCGACCAAGACAAGCCATGGGTCAACTTGGGGACCCCATGGAGTCACTTTGGTTGGGAAATGACATAAATAACTTTTTATTTAATGTAAAAGTAAAAATGACACAAACATCATATGTTTTACGAAAAAAAATTTTACATGGGGTTATAAAGATCATATTTTTGATTATAAATAGTCATTGGAAAGCTAAAAATATTTACTACATCATACTATTTTTTTATAATTTTTAGACACTAAATAAATTAACTTATTTATGACATCATGATGATGCAGCGATGACATCATTATTTAACGATTTAAATAAAATGGAAAGATAATGTAAAATATACAACCTACACATTTCAAAAACCAATTGGATGAGTGGATTTAGAAGACTTATCACCTTATCCTCGAATTATATCAATGTGGGACCTTTTAAAACCGAAACACATTTTCAAATAAAGTAATATTTCTTACTTTCCAAAAGTGACCCTCCTCTCCTCTTATAAAAGGCCCCAACCTCTACCTCATTTCACACACTCCTCAAGCCTTTGGCTCGGCCAACCCCTTCCCATTTACTCTCTCCACATACCTATCCTCATCCTAGAGGATTACCTTTGGGATGAATCCTTTCAAAGGAAGCATTTATGCTCAAATAAAAAGGAGTTACACTTTTAAAGGTAATTCATTCTCTCATGTTCATTTGTTTTATTTTGCTTCTCCAACCCTATAAACTCTTTTTATTTACTTATTTCGTAACAAAAAAAGTATATTAAATATACTAGGATGTTGTTATAAGATTTATTAGAGCTACACCTTCACACAACTACATCAAATGGTTAAAGAACATACGGTTTCTGTGGATGGCGAAATTCTGCCTCTCGGAACGATGATTGTTCAATACTCATTTAACACCTTCAAAGGTGGCCATTATGATGTCACTATTTTTATATATGATATATAATATATTTATGTTTTACTTATTCTTATGTATTTTACATTTTTGTCTTACCTTTATGGCTTCCATTATGGGTATACGTGATATCTTCATTTTAGGAAGTGCGGACTACCGCCCCCTCAAAGTGATGTGATTCGTTAATGCCATACGTGGGGCGTATAAATGATGGATTTAATGTTATTATATATGATGTTATACTGGAATTATTATATACCTATATATCATTATTATTTCTTTCAATTAAAGTATGATATAGAAATGAAAGTAGCATTCATGCGTACGTACGGCTTACCGTCTCCATGAACGGTGCATTTCATTTCTTATCCCCAAATGTAATGTACTATTAAAAGTACATGTATATAATGGATATATATAATGAATGATATATCTAAATGATGAATATAATTCTGGAATTAAAATATACATACCTCTCATTTAGTTTTAATTCCATTAATATGACAAAGAAATGAAAGTAGTGTTTATGTGTACGTACGGCTTACCGTCTCCATGAACGGTGCATTTCATTTCGTACCTCTAAATGATTATGTAATATTATAAATACATGTATATGCTGGATATATATAATATATATTATATCCAAATCTGGAATGTCATTATGGATATAAAGAACCTTTGACCACACGAACAACATGTAATTGTAAGAAGTCCACTTTCGACTTAAGAACCAAATATCGACAAAACAAACATTATTAACTTAAATGATTACATAATGTTTATAACATAGAAATAATTGATATAAAAGGAATAATGAACTTTAAAAAGGTTCTTATACAAATAGAAATTAACTCAAGTTTATTATTCAGGACGTTAAAGAACGATCGAGTCAAGTCGGACCCGAGGTAAGGGATCCTACTCCTCTCTTTCTTTTTAAGTACACACTTTTATGTCATTCCTTTTAAAGCTCATATTTATTGTTATTGGGATGATATTTTATATTAAACTTACTGTAATTTTTATGTTCATGTGATGAGAGACCCTATTCTCTCTCATCAATCCATTTTGGAAGTTTTTAGTGGCGCCGTTAGGCTGCCGAACTTTCGTAAGAGATCTAACCTCTCTCTTTCTTTTAAAGTACTCTCCTTTATGTCACTTCTTTTAAGCTCATATTTGTTATGTTGGGGGATGTTATTTTATATTATTCTTTCTGTAAACATTATGTTGATGTGATGAGAGACCCTATTTCCTCTCATAAATCCATTTTGGAAGTTTTAAGTGGCGTTGTTTGGCTGCCGAGTTTTCGTAAGAGATTTTTCATCTCACTTTTATTCTCGTGAGATTTATGCTACATTTGCCACAATTTCTATTGAGTGTTTTATGTACTTCCCACTATTACACTCCTTTTGTAATATAATTCCATTTATGGGTATTTAAATATTCATTGTATGACACTTTTTCAATGGGGTGTACTTTTCGAAAGATACCCCAAGTCGGTAAGGGAACCTTTCACCCTCCTCTTTTTAAAAGACTTCTTTTGTTGGGACTTTTGATTTACATATTGTTATGTTGGGATATGTTCTCATATATCCTTATTGATGTAAATTTTATTTTCAAGTGATGAGATACCCTATTTTTAATCTCTCATCAACTCATTTTGATGTGACACCGTTAGGCTGTCAAGGGAACTTCTTAACCCAATTTCGATTTCTTTGGGTTCAACATGTTGTTATTGAATATGTCATCCTTTGAATATGTGTGAATGACCTTTGATTATTTTACACTTAATATCCACTTATATTGGGTGTATTTATATTTGTCACACATAATTTTGATATTTATTTATCCTTAATTTAAGGATACCTTCCTTATAAGGGATTTCATAACATTTTACATCCCTATTGAGACTTCATTGTTGTTATGCACCAATTCACTCTTATATGGTGTATATACTATCCTTTGGAATATTATATCATTAATCCATTTATTCTCATGATATTATAAAGTTCTGATTAAATTTTATTCCTCAATTGTTGTATTCAAGTGTCTCTAATTTTGGTAAAAACCCTTTAACCAAAATATCCCTTTAAATGTTTTAATGATTTGTTCTTATTAATATCCATGTTTTCAAAATGGTTTTAAGGATTTATTTATATGGATATTAATGGTTTAAAATGTTCAAATCTTCAAGGTGGTATGGGACAATTTGATTCAAAAATCTCTTTATCAAATGTTTTAAATGGTTTTGAAAATGGTTTTTTTTATGGATTCATTATTTCAATATCCTAAAATGTTATATTGTGATTGAAATGTGGAAATGTTATCATTCCTTTATATTGGTTTTCTGTTTTATGATTTTATATTGGTACTTGGACATTTTAACGGGTGGTTACGTTATAAACCATATGACGGGTGGTGCCGTGAATACCAGGATGGGTGGTTACGTTATAACCTCCAATGCATTGGGTTTGGAAGTCGGCTGTATGGCTATTCCATTAAGTATGTATGAAAATTGGTCGTATGGCTATTCCATTAAGTGATATGTGTGGAAGTCGACCGTATGGTTATTCCACTTAAGTATGTTTATGTCCCAAGTTACCTTTATATATGTTATGTGTTCTTTATATGGGTTTTATGGTAATCCTTGGGTTACAAAAAGGTAATTAATGATTCTTTTTTTTTCAGTGAAGAGTTTTTACTACTTCATGAAGGTGAAAAGTATTACATTGATAAAGTATTCAAGGTTTACTTGTTGTTTTGAAAAACTAACGGTTTTCACTCTTTGTGTATCCCTTACTGAGCTTCTAATGCTCATCCCAAGTTTTTGAAATGTTTTTCACAGGACTTAGCGTGGAATAGGGTGAAGGTTGGGATCAAGGGAAAGACATGCTACCTAAAACATGGAAGTATACATGTTTCTTTTTAAGAGTTTTTATTTTATGGAAATTTAGTAGAAGCGACTACTTTGTAATCTTTTGAGATGTAATAGTTATTTCCTAATTCTCTAAAACTCTAAACCTGAAAAGATCCACAATGTGAAATATTCATTTAATTCAATATTAAGTAAGGTTTAAGGCTGGGCCTTATATCATATCCATAATAATCAATCATTCTGTCTCAATGCAAGAAAAGCTGGAATTCTCATTGCGATACAAGAAGCTGCCTCAATTCAAAAAGACTGTCAAAGTAATTATATTGGAGACTTTGAGATCCTCAGACGTATCCATGTCCCGGGTATTTTCTTGAAGACCAGGCACACCATTGAAGTTTTCTGGAAACCTCTGATGCTATGTTGGATTTTAGTGAATGTCGACGGTGCCTCAAAAGCAAATCCTGGACCTGCCAGCTGTGGGGCCATTTTTAGAGATTTTGCTGACCAGTTCCACGGTTTCTTTTACAGTGGGTGTGGGATTTCCTCATCCCTTGAAGCAGAGATTCTAGCAGTCATCCATGCTGTTGTTTTTTCTCTGCAAAGAGGATGGTGGAAACATTGTATTGAAATTGATTTTACCACCATTGTTCTAGCCATTTGGATTGGAGTCATTCATCTCGCCTAGCTGCTCAATACTCCTTTGATGAATTTCCTGAATTCACTTCAGGAAATTGACTACCTATCCACACATGTCTTCCGTGAAGAAAATGTTGTTGCTGATGCCCTTGCCAACCAAGGTGTTCACCAGAGCATGACTTGGCTGGATGCGCTGCCAGCTGATTTATTTCACCTCTTTGAATGAGATTTTAATAAGATCCTATCTTATCGACTCATGTAAACTTTTTCTTCTTTAATTAATAAATGGTTCTTGGGTCCATGACATAGGAATTACCAAAAAAGAAATGATCCTGATACATTGATTCATTCAATATCATTTAAACTTATTAGGGAGGAATCATCCGACATGGTTAAATTTTGTTTCAATAATTTTGTGACCTCTTTTGAGTCTTGTCTACCTATTTGAATGTATGGGATCTCTAACATTTCCTTATAAGTGTTTTATAATCAAAAAATAATTTTTAGTTAGTCTTTATTGATCATGTGAAGGCCCTCAGATATGTAAAATATGTCATGCGATAGTCCTTTATAAAATTTATCCAGTTCATATGGGATACCTTTGACATGTCTGCATTAATCATGTGAAGCACCATGGAATTTGTCATATATTTTATATAGACACTCCGAACATGTCAACCATGTTAGTAATTGACTTCCCAATATGTCAATCATGTCAAGAAGACACCTCAGGACCTGACAGCCTTATATGAAAGACACACATAGGGACACACCATTTTGATCTATGAGAACTCTAATCCTTTTAAAAGTAGTATTCATTGGAGTCCTTCCTATGTTCTGATCTCCAAAGGGAATCCATCTTGGTATAAGCCCCTAATTTTTTTAGACCACATAGATAAGAAAAATCCCTTTGAGTGTAACAAACTACCCATAATACATTAGTGTGTCGATAATAATTGAACAGTGAAACTCAAATTCCTTCCAAAATGGGATACATAGGATGACTTCTTAAGTCCTAATATATAATTGGGCATCAACCTCAATGTATGTCCCTCTACATCTAAGACACTCTAATCCATGGGACCAAAACTCTCCAACGTGTTTATCATTTTTTCTCATCCATCAGCGGATTGAAAAGATAGTTAAACAAAAATTAATCTTATTCCTCTTAAAATTATTATTTTTAGGACACATTCCCAAGGTACGAGCACTATATCAATCATCCCATTAGGTTCACCCTTATTCAAAAGTCCTATATCCATATTCGGTGAGTTTGATCACTTTTGATCCCTTATTTCTTAAACCGAGCATGACTCACATGGTCTAAGGGATTTTCAACCATCATATCACTCACATCATAAATTTTCATCAGCCATGGAAACACCAATGAATATGACCAATTCAATTACATGATACGAATACCCTTATACAAGGGAATCCACCATGGGGTAAGTCCAAAAATCATTCCCATATTGTAAAACTCTACTGAAATAACCCTCATAACAGTTAATTATCTATCACCACCCATCAGTGGGTTGAGGGAAAATTATACAATGTGGACTTAGATTCATAACCAAATAGGATATGTAGGTTTCCTTTCTAAGGGCCAATCTCCATACTCAGTGCCAAAGTGCTCTCATATAAGTCCTTTCTGCAAGATATTTAACTACACGATTCAATGTGAAATGAACTATGTGGGTTTTGATTCCTATGATGAACAATATAAGTTGGATTCCCCCTCAAGGTTCAATACCTTAATTTAAACTCCAATCCCCTTTTCGTGATGGATATAAACTGTAGAGTTCCAAGTTATATGTATTTAAAATAGAATAAGCTACCAATTATTAATAAATAATGGGAAAAAAGTAGATAACCTAGAATGATGGCATATGATCTCATTATAGATATCCCTCTACTTATATAATTATTCAACACTTAACAATTTTATTCGGGTAACAAGTCAAATATTAGGATTTGGAAGAGATTCATGAAAACATCTTAAATGTATAAGAGAGTCATATAATAGGAAATAATTCTCCATAAAGGGTGTGATGATCCCGAACATCGATCCTCTCATTCAATGTGAGTTCAAAATATTCATTGTTTTTGAAACACTAATTAACCTTATAACTTTTGAAAAAAGGTTTGTACCTAGTTATAGATGTGAGAACTAATTGGAGTTTCTATTAAAGATTAAAATGTTTAACCCAATATGAATAATTCTAAAACCATAATTGAATCCCACCCCCAATCAATCATAAATGTTTATATCTCTCCAAAGGAAACAAAAATAGTGGACCCAACATAAAATAATGTAATAACAATAAAAATCGAGCCATGGTAGACATTGATCGTCTTGTCTCATGAACCTAAGTGACAACTATCCATTATATTTTGAGGGAATCAAAGGAATGGTTTTTCAAATTTTAGTGTCATGTTATAATGCCCTTATTCTCATGTTATATTGATATCACCATTAATTACCCTCATTGGGCATCTGAGATCACCCTTTCTTATGTTTCCTTTCCCCGAGTTATGAAGAAATACATTATGTATGATATGACTAAGAAGGGTGCAAGTTGGAAAGAACATAATACGAGATGATGTAGTTCACTTATGAACATGTTTTTTATGTATCCATGTTTCTAAAAGTACTAGAACAAAATAATTATGGCATGGATCATTATGGTATGCAATGAATATTCATATATTAATGTTTCATTTTTAGAGGTTTGGGTCTCTACACATCAATCACTAAAAAACTCAAAAGTGTTATATATTCCTTGAAATTTATAATCAACCATTGTATCATTAACCCTTGATGGGACCTAAATATAATAAAATACACTTACCTAAATCATATACATTATGAATTTGGGAATTTTTATGAAGTATATAATAGGTATATTTTCCCGAATCTATTTTTTTTAAAATCTTGTTCCCATTTTTTCTACTAAAATTTATTTAATACCAACTCTACAGACCCCGAATATAGAAAAACCAAATCTGATGGTTAATTATTTATATTCAAACAAGATAGAAGAAAATGAATCCCAAAGGGTCAATTTGATTATCTTCCTTGGTAAACTAGATATATACATGAATTTCACATCAAATTAGAAATTATTGAAATAAAATATAGTAAAAGTAAATATTCATCATCCTTGAACTCATTAAAATATTACTTCTACATATTTTAAGGAATGAAAAGAAATATAGGGTGAGCTCAAATTATTATTAAGGGTTATGAATAGTTGAGAATATCATCAGTTAATGAGGCATTATCAATATGTTAATATAAATAACTGAAAACAAATCCCATTTTATCAATAACTTGATAATGAATATTAATTTCGAAATATTTAATGATGATCATGTAATTATAAATAACTACTCACATTAGATTGAAAAATATCCATAGATTTTATATCTTTTCTAATTATCACAGGGACATTAATAGAAAATCTCATAATGTTGGAATTCATAATTTCACACAACATAAGTTAAATTCCAAGTCCTTGTTCTAATACATTATAGATAAACAGTACAAACTTTTCCAAATACTCAAACTATTTTGTCACTAGAGACCTACTTATTTGTTGATGGGTTATAGTGGACCTCACATGTAAATTATTATTTCCAATGCATTAATCTTCTAAAATAACTGAATAAAAATTGAAAAAATAATAACTATAAACATTTATATTGAAAAACAAGAATAGGAAATCATAATATTTCCCAAAATAAAACATATCATAAACCATACATATAAGAGAAAATGGCTGAAATATTTAGAAAATATCATTAAGGCAGCATAAGTAAAATAAAGGGATATTTTGTTTAATGAATAAAAATTCCATAAATGGACCATTAAAATCATTCTTGGGGAAAATACCCATTTAAATTTAAAAATAACAACTAGAAACTAAAAAATTATAAAATATTAGGACATAAATTTTCAATGAAATGTACATTTTAAAATATTAAATATAATAATCAAATCATTGGGTGCTAATGGTGGTAATAAATACTATTCACAAAGAGTATGTTAGATCAAATATTTTTATCTTTTTTGTAAGAAAAGTATAAAAGTACCTCATTTTAAAAATTAAAAAAAAATTCATTTTCACCCATTTTTATAAATTAAAACATTGTAAAAATGTATTTAATTAATCATTGGATAATATTAAAAACATTCATGGTAATAGTTTTAGAAAATAAGGACTTGACGCAAAAGATTCATGTTTAAAGGGGAAATAATTTCAATTCTTATTAACAAAAATTTTAATCATTTATATAAATAAGAGATTAAAAAGAAAGAAAATAATAAAATTTTTATAAATTTAAAATGGAGAATAAAATATTTAATTCAAGATGTAAAAATCATATAATTCCCTGATTTGAGATTTAAACATAAAAAATGTTGAATAATGATGTGATTGTGAAATAAACCCTTACCACTATAGTAACCTTCAAATCATAACCCCCATGAAATATATAACATAAAATGAATCTTTTAATACCATAAATATAAATATAATCATGATTCAAATTATCAAATCATCAATAGGTACACCACATAAAATTATATAGATGCATAATATAACATATGTCCCATAGAAGAAAATTTGAAAGATAAAACACATAAAATAGGCATAACATATAAATGAGGATTAATCAATGAAGTGATTGTGTTTAAGAAATAAAAATACAAAAAAATGGAAATAAAAAATAAATCAAAGTCCATTTCACACATAAAAGTGACATAATATAATCAATTAACAATTGATATAACTCAATGAATGAAATTGGAGTTATGAAAGACTTTCCACTTTATTACATTCAATTCAAATCCCCTTGGATGATATAAATTAAATTAGTTGTAAAAATAAAATTACATAAGAATTATTCATTATATAACATGTAAAATTGTTGGTATATAATTCCTATAAATGGAAGTAGGTGTAATATAATAAAATAAGACTCAATGATAAAAAATGATATTAAATCCCTTACCACATGTCAGAATGATCATGTACATTATTTTTCTTCCTGGATAATAAAATTATGTGAAATATTTTATTGATTAAGAAAATCCTTCATGTTTATTTTTTTATTACCTTCATATATTTACATTCTTGTTAAATTAATTCCACATTGGATATTTTCATGATATAAGGTTCATGAGTCCAAAATGACTTCAGTAGTTTTACTATAGTAAAATAGGTCACTGTTCCATCAAATATAGAATTATTATAAAGAAATTATTATTTTTTTATAAATTAATAACCATTATTAAACCAACAATGATATGTTGATATGAAAAATGAACTATATTACAATCATAGTGATAGTAAGTCGTACATACAAATTTGTAATTTTTTTATTTTTCAAAGATCATTATATTAAGAAGAATCATATTATTTTATTTTTTGTATAATGATATATATATCATAAATACCATATTATTAATTTTAATATGGCTATATATATAATCCATGATATGTGGTGATCATGAATGCATCACATCACCACATAGAGGTTGTAGTCCACACATACACATGAATGACATTATCATTTCTTAGTGAATAGAAAGGTAAGAAATTAATTTATAAATTTCATATTCAAATTGGAAAATAAATAATGAATATAAATTATTTAAATTAAATCCATTATCATATCCAAATACAACAGGAGGTGATGAAAATGAATTCCATCGGTTTTCAAGCTGGTAGTCCTTCATACACAAGAATGATGGTTTTGTTTCCAATTTAATCAAAGAGGAACTAGATATAGGTTATGAAATTAACATAACAATTTATTATAATATAGGATATAATTATTTTATTATACCATCATGGTTCAATAATATTTTATTTAGTTTTAATAAATAAGAAAAGAAAAATACATGATTAAGAACTACACCTATTCTTCAGGTAACCTCTTAAGGTTTACACCAAAAGCTTCCCTAGGTTGGTTGATGTAAATAGTGGATTTTGTAAATTCTTAGCTAAGTAATTGCTATATTTACAAGTGAAAAAAGGATGAGAGTAGCTTCCCTATTATAAGTTAGGGTGGGGCATTTTCGGAAATTATTATGTGTTAAAATTATATAAATTATTTATCATCATAAATGGATCCAAAATGCTATATTTTGAATATAATATGGTTATGGGTTGAAATTAAATCATATAAAAAAATTTCACAAGTTTATATCAGGTTTTTACCCATAAATTTTTATTTAAATAAAATTAACCCATTTTTACAATTTCTGAGGTGTTAAAGCTTTTTTTTATTTAGGTTTCATGATTGATCATATAAATGAAAAAACGGTCCATAATTGTACCACTGTTGATATTATAAACCATATTTAATTTACATCTCTAATAATAAGAATATCCATTATTATAAATCATTTAATAAAACACTAGTTGTTATAAAATAGTATTAATGTTAATTTTCAAACTATTAATTTAATTAGAGCTAAGACACATCAATAAATAAATATGGAACTAAAATATAAACCATTCACACATCCCTATGATTTCAATATTTTTAAAATAATTTTCACATTTTTTTATTAAATAATTAATATTTCGGCATTGCGTAAGCATTGAAGATAATCATTTCATCACTAAAATTTAAAAATAAAATTATATGATAAAGAAAAGTTCTTTATCCATAAAATGGATATTTTTAACCAATCAGTTCTCATTTTTATACTTATTTTAACACATAATATATTATCAAAAATCAAGAGAGTGACATTTGTCCCTATCTTTATAAAAATATAATAAAGGTCATAATTATGACCTTGTGGCTCCAACATGGGAATTATATATAACATAGATTCAATTTGGAATAAATATTTCCTCAAAATTTAATTATACAAATTTTTATGCCATTATAACCCCTCTATCTTTATTTTACCCCTTGAAAATCCAGTTTTACCCTTAACTATGGTAACATATTTTTACACTTCCATATAAAAAAATTATCCTTATTGCCTAATATTAATTATGATTATTCCAAATATGGAATCCATTTTATCAAATTAAATCCATATTAGTAGAAAATTTTGATTTTAAAATCAACCTTCAAACCATGTTAATAAAGAGTTTTTCAAAAAAAATTATTTTTCAATCATAATGGGATCTTACATTATCTCTGTGACTAGTAACTAAAACTATATAGATTTAAATAAATATAGCGAGATATATAATCCATAAATTTAAATTAAATTAATATTTATTAAATATACTTTTAATTAATTAAAATGTATAGATAATATTTATTTGAAAATAATTTTATAATAAAAATTAGTACTTTTCCAAATTATTGAAAAATAAAAAATTTCATAAAAATACAAAAATATTACCCTAAGATAATTTTAATATGATGATTCAAAAAATTAATTTCATTAGATAAAATAAATTTTATAAATGTGGAAGACATTAATCATACTATCCATGCAAAAATAATCAATAAAACACGTTTTTGAACAAGACATATTTCTAAAGCATAAATAGACTTTCCAAGAAAATCGGTGCTTATTTTGAAAGAATCAATAAAAAATTAATCTTGATTAGGTAACTTATATATATATTTTTAATAATTTGTTTAATCATATTTTACTATGAAATTCATTGACTAGGTTATAACAGTCACATATAAAAAATATATATTTTTGGATCGTTTAAGCTCAGTGTTGTGAGTTATATACACTACTGAAAATAATTTTATTCTTTTAAAATATTAAGGTATTACATTTTCCAAATATTCCATAAATTTCCTCATTAAAATTTTAACTTGTTGTTGGTAATTAAAGGATTCCTTAAGAAAATACCATTTTTGATATCCCAAATTGAACAAAGGGTTAATAAACCTTCATCTGGATCAGAGAGTATTGAAAGTAAAAAAGGACATCTAGAAAAACACATAACAATGGTTATATGTAGGAAAATATTAGTGGGGAGTGAAAGTATGAAAATTTATGAAATATTTAATTCTTGGATAATCATAGAGATTAATCGAGATAATTTATCATGATAAAATAAATAATCATGAGAAAAATAACTCAGATAAAAACTAAAATTATGTTTTTGGTAAAAAAAATGTAATAAATACATTTGAAATGATTGTAATATGATTAATTTTTTATTTCAATTTCTGTTTCCTAGAGTTGAGAAATTATTTTACGATCAAGATGGAGAAAACTAGAAAATCAACATTCTTGATATTTTTATTTCATAAGCACAATTTCATCCCTTAGATGTGCTTGTATGAATTGTAACTTAATTGTTTACTCTAAAAAGTGAATTTCCAACATGATTTTTTATGATTGTTGAAATAAAATAAAATTTTATTGAATTATATAATCCATAAAGGGATAAGAACATATTCCAAATACCTTAATAAATTAACCAAAATTGAAATTGTTACCAAAAGGTTATATAATACCCAAGATGTATAATAATTCATATGATGAAATAAAACATTTTACATCAAAATTTGTATAATGACACCAAAATTTAAATGAAAATGTTTTCACAAATAAATGAGCCAACATTCCGAATAAACGAAATGAACTCAACATTAAATAAAGTTTTAACATCAATGTTAATCACATATACTTCAGATTACACCTCCAAAGACATAAAATAATTATTCCCAAATTCTCATTTAAGTTAAAACTAATTGTTATATATACATCAACCCAATAAAAAATCTGATGAAATTTCATTAACCACCACAAAATAGATATATTTTATCCTAAATATGCTTCTAAAATTATTTTAATATTTAATTATATATCTGTTTAATTAAAAACAATCTCATATTAAACAAGACATCATGTATGCCAATGGTAGGTGTCACAGACTGGGAACCTTTTTGTTGTGGGTTCAATACCTATGGCTTTTCTAGATTTAACGTGTTGTCATATGACATGTAGGGTATCCATTTTATAAGACAATATTAATATAATTTCTATATAATTCCCAAAAATATGATGAACATCCTAAAAAACAGCATTAATAATTAAATAACTTTTCAATATCATTTTTATTTCTACAATAAATCATATATTCTCAAATTTTAAAAACCCATAATTTCCACATCATCAAAGACCATATAAACCCTAAATAATATCAACACCATTAAACATATTCCCATAAAATAGAAACGCATTATTCCTAAAATAATCTTTTCCATAAAGTATATTTTAAATCAAAGGGTTGTATTACCTTAAATGTCTCCCAACATACTCTCAATAATATTAGACGTCCATCACTAAAAAACTCAAATCAGTATCAAAGTCAGAAAAGATATAATATACCTTATACTTATTAATTCTTGATAGTACCTGAAAATATTAAAAAATCATCATCTCAATAATAAACATAATTCCTTTGGTGAATGACCTCAATGTCTATTATAGGGTTATGTTCTCTAATATAGGTTTTTTAAATCTTTTTTCCATTGTTTCTACTAAATTTTCTCGATTACCAATTCTATTCACATATACTCTAGAAAATTAGATTTCGTTGATACATTATTACATTAGAACTAAACAGAATTGATCTAATCCCAAATTATTGAGTATCTTAGTAGTCATAGTAAAATTTATACATACTTTAATAACATAATAAATTATAAAAAAATAAGATACATCATAGTGAATATAAATATTTTGTATCAGTAACCTCATTCAAAATTCCTTAATTATATCCTTGAAAAAAAATATAAAAAAATGGGTGGGATCAAATACACAATAAGGGTTACATACAGTGGAACATATTAGGACTAGATAAGGTAGAAAAAGATGTAAAAGTAAGTGAATGAAAACACATGTCATTTCATCATTTACTTGATCAAGAATAATAAAATGGAAGGAATAAATATTGATAAAGTAATTACATATAACTAATAACATGTGATTGAAACATATCCCTGGATTTATTAACTATTTAAATATTAACATGGACATCAATAACTAATATCATAATCTTGGCATGCATAATATCGAACATCATAAACTAACCTTCAAGTCCACGGGCCAACACATCATACATAAACAGGCAAGGCCTAGTCGAAATAAAAAAAATATGTAGTCTCATGAGACCAACCTATGAAAAGTGGGGTTATAGTAGTTCCCTCATTTAAATTACTATCTCCAATTCATTCCTCACATGAAATGAGAGAATAAAAATTTAATACATAACCGATATAAACTTTTATATTGAAAAACTAGTATATAAAATATTTATATTTCCCCTAATAAAATTTATTATAAAGAATCCAAAGAAAAAATATTTATGGAATAATTAAAACATATCTCAATTGGAGTATAAGTATGATTAATTGTTGTTCTCGATGATGAATTGAGATTCTATAGAAATGTCAATAAAATCTATACTAAGAAAAATAAAATTTTCACTTTAAAATTTTTTAAAAACTAGAAATTTCAAAAATATTAGTAAAATGATTTTATTTTAAATGAACCTTATATAATTTTAAATTGATAGTCAAATAATTGGGTGGTCATGACCTCAGTAAATCTAGTTCATGTCGAGTATATTAGAGAAAATATTTCTTTATCATTTTTCTAAAAAATTTTAAAAAGCACCTTATTATGAAAATGAATTAAAGATTCCTTGTAAAAAATTTTAAAATTAATTGATGGAAAAAATGTATTTAATAAATAATTTTAAATATTAAAAACTTTCTTGAAAAAATTATTAGAAAACATGGACATTAATGAAAATATTCTGATCTAAATAAGAAATAAAGTAATTTTTGTTAAAAAATTATATATAATTTATATAATAGAGAAAATGAAACTAAAATGTAAATTTTTTAAAAATAACATAAGGTGAAGAAAATATATTTGGAATAAGATTTAAATATCATATAATTCTCTAATAAGAGACTTAAATATAAAAAATCTTGAATAATGATGAGATTCTGAAATGTTCCACAACCACTTTGCTATCTTTTCAATCATAGCCACATGTAATAATTAAAAAAATCGAACATTAAATAACTTGAATATAACGAGATAAATGATATAACTTATCAATGAGTAATTAGATATACCTTCTAAAACAATATAGGCATATATCTTACCATATGTCCCAAATAATACAATTTGAGATGAATAACCATTACAATGATCATAAAGTTGAATTGATAATTAATCAAGGAAGTAATTATTTATAGAAAAATATAAATACATAAAAAAAAGTTTATATAGAATAAAAATCAAATAAATTTCATTTTATAAATAAATTAGACATAATATAATCAATGAATAACTGGTATAACTTAATGAATGAAAATTGAGTTAGGAAACACTTACCACTTGGTAACATTTAAGCCAAACCCATATTGATAAAATAAATAAAACTGAAGAATAAAATAAAATCAGGTATGATTTATCTGTTATTTAACATGTAAAAGGGGTAGTATATACACCACCTTAAAATATTATGTTCATAATAGTAAAATATGCCACAATAAAGGAAACACTTGATGAAATCATGGACCTCAAGTCCAAAAAATCATGTAACTTATTTATATTCCTCAATAATAAACATATTTTAAATATTTAATTTTTTAAGAAGATTTTTAATGTTTATTATTCCTTTTATTCTATCCACTATCATTTTATATTTAATAATATAATCAATTAAGTTCATGTATGATTTTTGACTTTAAAAAACATTATGACAAATATAGATTTGGAATCTATTCCGTTCAAACAACCCTATATTGTTATACTTATCTAAAAAAATTGTGTTTCACATAATTTATTTAAATTATATTAATTTTAATATTTTTAAAATTATTTCTTTTATTTTCCTTTTTATTAAATAACTAATGTGTCAGTGTTGTGTAAGAAATTTATGCAATTATTTTATCACTAAAAATTTGAATTAAATCTCCATAATAATAAAAAATATCCTTAAAATTAAAACTTATAACCAAAAATTCCTCATTTTTATCCCCATGTGAACACATAATAGTCTTTTAAGAGTAAGAGTGTTTGATTTGTCCCTTTATTTACAGAAAATATTATAAAGGTCGTTATTATGGCCACATGGCTCCAATATATGAAATTTCCAGAAACAATATGAGGTAGTGTCTAAATATATTCAGAAAATAGAAATGAGACAACATTTTATAATATTATAACCATTATTTCATTAGTTTCACCCATGTTATACATGTTTTACTCTTAACTCTAGTAACATATTGGTTTTGTTTGTACTAATCATTATGAACAAAAATTACGTTGAATATATTACCTAATATTAATTATTATGATTATTAATATAGAGTCCATTTTATCAAATTCAATTTAAATAATTTCAATAATTTAATTTAAAAATGATCCTATTGAATGTGTAAAAAAACAGTTTATCATGAAATTCAGTTTTCAAGCATACAATTATCTAACATTAAATATAAGATTAGTGACCATCATTATATAGATTTAAATTCATATAGTTATATATATATATATATATATATTATCTATAAATGTATTTTAATTTATTTATTGTTATGTATTAGTTTAATTAGTTTAAATGGATAGTTTCTATGAATTTCAAAGTAGTTTTCAATAAGAAGTTACAATTTCACTATTTATTGAAAAATAAAACATTTTAGAAAAATCCCTAAATTCACCATAATATAATTTTCATACACTTATTATAAAATGCATCTCTAAAGAGTAAAATGGCTGTACTAAAAATTGTGTGATTATTTATTAATAATTAATAAATAAATTTTTTTATGATTATGGACTTTATATATTTATCATAATTCAATTAATCCTATATTCATCTACCAATTCCATGGATATTTTATAATGGTCATATTTAAATACTATATTTCATGGGTCAATTAGGATTTGTGAAGTATACTATATATGATATCGAACATTATGTTGTTTTTTTAAAATATTGAAGTCTAAAATATAATTTACAAGATAAACCCCTAAGAATTAAATTACCCAATGTAAAATTCATCCAACATGAATCGTAGTCCACCTTGTGCATAAGGAAAGAATGATCCGTGTAAAAAAAAGTAGAAAAAGACCACATAAATAGAGGGAGACCACATAATTCATAAAATAATGAATTTTGAGTGGTAAAATTATAATGACTAGTGTAAATTATTAGGGATATAAAGGGGGAAATATTTGGGGACCACGAAGTTTTGTATATGTATAAAAACAAGAATATATGGTTTAAATTGATTTGGGATAAAAATAGAATTTGAACAAGGTTAACTCTAGGTTTCTTACATGATTTGTTCTCATGGTTTTATAAATTTTGTATTTACCATGGAACATCATATAGAATACCCTTAAAAAACACTTGGTATGACCACACGATTTGGGAAAATATATTCTAACTAGGTGAATGTCATAAGAATTTGTTATGTCCCTTGAACAATTATGTCGCATGGTTTTCAATAATCCTACACTAACAATGTAATATGATATTTTTTTCTATATTATTATAAAAATTTAATGAATTATCAACCCAAATCTATATAATAAATATTTAAAAAAATATATGTTTTCCACCAAAAAATGACTTTTAGGGTTTCTAATATTCTCCCCATTATATTAATTTCTACACCCAGAACGCTAACTCGAAGGGTGGTTATTCTAAAATAGATAAGTTCACTTCTCCATAATCCAGAAGTACCATACCCATGTATCATGGGAATTGATTTCTTACTTCTATGTCACATGAAATAATGAAAATATTTAATCCACAAAAAATTACTCAAAGTGTCCATAATCTGAATTGGTTTCTTAGTTATTAATATTAATAGTTCCAATTCCAAAATAACACATGGGATGGATCATAATGATTTTTGTTAATTAATAATAATTGAATAAATTAATAATAAAAGTTATATGAGGAAATTATTACAAATGATATGTAGCCATCCCATCCATTTTAGTGACTTTAATGGGTCCTATGTGGATTAAAATAAATTTTCCTTACATTCTAGTCCATCAATGACCCAAACAAGGTGGTACATTAATGAATACCTGGTCACCAACTAATAATTATAGACTATGATGAAATAGGTCCGAAAAATAATTTTGTAGTCTTTACAAAATACCCTCGTATTTTAGAAGAGAAACATTTTTTTTGATAGTCTATATGGCAGGAAAAAGTGAACCTAATTAAACCATAAAATATTAATATTTAAATATGAGAATTATAACCTAGTCATCTAATTAGAGGGTATTAATATAAATAATCACATTATGAAATATATGTAAATATCATACTCAATATAAATGTATTTATTTATTATTTAGAAATAAATATTCAATTTTTAGTAAAGTCATTTTATATTTCAAAAAAGTGTTTCCTTCCAAAATTATTTTTGTTGTATTTTATGAAAAAGCAATATATTTATTATCATACAATTTTAGAAACATTATTTTATAAAATTTACTTTATTTTTGAAATTAAAATATAAAATGTTTCTTTGGGTAAACTTTTGTCAACTTTCAGAAAAGATTGATATTTTAATGAATAATGAAAAATACTGGTTTTTGTAAAATTGTCATTTTCCATAAAAAAACTTATTTTTATATGAATTTCATCTCAACGTAATATGTGTATTATATAATTAGATAAAATATAATTAGTATCTATATTATAATTAATTTTGGCATATGTTTAAATTTTGGATTAAAAATCTATTCTCTAAAAACATTTTTCTTTATTTTTTTCATTTTAATATTAATTTTTTTATTCCAAATTTTGAAATTGAATCTTAGATTTTTTATTAATTTTTTGGACTCAACAGGACCAGATTTTTTAAATTTTCCCCTTTTAATTTTAGTCATTATGAAAGGTAATAATCTTTAATAATTTTCACTACTTTAATGGTAAATCAAATAATTGTGGTTAAAATAATATTATTAAGACTAAAAAATGATACTAACACATTTATATATCCTATTGGATGAGTATATTTCATAAAATTATCTATGTGTGTATAAAATGGAGAAATTTATGGCAATATTTATTTTATTTTGGCCTTTAAACAATTTTAGTTAAAAATGAAGTCAAAAATGTCACTTTCTTGATTTTAATATCTATAAACTTTTGTAACTGGGATAAAAATATCTATTTTTTTCTAAATTATTATTTTAAATATAAATTATTTAATTTTAACAAAGTAATTATTTTATAATTTCTAGTTATTAAATAATTACATTAAATGCTAATGCAACACTGGCTTAATATTTATTCAATTTATAGGGAAATAAAATAAATGATACTAAAAATACTTAAAGTAATATAATTTGAATGAATTATTAAGTTTAAAAAAAATTTAGATAAATAAAAAATTTTTAAAATTTGAAAATATTATATTTTAATTTCTTTTCTATGATATTATTTTTCAATGTCAAATTAAATGAATAGTTCAAAAAATGGGTTTAATGATATTTCATAATAAATAATATTTTATTAAATGAATTAAAATTTATAAAAATACTACCTTCAAAAATGAAATTAGGGTATGGTTTAAAATTCCATCCATTATCTATTTATGTGAAAAAAAATATTTATGGTAAATATCTTGACCCCTAAATATGAAAAAACATTGGTGTCATGGTAATCATCAAAAAGGTTAATAGTGGGTTAAAATAAAAAGATAAGAATGAAAACATCACCTAAACTTGTCTAAATTGTATTTGACAATAGTATATAGACTTACAGTCATCTTGAATTTTAATTATATCAGTTTTACCAACATTAACAAGATAATTAATTGATATTAGTATAATATTTTAAGAAATTACAAGAATTCACCACTTGGCATCATAAAGGGGAACCACCTCCCAACTTATTTACACACTTAAATGGAAATTTATTTCAGTGAAGACCAGCCAAATACATTAAAAAATTCTTTAACCTTGTTCATCAGGTCTTATTTTGTGCGTAATTCCAAACTTATTGGGATTAAGGTGTCAACAAAAGGGGGTTCTCCAAAAAATGTAGAACTTATTACTAAATGTTTTAGTTTTAATCAAAAAATATTGAGAAAGAATAATATACAATATACTGTGATATTTTTATATTAATAGAATAACTTATATCCATATCCTCTTCCATCAAATGGGAAACAAAACTATCATTTTTGTGTCTAGAAGACAACTACCTCGTAAACTGATGTAACTCATTTTCCATCACAACCTATCGAAGATAGTTATAATAGTTTATTTAATATATATATATATATGATATTGATAGAATACTTATAATTATTTAAAGAGTGTATATCATTTAATTTTTTATCTTTCCATCATTTTAAAAATGATAACATCATCTGTGTTTACATGTGGATTACAACTTCTACGAATCTATGTGATTCATTTTTTCATAACAACTTCATATGGATGCTATAATAAGTCTATAAAAAGTTTTTATATTGTATTTATAAAATAATTATTATTATTGAAAGATAAAATAACAAATACCATATATCCATCATGATTGTTGGAAAATGGAAATGTTACTATTTTTTATGTATGTCCTACCATATCAATGATTGTAACATATATCATTTTCCATAACCATGTTTCACGGTTGTATTTAAAATTATAATTCCTCTATGAATATTTTAATTATTACAAGATTATTATATAGGGTTTTATGGAATATTTACCTATTATACCATATTCAACCTACCAAATTAATTTTTGAATATCATAAAAAAGAATGACAGTAGTTTAAATGATCAAGTAATAGTTTATAACACGGAAGTAAATGAAAAGAAGGAATAATAAAATTAAATAACTTTTTATGAAAACTAAAAAATTTATTTAATATTATCATTCAGTAATATAAGAAACATATTTGGTGATTTATACTTCATCTGAGGGTCTCTGTAGCTAAAAACCTCTTTTAATAAGTTTTAAAAACTTACTTTATATATATATTTTTTCCATATCCATATTTATAAAATTATTTTATCAATGTATTTATTTGGATATAAAGTAATTATAAAGAAAATACTCAATCTCTTTCAAATTTGATTCAAATATTTTCAAAATTAATCTTTTTTTTGTCTTTTATAGAACTTTTCGAGTTTCTTTACAAAAGGAAAAAATGAATGTTGTAATTTATTGTATGTGTCCCTAATGGGTTTTACATCCATCACATCCATTATTTGATGTTTTTGGTTACTTTAATCTCTTTATTTTTTTTTAAAATAAATCTCATATTTTCCATTATTTGGTTTTTTTTATTTTTGAAAATAGGTATCCAAAAGGAAAGGGTATTTCCATATCTGAAAATGTTTTGCATATGTGTTCAAAAGAGTTTTTAAGTGCTTCATATAAAAAATGGTTTTAGAATAAAAAAATTTATTCACGATATGTTACTTTATAATTATATGTGATAAAAAATAGTTCATGATATATCATATACAATGTGTGGGAACCATTATAACTTTGTAATGAGTTGATTAATGTTGCTTTCCATCAAGAAAAAGAATAAGGGAGTTAACCAGGGTGGTTTATCCGATTGATTTAAGTGGGATACATTTATTTCTAACATGTGTTTTACATAGGTTATGAATATTATGATTTATGTTTCCTAAAATGGTTTTTAAAAACATTCCAAGGATTATAAGGATGTTATTTGAGAAAAAATGTGTCTGATTTTCAGAAAATTAAGATTTATTTTATAAACTTAAAGAATTTGATGATAAAAGTTATTATTTTATTCTTTTTAAGGTTTTACACCAGATTAATGCATTTTATTACTTTCATGTACGTTATAAATCTATTTGTGTACATGACACACTTTGGAATGAATTTCATAGAGTTCAAGGATGGGTAAGAATAAAGAGGAAGTCAAGAAGAAGGACATGAAGATTTCTCATGGAAAGAAAACATGTTTCTTTTTAAAAGTTTTTTATTTTGAAAAAAATAGATACTGAGTATAAGTTTCATATTTTTAATATATATGTATTTTATGTATGATTTATCACTTAATTATATAAAACTGTAATGTTTAAAAATCCTCAGGAATGTAAGATAATGAATTATTTATTAAAAGTTCAATATTATATAAGGTTTTAATGTTGGGTCATTATAGTTGGAATCATAGGATAAGTTTCGATAACTTTTGATGATAGGATATAATTTGAGTATATGTTAAAAGTCATTTATAACCTCAAAAATTTTTATATTATAAATAATTATAAAATTTTTTATAAATTGGATAATAACTTAAATCAACAGATACATAAACGGGTTGAATGATTAATGTGTTGTGATATTTATATGGTTTTACCATTATCATTATGATTTATTTCCTTTAAATCAATTATTTCATGTCTAGTTGATTTTCTTTTTGATAGATTAAATATAATTTATTAAGATGAAAGGAAATGGATATTTTATAAACTTTTTATCCCTTATAAATAGTTTAATCGTCACTATTAATACAAAATCTTATTCAAATGATTTTGATAGCCTCGTGTGTATTTTAATCACCTATAAGAAATTTTTTGAATTATAAAACATATTTTCATTTCTATAAATGTTTTATGGTTCACTGTATCTTTTTCATTTGATTTCAAAATATCTAATCTTCCATCTCTCTAAAAAAGGGAGATAATACTATGGACTTAAAAATTTATTTTCATGAATTTGGGCATCATTCTGGATGTTAATGGGAATATTAAAAAATTCAAAATGTCTAAATCAAAGGTTTGAATTATTTTCTTGTACTCAAGGTATGAAACATTATTGGGTTTATATTTATATATCATAAAGAAAAATTTCATATTTTTGATTTGTAGGAATGATGTATTAAGGAATAAGATGAGAAGACATGGTTAATGGTAGAAGAAGGAAACCGAATGATGTGTTTTTGAATCAGTTTTTTAGAATTATGATGTAGTATTATTTAATTTCTGATTTTATGATGTATTCTAAAAATAATGATAATAAATAACCACATATGTATTATTTTATTGTAAATTTTTTCAAAGTCTATGAAAATATGTAAAATGGAATCGATAAGACTAAAAATTAGTGTAGTGAAAAGGTGATAATTTATATACACATTAATTTGAGGATATATGATAAAGGGATAAAACAAATTATATTAATATGTTCATGATGTTATGGATATAATTTTAAAATAATATTATTTTATTTTTGGGCATATAAGTTGTATAGAAAAACATACATATTTAAAATTGATAAGATGATTAATGACATTTTTAAGGATTTACATCATGTATTTTACAAACATTATAGTAATTATATTAATATATTTATGGTAAAATTATAACTCATGGGGTGGGTGAAAAATCATCACATCTAGCAACACTACAGGACTAGAACCCACAATCAAAGGGTGATAGGTGTGCAGTGACTATCAACGACATACGTGATGTCCTAGTTAGTATAACATTATTTTGCATAAATTATTTGTCCAATAGTGATTAATATTATTTTTGGAACCTATTGTTTACCATATATATGACCATGGGACATAAAATTAATTAGGTGATTAATTAATTTTTTTAATTCAGATGAAATATACTGTTTGGGAACCATATATAATTTACAAAAATTGAAGAGTTTTTCGATAGTATGGGATTTTATTTCAAGAATAAATGATAAATTATATTTTGAAAGAATTATTATTTTTTTGTGGATTTTTTATGATTTGGGTCATTTATGGAGATAAGAAGAATATCATAGAAACAATATGACTATGTCTTATAAATTTTTGGTATTATACGTTATGATTTATTAATGCTATTTATATAAAGATGATAAATTTATCTTGAAAGAATATATTATAAAATAATTCTAATATTTGGGTTTTAATCTCAATTAATAATATTTTTAAGAATTTCACAAAGAGTTATTTAGGTAATAACCTATATAGAACCTTTAGTGATTTTTTTTGAATTTCAAATATAAATTTATTATTTCTGTATGTGAAGGATTATTCATTTTAATAATTATGTTACCTTGGGATAACCATTATGGTTTGGTTAATTTCTAAATATTAGAGTAATATATTTTTATCCTATTTTGGAATTAAATGATCTATTATGAGTTTATTTTAGTGCTTCAGTCATAAAAAATCAACTTAAATACTCGTTGTTTAGAGAAAAATATGACATTATGATGGAAATAGTGTCAAGGATGAAATTGTGCAAATTACGTAATTATATTTTCTTATGTTATTATTATATAGGGTAAAGAAATTACTAAACTCTAGGAAAAGAATGTTGAAACAAAAATTTAATCTTACTACCTCCATTTTTAATGAATTGATGTCCCTTTTCACACTTATTTAATTTATTATTTTGTTGTTGTTAAATTTATCTTGTCAATTCACTAACTTATAATCAATTAACTTTACCACTATCCACATTTATTTTGAAATTAAATTAGTTTCTCCATGTTCATATTTCAACTTCCCACTAATGTTCTACTATTTGAGAGCATAGTATGCATAATTCTAGATAACCTTTGTTCTAACATTTTCTATATTTTTAAAAGACACATTTATTATTAATTTTGATGATATAGGATTTAAGAAAATGTTCTTTTCGAATATCGATCTATTAATTATTGATCTCAAGTTCAAATTATGAGTATTAAAATTATTAAATTTTATAATCTAACATGATAATATTTTCAAATAAGAACACTATGTTTAATAGCTTATACAACACACAACACATAGATTAAACGAAAAACTAAATATTAACATTTTAATATGAAAATTATAAAACAGTCTTAGAATTTTAAGGTATGAATACTAATAACCAAATTATGATATATATATATATAAATATCATACTCAATAAAAATTTATTGATTAATTCCTAGCAAATAAGAATTCAATTTTTATTTAAGTAATTTTATGTTTAAAGAACATGTTTTCTTCTTAAATGTTTTTTATTATTTTTTGGTACAAAACATTATATTTTATTTCTATATATTTTTGTAATTTTAATAGATAAAATTAATTTCATTTTTTAAATAATCATATCAAAATAAGCTAATGGTTAAATATACATTTTTTTCTAAAAATATTTAGCATTATGGGAATAAAGAAAATACCAATTTTTGTAAAATTACCATTTTCTATTAAAAATGACCCATTATTATTGGATTTTATTAGAAAATTAAGATAATTATTACTTAATAATATATAAAATCATATTTAGTTTTAATATAGGTAATTTTTGTTATAAGTGCATTTTTGGGCTTAAATGCACATTATCTAAAAAAATGATTTACATTATGTTCTTAAATTTGATATTAAGTTAATTAATTCCAATTATATAAATTGAATCCTGGAAATTGGATTAAACATTTGGAATCTGGGTCCAAATTAGGCAAGTATTTCTATTTTAATTTTTTTCATTCTTAATAGTAACTATAGTAAATTATTGTCCCTGGAAAAATGATAAATCAAGTAATTATGGTTATAAATAATTTGATAAGGACTAAAAAATGGTCATAACACATGAATTTATCCTATTAGATGAGTTTATTTCATACATTTCCATCTTAGTAACCAAATTATGGTGACTTGGTGACATATTTCTTTGATTTTTACCATTATAATATTTAAGTAAAAGATAGATTCAAAAATTTCACTATCTAAATTTTAATATCTATAATATTTATAGATGGGGATAAACAAAATTTGTTTACTTAAAAATGGTTATATGATATATATGTATATATATATTTTTTATCATGGTTATTTATTTCTATTTTTCATTAATGAAATAATTACCTTAATTCCTTATGTTGCACAGAAACATTTTTTATCGATAGAAAAATAATGAATGATTATAAAAATATTAAATGTAATATATTTTGAATGAATTATTATTTTACATGAATTATATATATATATATATAACATTTTATGGATTTTTTAAATGATTATGTTTTATTTTTTTTATGATGATGATTTCAATGTCAAATTAACTGCATAGTTCCCAATATGAATTTAATGATATTTTACAATAAATGATATATTATTTTGTGATTTAAAATCATTAAATTAAAATTATCATCCAAGTTATTAGTATATGGTTTTAAATATCAATCATGACCCATTTATGTCAAAAAATTATTCTTATTTTAACTATCTTTTCCCCTTAATAATAAGAAACTATAATGTCATCATAATTATCAAAAGGGTTAATAGAAGGATAAAACAAAAGGATAAGGGCGAAAAAATTAACCTAAACTCATCAAATTTTTATTGGATGATATTATTTAGTCTTATATTCATCTTATATAGAATTGATATATTTTTCATTCATTTTTACAAGAAAATTATTTAATATCACCCTAATACTTAAAAATTCAAAGTGTACTCCAACTCTCATTTTAAAAGGGAACTCCCTCTACTCTTCTATAAACACTTAAAGATCAATTTCCTTTGCTAATTCCTTACCAAAGACTTGTATAGATTACCTACCGATGTTCTAGATGTCTTATTGTTTCAATAATTATAACCTTATAGGGATTAAGGAGTTCAAAAACAAGGTTTTCTGAATAAGTGGTGATGTTTTTTATCAAATGTTTAAGTTTTATTTCTTCTTCTACCTCATTTATATATTTTCAAGAATGTGTAAATAATAACTCTAGTATATTGCATATACTGAGGTGTTTTTATGTTACTATAATAACTTATATTTATCTCCCCTTCCATCAAATATGAAACCAAAAATTAGATCATTTGTATGGAGGACTACCACTACACGAACCAATGTAATTAATCTCCCATCACAACCTCCCATGAATGGTTATTGTTAGGATGGTATGTCTGAGTATTATATACTTTATAATACCAAATGTAGGATCAAATTGGTAAAGACATTCTCAAATTCAATAGGGGGTTGAATTTTATACTTTTAAAAATAAATTCCTAAAGGAATTTATCATAACCAAAATTTGAAACACCTCTAAGTTCTAATAACTTGCTTGATTTTACAAAAGTGATTCCAGAAATGAAACTTAACAAAAGTTTACACCAACTAATATTCTACCTTATACAGAATCATACTAATATAGAGTATATGTTTAGAGAAGTATAAGAAAGTTATACTTTCCTCAACAATACAAATACACAGTGGAAAACAAAGTTGTAACACTACAAGTAACAAGTAATAACTCTTTTATACCACAGAGGAGGGTATACAACAACACTTGATAAGAGGTCCCCTGATTTATACTTTCAAGAATGTTTGTCATAACCAAACCCAGGTAATCCCTCAATACGATGATCAGCATCCGTCTGGCTATTCCCACAAGCCCTTGATTTGTAAGGAAATTGGTACCACTGACTTCGCAACCCGAAGTCTCTGATTTTTAAGGTAATCGAACCTATGCACTAAGCAAATCTGCATGAAGCAAAGATTGAAAAAGAAATTAAAACATTCTTCATGAATCCTGAGAGTTTATAAGAGCCTATTTCTCTAGAATTCACTTCAACCGCATGTGGGAACAGTTGTCAAAGTATAGTGTTGAGATCTTTTCAAATGAACTCGTATTTATGGGCACAGCTCTAAGGGTCGACTCCCTCCTCCAATGGTCATATTCTCCCTTGAATTTCAGAGGGACCTATACACATATAACTTAAACAATAGTTAGTTGATATCTAAAATCATGACATCATTTTATAACTAAAAAATGTAAGAATAGACAAAAATGATATTCGGAATGAAGGTAAATGAATGTTAAGAGTCTAGGAAAAAATTAATTTGGAGTCTATAGTACTAAGATATTTAGATTCTGTTTTGTAGGAATTTGGAACCTGAACTCTGTAGAATTCCAGAGTCTGAATTTCAAGGAAATTCATAATCTGGATTCATAGGAATTCAGAACCATAGCTTACAAAGTTCGGAGTCAGAGTTCATGATAATTCGGAGTCAGAACTCATAAGATTTTGGAGTTTGAATTGAGAGAACTCAGAGTCAGAACTTAGAGAAGGTCGTAACTAGAATTCATAATCAGAATTTTTATTTAGAACTTAGAGAAGTTAATAACCATAATTTTTTATCATAATTTGTAGTTGAACATTACATAAGTTCGAAATCAGAATTTGGAGCGAACTTCATGAGAGTTTGTATCCAAAATTCGGAGTTGAACTTCATGAGAGTTCGTATACAGAATTCGAAGTTGAACTTCTTGAGAGTTCATATCCATAATTCAGAGTTGAACTTCATGAGAGTTCATATCTAGAATTCTGAGTTGAACTTCATGAGATTTCATAACCAGAATTCAGAGTCTTAAATAGAATTCTTCATATCTACATTTTATACGATTCCGATGTTTTGGTTTCAATCTGAGTTTTATACACAGAAAATTAATGGTTGAACAATGAAATATAGCTAAGGGTAAATTTCCTTGGGGAAGGAAATTTTTCTTACATATGTAAAATAGGGGTAAAATGATATTTTCCTTAAGATAAGGTGTTTGTGATTTTCAAAAAAAAAAGTGGAATGGTAAAGCCATAAGGATACCTTAATGACTCAACAATCTTCCCCTTAAATGAAGGAGTGGTTATGTCATATGGAAAAACTTATTTACGTAACAATATCCCCATTTTTGGAAAGCATAGTCATCCATACGAATAAGAATATAAGGATGTGGAATAAATTTCTAGACATTTAAATTAAAGCTTTTCTCCCTTTGTTTATAGACAATGGTGAATACGACTAACTCACCTTAGGCTTTGGAACTATGAGGATCTTATTCTAGATTTCTGGAATGAGAATATTCATTTTAATGTGGGAATATTCGTAATGAGAACTCCCCCTTAAATAAACTACCCCTTACGTAGGGATATATCTTATTTACAAATATATCTTTTTCTTCTCCCTTTTAGAATTCTTTCTCCTTCTCCCCCTATGTGATTTTCAAAAAGAGTTTGAGGGAATGGAAAAGTAATACAGTACCTAAAATATTAGTATAGACAACCAAACAAAACAAGAAACCACCCTTTAATTATGTTTGGAAGTATTAGTACTAGGAAAAAATACAACAAAATATCGGAGTTAGATTTATTTTGCTTATTTTTTCTGGGGCATTAGCATCTTCACAATGGTCTTCATCTTTTTCAGCTCATTGTGATCCTCCTCTGCTAGCTTTTCTAATGCCTTGATCATGTCTTCCTGAGCCTTCATAGCCTCTTCCCGAGCCTTCAGCAATTCATCTTGTTTCAAAATCTTTTCTTTCCTCTCACTCCGGAGATCCTTCTCTATTTTCAAGATTTGAAGAATATAAATCAGCTTCCCATTCAGATCTTTTACATCCTAAATCTGATAACTTTTTTCTAGACATATCATTTTCTGAAAACTATCTGTAAGATCTTTGATCTTGGAGTTTTTGGTGTCTAAGGCCTCTTCGACATCTTCTTGAAACTGATCAAGATCTTTAAAATCTTCATTGATTTTCTTAGACCAAAAGGTCAATTTTCTACATGATTTTATGTGGGCCTCATACTTGATAAGGAAATTTTTTTTCCAGAATCAATCTTAAAACATCTATCTATCACTATAGATATGGATTCTGATTTCTGATTCATGGTGTGCTGAAGAATCTGGCATCTAGAATCAGTTTTAGGAAAAATCGGAATGGTATCTACCAACCTTTTCAAATATTGAACAAAAAAATTATTCCACAATGCAGATGACTCTGAATTAGGAAATTTACATAGAGAAGGTTCTTCCTCCAACTCTACCAATTTCCTCTTAGAGTTTTTCTTAGCTTCTTTCATCCTTAATATTTCTTTTGTTTGGGTATCAGCAACCACTTATTTCTCCTTACTGATTTTCAGATTATCCACTTCATCTGGTGATTTAGGCTCACTTCCTAATAATTGTAAAATATTATCTTCATCAACATTTTCCTTCTTATCTCTAGCTTCAATATCATCTGGAAGAATAATGTCATGATTGTGACACTCTTCATCATATGGCCTGTTGAATTCATCTTCACCCTTATCATCATCTATATGTATAACAAGTTTAAAAGATCCAGCATGAGAAGTCTAGAGTGAAAATTTCTCAGAAGCACTTTCTTTTTCATGATATTCTTTAACATGGTTGATCACATCATCATAGCCACAAATATTCTCATCTTCCTGTACTTATTCCACTACTACCTTCTCAACTTCCTTCTCTTTGGATTTTTTTGGAGGCATGAATTTCTTTCCCGGAGTTTCAGGAAATTGCTTTACTAGGAAGGTTTTCGGTACAATAATATTTTCTAATGAAACTTCTGTGGCCTTCAAAAGAGATTGGACAATCTCTGCCTCAAACAACTTCTTCTTTAGCTTATTCTCTTTAGCCTGTTTCTCTAACTCTTCAGCATCTTTTTCTTTTAGTGTCATACCCTCAACAGGATCCAAACCAAATTGTGGCTCCCCTTCTTTTCTATTCTGCTTGTCCTCCCTCCATTTTTCTATGACTTCATTAGCGTATTCCTTCTACATCTTTGGTTGAGGAGCAGTGGATTGGGATTCCGTATAATTAGGGTTTTTATCTTCAACTTCTACTTCCTTCAAATTTCTCTTCTTGAATCGTTTCATTATTGGTTCACCTATTTCAACATTTTCTGGATTGTCTTTTTCCTCTTCCTCAGGTAGATCATAGAACTCACCTGACTCCATTGAAAAACCTACTTTCATTCTCTTCAGGGTGTCATCACTGATTAGCATCACCTTGAAATTCCACGGCTTAGAGATGTATGGGATCTTGAAAGTTTCTAGGCACCAAACTATCACCTTTGAGAGTAGGGCAGGATACATGATAATCTAAGCTCTTAAATTTCAATTTTTGATATTCTCAATCGTAATGAGGATATGTCTCATGAGATTGACCTTCCTTAGATTTACTAAAAAATCCAAAATATACATGTCACTTTTCTTAAGGGTGTCCTTATCACCCTTCCTCGGTACGATGAGACCATGCACCCATAACTATAGAATTTGGTTGTTGGTAGATAGATGGGAAATCGTGGCTATCTTGACACCATTGAGCCCAAGTCATTTTATAGCCTTTTCCTTAACAAAACTTACTTGAACCTCTGGCAGCCTGTGTGAACAGAATTTGGCTTTACCTTCATATGAGAGTGCAACCAAGCTCACATCCTTGGTGTAAGAGAGTTTTTATGTCTTTCCATAACTCTTGAAGGAGAATTTTTCCCTACCATCTTTCTTTAAGAAACAAACTAATTCGTATAATTCTATAGGAAGATCCGAATAGACAACATCCTGAGCTATTTTCTTAGAAATAGCTACACTTTCCCACCCTTTGAGCTTTATTGTCTTGGAAATGATAGATTCATACACGTTGAAAAGGATTGGGTGTACCAACCTCTCCCTATATATTTTACACTCCACAATCGGCTTAACTGTAGACATTTCTTGAGAAGGAGCTTCTGCAGACATTCGGACTGATGTACTTCTGAAATGTTCGGAACGAGCTTTTGTTGAGGGGTAGAACTTCAGCACGTGAAAACTTGATAACCAATGTGGGACAACTATAGGGGATACCCTTTATATTGGTGATGGAAGTGAAGGTTGAACTTCCAATTTGAATCCAATGGTTGAGAAATTTTCAGATCTGATATGATGGTTGAAATTGTAGCCACAAGGAAAAAATTGGTTGAATCCGGTATTTTGAGGTTTTAAAAGGAAAACATTCAGATTTATGGAAACTAAAATCTGAGAATTTTAAAAACAAAAGAAACTAACAGAAAGTAAATGTGATTATGAAAAGATAAGAAAGAGCCATACCTTTAAGATTGCTAGGAAGATTATTTGTACTAAGGAATATTCTTTTTGAAGAACATTGGATTAAAAAAAACTGGAATATGAAAAATAACATCACTACAAAAATTTCCAAATCCTAAAAATTTCCATTACGAAAATTTCCATTACAAAAATTTCATATCCAAAATATTTCCATTATGAAAATTTAAAATATGAAATATTTTCATTACGAAAATTTCAATTCTGAAATATTTTCATTAAGAAAATTTCAAATCCAAAAATTGTCATTTTGAAAACATCCAATCTGATGATTTTCATTATACAAATTTTTGATCAGATGATTTTCATTACAAAAACATCGAAAAACTAACTATGAAAATTTTCATTACGAAAAAATATTTATAACTTTATTACGAAAAATTTGAAAACTTCATTACGAAAAATTTTGAAAACATCATTAAAATTTTTTTTGAAAACATAATTATGAAAAATGTTGAAAACTACATTACGACAATTTTGAAAACTACATTACAAAAATTTAGAAAACATTATTACGTAAATTTTAAAAACATCTAATAATAGATGTACTCCCCCAATGAAAAAGAGTTTATTACTGTAAATAGATAGATTTAAAATAAACTTAATCAAGGATGATTACCTTATGGTTATCATTCATAACCTCTGTTTAATGTTTTCAAATCTATCAAAAGGTAATGGTTTTGTGAAAATATCAGCATGTTGATCTTGTGTTCCGATAAACTGAAGAATGATATCTCTTTTCTGTGTGTGATCCCTTAGAAAGTGATGCCTAATATCTATGTTATTTTCATGAGAGTGATGTGAAGGGTTTTTACTATGGGCAATAGAACATGTGTTATCACACAAAATTTGTGTTTTGGTGAAACTCAAGTCATAGTCTGTGAGTGTGTGTTGCATCCACAACACTTGAACACAACAACTTCCAGCTACTAAATATTCATCTTCAATAGTGGAAAGTGCTAAGGAGTGTTTCTTCTTTCAAGACCAAGAAACTAATGAATCTCCTAAGAAATGACAAGTTCGGGATGTACTCTTTCTATCCATTCTACATCCACCAAAATCAGAATATGAAAAACTTTTTAGAATAAAATCATTTCTAGAAGTATAAAATAGTCCTAAATCCATGGTTCCCTTCAAGTAGTGAAAAATTATCTTCACTAACTTTAAATTATATTCCTTATGATTGGATTGATATCTTGCACATAAGCATACTAAAAACATTAATTTTGGATGACTAGCTGTCAAGTAAAGTATACTTCCTATCATACCTCTAAATTTTTTTAGATCTACTAGTTTCCCAGCTTCATCAAGATCAAGTGTATTTGGTGTACCAATGGGAGTAATTATACTTTTAGTGTTTTCATATCCATACTTTTTAAGAAGATCATTAATATATATATGCTGGGATATATATTTACCTTCTGGTTTTTAAGAAATTTGAAAACCAAGGAAAAATGTTAACACACCCATCATACTCATTTCAAACTCTGATTTCATTAGATCTGAAAAGGAATCAGTTAAAGACTGTTGAGTTGAACCAAATATAATGTCATAAACATAAATTTTAACAATAAAACAATTTTCTTATCTTTTTTATAAAAAGGGTTGGATCCTCATTTCCCCTAACATAGTTATTTTGAAGCAAAAATACTGTATGTCTATCATAACAGGGTCGAGGGGCTTTTTAAGGCCATAAAAAGATTTGGTAAGTCTAAAAACATGATCAGGATGTTTTGTATCTTCAAATCTAGGAGGTTCTTCCAAATAAATATCATCTTGAACATTAACAATAAGGAAAGAACATTTCACATCCATTTTAAAAAGTTTGAAAATAAAAGAATACTGCAATGGAAAGTAAAATAGGAATCGATTCAATTCTAACTACTGGAGAATAGGTTTCTTCATAGTCTATTCCTTCTTGTTTATTATAGCCTTTGGAAACTAATATAGATTTATTTCTAATAATGATTCCATTTTCATCACACTTATTTCTAAAGACCCATTTTACTCGAATAACAGAAGTTTCCTTATGGATTTCAACTAAGGTCCATAAATTATTCATTTCAAATTAATTTAGTTTATCTAGCATGGATTTTATCCAATCATCATCCCCTAAAGCTTCATCAGTGATTTTTGGTTCTAATTGGAAAAGGAATGCTAGATGTTCTACTTAATTTCTAAAGAAAATCGGCACCTATGACTTCACAAACCTAAGTCTATGATTTTTGAGGTAATCCAACCTATGCACTAAGCAGATCTGCATGAATCAAATTTTGAACAAGTCATTCAAACTTTCTTCATGATACCTGAGAGTTTATAAGAGCCTCTCTCTCTCTCAAGAAATCACTTCAACAACATGTGGGCATAGTTTTCAAAGTTCAGTGTTGAGCTATTTTCAAATGAGCCGCTATTTATAAGCATAGCTCCAATGGTTAGCTCCCTCCTCCAACAGTCATATTTTTCCTTGAATTTCAGAGGGACCTGTACACGTGTCACTCAAACAATGGTTAGTTGACAACTGAAAGCACGACATCATTTTATAACTAACCATATGTAATCATAACCAAAACATATATTCAGAATGAAGGTAAATGAATGTTCGGGGTCTAGGAAAAAATGAATTCGGAGTCTATAGTACTAAGATATTTGGATTTTGTTTTGTTGGAATTTAGAAAATTAATTATGTAGAATTCTGAAGCATGAATTTCAAGGAAATTCGAATTCTGGATTCATAAGAATTCGGAAGTAGAGGTTTCAAAGTTTGGAGTCGGAGTTCATGAGAATTCGGAGTCATAACTCATAAGTGTTCAGAGTCTTAATTCAAGGAACTCGGAGTTAGAACTTAGAGAAATTTGTGACTAGAATTCATAATCAGAATTCGGAGTTAGAACATAGAGAAGTTCGTAACTAGAATTCGGAATCTGAATTCTTAGTTGAACTTTACATAAGTTCGTAATCAGAATTCAGAGTCGAACTTCAGGAGAGTTTGTATCCAGAATTCGGGGTTGAAGTTCATGAGAGTTCGTATCCATAATTCAGAGTTGAACTTCATGAGAGTTCCTATACAAAATTTGGAGTTTAGCATCATCCATGTTCATAACTAGAATTCAGAGTTGAACTTCATGAGAGTTCATAAGCAAAATTTGGAGTCTTAAACAGAATGATTCATATCTATGTTTTATATGATTCTGAGGTTTTGGTTTCAATATGACTTTTATACATAGAAAATTTATGATATTAACAATGAAATCAAGGTAAGGGTAAATTTACTTGGGGAAAGAAATTTTCATTATAGAAGTAAAACAGGGGTACAATGAGATTTTCCTTCAGATAAGGTGTTTGTGATTTTCAAAATAAGAGGAATGGTAATGTCATAAGGAAGCCATAATGACTCAACAATCTTCCCCTTACATGAAGGAATGGAAAATTCCTAAGGAAAAACTTATTGAATAAATAGTTATAATAAATTATTTAATGTATATATATCATATTAATAATAGAATTATAATTATGGGATTATAATATAACGTTAATTTTCTTAATTTTCAATTCATCGAAAAATTATAATTTCATTTGGGTGTACATGTGTATAACCACCTACATGAAGTGATGTGATTAATTTTTCAAACCCACATCACATGGATTCATTATAAAATTATATGTAATTGAATGAAATAATATTTTTTAAATAATGATAATTCGATAAATATAAAATAATAATAACCTTATTTCCATCATGATCATTGAAAATTTGAAATGTTACTCTGGAATATAGATGTCATACTGTCTTCATTATTGTATCAAAATTATTTTTTCAAAACAAGATATAATGGTCGCATTTTAAATTATAATTTATATATAAAAATGATAATTATGTCATTATTATTATTATATAAATTATGTAGTAATGCAATTTTTTACCAATGTTAACCTATTGAATTCATTTTGGAAAATCGCTAGAAAGTCTGACATGAATTTAAATGACTAAGTAATTATATATAACATTATAATTAATTAAATAAGATGAATAAAAAAATTAAAAAAAAAATTATGAAAAGTAAAATTTTGACGTACGATTATTATTATGTAAGATAAGGGATGTATAAGAAAATTTGGACTCGAGGTAAGAGACTATTAACATAAAACCTCAATTTAAATGTCTTAAGGACTTATTTTATAAATATTTTTCTTCCATCGACATATTATTAAAAAAAATATATGTATTTATATGGAAATAAATGAATTATAAAATACATTTTATATCACATTTTACTTTAATTAAAAAAATAAAAATTATTAATTTAATTTCTTTGTGTGAAACATTTTGAATATCTTTAAAAAAATGAAAATAGAATGTTTAATTTTAACATATAAGATGTCAATATATTTTTCCCACTAATAAAACCATTATTTTATATTTTAATTCCTTTATAATATGTTAATTTTTAAGAATAACCCTTCTTTAAATTTTTATCAATATTTTAGTTTTGAAAAAAAAATTTAAAGGGACGTATATTTTGATATCTGAAAAAAAAAATCCTATGGATTAATAAGTGTTTTCATGGGATTTTTGAGGAGAATGATAAAAACATAAAATATTTCATTCATGATATGGTACATGAGAACTATATATGATGAACATGTGATATCGTTATAACTTATATGATGGTTGAGACATATTATAGCTCTGCAATGCATTGGTTAATTTTATTTTTCTTGAAAGACAATAAAGAGGAAATTAACTAGGTTTTCTTCTCCTTGAGATTTATTTGGGATCATGTTATTTCTGATGAGGGTTTAACTGACCTTTTGAATATGATTCTCTAAGTTGACTAAAAGGGTTTATATTTTATTGAAATGTGTTTTAAATATTTTCATTGATAAAAAGGTGTGTACATTTTAGGGAAATATGATTTATTTCATACACTCAATGAAAATGATGAAAAGGGTACAAAATTTATCTGTTTTCATTTTTCCAGATGATTAATGCATTTTCTTACTTTTAAATCCCTCACTGAATTTTTTGGGATCATCAAAAATTTTAAAATGTTCTTAATTTGGTTTATGTATGGGTAAGAAAAATTTTTATTTCAATATGAATTTCATAAATATTTCTAATCAAAATAAAAATGTGTCTTTTTGATGTTTTATATTGTGGGAAAAATTGACACTAAGTAGAAGTGTCCATTTTATAATATATGGTTTTTTATAAAATAGATATGGAATAATTTTCAAGAACTCTAAACCAAAATTATCCTTATAAATTTAATAAAATGAATTATTCATTAAAAACACAAGATTATCTAAGGTTTTATGGATGAATCCTTACACTTTGGTGTGTCACTAATCATTTTCATATAAGATATACCATATCCATCATATTCTGTAAAATTCATGATCCTAAAATTAACGTACCTGTAACCTCAGTATAGCAAACTAGAGACCCTCTAGACATTCCATACAATGATTTAATGTGATTCATCAAGATATAGGATTGATATCTATAACTCTTTTAAAACACAATAAATGATAATTGATTATCCCATGATCCTATGAAATATAAGAAACAATCACAATGAAATTCCATAATAATTTGAATTGTATATTATATATACCTATATTTTCATGGATAGTTTGTTATACTCAACTTCACCTATTATCAAATATCCTCTTTATATCGCTTCCTGAATCAGGATATGAATAAAGGATATATAAAAAAATGACCACATAACATGTTACATAAAATGTCACTATTTTATGCATGTATAAATTCCCTATATTCTCAGCCTTGTTGTATTGTTTAATTAGTGTTAAAATTGGTCATTTGGTTAGTCAATCAATAGAACTTAACTTTGTGTTCTTCCCTATTAGGATATGATGTAATCTAAGGGTGAATTTCTTGGACATCTAATCCCACTTCCTAGTATGAATACGATACAAATTGTGTATATTCTAGGGAATATGATGTTCCACTTTAATTTTTGGATATATCTAACTCCTTAACATATATTCTATAATTTATAATCACAAGTTGGGAAACCAATAAATGTGATTCATAAAATTATATATTTGTTTTACTTAGATGAGCTTCCCACTTAGAGTGGTGAAAATTCATCATCATTTCTTGTTGTATTATTAAATAAGCGACCACAGAAAGCTAAATAAAACAAAATATGCCCTCAAGAAATAGAAACCACTCAATGGTTTTCACCCCACTATTTATAACTTTTTTAATACAAAAACACTTTTTAACCCTTGATTTCTCCATATGAATATATTCAAGGTGATAAGGTGAAATATGAACATTAGTAAGTAAAATTTCATATATAATTTCCTTTAACCCAAAATTATTTTCCATGAAAATAATTGTTATGTTACACTTTCTAGTAGATTCATTCAAGGATTGCGATATTTTTTTCTTTCTAAGAATATCAACAACCACATTCACCCTTCCCAAAGGGTAGGGAAGTTTGAATTAAAATAATTTTAGATACTATACAAATTTTTTTCCAAAGATTCTAATATTTTCTAGAATGGATATAAATAAAGACACTATATTAGTTATACATAATAATATTTTCACTGAGAAAATAGTGTCGCAAACATTTTAGAGAATACATGACCAATAACAACAAACGATTGTGGGATGTGCAATTCTTTTCATATGAGAGAAGTTATAGGGATTCATATGCAGCCATATAATACTATTTCATGAGTAAGAAACATAATCCCATTTCTAATGTGACACAATATGCAACAGATCCTCTTCTATAATTAGGTAAATCCAAAATTTATGATTATTTTAACCCTTTTCTTTAATTTTTTGAAGGAGAATTGACATATAAGGCTCTATATGAATTTCACCACTTTATGGCTAAGGGTCATTAAAGGAGATGAAATATAGGGAAATCCCTTGAAAAAACATTCATAATTACCTGCTAAGAACAATAATATATATCTCAAAGTAATTCTTTGGTTCATCCCAAAACAAAATACAATTCTCCTAAGCTAGATCATGGAAAATAAATTCTCCCCTGTAATAGAAATGAAGTATAGAGGATTCAAACAACATTTATAATTGACTAAAATATATAAAAAACGTACATAATTTTATACAGTTAGTCTAAAAAATATCTACACATATTTAATATAAAGTAGAATTAAGAACACAAAATTGATATTTAAAACATGATCATTTTTTGTTGTTATTGAAGAATTTTTTTGATATCATTTTGTTCGAACAACTATTATAAAAAATAATTAGTTTTTTGAACACATTTTATTAGGAATATGTAATATTAATCATAAAAATTAGAATATATATACCTTAAATCATAATCATACTTAAAAAATTGTTCTCAGACAAGGATTGAAGATGGGTAAGTTCATTTAGTGTATAACTCTCAGTGTCATTTAATGTATACAATAAGATTGAATGAAATTAGATTAAAAAATAGAATAACATGATAGAAAAATTAATATAATTAATATAACTAACCTTACCAAATTCGGTAGTTACACCAGTTTTGATTATCTCATACATGAATCATAGAATATAATAACCACATTCAAAATTTCCTTTTTAATGATGAAATTGTTGTTATAAAACATAAACTTGATAATAAAAAACAATATATATATATATATATCGAAAAGCAGAATAATATCTAATATGATAAATTATTACCATTATTTTCACATATTGGGTTGCATTTGGGTTATTTATCGACTATGATCTTGGTTAAATTTTTTCTATCAATTTCATTTTCATATATATCAAATAATAATACATGTATAAAAAATAACAATTAAATATAATTAATTCATAAAAAAGAAGAAAACATACTAATTTAACAAGGTGGAAATTTTTTAATGAATATTCCATAGTACATATAAAAAATAATAGAAGGTGAATTCACTTGGGTAGAATATTCCTAAGACCCAATTCCCCATATAATACAAAAATTTCACAATTAATGACATGATAATGATCATTTGATAATAATTATATTTTTGTTATTACTCATCATGAAATGGAAAAAACTAACACCCAATCTTCTTCTTTAATAAACTCTCACATATTTATGCAATTCTATTAGGATTATTCACATATTTCACATCTAGGGAAATAAATTCTGGATCTATAAATCTATTAAATCATGTGGTGTCATTTTTCATTAGGAGTGTGTGTAGATACCAAATTAAAAAATTAATATAGTCGGTCAATTTAAAACATGTTTAATTAAATAAATAAAAATTTCAATTTCAATTTACATGCATGGAAAACAACTACAAGACTTTCACACTAAGCTCTTCAAAATAAATTAGTTACATGATATCTTTTCTAAATATTCTCAAAGGATAGTCTCTTACACATATATTGAACATCATCTGAAACTCATAGATATCACCCAAGTAATAAGAAGCCTGAGATAATTTTTGTTTCCCGTTAGAAATATCAGAAGTATCTAAAATTGTTTTCTCATGAACATTTGTGTCAGCTGTTCCATTTATTTGTCTTTTAGATACTCCTATATATGTAAAATGATAAAAAAAAATAAGTAATTTCAAATCAGATGTAATTAATATTTAATAAAATTAATACCTCATATTAAAGATAACGAAGAAGGTCATATTACCAATGTAAAAAATGTCCCAGAGAATCCCCAACTCTAGAAACCTCCTCAATAGGAAATGGTAGTAGAGCAATATGATCAATAATATCAAGTACTGATACTCTAAACTAACCCATCGAAATAGGCTGGTGATGTACAGAATTCCATTAAAACGCACGATTCCTAACACTAAAATATTTATATAAGGATCTCTATGATATAAATCATAGTATATGGTTGGTTCTGAGTGAGGAGGTAAAGGATATGAGTAGGCAAGTTGAGCGTGGTGGTTCGGGTGGGATGACAGTATATGTTGTATAGCTAGCTGGAAAGGCTAGATAGGATTGGAAGATTGTGTATAATTTGACTGTCTCTTCAATTATTATAATATATCGTGCACATATAATTGAATTCGATCACCCAAAGACTGCTTCATAACTTTCATCTCGACTATTAAGTATTCTACTACTGGTTCTCTAGATTTTTTACTCTGATGACCAAAAACATTCTTAATACTAAAACCATTTTGACATCCTCTTAGCTGGTTGGGGAGTCCTAGATTTCCTAAAGCAGTATCTTGGCCGTCTATCCTGCCCTCAGGGATAAATGTTTCATGTGTCTCATTCTCCAAAAGTTCATCCTAAAATGAAAAGTAAAAATGTTATATTAGTGTTTATAATATATAAAATATAAAAAATAATGAGGCATAAATATTATTTATTTATAATTTTTTCATCTAATTCCTTAGAATTCCCCATAGGATATTTTTTTTTTCTCTTCTTCTCACTCTTTTATATTTTTCATGGTGAGTGGGGGGAGATGGATGACCAATCTATACCTCATCAGAATCAAAAGTTGTGTGTGCTCTTAGTTCCACAAACTTTTCCTCAATCATTTTTTATCCAACAAATGATATCCTTAATGTGATAAAGTATGAGGGTATACATTCTAAAACTGAATGTCGTGATGGGATTTCCTAGAGGTATTTCATATAAAAAGTAATCTATTAATTAAATATTTATATATATACGTGAAATTTTATAATATAATATAATTATCAAACCAGAAAGGATCTATCATGTCGGTTGGAAGACAATTTCTTCTATGTATCTGCATCTATGAACTCATACTTAAGGATTTGTTTTTTATTTTGTCTCTTTCCAAAAACAATATTTTTTATCATAATTTTTAAATATCTCCATCAAACCACTTCCAATTTATGACATATTTTCTTAATTTCTTTTGTTTCATTAAAATATAATGTCCAATGTAATTTAATAAAATAAAAATTAGTAATTTAAAATATATCATATTAAAAAATTAAGATAATATAAATTAATTGAGATACTACAACATTATGATCTCTGATAGAAGATCCTTCATCATTTTGTCGATGACTATCCAATCAATACATAAAATATTTATCCTATAATAGCTTTGTATGGAGATATAATTGAAAAAGTATGCTGCATTTGGTCCTGTTTCATAATTGTTATCATCAAAAGTAATATGTAATTATATATATCCATGATAAAGTAAAATTTTTGGTAAACATGTAATTTCATGTTTTCCAACTTAATAACTCAATTTCATAATAGTAAAATCAGAGGACTCCACCACTGATGTCTCATTAGTAGTCCTATAATTATTTTCTAAAAATTAAAAGTTTATTTTCATAAAATAAGTATAATAAGGTATATTTAATAATATGGAAAAGAAAAATAACTCAGTACATGTTCCTCTATATCTATCAATATCCATCAATGAAATAGGAAATTTCAATGAAATTATTGCAGACCTACATATTATTATCCAATTGACAAATTTGAAAATTGGAAAACTGAAATACACTTCTGAAAATTTATGTTATACCAGTGGTTGAAAACAGTTGGTATAGGGTGGAGAACCATTGGTATAAACTATACCAACGGTTTTAGAAACCATATCCCAGTAATCCATGACAATAGACATATATTAATGGTTTGAGATAAACCATTGGTATATGTGAAGAAATCTACTCTATCCCAATTGTTTTATAAAACCATTGACATAGAGTTATTATACAACACATATGCCAACGGTTTCAAACCCATTGGCATATCTTTTTTTGTCTTCCATTCACACCTATACCAATGGTTTAAACCGTTGGTAAAGGTTTTGTACCAACAGTTCTGAACCATTAGTAAAAAAATACATACATAACCTATACCAACGGTTTAAAACCATTGGTACAGGCTATGTTGTATAATTCACACAGCAGCCTCCTATGTGTGATGTTGTGTGAATTGTACAGAACACATACAGTACAATATATAATAAGGATACAGAATTAAAAACTGATAATTAGAAGGATACATAATTTAATAATCAATTATGAATTCAGTACATTAAAAACTGAATACGTAATAATATGTGATAAAGAATTAATAATACATACAACATTTCATTTTTCATAACACATATAGGATTGAATTCAGAAATTAAAATCTAGTAACCCAAAATAAGTAAATGAATAAACCAATTAAACCAAACACAAATACAATTTCATGGTTTGGGGTGGGTGTCTTTGAACATAGTGATGATGATAATGGGTGTGTATCAATGAGGTTGTGTGACTTAGGGAATATAGTTTCTCTTGGCGTCATAAATGTCATGTGTTTTAGAATAGGGGTATGGGTTCCACACATGAGAAGTGGATTGTGTGAGGTTTGACCATGGATATTTGTGCTAAATTATCAACACAATCCGAATATGTTTGGTTGGTATTCCGTATGCCCATTGTTTTTACTTAAAATGATGTCCATTTTAAACAAAAGAGAGATAGTTAAAGTGATACTGGCCACAATGTGCCTTGGATTGCGGCGGGGTTGACTTGTACACATCACATATGACCCATGGATCGTTCTCCTAAAGTATCAATACAATCTGAATGTGTTTGGTTGGTTTTCTGAATGCGAGTTTTTGTTTTCACTTAAATTGTTGTCCATTATAAATAATATTGAGACACTTAGAGTGGTATCGGCCACACCGGGCCTCAGATTGAGGATTGGTTGACTCATACACATCATAAATGACCCATGGATTATTTTGATAATGTATTAATACAATCTGAATACGTTTGGTTTTTTTTACATATGTATGTTGTTTTTACTTAAAACATTGTCCATTTTAAACAAAGGAGAGACACTTAGAGTGCTACCGGCCACACCGTGCCTTGGATTGTGTCAGTGTTGACTCATACATGTCACAAATGAGAAATGTATCGTTTTACTAATGTATCAACACAATATAAATTCATTTTTTTGGTTTTCCATATACTGGTTGTTGTTTTCATTTAAAATGTTGATCATTTCAAATAAAGGTGAGACAATTTGAGTGGTACCGGCTACACCGTGCCTCAAATTGAGGTGGGGTTGACTCTTACACATCAAAAATGACTCATGGATTGTTTTCCTAAAGTATCAATATAATCCGAATATGTTTGGTCCGTTTTCCATATGCAAGTTGTTGTTTTCACTTAAAATGATGTCCATTTTAAACAAAAGAGAGACACTTAGAGTGGTACCGGCCACACCCTGCCTCATGTTGATGCAGGGTTGAATCATACATGTCACAAATTTTTGATGGATCGTTGTCCTAATGTATTAACACAATTAGAAAGCATTTGGTTGGTTTTCTATAAGCCAATTGTTTTTTTCACTTAAAATGTTTTCCATTTCATTTCAATGTGTGACAATTTTAGTGGTATCAGCCACATAGTGCCTTGGATAGATGCAGGGTTGAGATTTACACCTCACATATAACCAATGGACCATTTTTCTAAAGTATCAACATAATCAGAATATGTTTGTTTTCTGTATTCTAGTTGTTTTTACTTAAAACAGAGTCTATTTTAAACAAAAGAGATACACTTTTATTGATACCAGCCACATCATGCCACAGATTGAGGCGGCATTGACTCGTACAAATCAAATATGACTCATGCATCATTTTACTAATGTATAAACACAATCCGAATGCATTTGGTAGGTTTTCCGTATTCCATTTGTTGGTTTCACTTAAAATGATGTCCATTTTAAACAAAAGAGAGACATTTATAGGGGTACTAGCCACATCGTACCTCGAATTGATGCGGGGTTGACTCGTACATGTCTGAAATGTCCCATGGATCGTTTTCCTAATGTATAAACACAATCTGAATGAGTTTGGTTGGTTTTCCAGATACCAATGTTGTTTTCACTTAAAATGATGTCCATTTTAAACAAAAGAGATACATTTATAGTGGTACCAGCCGCACCGCGCCTCGAATTGATGCGAGGTTGACTCCTACATGTCACAAATGTCCCATGAATCATTTTTCGAAAGTATCAACACAATCCAAATATGTTTGGTTGGTTTTTTGCATGCTAGTTTTTTTTACTTAAAACATTGTCCATTTTAAATGAAAGAGATACATTTAGAGTTGTACTAGCCACACTGTGCCTCAGATTGATGTGGAGTTGACTCGTACAAGTCACAAATGTCCCATAGATCGTTTTCCTAAAGTATCAACAAAATATAAATGTGTTTGGTTGGTTTTACATACGCCAACTATTTTTTCACTTAAAATGATGATTATTTCAAATAAAGGTGAGACACTTTTAGTGGTACTCACCACACCATGCCTCGGATTGATTTGGGGTTGACTCCTACACATCACAAATGTCCCATTGATCGTTGTTCTAATGTATCAAATGAATTATAATACCTTTGGTCCATTTTCTGTATGTCAGTCATTGTTTTCATTTAAAATGTTGTCCATTTCAAAAAAAAAGGTGAGACACTTGGAGTTATACCGGCCACAACGTGCCTCGGATTGAGGCGGGGATGAGTCATACATGCCTTATATGACACGTAGATCGTTTTCTTAATGTATCAACACAATCCAAATAAGTTTGGTCAGTTTTCCATATGCCAGTTGTTTTTACTTAAAATGGTGTCCATTTTAAACAAAAGAGAGACACTTTGAGTGATACCGGCCACAACGAGCCCCGGATTGACGCGGGGTTGACTCTTACACATCACATAGGTCTCAGGGATCATTTTCCTAATACATGAACACAAACCAAATGAGTTTGGTTAGTTTTCTGTATGCCAGTTAGTCAAATCGTGCAACAATAGTGATAATATCTTATACTAAAAATATAGAAATCGTGCATGATGTGCATCCCCGGGTGCATGGATAGGGAAAATCATCCACATTACTTCTAATATATATCTCTATATAGTGGGTAGATACATAGTGGGATGGACATTAATTTTTTACTAACTGTGAGGAATAGTGTTTTTTCTACGTCGACCGGGGTTCCGAGCTCCAAACAAGCCCCATAAGCCCCATAAACCATTATACCATCATTAGGCTTCGATTTTTGGTAAAAAATAAAGAGTTATACAGAATTAAAAAATATCCATACCAGAGTGAAAAACTAGTTTCTTATAGTCTTCCCATATAAAGGAACTCATCCTGAAGTTCACCTTCAATGGGTGGTAAAATTTTATTTGAGAATAATTCTGTCTGGAAGGTTGTCTGAGGTCCAGGGGGCTGTTGGGGGGGGGCTGTCTGAGGGGTTGTCTGGGGGTTGTTAGGGGGGTTGTTTGGGATCCAGTGCGGAGGGTGGGGGTTCTGTCCGGGGTGCTCTCTGAGGTGTTGTCCGGGGGGATATCTGGTGGGCTTTTTAGGGTCCATGGAGGAGGGTGAGGGGGTTGCGATGGGTGTGTGCAAGGTGTTCTAGGCTTTGAAGTAGAACGACACATCCATATTAAATCAAAAATCCAATGTCATAATAATCAGTCAAAAATGTAGTGGATCAATCTTCCCCTGATCACCATCACCATCACCACGGTCATCACCAGCCTCATACTCGTAGTCATCTCTCTCCTTGTCTTCATCCTCATCATCATCCCCATGCTCATCCTCGTCCCCATCCTCACCCTCGGCCCCATCCTCACCCTCGACCCCATCCTTTCCCTTGTCCTCACCCTCATCCTTGCCCTCATCCTCTTCAATATCCTTTTCATCACTAGGAACTTCATCCTCTCGACCTACACTAGCACTTCCACCTGGTTCATTGGATAGTGCACCCATCGACGACATATATGTCTGACAATCCATGCTAGCCTCTCGTGGAAGTGATGAAGATAAAAGTTTGATCAGTTTCAAAAATTCCTTCTCCCTCGTAGGAACTTGTTCTTCCAACTATGTGACCCATTTATCAAACATTCTTTCATTCTCTTTGACCAGTTCCAGCTTTGTGGTACTAGAATGGATTCCTAGAGAGGACCAATACCACGTCAGGACTATATTTTTACCAGGTCTACAGCGTACTTGACCAGAGTGCTCATCTCCCAAAACCTGATATAAATGATCTTGTGGATCTAAATTTTCAGGATCCTGGGAATCACGGGCCTCTGAAGAATCCTCTTAAAAATATTAATATATTATTAAATTTCAAAATAGAATTTAAAATTTTAAATAAAAAATTAAAACTTACAATATTTTCTTGTGTCGGTTCATTAACCGTCGTTCCATCTTTTTTCCTTCTACTTGAGAAAAACAATTTTTCTCAAGTGATACATCCTTCAATATTCAATTTGTGATTCTGTAATGACATTTAAATAATATAAAGTGAAAGTGTAATCATATATTCAATATTCAATAAGTAAAATAATTTAAGTAGGAAACAATAAAAATGGAAAGTCCTAAATAAAAATTATAAGCAACTATATCGTACTTTTTTCCTCTCATGATCTGACATAGTAGTGTGCCCCAAAGTGGGGAGGTATTTCTTTTAATCAATGTTTTTTTGTTTCTTCATAAGATTCCTAAATGGTGTTTAATAATAAATAAGATAATATGAATGAAAAATATGAAAACTGCCATTTCAATACCTCAGATGGGATTAATTCCATAAATTTCACAGTCACCCAATGGGTAATCATTTGGTGATACTGCTCTATCGGGTAGTCATCCAATATAGGTACTATCTCCAACTCTGTTCCCAGTCTATCATATTATCCAACATACAAATCATGCTTATAAGATCTCCAAAGCTCTCCTATCTCCTTTAAACGTGGTGGTCATGCACCTTTTCCATCAAGGAAGATAAACCGAAGTTGTCACCCCATAGATTAATTCATATAAATACAAAAAATACTACATTAATTCCAATAAATTTTTTACGCATACTTGTGCCAATGCATTATCCTTGACTTCTTGTGGCAGATGTCTCCAAGAGAGAGGGCTAACCGGAATGATGTCAGAGTATCTGGCTAGCGTCACCAAAAAAACCCCGACATTCCTACCTATGTTTATCAATCATCTATCCATCATCATTATATTCATCCATCAACTGTGTCTGGAGGCTCCATACCACACAGAAGCGAGTACGCCTCCTCCCCTACCTCCTATCAGTAGATGAATCTGTTATTAAAGAAAAAAATATCAGTATAAGTTATAATAAAATTAAATTTTAGTATAAAAATTATTAGAGTGATATAAATATACCAGTGGTAGTCAGATCAATGGGTGTCACTAGATGTGCTGAAGCTGAAGGAATGTCCTATATAGGTGGAGTTTCCCTCAGTGTACGCTCCTTAGCCATATATTGTGTCAGATTAGGAGTCGAAGAAGGTGGAATTTAATAGCTCAGAGATAATGAACCAGAATCAAAAGCTGCTGGCAGAGATATCTGGCCAAATGGTAGTGCAAACACTAGAGGCCTAAATATCCCGTGTGTCCACAAAGACACACCAAGATCAATATGGTGCGTAGAAGATGCATTTGTGGTAGGGTCATAGCCCAATCGAGTATGACCTGTGGATCGTCTAACTCTCGTACCATTATCCCTCGTACCACCAGCCTCAGTACCAGGACCACTAGATGATTGTCAAACACTGACAGCACCCCCCATCTACCACCAGCCTATATAATGTGATAAATATTAGGCTCAACGTCAGATATCTCTCTTCTAGGGCGTGGATCCTGAAAAAATGTTTAACACAAAAATAAACACATGATATTATAAGTTATTGAAATATATATATTTGAAATAAAATACTCACAACAGGGATGAGTAGAGGAACACCCATCTATGTCATGCGATGATTATTTTATGTCATCTTTTTCCACTGCATCTCTTCAATGGGTGTCAATTCCTGCAATGAAAATAAATATATAAGTAATTAGAAATAGATAACTAATGTGTAACCAAAAAACAAAATATATAAAACCCATTCTGATAAAAAAATAGAAACAAAAGATTTATGATGGTTTAAAGGTACATACTTGGATACACACTCTGAATGATGTAGGTGAAACATGTTGGTGAGAACATGACTGTATGATTCTATATATTTCCCACAACAAATTTGGGGTCACAATCAACTATGACAATTGATCTATTGGATTCATCATAAGTAATAAATGTATTGCTTCCAATTGGAGTTGGGAGTGTTTCAACTTCATCATCATCATCATCAAAACCATGTTTGGGATTTACTTCAATAATTACACTGAATTTAGGATTACGATGATCTTCGACATAAAAAACTATTTTCACCATTGATTCCAATACATAATGTTCATTGGTGGTAAGAGTGGAAGCCATTTCAATAACTCGAAATCCACAATCATCAATAAAGGTGCCTTGCCTCATCATTGAATCAAACCATTTAAATTTCATCACTGTAACTCGACCACGCGAGTAATAATCCAAAATTATTAGTTTTTTCCACGACTCGATAAAAAGCTACATTTTCAGAACGAGTTCTATTATCCGATTAAAATGGCATAATAGTATATTGTGGTAGCTAACATAACACCATCATGTTGTGTTCTCATGTTTCTTTCTCGTTCAGTTATAATAAATTTTTATCCATTGATCGCAAGTGATTTACAAGCACAAACCATGGTATTATGACCAAAATCCAAAGCTCTTACATCCTCAGAAACATATTCTGTAGGAATACTCGATACTTGAAATATAAAAAATAGTAAAATTAATTAAATATTATTTCTATTTAGTTATTACAGAAATATTTTTACCTTAAACTTCAACAAAGCAGAAAACACTTTTCTATGAAAAGTCTCTTTCCTTTTCAATGATAAATAACAATGATTTCTATATATCAATTCTTTATGTACCCAGTAGATAAAAATAATAATAGTTTAACAAATATTTAAAATTACAAGAGATAAGATAAGATATGCATGTACAATTTACTTGATATACTCATTGAACAAATCACAATTGAACAACACTGTGCGATGTTCCATCTCTTGCTCTTCAAGGCTAAATGTAGTCAATGTATATGATACCGAAATTCCACCTATCTAGGGAAGTGATGGAAAAATTGGTTCAATTATCTCATACTATTCTTATTCATTTCTCATTGGTTATTTGTTCTCGTAGTAATATCAGACAAATACATCGAGTAGAATCCATACATTCTTGAGCCAAGTAATCTTTCACAATAGAACCTTTGGGATAATTACTATTACGAACATATGATTTCAATGTGTACATGTTTCTTTCATTTGGATACATCCAACAGAAAGAAATGGGTCCTCCAAGAAGTATTTCGGCCAGAAGACAGATAGTAAGATGCAACATGCATTTAAAAATTAAGGAGGGAATATTTTCTCTAACTCACAAAAATTAATGGTGTCTCTGCCAATAGTTTTTGCAAGAATGATTTGGAAAACATATTAGGAAAAAGATCTCTAAACAAATAAAACTACTGAATAATTGAGACTCTTAAATTATTGGACAAGAGATTATGGATTTCTATTGGAATGAACTCATGCAAAAGGATGTGATAATCATGGGTCTTCAAAGATTTCAGCATCAACTCTTTTCTGTTGACCTGTTCTGATATATTACTTGAATACCCATGAGGAACATTAATAGTGTCTATCACTTCTATAAATTGATTATTTTCAATAGGTGTCATCACATAAGAAACATATGGATCTTTCTATTTTTTTCACTGATACAGACAGGATAGAATTCTGGTATGATCCCACAATCTACCAAGTCACGCTGAGATCATAAATCAACCTTTCTCTTCCCCTTGACATCAACATGAATCGGAAGAAACATTTCACATATATTATTTTTAATGTGCATTGCATCTAGGAAATTACGTAACAAATTGGTTAACCAATATGAAAACTCAAATAATATACTCTTCTTCTTCCAATTATAATAGGAATCATCGGAAACATTTTTCCTCTTTCTAGATTTAATTACACCCTTCCCAAATTAATAAATGAAATATTTCAATTCATTAAGCACATCAGTTATAGACGTACGCTGAAGCGGATCTTCAATCTCCATGGTATTTTCAAATCTCCGACGACTGTTTCTATATGGATGGTTCATTGGATAGAATTGTCGATGTCCCATAAAACTAAAACTACGATGATATTTCAGTATTCTTGATCGAGTATTCTTCTTATAAATTTGAAATGATAATTTTCATTTTGTCCTCCATCCAGACATCATTTCATAAGGAAGAAAATCATTGATCATCCACATAAGCACAGCACTCAACTGAAATATTTTTTCGAACATGCATCGTATGTGGGCACACCCACATCCCAAAGAAGATTAAACTCTTTTATTAAAGGTTTCATGTATACATCTATATCATTTTAGGGATTTGAAGGGCTAGATGTCAGTATACTCAAGAAAGTGTAAGGAATTTTCATACACAACCATGGGGGAAGGTTATAAATGTGTATAATAACTGGCCATGTGTTGTGTGAAGTAAGCATATTAACAAATGGATTAAAATAGTCACATGAAAGACCCTATCTCACATTACGCATGTCGGCTGAAAATTCAGGTTATCGAGCATCAAATCTCTACCATGAAAATCAATCTGCAAGGTGAACAAACTCTTCATTATTCTTTTTCACTCGGTTTCATGCCATGACATTTTTATTGATATTTCATCAAAAATGAAAAGGTTTTGTAATCTGGGGATCAATGGAAAGTGCCACATTACATTTTGTGGCACACGAGATTGTGTTCCATCAACTTTTGGCTTCCATTGGGAGGTTCCACATTTGATACAATCATTTCATTCAGCAGTTTCCTCCCAAAATAAGCTGCAATCATTCTGGCAAGCATGAATTGTTTTTGAGAATAAAAGTTCATCAACTAACTTCCATGCCATATAGTGGTTTAAGGGAATATCTATATCATCTGGAAGTAAGTCCTTCAAGAAAGTAAGAATGTAATCTATTGTATTATTTGAAATCCCATACATAGTTTTCCCATGAAACAATCAGATTAAAAATTACAACTTCTTCCCTTTACCACATTGCTGATATACTGGACTCATGGTAGCATCATTCAATTTTTTCACCCTATCAACATCATCATTTTCATTGGATGCATCATGTGTTCTTGTATCGAAATCATGTTGGTTGGACATCCTTTCCTTCTCATGATGTCGAATAAATGGAAACCGATCATATATCAAACTCTCAAATTCAGTCCTATCATTTGGATGATCAACATTTTATGATTCATTTTTCACTCCATTGTGATTCCACACATAATAGTTTTTTTGGAAACCATATTTAGTTATATGATATCTAACTACTTCACAACTCAACCAAGGACTTCCACCACAATTAGAATATGGTAAGTGTATTCGGTTACTATTTGAAGCCTTGTCAAATGCAAAATCTAAAAATTTGTTCAAATTATTTGGAAAATCGGTTGAAATATGATTATTTTCATACATCCAACTTCAATACATTCTGTAAAAAAATTGCAATAAGTCATTTCAAAGCAATTCAATAATAATTAATTTCAATCCAAAAAAATATTTTGGAAAATGAAAATTGTTTACTTTATATAAAATCATAACTAACACATTACTCTATATGAGAATCATATTAAGATACACAATAAAATATAGTGTATATAAGAAAATATGATACAGAATTTCTAATGCCCATATTAAAGGATTTCCCAGTAAAATATTGGAAGTGGATAAAGGAATACATAATCTTTAAGGGTCTTGTTGGGAGTACATGAGTTTATTACTTTAACATATTCAGGGAGATCAGGATGAAAAGTAGGATGAGGATCACATAAAAAGTAGTTATGGCCTCATGAAGTTCCACCTTACCATTGATAAAAGGATCCTATGTCTGGGTCCATAAATCATAGGTTGAAAGGGTGTATTCATTGAATAATTCCCCAATTGATTTTGGAGAGGGACATTCAATAGTTATAGTTATGGATTTGGTTAGAAACACCTATAAAAAGGATATCCATGAATTCTGACGTCCCAAACCGGGATTCCACTCATTAGTGACCCGAACCCAGATGACCACATGGCTTCATGTACATCTACCAAAATTCCAAATGTTATTGACTAATAGTGAGAGCCTTTGGTGTGTCTGGGGGAGACTGGTTTCTCATTACATAAGTTGCGCAATTTTAATATTATTAGTTAAAAAGTAGAAGAATGATAACATTGAGAAAATATTGGAAATGGATGAAAATAACCAAATTAGTAATACCAACTAATAACAGAATCATAAACCGAAGGATGGTAATGTATGTCATGTATCAAGAATAAAAGCATAGTTACAACTAGTAGAAAGTAAAACTATGCAAGAGGCATACTAAATTCTAAAATTTGACCTTGCTTCTTGACCTACAACCCAATTATCTGATATATGCCCCATCCTATGTCATTTGAGTGCTAATGCATATGTAAAATGGTGATTCACCTTATCTAAACATATAATCATGTAGTTTATCCAGGTACCCAATGACATCTCAAATAATGTGTGAGATACAATTCATGTAGGTGACCACCTAGAGGTCTATCACTATCCAGTCTATTTATATAACATTTTAATATAATGATATGATAAATTAAAGAGACAACTAAAAAATATAAAAGGGTTTTCTATGGTTCCATAGAATAATCTAAAAGTGTTTTCTATTAATTAGTTTCATGAAGAAGGATAAGTACTACATGGGAGAAGGAGAGGTCCCACCGAGAGTTCCCTTTATAGATATTTTATTCATAATGAATATTTGATTGTACGATTAAGTATTTATTATTTATAATGTGAAAAATAATTAGGGACCACATACTATTTTGCAAAGTTGAATAAGATACTCAATATGTTCTATTATGCAAAGGATAAGTGAACAGTGTGTCATTTTATATATATAATTATTTTGATAGAAACATGATACATTCTTGTTATGTAACACACATAGTGTACAAAAATGAAGATGAAGAATATCTTCATGTTTGACATGATCTTAATGAAAGGTGTTATTTTCTTGAAATACTACGAATAAATATTATGAACAATTTCTTATGAGTTCATATAAATGAATCTGTAATATTTGGAGCATTGAGATTATAAAAATAACTATGAATCATAAAAATTAGAACACAAGAAAGAGACCATGACCTTTTAAATGTATATGTATAATAAAAACATTAATTGGACAATGTGTTCACTAATGTAGTGATTTGAGAACACAATTCGTGAAGAGATTAGTGAATCATAAAATATTCCAAAATACCTAGAAATAGGACAAAACGACGTGATCTTTCTAAATAGTTAAATAAATGGGGAATTTTTTAGAATAGAAGGATATCCTTAGCTAATATGAGAAGAGGTTGAAGGAGTCTAACCAGAATGGGGGAGTTGCAGTGGATCAGATGGAAGAGGATCACATGGCGTGTTCTTTTGGGAGGCGGGGGAATGTGCTTCGGAAAATCAGGCACTTTTGGGAGTCGTGGTTCTGTTTCATTGAATTTGGGGGGGGGGGGGGGGTCTTTCTCAATGGTTATTAAAACCCATTGACAAAAGCATGGATTTCCAGACGGTTTCTTAAAACCATTGGGAAATCCTTCCCTAACCACACCTTTACCAATGGTTTATTAAAATAGTTGGTAATGGACACATATACCAACGAATCTTTTGAACCGTTAGTTTAAACGTTTTGGGAAAGATAGACTTTCCAGTAGTGATATGTAAGTTATAAAAGGTCACACATGTGTAAGCTAAAAAATAATGATTTTAAGATTCTTGAACAAATTAATATTGAAGGTGAACTATAAAATATTAACACTACTATGAAAATGATAGAAATAGGTGTAAAAATAAATGTCCCATAGTTATTAAATAATATTTTTTTACACATGTAAATTACAAAAAAGGAAAATAATGCACTACTGGAAATTTTCCCAATACCCATGGTTTTTGGGAACCAGGGGCTACCGAGGTGTCGGTATATCCCCTATGTTATACCCACTATTTAGGAAACTATAGGTATAAGTCCATTCCACCATGTTAGTCACCATTACTCTATGTTATTCACCTTTACACACACTTTTAAAACCATGAGTATAACATTGACAAATAAAACGTGGTCATGTGACTCGGCCCCTGGATCACTCGTTTATTCCTCCCACACCTAACCATGCGCCCATTTGTATTATTAGGGTATAAATATATATTTAATTACATATATTTATATAAATTGTGTCTATATGTAGAAACTATTTGAATAGGGTTTCTCACAAAAACAATTGGTGCCCTGTGAATTTTTTTCGCACCATAAGATGGGAAATTTGTACCAACAATTTACAAAATAATGGGTATAGGTCTCAAAAAACTACCCTATACCCATGGTTTTTTGAAAACTGTGGGTATAGGTTCCCATAATTTACCTATAACCATTTTTTGAGAAAACCCATGGGTATAAGGCTGCATATACCCATGGTTTTGGTAAAACCGTGTGTATAGGTTCCCATACAATACCTATACCCACGGTGTTTCCCAAAACCATGGATATGGGTCTTTTTTCTAGTAGTGATGTAAATAATTTCCAAATTAATTAAGAGATTAGTATAGTTTTTCCCATATTCTTTCTATATGTCCATTTTATACTACATGCACTATGTATACATTATAGTAATTGTTATCTGTAAACCGTGTAATAGACAATCGTGTCTTTTATAAATCAATAACATCATCATCGCCACCATACTCATCATCCAAATGGATACATTTCCCTTAAAATACAAAGTATCACTAATCATTTGTCGAATCAATGACATAAAATATTTATTTTTCATGTGTTTCCATAATAAATGGTTCCTAATTGCAACTAAATCTTTTCAAATCAACAACTTTAAACCCATATTCATTGTTTTTCACCCCACTATTAGTTTCATCCCAATTATACTTAAACCAAGTGAATAAAAATTTAATATAATCAATTTCCCATATGTCTTTAAGAAAAAAAAATATGGCGTTGATGAACAAATTGGGCTTTTATCGTTGGCATTCAAAAAATGCACTGCTTCAACGATGTGCATTACACCACTATTTTTAACAACAATCTTGTCATCCATATTTTTTGTGTAAAATGTGTACCAATTAATATCAAAACTAGACCATGTGATTTAATTTTGAAATGGTACACTACAAACCATTTTTGTGTTTCTAATGTTGATATATTTGTGATAAAATTCTATTTAAACCATGAAACAAATGTATTGTTATGCACAATCATAACCAATATTCATTTAATTTTGGATATCTTAACTTTAATTAAGAAATATGTGATGATATATATGATGGAACTTCATATGTATTGTTCGAAATGTATAAATGTTCCTACATCACTTCATCACATGGAATGAGCTTTACCTTCAAACCTCTATCCTTTATACCTTCATTATCAACTATAACATGTCAAGATATTGGGAGACCAATATGATCAACTTCATACAAATAATCAGTATAGAACTCAATCACCTATTTCGATACATACTTTTGAAAAATAGAGGACTCTGCTCGATTAGGGGTTTTAATATATCCATTAATAATTTTTATATATCTTTTAAAAGGATACATCCATCATAAATAAACAGACCCATATATCCTTATCACATGAACTAAATGAATTACCAAATGAAGCATTAGATAAAAATCTATAGGTGGAAAATACATTTTTAGTTAACAAATAATAAGAGATACTTCTTTACCTTAAAAAATAAAATAAATTTGGCTCAATTAATTTGATAAAAATGGATTGGAAAAAATTACATAACATGATGATAGTATTTCTAAAAGTTTTCGATAGTATAACAGGTTATGCGATAGGTATAATCTGATGCATAAATACATGGGAATCATGAGATTTCATTTCAATAAATTATCAATCATTCAATAACTCTGCATTCTTCATATTTGAAGAATAATCACTGGGCACTTTAACACCATGAAGACCACAACAAAAATTCATCTTATCAGTCTTTCCTAATGTGTGACATGTTAGTGGTAAATATGTTCTCTTTCCATTCATAGTGGGGACTAACTCTAAATGAATTCCCAATGATATCAAGTCTAATCATGTATAAAATACATCTTTTTTATTTTCTTTAAGTCTGAAAAAATTCCAATCAAAATATCATATATGTTTTTCTCAACATTCATAACATCAATTTTATGTTTTATATCTAAAAATCACCAATAAGTTATTTGAGAAAACATATACTATTTCTTCAAGATATTTTTTAAAGACCAAAACTTCATTTCTTTCAAAAGGTCGAATCAATATTTTTCACCATATCGTAATATTATTCAACTAAAAATGGTTTTGGGGGAATATTTTATTCTCATAAAGCATTAAATGCTTTTATAAATCTATGAAAAGGATGATCAGTTGGCCAAAATCATCAATTTTCCATGAACACTATCTTTATTCCATTATACAATTGATAATATTAAGTCTCTTGTTGACAAATTGGACATGCTTTATGACCCTTAACAATATATCTAGATAAATTTCCATATGACGGAAAGTCATATATTGTTAGCATTATCATATCACGAAGAAGAAAATTCTCTTTGTTGTATGTGTCAAAAATGTTTACACTGGTCTCCCATAGTAGTTTTAAATTATCAAGCATTGGTGAAAGATACACATCAATATCATTTCCTAGAGGTTTTGGTCCTAAAATCATAAGGCTCATCATACCAAATTTTTTCTTCATACATATAATGGGTGAAAAGTTGTCAACTACCAAAAAAATAGTCCATGAACTATGTTGGATAGTCAGTCTCTCATATTGATTCATTCAATAAAAACACATTCCCATTATAATATTTCTAACTTCAATTACAAAATCAATAAAATGTTTTAACAAATATCATCCACTATGGTGAAGTAGTACGGTGACGTAAGTTCCCATCATAAAGGTGCTCATTTGAATTCCTTATTAACAATTTTGAATCAATTTAATCTGAAAATATAGTCTTCAAATAAGGGATTTTTGGAATGTACCAAATTACATTAATAGGATCTTCGATTCTAGTACCGAATAATGAATCATTGTAAAATTATTAGAATTATATAAATGGGTTACTGGATGAAAATATTTTAAAGTATATTTAATTCATTTTTCATGAGGTTGAATTCTTGAACCTAAGAATGAATCTAAGTTGATTTTTACCCATTTATAGATTAATATACCACATGTAAGACAATATGAAAAATATTCATATTATTTCCAATACAACATAAAATCATTGGAGGAATCATGTACCTTTTCATACCCCAATCCCATTGGGAATAATATTTTCTTTACCTTGTAATTGGAATCTGGATGCGCGTTTCCTTCGGGTAATATCCCTTTTAAAAGCTCAAGTATGTTAGAGAAACTGTTATCACTCCTCCCATTTCATTCTTTCAAGTTAACTAACATTAAAACTATTGAAAACACTATATATTTACAACAAGATAAGAATAATGGTTTCTCATAATCTCCAAAATATTATTTATAAGATGTTTTTTGGAGGTCCCAACACTTAAATCATTAATTAATTCTCCAATACATTCCTCTACCTCATTATGAATATTATCATCAACATAAGATGTTAAATTTCAATTATTTCACCATTACAAATCCAATGTGTATAGTTAAGGCTAAAACCATAGATAATGAGATTATCCTGGATATATATTGAGTTTATCTTTCTCAAATTCAAACGATTCACACATGGATAGAAAATCAAATCTTTGTTTTGAAGATTTCATTTAGAAAATTCTAGGAAATTATCATCTAATTTTTCATATTCACTAGTGGTTATTTGTAAATTTATCTAATTATGATCCATTCAATACCTTATATCTCAATATAATTGGTGAATATATTAATATATATAAACATTTAAATATATATATATATAGATAAATTGTTAACATAAACACATTGAATAAAAATAATTGGTAACCATATAAGAAACATCAACAATTTTTAGGAATAAAATAAAAACTAATCTACTAAAGATATTTATTTTGCATGACGTGTTTCATGTTGATCCAATATACATCACTTGTAAGGACCCCACTAGAAATTCCTAATAACAAAAATCTTGGTTTTTTAAACTAATTTATTGAATGGTTTTTATTTATTTCCATTATTTATTTTTATATTTGTGATATTTATTGTAGAAAATCATGATTTTTAACTATATGTATGTTTTACATGCCTGATATTATAATATTAGGATGTTTATTTAATTTCATACCCAAATTATTGTGTCTTTGTATGATAAATGATTACTTATTTTACGATTTGAAATTCTAATATAGGGGTTACAGTCACCACATGGTAACTCCTTATACCCCTACTTCTATCAAAACCCGTTTTTTCATTAAAAAAATATTAATCATTATTTACATGAAAATAAATTTATTTTGAAAAAAATCTCAAAAATTAATAGTATGATAATATTGAAATTATAAATCAATAGCTAAACATCATTTTACCCAATTAAATTTATACAGTTATATTTTTTAAATGAATTATTATATACTATTTAAAATTATATTTATTGAAATATGGCCATTTGAATATTTATTTTTTAATATTATTTTAAAAGAATGTGAAAATTAAATAATTCTAATAAATTAGTTCATATATGGAAAATTAATATATTGTCTCAATAATTTGAAAGCGGTCATTTTTTTATTAAGGTCAATTAAACAATATTTTAAAATATTTAATTTGAAAAAAATTCTATTGTAATATAAATTATATATCTTATCAATTTAAAAATAATAAATTTTTTATTTTCATATTATATACAATGGTTTTATTTATATTATAATTTAATTACTTTCAATCATCTAATGTTTATTAGTTCATATTATATATTTGTTACAATAGTTCGGTGTCGTGTGTGTCACAAGGTACTGAAGAATGTATTAATTTGAATGGTAAAAAATATGGAATCCTTATATGTGATGTACATTATATTGATGAACGAGGACGCCATTTATCATTTTTTTAATTCATAATATCATCAAAAATATCTGATAAATTCACTAAATAAAAAATTTATAAAAATTAACAAACTTCAACAAAGATATTAATAGAAAATAATGAACTATATAGAAATAATTAAAACAATAACTCAAAAAAATATAACTAAATGAAAAACAATTATCTCAAAAAATTATAAAAACATGAAAAATTCACAGTTAACCAAGGAAAATGGACCATTAATCTGACGTTTCATTAATAAATTCATTGTTATAATAAAAACTACAAGATCAAACAAAAATGTTTGTAGACGTAAACAATAAAAAATAACATAGATATAAAAGAAAAATGTTGTTGATGTTCATCAGGAAAATCACTTTGGAAAAGAAATATTTAGGTTGATGAAGAAATAGTGATAAATAATAAATAATTGAGACCACTTATTTTGAAAGATGATAGGAATAAAAAAAATTTAATGGTCGTCAAGGGTCTGTGGGTCACTATTGGTGTCGACGCGACTTGAAAATAAGGCTTCACATATCCAAAAAATGAGGGTTTCACAATCCTGTTTTTTATTTAATATTTTGGGAGTTGGTTTTTATACGAGCTGACATAAAAAAATAATTAATTTTTATTTAGTTCATCTATTTTTTACAAATACCAACACCATAAATCCAAACATTGGAGTTTTTTGGAATAGATTTATGTTTGAACTAATTTTATAAACTATCTTATGATACATTTTCCACTAGTTTATAAAAAACCCACACCACAGTGTTCACATTGAAGCCACTATTTACACTACTGATCATTATCGGATCTACTTTATATTATGTAAGAAAAATGTTCAATAACAAAAAAATAAATTGTTTCTGTCTGAGTCTAAATCCTTCAAATTTTTTGAAGCTTAAACCTCCATTAAATATGAACATATGATTCAATGCCTCTTATTTTGTGTCCTTGGGTCTCGGTATTACTACTATGAAGTCATTAGATTTAAATTGAGATCCCTAAGGGGTCAAAGAACATTTTCCTATTTTATGGGAAGGTTTCACACTAAAAACCCTCTTAGTATTATAATTCCCTTGTAAGAATGAAAAATTATGGGAGTTTCCTCACAAGACTGCTTTGTATGACCTGACTTGTTGAATTGGTGGAATACAAGTTGCCTAATTCCCGTTGGTGTAGAATAATAAATGTTAGATAGATGCCTTGAATCATTTTCACCTACTCTTGTAGTCTCATCTAACAACATTTTCATTTCAGTAAATCCCCCTTAACATTCACTATGTAAAATAAGACTATAAAAAATTATTGAAATAACATCCAGATCAACCTTCACTAACAAAAATGATCCACCACTTCCACATTGGTTCAGAGATTCAATAGATATAATAGAGGTTGGATACCAGGTTGTGTAATTATTCAAAATCATAAATATTTCAAATATTAATTTGAAAAAATATATAATTCAAATTGAACATTAATGGGAAATAGTTTTTATATTACATAATAAACTTATTGACCTTATAATGGAAAAAAACTCTCATGACTTTAACAATTCCACTGGATCTGGGTAGAAATTTTGTGAGAACATGACTATGAATTCCTTCCACTCCAAGTCAAGATGTTGTTTTTCATTAACAATTATTCTCACCACTTCTATATGGGTCCCTTAATCATGAATGTGGAACACTTCACCTTCAATGATTTAGAAATCCCCAAGAGTTAAAATATTGTTTCAGTATTTTACAATAGATATTACACCTTTAGAGGTTCATTTATTCCCTAAAAAGATGGAGGTTTTTGGTGGAGACACATCACGTCTATATTCTAATCTGGAAATTATACAATCCCTACTTCCTTACCCTGATCTTGTTTAGAGCTAGTCACTTGTTCCATTACCTAAAATTTTTATAACATGGTCTTGATGAGTTTCTAATCAACAGATGTGTTAAGCTTTGTAAAATTATCTATATCAACTCCTAGACGATTCAAAGTATGTCTACTAGATGGAATGGTACTACAAAAAAAATTAAGGGAAGTAAAATCATAAATCTCATTGTACTCTAATTGAAATAAAGTATAAATCATCAATAAATATCTCAAATATCAATTAAAATAATATGGGACTATAAATATGTATGAATAAATTGAAAAAAGTGTAATCCACACATTTTCTACTCTACATGGTTAATCCTCATTGTTTCCCAACCCATGTGTGTGTCATTTAAAACCCATTGTACGGTAGGATTATTAATGCATAATTACAATAAATAGTTTTACAAACCATGAACTTACCATAGAGGTCACACTAGAACCCCTCCAAATTTGAATACATGGTTGGTGTATAGTCTACAGAATACGAACCCTATCTATGTTCCTTGTAAAGTTCCCTTCAACACTTATTTTATAACAAAAAATTCCTCAAAAATCATTAGAAATATATATTTTATCAAAATTATTCATTTCAAAATATCCCATCGAAACTTAATTCTCATTACATTGAGTGTGATGTAGACACCCACTCATAACCAACCCCTCTGGTTACAAATATCATATCTCATGTATACATTCACTTCCCCAAAATGACATAAAATTAATACAGGCCTTAGACACTTTTTTATAACAAACCAAACCAATTACCCCATCCAGATACCCAATTTGACCCATCATTATTTTTATAATGAATTAAAAAGCACGTCAGGGTAAAAACTAGTGCAAAGGAATTGAGTTTTTTATGGGAATTATTTTTCCCAGTCAATAATTAAATTATAACTAAGGGTTTGTCCCGATGATCCAACATGACTACCCTATATATTTCTGAGTCATTCACCCCAATAAAGGATTCAAAAATAAACACAGTACCAAATATGGTAAAATATAAATTGAATCTCATAATAAAAATAATAACCTCAAAATACAACTAAATCAAAATTCATATCCTTCAGTCATATTATTTAACCTAGTATGCACATAAATGCATGTGATAATAAAAAAGGAGTACTAGGGAAAAAAGATATAGGAATTTGATAAGTAAATATAAACTATATGAGTACAATACAAAAGAAAAATTAATAAAAAGACATTTTACCTATAATTGTGTAACAAATGGGTTTACTTCATTCCATTAATCTTCCCTAAAACCTGGTCTAGGATATAACATGTTACCTTCACCTCCAATTGGAGGCTTTACTTTACCTATGTTAGTAAACACAAAGTCCACATGTGACCGAACATGTATGGTGGGTGTGATAATAATGAGACTAAAAAATCCCACCAGTTATTCTATGTTAATCAAATATAATGTGAACCATATCCACCTAGTTTTAACTGAAATATGTGAAATTAGTATTTTTCATTAAAAAATAAAATTCCATGTGAATATAATATTTGGAAATGAAATATATTAGACTTAAATAAACAAGAACACATATAATAAAAACAAATTGTTCAATAAAAGGCATATATAGATATTAAAACCACACAAATGACATGGGATATGGCCAAGGTGATATGGTCAAGAAGGCTTGGATATTCATATTAAGACTTATCCATAACTTATTAAGCACATATGTCTATTAGAAAAATTGTTTTCATGCTGTAGTGAGATCCCTTAGTGGGTCGTACATAGTGATATACACTAGATTTAATATACAATTCACCAATCTGGGCTCATTGTGGGTAGTATAAATAACATATATTAGGTTGATAGTTTCTATATCCTATCATGGTACCTGTCCTAGTTTTCCACCTACATACCTAAGGTTTCCCATAATGAATTGTTTAGGTTCATATAATTAGGCCAACTAATGAATTATATAGAATAGCCATTCAATAATGATACACTATTGATATTTATTAAAACTATTTTTATAAATACATGTAAGAATTTATAATCTAATCATTATTATTTACCCAAGCCTTGAACTCTACTAGAATATGAATTTCCATCTCAAAACCATTTCATTAATTAATTATAAAACATCACCCAATTTTCAAATAAAATTACTTTAATTTGAACATAATGTAACATATATGAAATTTCATTAATCACAAGGTGTAAAACTCATAAAATGAAAGTAATTATATAATTCTCAAAAAAATAATCCACTAAACCTTTTGAAATTGAAAATAATAGAAAAGATATGTCAAATATCATTCTTTATTGGTACTAAATACTATACATTTTATTTTATAATACCTTTAAAAATAACATTCATTTAAATTTCACCAAATATTTGAAACCTTATAGACTCTTCTACCTATAACTAGTGGAATTAATAGATTATTATGACATTACATTGGATCTAAATCAGAATCATACCTTAGAATTAAGTGAAATAACAAAACATTGAAATATAAAAATCATAATTCAACTAGAAGGAACCCTATGCCACCATTCCATGTAAAAATTATAGAGACATAGAAAAAAGAATTAGAGGACTGAAGACTAAGGTGGAGACCCCTTACTTGATAAAATCATGATTTTTGTGTGGATAAATCCCAATGAAACAACATAACAAGAAGGATGATAAAGTGTGGAATAGATGGGATCCTAAATGTTTTGGAAAGTTAAATAAAATTAGAAAATTCAGAGTTTTAAATTGATTAGAGGTAAAATTAGAATTTAATTTTTTTAACTCTGTGAATCTCACAATGTTTTTCCATACCATTTTCATACCCATGCATTAATCATACAACAATCTGTGGAATCTATAGGTAAAACGACATTGTTTGTCCTCATGGTTTGGTAAATAGTAAACTAACATTGTGAATGCATCAAAAATTTGTTAAACCCCCTTACATGGTTGGGTTTCTTGATTAGCTCTTATAGTGAAATAAATATGGAACATGCACTTTCTTCCATATTTTTTTTAAAAATTCATTAGTATAAAAACAAAAACGAAAAAGTAATGATAATAAAAAATAAATAAAAAATCTTATAACTGAAAATGAAATCTTTGATTCAATATTTACATAGAATTAGTGAGAAAATGTTTCTTTTTATATACATTGATGAAATTTTAAAAAGGAGAATATAAAAAGGGAAAAAGAGTCCATGTGAACGGGTTATGGGTATCCTAAAAAAATGAAATTTGATGGGGACAAAAGAAAGGATAAATGGGAATTTCATTAACATGAAAAACATTCCATCTATAAAAACACAATATTGGGACTATAAAGAATCCATTATTGTGAAACTAAGACCCAAGTGGCTCCTAATGTTTACCCACACCTTTTCATTCGAAACTGAGTACTTCGTACGACCCCCCAGGTACCTGGATCCACATATAGTTTTACACTGAAAGTGTCGCAACCTATTATCCTCAGTCATAAAACTGATCCTTTTATTCATTATCAAACCACAAGTAAAAATAAATAATATTTCATAATCTACCTTAATCATTTTGTATAAAATATTAAAAAAAACTAACCCGAAATCGAGTTCTAAAAATTCAAATCATTCTATGTTTCATCCACTTTAAATTATCTACCAAAAAAAATCTTCCCTTAAATTAATAATTCAAGGAAATACTCATTACAAAATCACCACCATATTACTTATAATCTCTATGATGTCTGATTACATGCTTACTTATTTAGTAATTATACCCCAAAATCACAAAGTCACATCCAACACTCTACGTAATTTTCTAAATCATCTAACATGCACTACAATTCCAAAACTAAATCCTTAATTCAATATAACTCATTAGTTATAAAAATATCCCATTAGTTACCAAACAACCATTCATAAAAAATTCAACTTAGGTACTGTTCCAAATTTTTCAATACCACAAAATTGCAATGCCCTTGAGGCATGCTGACCGATTAATTGGAATTCACATCCAAAATTACTCATCATTAATATGATTCAAATATTATTTTAAATTTTCCGCTATTCCCTCAATTCAAAAATAATAAAATTATTATGATTCTTCGATCATCCTAAAGAATTAGTATGGGAAGACACACTAACATTCATTTTATTCCACGAACACCATAAACCAACTGAGTAAATGCTAATCAAAGGTGCTTTCCACCATATGATTCTATAAGGGTTGTTTGTCCATGTGTTTTCTATTTTATAAAAAACATTTATTTATCAGAATATTTATAGAAACCCAATCTTAATTTAAAAATCCATATATTTCTAGGTTTTAAAAAACACCACATTTCATTAAATATGAGTAATTATCAATTTGACATTAAGGAAAAAAAATTCTAGTTTAATTTATCAAAAAATTAACTATTTCTAGTTAAACACTCCATTATAAAATCACTCTCCTATTTAATTTTTAAAAACAATAATTTTTTATTAATCGTAGAATTACAAAATCCCTTATCTTTTAGAACACAAATTGATCAGATGGTCTTCATGTAAAATTTTATCTCATTACAAAATTCAAAATTGGAGTTCTACTATTAGACATTCATGCTTTTCACAATACTAATTGACACGAAGTAGTGTTTCGAAATCCTTTTCACTTAAGGAATATTGGGTTATAAATATCTCTATACTTAGTTTCACATCAATTAAAAATCAAAATAGATACATGATTAAAAAAATATCATTTCCCTTTAGAACACTAGTTTATAGATATTAGTAAGAAAATATTTCTTATACCAAGCCCCCTTTATTCAAGAAAATTAACATGGTCTGTTTAACTACACTTATAAGACATGAAATTCACATCATTTCTCAAGTATGATGACACTAAAATCATACAAAAAATGAAGGCAAGAAATATATAATGTACTTAGTGGAATATTACAACTACAAAATTAGTACCATGATAAATTATAGACCACTAAATAGGAAATCAAGAATCATGTTCAAAAGAAAACGAATACCACAAAAGGAATAAGTAGTGTGCCTAGAAGCATGGAACAAAAGAAAATAAGAACATGACAAGCAGACTTTACAAGATGAAATTATTACATTGTTTAATAATTAACACATAACATGAAGTAAGTAACATGGTAAATAGAAGAATATCCTTAGAAAAAACAATTACCTCATGAATATCAATATCATATAAGGTATAGGATAGGTATTTAAGTATCACATACTCTCACTCCCAAATCTGGTGGTAGAAATAAAAATTTCACACATATTCTTTGATAGAAAGTAATATAAACCCATTATACCTTAGATAAAGTTTAATAAAATTCTATAATTTTAAGATTACATATCACAACATTACATGGTCATATAAACATAAAGGATTTGTTTATTTGGATACTAGATAAAAAATATTTATATTTAAACACTATGAACATTATTCTTTAGTCGTACCCCACTATACCCACTTCTAAAAACATTATATGATACACTATTATTTATATCCTTGGGAATGGAAACACAAAAAATGGGTGAGATAAAATGCTTGTTAAAAGTAAATATAAGAGGTAAAAATAAAAGAGCATAAGTTATATTAATATATTCATGTGGTTATGACAACATAATCAAGGTGAATGGGCTTACCTTCAGAGAATTGTTTCCAATAAGACATACATCATAAATTATGTGTCATGGAATAAGTCTTTAAGAATGAAATAAGACATGAGTCATGGGAGTGGATGAATGATTCAATAATCATGATCTATGATAACATAACACAATATCTTAAAAAAGAGACACAAAATATAACTAAAATCATATGACAAGGTTTATTGCAAATAATTTCATCAAATAAAAGAATAGTAAAAAACCTACCCATAAAATAGTAGGCTTAAGATAACATCATATATAACATATTGGGTTTAGGATACATTAAATATAACTTTTTTCTCTTGGGATTCTACTCATATAACATTTTTAGATTGGGATACTAACTCTTTTCACTTTTTTGCAAGGGCTAAAACATATGTACCCTTTTTTGTTGAGGTTATTACCAGTAAACCCATCTTGTCTTGGGATAATACAAATGTACCTTGAATGATAAATAAATATAAAACCATAATGAATTAATTAGAGGTATATATTGGACCTAACTATATAATAGTGATAAACCATTCATATGACTTCAATTTGAAATGGAAATATTGATAATCCCACCATATCTTGACTAACTCATGGTAAATAAAAAGGTTCCTGAAAAAATCATAAGATATTATCGTATTACATTTAGAGAAATAAAAATTTCACTCTCTAAGGGATGGCTAAAGGGGTGATTTTTGAGTGGCAATACAAATGATATAAAAATGGAAAAATGATATATTAGGGAATGTAAAACATACAATTCATTGAAAATCCCATGGATTTTCAATATAGTATACCAAACTGTGAATAAACTATATGTCCTTTAGATTAATAAAGATTCACCCTAGCCATGGTTCACTCACACAATTCTTCTAACCATGTGGAAACCATTTTCACCCCATTGGATAACACACCATTTCTAAGAATTAACCGCATGGTTTTCCTTAAAAGTATGTTTTTCAACCCTATTTTGAATAATAAATAAACTAGAAAATTGAACTAAAATCTTCATGCATATTTATTTGTGCCTGACTACTACTTGAACTCAAATGATTTTACACTAACCTTGTTCTATAAGGAAATCCCATATGTAATATACATCTATACTATTTTTTCCTAAAGATAAGGTTTTATGAAAAGCTACACGTAGCTATATGTAAACCATTTATTAGAAAAGGTTATCTAAAAATTAAAAGTTTAATTACAAAACACTAAATATTTAAATTACTATTATTTATAACATATTTAATATAAGATTGGCCTGGGGATTCATGATCCTTTATCTATATAATATTCAAGGAAAACAAATCATAAGGTAAAATTTGAAATAAAATATAGAAAATGAACCATGAATATATATTTTCATTTAATATAATTGAAAAAAAGATATCCCTACCATAACTACAACAGGGTTTATGAATCACTATATTAATCTAATCATGTTATAATTTTAGTGACATGTTACCTTTAAATCTAAAATTAACACCAATCATTACTTGATTAACATTGATCGAGACACTCTCCTTCTCCATATCCACAACCTTCTACCAGCACCTACATGAAAATTATGTTGAAATTAAATTGTGTTCTATATTGAAATTTAAATATAAAACCAATAATAATTTGTCTACTACATTATTTTGATGTTGTGTGATTCACCTGGTCAAAACCATCCAACAAATAAATATCATCGGGGAATAATCTAGTTTTATTTTGATATAATTCATTCAATGATTTATATAGAGAAATAAACATTGAATCTTATATATTTATATGGTCCCCATTGTTCCTGAATTCTTCTTTTCATTATAACAAACTCCCTATTATCATATTGAGGTTGGAAGTAACTATATCTTGGGGTAGATTCTGCTACAATCCTCAGTGGAATGTCAAATTCCTTCGATGTTAAGGTTCACAAATCTATTCTGCACACATGGCTGAGATTCTTCTTCCCAAGGATTTGACGAAAATGGTCATATTGGGAAAACTAGAAGGATTGTGCTGGATTGGAACCCTATAGTTATATTAATTTTACATATAAACCAAATATAATTCATATTTGAAGCGATACATATTAATATATTTAGAACTAATAATAAATTATTACAAAAAATAAAGGAACCCATATCTCCCACCAAACTTCTTTGGTAAACACATTTACATAACATCCATCACATTTTGTATGAAAATACAAAAAAATATGTTCAGGAGACATGGTTCAAAAAAGTAGACTATATTGAACAAAGATAAATAAAAAAATAATATATAAAACAAAAAAATTATCTAATAAATATATAAACTAATGATAACATTACTAGAGTCGATCTATTTCAGAAAAAAATACTTTGACCTGGTAGTGTGGGGGATGATTTTTTTAGATTGAATTTATGCATTTTTTCTTGAAACATTATAATATAAAAAACAAGAAATTTAATAGTATTGTATGAAATCTCATCTCCTTATCATATGAATGTATATAAGATAAATGAGATTAATATAATAATATATATTTCAATACCAAAAGATTATCATGATGATGGAAATCAACATAACTATTCACTTATCTTTAGGATCCCCTTTAGGTACCTTATCATACATAATATTAGTGTTCAATGAATCATCATTGAATTTATTCCATAATCCCTATTTAAAATCCTAAAATTTCTTAATCAAATTTTTCAATGTCCCATTTCTAGTGATAAGATCAACAAAAGTAATGTGGAATAACATTTATACAAAAATAGTCATTTTTAAAATATTATAATTTAAAAATATAATGAAATTCAATTAATCCGTAATGTATCAAATTTTATTTTTCTAGGAATAAAATTCTTCATTTTTGCAAGATTGAGTCACATGCCTCTAAGCAGCATAGGTAATGGTAAGGGTAACCAACTCCACCACTAGCAGTCAAAGAATCTAGCCAATTTTCCTTGTGGAATCTTCTATAGGGACCACATAATTGTCAAATGGGACAACTATCTTCACTCTATTTTGATTTCATACATATGAACTATTCATATTTCTCTTCATAGTAATATTGTTCTCATCTTTTATGGAAAACAATTAGTAGTGTATAAAAGTTCAATAACTTTATACAAATTTCAATTTTCACATATAACTGTCACCCTCCAATATCCTCATGAAGAAACAAGAGTGGCGATCTATTCCCTTGTTGTTGAACATGTAGAATGGGGACTCACTCTCTTAGATGCTTATCGGAAGGAGAAGGAGGGTCTTCCTAATGAAAATTGAAAGTAGGGTGTGGGAGATGCTGAAGGATGGCTGACAAAGGGTGTGTCAAACACTATAGGGAGGGAGACTAATGGATCATCATCTATTGGTGTGGTCAAGAGAACATCCACTAGGAGCCGGCTGGGATCATTGAAACACATCGTCCATGTAATTATTATCATTTAATCAAATAAAATTATCTTCATAAAATATATTTAAAAAATATTGTAGAAAGAATATTTAGAAGTGATAACTTATACACAGTAATGACAAAAAATATACATAGTTATGATAATGGATGAAAACGAATATAACATAAGTGGTTGATAAAATAATGGATGAAAGTACATAAAATCATTTTTTCCATCAATAATGTCATTTTTATTCTCCATCAATACTTCATCTACTACATCTATCCTTGAAAACTAATAATTTCAATATCATGATGGAAAAATATTTTTATTTCTTGTTACTAATGGGATTCAATGTTAGTTGAAAAATATTTCACTTCATCACCAATATCATAAAATTATCTTTGTTTTAGGTGAAGAAAGACACTCCACCATTCATCCATGACATATTCCATATAATATACCATTTTTCAGGATGATAAGATATACGGATCATGTAATTGATGGAAACCAACACCCATCAAGAAATATATCCTCCCAGAATTATATTGTAAGAAAAAACTTTTAATAACCCTAGAAATATTTACCCACTTTCATTGGAATAAAACAACTGAAAATTTTGTGGTATTTTAATTTGATAATATTAGTCAATTTTCCATTATATTCAAATTCATTAAATATAAATATACCACTATTCTATGTTTCTAAACCCTATTCATGATAAACTACAAGAAAACTAAATCCATTTCCATTGTAAGCCTTAAATTTTCTAGCCTATTTTAGAGGAACTTGAGCTAGAAGCTTCAAATCTTATGATGACTTAGCTCAAGTATCAATACTCATAATATACATATGGTAATATACAATATTATATTTAAAAAATATATTTCAACATAATATTCGTATTGATTGAAATATTTATGAACTTATATGATGTTCAAACCATTATAAAATCTCCTCATTAAAATCTTTTTTATATCTTTCTCTTTTCATGTTAGGCCTCGTATACGTCTCTTTTTTCGTATCTTCATATCTTCAATAAATTGATCTACAATTTCACTATTTAGTATCACATATCAATGTTCCTGTAATAATTATTTTTCTCTCAGTGTAATATTTTAGATCCTCCCAACCAATCTTCCAATATTAAAAAATATTTTTTATTTCCCATGTAGTTGAGATTGAGTCGATGTGTCATCAACATGTCCAACATGATTAAATCTTGTCTCAATATCATACATTTATCTAGAGAAAAAGGTAAGACACTCCGTTAATAAATGTATTTGAGAAATAGATCCTTTGGTTCAATATTTATTTCACTATTATTTCAAATGGTCATGAAATTTATGAAATAAAATAAATAAAACATAATTATATATTTAAGTAAGTGAAGAGAATTTTTTACTTAATATAAAAAACATAAAAATAAAGTTCCTCTCAATTTTATAAATCTATCAATCATGTATGGGCCTCTTAATTTAGTTTCCTCAACCGCATGCACAATAAAATGCATCATGACAATAAAAAACGATGGAGAAAAGATCATCTCTATTGCAAAAAGTTTTAATAAAAATATCTACTGAAGGATTTCATGCTCAGGTGGTTGTAGAGTTTTATCACATAATTGTCTAAAAATTGTTCAAAATAAGAATATAACTATTGTAATTTTTGAAGTAAGAATGTACGCAATACCAATAGAAGTACCTGTTGTAACAAAATATGTGAATCATTTCTTTTCAATCCACGTGACCTACAATGATTTAACTCAACACATCTTGATATGTTAATTGAATATACATCAGATACCTTAATGTGTTTTTAAATTTGAAGGGATATATCTTTATCCCCATTTTTCATTGATAAAATTTCTAGATATTACCATATACTCTCAACTGGCGATAGATCGTGCTTTATGTTCATTCTTTGTAAGTCCTTCAGAGCATTGAGGTTGTGTATAGATTTTTTTTCTCATTAACCAATGTAAAATAAAATTCTCATGAAAAATCTTCTCAATAGGCATAACATCAATATTAATCAAAAAAAACTAAATTAACAATACATAAATTTAAAGAATTTAATTTTTTCTACCATTTTTTTGTTCCAATTTCACATGAGGATGAACTTTGAACTTATTTCACACTATCATTCAAATAATACACCTTCCCAAATTCTGTTTCAACATTCCCAAATTATGCCAATATTTCAGAACCCACTAACAACTTTAATGGAGGTCCATGATAAATGGAATTATTGAATTTTGACTTGTAGAATTGAAATCTATGATATACATCAAGAAATATTAAATGAAACAATAAGCCCTATTTTTTTATAAGGTAGTTTTATTGGCTCAAAATAAAAGTTACAAATCAGAAAATCCAAACCTTCATATGTGTTCCAACCAGATGAGTTCCCATGTCCAAGGAATCCACTAATGGTCCAAATTATATTAGTATGCAATTTGAACACCATTCTAAAAGATTCATCATATGTCTCAATACTTTTTCCCCATAACACTTTAATCCTTCAATAATAGGCTTCAAGTACAAATGAATATCATTAAAAAATATTTATTTTTGATTAATAATCATTGAAATGATAAAATACATTTTTTGAATACACATCCATGAAGGTAAATTGTAAGCGATCAAGAAAACTGGCCAAATTCTATAATTGGTTCTCAAAGTCCCAAATGGGTTGGATCCATCAACATCGCATCTCGATCACACATTACATGGATAAAATGATAAATTTAGATGTAATGAATAAATTTTTTCTATGATTATGAATCTATTGGATGTCGCAATAACTCATCATTGTTTTTATCTATAGAATTCCACTTCATGTGATCGGAGGTTTTCAATGACATGAATTTTCTTTTCAAATGAGGTTATAAATGGATGTAACATAAACCACAACATTTATGTTATTTTTATTATTATTTATAGTGGCATATTTACTTAGCCATCCTACATCACCCATTCATTTCCATTTAGAATAATAACAATTTTTTGAAATGATATCTTTTTGAATAATCCCCCTAATAAAGTATAGAATCATTGGGAAAATCATGTATTTTTTTATAATTCATACCAATCATGTTAAAAACATTTTTCAATTCATAAAAATAATCACGGATCTTAGTTTATAGAATGTATGGTGAAAAAATTCAAATATCATGGAAATCACATCATTGTTAATTCAACAAAACAATTTAATGCAATAAATCTTTATAAAGAGGTATTTTGAATATTTCAAACATCCACCATACAGTTCTTGATTTCAATCATCAACTAAATCGTGAAATTTATTTTCCTTCTCAGTGAAGTTCACTCTTACATTAGACTCCACAAAATCAATAGGAGGATCTAATGATATGTTAAAATAATGATATGGTTGTCCTATTGTCCCAAAAATATCACTTGTCAATTTCAAATTTATAGCACCCACAATTTGTTTTTTTGAAAGGTTTTTTATGTTGATGTTGTTTTCTTGAAATGTTGAAAGCATCATTTATATGGTGTTTTATTTTATATCCAACCTTGATGATGTTCGGAACTCATTTTATTAATTGACATCAGTACCCAAACGTTCTGTAAGATTTGATTATCCTTTCTAACTCCAACAAAAATCTATAGAAGTAAAAAAGATTCAATATAAATTGTTCATAAACTTAATTTTTCTTAAACCATCATATAAATTTACATTTAGTACATGGGAATCTTATTTCACCATCAACAGATCGATTATAAATTCCATTATCTAAAAACATATCCAAACCCTTATCATACTGAGTTGTGTTCCTCAGTAATGTGATCCATCTTTAATTTATATTTATCACACTATATATAAAATTTTTTTAAAAAACTAAAACATGTTTTTGTTACTAAGTAGGAAAACTGATAAATGGAAGTACAAAAATCTAAGGAAAAAATCATACAATAATTAAGAAAACATCATTTCAAATTTTCCATGAAAATCATTTCTCAAACTGCACATTAAAAAACAATTTAAAAATCTATCTATTTCCATAAAATCACATTTGAATCCAAGACCCCCCACTTAAAAGGAATTCAACAAGAGTAAAGCACCCATTTTTCAGGACTAAACATTCACCTTTTATAAACATTTCATGTCACCATGAGACTTACGGTCTTAAATCCACCAAAACAATATAAAAGGAAAGTTTCCTTGAATTCCTAAAACATGCCTCTAAAACAACACACAAATATTTTAAATACAAAACTGGTGTCAAAAAACCATTAAAATAGTTAATTACAATTATAAAATCCACAGTGAATTTAACCAACCACTTGGAATGTGACCAAGTTCTATGAGAATTCATTAAATCCTTTGAAACAATTTAATGACCAAAATGGGAATTGATGCATCATATAAGGTTTATGCTAAGTATAAGGTACGAAATAAATAAAAATACTAGAATACTATTAGAAAATATAAACAGATACCTAGTCCTGACATAAGTGACCCTATAGGGAAGTTAATTGAAATATAAAAAATTTATATGGAATATAATAATAAAAATTCAATCCATACTAATACTTAGACAAGAAAATTACAAGAGATGACATATGGAACAAATGATTCACATTAATATTAATATAAAAAAGTATTAGAGAAGGAATATGAAGCAACTAATTCAAACTAGTAGTTTGAAAAAAATTTAGAATATTTCTAAAATAAGACCAATTAACATACTATTAGAAAACTAAAAAAGGATAAGATGTCTCATAGGTAATGTCTAATTCATACTAGTAAAATTAAAAATGAATAATAAGATATTTATTATGAAACAACCAATTAATACTCGTAGGAAAGTAAAAAAATGTATGAGATAAGGTAGAATGCATTAAAAATATAATAATATCTTGAAAAACATTATCTAATTCTAGGTATAAATAATACGAGTGCAAGAGGTTTTGGTTTCAGAAACAACAACATATTTTAATTCAACATTCTCAACATGTACAATAAGTTGAGTGGAACGTTTCATAATAAAAATAGCTATTACGCAATGGAATAAAACTATGAGATCACTTTAGTAAATGATGAGATATAGAATGCATAATGAATATATATTCTTTCAAAATTCACTATGCTTAACAATGCAGTATGCATGCCATGAAAGTATATGATATAAACAAAGGCTTGTAATTTAATTAATACATCATGATAAACATGAAAACCCAATGAATGTGTCACAAAAACAAATCATGTAACTATGAAGGGTTTAGATAAAACATTAACTAGTTTTAAACTCTTAGTCTCAATATGGTTCACCTCATTCTATGCCATTTCTAGGTTAACTCTCTCTATATGTGAGAGGATGAATGGGGAAACCTAATAATTTAATTGAAAACTTTGACTTTAAGGCCTTCGGAAGAAGATATATTTCACACAAAATCTATTCTCACTCACCAATAAAAGGATTCGAATTAGGTAAATACTATTGGAACATTAAGAGAACAAATCTAGGATGAAAAACTCTATGCTTATATTAGATTAACCTATGAAAAACCATTAAATCTGCTATTTTGGAACGAATTCAAGTGATTAGATGATTATATCATCGCTAGATTTTGTGAGAGACATAATAAAGTGAATATTGAAATCCCATACATGATAATTACGGGGGTAACCTATCTAGGATTTATCTGATGACCTCCTGGTGTGGATTTCTCATGGGAGAAGATGCTGGATAGGGAGAGGGAAAGGGAGAGGGCCTAGGGGGGATGAGGGAAAACTACAAATCTAGTGAGGGGGAGGGAGAGGTGGGATAAATATAAAATGGATCTCTTTGTGATGGTGAGGGAGAGGGTTTGTTAGGATCCTGGGAAACTATAATTCTCACGATGTCTCAAGATTGGGGTGCTCAGGGATGACCATAGCACCAATGGGGTCCTGGAGGGATCGGGGTATATTGAACCACCAACGAGGGGGGAAATGACAGAATTTCGGGTGATAGGTGAAATTATTTCATGGAATGGGAAAGTGTTATGGGGTTTTTGAGGTTTAGTGGGGGTGCTTGGGGGTGAAGGGTGGACCAAGAGAAAGGGGATCGAGAGAAAGAGAATTTTTTTAATAAATAGATAAAATTTAGAGGAAGATTTTAAAAAAACAATTCTAAATTATATCAATTTTTTATTGATAGTTTAATAAACTACAACTAAAGTATTAATATATGATAGTGATACATAAATAATGAATTGATCTAAAAATATCAGTAAGGAAATAAACATAGGGATAAATCATAGTTCATTAATTAGAAGACATAACATAATGAAATAAAAGGAATATCACATTAATAAACATATGGAATAATCGAATAAAGATCATGGAATCATGTGAACCTGGAAACATAGGATTGTGGTAGTAACATATAACAAGACATAAACATGAGTTGAGGAAAACATCTAAGAATATATCACATGGTGGGAAAAGTCTCATAATTTATTAAGTTTACTATTTATCCATACACATGACTTCTCATGAGACTAAACATTACCCAATTCATTGGATCACTACTTGGGTGCACCCATCAAGACATGTTCATACATACGTGTTCCACATAAATAATAAAATATAATGAATAAACATAAGGGTAACCCATTGAAATAAATGGGTATCGCAATCCTGTCATATGGCGTAACCAAAGGGCATATAATAATGGTATCCATGAAAGTATTGATTTAAATCATTATTAGAATTTAATAAATAATATATAATAGTATATCATGAATAAAATTTCCCTGGTAAAGTTATTACATGAACAATAGTGTTTGGAAAACTTTTGAAATGAGCCACTTTAGTGTAGTTTTAGGGAAACGAATTAAGAGTGTTTAAAGAGGATAATGGAATAATTACATGCATAAATCCATAAGATATTTTTTCATGATATAATGAGTAATTTTTTAAAAATAATGGTTCCTTAAAAAAAATTAGGGAGTTTACATAAAAATGTGTAAAAACTGGGGATGTTCCTTTTAATCATGCTTTCTTATCAGGGGAATTGAGAAGATAAACCTTTAAAACATGTAATTACCTATAATATAATGATGAATTGAACATGATAAATATTTTTAAAACATATAAATATAATTTAGGTGAATATTATAATAGTAAATAACAAAAAAACTAAGGTGAACCATGATAAAGCATAACCCAGAGAAAAAAATAGAGGTTTGGAGAGATCCCCTAACTTATATCTGAATGTGTTCTGAAATTGAACATAATGTCTTGAATAATAATATTAGATTCATTAATAATTTAATTAATAACCTCTTTGTGATATTTTTTATTTATTATAATTTCTTTAAGATAATTTATAGCCATTTTATGAGTTATAATTATTAATTCATTATTCCAAAAGCGTTCGTTTCATGGGTTTACATTTGGTTCCCCTGAAGATAATTATTGGAGTTATTATAAAATGAAATAAAAAATTTATAAGGGGAATGATTTGATATTTATATAATTTTCTATTTTTAAATGGTCCAACATATAATGTTTTTTTCCTTATATGAGAATGATTCATTTGATAAAATGTTAATGATAAACACTTAGTTTATTTTGGCAGTTTTTTGACAATCAAAAACTAGTTTTCTTATTATCTAATTATATATATATATTAGTTCCAAAACATGAAAAAATATATAATATAAATTTTAAAATCAGGTTTAACTATTATAATATTTTTATTACCAGTCTTAAAGGAGGTAATGGAAGTTAAGAAATCGCTATCCCTGAAGGTGGTGAATCAACATATCACAGATGATGTTTTTGTTTTTAAAATAAAAAGGATAAGAGAATATATTTAATGCTATATATTCCATTAACATAATAAAATTATTGTATATATATGACACAGGAGTTATCATTCTGTTTTAGATGGGGAGGTGAGGATAAGGCAGAAGAAAGAAAGAATTTAAATGAAAATGAGGAATTTACTTATTGAATATTGCCTCTTTGAGAAACTCCTTCAGTCACAAGAATTTGGTTTTTTTGAGACCCTAATCTTGTGGATGTCGGGAAGAGGATAGTTATGGTAATTGGGTATAATTTAGACAAGCTACATGGCTTTTGAGGTTTGAGTGGAAGGGCTGGTGGGGTTGTATTTATAGAGGGATGAGATGGGTGTTTTTTATTATTCTATTCATTAGTTTATTAGTTTGGCTCGAAACTATCAATCGTGTTGATTACTATGAACATGTAAAGTAACTAGAGGATTTTAGTTTGAGATAATGGTCCCATACATCATCCATGACTCAATCGTGACTCAAAAATTAATGTATCATCCTATAATGTTAAATACCATAGATTATTGTATTTTACTATTCAAAGAAAATTCATCCGTTTTAGAAAAATCCAAAAAGATTGACCTAACCATTTTTTGATGTGTATATTTTCAAAATTGAATCCATTTTATGAACGTAATTTTTTAAATATGATAATTTAATTTTTAATTGAAATCAAAATGTTTCTAAAAGATAATGATATAATTATTATTACCGATTTTCTGACACTTTGAAAAATCAATTAAGGTCACATAAATTTATTATATATTTATAATAAAAAAAAATTAATTTATAAATTTATTCTATGAGAATAAGTTTTATTTTAAATCATTATATTAATTATAAATCTATTAATAAAAATTTTTGTATCTCAAAAACACCAACACACAATTTATCATTTTTAAAACATTTATTTACATGCTCCATGATATAAATTATCATATTTTCATTTATAAGATTCCTAAATATTATTTTAACTTTCATATTTTTGGTTTCTATTATAACATCCAAACAACTATTCATAACATTCAGTTGATTATTCCAATGGTTAGGTTACTATTCCAACAGTATATGTTCCTTAATTTCTATAAATACAACATATTTATTTACCCCTCTTTTCACATATACTTTATCTCAATGTTATATGTATACTTTCTCATTCAAAATGATCATTATGATTTATTTATATAGCTTTTTTCATGTAGGAGGTTATTCTAGTGGGTTGATTATATCCAAAATTTCCCAATCCTATTATCTTATTTTCAATTTACTGTCCTTCTGTAATATTTGGAATTATTATTGGTTTTTTGGTTAATAAGGTATCATTATTCCATTATGGGAATAATTTGTCTAGTCGTTTTTATCTTCGGTGGGTTTTTATTATATATGAAAAAATTATAAGAGGATATATTTCATAGATAAAATTATGGTTCGTTACACAAAACACCAAGTCCAAATCAATGTGCCACATGACCTCATGTATACCTCCACATATGCAAGAGTTTACTGACTAGAATTATTGATTTATTATTGTGTGTGGGGAGACTATACCCTCATCATTATTTCATATGAAAAATAATAATAAATAATAAAATAGATAAATATTTAGAGTAACACGTGGAAATCCAAAAATGGCATACATTACATACAAATAAATATATCTCAATGTGGAAAGCCCAATAATGTAACAAGTGAATATAAATAAATAAATAAATAGTGGTTCTGTTGATGTCTATCCTAGTATGCCACAATCTCTATATTCCTTATCTCAGTAGTATGCCACATGTCCCTTTCACTTCATCGGATCCCTCATGAAATCTATAATCACACTAAAATCCATATATATTGTGTGAGTAAAAGACTCAGTAGGACATAACCAATATGTAATTACATAGTGTTATCGATTATAATAATGTATTAAATAAAAATAATTATCAATTCATGATATGTCTAAACATATTTTCCAATGATGAGCGTCCATTTTCTAACCATGTTTCAAAAAAAACCCAACTGTAATTTCTTCTACCCCATACAAGAAGATAACAAAAGTTGTATGTAGTGACCTAACAAGTAACTGGTTAAGTGTAATTGTTATACTGAAAACTCATGGAATTGCACCAGGTGTATGAAATATAACACATAGGAGTTCCTAATATATTTCATGAAACTTGTAGGAGTTCCCAATATACATCATGAAACTCAAAATGGTGCCTAATATTCCTCATACACCTCGAATGGGTGACTATCATATGTCATGAAAATTGATAGAGTGGCCATCATATGGAATGAACTCAAAGGAGTGCTTGGTATATGGAACAAAACATGAGGGAGTGCCTCATACACAAAGTCACATGGCATCATTGTATCTCTAAACTATGCTCAGGTCCATCGTCACCATCGTTTCTGGTCAAGCGCACAACCCATCTAAGGAATGACCATGTTGTGATGATCCACATGTCCTGAGAACCCAAAAAATACCTCCAAAAAATGTAACACACATAGATATATAAGTTATAATATATATGAAGATCATAACATCATGAGAAATAAAGTTGTAACACAAATAAAACATGTGACCATAACCCATCATGATAATAGCTACTCTAATATCACTCATAGAAACTGACATCACAAGAGCATCATGGGTTACAAACACACACCCATGTCATCCCAATAAATACCAGTATGAAATATTCCAAAAAAATAATCTTAATATGGAAACATGTTTCAAAGAAATCCCAATAGTTTAGAAAATTTATGTCTAAGGTATAATGATGATTGAGGAAAATGGTTGAAATTTTTGTTCAGTTGCACTACTACATCCTCATTTCCTTTGAAGAAAAGATTAGGATTGAATTTTTCCTCATTGTGATGAACCCAACGGCACCGATGATGAATTAATTCAATCAATATCAATATTGAAGATATAATTTGAGAAAAATTTATAATAATAATATTAGAGAAGGGGAAATAGATGGGAGAGACCCAAGATTATTAGTGGGAATTCCCCTTATACACTGAAAACAACCCCATCCCCTCCCCCTTATATATTTTTTTCAGTTCATCAATAATTTCCTCCATTTGACTTATTTATTATTCCATCACATTAATTATTTATCACTCCTCTTAGAGTCATGAACTTCCTATAAAAGTCATTGTATTCCTCATTATTTTTTTTTCAAATATCCACTTTAAAATATATTAAATAATTCATTAATATATATTAAATGGTCTTCCAGATATACACCCACAAATATATATTTCAACCGTGTATATAATCATTATATATAAACACATGCCTATATATTCTTATATACACCCAGATATGTATATTTACAAATATATTTATCCCACATATATACACACATTTTGAATTTTCCACAATCAAAAATAATTTTCCAAAATTTAAAAATAATAATAATAATGACAATTATTATTATTATTATTATTATTAAACATATCTCATAACGTACATCATTAATATTTCAAATATAACTCCCACTAAAATAAGATAATATTATTATCCACACAATTTCATTTATATGGCATAAGAAAGAATATCACTATTATTAACTAACATGAGGGTAAAAATTCACTCATGAGAAAACATTTCTTATTAATTAAGAAAATTCCAAAATAATTAATTACACATTTATATTTCCATTTTTTATTTATTTGACATAAATAATAATAATCATATAATTATTTTTATTCTAACATTTTATTTAACCAAACACCACATGTGTATAAAGGTTATGTTTTTTCTAGTGTAAACCCCATATTTCGAACCTAAAAGTGGTTTTAAATTTCTTATATGATATATTGTTCATGAGATACTTCAAATAAACAAAATTAATAAAAAAAAATTAAAGAAATTACCCTCATGTGAAATGTTACTGACAACCCGATGCACAAAACTTTTATGTCATACCAATGGTAAACAACATATCATGGAACTAATGATTCTCTCTGATTTATTTTATGAGACACCTTTCAGAATAAATTAAGTTATTTTGGAAAAATACTCTCCTCATGAAAAAATATAACTTGTATTTTTACTCTATCAGTGTTGAGTCTCTTTGGGCCATGGAATCAAGTGCTAACTTAGCGCCTCACTCCAAAAAATCATAGAATATTCCAAAGTGTTAATGGCGTTTTTACCATTACATAAATACATAAATCCTTTATGAAGAGATTTTTTTTGAAAAAATACATTTTTGCATAAAAATAGATATAAATAATAAAAAATATGGTTTTTATTAACATTAAAAACTGAGGATATTTCAATTATACAGTATATCCACTTTTATTTCCTGTAAAGTAACTCTAAAAGTTTTTTCCAAAAAACTCGGGCCATAGAACTAGAATATTAAAATCATGCCCTCTTGTATCTGAAATAAGAGTCAAATTAAGAATATAAATAGTTCATATTCATTCTATAAGATTACACAATGTTCACTGAGTATTCTACCCATAACATATTGTATAATTCTCTTATAATTAACTCTTGTATTGATCCTTTCACATTTGTCAAAGCCATCATATATACACTAACACAACAGAATTCTCAATTCAACTAATTTATTCCAATAATGATATATCAAAATAACATGAATATTTATATATATCATTCAAAAAGAAACTATCCGGAACAGATCTAAAAAATTAAGGTATTTAATTAAAGAACTATTATATAACACATAAACAAGTATATATATATGAAATTGAACCTACGTGTCTCTTCATGATTCATGAGTGCACCCAAAAATCTCATAAATCACATATCAAATCATATAAAACACCCCATGTGATTTTAATCAATGATTACAAAAAACATAATTTTAGTATTTATGAAAAGATGGAGGTCTACTATGCATTGCTAGATAGGCACTATCCTAGATTCTCTATCCGAGTCTCAACCATCTTATCTCCGGTATAACCTATTTTAACCCAAGTAAAGGAGAAAAAATTAATGAGTCTTGGTATCTAGTACCATTTTTAACATCCCAGCTCTAACCACTAAACTTTAATAGAGTTCCACGTGACCTCTTGCATGCCTCCGGATATGCAAGATGATGTCGACAAGTAGTGAGGTTTTAATTCCATTAGTTGGGAGACTATACCCTCATATTCATATCGTAGGAAAGATAATAATAAACAATATAATAAATAAACAAACAAATAATCAAGTGGAAATACACAAATGTATTACATGTAATGTAAATGAAGAAATTCTAATGTGGTAAGACAATATGGTAACAAGTGTAGGTAAATAAATAAATAAACAGTGCTATATAAGTGCACGTCCTAGTAAGACACCAAATCTAGGATTCTTATATCCGTATTCCACCACATGGACCTTTCCTTTCACTAGATACGTCATGAAATATAAAAGGGAATAAAAATTCACATGTATGTTGTGAGTAAAAAACTTATTAGGATGCCACCATTATTTCCTTACCTAGTGTTCTCAAGTATAGTAGTTTATTTCATAATAATTAAAATCAATGCATAACAGACATAAATATATAGTACAACACCAAGTATTTGTGTGATAACCAAGCTATCACAAACCCCTGACAGTACCCGATTCATCCCCATGTTAGAAGATAACAGAAGATATTAATGGTAACCTAACTAGCCACTAGTAAAGTGTAAATTTCACTCGTTAACCACATGGAATCATGCTTTTAGTATGGCATGAAACTCAAATGAGTTCTCAGTGTATGTAAAGAAACTCATAGGAATGCATGATATATGGAATGAAACTATAAGGAGTGCATGTTATGTCAAATGAACCTAAAAAGGGTTCCATTCATATGACATGACACTTGATGGAATTCCCATAAAAATAATGAGATGTCACCCAAACAATATGACCAAATAAGAACATTCTGGACCTGACTAATAAACTAACTAATATATAGAATGTGACTTTAGGATTTTCCTAATACAAATATCACCATGGAGTAATTATATATCAACCCTTTCCTTAGTTCCAACATCATCATCTTTTCAAGTCAAGCACAATCCCCCTCAAAGTGATGAATAATTCATGATGAACCACCTACACTAAGAAACCGAACAACACCTACAAACATGGTAACACACAAACACACACACATATATATTTATATATAATGTAGAATACACTTGGGGAGAATATCACCACGATAAATATATAAAAAAAATAGAAACATGTGATTAAAATCCAAGATGAAAAAAACTACTCTAATATTACTCGTGGAAACAAGCATCCCAACAGTCTCGCAGGATAGACACACCCCGACATGTGATCAAAATCAATCATGGTATCAAATATTCCAATATGTAAATCATAATATGGAAACTTGTTTAAAAGAGACCCCCAAAGCTAAAAAACTTCTTAACTAAGGTACAAAGATGATTGATGATAAGGGTTGACTTTTGAGTTTAATCACACTATTGAATCCTTACTTCCATAAAAAATCATGATTAAATTTCAAGTCATCGAGATGAACCAAACAAAATTAATGACACATAAATATGATCCAAATAATGAAATATATTTCAGATAGATGTTTTGAATATAAAAATAGAAAATAATTATAGAGAGGATAGAGATAGATGTGAGAGAGGCCTGAGGAGGAAGGGTGATTCCCCTTTTGAGATGTAAACATCCCCATTTCCCCCTTTTATATAGTTTTTCCAATTCATCAATTATTTCCCCATTTATCTTATTAATTAGTCCATAAAATTAATTATTTATCTGTCCTCTTCATGTAATGAACCACACATAAAATTTCATGGGATTCTTCATCCTTTTTTTCATCTCATTTTTTAAATATATTGAATAATACATTAATAAATATTTAAAATTCCCCCATATATACACCCATATATATATATATATATATCCCATATATATACACTCATTATATATACATACACACACCCAAATATACATATCTAAACCCACATATGTATATATATACATATATATTCATCGCATGTATGTATACACATTTTAAATTTTCCACACACAATAATTTTTATTATTAAATATCTCTCATAATTTCCACCAATAATTTTTCAAAAATAACGTTCCTTAAATATTGATATATTATTATTAAAATAACTATCATTGTGTCGCATAAGTAATAACATCACTATTATTACCTAACCTTCTAATAAAAATTTACCCATGGATAAATGTCACTCACTAGTTATATGAATTCGAATTTATTTAACTACATGTGAAAATTTCCATTTTTTCTATTTTAAACATAAAAATAATATTTTAATAATTATTACCCTTATGTGTGATTTAACCAAAAAGTTGATGCAAAAAAAATTATATTGCAACTATTGTAAAACTCCTTTTTTTTAACTAATGGTGGTCTTGAATTTCTCATATGATACATTTTTTGAGAGTTACTTCAATATTTAGTATAAAATTATAATAAAAATATTAATGAAATTATCCTAACAGATGATGTAACGACCCAATGTTTTTCAATGGAAATTCCCTTCTCATAAGTATGTCATAAAATCACATGAAAACACAACATAATGAACTATTAAGTTCTAAGTGACCTTTAAACAAAAGTTTTTCACTTCTATGTTTGGAATTTTAAAAATCCGGCATGCACGGTTGTAATCAGTAGGTTATTTGGAGTTTGATAAGGAAAACTTAATTTTTGGTGAATAGTAACCTTCCATAATGAATAGTAACATACCCTTATGAATATTGATATACCTTAATGAATAGTAACCTCACCTATGATGGTATAAAAATAATCTTCAAATTGGAAGTATGATATACCTATATTTTAGAATAAGTTAATGATTGTTTTAAAACTAGTTTTGATAATTAATTATTATTTTAATTAAATATTAAAATAATCATATTTTGAAAACTATTTTTGAAAAATAGACTTCATTTTTTTATTCTACACGTCGAAAAATGGTTAGGGTGAATTTTTGGGATTTTTCTGAAATACATGAATTTTTGATGAATAGTAGAATCTGATAATTCACAATAAATGCTAAATAATGGATTAATTGAGTCATCAATGATGTTCTGCTGATTTAAGCACACTTTTTTAGGTATCACATGATACAATAACTATCCTTGGTCATTTAATACTTACTATTTCTTATCTTGGGAAGATATGATAAATTAGTGATTATAATATTATGAAATCCCTCCTCTCCTCCACTATAAAAAACCCCCTTCACTCTCTCTTCTCTCCACTCCTCTCAAGCCTTGTTCCATTCCATTATTCTCCCCATATCTCCACCCAATGTCCTCCCCCACGTCCCTAATCTCTTATCCTCCTCAAAATACCAAAACCTCTCCCATTAAGAGGTCCTCGAATGAGGAAGGCTCAAGAGGTAAATTCCTCTTCCCAATTTCTTCTTTTCTTTTAAGTTCTTTTCTTTTTTATTTCTTTCCTCACCTCCCTTCACCATAATAGTATGATAAATCCAGTAACATACATGTACTTTAATTTCTTCATGCTTTTAGTTTATTTCATTATCTTCTCTCCTTTCCCCACCATTTTATTTGAAATAAATTAAAGCACCGTTTGAGATGTGCAAATTTAGCACATTCAAGGACGACGATTTATCAATTTCTAGAATTATCTTTAATTCTATTCATTAAACAATTTATGTTATGGTTGAACCAGATTATTATATATGTAATATATCCTATTTTTGGTTCTTTAATCCATTGGTAAAAATGGAATTAAGTTATAATGAAAAACACATTCTTCATAATCAAATCCACCGATTAACAAAGACAGTTATCACTATGGTTATATATACAATAATTCAACTTCACTATAAGTAACCAAATTAAATATAAAACCATTTATTCTCCTGGATATGACCTAAAGAATAAAACATCAATTATGGAAAACCACTCTCATCTTTAATATAATCCAAACTTGAATATAAGTGAACCGGTCTTTTAAAGCCAAGTAAACAAACAAGCCCGAGCAATGAAATTGAACCTTGTAACTTATAAAAAAGGATTTGAATGAACTAAAAGGGTTATAATAAATAAATTTAATATGTAAGAGTTTCTGTACTTATTAATTAATAAAACTAATTTGTTTATTCAGGTCTTTAATAACAGGTGGAGAACACCAACGGATTTAAGGTAAGGGATCCTCCCCTTTTCTCTCTTAATAAAGATTGTTATCTATGCTATGCCTTTTTGTGTAATAACAGGTTATGGGGTATGTTTATAAACATTTTACATAGATACCTAATGTTTTATAAGTGATGATAAACCCCTTATATCTCTCATAAATCCCTCTTAGTTACACGCAATACCATGTCGATAAACCATAATGGATTCGACCCGAACTTCCTTTATTCCTTCTGGTTGCTCTATGTTTCTTTTTACCAAAATATAGTTTTCCTTTCATTTTATTTAGAAAATAAAAATTATGTTTATATGCTCCAAAATAATGTTCTAAGATCCACCTCTCACTCTCTTTTGGGGATATACATGATTTTATATGAAGCTATCCTCGATACTTCCCAATAAGCACAGTCGATTTAAAGGAACTTCCCGAAATTTTACCCAATTTCTAGTGCACTCTATATTATATTTTAAGACATCATTAGCTTGGTCAATTAAGTATTATTTATTATTAAAACCTTCTTTTTTCAATTCTAGTTTGATATAAATTAATTTCTTCTTTACTATTTTAAAATCACTATATTATTTTCATTAAAACTGCACAAAAATGTTTTAATGCTAATGTCTCTCAAATACATTTCTTATGTGATGTCACTTATATTTGTTACCACCTACAATTTTTCATGCCTATATAACCTTATTAATGTCCAATTAATGTTCTAATATCTTTCTTTCATTGATACTTTCATGATTCACTCATTGGTTATGCTTTATGTCATGATTGTGGTACCCAATTCTCTCCATGGGTAACCTTATGTTTATGAACAATTGATTATGTATGATTACTCATGTGGAAAGAAGATTTATGTGGTAAGAATATTTATGTGGAAAGAATATCCATGAAAATTTTGAGATGGGTGCGCCCAGATAGCGCTCTAATGCATTGGGTAAGGATAAGTCTCATGAGATACGATGTGAAATCGGATTGGCGGTTAGCCTTGACCCTTACTGAAATGGGAAACGAGATTGGTGGTTAGCCTTGACCCGTAATAAAGAAATATTTTATGATTCTACCACATTTATATGATTCCAAATTTGTATGATCCCATGCTTATATTAAATGTTTTTTTAAGTTTCATGCTTTGCATATTATTATGGAATCCCTCTTAACTCATGTGCTTTAGATGTATCCTTATGTTCATTCCCTTACTGGGTTTTTTAGCTCATCCCTTTGTTCATGTGTTCCCCAGGGTACCCAATGCAGATATAAGAGCTCAAAGGAGGTTATAAGATCTTAATAGAGATTAAATAAAGAATTTTTCCCCCATGTTTTATGTTATATGTACCTAGTCTTCCAATACACTAGACTTAATGATCCTTTGCTGGTACTTGGATGATTAATTATGCTTAAAATCCTGAAAGGATTTATGTAAAAGGCTCGGGTATCTATAGTTGGTATCAGAGGATGGTCTAGTTATTTTTGGAGATTAGGAATAGATCTCCTCGGTGAGAACCTTAAGGATTAGACTAAGTATAAGAATACAGTCATAAATTTTGGTGACTGTAGAGTAAGTGGTTTATCAACCAAATACATCCTTGTATGGATATGAGCAGGTAGAGGCGGCTCTGGCACAGATGTATCTAAGGGTAAAACTTTAAAACACCTCTTTGAGATAAACTTGAATGAGACCTGGTGCTTGATAACAGGCCTTTCTGCACTCTTGGTTACGACACTCACGAGGGATATGCTTTGGTAGATTCACAAGCTTAGTACAAACCATTATTAAGGAAAAAGAAGAAGCCCATAATAATATAAGTTAAGAAATAGATTGAGGATATCCTATATATAAACCTAAGGAATCACAATTCAGGATATACATATTCTTTATAAGTTCATACTTTTATGTTCAATGTTTATTTTTAACCTCAATAGCTAAGTATTAAAGACCTCTAATTATAAGTTCTTTTTCTTGGTTAATGGTGGAAAATAGAAAAACATGTTCCAACAACCAATGTGATAGGCAATGTGATGATTGTCCTAATGACATGCATGATGTGAATGAAGCGGGTGCTCAAAAATTCATGGAAGTACTTGCTCAACTAGCTCGAGTTATGAATAATAACATGAATCAGGTGGAAGGTCCCCCTCCTCATGGAAAGAGCAAGTTGTCGTAGAATCCTTCATGCGGCAAAGGCCTCCCAGGTTTAGCGGGTCTTATGATCCTCTCCTCGTAGAACAATGGATTAAGTCCATTGAAAAGATTTTCTCTATCCTCCATTGCTCGGATAAAGAGAAAGTTGTACTGGTAGTCTATCGTTTTGATGGGGAAGCTGATCAGTGGTAGACACTGATCAAGAATACAAAGTCCCAAGAAGAAATTGATTCCATAGGTTGGAAGGAATTCAAGAGAATGTTTTTCAACAAATATTTTCCTCGAACCCTCCGTCTCTAGATGGAAAGAGAGTTCCTTGGACTCAAGCAGAAGGAAGATGATTCCATCGGGGTGTATGAAGAGAACTTTACAAGGCTTTCAAGATACGCATCTGGATTTGTCATGAACACCAAAAACAAGTTGGATCTATTCTTTAGTGGACTAAAGCAGAGTATACGAAAGGTATTGATGATTCAAGACTTCAACAGTTATGAGAAGATTTTAAATTTTCCCTCATGGTTGAAATGGGGATTAGAGACTCTCTGTGGTCCCATGGGCCTAGTGACAAGAAGCAGAAAATGGAGAAAAACATGGGTGGTTCATAAAAAATACAATTATGGAAAGAAGCCTCACTTCACCCTTTGCAAAAATTGTGGGAAGAAGAATCTTGGTGACTGTCTCAAGGGAACCAAGAATTTCTTCAAATGCAGAAAGTTTCATTATCTGGCCAAGAACTACGAAAGGGATATAAAAACTCCTGCTAATGTTGGAGAAGAAAAGAAGGTTCATATCAACACTCAACCAATAGTGCAGTGTTATAACTGCAAGGAGCTTGGGCATTATGCGAACAATTTCCCAAAGTTGAGTATTGTTGGAGGCAATCAGAAATAACCTCCAAGGAAAAAAATAAGGGCTTATGATATCACTACTGCTGAGTTAGAGCCAAAAAATGATGTGGTGATGGGTACTCCTGATATTCATTCAAGAATAGCGGACATACTATTTGATTCTGGTTCTATGCATTCTTTCATATCATGAAAGTTTAGTCGAACTATTAAAACACCACCTACAAATTTGGAGGAAAAGTTATCTGTGAGAATAGAGAATGGAGAAATTATTGCATCCATGGTTTATAACTCCTCCCCGGTTAATGTTTGTGGACTAAAACTCCCATAAAATCTTTTCATGCTTCCTTTAGTGGAGGTCGACGATATCTTGGGTATGGATTGGCTAACTTTGTACATGGGAAAAATCAATTATTGGGAAAGGAAGATCACTTTTCACATCCCGATGCATCCTATGATTCTTTACAAGTTTAAGGAAGAAGATGAGTCTCCATTAGAATCTTCATCTCAAGTTTGGATACTTCTTCCCTGTGAAAATTCATTGTAGCTCAAATGATTGGAAAAAGGATAGAAACATTCTTGAAGACATACCCAATGTGAAGGATTACACTGATGTATTCCCTGAAGAGTTTCTTGGTCTTCCACCTGACCTAGAGGTTGAGTTCTCAATTGAACTTATCCCTAGATCTCTTCCAATCTCAGAGGAACCTTATAGAATTGCCTCCATAGATCTAGATGAGCTGAAGAAGCAGTTACAAGAGAATACATAGAAGGGTTTTATACACTTGAGTGCTTCACTGTGGGGTTCTCCAGTCCTCTTCGTCAAGAAGTATGATAGATCAATCTACCTCTGCATTTATTATTGTGAGCTCAATAATATCACTATATAGAACAAGTATCCCCTTCAACAGATAGATGAATTGTTCGATCAGCTTCATGGGGCCCGTTATTTCTCTAAGGTGGACCTTCAGTTGGTATATTACCAACTAAAGGTGAGGAAGGAAGATATTCCCAAGACTGCCCTTCAAATGAGGTGTGGTCACTATGAGTTCATAGTGATGCCCTTAGGACTCACTAATGCTCCAAAAATTTTCATGGATTTAATAAATAAAGTTTTTAAAGATTACCTTGAAATATTTTTGGTGACCTTTATTGATGATATTCTGATATACTCTATGATAAAGGAGGAACATGAGGGGAATTTGGAAACTGTGTTAAAGACTTTGCGGAAAGAGAATTTGAATGAATAGTATTGTAACTATGAGTTCTGGTTGGAGGAAGTATTATTCTTGGTGCATGTTGTCACCAGGAAAGGGATATCTATAAACCCTTCCAAGACGAAGGCAATTGAAGAGAGGCTGAGGAAAACTTCTATAATAATGGTGCACAGATTTTTTGGTCTAGCTGGGTATTATTGATGATTCATGAAGAACATTTCATGATATTCAAAAATAATGATCAAGCTGACACGAAAGGGAGTTATGTTTGTCTAGACATAAGAATGTGAAGATTTTTTTAAAGAGTTGGAAAATACGTTTATCACTGTTTCGTTACTCACACTCCCTTCAAGTGGAGAACTCTTTGTGGTGTATAGTGATGCTTCTAACAAAGGATTAGGTTGGGTGCTAATGAAAAATGATAAAGTGATAGCCTAAGCCTTAAAGTAGTTGAATATCCATGTGTAAAACTATCCCATGCATGATCTGGAGTTGGCGGCTGTGATATTTTCTTTGAAAATATAGTGGAATTATCACTATGGGTATAAATTTGAGATATATACTAACTACAAGAGTCTCAAATATATATTCACACAGAAGGATCTTAATATGCGCCAGCGAATATGGATAGAGCTCTTCAAGGATTATGACTGCTCAATCCACTACCATCCCTTTAGAGACCCGTACTTGACGTACATGGACATTACATTACTTTTGTGGAATACTTAATACATAACAAAAAGAGACGCCTAAGGACTGTAATAGTTTAGTGTCTTTGGAGACTCAGAATATAATCTTCAAATCGTGGTGAAAGATCTTCAACATCTCCCATAAAGATCTTCCCCTTTCGTTTTCTTATGTAAAACCATTCTTTATATCCTTGTGAAAAGAAAACATAAAAAGGGTGAGCTCAAATTCTGAGAAAGGGTTGACATAGGTAATATAAAAAATCAATAAACATTTGAATGCAAAAACCTGGACATAAAATCTAAACATAAAAAATGTGAGCAACGACATAAATCTTGGAAGTACGTAAGGAATATATCATAAAGGAACATCAATCATGATAAAATAGAGTGGGAATAAAACATGTAATTGTGTCATACAATAAGCACATGTTATGATATCCATAGTAGTCAAGGAATTACTGCCAAGACCATCTTAGTGGACAAAGTCCCTTACTGAATCGAGTTCACTCGTCATTCGAGTCCTGTATCACTGAACTGGATTAACCTGCCATTCCATCCATGTCTATATCATGAGATATAAATCCTTACCCAATGCATTTTAGGGATATATAGGTCCCACCCATCTTATAATGAAATCATTCTTACTCGTGCCACAAAATAAACATACGTCATTCATAATAACCCAACAAATAAAATGGGTTTCATAAACATCTTCAAATCATCATATAATCCATATAAAAGAAATGGATATCATTTAATCATAAGAAAAAACAAACCATGTAAATAATAGAGATATTATACTTTAAACATAATCATACTTAATAATTTCATATTATACGGAATATAGTTTTCACAAAAAACATGAAATGAATTCTTGAGGAAAATATCCTATCTTCTTCCAAATCATTTTCTTTTCTCAAAATGCCATGAAATTTTAAAAGAAAAGAATTTTGTTGAGAATAGTATTGAAATTTTCTAAATTAATATTCAAGGATATAAGGCCTTATGAAACCGTAAATATCCATTCATGCTGTATCCGTTAAAAAAACATTCTCCTCGTACTTTTGTAGGAAAAGTCAAAAAGTTCCTCGTATGGTAAACAAAAGAAAGATTCCTTCCATAACACAATGTAAAATCTAATTAGGGGTAAAAATGACATTAAAAATACATGTAATAATATTAAACACTTTATGAAAAACATTTTTATGGTCATGGATGAAAAATATAACAACAGTAAATACTTGCGTATAAGCAATCTCAGATAAAAATGAGATTGCAAACTTTTCCTTTACCTTAGGTCTGATATTATTCGTACATATCCAATCCTCCTGTATAATGATTTAAATAATGTCATTTACTTATCAAATAATCATATTCATAGTTATGATATCATATATGTTTCACTTATGTCTTTATATTACCCGTTCTTTTGTAAATTCCATGTTAAAGCAGCGTTTTGGGTAAAATCGTTTTATTTATCGTAGGTGTTTGGACTTGTTGTTCATGATATTATTATTAATTAAATCCTGATTTACTTACTTAAATGATGTAAATATTTATTTATATATCATATATTTTCATTATATATATATATAATAGATAGATGAATGAAATGAAATACACCATTCATGGAGACAATAGGTTGTATGTACGCATGAATGATGTTTTCCTTTCCTTATTGACTTGAATGGAAGTAAGTATATGAAATATATATATATATATACATAATTAAAATAACTTTATTATCTAAAATATTTCATCATTATTCATTATATATACTTTATAATCATTCTTGAATGGTTAACATGGAGAACGAATCTCATCGCGTCGTGGAGACGGTAATCCGTACGTACGCACGAGTGATGATATCATTCACATAATTATTGAATGGAATTGGAGTGGATGATATAATATCTCAGAATTATTATGATGTTATAATAACCATATATATTTATTCTTTACACCATTATACCCGTCCAAGTAAGGTGGTGGTGGAAAAACAGATTACACCACGGCGTGGAGATGGTATTTTGTACGTACGCACGCGCGGTGATTTCATTTTCCATAGGATGGATAGAAGGTGAAATGGGATTGTTTCATATTTATAATAGAATATCAGTATTATATTTATACTGATGCTATTACATTATAATGAAACAACTAATGAAGAATAAGTTGAAGAAGAAATAAACTAGAATGAATCGGTAGAAGAGATTACCTCTTCTTCGACGCACCTCTTTTAAACTTCTTCTTAGGGCTCTAGAGTTGGTCTTTTGAGGATACTAGAACCCCTATTATGTTTCTATGGAAGTTTTTAAGGTGAATGGGTTGGGTTGTATGATCTTGAAGGCTCAAAAGTTTGTAAAGAGAAGAGAGAGCAGGTTCCCTTTTATAAGGGAGGAGAGGGGCATCTTAGGAAAAACTTAAAATATTATATTATAATAAAGTCATATTCGGTTTATAATGGCTGAAAAGTGACTTATTTCTAAGCTAAAGTGGGTATGGGTCGAAATAATCTCAACCAATAGGTTTTAGACAATTCTAGGTTACTATTTTAACCTTCTCATTTAGATTTAACTCTAAGTTAAATAATTTAACTTTTATCGTGTCTTCTTGCTTTCATACACTATATGGTTGATAAACATACTATAAACTACCAATCGAACCCCAAGTGGTTCATTATAAATATATACAACCTTATCTAAGTCATTTGGACGAACATTATATTTTTAGGAATATAATATCAATTAATAATATAATATTTGTTTTAAAAACTATTTTATGTCATTTTTTACACTATTTGGTAATTGATTTTTGTGAAAATCATAAGAGAATTATTAGTTATAAAAATTTAATTAAATCAATACTATCATGTCATTTTAACCTAGAAAATTTCTATAATTCCTAAAAAGTCTCAAATTACATTTATTTGGGTATTTATAACCTCAATTATGTTAATATTTCATTAATAAGGTAATTACTGCATCATCATTGTGTCATAAGTAAATTAAATTATTTAATGTCTAAATATTATAAATAAAATACCATTATGTATAAAAATCCTTTTATCTCTCTAATGAATATTTATAGTAGAATTTATCTTCTGTATAACCCCATATTAAAAATATTACAGTTATTAAACGTTGATTTTGACTCTTTTAACTCTTCTTTTTATTAAAAAATAATAAATGTCATAATCTAATCCAAGTGGACCTAAATTATAATATTATATTCCTAAGGTTTTTTTGGTCTAATTACACTTATCCAATAGAACCAGGACATGTGTTGGGGTAATAATAATATCATTTTTACCCTTAATTATCTGATTTACTTTTAACTATGGTAAATAAAAATAAAAAGTTACTATTCACCAAAAATTATTTTCTTCTCATTGAACCACATTTTACTTACTGATATCAACCGTGTCTCTCATAATTTTTAAATTCCAATCATAGAAGCAGTAAAATTAAGTTTTATACAAATTTGAAAAATCTCCTTGGAGGTGGGTAAAAGACTGTGAAAAGTTCAACAAAATTTTTATATATCTAAAATTATTATAAAATGACTCCAATGAATTACATTTAACTTATATAGGTATTATGTATCAATTTTTACCGAAAATGCATTTAAATAAAAAAAATTATTTAAATAAAAAGTCAGTTTTAACCAAGAACTCATTGTTTTCACTATTCATCAAAAATTGAATGTTTTCAGAAAAATATCAAAAATTCACCCTTGGATAATTTTGATATTCCAAATCCAACAATGAATTCCATTTTGAAAGATAAAATTTTTAAAATTTCAAAATGTGGGAATTACTATTCATAACGGCTACTTCATAAAAATATTATAGTAATATCTCATTTAGTGAAACCCGATATTCTGTATAACACACACTATCAAGGAAGGTTGCTTCTAGCATGCAACACAAGCCTAGAATAGTGTTTGCGTATACAATAATCTAATATGGTGTTGCGTATAGCACAAGCTAATCTTGGTGTAGCGTACAACACAAGACATCAAAGTAATTAAAATAATATTTCACATAAAATCTCAGGGTGTTACATTCTACCCCCCTAAAATGAATTTCACCCTCAAAATTCGTCAAGGTTATAACTAGTTTACTACTTAAAGTTTCTTTCATAGAAACCCACATGGTAAAAAGAAATACTAAAACTTCATTTTAAAAAAGGAAAGTTGGAATCATAACGGTCACCCAAAGTAACTCTGCACTAGGTTTCCACATAGGACAAAATAGGTGAAAATATGGATATGGAAGAGAAATCTAACCATCAAGTTCTGGTGGAGAGTGGTAGGAAACATGGCTATGAAAAATCCATCAATCACAAATCCATAAATTTTTAATGATTTAAGGTACAAACTAATTCATTAGGTATGAGGGTACTAGGACAACGTTTTTAGTTCTCAAGATCATTTCCTTAATGTTGAAGAATTTTTGAATTAAAAGAAGTACTTATTTGATTTTGGTACAACCTCACTGTTGTTCGTGCCTTGAAAAATTTCCACTTCATCTCTTAAATAAATGAAGTTTAATTTTTCATTCGTGAAGTGTTAGTAGATCATGTGATAGAATGATAGGTCATTCCATCTATTTCTATTGTAAAAAGTTTAGCACAATTTATTAAATATACATATGTCCATATATGCTAAGATTAATCGTATATGGTTGTTAAATGGACTTATACTTCATCTATAATAACACTTAATAAAATAAAACTAGTTTCTACTAACCAGGGACTTCATGTAGGCCTGTGATAAAGGTATGTTGCACTTCGATTCTGGGTTTGATTCATGCATCCTTGTCCGACGCGACGGGTTGTCGCTCGTCCTACGGGTTGTTCTTTTTCAAAAACTATACTATTATAAAATAACAAAATGTTCAAGTCTTAAACAATACTATCCGATGTATAATTTAATCTATTCCAATCTTTAGTTTTATCCAAAATACTTTTGTCCAATCTCCTAGTATAAATAAAACAATTACTAGAAAGGTCATCTACCAAGCATTGAATACAATCATTTATCGCATGTATATCGTAAGATATATATCTTGTTGGTCACACTACAAACATGTGAAATCCTTAATCATGTATTCTTTTGAAAAATTTATACCCATTTAACCTTAGTGAAAACATGAATGTTGTCAAAAGTTAACTCTTTCCACATACCAAAATCCAAAAATTATGTATACTCAAACCATGATATCACTTTATAATTATACCAGTAATGAGCTCATTAATACTAGAAAACATCTCATTATCTCCTTATCCTTTCATTGTACACATATCATCTACCATCCAAAAATATTTTAATAACCTTTCATGGTTACCAGTACCATTCATCATATACATTAAAAAACTCAAGGATAGATAACAATGTAACAATCCTTAGATTTTTCTTTATTCAATAGTACCATACATAATTCTTGATAAACATACATTCATTCCACTGCCTTCTTAAACCACTGACTGAGCTTCATCATTTCATTCATCTCATATATCATTTTTAGTCTCTCCATCATCATCCACATAAATACTACCCATATGACCATGCTGATTCTCTTCATGATATTTTCCCTTAGGGCATTGGTTTTCATAATTCCAGTACATTCCACATTTAAAACATTTAACCGTTTTTGATTTCTTAGAAATAACATTATCCTTGTCCATGGTGTTAACTGAACCTTTTTCTTTACAATTCTTGGCTTTGTGTTCTTCTTTTCCACACCCAAATCATCTTCCAGTTCCTTTGAAACATTCTCCCGGATGCCTCTTCCCATGTGATTTACATGAGGGAAATTGATGATTCTTTCCTCTATGATAATCATGAAACTCAATCTTTCTCTTATTAGCTAAGTCGAGATACAACCCAAATTTGAGATTGTTGATCATATTATGAGATTTCTGATTAGTCATAATAATGATATGTGGACTTCTAGATCCAATTTCATTTGATTTCTTTTGAATAATATCATTCCATTTTCCATCATATCCTCCATTATCATGAATCTTCCTCTTTCCACCCATTTTCTAAAACCCAAAAATAATAGTGTGAGAGGAAAAAATCATTATTAAGGGGGATTACATTCAATATCTAACATCTTAGGTTAAATTATAAGATATTTACCATAATTCTAGGGCTATAACCTATACTTATACATAACCTTAGGGACATCCCTAGACATACCTTAAAAATATCTCTAGGGATTTCACTAATGTTTTCGCATCCTAGTTTCCAAAGGTTAACTAAACTGTTCCACTGATACCAACTGTAGTAACCCGTACATGACGTACATGGAAATTATATTACTTTTGCGGAATACTTAATACATAACAAAAACAGACACCCAAGTACCGTAACCATTTAGTGTCTTTGGAAACTCGGAACATAATCTTCTAATCGTGGTGAAAGATCTTCAACATCTCCCATAAAGATATTCCCCCTTTTTCTTACCTAAAACCTTTCTTTATATCTTGGGGAAAATAAACCATAAAAATGGTGAGCTCAAATGCTCAGTAAGGGTAAACATAGGGAACGTAAAACAATCCATAAACATTTGAATGCAAAAACATGAACATAAAATCTAAACATCAAAAATTTGAGCAATGACATAAATCTTGGAAGTATATAAAGAATATATGATAAAGGAACATCAATCATGATAAAATATCATCGGAATAAAAATTTTAATTTTGGAATACATTAAGAACATGTTATTATTTCCATAGTATCTAAGGCATTGATGCCAAGACCATCTAAGTGGACAAAGTCCCTTAATGAATCGAGTTCACTCCTCATTCCAGTCCTGTATCACTGAACCAGATTAACTTGTCATTCCAGCCATGTCTATCTCATGAGATATAAATATTTACCCAATTCATTCAAGGGAGATATAGTTCCCACCCATATCATAATGAAATCAATCTTACTTGTTCCACACAATAATCATACATCATTCATAATAACCAAACAAATAAAATGGGTTTCATAAACATCATCCCATCATCAAATAATCCTTATAAAAGAAATGGATAACATATAATCACAAGAACAATCCATCCATCTAAATAATGGAGACATTATACTTGAAACATAATCATACTTAATAATTTCATCTTAGATGGAAAATAGTTTTGACAAAACACTTGAAATTAATTCTTGTCTAAAATATCCTTTCTTCTTCAAAATCATTTTCATTTCTCAAAATGCCATGAGATATTACAAGAAAAGAATTTTGTTGAAAATAATATTGAAATTTTGCAAAGGAATATTCATGGAAATAATTAATTATGAAGCTGTAAAAATCCATTCACACCGTATAAGTTAAAAAACATTTTCCTCGTACTTTTGCCGGAAAAGTCAAAAGTTCCTCGTATGGTAAAAAAAAGTTTCCTTCCATAACACAATGTAAAAGTAAAATAGGGGTAATAATGACTTTAAACATACATTTAATAATATTAAACACTTTATTGAAAACATGTTTATGGAAATGGGTGAAAAATATAACCCCAGTAAATACTAACGTATAAGCAATCTCATATAAAAATAAGATTGAAAAATTATCCCTTACCTTAGGTCTGATATGCTTCGTACGTATCCTAACCTCCTGTATAATGATTTAAATAATGTCATTGACCTATTAAATAATCATATTCATTGTTATGATATCATATATGGTTCACTTATGACTTTATATTACCTGTTCTTTTGTAAATTCCATGTTAAAGCAGTGTTTTGGGTAAAATCGTTTTATTTATTGTACGTGTTTGGACTTGTTGTTCATGATATTATTATTACATATATCATTATTTACTTACATAAAGAATTTAAATAGTGATTTATATATCATATATATTCAGTATATATATATATATATATGATAGATAGATGAATGAAATGAAATACACCTTTCATGGAGATGGTAGGCAGTACATACGCATGAACGCTGTTTTCCTTTCCTTATTTACTTAAATGGAAGTAAGTAGATGAAATATATATATTCATAAATATAGTAGAATTATTATTTCATATATTTAATTATTATTCATTATATATACTTTATAATTATTCTTCAATGGTTAACATGTTGAATGAATCTCATCGTGTCGTGGAGACGAAATCTGTACGTACGCACGAGCGAAGATATCATTCCCATAATTATTGAATGGAATTGGATTGGGAGATATAATATCTAAGAATTAGTATGATGTTATAATAACCATATATAGTTATTCTTTACACAATTATACCAATCCAAGTAATGTGGCGGTGTAAAACAGATTACACCACGGCGTGGAGACGGTATTCTGTACATACGCACGCGCGGTGATTTCATTTTCCATAGGATGGATAGAAGGTGAAATGGGGTTTTTTCATATTTATAATAACATATCAGTATATTAGTGATACTTATGTTATTACTTTATAATGAAACAACTAAATAAGAAGAAGTTGAAAGGAAAGAAACTTGAAAGAATCGGTTGAAGAGATTACCTCTTCTTCGACGCACAACTTTTAAACATCCACTTAGGGCACTAGAGTAGGTCTTTTGAGGAGCGAATAAACTATATTATGTTTATATGGAAGTTTATAAGGGAAATGGGAAGGGTTTTGTCGATATTGATGGCTCAAAATTGTGTAAAAAGAAGATGGAGGGGGTGCCCTTTTATAAGGGAGGAGAGGGGAATCTTAGGAAAAACTTAAAATATTATTTTATAATAAAGTCATATTCAGTTTATAATGAATACAATGTAACTTATTTATAAGATAAAGTGGGAATGGGTATAAATACTCCCAACCAATAGGTTTTAGACAAGTTTAGGTTACTATTTTAACCTTATCATTTAGATTTAACACTAAGTTAAATAATTTAACTTTTACCGTGTCTTCTTGTTTTCTTACACTATATGGTTAATAAACATACTATAAACTGCCAATATAACTCCATGTGGTTCATTATTAATATATATAACTTTATATAATTAATTTTTCATAACCTTAAATTTTTAAGAATAGAATATCAATTAATAATATAATATTTGTTTTAAAACTATTTTATGTCAATTTTAGGACTATTTGGTAATTGATTTTTGTGAAAATCATAAGAGTGTGATTAGTTCAAAAAAAAGTTAATTTAATCAATAATAACATGTCATATTAACCTATTAAATTAGTACAATTTATAAAAAGTCTCAAATTACATTAATATGGGTATTTATAACATCAATTATGATAATATTTCATTAATAAGGTAATTACTGCATCATCATTGTGTCCAAAATAACTTATATTATTTAATGTCTAAAAATTATAAATAAAATACCATTATGTAGGAAATCGTATTACCATTCTAATGAATATTTATAGTCGATTTTTATCTTAAGTATAACCCTATATTAAAAATGTTTTAGTTATTGAACATTGATTTTAACTCTTTTAACTCTTCTTTGAGTTAAATAATAATAAATGTCCTAATCTAATTCAAGTGGACATAAATGATAATATTATATTCCTAAGGTTGTTTTTGGTCGAATTACACTTATTCAATAGAATTAGGACGTTTTTTAAGGCAATAATAATATCATTTTTACCATTAATTAGCCTATTTACTTTTAACCGTGGTAAATAAAAGTAAAAAGTTATTATTCACAAAAAATTATTTTCTTCTCATTGAACCACATTTTACTTACTAATATCAACTGTGTCTCTCAGATTTTCGAAATTCCATTCACAGAAGTGGTAAAAATATGTTTTATGCAAATTTGCAAATTCTCCGATGAGGTGGGTAAAATACGGTGAAAAGTTAAATAAAATTTTTATATATCTAAAATTATTATAAAATGACTCCAATGAATTACATTGAACTTATATAGGTATTATGTATCAATTTTTACATAAAATAAATTTAAATAAAATAATTAATTATTTAAATAAAAAGTCGGTTTTAACCGATAAATCAGTGTTTTCACTATTCAACAAAAATTTAATGTTTTCCGAAAAATACCGAAAATTCACCCTAGGCTAATTTCGATATTCGAAATCCAAAAATGAAGTCCATTTTGAAATATAAGATTATAAAATTTCAAAAATTGATTATTGCAATTCATAGCGGCTAGTTAATAATAATATTATAGCAATACCTCATTTAGTGAAACTCGGTATTGCGTATAACACATGTTATTGAAGGAGGTTTCTTCTAGCGAGCAACACAAGCCTAGAATATTTTTTACGTATAATTTAAGCTAATATGGTGTTGCATATAGCACAAGCTATTCTTGGTGTAGCATACAACACAGGACATCAAAGTAATTAAAATAATATTTCTCATAAAATCGCAGGGTGTTATAATCCTGGTAAGGCAAACAAGGTGGAGGTTGCGATAGTAGAAAGGATCCTGCATCTTTATCAATTATGGGAATTGAAAATGATCTGATCTTATTATATTTGCAAAGCATGGACGTGGAAATCATTAATGAAGGAACATAATCAATCATTTCTCAAAGGATTGATCAACCATCCCTCTTGGAGAAAATAAAGGATGCTCAAAGAAAGGAATTGGAAATTCAGAAAAGGGTAGAAGATTTTAAAAATGGGAAATCCTCCAATTTTAAAATTGATGAAGAAGGTGTTGTAAGATTTGGGAAATGATTATGTGTACCATCTGATCCAGAGATAAATAAGGAGCTATTGAATGATTTAGATATCTCAACCTTCTCTATCCACCTATGAAGCACAAATATGTGTCGAGATCTCCGAGAAAACATTTGGTGGGACAATATTAAAAGGGAGATTGTCGAATATACGTGAAAGTTCCTCGTATATCAGCAAGTTAAGGCTGAGAGACAAAATTTTAAGGGGATGATGCAACCATTATCCATAACAGCATGGAAGTGGCAGAATATTACCATGGACTTTGTCACTGGACATCCAAATACATCTAGAGCAAACAATGCTACATGGGTCATTGTGGATCATCTTACGAAGACATCTCACATTATTTCGGTTAGAGAGTACTTCTCATTGGATCAACTTATACGGGTTCACATCAAAGAAGTGGTAAGGGTCCATGGAGTACCACTATCTATTGTATCCGACCATGATCTGAGATTCACCTCGATGTTCTGGAAAAGTCTCCAGCCTGCTCTGAGCACTGAATTGAACTTCAGTACGACCTATCATCCTCAAACTGATGTCTAATCTGAGCGAAATATTCAGACATTGGAAGACATGTGGAGAGCCTATCCAATGGAATTCAAAGGAGGATGGGACCAACATCTTCCATTGGTTGAATTCTCCTACAACAATAGTTTCCACTCAAGCATCTGAATGACACCATATGAAGCCCTTTATGGGAAAAGGTGTAGAACACCGGCATGTTGGGATGAAGTTGGTGAGCGTAATCTATTAGGACCTGAAATGGTCGAAGAAATTGTGGAGAATGTAAAAACCATTCAGCAGCATATCAAGGCATCCCAAAGTTGACATAAGAGTTATGCAGATAACCATCGACGAGACCTTGAGATAAATGTTGGAGACATGGTATTTCTACATATATCCCCATGGAATAAGGTCATGAGGTTTGGAAAGAATGGTAGGTTAAGTCCTAGGTACATCGGCCCCTTTGAGATCCTTGATCGAGTCAGAGATGTGGCCTATCAACTGGCACTTCTACATACCATGTCAAAAGTACATGATGTCTTTAGTGTATTCCTCTTAAGGAATTACATACTAGAACCTTATCAAGTACTCTATTTGGAGTTGGTATAGTTGGAGGATGATCTCTCTTATAATGAGTAGCCAGTGAAGATCTTGTATCATATAGAAAAAGTTCTACACAACAAGACAACTCATCTGGTAAAGTTACTATGGAGAAATCATAAGTACGAAGAGACAACATGATAATTGGAGGAAGAAATGATGGAAAGGTACCCACACCTATTTTTGGATTATAATGTAAAATGAAATTTCGAGGGAAAAGTTTCATAAGGGGGGAAGAATGTAACGACCCAGTGTTTTACAATGGAAATTCCCTTCTCACAAGTATTTTATAAAATCACATAAAAACACTACATAATGAACTACTAAGTTCTATGTGACATTTAAACATCAGTTCATCACTTTTGTGTTTGGAATTTCGATAATCCGCCATACACGATTGTAATCAGAAAGTTATTTGGAGTCCGATAAAGAAAACATAATTTTTGGTGAATAGTAACCTACCCTAATGAATAGTAACATACCCTTTAGAATAGTGATATACCCTAATTAATAGTAACCTCACCTATGGGGGTATAAAAATAATATTCAATTTGGAAGTACGATATACCTATATTTTAGAATAATTTAATTAATGTTTTAAAATTAGTTTTAATAATAAATTATTATTTTAATTGAATATTAAAATAATCATATTTCGAAAATTATTTTTGAAAAATGGAGTTCATTTTTTTGATTCTACACGTCATAAAATGGTTAGGGTGAATTTTTGAGTTTTTTCTGAAATACTTGAATTTTTTATGAATAGTAAAATCTGATAATTCACAATAAATGCTAAATAATGGATTAATTGAGTCATAAATGATGTTCTTCTGATGTAAGACCACTTGGTACGGGATCACATGATAAAATCACTCTTCTTGGTCATGGAATACTTACTATTCCTTGTCTTGGGAGGAAATGATAAATTAATGATTATAATGTTATGAAATCCCTCCTCTCCACTATAAAAACCCCCTTCACTCCCTCTTCTCCCCACTCCTCTCAAGCCTTGTTTCTTGCCATTATTATGCCCAAATCTTTCCACATGGTCATCCCCCACGTCCAAAATCTCTTATCCTCCTCAAAATACCAAAACCTCTCTCTTTAATAGGTCCTCAAAGGAGGAAGTCTCAAGAGGTAAATTCCTCTTCCCAATTTCTTCTTTTCTTTTAAGTTATTTTCTTTTTTATTTCTTTCCTCACCTCCCTAATACATAATAGTATGATAAATCCAGTAAAATACATGTACTATAATTTCTTCATACTATTATTGTATTTCATTTTCTTCCCTCCTTTCCATACCCTTTTATTTGAATCAAATTAAAGCACCGTTTGAGATGTGCTAATTTAAAACAATCAAGGACAACGGTTTATCAATTTCTATTATTATCATTAATTCTGGTCATGGAACCATTTGTGTTATGGTTGAAATAGATTATTATATATGTATTATATCATATTTTTTGTTTTTTAATCCTTTGGTACAAATGGAATTAAGTTATAAAGAAAAACAAATTCTTTGAAATCAAATCCACTGATTAACAAAAACAGTTATCACTGTGGTTATATATATAATAATTCGACATAACTCTGAGTAACCTAATTAAATTTGAAACCAAGTAATCTCCTCAATATTAAATAAATAATATAACTTAAATTCTGTACATCCACTTTAATCTTTCAGATAATCCAAACATGAATATAAGTGAACTAATCTTTTAAAGCCAAGTAAACAAACGAGCCCGAACAATGAAATTGAACCTTGTAACTAATCAAAAAGGATTTGAGTTAACTAAAAATAGTAAAAATAAATAAATTTAATATATATGAGGTTCTGTAATTATTAGTTAATAAGCCTAATTTTTTTATTCAGGTCATTAATAACAAGTGGACAACACCGACAGGTTTAAGGTAAGGGATCCTCCCCTTTTCACTCTTAATCAAGATTATTCTCAATGCTATGCCTTTTTGTGTAAAACCAAGTGATGAGGTATGTTTATACACCTTCCCCACACTTCCCTAATGTTTTATAAGTGATGATAGACCCCTCATATCTCTCATAAATCCCTCTTTGTTACACCTGATACCATACCGATAAAACATAATGAATTCTACCCAAACTTCCTTTATTCTATCGGGTTGCTCTATCTTTCTTTTTACCAAAATATAGTTGTCTTTTCTTTTTATGTAGAAATTCAAAATTATATTTATATGCTCCAAACTCATGTTCTAAGATCCATATCTCACTCTCTTTTGGGTATATTCATTCTTTTAATTGAATCTCTCCTCGATACTTCCCAATAAGCAGACTCATTTTAAAGGAACTTCCGGAACTTTTACCCAATTTCATGTGAACTCTATATTTTGTTTTAATAAATAATTATCCTTTTAAATTATTTATTTTTTATTATTAAAACCTTATTGGTTCAATTCTGGGTTGATATAAAATAATTTCTTCTTTACTATTTTTAAATATCTATAGATTTTCCTTAAAACCGCAAAAAAATATTTTAATGTTTATGTCTCTCAAATACATTTCTTATGTGATATCACTTCTATTTGTTACCACCTACCATTTTTTAGGCCTATATAACCTTATGAACGTCCATGTATGTTCTAATCCCTTTCATTCATGGACACTTTCCTAATACACTCATTGGTTATGCTTTATGTCATGATTGTGGTACCCAATTCTCTCCATGGATAACCTTATGTTTATGAACAATTGATTGTATATGATTACTCATGTGGAAATATGATTTATGTGGTAAGAATATATATGTGGCAAGAATATTCTGAAAATTTTGAGATGGGTGTGCCCAGATAGTGCTCTAATTCATTGGGTAAGGATAAGTCTCATGGGATGTGATGTGAAACGGGATTGGCGGTTAGCCTTGACCCATATAGAAATGGGAAACGGGATTGGCAGTTAGCATTGACCCGTAATAAAGAAATGTTTTGTGATTCTGCCACATTTATATGATTTCTTTTTTATATTATCCCATTCTTATATTAAATGTTTTTATACGTTTCATTCATTAGATATCATTATGTCATGCCTCCTAACTCTTCTTCATGAGATGTATCCTTATATCCATTCCCTTACTCGGCTTTTTAGCTCATCCCTTTGTTCATGTGTTTCCCAAGGTTCCCTATGCAGATGTAAGGGCTCAAAGTAAGTTATAATCTCTTTATGGAGATTAAATAAAGATGTTTTTCCCCATGTTTTATATTATATGTACCTAGTCTTCCAAGACACTAGACTTAACGATCCTTGGCTTATACTCTGATGATTAATTTTTCGTAAAATCATGAAAGGTTTTATGTAAAAGGATCGGGTCACTATATGTGATATTACCAAAAAACCAACATTAACAAATATTATATTGTGTTGATGGTTAAACCAACGTCTTAGACCTCACAATATTCTTGAATTTCCCATATGGGACATAGTTCAGGCGAAATTCCATTATTTTTTGAAAAAAAAGTGTGTGGGTGATAAAATATATCTAATATTATTATTCTATTAGCATCGAGGTTGTATGGGCTCTGCAATCCAATGATAAATCATCACCTAACTCTAAAAAATTATTCTATTTTACAAATTTTTAATTGATGTTTTACCATTATGTAGAGCATTTAAATCCTTTATTATGTGATGTGTATTGAAAAAAATAAGTTTTCACAGAATAATAAACATAAATTATTAATAAATATGGATTTTTTTATAATTAAAAATTGAGGATATTACAATAATCATGTGCCATGAAAATTTAACATAATATCAAAATCAATGTACTAAGAGAAAGAACTAATAAAATATTTCAAGGTTATTTGAATATACATTCCTAAAATAATGGAAGAAGCTAACCACCTCCCATAACATATCAGACTTGGTCTGACAACCCATATAACATTTTAAGCTTGGGATACTACCAATGTATTCTTTTTTCCTTGGGATATAACCCACGTTCACTTTTGGCCCTAGGCTATTACCCATGTAGCATTTTAACTTGGGATACTACCCATGTACCCTTTTGGTTTGGGATACTACTCATGTACCCTTTTAGGGTCAACATATATGAGACCTTTTCCAATTAATTAAAGGAATATAATAGACCAAATTATCTTATATAGATAAACCATACATATGTGTGACTTTTGAACATGAAAATTTTCATAATCCCATCCGTTCTTGATTAAACTATGATAAATAAACGGGTTTCAGGAAGACTTTAATAACATATTATCATAATACACATTAAAAAATAAGTAGGATAGAATCAATAGATATTTTTTCCCAAGAATCATATAAAATATTAAAGGATGTTGAGATCGATGAAAAAACACTTTTTGAAGAGTATTAGAACCATTCTTTGAAAAATAAGAAAAAATATTTTTACTTTTAATAAATTTTATTTTAATAATAAATACATTATAAAATAATGAGAATTTAAATTACTATGGGAAACCATGAAAACATGAAGATATAGTTTCACAAATAAAAATAGAGGCAAACAAAGTAAAATTCATTGATGTTGATAATGTTTACAAATATATTTGTTTCAAAATTTTGTGAATAAGGTCAAAGTTTGAAGAAATCAATCATACCGTAAAATTTAAAAGAATATAAATTTTTTAAAAAATAAAACTCATTTCAGAATCACCATAATAAATATTACACGTACAGATAATTAAATCAATTTAAAACTTAAGTAATATGGATGTATTGGATAAATATTCAAAACTAAAAACAAAATATTATTTTAGCTCCACTTGCTAACATACCTTTGGTTAAATTATGAACCAAAGTGGGAATAAATGGTATTAAAGCATGTAAACCCAAAAATAAGTGCAGGATAATAAAATATATGGGGTGTTTTATATAAAGAGCATAAAATTACTCTTAGTTAAATATTAAACATAAATAATCACAATAATAAAGTGAGTTAGAAAATAAACACTTGTGGATTGGGTAAATTCTTAATCAAATTCCATTGAAAGAGAACACCAAATACAGAATTTTAAATAAAATGAATTTAATGAAATGTATGATAATAAAAATCTAGGTTCCATATATACACCATGGAAAAGAAAACAACTTGTAAATATGAGGCATATCTCAATCAATAGAAAATTAAATTGAGAAAACCCTTGCCCATACTCCCGACACCCATAAAAGCACTTTAATAATATATATTATAAAAATAACCATATTAATAAAATTATTCATATTAATTACCCTTTTTATCATTAACTTATATTCATTTATCACATGTATATTTTTTATTTATTGTTTATTTTCAACATCAGATGTTTTTATTTTTTGTTATTACATACAAGTTTTACAATAGAGATCTCAGTCCTCATTCCATGATACCATGTTCATAATTAAAATATTATTAAAGGTAGTGTACTAACTTTATTCAATGGTTTATTTAGTCACATTTTTATTTTATGGAAGTTATGGGTATTTTTCATCCGAATGGAATCCATTGTGAGCTTGATTTGGGTAATTTACTGATAATAATGGATTAGTTTTTAATGATACTTTATAATGATCATCATTATAGAATAATATTAATGAAATTAATAAATCTTTCATATTATATACAACCATTATTAATGTCTTTATACATATTCATTATGTAAATAATGATGTTGGAATACCATCATTTAGGTAGGTGGTTGAATTGACCCAAGTAAGAAAATGTTATACTATTGAATAATTAAGATTATAGTGTTATATAATAGTAATATAATTTTCTTATAATAATAATATTTTTAATATATCATTATTATAGTGTGTAATTATATTTAGACATATTTAATATACAAAATTATTTGAAAAATTAATTGATGAACTAGGTACTTAATTTGATGAATTCACTCTTTCTCAGAATGTGTTCCTTCATAATGTTGGATTTAGGATTCCTTCTTGAAACTGTATTATATATTATTTATAAGAAGTATGATGTGAAGGAAAAATGGTTTGGGTTTGAAGATATTTTAAAATGAAAAGAGTAGTTTGGGAGGGGTATAATAGGGGAATTTTAATTGGGATCTTTAAGTTTCATTTCGGTAAATTCTCATTTATTAATGTATTAGGTTATCATTTTAAAAGGATGCTAGATTCAAAGTGGAAACATAATGAATTTGGGAAAGGTTTTGGTTTATAAATTCCTCATATACACATTTATAGATAGTTTTTTGACATTTTTTGTATATACTATTCAATTTATCCCTTTTTTATCTTACTTCACCATTATAGTGGTAGCAGAGTTTTTACCTCAGTAAATTATTTTTATGAATAAAAATGAAATTAACTTCTTTGCGTAATTTTAAATAATAGTTATAAATTTTTAATCCATTTAATTTAATTTATAAGGATAGAAATTTCATATTTTAAATGAAAATAAAAAATATATAGGTAAAACAGTTTTTGTAGAAAAATTAATATTTAAACATTATGTGTTCATAATATTATTTCATATCAATTACTAATTAAATATTTGAAAATATATTTTATTATAAATTTAAGCATTAGATAATTTTTATCATTAAAAGATGATCAATTTAATTTATTAAGATAAAAATACCGAACACTTAAGAACAATTGTTTGGTAAATATCCCATGTTTAACATTAAATGAATTTTAGTGAATCAACATAAAATTAATTATTTATCTCCAAAAAGATTAATTTATCAATAAATTAGAATATTTATTATATTATTATAGATACATAAAAAAGCAATTAATAATTATTATTATAATATATTGCAACTAAATATATATATAATATTCTAATTAAGATTTATACTTTTTGTTTCATTATTTATCATTTGAGAATTATATAATTTTTAATTTGTTACTAAAAATTTCACAACATAAATATAGATATTTGATATTTTCATTCCCAATGACCATATTTATAAAGATCATATTTCTAATATACATATTTCTAACAAAAATAATTTTAATTTCCATATATGTAACAATCAAATTTAATACCTATATATGAACTTATAGTCATTATTATAATCCTTCGTAATATTTATTTACTTCTCTATCAACATGACTATTATATTTATTATTAATATAATTATTTATATATTTTTAATAAAGGTGTTTATCATGATGATAAACCATGAGAATAATGATTTTATGTTCATGGTATTTTTACTTTTAGATTTATTACCCTTATAATTTTCTTAAGGATGTTTCATATTTAATTCTCATAATGTATTAATTTTTATCATTTATTATAGTATTTGATCTCAAAAAATGTATCATTGATCTTTTTCTATTAGTGTGGCATGTCAAATGGGATATTCAACATAATATTTATTTAAATGAAAACTCATACCAAAATCTTGGGTTGTTTCAAGTATAATTTAAAATCATTATAAGACATACCTCAACAAAATCAAATAAGAGATTGTTATCAAGAGAAATGTGAAAGGTTATAATAGTTAGAGGAACTAATTAATGATTCATCTAAACATATTCATCAACAATATATTAATAGGACAAACATTATTTAATTGTCATTTATGTTTCGGTTAACACTATCTTCAATTGATTCTGACTAGAATATAACTTACCGCTAGAAATCACATGGTATGTAAAGATATCTACCAGTGCTTATATATAGTTTATTAGCCCTTATGCATGGTTGAATGTAGATTATGTATCCTAGATGATCTCTATACACTTCTTGAGTTCCAAAATTCATTAACAAGAAATTTTAATAAATTCCTCCCTCAAACTTATGGTGCCCACTCAATATCCAAAAACCCACTAGAAAAATTAAGCTAACAACATAAAGAAGCCGATCAATAATTTTTATGGGTTATTTATCAAATCCTAAAAATCCTTGATCTTGACTAAGAAAATAAAAATCCTATAAAATCTTAAACACTACCCTAATCCCATGTATAGTGTCCCTAACTTGGATACCTAACTAAATCCTATATCACATCCCCACTAACCCAAAGGGAGTTAATTAATTATCGAGGGAAAGAGACTAGAATTGTTGGTCTCAATATGATCAAGTTGAAAAATTTACCCACAATTTATTTAAATACATTTCATAATCTAATCCTACTAGACATTCGAAATGAATAGTTCATATATTAGATATTCTCAATAACAATTGCTTGCCATTTGAAATTCCTGTTCTCATTAAATACCTAGTTGAACCACATAGGTATATAAAAAAATTCACAAGTTTAATTAAATGAAATTCAAAAAAGTGTATTCCAACATGTACAAATTGAAAATAATAAATTGCTGATCCAAAAAGTGTCAAAGAAACAAATAATAATAGGAAATTAGCTAAAACATCCACTGATAAACAAATTTTCAAATCAATCACTATGGTGGGGTCGGAACCAAATCTTATTCATGTATAAACAATTCAAAAACAATAAAAAAATCAAAGATCCTATTTTTATTTGAAATATAGTAATGGAGGACCTGAATGACCACCTGGGTGTACATGATGGTTCTGGGAAATAGCAATCACTAGAGAATAACAAATGATGACTCGAAATATAGAGTGATAAATGATTGTATGTAAAAACCTCTCCAATGTTTTAAATATATTTATAGAAAAATTTATTTTTATAAAAATATCAAGAAATGATAGCAATCCGTTGTGATGTACTAGTAAGAAATTTTCATATAAAGTGTTAGAAATATAATTTATGCAAGATGTTTTATCAAAATAATATATTCCCAGTTTCATCAACAAAACCTTTTTAGATATATTATAAGCATCTATGAAGGGTACATGTCCACCATATAGGGATTTTCCATCTATGATGTCTTACCAAACCTATCCTCTATTGTAGGAAACATATATATATATATATCAAAATATATGATTGTGCTTATGTGTATTAACAATCTTCCCCTCTAATAAGACACCCTCGCCTCATAGGGAGGAACTATGAATATATATTTTTGTTATCTTTCCGAAGGAGGTCACAGACATCATCCTCAAGAATAATTTTATATATATCATCCCCACGCATATGGCCACTCATATTCTCCTAGGAAGGAATGTAAAAACACATGCCGACAGACACACACACACACACATCCATAATCTTTTATATATATAAATAACTCCCCTATATAAGGAGTCTCTCTCTTTATAATGATAAATTGATCATACACGCACACATACATATCTTCATGTGTGGATACTACACAAGTGTTATGGTGGAACAAGAAAAACTAGGTTTAAACACCTCTATATAAAATGCATAGAATAAACCAATACTATCAATATATAACATTATAAATAGAAACCACTATGAATTTAAATCATATCATTACTAATTTTTTTGGTATAGTTGTAGCACCTGATTGATTTTATGAAATATTTTCTCTAAATAATTTTAATTTTCCAAGAGATTTCATTGCACACAATCATGAGTTTAATTGAACCATGAGATACCATTAGTATAAAATGACCATTTTATCCAAGTTTTTTGGTTAGCAGGAATAAATATTATTATCTTATAAAAATGAATGGTGAATTATTCCGCTACCAATTATTTATGAAAAATATAAATCAATTATATATATATATATTTATTAATAATTTGAGTGAATTACTATTAGTAAATAAATTAAATGAAATATATATGTTATATAATTAATAAAATGTTTTTTATATTCTTCCAATAGTTACTTTTTTCATACGGTATGAATAGACCGTATTTTATGTATAAAAACCAATATTTTTAAGAGGATAATTTTACACATTTTAATGGAGAACCCCTTTTAAATTAAAATTTGGAAACTTAATAATTTTTATATGATATCATTAACCCATACATTGAAATCGGGATATAAAAATTTATATTACAAGAATTTCGAATATTTTTTTGATAAATTTCAAATTTTGATAAATAGTAAAAATACACTAAATTTTAATTAAAAACAACTTTTTTCATTGAAATAATTTATACTGTAATATTATAATATTGAATGGTTTTAAAGTATAAATATAATATATTTTTATCATCCAATATAATTTATTTCATTAGTATTATTTTTACATTTAATTCAGATGTAAAAAGATTTCAATCATTTGCAACGTTTTGAATTTTAAAACTCATTCTCTCTTTCCGAAAAACGGGTTAATTTCAAATTAGTTAGGGAAAATTATGTGTTTTTAATTTTCAAAATAGGATTCCATATTTGTAATCAATGTTTCCAAATTATGTAAATATCTTTATTTTGTTTTTGGTCATTATGATTATTAACTTCGGTAATTTTTAATAATATTTTAGAAGGTTATATTAGGTAATTAAGGGTACTAATACTGTTTTAATATTACACTAAAACTTGTATTGAAAACATTTAATGAGTTTAATTGACATAAATTATCCTTGGTTCGAAATGGTTTCCTCTGGAAGAAAATTTGATGAGATTAGGACATTTAATTTAATTTGTCTTACAAAGATTTTAATAACTTTATCATTTTTATATAAGGTTATATAGAAGATAAATAAGATTATAAATACTAATTTGTAATAGAAAATGTTTTTCTTTATCATGGTATTTTAATTTCTATTTTTACTAAACAAATAATTACTTTAAAGACGTATAAATTGATTATGTAAAAATTAATTAATTGATGAGTAATCAATAAAACAATATTTATTAAAATACTAATAACCATCAAAAGACCAAAAAATGTGACCAAATCCTATCGGTTGAAAATATATCGACCTCAACCATCAATTCAGAGAGTAAGTGACCGTTTTCATCCTTATATAATAGATTGTGACACTTATATTATTTTATTTAAAGTTATGTTAGTGTTGTTATATAAGTATTTAATAAGTATAGTATTTTAATGATTGGATTTTCCTTGAGATAAATTTAACTAAAAATATTATTTTGAAATATAGTATATTTATATTCATCATATTATTTTATTTTAAATTTTTATTTAAGTAAAAATTATTTTATATAATTACACTATATTGATGTATTAATGTCATGAACCAGCCTGTGTACCCTGGTAACCCGATAACTGAGCCAACCCTGACATAGCCTGAAGGGCATTCCTTATCCCCATGGGTCGGTGACTAGCACCTGGCATCATACAACATACAAGTGGGAATGATTTTTCCACAAGAATGCGGAAGTAAGAGTAAATCAAATAGTATACATAACAAAAGAAACTCCACTGGGAGTGATGTACCAGAATACAAAGAGGAATAAAGTGCCAAAGTACAACAACCCAAGTACTAATGATGGGAAAATCATCCCCAAGGTCTCTAAGGAAACATTTAACCAAGACTAAAGATCAACAGCTGGATCCACCTCCAAGAGGTCCCTTCCCATTCCTCGATCCTGGAAGAAGAAATTCTACAAAAACCCAAAGGAAAAAGTAGGGTGTGAGCCTAATCCCAGTAGGGTATCACCAAAGATTCTATAACAGATTCCAAACATAGATTATCCAAAGAAACTTTTTCCACTTTCAAGTAAACAGATTTGGAAAATCAAGAGAATATTCTAACAAAATATGTTATACTTTTTCAAATGATGGAAAAATCAATTTAAACAAAGGTTTTACAAATGATGGAACATTTCTGAAACAATGGCTTAAGAAAAAAAATTTATATAAAATAGTTTATATAAATTCATCAAGCATGTAAGGAAATTCAAAATCATTGGCATACATTTATATCTCAAATATAAATTAATAAGCGAGCAACATTTTCATCTGCCAAAAGGTACCATAATAATAACCAGTTATAGGATTCTTCACTCTCTATTTGAACTCAGCAAAATGTGCATACACACATCCCTATGACAATGTCCAAAGGAGACTTGTCACCAACCCGTCGGAGATGTGACCCACCGCAAGTATGTTTTATAACGTTGTTGTAGAGTAGAGTGTATCCAAATAACTCACTAACTACCTAAGGATTGTATTCTCTCTTACATGGTGGGTGAAATATTTTAAGAATGATCAAAATACGATCAATCCCATTCTTCCATTTCAAAAGTTCCAATTTCATTCCATTTAAAACCAAAATAGGTTTTATTCAAAACATTCCTCTTTAACAAGATAAAACAAATGGGTTTCTATCAAATCATTTTAATCCATTTTCATAAGTTTGAGATCCATTCAAAACCAATTCCATCATTACACATTTCATTTCTACTATTAAATTCAACAATTTAATTGAAAAAATTTCCATCAAATCCACAATTTAAATTAAACAAATTAAATCGACCAATTTTCCCTAACTACACCCAATTCAATAGAATTGGGTTTTTTTCCAAATTTTCATGCCAAAACCATTTCAAATATCTCAGTTCAGTGAAATATTGTTTTTATCAATATAATTGAAAGAAACGTGAGCAATTGAATTCAAATAAATAATTGAAATAAATCAAGCAATGGAAGGATAATAAATTTGGAAATTTGGGACTTAACCACCTACCTTGAAGGTTTTGAACATGACCACAATGGTCGAGAATGCTCAAGAAAAACAGTTTTCTTCTTTAAGAACCCACCTTAGATCTCTTCTCCTGGAAAGATCAAGACCAAATATCATCAAATCTGGTACCACACACTTAGATCTACCCACAACGGGTGTGGATCCAAGGAACCAAGGGAAGAAGAGAAGTAGATCTAAGTAGATCTAAGAAACCAATCAAGAAAGATGAAGAAAGATCACATGCCTTGAGAATCCAGCTTTGATTCACCAAGAGGAGCGTTTAGATCACCTCCGGAATGATGGGAGAACCCTCTCTGACCTTAGGAGAAGATAAATACCGAGTTAGGGCTGCTAAGGAGGAAAAACAAGGCACATAGAGGAAAAACTAAGCGAGATCCACAATTTAAGGATCTCATTTAAGTGACCTCCTGGTTTGGCCACATTGTTTGAAAAACTGTGCGCTAACCGTGTGTGAGCTATTGTCTTGGCCACCCTTCTCGCACGACTTGGCCGCATGGTTATATAAATCGTGTGCCACCCGTGCAGAAGCTTCTATCCAGGTTTCAAGGCTGGCACGGTTTGGTCGCACGGTTTTTCAAACCATGTGCAAACCGTGCACAACACAGTGTCCTCTAGTTTTTCTTTAAATGTTCACCCAAACACAACCTAAGACTTTATTCCAAAACAGTGGTACTTAGAAAAATCAAAATTACCTGAAAATGTTATGTGATGTTACAACCTCCCCACCATAAGATCTTTATGTCCCTAGAAAGCCTATGAAGAAACCTCACATTAAAAAGATGAGGTCGTTGAACTCTCATTAGTGCATCCCTTTCTCGTGTCTCATGAGAATCAGAACCATGTTTCCATAGTACATGGACTAGAGGTATCGTTCTCCCATGAATTACCTTGGTCTCAGAATCAACAAGCCTGACTGGTCGTTCCGTAACAGATAAATCTGGTTCAATCTCAAGATCACTCTGCCTCACAACATGTGATGGATCAGAGATATACTTTCACAGCTGTGATACATGGAACATGTTATGTATCGACATCATTTGTGGTGGTAGAGCTAAACGGTAAGCATCTTTCCCCATAATACCAATAACCACAAAAGTTCCCACAAAATGAGGAGTAGCTTCCCTTGCCTCCCAAGTCGTCGATGACCCAATCGGGGTGAAACTTTCAAGAACACATGGTCACCAACTAAGAACTCTAAAGGTATATAGCGATGATCACCATAAGACTTGTACCGACTCTGTTTTGTCAACATTCACTGATGAATCAACTGGATCTTAGCTAACTTATCTTGGACCAAACTCGGTCCTACCAAAGAACATTCACCAATCTTCGACCAACATAAAGGAGATTTACAAGGACAGCCATACAACGCCTCAAAAGGAGCCATCTTGATCGCATATTTATAACTATTGTTATAAGAGAACTCAACTAGTCCTAGATGGTGATCCCAAGACCCACCAAAATCAAGAACACAAGCACAGAGCATATCCTCAAGGATATGAATTGCCCCTTCTGTCTGTCCATCTGACTGTGGATGGCAGGCCATGCTCAAACGAACCTGATATCCCAATACCCCTTGAAGGCCTCTCCAAATGTGAGAAGTAAACCTAGGATACCTGTCAGAGTCTATCGCAGACGGAACTCTGTGAAAATGAACACATTATTTCACATAGATATTTCCCAACTACTCAACTTTGGTTGTATCTCAAATAGGTATAAAGTGAGACGACTTGGTCAGCCTGTCAATCTCAACTCATATCGTTTTCTTCTTCCTCCGGGATTGAGTTAACCCAACAACAAAGTCCATAGATATTTCATCACACTTCCATGTAGGGACTGGAAGTGGTTGAAGAAAACCTGAAGGTTTCTGGTGCATGTATTTCTTTTACTGGCATGTATAGAAACAAGATAAAAACTCAACAATGTCTCATATCATACCTGGACACCAGAACTACCGCTGAATGTCATAGAACATTTTTGTGGTTCCTGGGTGCACAACCCATTGAGAGTTATAGAAAACCCCCATCAAATCCTTCCTTGATGATAACGGCACAACATAATGGTTTCGATAACATAGAACACCCTCTTTTGAGAACGACCACTAGGTGTCGGTCTCCCCACCATAAAGGGAGTCCCTAATGCTATCGAATTCATCATCCATTTTTTGTTTCTGAAGAATGAATTCTAGGAGAGAAGAAGTCAACTGAACACTGGCTAAAGAAACTTCATTCCCCTTCCACTGAATTCCAATATGCAACTAAGCAAAAAGAGTCATCAAACTCCACTCTTCTTAAGATTCTTTCATATCCTGAGTTGGAAGTTTCCATCTTAATGCATCCTCAATGGAATTCCCTTTCCCCGGGGTATAGGAAATGTCAAAGTTGAAAGATTGTAGGTACTCTACCCAACGCCTTCGGAGAAGATTCAAACATTTTTGAGATAATATATAACTCATGCTCTTGTGGTATGAATACATAGTAAACCTTTCTCCATAAAGGTAATGTCTCCAATACTTAAGTGTGTGCATTACAACTGCAAGTTCAAGTTCATGGGTTGCATAGTTCTTCTCATGCGGCTTAAGCTGACGAGATCCATAGGCAACAACATAATTACCCTGCATGAGGACACATCTAAAAATTGAACTCGATGCATCACAAGAGACCACATAACCTATCCCAGCCTCAGGAAGAGTTAACACCAGCGCAGTAGTCAAAATATTTTTTATCTCAACAAAATAACTCTGACATTTTACATTCCAAGGAAACTTCACTCCCTTTCGAGTCAGGGCAGTCATTGGAGAAGCTAACATTGAGAAGTCTTTAACAAACTGGCGATAATATCCTACTAAGACCAAGAAGCTCTGAATCTCAAAAACATTTCGTCGTTGTTCCCAAGTCATAACAGCCTTCACCTTCTCAGTATCAACTGATATTCCTTGTTCTGACACAACATGTCCTAAGAATTTCACTTCCTAAATATAGAAATAACACTTTGAAAGCTTGTCATAAATTTGATGATTTCTTAGAAGACCCAGAACTATTCTCAAATGATGGACTTGTTCCTCCTCAAACATGGAGTAGACAAGAATGTCATCCAAAAATACAACCACAAAAGTATCAAGATACTCACGGAAAAACTTGTTCATCAACGCCATGAAAACTGCAGGAGCATTTGTTAGGCAGAAGGTCATAACAAGTTACTCATAATGGTCATACCTACTCCAAAAAGCGGTATTAGGAATGTCATATTCCTTTATCCTCAATTGATTGTAACTAGATTGAAGATCAATTTTTTAAAACCACATTTCCCCTTTCAATTGATCAAATAAGTCATCAATTCGTGGTAGTGGATATATTTTATTTATCATAACTCGATTGATCTTTCGATAATCAACACACATGCAAAGAGAACCATCATGAGAAGCATCGCGCTTCCATTTTCCTTCAAAGGAACCAACACTGACACTGGTAGGAAAAGGAACTTTATGGAACCCTGACCTTAATGCCAAATCCATCTCAACCATCATCGCCCTATCCAGCACATCGACATAAGTGGGTTGCTTCAGTAAGAAAACTTGAGAACGGATATCTGATTGAAGCCCAAACTCAAATCATCGAGCCTTCATCCTCTCATTAGATAAAACTTTAGGAGAAAACTATACCAACTCAGCAAAGAGATTTGAGTACTCATTCAAGGTTTTGTTAGCCTGCTCAAGTTTGAAAAACATTATAGCCTTGGCCAACACCATAGATTTTGGATAGAACTGATCAGTGAAAATAACCCTAAAGTCTTTCCACTCCAAACCCTCATGTTTCCCAAACATCACCATCGTGTCCCAACATCTCCTACTTGGTCCCTACGGCATGAAGGTGACATACTTCACCTTGATCGCATCAGGTGTCTCCAAAAACCCAACCAGACGTTCGATCTTACTCAACCATTCCTCAAAATGTTGAGGATCAGTGGAGCCTTTGAAGACTAGTGGCTTCGGGCATAGGAACTCTTGAGAATGACTTCATATAATATCACTATGAGGATCTATCACTAGAGCCTAAATCGGAACTGGAGGTGGTGCCTGTCCCAGAGCATGAATAGTGAGAACAATCACCTCTACCAGACTTTGATCCATAATATCACTTGGATACTGATATTCAGCAGCAGTCACTTTTTGGAATTGATATCCACGTCTTCTTGGATGCATGATGCTACATAACATCAGAAGACAATAAAGAAGACATTAGATTAACACTCAACCTAAGTAACAAGGAAAACTACACTTAAAAGAAGGGATAACTAGATTTGGATTCCACTCTATCCAAATAAAAATAGGGAAAAATACTAGAACTAATCCACAATTCACCTTTCCCTAACCACCCCTGGTGACTTTAGGTTCATTGTGGTGAGAGTTGGCCAGGCACTAAAACACAACTACCTAAGTCCCGACAAGAGTAATCAAATGCATACTGTCATCAAGGCAAGATGTTTCAACCACCCTCTGATACCACTTTGTTACAATCCAACCCCGGTACCCTGGTAACCCGATAACCGAGCCGGACCTGAAATAGCTCAAAGGGCGTTCCCGATATCCATGGGTAGGAAACTAGCACCTGTCATCGTACAACATACATGTGGGATCGATTTTTCCATAAGAATGCGGAAGAAAGAGTAAATCAAACAGTGTGCATAACATACGAAACTCCACTGGGAGTGATGTACCAGAATACAAAGTGGCATAAAATTCCAAAGTACAACAACCTAAGTACTAAGGATGGGAAAAACATCCCCAAGGTCCCTAAGGACACAACTCACCAAGACCAAAGATCAACAGCTGGATCCACCTCTAAGAGGTCCCTTCCCATTGCTCGATCCAGGAAGAAGAAAGTCTACAAACACCCGAAGGCAAAAGTAGGGTGTGAGCCTAAGCGCAGTAGGGTATCACTAAAGATTCCATAACAAATGCCAAACATAGATTATCCAAAGAAAATATTTCCATTTTCAAATGAACAGATTTGGTAAATCAAGATCATATTCTAATAAAATATGCTATACATTTTCAAATGATGGAAACCCCAATTTAAACAAAGGTTTTACAAATGATGGAATATTTCTAAAACAGTGGCTTAAGAAAAACATTTATATAAAACAGTTTATTTAAATTCAGAAAGCATGTAAAGAAATTCAAAAGCATTGACATACATTTATAACTCAAATGTAAATTAACAAGAGGGCAACATGGTCATCTTCTAAAAGGTACGACAGTAATAACCAGTTATAGGATTCCACACTCTCTATGCGAACTCAGCAAAATGTGTATACACACATCCCTATAACAATGTCCAAAGGAGACTCATCACCAACCCGTCTGGAATGTGACACACCACAAGTATTTTTTAGAACACTGTCAGAGCGTAGAGTGTATCCAAATAACTCACTAACTACCTAAGGCTTGCATGCGCTCTTACATAATGGGCGAACTATTTTAAGAATGCTCAAAATACGATCAATCCCATTCTCCCATTTCAAAAGTTTCAATTTCATTCCATTTAAACCCAAGATAGATTTTTTTCAAAACATGCCTCTTTCACAAGTTAAAGCCAATGGGTTTCTATCAAATCATTTTAATCCATTTTCATAAGATTGAAATCCATTCAAAACCAATTCCATCATTACACATTTCATTTCCAAAATTAAATTCAAATATTTAATTAAAAACATTTCCATCAAATCCAAAATTTATATTAAACAACATAAATCAACCAATTTTCCATAACCACACCCAATTCAATGGAATTGGGGTTTTTTCCTAATTTCCATGCTAAAACCCAAAATATCTCAATTTAATTGAATCGAGTTTTTATCAGTATAATTGAAATCAAATTAAGAAATTGAATTTAAATAAAAAATTGAAATAAATCAAGAAATAGAAGGATAGTCAATTTTTCAAGTCGGGATGGAACCACCTACCTTGAAGGTTTTGACTAAGACCACAACGGTCACGAACACTCAAGAAAAACAGGTTTCTTCTTCAAGAACCCACCTTAGATCTATTCTCCTAGAAAGATCAAGACCAAATCTCATAAAATATGGTACCACACACTTATATCTACCCACAACGGGTATGGATCCAAGGAACTGAGGGAAGATGAGAAGTAGATCTAAGTAGATCTAAGAAACCAATCAAGAACGATGAAGAAAGATGACATACCTCAAGAATCTGGCTTCGATTCACCAAGATGAGCCTTTGGATCGCCTCTGGAACGATGGGAGAACCCTCTCTGACCTTAGTAGAAGAAAAATCCTGAGTTTGGGCCGCTTAAGAGGAAAAAAGAGGCACGTAGATGCAAAACCGAGCGAGATCCACAATTTAAGGATCTCATTTAAGTGACCGCACAGTTTGGCCGCGCGGTTTGACAAACAGTGTTCTATCCATGAGTGAGATACTTCCTTGTCCACCCTTCTTTCATGTCTTAGCTGCACGGTTAGACAAACCATTCGCCACCCATGCGGAAGCATCTGTCTAGGTTTCAAGGATGGCACGGTTTGGTCGCACGGTTTGTCAAACCATGCGCAAACTCTGCACAACACAATGTCCTCTAGTTTTTCATTAAAAGTTCACCCAAATGAAATCCATGTCTTTATTCCAAAACAGAGGTCCTTAGAAACATCAAAAGTACCTGAAAACATAACGTGATGTTACAAGTAATTATTTTATTAATAGAGATAACAAATGAATGTTTTTAAATATATTAAAAAATAATAAAATTTGGGATAATTAATATGTATAAGAAATTATCTAGATGAAATTGACTTATTAGTAATATAATATAATAGTTTTTTTGATGTTAACTTGTTATATATGTATTTAAATAAACAATGAATTGAATAGTGTCAAAATTGACACCATTGATTGTTTTTCAACATAATGTTCTATTAAATTATTTAAAAATAAAAAAACCTATCTAAAAAATATATATAATTATTATCCTATGTTAAAAAATGTTCTAAGGTATTTATATATGGTATAATTGACATGAAATAAGTAAATATTGAAATATTTGTTACCCTAGTTAAAACATAACAAGAGTAACTAAGTGTCCATTACAATTATAAGGTTTAAATTGGAAAAAAACTTTTTGAAAATATATTGTATTATGATATTAAAACCCTATATCATCTCATATTATAAATTGGGATATTTTATATGTTTTTGGATGACATTTAATTTTATTATAAATTATTTTTTTTTTGAGATCAGAAAAGTTCCCTTCACCTCAATTATAAAATGTCACCTTCTCCATCTCCTCTTCACTTAACTTTGATCCTTAAATCTTAGTTATCCCCTGATATTTTACCTTATCAAATTTCTTAGTAACATTATAGAGGTTCCATTTTTCTTCAAAGACCATCTTTGGTGCTCTAAGAGGAGATTTTGAGGAAGCACGTTGACGAATAGATAATCTCGTTTAATGATTATTTTAAACTTTTTTCTTCTTCTGATTCTTCTTTATGAATTGTTTCATTATAAATAAATAAATAAAATATTAATTATATAATGATATTTTTTTATTATTACGAAACAAAAATATTCCACTTTCTATCCATCCTAAAATACGAAATCACCAAGCATGCGTACATATAGTTTACTCTCTCCACGCCGTGGTGTAATCTGTTTTTTACCAGCACTATACATGAATGGGAATAATGATGGAAATAATAAATACATTTTATTGTAATGAAATTATTTAGATTTTTAAATATTATAAATCATTCACTTCAATACAATTCAACAATTATGGGAATGATATCTTCGCTCATGTGTATATATGGCCAACCATCTCTACGAGGTGATGTAATTAACTATACATGAGCTTCATTAAAGAATGATTATATTAATGAATAAAATGAATAGATATGATTTATATAATGTTAATATAATTTTTTAATGATATAAATATAACCTATGAAGGAGAACCGAAACGTACTTGACAAAACATGCATAATCGAATGAAGTAGCTAATACCCGAAGAACAACTAATAATGAAATGTTATTAACAAACGAATGATAATATGATCATATATGATATCATAAAAATTACTATGATTCTGAAACAAGTCAATGAAATTATTTAAGTCATTAAATAGTATGTTCGGATACATACAATGGAAATCATACATAAAGGTAAGGGATAATTTTACAATCTCATTATTATCTGAGATTGTTTATACATAAGTATTTATTGGGGCTTATTTATCATCCACGTCCCAGTTTCCTAAATATGTAATATTATATATATTCTTATAAAAAATTTTAAATTCAATTTTACCCATTGTTTAATTTTTATTAAATGGTATGAAATGAGTCTTTTAATGTTATTCAATACGAGGTACTTTTTCACTTTTCCAGCAAAAGTATGAGGAGAATGATTTTTTAACTTATATAGCATGATCATATTTTTATGTCTTCACAATTACTTATTTCACTGAATCTTACAATACAATATTACAATTTTATTTTGAAATAAATTATTTTCTTTTAAAATTGCACGGTATTTTGAGAAAAGAAAACATTTTTGAAGAAGAAATGATATTTTTGTCAAGATTTAATTTCAAGTGTTATATCAAAAATAGATTCCATCTACGATTGAATTATTTAATAAGGTTATGTTTAAAAAAATAATATCATTATTTTTTCTATGATTTTATTATTTTTATGATAGAATTTTATTTATGAAATCTATTTTTTATATGAATTATATTGTGATGGAATGATGTTTAATGAAACCTATTTTATTCTTCATGTTATGATGAATGATATATTTAATTGTGGAAAATATAAAAATAAGTTCTTTATGAGATGGGTGGCACCTATATCTCCCTCAAAAATCATTGGGTAATGATTTATATCTCATGAGATAGACAAGGATGGAATAGGAAATGATCGTGGTTTAGTAATATAGGGCTGAAATGAGGAGTGAACTCGGTAAAGTAATGGACTTTGTCTTAAATGACGGTCTTGGAAATGAGCCTTGAATAATGTGAAATGATTTCTTATGGTTATGTGTATGCAATAAAATAGCATGTCTTATGTTGTGACTTTTTTGGATTACATTAATTTATTCTTATTAATATTCATGATTTATCTAATGGTATGAAATCATGATCTTTCATATGCAAGATAAGATATTCAAATATTATGTTCTTATGTATTATGATTATGATATGAATTATATCTCTTTCTTAACCTCACTAAGACTTTGATCTCACCCTTTCATATTTTTCTTTTCCCCATGTCATTAATATGGGTATTAAGTATGATATGTCAAAACGGGGTGTATTTATAACAAAATAAGTGGGAGATAATAAAGATGTCTTATGAGCACGGTTTTTATGGTTTATAGTTTCTAAATACACAATACCTATATGGTCTTGTTGTAGATTTTTTATATTTTGTATTTACTACTATTCACATTTGATGTATTATCAATTTATGTAAAGTATGGGTCATTATAGTTGGTATTAGAAGAAATATATAGTTATCCTTTGGAAACTAGGATGAGAAAACATTATTAAGGACCCAAAGGATATATTGAAATATAGGTTACGATCCTAGGGTTTTAGAAATGATCATCAATAACCTTGGATAAAAACTTATGTGTCTTAAATTTAAATTTTATTCTTGATTATGTGGTTTTACAATTATTATTAGTGTTTCTCACACTATTATTCTTGGTTTTAATAAATGGATAGAACCTGAAGGAACCACGTTACTGCTAAATGCAATGGGAAATGCAATGAGTGTCTTCTAGAGTAATCAAATGTTATAGGATCTGGAATGAAAAATCATGTATCGATGCTCACACAACTTTCTCAAGCTATGAATCATGCAGTACATCCAAACAGGGAAAGAAGGGAATAAAATTCTGTTGAGTCCTTCATGTGGAAGTATCAACCTTCTTTCAGTGGTTCTTTTAATCCATTAGTGGAAGAACAATGGACCAGTACCACTGAAAAGATATTTTCAGTTCTCTAATGTTCATAACAACATAAATTAATATTAAAATTCTATCATTTGGAATTTGAAGCTAATAAATGGTGGAACATTATGAAGAATTCAACACAAAGAGTTTAAATTCAATCCATGGAATAAGATGAGTTTAAGATCTTATTTTTTAATAAGAACATTCCTTGTATTCATCGAACAATGATCAAGAAGGAGTTCATTTAACTGAAGAAAAAGGATAATTAATTTGTTGGTATGTACGAAGAAAATTTTAAAATACTTGAAAGGTACTCTTCTAGATTATTATCCAACCTGAGAGTAAAATTGATTGATTTTTTTGTGGCTTAAAACCAAGTCAATGAAGGGAAATAGAAACAATAGACTTCAATATCTGTGAAGAAATATTTCGTTGTGCTCTCAAGGTTGACATAGATATTAGAGTTACAAATCTATCTTATGGGGTCGATAATTAAAGAAAAATGGAATTCAAGGGTAAATCTAATGATTGCACTGAAAAGAAGATGATTTTTCCCTTATGCTCAATGTGTGGAAAGTAATATGGATGAAATTGTCTTAAATGGACTAGTAAATGTTTTATGTGTATAATACAGGATAATAAGGAAGTCTAATAATGAAGTGATGGGGAAAAGATTACTAATGATGTGAATATAGAATTGTCTACACAGAATGCACCACCTACACTTCAACGTTACATGTGAATGAAAATAGTGCATTATTCCAATCAATACCCAAACCTAAGGATTATAAATAATGATCGATGTTATCAAACTCTCAAGGCCAAAGACAAAGGCAATTCACATGCGTTCACTATCGGGGATGTGGAGAATGATAATGAAGTGGTGAAAGGTACACTTACCATCCACCCTAAAGTATAAAATGGTTTATTTGATTATTGATCCACCCACTCTTTTATTTATGAAGAATTGTTTAAGGGTATCTTCATATTACATTAACAATTAGATTTTGAGTTACCTATCTCTAATCTTAATGGGACAATGGTAACATAAAAAGTTTATAATTCTTCTATGGTTGAAATTTGTGTGAAATTACTTCTTAAAAATTTTGTGATCCTTCCTACAGTGGACTTTGATGTTATTATTGGCATGTATTGGATTTCTTTATATGGAGCTCATATCAATTTCCAAGTAAGGGAAGTCACCTTTCATATTCTAGATCAATCTATGATCTTTTATTGAATCTAGGATCAGTATTAACTTAGAGTAAAAATTTATTTCAACTTATGGGTCTGGATTACTATAAATGAAGTTTATCTATCTCAAATATCTTGGGATAAACTCACAATTATGAAAACACCCATTGTAAATAAGTTTGATGATGTCTTTCCAGAAAAATTGATCGGTCTTTCACTGCCTCGTGAGGTTGAGTTTTCAATATAACTCATGCTGATTGCTATACCTATTTCAATGACCGCTTATTGAATAGCCCTAATTTAGTTTTAGAAATTAAATAAGCAACACCAAGAGAATATTGACAAGGGATTCATTTGATATAGTACGAATACCTTGCGGTGAACCTCTTCTTTTTATTAAAAATAAATATGGATCAGTTATACTATTCATTGTTCATAATGAACATGACAAGATCACAATCAGTATCATATATCATCTTCCCTATATTTGTTACTTATTCGACCAAATACACTAAGCTCAATACTTTTCCAAGATTTATCTTCATTCAAGATATCATCAATTAAGGTTCAAGAAGGACGATATAACAAAGAAAACATTTAGTACAAGGTATGGACACTATAAATTTATTTTTGATGCCTTTTGGTCTTTCTAATGCGCCTAATATCTTTATAGATATAATTAATAGTTTTCTTGGATGCTATATTGATCCGTTTATGGTAGTATTTATAGATGGTATTCTTTTCTACTAAATAACAATGAAGAACATGAAGATCACTTGAGATTTGTACTCAAGATCCTAAGAAATGAGAAAATTTATGAAAAAAATTCCAAGTGTGAATTTTGGATGTAGAAAGTTTCATTTTTGGGTCGCATAATTTTAAAATAGAGGATATATATAGATTCAGAGAAAACAGAAGTTGTTGAAAATTATTCAATCCTAACAATGGTAATTGAGATCCAAAATTTTCGTTCTTTGGCTAGATATTATCAATGTTTTGTGAAATATTTTTCATGAATATCTAATCCACTTTCCAAGTATACCCATAATATATTTATGTTCATGTGGATGGAGGAATGTGAAAATAATTTCAAAAATCTTAAAAAAGGATAGCCATTACACCTATGATCACATTGATTTGTTGTGGAGAAAGGTTTTTGATCTATAGTGATGCATCCAAAAAGGGGTTGGGATGTGTTCTTAGGAACAATTATATGATGATAGCTTATTCATCGCGGTAATTAAAAATCCTTGGGAAATATCACCCAACTCATGATTTGGAGTTTTTTGTAGTAATCTTTGAATTAATTATATGGAAGAAATATCTTTATGGTGGATCGTGTGATATTTATGCTGATAATAAAAGTATAAAGTATATTTTCACACAAAAGGAGTTGTATTTTTTCTAAATAAGATGGTGGGAACTAATTAAAGATTACGACTACTCAATATATTAACCCCTTGGGAAAGCGAACAAGGTGGCCGATTCTTTGAGTTGAAAAGATATTGCTAGACTATCCATGATGATTTTTAAAAAAGATCCAATATTTATGGATTTTCAAGTGATGGATCTTGACATTTTAAAGGAAGTGGACAAGTTTTATCTTTCTCAAATGAATGTTTGACCATCTATACAAGTGAAGATTTTGGAGGCATAGAAGGAAGATATAGAGCTACAAAAGAATGTGAGAAATGTTTTTGAATTCAAACTTGATTAAGATGGAATAATAAGGTTCAGGAATTTGATTTTATTCCACCCATAACCAATTTAAATAAGGATATTCTGGATGGGGAACATAGTTATTCATTCTCTATTCACTATGTAAGCGTAAAGATGTATAGGGACCTGAAAGAGTATTTCTAGTGGAATGTAAGGAAAGGAGATGTTGCCGAATATGTCTCTCGGTGCATGGTTTGTCATCATGTAAAGGATAACAGACATGAGAATAAGGGGATGTTACAACTATTTCCCATACTAACATGGAAATGTGAAAAAATCACTATATACATCATTATGGTACTTCCTGAAATATCTAAAGGCCATAATTCTATATGGGTTGTAGTTGATCTCCATACAAATTCAAAAAACTTCATTACAATTAGAGAGGATTTATCTCTTGATCATCATTCCATGGTATATGAAATCAAAGCTGTAAGATTGCATGGAGTACCACTTTACATTATGTCAGATCAGGATCTGAGGTTTACCTCAATGTTCTTGTAAAGATTTCAGTAGGCTCTAGATACAGAGTTAAGTTTCAACACTACTTATCAACCTCAGAAATATGGTATGTCTAAAAGTAAAATCTAAACTACATAAGACATTTTGACAGTTTTCTCTATGGATTTCAATGGTTTTTGGGATATCCAACTACCTTTGGTGTAATTTTCATACAATAATAGCTTTCACTCTAGTTTTGAGATGTCTCCTTATAAATCCCTCTATGGAAAGAAGGGAAGAACTCAAAATTACTGGGATGAATTTAGTGAACGAAATCTATTATGATCTTATTATATTGATGAAATGGTAAAAAATCTCAAATCTATTCAACAACACACAAGATTAGCTCAAATTTAACAAAAAATTAATGCTGAAAATTTAAGAAATGTCATAAAGTTTGAAGTGGGTGACAAGGTGTCTCTACAAATATCTCACTAGAAGGGAGTAATGAGATTTGAAAAGAATGGAATGATTATTCCACGATATGTTGATCATTTTGAAATTATAGATCATGTTGAGAATGTAGCTTACCGATTGGTGCTTCTACAGAATCTCTCTCAATTTCATGATGTGTTCCATGTATCTCTCCTAAAAAAGTACACACCTAAACCTTCACATGTACTAAAATTAGAAGGCATACTATTCGAACAAGACCTTCCTTATGAAGAACAACTGGCATAAATTTAGGATCATAGAGAAAAAGTTCTATGAAACAAGACAACTCATTTGGTTAAAGATCCCTCGCAGAACCACCAATTTGAGAAAGCAAAATGATAACATGAGGATATGATTATTGAGATACATTCTTATCTTTTTGTATCCAAGTGACGTATTTCAATGGTGAAATTTAATTTAAGGGGATTATAATGTTACACTCTGTAGTTTTTGTTAAATATTTTCTCTAAATAATCTTAATTCTTCAATAGCTTGTACAATACGCAATCATGAGTTTAAGAGAAACATGATATGCCCTTAGTATAAAGTTACCAATATAACCAAGTTGTTAGGTGAGGAAAAATAAATATAATTAACTTATGGAAATTTATGATGAAGTCCCTTGCAACTAATTATTTATGAAATATATAAATCAATTATATATTTGTGTTTTTGTATTAATAAATTGAGTGAATTACACATAGAAACTGAAATTAAAATATAATATATGTTATATTCTTAAAAAAATATATTTTATTTTTTTACAGTAGATATTTTTTTCATAGGGTTTGAATATACCCAATTTGATGTATAAAAACATATATTTCTTCAAAAAGGTAATTTCGGGCCCTTTAATAGAGGACCCCTTTTAAATTAATATTTTAACACATTAATAATTTTTATATCTCAACATAACCTGTTCTATAGATGACGGATATAAAAATTTACATTGGAAGAATTTTTAAGATTTTTCTGATAACATTCAGAATTTCATGAATAGTAAAAATTCACTAAATCTTAATTGAAAACAACTTTTTGTCATCAAAATAGTTTAATGGTTCAATTATAATATTTAATGGTTTAAAAGTAAAAATATAATATATTTTTACCATTCAATAAAGTGTATTTCATTATCAAAAATTTTACATTAAATTTAGATGTAAAAACATTTCAATCTTTTGTAATGTACTAACATTTAAAACTTGTACTCTATTTCTAACAATAGGATCAATTTTAAATTAATTACTAAAAATTATATGTTTATAATTTTGAAAAAATGGATTCTATATTAGGAATTATTAGGTCCAAATTATGTAAATAGATTTACTTTATTTTTTGGCATTATGAATAGTAACATCAGTAATTTTTACTAATACGGTAAGAGGGTAAATCATGTAATTAAGAGTAATAATACTATTATAAATTTACCAAACAATATGTATTAATATCATTGGATGAGTCTTTTTTCGACCTAAATTATCCTTGGATCGAAATGGTGTCCTTTTGAATCCACTTAGATGAGATTATGACATTTATTTTATTTTATTTAACTAAAAATTAAATATCTCTTACTCAACTTTTAATGACTATATAATTTTTATATATGGTTAAACATAAGATAAATTCGATTATAAGTACTCATTTGAATGATTTTTTTATTTATCATTGAATTTTATTTATAATTTTTAGGAAAAAAATAATTACCTTAAAGAGTAATACTTTGATGATTTAAAAATTAATTAATTAATGAGAAACTAATAAAACAATTTTTATTAAAATACTAATAACCATCAAAATAAAAAAAACACTTGAAAAAGTCGTATTCATCAAATATAGCTCAACCATAACCATCCAATGGTTGAGTTACTGACCATTTGAATCCTTATAGAAGATATTGGAATACAAATATTATTTTATTTAATGTGATGTTAAATTTGTCACATTAACAATTTAAGAAGTATAGCATTTTAAATGTGGGATTTTCCAAAAGATAAATTCAACTGAAAATATTATTAATAAATATAGTAGATTTATCTTCATCATATTATTTTATTCTAAATTATTAATTAACAAATTACTCAGATAAATAGTCACACAAAATTGTTGTAGTAATTGTTTAATTAATAGAGATAATAAAAAAGTGTTATTAAAAATATTAAAATAAATATAATTTATGATAATTATTTTTTCTAATGAATTTTTAGATGATATTTACATATTATAAATATGATAAAATAGTTTTTTCTAAGTAAACATGTTATCTTAATATTTTTAAAAATTAATTAATTCGATTGTGTCAAAATTGACACCATTGATTGTCTATCAAAATAATTTTTTATTAAATTATTTAAAATTAAAAAAAAATTAAAAAATTAAATCATAATTATTTTACTATTGTAAATTTTCTATTTTATTTATTTATTGTATAATTTAAATCAAATAATTAATTATTTATCCCTTTTAATATTGAAATTTTTGTTAGACTAATTAAAAATTAAATAGAAAAATTAATTGTTAATTAGAATCAGAAGGACTAAATTGACTAAAAACCCTATCTAAAATATATTGGTTGATGATGTAAAAACCTTTTCTAATCAATTATTTAATATTGGGACGTTTTTTAGGTTTTTTATGGTTTTTGATTTTATAATAAATTAATATTTGTGTGGATCCCAAAAGTACCCCTCACCTCAATTATAAAATATCACATCATCCCTCACCTCTTCACTTCACTTGGAGAATTTAAACTCAACTATTCCTTAATATTTTCTCTTATAAACTTTCTTAGTTACATTATAGAGATTTCTTTCTTCTTCAAGGCCTTTCTTTAGTGCTCTAAGATGAAATTTTTAGGAAGTACGTTGAAGAATAGGTAATCACCTCAAGTGATTCTTTCAAGCTTCGTTCTTCTTCTACATCCTCTTCATGAGTTGTTTCTTTATAAAGTAATAACTCTAGAATCACTTATGCACTTATATTTTATTATTATTATGGTAAAATAATATTCCACTTTCTATCCATCCAATGAAAAATTAAATCTCCATGCGCACATATGTTCGACTTACGGTCACCACGTCGTGGTGTAATCTATTTTTCACCAACACCATATTTCGATGGTTATAATGATATTAATAATAACTATATATTAGTATTTTAACATTATAATTATTTGAAATATTATACACCATACACTTTGATATCATTAAATAAATATGGGAATGATATCGTCGCTCATGCATATGTACGGCCAACCGTCTCCATAATGCGATGTGATTCATTCTACATGATCTTCAAAAAATCATGATTATGTAAATGTGTATAATGAATAAATAATATATATATAATGTAATTATAATTTTTTAATGATATAATTTTAACCTATTAAGAAGAATCCGAACATATTCGACAAAACATGCATAAGCAAATGAATCAATTAATGCCTAAATACCAATTAATACTGAAATGTTATTAAAAATGGATGATAATATGATCATATATGATATAATAAAAATTAATATGATTCTTAAATAATTCAATGACATTGTTCAAATCATTATACAAGTGGTTTGGATACATAGAAAATAAATCAGAACAAAAATATATGGGATAATTTCGCAATCTCATTATTATTCAAGATTTTTTAAACCTAAGTATTTACTAGGGTATATTTGTCATCTACATCCATGTTTAAAAAATATATAATATTATTTCTATACTTATAAAAAATAATTCAATTTTTCCCATTTTTTAATTTTTATTAAACAGAATGAAAGGAATATTTTTTTATTCAATATGAGGTACTTTATGGCTTTTCTGGAAAAAGTACGAGGAGAATGTTTTTTAACTTATATGGAATGAATGGATTTTTAATTCTTCATAAATACTTATTTTTATGAAGATTCATATAAAATATTTCATGTTTTTTTTAAATAAATTATTATATTTTAAAATTTTGTGTCATTTTGAGAAAAAAAATTTATTAAGAAAGAATATTTTACTCTAGAATTAATTTCAAGTGTTATATAAAAATTGTTTTCCATATAAGAAGTAATTATTTAATAGGTTTATGTTTCAAGTATAATATCCTTAATTTTTCTATGATTTTATTTTTATTAAAATGGAATCTTATTTATGAAATCAATTTATTTTACATGGATAATGTTATAATGTAATGATATTAAAAGAAACATATTTTATTCCTTGGGTTATAATGAATGATTTATGTAATTATGGTGCAAATAAGAATTATTTCATTATGGGATGGGTGGGACCTGTATCTCTCTCCAATTAATTGGGTAACAATTTATATCTCATAAGATAGACATGGATGGAATGGGAAATGATCTCAGTTAAGTAATTCAATGATGGAACGAGGAGTAACCTGAGTTTAGTAATGGACATCCCCTACTTTGATGGTATTTGAAATTAGACTGGGCTAATATGAAATGATTTTATATACTTAACTGTATGCAACAAGACTCAATTTCTTATGTTATTACATTTTGCATTACTCTGGATAATTCTTATGAACTTTCTTGATTTATCCCACAGTATGATATCATGATCTTTCATATACAAGATAATATATTCAAATGTTATGTTAATATGTCTTATGATTATGATATGAATGATATCTCACGTGTTTACCCTTACTGATCATTTGATCTCACCCTTTCTTATGTTTCTTTTCCCCAGGTCATGAAGAAGGGTATTAAGTAAGATATAACAAAAAGGGGTTTAGTTATGATGAAATAATTGGGAGACAATGAATATGTCTTACGAACCAGTTGTTTATGTTTCCTAGTTTCTAAAGAACCTATACATATATAGTCTTATCATGGATTTTTTTTATTTTTCAGTGAATATACATCAACTTTGAAGTAATATCAATTTATGTAAAGTGTGGGTTCTTATAATAGCCCTTGGTTTCAATAGCAGAATGATAATAAAGCTCTATATCAGAGTGTTAGACATGATCTATATCAAATAATAGGTATGATCAATAAATAACAATAAGCATTATCCATATCAATAATATAAATTCCATAAATAAAAATTATTAAACATGATTAATATCAATAATAGACATGATCGCTGTTGAAAAATAACATTGGGGTTCTAGATAAGTCAACAGGGTTTCTTTAAACAATAGTTTTGGAAAACACTAAGAATTTAAGTATAGTACAATTTATGGTATCTTAACCATAATGTATAAAAACAATGAAGAATAAGTTACCAACTACCAATTAAAAACAACTTTAAATTGACCACTTTAGATAATTAATGTGTGCTTCGAGAACCTATTTCTTATCTACACATTACTAACATAGAATCCCTATTATTTTAACCAGTACATGGTTTTTGAACCACCATTTTAGAATATGTACATACCAAATCATATTGAAACCCATGATAACAATATCTATAAAATTTTTTTATAATCACTTCACACATACAATTTTTTTAGATAATAGCAACTAACACTTATCAATTTAAATTTTTTAAAATGGGTAGTATGTGTTTCAAAATCATGATCATTGTAACATATACTAGATAATGGGTAATGTTCACCCCTACCTTCTTCAAAAACATTAAAATTAATTTCTTCCATGTCATTATATTTTTTAGACAGATAAATGGTTCTTATCACCTCATGGATTAAAAAAATTCTATAATATTATTTGGAAATAATATTTATGTAGGTAAAAGTACCATGTCAAAATAAAATTAGACAAATAGAGTGAATCCCCATATAGTTGATTTTAAATAAGATAATAATTCTTAGATGGGGTATTTTAGATAAAGAAACATTACAATTTTATAGTCAATAAATGATTCAAAATTGGTTTAATTCATGTTGGAAAAAATCCATTTAGTGTATATAAACCTTTATATTGGGTTTTAAAACTAAATGATTTCATGTTCTGAATCACACATTACCCCCCAAATAAACCATCCATTTTTCCATCACCAAATAAACAACATACCTATGTATCAAGTATGGTTCTTTAGATTATAATTAATATATATTTAATTGGGAAAAAAATAACATCGTAATTAAGTACTTATGTGAGGCCCAAAGAGTGTATTTTAACACCAACCATAATAAACCCCCTTAAGCATTAAAAAAAGGGTGTGTTCTATGACCATGAAAATCATCAAGTGGTTTGGATACATGGGGAAACCATCCCCAACCAGAAATGGGTATACCTTACCAGATTCATTCATGTTGGAGCTCAATATAAAATTCATGAATTTAATATGGATCACATTACCTAATTTAATATCTCAATGTCTATTAAGGATTCATGAATAAAACAATTCCCATAAATAATATCACATGAAAAACCAATAATCATTCTTCATTTATTATAAACAAATTACATTGAAAAATAATATATCCATATATATGGAATTGTAGGTTATTCCATATTGATACATAAGAAATAGTGATGGAATAACATTATATGAAGAGCCTAAGAAACAATTTTAGGTTTGTGACCAACTACCAATACCAAAAAAATGTCGGCCATGATTCAAAAATTTTCAAGTAAGTATCTAATAGAAATATATAGAAACAACTAAAATTTATATAAAACCAATTAACTAAAATCCTTTAATAATTCCACTATATCATCTCTAAGTTTCACCTTAAAATATAAAAAAAAACATAAAACAAAACATACCTTAGTTTACTCATACACAAACACTGGTTAATAGTGTTATAAAACTAAAAGAATCATTCTTCATCAAAAAGGAGAAGAATCCATGGGAAAGTAGGTTATTCCACCATGCTATAGTGAAATCATAGAACCAAATCCATAATATAAGTATGATAAAACAAATGAGAAGAATGGATGGTGGAGAGTAGGGGAAATTGAAAATCCTTACCTTGCATCTCTATGGAAAATTCCCTGGGATCCACCTTGATGAAAGAGGAAAATCTAGAGGTGGAATAAATATAAAGAGTTCGTGGGAAAGGGGCTAAGATGGCCTAAAAGAATGAAAAGGGGACACAAGAGGGGATAAATCTAGATTTGGTTAAAATAACCAAAATACACACTATAAAAACCGAGACAATGAATAACAATTATCAGGTCAAACCCTCATGGTTTTCCCTCCATTACATAGAGTAATATGTAATTGGTTCCACCAACTAGGTGTATGGTGTCACATGTAATTTTACATTTAAAGTAACACCACCTCATAACCTCACCAAAACACCTAAACCTTAAAAATACCATAATACCACATCTAAAAAAGGTGTATATTTAGTCCATAAGATTCAAATTTGATATAAAACCCTAAAAACAAAAAATAATCCCCTCTATGGATCTGAAAATAAAAATAAAAAACATGTTTCATCTACATAAAAATATATTACAAAACCCACTTTCCCGATAAATTAATTATATAAGGACAGGATCTATTATAATATATGCCACATCCCATGAAAAATCATTGAGGCCATCTGTTATAAATTCTTTATTTAAAATGAATCATCATCAGTATTAGTGGTGGTAGTCATTGATGAGAGATAAAAAATTATGATAAGGGGTTTGACCAATGATTCCTTCTTAGTTATATGGATTTTATATTTATGGATTGTTTTACTCGGTCAGTAAATTATAGAATGTTTGAGTACACAAAGTTTATTTTCCAGTAGAAAATGAATGACCAATGAGGTTTAATTTGGTGAAAAATACGGGTTATGACAGAGGATTTTGTTTTTGGAGACACCACTAGTGATAGGTTAAGACAAGAAGCTGAGGGTGCATAGGATCGAAGGTTATAACATTGGAGTTAGAGAGACGGAGACTAGTGACATGGAATATGGTTCTAGATTGTAGATCAACCTGTTGTAGCATGGAGTGTCAAATCAAGGTGGGAGGGATATGGAAAGAAATTAAGTATGGGAAAATATATGGAGTGAGCTAAGTTGCGTAGTGTTTTTAATGGAATACTAGTGAGGAGAAGCAATGACCATGATGGGTGTGCGGGGTAATTATTTGAGGACCATTATTATTTTCCTTTGTTTTGATCATCATAACAAATTACTATTATTCCACTACCTATTTACATTGATGTATTTTAGATAACCATCTACATGAATTTTATTCAATATAAAAAACTTATTATCCAAACCTAAATATCTAATTGAATATTTGAAGAAAAAAGGAAACATATCTATAAGTTTTTATCATAAAGTATTCAAAAAAACAACTATTGGTATATTAAATGGTTGTTTAGAAAAAAGGATGATCATACAACCTATGCTTCCAGTGGAACTATCAAAAATAGGATTTATGATCCACTATAACTTCACCCACAAGTCATTATTCCCAATAGAAATGAAAACAATGGATTTCCTCTTTCCCATGAATAAGTGTAACAGAAGTAGGAAAACATAACAAACTACTCCCCACACAATGTTAACCATGGAATATAAAAGAAAACTAACAAACATTAAAGGTATAAAAATTAAATTCACTGTAAAAACAAAAATAATGAAATATATCAATAAATTAATGGAATTTATACAATGACTCATAGCTATATGTGTGAAACAGTACTTCTTTTCTTTTATTTATCGAAATATATAAGTTATTACCAAACAATATTATTATGTATAAGTATTCCAAAAAAATTATTTCTCCCATTGATCTCTTCTATTTATAATTAACCATGCCAAGTATAGATGTCCCACAGAGATGTAAATAATAAGTGTTATCTGGTAAATTAGTATACCTTCTCCACTAAAATCACAAATCACTAAGAATAACTATATAGGATTGATTACCAACATAGAGATCCATTATTTTTTCTAAAAAAATAGAACTCTAGTGATCAATAATAACATAATCAGAAGATGAAAACTGTTGATAATCTACTAGTCCATAGGGATGTCCTACTACCTATCCTTACATATTGTGCCAGTCTAACTTCCAGTGGTAGTAATTTATGTTAATAGGGTCTGTTAAATGAACATCTAATAAACTGAAACCTATAATCACCTCCCAAAAATCTCCCACTTCACGACTTGTTTCAAGGAACCCTATAAATTTTCCATACTTAGGAAAATATTCTTCCTTCATTGGATGCAGTTTTCCTCCATTTTCTCCTTCCTTTGTTCATCTAAGCCACATATAGGGATGATATTTCTTTATAGTTTCTACAATTGTTGTCTTAGTAAAAAATTTCTGTTGGATTTTTGGATTCTCATTATTATAACACACCAACCCAAACCAACAATTTGGAGTCCCCCGTGAACTTATGTGTTCCCCCCATATGCCAAAGGTTGTCAACTAGCAGTGAAGGTTTATGTTAACTTGTTGGGAGACTATAACTTTAGTGTAATTTCAGTTACTATATAAAAAATAAAAGTAAAATAGAAAAAAAAAATAATAAAAAAATCATGTTGAAAAATAAGTTGGCATACATTTCACGAAAATAAATGGGATCTATATTTGGCAAGATAAACTATATAAATAAATGTTCATAAATTAATAAGAAAGGGTGGGGTCCTATGGAATCTATCTCAGTCTACTACCAGAACAATGTTCTTCCTCTCACTTATACACCATAGGGCTCAAACCCTTCATTGGGTCTCTCTTTATGAAATCTACAAGAATATCAAAATTAATGAGTATGGTATGAATACAAGACTTGGTAGAACACAACCAATTCATCCTCATCAAATTGTTTTAATATATAACATGTTTTTTATATAGTAGTGGTAAATGCATAATGAGCATAAATATGCAATCCAAAATTGAGCAGTCATGCACTAACTAGGCTACCATAAACCCCTGATTGTACCTACTTCATCTCCATATTGGAAGGATAATGTTAGATATTAATAGTAAACAAAATAGTCTTGAATATATTTTACCAATATCCCATATGGATCATGCTATCGTGCAACCATGATACCCAGTTTATCTAGTCTCCAAGTATTCTATACTATACCGAATCCTCAAGTTATCCACCAAGACACCACAAGTGTGTGGAACTATATTTATACTAGGATGGCTCAAGCTTATCCACAACACGATCACAATCACATCATCATAGCTATAATTTTTGATAAGTTACCTCATCACCTTAAATGAAAGTCAATTTAATTCCCCCTCCAAAGCATAAACAATTCATGATATCCCATTTGTCTTAAGCACCAAGAACAATACCAATAAGAAAGGTAAATGATATAAAAGGTAGAGAATATGTGGATAGTATACCTCAATAATAATAAACTATAAATACAAAAAAAACATGTGATCCCAATCAAACATTCAAACAAGATACTCAAGTATTAATCATGTAATCAATATCTCAATGTGTCTCATAGGTTACACACACACCTACATATGAAACACAATCAAGAATAGTCATCATTAATGCCAAAAAAATATTTATCAGGGAAAAAATTTTAAATTAGAGCCAAGAAAGGTAAGGAAATTCCAACCTCATGGTTTTCAATGTTAACATCAAGGCTCAAAAAATGTTTCATCACCCAAAAAACGTCCACACACCAATTAGAACCTAGTCTCACACTAAAGACTCCTAGAACTGGTTCCAACACAACATTTCAGGGGTTTTAGAGTAGGTCAAGGTGATTCAAGTCAAATTTGTATATCTAAAACATACCCAAATGTGATCTTCAAGAAAATAGATGGTTTTGGAAAATTGAAAAGGTCTATGGTGAAAGAAAGGTGTTACGGTGTGGAGGTGTGCTTGAAAATATACCATAACCTAGGGGATATTTCTATGGAATAGGGTTTTTCTACGTAAAAACCTACATGGAATAGGGTTTTTCACCATGGTATAGGGGAGACCACAATGACATGGAGGTTCACTTGAGGGATACCACCATGATGTCTGGGAGATCACTAAAGTATTGTTAGTAATAGAATAAGGACCTCTATAATGAAAGGAGTTATATTGTGACATGGAACAAATATATAATGTAAACCACAACAGCGTAGAGATGGTTCTTTGATATGGAGTCATTTCTACAAACATTTGGAACTCTAGGATCCTATCAAATTATGAATAATATTTCGATTTTTAGGGGGACTTCCATGGTTAAATCTTCAAGAGAATACCCCTCATAAATCCTCAATAATTCTTTAAATTCAATCCAAACATAAAATCTCCAATTAAAATTGTTACAACCTTTTTAAGAGTCTTTACAAATCGAAGACCACAGATAGACCACTATCTATAAATAATACGAAAACAGGATCTATGGCATGGTCTAAGACGCAATGGTTCAACCATCTCTACCATAATCACTATGATTAAGGATGTGATGCAAAAGTTTGAAACTTTCATCAATGATTAACGACCACCAAAATAGTGTCATGACTCCCCGTGGTCCTGGGTAACCCTTTTACAAAGTCCAACCTAGCATATTCCCTCTTACAAATGGGGACTGTAAGTGGCTTGATAAAACCTCTAGAACACCGATTCTTATCCTCCCCATCAGTCCAATTAGGCATTGATAGATGAACTCATCAATGTCACTCTTTATCCCTAGCCACTAAAACTATCACCTAAATTCATGGAAAATAATCATTAGCCTAGGATTTACAACCTATATTGAGGTATAATAATATTTCATTATCTCCTCTCTATGATAAGTTGGGACTACCACTCTCCCATGTACCATTGTCACATTGGCATCTTGCATCGACCACCTAGGTATCGGGTCACCTATAGCTAGTTGTTTACACATGACAACATACTATGGGTCCAAATCTTTTCCAACAAAAACCAAGTCCACTAAATAAAATGGGAAAATTATCGGGGAACAATCCATCAATATTTGATCCTGTAAAACATCCACTCTCTAGTCATCCATTAATCTTATCAACCACCACATCTCCTCTGAAGGCCTATCATAAAGATATTCCTCATAGTATATCTTATGACTAAGATAATATGAAATGACATTCCCTTCCCAAGAGAATACATCATCCTAAATATTAATGTACGAAAAAAAACATCCCAATTCCATGTCCTTAAATTTAGGTCTCTCTATGTGAAGAAATAGTGAAGGGTCTTATGGTCCATATAGACTATAAATCTCTTGCTAAATAGATAATATCACCAGCACTTCAAATCAGGAATAAAAAATGGTAGCTCCATGTCATGGGTTGGGTAGTTCCACTCAGGGGGTTGTATCTAATGAGACTTGGAGGCTTTGAACATCACTACATGAATCAACATAACTCCAAAACTAATTAATGATTCATCATATTTCACTTCATAACCAATCCTATTTTCTTGGAATATTAGTACTTGAGTTATATTAAACCTTACATTTAGATAAAGTAATGCCTATTTACACTATTTTTGTCATTTTAACTTCACTCCTTTATTCATCAGTGCTATCATAAGTGCTGATAGTTATGATAAGTTATGAATAAACTATTGGAAATAACCTGCTATGCCAAGAACGTTCATGATCTTAAACACATTCAAAGTATGTGTAATGTACATATTTTCTTCTAATTTTCATTAGCCTATGGATATTACAATCATAGAAAATACATACTCTAAAAATATCATCTCTCATATCCAAATGAAACACTTCATCACTTTCCAGTAAATTTGATGTTCTTGACGTGTACCTAGGATTATCTTAAGGTTCTTGTCATGCCTCTCTAGTGTTGGTGATAATTAACGATGTAATCCTAAAATACCATGATGAATGAGCGTAGGTATGGGTGGAAGGTCTTATTCATGAGGGTCATGAAAATTTTTCCCACATTAATCATTATGAATGGCATCAAAAAGCACTCATATGAACCCTATCATCTCAGAAACATTGTCTTTTAAATTTCAAATACTCTAGGCTATAACTGATGATGTCCTGATCAAATATAAAACATAGAGAACCATTAGGATCCACATAATTGATCAAAAATACAACAAATCCCAAGAAATGGATATTTGTACTTCAACATCACCTGGTTCAACTTCTGATAATCAAAGTATATTCAAATACTATCTTTTAGCTTCTCGGAGAAAAACATAAGTGATCCACATGGAGATGTATTTGGATTAATAAATCTCTTAAGCTCAAGGTCTTGAAACTACACCTTGTCTTCCTTTAGCGCACTTAGTTCCATATGATACGGGATAATCAAAATACGATATGTACTTGGTATGTGAAAAATCCCAAATTCAACACCTCTGTCTGGAGGAATTCCTAAGAAGTCATTCGGAATGACATTACAAAAGAGATATACGATTGGAGTAAGAGTTTAGTGGGTTTCCAGTGGTCCTGGTGATAATATCCAATCCTACCATATGTGTTTCAATCATCCTCACATAAATCTAGTATGGTCCAAATCTACTTGATCCCAGTACACACTCTTTGTTCATCACATATATCTCTCACACTTTTGTGAGATAAATGACACCTAACTACAATAACAATCAATGTGAGCTTAGAATTTGGTCAACCAATTGATATTGATTATCACAGTGAAGGTCTTTCTTGGTATCCAAGAGACCCCGGTTCAAAACTGGGTGGAGGTAAAATTCCAGGGGGGGACTGTAGTAGTACTATAGCAGTTAATATTCAGTATTGTAGCAGCTATAACTATTCACCCGATTTGGGCCTTTGGGCCACCGGTTTGGGCCTACGAGTATCAAGGGTATTCGGGTAATCAATGGACTTCGGACCACAGGGAAATTGGGCCACAGAGACCATGGAGTAGCCCAGTCCACACAATGTAGGATCCCGAAGAGGATCCAAGCAACCTGAATAGCATCCAACAAAAGTAGAGCTAACCAGATTGGAAGAATGAGAGGGTATGGCAGCCGCTAGCGGGACTAGGCACCATAAAGCTTTTCATTGGTCAATGATAACTAATCAGCAAAGAAAATAGGGAGCTAGGTTATCAATGATGCAATAGATGGGGAGGGTTAGTTCTAGTAGGTTGGGCATACAGGTCATATTATGCACATGGTATGCCTTTGGGACTTCGAGTCATGTATTGCGGGTCAGTAGGGCCTTGTGCCTTCAGCCTACGGGTCATGTACGGGTTCCCCTTCAACCCTAAAAAGGGGGATTATCCATAATAAAATAAAAATAAATTCTTTAGATAATTTGGTCATAGGATTCCATTAATAGTAAAAACTATAGGACACTTAGGGAATCACTGGATACAATCCACCTTTGTTACCAATATTTTATCAAGGAAAAATAATTTATAGGATAACTAGACTATAAGCTCAAGTACTAAAACTAATTGTGAAGATATTAAAAACTGGGTAGCACCAATAGGAAAATAAATTGGTCGTAAGGAAAAACATATCTCAAATAGTATAAGGTTGTTATCCAACTTTTTCTAGATTCTAATCCACAACATATACCTTGAATGTCTCATTTCTATTTCTATATCCCTAAGTTACATGACCACCCTATGTCCCCTATTGATAACCCTCACTAGATCTCTAGTTTCGTAGTAATGTCTATCTCCCCTGCCTACCCAAAACTCTAGAAAAAAACTACCAAAGAGTTCATATCTTTTCCCACTTCTAGCACTATTTCTTGGGTAATGATCATGCCTTACTAAAATGTAAAACTTAAAAAAAATTAAGAATTGTGGGTCATCTCTAGAAGGGGTTGAAGACGAAATAATCAACTCTACTTATACACTACTTCTATATTCCACATCCTTGTACTTCCTCTTCTTCCCATCTGAAGGTAATCATTGTAACATTGGTAGGTCCAACCTACATGTAACTAAAGGGTTGGTGAATTCCAACAACCAAACCTACCTCTATGATCTTCTCAATAGTTAGTTATTTTTTTATCACCTCAAGTTAAGAATCCAGATCGAAACTCTAAACGTTATTTCTAATATCATCTCAAAGTCCAATTAAAAACATCCTACCCTTATAAGCCACAATACAATACAAGACTGGGGAAATTTATATAAGATTTGTGAAATGTATAGCTATGAATACTTTATGATTGATCAATGTCGTAGCTCTATGAACTCTTGTTCTCGGTTGAGATGTACCTTGTCTTGGAAAAACATTCACAAAACAAATCCTTGAATTCCATCCATGATAGTCCATATCAATTCCCAAACAATCTCATAACTCCTAACCAATGTCTGGAGGGTCCCTATACCATGAACACTTCAAAATTCAATTTATAATCTATTGGTGTCTAAATAGGATCGAATATTCCCTTTATGATGTAAAGTAAATTATGGGTATCCTATATTCCACTTGTTCCCTAAAATATTAGAAGACGCTCGAGATGGAAATCTTTTCCATTATCTACCATGGATATCAGTGGTGGTTGTAATGAGTTCACAACCTTTCCCCGGGGGGTAGGTGTGGCAACATACACAGAAGCACCCTCAAACTCAGTTGGCGGTCCCACTAAACATCTGTGAGGTGGCATCTTCTGCAACAGAACGAATATTAGTAACATGAACAACTCCATACCGTTTAAGGAATCACAAAAGGTTTTACTAGGAGTATTCTCTCAACCCAATGTATTCCCTCCAAGAAATAAACCTACTCTACATCCCTACACGTTAGTCATAAACAACATGTATATACTATAAAAATAGTATTCTCGGTTAATTTAATTTATCTACAAAAAAGATACATCACTATAGAATTTCAACATATATATATCACACAAGGATAATATATCTCTAACAAATTTTACAAATAAAAAAAATTAATTAATGAACAATAATAAAAAACAATAATGGGTATATATATATAATGTAAATCCACCTGCCTAGTCAGGATGTATGAAAGCACCCAAAATATTATAAATCATGTGGCAACATAATGTGCAGAACCCAAGGATAATTTTATCAACAGTAAAAAAAGAACACAATTTACCACTTTATAGAGACTTTGAGGTCCACTAAATAGGGATAAATATGAACTATCATAGTTCATAAGCCCATGTCTCAATCGTCCTATTCCATGTATTCCCAGTCTTAAATCAATGTAATGGAATAAACAAGTTAGTGAGTCCTAGTGATATGATACCATTTTATACTACACCTAACTGAACCAACGATATAAAGTGACACATGAATTCATTCATGCCTCCCATTACTCAAGAGGCTACAAAATAGAAGTGATGGTATAAGTCTATGAATGGATAGACTATACCCTCAATATCATGTCATCAAGTTGATAAAAAATGATATTAAAAATAAAAAATTCATATTAACCATGTGGAAATCTAAGATGGCATACAAGTCGTGAAAATAAATGGAATCCAAAGTGGAAATCCAAACAATATGAGTAATAATGGAAAAATAAATAAAGAAGTGTGGGTCCCTCTAAAATCCATTATGGTCTACTACTGGATTCTTTCTCCTTTTCTTATCCATCCACCAGAAAGACCATTCAATTCACTAAGTCTCCAGTCATGAAATCTACAAGAGCATTAAAATTCTTGTTTATGGTGTGAGTAAAGGACTCTATAAGATTCCACCAATGTGTCCTCATCTAACTATGATCAAGCATAATAAGAATACTCCAAAATAATAGAAAATATTTAATGAAAATAAACATGAAATCTAAAACTAAGGGGTTGTGTGCTAACCATGGCACCACAACATGGTAACTATGGAATCCTCGTAGGTCTACCATGTTCTCATGTCCATTACCACCTTCACTACAAGTAAATCCCATTTCCCATCTAAGTGATAAACATTTCATGAAATCCAACCAATCTTGAGTGCCGAGAACAATACATCCATAAAATGTAACAGATATACAAGGTAGAGCATAGATGGATAGCATGTCAACATGTGAATAAATCATCAATACATAATAGAACGTGAGAATAATCCAACATGAAAATAATCTACTCAAGTATTTTTCGTGGATTCAATATCACAATCGGTCTCATAGGCTACACACACCCACATGAAAAAAAAAATTAATCATGGTTATGAATTATTTCAACACAAATAATATCATTGAAACATTTGTAAACAAGTGACTGAGTAGGTAAGGAACTTCCTACCTCACTGTTTTCATTTTCAATGTCAAGGACTGTTCTAGGATTATTCTCCAAAACCATATTCTCATACCAACTAAAACAAGATTGTATACCCAGTAATCCTAGAACCAGTAATAATCTAACGTTTCATGGGTTATAGAGTGGAGAATCAATATAAAGTTCAAATTTGTAGATATAAAACTAACACCATGGAAATTGGTAATAAAACTAAAAGGATCTTGAAAATTAATAATCCACATATCACAAGAAAGGTGATGCCGTTAGGAGGAGTACTATGAAACGCACTATTGTGCAGGGGATATTACTACAACACAAGGTTTCATTAGATGAGGACCTCCATAGAGAAGAGGTTCTCTATAATGAGACCACCATGGGATAGGGGAGATCATTATGGCATAGTTGGTATTGGGGAGACAAGCTATGTGGTTCAAGGAGGGAGACTGCATCATTTAAGTAGCCAACTATATAAACCAATATGGCATAGGAAGGGTGTAAATGTATGTATTTGTGTCAGAAGTCATTTATATCTTTGAAATTCTATCAAATTTAGAATAAGAATCCAATTTTCAGAGTGTCTTCTATGGTTCAATCTATGTGATAAACACCTCATAAAGCCTCCATCATTCCCATCATTTGATGAAGAAAATGAACTAGGTCATTAAAATAATAACAACCATCTTAAGAGTCCTAAATCCCCAAAAACCATAGAGGGAATAGAATCAATAACTAATTTAGAAAAAGGTTTCGTGTCATGGTCAGAGATAACCTGGCATATCCATCTCTTCTAACATCACCATAGAAAAGGATACAAGGAAAACCCATCAACCTATACCTCTATGGGATAGCTTCTTTTTATATGGTGTGACCTCAAATCCTTAACACTCATATGGTGCATTCATTTAGACCATGGCATGTTAACGCCTTTTTTGGTATTAAACATTCACAAAAAAACTCTTATGCCTCTGAAAACATAGGAATGCATGTATTCCCTTATCTGAATATATCTCAACTCACAAAAAAGAGGATAAAGATGAAGAAGATATTTTTATTAAATAAATGAATGATTTAGCATTCTATAATTATATTTTGTAGCTCTAACTCATTATACTTAAGAAAATAGCAGATTAAATTGTACTTTTGGTTAATATTCTTCATTATAATTTCAAACACTATATTTTCAAACAAGTGGATTACACTTGGTAAATAATTTAAAATAACTCATCTCTTTTAATTCCTTCCAATATCCTTTAAAAACCTCATCAACCAAACCATTACTTTTCCTACTTTAGTTATAGCTATATAATAAGTTTTTATTATGTGAAATATAACAAGAATATAATGTTGTGACATGATACACGCTGATGTTTCTCTATAAGTAAACACAAAACATATTTTTCTATTCTAAGTGTCTAAATCCATAGAAAATTCATGTCAAAAAATCTATTCAAAGGATTTTCTAACCTAGAACGAGGTCATATTTTACATTACTTTCAAATACCAAAGGTTCTATTTGATTTCCACCCAATATATCTTTCCTGGATTTGGTACTATTTATATATATTGGGAATGATGTTCAATTTCGTTTTCTTTCTCATTGGTCAGATTAAAGTGTCAATGTAAAGGATTCAAGGAAAATGTGTGTAAATATAATCCAAATCTTGCAATAATCATTGAGATGTAGTCCTTTTGAGATAACATAATGATCTTGGCTCTATTATCTCGCCTATTTTTCAACCAAAAAATCTTCTTGGCATGTCAAAAATCTTTCATCTCAAATCCTCCAGCCAAGTCATGTTCTAGATTCTAGATTCTTCCTCCATGTAGTCTAGATAGAAATATTTCATCCATATATAAAATAAATATGGTGAATATGAAATCATCCAATTGATTCTGGTAACAATAATGATCTAAATTTCACTTTAAAAAACCTTCTTCCAGCATGAATGAATCAAATTTTTTATTCCATTTCCTTGGTTATTACTTTCATCTATAAAAACATTTATCTAACATGAAAAAGTTATTTTTTTATTCATATTCCATGAAATATACTGGATACATCATGTAGATATATTTCTATAACTCTTCATGAAGGAATGTAGTCTTTATATCCATCTATTCCAGTTGTTGATATTTTGATGCTAGGATGCCCAACACTCTCTAGATATTTGAATGTTTAACTATAAGTGAGAATATTTCCAAGACATAAACTTCTTCATTCTATTGAACTCTTTTTTCAACTAACCATACCTTATAAGGATTCTTGTTATCATATTCTTATTTAATCTAATACACAAACATATTTTTTATGGATTTAATTCCTTTTAGTCTGTCATCCAAATGCCTTAAGAGATCACTAGATCAGGGGCCAAACTCACCAACTGATAGGTGATGGGTTCCAGCTTCCTAATCACAAAACCCACTAGGTCCTGCAATGGATAATCTCATCCCATATGTTTTTAGGCATCTGACTAATATGTAATGATAGTTAATCATGTATTAGGTGGTAGATTACCAATCTATATCCAAGATAATATCATAAGGTATTATTTTTAAGATCAAAATATTTCATGTGAAAATATCTTCACCAAGAGATATTTCACACTATTGTATGATATGTGACAATGTAAAAGTTTTCCTCATAGGTACCTATATCCATAGTTATTGCGATAATGTCCCAAACAAATGTTATTTCTCTCACACAAAGAATATGGACATAATGGAATGACTCAAACATATGTCTTCTAGTACTACGTAATGAGTTTTATAAAAACATATTATACATTGGATCATACCATGAAAATTTTGGTCATACTGTTCTATGGCCTACAAATTCCCATGGTCTCGACTGGCAGCCCCATGATCCTAATGTGGGCCACCTGGTGGTGGTGCTGGTGGTGGTGGTGGTGCTCATAGCTTCATCCCCCACCAACTGTTATTCCCTCTACAATGGCTTCTGGTCTCCTTCTAGAACTCCCTACCTAAGGGATACCCTAGTCACATATGATAGATCCTTATTTGTGACAGTACATCTACCATCATGATACATCCATCGTATACCTATCTTTTTCCGCATGATAGGTTGGGAAATCAAATTCCATGTGAGCCCCCAATAACAAGTATATAACCATCCATCGCCTTTCTAATTGGGTCCTCTACGCAATACCTGAGTAGGAGATCCACATATCTGCATCCGAGAATGAGAATGCCACCTATATAGATACATCATAATATAACAACTACTACCTACTATGGCTAAATTAATAATTTGATTCCCACTACTTGATCCAACCACCCAGTGTCCCTCATCTAGGAATCTCTCAGTCACCAGAGACCTCTCTAACACTCTAGCATAAGATATCAGAAATAAAGAGACTACACTAGGTTGAATGTCGCGGTGGATTGATTTCTCTAACTTCCTCACCTAGAATAAGACATCTCATATTATATCATGGAATTGTCATGTGAGATCATAAAACCTCATTACATACTCAACCACTGTCATATCACCCTATTGTAGCTCAAGAAGCACCTAGAACTGAACTGAGCATAATCACATGGAATAATACTTGTCATGAAAAAGCTACTAGAAAATATATCATGAGGGTCTCATCTCATCATGATTCTATATCACCGTACTCCACCAGTGCCATACTACCCCATGGAAAATATTTCATGTCAGTGCAACCATATGATCAGTTGGGTTCCGCACAATTTTGAATAATTGGATCATTGACACAAGACAAGATTCTACTACCTAGGGATCCATCTCACCACAGAACCTCAAAAGTATATGACACATGAACTCAAAGAGTGTGCCAAGCCTAGGGGAATCATAAGGATAAACTATTGAACTAACTACTACCCAAAATGTAGAGGTACTACTACCTACCCTCTTGAGGGAAACAAAACTAAAGATGTCCCCTAAACTATGGCCACATCACTCATCGGATCAAGATCATGATCATGAATCAGTAACTAGGATGGCTATCTTTATGGAGGAATATTTAAATTGATCATGGTATACCAAGGTTAGATGATCATATGTTTGGGCAGAAGACTCAATAAGGATAGTCAAAAGACTCAATAATATAAAATCAATGTACCAATGTTCCTTATAACTAATATATCATTATACTGAGTTAAGATGTAGTTGTTCAGAGTACTGTTTAATGGATATGTCAACCATAAAACTAACAATAGATTCCATGAATTCAAATCCATACTCAAGATACTTCGATACTATTTCCCTATGTCACAAACAATTCCTCATAAGAGGGGAACTCTAAACACCATCCTAATGAATGAATTTCACTAACACCACTTTGTAATGACAAAAAATACCACGGAACACCTATCCTGTAGAAATATCGTCTTCTACAACCCCATGTATTTCTTCAATAGTCCAACGTATAGTGACAATCACTGATAATTCATAACTAAAATTGGATGAATTTTCCTAATGTACCTATACACACACTCCCAACTGTCTATATGTAATATAGTATAGGAAAATAATGAAAATATTTAATTTTCTAGAGTATAAACATGCAAGTACCAGACTCTAAGGAAGACACTAGAGTAACATAGTTTCAACCAAAGTTAAAAAATGGGAAAAATACACACCCATCCAGAAAAGAGGTCTCAGCCTAACAAAAATGAAAAATAAAGAGTTTTAAGAGAACTCGGATCATTGTCTCCATGTTTGACCACCATATGTGGTCAATGAAAAAAAGTATCCCAATGGTCCCCAAAATTCATTCTCAATGATTCCATTAACTATATAAAATAGGAAATGTATGGGAAATTATCATATATGAGTAAGTATATACATACCCAAAAGGATGCCTTAAAAACCCCAAATGGAGAAAATGATATAGAAAATATCAGACCAACCCATAAAAAGAGTTAAATTAAACCCATCATAAATATATGATCATAAATAATCCTAGTAGAGAGAGAAAGGGTTCCTCTTTCTCACAGCCTAACCAAAGTGGATGATTCTTCATATTACTCTGGAATTCCTTCTCTAAAGCCCTATATCAAATGAAACCTCACTAGATGTTGTGTGGAGAGGCTCGATCCTCACCAATGCACTCCACGTCCAAGGGAGCCACAACTCTCATAGAGGTCCCACACACTACTAATGCCCAAGATGGGGCAGTACCACTCCATAGAAAGACGATCCACATTTGGTGTAGGTGAGTTCTGACTTGATCGGTATAAATATTATGGGTGACCCATGTTTGGGTTCAACAGGCGGTTCTTACCCCGACAAATTTTTCATGATCTTACCCAAATAAAAATAATAATTAAGAATCCCATGAAGAAACATCATACCCAAAAAACCTCACACCATATATTTTATTCAATAAGGAATTTCATCATCATTTTTTATGAAAAAACATTTAGGATAGGACATTCATAGGCCAAAATATAAGTCTCGAAGTTACAGATTTGATTGGAAGAAGTTATGGGAGAATACATGGTGTTTAATTATCTCAACATGATGTGTAAACCTACATTTCTCGTTAATTTTCACTTATAGATAAGAATTTGGATTATTTCATACTACACAACTTCTATAGGTGGTATATGGTGTGTCACATCCACTTTAGGCCAACTCATGTGCTCCTAGACATGCCTGTGTACATTCTAGTCATACTCATGTACCTCTGGTATGATAGTTTAATCCCATAGTACATGATTTCTCTTTACACATTAGGTACAATGAATTTGTAGCTGGAACATAGCCTAGATAATTGAGTGGGGTTACACATCATGTGACTCCAGCCACATGGTATGTGATATTTAACTAAGCTTAAAACCATATACACCATGGAATAAGTAGTACACAGTATGAGTTCATCCAAAGTACATGAAATGTAGTGTATCTTTTCAAAAAAATTCCAATTGATTCTTGTGGTTTCCAAATATATGATTGTTCTCTTGAATCACATTGTTTTACTACATAAAATCCAAGGGTACATCTTGAGTCATTTATTCCTTGCCTCCAGTGGCTGGAAATCAGATTTTGGCCTTCTATCAATGATCCTCTATATGTCCAATAGAACACCCCATTGTAGTTTCCCCTCCAAATCGCATTCCCATGAATTATCACCCACAATCCATCCAAAAATTACCAATATCTTCATCGTTCACCCAAACACTGTGAATCGAGGGCATTAAATCATTCTCAAAACATCCCTAGTAATGTATAATCATGACTCTATGGTACAAAGTGAAAAATGAAAATTATATGGGGGGGGGAATCACAAAATAAAAGGTAAAACCATAATGGAACAAATAATCTTGGATAACAATCATGCATGTTGTATATCCTAGTTCATAACATGACATAAAAAAAATTGATTTATCAATTTAATCTATCCAGATGAGCTGAAGTAAAGAACAGATAAATCATAGATCAAGAATAGTAGTTAAGAATACATGATCAATCATTTAATAAAAATGGAGACAACCATAATTGAAGATACCTTCCTTAATACAGGATCGATTTTTTGTGAAAACCCCATTCATGAGTGATGAGTAAGAACCATTATGTTCCCTACCTCTTGATCTACCATGATCCAATCTCTCATCGTCCTCTAATGTGATCCGATAATAAATAACACTCATCGTTATCCACTCAAAAGATACCAAGGATAAGAGGATAACCCTGAAAATGTTTCAAAATAACATATTTATATATATTTTATTTTAGGTCATTTAAATTAAATAAATCAATTTATTTATTTATTTTATTAAATATGCTCCCAAAAACTGTCACAATAGGATATTCGGTACCAATAAATCTTAAGTCACACTAAGGGTAAACCCTATTTTCTTAATCAACAATGATCTATTATTTTCTATATGAGGTCCGAAATTTTGGAAACAAGTAATGCATATGCAAGATATAATGTAAAAAATATTTTAAATATATTAATTAAGTGTCTCTATGGGGCCAAAAGTATCACCCAGACATAGATATTGGCTCAAGAAATATTCCTTAGTATATTTTAAATTCTTATAAGGAAGAAATAGAGTCACTAAAAACTATGTGGTGTTTAAATATTAAAACAGATTCCCGAGTAAATTTAAAACTGATTTTCAAATAGAGAAGTCGACATGCCTGACCTTTCTTTGAAAATTATTGCAATTTATAAAATTTCACATGTCTAAACCTTTGATTACAGAAGATATCATCTATTTCCATGGCACTAAGGACATGACATTCTGGTTAGTTAATTCAGAAAAATAAATAGAATACATATTATATTTTCTATTAGCATAGAATAAAACATTTTCATTTTTAAAAAACTAAACATTCATTATCTTCAAAATTAAAACTCATTCCAATATTGTATAATTTTGAAATAAATAATGTTATCTTTTATTCAATAAAAGAATAAAAATTTAGAAATTAATACAATATTATAAATACTAACTTCTCCAAATCACATACCCTTTTTCTTTTTGATTTATCACGAAATCACATTATGTCATCATGACATTGTTTATAAAATAAAAACTTTAATGAATATGTTGTCATATATTTGGAGAAGATGGTATCCTCATACCATGTATCTTTGAAAAACTTATGGAAATTTTCTTTAAAATATTAATTAAGGTGAATAAACATTTAGTACACATGAAATCATTGGTCTAATCAAATTAATATAATAATTTATGGGTACCCATCTGGAATTTAATCAAGTATTCATGGTTAATATAAAGGTTAATTATTTTAAATAAAATATTTTTTATAACCAATACATTGAGGAAACCTTTAAAAAACTCATTAGAATAATTCCACTAAATAAATTATTTAAATAAAGTAGCATTTGATATAATTCCTTCACACATTTTAACAAAATTAGTTTTGAATATTTTAGGAATTCAAGGATTAGAACAAAATAAAGTTTTATATTTATTTTATTTCATCATAACTATCATCCTATAATATTTTTCATTCCCTTGAGAAAAAAATAATATTTATTTTAAACTATAAAGATCCTTTTTCCTATTATCATCTTATTATTGAATAGAATCAAAATCATCATCAATCAATATTTTTTTAACATGAATCCAATTTTCTCAATTTTTCAGTCTATTCATTAAATGTTTCATTTTAATTTTTAACAATATAAAATTAATTATATTTAATTTCATTTAAATAAAAAATTGATTTTATTAAATAATCATATTCTTTATTGACTCTCTAACTTACCATGATAATATTCTTATTGGATTCATTTAATTTTTTATATAATTTAGTAACCCTTAAAATATATTTTAAATTTTTTCATTCTCTTCAAATAGATCATCAATTTAATAACCATTAATATTAAAATCATACCCAAAACATGAATCAAAACCATTACTAATCTCATTTAAAATTTCCAACATCAAACATTGGTTGGATGACTCTTTTTCACTTATAGATTCTTAATTGGAAAATAATTAATCTATGTATCTTCATCCAGCATATACACATAAATCCATTTTTTATTTAAGATCATATACAACATGTTTTAATAGTGTAAAATCTGATTTGATGTTTTTATTTTTCCCATATTCATAAAACGTTTGTTTGGAAACACTATTACACTTACTTAAGGTAACAATCATTATTTTTTAGTCATTCTTTGGATCTTTTCTAGGTCGCTTCTTGAAATTTATTTTTTTATTCAAAATATTATAAATACCTTAAATTGTATTCACAATTTCTTCTTTGTCACTTTCCTATCCCTCAGATATATAAGAGTTAGGAGTAACATTTATATGTGATTTTAAATAAATTCATTTCTTCCTAAAATTATCGTCTTCCAAAATATTATTTAGCACATGTTTACATTAAAGAAGTGACCTGATGTGTTCATCAAATTTTTATTCTTAAAAATTCTTACTCTCAACGATTTCAATCTTCTTTGGATTCCATTTCCTAGGTAAATCTCTTAGCACTCATTCAAAATGTATAGGGTTTTATAAATTTTCTACAATGTAATTCATTCCATTCATAATACTCATGAATCAATGGGACGTTTTAATTAAACTTTCATCTTCACCCATATGTAAATTTTATTACTACAATAAAAACATTCCTTGTTCCGTTATAATTAGATTATTTGATTCGTGGTTGGTAACTTATTGAATCTTCCTGATTTCATGAGTTGTTTTACACACTGAAACATGAACAAACCTACTTTTGTTAATATAATTATATGAAATACTTATTTATTTGTAATTCAAAAATATTTTTCATTCAAGGGATGTATATTCTGAGGAATCCATGCATCAATTATATCATTTCATCTATCCTAAAATGGTATTTTTCTTAGACTATGAGGACAGTGGTATTAATATGAGCATTATAATGTATAAAAAACACACTCTATATCCAAGAGGAATAGGTTCTTCATATTGGGTGTATGATATTAGAAAAATAAATATTATAAATAATCTACCATTAACAAGGTCAAACTCTTGATACTAATTGTTATAGTATTAGTTAGAAAATCTAAATAATACCTATATAGAAGGATAACCTTTTATACCTAGTGTTAGGTCAGAATAACGATGATTAGTGGTCTAGAGGTAGGGGTGAATAATCCAGGAATAAATTTTAAAGAGGTGGATTAATTATCAATGTTAATTAATATTGTTAGTTAAGATGATAAATAAAAAAATAACATAGAAAATTTTGAGAGTAGTTTAGTTCAAACGGGGCCTAATCTGCTATTATACATATCTACTCTATGATAGATGCACTAAGACCTATATAGATTTACAAAGGGGAATTGTAACCCAATTACAACTTAATTTTTATAGTGTAAGTAGAAATAATACACATGAGTTTTTCATGGGGAGTAACAACCTGGTTAAAACACAGACATTAGACTATGGGAGTTATAGCTTGAATGGTCCATACATTAGAATTTAGGAGTCACAACCTAAAGAAAAAGTATATTTTTATGGAAAAGTCTAAATGTATGGTAAGGGAACATGTGAGGGTTCAGGAGAGGTTTCAAAAATACTATAAACTATGATTAATTATATAAAATATGAAAAATAGATGTACATGTTCTAGTTATGGTGTAACATATCAGTTTTTCTCATCAAGGCAGTAGGATTCAAATAAGTTTATGTACATTTTTTAAGAGATAATTTAATAGAATATTTTCTTGTTTTAATACATAGAATTTCAGGTTTCTTCATAGTAATGCACCAAAATAATTTCCAAGCATGATCACTTAAAAATGCTAAAGATCAGGTCGAAGGATTACTATATTAGTACTTTTTTATCTCTCCCTCTTCAATCTGTGACCGAACCTACCTAAATGTTATAAAAACTCAACACAGATGATCCATTTTTAGAAAAATAAAAATAAAGAAATTATATAATTATGATATATATATATATATATATATTATCATTACATGATAATTGCACAAAATAAAATTAATAATTTTATATAAACACTCCAACCAATTTTGAATCATCATTAAATAATTAAAATAAACTCCAAAATAATAATTTCTAGAGATCGGACAACATTTTCCTAGAAATTCAAAATTCAAAAACTTATAGAATATATGCATATAGATACAAATAATTTAGAAAATTATTATTACAATACTAAATTTTTTTTTAAAAAAATAGTGTTTTTTATATCTAATAAAAATTTAATGACATTAAATACAAAAAAATAAAATATAAAAAAAATAAATTTTGTTTTTTTAATTTCAGGTTTATAGATATACATGAAAAAAATAAAAATATTGTTCTTTATATAAAAGTGTTTAAAAACTGGGATAACACATCTCATAGGTTCTACATTATTAATAATAATTAATGGAACAAATAAATGACTTGGGAAAATTACAATATGAATGAAAGAATTCAAAATTCCAATAAAATAATGAAACTTGATAGTTTGGAAAACCAGTCTTTGGTGAATGTATTTTTCATTTAAAAATCATATTGCATAAGGGAAAATGTCAAAATATATAGTCTGCATAAAGGTAAGATGTAATTTCTAGAAAATATATAATGAAAAATGGATTTTAAATAGTTTTGTAAATGTAATGCTTGATTTATATAGCTCCTATACAGTTAAAATTTTGTGCTTTATAAGGGTATAAATACATACCTGCTCAAGGTTAAGGTGAAGTTTCCCAAGGTTATGTAAAAGTAAATTAAATTTTAATTGTACTATGTAAGGGTTAGAAAATGCATTATTAAAAATTATAATATACAGGAAAAAATCTATATAAGGGTATGTCAGGAGTTGAGTAAGGGTATCACAGGGTTTATAAAACATGGGTAAGGGTAAGTAGAAAGGATTAATCATAGCGTATTAGTGGGAATAAATTTATAATACATGCGAAAGGGAATGAAAATATGTGTGTAAGGGTAAACCAAAAGTCGAGTAAAGGTCCAAAATAAAGTGTAAGTACTGTGTAAGTGTAAATTTAACCATGAATAAGGGTAAAACCAAGTTTCTTAAAGGTTAAAATAAATTTTCAAAACAAGCGTAAAGGTAAATAAAAAACAAATAAATAAAATAAAAACTCAATTATATTTTTTTACACAAAATAATTATTGAATAAATAATATTAATATTAATATTAATATAAATAATTGAAAAATAAATAAAAAAAATTAATAATAACTAAATTTCTAATATAACTAATAAAAAATAATAATAAATAAAAATTGTTTTAAAAATTGTTTATTTAAATAATAAAAAATATTGACAAGATTTTAGAATATTAAAAACATAAAATATAAATAACACATATATACTCAAAAACATGGAAAACAATTTCATTATCTCTAACACCTTTTCTAGGGTTATTAAATATATTTTTATCTAATTTAAAACCTATATCCACTTTTAGTATCCAAATTGGGATTCCATTGATAGAAAACTACACTCATATTACCAAAATTTTAATACGTTTTCTTATATATAGATATATACATTTGATTTCAATTATATTTTTAGAAATATAATGGCTTATAAAGTAGTACAAGGAGAGGGAATTTTGATTTATCATTGATAATATTATAATGAATTTATAACAAGGATGAATAATAAAATTTCACTTTGAAATGTAAATGAATTGGAGCGTATTAGAAAAATAATGGATTAGAATGTGTTATGGACCGTTATATCAGAATAATAATGGATTAAGGAAGGGATAAAATGAGATTTAATATGTAATGTATCATTATAAGTATATAAAATATATTATAATATCATGGAATTAAAATTATATATGTAAATGAAAAATACTATTACTTAATATTATAACAAAATGATTGAAATTAAAAAGGAAAGAGGAGGATTAAAAACCCTTACTTGAAAGGAAACATCGTAAATCTTAAAAAGAAGTGCTTAAATCCCTAGAATATCCATGAATAGAATTTTGGGAGAGAAAATGAAAGGATAATAATTCTCAATAATTTTGGAGTAAAAATTAATTGGTGGATGGGTGGGTATATATAGTAAATGAGTGGGATTTTTTTATTAATTTCAAAACACATGCTTTGAACTCTAGGTTAAAAAAACCATTACCCTTAACATGGTATTATCCCATGTTATTTGATATGTGGAGACAAATTCCATATTTTATATGTTCAAGATATGGAATCCTTTAAAATATATTATTTTTTAAATGAATAACATTCTTATTTATAAATAATTTTGTAATATATTAAAATATTATTTAAGATTGTGAGAGTTCTTTATATGTTTTAAAAAAATTATTTATTTAAAATATATTATTATAATATTTAAACTCGTTTTTGGTTGATAAATAATTTAATTTACTTATTATTTAATTTTTAAGTCTGTCATTTCATGATACTAATCATATATTCATATTGAAATTTACATTTTTTGGAAAAAACAATTATCTAACCAAATTATAAAAAATTTGCACTTGAAAATTATCAATAAGATGATTATAAATTTTAAAACCTTTTTAAAATAATAATTATATATTTGAGAGAAGTTAAATTACTGAATAATAACACTTGTCCATTTTAAAAACATGAATTTGGTAACTAAATTTTAAAAACTCTTCAAATTTTTATTCTGATATGCACATGTGTAATTATATTATTATTCAAAAATCTACATATATTATGAATTATTAATTATATTATTAAAACATTATTTTATGTTATCAATTTTAGGTTTAATTATATATATAATTTCTTAATTTCTATTGTATTATAATTTATTGTGCTATTTTTTAAAATTATAGAATTTTCATTATGCCAAAATTTTTGTGATTAAATTTTTATTTATTATAGTAGAATATAAAGAATTATAGATAGGTGATCATAGGTTGATTTAATATATTGAAATTTTTCCTCTATCCTAAAAATTAAAATAATATCTACACATATAGAGCCAATCCATGACATAAATCACATCAAAATTGACTAAGGGGGATTAATATATTTGTAGGAATCACATTCCAATAAACATAGATCATATAGAAGATATAATCGTAGGATTTAATAATCACACTAGAATCAATTTTTACTAATATTCAATATCTAATCATTGGGAGGTGAATTCATGCTCTTATAAAAAAACTCAGTTATGAATGAGTGGATATAATAGGAATTAAATAAGACATTTTATGTTGTTGAGAGGATGATTAGTGTACTTTTCACCACTTCATTGTGATGGACCTCTTTTGAAATTTTCATTACACATGATTTTACTTTCTACCTTTTTTTTGGAGGTTTTTGATGTCCATTTTTCATCATTAACCCTATGATTGGTGTACTAGTTAAGTGTAATTTTTGTACTCATTAAAATTGAAGTTTTATATCATGGTTGGTGAATTGGTTTAATATTTATTTTCATTCTTCATACCATATAAAAACTGATGTTATTGAGTGAACTATATTCCTCACTTGAAGCATTTACAATTCCTTTTTTGGAAATCCCCCTCTTGCTTCTTCCCACATAGTTAGCATGTTGTAAGATGAATCATTTTTCTTCTCTGGGTTTTACCATTTGAGTTTCTATGAAACTCAATTATACAATTATCATTACTAAAATAAAAAGATGGATGGGATCCTATAATTCCAATTCCATATTGAGATTAAATCAAACAATTTCTTCATTGATTCTTATATCCCCTATATCTAGTACCATTTGAAGACTTTGTTTTTATCTACACAAGAAAGAGTCAGTTTCTATTTCAGGGTTAATAATAAAACGTGAAGTGTTCCTTAAATGTGTTGTGAATTCTTATTCATAGGTACTTATGAACTCATCCTCATTTTTTTCCATCTCAAATAATTATTACTCCCTTTAAATGTGAATATCCTGGAAAAAAATATTTATTAAAAAATATCTTCTTGAACTACTATAATTTCATGGATTATATTTCTTATTCCTATATAGTATTGTTTATGTGAATCCATTATTGGTCATCATAAAATTATAAATAATAAAAAAACAAAAAATACCCTTTCATTATTTGAGCACTATATAATAGAAAAAAAAATTATTGATCCATTTCTGGATAATTTTTGTATTTGAAGACCCACTAAAGTATAGTGGTTATTTCCAAGTGAAGGAATCGGAATAGAGTTGTTCTTTCCATGGAGTGCATGGGAGTTCAACATGGTTCATCTAAATTTTCATATATTTATAAATTTTTTTGAACATAGTAATTAGATTTTGTACTCCATCCCTCGTACCATTTTTTCTGGTAAAAAACCAATTCATTTCCCGTTACACACATTCTATACATGGTTCCTCCTACTTATAGTCATTGAATAAAACTAAATAGGTAAGTGAATGTGTTAAGAAATAATAACCAGGTTAATAAATCAAATTATAAGTAAAATAAATCCTAATGTGTCTTAAATTGTGATAGCTATATTTCAACCTATGATATTTTAGTTTCATCTTGCATGAGTTTTTGTTCAATATAGGTTGTTTTATGTTCTATTTTATTATTATTCATGAAATAATCAAAAAAATTAAAAAAATCCCACTTTGATATCAACTAATACAAAACACCCATAACATTCATATATATTACATCATTTTTCATGAATATTATTTAAATATCACAATAAATCAAACACCCATAACCTTTAGATTTAGTATTTTCAGATATTTCCTACATGAACTTATAATTTAATAATAATTCATCAACATGTCCCATAAAAGTTTCCACACATGATATACACATATACATATTAGACATAATACACTTATTTATTTCATAGGGAATAGAAATATAAGAAAATTGCGAGCTCAGGAGCTTAGTAAGGGTAAAGATATGAGATAAAATTTTAAGATCATAACTAAGCATAAGATGATCATCTTGGAAACAGATAATTATCAAGGTTCATGAAAATAAAAAAATAAAATAATACCCAATAATATATATATATCATTAATCTTTATTCGTGGAATTTTACTTTTATAATTACTTAATAAATGAGTCAAATTAGTATGAAAACAAAGATCTGATAATCATGATCCATGAAAACATAAAATATGAATATTTCATAAAATAGAATAGTAGAAAAATAATGTGGATCTTAAATAAGAATAGAAAATAATTTCTTAGGTCAAGGACACTTCCAAGCCCATTATCACATAGTGTACAAAATCCCAGAGTGTATTAGGTTAACTACCCATTCCCCCTAAACATTGTGGACAGAGCCCCATAGTAGATTATGATCACTCCCAAGTACCATATATTTTATATCCTGAGATATAATGAACTACCTGATGAATTGTAGATATATATAATTCATATCACACCAATAATATAATAAAAATTATACATATATATTCTAAATAAATATGAAAACATTTCTAATTTCGCCATATCTTAATTAAACCTTGAGAAATAAAAGGGTTCCATGAAAATTTTCACCTGAAACAATCTTAAGTCATCTGAAAAAATAATTTCGATGGTATATTTAGAAAATATCCCCATTGTTTAATAACAATAATTAAGGATATTGAAATATATTAAAAATCTTTTATAAGAGTAAATAAAAATATATCTGAAAAAAAGAAATATATTTTAGTTTTTTAATTTTTTTAAATAAATAAATTATAAAATGGTAGTTTTAGGAATGTGATAATAAATTAAATAAAAAATACTAAAATAATTATTACAACATGGATAGGAAGCTTCGTAAATAAAACTAGAGAAATTTATGGGATAAAGTGATCTTATAGAAAAAATTAAAAGAATATACCATAAAAAATAATAAAATATAATATAATAGAAATCAACCATATAAAATCATAGAATGAGGGATAAGGATATCCAATAAATCATATTAGAAGTTTTCCCATGGAGAAAACTTATTATTGACTAAAAATAAGTGATATTATTTGCTCAATTTATAAGAAATCTTTAGGTTGAGTTATAAACCAAGGAGAATTGTAATGGTAAGAAGGTATGTAAAACCTAGAAATAACTATAAGAGAATAAAATATATTGGTTGTTAGAGATAAATCTCAAATAAATTACTCAAATATAGATTTAGTTATCAATAATGTTTATTTCAAATAGATATTGGAAAGAAACCCTTACTTTTACTCCTAACTTCTATGAAAGTGATTTATCTTTCGAAATAATAAATTTAACCATATTAACCACTTATTTTTTAAATTTATTATTATTTATATCCAATTTAATAATATTAAATAATAATCAATCATTACATTTATATAAGTTATTTATTGTTTTTTTCATCATTGGATGTTAATAAATTTGATTGCTTCTTTAAAGTTTCATAATTGGAAATTTTAATCCACTTTATTTGATAAAAATTTCAACATTACCAGATTATTTTAGGTAACATAATAATTATATTTTAATGATTAATTTATTAGAATGTTCATTTTATTGAAGGTATGTGAATAGTTTTCAACAATGAAATCCACAAAAAGAATGTTTTAGGAAATTTACAGATAACAAATTGTTTCTTTATAATTATAATTCATATTTGTATAACCATTATAGAAACATATTTATGTAATAAATAACCAATTAATATCATGTATCACCTGTTTTAATATCTTGATCCTTATTCATGATAAAAAATATAGGATTTCGGAAAATCATTTCTCTTGAAGGTGGTTGAACCTCCCCAAATGAGAACATGTTATACTAAAAAAATAAACGAGAGTTTATATTTATATAATAGTAAAACCAATTTTTAAGAATAATAATGATGTTAATATAACATCTTAAGATTATAGAATTATTTTGATAAATATTTTTTATAATAATGTATGTGAAAAATATTGATAAGAACTTAGTTATTTTTCATTGATGGAATCACTCCCTCTCAAAATGATATTAATGGAAATTAAGGATTTAGACCTCCTTATTGGAACCAGAATATAGAAAATGTATCCTAATAATTTTTAGGTCAAATGTTATAATTTTATATATATATAATTTAATTATATGATTGGTTTGGAATGGGTGGTGGAGCGGTCCTTTTATAGGTTAGTTTGATTTCTATATTACCAATTTCTGATTACTTAATGGTTTGGTAAGATCAATTTTAAATGAAAAGTGGAACCATTAGTTAAAAAAAATCATATAGGATCAATATTATATTTATTATTCACATTTATTTTGTATTTTATTTTATTTTTACAGTATTTTAATCATATAATAAATTTTACATTTTTATAGTTTACTAATTTCAGGCATTATTCACCCCAATAACTTGTTTCTATACCTAAAAATGAAATAATCCTCCCTGTACAATTTAAATATTTTGATTAAATTTTTGAACTAATTTGAATAGTATTAAATTTATAAATATGATAATTTAAAATTTTAAATTAAAACAGAAATCATATTTATTTTTTTATAAAATAATTATTTTTCAAGTTTCAAGTGTTCTTGAAGTTATATTATATCAATTACAAATTAAATGTGAGTTAATATGGTTTTTTATAAATAAAAATATTATATTTATTATAATCATCCTTTAAAAGTGATTAATTTAATATTTTAAGATAAACATATATAACATGTTGATATAAATTCTTAGATAAAAATATCCTATTTAACATTAAATGATTTTAATAACATCCCATTAAAATTATTTATCTTATAAACATTAAATATTATCAATCCATATAGTATTAGAATCATTCATCGAATTTTATACACATAAAATAATTCATTAAAAATTATAATGATATTATAATTAGTCTATAAAAAATTTCTAATATAATATCTCTATAAAATATTTTTATTGTATTTTGGAATTATTTATTATTTGTGAATTAAATTACATATAATTTATTAATAAAAATTATATGACATTGTTGTACCTATAGGATACCAATATATCCAACAACCATATTCCCAATGTCCATATGTCTAAGGACCATATGAACAATGATTATATTTTATTTTTATATATAACCTTGCACATATCTCTATATACATTTACCCTATTCATTTACATTATTCTCAAAATATATTTTTTATTTCAATTTTTTTTCTTTATTTCCATAATTTTAATCAATGTTATGGTCTTCTTAGAAATACCTGAGGATGAATATTTCAGGTTAGTTTTCTTATTAATTACTTAATATTTCGTTACTCTTATAGTTTTAATTGTGATATTTCATATTTCTTTTTCAGAATGTGTTAATGTTTTACTAATAAAAAAACCTATACATACAGATTTAGAACAAATTGTGGCTATACGTTAACCCTATATCCATAGAATAAAACTTTTATGGGAAGAACCTATACACAAGGTTCTCCCAAAACTATGGGTATTGGTGCCCCCTATAACTACGGTTTTGGGAGAACTATGGAAATATTTTTTGTGGGAAAAAAATCTTCATGAAGGACCTATACCAATGGTTTTAAATAACCTTGGGAATATGTCACCCCTATTCCTATGGTTCCTATACACCATGGAAATATATTAAAAAGAAAAAAATACGTGGAAGGTATTATACCCACGGTTTGACCAAACTATGGGTATAAGTTGGCACGTTATTATTCTATAATAATAATAATAATCAATAATTTAATATAAATAATTTTTTATACATATGAATATATATAAATATATATCTGTATATAATGACATAAAACAAATTTCATGATAGTTGTAAAGTCATTCGTTTGTAGGCGGAAGGTGCTGAGATCAAATCTCAGAGGAGGTTTTTCTTAATAATGACCTATACCCATGATATAGTCCAACCATGTTTATAGGTATTTCCATTGAAATTTTCTACCCCAATGGTTTATGAACCATGGGTATTGGTGATTATACCCATGATTCGGCCAAACCATGGGTATAGGTCTATACTGATGCCTATATCACCCACAATTCATAAAACTGTGGGTATAGCATGTACCCACGGTTTTCTAGGCTATACCCACAACTTTGATCCATTGGTGTACTTAATTATTCTTGTAGTGTTTATATATTCTTGTAAAAAAATTCCTCAATGAAATATATAGTGGTTTGTTTAATTTTAGTTTTCTGGGTAATAGAAAATATTCAACACGTTAAAGGAAAAAAATTATAGCGTTACACCAAAATTGTCTCCTCTCAGTCTATCCCTTCCTCCACCTCACAGTCCGCCAATCCTTATTTGACCCCCATAACCTCACTTTCAAAACACCAAACCTTAAACCATATCCATAATTCATAAACCACAATTATATCTCAAACAATTGGATAAGAAGTATGGTATTCCCTATAGTGTAATTATGCGAAAATCAATACCATTTTGGACACTATCACAACCCCCTAGACTGACCAACCCTCTTCTTAAAATGTTCCTCCACCAAAATTGGATTCACCTACCATCCTTTCCCAATATGATATGAATATTAATTATAAAAATATCAATATTTATCAAGACCTCCCCAAACCCTAAATCAGGGGCCTAAAATACAAGTTTTTTCTTCTCAGTCTCCTAGGGGTCTTGCACCTCACAAAAAGATTTTAAAAAACTTATTTTAATAACATAGAATTATAAAACATTATCTAACAAATATTTCACTTTCTACCAATAGTTTTAATAGTTTTAATTTTATGTATTCAGAATAATCCTTTTTACCACCAATTTTTTTAATTATTCCTCAATGGATGTTTTCCCTTTATTTCTTTTTAATCAAAAAATGATAGAATTTAAATGATAAGTTTCACTTCATAAGAAAAGAGGGTGAATTTTAATAAAATGTAATAAGTTTTTAAACCATGAAATTTTATATTAATTTTAACATACAGTGTCATGTGATCATCAAAAAGGGAAACATCATTGGGCCATTTAATGAAGAACCACTATTATTTAATTGGTTTTTGTAATCAAAACATGCTCTAATTATTTCCTAGGATATTTACATTGGAGAATTTTAGAAAACAATCTAAAAAACGTGTTATCTTAAAATATTGCTATCCAAACTTTAACCTTACATTATTTATCATAATAACACAAGTTAACTTACTAAAAAGTCAAAAATTTGAACTATCTACTGAACAACGATTATAAGATAACCTAAGTAAATAAAATACATGAACCAATCAAATATTTATTAGATTTAAGATTTAACTAATTGATTATCTCTCTTAGAATAATAATAAAATAATTTACATCTATTCATCATGGATAATTCTAATTCAGAATATATTAAAATGTCAATAAGAAAAAATCTATAATAATTCATAAAGTTTCTATGAGTAATTAAGTCAATATAAAATTCCAAAGATGTAGTAGAAATATTTTGTGACTATACTAAAAAATTAATGGCATCATCAATTCTCTAATTAATAATGTTAAAATGGTTAAATTCTAAAGGATGTATAATGAACCAAGTAGTTCACATTGAGATTAATTTTTTCAATGAAAAGATTTCTTTTTAAATAATTAAGTTCCTTTAACATTTATATTTGTTAATAAAAAATCATTAACTTCAAGATATTTTATCACCTAAATTTTAAAATCACTAAAAAAATCTTCCACTATTTTTTAACTTCATCTTTCATGTCATGTTCCTCTTATTTATATTCCATTATTTATTTTAATTTTGTAATATGTTTTTAATTTATTGTTTTTAATCATGACATTCTATTTTGTAAAACTTCTCTTTAAAATGTTTTTATCTTAATTTTTTCTTTATTAATTTTGAAAAAAAACCTATGTTTCTAGATTCCTATTTTAAATATTTGTATTTCCATAAAAAATTAATTGTTTTTTCATTTAGTTTTTTAATCCACCTCCTTTTAATGATTCCATTCTATTATATATGTGTAGTGGTTTAAGGTGAAATAATGGCATGGTGTTTTTTTGACTAGGGTTCCTCCTTTAAAAAAGATTATTAAAAAAATAAATAAAATGATATAATTTTTAATTTTAAAATTTGTGTTATTTATCCATCACATAAAAAGGAATGGTTGGAAACAAGGATGGTTTCTTGTCCTTAGACTCCATCTTGTGTGCGGTTTACAGGAATGTGTTTAATATATGGGACAATGGGTGAATTATAGTGGATTTATTATATAAACCAAGGCAGCTTTATTAGGGAAACATGCCTCTCCCCTATCTTATTTTAAAACATATTTTTATTATGTTAAACATTAATTTATGTATAAATATTTATCATGAAAGGAAAATCACTAAACATGAAAAACCATTCCCTTACCCTTTATTAAATAATAGTAAAAATTATAACATTAATGTTGGTGGTTTTCAAGACCATAAACAGCCACCCAAAATGAAAAGTATATAGATTCAAAAAATAAAATGAACTCATCTAATTACTATTGAAAAGATAAAAACACCCATGAAAAGAAATAAAATCTCCTGAATTGTAATAGAACAATTAATTATAATAGTCTTCCCCATATTCACAACCACTATAGTAACTCCTCATATAGTTGTAAAATCGTTCTTTCAATTTCCCCCCTCTGTAGTAGTGGTGGATCTGGTGACCATAGTCTATTTTAAATTTGAATAATCTTTCTTGGGTATGATCCTCTTTATTGGAATAAAATTCAATCCATAATTAATGTTTTATTTTCATTTATTAGTTACCTCATTATAGGATGTATCCATAATTTTATCGTTACTACCTATATCCTTATCCAAATCAAATATATCACCCTAATTTTCATAAATTATAAATTCATAAAAAATAATCTATAGATCATAGTATTTATATTGATCATTAAAACTTTATCCCTATTATATTAATGTAGTCCATTTTCCAAACATTTAGTTGTTGAGAAAACCATTACATTTTATGAATGTGTCTTATCTTATAGATTTTAGTCATAATAATAAGTACATACAGATAAATTAAATGCACCTTTACTAGTTTCACCAGTTTGAATTTCTATAATACCTTTCCCAAATAAAATAATATACAAATCATATAAATCATTCTTCCCACCAGTGTCTTATAGATTGGATTCCACATAAACTAAAAGAAAAAAATCATCCTAAATTGTAGAATCTAAACCAAATATGCAACAATTTTCCTCTTTTATTTCACCTTCTCAAGCCCCTTTATCTTATCCCTCTTCCCTTGATTCTTCTTTCCCCTTAAAAGTTCAGTTGTTTCTACTACGCCACTCTATATGGTGTAACTCATAGAATAAAATGGTGTCATTAATGCATGAATTTTTAAATGTTGATCTAATTTATCATGATCCTAATATTCCTTCACTAGTTGAGAATTGATCTATTTTCATTTTGATCTTTAGATATCAAGTATTGGAGTCTCGCTTCCCTCAACCTAATTCCCTTTAAACTCATCTTGATTTTTTATATCTTGGACTTAGTGCTACACAAGTGAAAACTGATTTCTTAGAAAGAATGATCCCCTAACCACTTATTTCCATTCATTTTGATCCTTATTACTTATACACACAAACATATCATTTCAGAATGATTTAAATCACCCTTAAATAATTGAAACATCCTACTGTCTCCTAGAATTTAGGCTTCTATTTTTAAAATCTTGTGCTACTACAGCATCATTAGATTTTTTCACTGAACATTTCCCTTATCTCTTTTTAGAGTCACATTTCATCCTTAAATAATGTTTCAGGTCATGCACTCTCAGATGATAAAGAAAATATATAGTGTTCTTCCTATTATTTGACTTCAAGTGTCTAATGATACCAGAGAAGGGAAAATTTATGAACCCTCTCATATTAAATCATTAGACTTTCCTCATTATTTGGAGTTAATAAAATATATTTCTTATTCATTATGGAACTAAGATCAACTTCTAAAATATACCTAGAGAAGTATCCATAACTAGTAGTTTTATTTACATTGATCGAGATTGTAATCAATATTTTATGATTATGTTGCACCGAATTCAAAACATAGATTTTAAACCCACATTTTCTCCCAATTAACCTTAAAATAAAAGATATTAAAATTAATAATCTGCTGACGAAGCCTCATGTTACTAAGTTTTAGGGTAATCAAACCAAAACCCCAACCTTTATCTTTAATCTCTGTGGATTTAAAAGTATTATAAAAAGCCACAGCAAGAGAAATGCATTTCAAATTTGAAAATTCTCAAATTAGGGAAAGGAAATTCATAAAATCACTTTAATTCCAGGGATTCACCTCCTTCGTGGATGATATTTTAGAATTTTTAGAATTTTTTCAACGATAAAACCTCTCTAAAATATCATCATTTTTCCCATACATGAGAAAACAATCCCTTATTTAAAATTACCTCAAAACATTTATTAATTAGAGAGGTAAAGGGTCCTCAATTCCTGTTCAAATCCTTAAGATACATACCCTTGATTTTATTCACCTCCTCATCAATCACCATATTTGGAAAATCATTTTCCTAGAAATAAAATTTTGATACCGTGATAATGTTATCAATATCAATATATTCACCTCATATAAATTCCATGGATCCTAATAAATCACCTCCCTGGTCACCATTGTCAGGATAGCACATGTCCCAAATTCTATACATCCTAAATAATAATAATAAGAAAATAATTATTATTGTTATTATTATTATTATTATATAGATATACATATATTCATAAATAGATATACATGTATTTTAAAGGATTAAAATACAATTGTTTTCTTCATTTTCTGAATTTCATGAGTAAACCCTCTATTATACTTGTTTTTTCACATAGGTCATATTAATGGCATTTTAAAACCAACAACGATCATTAAAGGGTGTCTTTTTGTTTTAAAATTTGAATATTGAGATTAATAGATACAAGTTCCATGAAGAGAGTTCTGTTTTACTCATTTCATGAGTTGATTACTACAGTGACCTCCATTGGCTGATTTGGAACTCTAATAATAATGAAATTTATAAATGAATTTTTACATATGAGTGTGCTTGTGGGAAGACATATGAATTTTATGATGACCACAACACATAGAGAGATCATAATGAGTCTGTAAATCATCACTATATTTATTATGAATATTATATATTAATTATTTCAAATAGCACAACGATTTTATGATGTTATTCTCCATGGAAAATAATGAAAAACCCTTGGTGAGAATTTTAGGGGAAATTGATTATATGGATACTTAAATAGATAATGTGATATGATGTGATAATAATATACTCTTATTATACTCATATTGATATCTATAACTTCTCATTGGTATGATGTGAACATGATATTTTAAATAGTTGGGCCTTGATGTGTTAATAATATGGGATTGAGGTTTGATGTAGTATCCATGATCTATATTATTGAGTGTTTTTTCATAATGAAATAATTCACAATAAGATATTCAATCTCATTTTATGTTTTTATCACATGATGGTACTATATACTGAGTTTTCTTATTTGATAGTTGGGGTATTGTTCAATGAAATATTAGGGATCTATAACATGATGATTTATAGTGAATAGAACTAGTTTCAAGTGTCATTGATCATCTACTTAGATATAGTGAATTTATATTGATAGTTTTCCTTTTCAATATGATCATTATGATAATGATGTGTATTTCTTGTGATTAAGAAGCGTAGATAGTTCTCACTATCAGTGTCTACCATTGGTGGAGGTTGGTTTGTAATGGTATATTTTGTTATCTATGTGAACTAGTTAACCTGGTATAGTTATTATGACCCTAATATAATTAGTGCCTTTACTTTTTAATACTTTCATGATCGGTGATGATGAAGAAGATAGTATGATGATATATTTAATGGAAAGGGCATTAATTTTTATGGATATATAAATGTTATGATGATCATATATGGTGTTACTCAATGAAGGTAAAATATTATTATGAGACTATTTCTTGTAATATTTTTCAATGAAATTATATTTATGGGACTATAATTTTCTATGAGACACCACCTAATAGAGATTTTCTTGGGTGAAACACGACATCTTGTTAGTAATTGAATTGTCTATATTTCTAGCTTAGTATTTTATAATTCACACCACTAGTTGATTTAGACCATATAGAATAGTTGATGTTATTGATGAAGACAATTATAGTATGTACTCTTTCACCCTACTAATTGGTTTGGGTGTGAAAGAGTACGTAATATTATTAATATGGATATAATTATTATTCCTTATTTCATCCCATTGATTGTATTCTTTTGATTATAATAGAAGATTTGGAAGGGCCTTTGACCTTATAAATGTGCATATTAATAAGTGGGATTTGGATTACAAGGACCCTTCTATACTTTCTTGATCACATGTATTATACATACCATGTTATTTGGAAAGGTATGAAACTAATTTTATGGGGGGGGAAATACTCTAATAGTTATAATTTTGAACTCAGACGTGGGGATTTATAGAATTGAATAAACTTTCTAATTAGTATTTGAGAATGTTTTAGGTGATTTTTGTTAGTAAATAAACTGGTATATATTTTGAATTTTCTACTTGATTATTACATAGAAACTAAATTAACTTGGTTAATCATCCTTAGAGGATGACATATTGATTATATGGATCTACTCAACCTTTATTTTTCTTATAGGGTTACAGGATCATTTGGTTAGAGGTGTCGAGTGGTGTTAGCTGGGTGACCAAGGTTGATAGTGGAAGCATGGCATTTGTGAAGTGATTTTCATTCCATTTAGGTTTACTAGTTATTTTGCGTATGAACGGATGTTATAGATTATTGTTTGGATATAAATAGTTTTGGTTGTCTTACATTTTTTTATGTTTTATATAATTCATTCATTTAAGTTATCAATCATTATAGATTGAGTTTTTTCCATTTTTTTTGTTTTATGGTTTGAATTTCATTTTACTATATTCTATTGAGTTCTCTGGTGGGTAATCCTTTCTATATATTAAATTTATAAATTCAATTCTAGTTTCAAACCCATGGACTATTGTAGATCGGATTTGATGGTCATGCTTGTTCTCATCCTCAATTGAAGGTGGCATCTTAGTATAGATGGGTCATCAAAATTTATATTCTTAAACAAAGTTTGGTTAGTATCCTATTTTTTTATGAGTTATACTATCTTTCTCTTCACCCCTTGTAAATTTACTATCATTATTTTATACTCATTTAAAATGGAACAATGACTCTATCTTTATACCAATGATATTTCATCCTCTATTCTTAGTAAACAAAGTCCCAAGGGTAAGAAATTTTCTCCCTCTAATCATGTGAAGGATTTAATTCCGATGGATAAATAATTTTCTGTATATTCATTACAAATTAGGGATTGACTGTACCCGATTTTGTTTAGATATGGGTATAACATCCTACCAACACAATGTGTCAAAATTGAATATGTTCAGCAGTATAAACATTTCTTTATTAAAAAGATGGGATAAGGAATTTAAGAACCACTTTAACATTATTTATTTCTTGTCTATTTAGACATTTCTTTAATTCTATAAGCTAATTGATTTTTGAATTTCTTTACCTCTAAATAATTTCTACATTATTTCTAGAGAATGAAAAGTATTTCAGAGTAATCTTGAAGTATTTACCCATTATCCTTTTGAGTCCCTCTATATTTTAATATTCATAATCATTAATGTTTTATATTATTTAGGATATTCATCTTCACTGATAATAATAAAATTCTCAAGAATTTATTTATCTATATCTTGAAAGTAAATTTTTAGATACAATTTTTCATGCCACTTCATGTGATTAAATTTTATATATCTATGTAAATTATTCATTCTTATATTATTCCACTAATTATTTTAATTTATCTAATTTATTAATTTCAGCACCATGTTTTCTTATTGGGATTTCAGTTTTCAAAAGAATTTCACCTTAATTCACTCCTACACCCTCTTGAGGGTTTCTATAGTGAGATATATCCACATTATCAATAATAATCAAGAGTCCATGGTGGGTTGATTTCACATAATTGGTGGTGGAATTCATATTAGTGTGGAATTTTGCAAGGATTTCAATATTTTTCCCATATTATGGATTTTCTAGGTTTTGTGTTGACTTTAAATTTTGTTATTTTATATATGATGATATCATAATATGTTTATAATTAATGGTAAGGATGATGATTCATGTTTTGGAATTATATTTGAGGATATTTACAGGGAATCTCTATTGTCAAACAAAAAATCCCCAAAGAGTATTTACCGGTTATGTATACTGAAAACATTAATGGATAGACTTCCAAGAGGTTCAAGGAGACAGGAAGAATTGATACCATGAATTTTGAAGGTGATTAGAATAAGCTGGAGAAGATATGATTAGTTCCCACTATATGATAGAAATCACTCCATAATTATATGAATTATGTCACAACGGGTTTCACGTCAAAATACAAAAAAAAATTGAAGGAAGAGTGATTATGTTGGGAGTAATGAAGTTAAACCATAGTTTACATATAAAAGATTATATAAAAACCTATACTATTATAAAAAACACAACATATAGTGTTATCCATTAACAATTCTTGAGAAATACCCTGACAAATGCTTCCTTTATCATTGGTAATAAACACTGATAAATGGTACCTTTTATAAGTGCTAAAAAAAGATATTATAAAAGGTACTATCTATCAATGCATTTTTTAGGGTGGATAAAGGGTTTAAATTTATCTTTGTTTTTTAACATTGACAAAAGGTACCATTTATCAGTGATTAATTTTTAGCACAGGTAAAGGGTACCATTTATTAGTACATTTTAGCAATGATAAAGGTACCAATTGTGAAATGATCCCCGCATAGAAATAGCACCAGGTAGGTTTCTTCTTTATATATCATTTCACTACATGATAATCTCATAAGATTGTAATGAGGATGGGTGCTTGTATACACCGCACACACATATATAGGCCCACATGGGCCTTATCCCACCCTCTATTTCCTACAATCATTGGCCCACCTTCATACACCCATATTGGTCCTACACGACCACGCCCAACACTCTATAACCTAATATCCAACTCGTGCCCCATTTTTTTAATGAAAACCGATAAAAAATATAGGTATTAAAAATAATTAAAAATTTGAAATTATGAAAAAATAAAAATTAAAAATAAACAAATTAAAAAACAAATGTTAAAAAATTATTTACATATTTATTAATAAATTTAATTAGTATATATATATATATATATATTTTAAATATAAATAAATATTAAATATTAAAAATAGATATATAAAATAAAATACTGAAATAATTAAACAAATAAAAATTAGAAATGATTAAATATAAAAAATATATTTTAAATTTTATTAAATAAATATTTCTTAATAAAATAAATAAATTTAAGATAATATATATAAACTATAAATATTAAAAAATAGTATATTGTAAATATAGATATATAAGATGAATAAATTGCAATAATTAAACAAAAAAATATAAATTAATTAATTGTTTTAATTACAAAAATGAATGAATTATATAATTATTAAAAAAATATTTTAATGAATCAATTAATAAAAAAATGAATAAATTTAATATCTATATATATATTATAAATAGTAATAGATAATATATATTAAATATAAATATAAAAAATTAATAATATTTAATAATTAAAAACATATTAATTTCTTATTCAATCTTAATGGTTTTTATAAATAATTTTTAATTAATACATTTAATATAAAAATATACTCATATATATATATATCACTATATAAATAAATTTTTCTAAAATATGATTTCTGTAACAAAAAAATATTTATACTTACATTAAATAAATCTTATATTTAGTGAAGAGTGATTTATAATTAAAATTTATTTTTAATTAAAAATATTGAAAAATTTTATTGAGTAATAAACATTAATTTAATTTAGTTTGTTATTTTAATGTAACATATAGCAAACATGTGTTACATTGATTTCACACAAACATAAACATAACTAATGAATATTTATACACAACACACACACACACAAATATTTACATAAAAAATCAAATCTTATATAGAAACATGTATACCTAATTTCTATGTAATTTATTCCAATTTATTATTCATTTTAAAATTTCATTTAGCAACATGATACATTTAAAATATTAATATTTCAACTGCTAAAATTTTATTTATTTATTTTTAATATTATTAGGGTTATGTACTATTTATTTAATTTTAATATATATATTGTTTTTATTTAATTTGATGATTTTCTAATATTTAATTATTAATATATACTTTCTATGTTTTAATATTTTAAATATGTATTCATCTTCATTTTATATATATCAATATTGTTTCAAAAATTTATATTAACCAAAAAGGCCCAGAAGCCGAGAGAACTTTCTCCTACCAAAATTAATTGAAAAGTAAAAGACAGTACATGAAATAGAGGGTGGATGGGTTCAAACAAAGGTAAAGTACTCATCTAAAAAATAAAACTAGAAATGATAAGAAACATCATCCATGTGATCATCATTAGCAGATTCCCATTCTTACTTAGAATTATTCTAATTGAAGTGTAATGATTACTTTTTCCCTGAGTTTAACCGAATCCAAACTGAGCTCCTTAAAAGAATACTGGATATGCAATCCATTCCCACCAACCCAATAATATATACCGCATACTCGACCGTGGATTATTGGATGGGTTCCCTTATTCCATGCCTTATTTTTTTATCAATCCCCTTCTGGTTCACCCTCCACTGAATGAGAAGTGTTCTCAATGAGATGATTCCCCTTAGAGTGAGGAGATTCCCTATGTGAAATAGCCTTCCTTGATGGAGAGACATGTGTCCATATCTTACTATTTACTTTTCTAGATAAGAATCACCCTTTCACCTGTTCCTCATACACTTTTCTGTATACAACCCTTTCAAAGTCAAACTAATCAATGTCAGAGACTGGTTCACCCAGAACTGTAAGTTAATTCATATAGTCATTATGACATGAACATCCAACCATAGAGGCCCAAGACTTTATATAATATAGAAGATAAGAATGATCCTCAAATGTACCTCTAGTGGAGTTTCACTGATCCTGCTTGTCATCTGGAACATTTTCCTCCGCAACTATGTAGTTCCTCTCCTTACCAGCCATGGTTTTATCCATTTTAAGGAGATCTAGAGGCCTATGGGAGGAATCCCCCAACAAGGGATTAGGAACGTCCTTTCCCAAATTATCATTTTTATTTTTATAACAAATCATAGTTTCCAACTTCTACTTCTATAAATTACCACCATCCTTATTCTTAGTAGAACCACCTTTATTAGATTGGATTCAAATAATATGCTGGGAACCTAAAACATAATGGCCAATCACTTTTTATAAATCAAAAAATGAGGGAACAACTTCATATTAAACTCAACATCAATCTTTAATCCATCAAACAATAGAGTGGCATTTCTGGGCCTTGTATGTAGAAGATCAAGATCAAAAATTTGTATTTAATTAATAAAACTTATCCATTTTTTCAATATTTTTAATGTGTGCTCATTTTTAATTATTCAATTTAAATCATTTTTAACATGCATTCATTTATGATTATATATTCATTAATAATGTGAAAAATATATTTGAAAATATATTTTTATAAAAATATATATTTAAAAATATATATTTCATATATTTATCAAATTATACATTTATAATTTTAAATAAATAATTAAATAATTAAATAATTATAAAATTATAATAAATATAATTAAATAGTGAATGTATTTACTATATTTATATTTATATTAATAATAGTATTCATATTGATATTTTTTTATTTAATATATATATATATATAGACATCTATGTAAATATATATGATGATATAAATATGTAATTTTTTAATAATTTATATAATTATAAATATGTAATTATATATTTATATAATTATAAAATGATAATAAATATCTTTAAATAATGAATATATTTACTATATTTATATTTATATTTATAATTATTAAATATATATATATATATATAATGATACAAATATATTTATAAATATAACCCTATAATAAATATAATTAAATAATGTATATATTTACAATATTTATATTTATATTTATATTTATATTTATATATTAAATAAATATATATAATTATATATATTTATATTTATTAGCTTCTCGAGGTACAATTATATTAAACACAAACACTCCACCCGCACCAGCTGAAATGTCTTGCCATAGCGCCCCTAAGGGATAACTCACCCATCAAGCCTTATTTATTCATTACATATCCTGAAGACCCATTGGGAATAAATCCCATTACATGGACCAAAGGCCAACAAACTGGCCTAAAGGCCTAGTGCAGCATTATGCCAGCATCAGCGGTAATGTTTTAGCACTGATAAAATCTGCATTTATTAGTTTTAAAAGTTTTTCTCTCATAATGATGAATTTTATAATCACTTTTTTAATGACAAAAAAGATATCTTTTATCTATATGTATTATTTTTGTGCTAATTAAATGTATCTTTATAAATTCTTTTTTGGAATTGCTAATAAAAATAACCCTAATCTTTTTTAAAGAACCCTCTCTGAACCGATTTCAGTCACGCCTCTCAAGCACTCATATAATTCTACTTCTCTCATCACTCACCTTGAACTTCCCTTGGATTAACCAAGCCTTTGATCGAATGTTTATAATTTTTTCCTCCGCTATCATTTCTTGATTGTTTGGTTCTCACGGTGTGTGTTAGTTCGGCGTTATCTTGTCTCGATAATCTCATTGGTTCCATGTTTATGGTATCTAATCCTTCTCGTTCAAGTCTTATTGAGTTCACATGTCTGGGTGATCAAAACCTCACCCTTTGTGTTCAATAAGACCTCTTCAATTGGTTTTGGTTCCATAGTAATTTTTACCCTAGAATCATATCTTCCTCTTCTTTTCTTGGTTGAATGGTTCTTCTAGATTTTAGAAAACAGGATGAGGATTTTTTCTTATCAAAATATTCTCTTAATATCAAAAAACAATTCACTCTTTATGGCTATATAAAGTATACATCTTCGAAGGCTTCCAGTCTTGATCTTCCTAATTATTGAATGAGGGCATCCCATGATACTTTTAAAGATTCATCTTGAATCTGTACACATTAAAAAGAACTCAATACACTTTTTTATTTTCATTTAAGTAAAAAAAGAATTTATGATATTTAAAACATTGAATATCATCTTATAAATCTATTATATTCACTCTTCAGTTTGATTGTAAATATTGAAATTCAAATATCATCATTTCAAATTCAAAATATATAGAATATTGATCTCCTCATCTTACATCTAATTTTATGTTTGTAAAATCATTACTCTAGAAAGTATTGTAAAATATTTATGTTATTTTATAAATGAAACTTTGGAATCATCGGAATTAATTCCATTCATCATTTTTAAAAAGTATACACACTCTTTGGATTTTGAAATAGTCTCCAATTTTTTCTATGTTTCGGTGAGTACATAGCACAGAGAATGATACCTATTCATTGAGGATTTAGGATTATATATTAAATAATTAATTCTTATAAAGAAATTGTAGCTTTCACAAATAAGGGATGATCATTACAAAGTATAATGTGTACATAGATGATGTTTACACACCCTCAGTAATCCTAACATTGAATAAGAATTATTCATGAATAGGTCCGGGTCATGTTTACATATAGAATGAATGATGTTTGTAAAGAGTAAATCTATGATTATAAAGATTAATTCATCCTTACACATATCAGAGCTTGTGCTAACATCACACTGGATACATTTTTACAATGCTTAGGACTTTTTCATTTTTCATACTTCTTGCTCAAAAATTCCATAATTTATTAGATTAATTTAGAAACACACCAAATAATTATTGACCAATATGAATCTCTTTAATCCACATTAAATTGTCTTCCAATAATTGTGGGAATTATCAAAATAATTACAAACCCATTTTATTTCATTTTAATTCCCTTTTTAGCAAATAAATTTCTCAATAATGAGTATTTCAATATCCATCAATGCCTGCACTCATTACATCCATAATAAACATTCATCTAGGAGATATTAATCACTAATTTTAATATCTAATAAGCTTTGTAACATAAAAAATGTTTCTATAAAATTGAAACTAGAATTTTCCAATCATTAAAACCTTTCATATACTACTTATACATGCTATATAGAGTATTTCAATATCCATATCATCTTACAACTTATTTCCAAAAATCTATATAGTTCTCCAACCTTCAACACTTTTCATTATCATACAAACTTTTTCAAAAATAATCTTATGTGAAGGAATACTCACCAAGCATTCATCTTTTCAATATTCCTTTTCCAACATAGGACAATTACTCAATTACATATCTAATGATTTTTTAATTTAATTTTATTTTTATTTAAAGAAAATTGAATTTATTTTACGTTGATAACAAATTCAAAAAAATATGAATTCAACCAATGGGTACTTCACTGAAAAATTTAATTTATTATATATAAAATTCCCAATACTTAAAGAAATAAAATATTTTTAATACTAAATAATTTAACCACCTCCTACAAAACTTATTTATTCATATTCAAACTATTTAATAGTTTTTTTCCCAACATTTTTAGTAGTGATTTATTGATTAATATATATTCGTAAGTGATTTAGTTGAGTAATAAATCCATTTTATTAACATTGAAAATAAGATTTTTTATAAATATATATGAAATAATGAATCTAATGACCTTGATATATGATTTAATGTGTATTAAAACATGGTAAATTGGATTAATTGAATGTGAAATCATTTATTCTTAAAGTTTATACAAAACATTAGTAAGATGTCATAATTAATGAAAAGAAGGACCAAAAGCCATTTCTTTTTCATGAATTAATTGAATTATTTATCTTAATGTTTAAACTATAATGGTTGTCTCGATATGAGTTTGGGTAAGATCATCCAAATTATCTTTCTCATGAATAAACCATTTAATGATCAACTTATAGGGATTAGACTCTTGTTGTTTCTTTTTTCACCTTTAGGCAACAAACTAAGAAACGTTGTTTGGTTCTTCACCAACTCCCATCTTAAAACTGTTTATATTTAAGGATAAAACATTCATCCTCATCATCTAATTCTATTATAAAATTATTATTTCTCTATTTCTAGATACTAATCCCTCATATTTTTTTACATGAACTACTTTAAGCAGTAGTCATTCTGTGTTGGGTACCGATGATAATTTTGGATGAATTCATAGGTTAAAAAATATTACCAATGGAGTAGTTATTTTCATAAATTCAATTACATATTATCTTAAAATCATACTGAAATTATTTGAAATAATAAAATGTTGGGTTCCCATTATTATAATGATCTATAACTTTCACCTTTGGTAATCAATATCTTGTGTGTATTTATTTACTTATTTTAGAAAATGAATATTTTATGGACCTAATAGAATGGATGTGAATCGAAAATGGATGCATAATAATCTTATCAAAAAAATAATATAATGATGGGTTTAAAGATTTTATCAATTTTTCAATAGAGAAAGCATACAACACTGTCAAATCATTTTTTTCAGGTTTAACTTATTTTTATTCCAGAAAAATTAGTCTGAAAGAGTTTTAAGAAAATTTTATTTTTCATGGAATAGATCAGAGCTAGGAATGTTAGACTAAACATTGGAAAAATGAGCATGAACACCCATTAAAAAGATATTATGGTTTATGGATCATTCAATAAGAATACCTATGTAAATGGTGGTGGAGATCATATAGAATAAATGAAAATTTCAATTGAATATAACATTAAGGATTATCCTAAGTAGTTTAAGAGGTGAAATAGTTTGTCTAAGAGACCATTGTATAATGGTTGTACTAAATACACAAAATTTTCAGTTGTTTTGAAGTTATATAATTTGAAAGATGGTACCGGATTTAGAATCACTAGTTTAAAAAACTACTTGGGCTCAAGAATGATATGATACAAGAGGAAAATAAATATCAGTGTCGATCATATCATGATAAACTAATACTATGTTCAATGGTCATGATCTCTTAAAATACATGATTTTTTAAATGACTGTATATTGTTTCATAGGAACCATGAATCGCTCATAAAATTCCATATGTGTAGCATGGATCAATACAAGAAAGATTAATCAAGTCCCTTGAAAGACATATGTTACTTTCCAATCATTATATAGTTTACAAGAAAATATTGTTGTTAAGAAAAAATGAGACAATTGAAATGACATGAATATATAAGAATTTAATATGGAAAACTACTCCATCCAACAGAATCTCCTCAATGAAATAAAATGGATTATGAGTATCCTGTATTTGGAAATGATTTGAAAAAATTCTATCTTTCTTTACCTATGGAATAAATTAATTATTTTGGTGTATATATTAATACTTATAGTTCATGACTATTCATGTTCGAAATTTATAACTTGCCTCTACGGTTATGCATGAAGATAAAATACATTATGTTTTATCTTCTTATATTTGTACCAAAACAAATTGGTAATGTTATCGATGTATATTTTTATCCATTGATTGAATATCTAAAATTGATGTGGGATACAAGTGTTACAATCTATGATTCTCATAGAAGTGAATAATTCACATTGAGGTCCATGGTGTATGGGATAATAAATGAATTTCCTACTTATATAATTTTTTAAGGCTGTATAATTAAAGGAATTTTTGGGTGTCCCATTTGTGGAGAATGCACACAATAAATTCAGTGGAATCATTCCTTGAATATTGTGATTTTATAAAATTGAAAATTTTTAAATAGATCAAATAAATATTGATCCTAGACTATAGAATTCGATGGGAATATCCAACAAGGTACAAACACATCTCTACTAAAGGTTAATCAACTGATCGATAAAGTAAAATACATTACCACAATTTTAGGTAAACCATTTAGAAAAAAAATGAAATTAGGTTAGAAAAGTGATCAATTTTCATTGAATTTTCGTATTAAAATTACTTGTATGTTAGACATTTTATTGATGTCATACATGTAGAAAAACAATTATTTTACAGTGTTATTGGCACTTCAATAAATGTTACTAAAGAAACAAAATATGACATCAAGGCTAGATTGGACATGATTGACTTGGGAATAAGGGAAAAGTTGGCATTGGTTAAGGGTAAATGGAATAATTTTCTTCCTCCAGTAGCTTACACTCTCTCCAGGCAGGAAAATTTTCAATTTTTAATTTTCTATAATGGTGTAAAAGTTCCATAAGGGTATTCAGAAAATATTAATAATGTTGTTTCAATGAATAATTTGAAGTTACAAGGATGGAAATCACATGAATTTCATGCTTTTATACAATATTTGATGCTTTTCACATCACAGTGAATTCTTCTTAGAAATGTATGAAATACGTTAACTAGACTCTACTTCTTTTTTAAATCCACATACTGAAAAGTTATAGACCTAATGAGGTTTTTGATCATGAATTAGAAGGTTGTAGATATATTATGTGAATTAGAGATGCAATTCCTACCATTTTTATTTGATATAATAGTACACCAAATGGTTTAGATGGTTATATAGGTTCAATTACATGTTCATTTCCATTATAGATAGACATACCCTATTGAATGGTATTTGAATATTTTTAAAGGGTGTGTTAAGAATCCATGTTTTCCATAAGGTTTTATTATAAAACAATATATTTTTGAAGAAGATATTGAATTATATACTAATTAAAAATTAGTTATTTATAGAATCATTATCCCAATGTGTCTTTATAGTTTAAGGTATTTTCAAAAGAGATGTTGTTATAATTACCATCATTGAGTGGAAGAAGGTGCACATTTATATTTTACATAATAGTGAAGATGTTTATCCAATAATTGAATCCCATAAAGAAATTCTTAGTGATTTGAAACCATTAAGGGGTGAAATATGGATATCAAATACATATAATTAATATGTTATATGATGTTTTTGAGAGTAAAATTATAAGGATTTATCTGTAAATCAAAATTCAATCAAAGAAAAACTTCAATGGCTATGCAGGGGAGCAAATAAAAATGTTATATCATTTACTAGTTTGGTAATCATGGGTTATACATTCTATAAAGATAACATGATGATTGTAGTGTGATGAAAAATAGAAGAGTTAATCATGTGTTGAAATTAATGCACATATATGGTTCCAAGGATAGAAATCCAGTTTATGATAGTATACCATATTTTGGAAATATAAAATAGATATATGAGAAGACTTATAAAACATATGAAGTACATTTTATTTATTACAAATGGGTTGATAATAGTAATTTAGTTCAAGTTAATGAAATGGGCTTCATGAAGGTGAATTTATATGTGGAAGGGGAAAGGATGTGACTTTCATAATGGGATCATTAGAAGTTCAATTATTTTTTGTCTAAAATCCTAAAAACAAGAATTGTTCAATTGTCTTAATGGTGACTAAAACAACTATACTGTCAAATGAATATTCAATTATGGAAGACCCTTTTATTGATAGATAAAAATAATTTCATAGTGATCCTAATATAGACAATTTCTTTATAAGTTAAACGGGAACATGAAGAGGGGATTTGGATTATTAATAGGGGAACTGAATCCATTCTTCTTTTAAAAAAGGAAATAGAGTTCAATGAGTAGGTTAAATTTTTTTTAATATAGAATGATTTTTCTTAAAATATGATGTCTTCACTACAATATTAACATAATATATATTAAATGTTTGACTAGTCATGCCGAAAATGTCTTCTGCACATGGTGATGTAACCAATATCATGATAGAAGGGGTGGTTAATACTAAAACTATAAAATAATTGAAGGATAAACAACATCTTGATGACAAAAATGAATGGCATAAAATCCCAGTGTTGTCTAAAATTATAAAGAAAATAATTAATGGTATAAAATTTGATGTTGGATGGAATCAACACGGCCAACCAGTTGACCCCATCAAGTCAATGTTCATTAGATATGTTGGGGTCACAAAAAAGGATGAATGTTTCTATTGATATATAGTCCTAGAACCATATCAAGAAAGTAATGAAGGACACCCTTTGAGAATATGTAACTGTAATGTTACGATAACCTTTCTCTATTTTATTAAAAAAATTATAGAATGAAATGATGATTTGATTTTCATAATTCTTTATATAGTTCATTTATTTTCGATAATTTATATAAATAATATTTCATATTGCCTATTAGAAAATCCCATAGAGCCTTCCAGAATCCTCTTACCAAATTTAATCTTAGGGATGCTAAGGGGAAATTATATCACACCCACCAGTTACTTATGAACACATTATGACGTAGAAAACATATAATGCTTTCATCATTCATCATGATGAGAAATCATTATGATATTTTTATTATATATATTTTATTTTAAATTATTTATTTTATCCAATACTATAAAAAAAATTTAATTTATCAAATAGAAAAGGAGTGTGAAAAATAAATAATGTGAATCAAACCCAATTTACCATTATAGTAATGCTAGGATTGGGAATGATTTACTAGAGATGAAAATGATATCTACCTTAAATAAACAAAAACAATTATGTGATATGAAAGAACATATGTTCTTTTTTTTATATGCAGACTAATGATTCGAACTTCAAATCCACTTTCATCCCACATCCTGTGATATGGAAGGAGGATCATGTAAATAAGGAGCGTGAACTAGTGGAGAAAAAAGTACGAAAAAGATGTATAAGTATGACATAATAATAAATCATTTCGGTTTATAATAGTATTACATAAAAATACATATTTAGGTTTATATATTTTATATATGGTTTAGACATAATAAATTTTCCTGACTATTCTTAAATACAAACTAATTTCAATAGATTTGAAGCGGTCAGAAGAATAAAATCATGTTATAGGTGTAGGTTTTTGAGTTTCTGATTGAAAAATTTCAAGAAGAAAAAACCACAAGAAGATACATATAATATTATGAGAGGATTACAGGGGAAAATAGTTTTGATTTCAAGATTTTATTGTCCGGCCTGTTTTGACATATTAATATTTGTAAAATAATCAAAGAGAATTGGTGGTGGAACAAATATTAGCACATGAAAAACCAAATGGACCAACTTCATTTGAGACTATCCATTCCCCTCAATCATATACCTTAACTGATGTTATCAATTTTTTCATTACTCATCCTCCAAAATTTGAATCAAATAACTTTTGATAACTAAATATTACTAAATTTTTTCAGGGTAAAGTTGTATCTGATTTTTATCTGTCATCACCCACACACCACCTTGTTGTAAGGGTTATAGTGTATAATATCTTGAGAGACATGATACATAAAAAAATAAATCCAAAAAAATTACATATGAGTGGTGATTGAGGTATCTCAAGTTCTAACCAATGATTTTCTTGTTCCACTTGATGGTCTTGATATTGCAATGGATAATGGTTCATTTTAAACATTCATCTCATGGTTATTTAATCTTATAAATGTACATGAGATATGTATTAAACAAATTTTTTCAAATGAAAAACAAATTACAATTGATAAAAAATATTATTGAGGTGTGGTGTTACAGATTGATAAAATTATGATCGAACAGAAGTTTGAATTAGGAAAATATAGTGAATTAACTAAGAAAACCGAAGGACCTTCTTGGAGTAACTTATCCCTACCAGTTCCACTCTAACAATTATTATCATTATAACTTCAATCAGATACCACATTCAAAGATGGATATATATCCTAAATTCCATATGATGAATAAATATTTGTAACATTCATTACATAAGTAGCTTATCTTGAGAGTATAAATGAGATTCTCATGTTTTAATGGCAGGGAGTCTCATTTGTGAATACATACATAAGGTATATTTTCATAATATGTATCTCCAAAAAATGATCTAATTTGTTCATTAATTATAATAAGTATTCATATTTTCTATAGGTATTTATATTACTAATATATAAAGGAAAAATCATGCAATGAATGACTTCGATTAATTTATCACTATATAATTTCTACGTAATGAATTTTATAGATATTGAAGAAATTGATAAGAATAAATTTGTGCTAAATCAGCCGTTTGAGATAAAAATAATAAATGGTAGACACTTTCTGATGCCTAAATTGTTTGGGTAAAACTATGAAATCTAATAATATAAATCATATTCTTATAATTTCCCTCTCTAATTTGTTTTTTAGGTTTCACTGGATGTTGATCACGATCAATCTAGATCCCCCAAATATTTATTTATTTTGATCCAATGAATTGGTATAAAAAACTAAACACAAATAATGTGTATTGTGGATTTTTAATGCACTACTATCAAAATTGTATAGATAAACGTCTAATTAAAATTTTTAGCCTCTTTTTTAACAAGATTTTTGTTATGATAAGGTGATTACTTAATATAGGATACATCATGGTATGAAGTTAGTTACTATTTTTAATAAACCTGTATATTGTGTAAAATGAAAATATATTACATTACATAGAGAAACATTTAACTATCAAAACATATTTCTAAAAAATTAATAATTTTTGTTCAATATTTTTGTAGTGTATGAAGCAAGATAACAATGAAGATTGTTGTTATTATGTTTGAAAATTTCTGAAATATAAAATAAACCATGGAAAGACCAACATCCCAAAATAGTTAATTTAAAATTTTAAATAAACTTTCATTAAAATTATTTCTTAATAATTTGTTTGTCTATATTTTTTTCAGTAATACCAAGGTTATAGACAATATACATACTCAAAATAATAAGTAAACTTTTTAGAGATGATTGGGAAGTGTACATGGTGTCGTAATGTCTCCCGATATAAAAATTAGTTTATTATCGACTATGAGTGTGATACATTGTGGGATATGATCTTAGAAACATATTTGGGGTGTCAAGAATTAGTATTAGAATTATTATTTTTTAGTTTTTTATCTATTTATCAAGGATAATTATGATGGAGGAAATCGATTTTTTAGAAATGAATGAACAAAATACATTATGTTATAATGTATACAGACATCATAAATAAGTGACTTCCTAGTACTTATTTAGTTATGTTTATCATAATTATATCTAATTTTTTAATTAATTTTCTTATCATTTATGTTTCATACTTATTTTTTAAAATTTACACAGTTGTTCAAAACACTACTCTTATGATCAAAATAGAGAAAATTAGCTCAGATTGTTTTCAAAATTTAGGGACACGGTTCACAAGTAATTTCTTAAGTATAGTAATAAAACACATATCAATATGAAACCTGATTTGGTCGTTATGACTCAAAGTATGTATTTTCAATACAAAATTGTCTTTTTAGTTTAAAACATACATTAAATTATCAAAACTAAGAAAATGATATTGAATTGTTTTCTAACACTAAGAAAAAAATCCATAAATTTTATTTCACATGTAGAAATTGAAAACACATCAATATGACACAAAAGGTGGTAAATATGAATCAAAGTATGTGTTTTCAATATAAAAGTTTCATTTTAGTTTAGAACATACACAAAAATGGTCAAAACTGAGAAAACAAACATGGATTGTTTTTTAAATATGGGGAAATGATCTATAATACATTTTCAATCTATAGGAATTTAATACACATAAATCTAACACCTAGTGTGGTCATTATGACATAAAGAACATGTTATGTGTACAAAATTTTCATTTTAGTATAAAACATATATTAAATAGTCAAAACTGAGTGAATGAGCTCAGATTTTATAGATTTATCATGAAGATGTGAATTCGTACAACTTATATAGTTGATGTTCTCATCATTTTATCTACCTTTATAGTTAATTTCTTTATCATTTTTATCAAATACTTATTTTTTAAATTTTCATAGAAATCTTGAAGAAACGACTTCTTCAGCAAGCATGATTCAATCATGTACTATGATCATTCACTCAAAAAAGATTATGCACATGTGATAATGAAATTTTTTTTATATTCATCAATTCATTAAACATTTTGGGTTATCAAACAATACTAGATTTATATATCCATAATTTTGAATGCATTGTAGGATAAAAAGACATGATGGAATCAATCATTCCTCAATTAGATACATAGTGTACCCTATATGACTCAAATTGTGTGCTTTCATTTTAAAATTAACATTTTATTAATGTATTGTTTCATATTTTTGTTTAATTTATTTCTGTGTTGTATTACTACCATAATAATTCTTTTATTATATTTCTTTTTGTGAAAAAATCCCACAAGATAACATTGCAGTGTTTTTGGGTTGACTGTTTTTGTTGAAAAAGTAGGATAACTGTGTTTCTAAGTGGTTGGTGTTGTCAAAGCAGGTGTTTAAGGGGTAATAGTTTCCCAATGTTTTCCTAGTTTATCAATCTCAAAATCAGGAGTTTCTTTTAAGTCAAAGTAATTTTTTTCTAAAGGGATTTCACGGACCGTAGTTCATGGACCGCGAAGCATGGAGTTCACAGACCGCATAGTGGCACAATTATGTTATGTAGACCTCAAAGGAGGTATAAAAACCATAAATCTCACTATGCCAACTACCTAGTAAAATTACATTTAAGGGCCTCATCATTTGCAAGGGCCACATCATTTGAGGGTGGCTCTTTATTTGTATAATTGAGGTGGTGATTTAAGGAGATGAAAATGTTTTTTTGTTTGTAGATGAATTTTTCTGACAAAAAGGATAAAGATGCTATGTGTACTGCATAGAAAGTTCATGGTGAAGGTTGTACCACATTGATATTTTGAGTATTTGTGATTAGAAGCTTCTACGGGATTTAGCTTCCCATATAAATGAACTTAATTTCATCCTTAGGGAGATTTAATTTCATTAAAGAACATCATTACTGGAAATATTTGAGGAAGTTTAAAGTAGATTATGAGGGAGGATTCTATGAAGGAGGAAGTATTTTGTGGGGGTTCAATTCTCCGAAGGAGATGGTTCATGAAGATAGTTCACGAAAGGGTCGCAAGGCATAGAAGATCACAAAAAAAGAGACCCCATAGTAGAGGAAGTTTGTGTGGTATTATTTTTCCACAAAGTATGGGGGTTCGTGACGTAAAAGGAGACCTTAATGCACTCATGACACATGATGAAACATGATTCATGGAGGATACAATACTATTCACAGAGGGATCATGGGAGTTTGAGAAGGGAATAAAATAGTTCAAGGAAGAAATTTCTACAGGGTAATAGTATTCTGAAATGTGTATTTCATCTATTGGAGGAAAACGAGACTTCGTGGATCACTCATATATGTGTGAAACAATTATGAGGTGATTTAGAACAATATGATATTCTTCTATAGGGGAAGTGAGCACACATCTTTTGAGAGAGTTTTGTGCTTTAAAATTATGATTTTTTGTATATTAGGGGGGACAATGATTCCACTTTTAAAATTTAAAGGTAGTGAGCCTAGGCATAGAATTGATCTATATTAAACTATTTATTTTGGAAATGATCTGTAATTTATTTGGTACTTCATCACATTATCATTGTTTTCTCCTCAGATGTATCCTAGTGTGGGAGAAACAAGTAAAACCATAGTTTCTCATGCATGATTTCATTATTCTTTTACATTTATATGGGAAAGAGAGAGAATAGTTTTTTAATGATTAAACAAGACCAAAATGGGATGTTGTTGTAATCATTCATACCATGATTCCACTCCTCCCCCCCTCGGAATATTTAACGTAGTTGGGGTGGTATAGGTGGATTTTTTTTCTTGAGTAGTGGTGGTTTTTTCAAAGATTATTGTTCTCAGGAATCATTGTACTTTGAAGATACAAATAATATAATGGAAACAAGGAAATGTATCAGGAATGTTTATTGACATCATGAAAAGCTTAATTCCTATTACTTATTTACTTTTTTTCATTTTTTATCTACTATTTTTAATTTAATTTCCTTATCTATTTTTTCTTATAAATATTTATTTTTTTCCAAAAAATTATTATTGGAATTCATACTTTCCATTTATCTATCCGTATTAATCCAGAAAAGAGGGAATGTGTTTCTTTAAGAAGAAAGAGAAGACCCCACGGTACATAAAACATGAAGTGATTCAGGAGGAATGTGCTCTACACTTCCATCTGAATAGAACATGTTCTTTATGTGTTGTCTTGGTGAATACAGTTGAATGTAAAATAGGAAAATAATACTCGATAATCCACACATCAATCTGATACACAATGTGCTCAGTATGAGTTGAATTGTTGGTTTTTAGTCTAAAATTTACATTTTAACACAAAACACACATCATATACTCAAAACTAAGAAAAAACATATTTCTCTGATAAAAAAATAAAACTATCTATATTTTATTTTTAATGTGTAGGAGTCAATCACACCTCAATCGACACATAGTGTGACCGATATGACTCCGTTTGTGCCATTTTATTTAGAATTGATATTAATTTTATTAAAAAACAAAATTGATATGCTTATAATTGTGAAAATGAATTCTGATTATTATGATACATTAGGAAAACAATCCATAATTCATTTGTGATATATAAGAATCATCCACACCTCAATCTAATACACATTATTCCTAGAATGACTCAAACTTCCCATTATCAGTTTAAAATAGAAATTTTAGTTTAAAACACGTGTCACTTATTGAAAACTAAGAAAAATACCTATGTCTATCTTGATGATTTATTAATAATATTCATAAGTTTTTTATTACATGAATTAATTATCCTCAAATCAAATTGACACACGATGTGACTTGTAGGACTCAAAGATTAGGTTCCAGTTTAAAATGACCTTTTGGTAAAAAGAAAAAGTGGTATAATCAAAACAAATAAAGAACATTCATATTATTTTGGTACATTAGAAAAATCATCCATAATTCATTATCGATGTGTATAAATAAACTTAACCTCAATCTAATGCACAGTGTGACCGGTATGACTCAAGGTGTCCCTTTTTCTTTAAAATTGACACTAATTGTAGTAGAAAAAAGTGAAAAACTCCAAACCATGAAAAACCATTCTTATTGTTTTGATACCTTATTAAAATGATACATAAGAGATTTAGGATTTATATTAATTAGACTCACCTAAATATAATGCACGGTGTGGCCAGTATGACTCTAAGTGTGTCTTGTTATTTAAAATTAACATTAATTTTAGTAATAAAGACAATTCACAGACTCAAAACCAAGAAAATGTATTCAGGTTGTTTTTATACTTATGAAAAGATATTTATAAGTCATTTTAGACATGTTTCAATTATCTTCACCTCAATATGATACCAGGTATTCCTTATATGACTCAAATTATCATTTATCTGTTTAAAATTGACATTTTAGGTCAAAATGTGAGTCACTCACGGAAAACCAATTAAATTTTCTGATATTATCTTTATAATTTAGCAAAAAATAAATAAATCAGTCTAAATGGCCTGAAGTCCTTTAGTTTTTGTTATTTTTTATAATCCACCATTCAACGAGTGAGGTAGAACCCTTACAAGGCCCAAAGTCTTAGAGACAATTACATGTCTTGTAGGTCTTAGGGAGAATCCCCTAGACAAGACAACTTGGATATTCTCGTCCCCAACATATATCATGATATCAGCACTCCGCCTTCATAGGGCTAGTTATCTAGTTGTCCTATGTAAAGTTGCTCAGGACTGGTACTGATGGCAATGTCGTACCCTCTCATTCTTCCAATTATGGTTAGCTCTGTTTTAGTGAATGTGTCTGCCTAAATCCTCATCTTAATCATTGTCCATTGTAGTACGACCGGTAAATCTAGATCATGTCTCCCAAAGGACTTGGGGTGGCCCTATGTCCTTTAGGTGACCTAAAGGCCTTAGGATACAAATGTCCAGAAGGCCTTGGGTGGCCTGAAAACGCATTATTATTATTTTGATACATTTAAAAAATTATGGATAAGTCATTTTTGATATTTTGGAACCATTTTCACCTAAATATGACACACATTGTGATCGGTATGACTCCATTGGTGTATTTTTATTTAAAATATATATTAATTTTAGAAAAAAACAAGTGACATAATCAAAACCAAGAAAATAAATTTATATTATTTCAATAATTTATTAAAACAATCTATAACTCATTTTTAATTTTGAGGAATAATATTCACCTAAATATGATGCACATTGTAACTGGTAGGACACCAAGTGTTTCTTTTTAATTTAATGTTGATATTAATTTTAGTAAAAAAGAGAAGTGACATACTCAAAACTAAGAAATTAACTTCAGACTATTTTTATACATTACAAATATGATCCGTAAGTCATTTATGTTATGTAAGAGTCATATTTATCTCAATTAGATACATGATGTCCACGATATCACTTAAAGTGTCCTTTATCAGTTTAAAATATATATTTTAGTTGAAAAAGTGTGTCACTCACTAAAAATAGAGAAAACATGCTCATATTAACATGATAATTTAGGAAAATGATTCATAGGTAATTTTTGATATATATTAATTAGACTCATGTTAAACCAATACAGGATATGACCAAAATTATATAAAGTGTGTATTTCTAGTTTAAAATTATATTTTCGTAAAAAAGTGACATACTAAAAACTAAAAAAAATACACCTTTATTGATTTTATACTTAATTAAAATGATAAATAAGTCTGTTTTGACATGTATTAATCATCTTCACCATAATATGATTCACGGTGTGACTAGTATTACTCTATGAGTGTTTTTATATTTCAAATTTATAATAGTTTTAGAAAAAAAGACAAGTGACATATTCCAAACTATGAAAACACATTATGACTGTTTTGATACTCTAGGAAAATTATCTATATGTCTTTTTTGACATGTAGTAATATTCCTCACATCAATATTATCCATGGTTTGACCATTATGACCACAAGTGTGTCTTTTTATATAAAATTGACATTAATTTTAGTAAAAAATATGAGTGAGATACTCAAAACCAATCAAAAACATTTGGATTGTTTTTATGCATTATGAAATTGATAAAAAAGTCATTAATGATGTGTATGAATCATTTTCACATTAATCCAATATAGAAAGTTCCTTGTGTGATTCCAAATTCTCGTTGTCAATTTAAAATTGAAATTTTAATTAAAAAAGTGTGTCACTCACGGAAAACTAGGATAACACATTTAGATTATCTTGATAATTTATGCAAATGATTCATAAGTAATTCTCTATGTGTAGGAATTATTCTCACATTAAACTAACACACGATGTGACAAGTGTGACTCAAAGAGCATGTTTCCATCATAAAATGAAATTTTATTAAAAACAAACTAGTGACATACTCAAAACATATAAAATGAATTTGGATTATTTTTATACTTTAATAAAGTTATCCATAAGTAATTTTTAATTTGTATGAATGAATCTCACCTCAATTTGATGCATGGTGTGACCGGTATGACTCCATGTATCCATTGTGCTTTTAAAATTGGAATTTTATTTCAAAAAGTGTGCCACTTGGTAAAAACTAACAAACCTCACTTATATTGTATTTGTAATTTAGTAAAATAATCCATAAGTAATTTTTGACATGAAGAAATTAGTCCCACAAAACACTAACATATAATGTTACTGGTATGACTCAAAGTGCATGTTTTCTGTTTAAAAATAAATTATAGTGAAAAACACATAACACACTAAAAAATGATAAAAACACATTTTTATTGTATTGATAATTTAGTAAATTGATCCATTAGTCATTTTTAACATTTACGAGTTACCATGACCTTAATCTGAAAAATGGTGTAACCACTATGACTCAAAGTGTATCTTTTTATTTAAAATTGACCTTAAATTTAGTAAAAAAGACAACTGACACACTCAAAATCAAGAAAATGCAATTGGATTGTTTTTGTACTGTAGGATAATGATCTATATTTCATTTGTGGAATGCACAAATTAGCCTCACCCCAATATGATGCAAGGAATTATTAGTATTACTCCATGTGTGTCTTTTTATTTAAAATTGACATTAATTTTAGTATAAAGACAAGTCAAATAATCAAAATAGAGAAATCATATTTTAATTGTTTTTATACATTAGTAAAATGATCCATAAGTAATTTTTTATGTGTAAAAATCATTTTTACCACAATTGGACACAAGGTGTCACTGGTATAACTCAAAGTGTATCTTTTTATATAAAATTGACATTAATTTTTGTAAAAAAGACAAGTGACATACTCAAAACTAAGAAAAAATATTTGTATTATTTTGATAATTTAGTAAAATGATCCATAAGTCACTTTTTGACATTTAGGAATCATCCCCACATCAATATAATTCATGGTGGTCTTGGTATGACTAAAAGTTTCTCTTATCAGTTTAAAATTAAGATTTTAGTTTAAAAATCATGTCACTCATTGAAAACTAAGAAAACATACTTGTATTGTATTGATAATTTAGTAAAACAATTTATAATTTATGTGTGAGATGTTGGTATCATCCTCATGTAAAACTAACACATGATGTGAGTGGAATGACTCAAAGTGTTTGTTTAATATATAAAAAGATTTTTTAGTAAAACAAATATACATCACATAATCAAAACTGAGAAAACACATCAATATTGTATTTATACTTTAGGAAAATGATCCATAAGTTTTTTATGATGTTTCAGAATTAACCGAACCTCAATATGATTGATGTTGTGTTTGGTATGACTCTTAGTGTATTTGTTTATTTAAAATTTACATTACCTTAGGTAAAAAAGACAAGTGAAAAACTCAAAACTAAGAAAAATGATTCATATTGTATTTATACTTTGGTAAAATAATCCATAGTTCATTTGGTATTTTCAAGAATCAGTGAAACCTCAATCTGATACATGGTGCCCCATGTATCACTCAATGTGTTCTTTATCATTTTAAATAGACATTTCAGTTCAAAAAGTGCGTCACTCATTAAAAATTGAACAAAAATGCCTATATTTTATTTATAATTTAAGAAAAAAAATAGTAAGTCATTTTTTATTTGTAATAATTTACCACACATCAATCTAACACATGATTTGGCTAGTATGACTCAGAGCTCATATTCTTAGTATAAAAGTTCCATTTCAGTTTAAAACATGCATAACATCCGCAAAACTGAGAAAACAATCTTATATTGTTTCCTTATAATTTTATGTAATATTACTAAATTAATTTCCATATCATTTTTATCTTTTACTTATTTAGTTAATTTTCATAGAGACAATGCTTTAATAAGAACAAGAAGTGGTGTGATGTGCAAGGATCTAATGAAAAACAATTTGATACATAGTGTTCCGGGTATGACACAAAGTATTTTTTTAGTTTAAAATTGAAAATTTGTGTTTAATTAATTTATTTATAGTATTATTAACATTATAATTATTTTCTTATATAGGGGAATTATTTTTCTTGAGCTGGGGTGGTTTATTCAACAATAGCATGACCTAGGGTCAGTGGCCAGAAACAAAAGAACATTGAAGTTTTTAAATATATGTAATATTTTCACATATACAGTTAATTGTAAAAACCAATATTTGTAATGTATATAATATAGTTTTTTCTTTTATTTTCATTTAAATTTATTTTTCATTTAAATTTCATATTTTTAATCTGTATTTTCTGTTTTTTGCTACTATTTTTGTTGTTTTAGTGCACAATAATTTTAACAGCACACTATAAAAGTATTCTTTTTTTATCATCACTAAAGAGAGGTGCTGATAAAGGAGTTACTTTATCAATGCATAAAAAATCACTGATAAAGTTACCTTTTATAAACTCTTTTGATCACTCTCTGATAATTAGTGCTTTTTGATCTAACAATTACAAATTTTATCACTCTTAAAGACCATATTTGTAGCAGTTCTTTGTAACATGATATACGGAAACATATGAATAACTAAAACCTAATGATGAATAATTAATAGTAGATTATTCCACAATGAGATATTCCATGATGAAATCAATCTACATTATATTAACATATTCAAGATGTTGGTTTTGTGAATGACTATTCAAACTATAAAGGTGACCCTAAGGAAGATTAATGAAAATCTATCTGGAAAATAACTAAAATCACAATAGTTGGTATAGACCTTTCATGAAGCAGTTGGAGTTGATATCTATAGATATTATAATAATATGGGTACTACAGTGTGGAAAGCGTCTTGAAATGTGAAGGGTTATGTAAAAGTGGTTTCATATTATTTGACCATGTTGTAAATGTAAGATTATTCCCCATGATTCTCAAAGTTGAAGGGTTTCACAACCTAAAGAACATGGTCGTTTAACTAATGGTCGTATCAAAAATATAGGGTTTTGAGTAAGGTTATGTGTCTCACTATGAAGCTAATATTAATGTTGTAATAGGGTTGAGTTAATATTAATAGGTAGATTTTAATGTTCTTATATTTTAAGTATTATGTGTGAAACAAATTATAAAAGGTTGACATGAAATTCAAGAATTTTATTTTGAATTTTCATATCCTAATAAACAATTGAAAATGATCAATTATTTGAAAAACATAGAGATTATATAAATATTGAAGAAATTTATTTTTCTAAAAAAAGTTGAGGTGGATCATGAATCATGGAAATTGGAATGATTGATGTTAACAAGAAATAAATAGAGAATACATGAGTAAGATATGGGATTTTAACTTTGTATAATATCAAGGATTTTCATTGTATAAATGAAGTTGGAGCTAATTGATATACCATAGATAGTGTAATTTTATTCTTATTTCATGAATATTGAGATGGTTTTTATTTGTGTAGTAGTGATATTTCGAAGGGATTAAGATCGGTTAGTTCTACACATTTTGAGGATTTTGAACCTAAAGGGTCAGTATGACTACTATAAATTGTAATGAAATAATAACTGAACTTAGTGATTTTGGTATGATAGAACATCTTTATTTTATCCACCTTAGATCAACATATTTCAAGTGAACCAAGTAAAAAATTACATATGTATCTATTTATTTGATTTATAAATTCATAATTATCACAAATTAGAGTGGTGCTATGGATAATATAAAAATAATATTATTGTATAGGGTTATTCAGTAAAGTAGATATACCATAATTTAGCCCTTCCTCTTAGACTGTTTACCCCATTCGAGACAAATATGTGATATTAGAGAGAAAGGTTCTTGGTGAAATATATATATTAGAAGCCCTGGCATAAATCATCAACCATAATGGAATTCATCTATTTAGTGGTAAATAATTTCAATTAGGGAATAATAGTATATAATTTCATTTCAGATCAATGGGAATGCATTCTTATATAGTGTCCAAATATGGGATTTTTTTTGATATGAAATTAGAGGACTATCAAAAAATGACTAGAGGATTCTTGATGTAAATGCCAAAGGATTCAATTCATTAATGAGAGATTTATTCAATATTATCTAAATTAAGGTGATGATGTGTAAATCCTCATATTCCACGTGGAGAAAATTACTTATCATTGATGAAGGTGATTCCATGCTAGGTGTATTTATATTATAGTTTTAATGGAACAAGTATGAGGATTTTAGATTGTGGTTGAATGAATCTGTAATGACCCCGACCCTAATAACCTAGATTCAGTGCCACACTTTTTTATATTGGAATATATACAAGTCAAAAATCCCAAATGGACAATCATTTTAGTAGTTTTAGAAGCTATATTACATATATGAAACTTATAATACAATAGAAACTATAAAATGAAATATAACCATTTATTTTAGAGAAAAAATACTCTCCTAGAATAACATTTTATTTATATCATAATAACCATTTTCCTTCCAGGAAAAAAATAAAATATAATAAAGGGGTGAACTCAGGTGCTCAGAAAGGGAAAATGTACTGAAAAATCAATTATGAATATACAAGCATAAACCATAAGGCAAGGTGTATAACTAAAACAGAAGGCATTTTAACATAATCTTGAAGATAATATGGAAAGATTAAGTGAAAATCATAATTTCATTTAAATAATCACATTTTAATTAATAAAATTAAAAAATCACATAGAATATCAATAACTAATCTCATTGGGAGGGAATGCATAATGTTAGACATCAAAAACATACCTTCAAGACTTTTTCCAAGACACCATAATAAATGAGTAACACGTCAGTCAATAACCAAACTAGTTTGTCTAATGAGAGCTAATGATGTGTCAAGGAGCTATAGTAGGCCCATCCCATCACTTACTAAGTTCAATTCATTATTCATATTTAAAAATAAAAAACATAAACATTCATACTGAAAAACTATCATATGAAAAGTGAATTCTTTAACCCTGAACCATGAATGGTATCAAAATAGAAAATCCATAGTCAAAGTGATAATAAATCCATAAATAAAGTAAGTTATATGGTAACATAATATATCAACATAAATCATGCATAAGATCTAATAAATCATGTTGACATAGATGAAAATACTCTAATAAAATCATTAAAAATTTCTTGAGAGAAATACGTCTTTTTTACTTCAAAATCATTTAATTAAAAAGGTCATGTAATTTTGAAAGAAGACATTTTTTATAATTGGATCTTGTAAAATTGTAATGGATTATTTGATGCATTAAGGTTTCTTGATGGTTTATAAATACTCTCATTCCATATAAATTAAAAAAACCTCTCTTCTGTATTTTTTTCAAAAAATTTATAAAGTACCTCATTCGAAAAATGAAAAAAAAATGATTCCTTTCAAACTGTTTTATAAAAAATGAAAAATAAATTAAATAATTTTAGGATAATAGGGAAAATGTTTTGGAAAAGATTTTTAAGAAAAATGTACATTTATGATATATATTTCTGTCTAGATACTTATGTATAAACAATCCTAAATAATAATGAGATTATGAAATTAACCCTTACCTTTTACTTTTCGTTAGTTGAATTTTCATTATCATAAATATAATGGTTCAAAATAAGTTATTAATTTATACCAAACCCATAACCATATTTATGATATCTTATATGATTTTCTTATATCATTTTGTTAATAATATTTCATTATTACCCATTTTCAAGTGTTATCTATTTCATATTTTTATTCTTATTTGGTCATGTATGTCTTGTTTATTATAAATAGAATATATGTCATTAATATGAAGAATGATATTAAGTCAATATATATTATATTTAATCATTATATACATTTTTATAATCATTATAGGATGTTATTCTTGGATTATTCTTAAATTCTATCTTATGGTTAAGTTATCTAGTCTTTGAATTCTAAGTCTACTTTCCAAGGATTAAAATAAACATTCTCTGATACCAACTATAGAGACCATGAACCCAATAACCTCAATATGGTTCCTCACTTTATTAAATTGGAATATATATAAGACTCAAATCTCAAATAACCAATTATTTTAGTAGTTTTGGAATCCATATTACATACACGAATGTTACATTACAAATTAAAATATAAAATAAAATATAGTTAATTCATTGAGAGCATGAATATTCACTTAACTTAACATTGTATATCAGTCATAATACACACCTTGGATGCCTAGGAAAAAATAAAACATAAGAAATTGGTGATCTAATTTTCTCAATAAGGGTACACATGCAAGAGAAGCTATTATGACTAAATAAGCAAAAACCATAAGGCATGGTGTAAAACTAAAACACCATCTATTTAAACATAATCTTGAACATAATATAGAAAGAATAAGTGAAAATCATATAAATAAATATAAATAATCACATGGATATTATAAAAATCTAATGTTCACATGGAATATTAATAACTAGTCTAATAATGAGGGAATGCGTAATGACTGTCATCGTAAACATACCCTTAAGGATTCTACCAAGACACCATAGAAAAACATGTAAGACATCATCCAAAACCCAAACAATTTTTTCTTATGATCCCAACCGATGCATCAAGGTGATATAGAAAGCCACTCCCATCACTTACTAAGTCCAATTCTTTCCTTATATGAAAACATAAACAATATAAACATTAATAATGAAAACCTAGCAAACAAAATGTGAATACATAACCATAAACAATGAATGGTGTCAAAACAGCACATCCATAGTAAAACTAGTCATAAACCATTCAATAAAAAAAGTTAAATAATATCATATTAGATCATTCCAAATCATGTATAAGATCAAAAAAGATCATTTTTACAATGATAAAAATACAACAATATAATCAATAAAAATTTATCGAGATAAATATAATTTTTTCAACTTGATTTAATTTTTTTTAATTTAAAAGAATATATTTCAATTGAAAAGTATCTAGTAAAATTATAAAGGGATATTTAATGAATTAAGGTAGCATGATGGTGGAAATTTCTAATCATTCCATATACGTCAAAAATCATTCCATCTATAATTGTTTCTAAAAGTCATAGAGTGCCTCTTTTGGAAAATGAACAAAAAGGTTCCTTTCAAACCATTTTATAAAAAGGTAAAAATAGGTAAAAAAGTCATTAATAAATTATATCATATTATTATAAATATTTTGGAAAACATTTTTATGAAACATGTACATGGATGATAAATATTTCTGAGTATATACTTATGTATAAACAGTCCCGGATAATAATGGGATTGTGAAATTATCCCTTACCTTGTACTTTCCTTTAGTGTAATGTAATTTATCCTCCTGTATAATGGTTTAATACATGTTATTAATTTCTACCATAACTATATCCATATTTATTATATCATATATTATCTTCTTATATCATTTTGTTAATAATATGTTGTTATTACCCTTGTTTTGGGTGTTAACTACTTCATTTTTTGTATGAATGCTTTCTCAGGTATGTCATGTTTCCTAAGAATAGATCATATATATTTCATATATATAATTATATTAAGTGAATATATATTATATTTAATCATTATATACATTTTTATAATAATTCTTTAATGGTTAATGTGGAAAATTAATCACATCGCGTTGTGGGGACGGTAGGTCGTATGTACACATGAGAGAAGGTATAATTACTTTAATGGTGGAAGAGTAAGGAATTGTATGGTATTTTAATTATAAATAATAAATATAATGACATTTTTATTATTTATATTCATTATTTCCATATTATATTCATCCAAATAAACTGGTGATGAAACACAAATTACACCACAACATGGAGGCAATAAGTGGTACGTACCCACGTACGGTGATTTTGTTTTTTATAGGATAGATAAAAGGTGGAATATGGTTGTACCGTAGTCATAATAACATATGATAATATATATTATTCTGTTATTATTACATTATAATGTAAATAAAATATAAATAGGAAGTATAATAATAAATGAACTTGAATGAGTTAGTAAAAATGATTACCTCTTCTTTGGTGGACTTCATTAGATCTCTTCTTAAGAGATCTAGGGTTGGTATTTTGGGGGGCCAGAACCGGTAAAACATGGATAATTATGTTTGCATGAGAAATTATCTGGAATTATTTTATCTATAAGGATCCATGTGGAGTTAGGAAGTGAGGTAGGAGGGGTCCTTTTATAATTTAGGTGAGGGGGAACCTCGGGAAACTCTCAAAATATTAAATTAATGTAAATTCATTTTCAAATCCAAAGGGCCCCAAAATTAGTTATGTAAAAAATATAATTATTATGGGTATAAATTAATTCATCTAATAAAAATTATACAAGTTTTGATTATTTTTTTAATTCTTATCTTTTTGTTTTAACCCTTGTTTAACCCTTTTGACTCTTATTATGATATCATGTAAGTTACACATTAAGGGTTAATATAATTGCTATAAGATTCCAAATAACCAATAAATGAGTCATTTATGAAAATTTTAACTTAATAAAATTAGTTGCATTAATATTTTATTTTTAGCAATTTTATAACATTTAATAAAATATTATTTATTTTAAAATATCATTAGTGTCAATTTTGACATTATTCATTACTTAACTATTTAAAAATATCATAACAACATGATATATTTAAACCAACTATTTTAAATAATGAATAAAATGAAAAATTAATCAATAAAATTATTATATGATATTATTTATATCAATTTTTTTTTTAATATTGTTAATATCATTTAGTTGATTCTTCCATTAATTAAACAATTACTATGTCATTATTGTTGCACTATTTAAGGTAATTATTTTATCACAAAAAATTATAAATAAATTATCATTATGTATGAAATCATATTATCTTTACAAATACTATTTATAGTTCATAATATTCTTTATATAACCTCATATGAAAAATATTTCACTTGTTAAAAACAAAAGCGTGACAAAATTCACTTTTCATTGAATATAATATTATAAATGTCATACACTCATCCAAGTGGCCTAAGAAGGTTCTAATTTCTTCCCAAAGAACATTTTGGTCTAAAACACTAATAAAAAATAAATTTGTACAATTTTTTATGTTATTTTTATCATCTTTATTATATTATTTTTACCCATAATTAACTAATTTACCCTTAAAAGTGGTAATTAAAATATTTCTAAATTTAATATTCATAGGACCAAAGAAAAAATAAACCTATTTACATAATTTAAAACCAATGACTAAAAATATGGAATCCATTTTTCTATAATTATAACCTATAATTTTTAGTAATTAATTTAAAATTAATCCCATTGAAGGAATTAGATAACGAGTTTTTAAAGTGAAAACGTACAAAAGATTGTAATGTTTTTATATTCATATTCAGGGTAAAATTTATTCCAATGAAATAAAAATTATTAAATTATATAAACATAATAAAATTATAATTTAAAACCAATTATAACAATAATTTTACACTATAAATCATTTAGGTAAAAAAATCAATTAAAATGCAATATTTTATCACAATTCATCAAAACATGGAACTTATTAGAAAAATACCAAAAATTAAACAAAAGTAAATTTTTTTAACTATTTAAAAGAATAATTTTATTCTTCTAAATATAATATATAAAAGTTTCAAAAATTGGATTTAAAAAAAGTTCACCGTTAAAAGGCTGTAAAACTATTATTATAAAAATATAGGATTTTATATGTAATGTAAAGTTTCTTCTTATCTTATGCCTGTAAAATATGTTGGATGAATATAAAAATATTTTTTTAGATATATAACATATAAATTTTACATATAAATTCTCTAAATGTGTTTTAATTTAATTAAATATGAAAAATGTTACTAAATAGTGTTTTGTTCAAACCTGTTGTTACGTGCATTGTAAGCTATCAATAAAATTAAATTTATTTTGAAATAAAAACATTGAAAATTATTGTGGTGATACATAATAAATTGGTGAATTATTCCACAAATATAATTTCATTATAGATAAAATACTCATATTTATAAAACTTTTAGATGATATCATGTTCATGAAGACGATAATGAGATGATTTTTACCAAGTTCAATTTGAATGTCTTGGTGATCAAAGATAAGGATCAAAATGAAGACACAATGGATAATATTAAAAGCTATATAATTGCATAAAATATGGTGAATGATTAAAATTATTCCATTTAAAATGTTTACTCTTAGAAATTTTCATTTAAGGCAACAAAGAAACACACATTAGAGGATTGTCCTTAAGATAGGTAAGTTGATGAGATTATGTCATTCCTTTACTCAAATATTAAAAAGTCGAAAATGAAAACTCAAGGAAAAAATATTATACGTGGTTGATTTTAGGTTTTAAAGGTTGTAACCTCATTATAAATTTTCCTGTGAAGATTTGGGATAATTATAATGATGAATCATTTACAAATAATTTGTTAAAAGTTCTTACTGGCAAGCAGAGTTCACAACAGAAATTATTCAAATAGAAAAAAAATCATGCATAGAAGGTAATAGCATAAAAGATATGGAGATGGAACAAATTTAGGAATAAAAATACTATTATTAATAAGTCCTTGTGGATAACATAGATGAACAAATATTAGAGGATATTGATTGTGATCATGTTAAATTTGAGTGAATATTAGAACTCAAGGTTGAACTCAAAAATACACTTAATGATATTGATGGTTTAGGGAGGGGAATAAGGTAAATGCTATTGTTCACGATTCAAATATATATATGTAGCTAAAATAATGAGATAAATACCAATTGGAAGAGGAAAATAACTTAATCAAATATGTAAATATAGAAAACTCATATAAGGTTATTGCATAAAAACGTGAAATTAATGGAAAATTCTAAATCATTAATAGATTGGATAACAGAATGAAGGATATATTTAAACAAATAAAAGAACATGAATCATAAATTTTCAATATATGTTGAAATTTATTGAGTCAAATAGATGTGTTGGAAGAGGTTAAGATTAGGGAAGAGATATTTGATTGGGAATATTTTTGACACTCTAGTTGAATCTTATATAATAAAATGTTGAATAATAAATACTCTTGATTATTGTATTTATCTATATAAGAAAAACTTTCTAAATTTTGAGTTAATATTTTAATTATGATGTACTTTTTTCAATACATAAATCATTTTGAAACTCAAGTGACATTTGGTGTTTCATTGGAGATGAAGTTATTTGGAATTATTGAAGTTGGTTCAAGGTGTTGGAGAAGTCCCTAACACAATTTTATTTGAGATGCATCAAAATTTGAAGTTCAGTGTTAAAGCTAAATATTGTACAATGTTTTAAACCCAACGCACATCATAAGGTTCACATACTCCAAAATTTTCTACTATTTCATCATTCTAAGGTACATACCATTTATAAAGGGACTTCATGAGTTTTAATCGAATACGGTAAGATTTATCTAAAAAAACTTCATAAGGTACAATCATGTTTGTAGGGGTTCATCTGATTCCATCATAAGTTTCTGGAGAACATTATAAGGATAATCTTCATTTGGTTCTCTAACATTTATAAGGTTCATTGTTCTTAATAAAATTTCACCTAATAAGGTTAAATGATATTTTTAAGGTTCAAAAATTTATAAGGATTAAATACTTATTATATTTTGAGTACCTCTTGTGGTTTCATCCATCTTGATAGGGTTATTTTGTAGTGATTTGTAAAGTTGATCTTCATATGGTTCAACTTCATAAAGTTTATATCTTTATATGGATCAATACTTTGTGAGATTTTGTGACAAATGTAATGTTTTAAGAATTCATGAATAAATACTATGAGAAAATTAAATAGGGAGAATCATTTTCTAAACCTCCTTGATTTAAAATAAAAAGTTGGATTTATGTTTCTAGAAAAGGATAAGTGTCAGATAATATATTTTAAGCTATTATCTTTTTTTAGGAGTATTTTTCATGTTTGGAGGGAATGAGAATTGTTTGTGGATTTTTTTAGGGGTTTGTGTTTGTTACGTCCTATAGGAGTGACTTATTCAATAAATGTCAGGATGGTGATGTAAATATGTCAAAGTGAAATATTCTTTTTAAGGGTTTATCACATAAAACCGTTTAGGCTATAAAAGTATTTTATACTCTAAAAAACATTCTGGAAACATAAAATCATAACTCTATATAGTTTCTCCCAAATTGATGTGATTTTCAATGAACATGAATTATAGGGTATTTACACTGTACGAATGGAATATAAGAGGTAAACCCCTCATGCCCAATAGGTTTTATCTATAATTTTAATAACTCCTTTAGTCATTCATTGTAAATTTATTCCCCTTTAACCTGAGATATCATCTAGGAGATTTTTGGGGTTTTCTACTCCTTTATTAGGTGCAAGGTATCCAAGGTGGATGCATTGCATCTCCCAAACATGAAAATTTAAAATCTTATTTCTAGAAACATTTTTGAGAGATTTAGAGATCTCAAAAAGGTTACAAGAAGCACTAAATTTCACAATGCATAGGAAATAACCAATATATTCAAGAAAATATTTAAATTTTATGAAAAAATCACCCTATGTATGTTCCATGTGATAGATTTTACCTTCATATTTGGATCATCTTTTATCATATCCTTGAAGTGGTAGGCCAACCTATCCCAATATTGATTATTTTATTCCAGAATTATTTCCCCTTATTGATTACATAAGACAATATCTAAACTTTTATGTTGATCCAATGAATTTTATCATCATTAAGATAAACTCAATTCGATCTATCATACATTATATCAACATCCATGTTTGAAATATTGATATCAATTTCTTCCTGCAACATATCTTCCATAGAACGTAGGATAAGATCCAGGCCACCATCCTCTTTCCTTGCCTCCTTATGGACACCATTTTTCATGGCCTGACCCACTAAGGTCTTACATATAACTATCACAAGCCTGCAACAATTAGACCATGGGATTCCGACCATCACTAAGTAGGCTTATCCCATAAATAATATGAATTATCCTAAATTATGAATTACACGTGCAAACAACTCCAATCCTACAAAATTATGAAATTTAAAACAACTGAAAGAATTCATTCAAATATCTATGATCTCAAAACTGATTATGATAGTAAAGTTCTAAAAATATAAAATGGGACAAAAATGAGTCCCAAAAAAACTATAAAGAGTCCAACCTTATCGAAGGGTTATGACTAAGTCAAAATTACACTCCTGGTAAACACCTTAGACTATAAAACTCTAGCTATGCTTCACCCAATCCTTATCCTCCCAAGACATCATCAAAAGGGTCATTATTTGCACATGACATGACATGTGTGGGAAAATCCCATGCAGGGGTGAGTATAACAATACTTAGTATGACACCTTGAAAACAATAACACAAGTCACCAACTATACTTTGCTTAATACAATATATAAAAATCAATTTATAACAAAAATACCCATATATACTATGGAAAGTAACCACACCTTTAGGCAGTCATAACCAACTATCATCCCTATGGTTCTACTCAAAGAAATGATCAGTATGAGAGAACTCAATTTGTGAGCCATGATATCATTAGAGACACTCTATGAAGAGGTATATCTCATTCGACCATGCCCAAATAAAATTCACTACTCTACTAATAATTTGATACAAAAAAATGAGGGTCACACCCATAATTGTTGGGGGGACACAACGAACCCAGTCTTGGACAACCCTCTATGTAGGGGATCATATGTCACTAATTCCACAAACCCTACTGATGAAGTCTACTATATGAAAGATCAACTCTTTTCTTAGGGAGTTCATGATGATCCACAAACTCTAACTAGGGAACTAAGGATGATATAGTATCCCACTCCAATCTCATAGAGGTACACGACAAATCTATCTCAGACTCGGCCTCTAGTGGAGATCATAATCCTATGACATGGATGTAATTTCACATTGTACCCTCAAGGGAAAGGACCAAGGGAACACACTAAAAATATAATGGTCCAAATTAATAAAATAAATATCCTCAACCACTTTGGAAAAGAGTAAATAAATGTAGAAGGATTACACATCATGTCCCTTGACCCTAGGTTATGCACATGTAAACAGACCTTGTCATTCAAACCATTTGTGTGTAGAAGAAGATTACATGGTGTGTAGAGTGGTTGCATGACATGTCCCTGTATCTTGGGTCCCTCATGTGTACTACATCTCTATGATAGTACATTATGTTGGCCTGTGTGCTAGTACACGACGTCAAACCATGTGCCCATGCCTATGTACAAGTACACATGGTAGCCTATGTACATGGTTTAGGTCCGACTGTGAGGTGGAGTACACACCATGTAGAAAACCCATGTACTCCACCCCATGTCCATGTAATTCCCAAGTACATTTTAAGTCATCCAAATGGGACTACACATTTTTTAATCATGAACAACAAGTTGTGAAGTCAGGTACTACACATTGTGTGTATTAGGTTTTTCTATAAAACCTCATTCTTCCTCCCGCTCACGCCAATGTCATTATTTCCTTAAAATCCATCTTTAATCAATCCAAAATTCATTGATCTAACCCATTAAAAAACATCCATGACGGTTGGTTAGAATTCGCGGTTTAAATCCATATAGAAATTGAATTTCTTTCATATATATCATCTTCCAAACATCTTTCTCAAAAATCAGGGGTCTCCAAACCAATTTATATATTCACCACTAGAATTTTTTCACATCAGTTTCATCATATGTATTCTAGTTCTACAGTCTTATATTCTTTCATCTACAATCACATGTAGAACTATCCATTCTTATGTAAATCATTAAACCACAGACCAAGGGGTCTCCCATAATAAATGAGGAAGGAGGAATAAAATCTTAAAGAACATCCTTGAGGAACGAACCTAGATCAATGTTAATGTTGATCATGGTTCTTGGTTGTTAAAATTAAATTTGAATCCATGAACAATTTAATCACAAATATAAGAATCTCCTAACAAACCTCACAATAATGATCCCATCCTCCAAGGTGATTGATCCATAAATAAATCCATTCATTGATTTATTTTTGTTCATCATAGAAATTATAAATGGGGAAAAAATTCAAATAAAACACAGACCCTACCAACATTTGGTTCGATCACTGATGATGAACGATGTGTCATCATCATCGTTGGCAAGATCCATCGAATCGTGGGTGTGTTGATCATATACCCATGATTCGTTCATTATCTTGAGAAGATTATCCAATGATATCTCCCCAATAATCCACCAAAGGTTATAGTATTATGAAGTTAACACTAGAATTATAACATATGTATCTATTTAAATATGGGTCGATTGCTGCGTCAACAAAATAAAAAAACTTATTTAATTATTTTATTCATTTCTTCAATTAAAATGAATTTTCAACAATCATCCCATACTGACTAATGTAAATTCACACCTAGGGTAAACCTCATATTCGGAACTCAACGGAAAACTTATATTTCTTATCCCGGTACCCTTTTAGAAGTTATTTGGATTTTTTTGGAATATTTTGTGTGTGTGTTATTAAACATATTTAATATATTTAAAACATTTTTTTTCAGGCACACAGGCCTCCAAATCTCATACCGTATCATTTTTAGGTCTCTAAAATATTCAATATAACATCTAAAAACAATACATGGAAAATTTAAGATATTACATTCTCCCCACATAGCGTATTTACATCCCTAAAAAGTCAAATCAAATGTTACATGAAAAGATGTTGGTACTGAGCATGAATCTGAGCCTCTCACTCTCGTGTGTTCTCTTGGATATTCTTGTGTTGGCACTAGAAGTGCACAAAATAAATTAATCACCAATGAAGGATCCTCTCCTACCAATCCTTGGTCTATACTGAGTACTCGGCAAAGGTATATCCATCCTCGATAACCAACTCACCCCAATCGAAAATGTGTGAAAAGTAATTCATGTACCTCCTTAGCTGCGACATGTGGAAGAAGTTTTGTACCAGATCCAATAGTGTAGGTAGAGCTAAGTGGTATTCAAACTGTAAGAAGTATCTAGAAAAGGTCGATGAACCTCAGAGATATCTTTCCACCCCAGCTAAAACTCTATATTACACATTTTTTAGAAACCCTTATGATTACATGGTCTCATTCCTAAAAATCCAAAGGCCTTCATCACTTATCATCATATGACATCTGATGGATCTATTCAGTCTTCATCCACTCCAAGATGATCTAGAACATCTCTATTGTAGTTCACACCAACTTCATGCCCATGTGTGTCTACTCTCTTGGGTCAATCCTAAAAATCAGTGACCTATATGGGTTCCCATACAAAGACTTAAATATTTCAATACCAATGGTGGAATGGTAGTTTTTATCATACATAGACTCCGATAGTGGTAGGTGGTCCTCCTAAATATGGCCAAATACCAACATCCAGGCATTCAAAATATCCTCCAAAACCTGAATGTTCTGCTTAGTCTGACTATCAGTTTGTTGGTGAAGCGTTATGCACAAGCGTAACTGAGTCTCAAACGCTTCTTTTATTCCCTTCAACAAATAGTATTTGAAACATGATTCACAATAAAAAATCACTGATGTAACTCCATGGAGTCGGACTATCTCCTGGATATATAGGTGTCTCAATCTCTCTACTAAACTTTGTTCTCGTATAGTTAGGAAGTGGGGTGACTTGATGAGTTGGTCTATGATCACCCAGATTGAATCATGTCCCCTAAACATACATGGTGATACTCTCATGAATTCTATAGATATCTTATCTCAAATCCATTATATAACCTCAAGGGGTTGATCTAAACTCTCTAGAACATGGTGCTCAACCTTTACTTACTGACACGTAAGGCATCGAGAAACAAACTCTACAACTCTTTTCATCATTCATGGACAGTAAAACAGATATCAAAGGTCCTGGTACATTTTTACTACACTAGGATATACTACCAAAGGGGATTTATGAAACCCTCTCATAACTTCCTCCCATATTGTCACTGGTACCAATGAGCGTCCTCTAAAAACAACAATGTGCTCCCCACCTTCAGAAAACCCATCAAGAGCATGCCCTATGAATATATTATCACCTATGGTCTTGCATTCGGTATCTTCAAGTTATTCCTCTCTATATTTTAGTAAAAGTGGATTGGTGAAAACCATTTACTAGAGGTAAGCTTATCCATATCAATCCATAATGGATAACTACAATGAGGCAAACTGCCCTAATGCCTCATTTAGTAATTGCAAACAAGATCCCCAATTGAGAGCATCTGCGACCACGTTCCCCTTACAAGGAGTATAGATAATTTCAATGTCATAATCCTAGAAGAACTCTAACCATAAACTTTATCTCAAATTGAGATCCTTTTAAGGTAATATATAATTTAGACTCTTGTGATCATAGTAGAAGATAAATAGCTCACCCATCAGGTAGTGTCAATATATATTCAAAGAGAATACTACCAGTTCTAACTCAAGATCACGGGTCGGGTAGTTCAACTCATGTCGTCTCAACTTGAATGAATCATGGTAAATCACTACTTTCCTATGAATCAAAACACAACCAAGACTAGTCCCCAATGCATCATATAACACTACGTACTAAACATCATCTTCCAGAAATCTCAAGATGGGAGCACTCATCAAACTCTACCTCAACTACCGAAATGCTTATTGGCACATCTGGGTCCAAACAAAAGGCATCCCCTTTTGATTCAAAGTTATTGTGGGTGATGATATGCTGGATAAATCAGGTATGAATCTCCGGTAATAGTCTGAAATCCCAACAAACCACACACCTCTTTCACGATCTTAGGTGGATCCCATGATAACACTTCTTAAACATTGTATAGGTCCACTGCCACTCCATCTTCTAAGATAACATTTCATAGAACATCAACCATCTGAATCCAGAACTAGAAAATAAATAATTTTCTTTAAATGTGTTCTTGGAGTACATCCATAACCATCCTTAAATGTCTTGTGTGATACTCCTCAGACACCGTGTATTTAAGAATATCATCAATGAAGACTACCACAAACTGGTCTAATTAAGGATAAAATATCCAGTTCATGAGTACCAAGAATCTTTTTGGGGTGTTCTTCAGGCCCAAATTCATCACCAAGTACTCATAGTGCTTGTTGTGACAACTCAATGTCATCTTTGGTATTTCTCACATTGTACTCATAGTTGGTGATAGCCTGACCTAAAGTCAACCTTCAAGAAACATTGTGCCCTTTAAACAGATCAAAGAGGTCATCTATCCATGTTAATGGATACTTGTTCTTCTTGGCCACCTGGTTCAAGCATTGGTAGTCCATAGAGAACCTCATTGTCCTTTATTCCTTCTTGGAAAACAAAACTAGGGCTACTTATGGTGAAACACTAGGTCTCATAAAGTCCTTCCTCTGCAATTCCTCAAACTACACCTTCAGTTCGCAAATCTATGTAGGATCCATATAATATGCTGGCACAGAAATCGGTGTCATCCCAGGGTGTAGATAAATGCATAATTCTATCTCTTTATGGGGAGTTAAACCTGGAACATCTTTAAGAAATACGTACTCTTAATCCACCACCACTGCAGAAACAGATAGCCCAAAGCATCCAATACCACTAAATCCATGTTATCTAACTATTTAGTAATCGGTTTCACCCTCTTATGAACAAGTCCATCCTATGTTTCATTGGTTTTACTTTCTCTGACAAAAGAAAACATGGTTTCATCACTGCTGACACACTCCACCCTTCACCAAAAACAGTCAATATGGACATGAACTGTAGATAACTAATCCATACCAAGAATGACATCATAAGGCCACATTGCTACAATAAAGAGATCTCATACAAAACAATCACCTCTAAATGTCATGTCACACTATTGGCACAAGTGTGTGACCGTTGAGTCACCGCTCTTCATTGTCTCCAACCACAAGACATGAGTCAAAAGCTCAACTAGAATCTCAAAGTATTGAACCAAACAAGTTGAAATAAAGGAATGTGTAGCACCTATGTCTATCAATACTATAGCTAAAGTATAGAAGGTAGTTATTATAACTCATATCATCCATAGAGTCTCGGTGTCAATGGACTCCATAGCCTACAGTTGGCCTCATCCCTTCCCACTTTCTCCTAGAGCCTAGCATGGACCACCAGGGATGGTGGGGGTAAAAAGTCAAAATGCTGACCACCCCTTCTACTCTCCCAACTCCTCTTCCACATTCTTCGCCCTACAAACCTTTCTATTCATACCAATACCTCTACCTAGGTGGCCCATCCACGGTCTCTCTGTCAGCTATACGGCGGGTCAGGCAGTCTCGTCCCAGATGCCCCCAACCATCTCAATAGAAACAAGACCTATCCCAAGGTTGATTCGAGCCAACCTAAGAGCCCTTAACCATTGAATCAGAGTCTTGGGATTACCTATTGATGCTTCTAGACCTCTTGAATATCTATAAATATTATAGGCTCCCTGCTTCTGAGGTCACAACTACCGAGTTCCAACGACTATCTCTCGCTACTGGTGTATTCACTTCCAAAAATATTATACTAACAAGGAATTCCCAACCACCTCAGCATATGTCGAAATTCTAAGAAACACTATTGATGTCTAGAGATATCATCTCAAGAACAGTTCAAATGTACAAGCCCAGATGTACTGGTATTAAACCATATCCAAGGGGAAACATGAGATATTTGTAAACCTCACTAAAAATCCTCCACGATCTTACTACCTTGCTACAGATACAGAAGATATTGTATGCATACCGATCACAATGTGGTCAGATAGAACTCTTCTCTAAAAAGACGCTTAAAGAATGTCTAGGAGAGAGTTGTCTCATCATGTGACTAAATCACCATGCTCTTATATTTCCCCACAAATCCCTTAATAAGACTCACCATAAGGACTTCCATATGATCGGCATGAATTCTCACATGGAAGAAAATACGTGTGACTGACTCTATCCAATCCTCAGCCACTCAAATGGGTCTAGTTCCCCCCAGAAACCTAAGAGGTTGCTTCCTATGAACTTCATTCAATACACTTAGCCTATTCGAATCCTTTTCTAGTCATGTTGGTGTTAGATACTACTGAACAGATGGTGGTATAGCTCATAAACTACCCAAATGTGTTATCTCTAGTAGAAGCCCATGTACTGATGCCTCCTCACTAGGTAGATAATCCTCATGATCACATGGTGGAATCCCATATGGTTGTCTATATGGAGGCATCATCATATAAAACCATATGTTCTATAGTTAAAAGAGTACATTTTAGGAGAATAATCAAGAAGGACATGTAAAACAAAACCATTCCTACATTATGCATGTACCAAAAGAATACTCATAAGTAAATGTTTGAATGTACCAAGTTGAAAATAAGGTAATCAGAGTCTTGGAGTATGGATATGTAGACCAATGCACCAAAACATGAATCTCTAGCCTAAAATCTAAACTCAAAACACTAAAAACTATTTCCCTAAACCAATATCCCTAAATTAAGTCCTAAAGTTGAACCAGTCTACCTTGGATACCACTTTTTCTTGACACGGCCAATTGAGGTTCACCTCGTGACTAATCCATGCCCACCTCCAATAGGCCAGGGGCTAGTGACCAAAACCCAGTTTGAATATACAACAAATGGCATGCATTAGCCTAATTTACCGATACACACACGTTCCCAAGCCCACAAAATTTTGAAATGTACAACAACTAAATGACTGAATTCCTATATTAAAGACCCCACAATAGAGTACGAGAATAAAGTAATAAAATAGAAAAGAATCAAAAAAAAGCCTAACCAAAACTATAATGAGTTAAACCAGCTCCAACAGGGAGGACTATGTCAAAAGTATGCTCATGATAAACACCTTAGTTTTTTAAGATCCATCTACTCTCAAACTTCTCAATGTCTACCTAGAACACCGTCAAAAGGGCCTTCATCTTCATAAGACATGGCATGTGCGGGCAAATCCTGTATAGAGGTGAGTATAAAAATACTCAGTAGTACACCCCAAAAATATTAAATGCAAAGAACTAATTATAGTTAGGTCGATATAAGATATAACAATCAATGTATAATAAAAACACCAAGATATACTCAGTAAAGTCACCACACCATCGAGGGTGATAACCAACTATCGGCCACAATATTTTTCTCGAAGGAACACTCGTTCCGGGATAACTCACTCCACAATCCAGGATATCATCATAGAAACTCGATGAAGTGGTCTATCTCATTGGTAACTTCCTAAATAAAATTCACTAGTCTAATATGACTTTGATAAATAGATAGGGTTCATGCCAAGAACTGATTGGGGACACACCCTGAACTTGAACTAGATTAACCTATTATGTAGGGGATCCAATGTCAATGCTTCCACCAACCATACCAATGTGGCATACTAGATGGAGGATCAATGCTATGCTTAGGTAGGTCATCCTGATTCCACAAACTCCAACAAGGGAACTATGGATAATAGAGGATTGCACTCCAGTCTCATAGAGGAAAAACACAACTCTATTTGATACTCAGCCTCTAGAGGGGATCACAATCATGTGAAGTGGATTTAATGCCACACTATACTCTCATGGGAAAGGACCATGGGAATAAACTCATCTTATACTAGTCCAAACTATGAAAACAAACAGCCTCAAGCACTCTTTTAGGGAGTACATGGTGTATAGAAGGGTTACATGTTGTGCCCCTTAACCTGAGGTCATGCCCGTGTGGATTTCCAAATTCATTTAAATCTTGTATGTGTAGAAGAATATTACATAGTGTGTAAAGGTTTTACACACTATGTCCCTATTCTTAGGGCCTGCACTTGTACTCCAGTTGTGTTCCAGTACACGACGCCAGACCTTTTACCCATGCCTGTGTACCAATAGACAAGCTAGCTCATGTACATGGTCTAGACCATACCATGCGGTGGAGTACACACTGTGTAGGAAACCATCCAACTCCACCCTATGTATTTGTACATACCAAGTACATATTGATTCATCCAAAGGGAACTACATGTCGTGTAGTCAAGTTCTACATTCTGTGTCTATGGAGTTATTTTAGAAACCCTTGTTCTTCTTCCGCTCATGCTCATGCCACCATCGCCCGGAAATATAGCTTCAATTATTCCAGTACTCATGGATCTACTCCAGCAAAACTGTTCCATGGACATTAACTAAAATACGAGGTTTGAATCCATTCGGAAAATAGATGTTGTTCATATGAAACATTTATCATGCATCTAACTCAAAAATTATGGGATTAAAAACTGGTCTGATCTATTTCCTACTACCACCATCACACCTCATATTGCATCATACCACTTTTGGATCCACATTATCAGATCATTGCACCAAGAACTATGAGTTCAATGATCGATTCATCATTAAAGTGTTGAACCACGTACCAAGGGTTCATCGTCAATGAATGAGAAAGGAGGAAGAAAATCAAAAAGAAAATCCTTATGGAATGAACCTAAATCATTGTTTCTATTGATCTAAAAAAAATTAGAATGAAAATCAAATCAATCAATAATTTAATCACAAAGATAAGAATCTCCCAATAAACCCTACAAAGATATTCCCATCCCACAAGGTGATCGATTTGAAAATAAATCTTTTCATCGATTGGTTTGTTTTTGTCACATAAATTATGAATGGGGAATAAATTCAAATAAAACAAATACCCTACCTTGATTTGGTTTGATCGTTGATGAAGAAATATGTGTCATAATTTTTTTTTCAAGATCCATTGAATTTGATGTGTGCTGATCATCATCCCACGATTTCGTCATCGTTTTACTAAGAGGATTATCTAAGGCTCTCTCTCCAATTATCCTCTAGATGTTCTAGGATTATTTACTAACCATGGGATTCTAACATAAGGACCATTTAAATATTTTTCAACCACTATGTCAACAAAACGAAATAAAATAATTTTATTTAATTATTTTATTCATTTCAATTCCTATGATTACTTTTCCACAAAAAACTCATATTGACTAATTTTAAGTCACGACTATGGTAAAATTCTTATTCTAAATTAAATAATGCCCTTATATTTTTGATCTAGGTACCCATTTAGATGTTATTCCTCTTTTTAATGAAAATTGTGTACTCATGCTATTATACTTATTAAACATATTTCAAACATTTATTTTGGGCAACTGGGTCTGATAATCACACACCATATTAGTGACTAATATCTAAATTATTTCATATAATATCAAAAAATAATACATAGAACATCCCAGATATTATACCATCAAATGTCTCTAGTAATAACAAATAGTTATGATCTTATAACCTTCCAAATTTACTCTCCTCATCCATATCACTATCTAAATCAATTTCATCACCAGAAAGGGTTGTTGGAACCCCTAGAATTCCACAATCATGAACCACCACTGGATCTGGCCTTGTCTCTATATATTTTTTTTAGTTTTCTTGTTTATCAGGTGACCATGGGCGTCATAGGGTTGGAGAAGTCTTTTAATTAATTTTTTTTTCTTTCGGTTGACTACAAAATTCTTAGAAAAAAAATCGTATTGCTACCAATTTCTCAATTCACACCCAAAAAACACTATTAAATGCTGATATTACTCACACATAAAAAAATTTTGGGTTATATTTATTTTCCATCTATTGGATATCCCCCTGGGTCCTAGACTTAACCATCTTCCACATCCATATTTGAATGAAAGACTACCACCCTTTAGGATCAATATCCACCTCCACCTATTTGTCCTATTATAAACCTCTAACATCCAAACCACCAAAATGATTGCTAATATAAAGAGTAAGACTGGTCCTTCAAGGACTAGATTTATTCACTACATTCACCCCACCATCACAAGAAGCCAATTTGTCCTAATCAGATCCTTAATGTTCCATGAATCCCACTAAAAATTCATCATCAACTCACATAACCTCTTCATTCCCAGAACAAGAATCATTTATCCAATGTAGAACAACAGATAACCCTTTTTATAAACCATCGCTAATAAAGGGATTAAATGTTCATTTCAATGCATCATTTCATGTAGTAATTCCAAGATGGGACACTACATCATAATTATTCTCCATTACTACTACCTTAATGGGTTGTGTAGGAGGAGATCCCCCTTCCCTTATGATGGGTGCTATGAAATCCTTCCCATTACTACCATTTCCCAAAACCATTTGTGCATTGAAGAAGACCGCATCAGAATAAATCAACCCAGAATCACTAAAGAAGGAATTAACCAATGGATAATAATTAAAAACAATTTTATCTTTCCCCTTGATACTAACCTATGGATCGATAGATGTCATCTCTTCTTTCCTCAAATGACAACAACACTTAGGTTCCATGTGGCCCAAACAATACCACAATGAGATAAGGTTGATCTGAGCCTCAAAAATCACTAATTATTGGTATCTCGGATCTTCATTCATCTCAATCCACCCTAATTCTACTAAATTCCTAGATACATCAACTTCTACACAAATACAAGGGTAAATGGGGTTTCAAAGGGATCATAAAAAGATATCAAAAGGCCAAAATCTTCAGATGAGTTTTCCCAACATTACAATGATGGAAGGGTTTGGGAAAGAATGTTATATGAATGGGAAACTAACCCATATATCCCTAGTTGGTGAACCAAAATTCAATTGAAATTAATCACCTCATATGAAAAATAATAAATTAGATCCCTCTCATGGTTGTTGTCCCTTGGACCGAGCAGAGGTGAGATAATCTGCATTAGCAAAAAAAAGAAGAAATAGTCAATGATTCAACAACCCAATGGTGACACGCTACTTCATAAACAAGGTTTCATTGATGAATCCTATAAAAAAGGACTTATGAATGCCTAATTCAAACAAAAATAGACACCATAGAGACTACATGGTGGGGAGACACCATAGAGAGTTCGTATAGGGAGAGGGGAAGCATTGGGGCCCCGAGATGATGAGAAGGAACTATTAGGCTAAGTTGGATGTATGGAAAATCAGCTATAGTGGAAGGGTTGGTAAAGGGATAGAATATTGTTTAAGCTCACCCCCTTTATGAAAAAGGTAGGGTAGCCATAGAGTCCATCACTACCACCAAAAAATATATGACCCTCTCCCACTAGGGTTATATCATCCTAGGGAGAGCCTTGCCACTACTCAAATCCCTTGTGTTGTACCTCCCTCGGTAAGTGGGCATTCTACTTCTTCATTATAATTTCTAGTGGTATCAGTGTTTGGATGTGTTTATTGTATCCATTGATCATGTTTTGATTCTTATTTTTTTTTCTATATTCTTTCAGTGGTCTTCTTCCAGATTCTAATCCTTATGTTAGTTGTAGTGTGGTGAATGCATTTCTTAGGGTATTTTGTGATATATCCAAACTTCTCATTATCTTATCTGTGTTATTCATTCTAGGATGGGATAATCATTATTATGTACACCTTATTTTTCTCTATTTCCCTTTTGGTATTGTTGTATCTCTTTTCTGGTAGTGTTCAACCTGATTTTGAAGTGGGTGGTTCCGTCTCTATCCTAGGTTATCTAAACTATTGATTTCTCTTATTTTTTTAAATGGTTTTCTAAAAAAGATGGAATGATTTACTAATTTGTGTGTTTTAAATGGTTTTTTGAGGAAAATATGGTTCCCCCATAATTTTTTTAAAAAAATATCATTTTTAAATATTTGTTAAATGAATTGAAAATTTGGTTTTCAAAGTAGGTTTGATGGAAAAAGGTTCCTTTAAATTGTATTGTCAAATGTGTAAGCCCTTTGAAATTATTTGAAATGATGCACATAGAATCCTTGTGTACTTAGGTGGGAGGTGAAGTATCAAGGAACATATTTGGATATTGTTCAAAAGGTTCAATTAATGGCTTGTTCTTCAATTATTGAATTGAGATGCATTTCCCTCTTGTACATGACTTGAAATTATAGGAGGGTTCACTTTATGAGGTGTATATCTATTTCCTAGTCCTTGATACATAGGTATTTGGGACTTGTTGGGTGCATTGTTCCTGATTGATGTATGATTGTGCAAGCTAAAATGAACTTCAGTTATTCATCACAAGTTTATACTTTTTTTCATCTTTTTTACAGCTTGGACTTGATATACATATTTGTGATGAAATAAAAATGGGTTGTTAGTATTATGATTTGAAGATGTTTAATCTGAATTTCTTTAAGAACAATGGAAAAAAGGGGAACTGTTTATCATGATTTTCATCAAAACTTCTTTGCTATTTATTATGACATGTTTTATAAATTTCCTATATGGAATTTCAATACACAAACTTGATATGGAACACTTTGGTGGAATCCCACCGAGCCTAATTAGCTCACACCTTGTACACCCCTTCTGTGATGCATAGACCTGGTACTCTGTTTTTTATATAGGAAAGAGAAATACACCACGGTGAGGTAGTGAGGTTTATGTTAGCTGTGTATGGGTATTTAGTTGTGAGATGGTTGGATTTCATCCACCAATCACATAGAGTAGAAGGTTTTTATTTTTGTGGTACTTTTTTATTGAGCATGTAACTTGGAATTTGGTTTGGATGATTTATTTTTATCACTAATACTATTTCTATTTGGTTATGGAATACATTTTTTTATTTATATTCCCCTATTTATTTTCTTTATATATATGTATATATATATATATATGTCATGTAGTTTGTTTCATGTTTAGAGAAATAATTCCCTCTATTATTCTTCCATGCTCGGGTTGTAATGACCTGAGTCCGGAGCCACATAACTGGTGCCCCATACCCGGATCACCACATGAACTCAAGCGTGTTTCCCCAAATACCAGAGGTTGCCGACTAGCAGCGAGGGACTTGGTGAGTCAGTGGGGAAACTATGCCCTCATTTGGTAAAGTATACAGCAGAAGAATAAGCATAAAAAATAGAAGAAGCAGTAAATAGCATGCAACAAAGGAACAGAAAGTAAAAGGAATGTCTGATATAATAATGATGCAGAAGGGTACATATATCAATGGAAAGCACTACACAAAACAACATTCTAAAATACAACTGAAACCAAAGTACTAAATGTAAACAAAAACTCCAACAGCATCGTGGGCCATGGCCCGGTCCAATGCTCTCCAACTCTGACCAGAAATCCAGTACCTGAGGTAGAAGGGCCACAATCCCTACCAATACCTGCAACCATATAATCTGTTTGGGCGGAAAGTAGGACCCAAACAGGGTGTGAGACTAATCCCAGTAGGAAACCAAAACAAGATTTGTTCCCTACTGTCAGTGAGTGATATAGAAAAATTAAAGGTAAATAAATGCAGTAAACAATTCTACTAATTACCATTCACATTCATTTAATTACACAAACAGGGAAAACCAACAATGTTTTCTATTCCCTGATAAGCAAGTAAAACAACGGGTATCTAAAAAGACTACCTAAACACAAGCAGTACAAAACCCAAGATTGTTTTTTGGCTCGGCAGACTCGTCACAACCAACACTCAAAAATCACACTGACTCTCTGGGTGTCATAAACTATTATACCCCTATAGTCCAGTAATCAAACAAGGCACAGACACTCTGGGAATCTCTCACGTCAATTCCCCTATGGCCTTGCAATGATAGCTACAGATTCTCTGAGGAAGCACTTACGTCTAATTCCTCCAGTGGTCTCGATGTGTGGTAACTAAAAACACTCTTGGGAATCACAAAGTCCTATTCTGGTAGGTCCTGCTTATGAAACTAAAATCAACAAACCCTTTAGGGAAGCACTTAATCGTCTATTCCCTCCTTGATCTCCCGCACCAGGTTCTCACAGCCCTGAGCAGTCCAGTCGTGCATAATCAACTGTTAGCAGCCCTAAGTAAGTTAAAAAACTACTTTGCTAATAGCTACCATACATCAAAATCATTCCAACAACAGGAAACACATGAAATTAGTGATAACAAGAAACTAACAATTGCAATAGGGTTTCCTCACGTCAACGGTGTCGAACGGCGATAAGCAGCCGAATGGGATAGGTAAAAACTCATGGGGTGATCCTCAATCATGAAACCAAGCATAAAATAGAATCAATTCATCACAATCTAACATGAAATCTAGGGAAGATAAACAATAGGATAAAAATCCTAAACCCGGGATACCTGACACATGGGTATTCGGCACTTTTTCAATCAAAACTCAATGAACTTCAACGTAGCGCAACAAACCACCTACCTCGATCCTTGGAGATCGATATACTTGATCCTAGGTCCATAAATCGTCCTAGAACAGAGTAGATATGCAAAAAACATCTAAAACGTTCAACCTCATATAACTTACCCGAGAGGAAGAATCGGGAAATGAGGCTAAAGAAGAACCAAGAACTCACCGATGTGATTCTTCTGCAACCGAGGGAGTTTTATTCAGAAAACCGGTGACAGACCAGTGGCTCAGAGAAGAATCGACCTACTTGGACGTTCTGGATGGGATTAGGTAGAGAAGAATACATTTACCATCATTAGGCACGACCCCAGATCGATTAATGAAATAAAAAAAAGTACACAGCGTGTACTCTTAAAGTACACAGTGTGTAGTGGGTTTTTCTGTACTCCTCCAAAATCGGCCTCCACGTCACCCACACAGATCGTGTGTGTGGACTAGTCTCGGCCAACATACGGCTTCAAGTGGCCGAGGAGTACACAGTATGTACTCATAAAGTACACGGCGTGTACTCTGAAAATTTCCAGATTCATCATTTTTCCTTTAAAATCCCGTAAAAGAGATCCATACCTGAAACCGAAGCTCCGAGTTCTTACAGTCTTACCCCCTTAAAGAAATTCTTCCCCGAATTTCCCTAGAAAGTTGTAGAAGAATAAAACACAAACAACTTTGGCTACTGTGATCGCATATCAGCCTCCCACTCCCAAGTCTCATCATGTATACGGTCGTGCTGCCATAGCAGCCATACCAGAGGAACAGACCGGCCACAGAGTAATTTTGCACTACAATCAACAATCCTGATAGGGTACTCCTTGAAAGATGCATCTTAGTCCAACTCAACCTCCTCGGGTTGAAAAACATGAGGCGGGTCTGAGAAATATCGTCGAAGCTGAGAAATATGAATGATGTTGTGCATAGCCTGGTACCTCTGAGGTAACTGCAACCTGTAAGCAACCAACCCGACTCTCTCCCAAACCACAAACAACCCAACATATCTCAGTGAAAGCTTACCCTATCTCTGAATCCACTTGTGTCCCACCCTCGGTGCAACACGCAGGAAAACCCGATCCCCGACCTCGAACTCCAATGGTCGTCTCCGCTAATTAGCATAAGACTTCTACCGAGACTGTACTGTCACCATCCTCTTCTGAATCACCTCTATCTGTTCTGAGGTCTCTTGAATTGGACGAGATCCCAGCAAAGCTACCTCTCCTACCTCTAGCGAAAATAAAGTTGTTCGGCATGGCCTACCGTACAAAGCCTTGTAAGGTTCCATCTGAATAATTTCTTGAAAACTATTTTTGTAGGCAAACACCACCAGAGGAATATTCTTCTCTGAAGAACCTCCAAAGTCTAGAATTCATGCTCAGAGCATATCCTCAAACACCTGGATTGTGTATTCAGACTGGCCATCAGTCTGGGGATGGTATGCCGTACTCAAATGTACATGTATACCCAACACCCTCTGTAGCCCCTGCCAGAAGTGCAATGTAAAATTTCCATCCGTGTCTGAAACAATGGTGTGTGGAACTCCATGCAGATGTATAGTCTCTCGGATGTACAACCATCCTAGCTCATCAGCACTGAAGGTCTCCTTGATTGGCAAGAAGTGTGCAACCTTCGTGATCGTGTCCTCTATAACCCAAACCATATCATTTCCTAAAGGAGATCTCGGTAAACCTGTCACGAAGTCCATCGCAACATCATTCCATTTCCACTCAGGAATGGGTAACTGCTGCAAAAGCCCTGCTGGTCGCTGATGCTTTGCCTTCACCTGTTGACAGGTGGAACACAGCATAACAAAACCATCCACATCCTTCTTCATACCTGGCCACCAATACTAATGGTGCAAGTCTCGGTACATTTTGGTGACACCCGGATGAACTTCCCAAGCTGAAGCATGGAACTCACGCATCAGCTCCTCCCGTATGTCCATTGAAACCCATATGAGGCCATGAAAACATAGCACCTCATCATCGCCCATTGTCCACCCCGGAGTAGGGTCTCCATCTGACACACCCTCCTGTAGGACTAGGCCTTCAGGGTCTGATATCTGCCTCATTCGAACTCAGTCAAAAAGGGTAGAGGTAATAGCTGCAAAAGAAAGAACCGTCTGACCCTGTCTGTCGGGCACCTCCAGATGCATCTCAGAGAACAGATCCATGAGCTGCCACTCCCTGATGGCATCCCGAACTACCTGCAACTGATTCTTCCTGCTCAGTGTGTATGCCACACTTTCCCAGGCGTATAGGAAAGGTTGAAGTAGAAATACTATAGGTACTCGACCCACCTCCGCTGTCTCAGATTCAAGTCACGCTGCTTGAAGATGTTCTTGAGGCTCATGTGGTCAGTATATATCATGAAATGCTCTCCCATGAGATAGTGCCTCCAACAACACAAAGCATGAACAACAGCAGCCAACTCCAGGTCATGTGTAGGATAGTTCTTCTCATGTGGCCTCAATTGCCAAGATCCATACACGACAACACGATCTTCCTGCATAAGCCTTGCTCCAAGCCCGATTCAAGATGCATCACAAAAAACTGTATAACTCTTGCCCGGCTCTGGCAGAACTAGAATCGGTGCAGAATTCAATCTCTCCTTCCGCTCCTAGACGGCTGAGTCACAGGCTTCTAACCAAACAAACTTCACCCCCTTCTTAGTCAAGCCCATCAATGGTGCTGCTAGGTGTGAGAATTCCTATATAAACCGCCTGTAGTAACCGGACAGCCCCAAGAAACTACGTACCTCGAAGACATTCTTCAGCTGCTCCTAGGTAACTACTGTTATCACCTTCTATGAGATGACATGACCCAGGAAGTGAATCTCGTCCATCCAAAAGTGGTACTTTGAGAGTTTAGCATAAAGCCGATGCTCCCTCGGTGTACTCAAAATGATCTCAAGATGGGTTTCATGGTCGTGTCGAGTGTGAGAGTACACCAAGATATCATCCACGAAGACCACGATGAAGGAATCCAAGTAAGGATGGAACACTTGGTTCATCAGATCCATGAAAACTGATAGTGCATTTGTAAGGTCGAATGGTATAATCATATACTCGTAGAGTCCATACCTGCTCCTGAAGGCTGTCAGAGGTATATCTGAAGGCCTAACGCACAGCTGATGATAACTGGACCTCAAATCAGTCTTCGAGAACACCCGAGATCCTCGAAAATGATCTAGGAGATCATCAATACTTGGAAAGGGATATCAGTTCTTGACCGTCAACTGGTTCAACTTCCGATAATCCACACAATGCCTAAGGGTACCGTCTGCCTTCTTCACGAATATGACAGGAAAACCCCAAGGAGAAGTACTGGGTCGGATGAAACCCTTTGTCTGTAACTCCTCTAAATGCTTCTTGAGCTCCTGAATCTCAGGTGTAGCCATCTTATAAGGAGGAATGTACACCAGTACTGCTCCTTGAACGATCTCAATCAAGAAGTCTATCTCATGCTCCAGAGGAAAGCCAAAAAAGTCTTTTGGAAAGACATCTGGAAAGCGATCAACCACTGGAGGAAAATCTAACTGTGAAGTCCCCTGGTCATCCAGATAAAGACAAGAAATCTGGGCCGAAACACCTCCAAGCCCATGATGCTCGAGTCTGGATTGACTCGCCTGAACATCCCACTCACCCTTATGAAGGAAAGATTCACCCTATGGTGATACAAAACTCACCCTACGGCGATAGCAATCGACGACTCTCTGTAAGGGAACCAACCAGTCCATACTGAGAATGACGTCACAGCCCGTCATCTCCAAGACATAGAGTTCCCATAGGAAACGATACCATAAAACCTCGAGAGGGAAATCCTTGCACGGACGTACGCTAGATGTCCTCGTTACCAAGGGCGTGTCGAGAGTCAACATGTCAGCAGACAAAAAGACATAGAGATCAAGACTTTCCAAGACAACAACAGAGATAAGGCTATGTGAAGCACCAATATCGAAAAGGCCTGAAGATAAAACTGAGGCTACAAAGATCGTACCTTGAACTGTGGAAGGTCTAGGATCCTGCTTCCGGTGGATCTGCTCTACTGCAAACGTCTGGCCAGTACCGCGGCCCTATGTAGTAGCCTAATATCCCTAAGCTGATCCCCCTTGAGCCTGACTACCACGTCCATGACCTCTACCTTGGCCTGCATGACCTGAAGAACTCCATCCCCTAGTCTGCTGCGGGACTGGTAATCCTTCTCCTGAACGAGGGGTATAAATAAATCCTCCTTCACTAGCCACTGGAAGCAGAACCCTGCAAAAATGATGTAGATGACCCATTTTGCCGCAATCTCGCCACTCCACTGGATCTCTATGGCCCTGAGGCTTCTTATTCCCAATATTCCTGCACTAATAGAACACCACCAGGTTTCCAGAAGGAAGATCCCATCTACCAGAAGATATGTCTCACTTCCTCGAGTCACCTAGAGTAGACTCTCGGTGGCGCTTCCTGCTGTCAGTATGAAATGAATCAGTCTTGGATGCTGAACCGACATGTTCAAAAGCTCCAGTATCCCTCAGATTTCATTCAGTGATCAGCACCTGGTTGACTATCAGAGTAATAAAAGTCAACTGGAAAATGTTCACCTGTGATCTGATCTCTGATTTGAGGCCTTCCTCAAACTTCCTTGCCAAAAATAGCTCGTCATTTCCCAAAACGGGAACGAAACGCTGTAACTCAGGGAAGCGGGGGGAATACTCCATAACCGAAAGAGTACATTGCTATAGGTTCATGAACTCCCTGGCCCTGTCGGCCCTCAGCGTCACTGGACAGAATTAGTCATCGAATGTGCGCTAGAATTTGTCCCAAGCCATCGTCCGCTGGCGCCCTTCCTGTGAGACTATATCGCACCATCTCTTGGCAGAATCTCGCAGCATGTAATTCGCGATCTTGACCCTTATTTCTGGGGGTGTCTCCAAATGCTCGAAGATGGAAATCATGGTTTCTAGCCATGACTCTGCAACCTGAGGTCCTTCATCCCCTGTAAAAGTGGGAGTATTCTACTGTTGGAAGACTCACGTCAGCTCTGCCATAGACGGGGAAGGATGCTGAGCTCCCTGGAAGATCTGGATGAACCTCATGAAACCCTCTCTGAACTGAGCATCTGCACTAGTGTCTGGAATCACTGCAGGTGCCATATTCGGAACAATCGACAGAACTACTGGTAGTCCCTGGTCTGCCGTATCAGGCGTACGGTCACTGCCTGGTTCCTGACGTGCAATGGGAGGACGTCTTGGTGCCATAGCCCTGAAAGATCAAAATAATACATCCGATTTAGGATCAACAAGGACAAAAAACACAAGAGTACAAAATGGGAATAGGAGAGAGAAACACTAAAATTTTGAAAAACTGAACTGCATGGCGTGTTTGTTAAATCCATTTACATGGGCATGTAATTCTTCCACCACTGGTCGTGTAACGTTCCAGACTATATAGCGTGTTGTCCCAAAACATGGCGTGTACTTGAACTCCACTCCCCTACCCGAGTCTCTTTGCACGGTTAACCTAAGAGTTCCTCCTAATTCTAAACTACACGGCGTGTGCACTAAGGACACAGTGTGTACAAGCCATGCTTCGGCAACCCATGTAACAGGTTACATGACCGGCCACATGGCTAACCCCTTACACGGCATGTTCCAAACCAACACGGTGTGTATCGGAGAAGATAACACTGACCCGTGTTGTTCGTGACACGGACGGGAACCTAGAAGAAACTACATGGTGTGTTATTATAACACACGGTGTGTACTACACAAGTTTCCCTTACCAATGTTGTTAGTGACACGGTTGGGTACACAGTTGACTACTACACGGCGTGTACTTAAGGTACACGATGTTTCCCTGAAGATTTTCCACCACCCTGTGTTTTTGTTCACACAGATAACAAAACAGTTTAAAAACTACATGGCATGTATGAATAAAGTATACGACGTGCATTTTGGGTTTTTTTGGTCAGTAGCTCTGAAACTACACTGAATTCCAGAAACACTAAAAAACAACCAGCTATGTGCCAAATTCTGATCTGTGGGGGCCCATACTCCCCGTGAATCAAAGCTTGGCATCATAACAATGCATACAACAAGTAAACAGCATAACAAACAATGATCCGCCAAATTCTGATCCTCAAGGGCCCATAACACCTCCAAGACCATTGCTTAAGGCCCATGCTAAACAGGCTATAAAAGAAGTAATACTCTATCAGCGCAACAAGTATTTCTATCACAGCAACTACCACAACGACATGCATAATCTATCACGGCATCTATCACAACAGCATGCAATTCTAATGCACCATATATGGCATGGTAAAATGCATGACAAGTGATTTCATACCATGTTCTTATATGATGCATGAGATGGAACACCCTCATCAAATCGGGTTGCAACGAAATAGAAATATATTCATATAAAATGTAACAACAAAAAACTTGTGCATCACCCAACGGTGAAATATAATAAACTTTAAGACATTCAAAAACATAAAATTGCAATTACGAGGTAATATAGCTTTTCCCTGTACACGGGTTATTTACTCCAGGGCACAATTAAGTACTAACTACCAATTTCTTCCTATCCCTAGCTATTATCGCGAAACATTAAGCAATAGTAAAGAAATAAAACTCCTCTGATACCACTTTGTAATGACCCGAGTCCGGATCCGTAAAACTGGTGCCCCTTACCTAGATCACCACATGACCTCAAGCACATTTCCCCAAACACCAGAGGCTGCTGACTAGCAGCGAGGGCCTTGATGAGTTAGTGGGGAAACTATGCCCTCATTTGGTAAAGTATGAAGTGGAAAAATAAGAATAAACAATAGCGGAAGCAGTAAATAGAATGAAAAAACTTAACTGAAAGTAAAATTAATGTCTGATATAATAATGATATAGAATGGTACATGTATCTATGGAAAGAAGTAAACAAAACAATGTTCTAAAATACAACTGAAACCAAAGTAATAAATGTAAACAGAAACTCCAGCAGCATCGCGGGCCAAGGCCCGGTCCCATGATCTCCAGCTCCGACCAGCAATCAAGTACCTGGGGTAGAAGGGCCACAATCCCTACCTATACCTACAACCATATAATCTTTTTTGGCCGAAAGTAGGACCCAAACATGGTGTGAGACTAATCCCAGTAGGCAACCACCACAAGATTTTTCCCTACTATCAGTGAGTGATATAGCAAAAGTAAAGGTAAATAAATGTAGTAAACAATTCTACTAATTACTATTCACATTCATTTAATTACATAACCAAGGAAAAACAGAAAAGTTTTCCATTCCATGATAACCAAGTAACACAACGGGTATCTAAAAAGACTACCTAAACACAAGCAGTACAAAACTCAAGCTTGTTCTTTGGCTTGGCGGACTCATCACAACCAACCATCAAAAATCACACTGACTCTCTAGTTTGATTAAAATAGCAGACCCCTATAGTCCAGTAATAAAAAAAAGCACAGACACTTTGGGAAGCTCTCACATCAATTCCCCTATAGTCTTGCAATGATAGTTACAAACTCTCTGAGGAAGCACTTACGTCAAATTCCTCCTACAGTCTCGATGCGTGGTAACTAAGAACACTCTTGGGTTGCACAATGTACTATTCCCTTAGGTCCTGCATATGAAACTAAAACCAACAGACCCTCTAGGGAATCACTTAATCATTTATTCCCTCTTTGATCTCTCACACCAGGTTCTCACAACCCTCAGTAGTCCAGTCATGCGTAATCGACTATTAGCAGCCCTAAGTAAGTTAAAAAACTACTTGGCTAATAGCTATCATACTTCAAAAGCATTCCAATAGCAGGAAACACATGCAGTTAGTGATAACAAGCAACTAACAATTGCAATTGGGTTGCCTCATGGCAATAGTACCAAACGGCGATAAACAGCCGAACGGGAGAGGTAAACTCCCATGGGGTGATCCTCAAACATGCAACCGTGCATAAATTAGTACCAATTCATCATAAGATAACAAGTAATCTTGGTCATATAACCAATAGGATCAAAATCCTAAACCCGGGATACCTGACACATGGGTATCCAGGACTTTTGCAACCAAAACTCAAAGAACTTCAACGAAGGGCAACAAACCACCTACCTTGATCCTCGTAGATCGATATACTTGAACCTCGGCCTGTGAATCGGCCTAGACCAGAGTAGATCATCAAAAACATATAAAATGTTCAACCTCCGATAACTTACATGAGAGGAAGAATCGGGAAATGAGGCTAAAGAAGAACCAAGAACTCACCACTGGGATTTCTTATGCAACTGATGGAGTTTGATTCGGACAACCGGTGACGGATCGGTGGCTCAGAGAACAATCGGCCTTCTTGGACGTTCTGGACGGGATTAGGAGGATAAGAAGATGTTTACCATCAATAGGTGCGACCACGGGTCGATTAATGAAATATAAAAAGCACACGGTGTGTACTCTTAAAGTACACGGTGTGTAGTGGGTTTTTCCACACTCCGACAAAATCGGCCTCCAGGTCACCCCTACACACCATGTGTGTGGGCCAGTCTCGGCCGACACACAGATTCGAGTGGCCGAGGAGTACACGGTGTGTACTCATAAAGTACATGACATGTACTCTGAAAATTTCCAGATTCTCGATTTTTCCTTAAAAATCCCAAAAAAAGAGATTCGTACCTGAAACCAAAGCTCCAGGTTCTTACACGGGTGTTATTCTTCATCCTATGTTGATCGAGAATTCCATTCAGGTATGTGATGTATCATTTCAAATAACATTTTTTAGGGTATCCTAGGTCGGTTCATTTCAAATTGATATTATAAAAAATGGGGTTTTCCAACAATATATATTTTCTTTGTACATTAGGTAGACTGGATATGGGATTGTAAAGATTAGAGAGGTAGGTTGTGGTGAGTGTCATGATAGATCTTCCCCTGATGAGACACAAGTTACTATGGGGCATTGGGATGTGTATTTCATATGTTTAGTCTATATTTAATCTTAGTTTTATGTTATTTTTTTCTAGTTTGAATTGAGATAATCTTATTGTTTGTCAATTTCTTCTATTTTTGATGTGTATAAATATGGCTCTTAGACGTCTTACTTGGATTCCTTATGAGGGATCACCATGAGATGTACCCTAAGAGAATACCCCTTTTGGATGAGAATATTCTAGATGATTTCATTTATTCAATTTGTGTCATGGACCAAAATGTATTGTGAGTTCAAAACCCATTTAATGAGGCTCAACTAGGAGGTGAGAAAGACATAGACCGATCACAAGAGTTCAAATAAAAAAATCCCCCAGCATTTAATGATACAAATGATCCTCTAAATGGAAATGAATGAATGGATAAGATTGATTAGGTAATTGAATTTTATGATACATCAGTTGATATCAATGAGAAGTCTACAAAGTTCAATCTCGAGGATCCCAATAAGTGGTGGTGGGATTATATAGTTCAGAAAAAACCATCATGTGGGTTTGGATTTGAAGGGTTTTAATTACCTATTCTTTCAAAAAATTATTCCTAGAATCATAGATGATATTGAATTCTTTGGAGTACCTCTCTTTATAGTAGAGATAGTATTTGATGTTAGATTACACCAACAGGTTCACAAATCTAGTTCATTTTTTTCCAAAGGATTGGTGAATGACTAGTTGAAAGCTCAAAAATACCTGTAGGATTTAGAATTAGACATTTTATCTCATTTTTGTTAGCTAAATAGTTCCACCTACACTAGGATGGTCAATAGGGATAAAATGGAATATATATATATATATATATATATATATATAATGAGTAATATTTGTTATTTTATCCCTTCTCTTCCTTCCAATGGAACCTTCATTTGAAAGTAGTGAAATGAGAGGAAGTGGATTCATCACCATAGTTGTGGTAGAGGTAGTTAACAGTCGTGGGATTCCTCCACACCACCATTAGTTTCTATAAGTGTGCCTATAAATTTATATCAATGTGGCTAGAAAAGGTACACTCAATGTTCTTTTCCTTCACCCACCATGATTTTTAGTGCTTATAGCCACTGTGGCCATCTATGGATCTTTTTCCTGGAAATTACTATGCCTCGTTATGGTTAAGGTTCTTCAGTTCCAAAGGATACTACATCACAGTAAGATACTTAAAATTCTTTATCACATCATCCATAGGCATTATGATTAAATCACCTTACCATAGTCAGTGAGTTTTCAGTGTAGGTTGTTGTGCATCTTTTGATAGAGATAGGTACCATTTTCATTGAATCGTCTATAGAAATGTCTTTATTTGATATCAGTGAATCACGATCATTTAGATCTTCCCATTTTTCTGATATTCTAAAAATTCCAAAAAATATCATGTCATTTGTTATGGAACTGGAACCACCACATTGAATGAGGAAAGAGCAGGGGTTTACTTTTTCATCAGGTTCCCCATAAATAGTTGACACATAATTAGTATAGGTTTCCCTCATTCTCAAGATGGATCTATATGACATCTTCACCAGGATGGATGGATTTCTACTCATCAGTCAGAGATTTATTTTTATCATTGGTCAGTTTCATTCTACGGTGTTGATGGAATCTATTGGGTGTTTCAGAGATAGTGGCATCTGAGGCCTAGTTATCTAGGACCTTCCCCCCTAGAGCTCAGGTGTTTGTTGTCAATCCTTTCTATTGAACCAGATAATGTCTACTCTATTAGAGATATTCTCATGTGTGTTATTGAATTTCAATATTTCTACCCAGAAGACTTTTCTGGACATCCTCTAGATATGGAGGAAGGGTTTATGATTAATATGTTTTGGGGTGTGCATCTAATTTTGATACCCTCTTATCATATGGAACAAACAAAATTGAAAGTGTTCAAGATTCAGTTGAATTATATAATAGATCATGGTTTTATTCTACCTAGTTTTTCATTATGGGTAGCCCTTATGCTCTTTTCCAAGAAGGTAAATGGTTCACTTTTTTTGTGTGGACTATCTAAAGTTGAATCGAGTAAAGGTTAAGAATAAGTACCCTTTTTCCATGGGGATGACTTGTTTCATTAGTTAAAGGGGCATAAGTGGTTTTCAAAGATCAATCTTAAATAGGGTTATCATCATCTCAGGCAGTGGGATTCTAATATACTAAGGATATATTATAAGAGTAATTATGTACATTATTAATATATTATGATTCCTTTTAGTCTAACTGATGCTTATTTAGTTTTATATATTTGATGAACTAGATATTTCATTAGTATTTTAATATCTTTTTTTCTGTGTTTATGAATTATATCTTTGATTAATTGATATGTTATCATGATCATTAACATCATTTAAATCTAGTTTTGGAAATATTAAGAAACCACCAATATTATCAAAATATTTGTAAATTCAATTTATGGATCCAATAAGTGAGGTTCTTGGGATATGTGATTTCTAACCATAGCCCTTTAGTCAATCTAGAGAAAGTCAAGGTTCTCTTGTCATGGGAGGATCCATGTAATCTCTCTGAGATACTAAGCTTCCTAGTTCTTTTTGAATATAATTCTGTTTCTTTAAGGGTTTATTGAAGTTGGAATTACCTTTGACTTCTCTTCACATGAAAGGGGTAAAATTCATATGGGATGATTAGTATCATACTTATTTTGATTATTTTAAATAACTTCCAATGTCAGTAACTATTTTAATACTACTAAATCCTGGTAAGGGGTATGTGGTAAACTATGATTCTTCTATTACAGGTCTGTGTTAGGTGATTATATAGAATGATCATGGATTGGCTGACGGATCTCATCAGCTTTGTTTATATGAGAATAATTACCCCACTTATTCCTTGGATATTTCTATAGTTATGAATGAGTTTAAGTATTGGTGGAATTATCTTTTTGGTGAGGGATTCACATTATTTTCTGACCATAAGATTCTGAGTAATATTTTTTTTTCAAAAGGACATGATTCTCAGAAATAGGTGCTTGGTGGAGTGCCTTTATAATATTGATTTCAACATCTCCAACACCTCATGAAATGGGAATGTCATTATAGATGAACTCAGTAGAAAATTGTAATCTCAATATATCTTAGAATTCATGGAAAAGTAGAAATAGATGGTTCTATACACAAAATTACATCTTGATGATCAAGATGATGATTTAGGTATAGTTTTAACCAGTTTTCAGTTATCTTCATCTCTCATCGAGTCTATTATGTAGGGAAATTGTTTCAGGATGAGTTAAAAGGAATTAGGGAAAGCCTATATATTGGGGAGAATATTTCTAATTAGTCTCTCCCATCAGATGGTATTCTCCAATTTGGCGATCAGTTTTTCGTCCCATTATTTTTTAGGAGTTAAATTTTGTTTGAATCATGTAGTTCATCATGGTTTGATCACCTGGGTGAAATGTAGATTTATTATGACATAAGATAAAATTTCTAGTGGTCGATTATGAAGCATAATATTGATGACTTTGTGTCCAGGAATTACACTATCCAATTGATAAAGGCAGATCATCTAAAACCTTATTATTTTCTCTAAACTATTATATTGTTTGTTTGGAACTAGGATAAGGTATCCCTAGAATTCATTTTTTGATTACCATGGACTCCCCTATAGAATAATTTTATCTAGGTGGTGATTTATCCACTAATAAATCATCTCATTTTATTATGATAAAGTACACCACTAAGGATAAAGATACAGGTAAGTTCTATGTGTAGGATATCGAGATGTTACATAGGGTTCCCTCTACCATAATTTTGGATAGGGATCGTAGGTTTACTTTTTGATTATGGAACTATCTCCAAGAGGCAATGGGGAATCAATTCAAGTTGATTATAGCTTATTGTTTGTAGATAGGTGGTTATAAAAAACATGTTATTAAGATCCTGTAGGATATGCTTCAAGATTATGTCTAGGATTTTTGTTGGTCATGGGATATCCATATAGGCTGGTCATGTTTTCCTATAATAGTAGTTACTAAATATCAATTATAATGGTACACTTAATCACTTAATATGGTTGTCCATGAATTTCACCAATTTATTGAGAAGTTGTGGTAAAAACATCTTGTTTGTGTTTGATTCTCATTCGAGATATATTTAAACATCCCTTTATAGCACAGAGATAGTATAAATTGAATGTTTATCATAGACATCATCCCTTGAGGTTTTATGTTAGTGAATAGGTTTTCTTGAATGTTTCTCTATATTTGGGTCCCCATCAGCTTGGAAAATAGGGAAATCTATCTCTAAGACATGTTTGACCATTTGAGGTCCCTAAGTGACTTGGGACGGTTTCTTATCAGGTTGAATTTTATGTTCAATATATAATTAAACATGATATCTTCCATATATCTCATCTCAATAAATATTATCTTCTTCCCTATCATGTCCTATGTTGGGAATATAGTGAATTAGATCCATATATTTTAGTTGTGAAGAAACTGTTGGAGATCATTTTTTCTTAGGTAAATTCCTTATGATGTAATTCCATTCCATTGGTCAGAGTGTTATAACGAAAGATATCAAATTCTCAAAATACTTTGGAGCATGAATCATCAGTGAGGGAGTAGTAGCCTAAACTCATTCTGGAGCACCCATCTTACACATGACTTCCCAGGGATGGAAATTCCAACAATGGGTGGATTGTAACATCCAAGATTTTAGGGTATTCCCTTTCAATGTTTAAGGGTGAGTTTAACAAGTTTAGAGGGAATACGAATTTTTTTTTGTTTTCAACATGGGTATATGTTTAGTACTACCTATAAGAGGAATTTATGTCATAAGTGTCTATCTTACGATGTAAATTTTTTTCGAGGCACCAAAAATGAAAAATTTTAACCCATAAAACCTTTTACACCATAAAATGATTATTTTCCCTAAAACCCATTATTATTATGAAGAACAATTTCTAGAAATAATTTAACCCAAGGTGGTGTGATATTCACCATACCAAAATTATGGGATATTTACACCATAAGACTGAAGTTTACAATGTAAACCACTCTTGTTGACTAGGTTTTATATAATTTTGAAGTAACTCCTTCATTCATCCATTTTAAAACCACTCAACTTTGACCCTAGCTCTTATTTGGGTGATTTAGGATGTTTCCCCTCTTTCTTGGTTCCTTGATTTGTCACTAAATCTTCATAGTGGTAACATTGTGTCTCTCTTGAAAATCATCTTTTCTACCTCTTTATTACCATTAGATGTGGTAGTAGTATCTTTCTATGTTTATAGGATTCAATGGTAATTTTTCAATTATTTTTTATTTCATTTAGATTTTTTGAGTGATCTTAATATGGAGGCTAACCCTCATGTTGGTTATGGTTTGAAAGACGTGTTTCTCAAGGTATATATTGATTTGTCCTATCTACCAACTGTCTCATCAATGGGGTTGATTATAATATATCGGAATAATTTTTAAGGCCTCCATGGTTTTATATATGTTCCTTCCAATGTTGGTGGATCTCTTAGTGGGTAGTGTTCGACCCTTATTTTAAGGCCTCCATGATTTTATTTATGTTTATTTTGTGTAAAAAGTGTATTTTTGGGGAAAAAGTGGTTTTCACCTAGTTTTGGTAAAATAATTCTAATTTACAAACCCTAGTGAAATTAATTGTGAAGTGGGGTTTCAAAGACAGTTTGAGGGGAAAAGTTTTTTAAAATTTTATTATGAAATGTGAAATCCCTTTGAAATGACTTGATATGATACACATCATATCTGTAGCTAATTAAGCGGGAGGTATAGTATTGGGGCTTATTTTTATATATTGTTAGAATGGTTCACTTTCTGGGGTGTTCTTCCATTCCAAGATTGAGATTAATTTTTCTGTAGGGCATGATTGGACATTATAGGGGGGTCTTCTTTTTTGGATGTTCATATCTTCCCCAGACCCTGATTAATGGGTACTTTATAGTATGCAGTAGTCATTAATTATATATGAGTGACCAAACTAACTTTTTCTTGAATTATCCCTGGTGTATTTATCGTTTCTGTGTTGGATTTCATAATTTTTTACTTGATATAACTACTTTGGATAAAATGGAAATGGATTTGAAATTTTATTCTTTGAAACTATTTTACCAATATTTGTTTTAAAAATATGGAAAACATAAATTTTTTACAATTATTTTGTTGTTAAACTGCTTTTTTTATTATCCTCCTCCGAATGGCCCAAAGGCCTTCTTTTTTATTTTTATTATAGATAATCTCCCTTTTAAGGGTTGAAGGGGAACCCGTACATGACCCGTAGGCCCAAGGCAAAAGGCCCGACATGACCCACAATACATGACCCAAAGCCCCAGAGGCATACCATGCCCATTACATGACCCGTAGGCCCAGCCAACTAGAACTGCCCCTCCCTAGCTTCTTGCATCATTGATCACCTTAGCTCCCCACCTTTGTATTGCTGATCGGCTAGCATTACCCCGTACAAAGCTTCACAGTGCCTGGTCCCGATGGTGGCTGACATACCCTCTCATTCTTCCAATTTGGTTAGCTTTTCATCTGGTGGCTACTACTCATGTTGCTTTGATCCTTTTCTAGGGCCTGATCTGTGTGAACTAGTCTACTCCATGGTCTATGTGACCCGAAATCCCTATGGACCGAAGGCCTGTGATGACCCGAAGGCCCTCAAGACCCGTAGGCCCAAATTGGTGGCCTGAAGGCCCAAATCGGGTGAATAGTTTTGGCTGCTATGGTAACAAATAGTAACTGCTATAGTGACTGCAATAGTACCCCCCCCCCCCCCCCGTAAATTCCCCTCTACCCGGTTTTGAACCCGGGTCTCTTGGATGCCAAGCAGGATCCCTTACCACTTGGGTACGGGCTCGTTGGCACTGCTTTTTTTATTATCACTACATGTTTTATAAACTCAACATATGGGATTTTCCTATAGAGACTTAATATGGAAGAGTTGGGTGGGATAACAATTAACCTATTCATCTCACACCCTACACACCCCTTTATAGGTTTGTAGACATGGTATTATCTTTTGGTGTCAGAAAAGTCACAGTGTTGTAGTGAAGTGGAAATGTTTACGTCAATTGGGTATGGATGGTTAGTGGTGAGATGGGGGGGATGTTATCCACCTATCACATGTTATGACTGATTTCTGGTTTACTTGTCCTTATTTATTAAAGATGTACAATGGAGTTTGGTTTGGCTACTTTTATTTGTATCATTTCCTATATTTGTCTTCATCTATGGAATATATGTATTCTAGTAATCTTATACTATTTTTTCTCTTGTGTGCATGTGTGTGTTTGTGTGTGTTTTTTTGTGTTTTTTTGTGTTTTTTTGTGTTTTTTTGTGTATCTTGTAGCTTTTCATATCTTGACCAAAATTGTTCCCATTCCTATTTTTTAATTTATGGGTGCTAGACACTAAATCAAGGGGTTCTATAACTCCTTTTTGGTATGTGGCAGAGCCACTTGGGTGCTATTTTTTATATAATCCTAGGTCGTTTCATTCAAATATGGCTCAACATGTGAAGAAGGTTATTTCACCATGAGTAATAAGTAAATTTATAGTTTTTATAGGATGATAGTTTTTTTGCACCATGATTCATACTTCTGTGTCATGAGATATTCATGTAACCACTTAGACATATGAAATGACTAAAATATATGAAGAAAGGGGTTTTTTAAGATAAGTTGAATATAGTTATGTATCTAAAATTTTAAAATGAGCGTTCAATTTGAAAAGAGAATAATTACTACTATGAGAGATATATATAATTTTTGTGTTGTGAATATATATATATATATATAATTTTATTTAAATAATAATAGATAATATCATTCAAAAGAGATAAATTAGTGTGGTAGTATTTTTTATAGTTCAGAACATAAAAGAATATGAGACTTGCGATAGTGAACATTAGAGAAAAAGAAGAGGTACAATGACAACTTGATCAAATTTGAAACTGATATAAGACTCTATTATTTCAAAATATCCTATATCATTGTAGATATATAGTAAGACATACAATGTTGGTAGATTAGTAACAACATAATATGGATAAACCACGCTCATTATAATCCACAGGTTGATACTTTTGGGTCGTATGATCTCGGTTGATTTTGAGTCAATTAAAAAGTATCCTTCTCATATTGAGAATCAAACCTTATAAATATTATATTCCACATAAATATAATTATGTGGTAATTTTTATGGAAATTTAAATCACTCTAACAGGAGAAAATATTATCTAATAATTAAAATATATTAAAATTCTTAATCACTAATTCACCCCCCACCCCTCACCCACCATGATTTCACAAATCCTATGACTATATTTTCATGTGCTATCAAATCTTAGTTCCCACAATTGAATCTATCTATTTTATAGGGTGAGAAAAATATGTTTATATCCTTATTTTTATAAAGTTTCCTCCGTGATACAAAATTATATAATGAATCTTGAGAATGATGGTTGTGCTCATGATTCCAGTCTATCATCCTTATTGTAGAAGTTTCTAAAATTTAAAGGGATTAAGAATGCATAATGTATATAGGGAAAATGGGAAAATATATATAAAGGAAATTACAATGTGAATTTAGTAAATATTTATATTTAGATATGGAAATATTAATATCTAAAAAAAGAGGTTAAGTAATCTATAAATTACTTCTTCATAATGGTTAATGAAATTATGAGCACAGTTTTAAGTTTTAGAGAAAAGGTTTCAACTAAATTGTGGTAAAGAAGATATTTTGCATCTTTACTAATATGTTTACTGCTAAAGTCTCAATTCATGATGATAGGTATCTATATGCACTTCTTATAGATAATCTACACAATATTCTCATAGCCTATGATATGAGGAAGAAAAATGTTACCAAAAAAAGTTAAGGCTAAAAAAGAAATTTATTTTTAATCCACTAATAAAGAGGAAAGTAAAAAAAAGGAGTAAAATATGATAAAGCTAGTTAATATGGCTTAGAAGAATAAGTGGATGAAAGTTTTGATAAATTTTTCACTTATCTCTAAAAATGTTAGAAGAGTTATAGGAAATTACGAAGTTAATATTCCTATAAAATTATTCAAGTGTGTATCCATTGGACACATTATATAAAATTAACAAAATATGTAATTAGAAGAAGCCAGTGATGAAGAAGATGAAATACCAAAAATACCCTCAAATAATAACGTATTTAATACCAATTATTCTTCGAAAGTAAAGGGTAATTATTCTTATAAATAAATGAATATAAAATTCATATCTAATTTTAAATAAATTGAAATCAGTGATGAAGAATAGGAATTTAATTCATTCATTGACATTGATGAGAAGATAATCTTTGCTAAATTAAAAGAATAAAATCTCACTAGTGATTAAAGTAGTGAAGCTATGGGTGAAGGAGTAACTGAATAGTGGTTTATTCTAAATATGGATTTATGGACATGACTTTAAAAAATTTCCAAGTATGAGAAGGAGAACATAAAATTAAAGAAATACAACTAATCTTCTAGAAATAAACAAAATATTTATTCTAAATAAAATCAATTATTCTATAAGAATTTGATAATTTAAATAATATTATTTTTGATTATAAAACTCATAAAATAAATATGGAAGATAGAATGAAGTTAAAATGAGAAGTATATAAAATTTATTTAAAAGAAATTTGATCCTGCAAAAAAAAAATTGGACAGGCTTTAAAATTCCCAAATTCAAGAAGTTGGAAAGATATATAAGAAGAATTATATTAATGAATATCAACAAATATCACACTTAAATAGTTAAAATATCTTTAAAGTGATATTGGTAATTATTATTTTAATAAATATGGAAATAATGTCATGTTTGTGACAAAACACATCGATTCTATGAAATATAAAAATTATAGGAACACAGACTTGAAATTAAGAAATGATACAAATGGAGATTCATAAAAGGTTATAAAGAAGTCAAGAAAAAATATCTTATCTAGAGTCTACAATAAATTTTTTTCATAAAAATGATCCAAGATTTTTTGTCAAAAGAATAAAAATGTAGAGGGTTTATCATCTAGACAAAAAATTATAGAGAAAAGTATGCTTTTAGGGATACTATTGGAACTATGGAGAATTTGGGAATATATAAATAATGTCTTGGGTTAACCATAAAAAATTCAATGAATCAGGATTTTTTTGGAGACAAAGTTATAAGTGGTGTCATCCTACTCAAAGAATAAGTTTTTAGTGAAAAATATACAATTATTCACTAAGGATTCTAAATAAATTTAAGAATTTAGAAAAAATGTTTAGGATATGACACCAGACTATTCACCGCTCTTCTAATGGGATCACTATCCTATCAACCCAACTGATTTTGAATCATAGTATTCAAAAGCCACAAAATAATATGGAGAAAAAAATTAAAAAAATATCTTATTATTGATTCTCCAATTCAATATACAAAAGTTATGTCTCCATTTGTATGGGATAATAGATATGATTCATACATGAAATGAAACTTAAATATGTTGAATGATTTTGAATTATAATAATAAGGTATATTGATATTTGGAAATGATTGGTCACTTAATATAAAAGGTTTTGGTTCAAATATGATTGGAAAGGAGGAGATAATGTCCAAGAATACCTTGGATGTTGATGGGATGAAACATAACTAGTTAAGGGTTTCTCATATGTGTGATGAAAGGAATAAGGATATTTTTAGGAAATATGGTTTCTTGAAAAAAAATTGAATACATAAGGATTGTTATTAGAGTACAGTGATCTAATGGTAATCTATTTCAGGTGGATAAAGCCCAAAATCCAAGTTACCTATGTATGAAAGAAGAAAATCAAGTGTGTCTTATTATACATGGAGATCATGGTCAATATAATATGAGGGATATTTTCCAAAGAGAAATTGTTAATAAAATTTCTAAGATAAATTTTGATATGAATTAGATATTCTATAGATTCTAAAATGGGGATATTATAAATTATTCAACAAATAAAGTTAAGATTCCTACATCTCATTCCTTAGAGCTTATTCATTCTGAAATAAGTTGGACCATTAGTAAGTAATACACAAGTGGAGATAAATATTTTATTTAACTTATTAATTATTCAGCTAAAATAAAATTCATTATGTTTATGAAACATAAATTAGGGGCTTTAAATATGTTAAAGATTTTTAGGAGAAATGATAAAAAATGTTTGGTTACTCCTTGGAGAAGATCTGAAAATATAATGTTGTTGAATTTTGAAATTGAATATTTTTGTATTATATTGAGAGGTTTTATATTCACTATAAACTTAGTGAACCATATAAACCACAAAAAAATGGTGTTGTAAAATGGAATAACTTAAGCTTAGTGAAAATGGAATAAAGAATGTGGATAGAACATGATTTTTCTTGACGATTTTACAGATAAGCCATTGGAGTTGCAATTCACATTCAAAATTTCTACTTATATAGACCGAATATTGACATGTCACCATATGAGATTTATTATAAGAAGTTCCAATTTTTTATGTACATAAGGTTATTTGTATGTATCGATATAATCAAATTCAAATGTAAAAATCATGTGATGTTTTATAAAATCTGTGTTAATGGTATCTTTCTAGGTTACCCACCAAATAGAAGGGGATTCCAGAGTTAAAAAAATAAAAATGGAATATTTTTTACACAACTAATGTAAAAATTCTAGAACACTGTAAGAAAGAATATACACATGAATAATCATTTTCTAGAAGTGATAAAGATGGTTTTTTGTTAGAGTGGGATGAAGTTCCATAAAATTGTAGAAATTACGGTGAAGTATAGATTGAAGATGATTATTCATTTAATTCAATTGATGAATAAAAATATTTATCATCTAATATGAGTCTATGAGAATAATATTATTCCAAAAAAATAATTGAAAAATGGGTACATTGGATTAAAACTAGGATAACTATGATGATAAAAAGGCATACATTATTACTTTCTCAAGTTTAACTAAGAGATATTGAAGAAGATTCAGATCATAAATGATGTATTTATTCCATTAATGAATAGTTTGATCAAGTAGAGAATAACGAGACATGGGAGTGGGTATTCTATCCTAAAAATAAAAATATTATTGGAACAGAATGGGTTTTTTAAACATGTTGAATGAAATAGGAGAATTTGTGAGAAATAAATTGATACTATTTTGAAATGGATATTAGAATGTACAATATATTTATATCGATGATAAAATTGAACCGATTCTAAGAAATCAAATAATTATAATATTTCATTAAATTACAACACAGATCCAATAAAAATTATCCCAAAAGGATTTCAAGTATATTTTCCTAAATCTAGAGCTGGAATAGGAGGTTTTACTAAGAAACTTTAAGTATTATTTCTTAGTAATAATGAAAAATTTTATTAAAGGTTAAAAATGATCTATAAGGGTTGAAAAATTATATATTATATTTGTATTCCAATTTATATACCTATTTAAAGAAGATGATGTTTAGAAATGGAAGACTAGAAAATAATATTTACAATAAATATGACAATAAAATATCACTCATTTTCATTTTTAATATAGATTATATGACTATTATAAGAAATAAGGAAGGTTTTTTGAATAATTTTATATAGATATTAAGTTATATTAAATTTCCATGTTTGGTTTAATTAGATACTTTTTGAGTTAACAAATTTCTAAAATGTAAGATCACATATTTCTTTCTTAAGAGAAGTATTCTCAGGATCTTATAATGAATTTTTTCAGGGATTATTAAAAGATAATTTCTATATGTATATTATATGGAAGAAATTTTTTAAAGGATATGGAATGAAATGAAGTTGATACAAAATAATTATTGAATCTTATTGGGAATTTTTTGTACTTCAAATATTATAGACTTTATATTTCCAATGTGGTCACCCTTTTTTCTTGATTTCAATATTTTAAAATATATTATATAATGGATAGGAAAATAATTATTATATATATAAATTTAAATATATATTATGGGTTTAAGTATAACAAAAACGGAAGGCTTGATCTATTTAGTTACGCTGATGGATAATTGGTAGGAAATGTTGATGACATAAGATCTATATCTTGAACAATATTCTTTTTTAGAGATTGGTGTGTATGTTTGCACACAAAGAAGTGGGGTTATCACTAACTTTAGTACTATTTAAGTAGAATATTTTCATACAACTAATACCCATACCCAATTTTTGATTATGATAACTCATTTGATAAACCACAAGGTGGAAGTGAAGTTTCCACTACATTTGGGTTGTGATAATCAATGTGTTATTAATAATCATGAAATATTACTTATAATTCAAGGTTAAATCTCACTAATATCAAAGATATTTTTAAGAGAAATGAATTGAAGCTATAATTTATTAAAATATTACTGAAAATAGTATATGTGTTCATTAAATCACTTTTGAAGGATGAATTTCAATGATTGAGTTTAGAATTAGGAGTTCAACATCATTCCAATAAAGGTTATGGTATGTTCTTTTTATCCCCTCTCTAATTTTTTATTTAGATATTATTTTCCATGGGTGAGAAAAATTTTACATAAATCATATTATGATTAATCCCTTAATGTAATCACAAATGTAAAGTTAAACTTTATAATGGATATTAGTGGGTTTTTATTTCTCATATTTAGTGGGATGAAGTATTTAGGCATATTTTTCAGAAGGGATATGTGGTGAAATCAACATGTAGTGTGTGTTTGTGATTTTTTTAATTGTTTCTTGAGAATGTAAGTGGGATTTGTTTCTCACAAGTTTAATGAATAGTTTTCAAAAGTGTAAGAATGGTTGAAGAGTTTCCATCAAGAAATATAACAATTGAAAATAAAGGCTAAGGTGAGTTAATATTTTTGAAGTGGCCTCGTGTGGAATCAGGTGTTGTGAAGAGGTGAATGTAAATCACTATTTTTATGGATAGAGTATTTTAATTATTCAATTTTCATGTTTCCTGAATTGATCTCTATTGTGTAGTCCTAGAATTATTGAATGACGATTTATTTCTTAGTATATTAATTTTAAATGTTATTATTGTTCCTTAGATTATAAATAATTCTCAAGGGAAATATTATTGACCCCAAGATATGATTTTGGAAGATGTTAAGATCTTGGAAGATTTTATTGATTGGTAAGATTGTTGAGACTCTAGTTAAAGATATTGGGATATGTTTTTGAAGAATAAAACCTCTATATTGTTGTATTTATTGTGAAAATAATTATTATAGATTTTTAGAGTGATTTTTTTAATCAATTTTATTATTTAATACATAAATCATATTCAAATTCAGTTTATATTTGGTGTTTCATTTGAGTGGAAGGTTTTGGGAATCAATCAAGGTTATTTAAGGTGAAGAAGAAGTTCTTGAGATGATTTTAGTTGAGATAGATCAAATTTTGAATTTTAGTATAGGGGATAAATATTTGAAAAATTCTTGAACCATATACACTTCATAAGGTTTCTTGGATTTATATGGTTACACTATTGTGTCTTTTTAAGGTAAAGCTCAATTATAAATTTAATTCATAATATTAAAGTGAATATAAATATTTTAATATAAAAATAACTTCATAAAGTTACCTGGTCTTCCTACGGTTTAGAAGATTACTTTTTAAGCTTCTTGAGAATTTTTTGAAGTTTCTCTCTATATAGTCAATTGATATTTTTATGGTTTGAGTAATTAATAAGATTTCATACATCTTTATAGGGATGTGCTATGATGCTTTAAAAGTTTTATCTTCATATGTTTTGACTTTCTAATTTTTATATCTTAACAAGGTTCCACACATTGTGATATTTTATGACGAATGAAAATTGGAAATAATTATAGAATAAATATTCAAAGGAAATTAAAGCAAGAAATGCATGTGATGATCCATTTAAATTTAAAATATCAAAAATGGAATTTTTGAATTTAGTAAAGGGAGAAGAAGCTTCACACTGTGAATAAGGTTATCATGCCATGAAGAAGACACTGAGTTTAATTTTTTCAAGGATAATTGGTTGATTCTTCTAGGTTTTATATTATTATTCCATGAGATATCCATATAACCCCATTGATAGATATAATGATAGAAACATTGGAGGAAAAAATAATCATGAGTATTAAGAGAAGTTAAATTCTATTTAAATAAAATTATTCATCTAAAAATTAAATTTAAATATGTAATTTGAAATTTGAAAAATCACTTTTTCTCGAAATGTGTATATTTTATTTGATATGAATATATATATATATATAAATAATATATAAATTACTTTTTTAGTGCACAAAATAAAATAATATTATTTAATATAGAGAAATAAATATGAGAGAGTTATGTATAGTTTAGTGCATACAATAAAAGAAGAATTGAATGACTCAAAGTTGGAGGATGACAAGCAGTATAGTGACAAAATGATTAAATTTTGAAATAATGGAAGACTCTTTTATTGTTATTGAAACCTTTTTGTATAATTTTATTAGTGTGTGGTGAACATATATAGTTAAGAGACATATAACATGATTAAAGGTGTAAACCATATCGGTTGTATTCAATTGGTTGATACAAGGTGTTCTTATAATCTTGAGTGATTGGAAATCATACCAAGGACTAGCCTTATTATTTTGAGATGTGAACCATGTCAACATATTATTACATTTCTATATGTTCATCACTATAGAAAATATGAACTTTAAAAGTGATAGAAAAGTCGATTTACAATGCTAAAAAATTGTTGTTAATCTCAGCGAAGATAGAGGGGGTACCTTTTATCTGTGCTCAAAAAAAACTAATAAATGGGTCCTTTATCAGTGATTTTTTAGCACTGATAAAAGATAAAAAAACATTGAAAAAATAGAAAAAATATTTCTGAAATTCCGGGAGGGGCTTCAACAGTGATCGAAACCGCCTTCAATATTCCCCGACCCTCCACCCTAGCCCTCATGCCCCAGCAACCCCCCCCCCCAATGTTTAAAAGTGCCCCCAGCCTTTAATAGAGCTTAGCCCCATTTCTGCCAATGTGTGTGCCCTGCCTCCCCTTGGATTTGAACCTGGAACCTCTTTCATGTGCACCTAAACCTTTATCACTCCACAATATTTCCTTTCTCTTCATTTAATCATATATCAATTTATTTATATATATATAGTTATATTTACTCGTATACATTAATATATATTTATATTAACATATATATATTTATATTAATATATATATTTAGTTATATTAATATATATATATATATTGATATATTAATATATATAGCTATATTTATATATTAATATATTTATTCGTATATTAATATAAATTTATAATATCAGTTTTAAATAGTTTTATAAAATATTATTTTTTTCTATGTTTATAAATAAATAAATACATATATATGACACACACACACAGAGATATATATATATATTATATGTGTATCTGTAAGTATATTTACACATATTTATATATATTTACAAATATAATATATTAATATGTATATACATATTTCTAAAATATATAGATAATATATATTAGTGTATCAATACAAACGCACGCACATATATATAAATACATGTAAAAATTATATATGTATATAAATATTCATATATTTTTATTTTAATTAAAAAGGATATTAGTTTTTTATTTAGCTAAGGATTATATATTGAGAAATATATTTTACATGTAATTATGTTTAATAATTTATTTATAAAATTTAATTTTTATTTTTAAATATATAAAAAATATGTATATATTGTTATATATTTGGTAATAAAAATAGTACATTTTGAAAAATGATAACCAGCCCTAAAAACCTGAATAACAGGTAAAAATGGAGAAACCCTCAAAAGCCGTAAATACTGTTTGAAAGTCAAATAAACCCTAAACATCAGGTAAAGATGAAAACTTATAATCCTAGAGTCTACTATATATCTGTGACTAGTCAAATATAATTTCATCAAACTAGCTTTGGTATGATAGGTGGTGGAGGCCGAATGGACAGAAACATCATAAGTAACATCTGTTTGAAAAAACACCACACATGACAAAAGTGCTGGAAATGGGGGCTAAAAAACCTAACAAACCACAGAGTCACTGAAAAGGACATAAATTCTGACCCAGGGGTCCATTTCAGCTCCGAGTCTATTCAAAACTAATCTCTTGGAAAAGAAATATTATATAATAGGTGGTGGAGTACAAACAGACACACAGATCAGGAGTAATTTCAGTTTTAAGAAATATTTGACAGGGCACTGGACACAGAAACGAAGTTTTAGAGGCCTTCTAATGGTTTTTTGTGGTTTTAGGATCTGTGACATGAATTAACATTTTTAGACGCTAGGAGGGCTTCTTAGGTTTTTAGACGCTAGGAGGGTTGCTCAATTTCAAACAATCCTAACTTCAGCTCTGGGTGTCTATTTTCTCTCTACCACATGTAAAATCGAATATGGAGAAAATATATACACTCTTGTGACCACTAGAACCCCTTCTTATATTCTTCAAGGCCAAAAAGTGATCATAATTCTTCCCAATGGTCATAAGTTCTGCTTTGGGTGTCCATTTTCCCATAACTTCTCCTTCGGGTGTCTGTTTTTCTTGTACCACATATCAAATCAAATATTTATAATAAAAAAGACTCTAGTGACCATTGTAACACCATCTCATATTCTTCAGGGTCCTAAAAGGTCCTTAATCCCTCCAAATGGGAAAAACATTTCCTCCGGGTGTCCGTTTTATGTTCACTACATATCAAATTGATCTAAAACATATTTAAAAAATATATATTGTATTTATAATAATATAAATATTCTTATATATCAATATATTATTTTTTAGGGGATATATGTTTTTTGAAAAATGAACTTTACCAGTGCTAATAAAAATAGCACTGATAAAGCCCCTCATTTATCAGCGCTACTAAAAAAAGCATTGATAAAGGGGGCCCTTTAACTGCACTAAAAAAGCGCTGATAAAGGGGGTTCCTTTATCATCCCTAAAAAAACACTGATGAAGGCACCCCCTTTATCAGTTCTTTTTTAGTTCTCTTAAAGGGCGGCATTGTGGAAACCCAGTTTTGTGGTAGTGCATGTTTTTTGTTTTTATACAAAATTCAATCACTCTACCCATTGGAAAAGGTTTTAAAAAAGTAACAACATAAATAAATTAATTACTGATTCACTTCCCACCCCCCCCCCCCCCAAACACTCATATAGTGATTTTACTAATCCTGTGAGTTCCTTTTAAATTATTTTTATCAATAAAGGGCCTTGACTATGGATATGGAATAGAGAAACTAGAATGAATGAGATCTCTATAATATAGAGTTAAAACTTGGTGATTCAAATGATATTTTGGAACATTTTCCACAAATTTAGAATATCAACAATAAAGAAAAATCCAAAGTACAGCTTAAACACATAAAAAATAGTGGTATCAATTGATGCAAAGCTTTAATCACCCACACCTCAAAGAAATATTGATTTTGATAACTCACAAATGACCCAAAAGGCTAATGGACCATTAAATAAGTCACCCAAAAGTAAAAAATCTATATGTCATTAGAGAGGAAATATGAGACATAATCAAAACTTTTTCTTTATATAAAAGCGACACATCAATTAATATGAGAAACAAAAAAATATGGCATTAAATTTTTATACTTCATATGTTTTTAACAAATATTATTTTTTGTTGGAGTTTTCTGAAAAAAGTCTATTAATATATTATCAATAAATCAAGGATTGTGCCAAAATAACCTTATTAGTGAAATTCTTAACATCTTGAATAATAATCAAGTGGGATCAAAATAGATGAAAAATTGAAACCTCTATATGATAAATTTTATTCAACTAAACTAGATGAGGAACAAGTGAATTCTCTACCCAAAGAGGTGAATCAGTAAACTAAAATCAAGAATGAAAGATCTAAAAGTGTGATTTCTTCAGATATTTCATTAATATCAATGGATTGGGATAACTTTTTAATCCTTGATGGTAGATATACCTCCCATAATGTGGTAAATAAAGATCTATGAAAAGGAATTATTTATGTTAAATAATGTGTCATTCATTTTTTAAAATGATGATGGGTTATATATTAGTGTCTCTAAAAATCCAAAATTAAAGGGAAATACATGAGGTGAATGATGAATTACTTATTAAAGTCCTTATAATAATTTTCTAGCTATAAGTCAATTATGTTACTTAGGGCATGTGTCAACTTTCACGAGGAAGGATTTCATTTTCAATGGATTAGATAATAGAGTTTTTAGGAAAGGGAAATGAAAAAAGTGAAATGTATTCCCACTTAATGTAGAGGAAGACATGTGTTTTCTAGCCAAGGAATAGTACATAAGGTTTTAGCATAAAATATATTCCACTTATGACAAAATTCCATGGAATATTTAGTGAACAATAAAGTAACTCATCATATCTCTAAACATTCACATGATCACCCTCACATGTGTGTTGATTTTCAAAAGAGAGATATTATTCATATGAATTACAAGAAAATGGAAATAAATCCAATGAATTCACCTAATTTAGTGGACATTGATTTTTGTGGACCAATATCACCTCAATCCATTAATGTAAAAAATTTCTATGTTTTATTCAATGATGATTACAGTGAGATGGTTTAGTTTTTGGTGATATCTTATAAATATGAAGTGTTCAAGTGCATTACATGTTATTAGAGATTTTTGGGAAATATATTTTAGTAGAAAATTCAAAAAATATGGATTGATAATGAAATGGAATTTACTAATAATATGGTAGAATTTTGTCACGAAAAATAGGGGAAAAGGCACAAGGTCTTAGTGATGAGTAATTGTCAACAAAAGGGTGTTTTTGATATGAGGAACCAGGTCATTAAAAACATGGATCAAATGGTTCTCATGGAGAAAGTCCATGGGTTGATATATCTTAATGAATTATTTTTCTCATTGGTCAATATTATTAATAGTTCTTTTGTGTTTAGATCTAGAGAAGGAATCTTAAAATATATGGTATGGAAAAAGGCTATGTGTAAATACTTTTGAATATTTTTCAGTAATTTATTTATTATGAATTAATAGATAAAAATAAATTTAAAATATTATGGTGATGTAGGTATATTTATTTAACACTCATATAATAGAAATTAATTCATGTTATGCAATAAAAGGCTGGAGAAATAGTTAAAATTTAGTATTTCACTATTATGGAAAATAGGAAAAATTCTCAAACTAGTTACCATATTTCTAAGGAAGTCGATGATGAGATATGTATATTAGGGGGACAAAAAGATTTGAATTTTATTCCAATAAAGATACAAATGATTATAATAATGAATCAATATTAGAATCTATAAATAAGTGGAGAAGAATAAATGAAATCTTTGAATAAAACATCATTGGTGATCGAACAGATTTAGTACAAACAATAAGGGTAAATACTCTACAATAAATATCATTCCCATAACAATTAGATAAAAATAATTTTTAGGACATTTTTAAAAATAAAAATTGGATCATGATGATTAAGTAAGAAACTAAACAAATTGAGAAGAATCAAACCTGGAAAATTATTCTAAGTTATGAAGACAAAAATGGTATCAGAACCAAGTGGGTATTTCATTATAAAATCAACAAAGACATAAATGTATTTTTGGTAAAGGTATAATGGAACTGTTTTTCTTTGTATTAATTTATCATATTATATATATTATTTTCATATAAAGGAACTCAAACGGCGTGAGATTCTAAGGCTTGATGAGCCTAAAATTTAATTTTTGAAATATATTAATTATATTAAATGCAAGTTCATGAAGTTTTCCTAAAAAGTGAAATAACTCCTAAATGGAGGCTCAGATCAGAAATATGATTACACTTTTTAGTTCATAGAGTGGGTTTTAACCTATGCATGACAAAATCATAGAGTGTGTTAGATGTTTGGGTTGACTGTAGTGGCAAGGGGAATGTTAAATGAATAAAATAAATTATCTATTTTGTTTAATTTATTCATCAGAACCTAGAATTATTATATAAATATGCTCCTATGGGAAATTTTTAGGCTTACACACCTGCAAATTTATATAAATAGTTGGAGGATAATGTTCTTATAAAATGGAATCAAATCAAATTAGGTTCAATGATCGATGTACAATAAGATTCAAGGATCTCTCTAATAACAATGGTGTGGATTTGTTCTTCATCATTGATCAATCCATGTCGAGGTAAGATGTTGGTTTTATAAGGATTTATCCCTGCTTAATTGTTCCTATTATTCACTGAAGATAATATAACAAAGTATTGATTTTCATATCGATCATATTGTGGGTATGGATTTAATTTCGGGGAATTTGAGACAAATTGATTGTTTATTTTGGATATTTTTTCCATTATAATAGTAATGAATTAAGGCCATTTCCAACACAATCATGGTTCTTTCCTCTCTTTTTTGATTGGTTTTCTCTAATTTTTCTTCATTCATTCACCATCGGCATCAGTTTTTCCTAGATGTTTGAAAAATAATTCATAAAAAATAATTGTGCACCCGTTTTGTGGTGCAATAGATAGATATCACATATGTGGGATCAGAATTTTAACGTGATCATGCTATGAGGATGGTGATGTTGGATTAAAACAATAGTGGGGACGTATGTGTGAATTTTTTGGGTATGTGAATGAAATTATGCATGATGAAAAGATGGTATTACCCATATTGGACTGCTAATATTCATTGAGTGGTGGCATTGAGGATCGGTTGGACCTGATCTGCAATATCGGGGTGACATCAGTGTATAAACAAGAGACAAAAGTGGTGTGGATATATGCAGTGTACGAACCTTGAATTATTGTAGCGATGTAGCTAGTTTTTCTGTGGAAAGTTAAGTATCAGGTGTATTGTAGTTTCTACCACATGGCCTGTGACCCCTAGCTAGTCAGCTCAGTTTATACATGGTGTACACACCCTAGAAGCTGAGTAGAGATACACATCATGTGGTCCATGCCACATGATTTTTAAATTCTTTCAGGAAGCTTGATGTGTATAGGGGTTACATGTCGAGGATACCATGTTATCCCACACATCATGTGTCATAATCGACCTGTCATGTACTCATACATAGACACAGACACTGACATGGGCGTAGGACATGATACATGGATAGACCCAGTGCTGAAGGGACACATCATGCACTTCTAGTACGTGTCGTCTACTTCTCACAAGAATTATTGGATCCCTTTTCCTCTATATCTTGTACACATTTCATTAGGGTATATTTCCTTGATTCATTCTCTTGAGGTTGTTAAAGAATAATTTTCTATGAAAAGGATGTTTATCCCCTATGAGTAACTTCAATATCAAATAGAGTTGTTGGAATCCTTCTGTGAGGCACAATGTGAGATCCTTTATCATTATAGTTTTCCTTCAGTGGGGTTCTTAGTATCGTAATGACCAACACATTAAGGGCATTGATCCTTTACTTTTTGGGTTAATCAAAATTGGGTTATTGGTACTACCCATGGGCTTGGGTGTGATCCCCATATAAGTATCAATATCTTCATACTTTTAGTGATTTCGTCTTATGGAAAGACCTGATGAGCATGACATCTCATATGGGTATCAAATATGTTATCTATATAATTGGGTATGTTCTCCCGGATGAGTGTTATGTTGAACCTTCAAGCATAAATTTTAGGATATCTTTACATTTTTTACCCTACCTTGAGATGGTGTGTCTATTATGAGTATGTTTGTATGTTCTTGTTATATATGTCATTGACATATATTTTTGATGAGCTTACTTTTATTCTTGATGTTATATGCTTAGTGATTCTAGGGTGTACTGCTAGTTATTGTTATACTCACACTCGTATGGTCTTTTCTAACATGTCTTGTGTATTATACAGATAACCAACATTTTGATGGAGTCTATGAGCGATCAAGACCGGGTGGAGCTTAGTTATCATGAAAGACCAAGGGGTGTTCCATTGGTGTAATTGACAATAATCCCTTCCTACTTCAAAGTTTAGACATGTTTTTAGTTTATTTTGATGGGATTGTATTTGTCCTTTTGCCTTCCAATTTTTTTTCATACTCTAATGGTGAGATTTTAGATGTATACATGCATTGTTATTTTTTTTACATATCAGTATTGTATGAACTTAGAGATTTCTGCACTTATACATGTATGTTAGGTTAAGGCCTCCCAATTGTTTTATATGCCTACTTGGCACTGGTCTTCATCCCCTAGCCTATTTGAGGTAATATTGAGGTACTCATAACTAGAGACCTGTTGGAATGGGTCGGGATAGAGTGGTATTAGAGTAGTTGTCTCTACCTAAGAACCGAAGTCTTTGAAATTGATATCGGTTTTATAGAAATATTGTAAAGTGTTTTGAGTTCGAATCTCTGACAATGGGCTTCACTGTTGGTATAGTTACTAATGTATCCATTCACTAGAGCTCTAAAACCCTACTTTTTAACTCAATATATATAGGCACTGGTTTTAGTTAAAACATTACTACATGCATCATATAGGAATGGGTTTTGGTTTCTATGTCCTTCTTTAGTCGGCTCTCCAAATATACTCATTGATTGTGGTAGATCTTGTCTATTTCTGAATTCCTCTATGACATTTTCCTGCAAGGATTCATCATTAGAATTGTGAGGATAATCCCATCAATTATAAGTCTTCTATATAAGGACATGTTCTAGAGGTGTTACATCCAGTTGGTGCAGTAGTATTATCACCACATGTCAGGCAGCATATGGTATCGTTCGTTCCAATGAATGAGTTGTGTAGGCTGATCATGCTTCTTGAGTTTTAGTGATAGTTACCCCTGATGTTTGTAGGTGATCCCAGCCTCAAGGTGTCTGAGTACTGGCTTATGGTAGTGACACAATCTTGTCATCTAATCAGGACACCTACAGATCAGATGGTGGTCTTAGAAGTGAACCTTCTTTAGGGATCTATAAGAATATGGTGGGTCTTAGTGACTTTGTATAATTATTAAGAAACTCTTTTATAATTTAAGTTTGAAATCCTTTTTAAAGATTAGTTTTCTCTAGATAAGTTGAGAGATAAGAACATCCAAGAGATTTTATGGCTTCAGTAGGGTAGTATGACTATGAATGAGTATTCATTATGTTTCACTATTCTCCCACTATACTCGATAGGTATAGTGTTTGATCAGTTCTTTCAAGATCATACCTTTGATTGAGGACTATGTAGATAAATCTGAGTCAGCATGTCTATGAATTCATACCTATGATGGGTTGTTTGATCATGCTTTGGTGGTTGAGAGTTTCCTAGTTGAGAAGACGCAAATTGTTGGTTCCAAAAGTGCACACACAGGAACAGAGACTACTATGGTAGGGATCCAATAATTGACTTAGGGAACTAGATGTGTGAGACAATTTAGGAGGCAATACCAAGACATAGGATCTATGGTTCAGGGATCACACGAAGGATCTAGTCATCCTAGAGAGAGGTGATGCTTATTTTCTGACGGTTGGGGACATCTTGGATGATATTGCTCGAACAAACATGTGACTGATATAGAGATAGTGGATGGACACCTAGGAAGAGTGAATGGTTTGAGTAGGAAGCTATGTAGGGAATAAGATGTGGAAGAGGATATTGGAGAGAAGTTAGAGGAGGAAGACATTATGACTTGTTACCACCACCACCCAAGTGGTCCACACCAGGATAAAGGAGCTGGGGGACAGGGGTGAGGACAGCTATCGGTGGTCAAAAATTATGACCCAAAGGATACATGGATGACAAAAGTTATGATCTACGTATTTTATAAATAAGCTACAGTATTGATTAATGTGAGTGCGGGTCACTCTCTTATTTCCACTTTTCTAGATTATGTATTAGATATTCTAGTTGACCATTTGGATCGACCCTTGTTCTTGGAGACTCCTACTAGAGGAGAATCAGAGATCACACATATCAACTGATAGTTCTGCCAAAATCTTAGAGGTGAGAGTTTCATTTAAGATATTTTTGTATCATCAATGAGGCATTATGACATCATCTTACATAGAGACTGGTTATCTATAATTCATGTCTATATATATATTTTCATGCAGAGGTTGTGGTGTGTTCGTAGTGAAGGGACAAGGTTTTCCTTTAAGGGTAAAAAGGAAACACAGGAACAATTGGGTGGAATCATGCATAGGAGGGTGCATCCAATTACACACTAGTTGTCTTGCAATAACCTTGGTGCAGTAGATGCAATTAATTTTCAATTTACTATGGTGGTGGTAGTGTATGAGCACATTTTCCTGAGGGAATTCTAGGTTTAACTCCACAATGATAGATAGACATATGCGTTGATCTACACCACTGGAAATCCATGATATCTTTACCAACATATTATATGGCTCCCACAGAGCTATTTGATCTATGGGTGCAGTTAGAGGACTTACATATAAAGTTATTTTTCAAACCTAGTGTTTCACATTGGGTCGCCCCATTTTTTTTCTCCAAGAAGAAGGATAGGTCTTTGAGGTTGTGTGTTAATTATTTTCACCTAAACCAAGTGACTATGAAGAACAAGTATCCACAACCAAGTATCGATGAACTCTTTGATCAGTTGAGAGGGGCATGATGTTCTCAAAGATTGACCTCAGATTAGGATATCACCAGTTGTGTTTAAGGGATAAGGATATACCAAAGAGAGATTTATGATGTTTTTAAGGTCTCCATATGTACTTGGTGATTTCATTTAGCATGATGAACACCCTATAAGTGTTAATCAAAATAATTAACTATATCTTTCATCCTTTCTTAGAACGGTTCATGGTAGTCTTCATTGATGATATCCTAGTGTACTTAGAGTCTGAAAAGAATCATGAGAGACACTTGAGGATGGTACTAAACATACTCTGAAAGAACCATATTTATAAGAAGATCTAAAATTTCTAAATCTAGATTTAGGAGGTCCACTTTCTAGGACATGAAATCTCAAAATATGGTGTAGTAGTGGACATAAAAAAGGTTGAGATAGTGTTAGCATGTTATCCACCCAAGAGAATGGTTGAGATATGAATCTTCCTTGGGTTTTAGGCTACTATTATAGATTCATAACTAATTTCTATAAAATATCAGCTCCCAAGAAAAATTTGACCATAAATGGGTATCCTTTTGTGTGGATAAATATGTGTCAGAAAGAATTCTAGGAGTCGAGGTAAGGATTAATGAGTGTTACCTTCTTCAGATTTCTAAAGTAGAGTGTAAAGTATATAGTATTCTATGATGCATTAAGGAAAAGTCGTGGGTTTTTCATGATGTAGAGGTAGAAATAGATTTACTATGTTTCACATCAATTAAGACCACATGAGAAGAACTATATAGCCCACAATATTGAGTTAATAATGGTAGTATTCACTCTAATCATGTGGTGAAACTACCACATGAGTGAGCTATTTATCATTTATTCTAACCAAAAGAGACTCAAATATATCTTCTCCCCTAAGGATCTAACACGATGTAGAGTTAGTGTCCAGATTTTCCCTAGGATTGTGACTTCATGATTGACTATACCATTGATAAGTGGAATTCTATAACAGATGCTCTCAGTAGAAGATCTTGTTCCCCGCTAGTGAACAATGCTTTTGAGATGTTTTCCACATTACAGTTATGCTTTCTGGATGGGGATGGATCATCTTATCTATAGTATATGATTGTTACCCCATTAGTTATATATCATGTTAGGGAGGAAAAACTTTGGGATATAGACAATGAGACCCTACGTACTCATATAGCCTCTAGACATGCTCTTGATAGATTTTATGAAGGTGGGGAGAATATCATTATTTTTAAAGAAGTATGATGCTTCCAGTTTCACAAAAAGAGGTGGTGTTGGGGGAGTTTCATAATTCACACTTAGAAGTATATACAATTGTAGAGAAGATATAATAGGACCTATGATTTTAGTATTGGTGGTCAGGGTTGAAGTGGTGTGTTGTTTAGTTTGTCTCTTGATTCCTTACTTATTAGAAAGTAAAGGCTGAGTACGAGGTTCCAGAAAGTTTAGCTGAGCTCCATGAAGGTTTAGAAGTGGAAGTTGGATGGTATATCCATGGACTTCAAGATGGGGTTACCACATATGTCCAAAGGACACAATTCCATATGGGTGATCATAAGCAGACTCACCAAGTCATCCCACTTCTTTACTATTCTTGATAAGAGTTCGGTATTGGACTTGGGATTCCCCTATATGAAGCAGATTACCCGGATCCATAGAGTTTCCTCAAAAAATATTTCTAACCATTACTCTCAATTCACATATTAATTGTATAAGGGACCAAAGAAATATTTTGGGACTCAATTTCATTTGATCATGGTTTTTCACCCCCATACTAATAGCTAAACTGAGAAAACCATTCGGGTCCTAGATGAAGTTTTATGAGCTTAGACGTTAGAATATGGCCATAGATGGTAGGATGACCTTCCATGTTTTTAGTTTGTACACAACAACATCTACCATTTCACTATTTTTATAGAACTATTTGAGGCCTCATATGGGAAACCCTACAATTTAGTTCTATACTAGACCGACCAAGGAGAGTCAACACTTATAGGCCCAGAGTTGGTGTGAGAAATTATAGAGAAGGTAAATATCATCCAAGAGTATATAAGGACTGCATAGATCCATCAGAATTCTTATTTGGACTAATAATGAAGGCCTTCTGAGTTTTAGTGGGGAGACCATGTGTTCCTGGGGGTTTCACCTCAATGTGGATTGTAGATATTTGGTCATGGTGGAAAGATATATATGAGAATAATTTTCCATTTATAGATACTATGTAAATTTGGAAAGGTTGAGTATCTCTTGGATATACCCCCATAGTTGGACCATGTACATGATGTCTTCCATGTCTTAGGGTTGTGGAATTATGTGCATGACCCATCGTGTGTTATCTAATGAAGAAAGTTGAACATCGAGGAAGGATATACCTTCATTGAGCACCTAGTAGAGATTTAGGATTGTTGAGAGAGGATCCACTATGGGTGATAGATTCTTTTAGTGTGTGCCAGGTGGTAGTATGGGAATATTTATTATAGTGCCTCATAGTTGAAGACACATATGTGCGCTCAGTACCCACTTATATTTGGGTAATCATATTTAGCTTTCTGAGACATAAATCCCTAAGGTGGGGATAATGTAATGAATCTTATTTATTAATATATTATTTTTTAATGTTATATGGGATGTTTTTTGAGCTATTATCTAATACAACATGAGATTCTGAGTCCTGGTGATCCCAGAATTTAATTTTTGAAATATATTAAATATATTTAATGCATGTGCACACAGCTTTCCTAAAAAAAGTGGAATAACATTTTATTTGAGGTTCATATCATAAATTTGGGTCCACTATTGAGTTCATAATGTGGGTTTTACCCTATGTGAGACCTGACCTTGGAGGGCATCTATAATAACCCAGCCATAACATATATTGATATTAATGTTCGAAGAAAGGCTGTTCATTATTGGAAATGGAGTATGGTTTGTGTTTATTGTCAATCCACATTGGGTTGATCAAGGAGTTGGAAAGGAATGTGGTCTTAGGATTGAGGATAAAAGCATTATTGAAGGTGGAACAGTTTTCAAGTGTTATTTATAAATTTGGGTCTCAAAATCTAGAGTTTTTTTTGAAAAAGGATGATTTTGGGAAAAGGAATCATGAACCATGAACCAGTTTTTTGGAATAGTTCACAGATCATGAATTTTGGTACAAAGAATTGTGAGCCATGAATCAAAAATTGGAAATGGTATATATACCATGTAGGAATAATGGTTCATGGAGTGATGGAGGTTCATGATAAAGACTTGTGGTTCATGGGAAGGCTCATTGTACATGGAAGGAATAACAGTTTTTGGGATGGTGTGTTGTTCAAGAAATCAAGGTGGAGTTTTTAGAAACTGTGTGGGGAGTAATTAGTAGAAATATGATGGTGATTTATTCCACCACATAGGGAGAATGGGGTTATGTGGATAGCATAAATAAAATGGTTCGTAGGAGATGTGAAATACGCGGTGAAGGTAGTGCCTCAATGAGGATTTGGTAAATATATGATTAGCAGATTTTTTGGGTTTATTTTTCTTATATAAGGAGATATAATATCTTAATTATAACAAGACTCTAAGATTAATAATCTGAGATTAATTCATTAAAATATTTATATAGTATATGGGAATAAATCCCCACAAAAACATTAGTTAAAAAAACAAAGGAATTCGGTGAAGACTAGAATAGTCCACTGAAGACAGTTCACAAAGGAAGAAGACAAGTTTGTATGAATACATGTCCGCGTAGGAGAGACAGTACACAGTGGAAGAACTTTGTCCAAAGATTTCTTACAGTATACGGAGTAGGGACTTTTTATGGAAGGTCGTTTATGGAGTTGGGTAGTACATAAAGCACCACGGTTCATGAAGTAATCATTCCCAGTATTTGGATCAAGTCAGTACACATAGAGTAGTAGTACGCAGAGGAAGGATTGACGTATGTAGAGAAAGAAGTTTAGCTCACAGAGCAGAAGTTCACAAACTATCAATACATGAAAAAGTGAACTTCATCTATGGGAAAAAATTGAACTTCAACAGATCAACCATCTACATTTGATGATGCAGGATTTAATGCCAATCCATTGATGTGAACTTCATGTCGATAATATGAGTGAAAATTCTTCCCAACGTTGTAAGTATTTGGGATTCAATAGAAGTGATTTGAGGGTCATAGTATTATATCCCTAAAACCATGTAAAGTTAGTGTGCCTAGAACATAGTTGATGTGCTATAATTTTTCACTCCACAACTAGTGAATATTAGTGGACTTTCGTACGACTGAAAACATTTCAGCATACTATCCTTTGACATATCCCTTCATGGAGAAACCAGTAAAATTGTTGTTTTTTTTCATGTGATTTCTTGTTTTCAATAATATATCATTATATAGGTTTAATAGTTTCCTACAAACATGGGAAAAATATCCTTTAGTTTAAAAAAATTTGACACCTTGATTCACTCCTCCCCTCTCAGGGTGTTCTAGGGTCCTTCAAGTGGTATTAGAGGAAGGTTGATGGGGCTGAATCTTCCCTTTTTTATACAACATATAACACAATAAATTAAATGATAGTACCCCTCATTAAGGGAAGAAACTTTAAGATTTGGAAGAATTGTTAGAAATATCATCTAAGATCTCTTGGAAGAGAATGTCCTATTTGCGATTAATAAAGGTCACCAATCCAACTAGGATGTCTATGACTGATACAGATTGGAAAATGCTTGATTAGATGAAAAAGAATAGAATTCCCCCACTTTATCTCTTTCTGATCAAATATATCTAAAAGTGAGGAGTTTTACCTCAGAAATATTTATGCAGGAAAAACTAGAGAATATATATAAAGGATACAACGAAGTTATAGAAGGAAAAGTTCATGTTTTTTCCAAAAGGTTCGATGATCAGAAAATGTATTCAGAAGAAAATTCAGAATCATTTTTTAATCAAATTACTGAGTTTTTTAGATAAATATAAGAACATGGTGAATAAATCAAAGATAGTGATATTATAATGAAAATTCTGTGAATAACTCCACATCATTACAATGTAAAGGTTTCATCGCCTAAGGAAAGGGATCTCTCTAAATTTTCATTGGATGATCTACTGAGTAGTCTGGTGGATTATGAAATTTCACTCAAACCTTAAGATGCAGCAACTTTTATATAACCAAGGAAATGGAATTCAAAGCCATGGAAAAACTGGGAATTTTAAGAGATAGTTTTGATGAAGATAATGATGAAAAAGAAATTATTTCTCTCATTTCAAAGAAATCCATGAAGGGAATAAGAAAATTTGAAGGCAATTTACCTCTGGCTTTTTTTTATGAAACAGTTGGTGACATTTCCTCTAAATGCCCAAAAAAGTTCTATAATGAAGCAAGATAAAATGGAGACATTTAGAAGCCTTAGAAAAGATTTTTCAGAATGAGAGACTACAAATTTAGAAAGAAATTACAATAAAAGAGTTTTTTCTATGAAGAATAATATGAGGATAATTAATTCATTGAGGAAGAATAAATAGAAATTATTTTTGGAAAATATGCATTCATGATGGCTATAATAAAAAATAGAACCATAAAATGATACTGGAGATAATTAATTGACCACTAATGTGGATCCCAAGTTGCAACTTAAGGATTATTTTAGTAAGATTGAGAATCAATGTAAGTGATGAAATAAGTGGAGAACAATTGTGGAAGAATCAACGGAATATGTTGATCATCTTGAAGCAGAAATTCAATGATTTGATGAATTTATAAAAGTATAGACATCAATCTTTGAGAGCATAGAAAATATAGTGGAACTAAAACATAAAATTGATGAATATAAGAAGGTTATCAATTACCTTACCTCCATATTGGAAGAGAATCCCAAGACTATTGAAGTTCTAGAGGACCATGTTTTTACTCTGAGGAGTAAAGTCGAAAGTGATTCAATATCAAAAGAAACAAATAAGAAAAAAAAATTTGTAAAATTATCATATGTTGAATTACTTGAGGGAGTTAGGTGTGGTTCCAATGGAGTTGAATGGATTTTGAATTACCAAATACCTTAATGCATGGATAATAGTGGAATAAGTTGTCATGTTGAAACAGTGAATGCAAGAAATGAAATGAGATAATAAAATCAAGATGAATGTTGGATAGGATAACAAGTCACCTAAAGTGCTAAAGAAGAAACCCTCAATTAAAACATAAAGGAGAACTAAAAAGTATTCTCAGGAATCCCAAGATTAAAGGCAGTCAAACTACACTCCAAAAAAGATTGACATGAGAAGTAATATAAGTGATTACACATTCCCACTTATGAAATGTAAATTTTGTGTCAATCTGGGACACTTCATGTCATACTGTGAAGAGGAACAAATATACTTGATTGGAGAAGATATAGGAAGTTGAAAAAGGATAATGAATTCATATCCTAATAATTATAGAAGAAAAAGTTTCAATGGATATTATTTTTAGTGTTCCAAATTTTTCTATAAATATATTGATTGCAATTACAGGAATGGAAGAAACAATTCCTACATAACTCAGATAAAAGTCAATACTCACCAACCAGATAGTGTTGCTCTTAAAAATTTGTTTTATCCACTTGAAGAAGAATATTACTATAAATAACCTACTCATAGATGATATATTTGGAAGAACATATTTTTCCTTCACTCAATTAAGTATTTCATTGAAGAAAAATAAGAAAATTAAAAAATTCATCCTTGTAGAAGTAGATCTCAAAGCTTCTAAGAACAATAGAACTTGGATTATAGGTAGTGAAAACCCATCACATATAATAGGAAATGAATACCCATTAATTAATATCAATAAAAATGTTGATAGAATATTGATATTCGGTAATTATGGTGCTTTAAAGATCAAAGGTAGTGGAATTACCAAACAGGCCAATGGTGAGATGAAGAAGGCCAAAGCTCTTCATGTGGACAAGTTGCATCAAAGTCTCCCGAGTTTGATCCAACTCAATGATGAAGGACTTGTGGTGAAATTAAATCAAAAGGGGAGAACTATAAAACAAATAGCATGTAATTACCTTATGAAGTGATATAGAATAAATGGAAACTTATACCATGTTGATAGTAAAGAGAACATTTGTTTCTTAACAATTAAAGAAGATAACAACTTGTGGAACATGGGGTTGGGTCATATCAATCAACAAGATATGGAAAAGATATATAAACAAAATATTTCATTGATATCCCGAATATTAATTTTTCATGGGAGAATACTTTTGATGCTTACATGTTAAGAAAGTTTGTGTGCAGTTTATATCGTCCTAAGAAGAAAAGAGAAACAAATCTTCTTGATCTTATTCATGAAGATGTGTGTGGTTCGATAAATATTACTGAAACATATAGATAAAGTTACTAAATCCTTTTCATTTATTATTATAGTAAAATATATTGTTTGATGGTTATACACACAAAACAACAAGTGCTTGATTGTATGAAAAACATATCGCCAAATAAACGATAATGATACTCAAAGGATAATAAAATTTTTGTGGTCTAATAATGGAGAAGATTACATATCCATTGAATTTGAAAATTACCAAGAGAAAACTTGAATACAAAATCATGTGGATAATATGATAACCCCAAAAGAAATTGAAAATTTTGAGTGCCAGAATCGATAGGTGAATAGCACAGTGAGAACTATGTTGATTAAGAGTTTTATCTCTCTCCATCACTAAAAAGAGGTTTTTCAAGCTACATTTTATATTCAAAACTAAAAAAGGATTTATATGGGGGTAACCAAGAGACCCTATGAGTTATTTCTAAAAAGGAACCCCTCTTTGAAGTATTTTTTTTTTTTCAAAAGTAAAATATTTATTTGAAACAAAGAATAAAATCAAGGAAAGTTTGGTGATGTTGCGGATGAAGGAATATTCCTCAGATATTCAATGAATATAAAACCCTACAAATGTTTCAATAAATGTCTTGGAAAAATTATGCAAGGCAGTGATGTAAAGATACTTGAAGTTAAAACCATGAATGTCTCAATAAATTCATTTACTGATGTGGTTGATGATGAGGAAGAATGTGGACATGGAAAGGATTCAAACATAGGAGTAGAGGAAGGCATGAAAAACACTCAAAAATCACATCATGATGTTGACTAAAAAGAAGAATCAAAAGAGGAAACCATGACTAAAAAATAGCTTCGGAACCCCAAAGTAGAAATTGAAGATCATAAATGGATCGATCCAATATCTTTGAGGATTGGATTGCACCCATGCAGAAATGAAGAATGAGATAAAATGCATAATCTGAATTCTTTTCAGTTGTGGAACCATACTCAATTGAATAATATGAAAATTATGAATCATGGGTTAAGGCCATGAATGATGAATTGGATCAGATTGATAAGAACCAAACAAGGATCTAGTTAAGAGACCTGAAATCCACAATGTAATTGGTATGAATTGGATTTTAAAAAATAAACTTGATGAACCTAGAAATGTGATCATAAAAAAGGCTTGGATGGTGTGTAAAGGATATTTACAAATTGAAGGTGTCGATGTTAAAGAACCATTTTCTCTTGTTGATAGACTATAGTCAATCAGACTATTCATCCAAATGAAATTCAAAGAGGATACAAATTGTATCAAATGGATTTCAATACAGCTTCCTTAAATGGTGTTGTTGAATAAGAAGTCTATATTGAACAAACAGTGGGTTTTATTCTTGGTAATGATGAAATGAAGGTTTTCTGATTTAAGAAGGCCCACTATGGCCTAAAGCAGTCACCAAGAGCATGGTAATCTTGGATGGATTCTTATCTAAGGAAGTAATAATTTAAAATTGGAGATGTGGATCCCAATCTCTATGTGACAAATTCTTAGAAAGATCAGTTCATGGTTTTGGTGTACGTAGATGATATTAAATTTGGTGGAGGTAGACAGGGATTAGTGGATGAATTTTCCAATCACATGAAGTTAGAATTTGAAATATCAATTATTGGTGAACTCACATGATTTTTGGGATTTTTTTGTGATTTAGAGGAAGGATTGGAAGGTCATTTTTTAGGAAAAGTATGCAAGAGAGTTGCTGATGAAATTCAATATGCATGATTCTAAACCAATGTCAACTTCGATTATGGTAGGGAAAAAACTGGTAAATCATGATGATGAGAAATTTGTAGATCCCAAAATATAGAGTAGAATCATTGGAAGCTTATTGTAATTGACTATGATAGGACCAGATATTGTCTTCGCAACATTCTTAGTAGTTCTCTTTCAAAGTAATCTAAAGTAAGAACATATGGAAATAATGAAAATAATCATGAGGTACATTCAGGATACTCCCAATTGTGGATTATACATTGTATTAGGAAAAGATAATGAACTTTCAACATTTTTTTATGTTTATTTGGTTGTAGATGTGGGAGATAGAAAATCCACAAGTGGTGGATAATTATTTATTGGCATGAAATGTGTGGGCTGGTTGAGTAAGAAATAGAAAAGAACTTACCTTAGTACTACCGAAGCTAAATATATCACTCCTACAAAGTCATGCACATGATGATTTTTAATGAAGTAATAGATATTCAATATTGGCGATGATGTGAAATGGACAATGGTGATTCACTGTGATAACAACAGTGTGATTGGTATTACGATGAATCTTGTTCTTCAATCTCATACGAAATTAATTGAAATAAGATATCACTTTATCCAAGAAAAATTGTAACAATGAATGATTAAAATGGATCACATTGGATCAAATGATCAAGTGGATGACATATTGACCATGTCATTGTCAGCGCATGTGTTAGAGAAGCATTAGTTGAACTGTAGTGTTCAACCACCTCCCCATGCATGGGGAGGTTATGAAGTCCCCTCTCCCTAGTTATACTAATTGTTTTAATATGTTTTCTGATGTATTGTAGGTTTATGGGGGAGATACAATCCAGGGGGATTCTTCTTAAATATTTATAAGTCCAAATTTTATTCTTTGTGTTTATTTTCAATGGGGGAGAATGGAGAAATTCAATTTTAATGAAATATTTTTCAGGTTGGTTGTAGGCAGATAACGAATAGAGAATTTAAAAAATGTTACAATAGGGGAGAATGATGAGTTATAAGACATGAACACCCAATTCATGCTCCACTTTTTTCTAAACTGAGATTTTCTCACATAGACTTAGATCATTGGATAATTTTTTCCTTTCATATCAGGTTGTTTTATTATAGTTCCTTTAATGAATATATTTGGGGTTGTCAAAAAACCCAAAGGGGTAGATTGTCGGAACCAAGGCGGTTCAATTCTAGAAATAGAGTATAGTTTGTGTTTTTTGTCAATATACAATGGGTTGATAAAGGATTTGGAAAGGAGTTTGGTCTTACAATTTAGGCTAAATGTAGTATTGAAGGTGGCATAGTTTCTCAGTGTATGAAAAAATTTTGGGCCTCAAAAATTGGCAGTTTGTTTGTTTGGAGAAGGATGAGTTGCGGAAAAGGAATCATGGGCCAAAAACCAGGTTCTATTAATAGTTCAAGGATCACGAATTTTGGTATACATAATGGCGAGCCATGAAATAGGAAGTAAGAATGGTATGCAGACCACATAGAAGGAATGGTCTGTGGAGCAAAGGAGCATCGTAGTAAGGGCTTACTGTTCATGAGAAGGCTCATTGTACATGGAAGACATGATGGTTCCAGGGATAGTATGTTATCCAAGAAATCAAGGAAGAGTTTTAAGAAACCATGAAGGGTGTCATTTGTGGAAATGAGATAGTGATTTGTGATTTTGTGTTTGGAGAATGGAGGTACGTGGACCGAATATAGAAAATGGTTCACGGGAGATTTACTTCACGCGATGAAGGCATTGCCTCAATGAAGATTTGTAAAATCTAATATTAGTGTATTTTTTGAATCTATTTTTCTTATATAAGGAGATCTAATCTTGTCATTAAAGCATGGATCTAATATTAATAATCGGTGAGGAATTCAGTGAAATATTGAAGAAGAGAATGGAATGAAATCCCCACAAAGTCTTTAATTAAAAATCTAAAAGGAATTTGGTGCATTACAAAATAGTTCACAAAAGACAGTTTTCAAAGGAAGAAGACTAGTTTATTGGGAGACATATCTATATATAAGATCTAGTATGTAGAGGAAGAACTCAGTCCACAGCTTTCTTTCATTGCATGGAGCAGGGCCTATTTGATGATTGAAGTTTATGGAGTAGGGTAGTATATAGAGAAATATAGTTTGTGAAGGAATAATTCCCATTATATGGATTATGTCAGTGCACTGAGTAGGGTAGTATCCGGAGGAAAGAGTATAGTACACGAAGGACAAAGTTTAGATCATAAAGGAGTAGTTCATAAACTATCAGTACGTGGAAAAGTGAACTTCATCATTGGGTAAGAATGTAACTTCAATATTGTGTCCATCTGCAGTTGAGGATACATCATTTAGTTAAAATCCATTGAATTAACCTTAATGTTGATAAACTGAGTTCGGATTCTTCCCAAATTAGTGAAAGGGGGGGTTAATGGAAGCAATCTGAGGGATGTAGTGTGCCATCCCCAAAACCTTGTAAATGCAACATGTATGAAACATTGTGAAAGTGCTAAACTTTTTTACTCTATGACTACTAAATATTAGTGTAATTTTGTATGACCAGAAACCTATCAGCATATTATCCATGGATGTATCTTTTTGTGGTGACCCATGTAAAATATTTGAGTCTTTGTTTTTCATGTGATTGTTTTTTTGTACTCTCCCATCAGAAAGGTTTAACAGGTTCTAACCAATGAGGGAAAATATCCTTCAGCTTAAAATAAACTTTTGACACCCTTATTCACCCTTCCCCACTCAAGGTTTTTTGGGGTCCTTCAATTACATCATTTTTTCAAAAGATTACACAAACAGACACACAAACACCATGTTAGTTTAGTTCCTTTGGAAACATGGAACAAAAAATATTCTAACTCAGTGAAAGATATTTAATGATTTCTAAAAATAGCTCCCCCCTTAATAATTCTACTTAAAAACCTTTCTTCATAACCTAGGGAAAATGATAAAAAATAAAGGGGTCAGATAAAATACTTAGTAATAGTAAATAACGGAAATTCATAAGCATAACATAAATATAAGCGCATGAGAACATGATCATAACATTCGAAGATCTTAAACCGTAGATCAAATATCATAAATATGAATCATGGAATAAATATTGGCAGTTCATAAAACATGAATCATAATGAAATCAATATCATAATCCATAAAATAATAACATTGGAATAAGACATAGAATTTCTGAATACACATGAACATGTAATATTATTAACTATAAGTCCAGATACCTTGCTTGAACTTATCAGGGAACTTCATGGGGACTATACCTACTGGGTGAGACACACCACTTTCCCCAGTCACAATCATTTCCTTATATAGAATTGTTTTTCCTTATCTTCCCAAATTGGATCAGGTTTCTATATCTTCTGACATTCATGGGGACTACACCTACTAGGAAGGACACACCAGCATCCCCAATCGCGATCATTTCCTTATAAGGTATTGGGTTCCCCCATCTTCTATAGTGGATCAAGCCCATCTACTTTATTCTAATCATTATCTCATGAGATATAATAATTTTCTCAATGAATTAGAGGGAGATATTTGTCCCACCCTCCACATAATAAAATCAAAAATACATGTTCCAAAAGATAATAAAACTTTCATCATATCACGACCCGTAAAAATAGATGGGTTTTATAAACATCAGATCATAACCCATGAAATGAAATGGGTATCACAAAAAATTCATCATATCATTACCTATGGAAAAGATATAGGTCTCATAATCATTTCATCAAATAATAACCTCTGAAAAGAAGTGGGTTTCAAAAGAATATAACCCATGGAAGAGAAATGGGTATCATAAACATCATTCCCTCAAAACATAAACCATTCATCAAATAATATGAATGGTGTTCTCTGATTATATCCCTAGAAATTCATAAATAATAAAAAAGTATGTCATCTTATATGGAAAATGATTTCGAAGGATCACATGGGACATTTATTAAATTAAATAGTATTTCTTTGAAAATACATTTCATAAAACCATTTAAAAAATCCTTTCTTATAAATAAAGATTTACCATTTAATTTAATACATTTATTGAAGAAAATATCTTTTCTAATTTAGAAAAATGATTTTTAAAAAATAAATCGTTTTGAAAATAAATTTTCATTGAAAATAAACCTAAAAACATAAAATAAGGCTAGAAAAGTTTTCAAAAAATCCTTCAAAAATTATAAAATAACCTTGAATAAAATTTAAAAACATTATTCCTTTAAAATTTATAAAATAATCATGAAAAAAGTTTGAAAACATTTGTTTTTAAACTTATAAAGAAATATTGAAATGCTATTATTTTAAATTTAAATTTTAAAAACATATAAGGGAAGATTTTAAAATAATATAAGACACCTTTTAAACGGAAAACATTTTCTAAAACAATTTTTTTAGAAAACATGGTTTTGAAAGAACAAAAAAAATTTACTAGAAGGAGAAATAAAGTCATATTTTTATAAAAGACTTTTCTAAATTATATTAAGTAAAAATGTGTGGAAAGTTTCTACCATTACTTGGATATAACATTCATATAAATATGGTAATAAATTTCATAATAGTTATTGATATATGGATCATAATATTTCATTAATGGAAGAATAATCATAATTAATCTCAATAAATGATTAGATTGAAGCTATAAAATGTTATAACTTCGGTAACATTAAATAATAATACAATGGAAAGAATAAAATTACATGAATCTTAACCTATAATGAAAATATATAGATTCATGATATAACATGTCAAAAGGTATTATATACACCTCATAGAAAAATATAGGTTCATAACATGTAGTGTGTCTCAAAGAAAGAAAATTGAGACAAAATTACTTTTCTGGTTTGGTGACTTATAAAACCTATCCCCTATGAAAGAAATATAATAAAATGGATATGTAAATACCCATAACATTAATTATAATACTCATATAATACAACCATGTTCAGTATACACACCACACAAAATAAATTAGGGGTGAATAAGATACTTATCTCAGGAATATAAAAAGTGAGATTAAATTACCTTACCTTAAATCTTGAAATTTTTCATACATGTTAAAAAATCCTGTATAATAAATATAATTTTATTATAAATATAAAAAATAACAATATTAATTTATATAATACCCTATATTATTATTTATGACTTTATATTAATCATTAATTAACAACTCCATGTCAATGTTACGTTTCAGGTAATGTCTACATTATTTTTTGTATATGTTTGGACTTGTAATTATTGATATTCTCACTTAGAACATGATTTACTTATATAAATAGATTAAAAAATAGTATAAAAATAATATATGTTCATTATAATTTTATTTAAAACAATCTATATAATATAGAGTTGTGAAATGGAATACATCGTTCATGTAGACGGTAGGTGTACCTACACATCAACAATGTTTACTTTTTATTGTTGTATTGAAAGAATGTAAGTAAATAAAATATATGGGTATATATATATTATAATTATAGTATAATTATTATTTCATATAAATAATATAATTTAACCATACTCATCCTTAATAAATTCAATGTAAGGTGTGAATGAATCACATCGCTTTGAGGAGGAAGAAGTGCACACTTCCCAAAATAAATTATCATACTTACACAAAATAGAAAGTATAGTGTTATGTGTTATATAATAATTCTAGAGAAATAAATAAAACATTAGCATCATATATAACCTATAAAAATTAAGTGTCCTTTACAATTCCCAACCATGAGATGTGGTAAAGGAAAAATGAACAATATCATTTTTTGAGGGGGTAGTTTGTGATACAAAATAATAGTAAGTTTGTTACCCATTAGATGGAAGTGTGTGTAAGTTCAGGTAAAAACCAAAGAAATAAACATATAATTATATTATGGATAATTGTTTTATTATATAATCATGTAATAATAAAATTGAGTTGATGGGGAAAGAAAATAATAGAAATGAACTTGTGGAGCGATGTTACATAATCTTTGGGTAACATGTTTTTTCTTTGAAAAAAAGGTATACCTTGTTGGGATTTATTCCAAAATTGAGGATTAAAGGAGGAATTTAGGGGTGTTTATAGCTTATTTGAGAAGATTTTGGGCAATACAAATGGCTTTAGAGGTGTGAATAAGTGGGATAGATGGTCGCCTTTTATAAGGGAGGGGGCACTTGGCATTTTTGAAAACAAGTTAGGTGAACACATTTTTTTACCTACAAAAGGTTTTAAAAAATTAAAACAATCATTACTATAAAGAATATAGACTATATGAAAAGTGGATAGATCATTTTGGCCCTTAAGTTTATGTTTTAGTCCGTCATTAAGCTATCTTTTTCCATAACCGCTATAATTAATTTTAATCACATTCAATAATATTTTTGGTCAAAATTATGTTGATATTATTTAAATATATATATTATACTTATTACAACAATTTATGTCTACTTTTCAAAATTCAGCTAACATAAGTGGAAAAATTAATTTTAATTCTAATCCGGCAGACATGGTGAGAAAGCGGATTTTTAAAGCTAGAGTGTTAAAAAGTTCTTTAAGATTTTTTATCTAAATTAAATATAAAAATGATTCCAATGAAATAAATTGGATATATATATGTAAAATTTATCTATTTTTACATTAAACCCAACTTAAGATATCAAAAGGCAGTTTTGAATTAAAAGTCATTATTTTTCACTATTCAATCAAAATGAAGTTTCTCATAAAAAACAAAAAAAAATAAAACTTAGATAATTTTGAAATTTTGAATTTTAAAATTTAGTTTATTATATCATATTAAATTTCTAAAATTTTTTAAAATTAATTTTATTATTATTCAAGGAAGTACATAAGAATCAGTTCATTAAGAAAATAATATTTCTAAAAATATAACGAATTTACTAAAAATTGTATGCCTTATTATCAATATGATTTATCTACATGAAAAAATTATATATTATATTTAAAAAGTAGATATTAATATTAATATTACTAAGTTAATAGATATGAGATAATTAACCCCTTTAAATAATTATAATAATAAAATTTGGTTTTGTGGAAATTCAGTGTTGCATATAATGCAAGCCCAGTCGATGTTGTGTGTAGTGCAAGATTAACTAGTAATAACATATAATGAAATCCAAAATTAGTTATTTTTTTATAAAAAAACATATATTAAGTTTTTTGTGAAATAAAAAATATCAAACTATTAAATTAATTCAAAAAATAGTAACTCACAAGACCTTAGGGTATTACATCATCGGATGGTCAGGTTGAGATCAGTTGCGGGCAGATCATTAAATGAAAAAAATAAACTATTTATTTAATTTAATTTATTCACCATGACCTATGATTGGTCTATAAATATGATTTTATGACCAATTTATAGTGTATATTACAAAATAATGAATATTTATAGAGAGAGTTGGTGAAGAATGTAATTGGAAAATAGAATCAGATCAGATTAGAATCGACGATCAGTGTGAAATGAGATTCAATGATCCTGCCAATGAAAATGATGTGGATTTTTTACTTCATCTATGATTGATCCATCTTAAGATAGGATGTATTTTAATGTGAATTTATCCCCATTTGATTATTCCTATGATGAACGTGAGTCAGTTCAACAATGGATTGATTCACATATCAATTGTATTGTTGGCATGGGGTTATTTGAGAGGAATTTGAGAGAAATTGTTTATTTGTTTTTGATATTCATTCATCATTATAACATAAACGAATTGAGGCCAATCCGAACACACCCATGGTCTTTCACTCTCATGTGTATCTAGGTTTTCTCCCATCGTTCCTAATTTACTCATCACTAGTGTCTGTTTTGGTAGTAGTTCAAAAAATACTAGATAAGAAATCATTATTCACATGATTCATGGTGAAACAGATAGATATCTCATATCAATGTTTGAATCGATCATGGGATTGATCTGTAATGATGGGGATGATAGATCAGAACCAAACCGGGTAAGTACATTCATGTTTTCGTTCATGTGATGCCAATAAGGCATGACAAAAGATGAATCCCATGTGAATCATGTTGCTAGAATCAGGTGAGAGGTGACAGTGAGGCTTGGTTGGGCCAGAACCATGATATTGGGGTGATATCGGTATAGAAACTAGAGGTGTTTAATGTGTCCTCACACCCAGAGGAGGAACCTTAGATTCAATAATGCTCTGGGACACACAGCATAAAATCTTGGAAGAAAAGTCATGTTGAACCCCCAGAGTTGTGGCTAGGGTTTTCGTGGAGAGTTAAGGATCACAGTCCTCATGATCCCTACCACATCTCGTGTTACCCCTGGCTAGATAACACGACATGTATATGGTGTATAGACCTATAAATATGAGTTTATTTACACACCATGGGGTTCGTTCCACACCTCTTTTACACCATGGCAGGCATCTCAACATGTACAGGGGTAGATACACTGGAGACCATGTGACCACATTCACCATGTGTGGTGGGTTACACATTGTGTACTTAGACACATAAATGGAAACATACACGGACATGGACCATGGAACTGGTCATGATATATGGGTGGACTTTTTATTAAAGGTACGCACTGTGTAATTCTTATACATACTGTGTTCTTATGCAAAGAAGTCTTGGATCCCTTTTCCTCTAATGCATGGAAAAGTTGAATTAGGGTATGTTCCCTTGATCCTTTCCCTAAGGGTTGTTATCAAATCACATCTTGTTCATAGGAAAGTGATCCCCCCATGTAACTTCTTTATCAGATAGAGGTTTTTGGAATTATTTTATGAGTCCTCAAGTGAGATCCTTTATCATCACCATTTTACATTGGTCGGGTTCTTGGTATGATCTTGACTAACACAATATGGGCATAGATACTTTAATTAGATGGTTAATCCATATTAGGTTGTTGGTATACGCCCTGTCCTTGGGTGTGATCAAAATATGTGTATAAATTCCTTTAGACATCAAATGTGTACTTCTTATAGTGATACCACACATTCTTGACATCTCAGATGGACACCATTAGTGTTATCTAAATAATGGAGAGTATTCTCCTGAATGAGTTTTCTATGGAACCATAGAGTAGGGATCTTAGGTTGGTTTAATAGTTGTGACCTTACATTGATATTTTGTGTCTATTATGAGTATATCTAGATGTTCATGTTACATATTTCATTCACAAATAACTATGATTAGATTACTTTTATTCTTGATGCTATATGCTAGGTGATTTCAGGGTGTCTTAATGGGTACTATTATACTCAACCTTACTTGGGATTTTCCCACACATGTTGTGTCTTATGAATATTACCTGCATTTTAATGGAATACAAGAGGGACCAAGACTTGGTGGATATTTCTGAGCTAGATAGACTGAGGTTTTTTCTGGTGATGAATTGACAATAGTCCCTCCTTACATTACAAGTTGGACTTGTTTTTAGTTTCTTTTGGTGGGATTGAATTGGGATATTTTTTTCATTACTTTCTTAACATAATCTTATGGTGAGATTTTAGGTATAAAATTACATAGTTATTTGTTGTTTTATATTTCATCATTGTATGTGATTGGATATGTGTGCATGTGTATAAGTATATTAAGGTAAGGCCTCCCATGTCTGTGATATGACTACTCAGTCTTTCTTGTCAGCCCATAGACTATTAGTGGCGGGCTTCGAGTAGTTACAAATCAGGCCTCATTGGGGAAGGTTGTGACACAAGGAATAGATATTATACAATTTATATTCCCAAATCAAAGGTATTAAGGTATATGAGAAGTTTTTCTCTAGTGGAATGGCTAAATACTATCCAAATTTTATTACCCATTGCAATGAAAATAGGATTCAAGGTGTACTAAATGGATGTTAAATCACTATTTCTTAATTAAAATCTTGAATAAAAGGTTTAAATTAAGAAATTGGATGGATTTATTATTAATTCTAATGAAAAAAAGGTGTTTCAGTTGAAGAATACATTTTGTGGGATAAAGGAAGCCCTAAGATCATAGCATTCAGACATTGATCAATACTTTAAAATGATTGAATTCCAATGATGATGAGTTAAACATATTTTTATATTAAAAATGATAATTATAAATAGTTCATGGGACTCATTTATGTTAATGACATAATATTCAAAAGAGTGAATGAATATTGATGCAAGTATTTTATTGAATTTTTGAGGTGCAAGTTTGGGATGTCTTTTATTTGTGAGTTAACATTGTTCCTCGGTTTATAAGTGATATAAGAAATGTATGGAACTTTTATTCTAAAAAATATATACCAAGGAGGTAATAAAAATATTTTTAATGGAATATTCCAAGGAAATTAGTACAGAAGAATCCACCCAGATCAAGTTGGAAAGGGATGGTAATGAAAAAGAGGTCAATATGACCTAACATGGAAAAATAATTATGATACTATTATGCTCAACTACTATTCAACCTAGTATTATGTTTTCTAATTATCTAGTTTCATGGTACAAAATAAACCACAAATAATTCAACTTGAAAAAATTAAAAAGAATACTATAATGTGTCAAATACATGGTAAATTTTGAACTTTTCTCAATACAAATTCCTAGTACGATCTTTTTGGATTTATGGATGTGGATTGGGATTCTTCATAAAATTATCTCAAGTATACATCATTTGGTGCATTATTTCTTATAGGATTACTAAATTCTTTTTCTAAGAAAGTAACAATATTACATTTCATTGAGAACTATGGAAGTTTATTATATTTTGACTACTCAAGCATGTTCTCTATTTATATCTATGAATAAATGGATTTATTATATCATACCTGATATAAAATCTCATATTTCAATCAATTGTGATAAATTGAGTTCTATTAATCTTAGAAAATAATATTGTCCATCACTCAAGGAAAAATCATATCAAGATAAATTACAATTTCATCACGAAGAAGGGTAAACAATGTGATGTTCTCAAAGATTTTCATTTGGGATACTAAAGTGAATGAATTTTTATATTGGTTGTATTATTTTATTAATGATCAAATGATCATTTTTGTTAATTATCATGTCAATATGTAAGTTGGAGTATTGGGTGACAGAGGAATTATCCACCTAATAAAGAAGATGATGTTGATGCCCATATTTTGATAGGTAAATAATTATGAAGAGATATTTTCTTTGAATGCCTGGGTAGATAGATTCAGGATAATAGTTACTAAATCAGATTATTGTTTATTATTGTCTACATGTAAACATGAAAAGTTTTAAAGATGATATTTGTGTACTGTCTATAACATTTTACAAATATTAGAGTATATTAGAGTGAATCTACCTGCCAAATTGGTTACTGAATAACTTATAAATTTATGGGAAAATTTGTTTTCTAATTCAATTAAATTTTTTGAATAATAACAAGATAATGTTATGGATAAAGAATCATATTTTTAACTAGAATTAAGGTTGTTTTATTTAGTATAAAAATAACGTAGATGAAGGATGGAAGGGAATGAGTATGAAGATTGAATATTGAGGTTATGGTAATGTATTGAAGTACTCATATTTGAGTATTTGAAGGATAAAAATACCTTATAAGTATGACAAAGTGGTTTTGAATTATTTTGATAATTACCATAATTATTTGAAGCTTCCTTGAGGTAATTTGATGTGGTTTAGATAGATATGAGTTGATTTTAACATGTTTTCAATTGATTAAAAGAATTATAGAAATTATTTTTGGGACTAAAAAATAGATAAGTATTAAAATATTCATAAGGTTCGTTATAGATTTCATAATGTTTTCTAAGGGGTGAAAAATGGAAAAGGAAAAATTTTGTAAGGTCTATAATTGAAGAAATTATAAGGTTTTCTAGAATTCACACGGTTTAATTATTCATAAGGTTCTTGAAATTCAAAAGTTTCACGTTGCAAACCCCATGAAAATATTGGAAATTTTAAGGTTAAGTGGCATATCTTCTACAATATTCTAATATATTAAAATAAAAACATTGTTTCATAGTGTATGATACAAACAACACCGAGACAAAAAGAATAATGAAATATTACTATTCTAATATGATAGTTATATCCTAGCCCTCAAATTTCCTTGTATATATAGGATTAACAAAGTTGTGAGATATATGTAATGTCCATACTCAATAAATTTTTTATTGATTCTTATGAATCAAGCACTAAATTTTTATTAAATTTATTTTACTCTTCAAAAACTTGTTTTCATCAAAATTGGTTTTTATTTATCTTTTATGAGTAAATAATTTTAATTATTTTATTGAAATTTTAGAAATTTTATTTTAAAAAAATATATAATTTATTAACTAATTTTTTAAAACAACCATTTTCATTTCTTTGAAAAGTATCATTATGATATAAAAATAATATAAATGTAACATAAGTATTATTTAATTAGATATAAAATAATTAAATTCATTTTAAACGCCTTTTATATTATTTTTATAAAAATAAATTTTTGGGCTTAAAACACGTTTTTCAAAAAACTATTTTTTCATTTTGTTTTATGCATGTATATTAAAAGTCATTTTTATAACTTATAGAAATTGAATATTGAGAAATTGATTCCATAATTTGAATCATGGGGTCTGATTTTGGTAAATGGGTTCCTTAAATTATTGTACATTATAAATAGTAACTTTAGTGGTTTTTATTGTCATGGTAAAGGGTAAATCTGGTAATTTTAGGTTAAAAATGTTATTATAAGAACTCAAAATGACCGTAAAACTTTTATTAATTTAATTATTTGAGTATATATAGTACATAATCATCTTAAATTATAATATATGGCTTTTTTATACTTTTCCCGGATTTTTACCCTTTATATAATTTTATATAAAGAATGGTTTAAAATTTCATTCTATTTATTTATTGTCATTAAATTTTTTACATATGGAAAAACGGATGATACATTCAGTTATAAGTATTAATTTTAAAAATTAATATTTTATTTTCATCATCTTAGTTTTTTACTTTTTTACTAATGAAATAATTACCTGGAATTATTATGAAACACAGACAAAGTGCTTCTCCACGTAGTAAAAAATAAATAAAATGATTTCAATAAATTAAAAAAATACTATTTGAGTGATATTTTGTGTTACAATATTTTTTATAGATAAAAATGACATATTATATATTTTTTGATTAATTTTTCATGAATTTAATTGTTTTATTGTAGTTTTAATAGTCAATATAAATGAATAGTCCTAAAATATACATTAAAAGTATTATAGAATAAATTATATTTCATTAAATGATTTAAAAGTTCTAAAAATATTATCTTTTTTTCACATGACTAAGATATGGTTTATAAAATCAAACATGCTACATTTATGGTCCACTTTTTAGTTTATATTAATTATATTAACCCATTAATTGCTAAAAACATCGATTTTGTGGTAATTATCAAAATATTTAATAAAAGAATTAAAAAATGATAATAGTTAAAATGAAATCCAACTTGTAAAAATTTAACTTTATGAGAGTATTTATATTTATCCTAATATCAAATTATAATTTTTTCAGTTTGGAGCTATATGGACAACGAAAGTATTTTATATTAATTTAAAATTTTAGGAAATTACGAAAATACCTATCCCCTCTCTTATAAAAGGGAACCTATTATTCTCATTTCTTCACACTTAAAACCCATTTTTTATGAAATTCCCACAAAAACCACTTCTTTAGATAACATAATCTTACTAGAGCCCTTATTTATGGTATAATACCAACCTTAGAGGTCTTATGGTGTAAAAAAATGAGGTTTCCTGAAAAAGAGGTATAGTTATTAACCAGTCATTTTTGTTTTATTTCTTCTTCTAGCTCATTAAAATCATTTTAAAACATTATAAAATAATAAAAATTATATTCAATATAATTTTTTTTTTATTTTAATATCATTTCCTATATAAATCTCCTCTTCTATCAAATAGGAAACAAAAAAATCATTCGTGTGTATAGAGAACTACTACCAAATGAACTGCTGTAATTTATTTTCTATCATTGTCTCTCACAGATGATTTTAATGATGGATTTAATGTATATATATGATATTAAGGACATATTTATCATTGTTTATAATTAATATATCATCCAATTTATTACCATTACATTCATTAAAAAATGATACCAATGTTCGTACTTATGTGTGGACTGTCATCTCCATAAATAGATGCGACTCATTTTTCATCACCACATCACATTGATGATATATGTAAGTATTTTTAAGGATAGAATATATTATTTATGATATAATTATAATTATTTAATTATAAAACAATACTTAACTTCTTTCCATAATTATCATTGAATAATGAAAATGTTACTCATTCGTACGAACGACCTACTATCTCCATGATTGTAACATAGTTCATTTATCATAACTATAACTAAATATTGGTTTTAGAATTATAATTTATTTATAGAAATGATAATAATTTCATGAATATTATTACTTATACGATGTAATAATTACATTTTTAACCATAGTTAACCTATTGAAGTAATGTTGGACATAGAAGCCGAATATCATAAAAACATTTGTTGTGAACATAATTGATTAAGTAATTGAATATAACTTGGTAAGAAATAAAATAATATTATTTATAAATATATTTTTTTAATAAATTAAATAATTAACACATGTTTACTATTTTTTTACATAAATAATTTATGTGATTATTTGGACTTTGGGTGAGGGATTTAGTCTTTATTTCCATTCATTGAGACATATTTTAACATTATACACCTAATTTATCTTATTTGGGGTATATACTACTATTATACAAGTAATATAATTACTCCTTCATTATTAATGGTATTTTAAGTTTGAATTTAAATTATTTAATCTAAGTATATTTTAATTTAAAGATACCTAGTGGTAAGTGTTTCATAACTCAATTTTCTTTTATTAAGTAATATCGTTTATTCATTGATTATATTATGCTATGATTATATGATAACTGGTATTGTATGATTTAATTTTTATTTCCACTTTTTTTTGAATTTACATTTTTTTCCCATAATAACTCCATTAATCAACTCTCAGTTAAATTATATGATCTTTTCAATGTTTATTTATCTCAAATTACATTTCCATGGGACATATTTTTATGATGTGTCCTTATCTTATTTTATGAGATTTCTCTACTTACCCTTTTATATCTTGAATCCTCATATTTTTAAGATATATAAGGTTTATTTTTTCATTATCCTTTCATAGGGATTATTATTAAAAATTTACCAAAGAGGCAATGGCTTAATGTTATAATTTCCTTTCTTTTTAGGATTATTTATGTTTAAGGTTTATTTGGGTAAAATCATATGGTATTATTTTCTTGAAAAATATTTATTTTATTATCCTCTATTTATTATTTTTTTATATTTAGTTTGCATTTCATCCCTCATTTTTTAAATAAACATTAAGAAAGTTATTCTTAAAAGTTATTGATTTTGTATCTTTTTTATATTGAGAATTATTCACTTCTATATCCATGTTTTCTTAAAACATTTCTTAAAATGTTCTTTTATAAAAATAAATGTTTTCCAAAATATATTTTACATAATATTTCACCTTCTTTCAAAAGTTTTTAAAAGTTAATTTTCTTAAAGTTTTCCAAATGGGACACTTTAGACTCTATTAAAAAATTTGAAATGAATAATTATTTTTAATATTTAGAAAAATAATTTACCACTCCAGTATTGAGACTATTATTTTATTTTAATATTACATTATAATTTTCCAAGGTTAATTCCAAATAAAATTATTTTCAAAATATTTTATGAATTTTTTGTTTTTAAAAAGATATTTTCTAAGGGAAATGGTAATTTTTCTCAAAATGTATTTTAATGGTCTTTTAATAGAATCTTTATTCATCAATTCCAACAACTAATGATGTTGCTTATACTTCACCGGGGATTTTTTTAATGATACCATACTCATTATTTCAATGGATTTATTATGATTGTTTCAAAAATATTGGCATTGAACCCATTTTTTCCACATGTTAATCAAGTTATGAAGTATTAATGGATGTTTCTATGAGTTTTATAATAAAATAAAAGCTCAATGTATATTATTTATATTACAGTTATTGGGTATTTTTTATGATGATGGTTGGTTCAATTATAATCCAAATACTGGTGGTTCCATTATAATCTAATGAAGAGTGGTTATTCTATAACAAAGGACAGATGGTTTTGTGATATCCCTCTAATTAATTGGGAATGGATTTTGATTGTATAGTTATTCTAATTGTAAGAGTGATTTTAAGTGTGATATTGAAATGATGTACTAAGTAACTTACGTGTTTTATTTATTATTTTTATGGGTTTTTAATAAAATATTATGATTTCAAAAGATTATATAATGAGTTTATGCATAAATAAAAGTATTTTCTATATCTTACGGGAGATATGATATGGGTTTATAATGATTCTATTGATCAATATTGACATCATATGGATCGTTATTATGGATTCCAATGAATATTTCCTTTATTAAACCTTCATGCCATTATTTTTTATTGATGATTTATGTGTTGATTTATAACAACCCAGGCTTATCAAACATGGATATTACATCATTTTTTATGAATATAAACTACATTAGACAAACACCAACTTGCGGACCATAATAATTTAGTTCCTTTGGAAACATGAAACATACTCTACTTAATTTGGTGAAGGGTCTTCAATTTATCCCAAAAATATCTTACACTTTGGTACTCTTTATAAACATTCACTATATAAAACCTTTATTTAGAACCTGGGATAGGAAATTTGATAAAGCGTATGTTTAGATGCTCAGTAAGGGTAAACTCAAGAGATTCCAATATATAATAATGTTAAATCATTAGATAAGAATAATGGTAAATAATAATTAACATAACTTTAAAATTTCACACCCAACCTATTATAGACAACAAACATGAGCCATGGCATAAAGATTGGTAGTTCATAAGACATTAATCTTAGGGGAATCAAAGAAAATAATCCATTAGAGTATTATAATGGCATAATATATAGATTTGTGTCATACACATAAGAATTGAGAATCTTATATCAAGGATACCCACCAAGACATTCATAACATGTTAGGCTTGGGATAACAACCCATCTATCGAATTTGATCCTAGGATGACCTCTCATGTATCATATTTTAGGATTGGGATAACCACCCAGGTAGCCTTCTTTTTTGGCATGGGATAACCACTCTTGTACCCTTATTTTCTGTCATGGGATATACATTTGTGTATCCTTTGATATTATAGAACATTTATAATTTCCCAATGAATTGGATGGAGATATAGGTCACACATATCACATTATGAAAACCATACACATGTGTGCAATAAGATCACAAAGAAGTCATCATATAATAAATTATGAATTAAAATGGCCTTCATAAACATTTCATAATATCATAACCTATTGAAAATAGATATCTTTTATAATAATTTTATCATTTCATCATAGAAAAACCTGTAAATAAGAATCATGTTTCCTAATAATTCTATTGTGGTATAACCCATGGAAGAGAGGCAAGATTCATATACATTTTTTCATAAAAACACATTTATAAAAGGATTAAGAATGATATCCTTGGTTCATATCCCTATAAAATCATAGGTAACATCAACAAATATCATCTTACTTGGAAAATAATTTTGAAAGATTACTTGGGAAATTTTTTGAGTAAAATATAATTTATTTGAAATTAAATTTTTTAAATATAAATCATTTTAGAAATACATTTATTTGAAAATAACCGTGAAAACATTTAAATAAATATTTAAAAATCATTTAAAAAATTTCATGGTAAAAATATACTTTCTGATTAAAAAATAATTATTAAAACATAAATCATATTTCTAAACCTTTTCTATTTAAAAATATTTATTTAAAATATTTAAATTTACAATATATTAAGTTAAAAATTATCTATGAAAATAGGCTTCAAAACTTGTAAATGAATTTTGAAATCATTTATAAATCATGAAATAATGAAATACTTTTCATGTCGTGCATGTTGGAAACAAAGATTCTTTTTATATTTTTTATAAAATCAAAACATTCATTTTTTGTAAAATTATATCAAGGTTCCTTTTAAAACATTTTAAAAAAATTATTTTCAAAATCATTTAAAAAATTATGAAAATATTTTAAGAAAACATGTTTTTAGAAGAAAACGGATTTCCAACTAAAGAGAGACATAAATTTGGATTTTCTTAAAAATATTTTTTATGTATTTTAAGTACCAAAGAGTGGTAAAATGGTTCTATTACATGAAAATTTCATGACTTACCATACGATAAAAAGATTCTTGAGTTTCTTGAGAGACGGATCAGAATATTTTATCATCAAAAACATAATCATAAATAATTCTTATAAATGACGAGATTGTATCACAGGAATCTTACCACTTTGGTAAATTTATATAGTACTCCCCATAAAGAATAAGATTAAATTAAAATTATAATATCTTGGAAATAAAATGATTCATGATATTTCGTGTAAAAGGGTAAGTATATATACCTCATAAAAGAGGATTGATGTATAACCTTACATAAGTCTTGAAGAAGGCAAATTATGAGAAAAGAATCCATTACCTCATTAAAAACATTGAAACTGTAAACCCCATGAAAGCGACATCCTAAATTGGATATGTAAATACCAATAGTTTTCAAGATAATAATCCTAAAATACATTCATGGGTAGTATAAACACCACATGAAGGAAACATGTGCTATAAATATAATTTCTCTCATAGAAAATAAAAGTCAGATTAAAATCCACTAATGGAAAAAAGGTTATACCCATGGTTTGGAAACATTGTTATATCCCCCAAAATAGTTGGTAAACACTATACCAACATTTTGGGTGACCATGGGGTTATTATATGTTTTTATTGACCTATACCATTGGTTTTACCAAATCGTTGTTATATAATACCTATACTAATGGTTTGAGAACCATTGGTATGATTAATTTAAAAGGAATGACCTATACCAATAGTTTGGTCAAACTTTTGGTATAGAATATGCATACAAAAGGTTTTAGAACCATTGTTATAGGTAATTTTAAAGTAGATTCCTATAACAATATTTTAGTCAAACCACTGGTATAGGTGCTCTATGAAAAAAATCTAACACTGGGTATTGATCTCACAACCTCATACTCATTTTTCAATGACTTTACCACAATCCTATAACATTTTATATGTTCACACACACACACATAAATATTTGTGTGTGTGTGTGTGTAAAATTAAAACGAATTATTTATTATTATTATTTTTGTTGTTGTTGTTATGGATTAATAATGACACCACTTATACCAACATTTTCCCAAAACCATTGGTATGGGTTTCTAGAAAATTTACCTATACAAATAGTTTTGGTCAAATCCTTTCTATAGATCCTCTATTTAATGTTATCAAATGCTTATTATTGATCCCAAAACCTCCAACTTATATTCCAATGACTACCACTATCCTGTAATATCTTATATGTAAATATATATATATATATATGTATGTATAAAAAAATTAAATTTATTTATTTATTTATTTATTATTATTATTATGAATAAATAATGGAACCACCTATTGAAATTTGTTCCTAATCAATTGGTACTGGAGCCTATAAAAGTTACTTATATTAACATTTTTTTCCAAATTATTGGTATTGGTCCTATATTGAAAAAAGTCAAGAACCGTGTATTGATCCCATAACCTCCTGATTATATTGAAATGAATATACCACAATACTAAAACATATTATATGTTCTTATATATATATCTGTGTGTGTGTGTGTGTAAAACATAAAATAAAATTATTTATTATTATTATTATTATGCACAAATAATGGCACCACCTATACCAATGGTTTGACCAAACCATTGGGAAAGGGGACATATACTAATAGTTTTCCCTAATCATTGGTATAGGTGTCCAAAAATATTATATATACTAATTTTTTTACCAAACCATTCGTATAGTTATCTAGTAAAATTATATATACCAATGGTTTGGTTAAACCATTCGTATAGGTAGCCAAAAAAATTATTTGTACCAATGGTTTGGCCAAACCATTGGAATAGGTATCCATGAAAATTACCTATACCAAAGATTTGGTAAAAACATTGGCATAGGTTTTTATATACATAACAATTTCAATGTTTCTATGTAACCATTGGTACATGGTGTTTATACAAATGGTTCTTCAAACCGCTGGTATTGAACTGTTGGTATAGGTAATATTTCTATTAGTGATCTATTATTGTAAGTCTCGACTCCCTTGGTGTTCATTGGGCCCTCCAATATAAAAAATGTAAGTTTATTATACATATATTACATGTTAAAATTTATTTATATAAGGTTATATATGAGTTACTTATGTCCTTTTATTAGATATTAATTAATAATTTCATGTTGGGGTTATGTTTCAGGTAATAACCACATTGTTTATCATATATGTCTAGACTTGTTATTTTTTACCTCTTACCTTGATAATGGTTCGATCACATAAAGAATAATAATGATGACATAATTATCACATTTATACATCAACTATACTTTTAAAATTAATAATTAAAGAAGTTTTTGATAAATGTTGTTTGTTATGATCATGGAGATTATAGGTCGTACATACGTAAGAGTAACGTTTCAATTTTTCAATGATTATTATAGAAAGTAGGTAAGTAATATATTATGTTTAAAGAATGATAAAAATATCATAAATACTATATTTCTCTTTAAATATACTTATACATATTATACATGAGATGTGATGATTAAAAGAGATCCATATCTCTCTGTAAATCCGGTAGTCCACACATACACAAACGACGTTATCATTATTCGGTGAGTGAAAATATATGAAATAAAATGATATATTACCATTAAATTATGATAAATATTTAATGAAAATCATAATTTTTTCATTTATATCACATTTACGTATCCCAATTATCTTCCATGTAAATCATTAGTGAAAAATGAATTACATCACTTTGTGAGGTAGTAGTTCGCATATACATGAGTGAGATTTTCATATTCTAAAAAAATATAAAGTATGAATGTATATGTTATAAAATAATTCAATAAGAATAATAATATTGTAAATATGATACATAAATAATAAATCCATCATTATATCCAACCTTGAGAGGTGGAAATGGAAAAAATAATGTCATCGGTTCGCGAGGTGGTAGTTTACCGTAGACACAAAAAAATGATTTCATAACCTATTTGATGGATGTGGTGAAGGTTTTAGGTCAATAAATTAACATAAAAACATATCATTATCTATAAGATAATAAGGTTATTATATTATCATGGTATTATAAAAATTTATGGATGTGTTTGGAGAAATAAAAAAAGGTTTGTTGATGGACGTTACCACTTCTTTGTGTATCCTCATTTGGTTTTCACCAAAATCCTTCCTAAGCTGGATTTGTGTCCAAAATAAGGCTTCTTGGGTGAGGTGATGGAATTTTTGAAGTTATATTTTAATTTACTATCTGAACCAAATGGGTTTGAATGTGTGAAGAGTAGAGGATATGGGTGGCCTCTTATAAGTGGGGGAGAGGCCACATTTGGAATTTGTTAAAAAGAATCTAGTGTTCCCAAAATTTTCTTATGAAAAAATGGTCTAAAATGGGAAATTATGGAACCTTATAGGTTTAATGGTCTAAATATTCCAATTAAATATTTTTTATACAAGTGTATTGTTCATTTTTTCCCTAATATTTTTAGCTTAACCCACGATAAAACCATTTTTACAATAACTGCGGTAATTAATTTTAACTATTTACACTATTCAATTTGGTAAAAAATTGATTTGACCTTACTAGAAATTATAAATTATGATGATTAAAAATATGGACTTCATTTTCCAAAATTCAATTTACATAATTTAAAAAATAATAATTTAAAATTAATCCCACAAACACGATAAGAAAGCATGTTTTTAAAAAGAAAGTGTTCAAAAGTTTATAAAGATTTTATATAAATATTTAATATGAAAGTTATTAAAATGAAATTAATTGTTTTAATTGATATAAACTTAAAATAATATTTCTTTAAAACATATCAAAATATAAAATAACATTATAAAATTTTAAAATGAAAATACAGTTTTCAATTAAAATTCGGTATTATTTACTATTTATCAAAATAAAAATCCTTTCAAAGAAAACCCAAGAATTAATCCTAAGATAATTTTGACATGATTATTTAAAAAATAATATTTTTTAACCAATTCATGTTCTATATTTTCAAAAATTATATTTATTAATGTTCACAAAAATAAATAAAATAACAGTTTTTGAGAAAATAGTAATTTCAAAACATATAAAGACTTTATTGAAAAATTAAATATTCTTATATCAATATGTTTTATTTATATAAACACATTATACATAATATTTAAAAATTATTTATTACTATTTGTACCTCTATGTTTAATGTCTAGTTAATAATTGTCACATTTCGATAATATTAATAATATATCATGGTTTTGTCAAAACTCGGTATTGTGTGTCATGCAAGCTAACTCAGTGGAGTGTCTAGAGCTAGCTTAAATTGGTGTTGTGTGTAGTGAAATCTATAAAGTAAATTTAATTTATTTTGAGTTTTCTTTTTTTTAAAACTTTATTTTCATGATCTATAATCTCCATCAGTTGTTCCTCAAAATAAATATCATAATATGATGGTTCGACCTCTGACTTATGTGCAAGTGATAGACTAGGTATGTAATTTATCTTGATAGATACACTAAACACATTGTGGGCCTAATAAGGTTTCGGTTTAAGATTCAAGCTAAAATAGATTTTCTGGATATGATAAATTATTTTAATGGGTCTGATATTCCTAGGGATTAGTTTTCCCTTCTTTATTTCATAAGAAAATTCATAGAAGGTCCTTGTCACCAAATTAAAATTCTAGATCACAGCCATGATTATCATCATATAAATTAATTCAACTTTGATTAATCCTTACATGTTTCTAAATGGACCAAACCTTCTCTTCCATATCATCATCTTGTTAAAGTCCCAATAGATTTCTTTCTATAACTTCATTCCAATACTATGGAGTAATACACTTCCTTCTATAAAGGGACTAATGAGGAGCTATCTAACTCATCAAGGGAAATATATCATTGTAAGAAAACTCAACTTGATGAAGGTGTGATCCCTACCTCATTTGAAACCCATAGGATACGATTTTATATTATCCTTTAGGGTTTGAATTATTCTCTCAAACTAACCATCTTTCTAAGAATGATGTGCAGTGATAAAACTCATTTTTTTAGTTGGATCTTAATGAAGATTTCACCAAAACATTTAGGTGAAATTTATATTTTGATAAAATGCAATTAAAAGTGGTACTTCATCAATACTTAACACTTCTTGAATTTATATTCTAGAAAGAGGATGCTAAGAGATATATTCTCTGATAGCAATGTAGTGTGATGAATTTATAAGGTGGTCGACTATAACCAGTAATTATATGAACGTCTATAATTATATAAACCCTAAAGGTTACCGGTAATCATAAGTCCACAAACATTAAATTCATTCCTCCTCAAATAACTATATAAAACCAAAGCATTTTATTTCCATTAATATATCTTAAAATATCATTAATATTGATAAACTCCCCTCACATAAAACCCAAAATAGGGTTTCAATGACTTTGAACTTATGATCAACCTTAAACTCATAAACTCTTGATGGTATAAATCACTCTTATGTGAATATTACCTTGAGACATATACGCTTCCAAATGATAATTCACCCTTTATTCCTTAAATACATGCTTATCTTTTATAAAAACATTTCTATTAGAAGATTGGGTTCAAAATTGTACTAATATAATATCAAAACTAATTTCTTTGTCCCAAAATTCATGTAGATGTAGATAATAACATGAATTTTCACTAAATTATGAACAATAAAATTTTCATAGGGCTCGTTTATATGAAATCAAACAAGAAATTCCCAACTAAGTAAAAAAGGATTCATGTGTCCGGTTTCATTATAGATTTTTGGCACTGGTCACTATTATTAACCCTTATATTTGGTAAATTATTATAATAATTCACAAACTCCTTGAAATTGAAACACTAAAGTGAGTGAGGTGTATTTTTTGTAGATTATCATTTTTTTATCATTATCAAAAAAATTCCCATCACATCAACATTGATCCTTCTAATGATATTTCTTTCCATAATTAAAACTTTTAAGAGTACAATTAAATAAATATATCCATGTTTCATCCCACAATTTGTGCATAAACAAAATATCATATTATTCTCTATGTGTTTTATATATTTTCTATTGAATTCCATTTTTATATTCTTATCAAAACAATGAGATTGACATATAACTCTAACCACCATTTCCACCTTGATAGAATGTCAATCAATATTATCAAATGTAATAAATTCTATTATAAATAATAACCTTATAAGACTTTATTTTATTCCACCAAAAAACAAGAAAACTCTCTTTCAAGTTAGATAAGGATACCACAAGCATACAATTCAAGTCTTCTAAAAGTTTTCTTATTATTACCAATGGATTCATCATTCTTTTTCTTGAGATCAAGGAATTCCTTCTCTATCTATGTACCAATAATATGATAAAAGTTCTTTTTCAAAGGTAAGTTATTTAAATCAACCCTTTATATGGAGTCACTTTCATATTGTTTCATCGTATTCATGATAATATTCTTCCACTGATCTATGTCACCTTTAAAGTGGTCGATAGAAAAAAGGAATTTCATATTCTCTAAACACTGGAGGATAGAAAATATCTTCCAGTGGTACTGATACATTTCTCAAAAATAGTTGATCAAAATACCCACTACATGAATTTGATGTTTCCTTATAAATGAATCAATAAAATGTTATTCCCTCCTTTATTCATTTTTAATACCGGTATAGATCATATATTGAGAAAGTTGTGTGAGCATAGCCATTATATTTTTTATTCAATCTCCCCTAACATTTGGGTTCTCAAGAGGACAAACATTATATTTTCCTTTACACTCTGTATTAACATGGTTCCTTCAATTTCCATCCATTGACTAAAACCAAAATCATAGTGTGAGAAACACTAATCATATTGTAGATCCACCTAATCATGAGAAATAACTTATAAGATTTCTAGATCATGACACCTTATTTAATATGTGAAATATTTGGTTTATCCCACGTCATTCATAATAATAATATATTTAAATCAGTCATTACGGTTTATAAAGAGTTTTGAAAATTTTCAATGCATATCACTCGGAGAGTCAAACCAGATTTGAAGAAAATCTTGTTTTCATTTTCTAAGTGATGATCGAGTCTAGATCAATGCACTTTTTTCAGGGTTATTACCCCTAGGTACCTCTATGCTAGATCCAAATACACTTATAATATATTGACATGGATTTAAGTACTCGGAAACCACTCATTCTATACTTTAAAAAAATTACCTAAAATTTTCCTGAACTTTGACTCGTTGTTAGACTTATCCTTAGATACATACCTAGATATACCTTATAAATATCACAAGGGAACTCACTAAAGTTTTATTATCTTAGTTACCAAAGGATAACTAAGCCTTTAATTTTATACCAACTATAATGACCTAGGCTTATCATACATGGATATTAATTGATTTTTTATGAATATTCATTACATTACACCAACACATGCCAAAATACTGTAATAGTTTAGTGACGTTGTAAACATGGAACACAATTTTCTTAATTTGGAGAAATATGTTCAATGCCACCAAAAATGATCTTTCCCTTTAATACTCCTTGTAAATATACCAAACATAAAACCATTCTTGATAACCTAGTAAAGGAAACAGAAGAAAATATGATATCATATTCTTAGTAAGGGTAAATATAGGATATACAATTCTATGATCATATGAAATCATAAGATCATAATAATGGTAAAAATTAATGAAAATAAAGTATGAGGTTAATACCAAACCTATCATATATCATACAAATGAGTTGTGGCATGGATATTGGTTTTTCATAATACATAAATCATAAGGGAATTAAAGAACATTATTCATGGGATCATAACATTGGAATAAGACATAGATTTGTGACATGCATATAATCATAGATAATCCTATGTCATTTCTACCAACCAAGACATTAATAACATGTTAGTCTCGGGCTAACCACTTGTGTACCTACTACGGTCTTCAGATGACCTCCCATGTACCCTCTATTATGACTGGGATAACCACCTATGAACCCTCTTTTTCAAGATTAGGATAACTACCAGTGTATCATCCTTTTTTGAACTTGGAATAACCTCCCATGTATCCTATAATATCATAGAATATTTATTATTACTCAATTATTTGGAGGGAAATATAGGTCTCACCATTCACATAATGAAAATCGTACACATGTGTGCCAAAATATAATAAAACATGCTTCATATAATAACCCATAAAATAAAATTTGTTTCATAAAAATTTTCATGTATCATAACCTAGGGAAAAGAGATAGGTTTTATAATATTTTTGTTATTTCATAAAATCATAACCTATAAAAAAGAATTAGGTGTCATGTGAATTTTATCCCGATATAACATGTGTAAGAGATATGAGTATCATAAACATTTTTTTTCATAATAAAACATTCATACAAATAATAATAATGGTGTCATTGGTTCATATCACCAGTAAATCATAGGTAACAATTACATATTCCATTTAGATGGAAATATTTTTTGAATGATTACTTGGGACATTTCTTAAGGAAAATATCATTTATTTGAAAATGATCTTTTAAAGCATAAAAAATTTTAAATTTTTTTTATTTATAATAACTATATAATATTATAAAATTATCTTTAAATATTATATAAATATTTCTTGAGAAAAATATCCTTTCTACTTAGAAAAAAATCATTTTAAAAAAATAATTTTCAAAATCCATTTCATTTTGAAATAATTTATTTAAAATATATAAATTTCATAAATATTGAGGAAAATATTTTCTTTGAAAAGAGTTTAAAAAACATATAATGGAAGCTTCAAATCATTTAGTGGTCATGACAGTGAGGAATGACTTTAATGTCATGCATGTTAAAAATAACAACATTTTTCATCTTTTTAGCCAAATAAAAATGGGAATTATTTGGAAAAAAATGAAGATCCCTTTTTAAAAAATTTGAAAAATATTTCTTTAAAAAATCATTAAATAAAATTTTGAAACATTTTAAGAATATATGGTTTTGGAAGAAAATGGATTTCTGATCAAGGAAAGACATATAGTTGATTTTTCTTCAAAACATTTTCTCAATTATTTTAAGTACCAAAGAGTGGGAAATAGTAATATTACCTAAAAATATCATTAATAACCATATTAGAAGAAAATTCATGATATTATTGGGATATGTATCAAAATAGTATATCATCATAAACGTAATCATAAAAAATCTCGATAAACAATAATATTAGAGCGTAAGACTTTTACCACTTTGGTAATATTGAATCATAATCCCTATGAAAGAATAAAATTAAATGAAACATATAATGTCACTAAAATTAGTATTTTATGGATATAATATATAAAATGGGAATTATATACACCTCAGAAAATAATTTTAGATTATAACATAACATTCATCTCAATGAACGAAAATTGTGATAAAAATATCTTACCCCATTGATAAAATTAAAACCATAAACCCCATGAAAGGGATATACTCAAATGGATATGTAACTACAAATATTTTTAAGATAATAATCATTAAATAAATTTATGGTCAGTATATACAACATATAAAAGAAAAATTTTGGGGATATGGAATTTGTCTCACAAAAAATAAAAGTGAGGTGAAAATCCATTACAGTAAGTCTTGACATCATTTTTACTTGTTTAATCCTTATATATATTAAATAAAATCCAATTATAAATATTTTAAAAAATAGAGATTATTTATATCCTAACATATATGATTTAATTATATCCTTTTATAATTCATTTATTAATAATTCCATGTTAAGTTTGTGTTTTAGGTAATAATATCTTTATTTTTCATATATGCTTAGTGTTTTATTTTAGGTATAATTAATTTTATCATGGTTAAATCACATAATGGATAATAATAATCTTATTTATATAATTTTTATACATAAATTATAATTTTAATACTGATCATCAGATACTTTTTGAGAAATAAAGTATGTTACGATCATGGAGATAGTAGGTCGTACGTATGTATGAGTAGATTTTTCATTTTTAAATGGTTGTTATGGAATGGAGGAAAGTATTAATGATACTTAAATAATTTTAATAATATCATAAATACCATATTTTTTCTTTTAAAATACTTATACATATCATCCATGTTTTGTGTTAATGAAAAGAGAGTCACATCGCTTCATGAAGGTGGTGGTCCACACATACACAAACGATATTATCATCTTTTAGTGAGTGTAAAGGTATGAAATAAAATGATATATTACCATTAAAAAATGATAAATATTTCATGAAAATCACAATTATATCATGAATATCACATATATTTATCCTTATTATCTTCCATGTAAAATGTTAGTGAAAAATGAATCACATTGCATCACAAGGAGGTTGTCTGCCGTAAACTTGAGTGATGTTAATGTATTCCCAAAAAATGGAAATCATGAAATTATGATTGATATAATAATTAAAAAATAATAATAATATCATATATATCATATATAAATAATAAATCCATCACTATTCCATCCTTGAGAGGAGGAAATATAAAAACTAATGACATTGATTCGTGACGTGGTAGTGTGTCGTACACATGAACAATGAGTTTATAACCCATTTGATGGAAGTGGAGACAGTATTAGGTCATGAACATACCATAAAATATTCTCATTGAATAAAATATACAGATTTTATTATATCATCATGTTATAATATTAATTGAAGGAGGTGGAGGAATAAATAAAACAAAAATTCTCATTGATGAACGTTGGAACTTCTTTGGGTATCCTCATTAGTTTTGCACTAAAATCATTCCTAGGATGGATTTATATCCAAAATAAGGATTATATTATGAGTTAAGGAATTTTGGGCAGTGACTTGGGTAGGTTTTTTTATTAAATGGGTATGAATGTGAGAAAAGGATATGAGTGGGGTGGCCATTTATATGTGGGGGATATGACACAATTTGTATTTTTCAAAATAATTGAGTGCTCATATGTTTTTCATATTCCAAAAGGGTCCAAAATGGGTCATTGTAAAACCATATAGGTTGAATGGTCTAATTATTTCCATAAAATATTTTTTATACAAGTTTACAAGTCATTTTTACCCTTATCATTTTTGTTTAACCCCCCGGTAAACCAATTTTTACCTTAACCGTGAGAATCAATTTTTAATATTTTCACTATTATTTTTAGTAAAAAACTAAGATAAACTTATTATAAATTATAAATTATGATTATTGAAAATATGAAATCCTTTTCTTCAAATTAAACTCAAATAAGTGTAAAAATTTATTTTAAATTAATCCCATGTACACAATAAGAAAGCATATTTTTTAAGATAAAAAGTTCAAAATTTTACAAACTTTTTGTATCCAAATTAAAAATGAAAATGATTCCAACGACCAAAATTAGAATAATTGATAAAAATTTGAAATAAAATTTTATATAAAACCAACTCAAAATATAATTTAACATTAAAAAACTTTTAATCTAAAAGGTAATTTTCATCTAATATTCAATATTTTTTACTATTCAACGAAAAATGAAACTTTTGAGAAAAAAAAATTCACCCCAAGATAATTTTAAAATTTCGATTTAAAAAATGATGTTTCTTTTATCAAATTATGTTTCTCAAAGTTTTAAAAATTAATTTTATTAATGTCCACAAAAATAAATAAAAAAACAGTTTTTCAAAAAAAAAATTATTTTTAAAACATATAAAGACTTTATTGAAATATTAAGTACATTTTATTAAGGTGTTTTATTTATAAAAAAACAATTATAAATAATATTAAAAAATTATTTGTTACTATTGATACCGCTATGTATATCTTTTAGGTTATAATGACCACATTTATATAATATTAATAATATATCTTGGTTTTCATAAAACTCGATATTTTGTGTAATGAAAGAAAACCCATTGTAATATATAGTAAAATCATAACATCGTGTTGTGTGTAGTGAAATATATCAAAATTAATTAATTTATTCCGAAAAAAATCACAAAAAAATATGGTCTTCTATGTGATGGTCATGAATTCCCTTATGTAATGTAATATGATTATGTCATCACACCCTAAAACTCGTCTTACTCACAATGATAACATTAAGTTATTAATGATTATGTATATTGATATATCAAATTTATGTGCATAGTTTTTATCAAATAATGATGATTTATTAATTTTTTTCCAATGATAAAACCCATGTATTTCAAGGATTAATTAAAATAATGGGTAATTTGAATTTTAGAATGATTTTGAGAAAAATAGAGAAAAGTGCATAATTTTGGATTTCTGACAAATTTTTACCACAAGGGTATTTTTTAAATTCTTAAAAAATTAAATTCCAAAATTAAAGAATATATTTTTTTAAAATATGAATTATATTTCATTCAACTTTTTCTTTCGGACCTAGAGCTTATTCAAAGATCTATTAGTCGAAAAACTTCATTGAAGCTGGAAACTTTTCCAGGCTGACAGTGTGGATCCCACCACTTTAACAGAACCACATCTCTACCTAAACACCTTCAATTGAGGTTCTTTGACATGGGATAACACGAGGAAATATAGTTCCATCTCTACATAAAATTTGGTGGAGTTTTTTAGTCATTAAATTTGTCATTGGATATTATATTTTTGAAGTATGCTTCCTGGAACCTGCATCTAGAAAAAGAAAACGCCAATGAAAAATTCATAACACATTCATGAGGTTTCAAAATGATCTAAAATATGTTGGATGAATGTAAAACACATTTATTAAAAACTTTTATGAAGGTTTCTACGTGTTAATCTACCATTTAATGGTCCAAAAACTCACAATCTTTCGGAGGACAAAATTCTGTTTATAAAAGGAGGCCCTCGCCTCCTTCCCAAATCATTAGCACAACACCCAGAGCCGAAGAGGGATCCCACCGGGGCATGGGCTACTGCTTCTCCCCCCCCCCCCCCTCATTTCTTATTTTTATTTTATTTCTATTTTTATTTTATTTTAGTTTTAATCTGAATTGTAATTCAAATTTTAGTTTTAATCCATGAATTTGTGTTCTCCATCCACTTTTCTTCATTTCTTTCTATATATATATCTCTCTCCTCTTCCACCCACTCCTCCCAGTAATAACTTACTCTCATAAATGAGAGGCTAATCAAGTGTCTTGGATCGAGTTTAGGTAATGGTGTTCATGAATTTTATTTAAATTTTAATTAAGTTTGTGGTAGATTTGAGTACCATGAATGGGTGGGGCGAATGTCCCCGATGGGCTGACAGACCCCAACGACATGAAACTCAAAATAATTCTATTAAGGAAAATAATGGTGATTCAAAAATGATATTTCATGTTTGAATTATCAAACTAAATCAAACACATGTAGTAAAATTATGATTGAATCCAAGACTGAACCCCAAAACCGTGCATTTTATAATTAACTCATTCTCTTTAAATTTACATGATAGTTTAAATTATAATTTTATATGTCATAGTATTAAATAATCAAAAAAACAAAAATATTGTTATTGATTTACTTAAATTAATAAAATAATAAAAATAAATAGTTTCGGTGAATTATAATAAAGTAAGTGAACTACACGGAAAGGCTTCTCAAGAGAGATGACCCTAGTCAGCCATTGTGCTGCACTAGGAAACATTATAGTTGATTTTTTCCAAGCACCGTGATAGGCATGCATAATATACCCTTACTAGGTGTTTGATATGACCCTTACTATATTTAATTTCACCCATCTTGGAAAAAAAATATTAACTATTTTGAGCAGAAGAAGGTTTCTAAATGTGAAGAGCTTGGTGGGAGATGAAGATAAACTTTATGAACTCTTTCTTTGTGAATCCAGGTTGTTAAGAGTTCTTATTTTTTTACCCAATACCCACTCTTCCAAATATGATAACAAATTACAGTATATTTTTCATAAAAAAATTGACAAATATATAGTACTTTACAAAAAAATGAGGATCCTTTCTATTCTAAGTTTTAGAGTAAATGGACAAACTACTCTTAAGTATAAATTTTGACTTCACTCATGTTATCTCCTTAACGAATCTACACTCCTTCGAGAGTTCTAAGGAAACTATGAAAAACATTTTAAAACATAGGGTGAGAAAATAATTTCCCTGTAATGTGTTTGAAAAAAATCCAATGAAATTACTTTATAAAATAATTTTTAGAAATACTATTGATGTAAATTTCTTTTATACCAAATATATACATTTGATAAATACTTTTTTAAAATATAATTCTAGGTTTTTTAAAATATATAACCTTTAAAAACACTTTTCAAAAACCTTTTGAAATACATACTATTTGGAAAACATAATTATTTTAAAAAATTAAAATATAATAATCTTTGGAAATACATGAAAATACTACTCTTAATAAAATTATCTCATGATTTTTTAGAAAATAGTATGCATGTTCGGAAAAGAAAACAATGTGGATACTTTAAACATTGAAGGTTGTCGAGGGCCTACCCATCATGGAGTGTTTAGTTCACACTCAAAATCACCATCATGTTTACAAAGTCCAAGTGTCGAAATTTTAAAAGACATTTTTATTTTCTCTTTTTTTTTCACTGGAGTTTTAAACTTTTAAAAATATAACATTGAATACATACATATATCTATATATATATAAGTGCATATATATACATCCACCGGAAACCATTACATGGAAATAAAATATTATAAAATACACATGCATTTTTAGTGACATACGTAGTGTATGGATATATGAATACATACGCCCAACAAATTATTTTTATTAATTTTATTAATTCCAAATCATACATATATTTATATACATCTATATATGTATACTCTAATATATATATATATAACGTGTATATATATATATAATTATTAACTTATATGTATAAAATATATATATATATATATTAAAGTATAGAATACTTATATTTTATCATTTATATAATTTGTATATATGCTCAAGTGTTTATATTTATGCATAACATTTATATATCAATATTGTTTTTAGTTCCTTTCACCACATACCACACATTTTTATGAGTTCCTTCCACCACACACCGCACAATTTCTTTATGGGTTCCTTAACCACTAAGTAAGTTGGAAACTTTATTTTTATTAAATTATTTATTTATTTAGTTTTTTAATTATTTTACTCTTAAAGAATAACATATATAACATATCTATTACACCATATATTATTATTTTTTGTTACTCATTCACACACTTATTTCTCATTATTGTATATCTTTATAAATTTAAATATAAAGTTAAACACTCAATTGGTATGCCATAGAAACAATATATTGACATTAATATATATATATATATATATATATATATATATATATATATTATACAATCAACTTCTTAAAAATAATTCTCATGTGCCAGGTATATATATATAAATATATATATATATATATATTATTTTTATATAATCAACCTCTGAAATATGTTTGTAGATACATATATATACCAAATATAATTATATTTATATTTATATATATATCCCATATATATGTGTATATATTAAATAGAATTTTATAATTCCTTTTATATATAAAAATAAACATAAATTTTATAATCAATTACACTAATGTATATATACATACATACATGTATGTATGTATATACATGGTTATTATTTCGGTTGACAATATATATATATTTTTTAAAATATTTTTTATATATTCTTATTTATATGTTTTTATATATTTAAGGGCACCTAAAAAAATATTATCAATAAATTTAATATTTTTATTAAACGGATATAAATATAAATATATTTATAGTTATTTTCTCTTATCATTTTTTATATAAAATTTAAAAAGTAACAAAATAATTAAAATAAAGTTTTTTATTTTTTTTAAATATGTGTTATATTCTATATTTTAATATAAAATTAATATTTTATTAATTATAAGGTAACATATTGCTCCACAATAACATTAAATACTTATTTATTAAAAAATATATTTTAAATAATAAAAATTTTCTTATAAATTTATGGGATGTTACATTCTACTCCCTCTTAAAATGAATTTTTACCTAGAAAGTCTTTCAATATACTTAAGGAAAATTAAGAATTTTTATCTTCAGAATTTTGAAAAGTAAAATCACTAAAATGATATATTCTTAAGAGTTTCATAAAATTTAATTACCTATAGCATCAAAAGAAAATTTTTATCAATTAGATTATCCTAAGACAAAAAATTTCTGAAACAAAAAAAATTTAAACCGTTTTATTGATACCAATTTTAGTGATGTGAGACGTGGGATTCTAGATATGGTATGAAAAAATATTGTATTTTTTTAAAAAATAAAAACTAAAAATTATACAGTACTTTACAAAAATAAATGGGGCTCTTTTCTGGTCTTGGTAGTGGAGGATAAGGAAAAAATATTAAAATATACTAGAGTTTGAACAATAAATAAATAAACAGCTATTTTTACTTTGTTCGCACTAACTCCTTAAAGAATCTAATATATTTTGAAACTTTTAATGGGAATGTGAATAAAAATTTGAAACATTTGGTGAATATAAAATTTCCCAATAAGGGGTTTATAAAACTATCAAAAATACTTTTTAAATAATATATAAAAACATTTTCCTTTGTACCAAATATAAAAATTTGATAAATATTGTCCAAAATATAATACAAGTATTTTTAAAATATATTATCTTTGAAAATAATTTTCATAATCCTTTGAAAATACATAATTTTTGGAAAACATAATTTTTTAAAACATTTTTCAAAATATAATGACCTCTAAAAATACTTGAAACCGATTTTCTTAATAAAAGAACCTAGTGATTTTTCAAAAATTACTATACAAGATCGGAAAACAAAATCATGTGTCCACTTGGAATATTGATGCTTGTTGATTGCCTACCCTTATTGGAGGTTTGGGTTTACTCCCCAAATCTCTGTCATACTTACAAATTCCTTGTTTCAAAATTTTATAAAATAATTTGAGTTTTCACTTTTTTTCAGTGGATTATAAAAATTGTGAAAATATAACAATGAATATATATATATATATATATTCATATAGATATATACATCTATAAGAAACCATTTCAAAGTAATAAAAATTTACCAAATATGTGTGGATTGATAGTGACATACATAGTACATGGATATAACTATACATGTGTGAAACATCTATAATTTTTAAATGGAATTTTTCAAATGAAATGATATATTTAACATTTCAAAGAACCTTTAAAAATTTTGAAATAATTTTTTTATGTAAAAACGTATATATATATATTCAAAATTATATTTTGAAAATAATAAAATTTCTTTTCAGAAAATAATAACTTTTGAAAAATATTATTATTGTAAAATAACTAAATTATATAGAAAGTTATTTTTGGAAAATAATCATAGATTTTTTTAAAAATATAATCCTTTTAAAATTTCTTCCAAACCTAAAATAATAATTTTTCAAAAAAAATAATAATATGTATAGTTTGAAAATAATATATCCCCATACATAAATAGGGGTTTGAAAACAATAAATTTGAAAATATTATTCTCTTACATGGAAAAGGTTTTGGAAAACCATGAATTTAACAGATTTTAAAACATATCACCCTTACATAAAATTGGGTTTTTAAAATAATATATAAGATATAAGATTATAAAAATAAAATATCTCTTACCTTAAACTGATAACTAAACTTCTCAACTGTTTGAAACCAAGTTGAAGCTCTATCCCCGAAGACTAAACTCACCCCCGCACTATCTATAAAAGAAGAGAAACTTGCATATTTTTTTAGGGATTCGGGCTGTGGATTGTTGGGTACAGAACATAAGCGAATAACTCCAATTTATAAGCCTCAAAAGTTTATTAAATCATTAATTTATTTAATATTAAACACTATTTGGTAAGACATCCAAAATAGTTGTTTCTTTTTTTTATTTTTTTACTAACCCAACAAGAAAAATTGATATTTTAATGTTATTATTATTTTATTTTATTTTTATTTATTTTTATTTATTCCTTAACCCTTAAGGAATTTTATTTTCCAGTGTATAAATATATGAAATTGCATATATATAAAAAATATTTATGATAATTAAATTTTAAAATAACATTTATAAATTATATATACTTATAACTTATAAATTTTAATATATATATATATATATAAATATTTATATTTTGTTTTATTTTTTCATTACTCACATCATACAACCACTTATTTCCCTTTTTCCTTCCTTCTCTCAAATGTCAGCCACATCACAATATCTGTATATTGTTATTATTTATTTATTTTCTTACATTCAACTCATATATATATATATACATCTATATATGTTTATTCTAACATTTATAGATAATCTGTGTATATATTTTTTAAATTATATATATAACATATATATATATATATATTAAAATTTTATAACATATATATAACTTGTATATATGCTTAAATGATTATATTTATGTATAACATTTATATATTTATATTTCTTTGGGTTCCTTCAACCACAAACCACACATTTATTATGGGTTCCTTTCACCACAATACACATTTTTTATGGGTACATTAACAACTAAGAAAATTTGATACATTTTTTTATTCAATTATTTATTTATTTATTTATTTTAATTGTTTACCCTTATGTAATAACATATATAACATATCAATTATAGCTTATAGTGTTTTTTTGTGCTTTTTTACTCACGCATACACTTATTTCCTATTTTATATATTTATATTTATTTATTTAAACACTCAATCATTACAACACATATAAAATATATTGAAATTATTATATTTTTTAATAATCAACTTCTTAAAAATAAGTATCAGGTTCCATGTATATATATATATATTATTTTTATACAATAAACCACTTAAATATGTGTGTATATACCTATATATACCAAATATAAGTATATATACATTTTTCCAATATATATGTATATATATATATATATATTAAAAATAATTATATTATTTTTTATATTTAAACATCACCTTAGATTTAATTATCAATTACACTAATGTATATATATACACGTATATATCTGTATAAATACATACATGATTATTTTTTGTTTTACCACACAGATATGTATTAACATATTTTTTTATATATGTTTAATTATACATTCTTATATATGTAGAAGCACCTAAAAAATACTAACCATAAATTTAAAATATTTATTAAAAGGACATATATATATATATATTACATAATCTTAAAATTTTAAAGAAATAACTAAAATATAGAATAACATTACAATTAAAATTAAAATAAAGTTTTTTAATATAAATTATATTGTTAATGTTAATATCAAATTAATATTTTACTATTTTTATGGTAACATATTGCTACACAATTATATTGACTACTTATTTTTGAAAAATAATTATTAAAAAAAGTAAACTATTCTTAGAAATTTCTAGGATGTTACATTTTACTAATTCTCTACAAAACTAAAGCTAAATGGCCATTGTTTGTGCAAGTGATGTAATATTTTTTTGATTTTGTGAGGTTTTCATGATAAAAATTGGATCATATTTATCATTATGAAATCCAAAACTGTAAAGTTTTTGTTTTCATCATCCGATCTATGAGTGCAGGTTTGAGGCTCCTACAACTGGTATTAGAGTAGGTACTAAATAACTTTGTATATTATGAGTTTTTTCATAATATTTTATCTTAATAGTTATAAATACCATCATGGGTGTATGATTTTAGGTTTTATCATTAGTTTAAGGTCTTAGACACCCCTTTATGGTTTAATATAATGGGGTTTTAGTTATTCATTACCATTAGGGTTTATAAAATCTTTGATGATAAAGGTTATTTTTGAGGATTTTCATCATGTTTCTAAGAAAATTATAAGAATAATATATTTATAGATTTAGAAAAAGAAAAACCCATAGACCGAGTGAAAACCCATCGAATCCGGCAAGATCATAGGGCATGAACCCATAACTAAAGGTTTGTATGGGTGCATCGCCTACCTTTGGCCTATGTGATGTCCATGTTAGTATAGAATTAAAATAAATATTGGTTTTATATTTTTAATATAGGTTTTTTCTTATAGAAAAACATGAGATCAAAAAGTGATTTGGTGATTAAGTGATTAATGTTATTTTGGAAGAAGACCGCTATATTTTTTGGAAAATTATATGATTAAGGTAAATTGAATCTCATTTGACTTTATTTGTGGATTAAAGGATTAATAGTCTTTTGGAAGAATATATGATTTTAATGTGGCTTCATTTTCATTTAGGTTATTTATAGAAATGATTATACAATCTTGGAAATTATTTGATTAGGAAATATATATATTTTTTGTAAGAAACATAAAGAGTGGTTGGTGTTATTTAGAGATAAATGATAAATTTATCTTGGAAGAATATGTGATCAAACCATTATGATATTCGGGATTCAATATTAGTGATGAATATATTGGATAATATTATAAATAGTTATATATAGAATTATTTAGTTTGAACTTTGGGTATTACTATTGAATTTTGTAGATTTATGTATTATTTTTTCATTTTCTTCATTTTTTGAATTATATTTCCTTGTTCTAACCATTTTAGATTTTTTAAGGTCTTATGATAAGATAAATATCTTTTTAGCCTTTTGTTTTATTATATGATCTAAAGAAATTTTATTTTAGTGCTTTAGGAATATAAAATCATCTTGAATGCTCATCGTTCGGAGAAAATATGAGATTATGGTGTAAATTGATTAAATGATGAAACTATACTTATAAAGTAGGTATATTTACTTATTTTATTAGTATATAGGGTAAAATAATTCCTAAAATCTATTGAAAATGATCCTGGCATAAAAATGTTGTCCTTTCACATTTTATTTTTATGAATCGATAGTCTCTTCACCCTTCACTGATTTATGATTTTCTGGATGTTAACTATCTCCATTTCATGTTCTTTATCAGTATTTATCGGTACTTGCACATTATTTTTCTCTTATTTGTGAATATTTTCAATTCCTATTAATTTTTTCAGGTTACAAACCCATTTATGTGTTATTCTATACAACCTTCATAATTCCCTTTTTAACTTATCAAGAAGAAGTTTTATTAACCATTTTTATGTTGTGGGATTCCAGCAAAGGTATTTTTTTAGTTGGAAAACCTATCATTACCAAGTGAAAATTTCATGGATTGAATTTATTAAAGGGGTTATAATTTTATATGTCGATATATTTATAGAAATACTATATTCGATAGAATATACAAAGCCTAACACACAGTTTAAACGAATCATACAATATTATTATTTTAATATGAAAGTTATAACCTAACTATTAAATTAGAAAGTATGAATAGGATTAATCACTATATGAAATATATATAATGTTTATACTCAATAAAAATTTATTGACTAATTATTAGGAAATAAGTACCTAAATTACATTGAATCCATTTCATTCTTTAAAAACATGTTTTCTCATAAAATGGATTTCAATGTTTTTTTGTGAGAAAATAATTATATTTTATTTCTTAAACCTTTAGAAATTTTATTTGATAAATAGGATAATTTTTTTAAATTATAATATCAAAATTATCTTTTGGTGAAATTTTGATATTTTTCTGAAAATATTGATTTTTCACAAAATAGTGAAAATGCATATTTTTGTAAAATTTTCATTTTCTATGCGTTGAAAATTATCATTTTATTATTAATTTCATATCAAAGTAACATAATTAATATTTCATTATATATAATCTAATTACATTTATTTTAATCATCATTATAATTGATTTTGGTATAAGTACATTTTTGGACATAAAAGCACATTTCTCTAAAAACTGTTTTTCATTTCATTTTTCACATATATATTAAAATTAATTTATGTCACCTATATAAATTTAATCTTGAAAAATGGATTCTATATTTTGAGTCAGTGGTTCCAATTTCTTTAAATAGTTACCTTGTATTTTTTATTCATTAAGAATAGTAACTTTAAGAATTTTTGTTACCATTGTAAAGAGTAAATCATGTAATTTTATGTTAAAACTAATATGATAAGGACTAAAATGTCCATAACACTTTCATTAATATTATTTCATGGTTATATATTTTAAATAATCATCCAAAATTCAAATATATGGATTTTTTTGTATTTTTCATGATTTTGAGCCTTTATATTATTTTATATAAAGAAAAGTCGAAAATATCATTCTCTTGTTTTGTTATTTGTAAAATTTTTACATAAGGATAAAAAAAATAATTTTTTATTTTATAAATACTAATTTTAAAAATAAATAATTTATTTTCTTCAGGAAATTTTATTACTAATTTTTATTGGTGAAATTATTACCATAAATTCTTTTGTAATGCTGACTAATTTTTTGTGCAAGCCACAAAAGAAATGAAATGATTTTGAAAAAAATAAAAATAATATTATTTGAGTGATTTTTTGTGTTAAATGGTTTTTTTGGATACAGATGACTCATAATATATGTTTTTATGCGCTGTATTATATTTCCATTGTTTTGTTTGTAGTTTTTAAAGTCAATGTAAATGAATAGCTCTAAAATTTACATTAATGATATTTTATAATAAATAATATTTCATTAAATGATTTAAAATTAATAAAAATATTATATCCATAAAAGGTATTGGTATATGTTTTATGAAATCAAGCATGGTCCATTTATGGTAATTTTTCTTCTATAAAGAATATATTAACCACTTAAGATTAAAAAACATCGATGCCATTACAAATGTCAAAAGGGTTGACAAAGAGTTAAAACAAAAAAATAAGGGTTAAATGCATTATAAAATTGACTAAATTTTATTGTATGGGAATATTTTGACTCATAATAATCTGAAATTTTAATATTATCTATTTAGTGTTATATGGAAATCAAAATTAATTTTTATTAATTAAATATTTTCTGAAATTTCAAAAGTGCCACTTATATAAATGGGTACCTATTCTTATCATTTATTTACAATTAAAGAACCATTTTTATCCAATACCTACCCAAGTAAAATCCTTAAATCCATTTACTAATCATATATCCCATAATTATAAAAAAATCAACCTTAAAGGTCTTAAGATATAAAGTAAAGAAGACGTATAGTTCTTAATCGAGTGTTTTTGTTTTATTTCCTCTTCCACACACATAAAATATTATTAAAACATGATGAAATAATAAAACCAGTATATTATATATACCTAAAAAAATATGTTAATATCCTGACCTATATCCATCTCCCCTTCCATCAAATGGGAATCGAAAACATTTTTCATGTGTATGACGAACTACCGCCTCGAAAATCGATGAAATTTATTTTCCATCACCACATATCATGGATAGTTATAATGATGGAATTAATGTATATATATGATATTTAAAAAATTATTATAACTATATATAAGTAATATATCATCCATTATCTTACATTTTTATTCACTAAAAAATCATAATTTTATTCATGCGTAAATGAGGACTACCACCTTCAAAAAGCGTTGTGGTTCATTTTTCAACACCACATCACATGGATGATATATATAAGTATGTTTATATAAATAATATGGTATTTATGATATATTTATCTTTATGTAAAGTTAAAATAATTCTTACTTTCTTTCAATAGTGATTGTAGAAAAATAGAAGTATTACTCATGCGTACGTATGGCCTACCGTCTCCAGGATTGTAACGTAGTTCATTTTTCATAACAACAATTAATGATAGGTTTTGGAAGTATAATTAATGTTTAAAAATGATAATTATTTCAGGATTATTATTTTATAGATGATGTAATAATAATCTATTTGACTTTATTCAACCAATTAAACACATTTCATAAAAATAAGTTAAATAACGTTGAAACTTCTGGAATGAACTAAATTGATTATGTAATTTAATATAACATGGTAATGAATAAAATAAAAGGAATATTAAAATTTAAAAAATATCTTTAGAAATTAAATATTTAAAATAATATTTCTATTCAGGAAGATAAATAATGTATGTGATATCCGGACTCAAGGTAAGGGATTTCATTTCAATTTCCTTTCATTGAGACATATTTCAATATTATGCACTGAATTTATTATTTTTAGTGTATATAATACCATTTTACATGTTATATCATGAATCCTTTATAATTAATGGTATTTTCAATTCAAATTATTTCATCCATGTGTATTTAAATTGAAATTTACAAAGTGTTAAGTTTTTCATTCCTCAATTTTATTTTATTAGTTAATATTTATTCTTCATTGATTATATTATACTAAGATTATGTGTGAAATGAACTGTTTTTTATGTTTCATTTCTACTTTTTTGTAGATTTGCATTTCTTACACATAATATCTCTATTTATTAACTCTCAATTCAATGATCTGAACTTTTTTAGGGTTATTCATCTTATATTCGCTTTCCTTGGGAAATATGTTTATGATGTGAACCAATATTATTTTATGAGGGGTATATACTAACACATTGACAAGTTATTTCATGAATATCCTCATTTTCATGTTATTTAAATTTTTATTATAAATTATCCTTTCATGGAGCTTATTAATGAAAAGTTACCAAAGTGGAAAAGGCATTATGTTGCAATCACCTTTCTTTTTTATATTTTTTTTTGTTCAAGGTTCCTTTAGGGAAAATCATATGCTCTTATTTTCTAAAAAAATATTTTTTCTTCCCCTATGGTTATGAATTTAGTTTATATGTTTATTTCATACAGATTCGCATCGTACCCGAGAGCTGATGAAATGTCCTGATGGATAGTGACCCATTGTCTGTTTATTGTGAAGGGTTTCATGTCGGGTATGATGTCCTTAGACGGTCTCCAATGGGTTTATTTGTGGAGCTAGAAACATCCAACAACCCATATATCTATGGTTCATAGACCTCCATTCCAAATTCAGAAACTCATGGGATGACAATTTGGAAAACTACAATTAAGGACCCCTTTGGTCAAGAGAATGGGAGGTCACTATCATCACACCATTCGGGGGGGATTATTGCCTACTCTGGGGCTCTCTTATAGATTTAAACATTGTTCATACGGTTTTAAATCCTTGGATCTTTCCCAAGAATGTGTATGTGAATTACCCCTAAGATGAATGATCATCAAAAGGAATGCACATATTTAGAATCATCTGTATTCATCCTAGATTATAAACTAATGAATAAATATATATGTATTCAAGGTTATTCATTGATGTTACCCTTTTATGGACATATTGGTATTCCTCCGTCTTTTGTCGAGAAGATGATGATTTCAACCATGTGATGAGATGCTCTAGAGTTTATCATAATCTAGGGGGGATAATTATTGTTCTGAGGAGGACCCACCCATGTAGTTAAATGTCATGTGGCCAAGATGTCCAAGTGAAATATTCCAAGTCAATTTTTCATGTGAGACTTACGCTGATGTGACCAACCTGAGGGGATATGTTTGGGAATTACACCATAGAGGAGGCCCATTTGAGCTTGGTCCTTCAGGCATGAATCATATATATCTAGGATAGAGCAAGAATTTGAGCTCTCGTAGTTTATTTGGTTGGGGGATTACACCAAGGAGGAAACCCCTATTTTAGGGTTATACGGTTGTCATGGTCACCACCAACCTCTAAGACCATGTGGTTCATGTTTAGTGTGATAAAAATAAGGAGGTAGTTGATCTGGATATCGCATGTCCCACTTCATATATTGATAGATAGTACTAGATCCCAAAGGGAGAGAGTGTGGCTTTGAATTTTTTAATTTCCTCTCCCATGTTGATATCCAGGATATTCACATTTTAATATCTATAAGGACATATACTGGGTGAAGCCAAAGAGGTTCCAGAGCACCACCTCTTGTGAAAAGGTTATTGGCTTACCTCAGGGAGAGTTCCTTGAAATGACTTCGGGGAAAGCAGAAAAGCATTGATTATTGTTAAAGGGAAATGTAGGTATTCTCCCAATGGATTTTTATTGTCCCTCATTAAATGGAAAAGCCATTGATTAACCTTGATCCCGAGAATGGGTATGTTCAAATGAGTATTCCAAGGTTGGGCCCCAAGTTAACATGGGAATGTAAACACAAAGTCATTCTAGGGACCCAAGGCCTTCTAATGATTACCCACATGACTCCAACTACCATGGAAATGTAAACCCAAAAGGAAGGGCTGATGCACCCAATGGTTTTATCATACAGGAAAGATGGATTTGGAAGTGGTTTTAGCCTGATATCAATGGAATGGTTCATAAAGTGGATTTAAGGGATGGGATGGAAATGGAAGGGCATGATTTTGACCAGAATGTGGAATGCTCAAAGGTACCCCACTTCACATACCATTTTCCCATGTGGGGAGGGGTACCCTCCACATAGCACATTGCTATTCTAATATAGGGTTCATCCATATACCAAGATTTTATGAGGACCTAGATGTGGTATGTGTAACGTAGTGGTATGCAGACTTGGGTTCCATCCATATACCATACTGGTATGTGGTGATGGATTCCATTAATGTAGCATAACAGTACACTGAGTAGGGTTTCATTCATGTAGCGATGTGCTATGAGGTATGCCGAATTAGAGAAGGGACATTGGTCCTACAGCTGATAGGATGATCATCCGCGAAGAGAGTATGGTTCTCAGTTTTCCAATTTGGTTGAATGCTTTCCCTTATTATTATGATGAATTCTTTTTATAGTTCGTGTTGGGTTTATACCTACTTGAAATCAATCATGATTCCATACTTAATCAATTATCTACCTTCGAAGTCTTCTATTGGTAAACTCTAATCTCTCCAATAATAATCTTCCCTCCCCCTAGTTCCCCTTATGATCCATTTATAATGGGTTGGGTTATCTGTATCTTTGGGTCACGCAGAACCATTTGTGGAATCCCATGAAGTAATTTCCCGGCCCATGGGTGACTTAGTCAACATCGATTTGTGGGGCTGTAGTTTGCGGCAGTGAAAATCACCACCTTGATCCTATGAACAACATAATTCATGGGATTTCATTGGCCTCACCTCTTTCATGAATTGAGTTTGTAGGTATGGTGTGGGGGGTGCACCTCAATATCTTGTTTTCGACAACTTAATGGTTCGTGGGGTCCCAATTCATGAGTGGAATTCCCCCGCCTCCATTATACAAATAACGTGGTTTGCGGGGGATAGATTTTGTTCTTCATTTAATCCTTTAATGGATTGTTTCTATAGATAACACTTCATAGGCTATAATTTTGCAGGGTTTTCCACATACCATTCGGTTCATAGGTAATACCTTCCATGTACTATTCCCATAAATCAGCGCGCAGACCACTTTGGTCATTTTCCAAATTCAATTTCTTCAATATTCATCTAAAATTTTCAATCAAACCTACATATTAATCATTCATAAAGTTTTTCTCAGAATTTTACTTCCCTTTTAGGAGTTTACATGACCCTAAAAATACCCCCATTGAAATGGGTTCCGATCGGGATGAAGAAGAGGCTATTATAATGTAGAAAGTGGTCCTGAACTGAATTGGTTTGCAGTAGAAAAGGTGGATCCATTGAGGGGACCATGCCTATATATATATATATATATATATATATATGGGGCTAAGGTATTTTTTTTCATTTACCAGAATTCTTGGTGAAAAGTTCTCAGCGAAGTTCTCTCATCTTTCCATACTTTCTTGTACTAGTTATTTTGCAAAATCTATCGTCTCTGAACCATGCTTCGCATTCTATGAACTGTGAACTCTTCTTGATCGCTTTCATCTATGAACTGACCTTTGAATCAATAAACCAAACTGTGAAACTTAAAATGGAAGTTTGAACTGCATTGTAGTAAGACACTACATGGTTTTCCTACTCTACGGACTAAATCCAAATTCAATGAAGTGAATATTAAATTTCTAAAGCAAAATTTAAATCTTCAAATTGTAAATTTTTGGACAAAGGAATAGTAAAGATTGATCTGTAGCATACCCATTCCATGAGCTGGGATTGATTCGCTGACTAAAACTTCAAAATACAATGTCTTGCAAGGAATTCTATGAACTGTTGGTTCATGGGGAATTCCATCAACGAATCATCTTTAGGGTTCAGTACATGTAGCCTTTCTATGCAGTCTTCTTGTATTACTTTGTCAATTTTTTGGCCTTTTTTTCAATAATTTTGTTGGACTGAACCTTTTTCATGGTATTTTTAATGCAGGACGATGGCTCTTCCTCATATCTCAATAGAAGTGGCTATAAGGAGGGCATTTTTGGTTGAGAATTCTGAAGACTACCTTGTTTTTACATCATTCATCAAGAGGGTATTCTCATATACCTTCTTTCAATAGAGATCATGTCATATCCTATATTATTAGAGTTTTTAGTTTAGAATTTTGGTATCCTTGATGATGTTCCCTACCATTGTCCAATAACAGTACTCCTATTATTCTCCTCAAGGCATCCCAACGGTGTGATCAGTTCAATATTTATTTAACAGGAGATCTCGTAACTAACTTTACTCAAGAGAAAGTGTTCACACCATAAGGCTCTACATGGAATATGAGTAATCATTATCATCATAACACCGCTTCGAGTTTGGTTATCTGGGAGTACTCGTCCATTGTCAATCTTTTCGAAGAGAATTTTAATGGAGGGTGGAGCGCCAAATGGGACTTCTGATCTGGGGGGATTCTGCTGAGATGAGTATAGCTGGTCATTCTAGGTTCATCATATTTATTTAGAGTCCCCTAGCTAGTTGGAAGTAGTAAACTTTTATCAGGCCTCTTGGGTTTCCCAATTTGTAATATATTCCCCTAGTGAGATGTTTCCCAAACTACTTAACCATTGGGGTTCAATCACCAATACCTTTTACCTATTAGATGAGGAGGTGGGGGTTTGTTTTTCAGACATCCATCAACTTTGAGGACCTCCCATTCTAGAAAACATGTAAGATGAGTTTATTTCATCAACCAATTCTTAGAGGAATTTCAAACATGTATCTCCACTAGTAAGTAATTTATTGGTCTAAGTAGAGGGACTACTCAATCAGCCCCTCCATGCACGTTCCCTTATTTCATTCGAAGATTGAATTGGGTTGTTTTTTAGGAGAACAGCCCTAGGTCGAGGGTTCACCATATCCAAACTCATCTGACTCAAAAATCAAGAAAACTCTCTGGCTCATACTATTCCACCATCGAGGTTGGTCGATGCACCATCTGGGGGTATGGAATTTGGTCAGATGTACCTCCTAAACTCATATTGGAAGGTTTATTTTCTATTTTTTGAGTGGATGGATCTTCCCCTCTCATGGTTTCTATACCAGTGTTAGAGATTTCATTCTGATGATGGAAGCCACATTGACATAGGGATAACCCATTAACATGGTCATTTTTACCCTCACCTGAATCTATGAACTCTTAGGGCAAATATAGTAAGGGAAAACCCCACATCATATTAGCAGTCCATTTCAATTTTTGTATGGTTAGATAGCAGGGCATTTCCCCATCTATGAGTGTCAGCATACTGTGAGGATTCTTTATTCTAAAATTTTTACAACTATTCTCAACATTACTATCATTCATCCCTAATCATTGAGTGTTACTGATACAATCAAACTATTAAGTGATATTTCTTAGTTTTCTTTCACAACTTACATTGCACCCCATAGATCTGTTATGGATAATGGGAGGGGATTTTTGGAAGAGCGTTCTTATATCATTATGCTCCAGGATGGAGTTTTATCTTCTTGCATTAACAAGATAACCATCTCCAAACCCTACATACCTTATAAGTTTTCTAACCAGTTTGTATGCCTTTATTCGGTCACACCTCTCCCTTTTACTCGCATAAATAGGGAGTCTCATCCCATGATTTTTCACCAATTGTGTCTGTCCATGACATGGGAGGATGATAATGCGGTAGTTCCCATTCCTCTCACAGTATCCTCAACATACCTTTCATTAGATTACACCCAATTGTGGGTAGCTTTTTACCCTTATAGAGTATTGGGATGGTGAGTTTGGCAGGTTCAAAGACTGTTGACTGTTTCTAATCCTATCCTAATCATTTCATTTGTGTTATATGTTCCCCTCCATGTGGTGAGAAGTAATTATACCCTCCATAACATGTTTTTGGAAGGGGATTCCCCCACAAAAACCATATACATTGAAAGTGACTCTTATCCCATATCTTTGGCTGATGTGGTTTGTGGTCCTACCAAAGCTGGTCCAAGTGGTACATCACCAAGTGTTCCCAAAGATGTTACCATCCACCATCATTTATTCTGGGATTATGAACTATCTATTAGGAGGTAAATTCCCCCTTCTTAGATGACTCATATTAGGTCACTTCTGTATCTTGTAATTATACTTCCTGATTACATACCTATCATAGTGGAGGAGGACCAATATTATAATTCCATTAGGAGTCACCAAGCTGTGTGAAAATTGGAATGGCATCAAATATGTACGCTTTTCCTAGAACCTCCCCTTGCATAATTTTCTAATGAAGAGGATAAATTTTAGAAAATATTTGTTGATCTGGGTTTGGGTGGATTTGATTATCTATGCCTATATCTCTCTGTGTACCAAATTGTTATTACTCGAGAGGATATCATTTCTTGCGATGGAAACCTTGATTGGTTTAACGCTTCTCACCACCAAGCTAAAAATTTCAGGGATATTACTAATGAGTAAAATCATTAAGAGTATGAGGAATCTAATGCTCATGACTAGGTGATTACCCAGATGGAAGAACTGTCTAATTACAAGGCTCACATGGCTAGAATAAAATTGCAAGTAGAATCATCAAGTGCTAATTATGAGGCTTTCAAAAAAGAAAGGGAAATACCTATAGAATATTATGAAGTGAGTATGCCCAATGGTTGAAGATGAAGCTGAATGGAGGGCTACTTTGGAATAGGCCCTTGATAGCCCTATTCCAGTAGTTATCGAGTGGCTAAAAAGATCAAGTCGGTCCACATTGTAATCTATTGGGATTCCCTAAACACCTTTTTTTTGACATCGGGTAGAGACTCTAGATTGTGGATCCCCCCACTCTCACTTATTTTCATAAAACAGAAACATATTTCTCTCTAGTGTTCCCCTTTTACCTTTTCTTGCAATATTAATCATTTATGATCAACTTAATTTTAAACCATAATCTCAACTGGATATTGATTTGAATAATAAGCTGATATTAAGAAAATAATCAAATAATTCTCTATTTTTTTATGATTTGATGAGCTCCGCGAGCCTAGTTTGAATCTTTCTAGGGTCATATGGAAAACCCCCAAAAACTTTGTACCTTTTTCTTTATCACCTTAAATTTTTCCTAATCTTGTTATGGTGTGGGCTTAGTGGGTATAACTAGAATTTTTTTAGGCCACCATTTGTGGGATTTTTACCTAACAAGATTCATGTATCTTGATGATTTTTTACTGGTCAATGTTTTTCCAAAACCATATGTAGTAAAGTTTTAGAAAGTTGGTACTCGACTTTTTACTAGGGTTCCCTTTGCGAGTTTTCACCCTGGAAAGTGTTGTGTATTATTCAATTGTAGTTTACATTCTGGAAAACTGGACTATCATTATAGATGTTTTAGGTCAAATAGCATTTACCAAAACTGATGTTTTAGGTCGAATAGTTTTGAATATGATTTGCAGGGCGAGGGCCCCAATTTAGAACTCATTAACCAAGAATTCCCTAATAACCTTCAGACACGGACAATAGATTTTTATTGAACCTAATGTTGTGATTTTTGGATATGAAACATAATATTGGGAATGGAATCCATTGGGAATATGGAATAAGGAATGACCTATCTTGGGGACTAAGTTATCATTGGTTCGCATGATATTTTTGTGTGCCACATATGTAGAGCCACTGGGGAATTATATGCTTAGTCATGCAAAGGTGTATGTCGTAAACTGAACTTCCACTTCTGATGGAAAGGAAATTTCATGTAATTCTAGATTTTTTTTTCTATTGAATACCATAGTGGGTGGCCTATTGAGGTAATGATGTCTAAATGTATGGGGGTGTTTACATTTGTTCGGGTCTAGAAACCCCCCCCCCCCCACATATAAATTTGACTTGTGAAAATTAGGTCTAGTTCGTGGTCTATTTAAAAGTCATACACCCATGAGTTTTGATACTTATGGTTTAAAGTCTTTTTTACTCTATAAAGAGGGGGAAAATAATTTTCCTTTTCCATGACAGTTCATCCAAAAAAAAATTATCAGTGTTAGGAATGAGGGGGAAAAGTTGTAAACTATAATCTGTGGGTTTCTTAAATTGAGGAATGAGGTGAGATGTAAACATAATAGGGGTGTATAGAAATAGGGAAAGCCTCTCTTGATGATTAATTGGACATTGGTTGATATGACATTTTTTTGGAAACATGTGTAGATTCATCGAGGCATTGTGTTCATAGTCAAAAAAAATTCTGCAAGACACTAGCCATCCATTTCTAATGGATATGGATGGTTATGAGGATTTTCACCCTTCTGGATGAATAGTATGGTGTGTGAAAGAGGATCCTGATCATGAAAAGGGGTAATTTTAGGTTGAAATTTACCTGGAATAACTGGAATAAATGGAGTCAATTTTATCTTATCCATACGAGTTATTCCCTTATGTAGGTCTGAACCTTGAGTAGGTTGGGAGGGGACACTTCTGTTTTTGGGATTGATCTAACATATGTGATTTTAATTTCAATACATATCATGTGATGACAGGAATCAAGTTGTACATAGATATTTTAAGGCTCATTACTATGTGGATATGATTCACGCATATGAATGGGGATTTTTTTTGATACAGATACACCAATGAGGTGGGGAATGTCTCTAACATTCCTACATATATTCATTTCTTACATAGGGTCATGAGGGGAAATACTTTTTTACATTACCTAGACTAAGGGTTGATACTAGGTATAAAGTATCATGTAATTTATAAATCATGAAATTAGAAAGTTGTTATAGAATCCCAAAGTGTCTAGAGGATAATAGAGTTAGGATTTTATGAAATTTCCAGGATATGAGTTGGAAGGAAAATGTAAACCATGGTTTTGAAGGTTCTTGGATCAAGAGAAATGACATGGGTCTTAGAAGCTGTTAGGCGTACATAAGTAAGAAAAGTATCTCCTCAGGAAAAATTTCTCCTTGGTTGACATGCCATTTTTGTGGGCAACATATGTAGAGCCACCATGGCGTTGTGTGAATAGTTAATAAAAGGTGTCCATAGGACATTGGCCGTCTATTTTTGATGCTCATTTATGACTATAAAGCTCCTAGATCACTTGGAGCATGGAGTTTGACACATGGTTGAAGTGTACCTAGATATATTAGAAGAATTCTGTTCATGATTTACCCATAGAGTTGTGAAATCCCCTACATAGATCTGACTCATATGTGGGGTGTGGCATTTTGATTCCCTTAGTGGGGATGGGCCCAGGTTTGGAGATCCTGGCACCCAGATATTGGACACCCTATCTAATTCATGGGTAGGGGAGGGGACCTTTTTCTATATTTTGGGTACCTGTTAGTTTAATTTCATATAGTTAGGACTTTAGGTTTCCCAATATGGAGGGGAAAACACTAATATTCCTTTTAAAGTCATTCCAGTAGGGTTAATAAATGTAGATTGATTCACCCTGGCTCTGTGGGGAGTCCACTACTTAAATTCCTAAGCCCACAAGAGTTATGCTCAGTGTGAGAAAAAAGGGGTGAAAAGTGTTTCACTCAACCACCTAGGGATGGCAAGATCACGGAAAAGAAAATTGTTGGGGCATCTAGTTTAACACCTTGTGGTGAGGATGTGTGTGAATCGATGTGAAAAAGCTTGTTATTGTGGGTCCATGCTGTTTTAAGTCTTACAGAAATGATGTTGACAACATAGTTTAATTGTCATGTTGTATGGATCGAATATAAAAGGAATAATGCATAAATATGAGATAATCAAACCAAGATATTCTTAGTATTCTTCAGGCTTGAGAGAAGGAGGAAGGTATAAACCATGATTTTTGGCACCATCGAGTTAGGGGGGATGATGTGAGGCTTAGGATCTAATGGGAGAATGGAAGTAGGAAACGCCACTCCTGAGAAAAAATTTCCCTTCAGTTGAAGAGCAGTTTTTAGGAGAGATATACATAGAGAAATTGGGTCATTGTGTTCATAGTCTAATAAAGGTGTCTGAAAGACATTATCCATCCATTTCCAATAGTCATGGGTAATTATGATGATCTGATATTTCTCGGGGCATGGAGTTTGATGGATGAAAAGGGGATGTTTGGGAATGTGAGAAATATTCAGACCATGATTATTTCAGAGGTAAAATATCCCTACATAGATTTTATTCGTATGTAGAGGGAAGCATAGTCTTTTGAAACTTTTTGGATATACACGTCTAGATTTTAAATCCCCTATATTTATTTGTATTTCACATGTAGGGGGTTGGGAGAATTTGTTTTCTTCGTTTTACTCTATGTTTCTAGACCTGGTATTTCCATATCGAGTGTCACAAGGTAACTCATTATACTTATAATCAATACACACATAGTTCTTTAGATACCTTATAGTTTAATTTCATGTGGTTAGTAATTCTTTGGTCATGAAATTTAATGTCATGTTATTACGACGGGAGTGAATCTACATGAACATAATGAGGTGAGTGAAATTTCAGGCTTAAACCATGTGGAGGTTTCTTACAAATCCATTTTAGTTGGGAATCAAAGTCCACATAGTTCTAAAAACATGCTCCTTATGTCGATCTATCCCATTCATAGGAAAGGAGTAGTTTTTTTTTGAATGGTGGCTGGACCAGGATGAAGGATCTAGGCATTTCTAGGTATCTTGTGAGGGCAGAAATCAAGCCATACATAGTTTTTTGAAAACTCTCTCTGCCCATCTGACATGTGCACATAAAGGAGGGAATTTGTATCTTGTGGTTTCTAGACCAAGAAATAGGGTCAGGTTGTCTTTATGAATCGTATGAGGGAATGAATCAAGTCATGCATAGTTCTTGAAGGAAATTCCCTACATATGACAGACCTATATCCAGGGAAGAGGGAATTTTTTCAGGTGGTGGCTAGACTAGGATGAAGAATATGGGCCTCACTACGTATCCCACAATATCATGGATCAATACACACTTAGTTCAAGGGGTTACCTATAGTTTTACATCTTTCGGTAAAGACTTTGGCTAGTAGTGAGTTGGTAAGCTAGTAAGGAATCCTCTATCGAGACTCCTAATCCCACATGAGCGGTACTCTGTGTAAGAAATAAGGGCTAGAAAGGGATTACTCTGCCACACATGAGGATTAGGAAGATGTATGGGGGAATTTTCCTCCAATACTTTGTTGCACCCAAGAGTAGGTTTGAATATACATGTGCTTCTTACATATCCTATATGGATAGTAATGAACCCATTTGGGGCTCTTATGAAGAAACTCTCTGTATAGGTCTGACCTTTGCACAGGTAAAAGAGGCATTTTTTTGTGGAAGTTGGACCAGGATGAAGAATATGGGTGTCACTATGTATCCTGTGAGAGAAAGAATCAAGACCCACGTAGTTCTATAATTTAACAATGATGGCCAGATCTATGCACAAATAGGAATAATTTTATGTTTTTTGTGGTGGTTGGACTCAAGAAGGCCCAAGTGTCAATATATATCTGGCATGGGAAGGAATAAAACCACACATAGTTACAGAGCTACCTCCTGGTATAGGTTTGGCTCAAAAATAAGGATGGGAAATTTTTAACCATTTTTTAATGGGTCTGTAGCATACCTATATATTCTGTTCATCCAGGGGGGAACCTTTACCACTATTCTTAAGATCACACGAGCTTTGCTCCTGGTGAGAAAAAATAAATAGCTAGGGTATCCTCTCATGATGTAGAGGAATTTGAGAGGACAATAAAGGTATTTTGTTACCGTATGGTGGCTAGACCAAGATCTAGGATTCAATTGTCTTTACATATCCCATCAGCATAGGGGAATCAAGTTGTACGTAGTTCTATAGTACAACATAGTAGGTGATTGATACCACAAGAAACATACCTTCAGGTGAGAACATTTTTTGGGCCATGTATTTTAACGTCTTATGGTATGGAACAAGATTCTAAGTAGGTTAACATAATTCAGAATGGAAAAATTCATCATGAAGTTTATTTTCATATGATCAAGATGTCTTCCGTATAGTTTAACGTTATGTGGAAAAGACATATATGTTATGCTTCTGACTGCATGAAATGTTTCTTCAGAAACATATCATTGGTGGGAGTTGTGCTGAGCTATCCATCCATTCAAATCAGGTCACATGCTCCATTGTAGTAAAATTTTTGTATAACATATGGTCCTTCATATTTTGGCTCAAACTTTGGAGGTTTCTTCCTAAGTTTCATCGGGGTTCTGAAGACCAACACAATTTCTCCTACAAGGAAATACTGAAGTTGAATCATTTTATTCAAGGCTCATGAAATCTGATTTTAACATACTTTTAAATGGTCTAAAGTGTGCAATATTCCCTCATCCAACCACACTAGCTCATCAAACTATTTCTAGGAATTATCATCTATAGATAGTTGATCACATATGGCCACGTGAAGTGATGGTAATTGAACATCAATGGGTAGAATTTCCTCTATTCCATATACTAATGATTATGGGGTTTCTTAAGTGGTGGTGCGGGCTATGGTCTGATAATCCCAAAGTGTATGGAGGAGCTTATTCGGACACAATTTTTTATCCTTTTCTACCATCTTTTATTATTATATTGGATAGTTTCTTATTTAAATCCTCTATCATTCTGTTGGTCATTGCATTGTAGCGGGATAAACAGTTGGAATGATGCCACACCTATAAAATATTTTGCTCAATTAAACAAAGTATAAATTGGTTTTGTTGTCTATCATTATTGTGTGAGGGACACAAAACCTGGTGATGATATTGGCTTTCTCAAATCTGACAATTTTTTTTGTTCCAACTTCTTTATGGGGTACAACTTCTGCCTATTTGGAAAGGAATTTAGTTTCTGTGATAATAAATTTGAATTTTCTAGCCATAAAAGGATTATATGGTCCCACGACGTTCATTCCCAATATGTAAAATGTCTTGGATTACTTATCTAATTGAATAAACTCTATGGGTTGATGGATGAAATTGGCATGGACTTGGCAGGAATGACACTTTATGGGGAAATCGTCACAATCCTGCGTCCTGGTGGGCCAATATAATCCAAGCCTTTGAATTTGATGAGAGAGTTTGGATGTTGATTAGTATATCCCACAAGTTTTGATATGAATTTATTTCATGAAGGTTGCGGTTTTTTCTCCTTCAATGAACCTAAGAAGGATTCCATCAAGGCATCTCATATAAATAACCTTTTTCAGGTTCATTCTATTGTACAACATGAAACTGATAGCTCTTCTTCAGATTTATTCCCTTCTAGGCCTATCTGGTGGGTGTTATTCCTTTTCATGATATTCTATGATAGTGTTCATCCAGCATAAGGTATGACCGTATGTCTCAGATATGGGACTAATATCATGTATTTCTTCTATCCTGGCCTAAAAATATGGAAAAACCATCCAAAAGTGTGCAATGTTTTTGGCCATTTCATTCCAATCTAAATCGGCCGTACCTATGGTTGCATTTTCTAATGCATTGTTGTGTACATTCTACAACTGAGGGACATAATCCATTGCCATCTCTGGTGATAATTATTCCATCAATTCTAAAACATGGTTTATCAAATTGACCAACTCCTCTTTTTTGTTAGCATAGTCAACATTGACTTGGTTGAAGACCAGTTATGAATCTCATTTTATCTTTAAGTGTTCGTCTTTCACTTGGAGTGCTAGTTTTAGGACTGTGATAGGGGACTAGTATTTTACTTCATTGTTTGTGCACCCTTATGATAGTAGGAAGGAATAAGGTAGGACTACATTTTCTGGGGATACAAGTATGACTCCTAACCCCACTTTATTAAACATGGGGTGTTCCATTATTTTTTCTATTCAGCATCTGGATGTGTCGTCAAAACACAACTCACATATCTAGGGATCCTCTTGAATAGAGAACACCAAGTAATCAGGTAATTTGAAATCCAATGGAGTCTCTTATGTAGAGGGGTGTTCTTCCATGAAGCCTAATAATGGAAGACATTTGACAAACTTTTGAGGTATGAACCACATATTAAACTGATATAGGATGACTACCAACTATGACAGGTGCCCAGTTAACATTGGACAGCTGAGAATATAAATGAGCGGGTTGCTGCGAGATACTAAGTGGAACTCACAGTGCTCTAGATAATTCCTCATCTTATAAACCATAAAGAATAAAGTCAAACAGATCTTCTCAATATTTGAATACTCAGTCTCAGCATCAATCATGGTTTGGATGAGATAATAGATATTATTTTCCTTTTTGGAATCATTCTTCTATGTGAGGAATTCACCTAGGGATATCTCCAAGTTGGTTACATATATAATGACTGGTCTTCCTTCGATAGGTGGCATTATTACTGGTGGACTCGATAGATATTTCTTGAGATTTTTGAATGCTTCCTAACAATAATCATCCCATTGATATTCTATCCCTTTCTACATCAATATAGGTAAGGTCAAACATTTTACTGTGAGGTTGGTTATGAAACACTAAATGTAAGCCATGTCACAACCCATTCCTCGGGCCCCGTGTTGTGACTACACCAACCCGCATTCCATTTTCTAGGGTTTGATGACTTACACTATAAAGGTATGTGCCAAAAAGGGAAGGAATTTCCTTTAAACCTGTACACACACGGACTAGGAATACTGCATGAAGTAGACCAAAAAGAAAATAAAGTAATATAACCACCAAAAAGTACCACCACTGAGAGTAAAAGGTGTAAACTGAAAGTAAAGGGGCCAGAATACAAGCCCAACTGAAAGGAAAGTATATAAAAATAAATAAAAGCTCTAAATATTGTTTTCCAAGGATCTTATCTGAAGGGTAGGTAATTCTCATAATCATATGTCACTATAACACACCATGTCTATCTATCCACCTCTGAGCACCATCTATCCCTAGCTTCCTAAAGTCCCAGTCAAAGTTTTCTGTCGTTTTCACCAGACCCAACATGTGCTAGTGAAGCCCATGTAGGGGTGAGTATAACAATTCTCATTAGGGACCTCGAGACCAACTCAGGTCTCACAAAAATCCATAAAGATAAAATACCACAATGAATGATCTCAAGGTAAATCACAAAGTAAAAGACATAGCTCACTCCAGGTATAACTTAAAGGCAGAAGTAAAGATGATTATTCATAAGGCTATATCATCTTATTCTATTGAGAGGATCTATTTTTGATCCATTAAGTGTCACTCTATTGCGGATCCATAAAGGGTCGCTCTATATCTCATCCATGATAGGTCGTGCTACGTCTGACCCATGACGGGTCGCGCTACTGTTGATCCATGAAGGGTTGCTCTCATTTTGATCCATGAAGGGTCTCTCTTGTGCTTATCCAAAAATAATCACTCTTATTCTGATCTACAAATGTTCTCTCATATGATGATTCACAAAGGGCCTCTCTTATACTGATCTATGAAGGGTCACTCTTCATTCTTCACGTCACAGCCAGCCACTGGATTCCCACACTTATCACTCTTGATTCCGAGAGAATATGCTCCTAAAGCCATCAATATTACTTCAACCACCATGAAGTCCCACATAGAGTAACCCAAGTGACTGTCTCATCGTAAGGTCCACAACACAATAGAAAGCATGTCGAAAGGATGCTCGGTCTGTATGATATGGGCATTTTTTGTAAAAAGGGATCGGTTGGATTTGAGTTTGATCTAACAAAATTTATGACAATCTCTATAAAAACTCACATAGAGTATCTCAAAAGCACCACCTCATCACAAGGGTCCTCATGCTGCAAGCGGTGCATCAATTAGACGCCCGGTCTTCAAGTTATTAACGGTTTTTTAAAAGGGGTTGGTTGGGTCCGTGTCCTGTCCGACTCGGACTCGGCTCGACCTGGGTCTGGTCTATTGGGTCATAGGCTCGTCGGGCTATGGGCCTTCTTGGTCCACTAAAGGAAAACCAACCTTCAGTCCAATTGAGATGCAGCAGGCAGCCACATCTAGCTCCCTAGCTCTCCCTACGGTCGAAGCGGGGTGGTTTCTCTACCGTAGTCCAGCGATCGCGGATTGGTGATGTGTTCGGTCAGACTCTAACACGTGGTCTTCGACCATGTGCTTTTAGATCACCCAAGCACCCCAGACACAGGCCACTCCCTCCATGTAGTTCCGGTTGGTTTCGTGTCTCCATGTTGTCCTGGCCATCCGGTCGCAGCCCTTCGTCGATGGGTGCACCACCTCTCTCTCCACCTACAGTCATCGTCGCGGGCCACCACCTTCGTCAGCGTGCTGACGGTTCCTTTTTCAAGCCATTGGAGTTTTTATAGGGGTCCGTCTTTTGATCCGTCTATGCCTACGGGATCGTAGGGTTTCCACCCTCATTGTGAAGATCTCAAACTCATCTTGCCACCATTTCAAAACTTTGGCCATGAAGAATGCACAAGAACACTCAAGGCGAAGGGACTCAAACCTTGTTTGTGTCGTCCTGTGCCCTCTGCATTAGAAGTTTCAAATCGGGAAAGCATGGGATGATATTCTATCTGGAAAAGTTTAATCATGAATAGAAATACCAAATTAAACACACTTCCTCAAGAACTCATGATTCTCGAATCAACCAGTTAATGGGTTGATCCACATTCTTCATTTAGAAATTAGAATGGGGAAACTTTAAAAAAATAAACCCCCGACCTCATTTGATTTATTTTTTTGTATCATTCCATCCTCGAGGGTTCAAGAGTTCGACGTTGTTTGTCTCTTCCAAGATTCATTTTTCGAGGTACATCGAATTTGATGACATTTTGCCGGAATTATTTGTTATTAGTTGGAGATAAATCTCACTGGAGTATCATCAGAGAATTTCACATAGTTTAATTCCCAACTCTCCAATGCGTTAGCTAATTAAAAAGGGAACATGTCGTAGCATTTCTTTTATGATGTGACGTTGCGTTGTTATGTTGTTTCATTTATGACACAATGTAGCTATTACGTTGCATCTTAACAAGACATTAAAAGGCTTCCTTTAATGTGCTTCGTTATCACCTCGTCGTCACACCGCATGCTGTCGTCAGCCGCTCAATAGTTGAGAAAAGAAATGAAATAAATTTTTTAATATATTTTATTATTTTCCAAAAAGCTCGAAAAATTACTTTTATGTATGTCCCTTTCTGGCCAATGTTATGTCCTTTCTAGGAAAATCCTAATTTCCCAAGTTCAATGATTCCCTTAGATTTTCGATCCAAGAACCGGTTCAACATTTAGAATAACCCACTCACAAATTTACTTGAGTGAACTAAAAAAAGTTCAAAATTCCATTCAGAGCTCAGTAGGACTTAGAATCACATTCTGTCAAAGCGTGTGGTCTTGAATTAATTCTATATAATTTAAAAATAATTATATATAAATTTTTGGGATAATACATTCTCCCCTCCTTAGGGATTTACGTCCCCGAAATCCAAAACAAAGGCTAATCAAACAAGTGGGGGTACTAAATGTGAATATGAGACTCCCTATCCCTTGCACTCTCCTAGAGATTCTTGTGATTCCACCAAATGTGCACTAGATGAATCTATCGTCCATGAAGGACCCCCTTTTTTCGATCATATTTCTCCACTGGGATCTCTATAAACATCACCCATCTTTAATGTCAAGCTCACCCCAGTCGATCATGTGTGATGGGTCATTCATGTACCTCTTTAGATGCAATACATGGAAAACATCATGCACCTGGTGCATCTATTGGGGAAGTACTAGGTGGTACACCACATCACCAACTCTATTGAGGATCTAGAAAGGTCTGATGAACCTTAGAGATAGATTTCTGCTACATCCAAATCACTGCAAACCCTATCGAGGTGAGACCTGAAAGAAAACATGGTATCCCTCCCTAAACTATAAAATTATCTATCTCTTATCGGCATAAGATTTAGGTCTGCTCTGTGAAATCTTCAGCAACTCCTAGATGATTTGAACCTTCTAAGTAGTGGCTCGTACCACCTCTAGACCCATGACTGATAAATCCCCTGGGTCTGTCCATCATAGAGGTGATCTTCATGGCCGCCCATACATCACCTCAAATGGTTCCATGCCAATGGTGGAGTGATGTATATTTTTGTATTCAAACTCCACCAATGGTTGGTGGTCCTCCCAACTGAAATCAAAATCCAAGACACAAGTACAAAGCATTTCCTCCAAGGTCTGTATGGTCTTCTCCATCTAACCATCTGTATGAGGGTGAAAAGTTGTTCTCAAGCACAGGAGAGTCATGAACTCCTCCTGTAACCCCTTCCATAACCAGGATGTAAACCGTGCATTGAGGTCTAGGACAATCCTCGAAGGCACCTTGTGAATTCATACTATCTCCTAGATGTAGAGTTGTCTCAATCCCTCTACTGATCCTTACTTCTGGATTGGTAGGAATTAAGCTGACCTGGTGAGTCAATAAATGATCACCCATATAGAGTCGTGGCCCGTAGATGTGCATTGTAACGCCGTCATGAAGTCCATGGAGATACCATCCCACTTCCACTCAGGTACCTCAAGTGGATGTGTTAGGCCTATGGGACCTGATGGTCACCCTTCACTTGCTGACAAGTAAGGAATCATGAAATGAACTATGTCACTGCTTTCATTATCTTTGTCCACCAGTGCTGACATCGGAGGTCTTGGTACATCTTCTCCACACCTGCATGTACTACCTAAGGAGATGTATGGAACTTCCTCAACACATCCTCCCATAATGTCACTGGTTCCATGGTGTGTCCTCTCAAAAGGATGAAGTGCTCCCTACCTATCAAAAATCCATCAAGAGATTGTCCAGAGGATATATGATCACATCGGGCCTCATAGTCAACATCCACAAGTTGTTCCTCCTAAATTCATTGAAGGAGTGAGGGAGTGATAGTCATACATTGGAGGTAAGCTGCTACATCATAATCCATGAAATATATCTGCATCACGGGTAGCTGCTCTGCCACCTCACCCCAAAGCTATAAACCAGACCTCATATTTATCACATCAGCCACCATGTTCCCCTTCCCATGAGTATATTCTATCTCAAAGTAATATACCAGGAGGAACTTCATCCATTGTTTTTGTCTCCAGTATAGGTCCTTCATTGGTAAGATATACCTATGACATTTGTGGTCTGATTTGACGGTAAACTTTTCATCCAACAAGTAGTGCCTCCACCTCTTCAAGTCTGAGACAAATGATTCTAACTCTAGGTCATGGATTGCATAGTTATTCTCATGCTTCCTCAACTGTTGTGAGCCTTAGGAAATCAATTCCTTCTCCTACATCAATACACAACTTAGTACAGTCCCCGATGCATCACAATATACCACGTAGTCGATTCCCTCCTCTGGAAACCTCAATATGAGAGAGCTGGTCAAGCTCCGCCTCAGCTTCTAGAAGCTCTACCGGAATTCCTCTATCCATATTAAGGGTTTTACCTTCTTCATCAAATATTTCATTGGCACTACTACATTATATAAGTTAGGCATGAACCTCTAGAAGTATCCGTCCAACCCCAAGAAACTCTGCACCTCAGTCTTGCTTTTAGGTGGCTCCCAAGAAACCACTACCTCTATCTTCATCATATCCACTGAAACTCCAACATTTGAGAAGACGTGTCCCATATAGTAGAAATCATGAATCTAGAACTAGCACTTCAAGAGGTTACTATAAAGCTGGTTCCCTAAGAGTGTATCTAGGACTATCGGTAGGTGTGTAGCATTCTCCTCCTCTACATCGAGTATACCAAGATGTCATCAATGAATACCACCACTAAATGATCAAGTTAAGGCTAGAAGATCCTATTCACAAGTCCAATGAACACTCTTCAGTCCTTATTCATGCCGAGTGGCATCACCAAGAACTTGTAGTGGCCATACCGGCATCTAAAGTTTTTCTTCACTACATGCTCATCTCGTACCCAAAACTGATGATACTAGGATCAAAGTTATATCTTCAAGAAACACCACACTCCTTTCAATAGATCAAAGAGGTCATAAATCTTCTACAGTGGATACTTGTTCTTCATGATCACCTGGTTCAGGCACCAGAATTCCATGTAAAGACTCAATCTCTCGTTTGTATTTTTGGCAAACAACACTAGGGTTTTCCATGGTGAAACACTTGGTCTTATGAACCCCTTCCTCTGCAAATCCTCCAACTATACTCTCAACTCCAGAATCTCTGTAAGATCCATCCGATATGCAGGTGTAGATATCGGTGTCGTCCCTGGGTACAACTCGATACAGAATTATACCTCCCAGTGAGGAGATCGTCCCTGAACATCTTATGGAAAGACGTCCTCATACTCATCCACCATTACAAGAAAACTTGTACTCCTCCCATACACCCCACTGAAGGTAAGGCTAGACAACTGGTGAGTTATCGGTTCCACCCTCCTCCATGAAATTCCATCCTATGTTGAAAAGGATCCCTTCTCATCGGTGAAGGAGAACCTAGTCCCATCCTTGTGGGAATACCACACTTTAAACCTAAAATATTTTATTTGGGCAAGGACTGTAGATAACCTGTCTATACCCAAGATGACGTCATAAGGCCTCAACATTGCTACTAGGATATCCCAAATGAATCTCTCACCACCTAGAGTGAGCTCACACTACCAAAACCAGTGTGTAATTGTTGAATCCCGACCCATAGGAGTCTCTAATCGTAAGAATCGAGCCAATGACTCCACTGGAATTTTTGAGCCTCAAATGAGGTCTGTGGAAAGAAAAGTGTGACTGGAACCTATGTATATAATCACTAAAACTAAGGTGGAAAATATAGAGATAAAACTTCTAATCATCTTTGGAGTGCCATGGTCATAGGCCACTATCACCTGAACCTGGCATCACCCCTATCCGTTGGCTCCCTATGCACATGGTGGACCACCTAGGGGTGGTGTTGGTGGTACCTAAAACTGCATTACATCACCTATCGGTCAACCTTATCCCCTGCCACGTCCTCCTCTATAATGACCTCCTCACTAAAACCTCAATTGATATCTCGGTGGTCCGTCAACCATTTGTTGATAATCTATGTATGGAGTTATACAATCATGATCTAAATTCCTCTATTGGCCATAGGAGTAAAAAAATACTAGCCCTCGTCCAACCTTTTCTACCATGTGAGCTTCATACCTCCGACCTTACATCTTGAGGTCATCCTCTAGAAGGTCTGGCTTGTTTGGGCTTCTGCATTGTCTGTCTTCTCCATGCAATAGATGACTCATCCACCTGGTGTCTGGTGGTGGATCTCACTATTGGTTCCTGCTCGGATAGGAATCTCTCCACTAGTAGAGCTCTCTCCAATACTCCAGCCGACTTCAGGATGCTGAGAAAAACCATTGACGCCCTGATCTCCCATTGGAGTCACTGATCAAAGGTCTAAGCCCTGAAGAAAGGGTCATGTACCATGTCAGTGGAGTATCGGGAGAGGACGGAAAACCTCACAGAGTACTGGGCCACAGTCAGGCTGCCCTGTTGTAGGTGCAGTAGCTCCTGAATACGCACTGAGTATAGTGTTGCTGGTACAAACTCCTCCATGGAAAGGCTCTCAAATACTAACTAGGAAATTCTTTCCTCCTCATGGGTCTATAGTTTCAAACCCCACCATATCCCTGTAGTTCCCTAAAAAAGTCTAGTAGCTAGGACCACCATCCGGTCTGTAGGTGCCTCTACCAAGAAAAAAAACCCACATAATTGCCTCCAGCCAATCCTTAGCTGCCTAATGATCTGTCTCGCCTTGAAACCTCTAAGGCCCCTACATTTAGAACTCATGTAGTGGGCTCATTCATCATTCACTATCTACGAGTGGGGATGTTAGAAACTGCTACTCTACAGGTGGTGGTGATGCTGGTACACCACCCAAAGGTTCTATCACTGTAAGTGGTCCCTACACCGATGCCACATCACTCACTGGGCCATCGTCATGATCCATCACTAGAATCCTGGCTGGATGTCTTTGTCAAGGCATCCTATAAGGAAATAGATGTGCCACAATTAATAAGTTATACCTGGTGAGCTGAATCAAAAGGGATCAATATAAAAATATTTATAAATCACATGAAACCAATGTTTTTGTGTATCGAGTAGGAAAATAGAATTCAGGTTCCTGGTGTACGGATACATCGTCTACAGCACCAACACTAGACTCCCTGGACATAAATCGGAACTCAAGACACTAAACACTATTTCCCCCATTGAAAATACAGACTCATAGTTCTTTTGTTAGTTTAGACCTCCCTTTGATACCACATTGTCACAACCCATCTCCCAGGGCATGTGTCGTGACTTCCCCAAGCCTACCTTTCATAGGCCATGGGATGGTGACTATCACCGAAAAGGCATATCCCAAAATGGAATCCATTTCCTTTAAACCTATACACAAACAGACAGGGAATACAGCATGAAGAAAACCAAAAAGGAAATAAAGTAATAAAACAACCATAAAGTGCCACAACTGAATGTAAAAGGTGTAAACTGAAAGTAAACAAGCTAGAATACAATCCCAACTGAATGGAAAGTACAACAAAATAAGTACAAGATCTGGAGTTCATCTTCTAGGGATCCTACCTAAACGGTAGGTACAAATCACTATCATAAGTCACTGCAACAAACCATGTCTATCGATCCACCTCTAAGCACTGTCTAGCCCTGGATCCCCAAAGTCCTAGTCAAATTTGTCAGTCATCTACCCATGACACAAAAGGTGCGGGCAAAGCTCGTTTAGGGGTGAGTACAATAGTATTCAGTAGGGACCATGAGATGAACTCGGGTCACATAGAAATCCACAAAGGAAAAATACAACAAAGCAAGATCTCAAGGTAAAGCACCAATCAAAATACATAGCTCAAACCAGGTATAATATAAGTATAGATGTAAATATAAGTATTTGTAAGGCTATATCATCTTATTCTATTGATAGGCTCTGCTACTTATCCACAAAGGGTCACTCTGATGTTAATCCATAAAGGGTCGCTCTGTTGTTGAACCACGATGGATCCCTCTGTGACAGATAAATGATGGGTCGCACTACTACTAATCCATGAAGGGTTTCTCTCAAGCTGATCCATGAAGCGTCATTCTTATACTGATCAATGAAGGGTTACTCTTCATTCTTCATGTCACAGCTAGCCATTGGATTCCCACACTTAGCTCGCTTGATTTTGGGAGAATCTGCTCCTCAAACAATCATTTGTACCTCAACCACCACAAAGTACCACATAGAGTATCCCAAACCAATGTCTCGTCATAAGATCAACAATGAAACAGGCAACGTGTCGAATGGACGCCCAGTCTGTAAGATATGGCCATTTCTGTAAAAAGGGCCAAGTTGGATTTGAGTTTGATCAAACCCAGCCATACAACAGACTCAACCAAAACTCACATAGATTATCTTATAAGTAACACCTCATCATAAGGGTCCTTATTTCATAGATGATGTGTCAATCGGAAACAGGGTCTGCAAGTTATTAGCATTTTTTCAAAAAGGGGTAGGTTGGGTCTCGGTCTGGTCTCACCCGGGTCCACCGAACTGACTCGGACCCAGCCTAGCCTTTGTGTGTTCTGTTGCTCTATGGGTCCATCCCACTTGGGCAGATCTAGCGCATGGTTCTTCCTAGTCCTCCATAGGAGGACTGCCCTTCAGTCCAGCCAAGACACGGTAGGTGGCCGCGTCTGGCTCCCTAGCTCGCCCTGTGGTCGTCGCGGTGTGGTTTCTTTGCCACAATCAAGGGACCATGAATTTGTGATGCATTCATTCAGACAACCACACATGGTCTTAGACCACGTGCCACTAACTCTCCCAAACATCTCGGACAAGGGCCACTCCCTCAACACAGTGCCGGTTGGTGCCGCCTCTCCACGGTGTCACAGTGTGCCGACAGGTGAGCCACCTCTCTCTCTCTCTGCCCACGTCCACTGTTGGGGGCCACCAACAGCCGCCATCGCTGGTGCTCCGATAGTTCCTTCTGTGGCCACTAGGGTTTCTCTGATGGTCTATTTTTCAAGCCATCTACAACTACGAGGTATTTAGTTTGTCACCCTCACTACGACTACCTCAAACTCATCTTTCCTCCACTTTGAAAATTCATCCACAAAGAATGCACAAGAACATGAAAGGAGAAGGGACTTGGGCCTTGTTTGTGTCGACCAGAACCCTCCACATTAGAAGTTTCTAACCAAGAAGTTTTGGTATGGTATTATATCAACAAAATTTTAATCCCAAAAATAAATTCGAAATGAAACAATCTCCTGCAAGAATGCATGATTCATGGATCAACTAGTTCATGGGTTGAACCATGTTCGTTGTTTGAAAATTTGAACAAGGAAACTTTAAAAAAATCAAAACTTCTAACATGTTTGATGTTCATTTCTATAGATTTCAATCCTCAAGTGTTCAAGAGGTCAAAGTTGTTCTTTTCTTCATTGATTCGTTCTTCAAGGTACGTCGAATTCCATGACGTTCCGCTGGCGTTCATCATTCTTCGTTGGAGAGTAATCTCTCTGGAGGTTTCTCAGAGAATTTCCTGCAGTTTAATTCCCAACTCTCCAATGCATTAGCTAATTAAAAATAGAACATGTTACAACGTTTTCATTACATTGTGACATTGGATTTTTACGCTATTACACTTATGAAATAGTGTATCTGTTATGCTGCATCTTAACGAACCATTAAGGGGATTCCTTTAATGCACTTTGTCTTCACCTAGTCGTTTCACTACAGTGTTTCCAACCATCGATCAATAGTTGAGAAAAGAAATAACATAAATTTTTAAAGTTATTTTACTATTTTCCAAAAATTCCAAAAAATTAAATTTTCTCTCTGACCCTTTCCAGTCGAAGTTAAGTCCTCTCTGGGCGAATCTCAGCATCCCGATTTCAACGGTTCACTCAGACTTTTGATCTGATAACCATTTCAAAACTTAGAAAAATCATCTCACATGATTACTAAAGTGAACTAAAAAAGATCAAAATTTTATTCCAGGCTCACTGGGCCATAGAATCATATGCCGACAAAGTGTGCAATCTCGAAATAATTACATATAATTTTAAAAAACATTATGAAGAAATTACAGGACATTACTAGCCAGGTGTCTTTGGAGTCCTCCCGAATCATTGAGGTTGTGAGGTAGTGAAATGACAAGGATATATTCTGTCTTCTCAGGGTCAACTTTTATGTTTCAGTGGTGTGCAATGAATTCGATTAATTTCCATGAGGTGACGCTAAAGACACATTTCAAGGGGGTTCATTTTCAAACTATGTTGTCATAATTTACTGAAAATGATTTCCTGATCAGATAGGTGGTTTTAGAATCTCCTTGAATTAACCACCAAATCATCCGCACAACATTCAATGATTTTCCCCATAAGGGTTTGAAGATGCGATGCATGGAGAACTGGTATGTCATGGTAGCATTCTTCAAACCAAAGGGAATTACCATATATCAAAATACACCCTTGGGGATCTGAAGGTGGTGTCTTCTTCATCTTTTTGGACCATTCAGATCTGTTTATATCCTTAATAGTAGTCCATGAAAGAGAGAGCCTCATATCTGGTAGTTACATCGATAAAAAAATTGGTGATCGGGACTGAGAAATTGTCTTTCAGGAAGTGCTGGTTGAGGTCTCTAAAATCGATGCAAACCCTGATATTCCAATTCTTATTTTTAACGAAGAAAATTTTTACTGTCTAGATGGTCTATTGGACCTCCCAAATGAATTTAGCTCTGATGTGCTTATTGACTTTAGCCTCTATTTTCCTAGCATTGGTCGGGTGTGTCCTTTTGGCAGCTTTCTTGTAGCCAATATGATTTTCTAGTAGGACCAAGTGGTGAGTGGCCACATACATATTGAGGTTTGAAATTTATTTATAGTTCTGAGAAAAAACATCTCGATTATACCTCCAGAAAGAGTTGTATGCCTCTTACTCTTAGGAAGGGATGACAACACTAAATAGAGTGGGTCACAGGTCTTCTTCTGTATCCAAGTTGATTTCCTTGAGTTCATCAATGGTAGTAGAGACTCCTTCCTCAAATGCTCGAGGGGAGTCCCTCGGTTCATCTTCTTCTTCCTCCTCTAAATCCTCCTCATTGTCATCTTCATATTCTAACAGGTAAACAATTCTTGATATGATCATTCCATAATTGAGCGAGGAGTCATACTTTTGGTGTCTGATAAGATCAGTCGCCTCTTCTATCTCATCCATTGGTGTAGTCTTCTCTAGAGAAGACACAGTGATGGGTAAAAGAGTTTCCTCGTATTTTTTGAGTGATGAGATACTTCCTCTTGCCTCAGGGGTTGAGGTAGATATTTCTATGGGTTTTGATGATGGTTTGGTGGAATTTTTATCCAAACCTTCATTATTATATCAGGAGTCAATGATTCTTTCAACATTATTAGGCTTGGAAGCCATAACTGAAAAGATGAATGATGGTGAATATGAATATGAATTTAAACTTGTTCATTCAATATGATTGATGGGCAACACATATTCCTCTCTGAGATGCTTGAGGGGATTGGTGGGAACCATTTCCAAACCATTTGGGGCTACGAACCAATAAATTCTGTCATTAGTGGGTTTTTTCCCCTTCGGCTTATAGAAACCTGTATCAATATTGTGTGACTCGTTGGACTGGAATGATGCCTTATCAACATGTTGTGTCCTACTCTGTCCATTAATGATATATTTGAGAATTGATGGTAAGAGTAGTGGATTGTTGTGTGTTAATGGAGACAGGGCCTCCCTAATAGGGAATTTAAGGCCCTATTATTGTGAACCACCATAAATTCCATGTGAGATAAGATGTCACTGAACTTGGTTTTGATCTTGATTTATCCTAAGAGTTTCAGCTCACTTTTTTCAAAGATCAATAGGGTCGTGGTGCAGGGTGTCAGATCATCCTCATTGATCCCTAGCCGACAAAGTGTCCACAGTGGGAGGATATTATCCCCAAATCCATTTTCGATGAAGAATTTTCAAATATCAACACCATATATTTTTCTAAACACATAAAAGGGTTTTATGTGTCCATACATGGTGGAATCCTCATTTTCATCCATGAAGGAGATAACTATGTGGCATTCTGTGGGATTGGTCTATGTTTGGTAGACTTATGTGGTGTATACATAGGCTTCAAACTCCTAGGGAATCAGTAGGGATTCGATGAGTACATCCCTGAGATCTACTGATAGATTTAATGCATCCAGGATTGATAGCTCAGTTGGTACTAAGGATAAGTACATCAGAATATCATATTTATGATCTAAAGGTCAGATCTTCCCATCTAAGGTATTCTATTTAAAATTATCTTTAGGGGATTTATAATTTTCTGAAGATGGGTCAGCCATTGGGGTTAGAGATAAAGTAGATTCCTTCCTTTGTGGATTGGTCCAGGCAGGACTTCTCACCTTCTGATGGAAATTAGTCATATGGTATTCCTATGACAGATATTTCTGAAGGATTTGACTTGTGTGAATTTTTGTGGGGGTAGGATAATTTTCTTTTCCCTGTTGAATTTTCTAGAGGGTCCTTCCATGAGTTTCTACAACACTTATGGTTTGATAAGGGGTGTAGCCATAAGCTTTATTTCATAAATGACCCCGTCTCCCTTGATATCCCTGTATTTTCTAGTTTATTCTTCCATCCCCCAATTGGATGTGGGGAATTCTAGTTGATAATCATATTCATCATTGGATAATGAATCTATCATCTGGATGATATTTATGGAGCCAAATATTTTATCCTCTTATGATAATGGATGACTCATCATCTGCCCCTAGTAGCATTTTTTGGAGGGGTGGTGCATGTTGTGTCATTTGGTGGGGCAGTTCCCATTGTCCTATTTGGTGGGGTGGTGTCAATTGTTACATTTAGTGGGATAGTGCTCGTGAATTCAGATTCTATGGCATGAAATCTGAAACTGTCGAATCCAACTTTGGTTTTGGTGTAATTTCATCTCCCTCCACTTTCTTTCCACCCATCTGATTGGACTTCTTTGTGGGCGGTCGACCTTCAGAGGATTGTGTGGCTGAGAATGTTGGTTGTGTTGCATCAGGATCTGTTGGAGGAAAATTCAGTTTCTACAACTGTTCCTAGACAGGGTTGTGTGATCGGTTGATTGTTTTCTTAATCAACTAAATATCCAAATTTTTCTCCTTTTTCTAATAAAAGTTTTCCACCCCCCTTCTTCAATTGGATCTGTAGTGGAAACATACACCATTTGTGATCGCGGTGTTACCTACTTGTCCTGAACAAAATATATCATCTTTTGCAGGAGGTCCTTGAAGAAAAAACAATCATAGATGTTGTGTCCCAATATTCGATGGATGGAAAAGTAATATGGCTTGTCATCATGACCAAATTCATCAGCCCTCTTTGGCTTTGGTAGTTGACGAAAGTTATAATTCATGGTGGCTATAAAGTAACTGAAGACTTTATCTACTCGTAATGAGTAAACTTTATTTCAACATTCCATGAATTGATTTCTTTTGTCCCTCATCTGATTGTCTTGATGACGTGGGGGAGTCTGCTGACATCCAGGGGACCTTTCATTATTTGGTATGGTCCTTATAGTTGGAGTTGGTTTATGGGATGGATAAATCATGACAAAAGCTGCTTTAGATCTCCCTACCCTTTTTATTGGGTCTACTAAGGTTTAATAGGACTTGTGATTAGTCAATTTCAAGGAATCTTCTATCCTTGAAGAGATGGAAGAGAAGTCCTATAACCCACTTATATATTCCACAAGGATAATTGGTGTTCATAGCTAATCATGAATATTATTGAGGAAGATGGCCAAAATTTCATCTTAGGGGAGTGGTCGATCCAAGGAGTAAGTTAGACCCTTCCATCTGAATATGAAGTCTATGACTCTCTCATTATCTCATTTTTTTCAGTTCATGAGATCACTAACAGATGTCTTTGGGAACATCTAAAGGAACTAGAATAGAAACTGATACCAGAGATATTTCAATCCTATTTTGGAGTTATCATGAAAACAGATCTACCACACAATGGATGATCCTTACAGGGTGCGCATGAAGGATATGAGTTTCACAGCTTCTTATTACTCCAGGGTTGCCATCATGGGATCATAGTAAAAAAGAGTATTGCATTAGATGCATCTCTAGGTCCCTTGAGCATTAAAAACTGCGAATATGGGATTCCCAAAATTTGGTGGATGCCTTATGTTGCTCACCCATTCAGGGTAAGGTTTCCATTTTGGTTGCATTGGAGTCTGTCTCCCCTTTATTGCTTTTATTCAAGTAGTCGATAACATGATTGTATTTAGAAGCCTATTATGAATTTCTAGTTGGACCTGAGTAGGGGGAGAGTGTATAAGGGAGTAATATTTGATGTTTCAGCACTATGGGAACTAGAGGTGGATACCCAGCTGGGGGAATCCTCTGTGGATTCACATGAATCTGTTCTGGTTTCTTCCCTAATGGAGGGAAATCTTGATATCTTGTAAGAATGGGTTTAAGTAGACTGATTTTCCTGGTGCTTACTTAAATTAGATTTCCAGACTTTCTTCATGCGTTGGGATGATCCCATGAGGTCGAGGTACATTTGATGGAAGTGTGTGTTGATGATCCACCTGAGGAACATACCTAGTAGGATGGCTTTCTCATATGAGCTCACTGTTGATTATCCTTATCTCATTCATTTCTTCCTCTTATTGAGTGAATCTCTACTCAATTGTGGGTGAATCATCTTCCCATGGAGGAGGTAGTGGTTCATAGAACTTTCTATTTTTTCTTCTCGTGGTTGGGGATTTTCATAGGAGGTAGTGAAGGATTAACTGAGGGGCACCAAAATTTAAGACAACTCATTAGTTTCGTGTGTGCACACCTCAAGGATCAGTATGAACCATCTCTGGAAGGTAACCCTCTTCTCCTATTTTCTCATTATTAATAATATTTTCAGTGAGGGATATGGGGTTCCTTTCTATGAAATTCATAAATGAATACCAAATTGGGGGTTGTTGTACTAGGTGTTGAATTGTAGTACACCATCTTATGTCCTTTAAAGGATCTTCTCCGACCATTATGTGATACTCTTCAGATATCGTGGGGAAGAGTGGCTCAATGGGAGCCCTGATATAACATTCCAGTATGCTTCTATTTTGGGTTATGTGAGTCACAAGATAGGATGGAATTGGTGACCCCTATATCCATTGTTCTCCCCAAACGGGAGAAGACATGCGTATGTTGGGTGGGAATTCAAGGTAAAAATTCCCCAAACACTATAGGATAGGGTTACTCCCATTCCTCTATTGATGTTCCTTGGAATAGATTTTCTATAATTTTAGGGGAATTTTGTGTTAAAAATTTTTCCATCCCTACGGTATGGGGATGGTCCCGTATTGTGGAAGATGTTTCTATAATTTCCACCTTCTTGATCACACACATTTCAATGCAGGTGTCAGCTGGATATGGTGCCTAGTCTGCATGTGAATTAATTTCTTGTGAGGACATGATCAGTTCCCATAGATTGGATTCCCTTATAAGAGAGGCCATGTGGATTTTCTCAGTAGTCTGGTTCAGGTTCTTCAGGATGGATTACTCTCGTCGGGCCAGATGCTTCTGAGACTCACTCAAAGCCGCTTCTTGTTGATTCTTCCACCTTTCCAGGGTATGGACTTCATTTGAATTCCATATGGGGATGATGGCTATAGCGACCCATACTTTACATACATTGATATTACTTTATAATTAAATTAAATTCACTAAATAATATAACAAAACCATGAAAATATTGTATAGGTATAGTGCCTTTAGAAATTGGAAAACATAAACAACAAGTTCATAAAACATCTACATTGTCTCAAGTTTATTTCTGCATAACTGGACTTATTTTTGGAATATATTACATAATAACCTTCTTCATAACCTGGGGAAAAGAAACATAAGAAAGGGTGAGCTCAAATTCTCAGTAAGGGTAAACAAATTAAATATCAATCATATCATATTCATAAGAACATAACATTTGAAAATCGTATCCTCTATATAAAAGATCGCAATATCATGTCATCGGATAATTCATAAAAGTGAAATATAATCCCAATAGTCAAAACATAAGACATGATAATTTGTTCCATACACACATAATCATATAAAATCATTTCCTATTATTCAAGGCTCATTTCCAAGACCATCATAGCTGACAAAGTCCATTATTGAACAGAGTTCACTCCTCGTTCTAGCCATGTATCACTGAACCAGATTTACATTTCATTCTAGCCATGTCTATCTCATGAGATATAAATATTTACCCAATTAATTGGAGGGATATATAGGTCACACCCATATCATAATTAAACCATTCTTACATGTTCCACAAAAACATAAAAACATTAACCATAGCATAACCCATGAAATAAAATGGGTTTCTTAAACATCATTCCATCATAATTGATGTCCATCAAATGTATTTACTCAATACCATTCCATCATAAATATAATAAAATTATAGTAATAACAGGTATATAAATATAACCCTATTTAAATAGTTTTATCTTATATGGAAAATAATTTTGATAAAACACTTGAAATTCATACCTAAAGAAAATATCTTTCCTTCTTCAAAAGTGTTTACCTTCCTCAAATTGAAACATGATTTCAGAGGAAATAATTTTATGTGAAAAATAATATTGTAACAATGTATGGGAATATTTAAGTAAATAGAAGATTATGAAAGTGAAAAAATCCATTCATGCCGTACAAGTTAAAAAATTATTCTTCTCGTACTTCTGCCAGAATAGTCAAAAAGTACCTTATACTGAAAACGAAAAAAGATTCCATTCATACCGTTTAATAAAAATTTATTAATGGGTAAAATTTACTTTAAAAATTTATAGAAGGATATAAAGAATATTTTGAAATATATATTTAGGAAACATGGATATAGATGATTTTTATACCTCAATAAATACATACGAATAAACAATATGAAATAAAAATGAGATTTGCAAAGTCATCCCTTACCTTAGGTCTGATATCTTTCGTATATATCAAAAACTCTTGTATAATGATTTAAATAATGATACTTATTTATTATAGAATCATAATAATTTTTATGAGAAAATTTATGATTATATTTTCAACCTTTTGTTAGTAACATTTCATTGTTATTCCTTATTCAGGTTTTAACTGCTTTATGTTCTTATGAGTGTTTTGTCAGATAAGTTCTTGATCCTATTTTTAGGTTACAGTTATATCATTTAAAACTTGGTATTAGTATAATATATATCATATTTATTAATTCAATTAATTTATATAATCATGGTTTAATGAATATTTTGTAGAATTAATTACATCACACTGTAGAAACGGTAATCCATATGTTCACACGAGCGACGATATTGTTCCCATAATTATTGAATGGTATTGAATTAGATGGTTTATATTATCTCATAATTAGTATCATGTTATATTATCAATATAAATATTTATTATTCCCACGATTATACCCATCCAAGTAAATTGATGGTGAAAAACATATTACACCATGGTGTGGAGATGGTAAGTCGTAGATACGTTGGTGCGGTGATTTCATTTCTTGGACGATGGATAAAAGGTGAAATAGGGTTGTTTCATACTTATAATAAAATATCAGTATATAATTCAAAATTATTTTATTACTTTATAATGAAAAAACTAAAGAAGATTAAGTAAAAGAAAAAATAATTTTAAATGAATCGGTAGAAGAGATTACATCTTCCTCGACATGCCTCCTTTAAATTTTCTCTTAGGGCACTAGAGTTTTTCGTTTGAGAAGACCAAAACCTCTAGAATGTAACTAGTGAAGTTTAGAAGAGATATTATAAGGTTTTTTCTGAGCTTGAAGTCTCAAAATGGAGTGAATAGAAGAGGGAGGAGGTTCCCTTTTATAAGAGAAGAGAGGGTCACTTTAGGAAACTCTCCAAAATATTAATTGATAATAAAATAAAAACCTTCCCAAAAACCACCAAAGTGTACCAAATTAAAATATGAGATGATATAGGGTTTTATCTCATAAACCAATAAATTTGAGACAACTTCTTTTTTCAATTTAAACCTTATTTTTTTAATTGACACTTTGTTGTCCTATTAAATTTTAATTTTTGTAATAACATTCTAGATATTTAATGGTAATGACCATTTACTTATGTGGTGTTAATTGACCATAAATGAATATTTTATGAAATTTTCAAAACATATAATTATCACTTTGTAATTTTTAAATAAAATTATGATTTTTAAATAATTTAATGAAATGTTATGTTTATAAAATGTCAATAGTGTCAATTTTGACACTATTCATTTATTAGAATTTAAATAAAATTCAAACGAAAGATAAATTTGAACCAAAATATTTAATACACTCCAAACATTTCATAGTCACCTAGAAATTCGTGGATCACATTAATTAATTAATATTATATTTTTTTAAAATTTTTAAAACAGTTTATTTGATATTTCTATTAATAAAATAATTTCTACATCACTATTGTGTCATCATTAATGGTAACTATTTAATCCCTAAAAATTATAAATAAATTTATATTAAGTAGGTAATTATTTTATCTTTATAGATAATATCTATAGTAGATTTTACCTCCTATTTATCCATATATTAAAATTAATATACTTATATAAAATGAGAATGTGATATTTTGTCCATTTCATTAGTTTTTTGATATTCATGTCATTTCCATAGGTAAGTGTCCATAAAGTGATTCCATTTCAAAAAGTGGATGATAAGGGTCTAATTTGGTCATCTAATAGGATTTTTACTGGTGTTAAGGTAATTTTATAATATTATTTTTACCCTTAATTACTCGATTTACCTTTAACCACTGTAATAAAAATAATTACAAAAGTTACTATTCATAATGCCCAAAAATAAAAAATAACCTATTAAAATAATTTGGACCTACTTATTCTAAATATGGAATCCATTTTTAAAAATTAAAAACACAAAAGTTTCAATAATTAATTTAATATTAATCTCTTTGTTGAGAAAATGAGTTATAAAAGTTAAAATGTTGCAAAAGATTGAAATATTTATACCTATGAATTCAATGTAAAATTAAGGATAATGACATAAATTATATTAAATGGTTGAAAAATATTCTAATTATATGTTAAAACCATTCTAAATTATTATTAAACCATATAAATTATCTCGATGAAAAATTTTGTATTTATTAAATATTTAGCATGTTTTTACTATTCATCAAAAAATTAAAGTTGTTGGAAAAATATCAAAAATTTATCCAAAGTAAATTTTTATATCTCACTTCAAAATAACATGTCTGTGTTTCCATATAAAAATTATAAATGAATCAAAATATTAATTTAAAATGGGTTCTCCATTCAAAGGTGGAGAATTAACCTTTTTAAAAAAACACATAAAATAGAGGCTTATTTATAACCTATAACTAAAATATCCATTGAATGAGTATCAAAAATATTTTTATTAAATATATAACACAGATATATATTATTATTTTCATTACCAATATTAATTCACTCTAAAATGCAAACATCTAATAGATTTATATTTGTCCTAATTCCTTTTCATAATTTAGTTATAATTATTCCCACTAACCTAACAGTTATGCTGTAATGGTAATTTTATAATAAGTGCATATTGTGGTTTCTGTAAACTCATGATTGCATGAAAATAAATATAATAAAGAATAAAAATTATTTTAAGAAAATATTTCACATGTAGCTTCTTTAAATTGGTGGTTCCTCCATAAAAATTTAACCAAGCGAGTGGTATTGTTTCATAGAAACTTTTCCTTATGATCTAGAATCTATATAGGTTTATCTTCATAATAATTATATTGCTCCAGCGGTACGACTTCTGAGCTTAGTACATGTGAAGGAATGAGCATGTAATTTCTCATGATAGATACATTTAACACATCATGAAATTGATAGAGATTCGGTGGAAGTTCCAATCGGTAAGTTACCTTCCCAACATGATCTAGTATTTCAAAATGACAAATATACCTTGGGCTCAGCTTTCCATTATTTCAAAATCTCATTAATCTTCCAGGGAGATATTCATAAGAACACCTTATCACCCACTTCAAACTCAAGGTCTTTTTATCGGTTGTCAACATAAGTTTTTTGTTGACTCTTACCTTCTCTTAGGAGTTTTTTATTAGATCTGACCTTTTCTGCCATTTCATCAACAAGGTCAAGTCATAATAGCTTTCTTTCCCCAACTTCATCCTATAATGTTGGAGGTCAGAACTTATTTACATATAGGGATTCATAAAGATCCATTTTAATAATAGAGTGAACGCTATTATTGTAAGAACATTCCACCAATTGTAGGTTTTTATCCCAACATCCTTTTAAATCCCTAGATCAATCTCTGAACATGTCTTCCAGAGTTTGAATTGTCATATCAGATTGACCATCTATCTGAAGATGATAATTAGTTCTAAAATGTAAATTTGTATCTTTTATAGAACATCGAGGTAAACCTCATATCCTAATCTGATATAATGGAAAGTTTTACTCCATGAAATCTTAACACTTCCTTTACATATATCTTCACAATACAATCAAGATAGAAATACTCTCTAATATCAATAATGTGTGCCGACTTTGTAAGATGATCAACCATAAATCAGATTGCATTATTGCCTTTGGATGTTTTGGGAAGTCCGATGAGAAAGTCCATAGTGATGTTTTTCCATTTCTATTCTGGTATGGGTAATGGTTGTAACATCCCCTTATACTTCTATCTCTCAGCCTTAAATTGCTGACAAACCAAGCATCGAGAGACATATTTGGTGACATCTCTTTTCTTTACATCCCACCACAAGTGCTTTTTCAGGTCCCTGTACATCATTGTGCTTCCAGGCTGAATAGAAAATGAAGAACTATGAGCCTCATCCAATATCTCCTTCTTTAATTCTGGTATTGGAGGAACACAAACCATTTCTTGAACCTTATTATTTCATCACAATCAAGGTTGAATTTAAAAAAATTTCTCACCTTCTTTTGTAACTCTACATCTTTTTTATGTGCCTATTTACTCTTCACTTGTATAGACAGTTGAACCTTCATTTGAGAAAGATAATATTTCTACCCTTCCATTAAAATTTCAAAATCCATACTTTGGAGATCCATAAATATTGGATCCTTCGTGATCCTCATCATGTATAATCTAGCATGGTCTTTTCAACTCAAATCGTCTTCCACCTTGGTCGCTCTCCCAAGGTGGTAATGAATTGAGTGGTTATAATCTTTAATCAGCTCCAATTGTCTTTTTTGGCGTATATTTAGCTCCTTTGGTGAGAAAATATAATTTAAACTTTTATCATCATAAAAACTTCACACCTTTCACCATAAAGATAATGCCTCCATATTTTTAATGCAAAGACTACCACATCTAACTCCAAATCATGAGTTGTGTAATTTTGCGCATGTATTTTCAACTTTCGTGAGGCATAAGCTATCACATATCATTTTTCATGAGAACACACCCCAACCCATTCTTGGATACATCACTGTAGATTACAAACCTTTCCCCACTACAAGGCAGTGTAAGCATAGGTGCACTGGCTAACCTTCTTTTTAGCTATTTGAAATTATCTTCATATTCCTCTATCCAAATGAACATAACTCCCTTCCTAGTCAACTAGGTGAGTGTATTAGATAATCGTGAAAAATATTTCACAAAATTTCAATAATATCCATCCAAATCAATAAAATTTCACATATCAGTTACTTTTGTTGGTCTTAACCATCTTTCAATAAAGTCTGTTTTTCCCATATCCACATATATCCCCTCTCTTGAGATTATGTGGCCCAAAAATGAAAATTTGTGAAACCAAAAATCACACTTGGTAAATTTGGCATAAAGAATCTCCTTTATCAGGGTATTATTTACAATTCCAAAGGGATCTTCGTGTTCTTACTTTCTTTTTAAATAGACAAGAATATCAACTATAAAGACTACCACAAACTAATCAAGATAGTCTCAAAAGACCTTATTCATTAGATCCATGAAGACAACGGAGGCATTAGTAAGACCAAAATGCATCACGATAAATTCATAGTGTCCATAACTTGTATGGAACGTCTTCTTTGGTATATCCTTATTTTTTACCCTTAATTGATGATATTCTAAAGAAAGATAAATCTTTTAAAAGTATTGAGCTCCACATAGTTGGTCAAATATGTTTTCAAACCGTAAGAGAGGATATTTGTTCTTGATAGTGATCTTGTTAAGTTCTCGATAATCAATGCAGAGTCTCATTGATCCGTCTTTCTTCTTGAAAAATAGAATTGGTTCTTCCTAAGGAAATGCACTAGGTAATATGGATCCATTATCAAGATTCTCATGGAGTTTCTTATTTAATTCATCTATCTAAATTGAGGCCTTTCTATAAGGTTTCTTTGAAATAGGCATAGCACCCTGTATAAGTTCTATTGAAAAATCAACATCACGATTTGGTGGAAGACTTGACAATTCCTTTGGAAAGAAATAATCAAACTCCCATACAATGGACGTATTCTTAATCATGAGTTTCTCCCCAACTATTTGAGATAGATAACCTTCATTTATTGCAATCAATACCCATAAGATGGAAGAAATATCTACTAGAAGGTTATATTCATCCTTGCATCGATAGATGATCATAGATTTATCTTGAATATGAATTGTGACTTCCATTATTTGTCAATTGATATGATATCCATATAAAGAAATCCAGTCCATGCCAATAATCACATCAAATCCCACTATAGGAAGGATCACAATTTTTTCAGGAAGCACTTTCCCACATACTTCAACCAGAGAATAATTATAAACTTTTGATTCGACTATTGTGCCATTAGGAGTTGTCACAGCTAACTCAACATATAATTTTTGAGGTAATACGATGTTACCCTTAGAAAATTGTTTAGAAATAAAAGATTGGGTGGATCCATAATCAAAGAAAACATTTTCTACTTTAGAGTGGATGGTAAGTGTACCTTTCACCACTTTATTATCGTACTCCATGTCATTGATAGTAATTACATGTGACTTTCCTTTTTATTTGGCCTTAAGAGTTATTTTATGTAGATCTTCATCAATAACCCTTGTATTAAAGAATTTATTGGAATAATTCCCCATTTCGTTGAACTTGTAACATTGATGTGTAGGCAGTGGATTCTGTGCAGACTTTTCTTTGTTCACATCATTAGATATCTTCTTCCCAACACATCGTTATTCAATTTCCTGAAGACCTTATTTTCCACACTAAAAACATTTATAGTCCCTTTAAGAAAATTCCATCCATGTTTCTTTCCACCCTTGGATAATAAGTTGAAACTCATATTATTTTTAGTGTGGCCTTTAGATTTTCCCTTGAATTACATTTTCCTCTTCTTATCAATCCCATATGACTGATGGGAAACTCCAATATCAATGTCATCCTTTAGAGAACATAAAACAATTTCATCATAGCCATTAAAGTCCCTTATGTATAATTCCCTTTGGATACTTGGCTTTAATCCATAAAAGAATCAATCAGTCTTACTCTCAGGATGGATACTAATTCCAAAAGCATACCTTGCAAGTCATGTAAAATTTTCTTTGTAGATACCAATGGATTCATCATCCTTTTTTTAAGATCAAGTAACTCATTCTCCATATTTTTTCAAAGAATATGAGTAAATTAATTATTGAAAAATAAGTTCTTGAACTCATCACATTCCATGGACTCAATTTCATCTCTTTTCCTTGTATTCTTGATAAGATTCCATTATTGATCAACTTCAACTTCCAAATTAAATACTGCTAAGATGAATTTATCATGTTCAGAACATTGTAGAATTGAAAATATCATTTCAGTGGTACTGATCCATTATTCAACCACTAATGGAATAGAAGACATGCTGAATGAAGTTCAACGTTTCCTCATGAAGGATTCAACAGAATGTTTCTCCCTACATTGTTCATTTGGATGTCCTGCATGATACATAGCTTGTGAAATTTGTGTGATCATGGCTAAAATATTTTCCATTCTAGCTACCATACCATTTGGTTTCTTAAGGGGACAATCAATTCATTTCCCATCACATTCAACATTTACGTGGTTCCTTTGAGTTCTATCCATTGACTAAAACCAAGAAGCATAGTGTGAGAAACACTTATCATAACAAGAAAACAACATAATCAATAATAAAATTTCAATTTAGTAAACATTGGGTTTTATCCTAGGTTATTAATGGTCATTTATAAAACTCTAGGATTGTATCCTATACTTATATATATTGTTATGGTTTTCTCATCCTAGTTTCCAAATGATAACTATACCTTTCCTCCGATACCAACTATTGTAACCCATACTTTCCATACATTGATAATACTTCAGAATTGAATTAAATTTATTTGAACATATAAAAAACCATGATAGGACCATATTGGTATAGTGTCTTTAGAAACTAGGAAACATAAAAAATTGGTTCATAAAACATCTACATTGTCTCCCATTTATTTTTTCATAACTAGACTCATTTTTGGCATATCATACTTAAAACCCTTATTCCTGACTTGGGGAAAATAAACATATGAAAGGGTGATCTAAAATGTTTATTAAGGATAAATAAATTAAATATCAATCATATCATATTCATAAGAACGTAACATTTAAAAATCATATCCTGCATATAAAAGATCAAAATATCATGTCATGGGATAAATCATAAAAGGGAAATGTAATCCCAAAAGTCGAAACATAAGACATAAAACTTTGTGTCATACACACTTAAGCATATAAAATCATTTAATATTAGTCAATTCTCATTTCCAAGAACATCATAGTGGACACAGTCTATTATTGAACTTAGTGCACTCCTCATTCCAACCTTGTATTACTGAACCATATTTACATGTCATTCCAGCCATGTCTATCTCATGAGATATAAATCATTACTCAATTAATTAGAGGGAGATATATGTCCCACCCATCTCATAACTAAACTATTCTTACATGTTCCACAAAAACATAAAAACAGTTTCCATAGCATAACCCCTGAAATAAAATGGGTTTCTTAAACATTGTTCATTCATAATTGATGTAAAACAAATGGATTTCCTCAATAAAATTCCACCATAAACACAATAAAATAATAGTAATAACATTGGTAGAAATATAACCCTATTTAAATATTTTCATCTTATATGGAAAATAATTTTGAGAAAACACTTGAAATTCATTCCTAAGGAAAATATACTTTCTTCTTAAAAAATGTTTACCTTCCTCAAAATGTCGAACAATTTTAGAAGAAATAATTTTATGTGAAAATAGGCTTTTAAGATTTTATGGGATGCTTCAAGTAAATATTGAATTATGAAAATGTAAAAATCCATTCATGTTGTACAATTTAAAAAACATTCTTCTCATACTTCTTCTGAAAAATTCAAAAACTACCTCATACCGAAAACAAAAAAAGATTCCATTAATACCATTTAGTAAAAATTTACCAATGGGTAAATTTACTTTTAACAATTTTAGAAGGATATAAATAATATTTTGAAATATATATTTAGGAAACATGGATGTGGATTATAATTATACACAAGTAAATACTTATGAAAAAACAATCTCAGATAAAAATGAGATTGTCAAAGTCATCCCTTACCTTAGGTATGATATCCATCGTATGTATCTGAAACTCATATATAATGATTTAAATAATGTTACTGATTAATTTCAGAATCATAATCATTTTTATGATGAAATTTATGAACATATGTTTATCTGTTTTTTGTAACATTTCATTTTTACTCGTTATTCGGGTATTAACTACTATATGTTTTTATACATGTTCTGTTAGATAAGTTCTTATTCCTTTTTTTAGGTCATGGTTATATCATTTAGAACATTGCATTAGTATAATATATATCATAATTATTCATGAAATTAATTTATATAATCATGGTTCAATGAAGATTATGTAGAACTAATCGCATCGCACTGTGGATCCGGTAAGCTGTAATTACGCACGAGCAACGATATCGTTCCCAGAATTGTTGAATGATATTGAATTATATAGTTTAAAGTTTCTCAAAATTAATATCATTTATATTAATAATATATATAGTTATTATTTACACCATTATACTCATCTAAGTAATGTGATGGTCAAAAAAATATTACACCACGGTGTGGAGACAGTAAGTAGTACGTACGCACGCCTGGTGATTTAATTTTTCATAGGATGGATAGAATGTGAAATATAGTTGTTTGATATTTATAATATCATATAAGTATTTAATTCATAATGATGTTATTACTTTATAATGAAACATCTAAATAATGTGAAGTATAAGAAGAAAGATATTTGAATGAATCGATAGAAGTGATTACCTCTTCCTCGACATGCCTCTTTCAAATTTCCTCTAATGGCACTAGAGTTGGTCTTTTGAGAAGACCAAAACCTCTACAATGTTACTAGGAAAGTTTATAACAGGTATGGTTCAGGGGTTGTCTAATCTTGAAGGCTCAAAATGGAGTGAAGAGGAGTTGGAGGAGGTTCCCTTTTATAAGAAAGGAGAGGGCCACTTTAGGAAACTGTCAAAAATATTAGATTATAATAAAATCAAACCCTACAAAAAAACCTCCAAAGTGTCCCAAATTAGAAGATGTGATTATATATAATTGTAAAATAATCAACCTATAATATTTTGACAACTTATTTTGTCAATTTAAACCTTAAAATTTTAATTCAAACTTAGTTATTATATTAAATTTTATTTTTTGTAATAACATTCTAGATACTTAATAGTAATGGATATTTACATATGTGGTGTTCATTTACCATAAATGAATACTTTATGAAATTTTAAACCATATAATTATCACTTTTTAATTTTTAAATATTTTTAGAATTTTTAAATATTTTAATAATATTTTATGTTTATAAAATGTCAATAGTGACAATTTTGACACTATTCATTAATTAGACTTTAAATAAAATTTACACAAAAGATAAATTCGAACTAAAATATTTAATACAATACTAACATGTCATAGCCACCTAGAAAAGACTTGTAGAACCTTAATTAATTAATATAATATTTCTTTTAATATTTTTATAACGATATATTTCATATTTCTATCAATAATATAATTTCTACATCGTTATTTTGTCATCATTAATGGTAATTATTTAATATCTAAAAATTATAAATAAATTTCTATGATTTAGTTAATTTTTTTATCATTACATATACTATCTATAGTCGATTTTACCTCCTATTTTTTTATATATTAAAATTAATATACTTATATAAAACGAGATTGTGATATTTTGTCCATTTCATTAGTTTTTATTACATTCATGTCATTTTCATAGGTAAGTGGCCATAAAGTGATTAAATTTTGAAAAATATATTATATGGGTATTATTTAGTAATATAATAGTATTTTTACAGGTGTTAAGGTAATTTTATAATTTTATTTTTACCCTTAATTACTCGATTTTCCTTTAAGCATGGTAATAAAAATAATTACCAAAGTCTCTATTCATAAAGCCAAAAAATAAAAAGTATCCTATTAACATAATTTAGACCTAAATATTACAAATATGGAATCCATTTTTCAAAATTCAAAACACATAAGTTCCATTAATTAATTTAAAATTAATCCCTTTGGTGAGAAAATGGGTTTTAAAAGTTAAAACATTGTAAAAGATTGAAATGTTTTTACCGATTAATTCAATATAAAATTAAGGCTAATGGAATAAATTATATTAAATGAAAAAATATATTCTATTTATACTTTAAAACTATTAAATACTATAATTTAACCATATAAATTATCTCGATGAAAAAAGTTGTTTTTAATTAAAATTTAACATAGTTTTACTATTCATAAAAATATGAAAGTTATCAGAAAAATATCAAAAATTTATCCAAAGTAAAAAAATTTATCTCTATTTAAGATAATATGTTAATTTTTTCATATATAAATTATTAATGTATCAAAATATTAATTTAAATTCGGTATTCCATTCAAAGCTCTAAAATTAATCTTTTTAAAAAAATACAACAAATAGGGTCTCATTCATAACCTATGACTAAAATATCCATTGAATGGGTATAAAAAATATTTTATTAAGTGTATATCATATATATATCTTATTAATTTCATTACAAAAAGTAAGTCACTCTAAAATAAGAATATATATTTTTTTTATATTTTTTATAATGCATTTTCCTAAGTTAGTTATAATTATTACCGCTAACCTAACGACTAGGCTAAAATGGTAATTTTATAATAAGGGTATCTTACAGTTCTTTTAAACTCACAATTTTATGAAAATAAAGATACTAAAGAATAAAAAATATTTAAATCAACATTTTATAAAAACATCTGAGTGTTATAATAACATTGAAGGATTTCACTTCCAATTGGTTCTTTTAGACATGAAGTGGGGTGAAGTATAGATCTACATGTTCTCATCATCCCTAAATATGAACACCATATGAGGTGTTTTTGATAAGGAAATGCAAATAGTATAGTGAATGGGGGAAAGCTACACCAAGTTCTTTCTTTCACCTTTTTTATTTTGGTCGATGTGTCGATGGTAGGGCTTGTAGTTCTATATGATGTAAAATATCTCCTAGGGCATTAACATGGTCTGTATACCCTTTGTATGGAAGAAATTTTTTCTTTGGCTGGAGAAGAGTTTTTTATATATTCAGATGAATATTATGCATACATTCTTATGATAAATTTCTCAGTATGCTGAACAGAGAAGTGGTCATGGGCCAATACATCACTAGCCTGTCATCCCTAGCAAGTTGTCTACTCACAAGAAACATACCTAATTGTTGTTCAGGAAGAGTCTCTTTTTCTTGATCTGCCTAGTTTGACTTCTCTTTAATGATTTCATTCCATGCAATGGGGTAAGCATGAGTCTCAATGATATGTGAATGGTATGAGGGTGGCTCGAAAGTTGAGTGTGTCCCCAAGTCTCCCACTAGTTGAGAAAGGATATATCTTTTCATAGAGAGAGTATCCAGCGTGTTACACTCCATTTCTCCACGCACCTCAGCATGTGAGGGATTTCTCATATTTGACCTAATGAGGGGAGAACCTTCTCGCCAGCATAAATTTTTACTGTTGGGAGAACATTCTCTTTTGGTATTGTGATGGTGAGTACTACCATCACATATTAGTGTTTGTCCATAGAGAGAACTTTTGTGGTGTATACCCTAGAGAGGACCTTTAGGGTGGACTGCAGTAAGGGGACGACCTTCGTGCTACTTGGCGTCATTGAGGGGAGGGCCTTCACAGTGACTTCTATCATGGTGAGGACTACCATCATAGCTCTGGTTATAGGGATATTATCTACATTATAAATTTTGTGAAGGGCCTTTAGGATGTAATAAAATGAGGGGAGGACCTACTCATTTCTTAATTTCCCTCTAGGGACGGATTTTGTAGTGTCTATCATCATGGTGAGTACTACCATTAAATCTTGAAATTCAACTACAAGGAAAGACATGTCTACAACGTATACCCTGGGGAAGACCATAAGGGAAGACGACAACAAGGAGAGGACCTTATTTCAACTCTATCTTATGGTCAAGGAGACGGATACCCTAACATGCATCCAGAGATAGGGTCTCAGGATCGGTCGTTTCTGGCCCACAGAGTTATCCCCCATTGTTTCTATGGGGGACTTTCAGAGCTACTGGTAGTGACATTATGGGGAGTACCTTCACAAATACTACTCTCACTTCCCTAATTTTTAAATGGACTGAAAGGATTTTGAGCCTCTGTTGATAGAAATTTGATGGTGTCAAGAACACCAGCTTCCAGTAGAGTAGAATCATGAGTATTATCTTCATTTTTTAGTTTCCTTTGGAACCTCTCATTTTTGGGTGATCTCTTGTAGGAAAATGGGGCTTCCTAATTTTGGTAACGACCTTTGTATATGGGTCCCTTTTGAATTAGATCCAGCGATTTCACCGAGATACACCAACGAACATTTTGAGCTCTAGTATGGACATATGCCTTCTCTAGAGTGGACACCACGCAGGATTGGTGTCCCCTAGTCAGAATGGGTATTTTTCTCAATCCTATTATCCTTGTGTCATGGAATATGATTGTTGACCCTTCTGAACTAGAGAAGGGATGTGGGTATGCTCCAAGGTGATTATCTGATTTTGTGGATGAATCAGCCCACCCGAGGAGATAGGAACATGGGATCAACTCATCTCTTTTTATAATGATGCAGTGATGTCTGTACATGTCTGAAGGATATATTCTAGGATCAACATCTGATCCTAAATCATGGAAAAGATGTGTTGAGATATGTCTTTGGTTGGAACAGGTATGAATTCCCATTCTGATTTCAAAGTAGGAGTTTGTTCCTACTTCAGTCCTCTATGAGTTAACAATGGGTACTGGTGGTTCTCTTGTGACAAGATAGATGAACGAGTCTTCCAATGGCTATCTTATATAGTTTCCACCACATTTGGATGGTAGGCTTTGTTTTCATCCACATAAATTTTACTCTTGTTGTATTTTTTTTTGCATCATATTTTAATAGTGGTCTTTATATGCATTTGTAATGTTATGTGACTAACCATGTTTTTCCTCCCTACTTGAGTGGTAGGATTTTTGTAAATCAGTATGGATTTTTTCCTACATATAGTTGGACACCGTTCTATTTTGATGATGGACCTCTTGCGTATTGGAAGATATTTTCATCTTCCTATAATTTTCCACACATTCTGCATGGACGGACCAACGAGAACTAATAGGAATGTGAGTTTTCTCATGTTGTGACACCAAATCTCTATGGTGGGATTCATAGGAGAGATCGAGGATATTCATCATCTTGTATATTGCCACATTATTTCTAATGAGGGCTTCAGCAAGAGGGGTAGAATTGTATTCCTTCCCATTATATGTCACCATGTTTGTATGACAGACCTCCTCCTTAGGAACTATGGTGATAACCTACTCCTGATTATGAATTTTTCTCCCTTGGAAAGTATCTCGAGGGATCAGTGTCCATTGGACTTCATCAGGTTCCCCCTTTATAGGATCCTCCTTAGAGAAAGGATATTGGGTTGTATGTCGCTAGTGGTGACATCCTCTAGAAGGATCCCACGAGCATGGTTCCTGTACTGCTGGGATGAATTCATCAACATCGAATTCATCTGCCTCCCCAAAATAAAAAAGGTACTCATTTTCAGGCTCCGTGGGTAGGATCCTAAAGTGGTTTGACATGGAAAGTGAGGTCGTCCTATGCAGGGAAGTTGACCATGGTTGAAGAGGTGGATGGAAATATTTCACTAATTGGAGGGCCTACCTTATAGCCTCCACCATGGGGAGTGCACCTATTTGGTGGTACTCTTTGATCAGTTTGTTTGAAACACAGCATTTAAGGTGCGGGGTAGGAGTGGGAGTCCTATTTGTCAGGGATCTGGTCACCTGTGCGGACACTAACATGCTTGTCTGAGCAATTTTTCACGATGCCATTTGGATTTAAGAAAGCTCTGCTAAACCTACAATACATATAACAAGAATAGGCAAAGAAACCCTATCAAGGTAGCATTTCTTGATCACATGAATTATTGGAAATATTTCTTGGACCTCTCCCTTTTGAATGTGAATGGGGCATGATGTGGGTTGAACCTCCACCTTGGTTAATGATTCAAATCAGGTTCACCATTTTTTTCATCCTGAATCGCGCCATAATCAGGGTCCAAAGAAATGAACCAATTGATAGTGACCCATTTTCCATTTATTATTAATGGTTTTACGCCGAGTATGATTTCCTTATATGGTATCCAATGGGTTTATTCATGGAGAAAAAAACACCTAATGACCCTTGTATCCATCACTCATGGACTTTCTTTCCAAAGGCAGGCACTCGTTGGATGATGATTTGGAAAAAAACACTTAAGGAATTTATTTTTCATTATGATGGGAGGTCCACCTCATCACACCCTTTTTTGGGGGAATTATTTCCTACTCCAAGACTCTCTTATAGATTTAAGCATTATTCATATGTTCTTGAATCCTTGATCCTTTCCTAAGTATATGTCCACAAATTACCCCTAGGTACGAAGATCATGAAAAGGTGTGCACAGATTTAGAATCACTTGTATGTATCCTAAATTCTCCACTGATGAATACATATATATGTATTCTAGGTTCTAAATTTATGTTACCCTTTTTTGGACATATTAGAGATTACTCGGTCTTTTATCATGATGGTGATAATTTAAGCCATGTGACAAGATTCTTTGGAGTTTATCATCATCCAGGGGGAATAAAATATTATTCTGATGTTAGGATCGAACCCATAATATGGGATTCCTATGTATTCTTGTGAGAGGAATCAGATTCCATGTAGTTTAGTGTCTTATTATAGGAAACTTTACCTTTTAAGGTTGTTTGATGAGGACACACACATGCAGTTTAACATCATGTGACATGGACATACAGGAGGAAGATTCCAAGTTAATATTTCATGTGGGACCTATGCCGAAGAGGCCCACTTGAGAGGATATGGTTAGAACTTACACCTTATAGGAAGCCTATTTGAGACTGATCCTTTAGACAGGCATACTACATATCCTAGTTGAATCAGGAATCAGATTTCTCATAGTTCATTTTGTTTCGGGCTTAATCCTAGAAGGAGGACCCTATTTTGGAGTTATGTGGGTTTCATGATCTATCCCAACCTCTAAGATCAAGTGAGTCATGCTAGGTTTGAGAAATAAGAGGAGGCAATTGATCTGGCGATTGCACGTCCCACTTAATCTATTGATAGGTGGTACTGGAGGCCAAATGGGGTGGAGAGAGAAACAGATAGAGGGGATTTGAATGTTTGAATTTCCTCTCCCCTTTTGATATCTAGGATAGTCATGTTTGGAAATCTATCCAAACATATCTTGGGCTAATCCTAAGAGGATCCATAGTGCTAAATCCCTTAAAAATGATTAGGGCTTAACATAGGGTGATTTCCCTAAAATGATTTCTGGGAAAGGGGAGAAGAATTGATCCTCAAAAAAGGGAAAATAATGTGTGATTTCTTTGGCTTGTTCCCCCATTAAATGGAAAACCCAACAATTACCCTTGATCCCTAGAATGGGGAGGTTCACATGATTATTCCAATATTGGGCCCTAGGTTACCATGGAAATGTAGACATAATTATATTCCAGGGTCCAACACCCTTTCAATGATTAATCACATGACTCTGCTTACCATGGGTATGTAAATTCAAAAATAGGCATTGATGCGTCTAACAATTTTATCATACGGGTCTAGCGGCTTTGGAAGAGGATTTGGCCTGATGTCGATGGATTGGTTAGGGGAAGGGATTTTGAGGACGGGAGGGAAAATAAGGGAATGATCAGGGCTGAAATGTAGAATTCCCAGTGGTACACCACTCCGTGTACCATTTTCTCATGTGGGGTGTGGTACCCTCCACATAGCACACTGCTATACGGGAGGAGGGGCCATCCATGTACTAAGGCAGTATACAGACCTAAATGTCATCCACATATAGAGGTGGTATGAAAACTAAGATGTGGTCAGCGTACTATAGTGGTATGCGTCTTGGGGTAATGTCTACATACTGTGGAGGTATATAGTGATAGAGTTCATCCATGTAGTGGAACACAATGCGGGGAAGGGTTTTATCCACATAGCGTTGTGATTTGCGGTATATCGGATTAGAGAAGGGGAATCGGTCCTTAAATTTGAGGGAAGTTCATCCATGAAAAGATTATGGTTCATAGTTTTCCAATTAGGTTTTGGTTTTTCCAATATTATTTTGACTCTTTCTTTTTATGGTTTGTGGTGGGTTTTTACAAACTGGAAATCATTCCTGATTCTGTACTTCGTCAATCATTTTCCTTTGAATTCTTCCATTAGTAAACTATGAGACATCCAAAAATAATCCCCCCTCCCCCTAGTTCCCCTTTTGTTCCCTTTTATAGGATTCTAGGGATGCTATATCTTTGGGTCACATTACACCATTGGCAGAATCCCATGAAGAAATCACTCATCCCACAGATGACTCAGTCAATAGAGATTTGTGGGGCTGTAGTTTGTGATGACGAAAATCACCACCTCAATCCCACGAGTGATGTAGTTCACGAGATGCCCCCAACTTATCCTCATCCAAAAATTTAGTTTCCAGGGATGATGTGCAGAGGAACACCTCTTCATCACATTTTTTCCAAGGACATGGTCCATGGGTTCACAATCTGCCAGTGGAGTTTATCCACATCTATTCTGCCAATGACTTTGTCCGCAGGGGATCGATGTTGTTATTCATTTATTACATGAATGGCCTATTTTGTTGTTCAATGCTTCATGGGCCATTGTTTTGGGGGTTTTCTGTGTACCGTTCTGTTCTCGGGAAATACCATCTGCATACCATTCCCTGAAATCAGTATGTAGAACACTTAGCTCCTTTTCCAAATTCAATTTCTTCAATATTCATCTAAAATTTTCAATTGAACATCAAACTTATTCCTTCATCAAATTTGTGGTATTATTTTCCTTCCCATTGCAGAATTTTTAGGACCCTACAATGTTTAGTTTAAATTTTCTATTTTATTTCTTAAAGAAGCATCAACGAAGTTTTTCCATAACGGATATGGATTATGTATCTTCTTTTAGATCAAGAATCATTATCTTATATATTCAGGTTTTCTTTAATGTTTCAGAAAATGTAATTTTCTAAACAGAAATTCTTAACTAAATCAATCTTAAATTGTCTTTGAACATATTTTAAAATGTTTTAAAAATGAAATTTCTTACTGTTTTCGAAATGGGTAACTTTGGACTCACTTTACAAAATTTTTGGAAAGAATGTTTATTTTTAACATTTAAAAAATAAATGTATTTTACCAACAACATGATTACTATTTTATTGGAATATACCATTATAATTTTGTGAGTTTATTTTAAATGAAAAGGATTTTCACAGTACATTGTGAATTTAACGTTTTTTAAAATTTATTTTCAAAGTGAAAAGGTTATTTTCCCCAAGAAAGATAATAATTATATTTTAATGGAATTTTCATTCATCAATGCCAATGACCCTTGAGATTACATAAGGTCCACTAGGGATATTTTTTAATGATATCATAATCATTCTTTCTCTGGAAGAATTATTTTTTTAAGATATTTCATGGAAGCCAATGTTTTACTAGTTTTAATCAAGTTATGAAAGGAATAATAGAAGCTTTTATGAGTTTTAAAAAAAATCTGAATACTTTATTAATTGTATGGTTATTGAGAATTTTTTATTCTAATGGTTGTTTATTCAATAAACCAAATACTGGTTGTTCTGTTATAAACCAAGGATATGAGGTTACATAATATCCAAGGATGGGTGAGTATCTGATTTTCCTCTAATGAATTGGGTATGGAATATGACCATATAGTTATTCTATTTGAAAGATTGATTTTATGAGTGATATTTAAATGATGTCTCGAGTTACCTATATTTTATATCTATGATTATTATATATTTTTAAGAAAATATTATGATTTATCAAGGAAAGATAATAATTTTATGTTTAAATAAAAGTATTTTCCACTTCTTATGGGTGAAAATATATGGGTTTTAAATGATTAATTTGATCAATATTTCCATTGTATGGCTCATTATTATTAATATATGACTCTTTCATTTGTTAAAGCTTCCTGACATTTTTCATGATTGATAATCTAGGTATTGATGGTTATGAATTCCGTTATTTTATAAACTATGATTATGTCATTATATAATTATTATAGTCTTACTCACACTAATGACATTAAATTGTTAAGGATTATGAATTCCCTTAATAATCATTTGAACTCACCCTTGTTATGGTTCATTTCCCATAGGTTTTGAAAAAAGTATTTAGTAATGATGTGCCTAAGATTGTTTCTAAATGTGAAAAACGTAATAGAAGATGAAGTAAATATTTATGAACCAGTTGTTTATGAATTCATGCATTTAAGAGTGTTTCAAAATTCACTAAAAATATAAATATAATGGGTCCTTGGATTTGTAAGTGATCAAATATTTCCTTTGGATGTTGTCAGGTTTGGATGGAAAAAACTGGGTCACATTTTTTTGTATCAAATCCAAAAATGTAAGGTTTACCTTTTTAGAATTGGATATGGGAGTCTAGGTTCAGGGATCATACCTATTCTTGAGATACATAGAAATTTATAAGGTTCATGGAACTTTATAAGGTTCCAAATTTATAATATTCATATTTATTAAGGTTAAGATAATGTTCTTTGTGAGATTCAATGACTTTGTAAGTTTTAAAATTTTTTGAAAATTCAAACTTCATAAGGTTGCACTGTGAGATGTCATAAGGTTCCCAACCATCATATGGTTAAAAACATTTTAGGTTAATGTGAATTTATAAATTTATTGAAAATTATAAGGTTAAATTATAGAACTTTGTAATTTTTATCTTTATATGGTTCATCTGTAGTATAATTTATGGTGGAGGGACTTTGTAATGCATATATCTTCATAGGGTTCAATAATTTACAAAAAAAATTGAATTCCATAATAACATATTTCATAGGAAATCAAACCATGGGATACTCAAACAAATCATCATGGATTAAAACATCAAAAACGAACTATGATTCAAGATAAGTGATTTAAAATATGGTCTTTATGAATGTAGAAAGGAAGATCAAATCTAAAATATATTTTGAGAAAAATCATGAAGCATAAATGACAAACATCCATAATAAATGTTATGAAATGAAAATCTATAGATATTGATTATGTTAAGGTAGAAACTGAAAAATAAAATTTTGAAATGAAGTTTAATGATTATTTTACTGATCTTAGTGTATTTAAATAAAAAAATTATTTTTTAATAATTAATGAGACTATGAAGTGAAGAATCTATGAGTTAAAGTGAAGTTGAAACTGAAATTGATATGTCATATGTTCCCATGCCATAAGTAATGGATCTACTATGTGAAAGTTTCTATAGTATGATTTTCATATATAAATGGATTTTTATTAACATTGTATTATTTTGGTATTAAAAGTATAAATAATAGAATAATTCTCTAGAGAAGGCTGGAACAATTAAAGGAGCACTTATTCAACTAAGAAATAATGAGAAAAAAAGTGAAAAAGTGAATTATAAGAAAAGAATTGGATAAATAAGGTTGATGAAAAATAAATAACCAATTTCAAGAGGACACATCAACATGATAACCATGAGGAAAATAAATCTAGTATCATGGGGTGAAATCCATTGCATGAATATGAGGTTTTTCTGGATAACACAAAAATCCCAGAAATATTTATATTTCAGGAATATTATGAAATGAACCTCAAAATATAATGAGGTGATCATAAATAAATGATAATAACCTCATCAAGGATATCTAGGTAAATATTTATAGAACTAGTGAATCTCTTTCAGATATAAAACTAGAACTCAATACTATTCTAAAGAATCAGAACATGCAGGGTATCAAATAAGAATAATAAGTCAACCTAAATGTGTTAATTAAATATATTCAATCAAAAAAATGAGAAGAAGGATAATGAATAATGTACTATTTATTTTATATTTTTGATATTAAATAAGAATAATAATAAGTGACGAAGTGTGACTTTCATGGAACTCTACCATGTGATCATTGGAAGTTGAGATCCATAAATATTGAGTAAGAGAGTCTTGAATGAAGATAATGTACTAAATCTTGGAGGCAGGTTGTAAACAGAGACCAAGTTTCATGTAGTAGTTATTGAATATCTAAATTCCATCAATACCACTATATTAGAAAATTTAGAATGATTAGTAGATGTAGTAACATCCCAAGTATAAATAGCATCTACTTGAAAAGGTTAGTAGAACTTATAATACTTTTTTGATACATTATATCCAGTGGGATTATTTATATTGAGGGATTAACTCTAGTTTCAGATACTCTCTATTAAAATAGTTATAAAATGATACCAAGATAAACCACTATAAACAATTACAATATCATTGGTGTAAAATCTATTTATTGGATGATATCGAACATAACAAATATGTATTCACCCAAATCAAGAGTAAAACTAGTAAAAATAAAATGTACTACTATTTACTTCTTTTATTCACAGTATGTGGTATGAGTGTTGGGTTAATACATAATAAAATACACTTATGCCTTAATGATAAAAAGAGGTTTGAATACTAAAAATGGTGAAATTTTACAAGAATATTTACAATTTGGCAAAATATTAGGCATACCTATTTCACCCCCCCCCCCCCCCTCAGGTGACTATACCCATTTCTAGGAACCACGTGTGGTATCCAAGCTAACCATGTTTATTTTGGTGGATCAATTTAGAGAATAATGTGTTTTTAGTCAGAATAAGTTAAGTAAATATTTGAACTATTTTTAGAATACTATCAAATGTTGAATTTTTTAAACACTTGTTGATGAAATAGAAGCCTCAAACTAAACATTGAAAACAAGAAAAAGTGAGAAGCAATGAATCTAAGGATTATTTAAATGGTAAAATAGAATAAACCACTAGATAAAGGTAATAAAAGTGATATTTGTTTTGATATATCTATTAAAGAACACGTTTTTGAAGAATCTAGTTCTAGTTGTGATTAAGATGTATTTAATAAATCACTTAGTGATATTCTTTCTGAATTCAATGATTACTTGAAGAATTATCCTTTTGAGATAGTCACTCTTATATTTTCATATATCAAGTGACTACATGATGAAAAGTCATATCTCAATTTTGAGGCTAATATAGTATAAGATGAATTGGTTAAAAAGGTGAGTAAATTTAACACTATAACAAAAAAATTTAAATCCATGGATGAATATGTTTCACCTCACAATGAAATAACTTATTTGATTGATAATTAGTTAAAAGGTACTATTTGTGAGATATTTTGGTTCGATAATTTTTTTAAAATATTATATCCATTCATTGGAAAAATTGTATAATTTCTCAATGAATTTCAAAGAAGCTCAGCTGGAGGTTAAAATCAAGAGAATAAATGAGCTAGATTCTCTATTAGAGACTGGTTAAATGAATAAAGATCAGGGGAATAAGATGAAAATATAATGTGAATATATAGTGAAATCATGGGAGGACCAGAAGTACATTCTTAATATGAAATGTCTAGAGTTGGATATAAATCATTAAAATATATAAAAAACACATATAGATTCATTAAAAATTATTGAAACACTGTTTGTTGGCTCAAAAGTTTTAAAAAATATTTATTTTTAAAAATAATTTATCACATGGAAATAATAACTTCAGATCATATACGGATCCATCCATGCTATGTTATTGGAATAAGTTATCCCATAAACTATAAAAATCTATTTATATTTATGTTGTGTTACCTATCAGTGATGGGTTAAAGTCTAAATATAGTAAAATTTGGATGAAAAAATACTAAAAAATACACCAATATATAAAGGGTGGACATAATTATGTCTTATAAAAAATATAACTAAATGGAGACCAAATGAATGGGATTTCTATCCTAAAATTGCAAGTAACTGAATCTAGAAAGAAAATATCTACAAAAAAAAGAAATATATTTGTGGTCCACAATCGGTGTTGATACTGGTATGGATATAAGGAAATAGATTGTTGGAAAAACATTTCAATATATACTAATCATATAATTCTTAAAGCAAGGTAGAGCAGTGTAGAAGTATAAAAAACATATTGGTCTAAAGAAGACTTCATAGAAAATGAAAAAATTGTATATTAAGAATAGATTTTATTACATTAAAAATTTATAGGAATGCTTCAATAAAAGTGGTCACAATAATTAATACTGATGGTATCTACCAGCCTAGGCCAACTCATATATTGATTACTAGATAAAGTCATAATATAAAAAGAAACAAGTGAGAAAAAAAATAAGTATTCTATAGGGATTATAGCCAAAAATTGATGATCAAACCACTCCTAAGAAGAGATGGTGGAAAGATGAAAAGGTTGTAATAACCATAAATAATATATGTTTCTACTTTGGTATGAAATGACACATCATGAACCATTTTTAAATATCCATCAATATCAATAAGAAAGGGGGAATTGTAAAATCAACAAGGAAATAATCGATTCAATAATTGGATTACTATATTGGTTTGGGGGTAGACATTATAGATAAAGAGTATGAGAAGATTTAAAAGAAGGGTATCTAGAAAGATGATAAATATTAGTGAGAAAGGTAAAAATAATATGGATATATTAGTATATATTGTATGACTTTACTTCCTGAATAAGATAATCCATTGAATAACACATTATAAACATCAATTAATCCATGTTTTGAGGATTCTTGAACTAGAAAATAGTTTTAAAAAATATAAATAAGATCATATGTATAAATATTGTTTTATCATATATCCAAAAATTGTTTGAATTAGATAACAAGAAAGAGAAAAATAAATGAAATGAAAGTGATATTCTTACTAATTCTAAGAAGGTTGTTACAACTAAGAATAAATCTCAATTGGAAAATCAATCCATGATTTCCACAAAAATGTAGATTAGTTAAATCATGAGTTAAGATAGCATGAAGAGTTCTCAAATATTTATAATTGTATAAATAAGAGTTTCTATTTTGACACATGAGTCTCACCCATGTTTATATCATTAAGGAGATGATGTAAATTCACACTATTCTGATACTTATCTATTTGTTTTTATTTTCACTAGGAATTGAATATGATGAATGGAAGAGGATAACTAATTGAAGGTTGTGGTTTTTATACATAAAATAAGATTAATATATCATAGAAATTATCAACTAGAATCATAAATTATTTGAGATTATTTTTCAGGAAAACTAGTCTTCATGAAGACCATTTGTAGATCATCCCATTGAGGTGATCTTAAAAGAGCAAGAAACCAAATTTCATTTCATTTTTTTAAAATATTAAATCTATATAGACCCTATATAAATTTAATTTTGATGTATGGCGATCACTTTTCCCATCCTTCTGTATCTGATATTTATTCTGAATATCAAGGGGAAATGATTGTTAAAGGGAAAGGGGGAGAAAAAATACACTTGATTGTTTTTATATTTGTTAAATTTGAGTAAAATAAAATAAAATTTCTTGTAACTTTGGTTTTATATACCCTAATAAAGTCTTATTAGAGTTTGTATCACCTTGAGGATTTTATATGGACAACTCTGTATTCTATATTAGTCAATCTGTTTTTCTACAGTAGGATAGACCAATTTGAATTTGATTTGATTGTTTGATGGCACATTTGAAATAATATTGTGGTATCACCCTTCTATCATGTGGAATTAACCCATTATCTTAATAAGGGTTGAATAACCAAAGAGGATAACAAAAAGGGATATGTTTGTTTAGAATTTGAATAGATGATAAGACCTTCCCTCATTTATATGGTACCATTAAGGGATTGAAAACTTGTTCCATTTTCATTTATTAACAATAAAGGGAAAACACTATATAAAATTACGATATAGAAATATTATTCATTATAAAGAAGTTAAAAGTATTGGAATCAAACAAAAAGGGTGATAATTAAGTTCCCAAAGGGTTCTATTAGGGTGGTTGAAGTTCAAAAAGGTTTTTGTTAGTTGTATTTTTTTCAATGATATCAATGAGAATTTATTTCAATAATCATTTCAATATGTATATTGTTGTATTATGTGATGTAGGAAGTATCCACACAAAAATAATATGAAGTTACTTCCTAAACTTGGATGGGTAAATAAGTTTTAGTATTAGTTGTCTTTAAATACCTCATTGTAAAGATTTATGATTGCATCTACTAAATAAGATGACTGTTTGAGCTGGTCTGTAATGAAATATGAAAATTGTTAATTTAGATTTTATATAAATCTCTACCATATTTTACAAAGATTTGATAAGTTTAGAGTGAATCTAGTTGTTGATATATCTGTTAAATAGCTAGAAAAGTAGGGTGTATTGATATTAATTCAATGTCTCAAATAAAATATAGCTAAAGTTTTAAAGAAACGATCCTAGTGTTAACTTTCATGAATTTTTTTTATATTCAATTAAAAAATTAGTTTTTTGAAGGACATAAATAAATGAGTGCGAAGAAAAACTATTGAGGTTGTGATAATATATAAAATACTCATATTAAATATTTAAATGCACTAAAATTCCATTGAAGTAACCTAAAGAGGTATGAGAATTTTAAAATAATTCCCAAAATTATCTGAAGTTGTTCTAAGGTTATTTTCATATGTTTTTATAGCCCTAAGTTGATTTAAAGTTATTTTTCATTAATTAGATGATTTCAAAAAAAGTCAATTTGGGACTAAAAAATGGGTATGCCTTAAAATATTCATAATTTTTTTTTTCAGAAATGCAAATGGTTTCCTCATTGATGAAATTTTTTCAAAGTTAGATGTTTTATATGTTTTAATATTGTTAACTTGATAAGGTTATGATATTTATTTGTTTCACTAAGTTCATATGGTTTTTGTTGTGAACTTGGGTAGGATTAAGGGATTTATATGATTTAGTTATAGATCTTCATAAGGTTCAAGGAACCTTTTAAGGATCAAGATTTATAACATTTAAAGATAAAAGGTTTAGTTTCAATGGATATTATGGTTCAATGATGTAATAACCTGCATCATTACATGATGATAAATTTAGTTGAAATTTGAATTTTAATCCTAAATCATGGTTTTTTGGTCAGTTGGGATTTTTATTGGGAATATAAGTGTTTTAATATTTCAATGGGATGTTTTTATATGTAGAACAAGGCCCATTTAGTGTTCAGGTGATCATGTAGCCATTATAGAAACACTAGGAGTCTTGAAAACAATCATGTTGTAGTGGAAGGATATATCAGTGCATGTAGGTCATGCTGGTATATCCTAATGTAGGGCATTACACAGCGATGGAGGGGAGGTTGCACCATGAGGGGATCGGGCCATGGGATTGGTTCTATTTAGGGTAAATTGTGCTTCAACCCAAATTGGTTATTCCATAGTGATTTTGGGTTTAGGGGTTATCCCTCTACTAGAAGGAAAATCATGTCGCAAGAGGTTTCTAAATTATAAACCCACTCAATGGCTTCCTCTTGGTGGTCTTGTGAGAAAAGGGGGGATGTCGAACTCCTCTCCCCCATTCTTCCTACTTTTATCACACTGATCTATGTGTTTTATGAGGGTTCTTACACATATTTTTGAGGTAGGATATTATTCCTACTTATCATTGTTTAACCCGTACCATTTCTTAATTTTCATTTTTCCTAGTTATGGTTTCAAGGAGAAAATTTCATCATATCATGGTGAAATCATCCTGCTTTATGGGAATTTCATTTGAAACTCACATAGGAGATCTCAATAAGAGGTAATCAATTCATTATTCATCATTTTCATTAAGGTGTGTTTCCCCATAGGTGAATTTTGGGATTCTGGAAATTTTGGGTTAAATTGGCCATTGATGCAGGGTTATAATTTACATATTTGGTGTGTCTTAAGTCCAGGTGTGTGTCAAGAGTTGATCATAGCATACATTTTGTAATTTTTTCATCATTAGTTCACCCGGTGATTTTAGTTTCAGTTATACCAACTTGGGTTTTGGGTTTTATTTGTATAATTTATTAATTTAATTGTGTTTATTTATAATATATGTTCTTATAGACTCGGTGGAAGTCAATGAGAGCTTCAGATGAGTTATCACAGTGGTTTCGATAGGTGGCATTAACTTTATATAATTATCATTCTCATTTAATGATTTTATATTCACATTAATTCATTTTTATTATTATTTTAATACTAAATTATTTTTTGATAATTCCCAAGGATTGGGATGGGTTTTCATTGACTTAACAGTCAATATGGATTGCATAGTTTTCTAAAAGGTTTTATGGTGGTTCCCAAGTTGAATGAGTTCCAGTGGCCTTATTAATATTTTTCATGGTGCTGAGTAGGTTTAAAAGTATCATGAGATATTCTTTTAAAAAAAATTAAAAAAGGGTTTGAATCAAATTTAATATTTGATAAAATGGGTTATTTGATGAATTGGTCTGTAAATGGTATTTCAAAATGAAAGTTGGGTTTTCTAAATAATGGTTTATGGTATTTTTCCTATGGGATTAGAATGAGTAAGAAGGTCTATTATGACTTTCAAAATAGTTTTTAAAGGAGGATTTTAACTTTGTTTCCAAGGGAAAGCTGGAAGGGATGGGTTGAGTTTTTTGGTTTTTTTGACCTTGTGAGGGTGATTCCCTATTTTTCAAAGCTTTGGTTCGTTTTTTCTTCTGGGGTAACATTTCTTATTGTGTATGTTGACGCATGGTGTTGCATACAATGTGTCTTGGCAAGTGAAATTTTATCTTAGTATCAAAGTGATGGGTTAGTCTAAATCTTAATGAAAGATCCCTTATATGGTTGGTATGGGATCAGAATGTGCTCAATATGAGGTGATAGGTCCAAACATACTAGCTCCCTTTGAAAATTTGGGGAGTTGTGAGATGGCTTGTGTGCCCAGATTTTTAATGCGTGTGAATTCTTAAAGATGTACTTCTAATAGGTGATAGATTCTTGTGTGGTATAAGATATTAAGGTTAGGCCCCATCATGAGTGAGATGGTTCTAGCAGAACATCTAGGAGAAAGGTGGGGTCTTATTTGTGTTTGAATGTTTAAAACAACCTTGAATTATAACGTGTGGCTTGAGATAGGATATGCAGGCCTCCCTTGAGTGAGAAGGGATAGCCATGGAACTTAATCAGCACCATCCCTTAAGTGATAAGGGACAACTAGAATTCTTGGAATGTGACTTCCCTTAAGTGAGAAGGGATGTGTTGAGACTTGATGACATCTTACCTTGGACCTTCAAGTAGTGGTAAAAACATTTGGTACATAACCACCCTTGAGTGAGAAGGGATGGTTTAGGACTTGAGGCACCCTAACTTACACCTTTGGGTATAAGTTGAGGAATTTTTTAGACATCCTAACTATCACCATTGGGTATGGGTCAGGTTTTGGTATGAGGTGACACTCTTCATTCTGGCAAGGAGCCAAAAAAGGTATGGTAAAGTGTCATTGTGGTCTTGTTAGCACATGAAGACCTATCTTCTATTATTTCATGTACATTACTTGTCATATTTTTGAGTGGGTGAGTTTCATGGGAATGGATACACTCCTTATATATTTAACAAATCATATTTTCCATGTATGGTTTTTGGATGTTATATGGATTACTTTCGAGATTGCGTGCTTAGACAATGTGTGATTTCGAGGCCCAGGGTTCCTGGGATAAATGTTTGAAAAATATAAATATATTAAATAGCACCCACACACAGTTTTCAACAAAAAGTGGAATAACTTCTGAATGTATGCTCATATCAGAAATTATAGGACACAATTGAGTTCAGAATTTTGGCCTTACCCTAAGCGCAACATAATAATTTTCACCATGGGCCATTTGTGAAAAAGTAATCACGATAATAATTAAACGAAATAAATTATTTATTTTGTTTAGTTTTTTGTTGAAAAAATTATTTCTCATTTAAATTAATCCTTATATAATTTCCTTAGTGTTGGTTACTCAAACCCTGGAGATTCATACAAATTGTTAGAGATCTTTCCTTGGAAAATAATGATGGATCGAGATCATATTATGGATCATTGCACCAATGATGTTCGTGGATCCCATAAACAATGGAAACATAATTTTTCTTCATCAACAATTGATTCAAACTCTGGGTAGGACATTTTATTGATTTGATTTAATCCCCTTTCTTGATTCTATAATGAATTCGAATCAATCTACGAACAGATTGGTCAACAGTCTGGTCACCTTGCGGGATGGGTTGGATTAATTAGGTTTTAGAGAATTACTTGTAAATTATTGATTAATTCATATTTATTCTCATGGAAATTAATAAATATCAACATTAACATTGATCAAGGTCAGTTACTCTTATTTTTTTATGTGTTTTTCTCCCTTGGTTCTTCGTTCACCATGGGTCTTTTCTGTTTGGACAAGGCCTATACATATATCCATAAATCCATAGTTACAAACACATTTCTTATCAAAACAATCTGAAATTTTAGATCTAGGATCGACACAACATGATGGTGGTTTAAAGATGGAATCGATAGTGAATCAGATGGTTTTGGATACACAATTTTAAGTTCTCCATTCTTTGGTGTGAAATGAATAACAATGTGTAGATCCATTTTTCATATGGATTTGATGCAGAAATTAATTGGTTGATGGTAGAGAGGCTAGAATGAGATATTATCTAGACTTTCCTAGTGAAATGGTCATCAGATCAGTGGCAGGAGGATCAGCCAAAGGCATGTGCAGCACATCTTATTTTCTAGAATTTTCCACACTACACGGCCTATAATCCAGATCTACATGTCGTGTGGGTTATCCTAGTTGCGGAAGTAGGGTTTTAGCCAGATTTAAGGATCAAATGTTTTGTGACCCCTGTCACATGGTGTGTGACCCCTTTCATATAGTGTGTGGCCCCTTCCATGTTAATTGGAATGTACTTCGGAGAGTATTCATACACGGGTAAAACAACACGGCCAAATGACATAACGTGTCCTTTTACATAGACATGGATTAGTGTACATGGGTTGGTACATGGTCATAGTCTCATTACAAAAAAAAATTCATTTGACATGTATAGGATACCATGTGTCTCTAAATTCCGTGTAAATGGAGACTAATTGTCGTGTGAGTCTCTTTCACATGAGCAGGCATGGGGATAGTTGAACATGTCATATACCCCCTGGTGCATGTAGTGTACCCATTTTAAGAGTGATTGTGGCTCTTAATTTTCTTAGCTTGGACCAGTATAGGTTGATTTTGTTTCCCTTGGTTTTTTACCTTGAGGTTATAGTACATAATTACATCCATATAACTAAATTGTGATCCCCTCAAGAGGAAAAGTATCAAATAGAGTTGTGGAATCCCTCCATGATACTAGAGTGTGATCCTCTATCATCCTTTGTTCCCTAAGTGGGGTTTGTGGAATTTTAGTGACCTCCATGATCATGGAATTGATCTATCATCTAGAATTCTATATCTATAGGGTTTGTGTAATTGTTGACATATGATCCCAAGGTAGAAGGTTAATCCAGATTCCGTTCATGGTGTCCCCTATCGATTCTGGGCATGACCCTCGATCTATGTATCAGAGTATTCATAAACCAATGAGATTTCATGGGAAGTTACCAATTATTGAGTACACTTCAGCGAGTTTCACTAGTGATATCATGGTTTGTGGATTGGGATCTTTTGGAATGAGGGTTTCTTCAAATATAATCCTTTGGATGATTGTTGGTTATGACTTCCTGGTGGCATGGTGTCTTTCCACAATATATCTAGGTGTTTCTGTTATACATTGATTTTTTATATCTTTTATTGATTTTATTGTACTTGTTTATTTTTGTTTAGGGTTTCTGGGGTGTCCTACAGATTATTGTTATATTCACAACTGCATGGTTTGTGTCTAAACATGTTGTGTCTTATGCAGACAATTACCCTTTTGACAGTATCCTAGGAGGACAGGGAGTGGGTGGATCATAGCTGGAGCATGAAAGACTGGGCTATTTTATCAGGATCTTCTATTGGACTAATTTCTCTCCCATAGAGTTGTTTGGAGTTTAAAAGTTTTTGTTAACCTTATATTTCGTCCTTTTTTCTATTTTCAGTAATTTTAATGGCATCCTTTATTGTGATATCATAGATGTATGGATGCATTGTTTGAGTTTTTTTACATTTCACCATTGTTTCGGCTTATATATGTGTGCATGTGTACAATTACTTTAGGCTAATTCCTCAAATTTTTTGGCTATAACTACTTGGTGTTGGTCGCTATCCCCTGGACTATTGGAGGGGGGCTTAGTGTAGTCACAGGTCGGACCATGGTAGTTGGGGTCATGAGAAAATGGTATCAAAGTAGTCAGTTCTACCTTAGTACCAGAGTATGTGAGAGTGGTTTGGGGAAACAATTTTTAGTAATTCACATTTAGATTTTTGTAAAGGGACTCCAATAATGTTGCGGTGACCAACATATCCATATACCAGGACACTGATCACCAACCTTTTGACTAGGTACATATAAAAAAATATTAGAGGGAAAAATATTTCCACATGCATCATATCAGAATGGTTTTTTTTATATCCTTATTGAGTCATCTCCCCAAATATACTCTTTTAACTGTGGTAAATCTTTTTTATTTCAAGATGCCTCCACGCAGACAGCTAGCCAAGCTTCCACTACAATATTGTGAGGATGATCTACACAGTGATGAGCCATCGGTATAGGGGCATGTAACATAGATAGAAACTTCAGATGGTTTAGAAGTTACACCACTATCCATTGAGAATAAATGATAGTTTATAGTACACATTGAGGATTCATGCGGGTTAAGCACGTTGCATGAGTTTCAGAGGAAGTTTCATCCCATGTTTTGGGGTGATCCAGACCTCTAGGTGGCTGAGGACTGGCTAGAGGAAGTCACTTGAGTTTTGCACCTTGTGGGGATGCTGATAGACCATATGTAAGTCCTCATGGTGATACTTCTTCAATGATCTGTTGGGTGATGGTGGAGCTTGGTGACTTAGTCACATGATGAGACATCTCTCACCTAGATAGGCTTTGAACATCTCTTTAGAGATGAGTTCTTTGCATCCACATTACAATTGGTGCGTATACAGAAGATTCTACATCTAAAACAGGGTAGTGTGACCATGGAGTACTCATTGTGGTTTGTGAAACTTTAACATTACACCTTATATATGGTGCATGAGCAATTCTTCATAGCTCAGACCTTTGATCCGGGATTTTGTCAGGACATCAGGGCTTTAGTAGTATCCCTTTACATTCCCACCAATACAGGGGTTCTTGAGTAAGCCTTGTTGGTAGAGAAATTTCAAAGAGATAAGCCACCGGTATTGGGAGCTAGCAGTGGGTACCCAATAGTTGAGACCTCATTGGCTGGTAGTCGGATGCAGTCAAAGGGATCCAATCATGTCAGACTACTCAGGATGAAATCCCAGGACTGAGGTCCATAAGTATAAGGCTATCAGGGTGGCTTGAATCATCCAATGGGGAGGTGGTGTTTCTTCTATGATGATTGGGGGAATTGGCTCAAAATTTTCCAACCTATAATATAGCTGATAGTGAGATGGTTGAGGAACTTCTGAGATAGAGATAGAGGTAGGAGTAGGGTAATCCATAGGGAGGAGGATGTGGAAAATGGGCCAGTAGGGTAGAAGGATGTAGTCGATGGTTCAACTTATTACCACCCCCACCCCCATGTGGTCCACGCCAGGCTTATGGAGTTGGTGGATTGGGATCAGGCCAGCTGTAGGCTATAGATTCGTATGACCCCGAGGCTCCCAGGATGATACAAGGAATGATCTATGAATTTTCTACATTAGTTACAGTATTAATAGACACAAGTTCTAGTCTTTCCTTTCTTTCCACTTCTTTGGTTCGAGATATGGAGATTCCATTTTGTCCATTAGCTCTATCGTTGTTGTTGAAGACTCTTATAGGCGGTGACTCAATGATTTTTCACTTGTGTCGATAGTGAGATTTGATGCTTGGAGGAGATAGTTCTATATGGGATATCTTTGTTACCGTAATGAGGCATTATGATGTCGTCTTACTAATAGATTGGTTATCCATATTTCATGCCTAGATTGAATATTTTATTCGGAGGATGTGGTATTTCCACAATGAAGAAATGAGGTTTTTATTTGTGGGTTAGAAGGAGACATAGGTAGAGTAGAAAAAGATTAGTAATATGATAGCGTAGCTGATTACACAATGGTTGGCTAGCATGACTCTTGGAGTAGTGGAAGCCTTGGGCTATCAGTTTCCAACATTGGTGGAATAGTCTAAGGACTTCCTTCTTAAGGATGTACTAGGTTTACCTCTCCACTGGGAGAGGGATTTTTTCATCGACTTTCATCAAGGGATTGATTTGATATCTGAACCAGCATATCAGATAGCTCTCATGGAGCTCAGAGAGAAAAGGATGCAGTTGGAGGACTTTCAGGAGAAGGGCTTCATGAGACCCATAATTTCCCCCAAGGAATCCCCGGTTTTGTTTTCCAAGAATGTGTAAGTGAATTTGAGGTTATATATGGATTATTTCCACTTGAATTAGGTGATTGTGAAGAATAAGTTTCAACTATTGAGGATTGAATAACTCTATGATACGTTGGGAAGGGCGTGATGGTTCTCAAAGATTGACCTCAGGTCTAGCTATCACCATCTATGAGTACAGGATGGGGATATACCAAAGATAACATTCTGATGTCACTACGGTCATTATGAGTACTTTCTGATGTCGTTTAGCATAAAGAATTCCCATGTAGTTTTCATGGGACTCATGAACTAGATCATTCAACCCTTCTTAGATCGGATCATGGTAGTCTTCATAAATGAAATCCTAGTGTATTCAGTGTCCAAGGAGGAGAATTTAAGGCACTTGAGGATGGTCCTAGGCACATTCTAAGGGAACCAACATTACATGAAGCTCTCAAATTGTCAGTTTTGGATTCAAGAGATCCACTTTCTAGAAAATGTCATCTCATATTCTAGAGTAGCAGTGGATCTAGTGAAGTCTGAGTTAGTACTTTCTTGGAATCCACTCAAGAGTGTTATAAAGGTGTGGATTTTTATTTTATTGTAAGGGTACTACCAGAGGTTTGTACCCAACTTCTCTAGATTCGCAGCACCCTTTATAGATTTGAATCCATGGGTGAGGGATTTCATGTGGACAGAAACGTTTTATAAGTGTTTTTAGGATCTGATATAAATGTTGAAGAGTGATCCATTCCTGATATTTTCAAAGGTGGGTGTCGAGTAAAAAGTGCTCTATGATGCATTAGAGTCTAGACATGGTTGTGTGCTGATGTAGAGGTAGGTGACTATTACCTATGGTTCATGCTAGTTAAGACCACATTAGCAGAAATATGCAACTCACAGTCTTGAGTTAGTCGTATTAGTCTTCACCTTGAATATATGGTGACACTACCTGATGGGAAAGTAGTTTATCATCTACTGTGACCACAAGATTCTCAAGTATGACTTCTCTCAAAATGATCTTAACTTGAGATAGAGTCGATGGATAGAGTTCCTCCAGGACTTTGAATTTGAGATTATTTATACTCCTAGGAAGGGGAATGTAATGGCAAACATTATCAGTAAAAGGTCTTGTTCTTAGTTTTTGGTCGAGGAATTGAAGCAGTTAGCCTCATTACTGTTGTCCTTCATGGATTAGGATAGTGCTTCATATCTTCAATCAATGTTTGTTACCCCAGCTCTTCTAAAGTATGTTAGGGATGATCATCATGGAGATATTGAAGGTGAGACCATACATACATAGATATCTACTGGACATACTTATAATGGATATCTTGATTGATGGGAGCATGTTTACCGTTTTAGTGGATATATGATGGTACCTTGGATGTTGTGGGAGAAACTGTTGAAGGGGTTTCATACATCCACTTTGGTGGTACATCCAAATGTGAAAAGGATGTTCCAGGACCTCCAATCATAGTTTTAGTAGCCAGGTACTAATAAGGGAGTTATAGAGTTGGTCTCTTGATACTTCACTTGTTAGAAAGTGAAGGTTGAGCACCAAGTTCTAGTGGGTTTAGCTCAACATCTTGAGGTGCCAGAGTGGAAGTGGGAAGGGATTTCCAAGAACTTCGTGGAGGGTGTACCATGCATATCCAGGGGATGTGATTCCATCCAGGTAATCATAAACCAAAACACCATGTCGGCCCACTTCCTAGATATTTGAGATCATAGTTCAGTACTAATATTATGATGCCTCTATGTGTAGAAGATAGTTCGACTCCATCAAGTTCACTCAGGGATCATATCTATCTGTGATTCTCGCTTCACATATCAGTTATGGAGAGGATTACTGGAATCTTTTGGGACTCAGTTATGCTTGAGCACAACATTTCATCCATAGACAGATTTCTAGATAGAGTAGACTATTCAGGTCTTATAGGGAAATATGTGGGCGTGCATGTTGGATTTTGGCCATATTTGGGAGGATCACCTACCCTTGGTGCAGTTTTCATACAAAAATAGTTATCATTTCCCCATTGGTATGGAACCATACAAGTATTTGTATAGGAAACCCTGTAGGTCACCAATGCTTTGGACTAATCTAGGTGAGTAGGCACTCATGGGCCCAGAACTGGTGTGAGCTACTAAAAAGAAGGTACAGATCATCTAGGAGTGGATGATGAATGCATAGATCTATCATAATTCTTATGCGAACTAATTATGAAGACCTATAGAGTTCGAGGAAGGAGACCATGTGTTCTTGAAAGTCTCACATCAATGTGGATTTGGGAGATTTGACCATGGAAGAAAGTTATCTATGAGATTCATTGGTCCATTCCTGGTACTTTATAGATATGGCGAGGTGACGTACTACTTAGCTCTACCACTGTAGTTGGACTGGGTATATGACATCTTCCACATATTGTAACTAAGGTGGTACATGAACAACCCATCGCACGTTATCGAATGGGGTGAGCTGGATATCAAGGATGGAGATACCTTTTCAGAGTACATAGTGGAGATTAAGGATTAAAGGATAGGATCCTTCATCGGTGATTGATTCCCCTTGTGCGCATCTGGTGGAAGTACAATAATCTTTAGGAGGGAACCCAGGAGCAGGAGTCCTAGATGCAAGCCTAGTACCCACATATCTTTATGTAGCCCCTATTTTGGATTTTTGAGAGGTAAATCTATAAGTTGGGGAGAATTTAACATCTTAAATTTTCTGTGTATTATTTTTTTATATTATATAGATTATTTTCAAGACCTGGAACTAGATGACATGCGATTGTGAGGCCTAGTGTTCCCAGAATAAATGTTTGAAATATATTAAATATATTAAATAGAACAAGAATTCAATTTTCTAGAAAAAGTGGAATAACACTTGAACCGATTCGGGATCATAAATTTGAGGTAACTGTTGAGTTCAGAATGTGGATCTTTCCCTAGGGGAAATATAATCTTTGTCGGAGTGAGTTTTTTGTGAAAAATTCATCGTAGTCAAAATTAAATGAAATAAATAAATTAATTAATTAATTTTTTGTTTCTTGAAACAATGACTATTTATTCATTAAATGAATATTTATAGAATTTCTTTAGGGTTGTCCACTCAAGCCCTCAAGATTCAAACAAACCGTTGGAGATCTTTCCTTAGAGGATGATGATGGATCGGGATCAAATCATGAATCATTGCAACAATGGACTCTGTGGATCTTTTCAATGATGATAATGAAAAAGTTCGTTATCAAATATCAATCCTAACTCCAAGTAAGAAATTTTATTGATTTGAATTATTCACCATTCTTTATTTCTACAATGAACTCAAATCAGTCAATAAACAAATTGACCCTCGGTTCGGTTGACTTGTAAGATGGGTTGGATTAATCATGATTTGAAAGAATTTCTTTATAATTATTGATTTATTCATTTTTTTATTCTCATAAAAATTAAATTATATTGATATAAACATCTATTGAGGCATTTTCCTCTTATTTTTTCTGGTTCTTTTCTCCCCCAGTTCTTCATTCACCATGGAAGTTCTTCATTTGGTTTGAGGTTCAAAATATCCCGATCAATTGATTGTTTTGCACCTGTTTTTGGGTTTGGTGATCCAAAATTGTAGATATGGGATCAAAATGACATGATAGTGGTTTGATGATAGAAGTCACAGTGAATCAGATGGATTTTCATACCTTATTTTATGTTCTTCGGCGTTATTCAGCGCGTAATGAAGAATAATGTATAGATCAATTTTATAGATGGATTTTACGGAGGAACAAATTATTTGAAAATAGAGAGGGTCAGAAGATATGGGATCCTTATTTTCCTATAGAAATGGTCACTGGTTCAATGTCCAGAGGATCGGTGGAAGGTTTATGTAGCAGATCTAAGTTTCTGGAATTATACCCACCACACGACGTATAATCCAGATCTAAATGTCGTGTGGGACCTGTTAATTGTGGAATTAGGGTTTTAGAAATAATTAAGAATCACACAGAATGTAAACCTTACCAAATGGCATGTGATCCCTTGTGTTTGACTTGGAGTGTACTTTGGAGAGTACACAAACATGGGTAAAAGTACACAGACAAATGTCATGTCATGTACTTGTACATAGACACAACATTTTGTACACGGGCTGGTACAAGGACATAATCACATCACCGAGACAAAACCGAGTGATAAATATAGGATACTGTGTGTCTTTAAATTCCATGTACCCCATCTATATTCCGTGTAAATTGATACTACATGTTATGTGAGGCTCTTCCACCTGGCTAGACATGGGGATAGTTGGACACATTGTGTACCACCTGGTACATGATGTGTACCCATATAAAGAGTTCTTGTGTCTCTTCATTTTCGTAGTTTGACTACTATATATTGATTGTGTTTCTCTTGATTCTTTCTTTTGAGGGTACAGTGTGGAATTACACCTATATCACCGGATTGTGAGCCCCTCAAGATGTCGAGTCTCAAATAGATTTGTGGCATCCCTCCGTGAGACTGGAGTGTAATCCTCTATCATCATTTTCATCCTTAGGTTAAGTTTATCTAATGAGTGTGACCAACTTTATTAGGGTCTTTATCTCCCATATATAATTCCATATCATTAGGGTTTTTGGAATCATTGACATATGATCCCCTACGTAGCGGGTTGATCTTGATTGGGTTTATAGTTTCCCCCAATGATTCTGAGAAAGAATATCTATCTATGTATCAGAGTCTTCTTAGACTAGTGATCTTTCTTGGGAGAATTCAAATGATATAGACCCCTTCTCCATGTGTCACTGGTAATAGAAAAGATCATGTAGTGTGTTCTTCCAAAATTAGTATTGTTTTGAGCAGAATCTTGTGGCGGGCAGTTGCTTATGACCACCTATTTATGTGGTGTCTTTCCTGATTATATGTGGTTGTTTCTATTATACATTTATTTTTATATCCTTAATTGAGCTAACTGTACTTGGTACATTGTGTTTAGTATTTTTGGTCTTTCCTACTAAGTATTATTATACTCACCACTACAAGGTTTTTTCTAACACATGTCATATCTTATGAATATGATGACCCCTTTGATGTTATACTAGGAGGACACAGAGTGGGTGGAGAATATGTGTAGCTTTATAGAATTATGGTTTTACTAGGAGATTTCATTTGACTTAGTCCTCACCCTTAGAGTAGGTAGGAATTTTACAGTTTTGGATGGCCTTGTATTTGTCCCCATTTTCTATTCTTAGTACTTTTTATATTGTACTATATTATGGGATCTTAGATGTATGTATGCATTGTTTCTGTTGTTTTAAATTTCATAATTTTATGGTAGTGGAGATGTGTGTGTGTGTGTGTGTACAAGTACCTCAGACTAATACCCCCCATTTGTGTGATAGTTCTTCTCAACGCTGGTCTCTATCCCCTATCCTATTAGAGAGGGTCTTGGGGTAGTCATAGGCTAGACCTTAGTGAGTCGGGTCATGAAAAAATATGTATTTTAGGCATATAATCTTTACTATATAAGTACTCGGTATGGTTGTGGCGTTGAGTATTTCTACTGGTTCATGAGACTCACCCCCTACCTGCTTACAAGGCATGGTTTTTTATGTATGTGGGCAGACCGTCCTATTATTACTCATTTAATAGGTGTCCCTTATAGATAGGAAAGTGGTTTATTTAGTTGGTCATGGGGTTGAGGACTCAGTAGGTTAGATTATGTGAATTGGGCCATAGGCCATGTAGTTTATCATTTTAGTTATTATTAATCATGTATCATCCATTGTACTATTTGTTTATTTGATTCCTAGTTTATTTTTTCATCTATTTTTATGATGTTTTGAATTTATTTATTATATAGATAGATTCAATAATTCCATTATGGACTGATGAGGTCCTTTTTTCACCCTATTTTATATCTATAGGTTTTGGGTTATCTATTATGTAGTTGGTTCAAGATTATTTTTTGGTATATTTAGGAACATTTCCCATGATTTATTTAGAGGTAATCATCTCACTGTGACTTTGATAGGTCCCTACCACTAATCAATAGCATATGGTGTATAGGGAAGCATGCGTGAGGTTTGATAGGAACCCCTAATTGAAAACCATTTTGGTGATCCTATCAGGGTCATTAAAAAATGGAATTATTCAATATTTTAGGATGGGATAGTATAGATTGAGGTAGAGATAGGTTTTTAAGACCTAATAGGTAGATCTAGCACATTCCAAGACAACATGACATAAGTTGAAACCCAGGTTTCCAGAGGATATCCACTGTTTGGACTATAAACTCTAGGATGAGTAAGGTGTCTATTTGAACAAAGAATACCAATGTAGGATAGATGATACTCAAGATGAGTCATAGTGGTTGGTTTGGAACAAGTATGTTGTGCTTGAATCATAATAGTGGCATGATTAGGTAATGGAATAAAAACCTATGGGAGATGTTGTTTGATGTGTTACATTTTCAAAATCCATTACTAATTGAAATAAATTACAATATAATTGATGTATTTTCAATTAAATTATAATGGTTTATTATATTAACATGGATTTTAGGGACTTGTTTGGTTGATTATTATTGTGATTATTCATATGTAATAGGGAAAAGAATTTTTGGGATGATTAGTTTCCAAGAAAAGACATGGTGTCAAAAGAAAAATCATGTGGTTGTATGAGGAACCCATGAAATGGATTTATAATTTTATTTTACTTGTAATGGATCATATATGTATTGATTTATGAAATGGTTTTGAATTTTATGCCTTTTATAAAATTTAAGGGAAGTGGTTTTTGAAATTGGATTTAAAAATCTCTTTTTGAAATGGAATTGTTTCAAGAAAAAAGGTCATATGGGATTGGAATTTTAGTTATTTTTATTTTCTGATGAAAAAAACATGGATACCAATAGGTTTTTTGGGATCTATAATGATTTTATTTTGTTTAAAATGTTTTAAGTGGGATTTAAAATGAGCAACTAATACCTTTGTAAACTGTGTTTTCTTTGATTTTTTGTGTTTTGTCTAGGAGTGACCATGGTGCTTTAATTTTCTACCCATATTGTATGTCATGTTTTGATGGAACTTTCAATTGAAGATCGAATTTATAGACTTGGAAAGGACTGGTTCTTAGAAAAAGTGGTTCTTGCATATAATAGGTTCTATTGGTTTTCTATGATGGACAAAGGTAACCCTAGGTATTTGTATTATGTATTCAGAAGGTATGTCATAGATGTTTCATAGGAGAAACGTGTGGAGGTATTGTGGATGTAGATGGAAATTAGATGTTGGTTTTTATTATTTGTATGTGAGTTTATTTGGTTCCATAGTTTTGATCAATTGAAATATGTTTTCTAGGGGAGATCCCTATTGTGGAAAGCATCATTAGAAGGAATTGGTTGTTGGAAATGGAGTATTATGGTGGGGGGACCATAAGTCTAAGGATTTGTAACTCCCCGACACCATTTACCCAGAGTCGGTGCTTATTTTAATACATTGGCATGATTACAAGGAATCAAGTCTCGAAAGTCCGGTCAGTTTAGCAGTCTTGGAAATAGATTACATACATCAACTTCACATTTCAATTTCAAACATAATATACAATATAGAAAGTTCTTTGAGAACTCCATTACTCCCTTTTATCATAACCCTGCATATCAATCAAAATACACTTCTTGGAAATCTTGGAAAGATAAAACATAAGAAAGGGGTGAGCTCAGATGCTCAGTAAGGGTAAACAATTTAGCAGAGGATAACATAAACAATATCCATGCTGAATGTAGAGACCCAAAGTTTGACGTACATGGGAATTACATTATTTTTTCAGAATACTTAATACCTGAAAAAACAGATTCTCAAATACCTTATTAGTTTAGTGTCTTTAGAAACTCCTAACATAATCTTCTAATCATTGTGAAAGATCTTCCACATCTCCCATAAAGATCTTCCAATTTTGTTTTCTTACCTATAACCTTTCTTTATATCCTAGGGAAAAGCGAAAATAAAAATGGTGAGATCAAATAATCAGTATGGGTAAACATGGAGAACATAAAACAATCCATAAACATTTGAACATAAAAACATGAACATAAAACATGAGTAATGACATAAATCTTGGCAGTACATAAGGCATAGATCACAAAGGAACATTAATCATGATAAAATATCATGGGAATAAAACATGTAATTATGGAAAACCATTAAGAACAAGTTATGATTTATATAGTAGCCATGGAATTTCTTCCAAGATCATCATAGTGGAAAAATTCCATTACTAAACCGGGTTTACTTGTCGTTCCATCCCTGTATTACTGAACCGGATTTTACTTGTCATTCCAACCATGTTTATCTCATGAGATGTAAATCTTTACCCAATGAATTGGAGGGAGATATAGGTCCCACACTTCTCGTATTGAAATCATTCTTTCATGTGCCACAAAATAAACATAAATCATTCATCATAACAAAAATAATAATATGGGCTTCATAAACATCGTCCCATCATGACATAATCCATATAAAATAAATATATATCATTTCATCATTAAGAAAACAAGTAAATAATAAGGACATTATACCTGAAACATAACCTTATTAAAGAATGTCATATTAGATGTAAAATAGTTTTGATAAAAAACTGGAAATGAATTCTTGAGGAAAATATCCTTTCTACTTCAAAATCATTTTTTTCGCAAAATGTCGTGCAATTTTAAAAGAAAATAATTTCATTGAAAAAAAATAATGAAATACTGTACATGAATCTTCATGAAAATAAGGTGTCATTAAACCGAAAAAATCCATTCATGTCGTATAACTTAAAAAAATATTATTCTCATACTTTTGCTAGAAAAGTCAAAAGGTACCTCGTATGGTAAAAAAACAAAAAAAAAGAAAGAAAGATTCCTTCCATACCATGTGGTAAAAGTCAAAAAAAGATAAACATGACTTTAAACATAAATGGAAGGATAGTAAACATTTTATAAAGGCATTTTTAGAAAACATGGTCATGGATGATAAACATAACCTCAGTAAATATTTACGAATAAACAATCTCAGATAAGAATGAGATTGGAATAAATATATCATACCATTTATGATCGGTGGAATCATACGTTCCAAAAAATAAAGAAAATTACATGAATATGTAAATATTATATCCTTCATAATAAAAATCATAAAACATTCATGTGAAGCATAAATACCATACAAAAGAAATAGATGGTGATTAAGGCATTTGTCTCATAGAAATAAAAGTGAGATGGAATTATCCCATACCTGGGGTCCAATTTATTCCATACGTGTCTGAAACTCATTTATAGTGGGTTTGAACATATTATTAACTTGTAACACAACCATAATAATATTTATGATATCATATATGATTCACTTAAGACTTTATATTACATGTTCACTTGTTAATTCCATGTTAAAGCAGCATTTTGGGTAAAATGGTTTCATTTATCGTACGTGTTTGGACTTGTTGTTCTTGATATCATTACTTATATCATGATTTACTTACTTCCAAAATGTAAAACATGATTTATATATCATATATATTCAATATATATATATACATATAATAGATAGATAAATGAAATGTAACACACCATTCATGAAGATGGTAGGCCGTATGTACGCATGAACACTATTTTCCTTTCCTTATTGACTTGAATGGAAGTAACTAGAAGACATATATCTATATACACAAATCCAGTAGCATTATTATGTCATATATATAATTTTTATTCATTATATACACTTTATAATCATTCTTGAATGGTTAACATGGAGAATGACTCTCATCACATCATGGAGACGGTAATCCGTATGTATGCATGAGCGATCATCATTAACCCTTGCATTAGGGCATTGGTTAGAATAATGCCCCATTTCCTTGCACTTGTAATTGAAGTTTTGGTGTGCGTTCTCTATATTATTTTCTCTATTCACATCATTAGCTACCTTTTTCCCATTACTTCGACACTCAGCGGCTCGATGACCTTTTTTTCTACACTTAAAACATTTTCTAGTCCCTTTAAGGTAATCTCCACCATGATTCTTTCCACACATTGATCATAAATAAACATTCATATTCTTGTCACCATTATTTTGAGATTTTTCCTAGAACTCCATCTTTTGTTCTTGTCAAAACTAAAATATGGATATGTAAAATCAACTTCCAGTTCCACCTTGAAAGCACAATGCACAATTTCTTTATAGCTACTGAAGTCTCTTATTGATAATTCTCTTTGAATACTTGGTTTTAAGACACTGAAGAATCAATCAACTTTACTTTCAGGTTGGATGAGAAATCCATATGCATACCTCGCAAGCCTTGTAAAATTCACCTCGTATATACCAATAGATTCATCATCCTTTTTCTTAAGCTAAAGGAACTCTTTTTCCATATTTTTTGATTAATATGAGGGAATTAATTATTAAAAAACATGTTCTTGAAGTTGTCCCATTCTATGGATTCAATTTCATCTTGGGGCCTTGTATTCTTAATTAGAGTCCACCACTGGTCTGCTTCACCTTCTAACCTGTAAATAGCCAAAAATGAATTTTTCTTTCTCTGAACTGCGAAGTATGGAAAATATCTTTTCGATGGTATTGATCTATTGTTCATAAACAAGTGTATTAGAAGACACACAAAAAGAAGGTGGGTGTTTCCTTGTGAAGGACTAAATAGAATATTGTTCCCTTATCTGCTCATTTGGATGCCCAGAATGATTCATAGCTTGTGTAAGTACAGCAATCATAGTTTTCACTCCATCTCCCATAACATTGGTTTGTTGAGGAGGAAAATCATTACATTGTCCATTAAAATGATCAACACGGTTCCTTCAGGTCCTAGCCATCATCTAAAACCCAAAAATAATAGTGTGAGAGGAAAAAATCATGATAGGAAAACAAAAAATAAAGGTTAGTATCTTCAATATATAACATCTTAGGTCTAATTCTAATACTGTTTCTGTAATTCTAGGACTATAGCCTATACTTATACTTAACCTTAGGGACATCCATGGACATAACTTAGAAATATCTCTAGGGATCTCACAAAATTTTTCGCATCCTAGTTTCCAAAGGTTGACTAAACCTTTGCTCTGGTACCAAATGTAGAGACCCAAAGCATTAGGTACATAGACATTACATTACTGTTTCAGAATACATAATACATGACAAAAACAGGCGCCCAAAGACCGTATTTTTTTAGTGTCTTTGGAAACTCGGAACACAATATTCTAATCATGGTGAAAGATCTTCAACATATCCTATAAAGATATTACCATTTTGTTTTCTTACCTAAAACCTTTCTTTATATCCTAGGGAAAATTAAATATAACAAAGGTGAGTTAAAATGCTCAGTAATGGTAAGCATGGAGAACATAAAACAATCCATATACATTTGAACTTAAAAACTTGAACATAAAACATCAAAATCATGAGTAATGACATAAATCTTGGCAGTAAATAAGGCATAGATCATAAAGGAACATTAATCATGGGAATAAAACATGTAATTGTGGAAAACCATTAAGAAAATGTAATGATTTCTAAAGTAGCCAAGGCATTTCTGCCAAGAACATCATAGTGGACAAATTCCATTACTGAACCGGGTTTACTTGTTGATCCATACCTGTATTACTGAACCTGATTTTACATGTCATTCCATCCATGTCTATATCATGAGAAATAAATATTTACCAAATGCAGTGGAGGGATATATAGGCCCCACCCATCTCATAATGAAATTGTTCTTTTGTGTGCCATAAAATAATCATAAATCATTCATCGTAACCCAAACAATAAAATGGGTTTCATAAACATCCTCCCATCATAACATAATCCATATAAAAAAATGGATATCATTTCATCATAAGAAAAATCAAATCACGTAAATAATAGAGACATTGTGATAGAAACATAAATATATTAAATGATTTCATATTAGATGGAAAATAATTTTGATAAAACACATGAAATGAATTCTTGAGGAAAATATGCTTTTTTCTTCAAAATCATTTTCTTTTCTCATAATACAATGAAACTTTAAAATAAAAGGATTTTGTTGAAAATAATCATGAAATATTGTACAGTAATATTCATGAAATAATGTGTTATGAAATCATAAAAATTCATTTATGCTGTATAAGTTAAAAAAACGTTCTTCTCATAATTTTGATGGAGAAGTCAAAAAGTACCTCGTATGGTAAACAAAAGAAAGATTCCTTCCATACCATGTGGTAAAATTCAAAAAAGGGTAAAAATGACTATAAAATACATGGAATAATAGTAAACATTTTGTGAATACATTTTGTGAAAAAATGGATATAGATGATAAACATATCCCCAGTAAATACTTACGAATAAACAATCCTGGATAAGAACGAGATTGGAATAATTATCTCTTACCTTAGGTCCAATTCCTTCCATACGTGTCTGAAACACCTGTATAGTGGGTTTAAAAATATTATTAACTTGTAACAGAACCATTATAATATTTATTATATCATATATGATTCACTTAAGACTTTATATTACGCATTATTTTGTCAATTCCATGTTAAAGAAGCGTTTTGGGTAAAATCGTTTCTTTTATTGTAAGTGTTTGGACTTGTTTTTCTTGATATCATTACTTATATCATGATTTTCTAACTTCTAGAATGTAAAACATTATTTGTATATAATATATATTCATAATATAATATATATAATAGATCGATAAATGGAATGAAATACATCGTTCATGGAGACGGTAGGTCGTACGTACGCATGAACGTTGTTTTATTTTTCTTATTAAATTTAATGAAAGTAATTAAATAAAAATACATAAATCCACTATCATTATTATGTCATATATTTCATGATTATTTATTATATATACTTTATAATCATTCTGGAATGGTTGACATGGAGAATGAATCTCATCGCGACGTAGAGATGGTAATCTGTACGTACGCACGGGTGATGATATCATTCCCATAATTATTGAATGAAATTGGAGTGGATGATATAATATCTAAAAATTAGTATTATGTTATCATAATCAAATATATTTATTATTTCCACCATTATACCCATCCAAGTATAGTGGCAGTGGAAAAACATATTACAGCACGACGTGAAGACGGTAAGTCGTACATACGCACGTGTGGTGATTTATTTTTTTGTAGGATGGATAGATGGTGAAATAAAATATAAATATACTAGTTATACTTATTTTATTACCTTATAATGAAAAAACTAAAGAATAGGAAGTACGATAATAAATAAACTTGAAAGAATCAGTAGAATAGATTACCTCTTCTTCGACGTACCTCCTTTAAACTTCCTCTTAAGGCACTAGAGTTGGTATTTTGAGAAGACCATAAGCTATATAATATAACTAGAGAGGTTGATAACATTAACTGGTAGGGTTTGGCTGAGTTTTAAGGCTTAAATGGAGTGAAGAGAAGAGGGAAGGGGTGCCCTTTTATAAGAGAGGAGAGGGGAACTTTTGGAAACCTCCAAAATATTAATTTATAATAAACCCAAACCCCGCTTAAAAACATCCACAGTGACTCAAATTTGAATATGACATAAGATAGGGTTGTAATCTCATCAACCAATAAAATTTAGACATGTTCTGATTTTATTTTAAACCTTATCATTTTGATTTATGTTAATTTATTCTATTTAAATTTATTTGTTGTAATAATATTCTAAAAATTAAATGGTTATAAATACTTACTTATTTGTCGTGAATTGTCTATAATTGGATACTTCATGACATTATAGACCATATAAATTTCATTTTCTAATTTTTAAATATTTTTGTGATTTTTAAACAATTTAATAATATGTAATTTTTATAAAATATCAATAATGTCAATTTTGACAATATTTATTTATTTGAATTTAAATAAAATCCAAAGATAGGATATTTAAAAAAAAATTCTTTAATAGATTACTAACATGTCATATTCATCTATAAAATTTATCTTGCACATTAATTAGTTCATATAATATTTATTTTAATATTTTTAAAAACATTTATTTGATATTCTTCTTAATAAAATAATTACTACAACATTTTTTTATATTTATTTAATATACTTATTTCTAGCATAAAAATTAAAAATAAAATAATATGATTAAGATAATCTAATATATTACAAAATAATACTTTTAGTTGAATTTATCTTCTAAAACACCCAACTTTTAAAATGATGTGTTTATTAAATTATGAAGGTGACAACTTTGACATCATTTAAAATAAAATAATATAAATGTCATAATCTGTTTTATAAGGCTTAAAATGATCCACAAGTTGACCCTTGGATTATTGGGGTATATATATACTCAAAAAATAAGGTTTGTCCAATTTTCTGGTCCTTTTGATGGAATTATTATTTTAATAAAATCTATATTATTGAATTTTCACTAAAGAAATATTTTCTGCATCATTAATGTATAAGCTATTAAGATAATTATGTATTTTTTTAAAATCACAAATAAATTACCATGATTTAGAAAAAAAAATTAACTTTAAAATGAGTATTTATAATTGAATTTAAATTCTGTATAACCTTATATTAAAATACCTTTAATTATTAAAGTTTGAGTGAGACATATTTCACTTTCTTTAAATAAAAAAAATTAAAGGTCTTAATCAAATATAAGTGGGTTCAAAAAGATACCATTTAGACCCAAGTATATTTTAGGACGCAATATAATAATCCAATTATATTAATACAAGTGTTAGGGTAATCTTATAATATTATTTTTACCCTTAATTACCTAATTTACCTTTAACTATAGTAAATAAAATTTACTGTAGTTACTATTCATAATGTATAAAAATAAAAAGTAGCCTATTAACATAATTTGGACCTAATATTTCCAAATATGGATTCCATTTTTCCAAATTCAAAACACAGAAGTTTCAGTATTTAATTTAAAATTAATCCTGCTGTTCAAAAAATGGGTTCTAAAAGTTAAAACATTGCAAAAGATTGTAATGTTTTTACCTATGAATTCAATGTAAGATTAATGATGATGACATAAATAATATTAAATTGTAAAAATATATTCTATCTATAATTTGAAACCATTAAATATTATAATTTAACCATATAAATTATCTTGATGAAAAAAGTTGTTTTTAATTAAAATTTAGCGTATTTTTACTATTCATCGAAATATGAAAGTGAACAGAAAAATTATAAAAAATTATACAAAGTTAATTTTTATATAATTATTGAAATCAATATGTTTATTTTGGTAAATTTAACTCATAAATGTTTCAAAAAATAGATTTACAGTGGGTGCACCAATAAAAGGCGGTAAAACTTCATTTTTTGAAAAATGCTTATTTTAACCGAAAAAATTATTTTGTTCTCATACCATGTTCTAGAAAATGTGTAAGATGAATTATTATGAAATAAAATCAAAAATGCAGTCAATACTATTCATAACATCTAGTTCATAACAATATATCATTGTTTAATGAAACTCAGTATTGTGTACAACACACGCTATCGAGAAAGGTCGCTTTTGCGTGCAACACAAGCCAAGAATAGTGTTTGAATATACTACAAGCTAATGCAGTGTTACGTATAGTGAAATCTAATCATGGTGTAGCGTAAAACACAAGACATCAGAGAAATTAAAAATAATATTTCTCATAAAATCTCAAGGTGTTATAGTGAATAATTGAAAACACATGCCTTTACAAACAATAAAAATGAATACTTTATGGTATAAATATGATCTGAGTAAATAATTCCATAGTAAAACATAGTAATATGATTTTACTAGTCGAATAACCACATGAACCATCAATATTATTTTCATAATGAGGGAACGTATAATGCAAGACATTCTGAAACATTTTTCAAGGCCTTGACCAAGATGTCTAAAAATGATTAAGGCCTCATCCATAACCAAATATCAAATTGGGAATGGCCTCATCCAATTCCACATCTAATTGTATCATGAGACCTACTGATGTATCGAGGAACTATAGCAGGCTCCACCCGTCACTCACAATTTCCAATACATTCCTCATATGAAAAGGTTAAACATAACATAAACATTCGTATTAAAACTAACATAAGAAATGTCAATACTTTGTCCATAAACCATGAATGGTATTAAAATAGCACATCCATGTTCAAGCATATCACAAAACCATAAATTCAATATGGAAGATTTTTATCATAACAAATCAACTTCAAACAAGTTTAAAATTCATCAAAGGTTGTTGATATAGATGATAATGATTTGTAAAACTCATTGAGAGAAATATCCCTTCTTCATGAAAAAATTTATAAGTCACAAAATTTAGAAAGGAATTCATTTAAATACATTTTTTAATTAGATTTTCCCATAACACTTTGAAACTTTTGAATGAAATTAACATATCAAAAACATTCATTCCCATATAAATAAATCCTTAAAAACAAAATTTGAAAATATGGACATCAAGAAGAATGATTTAGAAGAATTAATATTTAAAAAAATTAAACTGATGTTTTCATAAAAGTGTCTCTTGAAAATAATCACTTTGAAAACAATTTTATGAAACATGTACATGGATAATAAATATTCCCCATAAAAACATAACCATGAACAATCTCGAATAATAATGAGATTGAGCAATTTACCCTTACCTTGCACTTTCCTTTGGTTGAGGGTATGTTTAACCTCATGTATAATGACCATAGTATGTTATTAAATTATTCCAGAACTATATTCATATTTATTATATCATACATGATTCATTTTTGACTTTATACTACCCATTTAATATTGATTTCCATATTAAATTAACATTTTTGGGTAATAATCGTTTTCTTTATCGTATATGTTTTAACTTGTTTTTCTTGATCATATCATTCAGATCGTGATTTAAATAATTAAATAATATAAATATTTATTTATATATCATATATATTATAATATAAATATTTATAATAGGTGTATATATGAAATGTAAGGGGCTGTTTATCGAGACGGTATGGCGTACGTATGCATAAACGTTGTTTTCGTTTTCATATTGTATTGAATGGAAGTAAGTGAATAAGATATATGTAAGAACATAAATATATATATATATATATATATCCAGTAGAATTATTATTTCATATATTACGTACTCATTATTAATATATATTTTAATAATCATCATAGAATGGTGAACGTGTGAATGAATCTCCTTGCGTTGTGGAGACGGAAATCCGTACCCACACATGAGCGACAATATCATTGATAGAGAAATCATATGTAACTGGATGGTATATCATATATAAATAATAATTAACATGTTATATTTATTATTTACATCATTTATACTCAATATTATATCCATCTAAATAATGAAGTGTTTGAATAACAAACTACACCACGACGTGGAGATGGTAAGCCATACGTATGTGCGAATGGTGACTTTGTCATTTGTAGGACGGATAGAAAAATGAATATGGTTATACCATTTTTATAATAACATCACAGTATATATTATATACTGGAGTTGTTATTTTTGAATATAAACAACAAATAAATGGTATGTGGAAAAATAAATGAACTTGAAAGAGGTGCTGAAATATTTACCTCTTCTTTGGGTTCTTCCTTTTGATTTGGTCAAACTGGATTCTTAGGCTGGCTTTATAACAAAAGGAAGGCCTATAGGATTAATGGATTAATGTTTTGAGGATATTTTTTCTGGGTTTTTCTGAACCAAAAGGATTTGTAGGCGTGAAATTAAGATAAGGTGATGTTCCCTTTTATAAGAGAGGTGAGGTTCACTTTAGGAAAAGATTGAAATATTATTTTATAATAAAATCATTTTCGGTTACTAATGGATAAAAAATTAATTTTTTAAAGGATAGGGTGGGTATGGGTCGAAAAACTTTCAACAAATAGGTTTTAGATAGGTTTATGTCATCATATTAACTTTATCGTTTAGATTTAACTCTTAGTCAAATAGTTTGACATTTACCATGTCTCTTTGTATTTTTATATTATATTGTTTACAAATGTTCAATAACAAGCTTATATAACCCCATGTGGATAATTATTAATATATATAACCATATATAATTCCTTTTTCTGAACCTTAAATTTTTAAGAATATTATATAATTTAATAATATAATATTTGTTGTAAAAACTCATTTTTGTCAATTTTGACACTGTTTAGTATTTGGTTTTAGTGAAATTCATAACAACTGTATTACTTCAAAAAAAATACATTGAATCAATAATAACATGTCATATTAACCTATAAAATTATTTTATGGAATCAAAACATTTAAATTATATTTATTTTAATATTTACAATATCATTTATTTTATTCTTTTAGTAATAAGGAAAATACTGCATCATTATTGTGTCATAAATAAATATATTTATTTTATGTCTAAAAATTATAAATAAAATATCATAATGTAGGAAATATGTTAATATTTCTAATGAATATTTATATTTGAAAATATAACTTATATAACCCCATTTAAAAAAAAAATTACTAAAAGATATATGTTTACGTCATTTTTGTCTTTACTTTAAATTAATTAATATAAAGTGTCATTATCACTCTCAAGTGGCTCCATGGGGTCCCAAAATTGACCTGAGAATGCCCATGGTTGGAAATTTATCAACCAATTGGAATAGGACACATGTTACGGAAATTTAACATTATTATAATATTATTTATTACCCTTATTTACCTGATTTACCATTTATCCAAAGTAAATAAAATATTTACCGAAGTAATTTTTCATAATCTATAAAAATAAAAGTTTCCTATTTAAAAAATTTTTACATCCTTAATCCAAATATAGAATCCATATTTTCAAATTGAAAACACAAAAGTGGCAGAAATTAATTTAAAATTAATTCCCATTGTGAAAAACAAAAAACGTGTTTTTGAGAAATAATAACAATCAAAAGAATGGCATTTGTTTATGTTGATTTTAAATGTGAAATTATATAAAATGACCTAAATTATATTAAATTATAAGAATATAATATAATTATACTTTAAAAACACTCAAATTTACAATTTAACACTATAAATTATTTCGATTAAAAAAGTTCTTTCTAATTAAAATTATGTATTTTTCACGATTCATCAAAATATAAATGTTATCAAAAAAGTACCAAAAAAATTTTCAAAATAAATTTTTGTGTCCCTCTTCTATATAATAAATTAAAATCACTAAATTTAATATATAAAAGTGTCAAATGTTGGATTTAAAAAGGGTTCTCCATTAAAAGGTGGAAAAACTGCATTTTTTGAAAAATACCTCTTTTATCTTAAAATTTGGATTTTTCTTATATTATGTCTAATAAATAAAAATGATGAATATTAAAATTTTATAGGATATATATATAATTTCAAATGTGGTTAATACTATTCAAAACCTCTTTTTTTGAATGACTATTTTAGTAAGTCGTGGTGCGCTCGAACATAGAGTTACGTGTAGCGCAAGTTACTGAAATACTTTGAAGAGATGACATACTATGAAATCTTGGAGAGTTACATTCTCTCATCCTTCAATAAATTTCATCCTCTCAATTTGAAATTATTCTTCTAAAATAAGTGGTTGAAAATAGAAAATACCTTTGTGGAAAAATAAAATCGGAAATAGGGTTAATAAAATATAGTCTTAATAAGTGGGAAAGGGAAATGAAAAAGTCACAACCAACATAGGTTTTTGAATAAGGGAAAATTGGTGAAAATTACTGACACATAATTGGAGGTAAAACTTAAATATTTATAGGGAGTGATTGAGGTCATCAATCACAAACAAGTGTAAAATTTAGGGCCTCAAAGCCATCCATCTAAGATGATTTAGAATATCATCGGTTCAATAAATCCTAGGAAATTAGGATAACAAATTTTTGGTTTTAATATCCCTTAAATATAGTTTATTAATTAATTTATTCATATTATATATATATATATATAGTTGACAAGTATAGTTCTATCCTTTAACTAATATCTACCACAAACTCATCTTTCACTCTGAAAGATAATAGAACTCAAAAATATTATATTTATCATAATATTATAAGGTTACAGACATATAACATGAATAAAACTACTTTATAATTACCTGGGACTTCCTGTAGGCTAGTGGTAGGTCATAAATCCTTGTCGAACTTTGGTTGTGGGTTCGATTCCTGCATCTTTGTCTGATTCGATGGGTTATCACCCAACCTGCAGGATGTCCATTTTCTAAAACTATAGTATTATAATATTCCAAAAATAATCTAAATAAATACTATCATAAGTTCAACTTAATCCATTTCAAACTTTATAGCTATCCAAAAAAAACTTCTTCCCAAATTCTCTCTAAAGGGTCCTTAAATACGAAAATCAATTTTGACATCAGATTCCCTAAACAATGTAAAGATACTCTTATTGTCACATACTGAAAATATGATTACCATAACCATATTAAAACCTTAATGAAAACAAAAAGCACTATAATACAATCCGTATATATATCACATTCTTCTTATAACCAGAAAATAATTCTTGAATCCAAAAACATAAATACATTAATTATTCCACTTCAATGGTAGTAGTAGCATAAGCTTGGCCTTTCTCCCTTGGACTTTTCTAAGGTAAGTTTCCTTGATGATTAAGACATTAATTTTCATAATTACCCATTTCTCAACAATTGTAGCATTTTACGTTGACATCGTCTTTCTTTCCCTTGCAATCAAAAGTCGGGTGACCTTTTCCTCCACATTTATAACAAACTCCAATTCATTTTAGACAGGCACACGGGTGCTTCCTTCCACAATTATCACATGGTGGAAACTCAAATCTTCCCTTCTTCCCTATTGTCTTTATTTCCTTTCCCAGAGTGTTCAATGAATCTCTTCTTCTCTTGCTTTGCTTTAAAGTCATAAGACTTAGAGAATTCCTTTTCTGTCTTGATAGCTCATGAGACTATGTCTTCGTATGATGAAAAGGATTGTGAGACTAATTCTTGATAGATAAATGGTTTTAACCCATCAAATAAAATATCAATATTACTTCTTGGGTTATGTATATAATCTACATCATGCCTTTCTAACCTTGTAAAGTTAGCTTCATACTTTGCAACATTTTCATCCTCCTTGTGTCTCAGACTCAGAAATTTACTTTCCAAATCCACTCGATGGTCACGAGGAAGTTATTTGTCTAAATATAATTCTACAATTGTTGCTAAACATCCTCTGATACCAACTCTAACGCCAAGATCCCAGTTACCCGGAGTCAGTGCATTATTTTAATACATTGGCATGATTACAAGGAATCAAGTCTTGAAAGAACGATCAGTTTAGAATTCTTGGAAATATATTACATACATCAACTTCACATTACAATTTCAAACATAATATACATCATAGATAGTTATTTGAGAATTCAATTATTCCATTTTATCTTAACCAGGAATATTAATCATAATACACTTCTTGAAAAACTTTGGAAAATAAAACATAGTAAAGGGGTGACCTTAGATGCTCAGTAAGGCTAAAAAAATTTTCGGAAGATAATATAAAAAATAGGCATGATGAATAATTGAAAACACATGCCTTTAGAAACAATAAACATGAATACTTTATAGCAGAGATATGAGCTGAGTAAATAATGCCATAATAAAACATAGTCATTGGAATTATACTAGCCGAATAACCACATTATCCATCAATATTATTTTCATAATGAGGGAATGTATAATACCAGACATTCTGAAACATTTTGTCAAGGCCTTGGCCAAAATGTCTAAAAATGATTAAGGCCTCGGCCAAAACCAAATATCAAATTGGGAAAGTCCTTGTCCAATTCCACGTCTAATTGATTTATGATACCTACCGATGCATCGAGGATCTATTTCAAGCTTCACCCACCACTTAAAATGTTCAATACATTCCTCATATGAAAAGATCGAAACATAACATAAACATTCATATTAAAACTATCTTAAAAATGTCAATACTTTATCCATAAACCATGAATGGTATGAAAAAAACACATCCATAGTCAAACAAATTCCAAAAACTTCAATAAAATATGGAAGATTTTTATCATAATAAATCAACTTCAAATAGGTTTAAAATCCATCAAATAATGTTGACATAGATGAAAATGATTTATAAAACTCTTTGAGAGAAATATCCCTTTTTCATAAAAACATTTAAAAGTCTCACAATTTAGAAAGGAAGACATTTAAAGAAAATTTTTAATTAAAGTGTCCCATACCACTTTGAAACTTTTTAATGGAATTAACATTTCAAAAACATTCTTGTCTATATAAATAAATCCTTAAAAATCCATTTTGAAAACATGGACATTAATGAGAATGATTTAGAAGAATAATATTTAAAACATTTAAATGATGTTTTAATAAAAGTTTCCCTTAAAAATAATACCTTTGAAAACTATTTTATGAAATATGTACATGTATAATAATTATTTCCCAGTAAAAACATACCCATAAACAATCTCGAATAATAATGAGATTGAGGAATTAACCCTTACCTAGCACTTTCCTTTCGCCTAGGGTACATTTAACCTCTTATATAATGACTTTATTATGTTATTAAATTATAAAAGAACCATATTCATATTTATTATATCATAAATGATTCAATTATGACTTAATACTACCCATTTAATAATGATTTCCTTGTTAAATTAACATTCTGGGTAATAATCTCTTTCTTTATCGTATGTGTTTTAACTTGTTGTTCTTGATCATATCATTTATATCATGATTTAAATACTTCCAGAATATAACACTTGATTTATATATCATATATATTTATAATATAAATATTTATAATATATGTATATATGAAATGGAAGCCACCGTTTATGGAGATAGTAGATAGTATGTACGCATAAACACTGTTTCTGTTTTCATATCGTATTGAACGGAAGTAAGTGAATAAGATATATTTAAGCACATACATATATATATATATATAGCTCAAGTAGAATTATTATGTCATATATTACATACTTATTAAAAATATATATTTTTATAATCTTTATTGAATGGTGAACGTGAGAATGAATCACATCGTGTCATGGTGACGGTAATCCGTATGTACGCATGAGCGACAATATCATTCATGGAGAAATCATATGTAATTGGATGGTATATCAAATATAAATATTTATTAACATTTTATATTTATTATTTACATCATTTATATTCATTATTATACCCATCCAAATAATGAAGTGTTTGAATAACAAACTACACCACGACGTGGAGACGGTAAGCCGTATGTACGCACATATGGTAACTTTGTCATTTATAGGATGGATAGAATAATGAATATGGTTATACAATTTTTATAATAACATCATAGTATATAGAAGATACTGGAGTTCTTATTTAAGAATGGAAACAATAAATTAAGAGGAATTGGAAGAAGGAAATAACTTGAAAGAGATGGTGAAATATTTACCTCTTCTTCGGGTTCATTCTTTTTATTTGATCAAAATCGATTCTTTGGTTTGATTTATGACCAAGGTAAGGCCTCAAGGATTAAGGGAGGAAATTTGGTAGGATATTTAGGCAGGTTTTGGATGATCCAAAAATCTTTGGAGGTGTGAAATTAAGAGAAGGGGAAGTGCCCTTTTATAAGAGAGGTGAGGGTCACTTTAGGAAAAGCCTTAAATATTATTTGATAATAAAATCATATTCCTTTTACAATTGCTCAAAAATTAATTATTTATAAGATATGGTGGGTATGGGTCAAAAAACTCTCAACCAATAGGTTTTATACTGGTTTAGTTCATCATATAAATCTTATCTTTTAGATTTAACTCTTAGTTAAATAGTTTGACATTTACCGTGTCTCATTGTAATTTTGTATTATATGGTTAATAAACATACTCTAACAAGACAAGAGAACCCCATGTAGTAAATTATTAATATATATAAACTTATATAAGTTATTTGGCCAAAAATATATTTTTAGGAATATAATATAATTTAATAATATAATAATTGTTTTAAGAACTCATTTATTTCAATTTTGACACTATTTAGTATTTGGTTTTTCTGAAAGTCATAACAACTTGATTACTTCAAACAAAATACATTGAATCAATAATAACATGTCATATTAACCTATAAAATTCGTGGATAGAATCAAAACTTTCAAATTATATTTATTTTAATATTTATAATATCAATTATTTGATTCTTTTATTAATAAAGAAAATACTGCATCATTATTGTGTCATTAATAAATATATTTATTTTATGTATAAAAACTATAAATAAAATATCAACATTTAGGAAATATTTTTATATTTATAATTAGTAATTATAGTCTAAAGGATAACTTATATAACCCAATTTAAAAATTGTTTTTCTAAAAGATATATGTTTAGGTCATTTTCTTTTTTACTTTAGATTAATCAATATAAAGGGACATTATCACTCTAAAGTGGCTCCATGGGGTCCCCAAATCGACCCAAGGATACCCATTGTCGAAAATGTATCAGCCAATAGGAATAAGACACATGTGAGGGTAATTTAATATTATTATAATATTATTTTTTTACCCTTATCTACCAGATTTACCCTTTAATCGTGGTAAATAAAATATTTACCGAAGTAATTATTCATAATGTCTAAAAATAAAAGTTACCTATTTACACAATTTGTACATACTCATTCCAAATTTAGATTCCATTATTTCAAATTCAAAACATAGAAGTGGTATAAATAAATTTAAAATTAATTCCTGTTGTCAAAACAAAAAAGTTTGTTTTTAAGAAATAAAAACTATTATAATATTGACACTTGTATATGTTCAGTTTAAATATAAAATTGCATAAAATTACCTAAATTAAATTAAATGATAAAAATATAAACTAATTATACTTTAAAACCACTTAAATGTATAATTTAACACTATAAATTTTTTCGATGAAAAAAGTTAATTCTAATTAAAATTTAGAACTTTTCATTATTCATCAAAATATTAAAGTTATCAAAAAAGTACCAAAAATTTATCCAAACTAAATTTTTATGTCCATATTCTAAAGAAGAATTTAATTTCACTAAATTTAATATATAAAAGTGTCAAAATTTGTATTTAAAAATGGTTCGCCGTTCAAAGGGGGAAAACAACATTTTTTGAAAAATAACTCTTTTATCTTAAAAATTGAATTTTTCTTATATTATTTATAAGAAACACAAAATATGAATGTTAAAATTATATAGGATATATATAAAATTTATAGGTAATTATTGTGGTCATCAAACACAAACAAGTGTAAAATTGAGGGCCTCAAAGCCATCAATCTAAGAAGATTTAGAATTTCGTCGGTTCAACAAAACCTAAGGTATTAGGATAAAAAAATTGGTTTTCATAACCCTTACCTAAATTTTAAGAATTAATTTTTTTCATGGAATAATATATAAATATATATACTTGACATGTAGAGTTCCATCCTTTAACTAATTTCTACCACAAACTCATCTTTCACTCCAAAAGATAATAGAACTCAAAAATATTATATTTATCCTAATTGTATAAGGTTCCAGACATATACCATGAATAAAAAATTAATTTATAATAACCAGGGATTTCCTGTAGGCCAGTGGTAGGTCATAAAGCCTTGTCGCGCATTGATTTTGGGTTCGATTCCTGCAGCTTTGTCCGACACGACGGATTATCTCCCGACCAGCATGTTGTCCTTTTTCTAAAACAATAGTATTATAATAATCTTAAAAAAATATTAATAAATACTATCAAAATTTCAACTTAATCTATCCCAACCTTTATAGCTATTCAAAATACTTCTGCCCAAATTATCTCTAAAAGGTCTCTAAATTCCAAAATCAATTGTAACATCAAATTCCAAAAACATTGTAATTTTTCTCTTATTATCATATATTAAAAAAATGATTACCTTCTTCATATTAAAACCTTAATGAAAACAAAAAGTAATACAGTACAATCCTCATATATATCAAATTCTTATTATAACTAGAAAATAATTATTGAATCCAGAAACACAAATACATTAATTATTCCACTTCAACTGTAGTAACAACATAAGGTTGGCCTTGCTCACTTAGCCTTTTCTGAGGTATGTTTTCTGGGCGCTTAGGACATTTATTTTCATAATGACCCATTTATATAAAATTGTAGCATTCAATATTGACATCCTCTTTCTTTCCCAAGCAATCATGAGCCTGGTGACCTTTTTCTCCACATTTATAACGAACTACCATTCCTTTTAGACAGGTACCAGGGTGCTTACTTCCATTATTATCACATGGTGGAAACTCAACTCTTCCCTTATTCCCTGTTTCCTTATTTTCTTTCCCAGAGTGTTCAATAGATCTATTCTTCTCTTGCTTTGCTTTAAAGTCGTAAGACTTAGAGAATTCCTTTTCTGTCTTGATAGCTCATGAGACAATTTCTTCGTATGATGAGAAGGATTGAGAGACTAATGCTTGATGGAGAAATTGTTTTAACCCATCAAAGAAACGATCAATCATAATTATTGGGTTATGTATATAATATTCAGCATGCCTTACTAACCTTGTAATGTTAGCTTCATACTTTGAACATTCTCATCCTTCTTTTGTCTCAGACTCAGAAATTGCCTTTCCAAATCTGGTCGATGGTCATGAAGAAGGTATTTTTCTAAAAAATATCTTTAAACTCCATCCATTCCGTATATAATACTTCTTCATCCTTCTTTGTGTTTTTAATTAATGACCAACACAGATCTGCATCTCCCATGAGGCGATAAACGGCCATGAAAACAATTTCCCTTTCACTACTCCCCAAAGAATGGGATATTTTCTATAAGGAACTTATCCATTGCTCAGCTACAAATGGATTTTTAAACCCATTTAATGTTTGTGGTTGTTTCATCATGAATTGTTCTAACATTTATCCTCCACATTGTGGGTCAGGGGGATCCTTATGGGTAGGGTTATTATTCATAACCTAAGTGAGTTGTCCCAGTATGGTGATAAGATGATCAGAACCAATTACATCACTAGCTCCACTATAATTATCGTCAGTAGGAGGAAAGTCCCCATATGGATTACTTGCATTGATATAGTTTAAATTCCTTCCACTAGGCGCCATTTATAAACAACGGCATATAGTATATTACTTTTTGAATCGCAATACGTAACTCCAAACTTGTAAAACCCTTAACATAAATTGAACAGTTTATAGATATAATCTATATTCATAAAAAAATTATTTGAAGAAGTATATACTCATAAATCCTTTATAATGGTTTGTAACAAAAATGTGAATTATCCTAAGAATATCCCCTGAGAGTGTCCTAACCAAGAGTGCAGCATGGCCCATTTTAGTGTACCAGGATACCCCAGGTCAATCCCGAAATTCCTTGTCAGAGTTTTCACTCCTAAGTAAATCTATCCCAGAGCCACCTCTACCAGCATGAATCCAGAAATGGATGTATTTCATGGAAAATACACAAAATCTCTACATTACCACAATTCTAGGAAGTTCTTCTATACTAATCCTCAAATTCAATCTTAGGATAATGTTCTCTAATCAAATTTTATCTAAATCTAATTCCAAGGTTGTTGCTAAACCTCCTCTGATACAAACTATAATGCCCCATCCTCAGTTACCTAGATTCGGTGCATTATTTTAGTAAATTAGCCTGATTACAAGGAATGAAGTCTAGAATGACCAATCAGTTTACTAGTCATGGAAATAGATTACATACAACAACTTTACATTACAATTTCAAAATTAATATACAGAATAAATAGTTCTTTGATAACTCCATTATTCCCTTTTAGATTAACCCTTAATTTCAATCATAATAAATTTCTTGGAAATCATGGGAAAATAAAACATAAAGAAGGGGTGACATCAGATGATCAGTAAGGGTAAACAATTTGGAAGAAGATAACATAAACAATAGGCATAGTGAATAACTGAAAACACATGCCTTTACAAATAATAAACATGAATAATTTGTAGCAGAAACGTGCGCTGAGTAGATAATTCCATAATAAAACATTGTCATTAGTATTCTACTTGGAGAATAACCACATAAACCATTAATATTATTTTCATAATGAGGGAATGTATAATGCCAAACATTCTAAAACATTTTGTCAAGGCCTTGACCAAGACGTCTAAAAATGATTAAGGCCTTGAACAAAACTATATATCAAATTGGGTAATGCCTCATCCAATTCCACATCTAATTGTCTCATGAGACCTACCAATGCATCGAGGAGCTATAGAAGGCTCCTCCCATCACTTACAATATCCAAAACATTCCTTATATGAAAAGGTTGAAACATAACATAAACATTCATAGTAAAACTATCATACGAAATTTCAATACTTTATCTATAAACCATGAATGCTATAAAAATAACCCATCCATAGTAAAACATAACACAAAACCTTCAATACAATATGGAAGATTTTTATCATAAAAAATCAACTTCAAACAATTTTAAAATCAATCAAAGGATTTTGACAAATAGGATAATGATTTGTAAAACTCTTTGAGAGAATTATCCATTTTTTCATTAAAACATTTAAAATTCACACAATTTAGAAAGGAATACATTAAAATACATTTTTGAATCAAATTGTCACATACCACTTTGAAACTTTTGAACAGAATTAACATTTCAAAAACATTCATGTTTATATAAATAAATCCTTAAAAACCCATTTTGAAAATATGGACATTAATGAGAATGATTTAGAATAATAAATATTTAAAACATTTAAAATTATTTTTTAATAAAATAGTCTCATAAAATAACCCCTTTGAAAACTCTTTTATGAAACATGGACATGGATAATAAATATTTCCTAATAAAAAATAACCCATAAATAATCACTAATAATAATTAGATTGAGAAACTAACTCTTACCTTGCACATTTTATTGGTCGAGGGTACATTTATCCTCTTTTATAATGACCATAGTATGTTATTAAATAATTCCAGAACCATATTCATATTTATTATATCATACATGATTCATTTATGACTTTGTACTACCCATTTAATAATTATTTCCATGTTAAATTAACATTTTGGGTAATAATCGCTTTCTTTATTGTATGTGTTTTAACTTGTTCTTCTAGATTGTATCATTTAGATCATGATTTAAATACATACAGAATATAAACCTTGATTTATATATCATATATATTTAGAATATAAATATTTATAATATATGTGTATATGAAATGTAAGGCACCATTTATGGAGACGGTAGGTCGTACGAACACATAAACGATGTTTCTGTTTTCATATCATATTGAACGGAATTAAGTGAATAAGACATATGTAAGTACATACAGATATATATATATTTATTTATATATATATATATATATCCAGTATTATTATTTTTTCATATATTACATACTTATTAATAATATATATTTTTATAATCATCAATGAATGGTGTACGTGGGAATGAATCTCATCGCGTTGTGGAGACGGTAATCTGTATGTACGCATGTGAAAAAACATCATTGATGGTGAAATAGTATGTAATTTTATGGTATATCATATATACAGAATCATTAACATGTTATATTTATTATTTACCTCAGTTATACTCATTATTGTACCCATACAAATAATGAAGTGTTTGAATAACAAACTACACCACGACGTGGAGATGGTAAGCCGTACGTACGCATGTATGGTGAATTTGTCATTTATAGGAGGGATAGAATAAGGAATATGGTTGTACCATTTTTATAATAACATAAAATTATATAGAAGATACTGGAGTTATTATTTTAGAATGGAAACAACAAAGAAATAGGAAGTGGAAGAAGAAAAGAACTTCAAAGAGGTGGTGAAATATTTACCTCTTCTTCGGGTTATTCCTTTTGATTTGATCAAAAGGGATTCTTAGGCTGGATTTATGACAAAATTAAGGCCTCTAGGATGAAATTAGGAAGGTTGGGAGGATATTTGGGTAGGGTTTGGTTGATCCAAAAATCTTTGAAGTTGTGAAATTAAGAGAGGTGAGGGTCACTTTAGGAAAAGCTTGAAATATAATGTTATAATAAAATAATTTTCGGTTTTTAATGGCAAAAAAATTAAATTATTTAGAGGATAAGGCGAGGATGGGTCGAAAACCTCCCAACCAATAGGTTTTATATAAGTTTATGTCATCGTATTAACCTTATCATTTAGATTTAACTCTTAGTTAAATAGTTTGACATATACCATGTCTCTTTGTATTTTTATATTATATGGTTAATAAACTTACTATAATAAGACAAGAAAACAACATGTGATTAATTATTAATATATATATAACCTTATATATGTCCTTTGGATGATCCTTAGATTTTTAGGAATGTTATATAATTTAATAATATAATATTTATTTTAAAAACTCATTTATGTCAATTTTGACACTATTTAGTATTTGGTTTTGGTGAAAGTCATCAAAACTTGATTACTTCAAACCAAATAAATTGAATCATTAAAAACATGTCATATTCACATATAAAATTCGTGTTTGGCATCAAAACATTAAAATTATATTTATTTTAATATTTACAATATTATTTATTTTATTCTTTTATTAATAAAGAAAAATATTGCATCATTATTGTGTCATAAATAAATATATTTATTTTTATGTCTAAGAATTATAAATAAAATATCATCATTTAGGAAATAGTTTTATCTTTATAATTATTATTTATAGTAAAAAATATAACTTATATAACCCCACTTAAAAATTGTTTCACTAAAAGATATATGTCTATGTCATTTTTGTCTTTACTTTAAATTAATTAAAATAAAGTGTCATTACCACTCACAAGTGGCTCCATGGGGTCCCAAAATCAACTCAATTATTCCCATGGTCAGACATGTATCAACAAAGAGTAACATGACACATGTTAGGGTAAGTTAATATTATTATTATAATATTTTTTACCCTTATTTACCGGATTTACTCTTTAACCATGGTAAATAAAAAAATTTCCAAAGTAATTATTCATAATGTATAAAAATAAAATTTAAATATTTACACAATTTGTACCTCCTTATTCTAAATATTGAATAAATTTTTCCAAATTCAAAACACAAAAGTGGCAGAAAATAATTTAAAATTAATTCTCGTTGTCAAAAAAAGTGTGTTTTTAGTAAATAATAAATATCCAGAGATAGACACTTGTTTATGTTCAGTTTAAATGTGAAATTAAATATGATGACCTAAATTATATTAAATGACAAAAATATAATCTAATTATATTTTAAAACCACTCAAATGTATAATTTAACAATATCAAATATTTGGATTAAAAAAGTTGTTTCAAATTTAAATTTAGTATTTTTCATTATTCATCAAAATATGAAAGTAATCAGAAAAGTACCAAAAATTTATCCAAACTAAATTTTTATTTCCCTCTTCTAAAGAATAATTTAATTTCACTAAATTTAATATATAAAAGTGTCAAATATTGGATTTAAAAATGGTTCTCCATTAAAAGGCGAAAAAACTGCATTTTTTAAAAAAACCTCTTTTATCTTAAAATTTGAATTTTTCTTATATTGTGTATAAGAAACACAAAAGATGAATGCAAAAAATATATATGATATATATAAAATATAAAATGTGGTTAATACTATTCACAACCTCTCTTTTTTGAACAGATAGTTTTGTAAGTCATGGTGCGCTCGAACTCGGTGTTGCGTGTAGCGCAAGTTATTGAAATACTTGGAAGAGATAACATACTATGAAATATTGTGCTGCTATAGGATGAGTTAGTAGTCAAAAATTTAGGGCTTTGGGACAATGGGTGTAGTTTAGAAGTTCCATGGTTTCTAGTGATCAATGTTTCAGGCATTTTCTCAGGTATGAGAAAGATAGTTACATCCAGTCAATGCATTCGATAATGGGACAAATGGGGGTGGTAGAGATAGTTTTTTTGATTAAAAATATGATGATAATGAAACTAATATATTTGGAAACATAAATCAATTGTGAGTTTATAACCCTTTTATCAGTTCATGGGAGTTATATAACTTATTGATAGATGGTTTAGATGACAACAAGATTCTAGTAATCATATATGCCTAGTTTTGGAATTTTGGTGTGGTGTCAAAAACTGTCTTTGTATTTATCATTGACACATTATGGTAATGAAGTGATCAAAGATTTATTCAGATCAAAGATGTATAGGTTCTCTGGGGTGTATTTTGGTTGAAATTTTGGTTGGTTGAGGATCCAATTGCAAAAATTTAACAGAGTGTTGGGTTCAAACTTTAGTGTGGGCATTGGGTTTATTTGTTATTTTTCTAAGAATTAAGATAACATGATTGGGAGGAGTGGTTATAAGGATATGTGTAAGCAGATTCAACCTAGTGTTTTAGTTAAATTTTATCAATGGAATACTGATTATCATTGTTACATATAATTAGATGTGGTGAGGTCGAAACCACCCAGTGAACATTGTTCAAAATAAATTTAAGGTGGTTTGGGGATTAAACCATGAATTTTAGAGAAAATTCAGTGTTCTTGGGCTAGTATTTGAAGTTTCATGGCTAAACCTGATTTGGAATTTAGATATGGAAGGAAGATATTGGATTGTGAATTGAGAACAATCATTGGTCATGTATTCTGATATGTTTGAGATGGAGAGCTAGGTCTTGAGCAACAGGTGCCTTGTGAAAATTTATTGAGTTGTGAGTTGACATGCATGCTAAGTTAGTTGTTTCATATGTGTTTCTAACAATATACCTCTAATAGGTGATGGATTCTATTATGTGAGATAAAACTAATTCTTATCCCCATCATGAGTGGGATTGTGTTAGAAAAATAAACATAGGATAAGTGGGGTCATAGTTATGTGTGAATTTCTAGGTGAAAATTGAGTTGTAATGTATAGATTGAGACATGATGTGTGAGCCTCTATTGAGTGATAATGGATGGCTAGAGTACATCATGTGCATCATCCCTTGGTTGAAAAGGGGTGACTAGGATACTTGTAATGTCACCTACATTTTATAAGAAGGGATGGTTCAGTACTAAATGACATATTACCTCGAACCTTATGTAGCAATTGGAACATTTGGCACATGACCACCCTTGAGTGAGAAGGGATGGGTTGGTAATTGAAGCACCCAACCCTTTAACTTAGAGCATGGGTTTAGGACTTGGTTGAACACTATACCCTATATATTTGAGCATGGTTTGGGCTCTGTTATGAGTTTAATATCATCAATCTATCCTGGAACCAAAGTTGTTATGATCGATTGTTATGGTGGCCTATTTAGCATATTATAAACTGACATATATGATTATATGCTCATTGTGTGTTATTTTTTTGGTTTGGTGTGTTTCACAGTTACAAATTCAGTACTTATATATTTATTATATAAAACTAATCTTGAAAATAGTATTACTTAGTGTTGTTGAGGCACTGGGGATTCATATAGGGGGATTGAACTCACCCCTACCAACGCACAGGACATGGATTTTGATGTACATGGGTAAACCATCATATTTTCTCTTAGGGAACAAGTATTTATTGGATATGGACATGTGGTTCATTTATAATTGCATGTATGTTAAGGAATCATTAGGTTATATTATGTGAGTTGAAATGAAGGACATGTAGTTTTCTTTTCAGTTACTATTCATCATGTACTTTCCAATGTTTCATTTATTTATATGATGCCTACACTATTTTTTATAAATATTCACTCTGTTTTTTATTTTTTCAACATATAGATATAGTTTCTACTTTTTATTATGGATATTAGGGGACTTATTGACTATTTTATTTATACGTATAGTTTTGTGGGGTGTCATCTATATTGATAGATCATGCTAAATTGTTTATAGACTTAAGCATGAGGATTGAGATTTATTTAGAATCCATGGTCTCCCTACAGTTATGATATTCCACAACCACTATTTGATATCATTTATCATATGAGGAGGAATTAATGAGGTATTATAATGACCCCTGGTCAGGAATTATTCGGCCAATCCGAGATGAGGTGTTACAATCAAATTTGTAATGTTCAACACATCATGAAAATTCAGACTTGGAAAGGTGTCACAGTGAAATTTCACAAGGTTATCAACAATCATAAGGTTTAAAATTCATCAGGTTTATGTGAATTTTTTTTGTTATACATAATTTTAAGTCTCAAATTTAGTATCCAAAAAGGTTAATCTTTATAAGTTTATATTATAGTACAATTTAAGGTTTTCAAGCTTTTTAAGGGTGATATCTTTAAAAGGTTCAACACTTTTCGAACATATTGAGAATTCTAGAATAACATATTCTAAAGGAAATAAAACCATAATATCCTATAATTTATCTTCATTGATTAAAAAAACATAAATAAATTTTGATTCAGGCTGAATGACTTAGAAGTTGATCTTCATGAATATGAAAAATGACATCAAATCTAAATGAGTTTCAATGAAAAATAATGAAGTTGAAATGATGAATTTCCAAAGTGAATTATTTTGTAAAAAAATCTATTAATATTGATTATATTAATATAAAAACTTCAGAATATCATTATAAAATGAAATCAAGTGATTATTGTATTATTCTTTATGAATTTGAATATCAAAAATAGTTTTTTGGTTTTTATTGAGAATTAAAAAGATTATATTATGAAGCATCTAGGAATTAAAGTGAAGCTGATGCTTAAACTGGTGTACTAGATAATCTCATTAAATAAAGAAATGATCCATGAAATGAAAATTTATATAATATGATTTTTATATAGAAATATATTTTGATTTTTTATGATTTTTTGTGCGATCAAAACCAGAAATAATAGAAAATTATTCTAGTTCCTTCTGTAAGAGTTAAAGGAGGTATTATTCAGATAATAGAAAATGAGAAAACATATGAGAAATGTTATTATTGTAAAATAATAGGAGGAAAATGGTTTAGGAAAAAGTAATAACCAAGATCTCATGGAAACACCCATGTGACGTCCTTAAGAAAAATAAATGGATGATCATGGGGTCTAGGCCATGACATGAATATGTGGTTTGTAAGTCTAGCATGAGAATCCTAGAAATATTTATGTTTTTAAAATATTATTAAATGAACCCAAAATATAAAAAGATGGTGCTCATGATGAAATGATAATAACCTCATGATAAATGGGTTGATCATATCCATTCAGTTGAAGTAAAAAGAGAAGAATGATAATTCCTACTATAATCTGTATTGTAGAAGCCTGAAATCAAATAAGAATAATAAGAATAAAAATAAAAATAAAAATAATAAGAAGAAAAAGAGAGGAAGTGTAACTTTCTTTTCGTTCTACTGATTGATCATTATAAGTCGAGACCATTAAAGTTTGAGCAAGATAATACAAAAAAAATTATAAATAAAATCTAGGCTAAATTTTTTGAATAAATACCTAGTTTTAGTCAATATTTCTTCAATATATGATGGTGTTTAAAGACTCTATATTGATAAATAAGATTAGATTGGTTGATAGAGTGGCTTCTAAAGCAGTCTGAATATTAATTTGAAAAGATTGGAGGAAGTTGTAATAGTATCATGATAAATTATATTTAGTGGTATGCTTTATAGTTTATGATAGACTTGATTTTATGATAATTTTTACTCACATGGTCATAGGATGAAACCTGATAAACCTAATATAATTGATGAAAATATTATTTGTGGAAAATCTGTCTATCGGAGGACACCAAAAAAATAAAGGATTGTTTCATTCCCATAAATGTTGAACGATATAAAAATAGTGTGTGATACTCTATAATATTTTTATACATTTCATGTGGTATTTCTATTTAGTAAATATATAAATAGATAAACTTTTTTTTAACGATAAACAGAGGTTAAAATACCAATAATGGTAAAGGTTTATAATAAAATTTTGAATTTGGATAAAGATTCGGGATACCTGATTCACCCCCCTCCTCAGTTGACTACATCTATCATCGGGAACCACACAATGAATATTAATGCTAGAGTATGTCTCAACACAAAATCAAGTTATGGTTATCAAGGAAATTTCACTACTCGAGGTTTATTTTTAAAGGAATCGATTATCTCTTGAAGTCAAAATATATCCATATGAAAAATTGTTTAGAGAAGGTACCCCAACACTCATAAGGGTTTTTCAATTTATATAAAGGTAATGTGGTTCTCATGAATTAAATATTCGGATTTCTAACCAATTATTATGAACTTTCGAAGAAGTTCTCTTTGGGTTTTTTGATAAATGGGGATAACTTGTCTATAGATTAGTGATCTTTGAGATGGCTATAATTTTTCTCTCTTATTAACTGATATGGAGTTATCCCTGATTGAAAATATGTAAAGAAGAAGATTATTTGAATTTTTATTTATGGGGACAAGTTTTTTTGTGAATTTCTAAATAAAATAATGATTAAAGAATTGTTTTCATGAGGAAAGTTTAATTTACCTCTTCTTTCTCAAAATGAGATTGATTCATATGGCATTAGAGAAGATAATTGGAGATTCATTGATACATAATATGATCCCAAGAGGTTTTATATTATGTTTCAAATTAGTTCTTAATATTTTTGTTGAAGTTTTATTGAATAATTTTCAACAAACCTAAAGGGCTATATTGTTTGAAAAAATATCCTTGAAGTATATTTGGGTTGTGTTTGTTTAAAATGATGATGGAGATACTTCTAAAGACGTTTAAGGAGACATGAATAATTTATAACATGAATATTGAATGTGATTAAAATAATAAAGATAATAATATATTAGACTTATCTATAAGACATAAATCACATTGTAGAAGGTTTCAAATCAGTTTAATGTTTTGTGGATGGAAGAGTTATTCCACAATGAGTGATGAAGTTATGTCGCAATGGACCTATGGAATATTATATAGGAACCTATGTAATCTAAGTTTCATACTACACAAAAATAACTCAAACAAATGGAATAATAGTTAATAACATACCATAAATCAATGAGTTATATTACATCACAACTAAGTCATGTTGGATTAAACTGTTTGGAGGATTGTATTGTGTATAGTGATTCACGCCATGAAAGTGGCCCCATGAAATATTAGTGAAACTATATCTTGATATGGAAGTAAAATTATGTCACAATAGGTATTAATGTTTTTTTATGTAGTTAGATTGAATATTTTTGTGATCTTTTTTAATGATGGGAACTATGTTATGGAAGGATTCTTCTTCCATAAAGGGCTATGTCAAAGTTATATTATAATATTTCACCACACCATGAATTTAGGAGTCTAAGACATGATTATTTAAGGTTTATTTATTTTCGTTCTGAAGGAAATAATCACACCATGGTAGTGTTGAAATTAAAAGTACCAAGAATTTAGGGTTTTTAGTAACGAAAGGTGTCACTTCACGAATCTGATAGTTAATACACAATAGGGTCAAATAAAGAAGAATATATTGAATTAAAAGTTCATATATTTTAAAGATTTTTTGTGACTCAAATTATATAATGTTGACTCAAAATTTAATATATGTTTCCAATTAATTTTTACGACCTAATCCAGGTGAGTTTTAAACCGTTTAGAGGAGAAACGTAGATATTCTCTCAAGATTGAAAAAAATTATTTATTTAAAAAATGGGTAGGAGGATCATGGGTAGTAGAATTTATAATTACATATCCATGTTGGAAAGAAATAGTGAATAAATTAGTAAGATCTGGGAGTCTATCTCACTTTATGATTGAGAAATTTCATCACATGGATGAAGGATTAGAATATTGACACACTAGGGATGTTGTAATATAAGTATTGGTTTTTCAATATTGATATTATTTTTCATGAAGGAATAAAAAGCATCATAAGTGATTTATATTAGTGAGATCTCTAGTTTTTTACGGTTGTAAACTAGGAGGGTTAGTGTGACCACTCAAAATTGTAAAGAAAAATCGGTGTGATCAGTGAGGTTCATTTTATAAAACAAACATACCTTGATTCACCACCACCACCCCCTCTTAAGAAATTTACCAAATTGGGACAAAAATTTATTACCATAAATAGTGAAAGAAAACTCAAAACCAAAAAAAATATCGATAGAGGAATCAAAAATATAAATTGAAAAAAATATAAAATATGAATACCTCAGAGTCCATGCCAATTATCAACCAATAATGAGTTTGATCAAGTTTCTTCAGTAGTAACCAATGGGTTTCTACCTATAAAGGTATCCACCAGTCGAAAAAAACTGAGCACTTTAGTAATACATATTCTCCAAAAGGTTTTTCTAGAACCTCCTACTCGAAGTAAAATAACAAAAACAGAAAATGAGGGGGTTCTGACTATGTGATAATGAACTACAGTGTTCATGAATGAGTTCAATAAACTCTAATTTATAGGCCCCTTCATTATATAAAGAATATTGTTGCAATTTTTAAATTTTAAACTTTTTTAGATGAGAAACCTTTGGAATTCAATGTTATAATGCTTATTTAATCATCTTCGTTGATTATATGATTGTTAGAATTATTTAAAAATCAATAATATATTTATGTATCATCCTATTATGTTTCAATAAGATGAATAAGAATGACAATCATTACAATAATATGACCAAATGATATCCCATATCATTCTAAATATACACCATAATGTGGTATCAACAACCATGAAGCAACATAAACCACATGTGGTGACACTCGCAATGTCATGGTTTCTGATTTAGTTCATGTTTCTAATAATCTCACACTAAAACTAAAGCCTTGAAAATTTTAAACAAAACATCCCAATTATATATGAATATATCTAAACTTATTTTTACAAGATTATCATATAAACTCTCTTAAATTTTTAACAAACACTTACTAAAAAAATTAATTCTTATTCTATAACCTATCATGTGACCCTTTTGGTCTTAGTATCATCGAAAAAATTTTGAATTCCCTAATCCATAATTGTAACCAAACAGGTAACAATTGAAAATTTTCATAGCAACTGAAGCTACAAAGGGATATGGTGTGATCTCAATCAAACACACTCATATTTTTATATGAACATGTCCACTATAAGATATATCTCTATGAATTATATTCATGATTGTATAATCCTTTCTTCCAATACATTGAGTGGGTTATAGGTATAAAAAATTTCAATCATGTGTATATCAACTGATATATTCATAATTCTCAAAAAATAGACTGACAATTTTAAATGAATGTATCATGTGTAATCCATCGAATTAATTAAGCACATCCCATATCACACAACTAAGAATGGGAATTCATTTAATTAGTCTAAATAAATCAAAGGACCATGTTTCATAAATTTTCATATAAGATGAAAAAAAATAATGGTTAAACTTAAATAATGACATGATCAATAATATACCCAATCACCCCTTATTAGCATAATAATAAGGCTATATTAAGAAAGGTATGAAAGTATAAATGTTCACATTTCAAATATATTTTCAATCTTAGGTAGTTAGGATTTATACAGAGGATAAAATTTTAGGTATATCAATGATGTCATCACATTCCATTTCATTTACTTTCACTAGTTAATTCAGATGATATCAATCCACTAATCATTTCATAAGTCTACACTATATAATATATAAGATTATTCTCATTCTAAATTTAATATATCATTATAACCCATAATAATCCATGATTCTAATTAATTAGGGATAATTAAAACTAAAAAATTTAGGGGATAATAAAATGGAGATTTATTTTATTATAAAACATGATACATTTATATTGAAAAAACCATCACATCTAGTCTCTTGTGTATTTGAATCCTCAAGACCTTGAATAACCCTCATGATTTCACTGAATTAGTGGATTAGTTAAATTATAATTTTTGTCCCCCAAAAAATTCTTTATATCACCCCTTTACAAAATTTCTTTAATGTTATAGTCTTTTTAAAGGGTTTATTTTGTCCTATGGTGCAACTAAAGTTCCTTGGCCTAAGAAATAGATTAATTTTTACCATAGTATGACTAGTTTCACCCTTAATTTAAATCATTTTTATACTTGATACATTAATTTTTAACATGTATTTCCAAACTCAAATATATATATATATGTGATTATTTTTAATCTTTTAAATTATGTTCTAATATTTACATTTTATTTTTATTAATACTTATAAATATATTTTTATTGATTTTCTTATATTTATTAAACTAGTTTAGCACATAATTTGAATATTTAAATAAAATTTTTACTAAATTATATATTATAAAAATCCTATTTATTTACACTTGTAAAAAATCAATGTTTGGATACTGCCAAAAGCAGCTGGTAAAGCCTAGTTTTGGAATGAGTGGCTGATTTTAATGTTCATTGTTCTGGTGTAGTAGGTTGGATATCAAGAAGAGCACTCACAACTACCACTAGTTTGTCTCCACTTTTCACAACCACCATATGAAACTACTTAAATCGTTATCATTTAAAAAATCATTAGAGGCCACTATAGTCGATCCTAAATAACTATTTTTTTAAAAAAATAATTATATCATAGAAATGTTGCATCATTCTCAAGTTCAAAAAAAAATAATACATATTCTTCAAAAATCAAATAATGAAAAATGATACATTTCATTTCAATCATTCATTATATATTATATTATATAATAGTCAAATAAATAAAAAATGAAAATTACAACTAAATATAAAAAATACCATTACCTAAAAAGACAACAATTTTAATTTTCAAATGGTCAACTAACCCATGTATTAGGAAAAACATCTGATGCTCCTATCACTTAACCATTTTTTCAGTAGCTTTAATTGTGTGATTGTTTCCAAAATAGGTGTAACCTTATCCCATGACTATTATTTCTATACCATCTCCCACATGTGTTATTATAAGTAATAAAAATTCAAAACAGAAAGGATTATAGATAAATTACCACAAGAAATGAGAGCATACATTCAAATACAATATGGTTAATAAGAAAAACACTACAAATGAAATAGGGTCAATTTATAAATAATAAGTGATATAAACATTTTTCAGAAATAAATCTGGAACAAAGACAATAATAAATATGATGGTGATCACATTCATTGTGAAAAGTAGTAAAAAATTATAATTAATGGTTATCCATGTTGTTGAAATATATTTCACATAATCAAAAAATAAGTTTCCAAAAACAGGAATTTTTCTTATACTATTATAAAATGTTTAAGAAAATGGTAACTTTCAATGAGAAAAGAAAAGTGGCTTATACCAAGCCATCATTGTGAAGTTTTTGGCCTTAATGATAATTGATGTTTTAGTTGTACTAGGAATTTATCCTTATAATTAATACCATAACACTCACATGTCTCTCTTCTAACTTTTATCATTGCGATAGGGGTTGCACAGAAGAAGGTCCACAAGGTAACAACCTAGAATAAGGGGAAAAGAAGATTAGTGATGAGTGAAATAGGTATTTTAGTATATAAAAAATTTATATCAATAAAATATAGTTAAATTAATGGGAAAAGTGGTGGGATTTATTTTAGTAAGGAAATGAACTAAATAAAAAACTTGGTGGGGATAAAATCTCACTATCATATTGAAGAATCTAAATAAGATATGCCCTAAATCCACATTAAATATGTTGAAATTTGGTTATATAATATTTTATGAATAAGAGGATATCATAAATGATATAAAAATTCTATCACATTTATCTATTCATAAGTTATGATAGAGACATATTATATGTTAACCTCCCACACAAGTTATAGTGTTTGATTTTCCATATCATACGGCTTTTGGCATATGCCACTATCTTTGATTTTTTGGTTGGATAAAAGATAATATTTATTATTTGATTAAATATTTTTTTGTTCGTTATAATCAGTATTTGTTTCAGAAGATGTTGTAGATGGAGTGTTTTTACATTCATGTAAGAGTTTCAAATATTTTTGAGGAAATTTACTCACGTGTTATAATGTGTGAGTAAATGCATATACATTAAGGGGGATTACTCAAGGGATTATAAGGAGCATATAACCATATGATGGGGGTGTTCCTTTATCATTCATTCATGGATTAAACTCCTTAAAACCCAAATCTCTCTTTATTCTTCTAGTTTTTCAATATGATTTGTTAACAATAATTGGGGAGAAGATTAATCACACATAAACAATGGGTGATTCAGCATCCCATAGATACCACCAAGGGAGGGAAATAGTTTAACTACCTCTTACATATCTTCATTAAACCCATATGAAGATAGTTAATAATTGTGCAGTTGAAGCAATGGTTTAAGGTAAAAATTAATAGCTTTTTCATTTCCAGTTTACACATTATTTTATTTATCTAGTATGGTGATCTTGGATTTGGGTTTCTTTGTATAGAACATAACTCAAGTATCCCAGAGCTAGTGGTTACTTTATTAGATTCATACTGGATACAATATATTACATCTTGAAGCACAAAATATTTTATTAGTCTTTGTAAAAAAGATATACAAATTAATCACATATTATATTATAAATAAAACATAGTACATAGTGAAAGTAAATATTCTCTATCCTTAAATTATACCTATTTTACATTGCATATAAAATATAGTACATGGTGAAAGTAAATATTCTATATCGTTCAAATCTTTCAGAGATTCCTTCTTCATATCCTGGGGAAATAAAAGGAAATAAGGGTGATTTTAAATTCTTTGTAAGGGTATCTGTATAGTTTAACATTTCAAGAGTAAATAAGGAGTAATCAATAAAGAAAGTAAATAACTGAAAATATAAGATATTTAATCAATAACATGAGAATGAAATGCATCTATGGATAATTTGAATTAAAATATCATAGAAAATAATAATTAAATATTCAATTAATTAAATACAAAATATTAGATGTTGTGATCTTAGATATCCTGAGATCTATACCATTGATACCTTTCTCTAACATAGTTTAATCAATGGGTAGGTATACACCAAAATCCATTTAATTTGGTCAAATTATTTCTCTCATGATATGTGTCAATGTGTCTAGGGCTTATCTACAAATGGTCCCCACCTATCACTGCATGTCCAAAACATTCCTTATATATTTAATGATTAATTGAATTTATAAAAAAATGACTTATTAATAAATATATGTACTAAGTAAATAATATGGATTTATCAATATTTTTCCCAGTCAATCAAATAACCTTCATAGTAAAACACCATATGTAAAAATGGTATACATATTAAGAAATATTCATATTAATGATATAGTAAATATGGATAATTAAAATAAATTTAAAGTGTAATGATCCCAATAAAGTGAATGATTCAAGAGAAAGTTAAAGGAAATAAAATTAATAGGAGATAAGAGATGACCATTAGTTCATCGAAAACACAAGTATTGTAATAAAATCACATCATTTGAAAAAATTAATAAAACCGAATTAATATACTAAAATAATATTTCATTGAAAAAATTATTAGTAAAAAAATTGAAAACTTTTAGAAGAATATAAATATCATAAAATAGTTATGGTGGCCGGGATTTCTGTTTATGCCACATACGTTAAAAAAAATTCTTTTTTTCTTTTTACGAAGAAAGTTGAAAATGAACCTTTTATAAAATATTATAAATAATAACTTAAAATATTTTAAAATTATAATGATAAATTAACATTTAATTAATAAAAAATTCAAGTAAATAAAAGGATTATGTAAAACAATTTTGAAAAATATGTACATGGAAGAAAAATATCCCTGATCCAAAAGATAAATAAGATCTGATTTTATTTTAAACATTTCTTGACTTGATTTAAGTTACAAAGAGAGGAATAATTAGTAAAAATTATTTAAATTACTTAAATATCCATAGGATAATAAAATATACATGTTTTATTAAGGATGGATTATAATATTCCATGAATGGAAGTTAAGGAAATCCCAAAAAATAAGAGACTGTAATACAAATCATTACCTCTAGTAAATTTAAAATCGTAACCCATTTAATTAATAAACTTGAATGGAGACCATAATAATAATTAATAAATATTTATTCATGTTAAATATATAAAAGGGGTATTATATAAACCACATTGAATTAAATAAGTTCAAATTATCAAATTTGTCATGATGGGATGGAAATTTAGATGAAATCCCTTACAAAGACCCTACCATTGAAGTGATAAATAATCAATAAATTTATTATAAGAATCAAATTTAAATCCACTCAATACAAGTTTAAATAAAAAATAAAATAATCCAAAGACATTACACACACAATATTTTCAAAACACATTCATTGAATTAAAGTATAACCCAATAAATGGAAATTAAGTTAAGAAATCACTTACCACTTGGCAACTTTTGAGTTAAATCTACTTAGATAAAATAATTTGGATTGAAACTTAAAATTCCATGGATTATGAATGTTTTTTGATATAAAATTTAAAATGGTGTTGTATACACCAAATTAAATAAATTAATGCAAAATAATAAAATATGCCTCAATGAAGGGAAATTGAGACAGAATCCCTTACCTAGGGTCTCACTCATCACTTATCTTATTTATCTTATTGAATAATAAAATGATGTGAATTATTTAGTTTCTTAAGTACTTTTTTAATTTTTATTATTCCTTATATTTTATTTATTGCCTTTTTATATTTATTTACTTAATCAATTAAATTCAGGTCAGGAGTTTAAATAATATTCAGTTCATATGTCAAAAATTAATTCGGTATGTTGACTATGGTAAAAGTGGTAATTTTTAAATTATATATATACTAATTATCATTATATAATAATATTTTTTATACATAAATTATACTTTAAAAAACAATAATTAAATATGATAATGAAAAATGAACTACATTATAATCATGGAGACAGTAAGTCATAGGTATGCATGAGTAATGTTTCTATTCCAAAATTATCAAAAGGGAAAGAATATAAGTATTATTTTATCTTTATATAATTTTAATTATATCATAAATACCATATTATTTCTTTAAATAAACTTATATATATCATCTATTTCATGTGGTGATATAAAATCAATAACATTGCTTCATAGAGGTGGTAGTCCAAACATATGCATGAACGATGTTATCATTTTTCAATGGATTTAAAGTTAAGAAATTGGATGATATATTATCTTTTAATTATGATAAATATGTAATAAATATCATATATAAACATTAAATCCATCATTATAACAATCTATGAGATGCGGTGATTGAAAAAAATTGCATAAGTTCACTAGGCGGTTGTTCACCATACAAATGAATGCCGGTTTCATTTCCCACTGGATGGAAGATAATATAGATATGTGGTATTTAATTTAAATAATAACGTATAATTATATGGGATAAAAATATGTTATTATGTAGTTATAGTTGAATAAGATTTGAAGGAGGTGGAAAAGGAATAAAATTAAAACATTCAGTTAAATGTTATACTTCTTCTTCAGGTAATCTCCCATGCATTGCACCTTAATTCATAAAAGGAAAGTATTTGAATAAAAAGGACCAATATAATGAGATTAGTTATTCTAAGAAGATATTTTTGTAGGTATTTTATGAACTAAAACTCTTTTTAAGTTTGATGAAAGTTAGAGAGTTGATGCCCTTTTATAAGTGAGGAGAGGGGAAATTTTGGAATTTATTGAAATATTAGTATAAATTATTCTCTTTTAAAAATAGATAAAAATGATATATTTAAAATAAAGGATGTTTATGGATATAAATCTTATCATACAACAAAATGTATATTATTTTAGATTAGATTTTTACCCTTATCTCTCTGTTTTATCCTGCATTAATCTTTTTTTGACAATTCCTACGGTAATGAAATTTTAGTTATATTGGGATCAATATAGTTACTATAAAAGAAAAATTTCAACAAAAATGGACAATAGATTATATTTTAAACCAAATACCAACACATTTTCCAAATAAAACACTTTTATTAATTTTAAATTATTTAATAAAATATTATTTATTATAAAATATCATCAATTTCATTTTTCGTACTATTAATTTAATTTGAATTTAAAAAAAAGTAACCCCAATGGAATAAAAATATAATCATTTCACACAGACATAACATTTTATATATATCTAAAAAATTATTGTAACACAATAATTCATTCAAATAAAAAAACTTTTAGCATTTTAAAATCTTTAATTATATTTTTCTATTAATTAAAGAACTATAGTTTCGACGTTGCTAAAGAATTTAAGGAATTTATTTAATCAAAAAAATTTATAAAAAAATTACCATAATTAAAATAATTTAATTATTATAAAAATAAATTTTAATATTCATTCAAAAATTAATTTTTCACAATGTGAACCAATAATAGAAATTTAAAAGCAAGAGAGTGATATTTTGTCTTTTTCCTTACATAAAATATCATATAGGTCACTTTCAAGGAAAAGTATAACATAAGAAAATAAATATTGAGTTCAATGTGATAAGGGTATAAATAACTTCATCCAATAATATTTAATATTAAAAAAATTCCTTATCACTTATTTTAAACTAGGTTAACGAAATTTATACTTTTACCAATGTGATGAATTTTTATTGTTTTTACCATTCCTTATGACCAAAAATTAATTTGACCATTTTAAATAGTATTAATTTTAATTATTCCAAATATGTAATCCATTTTAAAAAAAAATTATTCTCTAAAATCTTTATAAATTCATTTTATCAGTATCTCACAAAGCGCTACAAAAAACGGTATTCTGCAAAAATACCTTTTTAGTCTAAAAGTATTTTTATACCATGATCATGTATAATGTTGATTAATATATTATAAATTATATTATTTATAAATAAATTGTATTTTTATTAAATTAGTATCATATTAAAAATATTATGGGGATTTTTCTGTGAGAATAAATTAAAGTTTTAGAGAAATAGGTATTTTTAACTATTCACTAAAAAATAAAAAAAAATTCAAAAAACCACAAAATATCACCATAAGATAATTTTAATCTGTTGATTTTAAAAATGATATTTTATGATTAAATAAAATTTCTAAAAATTCTAAAAATTAATTATAATATTTTCCCATAAAAACTATTAAAAACCACTTTTGAGGAAAATATATATTTTGAAGAATAAACTAACTTTGCAATAAAATGATTTTTTTTATAATCATTAGTAAATAAATTTTTATTGGGTAGTAACTTTATATATTTTTTATAATAAGGTAAATACTATTTTTCTTTCCAATTTAGGAGCTAGTTTAAAATAGTCATATTTAAATAATAATATTTCATGGTTCATTTAATCTCACTATTTCATATCATATACACTATCAAATAAAAGGTTATTCTTTTAAAATATTGAAGTGTAAAATTACACCCCACCAATTAATAAATTTAATAATATAAATTTTAACTTTTTCCTGGTAATCAAAGGTTTCATATTTTAAAATTACTTTTTTTAAAACCCACATCGTAAAACAGGTTAATAGAAATTCCACTTGAGAAGAGGGAAATGAAAATATAATGGTCATCTGGAATAAAAAATAACTTGTTTTATTAATATGATAAAATTAGTGAGAGGTTAAAATAAGGTCATAGAGGGGAAATATAATATCCAATTACTAACATTAAGTGATGTAGAACATGTTTAGAAGAAAGTTAACAACCAAAAAACCATCAATCTATGATGGTTAAAAGGACCATCAATTCATTAAAAATAATTATAATAGGATAATAATTTTTTTCAGATCCTTTTCCTAGAGTTTAGGAATTCCATTCCCATCTAGACTAAGAACATAGAGATATATTCTTACTTTATATCTTTCTATCTTGTAAGTATAATTTCATCCTTTGGTTGTTCTTTGATAAATTTACACTTTATATCTTACTCCAAGAAATGAGCATCCAATAATATTTATTTTGGACTAAAGCACTAAAATTAACATTTAAAAGATCATAACAACCATAAAAAATAATAATCTGTTCCTCTTATCTTTAAATATTAACCAAAATAGAAATCTTAACCATAAGGTAAGATAATAACAAAAATGTATAAACATTCATATGATGAAATAATATATTTTTATTCAGTATTTTCCTTAATGTTTAAACTTAGATTATTCCATAAATAAATAACCCAAAATACCAATAAACCAGAATATAATCAACATTCATGAATTTTTTCACCTCAGAGGTGATCTCGTACCTTTCAAATTACATCCCCAAAAATTTAGTTGTACTCTTCCCAAATAATTTCTTATATTAAAAATATTGGTTATATATACCTAAACCAAAAAAAATCTCCCTAAAAATCATTAATCACCTCTAAATCAATAATATTTGATCTAATAATATGTTTCCATAAATCAAATTAATATTTATCCATCAAACTGCTTAAGTAAAAGAAATGTCATTCTAGCCAAGACATCATGCAGGCTAGTAGTTGGTGTTTCACCCTTATCACCTTTGGTTGTGGGTTTAATACTAGTGTATTTGTCAGTTGTGATGCATAATTTCCCATTACCTTCTTTCATCTATTTCTCATATCTCTTTTCATTTAACTTTTTGTTAGGGTGTGTTTCGAGCCATTCAAATATGCAGAGTGTTTTTTGGGGAAAATGTCCAAAATTTGAAGATGTATATTTGTTTAAGTAAATAGATCCCTGTTATAAATGTATCAATGTATTTAAAGGTTTATCCATTAGTTTGTAAATCTTAAAAGTTGGTTCAGTTTTTTCTTTTATATTCTAATCTATGGACTACCTATTGGAAACTTTCACATCATAAACTATTTACACGATGTGAATCTGTTGATAGGCTAATGTTGTGAACTGGTTCAGAACATGAAAAGTTTACAAGTTTTGAAACTATTTTATGTCATGAAAAGGTTAATCAAAGTTATTTTTAATCATTGGTGACACCTGTTTGGTATATTTGAAAAATGGTGAAATTCACACTGTGAAAAGTTTTCATGTCGTGAATTATTCATGGAAAAAAAAATTAACCATTATGAATGTATGATTTTATTTTCAATGGACATGTAGGAATATCTAATGAAACCTAATAGCTATATTTGGTGATTTTTGGAACCATCCCTCCATTCAGATCATTCCATTTGGGGGTTGGTCTTCATTTTGGACGTGTCATATCTCTCCAGGTAAGTGATTTATCTGCTTTTTTGTTATCATTGGTCAAAGAAATGTTATTCCACTACATTTTCATATCTGTTGATATTATGGTGAAGTTATTCTTGATCCATTATAGATCCATTATGTGATCTTATTCTTAGGTTCGGTCATTAGTTTATTGTGGTGTGGAAGGGGAATTTTATCTGAGGTATGTGTAACCTAACCTCTCTACCGACCTTATTTTTTATGGATTACATTTATAAAGTTTAAAAATCATAGTTGGATCCTTAATTTTTTTTTTAATTACTTTTAGGGGTAATTGGTCTATTTACAAAAGTGTGTGACCAGAGCTTGAGGTAGGTGGTTCTGTATCTAGCTTGTATTGAATGAAACTTTATTGCACTATATTGTTAATTATTTTATAAATAAAATTACATTTTTTATTGATTGATTTGTTTTTGTGAAAATGGATTTTTTTTGAAAAGATTTTTTTCCCTTTTTTTGTTAAAATGAAAATGGGAGTTTTTAAGGAATTTTGAAATGGGTTTGCAAAATGGATTTCAAGCAGGGTTTTTAATGAAGTGGTTTAGAAAAACTGGTATATGGGAAGCCTCGAGTACATAGGTGTAAGGTATTTTAATAGTCATCATCCATTGATACCGCCAAGCGGTTCACACAAGAGATGTCACTTTACTACCAAGGAATTTTGTTCTAGGGACTTGTTAGTCATTATTTGGAGTTTCTCTTTCAAGGGTGTTCTTATAATCTCTAGATTCAATGCATATATAGAGACTTGATACATGTGATTTTCTATGTATGGGTATAATTGTTCTATCTATCCTATCATGTAGTGATCCTTGGTGTGATGTTACCTATCATTTTGAGTTATACTAATTGGATTTTATTACCTTCTTGGATATATATGATATGATTTAAAACTATTTTTACTAGATTATTGGAAACTATATAAAAAGTTTAGTGTTTACCATGCCCTGATATAAAAACTATTTAATTTGTTGTCATGCCTTGTTTTCTTTAATGTTACGAATGTTCAAATTTTTGTATAAAGACTTGTTATGGAACACCAAGGTGGGATCCTGCTAATCATGTTAGATCACACCCCGCACACCCCTTTAGTGGTGTGTAGACCTTATTATGTATTTTGATGTAAGGAAAAGAAAGGATCCATAGTGATGTAGAGAGGTTCCTATTAGTATAATTGGGTAGCTTTTGGTGAGATACCAAGACATTGTTTTCTTATCACATGGAGTAGTTTTTTCTCATATTTTCTTGTGTCCTTTGTTGTTGGACTCATACGTTGGAGTTTGTGTAGATACTTTGGGGTTGTTATGATTCTACTTCTTCCTTTTTTTATGGAATATATTTTCTATTTTACTCTTCTGCTGTTTTCTACTACTCTGTGTATATATATTCCATCATTTATGCATTAGGTTAGAAAAATTATTCCCTATAGTTTTAGTGATGGTTGGTGCTAGCTTCTAAAATGTGGGGATCAGGAACTCCCTTAAGGTATGTGATAGGTTTGGTCTAGTATGGGTTTGGGTGTTTATTTGGGTTAGTTCATTGTATTTTGGTATCATGGGAGGTTTGGTGCTCTATTTTGTGAAGTTGAGTTTAGTGTCTAGACATCTCTTTTGTGACGAGACTCAAATTACCAGGGGATATCAGAATGTGTGTCTCCTATTTTGAGTTCTTGATCTTAATCTTAGTTTTTCCTTATATTTTTCTAGTTTTAACTGATATTTTCTAATCATTTGATCACTTATTCTATTTTTTATGTGTAGTGATGTACCTCTTATACATCTACCATGGGTCCTATAGGTGATTTCAGTAGATTCTCCTCTAGTGAATATTTCTTTGGATCATAATTTTATAGAGACTTTAGTGTGAGTAGTTCTCTCTATGGAAAAAATTTATAAAAAGTCCATAACATAGTTCTTGAGGTATAGTTAAGAGCTTCAGGTGAAAAGCATCGATCATGGGAGTTGTTATGCAATAAGTTACCATCCTTTAGAGGTATAAATGAACCTTAAGAGGTAGAGGATAGGATGAAGAATATTTATTAGATCTTCGACTTCATAGATACACTTGAGAATATCAAGGTTAAGTGTGTAGAGTTCATACTTAAGGGACCCAGTAAGCGATGGTGTGATTCCATTGTATAGGTGGATAGAAATTTGGTCTTATATTGGATGGGTTTCATGAATCTCTTAATCCACCGGTTTTGTCAAGAGTCAATAATTATAGAAAATTCTATGTAGTTCTTATCCTTACAATAGGGATAGAATTCAGTATTGACATACACCAGTCGATTGATGGTGCTCCTTCATTTTTCTCTAGAGGTAGTAAATAATGATTAGCTGAAGTATTAGAAGTAATTGAATAGTTTTAAATTGGTTATCTGATCACAAGTATTTATGTTGAATATTTCAACCTATGTAGAGATGGTATATAGAGTAATGAGGGAATAGATAGATATGGTAGTCAAGTTTGGACATTTTTTCACTTATCTTCCACCTAATGGAAGCTTTAGTGGTGCGTAGGGAAGGATAAGGAGGTGGAATGAGAATTATAGGGGTGGTGGAGGTAGTTCTCAACAGAAGGCATCCTCTAAACCATCAACTATAGCCAGTAGTGTACTCCCAACTTATAATCAATTTAGAAATGTTATACACACCCAATATTTCTATCCTTTACCTATAGAGATGTGTAATGGATGTAGCTGACTTGACCATATATGGAGATTCTACAAATCTATGTCTATTCCTCATTATGGTAATGGATCATTGGCTCCAAAGGCTACTACGATGCAATCAAATTCTTTAAGGACTGTAGGGATCCATATATAGGCCTTGAGAGGGAAGCACCATCACATGATAGATGAATTTCTAATGGAGGTTGATGTGAGTCCATCAAGAGTGAGAGGTACTGTATTTCTTGCATCTTCTATAGTGGATTCTTTATTTTATACTGACGCCTCCCACTAATTTATTTCTACCCATTTTTTTATATTCTTAAAATTCTAATTTATCTCATGTCCTTTTTATAGAGTTAGAAACACCTCTTGGGAAGAGGAAAAAGTTGTCATTTTGTTGTCCTTGGTCACTATTAATAACCGATGTGGAGTTAGTATGTGATTTCCTCTTTCTATATATAGATCTGTTAAACATCATCATTATGATGGATTAGATTATTTCTCACCATACTAAGATAGATTTTTATCATCATCATGTTTTGTTATTTACAACTGATGAGGTCTCTTAGGTGTTTTAGGGAGTGTGGAGTCTGAGTTCTGGTCATGCTGGACCTTCCCACCTAGAGATAAAAAGTTTTTTTCTATTTTAGTAGTTGAGCCCAGTGATGTTTGTTCTATTTTTGAACTCTTAGTTTTTTTTAGGACTTACCTGAAATTTTTCTAAATGAATTATTTGATCTTCCTCCAAAGACAGAGGTATATTTCCCAAATTATTTAATCTGGGTAGATAACCCGTTTCAATACCCTCATATTATATGGCACCAAAAGAGATGAAATAGAACAAGATTCAGTTGGATAATCTAATGGTGAAATTTTTCATTCCCCCTAGTGTTTATCCTTGGTCATTCCTTATCCTCTTTACCAAAAAGGAATATGATCCACTCTAATTATATGTGGACTATTATAATTTGAATTGGGTGGAAGTTAAGAATAATTATCCTTTTCCCCATCATATATTTTTGGTTCGACCATCTAAAGGGGGTAAATTAGTTTTTAAGTATTTATCATCAGTCAAGTTATCATCATATTAGATTTCAAGAGTATGATATACCAAAGATAGATTTTCAGACTATATATGGAAATTAAAAATATATTGTATTCCTTTTGGTTTGACTAATGATCCTATAGTTTTTATGGATTTGATGAATTGGATATTATGTTAGTATCTCAAAACCTTTGTAGTATTTTTCATGGATGATATTTTGTTATTTTTTATATCCAAGTGTAAGTAGGAGTACTATCTAAGTTTGGTTTGGGAAATCTTATGTAGCCACTATTTATAAGGAATGTATTCAAAATGAAATTTCTAGATCCCTAAAGTGAAGTTCTTGGAGAACATGACTTTTGAGAATGACTTATCAGTTGATCTTGAGAAGGGAAATGATGTCTTGTCATGGGAGGATCCATATAATTCCTTTTAGATTTAGATATTCATTGGCCTTAATTTATACTATTGACAGTTTATTAATTATTTCTCAATATTGGCACCACATTTGACTATTCTTACCAGAAAAGGTGTGAAATCCATGTGTGATGTGAAATGTCAGTCTTCTTTTGACGAGTTGAAATAGATTCTAACATATCCCTTATTTTGATCTTACATGATCATGGTAAGGGGTGTATGGTGTACTGTGATTCTTATGGTATTGATCTGGGTTGTGATCTTATGGATTATGATCATAATGTGCCTTATAGATCACATCATCTCCGACCACATGAAATTAATTACCCCGCTAATTATTTATATATTTTTATATTTATCTGTGTGCTAAAATATTGGAAGCAATATCTCTTTGGGTAGAGTTTAATAGACTATTATTATCATATGAGTTTTAGATATATATATATATATATATATATATATATATATATTCTTACAAATAATGGAATCTCATATAGATATGGTGGGTGGAAAACATTCAAATACTTTACATTGAAACCCCATACACCTCAGGGAAGTGTAATGCCGTTGTAGATGATATCAGCCGGAAAGTACCATCATGGGATATTCTAGAATCAAAAGAAGAGTATAACTTTATGGGTCTCTCCGCTCCGTTTCATATAAAAATTCCATATAATTTTTCAAGAATGATTTTAGCAAATGTTTATTTTTCATCATCTCTCTCAGTGATTATTTTATAGAGTTAGTCATAGGATGATGAGTTAATAGAAATTTGAGAAACCATTTTTGGTGGGGAGACCAATTCGTGTTGGTCTCTCCCTTTATATGGTATTCTCTATTTTTAGAAATCGGTTTGTTTCCTGAATATATATGAGAATCTCAGTTTTTTTAATGTCATAGTTCTTCATGGGTTATTCATCTCGGAACTACAAATATGTATCATGATATGATATGGTGATTCTGGTGGTCGGGTATGAAGTGTGACACTGCAGATTATGTATCATACTGTTACACCTTTTAACAGATAAAGGTAGAGCATCTAAAACCTTTTAGTTTTCTATAATCTCTTATGCTTCCAATTTTTCAATGGGGTTAGGTTTTCATGTTCTTTGTTATTGGGTTACCATGGAATCTGTAAGGGAATAATTCTATTTAGGTGGTCATTGATTAGTTTAGAGAGTTAGGTAATTTCATTCCAATCCGGGACACCACTAAAGTTTAATACCAAGGTAAGTTGTATATATAGGAGATTATGAAGCTGCATGAGGCCATATGTGCCATTTTTTGGATATGGATCCCATGTTTACCTTAGTATTCTTTAAGAGTCTCCAGGAGGTGATGGAGAATTATGTCAATTGAGTAGTTATTACAATCCACAAATAGATGGTTGGATGGAGTGTGTTATTCAAATCTTGGAGGATATGCTTCGTTTCTACATATTAGATTTTTGTGGATCATGAGATAGCAATTTATTACTGGTTGAGTTTCATTACAGCAATAGTTATTAGTCTTTGATTAGAATGTCTCCATTAAAGTTTTTGTACGGTCTCCTCTCTAGGTCACCACTTTCTTGGCCAGATGTGGGTAGGGCCTCTTTAGTTGGATTGAGTCTCATTCAGGAAAAGTTAGAAAGGATTCAAGATATACATCATACTTAGGTTACATCTCAGAGTCATCATAAATTTTATATAGATCATTGAAATCATTATATAGAATTTTCCATTAATGATCAAGGTTTCTTGAATGTTTCACCTCGATTAGGTCCCCATCATCTTGTAAAATAGAAGAAGTTGGCTCCAAAATATGTTGGACTGTTTGAGGTCACTGAGCATCCTAGAAAGGTTATCTATCAATTTTTATTTCTAGTTCATTTGATGTTTATGGATGATTTTTTCCATATATTATATCATAATAAATATCATCTCGACCCCTCTCATGTTATTAGTTGGGAAGTTATTGATTTAAAGCCATATGTTTCTATTGTTGAAAAACCAGTGGATATCATTGAACCTCTTGTGAAAGTATTTCATGTGACCTTTAGTCAGAGTGTTATAGATACACGAATCAAATTCTCAAAAAAAATCAGGAGCATGAAGCGTCGGTGAGGGAGAAGTGGCCTCACCTCTTTCTAGACCTCCATTCTTCCACATGACTTCCCAAAGACATAAAGTTTTATGGTGGGGAGTTTGTAAAATCCTCTTACCTTATCTTGGGTATTTCTCATATCTCATTTTTCCATTTTATTAGGATGTGATTTTGTCCTTTCAAGTATGGAGATAATTTTTTGGGGATAATTTCCTAAATTTAGGGGATGTATGTCTTTTTTAGTTAATGGAGTCTAGGTAAAAATTTATCAAAGGATATAAAGGGTTCTTTGTGGGTATGGAGAGCTTCGAAGTTGGTTTGGGTTTTTATTTTATAATATGGTATGTAACCCACCTTTTTGTCACTTTTGACTCATCAAATGGTTAAATGATACGAATATATTATCGGGATAATTTCGTGAACTTTTTCAAGGCGTGAAAATTTTACAATCCATGAAACTGGTTTATGTTGTACAAAGTTCAATCAAAGTTATTTTTAATCCAATGGTATTTATTTTTTTATATCTTGAAAACTGTGAAATTAACTTCATGTAAGGGTTTCACATCATGAATGGTTTCAGGATAGTAGTTTTAACCACCTTGCATGTATTATTCTCTTTTCATAAAACATGTAGGCTCCTATCTTGAACCTAGGATCTCTCTAAGGTGAATTTGGGGACCTCTTCTCCTTTATAATTGTTTTATTTAGTGATTTATATTTGTGGTGGATGTGGCACATCTCTTAGGATAAATTTTATTTCAGCTTCTTTATTATCGCTGGTCACAATTGAATTTTTTCACTATGTTTTCATATTCATTGATCTTGTGGTGATTTTCTAATTGATCCTTTCTAGATCTGTCATCTGATCTTATTTTGAGGGTTGGTCCATTGTTAGTTGTGGTGTGGTGGGTGTCTTTATGTTTTACCTAACCTCTATGTTTAACTTAGATGTTATGGATTATAATTATAGTGTGTGTAAATCATAGGTTTGGATTTATTTTTTTGATATATGTTCATTTTGGTGGTTTTGGATCCAGTTGCAGTTGTATGAAACAAGAGATTGAGGTGGGTGGTTCTATCTCTAGCCTATATTAGATGAACCTTGATTTCTCTAGTTTATAAATTGTTTTATAAATAAAACTCCATTATTTATTTATTTATTTATTTTTGTGTGTTTACAAATGGGTTTTGTGAAATTATGTTTTCCCCCTTGCTTTGGTAAATGTAAAATGGGTGTTTTCAAAGAATTGGTAAATGGGTTTTCAAATTGTATTTCAAGTAGGGTTTTCTATAAAATGGTTTGGAAAATGTAGCACATGTAAAGACTTGGTACTCAATTTGATGGTTTAGTAAGAGATGTCTTTCGTTGATATCATTGGGGGCTCCACCCATGGGTTTTTCCTCTTCTTGCTTGACCTGTTTTTCTAGTGACTAATTGGGCACTTTGGGAGGTTCATTTTTTGGGGTGTTACTCTTCTCTCTAGATTTGATGAATACATCTAGATACTTGATGAGAATTATTTTTTATCTATGTGTATGAGTGTTCTAGAAAGCATGACCTCTCATTATCCTTGTAATAATGTTACATGTGATATTCAATTATATTCATTTGATTTTATTACCTCTTTTGATATATGTGGTATGATTTGAAACTATTTTACCTAGATTATTTGAAATTGTGTACAAAGGGGAATTTTTTTGCATGATTTGATATAAAAATAGTGTATCTAGTTATCATGTCTTGCTTTCTTTAAATTTTAGAATATTTTGATTATTTTACAAAGACTTGTTATGGAACACCTTGGTGGGATCCTACTAAACCCATTAACTCAGACCCTTTGCACCCCTTCTATAATGCATAGATATTATTATGTCTTTCAATGTAGGGAAAGTCAAGGCACTGAAGTGAGGCAGTGAGGTTTCTATCAGCTAAATTGGGTAGTTGGTAGTGACAGAGTGGTACGTTGTATACTTATCATGTAAAGACCCAGAAATTCCATTCAATTTTTTTTAATTATATGGAATTATTTCAAGACTGTGAAATTCGATGGTATGTGATTCCGGGGCCTCGAGAGCCCGGAATAGATTTTTGAACTCTCTTAAAGGTACGGTCAACAAACATGCGAGTGGGATTTTATATATTTTGAACTAGTGCTCGGACTAAAAATCAAAGGGCACTGTTGAATTCGTAGTTCCAAGATTCTCTTAGGTGAATCTTAACTTTGACCGGTAGGGGCCAGATGGAAAAGTTAAATTTTCGATTTTTCTAAAAAATATTAAAATAACTCTTTGAGTTATTTTATTAATTTCTTCAATCATTAAGTGAAGGTTGGATAAACTGAAGTGTAACGACGACCATTAAATGAGGATAATTTAATTAATCATTCATTTTGATGTGTAACTGTAACGTCGGTTTGAGTAATGGTTCATTAATTAATGTGCATTAATGAGAAACATTAGTGAAAACAACAACGTTTTGGTGTTTTATTTTAATTAAAATCCTTTGGAGACTGGGAGAGGCGACGTGGGGGGAAACTCTAAAAAACACGCTCACAAAATCCCTCTCTAACGAAGAATGGAGAATGAACGTTGATCATTGGAGGATCCGATCAAGAGATCGACCAGCGGCTATGAACTCCAAGGAATGTAGACTGTCAACAAACCTAGAATTCCTCCCTCATCTTCAATGGTTTCAACCAAATATAGGTAGGGGATTTATTTCCTCTAAGTTTCTAATGATTCCTCCTATATCTTTCTTAAAAAATACAATGAATGTGGATCAACCAACTAATGGGTTGATCCGAAACTCATTTGATCTTGCGGGAGGTTGCTGTGGGAATTTTATGAGGGGATACTATTAATCTATGTGATGATTGTTATCTTACCCCTGATATAATGCTAATTCAAAGGGCACAAGCCAATCCGAACAAGGCTTAGGCCCTCTGTCGATCATGGATATTGTGCGTTCTTGGTAGTCGATTGGCCCCATTTCATTAAAACAACTATAACTCATAGATCGGGCATTCGAATGATGTGTATCCAATCTCATGAGGACCCTTACAGTGAGAAGGTCCTTTTGGGACACTCCACTTGAGTTTTAGAAGAAGTTGTAGTATGTCGGGTTTGGATCAGAGTCGAATCCCACCGGGCCCTTTTTACTATTTTGACTATATCTTACAGATTGGGCGTCTGATTGACGCATCATCTGTCATGTTGGAATCCTTATAAAAAGATAGTCATTTTAGTTACTTCTAAGTGGGACATCATGGAGGTAGATATATGAATGGTGGATTGAGGAGAATATCCTCTGAAATAAAGCGTTCTAAGTGACGGAATCCAGTGGTTGGATGTGACGTGATGACTGAATAGTGATCCTCTGTGGGTCAGTACTTAGAAATACCATGTGGGTCAGCACGTAGAGACCCTATATGGGTCATCACATAGTGATCCTATGTGGGTCGGAACGTAGTGATACACAGTGGGTTAGCACGTAGCGATCCTTTGTGGGTTAGCACCTAGCGATCCTCTGTGGGTCAGCTCGTAGTGATCCTCCATGGGTCGGCAACTAGCGATCCTCCGTGGTTCCACACCTAGCGATCCAATGAGGGTAAGAACATAGCGATCCTCTATGGTTTAGAACCTAGTGGTCCTGTACGGACCAGCAGAAAATTCTATAGACAGAATAAGATTATTTATCTTTATGACTAATAATATTTATTCATGTTCATTATGTTGTATACCCATTGTTAGTTGTATTTTACTTTTTGCTCTGTGATTTTGATCATGCTTTATGGTTTTTCCTATGTGGAATTCTGAGAGACCTCTGAGGGTCTCAGGATCCATACTAAGTATTTTTATACTCACCTTTGCATGGGATTCACCATCACCTTGTTGTGTCTTGTGAAGACGATATAAAGGATGACTGAAACTTTAGAGATCCAGGGCTAGATGGTGCCCGGAGGTGACCAATTGACGTGGTGAGCCGTGGTGATGAGTTGTACCTACCATTCAGGTAGGATCTATGGTAGACAATCTCTGGAGATTTTTTTCCTTTTCCATTACTTCACTTTCTTTTGGGCTTGTATACTGGCCCCATTTACTTTCGGTACATACTTTTACTCTCAGTGGTGGATTTTTTGTGATAGTTATACTACTCTTTTTCCATTGTGTATTGCTTTTGTGTAGTGTGCCTTGTCTGTGTGTGTACAGGTTTAAATAAAATGCCTTCCCATTTTGAGTTTTTCCTTTTCGGTGCTAGTCATCATCCCCTATCATATGGAAGGTGGTCTTGGGGTAGTCAAGGCATGGGTCCCAAGGAATGGGTCGTGACAATGTGGAATCAAAGGGCAGTCGATTCAATCAGAAGAACTAAGAGTCTATAATTTTCAATGGTTAAATAGTGTTAAGTGTCTTGAGTTTGGATTTCAGTTTGGGGAGTCCAGTGTTGGTGCAGTGGCTAACGTATCCATACGCAAGGGCCCTAAATTCTATTTTTCGAGTTGGTGCATGAAAACACTAGTTCCATGTGTCTTGGATATGTATTTCTTTTGATCGCTTTTGAGTCATCTAAACAGGTATAACTTATTGATCGTGGCGCATAGGTTACATTACAGGATGCCTCTACATAGACATCCATCCATGATTCCAGAGAGTGATCATGATGATGGCCCACCGAGTGATGGGGAGTCTATGTAGGGACCTCTTACACCGATAGAACCTTATTGTGGTGTACCAGTAGCACCACCACCCATAGGGAAGTAGTTTCCACCAACCCCACCAGCGAACAGTGCATGCTGACTGAGCGTGTTACACTTGTTCTAAAGATAGGGGCCCCCAAGGTATCAAGGAGAGACAGATCCACAGGCAGCTAATGACTGGATGGAGGCTGTGTTATGAGTTTTTTGCTTTTTTGAGATACCAGCAGAACATATGGTGATCATAGATCCACGTATCCTTTAGGGAACAATAGGGAGATGGTGGATCCATACACTCCAGGCACATGAGGAGACGACTCTTTCCTGGTTGGACTTTGAGATCCAATTTTGGGTGGTGTTCATACCTGCAACTCTATGCTCTGTGCGTATTCAAAAGCTACTGCACTTACAGTGGGGTATCTTGACAGTGGCCCAGAACTCGGTGATATTTTTTGACCTCCCCCGCTACTCCACCGACATGGTACAAGACCCTTTCTTCAGTGCTCGAACCTTTGATCAGGGTCTCCGATGGGAGATCAGAGCATCAATGATTGCGCTCAACATTCTGACGTAGGTCGGTGTGCTAGAGTGAGCACTATTGGTGGAGATTTTTCTAGCCGAGCAGGCACTGACAGTGAGAGATACCATCAGACGACATGTGGCAGATTCATCTAAAGCAGGCACTAGATATATGATGCAGAGGCCCAAATGGGAGAGACCTTCCAAAGGCTGAATCCAAAATGTATGTTCAGAGGTTCGGAGCTTTCAAGGTAGAGGAGGTCATCTAAGGTATAGAGTTTTTTACTCTGGAGGTGCATAGGGTCACATGGCTCACAATTTTCTAAATCCCTATATAGATGACCAGCAAGAGATCAAGGGACCACTGAGATAGTGACATAGGTTTGAGCAAGGAGGTCTGCAGGGAAACGAACGTGGTAGAAGAGCAGTCCATGAAGCAAGTGGTAAGAGATTTTTTGAGGTACTACCACCACCACCTCCAAGTGGTCCACCCTGACCTCAGAAAGTTGGTGCACAGGGATAAGCTCAGATTTTGGTAGAAGAGGCCTATGATCGTGGCACTCTAGAGATGATTTGAGGTATGACCTATGTCTACTCCACCCTAGATTCAGTTCTTATAGACACAGGTTCTAGTCACTCTTTCATTTCCCTAGCACTTTTTCAATGCTCGGAGATTCAAGAGGAGTCATTGGCTCGATCCTTACGATTAGAGACTCCTACGAGAGAGGATTCAATGATTACACACTGGTTCTGGCAGTGTGAGATTACTTTAGGAGGTGAGATCTTTGGCTATGATCCCCTTATAGCCGCGTTGTTGGTTATCTACTGGTTATACATGGTCTATACTCAGATTAACTATTTTAGACGCAAAGTGCGGTGTGTCCGCAAGGATGGGACTAGGTTTTTCTTCGCTGGTGAGAAGGGAACCTTTATATTACAGGATGGAATTTCTCAGAGGAGGGTGCAGCCAATCACTATTTAGTTGGCCAGCCTCACCCTCGATGTAGTGGACGATAGGAATCAGAACTATCCTATAGTGGTGGACCAGTAAGTAGATTTCTTTCCTAAGGATGTTTTGGGACTACCTCCTCACAGAGAGGTAGAATTATACATCGACCTATACCCCAGGACAACACCGATATCTACTCCATCATATCGGATTTCTCTTATGGAGCTTTGTGATTTGGGGGTACAGTTGGAAGACTTGTAGAAGAATGGGTTTGTAAGACCTAGTGTTTCTCCATGGGCAGCCCTGATGTTGTTCGACAAGAAGGCAGATGGGAGCTTGAGGCTTTACATGTACTATCTTCACCAGAATCATGTGACCTTGAAGAACAAGTATACTCTGCCAAGGATTGATGATCACTTCGATCAGCTGAAGGGAGCTTGGTGGTTTTCAAAGATAGATCTCATATCAGGCTATCATTAGCTTCAGGTGTGGGGTGAGGACGTACCAGAGATATCCTTAAAATGTTGGTATGGTCACTATGAGTTTTTGGTGATGCCTTTCGGCATGACCAATTCCCTAGTAGTGTTCATGGGACTAATGAAAATGATCTTACAGCCTTACCTCCTTCTCTTTGTGGTGTTTTTCATTGACGAAATCTTGGTGTACTCGGTGACAGAGGAGGAGCACACCACACATCTGTAGATAGTTTTGGATACACTTTGATAGAACCAACATTATAGTAATATCTCAAAGTTCTAGTTCTAGATATGTTAGGTCCACATTCTGTGACATGTTATCTCAATGTTTGGAGTTACAGTGGATTCGGTGAAGATTGGGGTAGTGCTTTCTTAGGAGCCACCCAGGATCATGACTGAGGTGCGGAGTTTCTTGGGGTTAGCAAGGTACTTCCAGAGATTTTTAATAAACTTTTCAAGAGTATAATCACCCATTGCATCTTTGAAAAAGAAATTAAATCCCTTTTATGGATATAGAGGTACCATTTGAGTTTCCAAGAGTTGAGCGGGAGACTGACGAGTGCCCTCATCTTGAGGATTCCAGATGAGGGCATTGGGTATGTAGTCTAGCGTGATGCATCATGGAATGTACTAGTATGTGTCCTGATGCAGCAACAAGCGGTGATCACTTATAGATCATGATAGTTGAGTAAACATGAGAATAACTATGCAGCCCATGACCTGGAGTTAGCAGCAGTGGTCTTTGCGTTGAAGATGTGGTGGCACTACATGATGGGTGAATATTTTACAGTCTTCCCCGATCACAGGAGTCTCAGGTATATTTTCTCATAGAAGAATCTGGACCTGAGATATCAATGATGTCTAGAGTTCCTTCAGGATAATGACTTTGAGATATTATACACTCCTCGGAAGGGGAACGTAGTAGTAGACGTACTTAGCAGAAGTTTGGGTTTACAACTTCTGAGTGAGGCATCAAATCAGCTGGTTGCGTTGCAGATGTACTTTGTATATATTGATAGAGAAGAATATATCCAGTCTATGTATGTCACTCTCCCACTCCTTCAATGATTTTGGGAGGCACAGCTTGGGGACATTAACTGCGAGGCCCAACATGATCAGATATCCTCAGGACAGGCTCCTGATAGATTTTCGATACATGGAGAGCATGTCATCCTTTTTAGAGGATGCACCATGTTACTAGTGACATTACCAGGGGAGGTATTGAGGGAGTTCCATATATCCCCTTTGGCAGTACATCATTGAGTAGAGAAGATGTACCCGGACCTCCAACAATAGTACTAGTGGCCAGGGATAAAGAAAGTAGTGGCAGAGTTCGGCTCACGATGCCTCACTTTTCAGTAATTGAGGGTCAAGCATCAGATTCCAATAGTCTTAGCATAGCCACTAGAGGTACCGGAATGGAAGTGGGATGGTATCCATATTGACTTCATGACTAGGTTACAATGCACGTCTTGGATCCATGACTCTATCTAGGTGATCGTTAACTGAATCACCAAGTTAGCCCAGTTTCTACCAATCGAAGAGTCGGGATCAGTAGAGGGATTGTGATGCTTCTACGTTCAGAAGATAGTATGGCTTCATGGAATACCATCGACAGTCGTTTTAGATCATGATGCTCGTTTTACATTGCGGATGTAGAAGGGATTAAAGGAGGTATTCGGGACTCAGCTACGCTTGAGCACCGCCTTTCACCCTCAGACATATGGTCAAATGGAGTAGACTATATAACAGTTTAGGACATTCTTTGTGCTTGCGTCCTTGATTTTTGTTGCAATAGGAAGGACCACCTTCCGTTTGTGGAGTACTCATACAACAACAGTTATCACTCCACCATCACATTTGCGCTATTTGATTCCTTGTACAGGTGACCATGCAGATCACCTCTATGTTGGACAGACCCAGGGGAGTCGGCACTTATGGGTCCAGAGTTGGTAGGGTCTACCACAGAGTAGTCACAAGTCTTATGCTGACAAGAGATGAGGATCCTTGTAGTTAGAGGAGGGAGACCATGTCTTTCTACTGGTCTCACCCCTGACAAGGATTGAGGAGATTTGGCTAGAGCAACTAGTTATTTTTGAGGTTCATCAGACCGTTCCAGATTCTCAGTAGAGTTTTCACGGTGGTGTACCTCCAAGATCATATCCTATAGATGCACTGAATGCATGACGGTTTCCATATATAATATCTAAGGAGATACATGCATGGCACATCACACGTCGTTTACTAGGGTGAGATAGACATTGACGATGGGGAGAATTTTGCATAGTTCTTGGGGGAGATAGAGGATTGAAAAGAGAGGGTCTTTCATGGATGGTCAATTACTCTCTTGGAAGTTTAGTGGTAGCATGGAAACATCCAAGATATCATATGGGAGTGGTAGGATTAGATTCTTGCTTGGTACCCCCATTTTTTTCTTATCTTTTGTTGTGCATTTCAGGGATGTAAAGCCCTAAGGTGGGGACAATAAAAAAACCCAAAAATTTCATAAATTTTCATCGATTAATTATATTAAATTATTTAAAGACTGTGAAATTTGACAGCACGTAATTCTGAGGCCCGGAGAGCCCAGAACAGATTTTTGAACATTTTTTAAGGTGCATTCAGTAAATGTGCAAGTGGGGTTTTCTATCTTTGGAACCGATGCTCGGATTGAAAATATGATGACACCATTGAAATTAAAGTGATGGGTTTATCCTAGGTGAAGATTAACTTCAACTGGTATGGTTCAAACAGAAAAGTTAAATTTTGGACTTTTTACAAAAATAATAAAATAACTCTTTGAGTTATTTTATTCTTTTCTTCAACCATTGAGAAATGGTTGGATAAACCGTAGTGTAAAGATGATAATTAAATGAGGATAATTTAAGGAATCGTATATTTTGATCTGTAACCACAATGTTGGTTTAATAAATAGTTCTTTAATTAAGGTTCATTAATGGGAGACATTAGTGAACACAAAAATGCTTTGATGTTTTATTTTTATTCAAAGCAGTTGGCGAGTGGGAGAGGGGTTGTAGGGGAAAACTCTAAAGAATACACCAGTGAAATCCCTCTCTAACGAATAATGGAGAATGAACTTCAATCATTGGAGGATCTAATCTGGAGATCGACCAACGGTGACGAACGTCAAAGAATGTGGAACGTCAAAAAACACGGAATTAACCCCTCGTCTACAAAGGATTCAACTGAATCCAGTAAAGTGATTTATTTTCTCTAATTTTTTAATGATTCCTCCAATCTTGTTCTTGAGAAATACAGAAAATGCGGATCAACTGACAAAAGAGTTGTTCCACGACTCATTCTATCTTGCGGGAGGTTGTTGTCGGGATTTGATTAGGGATATTCTTAATCTATGTCATGATTGTTATGTTCCCCATGATATAATGCTAATGAGGATGGTGCTGGCCAATCCAAATAAGTCATACACCCTTTTCTGATCTTGGATATTGTGTGTTCTTCATGATTAACTGAGCAACGCGGCAGAAATGGGGTTTTGTGGGCTTTGCAGTGAAGGTGGTGACCCAAGAGGCCTGTAGGAACAGATAGGAAGGGAAACAGATCACCAGAGCATCTCTGATGGCCCAACGAAGGTGTCGTCGGCGCAGCACCACCGGCCTGGCAGCTTCGGCGGCCGGTGACGGCGGTCAGCCCACGCCGGCCACGTGTAAGTGGCAGTTCCTACAGGCGTCATGGCGGAAGGAGGCTTCCAGATCTCGCCGGTCATGATGGAGGATAGAAGCATGCCCGTCTGTAGGGTGTCGCGACCATGGAGGATGTTGTCGTGGAGGACGGGGCACCCGTCGATGTCGTGTGGAGATGGAACAGCTCACTCAAGATGCTCAGCTGGAGCACAAACAGTCGTCTCATGCTGGCTGTTAGGAGAGATAGGTTACTGCCTGCAGGCACTGCCAGTAGGAGAAACCAAACTCCCCACATCCAGTTCCGGACAATCGGCCCAAACCGTGTGGGCTGGGTTCTTTAGGTGGGTTGCACCCCACCAGGCACACCAAGCCACCCGCGGACTGGACCCGCCAGCCCGAGCAAAGCCGCTCCAGCTAGGCCGGACCCGTCATCGGTTCAGACCAACTGGCCCAATGGGCCAGTTGGGCTAGACCCATGCCGGACCCTTGGGTTGGTTTGGGTCGGTCTGACCTGGTCATACCGGACCGTCCCCATTTCACTAAAATGGTTATAACTCATTGATCAGACGTCTAAACAACATGCCGCCTGAGGCATGAGGACCCTTTAAATGAGGTATTCCTTTTAATAAAATTCAATTGAGTTATGGTATAAGTTTTAGTATGTCTGGGATGGATTGAACTTGAATCTAATTGGGCCTTTTTTACTATTTTGCTTATGTCTTACAAACTGGGCATCCGATTGATGTGTCACATGTTGTGTTGGAACCCTTACAACAATACAGTCCTTTGAGTTACTTATAAGTTGGAATTTTTTGGTGGTTGAGATATGACTGGTGGATTGAGTAGTCGATCCTCTGAAATCAAGCTTGCTAAGTGAGGGAATCTAGTGGCAGGCTGTGACATGATGAAAGAATATCAGTCCTCTGTGGGTCAGCAATTAGCGATCCTCTTTGTGTCAGCACTTAGCGATCCTCTTTGGGTCAGTTTAGTGATCCTCGATGGGTCAACACGTAGAGATCCTCTGTCGGTCAGCACCTAGTGATCCTATGTGGGTCAGCAGGTAGCGATCTTCCATGGGTCGGCACCTAGCGATCCTTCATGGGTTAGCACCTAGCGATCCTTAGAGGGTCAACACCTAGCGATCCTCTATGGGTCAGCACCTAGTGACCCTGTACGGACCAGCAACAAAGATACTTAATAGAATAAGATGATCTAGCTTTATGACTAATCATCTTTATTCATGTTCTTTATATTGTATACCTATTAGGAGCTGTCTTTTACTTTGTGATATGTGGTTGAGATCATGCTTTGTTGTTTTTCCTTTATAGAATTTTGAGAGACCTTCGGGGGTCTCGGGGTCCCTACTGAGTATTGTTATACTCACCCCTTCATAGGCTTCTCCAACACCTTTTTGCATCTTGTGAAGACAAAGGAAAGATTGACTGAGACTCTAGAGAGTCACGGCTAAACGGTGCACAGAGGTGACCAATTGATGTGGTGAGCCGTGGTCATGAGATGTACTTACCATTCAGGTAGGATCCTTGGCGGACAATCTCTAGAGCTTTTTTTTCATTTTCCATTACTTCTCTTTCATTTGGGCTTATATACTGGCCATGTTTACTTTCGGTACTTACTTTTACTCTAAGTGGTGGATTTTTATGATGGTTATATTACTTCTTTTCTGTTGTGTTTTACTTATGTGAAAAGTGTGCCCTATCTTTGTGTGTATAGGATTAAAGTAAATTCCTTAACTTTTTCAGTTTTTCCTTTCTAGTAATAGTCACCATCCCCTAGCCTATAAAAGGTGTGAATGGGGTAGTCACGACATGGGTCCCAGGGGACGGGTCATCACATATCACATAGAGTAGCTATTTTTCATCTCAGTTTTTGTCCATTTTTGTTGGAAACATACCTTGGGGTTTGTCCAGTTAATTTTGGGTTTTTTCTTCTCCTATTTCCTTTTTAGTTATATCATATGTTTCCTATTTTTCTCTTCTATTATTTCTTTCTATCATGTATATATATATATATTCTTTTTTGAATGCTTCAAGTTGGGAGAAATTTTTCTATTTCATTTTTTATGCTTGGGTACTAGTCTCTAGCTTCTGGGGGTCAAGAATACTCTTTGAGATTGTGATGGATTAGGTCGTGTACCAATTTGGGTGAGTATTTGGGTTAGTTCGTTACATGATTAGTTTTTGTTTAACATATGGGTTGTCATTTTTCTAAAACAATATTAATTTTATTCTTATAACATTCCCAAAAATATTTTGATCATCCTAAATAAAAACATTAGTCATCAAATCACTTTTTAACCATAAAAGGTTTCCTATATGACTTATTTTTTCACAATATCAAATAATATTATTTGGATTTTTATTTCCTTAAAATCACTGATAATATCAACCCTAAAGGTTATCAATAAATTTAAACTTATGTCCCCAAAATATAAAACCATTCTTCCTCAAAATACCTTCTCGAAAAACACAAGTTATTCCTAAATTTTATATAAACCTCAAACATCTATTAAAACTCAATAAATATATTCAAGGTACTTATATCATATAAAACCTATGAAAGGGTATTTGTGGTTTTATACTTATAATCATCCTTAAACTTATTGACCCATGATGGTACCTAAAAATATTAAACTATCCCCATTAAATCATAAACTTAGTGTCTTTGGAGAATTTCCTCAAAGTCTATCATAGGTTTATGTTCCATAATATATTTTTTGATAAATATAGTTCCCAAGGTTTCTTATAAACTTTCTCTGATACCAACTATAAAGACCTTGAATACAACAACCCAGAGCTAGTGGTTACTTTTTTAGACTACTACTAGGTAAAAAGAATCATATCCTGAAGGAACTAATATTTTATTAGTCTTGGTAAACTAGACACATACATTCTTCTCATTTTAAATTGGAAATAAAATATATAACATGGTGAAGGTAAATATTATGCATCCTTTAAATCATTCAAATATTTCATCTTCAAATCCTGGGGAAAGGAAATAAAATAACGGTGATCTCAAATACTCATTAAAGTTATGCATACAAGGGAATATATCATGAATAAAATAATTCATAATCCATATGTCGAGGTTAATAAATGAAAAAACATGTTATTTAATCAATAAATTCAACACAAAATGCATCAATGGAAAATAACAATGAAAAAACACATGGAAAATAATAAATAAATTCTTAATAATTGAAATCCATAATATTAGATGTCATGTTCTCAGACATCAGGATATCAATATCATCAAGACTATGTTTTGAGATAGTTTAATAGATGCATAGGTATAAACCAAAATTCCATTCAATTTGGACAATTGATTTGTCTCATGAGACATTTTGATGCATTGTGGGTCTATTTATAACTGCACCCCACCCACCACTACATTTCCAACGTATTCTTCTTATATTGAATGAAAAAATCAATTTATAAGCAATATTCCAAATCATTAAATATTTATATTGAATTAGAATATGGAATAATCAATATTTTACCCAATTAATCAAATAACAATCATATTAATACACCATATGTAAACATAACATGTGGTTTAGGAAATAATCATATCCATGATAAAAATAATATATATATTTAAGATAAATGTAATGTCCAATGATCATAAGAAAATTAATGTTTGAAAAGAAATTTAATAACCATAAAATTTATAAGAGATAAGATATGACCATAAGTTCATCAGAAATATTAGATTAGTAATAAAATCATGTCCTTTGGAAATATAAACAAAATAGAAGTGAAATATTAATATAATATTTCAATAAATATTTTTCATTGAAAAATAATTGAAATTTTATAGAACAATATATATATCATAAAATGGTTATAATGGTGGGGTATTCCATTAACGCTATATATGTTAAAATTATCATTTTGACTTTTTTAAAGAAATATGAAAAAAAAATCCTTCATAAAACATTATAAATATTCCTTTAAAAACTTTTAAAAACTCAAGAATAACTTAAAATTTTCATAATAAATTATTTGACTAAATAAAAATACTCTTAAAAAATTATTTTTGAAAAATATGGACAAGGAAGAAAAATATACCCAATCAAAAAGATAAATAAGATCAGATTTTTTCTAAAACATTTCTTTTCTTGATTTAAGTTTCAAAAAGAGGAGGGTTGGAATAAAATATTTAATATCCTAAAATATTTATATGATAATAAAATATATGGATTTTATGAATGATTTATTATAATATTCCTTCGATGAAAATTATGGAAATCTCAAAAAAAGAAGAGATTGAAAAATAAATCCTTACATATTTGGTAAATTTTAAATTTTAACCCCTTGAAAGCATAAATAGAACTGAAATAATAATCATCACAAATAAAATGTATTTCAAGTTAAATATATCAAAGGGGTAGTATATACACAAAATAAAATTAAACAGGTTTGTGATATCAAATATGTCTCAATGGAATGAAAATTGATATGAAATCCCTTACAAATATCTGAACATTGAAGTGATAATTAATCAGTAAATTGATTATGTGTATCAAATTTAAATCCATATAAAACAATTTTAAATTCAATATAAGATAATCAAAAGTCAATACACATATAATATTTTCAATACATAGTAAACAATGTATAAGTATAACCCAATGAATGAAAATTGAGTTAAGAAACCCCTTACCACTTAGTAAATTTTGATTCAAATCCCCTTAGATGAAATAATTTGGCCATGAATTATAAAGAATTCATGACACAATATGTTAAAATTCATTTTTTACTCCATATAAAATAAATTATGTGCATAATAATAAAATATACCATATTTAAGGGAAATTGAGACGTAATATCTTACCTCAGGTCTAACTCATCATATATGTTCTTTATATTCCTGAATAATAAAATTATGTTAATAATTTACTTCCTTAAGAAATTTTTTAAAATTTAGTTATCATTTTTATTCATTACCATGTTATATTTATTTAATTAATTTATTATGTTCACATTGGATGTTTTGACGATATTCGATACATATGTCCAAAATGACTTCGGAAGGTTGACAATTGTAAAAGAGGTCATTGTTATATTATTTCTAGAAAAATAATAAAAAAATAATAATTATCATTTTTACATATCATTTATACGTTTAAAACCATCCATTAAATATGGTTATGAAAATAAACTATGTTATAATCATAGAGATAGTAAGTCGTACGTATGCATGAGTAATGTTTCCATTTTTCAAAGATCGTGATGGAAAGAATGTAACTATTAATTTATTTTTTTTATAATGACAATTATATCATAAATTAAATATTATTTCTTTAAATAAACTTATATATATCATCCATGTGATGTGGTTACGGAAAATTATTCGCATCACTTTGTGGAAGTGGTATTCGACACGTATGTACGAACATCATTATCATTTTTCAATGGATGAAAAGGTATGATATTAGATAATATATTATCTTTTCAAAATGATTAATGTTCCATTAATTTCAAATATAAACATAATATTCATAATTATTAAATTCTTGGGAGATGGTGATAGAAAATGAGTTACATCAGTTCGCAAGGCGGAAGTCTGCCGTACACACAAATGACAGTTTTATTTCCCATTTGATGGAAGAGAAGATAGATATAGGATAATAAATTAAAATAATAACATCTCAATATAGTGTAGATTATTATTTTTTAATATCATCATGGTTGAATAATATTTTAAGTAAGTTGAAGAAGGAATAAAACTAAAACATTCAATTGAAAGTTATACCTATTCATCAGACAACAATCCTTAGTTTACACATTATGCCCTCTAATGTTTGTATTATGCCTAAAATAAGACAACTATAATGAGGGTAGGTATTAAAGGAATTTATTTGGGTACGTATCTTCTAAAAAAAGATTTTTAACTGTGAATAAATATGTAGAGTAGGTGACCCTTTATAAGTGAGGGGAGGGGCAATTTTAGAATTTATTGAACTATTTATATAATTTATTTCTCATGAAAAAGGTGGATTATAAGTGATATATTTAAATTATATTATTGTAATGGGTCGAAATCTTATCATCTAATAAAAATGTTACATGTTTAGATTTTTTTTTACACTTAACTCTTTAATTTAACCCTCATTAATCCATTTTTGACAATTATCACAGTAACAAAGTTTTTACTATTTAGGGGTTAATATAGTTACTCTAAAAGGAAAATTGGACCATAAATGGACCACAAATCATATTATCAACCATATACCAACATTATTTCTAAATATATATGTTTTATTTATTTTAAATAATTCAATATAATATTATTTATCATAAAATATCATTAATGTCATTTTTTGAACAATTCATTTCATTTGAATTTGAAAACAACATGATAGAAAAGGTATTAAAATAAAATAATTAAAAACATAAATAATATGTAATATTTATCTAGAAAATTATTTTAACATAATAATTCATTCAAATTATATTACTTTTGACATTTTAAATTCATTTATTATATTTTTCTTTCAAATGAACAAATATTATATTGGTGTTGCGTAAGATTTTAAGGTAATTATATCATCACAATAAATATTATAAATAAATTTCCATAATAAAAAATAAATATTATCAAAATAAACTTCAATATTCATTCAAAATTTATTTTTATCAATATGTGAGCATATAAGGGAAATTTAAAACCCAGAGAGTGATATTTTGTCTTTTTGTTTACCTAAAATATTATATAGGTCACTTTTATAGAAAATTGTCCCATAAATAAATAAATATTAATAATAAGGTGATAAGAGTCTAAATAAATTCATCCAATAATTTTTAATATGAAAAATGGTGGCATTGTAACTTAGTTTTTAACTTAGGTTAACCAGATTTACCCCTTTACCGTGGTGATGAATTTTTATTATGGTTACTATTCATTATGTCCAAAAATTAAGTTGAACATGTTAAATAATATTAATTATTATGATTTGAAATACGTAATAAAATTTAAAAAAATTAATCTCTATAAATGGAAGAAATTAATTTTATATGTATCCAGTATAGCGTGATAAAAATGGTTTTCCGAAAAAATGCCTTTTAAGTTTAAAAGTATTTTTATAATAAGATAATCTATAATGTTTATTCATAAGTAATTAATTATATTTTTCACAACTATAGGATAATTATATTTATTTTATATAAAATGAAAAATATTATTGGGATTTTTCAAGGAAAATAAGAGATTGTTTTACAAAAAATAGTATTTTCTCTAATCACTAAAAATCAATATTTTCATAAAAATCACAAAATTTCATCATATGATAATTTTGATATGCTGATTTTAGAAATGTTATTGTTTTTATTAAATAAAATTTATATATTTTATTGAAATTAATTATAATATTTTCTCATAAAAATAAATGAAATCCATTTTTTAAGAAAATATATTCTTTGAAGAATAAAATGACTACTAAAAATTGAGTTATTTTTTCAGAGCATTAACCATTACATTTTTATCAAGTATAAACATTATATATTTTTAATAATATGGTTAATAATATTTATAAACTCCAATTAAGTGACTATTTTATAATTGTCAAATTTAAATAATAATATTTTGTGGTTCACTTAAGCGTGGTGATGCATGTCATATACGTTATCGAACAAAATGTTCGAATTTAAAAATATTAGGGTGTCACACTATTCAATCACTTACACAATGTTAAAAAATTAAATAATTCAAAACCTAGTAGTGATATTAGAGACTAACCATGACTTTCAATTCATTAAATCGTGCTAATGAATGAGGATTTTGAGGTTATATTGCATGTCATGATAGAAATAAAAAAATACGATTCTGTTTTTTTTATTCTTCACAGTTGAGTCAGGACATAAAATATGGGATATTGTAAGTAGTGAATTAGTAAACTTCCATTTAATTTTCACTATTCATAGTTTATGGATTCTAGATATCATATCATGTGATTATGTTGCACCGTATTGTAAAAAAACAAAGTGGCATATCACCTTTATAATATTAATGTGTATCTTTAAATACGACATAATATCACAAGAGAATATATGATTATTAGTCATAAAATATGACTAATGGAGCTTAAAGTATTTAATAATCTCTACCTTTCAATCATATTTAATAATTTTCATTGGATCATTAAATATGATTCCTATCATATCATATGATTCTCGTTATATCATTAAATGTGACAGGGTTTGAAAACAATCACTCTAAATTCAATTATGAATTGATTTATCTGGTTTATAGAATGTTTATAAATCATTATAATAGGTATTTTTGGATGTTTATTAATTTATAATGGATTTTATAAACTAATTAATTATAAAGTGTTTATATTTAATTCATTAAATGTTTATGAAACACTTATTAATAAATATAAATATTAAAATAATTTTTACCAAATTGTATGGAATAAATTATGACTTAGAAATAAATTTTATATTTAGAAATCATAAGGATAAGTTAAAAGGTATTTTTAAATTATAAAATACATAAAAAATAAATTATTATATTTTAATATTAAAAATTATTTATAATATATAATTTTAATTTTTTAGATTAAGGGCCTTATTTGGAATATTATTTAAACCTCATCAAAAGAAGTTTTGATGATTGATTTGATGATGTGTTAAAAAAATCTAAGTATGTAACATTTAGATTATGTAAATAATTTAAATAATAAAAATTGAAATATAAAATGTTTTTATTTAATTAAATATCATATATTTAAATTTAAATTGAATATAACAAATAATATGAAAGAGTTTGTGTTAGGAAATGAAAATAACATGTTTATTTTCAATATTATGGAAATTCTATAATAATAGTTAAATTTATAAATAAATTATAAGATTTTATTAATGAGTTGCTCATAAATGTTTATCTCATGTTTAAATATATGAATTTCTTATTTTTTTAAAATTTATTACATTTTTTATTATTCATGGATATAAATTCAATATATTATGAATATGATCATTTTAAAGTATAAATTGTAAAATTACTTCTAGATATTATCATTCATGAATTTGAGAAGCGACATAATAGGTATCATAATGGATTTAGTTTCCATATGATATCCTTAGATTTTGTGCATTATTTTTTCGAATTAATTTAATCTTTTGGATATTTAGCATTTCATGCAACACTGAAAATATTTTTCTTATATTAAAACACAAAGTTTGGATTATATTATACACAAAACCAAGTTAATCGTTCACTACATGCAACATGAATTTTAACTTTATATACACATAACACCGAGGATAGCTTATTTATATGCAATATTGAATTTCCTCGATGGCTTTTGTTACATGCAAGACCGAGTTTTATCGAACAATAATATATTACAAAAAATATTATTATTTAGTATCATAAGATATAACCTAGCCATTACATTGGCGGTTAAGAATATTATAAACAAACGTGTGAAAATACAAGATTGAATTCATCGGTTTCTAATTAATTAGAAATGAATATAAGAACCAATTCAATATAAAGGAAATGTTTTTATAAAAACTAATTCTATGCTCACAAAGGAATTTCATCATACTAAATTAAATTAATAAAAAATTGGAGCATATTAATGGAATATTTATTTTAAATATTCAATGAAATATTTTCTACATCCATATAATATATTTGATAGGCATGAGATAGGAACAAATCCAATATTACACATAAAACCCTATATTTTTATAGAAGCAGTTTTACCACCTTTTAATGAAGAACCTATTTTAAATATAAATGTTGTAAAATTAATAAATTTTATAAGTCAAAATTATCTTTATTTTTGAAATATAAACATAAAAAATTGTTTAGTGTGATTTTTTTGTATTTTTCTGTGAAGTTACATTTTTGATAAATAATAAAAAATACTAAATTTTAATTCAAAACTTCTTTTTGTATAATTTATTTGTAAGTTTGAATTATATATATATATATTTATTATTTTAAAGTCAAATTATATAAATTATATATAAAGTAATCCAATTTACTTCATTTTGATCAATTTCAATCTGAAATTATATATAAAAACTTTGTAAACTTTTGAACATTTTCAATGAAAAACATACATTATTATCCCACCTAAGGGATTAATTTTAAATTAATTTATACCTATTCTATGATTGAAATTTAGAAAATTGGATTAAAATTTTTTAATCATAAAAATTTATATTGTATAATAAGTTAAACACAGTTTTTAAAAGAAATATTATAGAATGTATTTAAATTTAATTAACAACAATTAAGAGGAAAATTAGCTTAATATGCGGCTAAACCTTAAACTTAAGGGACAAAATGTATTAGAAACTTGTAAAAAATTTATATAATGTTCATATTTAGACTCTATCCTCCATTTTTTCTAATTTTGTCCATTATTGGATCCAATTGGCATGGGAAAAATGTGGGTGGGCCTTTTCCAAAATTTATAAGAATTTCACTTCTCTTCCACAATAAAAAGGCACTCAACCCTCCCCATTATTCACGCATATCAATACCTTTGGATCACCCAACCTATACAAAAATAATCAAAATTTCTCCCTTAATACTAGAAGCCTCCCATTGGGCATATATCCATCCATGGAATCTCTTTGGTGAACAACAAGAGGAGTTACCCAAAGAAGAGGTAACATTCTTCCTCAAGCTCCTTGGTATTATTTTCATTCACTACCCCCTCTGCTATTATTATTACATGATTATATAATAATATGAGTATCCTAAAAAAACTGATATGTTTTTATTCTAAGGGTTATACATACACTTACACGCAATTTTATCTAATGGGTAATAAAGATACCATTCTTGTTTTTGGTGAACAACCACCTCACAAACCGATGTTGTTCATTTTTCCTTTACCACCTCTAATGGTTGTGAATTATGATATAAACAATGTTTTTATATTATATATATTATATTCAAGATATATTTATGATTCTAGAATCTTTTTATAACAAATACCTACATGCTCTCTATTTTCTCTCAATTTGATAACTTCGTTTGGGAAGTGTGGACTACTACCTCCTCAAAGTGATGTGATTCATTCACACTCTACAAATAATGTATTAAGGATGATTTTTAGAGAACGAAAACTATAAAAAATGTCTTTTACCAATAGAAAATTTGTGACACATAATATATTTGTTGGTAAAAATGATTAATTCCAACAGATATTGAGTTTTGTCAGTATTAATTTTAACTACCAACAATTGTTTTTACCGAAAAGTATATATGTTAGTACAAATTATCCAATACTAACATATCTTTTACTAACAGTTAAATCTGTTATTTTTTCATACTAATACCAAATTTTTTCTACTAACACATAAATATGTTATTAATACCTCTTATTACCAACAAATATTTTACTTTTAGAAGGTTTGTTCCAATAAATTGTTTTATAAAAACAATGTTATAAAAATAACTGAATATATATATGTATACCAACAAATAATTTTTTAATGAAAATACATATTTATACATCTAATTAAAGTAATTTTGAAATGAAAAATAGTTTTTGGAATGAATACGTACATACAGACATAAATTCATGCATGCATGCGCACACACACGCTTGTATTTTTTGTGTGTATCTATTAACAAGTTACCCAAGTTTTTTGAAACTCACACCTGATTAACATTCAACTCACTAATGATGGAAAAAATGAAGTATTGTAGTGTTGTAGGGTCAATTATAATTAAATTATTATTATTATTATTAATCTTATAAAAAACACCAATGGAGATATTTTCAATTCCACTCTAAATAATTTTTCAAAAACATTTATAGAAAAATGAGAAAAATAAATAACATGAAATTTAAAAATATTAGAATTTATAATTAATTTAAAATATATTTTCAATAAAAATAATAATAATAATATGTAGAAGAATAAAATAGGGTATTAATTCTAATGATTTGATTGAACACCCTCCACCACCTCCCTGTGTTCCGCCTGCCCTACCATCACCTCCCAGCGTTCATCCCCAGCCCCACCATAGCCCCCCGGTGTTCCACCTCCCCGCATTCCACCTCCCCTACAACCACCTCTCAGCATTATACCTCCCCTGCCACTGCCTCCCTGCATTCTGACTCCCCTCACAACGCCTCCCTATGTTTCACCTCCCCTTCCACTACCTCTCGGTGTTCCGCCTCCCTGCATTCTGCCTCCCTATGTTCTGGCTCCCCTGCCACCACCTCCCCTTGTTTCACATCCCCTTTCACCACCACCCAGTGTTCTAACTCCCCGGGTTCCACCTCTCTATGCTCTGTCGCCCCTATCATCACCTCCCTATGTTCTACTACCCTGTGTTCCGCTTCCCTGTGTTCCACCTACCCACTTCCAGTCACAGTCATCCTCAATCCTCCCCATATGCCAATGCTTGATGTTCTTCCTCCATGTATGATCATTGCCACCACAGATATCTTACAAGATTATGTGGATTAAATTACCGATCAATCACAAATATTATAAGAATAGTAAAACATAGAGGAGTGTGAAAATATTGTTTGGTGGATGTTCAAATCATCAACCCTCCTCGATTGTTTTTTTTTTGTATGACATAGTGTAGTTTTGGGTATAGAAACATATTTGCAGACTTTTATTTAGTGATTTCCTATTCATTATTATCCCTTTTTACACTACATCCCTCGCAGATTATTACATCAATAGCTTCATTAGAGGAAGGGCTGCAATTGTCCAGCTTTATTTCAGCAACATGGAGTATCATTCACTTGAGGAAAAAATACAAGGTCCAGCATCATTTATCTTTAATAGACACATTAATGGTATGGTTAACAGTCTGTGTACACTCGAACCCTAGATGTGGGGACTTTAAATAATATTATTGATATTATCTGTATGAAAGTTTGTCCTACTGAATGAAACTTCATCAAATAGTTTCAACCCTAGAGAAAATGGTTGTTATCATCATTAATGGAATATAGTATTGATTCATGCTTATGCTACTAATTCATCAATCCAATATAGGGGATTCCTAAAGAATATTTAGGATGAATTTTCTAGGTCATCTATAATTGTGGTGGATAATCTATTCATGGGTTTATATTTATATATGTGGGTAGCCTTTATAATTCCAGAAAATATTCATCCCATAAATTCTAAAACATGGGAGAATAAGGTTTTTTGATTACCATAGAATCTTTATTTCATGATTTTAAATCACCGTTGAATAGTGTTTTGTTAAAATTGAATGTGTTGTTAAACACGTAAAGCGAAGAAGTGAACCTTTCTCTAACGACAGGGTCTTGTTTGGAGCATTCCATTTGATTCAAGATGTTCATGATAAGGGATTAGGCAGTACTCATATTATATTCAAATGAGTGAATCAAGGGGTATTTTCAATAAAACTATGTTTCACTTATTCATTCCCCCATATAGAATCACATTATGAATGCCTTTCATGAGTGGGCATTGCAGTTTCCTTGCATGATGCATCGAGATTTACTGTAGGATCAGGTTTTGTTGGTGGTAACTTGATTTCATTAATCTAGATTGATTTTAATATTTTTTTCTTGGTGTTATAAATTATTCCACACTATAAAAATATCCTTGGGTTTTCTCCTTGTGTCTGCTAATATTATTTGGTGGTTCCTATTCAAAAATAGTTAAAACACATGAATTCACAAACATGCATAGAATTTTTTATTTGATAATCATATTTCCTCACTCAACTTATTTAATGGATGTCTTACTATGATACATCTGAACTAAGGCAAGATTGGTGGGTCTACTTTTTAGTTCATGTTCCATTTCCCAGAAGAAATCCACTACAAATCCATCCAGAGAAGTCATTGCAGCCTGTATTTGAGATCAAAGGAGGCATAACAACAGCTATCATGTCTGATTTATAGTTGTTGTTGAACCAAGATAAAGGGGGTCTCCTGCTAAAAACTCTTGCATTAGTGGGTGTTTTTTTGACTCAACTAAAATTTGTAGAGGTTATTCGTTACTTCCAGGGATGGTCAATGTTTAGTTCAATCCATTAAAATCTAGGTTCTTAATAGAATTTAAAAGCTCTGTCATCCACTTCCCCAATCTTCACTTCTGCCTCTCCCAACACTCTAAGTCTACCCATATTCTACTCCCCAGCACATATCAAATTACACTGGACCCACCCTTCCATCCTCACTACTCAAACCACTTAAAGATCACTTTATCCAAAGACTAGCCCAAAATAATACCCACCGCCACTCCAACCATTCCATCCCTAACATCTGCAAGGCATATCCCTATAAATCTATCCCCTCATAAGCCTTTACATCCCCTAATAACTCTATTAAAAATGAATCATTTAACTTATATTACATACCAAACACTCCTACCTTTAATCTTTCCTTAATCCCAACCATTTTTCCCCTGCCCAACCAATCATAATATCCAAGCCCACAACTTTATCTCCAAACTAGCTTTCCCAACAACCAGCCCATCCCATCACAATCACCAACCCCTATGCCACTCTAACTCAACCCACTTTTCCACTTCAACTAGTGCAACTACAAATCCATATGACATCCCTAAGATCTCATTAACAATTCAGTAGTGAAGTTACACAAAACTCAATCACAAGGTCACCTGGTCAAATAGTCACATGGCTAAACAAGAATGAGAAATTGGGCATGGAATTTGGTGGATTTAAGCTAGGTAATTTCTTAAACATCCTCATGATAGGGCCATATACACACTCAGGACATGAACATGATATTATTCTCGAATGAAGAACTGGGAAAAGGATTTGATCATAGCATCACGTAGGAAGACTATAAAGTTCTACTTGATGGTGTATTTAGAGAAAAAATGAATGTACGGATAATTTTTTATCAGTTCTTCAAATATTCATGGAGTCAGTAAGTGGGATTCATCAAAAACCTAATGGTAGTGGGCATAACAGATAGCCTCCCAATCTTATGACTCCTTCAACTAGCTTCCACCTATTTTTATGTCATAATATTTTAACCACTGGTATCCCTCTTCATCTTTTTCCTAGATTATTTTCTAGAATTTTCCATTGACCTGCCTTAGACTGAAATCATACCTTCCTATATTGATTGTCAATAAGGACCAAACCCGTCTCCTGAAGTGTAAGTAACTTTTTTTGTGACTTAAATGGAAACTCATCTCTCTGAATTTGTTTTTGTGTGTCCAGTTTTCATGAGAGATCTATACTCAAAAAGGATCAGTTTGGAGAAGGATAAATTTATAATGACATCATACCGTGAGTTTTAACTGTTTTCATCACATGGATGACTAGTTTAGAGATTGATGAACTCATATAATTTGTTGATGTCATCAGCTCTTCCTCTTTGGATCCCTAAGTTAGAGTTAAATAACTACACTATATATATATATATATATATTTGAATGGGTTGAAATTGTGGTCGTATAGTCACTTATTGTAAAATTGTGTATATTTATGAAGGAATATTTTTTTCATATTTAATTTATATTATATATATTAAAACACTTCCCTATTGTTGTGCTTGTGTAGGTTCTATGGTGGGTTCGTGAATGACTTCCCAGTGTGCCAAGCGATGAAGAGTGCTAGAATTTAGGTGTGCATTGCCTTAGTTGAACACACACTGATTGATGAACCTATTTCTATTACACACAAAAATGTATGTAATAGTAGTAGTCACATATAGATGTCTATTTAATTTTAGAAGTCACTAAGGCTACAAGTATATCATATATATTAGTAGTGGTTTCATATACAGAATGTAGTAATCTGCCAAGATATATAATAAGTTACTGTAATATGATTATTCTACTACCTTGACTCTATTATTATTAAACAGAATGTAATATGATTTTCTATCCCACAGAGCTTTTGATACTGCATATTTCAATTGATGTATTTCACTTTATTCTTTATTTGGTGTTCAGAGAATTTAATATACTTCATCAATCATAATCTGAGCCTACATGAAGGAGGTTCTACCATTGCTGATGTGTTTTTTAACTCTCAAGATAATGTATTTTGAGATTGGGTGAAAACTCAACATATTTCACATGGATTTTTCAATAAATGTAGTTTATGGTACTCATATTTTCTATTGATCTATCTTCTTGAGGCTTGTGGATTAATGCTTATAATATTTATACAGTGAGAATTCTAGAAATCTAATCCATTTGAAAATGCGTAAAAGTTTTGCATTCCAATTTGAGTATATCTTTTTATTTTTGTATTTTTCAATCTAAAAAAAGATATAAATAAATTAAATAATTTCACATATCCATTATAATCATACAAATGTATGGTTGTGGAAAACAACTATGAATGCACACACATAAATCTACAAAATAACACACCCAAAGCTTTCATATACTTACAAGAAGTCTCTCTGGATTGAAATAAAGTGTTGTTTAGCATTACAAGAATAAGAACAATAATAAAAATTATGGGAATTTGGTCATGAGTAATTTGGAATTTATGAAAGTATATGTTTTTTTAATCATGTGTTATTGAATTCTTCAGTTCTTATTATAAAAAAATAGATTTATGTTTTTTCCTCCTACATAATTCTACATATCTGATTTCATCCTTTTCTATTTATCAGGGTATCTGGGATTATTATTAAGACAAACACAAAACTTTTGTGGAAGAATTATGTGGATGATCAGATTTGAATTTCTTTTTTAGGTATCCATGATGGTTATTCAAATATTTCTATGATTATATATTTCAATGTTTTCATGTTATAGAATTACATGTTTCAAAATTGATTGTATTACTAATTTTTAGGATATAGGTTTCTATTCTTCAGGTTCCAGGCTTTTAAATTAAAGGTTGGGTTTACAAGATATTATGTTTTATGTTCAATAGTTTGTAGTTTTTGAGAGACCATGTATGCAAAAATATGGTTATAGGGTCTCACAAAAAGGTTTATAGGTTTTCAAAAACATGTTTTCACAAATAGGATTGTAGTTTTCACAAAAAGGGTTGCGCAAACAGTTTTTCCAGTTTTCACAATTATATTTTTATTTTTCAGGATCCCACGTATGCCCATGTTTTAACTAACATGTTTTCACAAATAGGTTTGCACAATATCATTCTCTCCCAAAAGATATGGGTTGTAGTAATTGTTATGTTCAATTGTTTTTAGTTATCAAAAACAAGTTTGTAGGCTTATATTTTTCTTGGTTATGGGTTTCTATGTTACTGGTTACAAAATTATAAGTTTTATGGTTTGAATGTAATCTAATTAAACTTTAATTGTTTGTAGGTTGCAGTTTTGTAGGTTGGTATGTTAAAGGTTTACTGGTTCCATGATTATTTGTTTACAAGTATGTAGGTAATAAAAATATTTATTAGTGTTTTATAATTTTATAGGTTGTATAGTTTAGGTATATATGTTTACAGTTTTCTAGGTTTTTCAATTAATGTTTTTTGATTTTAAAGATTATAGGTAACATGTTTTCATCTTTCAATATGCAGGTTCATCTCTAAACTACAAACCTTACAATATGCAGTTTCACATGTTCATGTTTTTCAGTTTTGAACCATTCTAAACACATCCATGAACTCTTGACTTCATCCATGTTTCCAGTTATGATTCACTCATTAAAGATCCAGTTTCTGGTAAGAGAAGGTATACCCATTACTTGGTTAATGGATTCTTTAAATTTTTTCTATTAAAATGGTTAATTATCAGCCATTTGTTGTGGTTTTACTCTCTTGAAGCTATAATTATACTTTTAATATTTGGGTAGAGGATAGTGATAGTGATGATTGGCATTGTGTTCAGACATTAGGTCCACTAACTAGAAAAATATGATATTATGGGTACTTTGCAAGTTATTATTTCAAACCTAATTCCATGTATTATATTTTTTCTAAATAAAAGGCTATTGTTGAATTTTTATTTCCTTGTTTTGCAGGTACTACCTTTGTTGAAAGTCAAAAGAAATCTAAACACAAATGCAAGAATTTCAACACAGATTTTTATTTCTTGTTGTGCAGGTACTACCTTTGTCTCTATCATGTAAGTGTATTTTTGTCACTCGTCTATGTACCAATTCCATATGATGTATTTTCTCATATGTTTTTTCATATAATGGAGATGAAATGGATGGGGAATAGACCAGGGAAGGCATAAACCAGAGCTAGCATGGATGGGCTAGAGCTGGAGTTAGCATGGACGGGAGCTATCATGGATGTGGCTAGAGCTGGATGAGCTGGAATATGCTGAAGCTATCATGAATGGGGATAGAGTTGGCATGGATGAGATGGTTTTGGATATGAAAAGGATGAGTTGGAGCTACTGGTGCTGGAGTTGCTGATGATGATGGGTTGGAGCTTCTATGGTGCTTGATCGTTTTTGGGGGGGATCCAGTGGGGGGGATGATTGTCCAGAATTGTGGGAAAGAATTGTGGAACAATCCTTGTGGGGATCCAAGAGGTTCTGTTTGTAATGAATTTCATTATTAATATAATTAATTATTGTCTAACTTTTAACATGTGTTAAAATAATCTTCAATTTAATCATTAAAACATATGTATTATATATGAAAAATTAATAAATATAATATAAAATATTAATGGAAATAAAATATTATAATTTTTATTTAAATGTAATTTATAAAAAAATATTATATATTGGTAATATTATTACCTACAGATAAATTTGTCACCATAACCTATTACTAAGCACTTTAAACAACATATATATTATCTATTATTATTATTATTATTGTAATAGAACTATTTTATATGTCGTAAAAATAGTTAGCGATATATTTTTTACCAACAGTTTAGTGATAGGGACACATATGTTTGTAAAAACATTTACCAACAAAAAATGCACTTTTTCCAACAGATATGTCCCTATTTTAAAAAGTGAAATATTTTGTAGTGATAAATGATATATATATCAAAAAATACTACTTTAATGATTTTATATGTATCCATATATTTCATTTATTTTCTTTCTTTCAATACGATAATAAAATGGAAATAGTGTTCATGTGTATGTATGGTCTACCGTCTCCATGAACGGTGTATTCCATTACATATTTAAATATCCTATAGATTTTGATAAATACACATATACTGAATATATATGATATTTATATTATTCTTTAAATTCTTTAAATAATTAAATCATCATCTAAATAATAGGATCAGGAATAATAAGACAAAACATATAGGAAAATCAAGGCAAATATTACCTAAAATGTAACATTAACATCCAGTTGTTAATAAATGAAAAATATAAATTCATAAACTAATAATATATGGTATTAGATATAATAATATGGTTCATTGGAATATATATAATAAAATTATATTTATTATACATTATTTTTTAATTTGTATGAATAAATTCAAGACTTAAGGTAAGAGAATTTCATCTCACTTTTCATTTTCGTGATATACATTCCATTTTCACCCCTAACTTATTTTTTGTGGTTTATATACTTCCATATTAATTTTTATATCATTAAAGTTCATTATTTAATGATATTAAAAGATTTAATTTATTTTATTCTTTCATGGGGATCACTATTCTAAAGTTACTTAAGTAGTAAGGATTTTCTCATATCACTTTTATTTTCTATGAAACACTTTCCATGTTCAGCACTTATTTCTTATATGTGGTTACTATATTATCCATGGAATTATTCTATTATTCTTATTCTTGAATTTATAGGAACTTCTATATCCTTTTTATGATCTTTATTTCATGGGGTCTATATTTCAAAAGTTACCAAATTAGTAAAATAATTTTGTCTCAAGTTTCCTTCTTTAAGACACATTTCATGTTATGCACCTATATTCTTTTAAGAGTTTTATATACTGAGCATTGAAATTTTATATCATGAAAATAATTATTTTCATGATATTTTAATCTTCATTTTATTTCATTTTATTTTATGGGGAGTACAATTCAAAATACCATGTGGTAAGAGTTTGTTGAAACAATCTCATCGTTTATCTAGATTATTTATGATTATTCTTCCATTAATGAAATCTTATGATCCATATCTCTAAAAAACTCATGAATTTTAATATACTATGGTTATTTATGATGACTTAGTCTTTTATTTCTATTTTCCACTCTTCGGTACTTAAGATAATTTCAAAAGTGTTTTTAATAAATTATGACATTACCTCTCTCTTCAGTCGGAAATCTTTGTTCTTTCATAACTACGATTTCTAAAAAAAAATTCAAGAATTATTTATAAATATTCAATTTGTTTTATATTAAAATTTATTAAAAAAAATCAGTATTCTTTTATAAGTTTTCAAGTAAAATGTTTTTCAAAAAAATTTCAAGAATTCTTTATAAGTTTTCAAAGTATTTTCAAAGAAAAATATTTTCAAAATATTTTTAAGTTTCTTTATTAGTTTTCAAGTTTATTTTCATGGAAATGGTATTCAAAATGATTTATGATTTAAAAATAATATTTTTTCAAAATGTAAAATATATTTTCCTCAATAATTATTTTTAAAAAAATCATTTTTTCTTTATATGTTTTCATAGAGTTTTCAAGGACAGAGATTTTGAAAATGTTACATGTTTTAAAAAGTGATTTTCATTGAAATTTTATGTTCCATGTGATATTTCAAAATCCTTTTATATCTAATAAGATATCCTTGTTTATACATTATGCTTTATTAGGGATATGATCGAAGGATACCATTCATATTATTTCTCTAAATGGTCTACATTTTAATGGCTTGACATTTATGAAACTTGTTTCTCTTCAATGGGTTATACCATGATAAATACTTATGAAAACCGATTCCTTTCACTGGTTATTCTAGAATGGAATGATTATAAAACCTATATAACTTCCACATTTTATGATATGATTAAATTTTTATAATATGCATTTCATTTCATGGGTTATGATATGATGTTAAAGAAACCCATCTCTTTTTAAGGGTCATGATAAATTGCATGTTTTATTATCTTGTGGACATGTATGTATGGTTTTATTATATGACAGGTGGGACCTATATCTCCCTCCAATGCATTGCATTATGATAAGTGGTATATGAGGTCAAAGGGTGTATGGGTTGTATCCTAAGACAAAAAATAAGAGGGTACATGGGTTATATCCCAAACCCTAAAAAAAGAGTGTATATTGTTTGTATCACTAGACCAAAAACAAGAGGGTAGTGAGGTTGTAGCCCAAGCCCAAAAATAATAGGGTACATTGGTTATTATCCAAATCTCAATGTAGTTACATGGGTTTTTAACCCAATCCCAGAGCAGGTATACAGTTTGTATCCTAATCTTAACATTTTATGAAGTTTTTGGTAGGTATCTATGATATAAGATATTTTATTCATATGTGTATGTCAAAAAATTTATCACTTATTCCTCAATTTTTCATTCATTTATTATACCCTTTATTCCCTTATGTTTCATGTCTTATAAACTACCAATCATTATTCCATGTCTTATGATTATTATCTTTGATATGAAGGGTATAATATTCTAATGTTATGATCATGTTCTCATATCCTTATGCTCAAGTTTATGCTTACATATCTCCCTTATTTACCCTAACTTAGCATTTGATCTCACCCTGTATTATGTTTTCTTCCTCAGGTTATTAAGATATATTTTATGTAGGCTTTTTTAAGAGGGATTCTTGTCTTTGAGAACCCAGTGGGAGATAATGTATCTCACTCATGTACCAGTGTTAATGTTTCCATGTTTTTAAAGGCACTAAACTAATACAGTATTTGGGATTATGTTTGGGTATTGTTTTAAATATTCTATAAAATGATGTACCATTATTATAAGATAATAAAGTCTCACTATATTCTATATACCTTGAATTTGGATTGTAATTAAAGTTATTAGATTTAATTTAATTGTTGAATATAGTTTATACATATTATTTATTAAAATAGAAATGAGATAGAATCTCTGTTAAATAAAGAATCCCTAGGTATTGGGACTTTGGGTTGGATGTCCCACCTACTTAGAGGCTTATTCCTTCCTCTATAATGGTGGTGGTTGGATGTATCACTATATGAAAAAACATAATTTTCAGGGGTTTATTAGCAGCAGGTTCAAAAACCTATGCTAATTAAAAAAATGAGTTTCCCCTGATTAATATCACTTTATTAGTAGAGTTTAAATACAATCACTATGTAATGAAATATTTGTGGAACTTATTTATGAAACCATTGCTTTTATTCTTATTAGTGGTGTTTATTTAATAATGTCCACTATTTAAACCCTATTTCCACAGTAGCTTCCCCTTTCCTCAACATTCCTCTCTCATGTAAATCCATCCACTTCACCTTGTTCCTTCACTGTACCCTATCCTTATTATCCTTCCCCCCTCATGAAAACCTTCCCTCCCATTTTCTCTCTTCCTTCATCATGTAAAACTAATCTTCTATTTTCTGATCTCCACTTCTACTTCTTCATAACAAATTACCCTTCTTTTTATCAACTTATTCTTTTCTATCTATGTCATGTGAACTTATTCCCCTTATTGTTCTATTTATTTTTGTTACAAGTTAAGTTCTTGGAGTCTATTAACTTATATTTTTTAATACCCTATTTTCATCCTTCAGGTATTATTTAACTATTATTTTGGTTTCCCATTTTATTGGGGTTCATTGTGGGCTTCTTTGGGATAGGGAACCTTTTCTAAGGAAAATAACCTAATGTTGGGGGATGTATGTTTTTTTCAATTAATGGATTTTGGTTATAAATTTGTAAATGGATTTATAGGGTTAACCTTGGGTGTAGAGAGACTCGAGAATGGGTTCGGGGATTTTTTCCGGGAAACTAAAATTTTCACTGGTTGTTGGACATATTCACATCATGAATGGGTTAGACGACGTGAACTTATGATTAGGAAAATATCATGAGTCATGTTCAGATAGTTAAAATTTAAAATCTATGGAACCATTACAAATTTGGAATGGGTATATTTATATTTAAGTGGCCTTCCTAATTCTTTCATTTCCTCTAGTCGTAGAAGTGGCATTGGTTGTGTTTTTTATTCAGATTGTGATCATTTACTGAGTTCAATTAATCCTTTGTATTTTTAATTCACGAATTTTCTTTTGAAGGTTTATTTATTTGTTTCCAATATCCACTTTCAAAGTTTGATATGTTTCCATCATTCTTGAGGCGGGTGTATCTATGCAAATGATTCTAATTCTTGAATTTCTATATTTTTTTGTCAATTACTTTGGCTTATTCATTGAAAATTTATGTTTTGAAATTTGAAAGGATTTATTGAAAATTATTCATGATTTAAGATATATTTATTGTCACACCCGGAATTTATTGAGGTACAAGTTTAATTTTAAATTTTTATTTCGTAAATTAATTTCCTGTTTATTTAAATTATTTGGTTGTATCATGGGCTGAACCCGGTGTGGGTTTCCCGTTGTGGTAACAGTGCGCGCGTGCGGGCCTTGCGCCACTTGGCGCATGGGCAGGGGATGGGCAAAGCCATGCAGCTTTGCCTTTTCAACGCACAGTGCCCGTTGCGCGGACGATTCAAATAATAGATGTTAACTTCAGTTTTATTATTATTATTATTATTATTATTATTATTATTATTATTATTATTATTATTGATACTATTGTTATTATTATCATTATCATTATTATTATTATTATTATTATGCTTTTATTATTGTTAATGTTATTAATATTGCTATGCTATGCGATTATTATTATTCATATTTCTATTATTTTTATGTTATTATTATTATTATTATTACTACTACTATTAATATGTTTATTTCTGATGTCATTATGATATTAATATTATTGATATTAATTTTTTTTTTGTTCCCCCCCCCCCCCGAAACCCTAGCCGCCACCTTTCCCCATTTTCATTTCATTTTATTTTTTTTATTATTTCTCTTCTCTTCCTCCCCACGTTTTCCTCTCTCCCGTTTTTCTTTTTCTTTCTTCTCCTTCCCCCGATCCTACACTTCCTCACCGATCACGCCTCCCTCAACCGCCAGCAACCTCGGAGAACCGTTCCCTGGACGCACCTCCCTCGCGCTGCCTCCTTCTCGGTCGAGCCACCAGACGACCACCTTGCGGCGTGCTTCCCCTCCTCCGCCCAGTTCCCCCAGGTCGCTTCCCCTCCCCCTGCTCACCCGCACCGCCAGCCTCTCCCTCACCTGCTCATCCGCGCCTCCCCGCTCCCACGGTCCCGCGTCGGACCAGCCACCTGCACCCGCACCAGACCATCCCTGTCGCTCTCCTTCCTCCTCACCCAGCCGGCGCACCCCCCTGGCGCTCTCCTTCCTCCTCCGCCCAACCGGCGCACCCCCCTACTGCTCTCCTTCTCCTCTATAGACAACATTGTTTTCATTTTTTTATTTTTTTTTTATTTTTTTTTTATTTTGTTTTATTCCATATAATAAGATATTGAAATTTTTTTTTATTATTATTATTATGTTAATAATACTATTATTATTATTATACCATTATCGTTATTATTATTGTATTATTATTATGTTATTATTATTACTATATTAATGTTATTATTATTATTATTATTATTATTATCATGTTAATATTATCATGCTATTATTTTTATTATTATTATGTTATTATCATTATTATTATTATTATGCTATTGTTATTATTATTATTATGTTATTGATATTACTATTATTATTTTTGTTATTATTATTAATAGTAATATTATGTTAACATTATCATTTAACATGTTAAATGATCTACTGTTTTAGGACCTGTTTGACGACTCGATACGGTGCGACCATGGCGCAACGAGAGTTTTGTGCCGTGTCGTTTCACGCACCTCTTTGAGGTAGGTGATTCCATACTCAATTATCATCTGGAGATCTTTTGCGTGTCGGTTTAATTTTTCATCACCCTGCTAATTAGTTTCCATGCTGAAAAATTAGTTTTGATTACTTTTTAAATGTGCATCTAATTTTCCAGTAGTATATTTATGTGATGCAAGTCCATTTTTATTGTGAAAACTTACTTTGGCTGTTTATTATTACTATTTGTAAACTGTGCAGTGTGTGAGTTAGAAAGTGCGGATGACGCAGTTTGTGTTTTTGGCGTGTCAGAATATGTTGTATTATATAAAGGGGTTTTGAGTGACTTTTTAACCTTTAAAAATTTTTGCAACATGTTTTAAAACGATTCAATAATTTTTCTTAGTGGTTTTCTTAATTAACAAAGTGATTTCATTAAGTTATGTGTCTAGTTTAATTTAAAGCATAAGCAGTGTGGTTTAAGTTTTTTTTTTAAAGGTTTTGTTGTGTGTGTGATTTTCAAAGAGGATATCAGTGTGCAGGTGACACTTTTGGATCAAAGTGATAACGTGACATGTTATGTGAACTTTGATCTTTGGGGAGCACAAGGAGGGAAGTCGAGGTATTAGGTGTGGAGACTAGGACAAGTGAGCTAGTGTTCCGGAGATGACCTGACCCGGTTTCACTGGCAGGTTTAACGATTACAACACTAACTAAAAATATGATATCTAAGGGTCGTGGCCTTCTAAGCCATGTGTTCTGAAGGTCGTGGCCTTCTAAGCCATGTTATCTGAGGGTCGTGGCCATCTAAGCCACGTTTCACTGAGACACGACGTTCTAGGGTCCCACATGATCTAGTACCCTTTTGGGGCTATCCCATCCTTTGGTGCTATCGGATACTTTGCATGCACAATGATACGTGATATGTCGCTTAAATTAGTACCCTAATGTGTTTATCTTGAACTTTATTTCCTTTAAAACATTTTATGAAAACCATTTCTTTTGCATTTCTTTCTTTCTTTATTTAGCATTGCAAATGGTTTGTCTTTTGATAGTTGTGCGTGGAATCTTTTCTTGGTGATATCTTGCTGGGCGATTGCTCACACCCTACTTACACCCTTGGGTGTAAGTAGATTTGTTTACTTCTAATACAGGTAAGGGTCCATCTTTTGGGAGAAGTGGTTCAGGTTGTTGGAATGCCTATCTACGTGGCATTTTGGTGGAGGCTTTGGGGCGGTGTCCTCACACCGGGTGACAGTTCTTAGGTTGGTTTTTGGTTACCTTGTTTTTAGTGTTATTTGGATTTTTAATAATTGTGACTCAAAAACCTGTTTTGGTTGTTTTTCACGTTTGACTGTAACCTTTACTTTTGTTTGGTTTACTTTGGTTGGCTGCTTTATATTTGTTCACTCGGGTAAATCGTTCCCAAAGTTTATTTTGATACCCGGGCACTTGTGCCAGCCCGTGTGGATCGGGAACGCCCTCTGGGCCTTGCCGCGGGCCGGGTCGGGCATCGGTTCGGATGGCGACCCGATTTGGTTCGTGACAAAATGGTATCAGAGGCAGGTTAGTTCGTGGTTCATTTTATTTGGGATGAGTTGAATTATAAAGGAGTTGGGTCTGTCAGGGCTCAGAATTCATGTTGCGAGTAGGGTGCCTGGCCAGCATGCCTCGTGACAGATACTGAGTCACCATGGGTTATCAGGGTGCTTGTTCTCTTATTTTCTAGGTGGTACGTGCAGGATGCAAACTGTACGTAGACACCAGGCAAGAAAGTAGAGTTTTTGCACGAAGTCGTTTTTACATGTTTGGTTTACTAATGATTATTTATCTTGTTGAAAAATTTAGTTCCTTTTTAGATATGTGATATTGATGGTATTCTTTCTTGATTGCTGCCCTTTTGCGGTAAGATGCCTCCCCGGAGATCTCCCATGCACCCACGGGAGGAAGCTGGAGAGATTTCTCCCGTGCCTCTTGATCAGTGATTAGTAGAGGCGATGGTCCGAGCCGTTCAGGCTTTGGGAAAAGGGGCGACTACTGCCCCCACCCCTTTTCCAGGTAGAGGGGAAGAACTTTGCTCCAGGAAGGATTGAGCTCAGAAGTTTTTGAGGAGCAAACCTTCTTCTTTCCGAGGTGGTTCAGAACCTCAGGAGGAAGAGGAGTGGCTTGAAAAGATAGAACGCATGTTCTATTTCCTTGACATGCCCGAGGAAGTCAGGGTGAAGTGTGCCTCATTTCATCTGGAGGGTTCTAGTCGCAAATGGTGGGAATCAGGGGTCCAGGCTGGGAAACATGATCACATGAGCTGGAAAGATTTCAAGGGTATCTTCAACGAGAATTATTGTCCAGAGTTTGTGGCCTATTCTAGATATCGGGAGTTCATGGAGCTTTCGCAGGGGAATCAAACAGTGATGGAGTATGCGAATCGCTTTGATGAACTGGTACGGTACACACCTGAGATAGTTTCGAGCGAATTCTTGAAAGATCTGAAGTTTGAGAAGGGCCTTCGACTAGAAATTCACTCCCAGGTTTTCTTATTCAAGCTGAAGACTTATGCTAAGGTGGTCGATCGTGCCTGTATGGCTGAGATTGACTAGAAGGTAAAGTCGGGGTTTCCTGGATCAGTGTCAGGGCTTGGAAGTGGCAGTTCATCTGAGAAGAAGAGGAAGCGTGGTGAGCAATGGAAGAAGAGTGATGGCAGCTCAGGTCATCCTCCTAGACATTTTTCATCTGGGGCTTCTGGTGCAGGGTCCGTTGTGTGTCATCAGTTCCGAAGGGTAGGGCACATTCGACCTATTTGTCCATACCCTCCCAGACCATGCCATGGATGTAGAGTTGTGGGGAATCTGCAGCGCTTCTGTAGGACTGCACGCCCATACCAGATTGGGGCTGGATCTGTGGCTTCCAGAGGGGTATCAGTGCAGTCAAAGCTGACCAGAACAATATGATCTCGGTTTGGTGGACGTGGTGGTAGGACCGGATTGTCTTCAGGGAAGAGCCAGATCAGGGAAGAGTCGCAGGCAAGCGGTCATTCTCAGGCAGGGACCAGGCAAATACATGCTGTGGATCAGGCACTAGCGGGGTCTGATGCAGGGCCTTCAACGGTTCTAGGTACTATTCTGGTTGCATCTTCTATAGCTGCAGTTTTATTTGATACTGGTGCTTCAGTTTCTTTCATATCTGCTCGTTTAGTGAATCTGCTGAACCTATAAATCGAGCTGTTATCGTTTGCTATGGAGTTAGTAACACCACTGAGGAAAAAGATGGATCAAGGCCTTAAGTGCCGATCGTGCGCACTCTTAGTGTCGGGAGTCGAGATGGAATGGGATTTCTTGGTCCTTGACATGGACCTATTTGATGTGATCCTTGGTATGGACTGGCTGGTGTGTTTTCAGGCGCACATTGATTGCTATCAACATCGAGTCAGCTTTACAGCACCAGATGGGACTCCCCAGTTATTTCATGGAGAATGGGATCCTCGGTCGGGACGCGTGGGACCTCCACTCCCTGATCTTGGAAATATTTCTCATCAGTTGTCATCGCTCGCGCTAGAGGACGATGGTGGTATTTCACAGGGCGAGTTACCTCGTGTAGTGGATGAGTTCCCAGAGGTCTTCCCAGATGATTTTTCTAGCTTACCCCCAGAGTAGGACGTGGAGTTCTCGATTGAGTTGGCGTCGGGAACACAGCCTATATCTCTTCCCTCATATCGCGTGGCCCCCACCGAACTGAGGGAATTAAAGATACAGATGGACGATTTGGAATCCAAAGGATTCATTCGCCCGAGCGTCTCTCCTTGGGCCTCACCGGTTTTATTCGCGAAGAAGGCCGATGGAACCCTTCAGTTGTGCATTGATTACCATAAACTGAAAAAGGTAACCATCAAGAATAAATACCCTTTTACTCATATTGACTATTTGTTAGACTAGCTGAAGGGGGAAAAGTGGTTCTCCAAGATTTATTTGAGTTCGGGATACCACCAGCTCAGGGTGAGAGTAGCAGATATCCCGAAGACGGCTTTCCGAAGCAGGTAAGGTCACGTAGAGTACTTAGTCATGCCTTTCGGACTGACGAATGCTCCTGAAATTTTCATGGAGCTCATGAATAGGGTGTTCCACCAATATCTAGACTCATTTGTCGTGGTATTCTTGGATGAAATCCTGGTCTATTCTGGATCTGAGGAGGAGCATGAGCACCACCTATGCATTGTTTTGGGCACTTTGCGAGATCACCACCTGTATTCCAAACTCTCGAAGTGCACTTTCTGGATCAGGGAAGTTAAGTTTCTGGGGCATGTCGTCTCAGAACAAGGGGTTTCAGTGGATCCCAAAAAGATCAGAGCAGTTATGTCTTGGGAGCAGCCAAGAAATGTGTTTGGGATCAGGAGTTTTCTGGGCTTGGCTGGTTATTACAGGCGCTCTGTACGGGACTTATCACGGCTTGCCTCCCCCATGACCGCACTCACCCAGAAAGGGGTTAAGTTTGAGTGGAACCCACAGTGCCAATCATCTTTCGAGGAATTTAAGTGGCGGTTAACCACCGCACCTGTGTTGACCTTACCAAAGTTAGGAAATGGCTATGTGGTGTACTGTGATGCTTCAGGTATGGGCCTTGGATGTGTGCTCATGCAGGATGACCATGTTGTGGCTTATGGTTCTCGCCAACTCCGGCCGCATGAGAAGAACAATCCGACTTACGACTTAGAGTTGGCAGCGGTGATTCATGCTTTGAAGACGTGGTGTCGCTATCTTTTTGGGGAGAAGTTTGTGGTATATTCTGACCATAAGTGCCTGGCCTATATTTTCTCTCAGAAGGATCTAAATTTGAGGCAGCACCGTTGGGTCGAGTACCTGCAGGGTTTTGATTTTGATATTGTCTATACCCCTGGCAAGGGTAATGTGGTAGCTGACGCTTTGAGCATAAAAGTACCAGTGCAGGCGTTGATGAAGTCCAGCGATGAGTGGGATTTGATGGGGCTCTTCGCCCAGAGGCATTTGGAGAGCAGGGAGTATAGTGGAGGTACTTTCTTGGCTTGCATCCAGTTGACTCCTGCTCTTCTAGATTTGATTCAGCAGGAGCAGCCTAGGGATGAGCTGTGTCAGCGATCTATGAAGTTTCTTCATGGTGGGGAGACTCCTTCTGATTGGACTTTGTCTTCCCAGAGGGTCCTATGCTTCAAGGGTTGTGTTGTAGTGTCGTTGTTTCTATGGAAGGTGGTGATGCATGATAGCCACCAATCTCAGTGGGTCATCGATCCTGGTACCACCAAGATGTATTACGATGTTCTCTATCAGTTCTGGTGGCTGGGTATGAGATGGTACATAGCTGACTTCGTTTCCAGATGCTACACCTACCAGCAAGTGAAAGAAGAGCATCAGAGACCATCTGGCCTACTCCAGCCATTACCCATTCCTACCTGGAAGTGGGACGAGGTCTCCATGGACTTCATCATTGGCTTGCCTCGTACACCTTGAGGGAGGAATTCTATCTGGGTGGTGATTGACCGCTTGACCAAGTCATCTCACTTTATTCCGATCAGAGATACAGCGAAGGTAGAGGAACTGGGCCGCTTGTATGTTCAAGAGGTAGTCAGACTTCATGGTGTGTCATCGGCAGTTGTTTTTGACAGGGACCCTCACTTTACATCTCGATTTTGGGCAGGCCTCCATAAGGATTTGGGGTCACAGATTAAGATGAGCACGACATACCATACTCAGACCGATGGCCAGACGGAGCGGGCAAATCAGATTCTGGAAGACATGCTCCGAGCCTGTGTGCTAGATTTTGGAGGATCATGGGATAGCCATTTGGGACTGGTCGAGTTTGTTTATAATAACAGTTACCAGTCTTCCATCAGAATCGCACCCTTTGAGGCGCTCAATGGTCGGCCTTGTCGGTCTCCTTTGTGTTGGGCTGAGGTAGGAGAGGCCTCGCTCTTGGGACCGAGTCTTGTTCAGGAGACGTCTGAGAAGGTCAAGCTGATTAGGCAGCGGTTGTTGACAGCTCAGAGTCGCCACAAGTCTTATGCAGATCAGAGGTGGTAGGATCTTTAGTTTTCAGTGGGGGACAGAGTGTTCCTGAAAGTGGCCCCTCGCTTGGGTCACCGTCAATTGGGGAAGCAGGGGAAGCTGACACCGAGATATGTCGGACCTTTCGAGATTCTTGAATGGATTGGCAAGGTGGCATACAGGTTAGATTTTCCCTCACAGTTGACGTCGATTCACGACGTATTTCATTTCTCCCAACTAAAGAAGTACAACCCCGACCCGTCGCATGTGCTGAATTGTGAGGAGCTGGAGATAGTGTCCGACTTGCCTGTGGTTGAGCAACCAGTGCGTATAGTGGATTCTTGGGAAAAGGTGCTGCGTGGAAAGTCCATTCCTCTGGTCCATGTTCTTTGGCTGCACGGGAATGATCAGCATGAGAATTGGGAGCGGAAGTCATGGGTTGAGCAGGACTACCCATTTATATTCTCTGATCAGGCATTGAGCTGACTTTCCAAGGGCGGAAAGTTTTCATGGTGGGGAGAATTGTCACGCCCGGACTTTATTGAGGTACAAGTTTAATTTTAAATTTTTATTTTGTAAATTAATTGCCTGTTTATTTAAATTTTTTGGTTGTATCATGGGCTGAACCCGGTGTGGGTTTCCCATGGTGGTAATGGTGCGCGCGCACGGGCCTTGCGCCGCTCGGCGAACTGGCAGGGGATGGGAAAAGCCATGCAGCTTTGCCTTTTCAACGAACGGAGCCCGTTGCGCGGACGATTCAAATAACAGATGTTAACTTCAGTTTTATTATTATTATTTATATTATTATTATTATCGATACTATTATTATTATTATTATTATTATCATTATTATTATTATTATTATTATGCTTTTATTATTGTTAATGTTATTAATATTGCTATGCTATGCAATTATTATTATTCATATTTCGTATTACTGTTATGTTATTATTATTATTATGATTATTATTATTATTACTACTATTAATATGTTTATTTCTGATGTCATTATGATATTAGTATTATTTCTATCAACTTTTTTTGCAGTTCCCCCCCCCCCCCGAAACCCTAGCCGCCACCTTTCCCCTTTTTCATTTCATTTTCTTTTTTTCTTATTTCTCTTTTCTTCCTCCCCATGTTTTCCTCTCTCCTGTTTTTCTTTTTCTTTCTTCTCTTTTCCCCGCTCCTGCACTTCCTCACCAATCGCGCCTCCCCCAACCGTCAGCAACCTCGGTGAACCCTTCCCTGGACGCACCTCCCTCGTGTCGCCTCCTTCTCGGCTGAGCCACCGACAACCACCTTGCGGCATGCTTCCCCTCCTTCGCCCAGTTCCCCCAGGTCGCTTCCCCTCCCCCTACTCACCCACACCGCTGGCCTCTCCCTCACCCGCTCATCCGCGCCTCCCCGCTCCTGATGTCCCGTGTCGGACCAGCCACCTGCACCTGCACCAGACCATCCCTGCCGCTCTCCTTCCTCCTCCGCCCAGCCGGCGCACCCCCTGCTACTCTCCTTCTCCTCTTCTGGCAAGGTCGTTTTCTTTTTTTCTATTTCATCTAATAAGATATTAAAAAAAAATTATTATTATTATTATGTTAATAATACTATTATTACTATTATACCATTATCGTTATTATTATTGTATTATTATTATGTTATTATTATTACTATATTAATGTTATTATTATTATTATTATTATTATCATGTTAATATTATCATGTCATTTTTCTTATTATTATTATTATGTTATTATCAATATTATTATTACTATACTATTTTTATTATAATTATTATTTTATTGATATTACTATTATTATTTTCGTTATTATTATTAATAGTACTATTATGTTAACATTATCATTTAACCTATTGAACGATCTACTATTTTAGGACCTGTTTGACGACTCGATACGGTGCGATCGTGGCACAACGAGAGTTCTGTGTCGTGTCGTTTCACGCACCTGTTTGAGTTAGGTGATTCCACACTCAATTATCATCTGGCGATCTTTTGCGTGTCGGTTTATTTTTTCAGCACCCTGCTAATTAGTTTCCATGCTGAAAAATTATTTCTGATTACTTTTTAAATGTGCATCTAATTTTCCAGTAGTATATTTATGTGATGCAAGTCCATTTTTTTGTGAAAACTTACTTTGGCTGTTTATTATTACTATTTGTAAACTCTGCAGTGTGTGAGTTAGAAAGTGGGGATGACGCAGTTTGTCATTTTGGCGTGTCAGAATATGTTTTATTATATAAAGGGGTTTTGAGTGACTTTTTAACCTTTAAAAATTTTTGCGACATGTTTGAAAACTATTCAATAATTTTTCTTAGGGTTTTTCTTAATTAACAAAGTGATTTCGTTAAGTTATGTGTCTAGTTTAATTTAAAGCGTAAGCAATGTGGTTTAAGTTTTTTTTAAAGGTTTTGGTGTGTGTGTGATTTTCAAAGAGGATATTAGTGTGAAGGTGACACGTTTGGCTCAAAGTGCTAATGTGACATGTTATGTGAACTTTGATCTTTGGGGGAGCACAAGGAGGGAAGCTGGGGTATTAGGTGGGGAGACTAGGACTAGTGAGATAGTGTTTCGGAGATGACCCGACCCGGTTTCACTGGCAAGTTTGACGATTGCAACACTAACTAAACATATGATATCTGAAGGTCATGGCCTTCTAAGACACGTGTTCTGAGGGTCGTGGCCTTCTAAGCCACATTATCTGAGGGTCGTGGCCATCTAAGCCACGTTTCACCGAGACACGACATTTCTAGGGTGCCACATGCTCTAGTACCCTTTTGGGGATTTCCCATCCTTTGGTGCGACCGGATACATTGTGTGCACAATGATACATGATATGTCACTTGAATTAGTACCCTAATGTGTTTATCTTGAACTTTCTTTTCTTTAAAACGTTTTATGAAAACCATTTCTTATGCATTTCTTTATTTCTTTATTTAGAATTGCAAATGGTTTTTCTCTTGATAGTTGTGTGTGGAATCTTTTCTTGGTGATATCCTGCTGGGCGATTGCTCACACCCTACTTACACCCTTGGGTGTAAGTAGATTTGTTTACTTCTGATACAGGTAAGGGTCCAGCTTTTGGGAGCAGTGGTTCAAGTTGTTAGCAGGCCTATCTACGTGGCGTTTTGGTGGTGTCTTTGGGGCGGTGTCCTCACACCGGGTGATAGTTCTTAGGTTGGTTTTTGGTCACCTTTGTTTTAGCGTTATTTGGATTTTTAATACTTGTGACTCAAAAACATGTTTTGGTTGTTTTTCATGTTTGACTGTAACCTTTACTTTTGTTTGGTTTACTTTGGTTGGCTGCTTTATATTTGTTCACTCGGGTAAATCATTCCCAAAGTTTATTTTGATACCCGGGCACTTGTACCAGCCCGTGGGGATCGGGAACACCCTTCGGGCCTTGCTGTGGGCCGGGTCAGGCGTCGGTTCGGATGGAGACCCGATTCGGTTCATGACATTTATATTTAAAAACATATTATATTTGATATGAAAATGTTTTATTAAATATTAACATAGATTTTTAAGGATTTTACAAAAATAGCATGTTGGGAAACTTGGGTGCATTAAGAAATTGAAATGTCACCTTAGTGTGTGTAACACCACCAGAGGTTTTGTGATATTGAGAGACTGTGATAGGACTCAATATCAGTTGGAACCAACATATTCCTAGAATAGGATTCTTTTATTTCAAGTACATATTTCCATAGAATAGATCTCAAATGGTTTTCTTTTTTATTTATACCTGGTCTATATCATGATGGACTATTTCAAGATTATTTTCTCACATGATTATCTTATGGTGTATCCATGGTTGGTTTTTTCTATGTTTATCTTATCTTAATTTATATTTGAAATATTCTTGGATTTTGTGAATATGGAATGCATTTCTGGAAGATTAGGTAATTTTTAAAAAATTGTTTCTTTTTTTGAAAATGCTTTATAATATAGATTTTGTTTTAAATGTAGAACCTATACATTATTTATATTATAAATTTTATAGATTATTTGGTTTTATCTTACTAGGTTTTGTTCTCACATCCAAATTTTACATTTGGGTAGTTTAAGACCATGTTTTGTGGGAATCGGGTAAAGGGAAGGGCTTCTTGTAGCATGCCAAGTTATATTGTCATTCAACACCTTCATAGTGGGATAGTCTAGCAGTGATAGATGGTCACATGGAGACATATTTAGTCTGGTTTGGTATATCATTATGGTTTAGCTAGTTTGTCATAAATTTTCATGTCTCGTTGATATGTATTCCTTTCATTTTCATTGTATTTATATGTTTATTCTGTTATACATGAGACTTGTAGTTATTTTTTATATATCACCACTTGGTGGACCATCTTGGGTGAATTGTCTAGTTGATCCAGGATAGTTCATTACAAATTGGCGTTAGAGGGAATATCCAGTAGTAAGTCTTAATGAAACTACCTAGGTGTGGTTCAGTGTTTTGGTAGATCTGAGTTATGATCATTGGAACACAGGCATTAAGTGTGAAAAAGGGTCATGGGTAGCTCACTTTAATATCTGAATTTGAGTTACCATGGGTATTCAAGGATTTTTTCCAAGCTTGAAGCTTGGAGATTGATGTTGTGTGAATGACCTTGATATGGGGTCTGTTTAAATATAATTCTTCTTCTTTTTGTTCAGTACTTGTTTTCAAAGTTCATAATTTCAATAAATTCATGTTGATTTAAAACAATGATATAGACACTTTAATTTGGAATTATGATTGTGGAATCTACTTGTGACTAATTTGTTTTTGTCTTGTGATTATTTGGAAATTCCTTCTAAAAGAGATCTTCCAAATACGAGTGAGGAATATACGAGATGGATTCTGTATTTTAATCCATTTATGGAACCTTATTTAATAGAAGTTCTAATATTCTCTATTTATATTCTGGTTCATGTAGGTGTTGAGAATCAAGGATGAGCAGCAGATCACGACTCAAAATTTACTAAACAATATCCACCAATATTTCATAGTGATAAAGGACCCTAGGAATATGAAGAATGGATTGGTTATATTGGTAGTATCTTTAAATTTCTGAAGAATTATAAAGAATATAAGGTTTTTTTTCATTTATATTTTTGAGGGACTGGGAATGAGATAGTGGAACTCTATTTTTAAATCTAACTTTCAAGAGGATGTCAAATGGGTATATTTAATGAAAAACTTTGACCCAATTATTTTCAATGAGATATTAAGAGTGGAAAAGACCTAATAATTTTTTTCCTTAGAGTAAGGATAGTATACTATTATGGATTATTCCACATATTTTTCTGAATCGGTGCACCTGGAACCAGAGCTAGCCACCAATGATTACAAGAAGGCTTAGAGGTTTGAGTTGGTTTCGAGGGATTATATTTAGTTAATGATGATTCTCATGTGCCTTCCAACCATTGTAGAGTTAATCAAAAAGGAATATTTGGAAAATACTAACATAACTAGAAAAATAGGTTTGGGAGGAGCTTTAGTTGGTACTGTCATTAGCCAAGGTGTATCTTTTAGTTAGAAAATGAAGCACAAAGGTAGCCAGTTTTATTTTGGAATAATTTCAGCAGATTTTTCAAGAAAAAAATAGGTTTTTTCAATCAGTGTGGAAAGTCGGGTCATAAAAAACATATTTTCATGGAGGATCCTAAGATCTATCATTTTTTTGGAAAATATATCTATAAGAAGTGTTTTCTTAAAGAATTTCATAATTCATATGGTTGGATCCACACTTACCAAGGGTTAACAGGTCATACTGATCCTTTCAATGGTGGGGGAATTATCCATGTGACAAGGGGAGGTTCATGTGGAAAAGTAATCTCAGGGAGGAGCTAACACTGAATATCTTTATGCAGTGGAGTATGCATAGTGAAATCTGAAGTCGGGCTAGGTATATTTTAAGGTATGATGTTTGTTTTGTTTTTAAGGGTTCCATCTTGGTTAGATATCAGTGCTACACAATTTTTTATATCATAAAAGTTAGAAAATGTCTTTTTCTTTCATTTTTAACTTATTTCATTCTTTTTTGATATTTCCATGAGTTTGAAAAAGATTTCTAAACAAGGTTGCAAGTGTTTAGTATATCAAATTATGATAACAGGCCATGATGTGGAGTGGGACTTCTTAGAACTTGATCATGATATATTTAACTTGATTATTTTCATTGATTCAATGATCAGTGTTAAGGCCTAGATTGATTTTTATCATTGTCAAGTTCAGTTTCCTTCTCCAGATGGAATTACTCACATCTTTTATGGTGAGTGGGATTCTAGGCCTGGGAGGGGTACTACTGTTCCTGACACTATGGTGATCTCATTTCAGTTTTTATAATTATTCCATTATTTCATTGATCATTTTTTAATAATTACACTTCTTATGGTGGTGTGTGTGTACCCTAAGGTCTTCAAAAATATTTTTCCCGATTAATTCCACAGAGAGAGGTTGGGTTTACTATGAAACTACTACATGAATTGATTCCCATTTCTATGTCGTTTTATTATTTGGAGCCAACTGATTTGGTAGAAATTAAGATCCTAATTGTAGATCTTGAGGATAAGGTATTTACACATCCTAGTGTGTCATAATGGGCTTCGTATGTCCTCTTTACATATAAGGAATACGGGAGCCTCAAACTTTTTATTAATTATCAAAATTCAAATTAGGTGACTATTAAGAAAAAATATCCCCTGCCCATGATTAATGATGCCTTTGATCATCTTTGAGGGTCTCATTGGTTTTCAAAGATTGACCTTCATTCAGGGTACCACTAGTTTAGAATTTGATAAGTTGATATAACTAAGACATCATTTAGGAGTTGATATGGGCATTTTTAGTTTTTGGTTATTCCATTCGGACTCACTAATTCTCATGTTATATTTATATATTTGATGAAACATATATTTAATTGGTTCTTAGAATCTTTTTTTGGTTGTGTTCAGGGATCATATTTTGGTTTAATCCAAATTAGAGGAGGAGAACATAGTCTATTTATATATTATTCTTAGAACCTTGGGGGAACATCACTTCTATGGTATGATTTCCAAATGAGATTTTTAGATTAAAGAATTAAACTTTATAAGGTATGTTATATCTGATTGGGGTATCATGGTGGATCCTAAAAAGGTACATGAAGTTATATCTTGGGAGAAGCCCAGAAATGTTTTTTAGATTTGAAGGTTCTTAGGGTAGTCTGGTTTTTTCATGATGTTTGTTCGGGATATCCCTAATATTTCATCAATGGTGACATCTTTAACCTGCAAGACTGTAAAGTTTGAGCATAATGACAAATTTTAGAGATATTTTGAGGAACTAAAGGTTATATTGACTTCAACTCTAGTTTTGAATCTTATAAAACATTATTTGAGTTATGGTACTTTCCATGATGCATACAGTATAGGTTTGGGGTGTGTATTAATGTTGGTAGATAGGTATTAGCCTATGAATCTCTCCAATTACACCCTCATGAGAATAACTACCCAACCCATGATATTGAGTGGTAATCAGTTATGAATTCACCCAAAACATGGTTTCACTACCTCTTTATGGAGTGGTTTATTGTATATTCAAATTATAAGAGCCTAAGGTTTATTTTCACTCATAAAGACATAAACTTGTGACAGATACACTGGGTGGAGTATCCCTAGACATTTGATTTTGATATTACTTATACTTCTGGAAAAGAAAATGTGTTCACCGATGTGCTGACTAGAAAATTACTAACACAAGTTATGAAGGGATCAATTGAAGAGTGGTCTATGGTGATTTTTTTACTGAGATGACCTTGGGAAGGGAAGAAGACGGTGGGAAGGTATGTTTTGATTTGATGAATTCTAACTCATATTTTGATGAGTGGGTTCAGTTCAAATAGATATTTTAACCCAAGTTCTAGAGAATTAATAAAACCTTTTATGGTGGGGATACCTAGGGTGAGTGGTATCAGTTTCCCTGTGGAACTTTTTGTTTTCAAAATAGATGGGTTGTTTATTTTTCTTAGAGTAATGATTTGGTGGATAGTGCAAACCATTATTATTTGTCTATACACTCAGGTACTACCCAGATGTTTCATGATTTGAGATGTCGGGTTTAGTGGCTGGGGAAGAAATGGTTGATTGTGGATTCTATATCACATTGTCTTACTTGTCAAAGAATTAAGCTGTGTCACCATAGACCTGATGGTTTATTACAACACTTATATATTCCAGTATAAAAATGGGATGATATTTCCATGTATTTTTCATTGGTTTATCATGTAAAACTAATGGGAAGGATTTGATTTGGGTTATCATTGATTGCCTCATAAAATCAGTGAATTTACTCCCTATTAAAGAGATGATGAAAGTGGAACATATTGGGGACTTTTATGTTTGAAATATTATGGAACTTTATGGGGTTCCCTCTATAGTTTATTCTGATAGGGAAATAAGTTTTACATCTATGTTTTGGAAATATTTACAGGAGACAATGGGTTCTTAATTTAAATTGAGTACAAAATATCATCCATAGATGGGTGGAAAGATAGAGAGGGCTATCTAGGTTCTTGATGATATGCTCTAGGCTTATATAGTTGACATTGGTGGTTATTTGGAAAATCATTTTAATTTAGTTGAGTATTCCTATAATAATAGTTATCAGTCCTTGATCAAAATTTCACACTTAGAGGCTTTGTATGGGCATCCATATATCTCTCTCTTGTGCTGGGTATAATTAAGAGAGTGGTCCATGATTGGGCCAAGTCTTGTTCAAGATATGGTGGAAAGGGTGTAGTTTATCAAGAAGAGACTAATTATGGTACAGATTTTCTATAAATATTATGTGTACTTTTGTCATTAACTGTTGGAGTTTGAGGTTGGTGATTGGGACTTTCTTAGAGTTCCACCTTGCTTAGGATATTATTGGTTGGGTAAGTAGGGTAAGTTGGAATTGAATTTTGTGGGGCCCTTTGATATAGTTGGATGACTTGTAATGTTAGAATATTGATTAGGCTTACAATCTCATTTAACAACAATCCATGATGTTTTTAAGGTTTCCCATCTGAGGTGGTATCAACCAGATCTTTCTAATGTGATTGAATGAGAGGATGCTCATGTTGATCCTCACACAACTATGGTTGAGGAACTAGTTCACATTATGGACTTCCGAGAGAAGGTGTTACGTGTAAAAATGATTCCTTTGGTCTGTGTACTGTGGTAGTGTGTATGGGACATCCATGAGACGTGGGTGTGGGAATTATTGATGAGGTAGCAGCGGCCTTCACATTTTGTGAGCCCGGGATATTAAAGAATTTATAGGGACATAAAGCATTAATGGTGGGGATATTCTAACACCCCATTACCTTACTTCATGTATTCCTTAACTCTTTTCTTGGTTTCCCTTTATTCTGGGTGCATTGAAGGATTCTTTGGGATGGAGAGCCTTTTCTCGAAGAAATAACATAAAATCCATGGATATATTTTTGTTTGACTTAATGGATTTGGGTTATATATTTGTTAATATATTTAGAGGTTTTTACTTGGGTTCAGAGATCCTAAGAAAGGGGTTTATAGATTTTTCATAGGAAACTATAAAACGCACTACTTTCTAGACATATTCACATAATGAGTAGGTTATAATATGTGAACCTATTATAGGGAATATGTCATGAGGCTTGTTCAAAGCGTGAAAATTTACAGGACAAGAAACCATTACACATCATGAATGGGTTTATTGTGGTTTTATTTAGCCTAACGTGATGCCTTTTTCAACATAATTGAAATTCATAGAACAAAAAAAATGAAAGGGGTTCAAGACATGAATTATTCGAGTTCATCACTTTTAACCTTACGACACACAAAATCCATTTTTATTAAATGAGAAACCCTCTAACTCTTTGTTTAGGTATATTTAAGGATATTTTAGATGATATCCTTCCTTTTGGATAACTCTGTTCTTTTTTTAGCTCTTGTTGTGGTTGCATCACATATCCCAAGTAAGTGGTCTTCATTCTTCTTTGTTGCCTCTAGTTGCAGCAGTAGTGTTGGCTATGTTATTGTTTCTGATTATGATCAGTTAGTGTCTTCTATTGGTAATTTTCAATTTTCCTCTGTTCCTTGTTTTTCAAAGGTCGATATATTGGTTTCCAATCTCCATTGTTAAAGGAAGCTATAATTCCAATCATTCTTGATGTATTTTTATCTATATAGGTGGTTCTAATTCTTGAATTGTTATATGTTCTTGTTAATTACATTGGTTTATTAAATTAAAGTTCATGTTTTTACATTCTAAAGGATTTATTAGAAAGGATTATTGTTTTTTAATTGATTTGTATTTTAAAAAATATTTTATTTGATGTGAAAAGGTTTTGGTGAATTTGATGATGGATTTTAAAATGGTTTTGACAAACTTAACACATTGGTAACCTTATGAGCATTAGGAAAAGGGCATGTCACTTTAGTATGCATAAAGCCACTAGTATTCTTTCATATTGACTGAACTTGGATGGAATCGATATCAATTTATGCCAACATATTCCTAGTTTAGGATTCATTTATTTCTAGTACATATTCCCATAGGCTAGATCATAAATGGTGTTCTTCATCATGTATACATGGTTTATCTCATGATGGATTAGTTGTTGAATATTTTCTCACAAGATTATCTTGTGGTGTATCCATGGTTGGTTTTACCTATGTTTACCTACTTTTCATTTATATTTGACACAGCCCTAGATTATTTCAATATGGTATGCATTTATGGAAAATAAAGGAATGTTTACAAAATTGTTCCTTTTGTAAAAATGATTTATAAACTAAATTATGTTTAAAAGCTAAAACTTGTGAATTATTGATATTAGAACTCATAAAAATTATTTGGTGGTATCTTATGGGGCTCTATTATCACACTCTACTTTTTCCTTTGGGTGGTTGTAGACCTTGTTTTCTAGGACTCAAGTAAAAGAAATTGAATAATTCCCTAAACCTAAACTTCCGGATTCGGTGGTTCAAACATTCTGTGTATTTTTTTATAAAATATAACTAAAAAATAAAAAGTTATTGTATGATAGAGGACCTTTTTATGGTCTAGGTTCTGTAAAATTATACTACATCTTACAATTATAGGATTGGAAACAAATATGTGGATATCACTTCAGATCATAATACCACCATTTCAAAACACCACAACATCGATGAATACGAACAGAATGACTTAGGAGAAAAAATCACGAAATATGAAGAATCGGGATATAAAAAATAATCTAGCGTGATATTCAGATATAAAAAATTAAATGAGACCTACATATAAATCATAAAAATTTGAGATAAGAGGATAGTGAAATCGGAGAAGAATAAAAACAAAATAAGACGATGATTATGTATTTAATTCATTGAAAAACAAATCTAGAAGCAAGATCTGGATAAAAAATATATAATGGACCTACCTTGAATAACTCAAACCATAGATTTATGTTCAAACCCTTGACACAACTCAAATCTACGAGGTGATGTTCATCAGAGGCCTCCATATTCCTCACAAAGGCTTTGGACTCCCTCACTGGAAGACTTCGAACCAGATCTTATGGTGTTGCTCGGACCTACGTCGGCCTTGAATCCCAAAAAAACCTCTTTTGATCTCTCGATTCGTAGTCGTTCGGTTTCTCTAAAGTCAAACTCCATAAAAGGCCAATATCTCTTGATGAAGCCCTTATCGACTTTCCCTAAACCCAAATATCATGTACCTTATTTTTTTATTATTTCAAAAAATAATTTTCATATTAAAAATCACTTTCTGTTAATATTTATTATTATTTATAAAATATTATTAATAATTAATATAAATATATAAATATATATGTAATAATTTTAATTCATAAATGTAAATTAAATTTATATGAATAATAAGATAAAAAAATTAAACTTTTGTTAAGATTCATTATTTGAAAATTATATATATTTTAGTTAAATAAAATGATAAACATAATTTATCATTATAAAAAATCACATTACATTGAAAGATAATAATAAGTTTGTTTTTAAACAAAAGGTATTTATTTTAATTATTATTTTTAATATTATTTTTTTTATTATTATTATTTTACCTTTAATTCAAAATTTTATTTATGATAAATATATTTATATAATTTAGATTAATTCAAAACTTTTTAAAAAAATTATAATAATATATTACTTTTAATATTACCTTTAAAAAAATTTATTTATTAAAGAAATATATTTAAAAAAATTATTTCATGATACTATATTTCATAGAATTATAATTAATTTATATTATTTTAATATGTCATCATGTATTAAAAAGTGACATTTTGAAAAATAATACCAATCAATGTAACAAAATTTCATTTTGAATAAATGAAATCACATAGTTTAACAAAACAATTTGAAAACATTATTTATTTAAAATATAATTTGTTGATTAATTACATAATATTTTTGGGATGTTACATTTTCCACACCCTTAAATGAAGTGTGTCCCCACAGTTCATTCATTGTACTTGAGAAAATTTTAAATTTCCACATTTAGAATTAAATAATTTTTAAGGGGACTTAACTATCTAAAGAAACTACTATCGTGTAAATTTTTTTAATCAAAATAAAACATCAAATCTTAAAAGTTTCCTAGACTATTCCTCTAATACCAATTATAACTCCCCAAACCCATGCCTCTAGATTCGGTGCTTTAAACTTGTTATGTAGTTTTTTATAAAAGATAACTAAAAAATACATAGTGCTTGTTTGATAGAGGACCTTTACTAGTCTATGTTATAGAAACATAGACTACATATTGCAGTTATCATAGCTTATCAAAAATATGTGGATATCACTTCTGGATCTTAATACCACCATTTCAAAAAACCACAAAATTAATGAATAGAAACAGAATGACATGAGAGGAAAATCTAGAAATATGAAGAATCGACATCTCAAAATGAATCTAGAGTGACCTTAGAATATAAAAAACTAAATGAGACTTAATTTTAGATCTGAAAAATATGAGATAGGAGGACGTCAACATTAGAGAATAATAAAAATGAAAGAAGATGATGATTATATATTTAATAAACCAAAAAACAAATCTACAAATGAGATCTAGATAATAGAAACATAATAGACCTGCTTTGAATAACTCAAACCACATATCAAAGTTCAAACCCTTGAAGTGAATCAAATTTGGTCAGTGATGTTTGTCAGAGGCCTCCATTTCACTAATGAAGGCTTTAGACTCCCTCGCTGATAGACATTGAAATGATATCCCAAGGCCTTGCTCGGACTTGTGTCGGCCTCAACTCTCAAATAAGAACTCTATTCTGATCTCTCGATTTTCAGTCACTCGGTTTCTCTATGGAAGAACTCCCATAAAGGCTACCATCTCTCGAGGAAGCCCTCATCGACTCTCCCTAAACCCAAATCTTCCGTAACCTGTTTTTTTTATTATTTCAAAACATGATTTTCTAATTAAAAATTATTTATCATTAATCTTTATTATTATTTTAAAAATCTTATTAATAATTCATATATATATATAATACTTTTAATTCATAAATGTAAATTAAATTTATATGAATCATAAGTTAAAAAAATAAAACCTTTATTATTATTCATTCTTTAAAAATAATATATATTTTAGTAAAATAAAATGATAAACATAATTTATCATTACAAAACAAATTCATATTACATTTAAATTAATAATAAGTTTTAAAAAAAATGTATTTATTTTAATTATTATTATTATTATTATTATTATTTTACATTTATTTCAAAATTTTATTTATGATAAAAATGTATAATTTAGATTAATTCAAAACTTTATAGAATAAAATTTAAAATAATATTTTAACTTTAATATTATGAGTAATTATTATTATTTATTAATAAAATATATTAGAAAATATTATTTCATGATACCATATTTCATAAATGTATAACCTACATCCAGACAACATCGCAGGCCTAAATGGGTTTTCAGGTTCCTTATTCCGAGCCTCTTGGAGTGCAGTTAAGGACGAAGTTATGCTCACTATAAATGATTTATTCCATGATAGAACCCTTCCTCATACCACTAGTGCCACTACCATGATTCTTATTCCCAAGGTTAAGGATCCATCCCTCCTCTAGCATTACCATTCTATGAGCATGTGAAACTTCACATATAAGATCCTTTCCTATATCCCCAACAATAGACTTAGCACTCCTCTACCTCAAAGTATCTCTCTTGAACAACATGTATTTTTTAAAAAAAGATTCATCTAAGGGGTTATCCCATTGTCTGAGGATATCATCAATGGAATTAATACTAGAGTCATTTATTCAAATAGGGTAGTTAAGTTAGAAATGTATAAGCCCTATGATAGGGAGGAGTGATATTTTATCATCAAGCTATTAACAGGTATGGGTTTGTCTTCTTGGATTGTTGACCTTCTCTTTTGGTGTGTCAATTACTTGTGGATGTTTGTTCGCTTTATGGGTAGGAACTATGGGTTTTTTAAGTTAGTTTGTGGGATAAGGCAGGGGATCCTTTTTCTCTGATTCTCTTTGTTCACTCTCAATATGTCATCATTTGTCTCATCAATAAGGCTATTACACAGGGATTCATTAGGCCTTATCGGTGCAGCTTCATTCCATGTAACATCTCCCATTTGATTTTTTCATATTTTTCTATTATATTTATAAATGAATCCACATGGTCTATTAGTGGGTTTAATAAAATCCTAGAAGAATATTTCCAATGGAGATGAAAGGTTTTTAATTATAATAATAGAAACTTATATGTCCCAAAGCATTTCAAGGACAGGAGGGTGGCTTCTTTGAGTGGAATGCTTGGTAAGCAACATGGTTCCTTTCCTATGGAGTATCTTGGAGCCTCGTTTTCCCCTGGTGGGATGTGAATCATTCACCTAGACCACATCATTGGGAAGATTATTGGAAGAATACTTAACTGGAAGAATCTATTTCTATCATTTTTTGGTAGAATCACATTGGAAAACAGTGTCTTAACCTCAATTCCATGTCATTCGCTCTTAACCCCCAAGGTTCCGAAGGGGGTTATTTCTAATCCATACTCTATTCCTTGCCCATTTAAATAGGATGTGCATGAGTATGGGGAGGAAATAGTGGGTGTCATGTAATAGGCTTGAAATTTCAGTTCATGAGGGCGACATTGGCATCTAGACCATTTATGACATGTTGCATGGCATGCGGGCAAAGTTAACTTGAGAGGTTAATTAGGCACACATTATATGGGGTAGTTTTAAGGACACTAAGATTATCAGAGGGGGTATCGATCAATTCCACATCAGACATCGCTACATTCAGTTTTTCCCACTCACATTCAAGACCTAAAACCTCATACCATATGGATCGTGGGGGCTGGCGACATTTCCTTTTGGAACCATAATAGGTTGGTGCTACTCATGGTTTCCCTAGCTACCCAGTCACCCAAATCACCTTTAATTAGGGGATTATGTATCTATATTTTATCATTATTGTTATGGAAAGTAATAAATGTATGGCCTTTGATATGATTGACCTCTCAAATAACCTGGAGATATGTGTCTTTACTGCATCGTCTTCAAGTACCTTCTCTTCTAAGGATTACGGGAGGGTGTATACTAGTGTGGCCCTACAATAATCCTAGGGATTGGCCTTATGGACTAAATAAGTCCCTATAAAAATAAAATTTCTCCTTTATAAAATCAAGAACAAGTAAATAACTATATACTAGAACGTGAAACACTCAGGTATTAGCCTGGCCTCACACTGCTTCTGTTTCAGGGTCTCTAGGTATGAGAGCTGGACACACCTATTCTTTAATAGTGACTGGGTGTGATAGGTGTGGCTGGCCTTCAGATAAATCATGGTGTTTTCTATAGATTCTTTAGGGACATTCCCTTTCTCAATCATTGGTTTCATGGTGCTGGGAATGGTGGCCCAAAGAGTAATTCATGTTCCATTATTCTTGCCTCGGGGTGCTAATGAATTTGGATGGCTTGGAATAAATCTAAATATGAGGGTATTCAATGCACTAACAGGTCCTTGGTGGTTATGACCAAGTTTCTTCTCCTTGATATAGTTCTCTCATGTAGTAAATGGAGTGAGGTCCCCTCTCTCAAACCTCTTGAGACGGTCTCTCTTAATCATCAATCTAAAACCCTCAACCATTGGGTTAGAAGGTTTCCTCATCTGATTGTGTTGAAGCTCGACCTTGATGGATCATGTTATATAAATGACATGAACGGTGGGGGTGTGGTATGGGATCTGAATGGGTGCATCATCATTTCATTTTTCACCCACTTTGGAAGAGGTAACACCCTCTTGGATGAGGCTATGGAAATTCTTACGGGTCTACAGTTTTGCAAGCATCAGAGTATTAATATTATTTCCATCAAGAATAGCTCTCTCATCATTCATAACGCTATGCATGGTAAGTGTAATATCCCTTGGTCTTCAATTTATTTAAAAATAAAGTGTAGGAATCTCACCAGTGATGGCACATTCTTTTTTCACACTTGGAGGGAGGGAAATAAGGTTGTTGATCATCTTGCCTCTATGGCGGTACAAGATCTAAGAAATTTTCTTCCCACGGATGCGCATTATTTCTCAATTGAATGGAATAACTTGATTAGAGGGGATTATCTAGGTCTCCATCAATTTAGGCCTACATAGTTTTCCCTTTCATGTACACTTGCCTTTCTTAATTTTCTAGCCTTATTGTTTTGTACTATTCTTTTTTGAATAAATAAAAAGATGATGATGATCATGTATTTAAAAAGTGAAATTTCGAAAAATAATACCAATCAAAGGAACAAAATATTATTTTTATTAAATGAAATCATATAGTTTAGTAAAAATATTTCAAATAATTATTTATTTAAAATATAATTTTTAGATTAGTTACTTAATATTTCTAGGATGTTACAAATTGAGTCTTTTAGTATGTTGAGTTCTCTTGGTTCTTTTCTATATCTCACCATGTGGAAGACTATCTTGGACAACTTTTCTAGTTATACCTAGTTTATGTAATGATTGATTAGTTCATGGATATTTTCTCACATTCTTCTCTTATGGTGTATCCATGGTTCGTTTTCCTTATGGTTACCAGCTTTTCACATAAACCTATTTCCCTTCTTAGCCAATCGCTTTTGGTTATAAGGTATGTTTTTGGAAGATAACCTCTTATCTTCTATATATTATTTTCTAGTTTCAATGACATCCATGATATTTACATAGAGATTTTAATTTTGGGATTTAGGGATTTGTCCTTGTGGGCTATAAAAGTTTGGTTTTATCATGTTATTGGGTCATCTTATAAAACTAACTTATTGAGAAATTATTTGTGACATAAAGTATAACATCCACCCTATTGTTCCCTCATTTCCCCTACAGTTCAAATCTAATGATCATATAATGTGTTTATGTATTTAATTTATTGTTAATATTATTGATTATAGAATATATAGTTAATTTTTATTTGATTATTAGGGTAAATGTTTTTGGGATAGTTTTCATTTTTTGAATTATTTTATTTTAATGCATTTATAAATTATGTTTTCATTTATATTTTCATAATTTTTTTTAATATGATATAGAGTAATCATTCTTTTATTATTTAATATGTATTTTAATATATGTTATAAGATATATTTATATCATAAACTATGAAATTATGATATCAATTAATTTTAATTATATTGTATTTGATGATTTATTCTCAATCAATTTTTAAAAAAGATTATATGTTATTCATAGTTATCTTATATTTTTAATATGATTTATCTTGCTAATGGATGTCAAATTTTCAAAATATATATTTATTAAAAAGGTAGTAATGGATAAAAGTTGGATTATTTTAACCTAGAATACACCTTAATATATTATGGGGTTAGAGTAATTTTAAGATTTTGAAATTTCATATAAATCTATAGATAGAAGAATAAAATTCCCAGGTTTTGACTGTAATTTCAGATGATGGTTGAAAAGATGTAAAGTCTATGAGAACCTGATATTGAAATAATTTTAAACTAGATATCTGAGATAAATTTGGAATATGGAATTGAACAATGTAGAAATCTCAACATGTGACCATCAATATAATAAACAACATGCTTCCCCAATAGTGGATAAAGAAATTCAGAACTTGATTAATGATGTTTTCAGTGCTATGGCACAAAATGATGAATATTTTAACATATCAATGGGGTATCTTTCAAATTTTATAAATATTTAAACAATATATAATCTATGTAATCAATCAAATGATTTTTATAGATTAATGGATAATAAAAATTAAGAGTATAATGAAGAATGTAACATATATACAAAATTGTAATTTCTAAAAATGTTGTGCTATATCTAGTGCTTATATAGAATTACAGATAAAGAAATTTTGGTGATATTGGAGAGGTTGGATGATGAATTTTTTTAATCTAAAATTAATAATTCATTTTATGATATAAATAATGTTGTTTACAAGATCAGTCTCAATTATACAAAGATACATGATTGTCCCAATGACTGCATGTTGTGTCATGGGGAAGATTCAAATAGAGAATACTGTAAAGGATTTCAAAATTTTTGATCTAAATTGGTGAATCATTATTGAATTTTTAATGAAAGTATAATTAAGAATAAAATAAAAAAACTATTGTGATTATATTACATTTATTTATATTAAACTAATGAATGTAATGATTTTTCATGTATACTAAAAAGATAGAGAAAATGATGTGGTGTGCCATGGGAACAGCAATGATTAGTTTATAAAATGTTGAAGAGATTCAAAAGAATGGAATTCCTTAGATTATTTATATCCAAGTTTCTATTAAAATCCTAGGATTGGGTGTTTGGGATTGGATACTAATTTATTTAAACCATTTTACACTCTAAGTATAACTTATAGCATATGGATAGTTATTTTGATCCCTAATAATCAACCTCTATGCATGTCTATGAAATAAACATATTTCACTGTTTTTAGGATCATTCTATGAAATAAAATGCATAAGTATGACATTGATATATACCTTGTTCCTCTTAATATAATAATTGAAGGAGTTACGGGGTAATGGTGTAGATACATATGAGTCATTGTCAACTAACATGTTCAAAATGTGTGATTCTTTAATGTGGTAGGTTAGTGATTCCCCTATATTAGAAAATATTTTTTGTTTTCACACTCACACTTTATAGGAATTTATAATTTATAACATATAATTTGATCATAAAAGGATATCATATAGTATAAAGTGGTGTTTGATGTGTCATCATCTATTCTTATAAGCATATCATATATATTATTTTCACAAGTCACAATTCGATGGATGAAATGATTTGAGGCTACCGTCATAATTTTTATCTGGTTTAGAAATCATGTAATAATTATCAACTATTGATACATAATTTGGGGAATATTATTAGTTGGAAATTTGTGAGAAAATAGTTCAAATATCATCAAATTCATTTGCTACATAATAACAGAAAAAAATTGTCTGTTCGAACTACCAAATTGGGAATTTCAATTGTTTCTCCATACACTTGAAGTTGTCCACATTGAAAAAATTTATCTGAAAATTTAGTTTTAAAAATATTATCTGAACATGGAAAACCAAAATATCCTCTTCACGCTTATAAAGACTTAAAATAATTGAATACAAAGTGGTATCTCTATGATAATGATAATAGAAAGTAACATGAAATAATTCTTGAATTGAAAAATCATCAAAATGATTTTTACCTTTTATGACTGAGAACTGTTAAAGTACCTAATATATATTCAAGTAATACTTCAAGATATGTTGACTTAAATCATCATATGTTACACGGACTTAAAAATTCACCACTATCATATTTTTAGAGAGACATCTCTTCCTTTGGCATTACAAAAATAATAACTTGATAAAATAAGAATAGTTTTAATTGAGTTTTTCAGATTTTTTAGATAGATTTTTGAGAAAAATTTAAACCCCCTTGCACATAAAAAACTTAGACAAATAATTTTAAGGAAACTTTTAAATTTTGACATGATATTTCTTCTATAGTTTTTAACTATTATGGTTCATCTAACTATAAAATTGAGTGAGGAATTTAAATTTGGAGGTCCTATACAATATTAATGGATATATCCCATATAGAGGTATTTTAATCTCACTTATTTATCATTATGACATTAAAATTTTAAAATCCATTACATATATGGTTTATTCTATTATGTTCCTTCTTTTTAATTATTTATCTAGGTCATATGAAGTCTTTTATGAGAAATAAAGCTCGACCATAAGTCTATATTACTGAAGTTTATATAGTAAAAGAGTATCTCGCATTTTGTTCAAGGCATTTTGATAACAACAAAACATGATTCAATTTAGTTGGATGTGTTGATGAAAATGAAAATAAATTATAATCCTATAGTAATAATAAAATATTCTATCATTAGGTCATCAAGTTTAGAAAATATCTTTAGTTTCAAGGATACAAATAGAGTACATATAAACATATAGATATGTGTTATTAAATGAAGATATTACATATCATTTCATTCAAGAATTGACTATAAAAATAGAGTTCCAAGTTCATATTCCAAAATTAAATGATAAATAAATAATAAAATCCAATAAAAAATACATTATTTATTGGTTTTTATGAAATGTAAGATCATAATAAATTAAATATTCATAATATATTGATATAGTTATATTATATAACTAATAATATTTTATATTTTTTTATTTAGATCATGATTATTGATAATTGAGCTTTATTTTTAGATGATTTCAAATATTTCGCTTGAGGACCTTTAAAGAAGTATAAAAGACAGGATGATTATAATATTAATGGATTCAAGTTTAATATAGTTTTTAATAAGTACGGTTTGAAAAAATAAAATACTGGCATCTTCAAAAAATTCATAGAGTTTGAATACAATAGAAATTTGATTGACATTATTGAATTAAGTTAGCATGGAAAAGTGTCTGTTGTGTTATTAAAATGAAAGTGGGTCAATATTTACAGAAGAATAAGGAAATATTAATTATAATTTAATTATGTCAACTTATCTTGATTGAAAAATACTAGTGATCATGAAAAATATACCCTATATATTTTTTACTTATAAGATAAAATGGACTATTATATGGATGGAAGAGTAAATAGTGCGTGGAGTGTTGCAATACATTTCAAGATAAGAGAATTTTATGGTATGCATGATGAATTTGGAAAACAAATTATGATAGTAAACCCCTTCAGAAATAAGAGAATAGTCTATTTGTCTATGATGATATTAAAACATTCATTCTTGAAAGGGAGGGTGGTGACAATGAAATCATGTTAATGGTGTTGGATGAAAATAATATAGTCAATAATGAGTTAATTGATTGTATTCTCATTACTCCATTAATTTATATATTATTTATTTATTTAGAGTACATGAATTCAATCAATCAATGTAAAAAAATCTTTAAAACAACTTGTTTTATATCATATATTAAATTTTAACATATGTTATATACTTTTTAGATATATGGATATCAAAAACCAAAAGATTTTATGATACAATCAGGTATTCATTAACTCATATATCATTATACCCATCTAATAAACTCCCACCTTTATTAGTTATACTCCTTACTTTTGGTATGGACCCTTTATACCATTTTATGCCATATGATATACTCTTATATTCATCAGGTATGATCTTTAATTTCAATGCATCACATTCTTATTCAAGGATGTTAGGGGAATAAGATGGAGTATGTGAGGAGAGGTCATATATAGAGAATATGGTTTTTGGTTACCATCACAGTGTTATTGAAGGGTGGCCACGATTGGTATGTAATGTTTTATGTGAAAAAATATTATTACATATGTATAATAATTGTTGAATGTATTTATTGAATGGATTCAGATACTAATATGATATAAATGAACCGAGGTAAATACCCCAACCCTAGTATCTTAGATTTAGTGGTTACATAATTACATTGGCATAAGACAAAATAAATCATATTCAAAAGGACCGAAGAGTTTAGTAGTATTTGTAAACTATATACATATTTTAAATTCACATTACAATTGAAAGCATAAAATATGAAAAATGCTTAATTTGAGAATATCATATTCCCCATTAGAATTTCCCTATATGTCAATCATGAAACACTTCATGTAATCTTTGGGAAAATAAAACATAAGGGGTGAGATCAAATGCTTGGTAAGGGTATGCACACAGTGGAATCTATCATGAATAAATATGCATAATTAATATAAAAAAGTAGATAACTGAAACACCTTTCATTTAATCAATTACTAGAGCATAATATTTCAATAATAAATTATGATCAAACAATTCTATATAAATAATCACATGAGATTGAAAATTAACCAAGAATATTAAAACTAATCAAATAATCACTTGGAATATCAATAACAAATATCTTAATAAGGTAATACATAATTTAGTACATCAAAACCATTACTCCAAGGCATTATTCCAAGTCATCTTTCATCAATGGGTAATTCCTTAGAAAAACCCCAATCTCGATCATCTCATGATACCTACTAATGTATTTAGGGTCTATAGGGGGCCTCACCAATCACTTATTAAATCCAATGCATTATTTATATAAAATGGGTGAAAAATAATCAACATAAACATTCATATTTAACAACTAGAATATGAAATTGTATTAATTACCCCGATTATTAAACATAATCAATAACTATCTTGAGTAATATAGTGAATGGTAATAAAATAGTACAACCCCAGTCAAACTGGCCATAAATCATCCAAAGAAATAATAAAGATGGTGTCATTAAAACATAGCCCCAGTGGAACATAAGCATAATTAGGGTTTTTTCATTGATGAATAGAAAAACCATGAAAATATTATCCCAAAAATTATAAAGGAACATAACCATTACACATTGAAACTAACCTTATAAAAGTAAAGTAAACAATAAAATTTGAATATAATTTTGTTTTAAAATAACATTTAAAAATTGTAAAATAAGTTTTAAAACATTGAGTGGTCATGATGGTGTGAAATTTCATACATTTCATAAAAGTTAAAAAATCCTTTCTCATTTTCGATAAATTTCATGCATTCCTTTTTTGGAAAATGATATGAATATTCAATTAAAAAAATATGTAAAAATAGTAAAACATGGCTAAAAATATCATTAATAAATAATTTTAAAAATTTTAAAAATATAATTTTTAGAAAACATGGTTTTAGAATAAAAAAATTATTTTCCACCGAAGAGATAAATAAAGTAGGATTTTATTAAAAAAACAATCAATTTAATTAAAAAAGAGAGTAAAAATAGTGTTATTGCTTGAAAAAATTCATGAATAACTAGAAGATAAGAAAAGTACTGAGTTTCTTGAGAGATGTATTATAATATTTTATCATTGGAATCATAAAAAACAATCCTCATAAACAATGAGATTGCACCACAAAACTATTACCACTCTGGTTACATTGAATCATAAGCCCCATAAAAGGAATAAAATCAAATTAAAGTTTAAATACCTTAAAGTTAAACATATTAATGATATAACATATCAAAGAGAAATTTTATACAGAATATAAAGGAATGAGTTATGAATATGCAGTATGTATCACGGATGTAAAAGGGAGATAACAAACTCGTACCACAGGTTCCACTTCTTTTATATGTGTTTAAACCTTATATATAATAAATATAGGTATATTATGAATATATTAATAAAAAATAATCATATATATTATATTATATATGATCTACTTATGGTCTTTTATCACTATTTCATTAATAATTCTTTGCTAAAATAACTATTTAGGGTAATAACAAGTTTGTTTTTCATTTATGTTTTGATTTGGTATTTTCAGTCCTTTTACATGGATCATGGTTCCATCATATATCTAATTTTAAACATGATAAAAATTTCATATATATTAATTATATATGTATTTAAATTAATCTATAAAATTTAGAGATAGAAATTAGATTACACCGTTCATGAAGACGGTAGGTCATACGTACACATTAGAATTGTTTCTATTTTTCTCGACAGAAAGAATGAACTTAAAATAAATATTAATTCACATTTTCATAATAAATATTCTTTTATATATATCATTTATATTAATTAAACCCATCCTTATTATCATCCATGTAAAAACAAAATGAAAACATTTCACATCATTGCGTCGCGGCGGTAGTCCACACGTATGCACGAGAAACACTATTGTTTTCCAACATATTTAAAAGGTAATAAGTTATAAATGATATTATAATTATATAAATTTGTTTAGGTCATAAATGTCACATGTATTAATTAATTTTAACTATACTACCTTGAATGTAAATCATAGTTTGTGAGGCGGCGGTCTGCCGTACACACAATCAGCATTATCGTATCCCTCGTGGAATGAAAAGTAATAAGGTATATGAGATATTATAATTCCAGAAATATAATAACTTCATAAATATAATATAAATAATTTCAATCTATCATTATATCCATACATTAATAGTGTTTATGGAAAATTAATTGCATTGACTCGCAAGGCGGTAGTGTGTCGTACACACGATCGACAGTTTGGTTTCCCATTTGATGGATGTGGAGATGGATTTCAGCTATTAAATTAACATAATATCATCCCATTATATAGGTGATACCTTTTTATTATATTATAAAATATTAATATTATTTAAATGATGTGAAATAGGAAATAAAACAAATATTCACGTTTAATAATTTTACCTCTTCTTCAGAAAGCCTCTTCAGGATTATAACTAAAGCTTTATTATGAGGGTTTCATAGTAAATATCATTCATCAAGTATGGGGGATGGAATAATTAATGGATTTGGGTAGGAATTATCTCAACCAAAGATCTATAGATGTGTGAATACAGGAGGATAGTGGTGAACTTTTATAAGTGGGGGAGAGGACACGTATGGAATTTTTGAAAAGATAATGTGATACCCACATTTTTCTCATTAAAAAAGCCTCTAAAGTTGCTCATTATCATTCCTTAGAGGTAATAAGGTATAAATATGAATATATAATTACATTTTTGATAAGTTTTTGGTCTTTTTTATCCATTATATTCTTATTTTAACCCTCGGTAAACCTATTTTTACGTTAACCATGGTAATTAGTTTTTATAGGTTTTACTATTCATTATGAAAAAAAATTAATTTGAACATATTAGATAATATTAATTATTATAAATCCAAATTTGGAATACATTTTTTTAAATTTATTTCACAAACGTATCATGAATAAATTTAAAATAAAAACCCCCAGACGCAATGAAAAAATGGGTTTTCCAAAGAAAACATTCAAATGTTTAAAAGTTTTTATATCAGAATTCAATATGATATTGATTAAATATTTAGTTAAATTTTAATAAAATTTAACTAATTTTACTTTAAAACCAATTTAAAATATAATTTAAACTTTTAAATAATTTAAATGAAAAGGCAATTTTTAATAAAAATCAGCATTTTTACTATTCATCGAAAAATTAATCATTCCATAAAATTCTAAAAAAATCACAAAAAGGTAATTTTTACTTGTATATTTAAAAAATGAAATTTATTTTTTCAAAAAAAAATTCTAAAATTGGTAAAAATTAATTTTAAATTATGTGTGCAAAGCACAACTAAATTTTCTTTTAAAAAATCTACTTTTTCAGAAAACATTTCTTTTTGTTTCAAATAATTATTATTTTATTTATAATAAATATATAACCATTTAATTTATTTTATACAAGTGTAAAACATAATTTTTTTATAATTTATTTAGTCTTATTCATACTCATCAACTTAATAGCTTGGTTATAATGGTCATGTTTAAATAATTATAATATTTTAATAGAGTATTTTGTTTTTTTCAGACCCGTTGTTTCGAGCATTTCATTCTATCAAAGAGATTGAATTTATTTAAAAATAAATATATAATAAAATTTCTAGATTTTATATTTCATTCTAATATTGATGTTGTGTTTCATTCATGCTAACAAACATTACATTCCTCTTTTAAAATCTCAAGGTGGTAATTTTTACCCCGTCAAATAAATTACATCCTCAAAATTTAATATTGATCCTAGAAATTAAGGGTCTGAACTTTTTAAATACCATTTTTGGAAACCCAAATCATAAAAATAGTTTAATAAAATATTATATTAATAATATATAAAGGTAAGTAAAAAATTTTCATCTAGAATAACACATTACTTGGTTTCCATGTAACAGAACATTGGTGGGAAGTCGTGATATGGACATAGAAAAGAGCATAAATAATTATAAAAAGTGATAAAGATAATTGATAAAATGAAATTAAATGGTCAATAGAAATAAAAGGACCTAAAAACTAAAAATATATTAGGATTTAAAAGAAAATTGATTCATCATATATCAAGTTAATATGATAAATTATTATTTCAAGATCATTTTCCTAGAGTTAAGGAATTATTTTACTATCTAAGAATATAATGAGATAAACATATTTGATATATTTCTATTTCATATGAAAAATATCAAAATTTGGTTGTGCTTTGATAAATTTTCATTTTATCTCTCAATTGGAAAAATGAATATCTAAAAAAGAATTTTTTTATAACATAAGCACTAAAATTAACTCTTAATGGTTTGTAAGATACATAAATGAATAATAAGTAATTCCTTGTATCTCAATATATTTTCCCAAACAAAAATGGTTAGAATAAGTTCTCCAATACTATACATTAATCTATAAACCTCAATAGTAACACCATTGGATGAATATAAATATTTATCCATGAAATTATTTAAGTAAAAACAATGAAAAATTTACCAGAACATCTCGAAGGAAAATGGCAAACACAAGACCCTTGTCAACCTTTAGTTGTGGTTTCAAGCCACATTTCCTTACTGTATGTGATAGATTTTCACTCAACATGTGAATTTTCCTTTTTCTAAAACACTCTTAATAAAATTAATATAATTTTTCCAAATATTAATAACCTAGAATTACCTCAACATCAAAGCCAAGATAAACCTTAAAGGTTACCAATACCATCATAAAAAAATGTTTATCATTATTATCCCAACATTGGGCACATATTAATGGTCACCCTCCCTCAATCATGTGTTTTCTAAAAAATTCAACTCTCCAAAATTATAGAAAACTCTCGGTTCCTTTGAGAAAGTACGAGTGTGTTTCTTTTATTATTATCACATAGGGGGAATACTTATTTCCTTTATACCCTTTATTAATCATTTTTTGTATCATCCTCTTCTTTGATTACATCCCTAAAAATCCATAAGACATTGATAATCATTTCTATATCTTTATACCACATGATACTATGTCCTCATATGAGGAGAAATTTTGGGATACTAGCTCCCTTTGAATAATTGGAATGATCCCTTTAAAGAAGTAGTAAATATTGATCATTGGATTATATACAGAGCCCATAACATGATTTTATAACCTTTTAAAGTTGGATTCATAGATAGAAACATTTTCAACTTCCTTTTTCCTTAGACTCATAAATTGTCTCTCAATATCTTCTCATTTCTCATGAGGAAAATAATTTTCCAAGAAGTTTTCCTTAAAATCCTTCCTTTCCATTTTTTCTATTTCTTTTTCATCATTAGTTTTTTGAATAAATAGCCATAATTGATATGGAACTCCAAAGATATGATAAACTAACATGAAAAATTTCACTATTTCATTACTTCTCCAAGTGAGAAATATCATCTCTAAAGAACTTATAAATTGATTAGTTTTGAATGGATTTCTATTTCCATTGAATGATAGAGTATTTTGAACAAAAAAGTTGCTTATCATTGCTACATTATGTGGTGGATCAATAGGAAACTCTATTTAGGTAATGGTATTTCTTATCAACTGAGTTAATTTCCCACAATATTTTTATAATTTGGTTATTTCCAGCAGTAGCTCCAACTCCAGGTACATCATCTTTCCTTGGAGGTAAATCCCTAAATGGGGTATGTGAATCCATATGGTTTCCATTCCATCCACTAAGAACCGTTACTAAATAATGGAATACACCATATGGGGTATGTGAATTATTATAGTTTCCATTACCTACACTAAGAACCATTTCTAAATAATAGCATTCACTAGATTAGATCATAATATTTTGAAACATAACATATCCTCACAAAATTAATGAAAAAAATAATATAAATTGAAAAAAAAATTACTTTGTTAATATCATAGTCATAAACACAGTTTCTTTGGTGAAATTTTCAAATTATAATTTTTTTTAGATACTTAAAAATAGTTTGTAAATAAAATTTGAATTATCTAAATCAAATACCATAGAAGTTTCAAATCAGGTGCATAGTAAATTCAGCTGTTCTGTACTAGGTAATTCTCGAGCCAAACTTGACTCACCTTTTTGGATTTATTAACCCTATGTAAATATGTTTCTAAACCATGTCTACATATAGTATCTAGATAGAGATGTATTACTATGTAAACCACAGAATCGCTTACTCACTGAAACATTAGGTTGTTCTTTTATACTAATCCTTAAAGTCAATATAAGGCTTGTGTTCTCTAATCTATGTTTTCCTAAATCAATTTTTGGAGGATTCTACTAAAATTACTATCATAACAACATAAAATACCCCAAACCTAGTAGCCTATAGTTGGTTGTTACATTATTATATTAGCATAAGATACAAGGAATCACATCTTGATGGACCTAATAGTTTAGTAGTCTTGGTAAATTAGATACATACTTAAAATTCACATCACAATTGAAAACATAAAATACACAAACCTTTTCCTTTGATAATGTCATATTTCCCCTTATCATATCCTTTCATATAAATCATAAAACACTTATTAGTATCCTATGGGAAATAAAACATAAGATAGGGGTGAGCTCAAATGCTCAGTAAGTGCATCGTATAATAGAATCTATTATGAATAAATAAGCATAATCAATGTGGTATGATAAATAAGTAAAATGTGTGTCATTAAATCAATTAATTGATAATAATATAGTAGGAAAGAATGCTGATCAAATAATTCCATGTAAATAATCACATGAGATGAAAACATAAACATAGATATTCTAACTAGTCAAATAATCACATGGAATATTAATAACTAATGTCATAATGAGTGAATTCAAAATTTCAGACATCATTACCATACTTTCAGGGCCTCATACCAAGACATTTAACATAAATGGGTAAGGAATCAGCCAACAACCCAGCCTAATTTGTCTTATGAAACCTACCAATGCATCGAGGGCCTATAGAGGACCCCACTAATTAATTAAAAGGTCAAATTAATTCTGATTATGAAAGGGGTGAAATGTAATCAATATAAACATTCATATTGAACAACTAGAATACAAAATGTTAACACTTACCCAATCAATAAATATAATCACAAACCTTAGAGAGTAATATGGAGAATGGTAATAAAATATTATATCCCTAACAAAACTTATCATAAACCATCTATATAAATAAAAATGATGGTTTCATTACAAAATACCACTAGGGGAACATAAGTAAAATAATTTTTCTTGTCATTGATGAATAGAAATAAAAGGAAAATATCTTTTAAATCATTCTAGAGGAAAATAACCTTTTCAATTTGAAAATAACATTTTAAAACAAAGTTTACAAAAAAAATTAAAAATAATTTTCATTGAAAATAACATTGTAAACTTATAATATAATATTGAAGACATTTATTATTCATGATAAAGGAAAATTCAATAAATTCCATATATGTTAAAAAAATATTTATTTCACATTTTCGGTAAAAACCAAGCAGGCCTTCTCTGGAAATTGAAATGAATATTTCTTTCAAAGAATTATGTAAAAAACAAAATGGGTAAAATTTATATAATAAATAGTTTGGATAATGTTAAAAATATTAAATATATTTATAAATCATGATTTTGGAAGAAAAAAGTATTTTCAACCGAAGAGATAAATAAAGTTTGATTTTCTTGAAAACATTTTCTTCATAAGTTTAATGAAAAAAATGATAAAAAAATAGAAATATTACTTGAAAAGTTTCATGAATAACCATATTACAATAATATTCATGATTTTATTGAGAGGTGAACAATAATATTTTATCATTGGAATCATAAATATAAACAATCCTAATAAACAATGAGATTGTATCATAAAACCATTACCTCTATGGTAACATTGAATCATATCCCCATGAAAAGGATTAAATAAAATTAAAATTTCAATACCATGAATATAAATATATTCCGTTTAAAACATATCAAAGTGTTAGTATATACACCACAAAAAGGAATAATAGGTGAATATGGCGTATGTCTCAGAGAAGTAAAAGTGTGACGAGAAACCCGTACCTCAACTTAGAATTCCTTTGTATGTGACTGAACCATCTATATTATAAATATATTTTTATTATATATATATATTAAATAGCCATACTCATATATATCATACCATATATGGTCTACTTATGGTATTTTATCTCCAATTCATTAACAATTCTTTGTTAAAATAATTGTTTCGGTGAATAATAACTTTGTTTTTCATGTATATTTTAATTTTATAATTTCATTCATTTTACTTTGATCATGGTTCAATCATATAAATAATTGTAACCATGATAAAAATGTTATATATACTTATTATATTTTCATTTATAGTAATCTATAAAATTTAGATTTTGAAAATTGATTGCACTGGTCATGGAGACGGAAGGTCAGACGTATGCATGAACATTGTTTAAAATTTTCTCAATTGATGGAATGAAAGGAAAATAAATATTAATTAAAATTTAAAGAATAATTATTATTTTATAAATACAATTTATATTAAATAAATTCATACTTATTACCTTTCATCTAAAAATAAAATTAAAAATATTTTACATCACTACGTGGAGGCGGTAGTCCACATATATATTCACAAGTGACGTTATTACTTTCCCAAGGATTTGGAAGGTAAGAATATATATGTTATATTATATTTCAATAAGTGTGTTTAGGTCATAAATATCACATTTATTTATTAATTTTAAACTTACTACCTTCCATGTAAATCGTAATTGGAAGAAAAATTACATCACTTCGTGAGGCGGTAGTCCGGCATACCCATGAGTGACATTATCATATCCCACATTAAATGAAAATTAAGAAGTTATATGTGATATCATAATAACATAAGTATAATAATTTAAAAAATTTAATTTAAAAATTTAAATCCATCATTATATTTATCTATGAAATTTGGTGATAGAAAACAAATTATATCGATTCGCGAGGCGGTAGTCCTCTGTACACACAATCAGCGGTTTCATTCCCCATTTTTTAAAAGTGCATATGGTTTTAGGTCATAAAATTAACATAATAAAATATTATTATATAGAAGATACTTTTTTATTATATTATCATAGTTGGATATTATTTTAATGAGGTAAAACAAGAAATAAAACAAATACACATATTTAAGAATTTTACCTCTTCTTCAGAGATCCTCTAGGTTTAAACCTCAAGCCTTATTATGAGGGAATACTAATAAAAAAATGAATATAATGTTTGGGTATAGAATTATGGGAGGTATTTGGATAGGCCTTTTATAAACCAAATGGTTATGTAAGTGTGAATAGGGGAGTATAGTGGTGGCCTTTTATAAGTGGGGGAGAGGACACACATGGAATTTTTAAAAAGATAAAGTGATACCCACATTTTTATCATTATAAAAGCCTAAAAAATGGTTAATTATATACAATTATACGTTATAAGGTGACAATATTTCCATAAAATATGTTTTCACAAGTTCTATGTCATTTATAACCCTTATATTCTTAGTTTAACCTCTCTGTAAACCCATTTTTACCTTAACAAAAATAATTAAGTTTTACTGTTTTTATTACTCAATATAGTCAAAAATTAATTTTAAAAAATTAGATAATATTAATTATTATGATTCCAAATATGGAATCCATTTTTCTAATTTCATTTCATATAATTGTTACAATTCATTTTAAAATTAAACCCACATATATATCCAAAAATTGGCTTTCCAAAGAAAAACATTCAAAATCTTAAATAGTTTGTACATCAGAATTCAATATGAAATTTATTCAAATGAAATTAATTATTTAGATTGTAATTTAATAGAAATAATTTTACTTTAATACCAATTTTAATTATAATTTAACCTTTTAAATAATTAATTTAAAAGGCAATTTTTAATAAAAATCAATATTTTCACTATTCATCAAAAAATTGATCTTTTAAGAAAAATATTAAAAAATAACTGAAAAATAATTTTGAAATTTATATTTAAAAAATAAATTTTATTTTTTCAAGTAAATTTACCAAAATTTTTAAAAAATAATAATGTTAAATTACGCGTGCTAGGCTCGACTAAACTGACTGTTAAAAAAATACAATTTTTTAGAAAATGTTTCTTTTTCTTTCAAATGGTACTCATTATATTTATAATAAATGGATAGACATTGAATTTATTTTATACACTTGTAAACCATAAATTTTCATGATTTAGTTAGTCTTATTCATGCCCTACAACATAATGGCTAGGTTATAATGCTTATGTTTGAAAATATAATAATTTAGTAGAATGTCACATTTTGTTCAAACCAGATGTTGCATGCATTGGAAGCTATTAAAGATATTGAATTTATTTTCAAATTAATATATCATAAAATCTATTAGATATAAAATCTCTTATAATCTTGGTGTTTTTCTTCACACGTGCTATTGAACACGATGTCCCTCTTTTAAAATCTTACAGTGTTATAATATAAATACATTATTTGTTTAGGTATTGAAATAATTTAAATTATTTTTTCTCTTTGACATGTATAGAGTACGTATATATGATCTAAGAGGCTTATATATAAAAATTAAGGGGTAGTAGGCATGTGAGTTAATGTCCCTTCCCATCATGCAACATGATTGGAGGTGCAATCTCGTTACTTGGAAGGAAAATATTTTTGATAAACATATAAAAGTAAGACAAAAGAAATATTTCTAGTTTATTTTTTTATATTCTTATCAAATGTAAGTGTAATTAATTTTTCATATGTATTTCAGAGTATGACAATACTCATTCCTCTATACATTGTACCCTTAATACGAGTGGTAGTAAATCGCTTATATTTATATTCATATGTTCATATTATAATGATAATTTTTTAAAATATATTTTTTATACACAACATGTAATTAAAACAAATTTATACTGAAAATTCCATTTAAAATTGGCATTGGATATATTGAAGCCTATCAGTTGACAAGAACATCGGGGGAATGGATCATCTGGGGGTAGTCAGTCTGACTTAGAGGGGTAGAGTTGATGTTGAGTGCCCGAGTTCTTGTATTTTATATTTATTAGAAAACTTATATGTGTTTCCTTTTTATAGAAACTAATTGAAAAAAACAAATTTGTGTATTTAAAATGTTGTGTGATATAATGTTTATAATTGTTGAATCTTTTTTATCAAACTATTGAAAGTACTTAATTATATATATTGAGGACTTATATATATATATTTATTTTAAATTACAAGTAGTATTGTAAATACCCGTAAATTTCAAGGAAATTTTTTTTCTTAAATTATTTGGGATTTTATGAGTACACAGTTTCTGATGGAACCTGATTCCGAGACCCGGTGTGCTCGGAATAATTTTCCGAAGATTAGCTCAGGTGCGTTCAGTGAAAGAATGAGCGGGGTTTTATATATTTTGAACCAGCGCTCGGAATTGAAATTTGAGGGAACCAATGAACTCGAAACGCCGGTAATTGCTTAGGGGGATGTTTACCGTAATTGCGTTTGCACGGGAGGGGAAGTTAAATTTTGTGCATTAAATAAGAAGTGAAAAAAAATTGTGGAACAATTTTTATTCTATATCTAAGTGGTTATATCCTACAAGGGAGGGTTGGGGTGGGACCCATAAGCCCGTAACTACCCATGTGAGGATAAATGTGAGGTGGGTCCCACACGAGCCACAACCCTTCACATTCCCTAAAACTCCTTAAACCTCCTCTTAATTTTGTAAACTCCTCATTACTTGTTAAACCTTTCCACCTCCTCTCCCTCTCCCTCTTAACTCTTGCCAACACACTTTAATCAATTAATTGAACTACTTCAATTAATTAATTAAGTATTTGTTTTTTAAATTTTGAATGCATGGCATGATTAAAAAAATAAGGTGAAGCCCTATTTTATTTTTGGTTGGCTTATTGTGTTGAAATTTTGGGGAGAGAGCTCTTGAGTTTGGAAGAATGTTTCATCTCCTTTGCGGAAGAAGGCCAACTCTCTGACGAAGAACATCGACTCGGCGACCTCGGATTCTCCATCCTCTTCTTCCTCCATGACAAGGGAGGAGACACCGACTTGGGATCTCGCCAATGACGACTCGCCTTATAATCTTCTCTCCGTGACAAAAGGGGAGACATCGCTTCCTCCTCGGGAGCACTCCATCGTCGCTTATAGAACCTCACCCCGTAACGTCGTCTTCCGCGATGCCCGACGTTCGACATATTTTGTTGAGGTAGGGGTTTAATTTGATAATGTTAATATTCCCATGATTGTTTCCTTATAAAACAAGAATGTGGATCAACTCATTTTCAAGTTGATCTGTGAATGTTTTTATTTGTGGGTTGGGAATAATTATTCATGGGAGAATTGTTTGGAATTAAGTTCAATCTTAATTAATTAAAATTGTGCCTTGTTTGTCGTTGAACATTATTATTGTTCAACCTTTTGTTATCCACTAATGCAGAGGGCGTGGGCCAAACAAACACGGCCCGACGACCCTCCGCATATTTCTTTTCTATGCGCAGATTGACGGGCGACGACGAAGCAGGCCACAATGGCGATTTGAAGCCTCTGTAGTGAAGTCTGGGTCCTTAGGTGACCTTAGGCGTAGACAGCAGGCAAAACAGACCACCGGAGCACATCCGGTGGTCCGCGGAAGGTGACAGCAGCGCACCACGCTAGCACGGTGGTGTCAGTGACCGGAGGCGGTGGCCGGAGCCATCCGGCCGCCAGGAGGCGGCGGTGCCCCAGAGAGCCGCCGAAGAAGATCCACTGGGGCTATGTCGCGGCGGCGACGCGGTAGATCCTACGCATCCATGGGATCTGGGACAACCCGGGGCGATACTTTGCGCCGCCGGTATCAATCAGCGGCAAGGGGTCACACCCCCCACCCGCATAACGCTCAGCTAGGTTGGCCGAGCCGCAACCAGCCACTGGGTCAGGCCGCTAGCGTGGGATCGGGCCGTGTCGGCTGGGCCATGCCACGCTATCCGGGCCGAGCCGCACTGTCTGGGTCGAGTCGTGCCCACTGGGTGGTGCCATGCCATATCGGGCCAAACCCGGACCTGAGTCAGGTCACCTGGTTCGGGCTGACCCAAGGGGTGTTGGGTCGGGTCAGACGAGGCCCAAACCCCCTATTTTCGGACCAGGTTCGTTCAAACGCCTATATCATGGGCTAAAGACCTCCGATCGATGCACCGTCAGTTGCATAGGGATCCTTGGATTGAGACAGTTGTTTTGGTATATTACACTCAAGATTTCATCAAAGTTTTGGTACGGTCGGGTTGGTTCGAACCCAAAATCAACCGGGCCCTCAGAGCGGAAACGCTTATAACTAGAGGACCGGACGTCCGATTGATGTGTCTTCGACTACGTTGGATTCCTACTGGTTAGAAAGTTATCCTTTAATAATATAAGTTATTTTTGGATGACTATAGATATCATATGGGTTATAAATGAGCGTATTTCTAACTGGGCCCCTGGAACAGAAAATCCATTATCTCTCAGACCGGGCGTCTGATTGACGCGTCGTCTGTCGCATTGAGTTCCTATTGACAAGACAAAACTTTGGGATAACCCATATCTAGACTTTGTGACAGTTTATATATCAACCCTCTTGGATCGTGGAGTGGACCCTCTCGGAATCGAGTGTGCTGTGTGCGGGAACCCTAGAGCTGGTTGCGACTTCGACGACAATGATGATTGTACTTGGATTCTACGTGGGTTCGGCAGCAAGGACGACTATACTAGGAACCTACGTGGGTTCGGCAGTGAGGAAGACTGTACTTGGATCCTATGTGGGCTCGGCAGTGAGGATGACTGTACTTGGATCCTCTGTGGTTTTGACAGCGATGACGAATGTACTGGGATCCTACTTGGGTTCGGTAGTGATGGTTACTATACTTCGATCCTATGTGGATTCGGTAGTGACGACTTCTGTACTTAGATCCTATGTGGGTTCATAAGAGTAGATGACTCAGAGGCTATATCTAAACATCTCCACCCCTCTTCATAAGTAGTATACCTGTGTGAGATGAGTCTTGTCTTTCAATCATTTTCATCAATGTGATTGCCCTTCTTTCCTGTGTGGACTGGGTTCTGTTTTCTTATGTGGACCGGGTTGTGTTTTCCTTTGTGGATCAGGTTGTGCTTTCCTGTGTGGACTGGTTGTGCTTGTTCTCGAGAGTTGGATCCGTACTGAGATTGATAACTTAGTTATATATATGGGTATATACCTAATCAAGGTTGGTTAATACTTCATGATTGTATCTTTCCTTTGTGTTTAATCCTTCGTGGATTCTGGGAGACCTTTAGGGGTTCTCGGTGTCCCTAATTAGTATCGTATAATCACCCCTGCAAGGGCTATGCCCACACTATTTTGTGTTGGATACAGATCACGGACAGTGCTGATCGAGGTGGAGGCTTGTGGCGCTGGACGGTACCCAGAGGTGGACCACTGGAAGGGACGTACACCGAGCGGACAGCCAGACCTGAGGAGCTGGGGAGACTATCTGTACCCACCCTTCAAGTGGGATTTACAGATGACGACTTGGTGTTACTGATTTACTTTTTTATCTATTGTACTTTCTTTTTATTTTTACTATACTTTGAGTTGGGTTTGTATACTGGCTCATTTACCTTTCAGCACTTACTTTTTTACCCAGTTTTACTTAGTTCTTACTTCACTTGCATACTTTGTTGTTTGTTTTTTACTTTATAAAGTCAATGCATTCCCTTTATCGGAATTTATGCCTTTGGTTCTAGTCGCTATCCCATGGCCTATGGAAAACGGGCTTGGGGTAGTCACGGCATGGGCCCCGAGGACGGGTCGTGATAAATTGGTATCAGAGGAGTCGGTTCTACCATAGAACTTTGGAATCTGATCTATCTTACTGTGAAGCAATAGTGTTAAGAGTATTGAGTGTGGTTTTCAGTCCAGGGAGTCCAGTGTTGGTGCGGCGGCTAATGTATCCATACACCAAAACCTTGACCTCTGAATTCCGACTCAGTGCATGAAAACACTAATTGCGTGTGTGTTTCAAGAGTTTACTTTATGGTCTCTTTGAGTCAGCTCACCAGGTATACTATTTGACCAAGGCACACCTATTCTTTCTCAGGAAGCCGCTATGAAAATAGTCAGCTAGGGTTCTTGAGAGAGAGTACATGATGTTGGACCACCGAGCAACAAGGCTCCGGTGCAGGTCCCTCTTACTATGTTGGCACGTTCAGGTGGTATACCATCACCACCACCACCCGTTGGGCAGCAGATACCACCAGTCGTACTAAGAGAAGGTGCATGCTGATAGAGCGCATTGTAAGAGATCCATCAGCAGAGGCCTCTAAGGTTATGAGGTGAGACATATTCCCAGGCAGCAGAAGACTAGCTTGAGGCAATTTCTAAAGTTTCCCTCCTAGTTGAAACACTAGTACAGCGGATGGTGGACTTAGGGACTATTGTTTTCCAGTGAGTGACCATGAGGTTGGTTCGCATAGTGATGAGGCTTTGGTACGTGGACCAATGCCTGAGAGTGTACCTTCGAGTAGTGTGCAAGCTATACCACTACCTGCTGGTCAACAGTTACAACCGGCGGTACTGGTAGATGACACATGTAGGCTTAGTGCCTTACACGTGTTTCAACATCAGATACCCCTCAGGTTCCTAGGAGAGACCAAACCACAGGTGGGTGAGGACTGGAGTGAGGAGGTGACTAAGAGTTTTATAAAGCTTATACAGCTTCGGCAGAACGACGTGTTGGTAGCTGAGTATTCACCGAGGCATACCGAACTTTCCTAGTACTCGATGAATATGATTCAATTAGTAATTTAGAGCTCGGACCTCTGAGAGAGGTTTGTTTTAGGATATCTTAGCCAGCACATTTTCTTCTATGCATTTCTACTTATGTTAGGGTTCTAGAGAGAACCTTTTTGGTTGAATGTTATCTGGATGAACGGATACAGCCAGAGAATGTTAGCAGTGGGAAGCTGCGAACTGGCGTCAGTCTCAGAGACTTGGGCATGTGAAATGTTTCTAGAAGAGGAAGTGTTAAGGACAGATGAATCTGCAGGGCAGTAGATGTGGAAGTAGAGCTAAGAGAGCAGCATGAGGTGGTGAACATTTCGACATAATACAACCACCTGCCTTTGTACTCCCTGCTAGGCTCAGGGAGCTGGAGGGAAGGGGAAGAGAATAGCTGCATGCGATCAAGGATTGTGACCCAAGGGATCTAAGAATGATTCGAGGTACGGTCTGTGTCTACTTTTAGCAGCCGTACCAATAAACATAGATACCAATCATTCCTACCTTCCACGAATCTTGTTCCAGACCCAGAGTTTCTGGTTAAACCGTTGACTTGACCCTAAGGTCTGGAGATACCTTTGAGAGGAGACTCGATAATCACACTTGCACCGATGGTGTGATCTGACCCTTGAGGTGAGAGTTTCGGTTGGAACCTCTTGGTGGTAGCATCGAGGCCTTACGAGGTTAGTTTGGGTATGGACTGGGCAACCACAGTTCATACACAGATTGACAGTATTAGGAAAAAAGGTTGTGGTTTATCTACAATGTTGGGATGGGGTTTTCCATCATCAGAAAAAAGGTAAACCCAGGTAGCATGGGATGGAATCATGCATAAGAGGGTGCAGTCGATCACTCAGGAGTCGGTCGGACTTACCTTTGTCCCAGAATTCTCCAGAGTTACAGCACCGCTTTTAGCCTTGATGAAGAAGGGAAAACCCTCCGTATGTTCAGATAGATGTCAGCAGAGCTTTTAGAAGCTGAGGCTGAGGTTGACTAGTGCACCTATCTTGAGGATACCGGAGGAGGTCATTGGATACATATTTTACTGCGATGCATTAGGGACCGGACTAGGGTGTGTTCTGATGCAGGAGCGAGCGGTGATCGCTTACAGTTCACAGCAGTTGAAGCAGCACAAGCAGAACTACGCTACCCATGACCTGGAGTTAGCAGCATTGTTCTTCTCCTTGAAGATTTGGTGGCACTATATGATGGGCGAGCTCTTTACAGTCTACACTGACCACCAGAACCTCAGGTACATCTTCTCGCAGAAGGACCTGAACCTGAGACAGCGGCGATGGCTCGAGTTCCTCTAGGACTATGACTTTGAGATATTCTATACTCCTGGGAATGGAAACTTTGTAGCTGATGCTCTTAGTTGAAGATTTGGAATTTAGCTACTTGGAGAGGCAACAGAGCAGCTAGCTGCGTTGCAGATATCCTTCATGGATAGAGATGGAGCAGCCTTTTTGCAGTCACTCACAGTCACTCCTCCACTGCTTTAGTGGGTTAGAGAGGCACAATGTGGGGACATTGACTGCGAGATTCGACATGCATAGATATCCTCAGGATAGGCACCTGATGGATTTTATGTAGGAGGAGAGCACGCCATTCTCTTCAGGGGACATACCATGGTACCAGTTGTATTACATGAGGAGGTGTTGAGGGAGTTTCACACTTCCCCTCTAGTGGTACATCCAGGAGTGGAGATGATGTACCAGGACCTTAGATGACAGTAATGTTGGTCAGGTATTAAGAAGGATTTAGCAGAGTTCGTTTCATGATGCCTCACCTGCCAGTAGGTGAAGGCGGAGCACCAAGTGCTGGCAGGCTTGGTACAGCCCTTAGAGGTCCCGGAGTGGAAGTGGGATGGGATATCCATGGATTTAGTGACGGGGTTTCCACGTACTTCCAGAGGGAACTAATTCATCTGGGTGATCCTCGACCAACTCACCAAGTCGGCCCACATCCTACCTATCAGGGAGCAGGGATCAGTAGAGAGCTTGGGACACCTTTACGTTCAGGAGATTGTACGGCTTCATGGTGTTTCATCGTCTATCGTCTCCGATCGAGATTCTCACTTAATTCTCGGATTTGGAAGGTGTTGAAGGAGGCATTTGGGACAAAGATATGCCTGAGCACCACCTTTCATCCTCAGACGGATGGCCAAATGGAGAGAACCATTCCAGGTCCTCAGCAGGGTAGGCGAGGTGGCTTACCGCCTGGCCCTTCCACCTCAGTTGCACCGAGTGCACGACGTCATCCACGTATCTCAGCTGAGGTGATACGTGCATGACCGACACAAATCATCAACCATGGTTTGTTGGGAATTGATTACGGGGTAACATTTATGGAGGTCCTGGTAGAGATCGAGTATCGACAGGAGCGGGTCCTACGTGGACGGTCGATTCCTCTAGTGTGCATCTGGTGGTAGCACGAAAACCTCCAAGAGAGCACATGGGAGCAGGAGGCTCAGATGCGTGCCCAGTACCCTCATTTGTTCCCCTAGTTTATGTTGTGACTTTACGAGAATGTAAATCCCTGAGGTGGGGTTAATGTAAAGACCCGTAAATTTCACAAAACATTTTTTTATTAAATTCTTTGGGATTTTACGAGAATGCAGTTTATGACGGAACCTGATTTCGAGGCCCGGTGCGCTCAGAATAGTTTCCCGAAGTTTAGCTCGGGTACGTTCAGTGAACGAACAAGTGGGTTTTTCTATCTTTTGAACCGTTGCTCGGAATTGAAATCTAAGGGCACCGATGAAATCGCAGCGCTGGTAATTGTATAGGGGGACCTTTACCGTAAATGTGTTTGCACAGGAGGGGAAGTTAAATTTTTTGGACTAAATAAGAAGTGAATAAAAATTGTGGAACAATTTTTATTCTATATCTAAGTGGTTATATACTACATGGGGGAGTTGGGGTGGGACCCACAAGCCTCTAACTACCCATGTGAGTATAAATGTGAGGTGGGGCCCACACGAGCCCCAACCTTTCACATTCCCTAAAACTTCTTAAACCCCCTCTTAATTTTGTAAACTACTCATTACTTGTGTAACTTTCCACCTCCTCACTCTCTCTCTCCCTCTTAACTCTTACCAATACACTTTAATCAATTAATTAAACCACTTCAATTAATTAATTAAGTATTTGGTTTTTAAATTTTGAATTCATGGCATGATTAAATAAAATAAGGTGAAGCCTTATTTTATTTTTGGTTGGCTTGTTGTGTTGAAATTTTGGGGAGAGAGCTCTTGAGTTTTGAAGAATGTTTCATATCCTTTGTTGAAGAAGGCCAACTCTCTAACAATGAACATCGACTCGGTGACCCAGGATTCTCCATCCACTTCTTCTTCTGTGACACAGGAGGAGACACCGACACGGGATCTTGCCAATGACGTCTCGCCTTATAATCTTCTCTCCGTGACAAAAGGGGAGGTGTCGCTTCCTCCTCGGGCGCACTCCGTCGTCGCTTATGGAACCTCACCCCACGACGTCGTCTTCCGCAACACCTGACATTCGACATTTTTTGTTGAGGTAGGGGTTTAATTTGATAATGTTAATATTCCCATGATTGTTTCCTTCCAAAACAAGAACGCGGATCAACTCATTATCAAGTTGATCCGTGAATGTTTTTATTTGCGGGTTGGGAATAATTATTTGCTCCACAAGGCTACCACTAATTAATAGACAAATCAGTAAACCAAAATATTTATTTCCTAAAAAAATAGTATTTTGTGATTCATACAATGATATTCTGAAAATAATAGTGTCAAAGAGACTAGTATTGGTATGTTTAAAATTTGATAAGTTCAAAGTTAACATATAAAATATTATACTGGTCTAAAAATTAAAGTGATTTTCACTTTATATCTTAAATAGTTTAGGTTATTAGATGGTAAAGAGAAATATAAATAGTTACATTTAGTTATTTTGAGAAATTGAATATCATAATTTCCTAAAATATTATACCAATTAGAATTCAAAGTGGATTTCACTTAATATTCTAAAATGGTTTTAGGTTACGCTAATAAATATAAATATAAAGAGTTTCATTTAGTTATGAAAATATAGAGAATTTATACTTATCATAAAGAGGTTTGGGATGTGATAGTAAGTAATAAATGTCAGTAGTAAAATTAACTATCACAGTATTTCAATGGATAATTTCATGGAAAGGGTTCCAAAAATTGTAATGTTAAACATACAAAGTTCTTGAAGTAGATAATATAATTTCACATTATAATATTTTATATTGTGGAGTTAAGGAGTTTGAATATGTTTAATGAGTTGAAATTAAGAATATAATTCCTAAATATTACCATTATTCAAACATTATTTCTTTATAAATGGTACTTTCTAGAAGGTTTAGTGGGGGAATTTATCAGGTGGTCACATAGAGATATGGAGAGAATTGTATATATATGTAATGAGCTAACAATTCCCCAGAAATTACAGTAAATATATGGATGATATGAAATTATATTATATATAATATCATAGATAGGAACTTATGTTTGTTTATGTTAAGTATTAATAAAATATTTTAATATTATTAAATGTAACATGTAAAATGAAATATATAATTTATCATTCTTTCACATTAGATGTATATATGTATATATTGATATAACTTTCATGAGGTTTTATGATAATTTACCTCTCAAATTATGACTTTTAATTATCCCTAGTTGATGTTCTTCATGGAGTATTATAGGTTGTAATGAAATATAATGGTTAACGTGAGTAGGATTCCTAAATAGAGATATTCTCATGAGGCCTAAAAGTTGTTTTTGTGTGCTGGAAGACCCACTAATTATACCACATATAGTGTTATACACTATTTATTTAGTATATTATGGGGTCGCAGATCATATTTAGAGCCCCCACTATCAAACGATGGTAATATACCAAGCATGATAACCTTTATACCTTGATACCTTTCATATGAAATCCTTGAGGCTTAGCTAATTAGGGGTGGTTGGGTGTGTTTTTGATCATTTAATCATTTTATTTCAACGAAGATGGTATTTTTCCTCTCATATTATGAGTATGACATTTGGACCCTCAATTGAGATAGACTATTAAGTGTATTGTTGGAATTAGATAACAAATATGATGTACTTATCTATTCAAACAAGGGATATGTGATTTGCGTATCCAAAAAGGTGAATAAAGCATGATGTATTCATAAACTTGGTTAGTCTATACATGGATATTTTAGAAAATATGACTTGGATATATGGGATATATGTACTCTAGGTCAGATAGTCACTTAATTTCTTGGAAAAAGGGAATATATGACAATGAATTCTAGCATGTAATGTGATTTGTGTAAATATGTATAGTGATAAATATGGTTCACAGATATCAAACCAGAACCATTTTATAGCTTTAGTAGTGTTTATATTTTTCTACATTACACTATTTTTTACATTTATAGATTCAAATATTCATATTTTTTTCCAACATAAGAAAATTCCATGGGGTTTCAGTTTATGGTTGACTGAATGGGAATTGATTTTGACATGGAGAGATTTTCTAAAAGTGTTTTAGAGTTAATCAAAAATAGTATTTGATGGGTATTCACAATTTATTTCATATAATGAGATACGTGGTTAAATTGATGATATATTTCCAAAAATAATTTGTAAAATACCCAGATAGATTTTTGGATATAATTTCATTAATTATTATATATGATACAATATAAGTTGAAATGGAATGTATGTAATTTAAGATTTAGTGTAAGAGAGATATTGAAGGAGATATATCATAAATCTAATTTGCATATGATGTAATTTGTATGTGTCAAATTTTATGAATAAGGGGATATTGTAAAGCATGTAAAAATGTTACTACCTTTGTAATAACCCAATTTTTTATCAATAGAAATTCCATTCTTATAAGTATTCCATGTGTTATAAACACATAGAGAACACTATAAAAGCATTATAAATGATGAATGAATGAAATAAGAAGTATTTATAGAATTCAAGGATCCTATATTGAAGAAATAGTAACTTGACCTTTGATATAGTAGTGTGACCCTTATGAATAGTAAAATAGAAAATTTAGTAGTAACCTCTCCAATTAAGGTATGAATAAATTTTATCCATCTTATAAGTGAAAATATGATATAATTATATCATAGTATAAGTAAATAAATATTTCAAAAATTATTAATTAATTGTTGGTATTTTTTTAAGTCGTAGATATTTAATTAAAATTTTATGGCAAATTAAAAAAAATTAAAGAAAATTTATTTTAATAAAATAAGTATTTTTATATCTTATAATTATAATATAATTTTATGAAACCTTATTTAATTTTTCAAAGTGATATAAAATCAGTTATATTTTTAAAATCTGTATTTTTTGAGTAAATTATGATTTTAATTAAAAATTAAATTTCTCATATTAAGGAAATTAATTTTATAAAAATGATTTCATTTTTCAATTATAGATGTTGAAAAATGGTTATGGTGGATTTTTTGTATTTTTATAAAATAATTGAATTTGTGAATAGTAAAATACGATAATTTATGATATATATACATTATAAGTTAAATACACTATTTTTTTAGTTATGGATTATGTAATCACAATTGGTTATAACTTACATGATCTAATTATTATACTTATTCTCAATAATCAATACTATTTCTTGTTCTGAGAAAAATATTTAACTAATGAATTAAATAATGAGAAAACACCGCTCTCCTCCACTATAAATACCACCCCTTCACCACCTCTTCTCCTCACACATCTGAAGCCCTGATCCTTGTCCATATTCTTACCAATACTCTTCCAAAACCTCTACCTCACATCTAGGATCTTTTTTTTTAATAAAAGACCAAAAAAATCTCCTAAGTAGTTTCTCAAGAAGAAGGAATCAATAAGTAAAACCATCTTCTGTTTTCTTTCAATTTCTTTTCAACTTCCTTTATTTTCTTATATTATACTTAATTAACCCTGTAAAAGTGGAATTAAAACACTATTATCCTATATATATACATTAATTTTATCATGTTTATGGAATAATTCATCATAAAATCTCTTCTACTCTCTCTTTTATTTTAAGAATGAAAACATCATCTTTGAGGTACCGATCTACCACCATCCTGGATGTCATGCTTTCATATTTCAATTCCACCTTCAAGGCTAGTCATGAAACAATTTTTATCATTGAACCAGATTATAATATATGTATTATGTCTTATTTAATGTTCTAGAATAATGTATTACAAATGATATTAATTTATAAAAGAAGATGAGTTCATTGTGATCGAAAAATTATGAATTAATCAAAATGATTATCATTAGTGATTTATCTAATGAATCATCCTCACTTAAAAAAATGGTATTTTAATATTATATGAGTTCATTAATAACATATAAGTTCATTTCTATACAATTATCCTCATTCTACATGATTTTACCTACACATATTTAAGTAAATCTATCATAAAACCCAAGGAAACTAACGCTCCTAAATTATGAAATTAAACCTCTTAACCCTTCAAAAAGGTCATAAATGAAATTAATAAGGTTATAATAAATAAAATACATATATAGAGGGTTATGAAATTATTAATTAATGAATATAATTTTATTATCTTGGACATTAATATAAAGTGAAGAACACCTTCGGACTTAAGGTAAGAAATTCTATGAGAAACTCCCTTATCCATTCGGGTTACTCTTTCTCTCTTTTTACCCAAATGATATTATCTTTTATTTTTTTGTAAATATTATAAATTATGTGTGTATGTTCCAAAATAATTTATCAAGATCCATTCATAATTATTTTATAGGGATATACATGTTTCTAAAATGTTTCCTACTCAATTCTTTCTGATAGGTAAACCTGATTTAAGGGAACTTCCTGAATTATTACCCATTTTAAACTATGATATAGAATATATTTTAATCCACCATTATTTTTCTAAAATAACTCATTTTAAAATCAAAATACTACTTCATTAAATTATTTTTTATACAAATAATTATTCCTTTTCCATTTTTAAGAATCATAAAAGCGTTCCCTTAAACTGTACTAAAATGTTTTACTTCTAAAGTTTATTAAACACTCTTTTAACTTTAGTTTGAGATCACTTATTATTATATTTGCCTATATTCATTTATTAATGTCCATGTATGATTTAATTCAATTATTTTATGTACACTTTTATAACACACTCATTTATTATGATTTTGATAGGATCATAGTACCAAGTTCTTTCCATGGGTAACCCTTATGTTTATGTTTGATTATTTATGTATGATTTTTTATATAGAATTAATATTCATTAAAATTTTATTATGGGTATTCCCATATAGTTCTATAATGAATTTGGTAATTTTTAGTCTCATGATATGTTATATACAATTGTGTTGGTGGTTATCCTTGACTCATGCTCCTCTATGTGCAACAATCCTTGACGTGTACTCTTCAATGTGCAACGAGCCATGACTTGTGATAAGGTCATATTTTATGTTGCATCAAAATTACTATGAATGCATGATTATATGGTTCCATGTTATGATACCTTATGTTTAATCCTTTTCCATTCCTTTTTATACCATTATGGTATGCCTTCTAACTCATGTGCTAAGCTTTATTTTAATGTTTATTCCCTAACTGAACTTTTTAGCTCATCCCATCGTTCATGTTATCTCCAAGTTATCCAATATAGATGTTAGGGCTAAAGGGAGGTTTCGAGCTCATAATTGATGATAAATAAATAAAAATTAGTTCTATGTTTTCAGTTTTCTGTACTGAATCTTCCAAGACACTAGACATTATGATCCTTGTCTTGTAATTTGTTGTTTAATTATGCATAAAATCATGTAATGATATGTTTAAAAGACTAGTATTTCTACAGTTGGTATCTAAGGAAATGTTTAGTTATTTTTGCAGAGTAGGAATAGAGCATTATAGTAAGAACTTTTCAGATAATATTAAATCTAAGAAAACATCCCTAAATTTTGGTAATTATAGAATATGTGGTTTATCATGAAAATAAATCCATTCCTGGATACTACAAGTGGATTTGATTTTGGCACAAATTTAACTAGGAGAAGAAACTCTGGCAAGGTGTTCTAGGCCTGACTCGGTGTAACCTAGTACACAACAACTCACCTTACTACACACATGGCTTGATACTCCCCGAGGATATGCTTTGGTAAATTCATAATCTCATTAAGAACCATTATTAAGGAAAAAAAGATCCCATAAGAATATTTTCTAGGAAACAAATCATGGATAATCTATATTAAAACCTAGGGAATCAAACGTTAGGATATACTTTTCCTTTGAGAGTTTATCCTTTTATTTTTAAAGATTCATTTTTATTTTTATTAGATAAGTATTTTATCCCCCTAATTTCACTTTATTTTTCAGTGATAATGGAGGGAAATAGAAGCACACATTTAAATAATCAATGTGATTGGGAATATGATGATTTCCCAAATGAAATTCCTAATATGATGGGAATGGGGTATCAAAACATCATGAAAGTAATTTCTCAATTGGCCCAAGTTATGAATAATATCTTGAATTGTGTGGAACACCCTCATTCTCCACAGATAGAGGAAGTTTCCATAAAATACTTTATGTGGAAAAGGATGTAACACCCCAACCCCAGAAGTTGGAGCCCGTGAGTTATTTTAATACATTGTCATGATTATTATGAATCAAATCCTGATGAACCAAGTAGTTTAGTTGTTTTGGAAAATCAGATACAGACATAGGTTCAACATTATGTCTTGAAAGGAAATACAATATATATGTTTTATTGGGAACATCCTCGAATCTATGTTTATCCCAACGGGTCATTCATAATAAACTTCTTCATGTACTGAGAGAATGAAACATAATAAAGGGGTGAGATCAGATGCTCAGTAAGGGTAACCAATACAGCGGAAGATATCATAAACATAAATATTAGGCATGGTGAATAACTAAAAACACATGCCTTTAAAAATAAACTTGAACACATTATGGCAGGAATAAGAGCTAAATAAATAATGAAATAATAAAACCCAATAATAGGTTTTATACTATTCAAATAACCATTATAACTATCACAACTATTTTCATAATTAGGGAATGCAGAATTCAGAACATTAAAACCATACCGTCAAGGCCTCATGTCAAGACCATAAATAACCATTTCTGTCAAAGCATCATGCCAAGATTGTAGTTTTTCTCATAAGATATACTGATGCACTAAGGGGCTATAGCAGACCCCACTCGACACTTACTAAGACCAGTTCATTCCACATATGAATGGGAATCAACATAAATAACATACACTTTCATATTGAAACTAATATATTAAAAGTAAATATCATTCCCTAATCATTAAACATAAACACTAACCATTTGAATTAGTATGGTGAATGGTTTCAAGATAGCACATACACAGTCAAACTATACATAAACCATTCAATAAAACAAGGTCGATGATATCATAGGAGATAAAACTCAATGAAGGAAAATATTCAAAAAAGTATGTTAACATAGATGAAGGTACTTTTAAATGAGACCACTGAAAAATCCTTGAGGGAATAATCCTTAAACATTTCAAAGTGCCTCATACCACCTTGAAATATTTAAATCACAATCCCTTATAATATGATGAGAATAAGGATACTCTTGATATGATATACCAAAGGGAATTAAATACACCACAAGAAAGAAATTTATGGTGAGAATAAGGAGACTCTTGATATATTCCATAATTCCTATAACCATTACATTGCTGAAAAAATATTCAATTGACATGATTCTTGACTAGGTATATTAAAATTTTTAATTCATTTGTGGAATCATCAAAAACTTGATCATTATCTAGTATCATTATTTGGGGTATATTCCTTTGATGTTTGGGACATAGATTTGCATAGAATCTCATCTCCTTACAGTATCAGCATTGTACATTTGAAACCTTTTTCTTATCCTTGCAATCATTAACTTGGTTTCCCTTTTCTCTACACTTATAACAAACACTCATTCCCTTCAAAAATTTACTAGGATGATTCTTTCCACAGTTATAAAATATGGGAAAACCCTTCTTTCCCTTCTTCCCTTTATCTATATTTTTTATACCATCCTCTTATTCTATTTATTCCCTTAAAATCCATAAGACTTAGATAATTCTTTATATACCTTTTTATGAAATGATATTATTTCCTCATATAATGAGGATACATGGGAGACTATTTTCCTTTGAAACAATGACTTAATACCATGATAGATATGATCCTTCTTACTATTCCCATCACGTGCATTGGTGATGCTCCCATTCCTTCTTCTTGGTACTATTTATAATAAATTCAATATGCTATAAAATTATGAACTTTCTATAAATCTGAACATGGTATATCTCATATCATAAATTTATGCATCATAAATCCTAGAACCATATACTTTGGTTACTTTGGAAGAATAAATCATTCCTAATGGTATGTAAGAAAAGAAATGTGAATTATCCTAAGAATATCCTCTGAGAGTGTCAAACCAAGTGTGTAGTAAGGCCTATTTTCATATACCATGTTACCCTAGGTCAAGCCCAAAACACCTTGTCAGAGTTGTTACTCTTAGGTACATTTTTGCCAGATCTATACCCACTTGAAGTATCCAGACTGGGATGTATTTGATAGAGACATTCACATAATCTATTCTTTACCAAAATTTTAGGATGTTATTTTATTTTTATACTCAAAGTCTATCTTAGGGATTGGTTCCCTAATCTACATTTTCTAAATCTAGCTTCCAAGTTTTCTACTAAATTTCTTTTGATACTAACGGTAACACACTATCCCTAGAAGACTAAAGCCAGTGCATTATTTTAATACATTGTCATGATCACAAAAAATAAAATCCTGAAGGACAATGTAGTTTAGTAGTTTTGGAAAACTAGATACATATATAGGCTTGACATTAAAACTTGAAATGAAATATATTTTTTATTGGGAACATACACAACTTTAAGTTCATCCTTACATTCCATTCATAATAAACTTCTTCAAGTCCTGAGAAAATGAAAAATAAGAAATAGGTGAGATCAGATGCTCAATAAGGGTAAGCAATACAACAGAAGATATCATAAACAAAAATATTAGTCATGGTGAATAACTAAAAACACATGCCTTTAAAAATAAACTTGAACACATTATGGAAGGAATAAGAGATGAATAAATAATTCCATAATAAAACCTAATAATGAGTATTCTACTAGTTGAATTACCAAATGAACTATCAAAACTATTTTCATAAATATGTAATATATAAAGCAGGACAACATAATCATACCATCAATTCCTTGTTCTAACACCAAAAATAACCATTTTTATCAAGGCCTCATGCCATGACTATAGTTGGTCTCATGAGACCTACTGATGCACCAAGGAGATATAGAGGGCCCCAAACGACACTTACTAAGTCCAATGAATTCTTCATATGAATGGGTATCAACATAAATAATATCCACATTCATATTGAAACTAACATATGAAATGTAAATAAGTTTCCCCAATCATTAAACATAAACACTAACCATTCAAAGTAATATGGTGAATGGTTTCAAGATAGCACATTCATAGTCAAACTATACATATACCATAAAATAAAACATGGTGGATGATATCATATGAGATAAAAATCAATGAAGTAAAATATTAAATAAATTATTTTGACACGGATGAAGATACTTTTAAATGAGACCATTGAAAAATCCCTGAGGTAATAATCCTAAAACATTTCAAAGTGTCTCATACTACCTTGAAACATTCAAATCACAATCCCTTATAATATCATGGGAATAAAGAGACTCTTGATATGGTATAAAAAAGTAATTACTTACACCACAAGAAAGAAATAAGTGGCGAATAAGGAATATATCTCCTAAAAGTTAAAATGAGATGAGAAAGGTCCTTTTTACTTTGGAAAGAAGAGTTGATTTGGAAAATCATTTTTATTTTTCATAAATCTAGTTTTAAAAATTTATATCCCAAAAAAGAAAATGTAAGGATTTTGAGATTACATTTGAGGCATAAATGATGTCCCATTGAAGAGAAATCATGTAAAAAGTGTTTTCAAAGAAGTATTAGAATTAAAACATTTTATTGTGGTTTAAGGAATTCATTAAAGAGATTTTAAAGCACAAAGGCATGTTTGCTTTGATAAAACCAGAAATGGAAAAAAAATTGTCTTAAATTTTTTATTTTAGGAAGATAAATCTGGATTAAAAGTTATTATAGAGTGAACTCCAAAATAAGTAATAATTTGAGAAGTTCCTTGAATCGAGCTTTCATTTCAGAAAAAAATTTAAAGATTCGTTTAAAACATGTAACTCCCCAGAAAATAAAGTTGGATTATGATCGGTAAAAATATATAAAACGTTAACATAGAATTTATGAGGAGTAAATAATAATAAATAATCATTTCATTAAGGTGAGTATAGAATAAGAGCAGCCCTAATAAAAATGAAATTTGGGGTAGAAAATACTTACAACTTTGTAATCAATTGAATCATATGCCCCAAAATGAATAATCATCAAATGATTCATTGAATATCATGAAAATAAAAATATTCATGATATAAAACATCAATTTCTACTATACATATACCACACTCATTTAATATTAGTGAATACAGAATATCTCACAAATATTGAAGTGAGATGAAAAACCCTTCCCTTAAGTCTGATGGTGTTCTTCACTTGATCTTAGTATCCCAGATAAAAACTTAAATTCATTAATTTATATTTACATAACATATTATTTATTTAATTTATTTGTTATATCCTTACTAATTTCATTCATGACCTACTCGATGGGTTTAAGACGTTCAATTTTATTGTTTGGTAGCGTTTTCTTTATTGGTATTCATGACTAGATTACATATATATATATATGTAAGTATAAACATGTAATATGAGAATGATTGTCCGGAATAGAAGTATTATTTTATTTTTTAACATCCATAAGATTATATGGTTATGAAATTCATTTTTTATTAGGAGTGAAGTTGGGTCATTATATAAAACTTTAATGATAATTTTTTGGGTTAATTAAATGTTTTTAATCACAACGAACTCATTTTAATTTCTAAATCAATATCATGAGTGAAAAAAATATTCCAAAACATTACATAAGTTATAATAAATATATTATATTTTGGTTCGACCATGAAAATGGTTTCATGAATAGAATTGAATATATTAATAGAAATTGAAAACTCGTCTTCCTTGAATGTGATAATTTTACACTTCTCGGATGGTGTTTTCATTTCTAGTATAAAAGAATTGGAAAAAAGAGATGAGGATGAATTATTATATTATCACAAAAAAATTCAAGTACATGTATGGTACAATAGTTATCATAAAATTTGGATGAAATTATATTAGGAAAGAAAAAAAAGAAAAGAAAGAAACTCAAAATAAAAGATAAGATGATAAATCCCTTACAAATATTCGGCAACCTAACGGCGTCACTTAAAAATTCATAAAATATTTTGATAAGATAAAAGGTGATATTTCATCATTATTGCATAATATGGATAGTAAGGGGGATATTTATTGATATAAAACAACATAATACAATTGAAAATAAAAGAGAATAAGATAAAAAGAGTGCTTGAAAAAGAGAGATTTTGAGAACAAAATTATCCAGCATAACGGCTATGAAACATGGTTTTAGAAAACATTAAAAAGAAATAGGATAGGGGTCACCCATTCATAAAATCCTCATAATATAGTAGAGGGAAATAATAAAATGAAAATAAAAACATGGTATAGAAACATGAAATATATACCACATAAAATATAACTTGAAATAAAAGAAAAGAAAAGAGGTGTTTACCTCTTGAAGTAATCTTCCTTGAGAGTCTCTTTAGGGGAGAGTTTTTGGTCTTTATATGAGACCAAGGGATTATGGATGTCGGAAAGCATATTGGGAGGATACTTTAGTAGAATTTATACAAGGTACAAGGCATGATATGAGTGAATAGAAGGGGGTGAGGGGGGTTATAGTGGAGGATAGAAGTAATTTTTGAATATCTTATTCATTATTTTATTATTTCCCTCAAGAAAACCAATAGTATTGATTCATGTGACCCTTAATAGTAATAAGTGAATGTGAGTTATAATAAACTGTGCTTACATCATCCATTATTCTATTAATAATGACTTTAATTGATAATGTAAATATACGGTAAATTGTCGTATTTTACTATTCATCAAAAATTTGAGTATTTCAGAAAAATCCAAAAAAATCACCCTGACCATTTTTTGACATGTATAATTCAAAAATGAAATCCATTTTTTGAAAATAATTTTCTAAATATTGTTAGTTTAATTTTTAAATAAAATCATACTTTATTCCAAAAAACCGACTTTAAAACTATAACTCATTTTATAACACCTTGAAAAATTAATCAAGGTCCCATAAAATTATCTTATAACCATAAGATAATAAAGTAACAATTTATGATTAAATTTTATGAAAATAAGTTCCCATTTTAAATTATTAAATTAATCATAAAATTGTAATTAAAATGTTAATGACATAAAAAAATACGAATTCCTATAATGTGATGGTTTTCCACTTATGAGATGTCTAAAATGTATTTATACATCCATAGGTGATGTTTCTATTTTTTGGCCGATTTACTATTACTTACTATTCATATGCGTAAGTTATTATTCAAAATGCTATGTAAATGTTCATCAAAATTTAAGTTTTTCTTATCAGACTCTAAATATCTTACTGAATGCAACTGTGTTTGCTAGTTTTTTGAAATTTAGATTAAAGAAGTGGAAAAATTATGTTAATTGGTTAGGTTATAATAAATTGTTGTTTTGTAGGGACTCGGTGTTTCATGCATTCTATAATAAATCTATTTGTAAAATCTTGGGTTGTTACAAAGGTCTCCCTTCATTAGTGGATCTTCTGATCCCCCCGCATGGAATAGTGGATTAACCCCACTGAAAGGATATTCTTTATCCTCCAAAGCTCAAAAAAAAGAGATAGTTGTATCGGCGGTCTATCATTTTGATGGGTAAGCTGATCAATGGTGGACACTGATAAAAAAATACAAAGTCTGAGGAAGAAATTGATTCCATGGATTAGGAGGAATTCTAGAAAATGTTTTTTAATATATATATTTTCCAAACCCTTCATCTCGTGATGGAAAGAGAGTTCCTTGGACTTAAAAAGAAGGAAGATTAGTATATCGAGGAATATGAATAAAAATCTAAAAGGATTGAAAGTTACAGCTTATTCTTTATCATGAACACAGAAAGCAATTTGGATTGATTATTTAGCAGACTAAAGCTGATTTTATAAAAAAAAATTGGTTGTTTGATAATTTAATAGTTATGAGGAGGTTGTTTGTTTTCCCTCAAGGTTGAAATAGAGATCGGAGACTCCCAATGATCTAATGGTCCTGATGAGGTATCATTCTTATGGAATGTTATCGCTTGGAAATGAATATTTTTAGACCCTTCCAAGACAAATGCAATTTAAGAGTGGTCTAGGACAATATCTGTGATAGAGATCTATAGTTTCCTTGTCCTAGTTGGATATTACTAATGATTTGTGAAGAACTTCTCAAGATTATAAAACCCAATAGCCAAGATGAAATGGAAAAGGTGAAGTTTGTATGGACTCCAGAATGTGAGGAATGCTTTAGGAATCTCAAAATGAGGAATATCATTACACTAGTACTCACACTCCAGACAGTTGGAGAATTATTTATGGTGTACAATGATGCTTGAAAGAAAGGCTTAGGTTGTGTATTGATGAAAAATGATAAGTGATTGCCTACACCTCAAGGCAGTTGAAAATTCATGAGAAAAACTATTATATGTGTGATCTAGAGTTAATGGTTGTGATCTTTTCATTGAAAATCTTGCAGCATTATCTCTATGTGGAGAAGTGTGAGAAATATACTGGTTAAAAAATTGTCAAATATATTTTCACAGAGAAGAAAATTAACATTCTCCAGCAAAAATGGTTAGAGCTTATCATGGATTATGACTTCTCAATCCACTACCATCCTAGTAAGGAAAATAATGTGGTAGATTCTCTAAGTAGAAAGGATCTTGCATCTTTATCAATGATGATAATTCAAAAGGATTCAATCTTCTTTGATTTGTGATGGATGGACAAGATAATCATTAATTAAGTAAAATCATCAATCCTTTCACAAATGATTTATCAACCATCCATTATATAGAAAACAAAGGGTTCTTAAAGGAATGATGTGGAAATTCAGAAAAAGTTAGAAGCTATCAAGAATGGTAAATCCTCTGAGTTTAAGATTGGTGAGGATCGAATCGTTAGATTTTGGTCATGACTTTGTGTATCATCCAATATAGAGATAAAGAAAGATATTCTGAATAATTCACATAGCTCAACCTTCTTTATTTACCCATGGAGAATATAAATTTATCTAGATCTACAAGAGAACTTTTCATGGTAAAATATGAAAAAGGATATCACTGAATATACATCAAAGTTCCAGGTATCTCTGCAATTAAATATAGAAAGGAAAATTTCTAAAGAGATGATGTAATCGTTACCCATACTAATATGGAAATGGGAAACCTCACCATGGACTTTGTCACTGGAATTCCAAAAACATACATAGGAAACCATGCTATATGGGATATTGTGGATCATATTACAAAGACGGATCATGTTATCACAATTCGGAATCACTTATCATTGGATAAAATTTTACAAATATACATCAAATAAGTGGTAAGGCTGCATGGAGTACCACTATCTATTGTATATGATCGATACTCGAGATTCACCTCAAAATTCTGGAAAAGTCTCCAACATGATCTAAGCACTTAGTTGAACTTTAGTATCTCCTGTCATCCTCAAACTAATGGCCAATATAAGAAAACTATTCAGACACTAGAAAACATGTTGAGAGAATGTTCTATGGACTTCAAAAGTGGATGGTACAAAGGTCTTCCACAAGCATAATTCTTCTAAACAAATATTTTCCACTAGAGCATCCAAATGGATCTTTATGAACCCCTTTATGGGAAAAGTTGTAGAGCACCGGCATGTTGGGATAATGTTAGTGAACATAAGCTTCTAGGACCTAAAATGGTCAATGAAATAGGGGAGAAGGTGAAAACCATTCAACAGTACATCAATGCAGCCCAAAGTCGAAAAAAGATCTATGAAGATGATTGTCTATGAGACCTTGATTTTAAATTTGGAGACATGTTATTCCTCTGCATATCCCCATGGAAGAGGATCACGATATTTGGTAAGAAAGGGAACCTAATTCCCAGGTACATCGTCCCATTAGATATCCTTGATTGTGTTAGATTTTTGCCCTATAGACAAGAACATCCACCAACCATGTCTCATGTACATGATGTATTCCTTATATACCTCTTAATAAAGTACATACTAGACCCTTCACATGTACTAAATTCAGAGGTGGTGCAGTTTGAGAATGATCTTTCTTAAAAGGGGAAAATAGTGAAGATATTGGATTATAGAGACAAATTTCTACACAACAAGACCACTCACTTGGTCAAAGTACTATAGAGGAACCATAATAATGAATAGGCAAAATGGGAAGAAAATTTATGATAAATATTTAATTAAATTTTATGATAAATTTAGTAGTTTAAAAGAAAATTTATTTTCATAAAATTTATTCATAAATAATTATTTTCATGTCTTGTAATTGTAATATAATTTTATGAGAACTTAGTTAACTTTTCAAAGTGATCTAAAATCAGTTATAATTTTAAAATCTGTATTTTTCGAGTAAATTAAGATTTTAATTAAAAAATACATTTATTATATTTATAAAATTATTTTTATTAAATGGAGTAACTATTTTAATTCTACACATCAAAATATGTTTATGGTGAATTTTATTAATTTTTCTTAAATACATGAATTTTTTGTGAATAGTAAAATACACTAATTTACAGTATACATACATTATAAGTTAAAAATAATATTTATTAAGTCATGGATGTTGTGGGAACAATTTATTTGAAATCATATCATAGAATTACTATATTGAGTCACAAGAAGCAACACTATCACTTTTCTTAAGCAAAATTAAAAACTAATTAATTAAATAATGAGAAAACACCCCTCTCCTCCACTATAAATATCACCCCTCGCAAATTCTTCACCTCAAACCTCTAAAGAATTTATCCTTGTCCAAATTCTTCTCAATAATCTTCCCAAACCTCTCCCACGTGTACAGTAGCTTTTGGTATTAATAAAATACCAAAAACAATTCCCTAAGGATGTTCTCAAGAAGAAGTAATCAAGAGGTAAAACCCTCTTCTGTTTTCTTTCAATTTATTTTCAAGTTCCTTTCTTTTCTTAACTTCTTATAAATTCCCATTGTTCAAGTGGAATTAAAACTCCATTATCCTATATATACTGTAATTTAATCATTTTTATGTAATAATTCTTCATCAAAGCGCTTATCCTCTCACGTTTATTTTAACAATGAAAACATCCTCTGTGAGGTACCCATCAACCACCTTTGTGGATGACGTGCTTTTATCTTTAAATTATGCCTTCAAGGATGGTCATGAAACCATTTTTATGGTTTAAACGTAATATAATATATTTATTATATCTTATTTAATGTTAAGTAATCATTTTTTCACAATATATTAATTTATAAAATAAGGTTATTTCATTATGATCGAAAAACACTAAATTAATCTAAATGATTATAATTAATGATTTATCTAATGATTAATCATCATTTATAGAAAAAAAATGGTATTTAAATATTATATAAGATAATTAATAACATATAAGTTCAGTTATGGACAACTATATCCATTCTAAATGATTTTCCATTAATGTATACAGGTAAACTGATTATGAAAACCAAGAAACCTACCGCTCCTAAACAATGAAATTGAACCTCTTAAACTAAAAAAAGGCCATAAATGAAATTAAAAAGGTTATAATAAATCAAATACATATATAAAGTGTTGCTTAATTTTTAATTAGTTAATATAATCTTATTATCTAGAACATTAAGATCATGTGAATAACACCTTCAGACTTTAGGTAAGGGATTCTACTCGGAACTCCATTATCCCTTTAGGTTACTCTTTCTCTCTTTTTACACAAATGAAATTCCATTTTATTTTTATTTAAATATTCCAAAGGATGTTTATATGTTCCAAAATAATTTATCAAGGTCCATTCATCCTTATTTTATGGGTATATACATGTTTTAAAATTGTTCCCTACTCAATTCTTCCCGATAGGAAAACCCAATTTAAGGGAACTTCCTAAATTCTTATCCATTTTCAAGTGTTATAAATAACCTATTTTAAGCCTCCATTATTTTTATAAAATCACTCATATTATCATGAAAAACTACCCTAGTTCAATTCTATTTTTATACAAATAATTATGATTTACCCATTTTAAAGAATCTTGAATGTTTTCCCTTAAACCATACTAAAATGTTTTATTTCTAAAGTTTGTTACACACTCTTTTAACTTAAGTTTGAGATAACTTGACATGATATATTCCTATATTAATTTATTAATTTTCATGTATTTTTTAATTATTTTATTTCATGTGCACTTTTACAATACGACCATTTATTATTCTTTTGACATGATTATAATACCAAATTCTTTCCATGGGTTACCCTTATGTTTATGTTTCATTACTTATGTATAATTCTTTATGTGGAAAGAATATTCATGAAAATTTTGTGATGGGTGTTCTCAGATATTGATCCAATGAATTTTTTAATGTTTAGTCTCATGAGATGTTGTGTGCAACAGTCTTGGTGGTTATCCTTGACTCGTGCTCCTCTATGTGCAATGAGCCTTGACTCATGCTCCTCTACGTGCAATGATGCCTTGACTTCCACTAAAGTCATGTATTATGTTGCAGTCGCATTAATATGAATAAATGATTATATGGTCCCATGTTATGATTCCTTACGTTAAATCATGTTCGGTTCCTTTTTATATCATTAGGTTATTCCTTCTAACCCATGTGATAAACTTTATTTTAATGTTTATTCCCTTACTAGTCTTTTTAGATCATCCCATTTCTCATGTTATCCCCAGGTTATCCTATGAATATGTAAGGTCTCAAAAGAATTTAGGACCTCAAAACGGATGATAAATAAAGAAATCTTTTATTTAGTTCCATGTTTTCATTTTTATGTACCTAGTCTTCCAATACATTGTACTTTACAATCCATGGATTGTAAATTGTTGTTTAATTATGCTTAAAATCATGCGATGATATGTGTCAAAGAATAGGGTCACTATAACATTTAGACAATTTTAAGGTATAGTTTGGCCATATCATAAGGATACTACCCATTCAATTCATCTAATATGATTTTACATATCTTAAGGGATGGTATACATGCAACTATCTTAGATTTTTTTAGAGGATAAATGATAATAGTCATTATTTAACTGAAAAATTATCATGTTAGATATCGCTAATAGTCATTTAATAAGATTAAATAGATAGAGATTTTGTTTCATTCATGAAAGAGTTTCATGAATTATCTATGGAATTTACTCATTCATTGTAATGCATGATTAAATGCACATATAGTTGAAAATTGTACGCAAGGGATTTATAAGGAGAATACTAGCATGATATGGGAGTTTGGATTTCTTATTCATTCTCAGCCAAAAGTCCATTAAACCTAAATATATATTTCTTATTTCACTTTTCCACTATGAGGTTCCAAAATTCCTTAGTGAGAAGGATAATCCTACATAAATTTCAGGTGATTCGATATCTTTTGGTACCTCGTGAGGAGTGACCTATTTTGGTTTCCACATTCTGACCTTGATCAAACCCATATAATGATAGTTGATGATGGTGCAGAGGAAGTAATGGTAAAAAGTGCATATCCCCTATTTATTCATTTTCAATTTACATGTAATGTAATTTATCTAGCATGGTGATCATGTATTTGGGTCTCCTTAACCACTTCACCTTTGATTAAAAAGTGTTTTTATATCCTTCAAAACCCTGAAAATATTTATCCTTGCTTTTCCTTAAAACCAGTAAAATGATTCATGTGATAATGTGTAGTGAAAGGACATATTGAAGTGGGGATGAGGATGATACTCATGTTGTGATACACTATTTGTTCACCGGTATGATATCCTAATAACCTATTACAAAAAGTGAATGTGTTATAATGATTTTGAATGCAATTTTTTTTATTAAAGTGATAAAAATATCCATCACATACTGCAGTACCTTGCAGTTTCAGGGTTCCATATCACCCCACCCTAACTCAAAGGTGACTCAATAAACATATTGAAACCAAAATCCATAAATAAGTGAATGCTAAAAAAAGTATCACTCTATAAAAACCAACCATTACTAATTATCCAACTCCATTAATAAAGATTAATATTTGATATGATTAAATTTATTGCAAAGAAATTTTAATGAAAATGTATTTGGTAGGGGATTTGGAAGTTGACTTTCTAAAATTAAAACAAAAACTTGAATCTAATAAATATCACTATATAACTACCTATTAATTAAGATTATTGTATCATACTGAGTCTTAATTAACTATAAAAATGAACACAATATATCATTTAAATTAATTTAAGATCAAAACTAAGATGGTGGGTCATCCTTAATTGAATTAGGTGGATTATTTGTTTAATTATTCCTTATAGGTGTCATTTATTCCTCATATCTCTCCAAATTTAAAATAAAATAATTTAAAATTTTAATATATATATATGTGTGTGTGTGTGTGTGAATGATAACATGTACTTACCACAAGTCTCTACGGTCACTCCACTATAATCTACCAAATTATATAATTCTCGTACATCTCCTTAAACCACATTAACAAAATACCCAAACTTATTCTTTTTCAGGAAAAAACTAATAATTTTATTAAATTTAAGTATAAATTATTAATATGTTATATTTAATGTGCATTCTAGTTGAAATGATTATTAATTATGATTTTGTCTCCTTTTTCAGGACATCAATAGTTAATCATGTCAGTTTCAATGTATTGTAATATAATAATAGAAAGTCATTGGTCCAATAATCATATCCTTCTACTTCTTCTTCAGTAACACAAATGAAAAATAGAAAAAAAAAACTCTAAAATAAATAGAAAATATACAAAGCACTCAAACATTTTCAATGTGAAAATTCATAATAAAAAATAATAAACTGATGAACCTCACACTACGTTTTGATTAATGCAAGATACATACATTGTCCATCAAATAACCATTTATCATTACACCATATATGTTTTATTATGACTCCAAATTTTATATTAACTATAATCATTCTCCATTTAATAATAAAATACCATTTAACAATCCTAAAAATCAATCGTTGGATAAATATTTATATATATTTTTAACAAAAAAACATTCAGAAAATAAATATATTATAATGTTAGTAAACCAAAAATAAATCCATAAAAAATATATGACATAATAAAAAATCCTAAAGAAAATATAACTATTAAGTCTATTTTAATTGAAAACACCAACTAAAAGGTGGTAATAGACTTAAAAAATTAGGATGAGTGATTATAAAAAACCAGTTTTTTTCTATTCTTGGAAAACCAAGGAAGTCAACTTCAAAAATACAAAGGACGCTATTAATAAGAAATATAGAAATCCTTATACGTAACCATTTATCAAAAGGTAGAAAAGATATATAAGTAGTTTTAAATTATTATTTTCAATTGGGAATAAAAATTATAAATAAAATCAAAAAATCAATTTTTCAAAAATTAATCAAGAAATGATTAAATTCTAAAAGAAATCCACCTAAACAAGTGACAAAAAAATTATAAAATTAATCAAAAAAGACTTGAGTAATCTTGAAATAATTATCTATAAATAGTTGATTAATCTAAAAACAACAAAAATTTTATGTTAAAATAATTTAAATAAGTAAAAAAAATCTCTTTTTCAATAATAAATTTTCAATGAAATTAATTCTAGAATATAATCAAAAAATGAAAAAATAACCATTTTTGTTGGCCCTGAGAAATATAAAAACCCTAAGAGGGGTTTGAATTACGTCATATTGATTTCTTCAAATAAACCTCGACAATGATCATATTAAACTACTAATAGGTTCACCTCTATCCCTCATAAAAGATATCATGTGATAAAATATGTAAAGAAGGGCCCAAGAAACTTTAATTTAGGTTAACAACACTATATTAATCCATGGAGAATACAATGGTGATGTGTTGATTTACTATAATCACTTTTTTTACTACTTATTTAAATTTTTTAGAGAAAATTTATAATCCTCCATAGTTTACAAGAATTCACTTTGAAAACCTGCTACTCTCCCAATATTTGATAACTCACTACACACTCAATTTAAGTGTACTCACTATTACTCTATAAGATTCCTCATTTTTTCTAAATATAATTTTCCTTCACTACAGTTAGAATGTTATAAATCTATTATTTCATTTAAATTATGAACCACATTACCACATATGTTTTAAGAAATTTTCTAAAGTATTATATAGCCACTTTTGAGCATAAATTATGTTCTCATAAAATAAATTTTCCTAAACACTAGTTCATATATCTTCCCAATTGCATATAATCATTAGTTAAGTAAGTGATCTCATTAAATTAATGAATTCACAAAAGTATTATTCAAAAAGAGACCACTTAGATGTTCTCTTAGTCTTTATCTTTTCATAATGATGATATTAGTGGCCTATTTATAAGGAAAAACGAATTTGTCAAGTAACCCTTTAAGTGCCCACAAAACATCTCAACTCCATTCCCAAGCATCACTATGTTTATGTAACCCTTCATGTTTGGAAAATTCATTGAATCCATTTGAAAATGTCATCATGTTCACACAAATCCATTTGATAAATCCATCTTCTTTTAGTGTAAGTCTACCTACCTTGCACGAGAATCCTTCATTTTATCTAAAACTCTTCTAAATCTTATAAAAAAACATGAAACACCTTTAAAGACTTTCCTTAATGAATACCCTAAGATCTTCCCCACTCAAGAGATTTTTTAACGTAATTTTTCAACTAAAAAATCCCCAAATATTCAAAACATCGTCTTGAGGAGTTTTTTCAAACAATCTTACCCTTTTCTTCAAAAAATATTCCACTTGAGTGATGGATGAGATGTTTTATAAGGTTGATAACACTTAAATCATTATAGTTGATTCTGATATGATACTTCACTTAAACACTCATATATTTAAACTAGTGTTTCTTGCACAATAGTCTTGGGAAAGATCGAGTGGTTTTAATATATTTTCATTCATCGGTGATCAATGATATGCAATATTCTTCCTTTATCGGCCAAGAAATACACAAAACATTAAGATAGAATACATCTCTTTATATAAAATTTCTATCATATTCTAAACCCAATCCATATTTGTGTATCCCAATAGATATTATTTTAATGTTACATAAAAAATAAAACCAAAATACAATGTGAATTTGATATACCATCGTATTCTCTCCACCATTATAAAGTGAATTTCCTTATGATTAATATGGTATCATGGGACATGAAAAGTGGCACACAATGTTGGGTCATGTCACTATTAAGTACAAGAGGCTCCTAATGGTATATTAATTTTGTGTGGCATAATCCTCTTTTCCATCATCATCCCTTGAAAACCTCTTTTGGGTAGAAATCATTGTTTTTGTTACCCTATAATACTATCTTCCAAATATTTTTAGCTCCTTCTTAGTATATTTATATTAATAGAGGAATGTTCCATGACTTCCTTATATCAAATTCAAACCTAAATAGAAGTTCAATTCTATAATCATCGATGTTTCTAACTAACATATGATGAATTCTATAAACTGGTTGAACTATGATTCTTCTGACCCTACAAATATTCTATCATCAACATATATGATAATTATAATCTTTTCATCACTCTCCTTCATGATATATAGATTATTATCATATCCATCACATTCATCTTTATATACTAGTCAAGTCTAGAATAATTTTCTCTTAGTGCGTATTTTATTCCATAAAGTTCCTTTTTCATCCAATACACATTTTTTCATTTTTATTAACATGAAAACCATTCAGTTTCTTCTTGTATAACTACTCTTCAAGTAATCCATTAAAGAAATTTCATTTGACATCAATATGGAAAAACCTGAACCTACTTTTCATTATTATGGCCAATAATTAATGAATTATTTCCATTCATGACACAATATAAAATGTAACATTTGCATCATTACCTTAAATTTGAGATTACCCCTAGCCCACAAACCATTCCTCGGTCCGAATCTCTATTTTATCATCATCCAGTTTGCTAAAGAAGACCAATTTTCTCTTGATAACATTATTATCTTCTAGACTCAAAATAATAACTCATATATGAATCCTTTAATTTTTCCAAGCTCTTAAGGCATTGTTTCAATTTCATATTTAAAATATTATTCAAAACACTTTGTCTCTATGTGTGATAAGAGTTGAATCTTCTATAGATACTTCATTCACCTCATTTTTCTAGTGTTTTTTAGTTACTAAGGATATTGTTATCAATAATTTCAGCCATAATTTTTGGATTTTATATATATAATGTTTTGACATCAATATCATCAACATTATTTTCTTCTTCAAAATCAACATTTTCCCCCTTTCTACCCCTGGGATTCATAACTCAACATCCCTCTCTTCCATTATTTTCTCACTATTTTACTCAATATTCGTCTTAATTTACACTACAGTGGAATTATTTACTTATATAGACTTTCCAAGATTATTATTGAAGCATTTATACTCCTTGATCTTGGATGAGTATCCAAGGAAATTCCTATTATCTCCATGAGACTCAAACTTTCTATGTTTCTTCTAATTAAGAATAAAGCACTTATTGGTGAATATTTGAAAGTCTTTCAATGTTGATTTATTTTTATATAATATGTTGTATGAAGTCTTTTATTATCTCAAACACAAAAAAAAATATTATTCAGAGATATAGAATGACTTCATGAATAATTACTTCCAAATATTATCAGGTTGGACATTCTCAATAAAAATATTTATATCCATATTGTTTATGATCCAGTTTCTCCTCTCAAACACACCATTGTTTTCAAGAGTTCTTGTATTTGAAACCTGATTCTTCATCCCATGATTCTTGAGATATTGTTTCACTTAGATACTAGTAAACATCATGTCATTATCTATTTGGAATTTCAGAATATTTCAACTGTTCATCCTATTAGTCTTCTTCTAATACAAAGTAATGTAGATGAGCACCTCAGACTTGTGAATGATAACCAACAACCATTCCATATTGTTGTAACCATCAATGAATAGCATAAATTACAACATACCATCAACAGATATTAGTGATAGCATCCCACACAAATCATCATGCACTAGCTCAAGTAACCTTATTGGCCTTTGGTCTTTCAGCTTTTAAGTCTTCTGAATAATATTCCCTTTTTGAAAAACATTTCATGTGTGTGTATTCTCATGTTAAAATATAAGGATATCGTGATATTTTTCATTATTCACTATATCTTCTAATAAATGTTGTATTAAGTGAAAAATATTTTTATTCTACAATCTATTTTCTTCTTCCTTGGATAGAAAGAACATATCTTATTTTACACTAATAATGTTGAGATTCCTCTTTGTTTGATTTATTTTAATCATAATTATACCATCCTTTTGTAGGTTTTTGGCATAGCGGAAGAACATGGATGGGTGTACCCAAATTTAATTTTTGCGTTAACAACAATCACTCTGAGATCAGACACGATAATAAAATTTCAGATCTTTGAAATGGAACAAAGAATGAAAAAGGAAAGAGGGAAGTCCTGGAACCATATAGAGAATCATCATATGTTGGTTATAATTAATTTAATTAAAAGATAATAATGACCTTGATGTAATTATCTCTCTGTTGATGTTTCTGGTCATGATCTTATGTGATCTTTCATTTAATCATAGAAGCCAAGTGTAGGCATCCTTTAGTAGTGATCCACAAATTCTCCACATATCTCTGGACATAGCTGAAGGAATCTTCAGGTGCTAGTGCAGAAGAGACTCCGATTGTGATGTCCACCTTCAATAACTTTGAGAGCTGCTTCCAAAGTTTTCTCCTTGATTCGGTGGAGAAGGATCTCTCTCGTAACTTGAGATCGTTCTTAGAGGAAAATAATTCTCTCTAGGCTTGATCACTTTCTCCAGATTCGTTGTTCACAACCACAAATAATGGAAAGGATTAATGGGAATAATTTAATTGTGATTTATAATCCTTATAATAATAAAATGAATTAATTACCCAAAAGAATTTATTAATTTCATTTAATTATTACTAAGACCACAAGTCTAATAATAACATTTGACTATTTTTATTACTTAACATGTGCCCACTGAATTTTACATAATATTATTTAATTAAACAAATAATATTATTTCTCCCAAATCCCTAGAAAAACTAAGCAGTGTGTATTCATTAATATAGACATCGTGTACTTTTGGTTTTCCTTTTAATTTATTTCCTCCACTATATTTTTTAGACCATGAATAATGATTATGTATTTCATAAATAAATATCACTACATTACTCGCTAATAAATATATTATTTCACCCAAAATATATTCTCTCGAATAACTACTGTAGAAATAAATTCAATCAGACATCCTTGAATAATTATTAAACCACAATCAAAAATATTTTTTATTTCTCTTGTTAAATGAATATTTAACTGAGATACTTGGACACACATAGTGTGTGACCATCTAGGACTCTTTCTTAGTGGCATTAGGTGGAGCCTACCTAAATTCCAAGGATAGCGTCTAGAAACACTCCAAGGAATCCATAGAGAAATAAGTTGACATTGTAATGACGTGTCACCTCCTACGAATTCTTACCGTGTAATTTAACCCTTTTGTCTCGATATCTTGAATCAAGCGGGTTACATGTTAGTGCCATCAACCCATGTGCTAGATTATTTATTCTTTGACTTTTTGGAATTGAACTCGCCCATTCCACACCATGGTAGTGGATTTATTTAGGCTATATCAATTCCATCAAAGGTCCTATGATATCAACTTCTGTTATGGAATATAAGGGATAAATCCTTTCTCTCATTATCTATTAATGCACTATTACTCATGGCACACCCAACATATCCTACCTCACTACAAACTATGTGTTGTCACTATTTTCGTCAATATATCTAAGTGTGTGAGTTTTAATACCCATTAATAATAATCTCAAAGTCTAAGGACCAATACACACATCTGAAGATAGGAACATCCAACGACACTATGAAATGTGGATTTCCTACCCGCAGGTCTTGTCCTCATAATATCCTCTTGGATAATACCAATGGTGCACACCATGAGAAGGTTCCTCAAAGTTTTATGATTCCTTACCCTAATGGCATATATTATTTGTGTTTCTCAAAAAACATCATCTCGATATAGAACATATATTCAAGAATTATGTAATGGCACTTTCGGGTTCTCATCATAGTAGGGATCCTCTATAACTCTTTGGTGCAATAGATATCCTTAGCACATTATCATATTGATTGTCATGCAAAAGAATAATCAAGATGTGATAAGGTATTTATTAATTAATAAAGTACAAAGAAGTTGGTTCTAGGCCACCAACTCTAATATACTCCCACTTGGACTTGAGACAACTGCTAAAAATCTTTAACCTTCTAGCTCTCAAATGATATTCATACTTTTGCTGAGATAGGACCTTAGTCATGGGGTTTTCCACGTTCTCTTACATGGACACTTTGCTCACTACAACTTCACCCCTTTGATAGAAATACCTAAAGAAGTGATACTTCCAGAGAATGATCTTTGTTTTTTGATGTGAACTTCGTTCTTTTTCAAGATCCATCGATGCATTATTATCACAATACAATATTATGGGATCTTTACTGCTAGGCACCACATCAATTTCATGGAGACATTTCTGAATCTAGATAGATTCCTTGGCTATAAAAGAAGACACTATATATTCATACTCTGATGTAGAATCATTGAAAACTAGCTACTTTGAACTTTTCCATCTCAGAGCTCCTCTGTTGAGACATAAAACATATCTATATTGTGACTTCGTATCATTTTAATATGTCTAAAAACTAGCATCATCATACCCTCTGATGAAAAGCTCCTCATCTCCTCCATACACTAGGAACATATCCTTAGTTCTTCTCAAATATTTGATAGAAAGATTCACATAATTTATTCTTTACCAAAATTATAGTATGTTATTGTATTTTTATCCTCAAAGCCTATCTTAGGGATTGGTTCCCTAATCTACATTTTCTAAATCTATCTTGCTTGTTTTCTACTAAATTTCTTTTGATACCAACTATAACACACTAACCCTAGAAGCCTAAGTCCAGTTCATTATTTTAATACATTATCATGATCACAAAAAATAAAATCCTAAAGGAAAAAGTAGTTTAGTAGTTTTGGAAAACTATATACATACATAGGTTCAACATTACAACTTGAAATGAAATGAAATATATTTTTTATAGGGAACGTCCACAACTTTAAGTTTATCCCTGCATGTCATTCATAAAAAACTTCTTCAAGTCCTGAGAAAATGAAACATAAGAAATAGGTGAGCTCAGATGCTCAATAAGGGTAATCAATACAACAGAAGATATCAAAAGCAAAAACGCTAGTCATGGTGAATAACTAAAAACACATTCATTTAAAAATGAACTTGAACACATTATGGAAGGAATAAGAGATAAATAAATAATTACATAATAAAACCTAATCATGATTATTCTACTAGTCGAATTACCAAAGGAAATATGAAAACCATTTTCTTAAATATGGAATACAAAACGAAGGACAACATAATCATACCATCAAGGCCTTGTTCTAAGACCAAAAATAACCATTTTTATCAATGTGTCATTCCATGACCATAGTTGGTCTCATGTGACCTGCCAATGCACCAAGGGGATATAGGGGTCCCCAACCAACAATTAATAAGTCCAATGAATTCTTAATATGAATGGGGATCAACATAAACAAAAGCCACATTCATATTGAATCTAACATATGAAATGTAAATAAGTTTCCCCAATCATTAAACATAAACACTAACCTTTCAATGTAATATGGTGAATGGTTTCAAGATAGCACATTCATAGTCAAAATATACATAAACCATTAAATAAAACATGGTGGATGATATCATAGGAGATAAAAATCAATGAAGTAAAATATTAAAAACATTATTTTGACATGTATGAAGATACTTTTAAATGAGACCATTGAGAAATCCATGAGGTAATAATCCTAAAACATTTCAAAGTTTCTCATACCAACTTGAAACATTCAAATCAAAATCCCTTATAATATCATGAGAATAAAGAGAATCTTGATATGATATACCAAAGGTAATTACTTACACCACAACAAAGAAATAATTTGTGAACAAGGAATGTATCTCATAAAAGTTAAAGTGAGATGAGAATGGTCCTTTTTACTTTGGAAAGAAGATTTGATTTGGAAAATCATTTTTATTTTTCATAAATCTAGTTTTAAACATTTATATCCAAAAAAAGAAAAGGTAAGGATACTGAGATTACGTTTGAGGCATAAATGATGTCCCATTGAAGATAAATCATGTAAAAAGTGTTTTCAAAGAAGCATTGGAATTAAAATATTTTATTGTGGTTTAAGGAATTCATTAAATAGATTTTAAAGGGAAAAGTCATTTTTTCTTTCATAAAACCAGAAATAGAAAAAAAAAATATTTTTTGTCTTAAATTTTTTATTTTAGGAAGATTAATCTGGATTAAAACTGATTATAGAGTGAACTCAAAAATAGGTAAGAATTCGAGAAGTTCCTTGAATCGAGCTTTCATTTCAGAATAATTTTTTGAAAGATTAGTTTAAAACATGTAACTCTCCATAAAATAAAGTTGGATTATGATTGGTAAAAATATATTAAACGTTAACACCGAATTTATGAGGAGTAAATAATAATAAATAATCATTTCATTAAGGTGAGTATATAATAAGAGCATCCCTAATGAAAATAAATTTTTTGTTATAAAATACTTACAACTTTGTAATCAATTAAATCATATGCCCCAAAATGAATAATCATAAAATGATGCATTGAATATCATGAAAATAAAAATATTCATGATATAAAAAATCAATGGGTAGTATACATATACCACACACATTTAATATTAGTGAATACAGAATATCTCACAAATATGGAAGTGAGATGAAAAACCCTTAACTTAAGTCTGATGGTGTTCTTCACTTGATCATAGTATCCCAAATAAAAAACATAAATTCATTAATTTATATTTACATAACATATTATTTATTTAATTTATTTGTTATATCCTTACTAATTTCATTCATGTACTTCTCGATGGTTGTAAGACGTTCAATTTTATTGTTTGGTATCGTTTTCTTTATTGGTATTCATGACCAGATTACACATATATATGTAAGTATAAAAATGTAATATGAGAATGATTGTCCAGAATAGAAGTTTTATTTTATTTTTTAACATCCATAATATTACATGGTTATAAAATTCATTTTTTATTAGAAGTGAAGTTGAGTCATTATATAAAAGTTTAATGATAATTGTTTGGGTTAATTAAATGTTTTTAATCACAACAAACTCATTTTAATTTATAAATCAATATCATGAGTGAAAAAAATTCCAAAACATTATATAAGTTATAATAAATATATTATATTTTGGTTCGACCATGAAAATGGTTTCAGTAATAGAACTGAATATGGTAATATAAATTGAAAACTCGTTGTCCTTGAATGTGATAATGTTGCACATCTTGGATGGTGTTTTCATTTCTAGTATAAAAGAATTGAAAAAAAGAGATGATGATAAATTATTATATTATCACAAAAAAATTCAAGTACATGTAAGGTACAATAGTTATCATAACATTTGGAAGAAATTAGGTTAGTAAAGAAAAAAAGAAAATAAAGTAACACAAAAAAAAGTAAAGTTGATAAATCCCTTACAAATATCCGACAACATAACGACGTCACATAAAAATTCATAAAATATTTTGATGATAGAAAAGGGGATATTTCATCATTATTGAATAATATGGATTGTAAGGGGGATATTTAAAGATATATACCAACATAATACAATTGAAAATAAAAGATAATAAGATAAAAAGAGTGCTTGAAAAAGAGAGATTTTGAGACCAAAATTATGCAGCATAATAGTTATGAAACATGGTTTTAGAAAACATTAAAAAGAAATGGGATAGGGGTCACCCATTCATAAAATCCTCATAATATAGTAGAGGGAAATAATAAAATGAAAATAACGACATGGTATAGAAACTTGAAATACATACCACATAAAATAGAACATAAAATAGAAGCAATGAAAAGAGGTGTTTACCTCTTGAAGTAATCTTCCTTGAGAGTCTCTTTAGGGTAGAGTTTTTTGTCTTTATATGAGACCAAGGGATGATGGATGTCGAAAGGGAGATTGGGAGGATATTTTAGTAGAATTTGGACAAAGAACAAGGCATTATATGAGTGAATAGATGGGGGTGAGGGGGGTTATAGTGGAGGATAGAAGTAATTTTTGAATATCTTATTCATTATTTTATTATTTCCCTCAAGAAAACCAATAGTATTGATTCATGTGACACTTAATAGTAATAAGTGAATGTGAGTTCTAAAAAAGTGTGCATACATCATCCATTATTCTAGGAATTGTGTCTTTAACTGATAATGTAAATATAAGGTAAATTGTCGTATGTTACTATTCATCAACAATTCGAGTATTTCAGAAAAATCCAAAAAAAATCACCCTGACCATTTTTCGACATGTATAATTCAAAAATTAAATCCATTTTTTGAAAATAATTTTCTAAATATTTTTAATTTAATTTTTAAATAAAATATTACTTTATTCCAAAAAACTAACTTTAAAACTATAACTCATTTTATAACACCTTGAAAAATTAATCAAGGTCCCATAAAATTATCTTATAACCATAAGATAATAAAGTAACAATTTAAGATTAAATTTTATGAAAATAAATTTTCATTTTAAATTATTAAAGTAATCATAAAATTGTAATTAAAATATTAATGACATAGAAAAATACCAATTCCTATGATATGATGGTTTTTTCACTTATGAGATGTCTAAAATGTATTTATACATCCATAGGTGACGTTCTTATTTTTTTGGCCAATTTACTATTCATATGCATAAGTTATTATTCAAAATGATATGTAAATGTTCATCAAAATTTAAGTTTTTCTTATCAAACTCTAAATATCTTACTGAATGCAACGGTGTATGCTAGTTTTTCAAAATTCAGATTAAAGAAGTGAAAAAATTATGTTTATTGGTTATGTTATAATAAAGTGTTGTTTTGTAGGGACTCGGTGTTTCTTGCATTCTATAATAAATCTGTTTGTAAAATCTTGGGTTGTTACAAAGGTCTCCCTTGTTTAGTGGATCTTTTGATCCCCCTCATGGAATAGTGGATTAACTCCACTAAAAGGATATTCTTTATCCTCCAATTCTCAAAAGAAGAGAAAGTTGTATCGGCGGTCTAACATTTTGATGGTTAAGCTGATCAATGGTGGAAACTGATAAAAAATACAAAGTATGAAGAAGAAATTGATTCCATGGATTAGGATGAATTCAAGAAAATGTTTTTTAATATATATATTTTCCGAACCCTTCGTCTCAAGATGGAAAGAGAGTTCCTTACATTTAAAAAGAAGGAAGATCAGTATATCGAGGAATATGAAGCAAACTCTAAAAGTCTTGAAAGATACAGCTTCTTCTTTGTCATGAACACTGAAAGTAATTTGGATTGATTATTTAGGAGACTAAAGCTGGTTTTATAAAAAAATTGGTTATTTGATACTTTAATAGTTATGAGAAGGTTGTTTGTTTTACCTCAAGGATAAAATGGTGATCAGAGACTCCCAATGATCTAATGGGCCCGATAAAAAAAAATCAAAAAAACAGAGTCTAATATGGATGGATGTATAAATAATTCCTATGATAGGAAGAACACTAAATATCCCACATGTAAAAAATTTCAGAAGAAGCATCCTCGGAATAGTCTGTAGGGGACCGGGAAATGCTTCAAATGTGGAAGAATATGGCATCTAGAAATGTACTACCAAAGGGATATGAGTAATCACAATAACATTGAATAATAAAGGAATGTTCATATCAATGCTCATCCAGTAGTGCAGTGTTTCAACTACAAGTAACATGGGAATTTTCAAAAACAATTTTCTAATCCTAGGGTTTTCAGAGGCAATCAAAAACAACCTCCAAGGAAACAAGGAAGGGCTTATGATATCACGATTACTAATGTGGAGCAGAACAATTATGTGGTGAAAGGTATGCTATTTATTCATTCAACAATAGAAAACATACTATTTAATTCTGGTTCTACTTATTCTTTCATATCTTTCAAGTTTAGTAGAACTATTCAAACACCACCTCAAAATTTGGAGGTTTAGTTATCTGTGATATTATCTAATGGGGAAATTATTTCATCGAAAGTATATAACTCCTCCCCATTTAATGTTTGTAGACTGAACCTCACAGAAAATCTTGTATTACTTCCTTTGGTGGATTTTGATGTTATTTTGGCCATGGATTGGATATCTTTATACAAATCCAACACCAACTGTGGGGAAAGGGAGATCACTCTTCACATCCCAAAGAAACCTCCAATTCTTTACAAGTGTATGGAGGAAGACGAATCTCCTTCATAATCATCATATCAATGATGGATATTCATGTATTATGAGAAATCATATCTCACTCAAATGACTGAGACAATGGATATGATCATGCTCAAAGACATGCCCATCACGAGGGATTACACTGATATATCCTCAGAATAGTTTTCTTGTCTTCCTTCTGATCAAGAGGTTGAGTTCTCTATTGAACATATTCTTGGATCTCTACCTATAAAAAATAAATGTTATAGAATAGACACAAATTTATCTGGAAGAAATGAAGATGTAGTTACAGGATAATATGGACAAAAGTTTTATATACCTGAGTGCTTCATCATGAGGTGTGCTAGTCCTCTTCATCAAGAAGAAGGATGGATCAATGCGCCTCTACATTGATTATTGGGAGCTCAAAAAATCTTGATAAAGAACAATTATCCCCTACCATGTATAGGTAAACTGTTTAATCAGCTACATAGGGTCGTTTATTTAACTAAGTTTAACCTTCGGTTGGGATATCGCCAATTAAAGGTGAGAAAAAAATTTATTCCCAAGACTACCTTTTGAAAAAATTATAGACACTATGAGTTTATAGTGATTCCCTTTGGAATCACTAATTCTCCAAAAATATTAATGGAACTAATGAATAGAGTATTTAGATAATATCTCAATAAATTTTTTATAGAGTATGTATCATTCTTAGGGAATGTTATAGCTTGAAAATGAATATTTTTAGACCCTTCTAAGACAAAGGCAATTTAAGAGTGGTCTAGGACAATATCTGTAATATAGATCTATAGTATCCTTGGCCTAGTTGGATATTACTAACAATTTTTGAAGAACTTCTCAAGATTATAAAACCCAATAACCAAGATGAAACAGATGGGGGTGAAGTTTGTATGGAATCAAGAATGTGAGGAATGCTTTAAGAATCTCAAAAGGAGGAATATCATTACACTAGTACTCACACTCCAGACATTTTGAGAATTATTTATGGTGTAAAATGATGCTTAAAAGAAAGGCTTAGGATGTTTATTGATGTAAAATGATAAATTGATAGCCTACACCTCAAGGCAGTTGAAAATTCATGAGCAAAACTATTATATGTTTGATCTAGAGTTAATGGTTGTGATCCTTGCATTGAAAATCTGGTGGCATTATCTCTATGTGGAGAAGTGTGAGAAATATACTGGTCAAAAAATTGTCAAATATATTTTCATAGAGAAGGAAATTAATATTCTACAGCAAATATGGTTAAATCTTATTAAGGATTACGAATTCTAAATCCACTACCATCCTAGTAAGAAAAATAAGGTGGTAGATTCTCTAAGTAGAAAGGATACTGCATCTTTATCAATGACGATAATTCAAAAGGATTCAATCTTCTTTTATTTGTGATAGATGGGCAAGAGAATCATTAAGTAAGGAACATCATCAATCCTTTCACAAATGATTTATCAACCATCCCTTATATATAAAACAAAGGGTTCTCAAGGGAATGATGTGGAAATTTAGAAAAAGTTAGAAGATATCAAAAATGGTAAATCCTCTGAGTTTAAGATTGGTGAGGATGGAATCGTTAGATTTTGGTCATGACTTTGTGTATCATCCAATCCAGAGATAAAGAAAGATCTTTTGAATAATTCACATAGCTCAACCTTCTTTATTTACCCATGGAGCATAAAACTTTTTCTAGATCTACAAGAGAACTTTTGGTGGTACAATATGAAAAAGGATATCACTGAATATACATCAAAGTGCTTGGTATGTCTGCAATTAAATATAGAAAGGAAATTTCTAAAGGGATGATGCAATCATTACCCATACTAATATGGAAATGGGAAACATCATCATGGACTTTGTCACTGGAATTCCAAAAACATACATAGGAAACAATGCTATATGGGATATTTTGGATCATATTACAAAGACGGATCATGTTATCACAATTTTAGATCACTTATCATTGGATAAAATTTCACAAATATACATCAAATATGTAGTAAGGCTGCATAGAGTACCACTATCTATTGTATCTGATCGATACTCGTGATTCACCTCCAAATTTTGGAAAAGTCTCTAACATGATCTAAGCACTTAGTTGAACTTTAGTATGTCTTATCATCCTCAAACTAATGGCCAATATAAGAAAACTATTTAGACACTAAAAAAAATGTTGAGAGAATGTTCTATGGACTTTAAAAGTGGATGGGACCAACATCTTCCACTGGCATAATTCATCTAAACAAATATTTTCCCCTCGAGCATCCAAATGGATCTATATGAATCCCTTTTTGGTAAAAGGTGTAGAGCACCAGCATTCTAGTATAAATTTAGTGAACATAAGCTTCCAGGACCTAAAATGGTCAAAGAAATAGGGGAGAAGGTGAAAACCATTCAACAGCACATCAATGCAGCCCAAAGTCGAAAAAAGATCTATGAAGATGATTGTCTATGAGACGTTGATTTTAAATTTGGAGACATGGTATTCCTCTACATATCCCCATGGAAGAGGATCATGAGATTTGGGAAGAAAGGGAACCAAATTCCCAGGTACATCATCCCATTAGAGATCCTTGATTGTGTTATATTTGTGGCCTATAGACAAGCACATCCACTAACCATTTCTCATGTACCTGATGTATTCCTTGTATCCCTCTTAATAAAGTACATACTAGACCCTTCACATGTACTAACTTCAAAGGTGGTAGAGTTTGAGAATGATCTTTCTTACAAGGAGAAACTAGTGAAGATATTGGATTGTAGAGAGAAATTTCTACACAACAAGACCACTCACCTGGTCAAAGTACTATAGAGGAACCATAATAATGAATAGGCAACATGGAAACTTGAGGAGCGATAAAGGAAAAGTACACACACCTATTTTCAACTTCACATGTAAAATGAAATTTTAAGAGAAAATTTTCATAAGGGGTAAAATGTAAAGACCCAAAGTTTTATCAATAGAAATTACCATCCTATAATTATTTCATTTGGTATAAACACATAGAGAACAAAATAAAATCTTTATAAATGATTAATGAAATAAATAATAATTATATCTAGAAGCTAAGAAACCTATACTGATGAAATAGTAACTTGACCTTTGGAATAGTAATGTGACCCTTTTAAATAGTAAATCAACCAATTGAATAGTAACCTCACCAATGAAGTAATGAATAAAATTTATCCATCTTATAAGTGACAATATGATATAATTATATCATACTATAAGTAAATAAATATTTTAAAAATTGTTAATTAAGTGTTGGTATTTTTGTAAGTCATAAATATTTAATTAAATTTTATGATAAATTTAGTAGTTTAAAAGAAAATTTATTTTCATAAAATTTATTCATAAATAATTATTTTCATGTCTTTTAATTGTAATATAATTTTATGAGAACTTAGTTAATTTTTAAATGTGATCTAAAATCAGTTATAATTTTAAAATCTGTATTTTTCGAGTAAATTATGATTTTAATTAAAAATATATTTATTATATTTATAAAATTATTTTTATAAAATGGAGTAACTATTTTAATTCTACACATCAAAATATTATTAGGGTGAATATTTTTAATTTTTCTTAAATACTTGAATTTTGTGAATAGTAAAATATGGTAATTTACAGTATACATACATTATAAGTTAAAAATAATATTTATTAAGTCATGACTGATGTGGGCACAATTTATTTGAAATAATATCATCGAATTACTATATTGAGTCACAAGAAGCAACACTATCACTTGTCTTAAGAAAAATTAAAAACTAATTAAATAAATAATGAGAAAACACCCCTCTCCTCCACTATAAATATCACCCCTCACAACTTCTTCACCACACACCTCTCAAGCATTTATCCTTGTCCAAATTCTCCTCAATAATATTCCCAAACCTCTCTCCCATGTACAATAGCTTTTGGTATTAACAAAATACCAAAAAAAATTCCCTAAGGATGTTCTCAAGAAGAAGTAATCAAGAGGTAAAACCCTCTTCTATTTTCTTTCAATTTCTTTTCAAGTTCTTTTATTTTCTTAACTTCTTATAAATTCCCATTGTTCAAGTGCAATGGAAACTCCACTATCCTATATATACTGTAATTTAATCATTTTTATGTAATAATTCTCCATCAAATCTCTTCTCCTCTCAGTTTTATTTTAACAATGAAAACATCCTCTGTGAGGTACCCATCAACCACCTTTGTGGACGATGTGCTTTTATCTCTAAATTATGCCTTCAAGGATGGTCATGAAACCATTTTTATGGTTGAACCATAATATAATATATTTATTATATCTTATTTAATGTTCATTAATAACTTTTTCACAAGATATTAATTTATAAAACAAGGCGATTTCGTTGTGATCGAAAAACACTAAATTAATCAAAACGATTATCATTAATGATTTATCTAATGATTCATCCTCACTTATAGAAAAAAATGGTATTTAAATATTATATAAGATCATTAATAACATATAAGTTCAGTTATGGACAACTATCTCCATTCTAAATGATTTTCCATTCATGTATACAGGTAAACTGATTATGAAAACCAAGAAACCTAACGCTCCTAAACAATGAAATTGAACCTCTTAACCAACAAAAAGTCCATAAATGAAATTAAAAAGGTTATAATAAATCAAATAAATAAATAAATGGTTGCTGAATTTTTAATTAGTTAATATAATTTTATTATACAGAACATTAAGATCATGTGAAGAACACCTTCAGACTTTAGGTAAGGGATTCTACTGGAAACTCCATTATCCCTTCAGGTTACTCTTTCTCTATTTTTACCCAAATGAAATTCCATTTTATTTTTATTTAAATATTCTAAATGATGTTTATATGTTCCAAAATAATTTATCAAGGTCCATTAATCCTTATTTTATGGGTATATACATGTTTTAAAATTATTCCCTACTCAATTCTTCCCGATAGGAAAACCCAATTTAAGGGAACTTCCTAAATTCTTATCCATTTTCAAGTGTGATACATATCCTATTTCAAGACTCCATTATTTTTATAAAATCAATAATATTATCATGAAAAAACTACCCTGGTTCAATTCTATTTTTATACAAATAACTATGATTTACCCATTTTAAAGAATCTTGAATGTTTTCCCTTAAACCATACTAAAATGTTTTATTTCTAAAGTTTCTTACACACTATTTTAACTTCAGTTTGAGATAACTTGTCATTAAATATTCCTATATTCATTTATGAATTTCCATGTATGTTTTAATTATTTTATTTCATGTGAAGTTTTACAATACGACCATTTATTATTCTTTTAACATGATTATAATACCAAATTCCTTCCATGGGTCACCCTTATGTTTATGTTTGATTACTTATGTGTAATTCTTTATGTGGAAAGAATATTCATGAAAATGTTGTGATGGGTGTTCCCAGATATTGATCCAATGAATTTTTTAATGTTTAGTCTCATGAGATTTTGTGTGCAACGGTCTTGGTGGTTATCCTTGACTCGTGCTCCTCTATGTCCAATGAGCCTTGACTCATGATCCTCTATGTGCAACGATGCCTTGAATTCTACTAAATTCATGTATTATGTTGCAGCTGCATTAATATGAATAAATGATTCTATGATCCCATGATATGATTCCTTACGTTAAATCATATTTGGTTATTTTTTATATCATTAGGTTATGCCTTCTAACTCATGTGCTAAACTTTATTTTAATGTTTATTCCCTTACTAGTCTTTTTAGATCATCCCATTTTTCATGTTATCCCCAGGTTATCCTATGAAGATGTAAGGTCTCAAAATAATTACAATCTCAAAATGGATGACAAATAAAGAAATGTTTTATTTAGTTCCATGTTTTCATTTTTATGTACCTAGTCTTCCAAGACATTGTACTTTACAATCCTTGGCTTGTAAATTGTTGTTTAATTATGCTTAAAATAATGTGATGTTATGTGTTAAAGAATAGGGTCACTATAACATTTGGACATTTTTAAGGTATAGTTTGGCCATATCATAAGGATAATACCCATTCAATTCATATAATATGATTTTCCATATCTTAATTCATGGTATACATGCAACCATCTTATATTTGTTTAGATGATAAATGATAATAGTCATTATTTAACTGAAAAATTATCATGTTAGATTTCCCTAATAGTCATTTAATAAGATGAAATAGATAAATATTTTGTTTCATTCATGAAAGAGTTTCATGAATTATCTTGGGAATTTACTCATGCATTGTAATGCATGATTAAATGTACATATAGTTGAAAATTGTACTCAAGGGATTTATAAGGAGCATACTAGCATGATATGGGAGTTTGGATTTCTTATTCATTCTTAGCCAAAAGTCCATTAAAAATAATTATGATATTAGTGGCATATTTACAAGGAAAAACTAATTTTTCAAGTAACCCTTTAATTTCCCACAAAACATCTCAACTCCATTCCCAAGCAACACTATGTTTATGTAACCCTTCATGTTTGGAAAATTTATTGAATCCATTTGAAAATGTCATCATGTTCACACAAATCCATTCGATAAATCCATCTTCTTTCAGTGCGAGTCTACCTACCTTGCACGATAATCTTTCCTTTTATCTAAAACTATGCTAAATATTATAAAAAAACATAAAACTTCTTTAAAGACTTTCCTTAATGAATACCCTAAGATCTTCCCCACTCAAGATATTTTTTAACATAATTTTTCAACTAAAAAATCCCAAAATATTTAAAACATCATCCTGAGGAGTTTTATCAAAAAATCTTCCCCTTTTTATTTGTTTAAAACACTTCAAAAATTTTATCCATTATATTGAGAAACATAGACTATCAACTCACATGAGTCAAGATTTTTGTGAGAAATAAGAGATTGAATTACTCTGTTCATCTTTTGGTATATACTTGATGTTTAAAAACCCTGATAGCCACAAATTTGACAACTTCATTTCTCCCACTGATTTAAAATTAAATAGATCTCTCCCTAAATAGATTTACTCACCCCTTATAGGGTTTGAGAAATATTTCCCCCTTTCCTGAACAATATCTCTCCCCCTTTTTTAACAAACCCAAAGGTCACTTATTTATATGTTGTATGAGGAATGAAACAATTATCAACACACAAGGAAATCCAAATCATACCATAGGAAGTGGGGGTTTCATGCTCGCACAATAATATTATAAGGTTTCAACTATGTTGTGATATCCATCTAACTCCTCACAAATTATTCCCTAGGTAAGGCCTTTTTCATGATATTTGCAACTTTATATTTGTTTTTCACATACTCTAATTTCACTAACGAATGTTCAACCTTCTCCTTGATGATGTGACACATGATTTCAATGTCATTCATCCTTCAGTGATAGATGTGATGTTTTATAAGGTTGATAAAACTTAAATTATTAAAGTTGATTCTGATATGATACTTCACTTAAACACTCATATCTTTAAACTATTGTTTCTTGCACAACAGTCTTGGGAAAGATCGAGTGGTTTTAATATATTTTCATTCATCGGTGATCAATGATATGCAATATTGTTCCTTTCTTAGCCAAGAAATACACAAAACATTAAGATAGAATACATCACTTGAAGTCAAATGTCTATCATCTTCTAAACCCAATCCATATTTGTGTATCCCAATAGATATTATTTTAATGTTACACAAAAAATAAAACCAAAATACAATGTGAATTTGATATACCATCGTATTCTCTTCACCATTATAAAGTGAATTTCCTTATGATTATTATGGTATCATGCGACCTGAAAAGTGGCACAAAATGTTGGGGCATGTCACTATTAAGTACAAGAGGCTCCTAATGATCTATTAATATTGTGTGGCATAATCCCCTTTTCTATCATCATCCCTTGAAAACCTCTTTTGGGTAGAAATCATTGTTTTCATTACCCTAGAATACTATCTTCCAAATATTTTTAGATCCTCCTTAGTATATTTATATTAATAGAGGAATGTTCCAAGACTTCCTTATATCACATTCAAACCTAAATAGAAGTTCAATTCTATAATCATTGATCTTTCTAACTCACATATGATGAATTCTATAAAATGTTTGAACTATGATTCTTCCAATCCTACAAATATTCTATCATCAACATATATGATAATTATCATCTTTTCGTCACTTTCTTTCATGATATATAGATTATTATAATCTCCATCACATTCATATTCATATACTGGTCAAGTCTAGAATACTTTTCTCTTAGTGCATATTTTAGTCCATAAAGTTCCTTTTTCATCTAATACACAATTTTTTTCATTTTAATTAACATGAAAACCATTCAGTTTCTTGATGTACAACTACTCTTCAAGTAATCCATTAAAGAATGTTCATTTGACATCCATATGGAAAAACCTGAACCTACTTTTCATTATTATGGCCAAGAATTAATAAATTACTTCCATTCAAGACACAATATAAAATGTAACATTTTCATCATTACCATCAATTTGAGATTACCCCTTGCACACAAACCATTCCTCGGTCTGAATCTCTATTTTATCTTTTTCCAGTTTGTTAAAGAAGACCCATTTTCTCTTGATAACAATATTATCTTCTAGACTAAAAATAATAACTCATATATGATTATTTTAATTTTTCCAAGGTCTTTATGCATTGTTTCAATTTCATATTTAAAATATTATTCAAAACACTTTGGCTCTATGTGTGATAAGAGTTGATTTTTCTATAGATACTTCATTCACCTCATTTTTTCTAGTGTTTTTTGGTTACCAATGATATTATTATCAATAATTTCAGCCATAATTTTTGAATTTTATATATATAATGTTTTGACATCAATATCATCATCATTAGTTTCTTCTTAAAAATCAACATTTTCCCCCTTTCTACCTCTGGGGTGCATAACTCGACATCCCTCTCTTCCATAATCTTCTCAGTATTTTACTCGATTTTCGGCTCAATTTACACTACAGTGGAATTATTAATTTATATAGTCTTTCAAAGATTCTTATTGAATAATTTATACTCCTTTATCTTTGATGAGTATCCAAGGAAATTCCATTCATCTCCATGAGACTCAAACTTTATATGTTTCTTTTAATTAAGAATAAAGCACTTATTGCTGAATATTTGAAAGTATTTCAATGTTGAATTATTTTTATATAATATATTGTATGAAGTATTTTATTATCTCAAACACAAAAAAAAAATATTATTCATAGATATAGAATAACTTCATGAATAATTAATTCCAAATGTTATCAGGTTGGATATTCTCAATAAAAATATTTATATCCATATTGTTTAGGATCGAGTTTCTCCTCTCAAACAAACCATTGTTTTCAAGAGTTCCTGCATTTGAAACTTGATTCCTCATCCCATGATTCTTGAGATATTATTTCACTTAGATACTAGTAAACTTCATGTCATTATCCATTTGGAATTTTAAAATATTTCAACTGTTCATCCTATTAGTCTTATTCTAATACAAAGTAATGTAGCTGAGCACCTCAGAATTGTGAATGATAACCATCAACCATTCCATATTGTTTTAACCATCAATTAATAGCATAAATTACCACTTACCATCAACAGATATTAGTGATATCATCCCACACACATCAACATGCACTATCTCAAGTAACCTTATTGGCCTTTGGTCTTTCAGCTTTTAAGTCTTCTGAATAAAATTCCCTTTTTGAAAAAAATTTCATGTGTGCGTATGATCATGTGAAAATATAAGGATAACATGATATTTATCATTATTTCCTATATCTTCTAATAAATTTTGTATTAAGTGAAAAATATTTTTATTCTACAATCTATTTTATTCTTCCTTCTATAGAAAGAACATATCTTATTTTACACTAATAATATAGAGATTCACCTTTCTTTGATTTATTTTAATCATAATTATACCATCCTTTTGTTGGTATCAGGCATAGCAAAAGCACATGGATGGGTGTACCCAAATTTAATTTTGTGTTAACAACAATCAATCTGAGATCAGGCATGATAATAAAATGTCAGATCTTTGAAATAGAAAAAAGAACGAAAAAGGAAAGAAGAAAGTCCTAGAACCATATATAGAATCATCATATGTTGGTTATAATTAATTTAATTAAATGATAATAATGACCTTGATGTAATTCTATCTCTGTTGATGTTTCTGGTCATGATCTTATGTGATCTGTCATTTAATCATAGAAGCCAAGTGTAGGCATCATTTTTTAGTGATCCACACATGCTCAACATATCTCTGGACATCGCTGAAGGGATCTCCAGGTGCTAGTGTATAAGAGACTTTGCTTGTGATTTCCACCTTCAATAACATTGATAGATTCTTCAAAAGTTCTCTCCTTTTTTCGGTGGAGAAGGATCTCTCTCGGAACTTGAGATCGTTCTTGGAGGAAAATAATTCTCTCTTGTCTTGACCGCTTTCTCCAGAACCATTGTTCACAACCACAAATAATGGAAAGGATTAATGAGAATAATTTAATTGTGATTTATAATACTTAGAATAATAAAATGAATTAATTTCCCAAAGGAATTTATTAATTTCATTTAATTATTACTAAGACCACAAGTCTAATAATAACATTTGACTATTTTTATAACTTGACATGTGCCCAGAAAGTTTCACCTAATATTATTTAATTAAAAAATAATATTATTTCACCCAAATACCTAGAAAAACTAAGTGGCGTGTATTCATTAATATACACGTCGTGTACTTTTGGTTTTCCTTTTTCTTTATTTCCTCCACCACATTTTTTAGACCATGAATAATGATTATGTATTTCATAAATAAATACCACTGCATTACTCATTAATAAATATATTATTTCACCCAAAATATATTCTCTCGAATAACTACTGTAGAAATAAATTCAATCAGACAACCTTGAATAATTATTAAACCACAATCAAAAATATTTTTTATTTCGCTTGTTAAATGAATATTTAACTGAGATACTTGGACACACATAGTGTGTGACCATCTAGGACTCTTTCTTAGTGGCATTAGGTGGAGCCTACCTAAAGTCCAAGGATAGCATCTAGAAACACTCCAAGGAATCCGTAGAGAAATAAGTTGATGCCGCAATGACATGTCACCTCCTATGAATTCTTATCGTGTAATGCAACCATTTTGTCTCGATATCTTGAATCAAGCAGGTTACATGTTATTTCCATCAACCCATGTGCTAGATTATTCTTTCTTTTACATTTTAGGATTGAACTCACCCATTCCACACCATGGTAGTGGATTTATTTAGGCTATATCAATTCCATAAAAGGGCCTACGATATCAACTTCTTTTATGGAATATAACGAATAAATCCTTTCTCTCATTACCTATTAATGAAGTATTAATCATGACACACCCAACATATCATACCTCACTGCGAACTATGTGTTGTCCCAGTTTTCGTCAATACATCTAAGTGCGCGAGTTTTAATACCCATTAATAATAATCTTAACGTGTAAGGACCAATACAGACATCTGAACATAGGAACATCCAATGACACTATGAAATGTGGATTTCCTACCTGGAGGTATTGTTCTCATAATATCCTCTTGGATAATACCAATGGTGCACACCATGAGAAGGTTCCTCAATGTTTTATGATTCCTTACCCTAATGGCATGTTTTATTTGTGTTTCTCAAATAACATCATCTCCGTATAGAACATATATTAAAGAATAGTGTTATGGCACTTCCAAGTTCTCATCATAGTAGGGATCCTCTATAACCCTTTGGTGTAATATATTTCCTTAGGACATTATCACATTGATTGTCACGCAGAAGAATAATCAAGATGTGATAAGGTATTTATTAATTAATAAAGTACAAAGCAGTTGGTTCTAGGCCACCAACTCTAATAGACTCCCACTTGCACTTGAGACAACTGCTAACAGCTTTTAACCTGCTATCTCTCACATGATATTCATGCTTTTGCTGAGATAGGCCCTTATTCATGGGGTTTTCCACGTTCTCTTCCATGGACACTTTGCACACTGCAACTTCACCCCTTTGATAGAAATCTCTAAAGAGGTGATACTTCCAGAGAATGTTCTTTGTTTGTTGATGTGAATTTCGTTATTTTTCAAGAGCCATCAATGTAGTATTATTACAATACAATGTGATGGGATCTTTACTACTAGGAACCACATCAATTTCATGGAGAGATTTCTAAATCTAGACAACTTCCTTGGGTACAAAAGAAGCTGCTATATATTCATACTCTGATGTAGAATCAACGAAAACTAGCTACTTTGAACTCTTCCATCTCACAGATCCTCCGTTGAGACAGAAAACATATCTATATTGTGACTTCATATCATTTTAATATGTCTAAAAACCAGCATCAGCATACCCTCTGATGAAAATCTCCTCATCTCCTCCATACACTTGGAATATATCCTTAGTTCTTCTCAAATACTTAAGCATATTATTAACATCGGTCCAATGTTGTTCTCCTGGGTCTGCTTGATATCTGCCTATGATTCTTAGTGCATAGGAAATATCAATACGGGTATATAACATGGCATACATGATGGTTCCTATAGCTAAATCGTATGGGGTCTTACTCATCCTATCTTTTTCTTATTATGTTTGAGGACACATTATTTTATATATATGTAGGCCATGTGACACTGGAATAAATCCCCTCTTGAATTTTTCCATACTAAATCTCTTTAGTATCGGGTCAATGTATGTATGTTGACATAGTCTAAGTAACCTCTTGGATCTATCACAAATGATCTTGATCCCTAGAATGTAGGTTGCTTCACCTAAGTCCTTCATAGAGAAACACTTGTTCAACCAATCCTTAACTGACTGTAAGACTAGAACATTGTTTCCAATAAGTAATATGTCATCAACATATACTACTAGTATAATGATCGCATTCCCATTAAACCACTTATAAACACATGTCTCACATTCATTCTTAATGAAACTGAATTTCTTTATGGCATCATCTAATCAAATGTTCCATGACCTAGATTATTGCTTTAATCCGTAAATGGATTTTTGCAACTAGAAAAATCATTTGGATTCACCTAGTGTCATAGAACCTTCTTTTTGTGTCATATATACATCTTCTTGAAGGTTCCCATTGAGGAATATTGTTTTGACATCCATCTTCTAAATCACGTAGTCATGGTAAGCTACTATGGCAAGTCTGATTCTTATTGATTTAAACATGGAAACTAGCAAGAAGGTTTCATCATAGTCAATTCCTAGACATTGTTTGAATCCTTTAGACACTAGCCTCGATTTATAGGTGATAACTTGACCTTCCATGTCTAGATTTCTCTTGAATACCCATTTTCATCCAATAGGCTTTACATCAACTAGATCATCGACCAGAACATAGACTTGGTTCTAATACATGGAATTCATCTCAAAATTCATATATTCAAGCCATATTGTAGCTTTTGAGATCTCTACTGCTTCCTTGTACTAGAAAGGTTCATCATTCTCCAACAATAATGATTCACCATCCACGGTAACTAGGAAACCAAATCTCTCTGGTTCTCTTACCTCTCTTGAGATCCTACGCAGTACTTTTGTTTCTAGAAACTCTTCAACCGGGACATGTGGAACTTGTTCCTGTACCAAATAATATATTTCTTGATCATCAACTTCATCGAATTCAATCTTTCTCCCACTATCCTTTTTTAGGATATCCTCCCTCTCAATAAATAAGACTAGTCTGGAGATGGTCACTTTCTTGTCTGAATGGTTATATAGGTAATATCCTTTCATTTCATTGGGATATCCTATAAAGATAAATCTCATTACATAGGGTGCTAGTTTTTTTCCTGAGAAGGCCTTAACAAATGCCTCGCATCCCCATACACATGTGTACGACAAAATGGGTTTCATTCTATTTTATAACTCAGAGATAACTCCATTTTCTGCCTTATTTGGTTCTCAATTTAATGTGTATGTTGTAGTTTGTAATGTATACCATCAAAAGGATAATGGAAGATCTGTATGACTCATCATCGACCTAACCATGTCCAAAAAGGTGCAGTTCCTCCTTTCACTAACACCATTTCACTCTGGTGTATAAGGAGGAGTGACTTGAGATAGAGTCCCAGACTCCCGTAAAAGGTCTATGAACTCTTGGTTCAGATATTCTCCACCTCGATCTGATCGAAGCTTCTTTATATTATCATAAAGTTGATTCTCTACTTAATTTTTTAAGCCCTTAATTTTTTTCATGGACTTTGAATTATACTTCACAAAATAGATATATCCATATCTACTCAAATCATCCGTAAAAGTAATGAAGTAAGAATATCCACCTCTAGATTCTACTGGAAATGGTCCACACACATCAGTGTGTACCAATCTTAGAAGCTCTATAGCCCTTTCACCCTGTCCACTGAAATACATCTTGGTCATTTTCCCTTGTAAATAAGTGTGACATCTATCAAGTGGTTTTAGCTTAGTAGGGTGTAAATATCCATCTTTGTAGAGATTTTTCAAGCTCTTCTCATTTACATGACCAATATGGTGATGCCACAACTGGGTGTTATATGAGTCATGTGAGTTTGTTTCGTTATCAATTTCTAAGACTTGGTTTTTGTAATTTAATACATAAAAACCATTATTTAAATGAGACAAACCATAACATTTGTTGTTATTATAAAAAACAAACCTTATTTCTAAACTTGAAAATAAATCCATCCATATTCAAACAAGATACGTAAATTAGTTTTTGGTAACACTAGGAATATAATAATAGTTATGTAAAACCAAAAGAATCACAATTTTTAATGAGAGATGGTAATTGCCAATGGCCAATGCAGCTAGCCTCACGCCATTGGAAGCTTGAAGATCCACCTCTCCTCTCGTAATATTTCTAAATCTACTTGGTTCATTCATTTGAATATAAATGTGATCCCCAAAAGGTTTATCTAATACTCAATTTGTAGAAATGGAAATATTACACTTGATAACAAATGCACCTTTACCATCCCCACACTTCTGGGTGCAGTTCCTCTTCTAGTGGTCTGGATTTCCACATGAAAAACACACCACCTATTATTCCTTGTCATGCCTCTGGATCTTCACCTTCTTGGAGGGAAGGTGCTTAGGGGCTTCAGACCATTTATAAATCCTTGCCTCTTTGCCTTGTCCTTCCTTTTCTTATTCACCAAAAGGATTGTGGGTTTGTCATGCCCTGTGTCCTTATCAACTTAGATAATTAAGTTCAGAAGTTCTGATGGACTCTTATCATTATCTCTCATGTTTTAGTTGACAAGAAAGATAAATAAGGTCTTTGTAGGTGATGATAGGATGATATTTGTACACAAATCATCCAAGAACTTAATCTCTAAGATGTACAGGCGTTCAATGTAGCTAATAAGCTTGACTATATGAGGCCTTATCGGTGCAGACTATCCAATAATAGTTGTGAACAAAGTATTTGAGATCTCATATCTCTCTTGTCTCACCTTCTCTTGATAGAGATCCTTAAGGTGAGACATCATGCTATACGCATCCATGTTTTCATATTGCTCCAAGAGCTCATTAGACATGGTCGATAGCATGAAACACTGGACATTTTTGGAATAATCCATATTTTTCATATATAGATATATTTCCTCATCAATATCCTATGTTCCAAGTGAAACTGTAATAGGATCCTCCAACACATACAATTTTCTCTCATGGAGAAGGATGACGTGTAAACGCCTCTGCCACTCCTGGAAATTGGTGTCGGTGAGAAGGTTTTTCTTATCGAGTATGGTACGCAATGATATTTTTTATGTTATTTTTCTCATTTATAAAAATTAATATGAGTAATAATTTAGTACTTTATAATGATAAAACTAAGAAAAATAAATAAATTAATATTTATTAGTCTCCCATTATTTTATCAAAATATAGTAGCCTTCACCATTGACTTCAGAATATTCTGTTGCTTGAATATTCTAGTGGAAAGGATCCATATGGCCCTTCAAATTACCGTAACTTGGGTTGGTCAAGAAACTTGAAGGGTTTTAGGTAGGCATTCCAGATACCAACTGCATTAACTCGCAGCTCCTTGATCCTATGACTGGACTCCCCAATCCTAAAATAATTTTATTTTGGATTTCCTCAACCTTTGCCTCCTTGTAACACCACGTCCTAATGTTGCAGTCAACCCTTGATGTGAACCAAGTCAAGTCAACCCAAAACCTTGAATTATAATTCCCTGATAATTGAAAGCACCCCAACTAGGTTTGGTCATGCACTTTGAAATATCGTTCGACTCAAATCAAGATTATGGATGGCTATACCAACTTAATATTTCTTTCAGGGATTTTATCCCAATATGTAATTTCCATTTTATTTTCTTTGGTTAGATGATTTTTAATATTAATTGGTTTATAATTAAGTGATTAACCATGTCTTATATAATATTTACGCATAAGGCGGTCTTATTTTAGTTCCATCATGCATGCTTTTTTAATTTATTAATTGTGTGACCATGAAAACACACCCACAATAAATAAACCATGAAACTGACATAAATAAAATAAATGGCATGATCATGAGCTTTTTCTATTATTTAGTTTATCTAGAACTTTATAAACTAAACCAATCACTAGGGGAGAAAACACCATGAACCTTTTGGGTTCATGTTTATAGCTTTCCACTTATCCACCTTTGTATCTCCTTGGTTTGGTTTTACCTCGGCTCCAAACATGAACCGCCTCCACTAGCTTGGGAGATCCATCCATTACATATTCTTTTATCTCACTCACCAGTGAGGGGTAAAACAAGGTTTTACATAAAAGAAACCTTGGGCATGCTGGCCCTATATATTAATGAGGAGAAGGCTCACAGGCCAACAAATTTAATTTAAATAAATTAATTAAAAGAAACCATCCATATAAAAGGTCCTAGTCTTACTCATGATCATTCATGAAAGTAATGATATTTATGCATAAATAAAACTAGTATTAAATTCTTTAATCATTCTTCTTTAAGATTAATCATGATTGAATCAATTAATTATCTTTAATTAATCAATCCTTTTAAATTAAACCCTTTTCTGAATTTCTTTGAGATTCTCATCCATCAAAATTTCAAATAAATAAATTCATTTAAAATTATCTGTGTACGTAACCTATAACTCGGAGGAAACCTGGTGAATTCTCATTTATAACTACCCAATGTGTAGAAATCAACATTACAAAGATGTTAAATTAAAAACATATATATATAATGCTTATCTCGTGTTGTGACTCAGCTTTATGCTTGAACCATGGTACACATCTCAAGGTTTTGTATAATATAATAATAAATTTTAATAAATCTGCATAATTTGGATGAGTACACGACATGTAGATATGACTACACAACATGTGCTATCATTCACCTTAATTCTAAAGTACACTCCTGGGGATATGGCATATATATGTACTTCAGAAATCATTGGAGTACAATATGTGTCTAGCGGGCCACATATCGTGTTATGTCCGCATTATACGGTCTCCAACCTGGCAATCCATGTTTGGGAACACGGTCTAACCCTAACTCGAAGGGACAACACGCCGTGTCTAGTGGGCCACATTGCGTGTAATCCAAAAATCATATGCCACCTATTCCTGGTTAACACACGGACTCATAAAGACTTAGATAAACTCCAACACATGGCTCGGTTTGGCGGACCAGACCTGATGCATTGAACCTTGACTGAATGGTGTGTACTACCGAATACATGCCATGTGTTCAAGTGTTGCACGGCCAGCAACCTTTGGAACCTCCGGATGTGATCCTCGGTTTTATTTTAAAAAAAATTAAAAGAAATTATCATTTCTTTAAGTTGAATGAGAAATGAAAGAGGAGGAACAGGTATCGAGATTCAGATTTGAAGAATGGTTAAATTGAATTAAAACAGCTAAATTATTAAATACCTAAATCATCAATGAAAGACTAAATAATTATAATCAACAATATGACTGCTATAATATCACTTTTAGGTTCCAAGCGCAGCAGAAGTGCATAGATGGGTGTACCCAGATTTAATTTTGTGTTAACAAAGATCAATCCAAGATCCATCACAATAATAAAATTTCATATCTTTAGAATAGAACAAATAATGAAAAAAAAGAGTAAATTACCATAGTCGTATATAGGATCATCATATGTTGGTCATAATTAGTATAATTAATAGATAAGAATTAACTTGATTGAATTTTTTCTCCATTGATGTTTCTAGTCCCAATATAATGTGATTCGTGATTGCATCGTAGAATCCAAGTGTAGGCTTCCTCTAGCGGTGATACACATGTGCTCCACGTATCTCTAAATGTTGTTGAAGGGATCTCTGGGTGCTATCATGAAAGACCCTTTTCTTATGATGTCCTCCTTAGATTTCCTTGAGAGCTGCTTCCAAAGCGCTCTCCTTGATTTGGTGGAGGAAGATCTCCATCGTAACTTGAGAGTGTTATTAGAGTAAAGGAATTCTCTCTTGGATTGAGAACATTATCCATATCCGTTCTGCACAACCACAAAGAATGGCTAGGATTAATGAAAATAATGTAATTGGGATTTATTATACTTAGAATAATAAAATCAATTAATTACCCAAAGTAATTTATTCATTTCATTTAATTCTTAGTAAGACACCATGTCTAATAATAACATTTTCCTATTATTATCACTTGACATGTGCCCAGCGAATTACACCTAATATTATTTAATTAAATAAATAATATTATTTCTCACAAATCCACAAAAAAACTACATGGCATTTATTTATTAATATACACAGTGTGTACTTTTATTTTTCCCTTTTATTTATTTCCTCCACAACATTTATTAGACCTTGAATAATGACTATTTATTTCTTAAATAAATATCATTTAATTAATCATTAATAAATATATTATTTCTCCCATAATATATTCTCTTGAATATCAAGTGTAGAAAAAAAAATACAATCAGGCATCCTTGAATAATTATTAAACTGAAATCAGGAATAATCTTTATTCGTCTTGTTAAATGAATATTTAACCAAGATAATTGGACACACTTAGTGTGTGACCATTTAGGCCTCTTTCTCAATGGAATTAGGTGGAGCCTCCCTAAATTCTAAGGTTAGCGTCTGGCAACATGCCAAGGCACCTATAGAGAAAGAAGTTAATTTTTTAATGACATGTCACCTCCTATGAACGCTTACTGTGTAATGTAATCTCATTATCTTGATATATTGAATCAAGCGGGTTACATGTTAGTGTCATCAACCCATGTGCTCAATTATTCTTTCTTTGACTTTCCAGAATTGAACTCTCCCATTCATCACAATGGACATGGATTTATTTAGGCTATATATATTCCATCAAGGGGCTTGAGAAATCAACTTTTTTTATGGAACAGAATGGACAAATCCTTTCTTGCATTATATATTAATGCAGTATTACTCATGACACACCCAAGATATCCTACCTCGTTGTGAACAATGTGTGGTCACAGTTTTCATAAATATATCTAAGTGCACAATTTGTAATACCCAATAATAATATTATTAAAGTTTAAGGTAAAATACACACATCCACAGATATGAATATCTAATGATACTGTGAAATGTGTATTTCTTACTGGCGGGTCTCATTCTCAAAATATCTTCCGGGATATTACTAAGGGCGCACACCATTAGAAGGTGCCTCCAAGTTTTATAAGTCCTCACCCCTAATGGTCTGTATTATTTTTTTCCCCCAAATAACATCATCCGGCCAAAGAACATATATTCAAGAATAGTGTTATGAAACTTATGGGTTCTCATCGTAGTAGGGATCCACTATGACCCTTGGTGAAATAGTGATCCTTAGGACATAATCACATGCATCTTCATGTATAATAACAATAAAGATGTGATAAGGTATTTTTTAATGAATAAAGTAAAAATAAGTTGGCTCTAGGACACCAACACCAACACCTTCCAATTTTTTAATAATAATTCTTAGTGAAATTAACTACATATCTTGAGTTACATAATAAACTCACACTTAACAAGTTGTTATTAATAACTTTAAAAACCAAGACACCCAAATGTCTTAAATCTTAACCCATAGGTCTGTATCTTCTTGATCCAATAATCTTTAATCCTCTATATAATGTCACATTACATTCTATACTTGATATATGTAATTAGATATTTGTTTCTTATCATATGAGAATCTCATCCCTATCCTAGGATCCAAAAAATGACTTGATAAATTTAGTTTAGAGAAATATATAAAACTATTTCCTTCTCATATAATTTATTTTTAATTCTTTTCTTCAAACTCACACTCAAATTTGATTGGTATGTTCGATCTTCCTCATAATATTATGGATAAGCTTTATCTTGTAAGGCTAAAAATTGTTTTTTATTTTCAACATGCTTGATGATTCCTTGGTCTATTGGTCATGTCCTATTCATGTATCCATAATCACACTTCTATAAAACATTGATGAGAAATGATTGAATATATTACTATATCCACCATTCTAAAAGAATAATTCATCGAAATAATACCGAGAAAATTTTATTCTTCTTAGATTCCTTTATTGATCTTATACCCTCTAGTACCTCTTTTCTATAGAACAATCATTTTAGATTGTTCTAACCTTACAAAGTAATAAAACCTGATTTTTGTTTTACTCTTGTGAGTCCTGATTATACAAAAATTGGAATTTTTTGTTCCTTAAGATTTATGATTCTAAGTCATATTGAAATCAAACTTTAAATTTGTAGTGGGTTCTTATGTCTTGGCATTAGCCTTCCCTGACTTTTGCCCATGATCAAGCCTCATACCAGATTTTTCATTTTGATGTGTCTTTTGTTTCTCTGTAAAAATATATAACTTCCCTAATACACCTGCATCCTTATCCTTCACCTTCTATGCACCCCATTTTATATAATTTCCCTATTTCATAATGGAAGTCAAAAGTATCTCATGGTCTTTTATTTTCTACCATAGACCAGTGACTTCTCCTTCAAGATATTAGAAACTTTTAACTTAGTATTTCATTATGTTACTTAAACCATTGATAATTCACATTTGTTCTTTGGTCTTGAGTTTATAATCTATAGCCTTCTCAGAATTTTCTGGATTTTAATATATGAGGGTTTCAATTTTTTCCTTAAACTTGGAATTCTCTTCTTCTTGATACTGCATATAGAGATTGACATCATGAACCACTCTGATGTCTTTCGTCATCATGGTTCTTCAAACATCTATTCATAAATTTTAGCCTATAAATCTTCTTTAATATCAACTATACCTTCGACTTCTCCTTCATCATTGTCATTTTCTTCCCTTGTTTATGAATTTTCTATATAAATTATGAGTACATATTCATTTAGGTCTTTTGGGTCCTCAATTCTTCTTTTTCTATTTCTTTTGAACAATTATCCTCTAGTAAAACTATGTTCTACTTCTTGAAAAAAAATTTCTTAGTAATCCTTCTACATTTCATATTTGTTGAATATTTCTTAGTGGAAAATTCATTATCCTGATCTTCATCATGAAATTTCTTGGGATTCCTTTTCTAAAAGTTCTCAAACTTTCCACACTATAAGAAATAATGTTTACGATTTCCTAAAAAATTTCTTTTTCCCCTTTATAGATTTTATGAAAGGAATGAAATTAATTCATAAAACTATTCATTTTCCTAGTCATTTTACATTGTAATATTCTTTAATTCCATGAATTATACTTCCTTATAATTCCATTTTCAATATCCTCATTATCAACATTCCTCATCTTATAAGAAACATGGGTACTATAAATACTATCCAATGTTAGTTCATTTGGATATTTATCCTTAGGTATAGATACCTACAGGTTAAATTAAGGTGGAAATATTCTCAAGATATTCTTGCTGAACTTATATCATTGAGGGTTTCTCTAAGTCCATGAATATCCTCCAAAATCACATTTACCCAATATAATAATTCATTAAAAAATTATCTGGGTGCCCCCTCAAGTCCTCATACTTATTGCATATAACCTATAGTTTAGCTTCCCATACATTGAGCCTTATTCATATATATTAAGTAGTTTTCCCAAAAAGGAGTGTGAGGATCTATATGACATCACCTTCAAATATATTCTGTTTCCAGATACCCCTCTGACACATTGATTCATTCGGTGCTTTCATCCAACTCTTTGTGATCAATATCAGAAAGGACTCCACCATCTAGACTACCTGAGATCACATTAATATAAATTGTGTAAACATTTGTGACTAACAATTAGAAATAATTCTATATCAAATTATTTCAAATATGAATTTTTTTTCCATAAATGATTAGAATCCCATTGCGATTTACTACTGTAATGTATTCCACCTAATGGAGAGTTTAGATCTGATACCATTTTTTTGCTCTGGGAAAGGTAAATACCCTAATAGGGGGCTGAATCAAGGTATATTGATTTGTTCTAATTACACCGAACAATTATATTCTTACACTATTATTAGGAACACCTCACTCCATCATAAAAAATATTAAGTGGCAAATCGAGTAAATAGGTACACATAAAAAAATTTACATGGTTCACCGACATTGGACTAATCCAAGGAGCATACAATGGAAATGATTCATTATACCAAAATCACTAATTTCACAACTTGTTTACATAATTAATACAGGAATCACTGTCCTTTCTAGTTTATAACCATTCAATTTGAGAACTCATTACTCTCTAAAAATTTTAGAACTCAATACTATATCAACTAAAGTGTACTCAATGTTCCTCTAGGATATTTTTCAGAAGTGTTATACCAGCTTTGTCCAAACCATAGTTGGTGTGTCATGTAGCTCCTATTTTTTCAAATGATGAAATCCACCTTATGATAGATGTTATGGGAAATTTACTTAAGGTTCACATAACCCCTTTTGAAAAGAAATCATGGTTATTTGAAACACATTCAAATAAACACTAGTTCACATAACTTTTACAAAACATACAACTATTGTTTGTGTAACTGTACTCTCACAAAAAATATGTTAAAATAATATTTATGTGAAAATATATCTCTTATCTCTTCTCTAAATGTTATTCTCTTCTTAATAATGAAATTAATGGCCTATTTTTAATAAAAAAACAATCCATGACATAACCCTTTGTCTTCCTATAAAGTAAACCACCTTCATTTCACTACTAGAAATTAAGGCTATACCCACGGTTTGAAACCGTGGCTATAAGTTATAGCCACAGTTCCATGGACTCTGGCTGGTATTGGCATGGCTAAAGGGTAAGACCTATAGCCATGGTTTGAAACTATAGCAGAACCTTAATCCACACAAAAACTATAGCCACAATTTGAAACTATGGATATATAATTGTATCCACGGTTTCAAACTGTGAAAATTGGCCTATATCAATGGTTTAAAACCATGGTTATAGGCCTTCCAATTTTAAAAAAAATAACTAGAGCCCCCCACCCCCACCCACTCTCCCTGAAGCCCCTCACTTCCCCCTGGACAGACCCCCCGCCCTAGAACACCCCCCTCCCCCTTGCACACCCACCACTCTCCTCCTAGACAGACCCCCCTTTCACCCCCCCTGAACACCCCTTCTCCCCAAGACACCCCCCCTGGACACCCCCAGGACACCACCCCTTGGACACCCCCTCCCCACCTAGACACCCCCAACTAGACACCCCCAAGACACCCCCCCCCCCCCCCCCGTGTACACCCCTCCCCCTAGACACCCCATGGACACCCCCCCCCCCTAAACACACCCATAGACACCCCTCCACTAGACACCCCCTGGACATCCCCTAGAAACCCCCTAGACACCCCCCTGGACTCCCCCTGGATACCCCTAGACACCCCCGCTGAACACCCCCTCCCCTCTAGACACCCCCTAGACACCCACCCCCTGGACAACCCCCAATGGACACCCCCCTTGGCAGCCCCTCCCCCAGACCCCCCCCCCCCCACCCCCCACCCCCATGGACACCCACTGGAAACCCCCTGGACACCCTCATGCATGAATATATGTGAAAACATTAATATTAAGAAAAGGCAAGAAGAAAAAGGAAAATGAGAAAATGTAAACTAAGAGAATGTATAAAATACTAAATCTAAAAAATTGGACACCCCCATTCCCCTGCACACTCCCCCCCTCCTCATCCCCCTTAACCCCCCACCCCACCCCCTCTGGGACACCCCTCTCCTCTGGAGACCCCCCTCCCCTTCAGGACACCCCTACCCCCTCCCCCCTAAACACCCGACCCCAACCCCACCCTGGATACCCCCCTCCCCCTGGGCACCCTCCCTCCTGGACACAACCCCTCATGGACACCCACACTACCCCTGCACACTTCCCCCATTTCCCCTTCACCCCAAATACCCCCCAACCTTCACCCCCCCCCCTCACCTTCACCCCCTCTATATAGTAATCATTATAAGAAAAATCATATATAAATTACATCAGTGAAATAGAAAGGAAATAAAAAATTATAATGGGAAAAATAATTTCCCTAACATAAAGGAAACAGAGGCTTGAACCTAAGAAAAACTATAAAGGAAATAGAAGGTTAGATATTGTCACAGGTTACCAGGCTCTGAAAACTAAACATCTTCAACACCACCATGAACTATTAAGCTCCACTAATACCAGGTCCACTAAATTCAAATCCAATCTTGCACCCCCACCCCCTTCTTGGACAAAACCCCCTGGATAGACCAACCGAGCAACCCCCCCCCCCCCCCCCGGACATCCCCTCATCCCTCCTGGACACCACCTAAATAGTCCCCCCCCCTACAGACCCCTTTCACCCCCATGGATAGCCCCCATCTTTTTTGGACACCCCTTTCCCCTCCCCCTACATAACCCCCCCTGCAGACCACCCATGAACCCCCCTTGCAGACCCCCTTACACCCCCCCCCCCTTCTGGAAATATCCCCCCTAGACAGGCCCTCCCTCCACCCCCCCCCCCAGACCCCCATTGCATCCCCCCCCCCCGGACATCCCCCCATCCCTCTTGGACATCCCCTGGACAGACCCCCCCTACAGACCGCCCTTGCACCCCCCCCCCCCCCCCCCCCCCGCCCCTCCTGGATAGCTCCCCCACCCACCCTGGAAAGACCCCCCCCCCCCTCCCTAGACATATTCCCTCTTCACAACCCCCTACCCCCTGAAGACCCCCCCCCCCCTTCACCCCTCTTGGACACCCCAAGATAGACCCCCCAGTAGAACCCCCTCCCCCCCCCCCCCCTCCATAGATAACCCCCCATCCCTCCTGGACACCCCCATCCCCCACCCTACACAACACCCCCCCTACAGACCCCCTTACACCCCTCCCCCCATAGATAGCCCCCATCCCTCCTGGACACCTCCTTCCCCCACCCTGCACAACACCCCCCTACAGACCCCCTTGCACCCCCCTGGATAGATCCCCACTGCACAACCCCCTCCCCCCTACAGACCCCATCTCCATGTATAGATCCCCCCTACACAACCCCATCCCCCCCTACAGACCCCCTTGGACACCACTTCCCCCTGCACAACCCCCCCCCCCCCCCCCACTGGACAGATCTACCCTAAACAACCCCCTCCCCTTATTGACCCCCCTTGAACCCCCCTGGATATGCCCCTATCCCTCCGGGACACCCCACCAGATCAAACCCCCCCAGACCCTCCCCCCTGCACAACCCCCTCCCCCCTATAGACCCCCCTTGCACCCCCACCCCCTGGACACCCTCCCCCCTCCGGGACAGCCCCTAACCCCCTCCCCCCTATGACCCCCCTTTCACCCCCTAGATAGCCCTCATCCCTCTTGGACACCCCCTAGACAAAAACCCATCCCCCCCCCCCCCCGTGCGCAACCCCCTCATCCTACAAACCCCCCTTGTACCCACCCTGGACACCCCCTGATGAATAGCCCCCCTAGACCTCCCCCCCCCCCCCCCTAAAATCCCAAAATATCCCCCAAACCAGGAGAGAATGAAAATATGGAACCAAAACATTAAGGTAAAAAGAACATTGAAAATAGTATCATTCCTCTAAAAAGTAATAATATTCATCCCTTTTGAAATAAAATTCAATGTACACATGCATTAATTCAGTGAAAACCCAAAATTATTTCCAGTCAAACATGCAAAACAACATGTAAAGCAACTCCTTTCAGCCGGATAACAGAAAAATATAGTGAAAATTTAACATTAAAATCACCATGAAAATAGATTTTATATTACCACTCAACCCTCATTAATTAATATTTAACATATTTTCCTTAAAAAAATCATGAAATATAAATTTCACAATAAACATCATCATACATTAAAACTCAACACTCAACATGTTTTACCATAAAAAATAATATTTTCAATAACCATCATAAACAAATTTAGTTAAATAACATTAGCTTGAAAAGAATTCAACAGTTTAAGCACAAACACTCAACAATTATAACATCTTAAAATAAAGAATTTCAAAAGAGTTCCAATAAGTGGCATCATGAATGAATTCTTCAAAACAAGTAAAAACCAAATTAAGTACTCCCTTATAATGATATGATATAGTTTTCTTCTTTTTAATGAGACAATTATCCTCTTATATTTTTCACTTAACATAGATATTCTCATTGAAGTACCTCTAAAGAAAAAAAATAAACATCAGATTAAATCATTTAAGTTCAAAAAAAATAAAACAAGTTCTATGGTGAGAAAAGAGTGGCCATGATGCTCCAATTCAAAGGTGTTTGTTGCAGTGCACTATGGGAAAGATGGATGTCATTTCCTAAACTCAATCGGATACCAATTAAAATCTCCTAATAATACATAAGAACAAAAAATGGTGTGAGAAAAATTTATTTTGAGATTCTAAAAATCAAAACAAGAACACATAAAATCGATAAATTTATATGTAAAAATTATAAAATAGTTAAACTTATCTGAACACTCCCACTATCTCAAAACAAAAACAAATAATCCTTGTAAACTTTTTCTATGCATATACATGGTTTCTTCTATGTTAATTCAATATAACTTAGTTCCACAATAACTCACACACTAGTATTTATTGTGTTGTTTCATTTAGTCCTCACCCATTACCAATAGTCACACATCATTATTTTTATTCTTCTATAATAACTAAATTAAAATTTTGAAAAGAGATAAGATTGTAACTAAAGATTTAACATAGGTGACTCCCATATAATATTTTACAAAATCCTATGCACTTATAGTAGGTTATGTGATTTCCAAGAACACTTGAAATATTAAGAAATATTTTGTATTTTCATTGAACATTACCAAGTTTTATTTGAAATCATGTTCTTAATAAATGACAAAAATAAAATAAAAATAAAAATGAGACTATGGAAGTGGGACAAATATATTTTATATAAAATACAATTGTAATCACTATTAGTAAAACATTTTAAATAATAATGGAAACTGAAGTCTAAAACATTCTATATTTGATCATAAAAATAATAATAAACATTCTATATTTTGTCATAAAATGAATCCTTAAAAAGAGATGGAAGAAATATAACTTCAATGGAATGGTTGAGAACTAGCAACTGCAAAATTATTAGGTATTGTCCTAGAATATCTCCTCTCCTAGGAATTTTCCCTAACACACATCTTCAAAATCTACTCATTTTTTCTTTTTCTTTTTTTCATCCTTCCCTATAAAAAATTATTCATTAAAACATCCATAAAAACTTAACCAAATTCATTCACTCAGTGCCCTATGATGTAAGAGATAAGAAAGAGAACGTTGTACTGCATGGTTTTTCAACCTCTTTCCCAAGAGAGGGATTCCACATAGGAAAACCTAATAAATGATAAAAAGCACTTCCAAATAAATAATTAAGACATAAAATATATTTAAATCCAAGAACTAAATTTCATATAAACCAAAATAAAACACCATAAAAAAGGTCGCTTAAAAGAAAATTCAATTAACATCGTTTAAAATATTTTACAATATGACATGACATATTGTTAGTCTTTGTTGTTAAAATTAAAAAACATTTAAAAAGATATCATTCGTGTTAAAAAATTTATAACAGTAATTAATGTTGATATAATTTCACATAATTTCTTCCACATTGATGAAAGGTTGTTGTTAATTTCACATCATTTTCAAGAGACATAATATATTTTGAAACAAATAATAATAAAAATAACGTTTAATTATTAAAAATATTATGAAGATACGATATGGAGATAGAAAAAAATGCTAGAGTGAATATTTATAAGTGAATAAGTAATAAATTGTGTTCAATGTAATAGGGGTTTTCAATAAGAGAGAAAATACAATTATGCATAATTTGTTTTTCAAACAATGTGCATGTATGTGTACATGCATGGGTAAATTAAAACAATGTGTGCATACCACATGCAATTTATTAATTTTGAAGAGGCATGGTATGTGTGGGAGCTTTCAATTGTGTACTACATACAGTTTACTATATTTGTATAGGAGTATGTACCTACAAACAATGTATTCATACATTACGAGTGCATGTGTATCTAATTTAAAAAAGTATATATTGTTTTTATTCTGCATAAACCTGTACACATACAATATATGAGTCATAGTAGAACATATTTTATCATTAAATGTAATATATGGTTCATAAACTTGTACACATACAATAGATGCTTCATAAACATGTACACATACAATAGATGCTATATAAACTTGTACACATACCGCAGGAAATATGTGAGAATTAAACCATATAGAACAGTAGATGATTCAAGGTAGATTCTCTAAAGTTAGAGTGGTTTGAATGCATATACATGGGTTCAAATAGGCATAACATATTAGTTACACCTTGAGTTTCTCAAGGCTGTGGTGAGTGGACAATCTAAAAAAATTAGTAAATGATTTCAAACACAAAACCACCAAATTGATCAAGTCAATTGAATAGTAAATCAATACCTGGAAAACATCTTCTATGCATGTAGATAGTAAAGTTAATATGGTGGATTTAATTTGTAAAAGATCAAACTGTAATGATTTTTTATTATTATTATGAAATATAAAAAATATTGATTCATAGGAGGAAGATAAATAATAGAGAAAAAAATCATGAAAATAGACACCAACATGTAAATGTCACTAAACGTGGAGATTCATTTATTCATAAGTAGAAATGCATTATATCTCATTCATGGGAACAACTCAATTTTCTGTACTATTCAAATGGTGATTTGTGGTAATGATGTATGGAACATAATCATGGGTTGTATTTGTCATCTAATATTTATAGTGTCTAAAGAATTCAATAGTTGATATTATTATTATATTAGAATATTGAACTGCAAATTAGAAATAGAATATTTAAAAATAGTGAATAAACTATGAATAAAATTAGACTAAATTAAAGTAAATATAAAAATGATATTTCCATTTAATCATTCCAACTAATTTGAATTTCAAAATATTATGGTTTATCCATAGTTACTTTTTTGGTTTAAACTGCAATTAAGTAAATGGAAGGCCACTTATCGAAACATATAAAATGTAAGACAAATAATGTTATGAAATAATATCATAAAATATTCATTAAATAAATAAGTTAACTAAATTTCATGACATAGCATGTGATAAAATAAAATCATAAAATAAATTTAAGAAAATTAATGAATTATTTGTCATTACACGTATAAACTGTAAGAAACTTACTATTTTTATGAAATTAAAATATATCACTATAGTTTCATCTAATGTATGAGGATTAAAACCTTATCCTTCAACTAGAATAGCCTTTAGAAAATCCTTTTATGCTAGAAGATAATCTACAGTGCAAACCATTGATGTTTTGCATGGTCTCTTAGAGCCATAAATGTTACAAAGAAACTCTTGCAGGCATTAAGTAACTTATGAAAGCAACGCTTACAAGAATTCAGTAACTTATAAAATAAACACATTGATTTAGAAGAATAAAGAAATTAAAGGGAACAAATGCTTTTAATATATTGTTCTTTAAAATATAAACTAACTTCAAAGTAAAAGTAAAACTTTCATGAATTTGTACTCAGTATAAACCATGCATTACAAAAAGACAATAATAAATCATGAAAAATACCAAGCACCACTAAATAAACATTACTAAGACCCCAATAAAGTTATGATTCCTAATAATATCACCCAGAAACATAATGCACATAAATATATATATATATGTGGTCACATTAGAATAGTTAGAAAAAGAATAACATCAATAACTCACCTACCACATAATCAGAACCAATCCAAAAAAAGAAAGGTATAGATGTTTGAATGGTCAGGAAGAGAGTTAACCAGTTTAACATTGATTCATATGCCACATACAATGTCAAATCCTGCAAACAGTTCACTAACACCAATCAGAAAATAGCATGATTCAAAATCAGAACCTACTGTGTGGGATGAGAAAATAGAAAATAGCATGTCAAGAATAGTACTGATTATGAGGGATGATGCAGGAACCTTGGTTATTGTAGAGAAAATTCCTAATCATCCTTTACAGTGTCTGCAATATCAAAGACAATGATTTCTCCAAATACATCTTTTGAAGCCATGAACTGTGAATAAATTACATAAAGAGAAGGTGGAAGCAGTTTGGATGAATTGTGATATTTTAGCATCTTAGTATACAAGAAACCCAAATGATGGTGAACTTCCAAGAATTTTTTTTAATTAACTTCAAATGTGAAGTAAATCTTGATGAAAACTTCTTCTTATTTGAAATTGTCTCCAGCAAACGTTTTTTATGTTTCTCGAGCATCTCAGGAAGCTTGCACCGTTCTTTACCCAGATAGATTGGGATATTTAGTTCTTCTAAATATTTGTAGAAAATACATAATATAATCCCTTAAATAAGATAAAAATAATTTAATTAATGAAGAAAAGTAATCCTGAATCCCAAGAGTTACATTAATTATTATGATATCTGGACCAGGAAAAAATGAATGACAAAAACTAATGAACTCCAAGACAATATTAATTTTTTCTATTATGAGAGAAGATGAGTGGATACCTGTAAAAGTTCATAGTTTAGCCTCTTGATCAAACCATTGACTATTTTTTTACATTACAATGCCTTTAATATCTTCCAATGCATCCTTGAAATACACTTCCTCTAGTACAGGATCAATGTCTGGATGCTTTGACTTGAAGTCCTTGTAAGCCTTTAAGATGGTATTGAGCCCGCTTTGATTTCCATAGAAAACAAAGAAATAGGAATATAAAATATAGGAATGGAAACCAAAGAAACAAAAAATTATTAATTTTTAGGTTAGAAGAGTGTGAATGTAGGTGCGAGTAAAGAACAAACAAGGCGAGTATGAATGGATCGTGGAGAAGGGGTGATTACAAAAAAATAAAGGGGAGGTCAACAAGATGAAACCTGGGATGGTGTATTTTGAAGTGGTGGGTACCAACAGGTGATTACAAATGGAAAGTTGAAGAAACAAAACCTGGGAAGTAATGAATGGTGTGGTATCAAAGTCATTGGTTTAAAATGGTAGCGATGAAGGGCGAACTGGCAGGCCAATGATTGATTTCATTTTGTTGTTTTAGGGTTTTTGGGGTATCAGATTGGGGGAGGGTTTTGTGAAGTAATAATAATTGGATTGGTTGGGTGCGCCGGATCCATAATGGTGAGGATTTTGTTTGGGTGCACTAGAGCCATGACGGAGGGGAGGTGGATGGGTGTGTTGGAGCTGTGATAGAGGGGAGGTGGACGGGGTGCGCTGAGCTAGGTGTGTCGGAGTCACGATGGAACCGCAGCATAGGGGAGGAGGAGGGGGAGGAGGGGGAGGGAGAATTATGGGTGTGAGAGGGGAAATAATTTATAGGGATAGAGGAATCACGAGGGAGGCGGAGGAGTAACCATGAGGGGAGGAGGGTAGGTCCATGATTTTCATTATGGTCATGGATATTTGGAAGGATATAGCCACAGTTTTTATTAAGTGTGGATATAGACCTATTTTCTAGTAGTGTTTGTAAAAAACATTGTTTTTACACAACCATTTAAGACAAGAAGAAATATCTCCTACATTCAGAAACATCATTGTGTTCACATAACTCCCTTAAATGAGTCCATAATATTTTCATGAGTGTTTATCAAACTTGTGTAGAAAAATTCCCTTTGCTACAAAACTCCCTGTAGTATTCTTAAACAAACTCTAGACTCCTTCAGAGCCTTTTCTTTATGAATACCCCTCGGTCTTCTAAACTTTGTAGTTTTTTCAACATGTTTCTTCAATAAAAACAACCCAAAATCTCTAGAATTTTATCTTGATGGATTTTTAGCCAATGGGTTTTGAGTTATAAATCTAGAAAAAAAGATATTAAAATTATTATTTAATGGTTTTTATTAGCCAAAAATCATTAATCAAAATATAACTACTTGAAATACATATGTTATAATTAAAATTAAATAAAATAGTGTTCAATTTATGAAAAAAATCATTAAAGAATGTGGTAGTCCCTAGTATAATGGTTTTTATTTGTTAAAAGAGTTAAAATATATTATAAACATTAAAATGATTAAATAAGTAAGAATCAATATAACCTTAGAAAATGCATAAATTTAGGGGGAGGGGATGAAACGTAAGGTTGAAGAAGGTGAAGGTAGATCTTGGGGGGTGGAGCATGGGGTTTTTGAGTGTGAAGGGGATCGGTTTTTAAATTATTTAGTTTGAAATGTGGTAGTGACAATGTATAATAAATAGGGAGAGTGGAAAGGTTAATAGGGGTGATTTTAGTAATGAATGGGGGATATGGCTTTTGATAGGAAAGGGAATTATAGTTTGGGGACTCAATAATGAATAAACAACACCATGGATTTGGGATTCTAGTGTTGGTAAACAAAATTAGGTGGATATGTCCTTGTATCTCCCCAATGTTGTGGCCATAATAATGACAATTTATTCATGTCAAGTTCTTGATTTTGGGCCTCAAGTAATGCTAAGCATGAGGAGTAAATCCACTTAGTTATGCCTCGGTTCAAGAACTCTCCCCTCATTCACATGATTCCAAGACTTGGTCAAAGCTAATGATGTAGGGGTGAATCCAAGAACGCTGTAGTGATTAGCTTATTTAAGTTTGACCATGATCTGATCCAATGTTAAAGAATATGACGAATTTAAGAAGTACTGTGAATCCATTTGAACAAGCTCTAGCTCTGTTCAAAGGGTCAGAACTGATGCTAATTTTGGAGAAGGACGTGACCAATGATAAACTCAAGTTTGTTTACCTATGGAAAGGAAATTTGAAGTTGTGTGAAGGTAACTTCACCTATATAAATGTCACATCTAAAAGAAAAAGTTACTTTAAGGAACTTCCTTCAAAAATGGAGTTGTGTCGAGGTCATAGGGTCATTCAAATGGCATATGGAAGGGTAACATTGAAATCTAGGCTTGCATCAAGATAAAATAAACTATGTCAAGGTGAAAATGGATTCAATACATAGTGCCCTAGATACAAAAATCTCAAATAAATTTCAATGAAAGAGAGGATCTTGGGTTACCAAAATTGGGAGATGCAAAGGACACCATTGGAGAAAATAAGGGTATATTTTCCTAAACCAAATACATGGGGATACCACATATATTTATAAGATAATTAATGAACTCACTATGGATTTTACTTGAATTCTATAATGAGCACCTGGTAGCATGCCACATGGATGGTGCTGCCTATTAAAGTAGTTTGTCACCGATTTTCCTCTTTTATTTTTTTAATAAGAGGATGATTGATCATTCTGTTTTAATATTCCTATTTGATATGAACTGATTCTAACTCTATATATTCACCCCCACTCTCTATGTCAGTAACTCTAACTTCTATTCTATTAATAATTTTTTTCCATCTCTCACTTCATGTTTTTAAACCTTTAATAATGAAGGGATTACCCATGATTCCAGTATTAGTAAATGAAGCTCAAATATTCCCAGAGATTCAAATTTCATGAAAACCATTTCATTATATGCTTTTTTATAGTAGTTACATTGAAGTATAGATTTGATTTCATAACCACTCATAAAGTGTTTTTTATATGTTTTTTACCCTTGATTATTTTCCCCTTCTTCTTTTAGTTTACACTATTGAGTGTTTATGAGAGGTTGAGTGTTTGATGACCTCATGAAGATCACTTCATCTTGGAAGATATTATTGAATAAGTTGGTCTGATTGAGTGTTTATTTTCACTATATGGATATCAACTCATATATTAGAAGTCATTATATGCATGGGTGCTTATTTATTTACGGGAGTGTGGTGTATGAGTATGAAGTTTGATCATGAATTAAGTGGGGTTGAGTATTTATGGTTAAATCCCTTAACTAGGTCAATGATAATAAATTTAAGAGCTAATCAATATGGCACTAACCACATTCTCTTTAACTTTATTTTACTTTATCTTGTTGTTGTCACCTAAGTTTTTCTTATTTTCATTTCAATTTTTTCCATATATGTTTTTTATTGTTGTTTCCTTATTATTTATATGTACTACTACCAAAATAAAAAAAATAAAAAATTATTTTAGAAGAATCACTAGCATAAACACACTACCTCCTTGTCACCCACCCTAAGGTTAGACATTCTATTGCATCTAGGGACAATAAAAATTTATCTTTGATAGTTCAAATTATAAGGTTGTCAAAAATTAGCATCATTGTCTAGGAGGCACTGTATATTTAGTAATTATTCGCTTTTTCTGTTAATTAATTTTTTAAAAGTGATAGACTCTACTGATTTTGATTCAATTTCACTGATTTATTACTCATTAGTGAAAGTGTATAGTGATATCATAGAACAATTTAAAGATTATTTGTGAGGGAAATGGGGTAAAGTTCCCAATAAATATGAACTACATGCATCTAATAGAATGATGTATATCATTTCACAAGTAGGAAATTCAAATCCTAAAGATGAGTAGAGAAGGTAAAATTTTCAAAAAAAAATAAGAGAGGACTTTAAATATGAAACTAAAGAATAGTTGAAGGTTCTCACATTTTATCATAACATTCCCATGTATACCAAGATAGAATTGAAATTTTATCATTTTAAAAATTATTTTAAGGGATGGTAGGTGATGGAACGAATAGGATCAGAAGGATATTAACAACTTTTATAAGATCAATATATTTTTAATGTTTTATATGATGATCTAAATTACAATAAATTGTAAAATTATTTTTTACATGATTGAACAGCCTGAACCAGTGAATGAAACTCTCTATTTTATCATGGAATATTCCAAACATGAAGTGGTTTGTTTATAAGATAGGATATAGTAGTATGACTATCTTACTTTTGATCTACAAAAACTCTAAAGAGAGATTTCTATTCATGAAAAATTTAAATCTAACCAAATTTTGTGATTTTTTCACTTTATAGAAGAAAATTTTCTTTTATTTTATTCTCACAATAATAAAGTTGATTTTAATATTTCTTCTCCTTGTATAAGTTTTAATGAGTTAGTTAAAATTAATGATTTCCTAGAGAGTTTAGATAAGTAAATTAACGCATCAATTGATACACCTTTGTTACTTATAATTTTTATTGAAAATTAATGTTTGAGATTAGTTTTCAATCACAATGAGGTTTTGGATCTCTCTAATAGTGAAAAAGAGGATGTTGATAAAAATTTAGAAATAAATGATGGATTGTTTCTTAAGATTAAACTAGAATAAAAATCTCACCCTAGAGCTCAACTTCCAAAACCTGTGTACACTAATCCTTAAGATATATAAGAGGAGAAGTACCACCTTACATGTTATTCCCTTATCTAATACTCTACAAGTGTTATAATTACAAGTAAAGGGACTTGATAGAAGATGGTCATGGGGTAATCCACAAGTTGTGTGAGGCTCACAATACTGGAATGAAGAACATATGTTGGTTCCTGAGTAAGAATCCACACACCCCATAAGATTGAGGATGAACCAAGTAATATCTAGATATGAATAGTAAAAAATAACACCCCTTGGGGGTTGAACCAATATTTTCTTATTTTTAATTTTATTTTCATCCTTTTAGTAGTTTCTTTTTATTAAATGATTTTTTATTTCTTCTCAGAAAATAAAGAGACAGTGAATCCACTTCCTTAGTGACAGTCTTTAGTGAATTCTTATTTAACAAGGGGATGAATGGTTATATCCACTAACCATATTTTCTAAGAACATTAAATTATTTATACATTCTGGAAAAACAAGTGTGAGTTAGGGGTACATTTAAATATTTTTCTACTCCTGTGTTAGGATTTGATAGAAAAACTTTCTAGCTAAAAACTATTAACATACAAGATTTTTATATTTTATATTTAAAATTAAGGGGATTTCCAACTCAAATAATGTGTGTTCACTTTGGTAGTTGTTTAATTACATTATGAATAGGTAATTTTGGGGTTTAACTATTGGAAGTTAATTCTTGATCAAAAGTTTTTTGGAAAATGTTTTTAAAATAAAAATGTAACCATGTTCTAATACCCTATAAATTCTTTGGATTGGAAGGTATTCTCCTTGATTTATTCATTTTTTAATCGTGATATTTTATTGAGATTCATTGAAAATTATTTTTTAATTATTTAAAATTCAAAGCATGTACATTCTAATTTCTATCAATGAATTATTGAAGAGAGAAATTATAACCTGTTGGATTAGACATTTTGGTAAATTTCAAGTACCAAGAAGAGATACAAGGTGAGGAATATTTGGATAAACCATTCTTTAATTTTAACTCTATTTTCCTTCTTCCTTGAACATTAAATTCTAGAATTTAATTTTCATTGATTCAACTTGTAGGATCTAGAAATAGAAAACTAAAGGAACATTTCTCAAGAATTTATAGGGGATATTAATCAATGAATTTAAATAATATAGATTCAATTTTCATGGAGTATTAGATCAAATTATATAGTTTATATTTATTTTCATCTATAAAAAATTTGATTATTTATGTGTTAGAATTTAAATAGCTAAGTTTTTTGTTTAAAAGTGATGAAATGCATACTAAAATTCTTTATTGAAGTCTACTAGTTTCTACAACCACATTTTGTAAAATATTACTTTTAAATTAAAAAGTGATGTAGTAACTAGTACAAACACATTTTGTAAGCTCTAATTTTTTTTGGTTTTTTTGTTGCTAGGAAAAAATATTTTTTATCTTTATTTTAACCCTTTAAACATGATTTTTTACTACCAAATTTTAAAATCAATTTTCAACCTAAAATTATTAAAAAATGTTTCTTCCAACTTAGTATTAAAATTGAGAGAAATTTTTGGTTTTAAGTCAAGGTGAGGGGTCTTAAATGTGTTAAAATTTATTCCATTATCATATACATCAAAAACACTTCAAAATTTTCAAAATTTTCAAAATTGATTATTATTTATCATCAATTCTCTCAATTCTTAGTTTAATTGTTTTCGAATTATGATATTTGTTTTATAATTTTGATGATTTTAACCATTTATATTTCCCCAAGGATTTAATAGGGTTTATCAATTTCTTTTCCCTCCTGAATTTTTTTCTTTTTCTCAAACTTTGGGAGTATAGTTTACAATAATCATTGAATTTTAACTTTTTAACAGGATTTTGGACTTTTTTATTGGGTTTTAAACTTTTAATGTATTCATTTAAATGTGCTATGAAATTATAATCCTAATCCATATTGTATTATCATAATTTTATATTCTTTTACAATGTGATGGGTTAATTTATTCCGCTAATTATTGATTCCTTTCCAATCCAATGGTGTGTTTAAAATATTATGGCTCTAAAATTATGTTTGTTTGTTCAGCTAGAGGTAAAGAGAAATATGAAATTTTTAGTTAAATTCCACGTGATACTTCTTCAAACCCTTTAAAAGTTTTCAATATCAATAATTTTTTTATAACCAAAACCAACCTTTGACCTAACCACTTATTTTGACAAGAGGAACTAATTTTTATACTTGAGAGAATTCAACGGGGAAAATCCTTTGGAAACCCAATTCTTAGTGACACTTCACTTTTCACCCATGATATTTATTTTTGTCCAAGGAGTTTATAGAATTAGTTTCTTGAGGATAATAAAAATGATAAGTCCATGGTAATTTGATGTAGATTTTTGTGGATATATTTTGTCACATCCTTTTGATGAATTAAATTATTTTTCAATATTGAAATGTTCTAATATTAAATAATTTCTAGTTTTCTTATAATTTGTTGTTAAATTCTTTATTCACTAAATATCTTCTTAAAAATGCATATTTTGGGTGATTTAATAGTCATATGTTTTTGTCTTTGGTTTACCTAGTTTAAGAATAATATTTTAGTGATTTTTTATTGAACAAATTTTTTTCAGGTGATTTTGTTAATTTTGGATTTCTTAGAATTAATTATTTCATAATTCCATATTTTTATATTAAAACTTTATTTATGGAATTCATTTAACTTTTATTTTTTGTAATTAATTGATAATTTTGTGTTCAAAGTTTTAATTTCTTCTCAAATTGATTATTTCACAAAGTTTTAGAGTCTATGTGTTTTAAGAGTATTGAGAAGGTGGGTAAAAAGCTAGCATGAATGAAGGGAATGGTCAATGAATAGAACATGTTAAATCTATCATTAATCACCTATCTAATGTGTAGATATACCTCAAGTGACCATGAACTTAAACTGACTGTAATACAAGTCTTTAATCTACCATGAAAAAATCGATTGACCATTCAGCTCCCCAGCCTATTATGACCAGTCAACCTACTAAGAAACAAATCGAGTTTGAGAAAAGTGAACCATATTGATGAATAAATTTAGATATGTTTATTTGAGTGAGTATAGCTAATATCCCATAATTCAAATGAATAGATAATAATTGAAACCTTTATAAGGTCGACTGAAGCTCAGTGATTTGATGAGCTCACTTAACATAAGTGAAGGTAGATCAAGTCACACTAGTATGACAATAAGAAATTAGGATTGAATGAAAATACAAGGGATATATTCCAAATTTTATTTATTTAATAAAATGATTCACCTAAAATGAAATAAAAAACATTGGAAGCATGCTAAAGAACATGAATCCCAATCTGCCAAAGCCTGAATGAAGACCATCAATTGAGTTTGAACTAAGGTTGACCAGTGTGTTAAGGAACCATTACTAAGTATGGAAAATGGTATAAGTTTAATGAATACAAGGTTGTGGTTTTGTATTTTATGGAAATGATTTGATCCTACAAATAATAATTAATAATCAACGATACATAAATTGTCTCACTTAATTTGTATTTTCTTGTAAGTAAATGAATGAAGAGGGAAGTGGGCCTCCTAGATCCCCAATTTTATGGCCATAGAAATATAAATTCACACATTACAGGTTCTTGATACTTTGACTCAATAAATTTATAGAATTATGATTTAAGTGTCCTAGTTCTACCCTAGTTTAAGACTTTGTTCTTTCTACCCAAGCATATAAGAATTGATCAAATCCGGGGAGGGGTGAAGCCAATAACATGGTGATAATGAGATCAGTTATTTTTTACCACAATATGATCTAAAGTTAAAGAAGATGGTTGATTTGGGAATTAGTATGAATCCATTTGAATTATCATGAACACAGTTCAAAGGGTCAAAACTGGTGCCTATTTTGGAGAATAATAACCACAGTTGAGGCAATAGATGGGTACACCCAAGTTTTTATTTCCCAAAGAAAGGACATTTGAAGTTGTGTAAAGGTAACTACAACTACATAAATGTCATTTATAGTAAAATAAGTTATGTCAGGTCATATACTTCATCAATGGAGTTACATCTAGGTCATGGGGTAATTCAAATGGCCTAAGGATGGGTTATATTGAAAGTTAGGATCATGTAAAAGTAAAATCTACCACATCATGGGGAAAAAGGATTCAACACACGGTTCCTTAAATTCAAAAAACACAAATCAATTTCAAATATTTGGAAGAGATTAAGTTTTTAAAGTGGGGAGATATATAAGAACCTTTTATAGTTTTCTAGAGAAGAAAATGATATTTTATTAATCCTATCATGTGGGTATTCTACATGCAGTTATAGTATAATTACTCTACTCACTGAGGATTTAACCTAAATAAAAATATGATCACCTACGATCATTCCATGTGGATGTATCTTCCTATTAGATTAGTTTTTCACCTATTTTCTTATTTTTATTTCCAAATACGATGAAAATTCTTCATTCTGTTTGGATATCCCTGGTTATTGTGAAATAATGCTAACAAAACCTCATCATCCTCGCTCTCCCTCAATAACTTTTACTTATATACTATAAATAAAATTTTCGTTCTTTTCTATCTTTATGTTCTAATACTTTTGGAAATAAATTGTCAACCTGCATTTTTAGTACTTTTATGTGAATCTTGAAGCTTCCTAAAGATTTAAATATCATGTTGATCATCACCTTATTCTTTTCTTTTAGAAAATAGTGAGGGCTAAGTGGATAAGTGATTACAATACCACTCACAGAAAGTGTTTTTTACACTTTTTCCCTTGATTTTTTTTCTAATTATTATTTTATTATACTCGATTTAGTGTCTAGGATAAGCTTAGTGATTGATGACCTCATTAAGATCACTTCATCTTGGAAGATATTTTTAACTGAGGTGGTATGATTGATTGTTTATTTTCATTATAGATAGATTTCTTTGTGTATTGAAATTCATTCCATTCATGAGTGCTTGTTTATTTAGGGGAGATAGGTGTTTGATCTGGGATTTTGATCACGAATTGAGTTAAGTTGTGTGTTAATTGTTAAATTCCTTTAGTAGGTCAATGTTAGGCGGTTGAAGAGTCAATTAAACTAGCACTGGACTTATCCTTTATAAATTTATTTTTCCTTTATCTTGATGTTTTCTCCTTTTTTTCTATTTTTATTTCTATTTATATCATTTTTTCATCAATTTTCTCTCATTCTTCATATCCACATATTTCAAAATAAACAAAAATCCAAAAATATTTTAGAATACTTGACAACATAAACATGTTTACTCTTTGTGATTGAACGCAAAGTTATTTGTTCTTATATATCTATAGAGAATATAAATGTATCTTTGTAAGTTAAAATTGGAATGATATCACTAATAATATTTAAAGTGAATTCACTAAGTATCCTAAATGAGTTTAAGATGTGCTGGTAAGGATAGATAATGTAAATAGTTATCTTTTGTCAACAAATGATGTATGGGTAAAAGTTTGAATGGAAAAGTTCCAATATTATGACGATAAACATATAAAGATTTATAAGTTAACTCCATAAGTGATTAATTTCAGAACATATGATGTTGAGTATTATGTTCAAAAATTTAAACATTAGGAAATTGATTCTGAAGACTCACAATTTTTCAAAAAAACTGTATTCAAAAATTTTACTCACTAAAGTAGTTTACTGTGAGGTTTTATTAAATGGCCACATAAATATTTGGTAGGAATTACATTGAGATATAATGAGTTTACCAAACCCTAAAAGTGTGGCTGACATAAGGCCTCTTTAGTGGACTATCATGTATGATATAACTATTCTCTCTCTAATCATTTTTTTATTAATAAAATAAATACTTTTAGGGTTATGTGGGAACCATACAAAAGCATAAAAAACATTAAAACACAAAACATTGGACAAAAATAGAAGAATAACATAAAATAAATATTAACCAAAAGGTGTGAACCAATAGGAAAACTAATGAACTATTGGATTTACATGACTTCTTGATCTTATCACCTAAATTTCCTAACATGAACAAATCACCAACGATCACTTTGAACTTTTCACCATCCAAAATGATCATTGTGTGTCTCAAATAATTAACGAATAGTGAAAGGGACTCATTATCCTTCACAGTGAAACACCAGCATCCCTAACACAAAACCACCAGATAATAGTAGACAAATTTATAAAGAACTTAAAGAAGAAACACCTTGTATATAATAAATACTGACACCTTCATAACAACTTCCATGTAGAGAAAAATCTACAGTAATAAAAGTCTCTACCAATACCAAATTTCAACTATCTTAACCAAACTAAATCCATAGACACTAATTCAAATACTTTCATCGATGAAAATAACCATTGTCCTCAAATATTATCAGCACCATGAAACATTTCCCATCAAAAACCTCATCATTTTAGCAAAAAATCAAGTGAATATTTCATATCATGGAACCTCTAGATCATCATCTAGCATGAATGTACAGGAAACCATACTTCTCTAGATCAAAGTGATAAAATAATCTACTAATCACCAAATAGGGGATGACCCCAACTCAAGTTTCACTCAAAGGACACTCTATTGAGTACTCCACAAAAAAAATTCCAAACATCCCTGAGAACCATGGTACCAGACTAAGGATGGGTTCCAGTATATTAGGTTTGAAAGAAATACTCATGAATGTGTGAATTATTACTTTGATATTGACCGTGAATGAGAGACAAAAAACAATGAAAAAGAATAATCATGAAATAATGAAACTAAAATTTATTGAAGAACTCAAAATTGATTCCCATTCATAATCCAAAACCATAAAAACCACATCATGTTAATCAAGATGGGTTAATGCATGATATTAAATAAGAAAAGGGTAGAAGAGGAAGAAAATTGAGACTTTTTTCTATTGGTAGAAATCATACTCAACTACAGTGAACAAAATAGAGAATAAAACCCAAAATAGTAAAAGGTATCAGAAAAAGGCAGCAAGAAAACACACAGAACAAAGTTACAAAAGTAAGAGAGAAGGAAGAGGAGAAGCATTTAGGAAGGTTAATATAGTGTTATAGAGAGTAGGAGGTGGTGAAATAAGTGGAATTTCATAGCATTAGGGAAACCATATACTGAATTGGAGAGATTAATATTCGGGGGAGTGAGGATCTATCATTATAGAATATGATTAGATAGGTTCTTGTGTATGGTTTTGTTAAGTATTCCTAAAATAGTTTACGAATATAAAATATATCATGTTGAAAAAAATTTAGTATCCACTTTATCATTATTACATGGTTTTTGTATATATTTTGTGATGTTTAAGGATAATTTACCTCTCAAAGTATGAATTTGAGTTATCCTTAACTAATTTTCGTAATAGAGTATTATAGGTTGTGAAGAAATGTTAAGTTAAACATGGGTATGATATCATATAGATATGTTTTCATGGGCTAACCTGACTCAAACTTCCACATCACCTAGGCCCTTCATAGGCATATTCCCAATCTCCGTAGGCTGAAAACTAGTATCAGGGAATCAAGAAATATGCCATTGGGAATGATTTCACTTAATAAAATAAAAAACAAAAAGAGGACCCCCACCTGGAAGTCTATCAAGACCTATTCATAAGTCAGTGAAACATGCCTATGAAAATAGATAGATTTTCAAATATAATAAAACACAAAAAGGAGTAAAATTAAATTATAAGTCATCAAGAAATTAGTGGGAAAAATACATCTTTAAATCCTAACATAAAATAGGTTAAAATTTAATTACAAAAACTAAATGATTATGGAAATGGAACTAGTTAAGAAATTCGAAGGGGGTGATACATAAGAGGAACTATAAACATAACCAATCAAGATCCAAAACAAATCATAGAATGCACATCTCCCTATGTTATGTGAATAATCTTTACTTTCCCTCACCAACCTACCCAAACAAAAAAATCAAATACCGTCTTATACATCCAAACAGAACCTATACTAAACCTGTAATGTATGGTATGCACGATAATAAAATGGTCAGTAGGTATTTGACCCACAAACCTTGCAAAAACTTTAAAAGTAAATATATTACATGCTATTGTTAAATAAATATATAAAAGTGAAACATTCATTAAAATTTATATAAAATATAATGTATAAATCATATGAAAAAATTCAACCCAACACATAAAGGTTACACCTTTTAACATAAAACGCACTTATTTGTCTTTTTAGGGAATGATGGCATTAGCTATAAAGGAAACATTTTAAAAATTTACATTATAAAATACTCATTCTTAATATGTAAGGGGAACACCACAACATCAATACACCTTTAAAGATTAATAAATAAAATAAGGTTGATATGTACCTAAACCATTAGGTGGAAAACAAATTTCATTAATATAATTTTAATTATGAAAGAAGAAGAATTTTGTTCCTAAAATAACCATTTTAATTTCTTAAATGTAATCATTTTTTGCATAAAAATAGAAATAACTTCATTATAATTTTATAAAAAAATACTAACATAAACACCATAATATGATAGGAAAACATCAAATAATTTAAATGTCACACATTTTTTGGAGTGGTATAAATTGTTATCAATTTTTTCTATTGCATCATTGTAAATAAATGGGGTTGTCTCTAATGCTGATATTTTGTACTCAATCACTCACTTCTCCTAAACACTTATTATATTTTTAGATTTTTTAGATTTTTAAAAACCAAGAAAAATAGGTGTTAATATTTATAATTAAAGACTATAAATAAACATGATAACGAATAATATAGATGCAATAAATGAAGTTTTCAAGAAGGATATTGTCCTAGGGTTGTCTACTCAGGTTCCTTCATTATTTATTTAAATTTTCTAAATTATATTTGATAGTTTATTCAATAATACATGAAATATTATTCCCTAATTTGAATATTAATCATAGCATGCCTAGAATATCTCATCATAACATCAAACCACACCTCTTCCAATAGTAATGGATGATGAACACAATACATCATATATGTGAGACCTTCCAAGACCCGGCACCATCATATGTTGTTTCTACTATTGAATATACTCAACCCCATCATATAAATATAAAGACCAAGATAATGGGGGGAATAAATATTTGTTCAATAATAGTTATAGTTAAATATTAATATAAATAAGTGGTTCATGATCCCCACACTAAACATTAACACTCCCCACTCCCTCACCACAAACAGAATAAAAACATAAATAATTTAAAAGAAATAATTCATAAAAACTGAGAAAAACATCCCCAAGGAAAATATAAAGTTGAAACTCACTATTATTATTATGAGAGATCATGGTTAAAAGAGATGGGTAGAGAGATAGATTGATAGATTTAGTGATGAGATAGAGAGAGGTAAGGAAAATGAGACATAACAAAAAAATATTAAATCATGTGTTGTGAGAATTATAGTGTTGAGATAAATGATAGAAAATAACAAAACCAAAAATTCAATTCTCTATGAACTTCATAATCCAAGAACTATACGAGAAAAGGTGAATAATACATATTTATAGAGTGGATAGGAAGTTGGGATTACAAAAACTTTAAAAGGGAAAGTTGAAAATCAAGTAAAAATAAATATTTATTCTTGATATACCTAATTGACCCACCAAATTATTAAAATTTATGAGGTTATATTTTAATAAAATTTTATTTATTTATTCCTATGACTTGTGTCAAAATTTTAATCCAATCCAAGTCAGGATAATAAAATTTATGGGTTGAACAATGAAGTGATATCCAAATTGATGAATTAAATCTAGAATTGAATTCAAGGCCCATTATCTCCATAAAAAAGCATGATTTGGCTCATGGTATTAAATGAAAATATGAATACCAAAATATTTATAATTATTTAAAAAAATAAACACATGGTATATTTTAAGGTAAACATTCTAGAGTGAAATTGAAAGGGAAAAACTTGAATTTCCATGCAATTTCTAAATTACTGCTATAATTAAAAATTCCTATTAAATCATCACTTAAAACTAAATATAGGATAATAAAAAATTATAATAAAAAATAAAATTTATGAAAATATTATCCCTTTAAATTCTCCCACAAATGAATATATTACACTCCAAGTAAATCATCTATACTAAGGTTAATTAAAATTTCTTATGATATTGATGAGGTCGCTTTTAAATTCAAACATCTAAAGAAATATATTACCTATAATATGGATCTCAATTCTCTATTTACTTGATAATAATAAATGAATATTAAATACCATTTTAATCATAATTTCCATTTTTTATGTACCTCCTTGGATATGTATCTCTCTTCACTTGAGGATTTTAAAATAGAGATTTATCACCCTAAATAACATGCATGATTTTCATAGGATTATTTCCTTCCTAGAAAAACCAATTCATAAAATCATAAATATATTTCAATCATGAGTACTTTACATGAATTTTTCTATGGTTTAGTGATGATAGGTTATCAATGATAAAAACTATGAAGTGAAATGAGGATGGTTTGGCTCTAAAATGATGTAAAATGCATGAAAAATATTCATAATAAAGAATTATTTACTCCTCACTCCCATTTGAAAATTTTAATCTCAAATACCTCTTTATTTCTCATGATAATTTCACTATTATAGATTTCAGTGGCAATAGTATTTTCTTCCCACTTCTACCCATTTTTATTAGTATTATTTCATCTCTTCAAATATATAATTTTGTACAGAATTGATTTTTTTTATGGGAAAGGGATATATATTTTGATCTAAAAGAAATTGTGAACTTTCATGCCAGATTTGAATGATATTATTAGTCATCATTTAATCATACCATCATGTTATTTCTTCCAACATAGAAGCGGAAACAAGATGAAACACCCACAAAATAACCACTGTTCATGTCATCCAACTCCTTCCCCACACTTAAGTTTTACTATGATCATGAAATTAATTATATAGTGGGTTAGAAAGGGAAAATGGATTGGAATAAGGTTTTATAATAGGTTTTATCATGGATAATAGGGGCTCAATAAGAAAATTTAATATGTAATAGTAGGCTTGAAATAGAATTTAAATGTAAAATTGAGTTTTCAAAATGGTGCCTTAATCATTTTTAACACATTCTATGAATTCCAACAACATTGAATAAAAGAAAAATAGAAATATATGGATTTAAAAACATTCATTAAACAGTCATGTAAAATATAAATATAAATAATATTTCAAAAAAGGTTTATAAACATCTTGAGTTTATAAATTTAATCCCTAAGAAACACTTGTGAACATGGCTTTCACTTTTGAAAAACTTCATTAAAGGAGTAGATTGAAAATCAAGAAACAAAATCCATTTCAGTAATCATATAAAACCTTAGAAATTCGAATCAAAATAAGTTTTTTAAAGCATAAATATAGTCCTGAACATTCCCAAAGTATGCAATGAAGCTAAAAAGTTCCTAAAAACACTATAAAAATTAAAAACAAAAATAAAAACATGAAAATATAAAAATAAATTGGTACCAAGTTCCCTATACTTAGATTTTTACTATAATATTTTTGATTAAAAAATGAACTTATTATATATTAAAGTAGAATTTATTTATGTAGTAAATAAGATAACATTGGAAGTAGTGATATAACCTATCTTATTAGAAATGTTATCTTTTCTTTAATCTCCTAGAAGTTACCCACAAAACCCTCAAAATAAAATTAAAAAAAATAAAAATAAAAATATGACTAAAATAAAAATAAAAAAATAAATATAAAGGGAAGGAAAAAAAGAAAATGATATATCTTGGTTTGGACCATCAAAAGGGTACTTTGTTTTTACTTCCCCTAGAATGGTATTACCATTAGTTATAAAAAATATGATGGTGGATGTGGTTTGTGTCAGATAAACTACCATATATATTTCCTCCTAGTGTGATTTATCTTTCATGTCTTGTAAAAGATACTATGGATATTGTATATGTGGTCCATCCTCATTAAAATAATGTAACGACCCAAAGTATGTCAATGGAAAATTCCCTTCTTATATTTATAAAAACACAAAATAATGAACTACTAAGTGATATGTGACCTTTAAACATAATTTTGTAACCCTTATGTTTGGAATTTTAAAAATCCGACATACCCGGTTGTGTTCAAGATAGTTTTTGGAGTCTAATGAAACAAAAATAATTTTTGATGAATAGTAACCTATCCTTATGAATAGTAACCTAACCTTATGAATAGTAATATGACCCTTATGAATAGTAAATAAGATTAAAATTACCTATGAATAATAAAATAAAATTTATACATCATAGAAAGTGATAATTTGACCTTAGTAAACGTTTTTGGTATTTTATAAGTCAAAATAATTAATTATAATTAATTAACTAATTTAAAAGAATATTTATTTCCCTGAAATGTATTCATAAATTATTAAATCAATGTCTAATATTTTTTAGATAATTTTATAAGACCCTATGTAATTTTTGAAAGAACTACAAAATCAGTTTTAATTTTAAAAACTGTTTTTTAAGTAAATTATGATTTTAATTAAAAATTAAATTAATAATATTTAGAGAATTATTTTTGAAAAATGGAAATCATTTTCGGATTCTAAACATCGAAAAATGGTAGCGGTAAATTTTTGGGTTTATTCTGAAATACTTCAATTTTTGGGTGAATAGTAAAAAATACAGTTTTTTGCATAATCGGTATATACTAAATTGCATCATTAATGATGTAATGATGACATAAAAATTCTAGAGAATTAGTTTCGGCCAAATTATTTTAAATTTCATAAATTCTTCCTTGAAAAACAATAAATCCAATTCTCAAACCTAAAAAGTACTTTCCAAAGCCTAAAGTCAAAAGGTGATTTCTTAAAGTGTCTTTTTCTCTTTCTTTCACTTTCCTTTTAATAAATTAATGAATTCGAATTATAAAGAAGATTTAAAGCCTAAAACAAATTATATTATATTGATATATTATTTAGGATTTCAAAAAACTACTATTACAAGTCTAAATCTTGATATATTATTTTATTTAATATTTTATGCCAAAAACACCTCCCTCCTCATGTATAAATAAGCCCTCCCCCTCCTCTTGCCAAACCACACCTATAAAGCTTCAATCATTGTCTAATATCTGCCCAATAATCTCCCCTAGCCCCTTCCCCATGTCCAAGAGCTTATGGTCTCATCAAAAGGCCAAGCTTAGGCCCTTAAGGAGGTTCTCAAGTGAAGGATTCAAGAGGTAATTTCCCTCCCTCTTCTCCTTTAATTTCCTTTCAAGTTCAAGTTTCTTTCTTGATCTCTCCCCACCTATATTCATACAAATTATTTTGTAACTCCATTATTATACATATACTGTAATTTTATGATTCTAATGGTACATATATCACGCCACACCCTTTCCCTCTTCCTTTTATTTTATTAAAGAGAACGTTGTTCATGTGGTGTTAATTTATCACCTTCAAAAACAACATGCTCTCTTATTCCATTTCTACCTTAATATCTGGTCATGAAACCATTTTTATGGTTGAACCAGAATATGTTATATGTATTATGTTCTATTTTATGTTTTTTAAATAACCTATGGATATATTACTAAGTGAAAAGTTAAAACAAGTTCGTTGTGATCCAAAAACCACCCAAATTAACCCAAATAATCATCATTTAATTATTATCTATTGATTCACCCACATGGATCTAATATAATTCATTATAAAAATCATTAAAGATCCTGTAATATCACTAATAACATGTAATATAATTTCTGAATTTTTACCCATGATCTACCCGAACTTCAATTTAAGAATACAAGTGGACCGCTCAAGAAAACCATAAAAATGAACATCCCCGAACAACGTTTTTAAACTCTATAAGTCATCCAAAGGTACATAATATGACATAATGAAACCAGAATAAACACTATTAATGTATAAAAGGTTCAGGAATTTATAATTAATTGATATAATGTCATCATACAGGACATTAAAGAGAAGGAGGCATTCGGGTACAAGGTAAGGGGAAATCTCGAACCCAATTTTCTCCCTTCAGGTTCTCCCTCTTTCACTCATTTTTGATATGTTTACTCCTAAAAGATCATTTTTTCATAATTTCCTTTACTTTTATGGGATATACATGTTTTTCACTAGTTTTTATGTCCAAAAAAAATGTTTTCCAAAAGAACTCTTGTTTTAAGAACATTCCTTTTACTTCTCACTCAAAGTGGACGGTTCTTGTAACATGTGGGTTATTCCCTCTTTATTTTGGGAATCCAAAGCTTATGAAGGTGTTTTTATGAGATGAAAACCATTACTTTTCATGGGTTAATTATTTTTATTTATGTTATACGTTCATTGTGGTGAGTATGATAAATGATAATGTTATGATGTGATAGGTGTGCCCGGAATTATATAGCGCAATATGAATGTTTAAATGTGACGGGTGTGCCCGGAATTATATAGCGCTCCAATGCATTGGGTAAAGTAATGAATCTCATGATTAAATTTGAAATTATTTGTGAACAAGATTCTAGCTTGGTTCACAAATATGTGTGGCATTTAACCACTAAGACATGATGTTTCATTTTTATGCATTTCCACATTTCAAGTCTATTATTTTTGCTCCTCTCATGTTCATGATCTTCTTCCTATTTCATGATTATGCTCACCCCATGATATATTGTTCTTATCTATCCTATTATTGGGATTCTAGCCCACCCCTTTTGATGTATATCCTCAGGTGGCTACATGTACTAAGGAGAGGACAAGTGCCACTAAGAAGCTTGTGAAGAAGAAATTAAATAAATTTTTATTGTTGATGTTGTATTTGTTATGTGTGGTCCTAGTTTTTTCAAGACACTAAACCTTTGGATCCTCCATGTGTAATACTATTATGTTGTTTATCTTTGAAATTATTTAATAGTAATGTAAGAAAAATCCAGGTCACTATAAATAATGTACAACTCTCATAGTGGAGGTAGGAGAAAATATTGGTCCTCCTCCTTTTCTTCTTTTGTATCATCTTTGGAAACTTTTTCAATATCTAAGACTTGTTCATGATGTGCTACATCAAAAGTTTAAACAAAGTTAAAGTTAAAGAATAATTATATTTTAATGGAATTAAAACAAAATAAATTAATATTAAAATTCACCCCCTCAAACTAGATAGATTATGACTTGGTTTCTTTAGGAAAATCCACTATATGTTATTTATTTACTAATTCAATCAAATTTTTAATGGATTTGGGGAGATTCATGTTTTCCTAATAAGGTGTGTTTTCTTTTCCTTTTTCTTCATCCTCTAAGTCATTTTATGTGTTATTATAATCTAAAAAATCAAATAGATGGGAGGTAATACTTAATTCAATTTCAAAAAAAATATTTCAAGAAAGGATTTCCCCCTCATTAGGTTCAGCTTCAATCTCCTTTAAAAAGGGTTCAATAAGGTCTAATAATGGTAATTATTAAAGTAATTTATTCTCAACCACATAAAGTTCTTAAATTTGAAAAAATAAAGGGGAAATATCTTCCTGTAATGCCCCGACCCCAGTTACCCAGAGTCGGTGTATTATTACATAACATTGGCATGATCACAAGAATGATCAAGTCTCGAAATACCGATTAGTTTAGTAGCCTTGGAATAACTAGATACATTAATAAATTTTACATTACATCATAAAATGGAAACTACAACAATATAGTCTCCATATTTTACACTCATACTATCCCTACAGGTCATTCATAATTTACTTCTTCACAATCATGGGAAAAATAAAACATTGAAAGGGGTGAGCTCAGATGCTCAGTAAGGATAAAAATATAGCAGAAGCTTTCATAGATAAGCATAAACACATAAGTCATTGTATAACTAAAACAAAAGCCTTTTATACTTGAACTTCATAATAAAATGGAAAAGATAAAATGAAATAATTTCATTTACTAATTCACATGGATATTCTACTAGTCGAATAATCACATGCAATATCAATAACCGATTTCATAATGATGGAATGCATAATGCCAGACTATCATAACCATGTATCCAAGGCCTCATGCAGAGACTAAAAATAAGATTTTGTCAAGGCCTCATGCCAGGGCACTAGTTTTTCTCATGATACCTACCGATGCATCAAGGAGCTATAGCGGGCTCCACCCGTCACTTACTAAGTCCAATGCATTCCTCATAAGAACAGGTTTCAACATAACATAAACATTTGTATTAAAACTAGCATATGAAATGCCAATAATTTAACCACAAACCATGAATGGTATAAAAATATCACATCCATAGTCAAACATAACTCATTTGATACAAAATATAATATTGTATTGTATAAGATTAACATCAATCGACAATAATGAAGGATATTGACATAGATTAAAATAATCATCAAACTATTGAGAGAAATATCCCCCATTTTCTTGAAAACATTTAAAAGTCACACTATTTGTCAAGCAGAAATTTAAAATAGATTTTTTTTAATCAAAGTATCACATACCACTTCGAAACTTTTAAAAGGAATTTTAATTTTAAAACATTAATGTCCATATATATAAATCCCAAAAAATATTTTTAAAACATAGACATTAATGAGAAATATTTAGAATAATAAATTTTCAAAACATTTAAAATGATATTTTAGTTAGAGTTCCTAACCAAAATAAAGACACTTTAATATAAATAATTTAGGTAATCAAAACTTTATAATATCATGAGAATAAAGGGATTCATGATATACTATTCCAAATTACATTATATACACCATATAAAAGTGATTTGGTGTATAACAATAAAGAAATCTCAATGGAATGTAAATTGTGATGAATTCTCTTGTAAAGACCATATCCTTAGGTAGAGGATAAATCAACGAAATAATTATGTGTGAAAAATATAAATACACTCAATATGATTGGATATTTATTTTAAATCAATCTGATGACATTCACACATATTCTTGTAAAAACAACACCAATGAATTGGATATTTAACTCAACAATTGGGGATTGAGTTAAAATTACTCTTATCAAGTTCAAATCGATGACTTGAGAATTTATCAATGGAGTGATTATGTGTATAAAAATTATATCCATAGAAATGGGTGTGTAAATTATGACATAATCAAATGAATAGTTATTCCACACATAATCATGGGGTAAAATAATCAATGAATTATGCCTAAATCCGAATGAGTGAAAATTGAAATTTCAAATTCCCTTATCGATTAGGTAACTTACGAAACACACACCCATGAAATAAGGGTCATAAAATGATGATTTAAATACCCAAAAATTAAATTATATTACATAATTAATACCATCATGGGCAGTACGCATACACTATATTCAATAAATAAGTGGTGAACAATGGAATTCTCATGAAATTAAGAGTGAGATAGGAAACCCCTTACTTTGTACTTTTTCCTTGGTCGATGGTTGGTAAACCTCCGGTATAATGGTGAAATAATTGTTATTTTATTACACAAGAATAATTTACATTAATATGATATCATATATGATCTTTTAACATTGATTTGTTAATAATATCTCAGTATTATTGTCGTTTCGGGTGTTAACGGATTCGTTTTATTTTATACTATTTGTTATGTGAGCCATATTTGTTATTGATGAGATGTATCTTATTAATATACATAATTATATCATGTCTCCAAAAATTATTTGTATTCATCAAATGAAATTTAGTCTTGAATGGATACGATGGGGAATGAATCTCATCACATTCGTGGAGACGGTAGTCCATACGTACGCACGAGCGGCAACATCATTCATTTCATATTAAAATAATATATAATTGGATGTTATATCATATAGACATAATCATTATCATGTTATATTTATTATTTACATGAATTATACATCATTATTATACCCATCTAAATAATAATATATTGAATAACAATTACACCACGACGTGGAGATGGTAGGCCGTACATACGCACGTATGGTGACATGTCATTCAAGGGATGGATAGAATAATGAATTTTGTTGTTATATATTTATAATAACATCACAGTATATAGAATATAATGGAGTTATTATTTTAGAAAGGGAATAAAAAAGAATAAGAAGTTGAAGAAGAAAGGAACTTGGAAAAGGGTGGTGAAAACGTTACCTCTTCTTCGGGTTCTTCTTTTTGATTTGATCAAAAGGGCTCTTTAGGTTGGATTTATGATCAAACTAAGGCCTCTAGGATGAATTGAGGGAATTTTAGAGAGTATTTAGGCAGGGTTTGTCTGAACCAAAAGGCTTTGAAGGTGTCAATTAATGAGAAGGGGGAGTGCCCTTTAATAAGAGGGGTGAGAGGCACCTTTGGAAAAGCTAGAAATATTATTTTATAATAAATTCATATTCGGTTTATAATGGCTCCAAAGTGGATTATTTAAAGTTTAAGGTGGGCATAGGTCTAAAACCACTCAAAAAATATGATTTAGACAGGTTTGGGTTACTATATTAACCTTATCTTTAAGTATTAACTCTAAGTTAATTAGTTTCACTTTTACAATGTCTCTTTGTATTTTCATATTATATGGTTAATAAACATACTATATACAACCAAGAGACCCCAATGTGGTCCATTAATGATACACCTATCATGATATAAGTCACTTGGCCAAACCCTATATTTTTAGGAATTTAATATCAATTAATAATATAATATTTGTTTTAAAAACTCTTTTATGTCAATTTTGTCACTATTCAATAATTGATTTTTGTAAAAATCATAACAGAATTATTACTTCAAAAAACGTTAATTAAATCAATAATAACATGTCATATTAACCTAAAAATTTATTTTTATTTATAAAAAGTCTCCAATTACATTTACTTGGTTATTTATAATATCAATTATTCTAATTTTTCATTAATTAGGTAATTACTACATCACCATTGTGTCATAAATAAATTAAATTATTTAATGTCTAAAAATTATAAATAAAATACCATTATGTATGAAATATTTTTATCTTTCTAATGAATATTTATATTAGAAAATAAAACATATAAAACCCTATGTAAAAATTGTTTTTCTAAAAGATATATGCTTATGGCATTTTTGTATTTATTTTAACTTAATTAAAATAAAGTGTCCATATCACCTACAAGTGGCTCCATGGGGTCACAAAATAGATCCAAATATCCCCATGGTATGACTTTTATCCACCAATAAGGTTAGGATACGTTTTAGGGTAATTTAGAATTATTATAATATTATTTTTTAACCCTTATTTACCGGATTTACCCTTTAACCATGGTAAATAAAATATTTACTGAAGTAATTATTCAAAATGTCTAAAAATAAAAGTTACCTATTTACACAATTTGGAAATCATGATTCCAAATATGGAATACATTTTTCCAAATTCAAAACACAGAAGTGGTAGAAATTAATTTAAAATTAATTCCCGCTGTCAAAACAAAAAACGTGTTTTTAGGATATAATAACTATCAAAAGATTGACAATTGTTTATGTCCGGTTTAAATGTGAAATTACGTCTAATGACCAAAATTGTATTAAATGGTAAAAAAATATTCTAAATATACTTTAAAACCACTCAAATTTATAATTTATCATTATTAATTATTTTGATTAAAAAAGTTGTTTTTAATTAAAATTTAGTAATTTTCACTATTCATCAAAATATAAAAGTTATCCGAAAAGTACAAAAATTTCACCATAGAAAAAATTTTGATATTCCGAATCCAAAAATTAAGTCCATTTTGAAAGATAAAATTTATAAAATTTCAAAAAGTAGGTTTTACTATTCATAACGGCTAGTTTGATTGGATAGGGTGTGTTAGAATCTCAAAGTTGCGTACAATGCAAGCCATTACATTATTCAAAGGGAAACGTACCGTGGAATCTTGGGGTGTTACACTTCCTCCATTGTTTATGGTTATTATTTATCTTTCTTGTGATCAATGTATTCAAGGATAAATTTAGTCATAAATTTCCCCGGGTTCCTCACCTCCTCTATCTCTACTCCAATCACTTGAAACTAGGAATCTCTATCATTATAAACTTTTTATTACTTTTGTTCCTAAGAGTGGTTAGTCCATGGATAATAATTTTGTTTTTAATAAATCTAGAAGATATTATTTCTATTTTATTTTATTTTTAAAAAAACTAATTTATTTAAAAAATGTGAGAAGAAATAATGAGTTGAAGGCTATATTCGATCCCAAACAACAACACCAAATTTCGACTCACCTATCACGGGGTGGTATAAAATTTTATTTATTTTTATTATTATAGCACATTGGATGACTAGGGTTGTCTCTCTTTAGGAACTTTTATAGTCAATCACTCACTACACCTAAACACTTATCGTATTTTTACATTCTTTATATTTATGAAAAAAATCATGTAGGTTTAGAATTAGAATGAAAGACTAGAAATAAACATGCATTTGAAAAATGTAGACATGATGAGTGAAGATATCAAGAATGAAATTAGTCTTAGGGTAAGCTAATTAGGTTCCTTCATTATACACTTAAATATTATAAATTATATCATATATCTTATACCATTGAACACGAACAAATATCTCATACTTTGAGTGTCATATTAGTATTCTTAGTAGATCCCTTCAGCACACCAATCCCCGCATCCTCCAATATTAAAGGTTAATGAACACACTCTATTGTATGTATGGCACCTTTTAAGACCCAACTCCATCATATGTTATTTCGTCCCCTGAACACACTGAACTCTATCCTACGAAGATAATTCTTAGAATAAGGGATGGAATATTTGGAAAGGAATAAAATGAGTTAAATAGTAATGTCAATGAGTGGTGTAAATTCACTACACCAAACCTTAACACTCAAATCTCTCTCACCTAAAATAGATTAAAAACATAAATAATTGAAAATTAAGAATTTAGTAACATCATGAAAACCTCCCCCAAGTCCCATCCTCAAGTATGTCACTCACCATTTTGAGTGTGAGAGATCTTAGTGGAGAGAGAGAAAATTAGATAATAGCTTGAGAAACAAGGAAAATGAGAGCGAATATAAATATTTTTTATTAAATCATGGAATTTTATAATTATAGTGTGAGATAAATTATAAAAAAAATATAGAAAAACCTAATATCCTATTAACCAAGAACTCACTAATCCATGAACTACGCCCTTTAATGATAAATAATATATATTTATTAAGCTCTTGGGAGGATAAGATTACAAAATTTTTCAAAGTGAATGTTGAAAATAATCTATAAATAAATACCAACTCTTGTTCTACCTCATTAACCATAAAAAAGACAAAAATAGATATAGATCCAATAGAATTCAATATTCAGTTTTGAGTCCTCTAACTTGTTTTAATATTTCAAACTAATCTGAGTAAGGATGAAAACATTATGGGAAAAACATTTAAGTAATATTCAATTTAATTAATCCAGACTAACATTGAATTCATGGCCCATTATCTCCATGAAAAAGTGTGATTCATCACATGGTATTCAAAGAAAGTATGTATCCTAACATGTCAATTTTTTGAAAAATAAATTTTAAATTAAGATTTATAACATAGAATATTTTAAGATAAAAATAATGGAGTTAAATTGAAAGGAAAACTGTAATTTCTATGGAATTTCTAAATTCATTCTCTAATTACAAATTATTATTAAATAGTCATATAAAACTAAATGGGGGATAAATAATAATTAAAATAAAAATAGAAATTTATGAAAATATTATCTCTGTTAATAAACATTATCATAATAATTTGTAAAAGGTTGAAAAAAATCTATTATGAAGTAACCATAAATAAACTACCATAGGATAATCAAGTCAAAATCATGGGAACATTTAGTATCACACTAAAAATTCTTGGATAAATCCAAAATGGAAACCATCTAATTAGATCCTAATGTGATTCAATTACCTAAACACTTGGTTTTACCCAACCTGGCATTACCAAGAGGCAAAATCCACTCAGCAGAGCATGGTCCAAAATTGGGTCCACTAGTTATCATAGAATCATTAACTAGTGTAGTAATAATACCCAAATTATTAACCTAGATACCCAATAATTATTATAAATAGAAAATTGATGTGATAAATTAATGATTATAACATGTATTGATGTAAAAAAATATAAATCATAATGCAACCTCACCCCCAATCACCCTTCATATATGATTCCCATTTTAACAATAATGGTAATGAAATAATGACATCCATGATGTATAATCATTAAAAGACATGATAATATTTACTTTTAAACATAAGAGATATTAAGGGTCTTGTTATCAATTGTTTCTAACTAAAACAAATATCAAGAATATATTTAAAGTAATCATTATAAGGCTTTGAATTTTAGAAAAGGATACGAAAGAATAAAATTACCATTTTTAAAAGAAACTCAATAGCCCCTCTACGACATGAGAAAAATGAAATCAATAAAGTTTACTTATGAATATAATTCAATTTTAAAATGGATAAACAAACCTCTTCCCATTAAAAATATTAGTAAAAACTTGATGGAAATCAATTATGGATCACTAGAGGATTTGAAACCCATGGTTACTTTGATTTATACAAGATAAACTAAGGTTTACATTTAATCAAAAAAATTATAGGCATAATTTATATGAAAATATATTTTAAGCATTCAAAATGTGACAAAAAACCTCTTTATTCCATTATAAAACCAAGAGGAAAACTAATTTCCTTTGACATCAAATTAGTAGATATACTTAATATTCTCTTTAAAATATTCAAGGTTGGTATAAAAATAAGAATGAATTTATGGCCTTAATTTCAAAGGAAATTCATATACAATTCTACCTCAAATCAATGATTCTGCAAGAATCAGTGTTATTTCCCCACAGAGGTAAGATAATCCTTTAAAGAACTATTTCAAACCCTGACCTAGATAAATACCAATTCAAAAAATTTAAACATTAAACCCTATGTAATCATAACCATCTTTGGGCTAGAATAATAGGGGATAAGGGATAATAGGAAGATAATATTAGATTTTGATGGGTTTATCTTGAAGATTCATCATCGAAATAAGAATAAATCTTATATAGAATCTAGTAGGAAGAGAGTGATTATAGGGGATATGCCTAAGAAATAGTGGGACCAAAGAGGCTTAAAATATAGTAGGATAAAACTTTTAATTTCAATATTTTAAATGTGGGAAGATTACATGGTTTGGATGCATGTTTTGGTAAAATACTCACCAACTATGTATCAGATAAAAGATTCAACTTGTGCACCTTTCCTTGATAGACAACACAGTTATTCCTAACTATGTGCAATCTCTGTGTGATCCACTAGGGAATACTCCCTATGTAAGATCAAGTCACACTATAATTTTTAATTGTTTGATAACTATGTTCCACTACTAAACTATAAAAATCACATGTAAAATTAAAATTCATGTTTTCTTCTAATTGTGCACTAACTGTGTGATGACCTTGTGACATAAAAAATTTATAACATTGAAAATTTCAACCCTTAAATTTCAAAATTTCATATAAAACTCTAATTAAATAAAATAATAAATTAAAGTGACATCAGTGTGTGATAATTTCCCCCACCATATCACTTTATCCCCCTATAAAGTCTTACAATAAATTTTTGATCAAGGAGTATCTAACTCAACAACTAAATACTAAATACTTTATATTATATATAGAGGTCGAGTGTACAATACATAACTAAATCTATCATATATGTGTAATTTTAAAGGAATAAAATTTAAAATTACCTCAACACTCCACATGGAATCCATATATTGCTCTATTATATTGTAAATAGAGAAACATACTAATATATTCCCAAACTATGAGAAAGATATTTATTTCAGTGGTATCCCAACCATATTTAGGTTTCATTTAATAAACTAATTCCCAAAAATCAATTAATTACTCCAAAATGTTTTTCAAAAAAGAAGGATACTCAAATAAGTTCTACTAATTAGGTTTATTTATCACTTAGGTAAGAAACTTCCACTGAAACATTAAAGAATACAATAGATTACAAATAATTCCAAGGCACCTTCCTTCAACCACTCAATAGTATTGTAATAAAAAAACTACCAAAAAGAGGCTTTAAGTGTATTTCCTTAATTAGATTCTCAAAAGTGATTTTACCAAAAAAACCACATTTTAAATTAAATAAAAATTATATAAGATTATATAAAAAAGGATATACCATAATGTGGTATACTTTTAGAATCTATCAAATTATCATCAAGTTCTATAGGTTTAACTTGGGAATATTTTGAAAGAGTCAGTCTGGCTCAACCACTTTTATGTGATGCTCCCCTATTCAAACATCATATATTTACCAACCAAAAATATCTTTATTAAGTTTTAGGAGATTCCTAACACAAAGGATTGTTATGATTTATCTTACCACATTGATGGCATACCAAGGACTTGCTCCTAAAAGGAGATAACTTAGAGAAATAGGATGGCCTTTTGAGACCACCACCCTCCAGACCAAACTCAATCTACTTTTACTTTCCACGGTTGGAATTATTTTCACCATAAATAGGTATAGAGTAAATATCAATATCCTTGGCCACTCCAGCCATAACTATCTCAAAACTAACAACCAGTTTCACCACCTCTACGTAAGAGGTTAGATCAAATAAGGAAACTTTTAGCTAGATCTTAGAATGAAGACCTATTATAAAACACTAGTATTTTATAGAATAATACAAACTAACTTAGTTAAATGTGATACTAGCTCAGTAAATCAATGAGTTATATAAAATAGTAAATGATAATTCTACTCTTAGTAATAAAATTCAATCACCTTAGACACTTTCATGGTTTCAGGTAAATATTAGTGTTTAAACAACGCCTTTAAACATTCCCCTAAATGACACTCATATAGTTTAATTTGAATAATATAATTCCACCACTTCTATCATAGAACTTTTATCCTAAACATGGAAAAAATGAACTTAAAAAAATTAGTGTTTAATAAGATTAAATTTATTATAAAAATTCTCTAAAAAATATTATATTTCAAGGGAACCTTACAACACATGAAACACAAGAGGGTTCAAATTTTGAAACTCCTGAACAGTCTTTAGTTTGAATTAAATCAATAAAACCCCTAGTATCCATATCTATAGTACATGGGTAAATAGACTAATGTAAACCTTTGTCAACTAAAGGGTTTAATTTTGGAAAACCACTCATAGATCCCTCTTGAGATTCTATAAGAACTTGGTGGGGGAATATTCTAACAGAGTAAGAAACATAAAACATAATCAATGTAGGCCTAAAAATTAAAAACTCTATAAAAATAAATATAATAAAATAAATCAATCTCAAGATATCAATATAAATCCATATATACCTCAATAATACCTGATATTTATATATAAAAATATAAAATAGATGAAAACCATAAAATTCATTGTAAAAAATCATCTGAAGTACAATTTGATTATATTTATAAAATATAGGAAAAAAAATTTTATTTAAAATATTTAATCAAAAAGGTTTTATTAAGACTCTTTTTGAAATAAATAAAAATATATATATGCCTCAAACATGTAATAGTACATCAAAAAATTCAAAAAATACTTTCTTAAAACATTTACAAATCAAAAATCTTAACAAATATCAAAGGTGTCTGATTAAACTCCACATTAAAATTATTATAATATTTTACACATCCCCCTTTTCCCACACCAAATCATAGTATTAATAAAACAAATTCTCACTTTAAATTTAAAACATTTAACAACAACATTTAAATTATGAAATATAGTCTTTTAAAATAAGAAAATAACGATTTTATCCAAATATATCAAATTAATCCAATATAAATAACACTAATAATACACAAAAATCATCTCAATACATATAAAACCAATAATATAAAAGAATAAGAACTTTTAGAAATAAAAAATAATCATATTTTTAAAAATTAAAAAAAATTACAATTATGTATTGTTTCACTGCATAGTTTAGAAAACCATATACCATCCATGTAAATCCTACTAGTAGTTTCACAAAATGGATTGTGTAGTACATGCATGGTTTCCGAAAAAATTCATAGTAATAGTTTAATCCTAGGTTTATTACCATTTTTACTCCAAATCATGGATTTTCTAAAAATATCCCATAATTTTTTAATATATAACATAAATACTCAAACAAAGACCAAGCATCATGAAAATAATCAAGAAACAAACATGAATCTGAAACAAACTATAAGGCCCCGGCCATAAACCTTACTTAATATTGAATTCAATTAATAATTCACATTGAGGATATTTTCATGGTTTAGAGTTTTAGAGAATTAGGACATAACTATTACATCTCAAAAGATTACAAAGTAGAAACATCTACTAAGATTCCATAAAATAAAAACTCTTAAAAGGAAACATGCCTAGTTCAATGTTTTAGATAACATGATTTTCCCTTGATCCCATCCTTGACCCTATTCCACACTAAGTCCTGTGAAAAACATTTCAAAAAAAACTTGGGGTGATCATAAAAAGCTCGGTAAGGGATACACAAAGAATGAAAACTGTTAGTTTTTTTCAAACAGCAAGCAAACCATGTATACAATATCAAAGTAATACCTTCACCTTTATGAAGTAGTAAAAACTCTTCACTGAATAAAAGATCATTAATTACCCTTTTGTAACCAAAATATTACCATAAAACCCATATAAAGAACACATAATGTATAAAGGTAACTTGGGACATAAACATACTTGAGTGGAATAAGATTCCATTTTGTATAAAAGTAAAAGTCAAAGGGTTTTATACACCGTATAAAATAAATTTGTGTATAAAACGAAAAATGCCTCAATGAAAGGAGATTGAGACGAAGTCCCTTACAAAGATCATTTTTAAATAAAATAGATCTATTATGTGTATTCACTATAAGTACACATAAAGAAAGTAAAATTACAAGATAGGAGATAATAATATCATGACATAATTTGAAATTAGGAGATTAACCCAAAGAACAGAAATTGGGTTAAGAAGTTCCCTTACCTCGGGTCCGACTTGACTCGATCGTTCTTTAACGTCCTGAATAATAAACATGAGTTAATTTATACTTGATTAAGAACATTTTTCAAGTTCATTATTCCTTTTATATCACTTATTTCTATGTTATAAACATTATGTAATCATTTAAGTTAATAATGTTTGTTTTGTCGATATTTGGTCCTTAAGCCGAAAGTGGACTTCTTACAATTAAATGTTGTTCGTGTGGTCAAAGGTTCATTATATCCAGAATGATATTCATGATTTGGATATCATATATATCATATATATCCATCATATACATGTATTTGTAATATTACATAATCATTTATAGATAAGAAATGAAATTCACCGTTCATGGAGACGGTAAGTCGTACGTATGCATGAATGCTACTTTCATTTCTATGTCATATTAATGGAATTAAAACTAAATGAGAGATATTTATATTTTAATTCCAGAATCATATTAGTCATTTATATGTAACATACATCATATATTTCCATTATATATATGTACTTATAATAGTACATTACATTTGGGGATAAGAAATGAAATGCACCGTTCATGGAGACGGTAAGCCGTACGTACGCATGAACGCTACTTTCATTTCTATCTCATACTTTAATGGAGTGAAATCATAATGATAAAAAGGTATATTATAATTACATTATAAAAATAATATATAATATCATTAAATCCATCCTTTATACATCCCACGCATGGCATTAACGAATCAAATCACTTTGAGGAGGTGGTAGTCCGCACTTCCTAAAATGAAGATATCGCGTATACCCATAATGGAAGCCATAAAGGTATTCCATAAATGAAAAATACAGAATCTTAAGGAAAAAAATAAAAATATTATGTATCATATATAAATATAGTGACTTCTTAATGGCCACTTTTGAAGATGTTAGAAAAATATTGAACAATCATCGTTTCGTGAGGCAGAAATTCACCATCCACAGAAACAGTATGTTCTTTAACCATTAGAAGTAGGTGTGTGTAAGTGTAGCTCGAATTATTCTTATAACAGCATCCTATTATATTGAAGATACTTGAGTTGTTACAAAATAAATTAATAAAAAGATTTTATGGGGTTGAAGAAGAAAAATAAAACAAAAGTACACAAGTGAAGACATTACCTTAAAATCGGGTAACTCATTTAGGTTTGAGCTCAAAGGCTTCCTTGGGAAGACTTCTTCCCAAAGTGAGTCTTCTAGGAGTTATAGAGGTATGTGGAGAGACAAAATGGTCAGGTTTTGGCCGATCCAAAGGCTTTGGAAGTGTGGGTAAGGAGGTAGAGGTGGGGGCCTTTTATAAGAGGAGAGGAGGGGCACTCTTGGAAAGTAAAGAAATGTTACTTTATTTTAAAATGAGTTTCAGATTTAAAAGGTCCCACACTGATGTATTATGAGGATAAGGTGATAAGGGTTCGAAATATACTCATCCAATATGTCTTTGACAAGTGTAAGTTATAATTTTATCATTATCTTTTCATTTTATTTAAGTCCTTTATTAATGAGGTAATCGTTGCATCATCATGATGTCATAAATAATTTAATTTATATAATGTCTAAAAATTATGAAAAATATACTATGATGTATAAAATATTTTTAGATTTCCAATGAATATTTATAGTCCATAATATCATATATTTAGACAAAATTAAAAACGTTTTACTCAGGTGATACATTCTTTGTTATATTTACTTTCTTTAAAAAATAAAAAGATAACAAGTCATTTTCCCACAAAATTGATTCCATGGGGTCCCCAAGTTTGGCACAAGTCATCCCATGGTCGTCCATGAGACAAGAAGTAGCATTAGGACACATTTTGGTGTCATTTTTTATTATTATGATATTATTTTATTATCCTTAACTACCCGATTACTCATTAATCAAGATAATTAAAGATAATTATCGTCGTTACTATTCATAATGTCCAAAAAAAAGAGTATTGATTACATAATTTGGACCTTATGATTCCAAATATGTAATCCATTTTACCAAATTCCAAACACAGAAATTTCAATAATTAATTTAAAAATAATTCTCGTTGTCAAAACAAATAGCGGGTTTTTTTGAAACAATATCTATGAAAAGTTTGGCATTAGATTATGCCCAATTCCAAAGTGAAATTAATACTAATGACCACCATTTGATTAAATGTTAACAATATATTCAAATTACACTTTAAGACCAATTAAAAAGATAATATAACCATATAATTAAATTAGATGAAAAAGCAGTTTTGATGTAAAATGCAGTATTTTTTCACTATTCATTAAAAAATGAACATTGTCAGAAAAATACCAAAAATTTATCCAATAAAAATTTAAATGTCCCAATCATAAAGAATATTTTTATTTTGATAAATAGAGATTATAAAATTATCAAAATATTGATTTAAAAATCATTTTCCATCAAAAGGCCGTAAAACAATCTTTTAAAAATATTAGTGTATTTCATACTTAAGATTGGATTTATTCTCATTTTAAGCCTCTAAAACACTATATAATTAATAAATAGACATAGATAGAAATATATATTATTCATTAATTACTTGGGATGTTACATCCTTCCCCCCTTTAGAAAATTGTGCCCCCGCAATTTATTTACTTATCTAATAAGTGGGGGTATTTATCCCTCATTGAATTTTCAAATTCCCATGTTGCCTCTTCAATCATGTGGTTTTTTCACAAAACCTTTACCTGATGAATAACCTTATTCCGTAACACTTTCTCCCTATGGTATAGAATCTAGACCGGTTGTTCCTCATAAGATAGGTTCTCTTCTAGCAGAACTACCTCTGGACTCAAAACATGAGATGGATCTGGCATGTACTTCCTTAACATGGAAACATGAAAAACATTGTGTACCTGAGATAAGCTCGGAGGTAAAGCCACTCGATAAGAAACTGATCCAACTCTCTCTAGAATTTCATACGGTCCAATGAACCTTGGACTCATCTATCATTTCTTACCAAATCGCATCACACCTTTCCATGGTGAGACTTTGAGAAAAACATGATCACCAACCTCAAGAGAGAGATCCTTCCTTCTGTTGTCTGCATAACTCTTCTGCCTGCTCTGAGCTGTTCTCATGTGTTTTTGTATCAACTGAACTTTTTCTGCCAACTCTTCTACCAATTCTGGTCCCATTATCTTCCTTTCACCCACTTCATCCCTGAAAGTTGGAGTTCGACATTGATTCCCATATAATGCCTCAAATGGTGTCATCTGTATACTGGAATTAAAACTGTTATTATATGAAAACTCAACCAAAGAAAGATGTTGGTCCCAACTTCCCTGATAATCCATATAGCAAGCTCGTAGCATATCCTCCAAGGTCTGAATTGTTCGTTCTAACTGCCCATCTGATTGCGAATGAAAAGTTGTACAAAAATTTAATTCAGTACCCAACGACTTCTGAAGGCATTTCTAAAAGTTAGAAGTAAACTTGGGATCACGATCAGATACAATGGAGAGAGGAACTCCATGAAACCTGACTATCTCTTTAAGAAACAATGGAGAAAGTTGATCTAGAGAGAATGTATCTCGAATAGGAATAAAGTGAGCAGATTTAGTCAATGGATCAACAATAACCTAGATTTCATTATTACCTCGAGATGTCCTCAGTAATCCCACAACAAAGTCCATGGATATATTTTCACATTTCCACTCTGGAACTGGTAATGGATGAAGCATCCCTTTCGGTAACTTCCGCTCTACTTTAACCTGCTGACAAGTCAAACACTTCACAGTAAAATAAGCAATATCTCTTTTCATTCCATCCCACCAGTAATACTCTCGCAGAACTCTGTACATCTTAGTACTTCCAAGATGAACTGAAAACGGAGAACTATGAGCTTCAAATAACAACTCTCTCTTCAACTGTGAATCACTAGGCACACACAATCTCTTCCCAAAACTCAAAACACAATCATTATCAATGTTGAATTCAGAAAACTTACCCTTCTGAACCAACTCTACCTTTTTCTGCAACTCACTGTCTTGCTTTTGTGCTTGCTTGATTCTGTCTGATAGAGAATATTTCACTGATACCTGAAACAAAACAGAAGGACATCCTGCACAAACAACTTCCATGCCAAAGTTCATCAAATCCTTAACCAAAGTATCATGTTCCAAATGCAACATTGTTAATGAAGCATTACCTTTTCGACTCAAAGCATTAGCCACTTTATTTTCTTTTCCCGGATGGTAATGAATTGTACAATCATAATCCTTGATTAATTCCAGTCATCTCCTCTATCTCATGTTCAATTCTTTCTGAGTGAATATATACTTTAAACTTTTGTGATCAGAATATATTTCACACTTTACTCCATACAAATTATGCCTCAAAATTTTTAAATCGAAAACAACAGCAGCTAATTCCAAATCATGTGTAGGGTAATTTACCTCATGAGTTTTCAAATGTCGTGAAGCATAAGCAATTACCTGATCATTCTGCATAAGGACACAGCCAAGTCCTTTCAATGAAGCATCACTGTAGATAACAAACTCACCATTTCTGGAAGGAAGTGCCAAAACTGGAGCATTCACCAATCTTCTTTTCAACTCCTAAAAACAATCATCACATTCTTTTTTTCAGATAAACTAAACACCCTTCCGAGTTATCTTAGTCATTGGACTAGATAACCTTGAAAACTTTTCAACAAACCTTCGGTAGTAACCTGCCAAACCAAGGAAACTACACATCTCGGTTACATTTGTGGGTCTTGGCCATTCTTCAACAACTTTTGTTTTAGAAAGATCAACAGTTATGCCATCTTTTGAAACAATGTGACCTAGGAAATAAATTTGTTGCAACCAAAACTCACACTTTCTGAATTTCTCATACAATTTCTTTTCTTTAAAGGTTTTCAAAATAACCCTTAAATGGATTTCATGCTCCTGTTTAATTTTATAAAACACCAAAATATCATCGATAAAAACAACCACAAACTTATCCAATAACTCATAGAAAATTATATTCATAAGGTCCATGAATATGGCAGGTGCATTGGTTAACCCAAAAGTCATAACTACAAATTCATAATGGCTATATCTATTACAGAACGCAATCTTCGGAACGTCTTCTTCTTTTACTTTCAACTGATGGTACCCCGACCTCAAGTCAATCTTCAAAAAATACTGAGCTCCCTAGAGCTGATCAAACAAATCATCGATATGAGGCAAAGGATACTTTTTCTTAACAGTAATATTATTCAAGGCTCTATAATTAATGCAAAGTCTCATTGAGCCGTCTTTCTTTTTAACAAACAAGACAGGAGCACCCCATGGAGATGTGCTAGGTCGAATGAAACCTTTATCTAATAACTCCTTCAATTGTTTCTTTAACTCTAAAAGTTCAACTTGAGCCATTCGATAAGGGGGTTTTAAAATTGGCTTAGAATCAGGAACTAAGTCAACAATAAATTCAACTTCTCGTTCATGAATAATACCAGGAAACTCATCAGGAAAAACATCAAGATACTCATTTACCACTGGCACATCATTAATCTGAACAGTTCCTTTATTTTCAACAATATGTGTAAGGTAACATTCATTTCCATCTTTTACTAGTTTCTCAACTTCCTGATATGTTATCAAAACCAAGGGTTCATTCTTGTACACAAACTGAAAATATTTCTGAAAAGAAACCATTTTAGCTCTATAGTAAATCTTAGCATGATAAACAGAAATCCAATCCATGCCCAAAATAACATCAAACTCTACTAGAGGCAAAACAATAAGGTTTTCTGGTAGATTCTTTCCGCACACAAGGATAGGAAGATTCTTATAATTTATTTTTGACTCAACAGTACCTTCAGGTGTTTTTACCATAAGTTCGGGATTCATATCTTGAGATGGAATTTCCAATTTACTAGAAAACTTCTCAGAAATGAAAGAATGTGTAGACCCTGAATCAAACAACACATTGGAATAATCTGAACAAACAAACAGTGTACCTGATACTACTTCATTCGATGGCCTAACATCTGCTGAAGCAGTTGCAAAGGATTTCACCAACCCTTTCTGCTTGTAGTCTGGCTTCTTTCCCCCAGTTGAGTTCTTCGTTAGACCCTCATTTGCATAATGACCCATTTCATTACACTTAAAACATCTTACTGCTGACTTTTCATTGCCTTCTTGATCATCTTCCTTACAGTTACGAGCAATATGACCAGACTTAACACACCAAAAGCACTTACCAGACTTGGATAAAAATTCTCTAGGATGAATTTTACCACACTTCTCACAGGATGGATATTTGGTTTTCTTACCTCCTTACTTCTTTGATGAATTCTTCCCCTTAGCCTGCCAAATGGACCTCTTATTCTGTTTCTTGTCAAAGATCACCTGATCGTCGGCAAACTCCATTTCCACCTTCTCCGCACATCGAACAAGTTTTTCATAACTTTTGAACTCACAAGAAGCTAAAGCCATTCGATACCTTGGCTTTAACCCTGAGTAAAAACGGTTTATTTTACTATCAAGATCTCGTATGAAGTTTGGAGCATACCTTTCCAGTCGAGTGAACTTTGCTTCATAAGCAGCCACAGAATCATCCTCCTGCCTCAATTCTAGGAATTGTTTTTCCATCCTAAGATGAACCACCTTAGGAAAATATTTCTCAAGAAATATACCTTTTAATTCTTCCCAGTGAAGATCATCAATCTCATCACTATACCTGATATTTTTCACCGTCGACCACCACTAATCAGCTTCTCCTTCAAAACGGTAAACAGCAAGACTAACCTTTTGATGTTCTGAACACCCCATGACATCAAAAATTGTTTCCAGTGCTTTAATCCACCCTTCAGCTTTCACGGGGGTCAGATGATCCTCTGAATGATGGGGGATGTTGCCTCATGAATTGTTCCACCACTGACATGTTCCTTTACGGTTGATCTGGCTGATCTCGTGCATGGATACCACCACCATTTATAGCCTGAGTCAACTGTGCCATCACTGCAACAAACTGTTCAGTTCCAATTCTGACCATCTCAGGTTGCTGATTTGGATGGTTTTCTTCCTCCGGATGTCGTTCCAACATAGCTTCTTTGTTTCCTCTACGGAAAACCATTCTGAACACAGAAATATCTTAGGTGAAGCAACATGGTAATCTTTAAATGCTATATCATTTCAATCATACCATAAATTAATTTATAATTTAACAATTTTCTAACTCCTAAAGTTGTATAAACTAACCTCTGATACCAACTATAAGGCCCCAGCGTTAAACCTTACTTAATATTTAATTAAATGAATAATTCACAATGAGGATCTTTTCACAGTTTAGAGTTTTAGAGAATTAGGACATAACTATTACATCTCAAAAGATTACAAAGTAGAAACTTCTACTAAGATTCCATAAAATAAAAACTCTTAAAAGGAACCATGTCTAGTTCCATGTTTTAGATAGCATGACTTTCCCTTGATCCCATCCTTGACCCTATTCCACACTAAGTCCTGTGAAAAACATTTCAAAAAAACTTGGGGTGAGCACAAAAAGCTCAGTAAGGGATACACAAAGAATGAAAACTGTTAGTTTTTTTCAAACAGAAAGCAAACCATGTATACTATGTCAAAGTAATACCTTCACCTTTATGAAGTAGTAAAAACTCTTCACTGAATAAAAGATCATTACTTACCCTTTTGTAACCAAAATATTACCATAAAACCCATATAAAGAACACATAACATATAAAGGTAACTTGGGACATAAACATACTTGAGTGGAATAACCATACGGTCGACTTCCACACATATCACTTAATGGAATAGCCATACGGTCGACTTCCATACCCAATTAATTAGAGGTTATAACGTAACCACCCGTCCTGGTATTCACGGCACTACCCATCATATGGTTTATCACATAACCACCCGTCAAATGTCCAAGTACCATTATAAAATCATAAGACATAAAACAAATATAATGTAAAGAAAATATTTCCACACTTTGATCACAATATATCACATAAATATATTGACATAACAAATCCATTATAAAAACCATTTTCAATACCAAAATACATAAAAGATTATATGGTATTTATTTTATTTTAAAAACATTACGGCTTGTTGAGGGAGCCAAAGACCAAAAAATACTCGAGGCAACGGAAAAGGTCGTTGTCACCATGTACGTTAAAAGAAAAATTCCTTTTTGTCGTTTAGTAAAACGCTTCGTATAAAAAGATTCTCTTTTTTATAAACTTAAAAGTCAAAGGGGATTATACACCGTATGAAAGAAATTTGTGTATAAAATGAAAAATGCCTCAATGAAAGGAGATTGAGACGAAGTCCCTTACAAAGATCATTTTTAAATAAAATAGATCTATTATGTGTATTCACTATAATTACAAATAAATAAAGTATAAATACAGTATAGGACATAATAATATCATGACATAATTTGAAAGTAGGAGATTAACCAAAAGAACGGAAATTGGGTTAAGAAGTTCCCTTACCTCTGGTCCGACTTGACTTGATCGTTCTTTAACGTCCTGAATAATAAACTTGAGTTAATTTCTACTTGATTAAGAACCTTTTTCAAATTCATTATTACTTTTATATCACTTATTTCCATGTTATAAACATTATGTTGTCATTTAATTTAATAATGTTTGTTTTTTCGATATTTGGTCATTAAGTCGAAAGTGGACTTCCTACAATTACATGTTGTTTGTGTGGTCAAAGGTTCATTATATCCAGAATGATATTCATGATTTGGATATCATATATATCATATATATCCATCATATACATGTATTTATAATATTACATAATCATTTAGAGGTAATAAATGAAATGCACCGTTCATGGAGACGGTAAGCCGTACGTACGCATGAACGCTACTTTCATTTCTATGTCATATTAATGGAATTAAAACTAAATGAGAGATATTTATATTTTAATTCTAGAATTATATTAATCATTTAGATGTAACATACATCATATATATCTATTATATATATGTACTTATAATATAACATTACATTTGGGGATAAGAAATGAAATGCACCGTTCATGGAGACGGTAAGTCGTACGTACGCATGAACGCTACTTTCATTTCTATCTCATAATTTAATGGAGTGAAATCATAATTATAAAAAGGTATATTATAATTCCAGTATAATATCATATATAATATCATTAAATCCATCCTTTATATGTCCCCCGTATGGCATTAACGAATCAAATCACTTTGAGGAGGCGGTAGTCCGCACTTCCTAAAATGAAGATATCGCGTATACCCATAATGGAAGCCATAAAGGTATGCCATAAATGAAAAATACAGAAGCTAAAGTAAAACATAAACATATTATATATCATATATAAATATAGTGACATATTAATGTCCACCTTTTAAGGTGTTAGAAAAATATTGAACAATCATCGTTTCGTGAGGCAGAAATTCGCCATCCACAGAAACAGTATGTTCTTTAACCATTAGATGTAGGTGTGTGTAAGTATAGCTCGAATTATTCTTATAAAAACATCTTAGTATATTTAATATACTGTATTTGTTACAAAATAAATTAATAAAAAGAGTTTTGGGGGTTTGAGAAGCAAAATAAAACAAAAGAACACAAGTGAAGACATTACCTTAAAATCGGGTAACTCTCTTAGGTTTGAGCTCAAAGGCTTCCTTGGGAAGACTTCTGCCCAAAGTGAGGCTTATAGGAGTTATATATAGATGTTTAAAGACACAATGGTCAGGTTTTGGCCGAGACAAAGGCTTTTGAAGTGTGGGTAAGGAGGTAGAGGTTGGGGCCTTTTATAAGAGGAGAGGAGGGGCACTCTTGGAAAGTAAAGAAATGTTACTTTATTGTAAAATGAGTTTCAGATTTAAAAGGTCCCACATTGATGTATTATGAGAATAAGGTGATAAGGGTTAGAAATATACTCATATAATAGGTCTTTGACAAGTTTAAGGTATAATTTTATCATTATCCTTTCATTTTATTTAAGTCCTTTATTAATGAGGTAATCGCTGCATCATCATGATGTCATAAATAATTTAATTTATATAATGTCTACAAATTATGAAAAAAATACTATGATGTAGAAAATATTTTTATATTTCCAATGAATATTTATAGAATATAATATCATATATTTATAAAAAATTAAAAATGTTTTCCTTAGGTGATACATTTTTTGTTATATTTACTTTCTTTAAAAAATAAATAGATAACAAGTCACTTTCCCACAAAAGTGATTCCATGGGGTCCCCAAGTTTGGCACAAGGCATCCCATGGTCGGCAATGAGACAACAAGTATCATTAGGACACATTTTGGGGTTATTTTTTATTATTATGATATTATTTTATTATCCTTAACTACCTGATTACTCATTAATCAAGATAATTAAAGATAATTTCCATCGTTACGATTCATAATGTCCAAAAACAAGAGTCTTGATTACATAATTTGGACCTTATTATTCCAAATATGTAATCAATTTTACCAAATTCCAAACACAGAAATTTCAATAATTAATTTAAAAATAATTCTCGTTGTCAAAACAAATAGCGGTTTTTTTTAAACAATATCTATGACAAGTTTGGCATAAGATTATGCCCAATTCCAAAGTATAATTAATCCTAATGACCACCATTGGATTTAATGGTAAAAATATATTCAAATTACAATTTAATACCAATTAAAAAGATAATCTAACCGTGTAATTAAATTAGATGAAAAAGTAGTTTTGATGTAAAATGCAGTATTTTTCACTATTCATTAAAAAATGAACATTGTCAGAAAAATACCAAAAATTTATCCAATGTAAATTTCAATGTACCAATCATAAATAATATGTTTATTTTGACAAATAGAGCTTATAAAATTGTCAAAATATTGATTTAAAAATGGTTTTCCATCAAAAGGCAGTAAAACAATCTTTTAAAAATATCTGTGTATTCCATGATTAAGATTGGATTTATTCTCATTTTAAGCCTCTAAAACACTATCTAATTCATAAATAGATGAAGATAAAAATATATATTATCAATTACTTACTTGGGATGTTACACAAACACATATCAAACACCCCAGGTAACTCAATTTTTATTATAAAAAAGTGTTTTCAAGACACGCATACTTATCTCATGAGCTCCAACAATATTATCACCTATATACCATGACCCCCAAAATAAAAAACATCCCTTGATACCTTTTCTTCATGAACCAACCTAGGTTAATCAGCCACATCACTCGATTTGGTATGTCACAAGTCCCAAGGTATGTTTCCAATTGTAATAAGCCGGTAGCTAGTGTTAAGGAATCAAAAAATACACCATTGGGAATGATTTTACCAAATAAAACAACAACCAAAAGATGAATTTTTCCTAAAAGTATGAAATAAAAACTTCATAGTTCAGGGAAAAATGTATACAGAAATGAACATATTTTGAAATATAATGAAACTAAAAAAAGAGTAAGTGTGAAGCATAACCATAAAACAATAAGTAGAAAAAAATATCCCAAAATAGAAGTGGTTAAACTTTAATTACAAGAGCCATATAAAGATGTAAAAATAACTAGAGTAATAAATTCAAAGTTCCATGTTACATAGGATGAACTATAAATATAACTGATTAAGATCCAAAAGAAATATCAAAACATCTATCTCTATATTCCAAGTGAATAATCTTCACCTACCACCACCAACCTACTTAAACCAAAAAACCAAAGATCATTTTCTATATCTAAAAGAAACATATATTGAACTTTTAATTTATGACCATGTATAATAAGATAGAAAAATATCATATAATATCAGCATGATCATAATAATAAGAACAACAGTGTTAAGAAGATATTATGAAATAAACATAAATAAAATTACATGGTATAATAAAATATCAATCATCTTGGGAACACCTTGGAGCCTTAGAGATAATCTAGGATGACACTAAAATGGAATCCATCTAATTGGTGCCTAATATGATTCAACAACCTAAACACTTGGTTTTAACCTAATAGGTCTAACCAAGTGGAAAACACCCATAAGTAAATAATAGACTTTACTTGGGGTCATTATCCAGAGTAGAATCATTAACTAGTGTATTACTCGTGCCTAGATCTCCCACCTAGCTACCCAAGGATTACTATGACAAACAAATGGAGGTGAAAATCAATAAGTATAACACCAAGTAACATAATAAAATAAACATCAATCAAAATGAAACCTCACCAATGGTCACACTTCATATAATGAAACCCTTTTTAACAATAAAATCAATTAAATAAAGAAATTAATGATCCATAATCCTTCCAAGAAATGATAAAAATTACTTATAAACATAAGATAAAACCACAGGATTGTCTTTTTGGGTTTCCAACTAAAAATAATATCAAGAATATATTTAAAGAAATCCTGATTAGACTATGAATTTTATAATATGAGATTTAAGTATGAAATTATATTTTTTGAAATATACTCAATAACCTCTTCAATACATGAGAAAAAATAAATCAATAAAGTTTTTCTTATGAATATATTCCATTTTAAAATTTCTAAACAAACCCATCGCCTTTAAAAACCAAAGTAAAAAAAATGATAAAAATTCATTACATCTCATAATAGAATCCAATACCCAAGTTTACATAATTTCATAGAATTGAAACTTAGTTTTACATTTGATCAAACACATTTTGGGAATAATTTATATGAAAATAAATTATAAGGATTTAAAGTGTGAGAAAATCCGTTTAATTCTAATTTAAAATGAGAGGAAAATAAATTTCATTTGATATAAAATCAATAGATACACTTAATATAATATTGAAAACATTAAAATCATGTATTGAAAAAAATAAATTATAGATTTATGTTTGAAGGAAATTCATTGATAAACCTACCTCAAAATCATTGATTTGGAAAACAGTGTTGTTATTCCACCACATAGAGGTAAGAGAAATGTTTATAAGGCCACTTGAAACCCTAACATAGAGAAAAATCAAGTTAAAACCATGATACATCAAACCTAAGGTCACCATGACAATATTAAGTCTATAAGAAGAGAGTATAAGGGAGAATAGGTTGAAAGGAAGAGGTTTATATGATTTTTCCTTGAATAATCACCACCAAAAGAAGAAGAAATTCCATAGAGAGTCTAATATAAATATAGGTATGTGGGAGATATTATTATAAACCCCTAGAAACAAAATTTTGTGGAAAATGGGGACTAAGAGGATTAAAATCGAGTAAGGGAAAACATGGAATTTCAAGATTTTAAATCTAGGCATATCACATGGTTTGATAAATCATGATCCTACCATGAACTAGCTACTAGATTATAGTTGTGTACCATGAAAGGTTTCTCCTAAATATGTGAAATTCATATGGTAGAAACTAGAGAATCCAACCAACATAATATTAAGCTATATATTACTTCTAATAATGTTTTGGACATGCACCACCACTTAACTAAAGAATTAACATATAAGATTAACCAGCATGATTTCTACTAACTGTGTAATGACCATGTGGTAAAAAAATTATAAAACTTATAAAATTGGAAATATATACATCCCAAATTTAATTTAAAATAATAATTAAATAAAAAAATAAATAAAACTGACATTGTGGTGTGATAGATACGAAATATACACATGAGACAAAAAAAGAGTTTTTGGTGATGGATATCCTACCAATTATACCACATTAAGTTACATATGTTGTATCTTTCATATGTTAGGGTTTAATATTTTATATTTAATCCTTATAGCTATGTTTGGAAAGATAACTTCCATAATAACCATTATGCTTTGATTTATTTCTTACATCATCCTTGAGATAGAATAAAAAAGTATATTCCCATACCTAGATAACATAGTTTGGATGTTCTTATATATTTGGATGAGGGGTGTATGACATGATCATCCACTTGGATGTATGACATGTGATGTGTTCATATATTTGGTCATTCTATATTCAAATAATTGAGAATGTATGAGTAGAAAATATGGTATTGACATACTCTATGTACCATTATCACTTTATGTCCCAAACAAAGGGATTACATGTTTATTCATAATTTCATAGGATATAACTAATGGAAATAGGTATGTAGATACTTTAATTTGATAGATAACATGCCAAATCCCGTTTCAGCTTGAGTATCATTGATTATTTTCAATAGGATACTCTTTTATTAAATTTACAAATTAAGTAATTATCATTTTTTATCAATTCTATAAAGTCTTGTAAAGTCATACTTAGTTGTTATGTGAATGGTGATTAGATTTTATTACTATGTTCTTGTAAAAAACATTTATAGTTACCCCAAAAGTGTTTTAGAGGATATCCAAAATAATTTTTGGATAAATTTCCAAAACATTTTACATATGATGTAACATGTTGTGAAAATGAATTATATCTTTTCAAAAAGGATTTTTGAAATATATTCAAAAGGTGTTTTGGATATGGTTTCACATGTTTTTACATCTTACATTAAATTAGGTGAAAGTGTTTTAAGTATATGATTCATTAGTAAAAGTGTTAGATTGATGGAAATGTTCACTTAATACACCACCACAGTGTGGTCATTTAGCCCATGTTGTGGTCAATGATTGTGTGAACCACATCGTAGTTAGGGTCCCTATTACATGGTGTAGTGCATGATAATTTACTTATTATATGATAATGTATGGTTTGAATTCCTCATCCTATACCAAGATATAAAAATCAATTTGATTATCATATGATCATAATCATGGGAGTTTGAACATATGAAAAAATGTTTATATATTAAAATTTTAAGAGTATAAGTTTATAAGGAGTTGTAGACTATGAAACATTTCTTAAATATTCCATTAACATAGCCAAACATTTAAGTTCCAAATAGGGTCTTTGGATATCCTATAAAAACTTTCTATTTTTATGGACAATGTAGTCGATTATCTATTAAAAATCCTCTAATTTAAGGATGTTGAAGATCTCAATTTCTTCAATACATTAACAAAAGTTCAAGTAGACCATGGATTTAAAGGAATCCTTCATGATCATTTATAGATTCATCCACCCCATGGATACCTATGGAGGTAGAAGTCGTCAGATGCTTGTCAGTTATCATTATCAAGATCATGGTGAAGCACATGGACAGTTTTGAATCATCAGAGAATAAGGTATCCTATTCTTTATTTATTTCTTTTTGTCTAAAAAATGGAGAGATCCGATGGTTTTTAGTCTTTGGTTTATATTTCCTTATGTATTTGGATATACGATATCCCATCTAAACACCTTCAAGATATACCCTGTATGTTTTATTATTTTGTGTTTTATTGGTTTATTAGTTGGTCACATTTATTATCCTTGGTTATTAAGGGAAACTTCATTCCCAATGCTTAATGTCAAATCATTCAACACTTGTTTCTAGCTTAAATTTGTCAAGAATGAATCTTGACCCTTGTGGCGAGCCACACCGAGTATAAAGAGAGAATATATTGGGGTGGATCATTGCATATTATATTTAGGTTTGTTGGAATTTTCACTAAAGGCACCCCCATGTATCGGTGGTTAAGACCACATCATGGTTTGACTTAGGTTACACCACAGAATGGTTAGTGACACCACCTTGTGGAATAAATTCATGGGATAATTATGATATGTGATATTATGATGGATTACTAACTATATTACACTAAATTTTATCATGTTTTGTTATTAATCATATGATAGTGGAATTTTGGAGTTAAAGTATCTCGTATAATCATTTAAATGATAAATTATTATTAATGAGATTGAACTAAACATTTCAAGATATAAAACGTTTAGAAAGTTTCTAAAATTCTCAATCAATGTTGGTTGGATTTTTTAGGCTCTATATGGCCAATATAAATTGGTTCATTCCCTTTTATCTAGTTGTTATTCCATAGTATTTAGACTCCTATTTAAATTGCAAAAACCAAGACAATCATTTAGCTCTCGCTTTTCTCTAGTTTTTAGCCACAATGTTCTAGAAGATTGTGAATAAATAAGTATCCCACCTGAGTGTGTAATGATTCCCATTACCTTTAAAAACCTCTAGAGGAAGGATTCCTTAGGATGTTTCTCAGTGATCATGTTCAAACACTTGTTAAATTCATTGATATACTGGATCAAATGGTGTAAGGTACATCATTTTTATTATTATTCATTAATATTCTTTCAAAACATATATATAGAATATAGGATTAATCTTTATTTGGGATATTCTTCTATTAAATTTATATTTTATATATCACTCTAAAATATAACAATAGTATTATATAAAATCTATAATTGTTTGATTTTGATTATTTAATGAACTAAGAGTTTTGGAAAAGGATTTTCCCCATAATCATGGTGCAACCCATGCAAAATTGTCATTTTAGTTCTTCAAATTTAAGAACTACAATATAACATCTATTTTACACATTCATTTTCATGGTACAATGGTTTATGTTGTGGGGAACCAATATTTGTTTCACGGTGTCCTTCAAAATAAGGACTAGCCACATCATAGGCCTAGCTTTTTTGGACTTGTGAAGTCATATCTGAAATAGTAATCTCTCCATAATGATTGGGAGAAATAGTGAAGGAAAAAATAGATTAAACATAAAATGTGAAAGTTATAACCCAAAATAGCTTCCAATGTGTTCATAGTTCATGAAATTTTTAAAGGACCAAAACAGGAGGTATTATGCCACGGTGCAATTTTTTTTAAAGGATTTTAAATAAAAAAATTCATTAAAATTCTAAAAAACCTTCACTTTTGTGGGTCTAGAGGGGAGGCTTTAAACCATACCAAAAATGGTTTGGTGGATATGATAATATTTAAGTGGAATTTAAATGGTAAATAATTTATAAAACAATTACATTTAAAATAATGAAAATGTAAAACTGTTTATAATGATTAATAAATAGTTCATAAATAAAAATATAAATATTTTTATTAAGGGGTTATTTGAAAAATATATTTTAACGATTCAAGAAGGAGTCTTGGATGTTGATATGATAAATTCCTTAAATAAAATCCAGTTTTTGGCATTTTATTTATGTAAATTTTAAAAGTAAAAATTAAATATTTATTGTTTTATAATAAATGTTTTCATTAAATGTATCAAGTTTGGAATATGTTCATACTGGATAAAAATGAATTTTTTAATTTTATTAGTACATAAATTATATTGTTTATAATTTATTTTTGAATTTTTTATAAATTATTATCTCATTATTAAATATGTGAATCATTTATTTATTTATTTTATTATTTGCTTTATGTATGGATATAATTGTTATATTATAGGTTGTGATATATGATTTAGTTTAAAGTTCTAAGCTTCTTCAATTTTATCATACATTCATTTAAGGAGTTAAATTATATCTATGATAATGGATTTATTTTTCTTCTAACTTAATTATATCTTATACTGGGTTATGATCTTGAATCTAAAAATTAATTAAATTTTATACATATTAGGTTTTAGAATTATTTTGAAATAGAAATCTATATTAAGTAAATTATCTTTGAGTAGAGGGACTTTGTTTCAAACTTCTCGCTAGGATGGAGTCTTATGGATTGTCAGGAAAAGTGGGGGTTGGCTACCTATTTCTCTAGGATTTCACTTATTGGTATTAATGATTTAATAGGATTATAAGGCTTTACCTGAAATGTTTTCATGTAACTTTTTCATGGGATTTATTGGGATATATATGAATATAATTGGATTTTTATTTGGCTTAGTAGCACAAGATATGATATGTTTAAAACGTTATACATCAATACGATTTTATCATATTGATTTGATGGAAGTAATTTGGTTCCAAACTAAATTATTTAAATCATTAATACATGTAAATGGAATAACATGAGATAAGATGGTGATATTAAAACCACTTTAAAAATAAAAAGTGTTAAATTCCTTTTAAAAAATAATTATCAAGACATCAATCATCTTGTCTTGATTCCTCTTATTTCATTATAGTTGGAGTATTGGCCTAATGGTAAGGAAAATTTGTAATACTGCATAAAAAGAAGGTTTCAAATTCTACTTGTCTCTAATTATGGGCATAAATCTGGGTTTCATGTCAATGTGGGGGGAGAATACATAGAGGTTACCCTTTCGGGTGGATGTCTTCTTCCATCAAGAGGAGGAAAATGTAGTCGATAGGGTACTAGATTATGATAGGCTGACCCCGGATGGGATCGGTGCAAGGTAGTGGTGGATGATGCCATTGGTGGGCCACAGCAGTAAGTAAGTATCTTCTATGTGAGGTGGTTTCTAGGAATGATGACGGTTGGCTCAGGATGGGCACCTCAGGTAGTGGTGGGCCACCAAATGTGGGTCACGATGGTGAAGATGGTAGTCCTAGGTAAAAGGAAACATCCATGAACATTGATCGCGCTTCTAAGGTGGTGATGGGATGGGAATGGTAGGTGGTGGTAGGGATCCTATGCACGGGTAGTATCAATGGGAATCTATAGTTTCATAGGTATAGGCAGAGCACAACAGATGGGAGTGTGTGGTGGTACATATAAGACCAAATCATCAAGGGATTCCGGTCAATTTTTTTCATGGGGTTTCATACCCACTAGGCTTATGGTTTCTGTAATGGGTTCCCTCTACCCAAAGTAGTAATAGGGTTTGTTTGGTTTAATAAAAATATGGGGCTTCCTCCCTACCTGTTAAAGAAATAAATTGATCATCCAAAAAAAGAGGCCATCTCAAAGTTATGTTCCCATAGATTTTTTTTTTTAAAGAAATCAAGTAATGGGTGACCCTAATAGAATTAAGTGCTCATTATTTGTGTTTTCTTTAGTTTATCCCTATGATGGATTGGAAAAAGAGTTGTCCACTAAACCATACATGAGTCACATATATGATATGATTGGCATAATTCCATACCAAAATAACTAAGTTGTGATAGAAACATCAAATAGGAATCATTACCTAGTGAAATATGGATATTAGTATACTAATGGATTGAATGGTTTTAAAAGGGTTCATCATTTTAGGGGAATCAGGTCTAATAAAATTCATAATAAATTGAATAAAAACATAATCCATATCTAACAAAAGATTTTATTATTGATATAATATCATCATCATAATCCAAGTTCACTTTTCTGATCAATATTTTAAAATTAGAATCTAAATGGTAACAACTTCTTAGAATGGTAACTTATGAAGTCTTCTTAAGCAAGTACAAAATTGATGAAAAAAACCTTATTGAGTAATATAAAGTTGATTTTCTTAAAACACTGAATCAAGATTCTTATTATAATAATAAAATGATTCAATATTAGTTTTACGAGCATAAAATGAAAAATTACCAGAGGTACTCTAGTCTTCACTCATATATTTAATATGATTATATGACTTAATTTTTGGAGTCGGTTCTCAGGAACAATCTAATTCATGTGACACCCAATAGTCAATTGACCACTATGAGGCTGGTGAAATAATGGCCCTCTTTTATGAATCCTTCTTCTTGAACTCAACCTCTAAGACTTTTAAACGTCCTAATCACTCAAAATTATCTCACAGCCTCACCTCGTGTGAAGTGGTAATAAAGAGAGATAATTACATAGCATTTATAAGTTTAAACCCAAAATAACTAATACATTCATATTGGTTAGACGTACCAACGTGAATTAAGCAACATATACACAATTGGTTACAAAAATAGTTGGTTAGACACCCCAAATACAATCCTCCAACAACTGGTTATACACCCCAGTCACAAATCCCCTCTTAAAAAATTGGTTATACACCCCAATTGCAAACTCCGCATTAATGGATGGTTAGACACCTCAATCACAAGATCTAACATTTTGATCCAGTGATTGAAAGACCTCTTTCTTCATTTGGACTAACTCTGCACATCCACGAGATGATATTCCTCAATGATCTTGTAGGATTATTTTTTCTCATGTATAGTTTCTACAAGATCTTAAAAAACCAATAGTCTTGATTAAGTCTACTGGTCTTGAGATTTACTCTAGATACTATGTGATCATAATATTCCTCAAACTTCTTGAATTCTCTTGTTATTGTGATCTTTATTAACTAAGATCATTTAATTCTAATCCTTCTATAATTTTGGTATTGTGTAGTATCAAGCCTCTTGATTCCTTGGAATTCTCAGACATGATTCTTTTAAGTTCTCTCAATATTCACACACACCTTTTTTCTTTAGTAACCAAACTGTTATATTCAAAAAATAATAGAATGAATATTATCTTTACATATTATAAAGATGGAAACTTTATAATATTTATATGTAAGTGATCTTCTCATTTAAATCAACTAATAGATTTCTAATTTATTTCTCTATTCAAACTCATTTTCATTCCTGGTTAATCTTTCATTTTTTAATATCCTAAAGACTCAGGTTATTCCTTTTTATAAATTCTCCATAAATTAGAATTTATTTAAATCATTTTAAATATCCACATGTATGTAATCATATATATTTTCCATGATAAAATATTCCTTTTTAATGTGGTGATCCCCATACTGGACCTGGATCATCTTTTAGTGTCAAGGGATTCTAAAAACATTCACCAGGAGTAGATTAAATCATTTTTTAACTTGTTGTTTCACATAGGTGAAATTCCCATACAAAACATTCAATGATACTATGTGGTTCTCATAGTATACAATTTTTTCCTCTATATGGTGTGGTCTCATCTTCATTTTATATCTCCTAATATAATGGTCTCTATTTATTTATAATGGAGTATCTCAAACATATCAGCTTCATTATTGGTTGGTATTCCTTTATTATAAACTAATATCATGATCATGTGGTTATTCATGATATTTAAATAATTAATTTTATTAAGAAATCATTGATTGAATTCATCTCACTGTTATTTAGAATATTAATTTGGAAACTAAACATTTCATCAAGAAGACCTCCGGAAATTTCACTAAGTCTGGAAGTCATAAAAAACATGGAAGTCATAAAAAATATTCCTTCCTTTTCCAAAGATCTATAAACTATAACTTAGTATGACTTTTAAATCCATATGATAATCTCTAAAGTTATGAAAAATTTATAAGAAGTCATACAAAATCCATTTTATATGTATTTAAATTCACAAAATCATGGATTTTCAATCTTTATGACTCAAAAAAAAAGTCATATAAAATTGTATGAAGTTATATAGAAATAAAAAATTCATAAAAAACTTCCTTCTGAAGTCATACTAAAAACTAAAAGTTCTATAAATTCATTCCTTTTTTGAAATTCTTTCTTCAACACTCAAAATCTAGAATTCACTCAAATTAACTCAATACCTTCATAAATCATTTTAATACCTCTTCAAACGTCTTAAAAAAATTCCAAAGTGTTGTAGACTAGTTGACCAATATCCTCCTACACTTTTATCAATTCCCTTGAAGAAAAATACACAATCATCACAATATAATTTTCTACTTTTTCTTAAACCACTATACTATAGTTCTTCAAGTTGTATCCTCAAAACACATTACCATTCATAGTCTTAGTTTCTATATAAAGTGTGAAACCTAATTCCAAATCACTCGTATTAGTCCTATATGGATGATTCGATAATAATCCTCCTAGATTCACCACTTTACTTTACTAAAAACATATTTACATATTGACAATAAATCTAATCAAACACATTGGGAACCTAAATCACCCCCTTTGTTTTTATTTTCAATACCTCCAAACTCACCGCATAACAATATATGAAAATATTTTTTTCTCCCTCTTATTGATAATAAATATAAAGTACAATATAGGGGTCTTATTACCTAATCTTACTTCCATTGAAACCTTTTTTGTACTCTCATTTCCATATCTGAATAAAAAACTATTACACTAAAGAAAAGTTTGATACCACATGATTTCATTAGAATAGATACTTTAGTCACACAACTCTAAGTCTACATAGGCTAACCCATTATATAAAATGATAGTACATAACCAAGGATATCAATGTTGTCTATAAACAACCATTCATGTGATACCAACTAAAGAATATCATTTTGGGGATGCTCAAGAATAGATTTTTTTCAACTAATATTTATATCGAACTAATCTCAAAAAACACATCAAAAATTTATAGTGAACGATATATAAACTCATAATTTTTTATATATTTTCATCAATGAACATTCTCCCTTTTTTAACATATTTGATACAGTCAAAATAAGGGCCAAAAGTGTAATTAAATACCTTATTCCCCAGTATTCGCAGGGCTATCCATAAATTCCATATTCACATAGATTGTGAATTCTTTATAGATCCTCTTAACATTTACTTATCTTTAAGGAATAAAATCATTTTATTCACCTCAAAAAAATTATACCAAGAATAACATCTTCTTTATTGTTAATTAGTGAAAACACTCAATCTTCTTCTTTAATTACTTGTATGTTAGCACAAATAAACAAAAGTTTTAGGGGATGAGGAGGTAAATATTGGTTCCTTAGAAGAAACACACTATATGAGAGTTTCTTCTCACTACTGTCTCCTTTTTATTTTTTATAATAATATATTGTGATGTGATTTTTAACTTTTTATCTTCCTTTGAAAACTATGAACTCATCTACTACCTATAAGCTAGCCTCAAGTGTGAGGCGGTCTTCTTTTATTTAGAATAAGGGAAACTTAATTACCTTAGGTTATTATCATCCTTCTCTTGAATTTTTAGATCACCACTTTTGAATAGTTTCCCATGAGATTTGGTATCATTACCTAAAACCACTTGCTTTTATTTTTTATTAGTGCTCACTTGTGCCTTCTCAATATTTTTATCCTTGTCCAGTTGGTCAAGATAAATAAACAGGAACCCTTTACTTAGTTTCCTAACTTCTTTAGGATTATCACATTTCTTCTTGAATGAATTAATATTTCATGACTTTTCCTATTTAGCTTTCTGAATTTTCTTCCCTTTCACAACATAAGGAGTATTTCTTGGTTATTTTTTTATACTCTCTTCAGATTTGATAAATTCTAGTCCAAATATGCCACATAATTATTACAAACAATCAAATCTATTTTTTCTGGACATATTTGGTTCATGTTTGGCCACATGTTTCTTTCTCATGAAATCCATTCTCACTTCCTCACCAAATATCCCCCTTGATTCTAGAATATTATTGGGTAAAGATATATTACACAAAAAAGATTAGTATTTGGGTCTATACCTTCTACAACACTAGTAAAAACCTATGAAACATGATCTTCCATTTTTTCAATGAATCTCTCAATGATTTTGTTGATTTTGTATTGCTATAATTCAGGCCTTAATCTTCCTAGGGTGTAGTGGTTTTCTTAACTTTAATTCTTCCTTTGATGGGGAAGAGTGTCTCTCATCACCCTTTTTTGTCCAAAATTTCTCAAACTATTTCTTAAATTGAAATTGTTAGATATATAAAATTTATTTTGAAATATTTTGGGTGAAAATTCACCCTACTTATCTTAAAACCTCTTATAACCAACATGAGAAGATTCACCATTACCCTCATATTAATTAGTAAATTTATCACTAGTCTTGTCCAACTCATCATGAACTGTGTTACATATGGACTATGTCTTGGTTAGTTCTTCTTCCTTTAAAGCCATATTCTATTAAATATGATCCACCATCTTCTCCTACTCAATAATATGTGTTTTTTATTTCTTTATTTCATCAATGTGTGTCACTTATTTCTTGACATACTCATCCTTGTTATAAGAAATTTTCTTATTCTCTTTCTCAAATTTTCTTTTTTCTTTATTGAGTTTTGTGTTATTCTCATAACAAGATTCCAACTCTCATTTTAGAAACCATTCAAGGTTTGTAATTTATTTTTAATCATCATCACTACCTGATAGATCAAAACCATTCTCAACATGAGAAAATAAATCAACTTCATCATTTGATTAACAACTTAAGTTATTTTTCTCATTATGTATCATCAATTTCATATTCTTTTTGTTGTCTATTTTTTATTTATCTTAACCTTATTTTAATTTTTAAATTTATTTCCTTTCTCTTCTAACTCAAAACTATTAACCATATTCTTTGGATAGGCATAAGAAAATTGTACAATGCCATCATAATTTAAACACTTTGTAAACTATTTTATTTTTAATTTCCACTTTATTTTTTATGAATCTATATGAAATAAGAGTAACTATAATATTGAAGTCTTCCTCATCTTCTTTATATTTATAAGAACAATATTCAATAACTACTTATTCTTTAAATTTTCCTTTCCTCATGTCCTTGAAATACATCTAATATTTTATCTTCTTCTTGAAAGAGGGATCTTTCCTCATTTATAAGATATGAGAAAGTTGTAAATATCATCTAATGAAAAATAAACCATATCATCCAAGGATAAAACTTTGGGATCAATTATTTCAGGAAAATTCCTTATAATCTTTTTAATAATGGTAGTGTCTTTAAGATTCTAACGAAATCATCGCATATTACTTACAATAGCATTGAATATTTTGAAATATTCATCAATGTTATCATTATCAATAATTTTAATGTATTCAAATATACTTCTCTAAACATATAGTTTGGATTCCATGAATTTGGTTTTACCTTTATAACAACTACACAATTTGTCTCAAATATCATTTACAATTTGAAGTATCATGACTTTACTATAAAACTTATCCAAAAAGGGCATCAATATAGAATTTATTTTATATTTCATCAACCTCTATATTCTTATTATCAATAAGGTTCATAGGAGTACCACTGGTAATAGGTGGAAAACCTATTTTGGTAGTATCTCTAACTTCTAGGTTGAGCGATAAGATGTAGGGAAACATCATATTACTCTGATTATGGTAGTTCAGGCCATCAAAGTTAGGTACTCCTTAGTTTTTCATCGATTTTTTATTTTCCATACTCAATAACTTCTTGTATCTTTAATAGGGAACCTGAATTAGCTTTGATACCACTTGTGACACCCCTAGGACGATTAACAAGTGAGAGGGGGTAAAAAAGTGGTCCTATTTTATGAATACTTTTTCTTAAACTCGGCCTCTTATACTTTTTAAGGTCCTGATATACTCAGTACTATCTCACAGCCTCAATCCATTTATAGTAGTAATATGGAGAGAGTAACACAAAATATTTACAAGGTTCATCCTTAAAGACTTACTCCTTATCATGTTAATTATACTCCCCAACACAGATTAAACACTATATACACAAGTGGTTATAACAACAGTTTGTAAAAAACTAGGTAAAATCCAAAACATCACAAACCAAACCCACGCCACTACTGAATTGGGAACCTAGGAAAACTCATGACATAATTGAGGGGAATTATCAATCCCCACATGATATAGAAAAGTTCCAAGTAATCAGATGCAAACACATGAGAATTATTTATCTCAAAAAAATATAATTTAGAAAATATCTTAATTCTTCTCAAAAATCTAGCATGACTCATCCATACATTGGACGTCCTCACCAAATCAAACAAACAGTTTTATAATCAGATGAAATAAAAACACAACATAATGAATAAAACAACATCCAACTCAAAGAAAAGTGTAAAAATAAAATTGAATTATAGATAGGATAGTTGTATTTTCTAATAAAATAATAAATAAAAGGTAAACTAAAACTCAATAAAATCATCATGTGACTCTGAAATTCACCATTTATCCTCAATACTACAACTGCTCCATGAGTGACTAGATACTAAACCCAAAATTGAAATGATAATAGGAATAAGCTTGAAATATCATTGACTATTCCAAAGAAAACACACCATATTCATAATCCTTAAAATTGAAAACCCATTTCATGATGGTTTGAAATACATTTAAAAAATATTTTCTAGAGGTTGAGCACATAGAAATAAAATATCATATAAAACCATCTTATAAATTTCCTCTTCTTTTATTTTAAATGAAAAAAAAATTATTTAAAAGATTTTTAATGGCCTATTCCACTTTTATTAAAACAAATATATATAAATAATCTTTCCAACCAATTTTAAATAAGAAACACAAAAAAATAAAAAAATAAAAATATTAAATAAAACACACATTAGTAAGCAATAGAACAATAAAAGTAATCATGGAAGCCTAGGAGCTTAGGGGAAAATTGAGACCACTTTTTATTTGTACTATTTTGTATCAAAAGAATTTCAATATGATGGAATTAAATAAGTATAACATAAATGTTGTTAATAATTTTCTAATAATTTTATTTCATTATATTCAGTAAATAGATATTGGTAGATATATCTTAGATGTGGTAATTGAAGTTTCTTGTCATATTTTATATGACTAATGTAGTTCTTGGAATGATTATTTTGGAAATATAATTAATTCCATAGGATGTCTAAAGAGTTCGATTACAATGGAGAATGACATTCTAAATGAATATTTTTATATCTCTATTTGATTAAGGAGTTTATAAAGGTGTTTTATCCATGTAGTTTGCGTAAAAATATATATGGATGAAGTTTTTAAAGGTTAATAAAGAGTTTGTATCATGGTCACTCAAGTGACAACATGATTAAATGAAAACCTACCACATTAAGGATTACTTATCTCATGCATGTTAGGTCAAGTGACTATGGACACACATGTTAGGTCAAGTGTTTGTGGACCCACATTGTAGGTTGAGTGACCTGGGCTCACACGGTAAGTTGATCGACCACATAATCAACCACATGGAAGATTTGGTAGTGTAATATTAGATTTATCTCAAAGATCATTATGAAAAAAGTGACATAAAATTTCCACTATATTATATAAATTAATTTTTTAAGAAGTAAATGGAAAATATATCTTGAAATCTGTTAATTTTTTGTACACTAATATTTAAAGAATCATATATCATGATATCGGTCACCATGATCCTTCCTAGAAGAGATTTATATGAAGTTTTAAAAAAGGTATAAGGAAGAAAATAGAAGAATATGATGTGTAGAATGTTTTTTGGTAGAAGTTCAGAACCATCTATGTGAATCTGCATGCGGGCCCCGCATACGGAAATTTCCATGTATGGGATTTCCTACATAAATGAATCTTCATACCTGAATAGTATTCTATATATGTGAATGGGTCATATATGTGATTTATTTATGAATGTGAATGCTTGATGTAAGAGAATCTATATAAACTGTGAAGTATGCAATTGGAGTGCCACATATAGGAATGGTTCACATAGCTAAAAGTTATTATAGATACTTGATAAAAAGGGAAGTGGAAGTTGAAAAAGAGGGATATAAATTAGAGATCTTAAATTCAGTTTATTCCAGGAAATTCTATGGTGATGATATCAATCAATTAAACATCACAATGAGATTTTGATTGAATAAATGATGTTTAAAAAGAATTTATATTGTGTGAATAACATCAAATCAATGATGATGTTGTGAAGAATATTGAACTGTTGTTGTAGTTGTTTATGAGTGTAAGACTTTGAAGTTGATTGTAAGACTCAAGAAATAATACTTCACTGAGTATGGGTATAAAACTTTGAGTATAATACTCTGAGCATAACACACTAATTATATAACTTTGATGTTAATAATATGTTTTAATAATCATAAGACTTCATGTGAATATGACTTTATTGAGGTAGAAAATGGGAAAATTTATAATTGTGTGACTTTATAAGAATATTAATTCGAGATAAGACTTCAATAATTAGTGAAAATAAGAACTTATAAGATGTTTCATAGAAAGAGATCCACATGTAAAGTTGGGAATGATACCATGAATATAGATATTTTGAATAATTTAAAGTTTCACAGTCTAAGAAGAATTCATGAACACGAGTATTAAAATATTTCATAAGAATTAAAATTTTAATCCCCAAGGAATAAAAAGTGTGGATATTATATAATGAATTAATTGAGAGGGTGTGTGATATTTCTATATACCATGGAAAGAAAAGAGGAAATAAGAACTAATTCTTTGGGGAATTTTTGAATTATATCAAAACTAGAATAATATAGAAAGGCTGATTAATGTAGATTTGGATGATAGTGGTTACTGAATATCTAGGAGGATTTAAATAAGGATAAAACTTGGTAATTAAAATCATGTGTTCATATTGTATTGCTAATATCAAAAAAAATAACAAGAAGTTAATTGAAGAAATATATTTTATTATCATATATATATATATATATATCAAAGGTCAATGAAGAATATAGAAAGAATAAGTGATAAAATTTTAACATTATGATTCAAGAGAGAATATTTTTATACTATGAAGAAGAAGATTCAACTCAATTAGAATCATAAAATATGATGTTATCAGAATCAATATAAAATAGAACTAGTGCAAATCATATGTACTAAAATCAAAGAAGATAAGATAATAATAGATAAGAGAGAAGAAGAATAGATTTTTGTGCATATCAGTTTGTTCAAGAAAAAGAATAATAATAAGAATAATAAGAGAGGATAAGGAGAAGAGTGTTGTATAGTTCTATTATATAGGAATACGAACAATAAGAATTGACCAAGTTGGACATCAATTTCATAATATGAAAAAGAATTTATGATTTGGTTTGAACAAAAATAAGAGAAGGAATAAGTAACAATCAAACTTACTATTATCAAGAGTGTGTGTACTATTATGCAAACAAAAGAAAAAGTATCACTTTCATGATATTATGAATGTAATAAAATAATGTGAAGACCTAGGTAGTGTACTAACAATAATCATAAGGTTTAGGGGAAACCTATGTGTAAATAGGCCTCAAAGCATTATTGATGAGACTATAGTGAAACATATATTTCAAGTATATACCCTTCCTATTTATGGCTTCATGATTTTTTCTAGTGGGTTTGGTGATAAGCAATTGTTTCCTAATTTCACTAAAACTAGCCTTTCTTATTGAAAGGTGAACTTTGTAAATATCCTATCAAATTCTTGTATGATAAAGAATGAAGGTGAGGTAATATAACGAGATAGTCAAGATTTTAATAGGTCAAAGAGGTAAAAGGGTTAAAAGGATAAATTGATCTAAAATGGAAATAACACTGATTCACCTCCCCCCACAACCCCTTAGTTTTGCATATATCTTTAATTGGTCCTAATAATTAGTATTAGATCCCAGGTTCACTTCTATTCGATTCTCTACTTTGAAGTTGTTCTCTTTTTAAGTTTTTGAGTTTTTTTCCTGTTTTAACAATGAAGTGAAATTTCAGTAGAGATTCTTTTATCTCAAATCAGAATCCAACTACTACCTATAGCATGATGAATAGGAAAAATGAATATAAAATAAAGCTGAAGAATGTGTCCCTCTTGAAATTAGAGGAATAAATATTAGTTTCTTCAAGCCATGATTTCAAGGAAGATAGATATATTTTGGTTAGAGAATAAATGCTGGTTTTATCCACCACCAAGAATTTAGATAGACCTCCCACCTCAAAGGATTCATATTATCATAAGATATTTGAAAATTATTGAAAAAACTATCCTTTATAAGAATAAACAATCATAAGTGTTCATGGTTATATATCTATAATTTCTTAAGAAATATTAGTTAGTGGATTAAAATATATTATTCATTGCACTCCAATGATATAGTTTCCCTTTCATGTGGATTTGTTTGAAATAATTCCATATGAAATCACGCAGTTTGAAGATGAAGAAAAGATAATAGATAATGATTTATAAGAAAATGTTATTAAATGAATAAATATATCAATCATGTTGGAACCATAGGATCAAGGAACATAGAGCTTGAAATAAGTTCCTCAAAATTTGAAAAACAAATTGCTTAAAAAAGTTAAAGGAAAGGAAGACATCAAGAAAAACCATGAATAGAATATCCATGAAATCGAAGAAACATTGAAAGTTATAATTAATTTTAAGGATTATCATCTATAAGTAAAATCAAATAAAATTAAGTAGTTTTACACCTTACTACAAGAAAATGTCAGAATTAATAAAGAATAGATTGAAAATATGAACAAGGTTTGTGAAGATACAATTTTATTGGTTGTAGATTAGAAGAATATACTAAGTATGAAATGTATATAATTGGAAAAAAAGCTAACAAATCTAGAGAATACACATACTAAATTTCCATAACCAGAGAAGGAAAGAGAGGTTTTTTTCACCCAATTCTCTATGGAGAAATCTAATGATAAAATACCTCTAACTTGTGACAAAAATTCTACAACATAATTTAATGATCTCTCACAATAATCTGTGTCAAAAATGGTACCATCTATAAATATCTCAAATAATTGTTCTAAATATTTCTTTGTGAAAAAATTAGGATTAAAAATATATATATAAGTGTGGGTGAAGAAAAGTTGCAATAATACCACCACCATCACCATGGTGGATAGAAGGATTATAGAAGTTGGTTTCCCAAAATAACACTAAACAATGATGAAATAAGTCCAAAAATATCATGATCACAAATTTGGAAAACAATAGAATAAAGTGAAAAGATCAATATTTTTAGGTTTTTATTGGTGTTTTGAAAGGTTTGGTAACAATTCATTGAGTTTTTGGTATAATCTTTTAAGTACTAAAGTACATAGAAAGCTTGTTTCATAGGGGAGGAAGATGGAGATAAAGAAACAACATCCATATATTAAGAAAAATATGTATACTTAAAACATATTTGGAATTCTATAAAATATTTGTGATGTATTCAATAGTTGTGGTCATAGAAATGGTGCATGATAAATTAATCATGTATCAAAATCAAATGATAAAAGGTGACCATAGAATTTGATGAAGAAAGAAGAAGCATCCTTGGGAAAGGAACAAAATAAACCTAAAGTTTCAAATAAAAATACACCCATGAATATGTCAAATAGGACATGTGATAAATCCTTGGACAAAAAATAGGTACAAAGAAAGTATAAGAATATTAGGAAGAGTGAATAATCAAAAATTCCTAATGTGAAGAAAGTCACTCATTAGGAGCTATATGGAGACTCCAAGAATGTTGTGCATATTGTAAAATCCATTTTAATAATATGGACAGTAGATTTGGTAAGAGAGAAGAATATAGAATAAGCACAGACAATGCCTATTGAAAAATGAAAATATAATATTCTATATGAAGATTCCAAATTTAATGGGAGTTGTTCAAAAAAATACAACTCTTATGATAAATAAGTTATTTTTTTAAGGTGAAACATGGTTGTATACACTCCTAGATATTACTCTATAATAATTATAGCATAATAGGAGTTCCTAAATAAGAGAAAATTTTCACCATGTGATACAAGTTCTATTAAATCTCTTGAAGAACAAAAATTTCACACAAAAATAAATTAAAGAAGTGGTGAGATCCATGCTGTCAAAAATTAAACCAAATTTAAATAAATTATGTATAAGAAATAATAATAAAGACAATAAATAAAATTATTTGAGGAAAACGTCTCAACTTTTTTGTTTTCATTGATAAACATGAATACCCACCTTATTCCTTTGTTTTGGTCTTCATATAAGAAATCTTAGTGTATTATCATACTTGAAGTGATTGTTCTGCCCATATTAATATCATTTTGAATACATTGATAGGGTATTAGCTATATTCTAATCTTAGTAAACACCACTTATAGATCAACAAGGTTCACTAATTGGGACATATTAACTTATAGGAAAGAGTTATAGTTGATATAGAATGTGAGCATTATTGTTACCTGGGAGTATCCCAAGAAAATATTTTATATACGAAGTTTCTTGGGACTAGATAGTTATTATAGGCATTTCATATAGGATTTATCATTCCTAGAAGTACCTCTTATGGGATTGACAAAGAAGGTTGTGAATCTTATATGGTCAAAATCCTATGACATAGCCTCTCAGGAGGTGAAAGGGAGATTGACTTCAGAACCAATCTGGATCATGCTAAAGCTAGGAAAAAGTTATTCTATGTATTGTGATGTTTCAGGTATCAGGTTAGTATTAGTTCAATGTAGGAAAAACCATTCATTGCATATGATTCTCACTAGCTGAGTCATCATGAGTGGAATTACCCAACGCATGATCTCAAATTATAAGTTATTGTACCTATCTTTCATTATTAGAAGAATTACCTGCTATTTGATCATTTTATAGTGTTTACAAACCACAAAAGATGTAGGTATATATTTAAAAACCCTGAATTGAATCTCAGGCAATGAAGGTGGGTTGAATACCTACAGTCCTTTTACTTCGATATTTCTTATATACTAGGGAAGGTCATTGTTGTTGTTGATGCTCTGTATGGGAGGACTCGGATTCATATGGTTCAGGATGCTAGTAGTGAGTGAGAGATTATGCGTATATTTTTTGGTATGCACAAAGAGGTGTAAGACCATTATGAAAATTCTTTACTAGCATCACTATTTGTGACCTCTTCACTACTAAAAAAATTGAAGATGAGTCATTTTTTGGATCATGAAGGCCTGGTCCTATGGGAAAGTATTTCTAGTAAGGACCTACCTCTAGATTAGTCTATCAATTAAGATGACATCCTATATACACATGGGAATATCTAAGTTCCCACATATATGAGAGAGGATCTTATGCATGAGTCACAAGCTTCTCAGTGGTAAGTTTATCTAGGTATCTCCAAGATGTATCGTTATATACACCAACTATATTGGTATAAAATGATGAAATTTTGGATAGCAGTTTTTATCACTAGGTGTTCCACCTCTCAGCAGGCAAAGGTTGAGCACTAGCAACCTTGTACCTTGTTAAAACCATTTATGGTCCAAAAATGTAATTGGGGAGATGTTGTTATCGATTTTATCATCGGTTTACTAAGGTCTCTTTGAGGTAGAAAAGTAGATTGGGGGGTCATTGATCAAATGACTAAATAATCCCACTTCCTTCATATCAAGGAGACTAACTTAGTTGATGAGATGGGAAGAATGCATGTCCATGAGATTTTAAGGCTACGTAGGCTCTCTCATACTATCTTTTTAGATAGGGACACTCATTTCACATTGAAGTTATAGAAAGGGTTACAGATTGTTCTGGGTAAACAGGTGATTTTGAGAATATCTTTTCACCCTCATACTGATGTCCATTCAAAATATGCTATGCTGGTATTGGAGGGAATGGTCTTGAAATTATTCCTTGATTTTGATGGTTCTTGGGAGGAGAATATCCCTCTCATCGAGTTTTCATACAATAATGTAATTCAGGTGATGATTTAGATTTCTCCGTATGAGGCCTTGTATGGAAGGCCATTCCCTTCACCCCTATGCTAGTTAGAGGTAGGAGATATCATTATACTAGGTCCTTATCTTGTGTATGAGACTTTGGATCAGGTATATATGATTAGGAATTGTATGTTTACCACTTAGTATAGACAGAAATCATACTTTGATCGTCATCGACAGCCTCTGAAGTTCGAGATCGGGGATCGTGTTTTCTTATGGGTATCACCCAGACTTGGGAATATATGGATATGGAGGAAAGGGAAGTTATCATCACACTTCATCAAGTCATTTTAGATCATAGATAGAGTCGATATAATAGCCTATCAGTTTATATTACCTCATAGGTATAGTTCTATGCTTTACGTCTTCCGCATTTCACACCTTTGACGTTATCAAGCCGACCCTTCTCATAATTTTGATCATGATTATGTTGAGTAGGATTTTGATGCTTCTTTTGAGGAGTATCATATATGCCTCATTGATCATAAAAATAAGGATCTATGAGGACATTCTTTCCCTTTATCATGGGTGTTATGGAAGAATGAATGAGTATAGGATGAGGCTTGGGTGTGGGAGGTCGACGTACATTTTCAGTGGCTGGATTTGTTCTCAGATAGTGTTTCACCACCCTTTTAAGGGAAATTTAGGGAAGAATCGCTTTAAGGTGGGAAGAATGTATGTCAAGAAGCAACCCAACTCAACCCTGAACTGATCACCCGAGCCGGTCCGTGGCAACTCCTGAAGGGCGTCCCGATCCCAACGGGCTGGAAACTAGTACCAGGCATCAAAATTAACAAGTGGGAATGTTTTTTCCCATAAATAAAAACCAAGTAAATAAAAAAAATATTGAAAATAAAAAATGAAAACTAGCATCAAAAAGAGAAAAAGAAAAAAAAACTGCACATACCTCCACATGACCTACTAAGTCACCACCCAACTCAGAACCAAGTTCACTCTGAGAGCGATCTAGCACTAACGGAACCAAAAACTAAAAGTCAAACATGCATCTGAAAAGATAGAGTAGGCGTGAGCATAGAGATACTCAATAGGAATTCCAAAATAAACCATGCCTGATGTCCCACCTCTAAAATGAAATCCTTTCTTGAAAATTTTCAAATAGGACATATAAAAGTATGTTTTTCCACTCCTTTAACAAAATAGGTAATACGCTTTTACATTAAATAAAAACCCACTTTTTATATTTAATTTTTCTAAATCAAATACCAAAGTATATAATTCATTACAATAAAATCTTTTAAAATTGAACTAGTACCAAAATATGCTTTTTATTATAAAAAGAAAAGTAAAAGTGTTATGAGATCAAATAACTAAAAGTGTTGTAAAATAAAGCAGGAACATACAAGTATGAAACAAGGGGAATTTCCTAAACATCGCTAGAGAGATCCCTGGACGTATTTGGTTTAGAAGTACCTTTAGGAATATGGTGAAGCCCCTAAGTCAATAACCAACTAGCTACCCTAACCTTCCCTCACTAGTGGAATAGCCTACCTAGCCTAATAGAAAATCTTGGGGGTACCAACCCATCTAATTGAGGTTGATCAACAAACATCACTTGACCCTCTAAAAGATGCTCAGTAACCCATGGTGGTAATTTTAATGTTGTGTGAGTAGGAGGCTCTCGAACGCATGACTCACCTTATCTGTCATCACCGCACTTGCTGACCCCAAACACGGACACCCTATATGATAACCCATAAAGGGATATCATTCCTATAGATGTGGACACTAGATGCCTGTGTGTGTGTGTGTGTTTCTATGTATGTATGTATGTATGTATGTATGTATGTATGTATGTATGTATGTATGTATGTATGTATGTATGTATGTATGTATGTATGTATAATAATGTACACCTCATATCAACCATGGTGCCAATTGGGCCGACACATCACACAAACTTTTAAACCATTTCACAAAGCACTTTAAGTTTCCAAATGGTCATTCACACTTTCAAAGTGACATAAGGTTCCAACAGGCCTTTAATACCATCATCCCAATATACAATAAAAATATTCCAAACCAAATTCATTTCGGAAAGCCATTTCCAATTCCATGTTAAAACACACAACACACTTAAAAAGTTCCAAACGGGCCTTCATATCATTGAATTGTCAAAACATGATCCAAGGTTCCAAACAAGTCATGTTTTAAACAACACATTTAATCAAATCCTTTTAGTTTCACAAAATACACTTCACAACTAGGAAACTTTTAATAAACTATTCTAAAACACTTAGAACACCTTCATAATTAAAAGTAATTTTTAAATAGGCTTAGACTAGTTCTACAAATTAATGGGAAACCAATATTCAATAAGGGAAGTCAATTTCACCAATAACATATACATATCTACATATATAAATTCCACATGAATATGTAAGAACACTTTTAAAAAAAATCTAAGCAATCATAGAATTCAAATTAAAGGCTCGGGCATGGAGGACCTACCTCAAAAAGGGAGCGGACCAAGCCAAGGCACTTCAGTTCTTGAATCTTTTGACGAAAATCGACCACACCAGTACACACATACATTATAATACATATATATATATCCTAAATCCAATGTACATATTCCCCGCACCATGAGGTAATATGTGCAAGGAAGATATATATATATATATATATATATATATATATATATATATATATATATATATACACATACGTACCTATGTATGTGTGTGTGGACACCACGAGGGAGTCACCAAAGCTTTAATTAATTAACCTAGAGGGATTAAAATCACTTATAAACCAAATAACCATTTAAGAGACCAAGGTTTTCAAAGAATGCCTTTTTAAAATACCATATTCATTTGAAAACACATCCATGTGTGCACTTAGTGCACCCATGGTTGTGCCAATATCCATTGGAACACCAAACATCTAAAGAGACCTTAAAATCACTTCCACATAAACATTGATTGCTTAAAAACCAAATCTAACCTTTCATATCATTTAGAAAACATTAAAACCCCTTTTAAAACCATAAAACCCTTTTTAAAACACCATTTGATTTTTTTTAAATAACACCACCCAAAATTCTTACGCCATAAAATCCAACCAAATCGCACACCCCTCCAAGTCGGCACACTAAATCAAATCTACCCAAAAATGCAACAAGGTATAAATATCACAATAATGCTTGGTTTCACTTTTAAAGAACACATAACATTTTATCAAATGTAGTGGGTGAACAAATGCATCAGCATTATCAAAGAACCATTTTAAAGACAATTTTTAACAATTTCTACCCACATGAAAACAACATAACAAATTAATGGAATGTATTACCATTGAGTGAATAATGTATAAAAATTTATTTTAACACCCAAGCATCCAATAAATTTCATCCAAAAGGGAAATAATGAAAAACACGACCTCAATAATGCGTGAATGGAATGGTGCTTCAACGGGAGAAAGAACAACACTATTTGGACCAATATCACACACTAGGACTAAATAAAAGAAAAACAAAGATGACCCTAAACATTAGGGTTTGGAAAAATTGAAGAAAACCCACAAAAAAAACAAAATACAAACCAAATGTTGGAGATGGTTATCGGCAGGGGGTAGGGCTCGGCTGGAAAGGGTGGTGCTCCGGGATTGGGCCGCACCAGAATAGGGGGAGATCGATGGTTGTACCATGCTAGAATAGGAGGAGTGTTGGGGTCAGACTAAACTGAGAAGGGGAATACACTAGGATATGGGGAGAATTGGGGGGTGCGGCTGGAGTGGGGTGGACCGGTGAGGTCAGCCTCTGGAGTGGAGCGGTGAGGGGGCTAGTGGATGCTGGCTGGGGATGGCGTGGGTGTGCATCGCGTAGGAGGAGAGGAAGAGGGGGGTTATACCCCCTTAGGGTTTCCCCTAAACAAACACAAAAAAAACTTAAAATAAAAATAATATAAAAACTTAATAATGATAAAAAATAATAATACAAATAACAAAAATAATGAATCAATGCATTTCATTTTAAATAATAAATATATTAATAATAATTTAATAATAATCATAATAATAAAAATTTTAAGTGATAATTATATTATTCACAATCTTTAATAATAAAAATATTATCTACACACAAAAAAATATTATTATTATGTTTCAAACAATTACCTTATTTTATTATTATAAAAATATTATTATTATTATTTTATGTAGTGGGAAACCACAAGGGAACTCATGCCGACTGCATGGCTATCGCCAACCATATAGTGCTCGTGCATCGGTCTGAAACCCATTAATATTATTAATCCTCAAAATTTTACGTCGGGACCCAAACCTGAACTTCAACCAAAGGCTCAACATTGAAGAATAATTAAAAATAAAAGAAACTTGTGGTTGGGGTGTGAAAATTCTCCCCACCATAGACCTTTCTTCCCCCAAAAATTCACCAGGCTAATTGTCAACCAAAACTCGAGTCCATGCCCAATCACAATTGAGGAAAACTATGAATCCTGAGATGACCCTACTCTCCATAGGTCACACCTGACTGACCCAAGAGAGATCAAAACACAGAAAAAGAGGAGAACACAAGAGAGTTATCCCCACCATAAGAATTCACTAACACAGAAACCTTGAAACCCGAACAAACCACCCCTAGGGGGGAACATGAGAACTCCCAAACCAAGCTCATTCAATTTCTCCAAATGGACCGAACAACACCCTAGTGAGGCTGGGAAAATAATGAGAAGATGTTAACGCAAACAGGGAACCCGAGCACAACAACAAACATCGACTCATCCATAGGTACTTACATTCCCAAATGAACACAGCTAAATCGAGATCAACCAATACAATGGAAAAACACACTTTTAAAAAAATGAATGATTTAGAGGACCCTATTCAGAAAAATAGGACTATTTGGATTACAATGGAACAAGTTCATCACAGTCTTAATATGAAATAATGAACGTACAATGACGATAAAACTTTAACAGCATAAAAACAAGAAGGAAAGGGATTTAGATGTTCCAATCCCAACACAGAACTCACAACCCGAACCAAGGATTTACACCCCCGGTAACTCCTGACTGTGCGCGAGCTTCACCGGGAGACCTGAGGTGGGGGCTCTAATGACCGAAGCATCTTATGACTTACGTTCAGGTACTACCATCCACTAATCAAAGCGTCTTCTATCGTAAACTCTTTCTACAAAACTCCTCTAGATGACCCAGACAGCCACAATGGTGGAACGTCTTTGGAGGGATGTGACATGATGGATTAAAGTGTCCAGAATGGCCACACTAGTGGCACACACGAGGATGATCCAATGAACTGCAATACGGAATCGATAAATGAGATTTTTAAAAAATTGGTTACTTTGGCTTACCCTATTAACCAGGTGGGGAACCTTCACAAGCAACTGGATACGCTGGATTTCCAACCATCTATGCTCTGGAGACCAACTCAGCTAGGAATACCTCATCCCCCAGCTACTCAAAATGATGGTCCTTATAATGGAGGACATACTCCTTCATCTCTGGATGAAGACCCCCAATTAAGAGATAATCCTTCATCACATCCTGCAACGCTACCTCCAGAGAAAAGGAAACCAATTCCTTAAAATGATCAATGTAAGATCTTACTGACTGTAGGCCTTGCTAAACATCCCACAACTCAGCTGCCTTCTTCAACTTCACCTCCACAGGTAAGAACCCTTGGATGAAAGTGTTCTTAAAAACATCCCATTTCATCTCAATTTGCATTCCAGATAGGGAAACCAACTTCCACTAGTCCAAAGCTAAACCCTCAAACAAACCTATAAAATCATGAACATTGACAGACTCAGGAGTTCCGAATACCTTGAATATGCAATCGACCTCTTCAATCCACTCTGCTACCTCTAACGAACCTCAATCACCATGAAGAATAGGCAATGTACGAGAAAGACCAAAAATTAACCATGACTCACTGGTAACATTATAGACCATTTTGGTCATCATTTTTTTAACAACATATAGAACAAAAAGACAAAACCAATATTGACCCAAAGCAGCATCAATAAAGGTAACTCTATCCATAACCAATCAAAAAAATATAAATATATCCAAAATATCACTTTCAAAAGCCACCCATTTTTATTTAAATTTTAAAACCCATTTTATCAATTTCAAAACCATTTGAAAGAAATCCGTTTTCATTTCAAAAACATATCCATTTTAAAATCATACTTACACTAAACAAAACCACAATGAAGCAGAAATCACACCAAACCACCAAAATGAGGAACTATTAGTTATGCTTAACCCAGTGACATGGTAGTGATCCATGATACAAGAAAGCATAAATAACTTGAATGTACTTTAACCGTGCAATCTTACTCCACATGTGTCACTACTCCATGTGAGATCATGATGTGACATTGGCTTTCCACCGTTGTCATCCCTCAATCCCAAAATAAACCAAGACAAGATAATGACTCAAAACCCGAACTGCCCCTGGTAACTCAAGTTTTGTCACGAGCAGTGGTGATCAGAAAATGACCTATAAACTACATCTAGAGCCCTAAAAATCCTAATATCCATCTACCGGACACCCCAAATAACAAGGTCCTCCTCTGATACCATTTTTTTCACGAACCAACCTGGGTTGACCCTAAACCAATCACCCGAACTGGTTTGCAGCAAGGCCCAAAGGGCGTTCCTGATCCCTATGGGCTGGAAACTAGTGTAGGGCATCAAAACTAACATGGAGGAATTATTTGACCATAAATAAAACATAATTAAATAAAAAAATACTAAAAAGAAAAAATAAAACTCACAGCGAAAAGAGAAAAAGAAAAAAACTGCAAATACCTCCATATGACCTACTAGGTCACCACCCAACTCAAAACTAAGTTCACTTAGAGAGCGATCCAGCACTAACGAAACCAGAAACTAAAAGTCAAACTAGTATCTAAAAATATATAGTACTCATGAGCAGCAATATGCTCAGTAGGAATTCCAAAATAAACCATTCCTGATTCCCCACCTATAAAATAAAATACTTCCTTCCTAATTTGAACAAAGTATATATAAAAGTATGTTTTTCCACTCCTTTAACAAAACAGGTAATAATCATTTACTTTTAATAAAAACCCCCTTTTTCCATTTCATTTTTCTATATAAATTACAAAATTATATAAGTCATTACAATGAATTCTTTTAAAATCCAACTAGTACCAAAATAGGTAATTTATTATAAAAAGCGAAGTAAAAGTGTCATGAGATCAAATAACCAAAATTTCCCTAAAAGAAAGTAGGAACATACAATTATGAATCCATGGTCATTTCCTAAACATCTCTACAGTTATCCCTCAACGTATTCGGTTCATAACCACCTACCGTTGTATGGTGAAGTATCTAAGTCAGTAACCAACTAGCTTCCCTAACCTGGCCTTACAAGTGGCACAACCCACTAGGCCTAATAGAAAATCCATGGGGTACCAACCCATCTAATATGGGTTGATCAGAAACAGTCACTCGACCCTCTAAAAGACGCCCAAGAACCCGTGGCGGTAATAGTAATATTGTATGAGTATGAGTCCCTCGCATGTGTGACTCACCTTACATGTCATCACCGCACTTGCCTACCCACAACACAGACACCCTATATGATATCCCATAAAGGTATATCCCTCCTATATAGGTTCCCACTAGATATATATATATAAACATGTAAATGTCATATCAACCAAGGTGCAAACTGGGTTGTCACATCACATGAACTTTTAAACCATTTTACAAATCACTTTAATTTTCCAACCAATTGTTCACACTTTCAAAGTGACATAAGGTTCCAACAATGCTTTAAATACCATCATTCCAATATACCATAAAAATATTCCAAACTAAATTCATTTCAAAAATACATTTCCAATTACAGGTTAAAAACACACAACACACTTAAAAAAGTGCCAAACGGGCCTTCATGTCATTGAATTTTCAAACAACATTTCAAGGTTCCAAAGAAGTGAGGTTTTAAACAACACATTTAACCAAATCCTTTTAGTTTCACAAAATACACTTTATAACTAGGTAACTTCTAGTAAACTATTCAAAAACACTTAGGACACATTCATAATTAAAATCAATTTGTAAATAGGCTTAGTTAAGTTATGAAAATTAATGGGAAACCCATATCTAATAGGTGAAATCCATTTCACCAAGCACATATACATATGTAAATATATAAATTACACATGAATATGTAAACACACTTTAAAAAAAGCTAAGCAATCATGGAATTAAAATTAAAGGTGCAGGCACAGAGGACCTTCCCCAAAAAGGGAGCATACCAAGATGATGAACTTCATCTCTTGAAGATTTTGATGAAAATCTCCCACACAGGCACACACATACATTCTTATACATATATATATACCCTTAATAAAATGTACATATTCCCCACGCCATGAGGGAATATGTGCAAGGAAGATATATATACATATACACATACATAAATATGTGTGCGTGTGTGTGCACCACCCAGGAGCCACTAAATCTTTAATTAATTAACCTATAGGGACCAACATCACTTAGAAATAGAAGAAACATTTAAGAGACCAAGTTTTTAAAAGAACACCATTTTAAAATACCATCTTCTTTTGAAAACACACCCATGTGTGCACTTAGTTCACCCATGTGTGTGCCAACATCCAATGTCACACCAAAGCATCTAAAGATACCTTAAAATCACTTCCACATAAGCACTAATTTCTTCAAAACTGAATCCAACCTTTCATATCATTTAGAAAACATTAAAAACCCCTTTTAAAACTATAAAACCCTCTTTAAAACACCATTTGATTTTTTTTTTAAAACACCACCCCAAATTCTCAAGCCATAAAAGCCAAACAAATCACGCACCATTTAAAGTATGTTCACTAAATTAAATCTACCCAAAAACAAAACAAGGGGGAAATATCAAAATAATGCTCAGTTTTACTTTTAAAGAACACACAACATTTTATCAAACACAGTGGGTGCACAAATGCATTAGAATTATCAAAGAACCATTTCAAAGACTATTGTTAACAATTTACACCCATGTGAAAACACCATAAAAAATTAAGGGAATGTATTACCATTGTGTGAATCATGTATAAAAAAAATTGTAACATGCAAGCATCAAATAAATTTCATCTAAAAGGAAAACCCTGAAAACCCCTAACTCAACCATGTTCTAATGGAATGGTGCTTCAATAGGAGAAAGAACAACACTCCTCGGACCAATCTCACCCACTAGGACCCAAGAAAAACTAACCAAAGACAACCCTAAACAATAGGGTTTGGCTAAATTGAAGAAAAAACTAAAAAAGAAAATAAATACAAACCAACCATTGTATATGGTTCTCGGAGAGGGGTGAGGATACTGATGGAAAGGGAAGTGCATCAGGATCAGCCCGCACCAAAATAGAGGGAGGTCCAGGGTTAGACTATGCTAAAATAGGGGGAGTGTCGGGGTCAGGCCATGCTAAGAAGGGGAATTCACTAGGGTAGGGGCAGAACAAGGGAGGGGTGTGGTCGGAGTAGAGTGTAGAAATATGGTCGGCCGCCGGAGTGGAGCGGTGAGGGGTCTAGCCAACTCTAGCTGGGGAGGGTGTAGGTGCGCAGCGCATAGGAAGAGAGGAAGAGGGATTTTGACCTATTTAGGGGTTCCCCTCAACAAACACAAAAAAAACTTAAAATAAAAATAATATAAAAATTTAATAACTAAAAAATAATAATAGAAATAAGAAAAATAATGATTTGATGCATTTCATATTAAATTATAAATATATTAATAATAATTTAATAATAATCATATTAATAACAATTTTAACTGATAATAATATTATTAACAATATTTATTAATAAAAATATTATCTACACAAAAATATTACTGTTATATTTCGAACAATTACCTTATTTTATTCTTATAAAAAAATTGTAATTATTTTATATAGTGGAAAACCACAAGGGATCCCAAGCCAACTGCATGGCTACCACCAACCGTGTGGTGTCCGCACACCAGTTTGAAACCCATAAATATTATTAAACCTCAAAAATTTTATGTCGGGACTTGAACCCGAACTTCAACCAAAGGCCCAACATTGAAGATTAATTAAAAATAAAAGAAACTTGTGGTCGGGGTGTGACGCTTTATGAAACCAGTTTTCAAATGATGTGAGTATCCTTTAATTGTTAGTCTAATTGTTTATTTTTGGCCTAATGTGGATGCCTAGTGAGGCTATGGAGGAAATGGGGGTGTCTGGGGCTTGTTCAGGGCTCGGAACCCCTGCTGTTGGAAGAAATAACTAGGTCGCATGGTTAGTAGAAATTGTTCATCCCAACCCACATAGTTTCTTTAAACTATACAGAGCATTTTATAGGGAAAATATGGGCGTATGGTTTTCCCTAACCATGCACCCAAGCCCACATGCCCATACAGGTTCTCTGTAATTTTTGACATAGGTAAATGCATGGTCGACACAAGGTTTGTCTAAATGTGCTCCATGGCCATGCAAGGGAGGTATTGAGGTAGTGAGGTGTGCATGGTTGTCACATGGCTTGTCCAACCATGCATCCAAACTGTACAACCCACTATTTTTGGATGAAATTATTATTTTTTACATTAAAAATATATTAACTCAACCAACCTCTTATTTTCCAATTTCCAGTGGACAAAGGCACCTTCCTTCTCCCTTTTGAGTTCCTCATGCCATCAAGCTATATTCCAAGATAAAACTCTAATCTGAACTCTGATTTAGTCTTTGTTCATCTCTTTGGATTCATGCTGGTAAGATATTCATTCAAATTGCAACTTTCATCATTTTTCATTATCTCAAAGGAGTTATTTAGGTGGAGGCTCGTATGCCCTATTTTTAGTGTGTTTATCTATTTTTCCATTTTCTCCCAATCTAGTCCAAACCAAAGGCTGCTGATGGATGAGTTCTCCTCAACAGGAATACGGTAGGTGGTCTAGTAATTATCCCTTAAATTTGTGATGCTTTATATTATGTGTTATGTGTCGCACACTAATTTCACAATGTGTTTCCCCTAAATTGAATATGTCATAAATTAGATGATCTGTTTAGAAACCTAATAACATTATTAGATCCCAAGCCATAAGTGATTTTGTCAACCTCAATTTCATACACCCCTATGGGTGTGCCCTTTTACATGACTAATTAGATTTCATGATCATATAGGAAAAACAACTATTGGTTCTTTGGGGTTTACTTTTAAATAGAGATATCATAAATGTAATAGATAATAATTATAGTATAAGATGGATAACACACTTATCAATTTAAAATGAATTGAATGGAGGTGATTGGTGTGACCACATCACTTAATGAAATTGAATAATGGTTACTCCCTTGTTATTAATGAATGTTAATGAGTTAAGAATTTTTCGCACCCTGTGATTTTGAAAATAAATTTAAGATTGAATTCATGAAACATTAAGTCTCAAAAAAACAATAATTTATTATAACCTAACCAATAGATATAATTTTTTCACTTATGTAAATTTAATTTTGTAAAACTGACATACACAATTGCATTCAAAAAGATATTTAGAGTATCATAAGATAAACTAAATTTTTTATGAATAGTAACACACCATTATGAATAGTAACATACCCTTATGAATATTAATAAATAGTTATGAATAGTAAGGAATCCCAAAGAAATGGAAACTTCATCCATGAATGTATAAATACTATTTAAACATCTTATAAGTGGAAAACCCATCATATAATAGATATTGGTATTTTTGTATGTCATAAAAATATTAATTATAATTTTATGATTAATTTAATAATTTAAAATGGAAATGTATTTTCATAAAATGTAATCATAAATTTTTAATTTATTTTCATAGGGTTATAAAATAATTTTATGGGACCTTGATTAATTTCTCAAGGTGTTATAATATGTGTTATAGTTTTAAAGTTGTTTTTTTGGAATAAATTATGATTTTATTTAAAAATCAAATTTAAAATATTTATAAAATTATTTTCAAAAACTGGATTTCATTTTTAAAATTTACAGGTCAGAAAATGGTCAGGGTGATTTTTTGGGATTTTTCTGAAATATTCGAATTTTTTATGAATGGTAAAATACGGTAATTTACCATATATTTACATTATCAGTTAAATTCACTATTCCTAGCATCATGTATGATGTAATCACATTTGGTTCAAACTCACATTAACTTATTACTATTAAGGGTCACATTAATCAACACTATTGGTTTTCTTGAGAGAGATAATAAAATAATTAATAAGATATTCAAAAAATTACTCCTCCCCTCCACTATAAAAACCCCCCTCACTCCCCCTTCTCTTCACTCCTCTAAATCCTTGTGACTTGTCTAAATTCTGCTCAAATATCCTCCCAAGCTCCTCTCCCACGTCCATCATCCCCTGGTCTCATAAAAATATAAAAACCTCTCCCCTAAAGAGGTTGTCAAGGAAGATTACTTCAAGAGGTAAACACCTCTTTTCATTTTTTTTATTTCAAGTTCTCTTTTATGTTGTATGTATTTCAAGTTTCCATAACATGTTCTTATTTACATTTTATTTTGTCCCTATACAATATTATGAGTATTTTATGAATGTTTTACCTATGTCCTCTATCTTTTTAATGTTTTCTAAAACCATGTTTCATAATCGTTATGCTACAGAATTTTTGTCTCAAAATCTCTCTCTCTTTCAAGCACTATTTTTATGTCATTCTCTTTTATTTTCAATTGTATTATTTTTGGATATGTCATTCCATATCCCCATTACTGTCCATATTATTTAATAATTATGAGATACCCCTTTTCTCTCAACAGAACATTTTATGAATTTTTAAGTGACGCAGTTAGGCTACCGAATTTTCGTAAGGCATTTCTCAACTTTTGTTTTATTTCGAGTTCCTTTTTTCCATTTTTTTTCTTTCCTCAACTCATTTAATCCAAATGTTATGATAACTCCAATACCTTAAATTTATTTTATTTTAATTTTGATAATGGAATAATTCATCACCATCTCTTCTTTCCCCTTCTTTTATACTAGAAATGAAAACACCATTTGAAATGTGTTAAATTATCACATTCAATGATGACGGGATTTCAATTTCTATTTCCATATTCAATTATGATCATGAAACCATTTTATGGTTTAAACAAAATATTATATATATATATATATTATAACTTATATAATGTTTTGGAATATTTTTTCACACATTATATTAATTTATAAATTAGAATGAGTTTTTTGTGATCAAAAACCGAAATTAACCCAAAAAATCACCATTAAAATTTTATATAATGATTCATCTTCAATCCCAATAACCAAATGAAATTTATAACCATGTAATATTAAGTTTTTTCACTAATAAAATACAAATTCTATTCTGTATAACCATTCTCATCTTACATATTTATCCTTACATGTATATAAGTAAAATCGTCATGAATACCAAGGAAAAAATGATTCCAAACAATAAACTTGAACTTATTAAACCCATCAAGAAATACATTAATGAACTTAATAAGGCTATAATAAATCAATTGAATAAATAATATGTTCTATAAATATTAATTAATTAATTTAATTTGGTTATTCAGGACACTAAGATCTAGTGAAGAACACCATCAGGCTTACGGTAAGGGGTTTCCTCGTCTCACTTCAATTTTTGTGAGATATTCCTTATTCACAACTATTACTTGTGTATGGTGTATGTATAATTCCCATTGATGTGTCATAGAATTAATCTATTTATTTTCATGGTATTCAATGTATCATTTTATGATTATTAATTTTGGGTCATACGAATCGATTGATTACAAAGTGGTATGGGATTTCTACCCGAACCTCCTTTTTCATTCGGGTTACTCTTATTCTCTATTTACCTAAATGAAAATATTATTTATTCTTATGTACTCCACATAAATTTTTTTTGAATGTTATATATATGTTTACCAACCAGAATCCTTCTTTATTTTATAGGGATTTACATGTTTTAAAAGGATCATTCAAAATTTTATACTAATAAACAAACCCCATTCAAGGGAACTTCTTGAATTCTTACCCATTTCCAATTGCACACCATAATCTGTTATAAGAAACCATTATTTTATAAAAACACTAATTTTATCATTAAAAATTATCTTGTATCATTTCTTTATTTAATAGAACAAACTTGCCTTTCCACATTAAAATTCTCTTTAATACTTTCCTTAAAATGCTCTAAAATGTTTTATTTATAAAGATTCTTAAGAACTCTTTTTACATGATTTCACTTCAGTGGGACATAATTTATGAATAAAATATAATTTCAATGTCCTAGTATTTTATTTTCTAGGATATACATGTTTATGATCTGATTTCAGGGAAAATACAAATGATTTTCCAAAAGAACTCTTATTTTAAAAGTAAAAATGATTTTTCTCATATCGCATTAACTTTTATGATATATATTCCTTGTTCACCCCTTATTTATTACTTGTGTTATATGTAATTACATTTGGTATATCATATCAAGAGTATACTTATTATCATGATATTCTAAGGGATTATGATCTGAATGTTTCAAAGTGGTATGGGACACTATGAAATGTTTAATTATTACTTACTCAAGAATTTTTCAGTGGTTTCATTTCAAAGTATCTTCATTTATGTCACCATACCTTGTTGAATCATGTACATAATTGAGGTTTATCTCTGATGTTATCATCAACAATATGTTGTTGAAGAATTTTTTATTAGTTTGATAGTGGATGTGTTATCTTCATACCCTTCACCATATTACTCTGGAAGGTTAGTGTTAATGTTAATTAACTGGGAAAAGTTATTTACATTTGATATGTTAGTTTTAAAATGAATGTATATATTGATTATGTTTGCCCATTATATATGAGAAATGAATTTGACTTATTATGTGAAGGGTGAGGCCAGCTATAGCCACTCGATGCATCGATAGGTCTCATGAGACAAATATAAATGGGCTTGGTCGAGGCCTTTCCCATTTTGAGATATGGTTTTAGTCAAGGCCTTAATAATTTTTAGACATCTTGGTCGAGGCCTTGAAGGTATATTTTAGAATGTCTGGAATATGCATTTACCTCATTATGAAACTAGTTTTGATATTTCATTTGGTTATTAGACTATTATAATACCCATTATTATGTTTTATTATGTAATTATTTATTCAACTCTTAATCCTTCCATTTTATTTCCAATTTTATTTTTTAAAGGAATGTGTTTTTAGTAATTAACCATGCCAAATGTTTAAGTTTATGATATCTTCTCCTATATTTTTTACCCTTACTGATCATCTGATATCACCCTTTTCATATGTTTCATTTTATAATGACATGAATAAGTTTATTATAAATGACCTATAGGGATAAACATATAGTTGTGGGTGTTTCCAATAAAATATATATGTTGTTTTTCCTTTCAAGTTGTAATATAGAACCTATATATGTATCTAGTTTTCCAAAACTACTAAACAACTCGGTCCTTTGGGATTTGATTCCATGTAATCATGCCAATGTATTAAAATAATGCCCCAGATCCAGGCTTCTGGGGTTGGGGAATTACAGAATTAACTTTTGGCTTTGATTCAATCCCTTGACTATTTATAATTTATATAATCAGGCATCGAGACCCTTCTATTATGATTTGGTCATGGTGATCACCCTTTACTAAATATTGAGTGGGCATGGATTCCTTTTTATTATTAGGTATGATAATTAAATCCCTTCTAATATTTTGATACATGGGTATGGAGATCCTATTTACATGATACGGTCATTGTGACCCTATTTACATGATATGGGTATGACGAACCTATTTACATGATATGAGAAAGGTGACCCTATTTACTGTGATATGGGCATAGTGACCCTATAATTGTGATATGGGTATGGAAACCCTAGGGATATGATTCGGGAATGAAATCCCTTGATACTTAGGAGACTCAGGCTATAGCTTATGGATGCCTAAGTAACACCTTAGGTATAGGCTTGTAGTAGTATACATATATATGGATTTAGACGTCACTACGTATATAGACTATATATGTGTATATACATGGTTAATTGTTCAAAGATTATCCAGCATAGGTCGTAGCCAGTACGGTCATCCCGGTGTCCTTCTAGAACTAGAGCTGATATTTTATAGCTTTTATTACTACTTATCATATTACCTACACACTTTCATAGTATATTCACTAACTGGATATTTATAGACATTGTTGGTGGTGGCCTACTAAGTTTATCTCACACCCTATATGGGCCACCGATGGTACCCAGGAAGAATATGTGGATAAAAGTTGGGATAGGGGAAAGAAACCAACTAATGAAACTTGGTTTTTATATATCATTGGAGAGGGGAAGCACACGGTTGATCTATGGATCATGATGCTCTTAGAGATAGTCTTTTTTGTCTGTTTCGCTTTTGATGGATATATTGTATTTTATTCCTGATGATATTCTTGTCTGATTACTTTGATGGACATATGACATATCATCATTTTTTATTTGATATTGGATGTTATTTATTTATTATTTTTGTATTTTTTTACCTTTTACTATAATTTTTTTATTATGCTTCCACTATTTATCTATCTATTTTACTATTGTGCTACTCTGATCATGAGGGTATAGTCTCCCCATTGTACCACCATAGACCCCTTCTACAATTTGACAACCTCCGGTGTATGGAGAGGTTTTCTTGAGTCCATGTTTCCCATTATCTTGGGGCACCATTTATGGAACCAAGGTTAGGACATTAGAGTTTTCAAGAATATACCCTTCCTATTTATAGCACCCCGATTGTTTCAAGTGGGTTGTGCGGTTAGGGATTATTTTTTGATTTCACCAAGGACTATCCTTTCTTATTGAATGGTGAACCTTGTAAATATAATATTCAATTTATGTGTGTTATAAATAATAAAGGCGAGTAAATATCATAATAGAATCAAGATCTTAATCTCTCAAATACGTAAAAGGGATAAAAGGATAAATTGATCTAAAATGGAAAGAACATGGATTCACCCCCACCCCCTCTAAGTATTGAGTATATACCAAAGTGGACATAAAAATTGGTATCAAATCCTATGTTCACTTTTATAAGATTCTCTACTTTGAAGTTAATCTATTTTGAATATTTGAGTTTGTTTCCTGTTTTAACAATGAAGTAAAATTTTGGTGAAGATTCTTTTATCTCATATTAGAATACAACCTTTACCAAGACCTTGATGAATAAGAAAAATAAAGAGAAAATAAAGTTGAATAAGATGTCCCTCTTGAGCTAAGTGGAAGAAATATTAGTTTCTCTGTGCCATGATTGCAAGGAAGACAGACCTATTTTGGTAAGAGAATAAATTAGGGTTTTATACAACACCAAGAAGTTAGATAGACCTCCCACCTAAAAGGATTCATATTATCATGAGATACATGAAACATCATAATAAAACTATCCATTAGAAGAATAAACAAGCATAATTGTTTATGATTATCTATCTACAATTTCTCAAGAAATATTAGTTAGTGGATTAAAATATATTCTTCATTGCTTTCCTAAAGAGACAGTTTTCGTTGCATGTGGGGTTTTTGAAAGAATGCAAGATAAAATCACTCATCTTAAATGGGAAGCATAAAACATAGAAAATTATTTACAAGAAAAGGTTCTTAAATGAATAAATATCTCCAAGAATTTTGGATCCATAGGATCAAGGAACATAGATCATGAAATAAGTTCCTCAAAATTTGAAAAAAAAATATCTCAAAACTGTTAAAGAAAATGAAGACTTCAAGAAAACTCTTGAAGAAAATATACATTTACTTAAAGAAACACTGAAAGATGCAATTAATTTCAATTATTCTCATATATAATTAATATCAAAGAAAATTAAGTATTTTCACACCTTCCTATAATAAAAGATCAGAATTCATGAAGAATATATTGAAAAGGTGAATAAGGGTTGTGAAGAGATAAGGATATTGGTTGTATATCACAATAATATACTGGGTATCAATCTTCTATAATTGAAAATCAATCTAAATAATATAGATAATACACATATTGAGTTTTTATATCCAAACAAATAAGGAGAATTTTTTTGTTTCCCAATGATCTATGGAAGAATCTATTGATAATATACCTATAACATGTAATAAAAAGACTATGACATCATTTTATGATCTCTCAAAAGAATCTATTGTAAAAAAAAGGAACCATCTATACTAATCTCAAATAATTGTTCTCAATATTTATTTTTAAAAAATGCGGGATTGAAAAAACCTGTATAATTATGGGTGCAGAAAAGTGGTCAGAAGCTCACTACCATGACCATGGTGGATAGAAGGAGTGTGGAAGCTAGTTACGAAAAATAATCCCAACCAATGATGAAATAAGTTCAGAAATATAATGATAAAAACGGACTATAATAAAATAAAGTGAAAAGATCCACATTTTTAGGTTTTTACTGGTGTTGTAAAAGGTTTGGGCACAATGCTTTGGGTTGTTGGTACAATCCTTCAAATATTTAAGTTCATAGAAAGCCCATTTCATGGAGGAGGAAGATGAATATGAAGAATAAAAATCCATATATTAAGACAAATATATATACTCCAAATAGATTTTGAATACTATAAAATATTTTTGATGTATGCAATAGTGGTGGTCATAGAAAGGGTTCATTATAATCTAATCATGTATCAAAATTAGATGAAAAAAGGATACCATAGAAGTTGGTGAAGAAAGAAGAAGCCTCATTGGTAAAGGAACAAAATAAACTTGACATTTCATATTAGAATGCATCCAAGAATATTTCAAATAAGACATGTGAGAGACCCTTGGAAAAAACTAGGTACAAAGAAATCCCAAGAATATTAGGAAGTGTACATTATCTTAAAGTCCTAATGTAAAGAAATAAACCCATTAGGATCCATGTAAAGACTCTAATAATGTTTTTCATTGTCCCAAATACATTTTACTAATATTTACAGTGGATTTGTAAAGATAAAATAAGATTGAATAAGTATAGTAATTTAATAGTGAAAAAGAAAATGAGAATATTCCACATGAAGATTCCAAATTTTATAAGAGGTTGTCAACAAAATATAACTCTTATGATAAATAAGTTTTATGTGTGAGGTGAAACATGGATGGACACACTCTTAGAGATTAATCTATAATAATTATAGTATAATAATAGTTCCTAAATAAGATAAAATTTTAACCATGTGATACAAGTTCCATAAAATATCATAAGAATAGAAATTTCACACACAAATAAATTAAAGAAGTAGTGATGTCCATATTTCTGATATTTAAAAACAAATTTAAAGAAAAATGTGTAATAATGAATACTGGAGATAGTGGATCAAATTGATTGAGGAAAAAAAATTAAATTCATTGTTCACATAGAGGAACAAGAAGACCCACCTTATTCCCTTAAATATTGTGTATTTATGCTATCAATATAGGGAAGTAATGGTAAAGCATGTTCTCAGGTGGGGGACCTAAGTATGAGTGATGGTTGTCAATTATATATAGCCTAGATGAATATTTCATCATCTTTCAGGAATTTGAAGAGTAGTATTTATTATAAATGTATAGTTATATAAATCAATCACTACCATGGGTAGATCCTTAAAATGGTATTTTAAAGTATATCTAAATAAAATAACATCCTTGATGAAGATTTAGAAATAGTAAAATTTGGATAGACATATAAAAAAATCCATTTTTGGTGTTTTTCTCACTTGAAACATAAAATGATCTATTTCTTGAAGTGATTCACCATGATGAAGATTTATTAGATTATTCCCTTGAGAAGGAGATGATTGGAGAATATGGAAGAAGGTTCCAAAATTATCATTTCACACAAAAAAATATTATTCAATAATTTTTTGGAGGGGATTTTATTAACAAGGTATATTTTTATAAATTCTTCACTCGTGGTAATAAGAATAAATCCTAAAATTAAGGAGGTATATTATATTAAATCAATGATATAAAATTGTAATTTGTTAAGAAGGTCAATGGATGTAAAGACTCGGAAATTTCAAGGAATTTTTTTTTAATTTCTTTGGAATTTTACGAGTCTGTGGCTTCTGACGACACATGATTCTGAGGCCCGGTGTGCCCGGAATCAATTATCGAAGATTAGCTTGGGTACGTTCAGTGAACGAACAAGCGGGTTTTTCTATCTTTTGAACCGGTGCTCGGAATTGAAATCTGAGGGTACCGATGAACTCGCAACACCGATAATTTCTTTGGGGGACCTTTTTCATAGTTTCTTTTTCTGCGGGTTGAGGTTTAATAAATGGGGATTTAGAATAAAATAGATAAAATTTGTTGTGTACAAATTTTATTTAAGGAATGTGGTTTTTAATCCTACAAAGGGGGAGTTAGAGGTGGATCCCACACCCACGTAACCTCCAGTGGGAGGGTTAGTGTAGTGGGACCCACACAAACCCTTAACTCCTCACCTCCCCATAACTCCCCCTTAGCCTCTTAAATCCTCCCTTGTTAAATTTCTTGGAAGCTTCCCTTCTTAAAGAGGAGCCTCTCCACCTCCCAAACCTAATGAGCCAACTAAGGGGATTTAATAACCTTATTAATTATCCGTGTCACACCTTTTGACTTTTTTAATTGCTTGGAGATCTTTTAAAGGAGACTTAATGAAATATTTTTTTGGGGAGAATTTGACGGGAGCTTCCTTCATCGATGAAGAACGACTGCCTCCTAGACGAAGAACGACTGCCTCCTCGACGAAGAACGGTCGATGTGATTCTTTTTCTTTTCTCCGAAACAAAAGGGAGGACACCACTTCTTTGAATATACTTCAGTGTCGCCAAAAAATCTTTTCCATGCAACGCCGTCAACCATGACGCTGACTTTTTCCACCGTTGTTGAGGTAGGGGATTAATTTGTGAATGTTAATAAACCCTTGTTTATTTCCTTTGAAAACAAAGAACGCGGATCAACTCAACATTAAGTTGATCCGCGAAATAATATATTGCGGGTTGGAAATATTTGATTACAGGGAAAAAAGTAGGTATTTTTTTACGTTCAATATTAATTTACATTCCTCGTTGTTGTTTATTATGCTGCCTGTTATCAAGATAACGGGAGGAGGTTGGACCGCACAAACACGGCCGAACCTCCTCCCCTTTTTGTTGATTTTTTGTTATGGTTTGGAATGAGGTGGCACGGTGCAACGACAAAGTGGGGGAACTAGGAATAACAGGCGGAGAAGGAGCGTGGCGCCTTCACGTCACGCCGTTGAGGCTGAAAGAAGCCACGGCCGGAGTCAGTCCACGACGGAGTGCCAGGCGCCGTCGCGCCGCACCAGAGAACCATGGAGGTTCGCGGTCGAGGCGGTCCGCGGCGGAGGGTCGTGGCGTCGACGTGCCACGCCGGTCGAAGGAAGGCTGCGGCCTAGGGCCGCGGTGGTCAGCAACAGGGGTCATCCAGACTTTCTGTCCGTCGGAGCATCAAGAGCTGGGGCACTTTGGCCGCGGCGGTTCGGGAGGGAGCGGACGGCTGGGCCGGCCGCTGGAGCCAGCTGGGGGCGGGACCCTTTGGGTCCCACGGGCGCACTAAAGGCTGACCATAAATGGTCAGCCATTACACCATGAAGTGGGGAAGCGCCCCCCCCCCCCCCCCCTGCATCCCGCTCGGCCAAAGCGGCTGAGCCACTCAACATGCGGCGCGCCGGACTGGGCCGCCCCCGCCAGGCCGGGCCGCCTGTGCCAGGCCGAACCCCCGCGACGGGCCGGGCCGCGCCTACTGGGCCGGGCCGTGCCAGCTGGGCCGGGCCGCACCCTATTGGGCCGGACATGGACCCGGGTCGGTTCAACCTGATTTGAGCCGACCCAAGGGGTTTTGGGCCGGGTCGGTCCGGGCCCAAACCCCCTAAAACCGGACAGGTTCATTCAAAAGCCCGTAACATGGGCTACGGACCTCTGATCGACGCACCATCAATTGCGATGAGATACTTGGATCGATAAGGTCGTTTTGGTATATTATATTCAAGGTTTCAAAGAACTTTGCGTGTGGCTGGTTGGTTCGAACACGAAGCCAACCAGGCTCTCGGAGCGGAAACGCTTATATCTTGAGCTCCGGAAGTCCGATTGATGTGTCGTCGACTTTGTTGGATTCATCTTGATGATAAGGAACTTTTGGAATACTTCACCTGAGTTTTGGGTGTAGTTTTAGTAAGGCTGGATTAGATTGTACGCGAAATCCAACTGGGCACCTAGAACAGAAAAGCCGATAACTTTCAGACCGGGCATCGGTTTGACGAACCGTCAGTGGCGTTGGTGATCACGTCGAGAATCGGTACCTATGAGTATACCCTATGTGAGTTCAGGGTATAGTTGAGATATGTTCGGGTTGGTTCGTACATGAAACCAACCAGGGCCCTAGGACGAAAAGGGTAATAACTCACAGGTCGGGCGTCCGATTGGCGCGCCGTATGTTGCTTTGAGACCCCTATGAAGAGGCGGTCCTTTGAGATACTTCTTCATGGCACTTTGTGATACTTGGAGTATCGACTAGTATATCATGGAGTGGACCCTCCTGGAGATGAGCATATGGAGTACGAAGACCATGTAGCTAGCTGAGACCTGAAGACTGCTTGTCTGATTCGAGTCAGAGAGACTTGTATAGCCCAGTGGGGAGCACTACAGTGTTTGGGAGGAAAACCCATGGAGGGGAGCACTACTGTGTTTGGGTGGCAAACCCACGGTACTCGAAAGGAGGAGTACCTCTGCAGGCTATTAGGGGGGGTACACTACTGTGTTTGGGTGGAAGACCCCGGCGGGGAGCACTACTGTGTTTGGGTGACTGACCCGTGGTACTCGACAGGATGAGTACCTCAGCAGTCTTAGGTTAGTAAGAAGTACCTCGGAGTCATCACAGGATCACTGTACTTGTCAAAGACGGAGCTCTTCCGTAGTTACAATTTCAATAATAAAAATCATGGTTTGAGCTGAGTCAATGACCTTTGTGTTTTCCTCATGATTGAGATGGGTTACTAGATAACTTACGTATATGTATGGGCATATACCTAAGTAGTGGTTATCCTTCAACTTCATATCTGTGTGATACCTTGTGGCTGAGATGGGTTACTTGGTAACTTAGGTATAAGTACAATCTTATACCTAAGTAAGGGATATCTGTTGAGAAATTGCTTTGTGATTATCCTTGTTGGATTTAGTGAGACCGTGAGGGTCTCAGGGTCCCTACTGAGTATCGTATACTCACCCATGCACGGGCTTTGCCCGCACCTCGTTGTGTTGGTTGTAGACGACGGACATCAATGATCGTGTTTGGGGTTGTAGAGTAGGACGGTACCCGAAGGTGGATCTCATGACGAGATGGTACCCGGAGGTTGATCTCACGACGAGTCAGTACCCGGAGGTGGATCTCACGACGAGTCGATACCCGGAAGACATGGACGGACGTGGAGTGATGAGGAGTAAATTTGTACCTACCCTTCAGGTAGGAACCCAGATGATGATCTAGGAGCTTCTTGTCACCTTTCAGTTGTTTTCCTTTGAGTTGTACTTTACTTTCAGTTATAGTTTTACCTTTCTTTTGTGCTTGTATTTCTGGACCCTTGTACTTTTCAGCACATTTTTTTTACTGCTTACTTAGTGTAACTTCTGCTTGTACTCTGTTTGTGTGTGTTTTTGTTTCATAAAGTCAATTCCTTCTCTTTTTTGGTTGGGATTTACGCCTCTGGTGCTAGTCGCCATCCCCTGGCCTATGAAAGGTGGGCTTGGGGTAGTCACAGCACGGGCCCCAAGGACCAGTCGTGACAAATTTGTATCAGAGGAGTCGGTTCTACCACCGAACTTATAACTCTGATTTTTCTTTATTGTGAAGCAATAGTGTTAAGGGTACTGAGTGTGGTTTTCAGTTCAGGGAGTCCAGTTTTGGCGTGGGCGGCCAACGTATCAATACACCAGGACCCTAACTTCTGATTTCTGACTCAGTGCACGAAAACACAAATTGTGTGTGTGTTTTCAAAGGTTTTCCATTAAAACAGCTCAAACCAGGTCAGCTCACCATAATCGTTTGATCGTGTCACATCTGTTTCTTTCAGTATGTCTTTCCATGGACGATCAGCTAGATACCCAAGAGAAGTACGTATTGACAGCCTGCCGAGTGAGGAGGCCTCAGTATAGGGCCCTCTTCTAGTTGAGGCACGAGCACAGGTACTAGCGGTACTACCACCCATTGAGCCACTAATTCCACCAGCCCCAGAAGTACATATTGAATGTCGTTTGAGCGCACTACACGAGTTCCAGCGCCAGAGGACACCTAGGTTCAGGGGAGAGATGGACTCGCATGTGGCTGAGGATTGGCTGGAGGCTGTGGTGAGAGTTTTCAGGATAGTGGGTACTCCAGTAGACTTTATGGTGATCTTTGCTTCCAACCTCCTTCAGGCAGCAGCTGAGAGATGGTGGAGCCACTTATTCCAGTTTTGCGACAGGATGACCTTCACTTGGGGAGACTTCGAAACCTTCTTCAAGGTGGAGTTTATACCAGTGACTCTACACCCCGAGCGTGTTCAAGAGCCGCTGCCTTTGACATGGGATATTTGATCAGTAGCTGAGTCATCTGTAGGCAGTAGACAGATGATGCAGGGGACCAAGAGGACCATACCATCAGATTGGCGATCTCAAGTATTAGGATCGGTAGTGTGGGGCACTCGGGATGGAGTCAGATCCAGGCATGCCAGAAACGGACAGTATTTCTCCTGCGGAAGGAAGGGTCACATGGCATGTGACTGTCCGACTCCCCGCACAGTTGATCTGCAGGCATTGGAGGAGCCACTAAGGCAGAAGCAGTGGCGAGTTCTTGAGCGAAAGCTGAGCGGTGGACAAGGTAGTAGAGCTTCGGAACTAGGTGGATAGGAGCGGAACTAGTGGATTTCTTTTGTCCCTTGAACATCTAGTTCCATGTTGTTGTTGTTGTTTTTGTGTCTTTGTACTATGAGCTGCAGTAATAAAAGACACTTATCTTTGTGATGATTACTATCCTGTCCATTTGTTTGGTTGATACTGATAGGTCCATGTTAAAAACTTTTGGCTTGACCATCACTTTCTAGTTTCCTATTGGAGGAGACCCAGTGACCTCACATTGATGCCGAAAGTGTGACTCGACCCTTGGAGGCGAAAGTGACAGTTGGATCTCTTGGTAGTAACGTCGAGGCCTTACGACGTCGTCCATGGCATGAATGAATCATTCATGTCAGGATTGACTATATTAGGCAATGGGCCTGGTTCATCAAGGGGATGACATCGAGTTTCTCTTTTCGGTGAAGGAGAAATCTTAGCAACTCATACAGATCTTAGGCAAAGAAGGAGAAGAACATCCAAGAGCGGATGAAGACTTCACAGTGTAGTAAGAAACAGGAAACTGGTGCCAGTCTTAGAGACTCGGGTGTGTAAAATGTTTCAAGAAGAGGAAGCATTAAGGAGATATGAGGCTGCGAAGCAGCAGACGTGGAGGTAGATCTAGGAGAGCAGCATGAGGTGGTGTACATTTAAACATGTTACAACCACCCGCCTTAGCTATCCCCGCGAGGTTCAGGGAGCTGGAGGGAAGGGAAAAGAGTAGCTGCTTGCAGTCAAGGAGTATGACCCAATGGCTCTAAGAATGATTCGAGGGACAATCTGTGTCCACTACTAGCTGTCGTAGTAACAGTCGTTGATACGAATCATTCCTTCCTTCCGTGAATCTTGTCCCAGACCTAGAGTTTCTAGTAAGTCGTAGACTTGACCCTCACGTCTGGAGATACCTTGGGAGGAGACTCGATAATCACACTTATGCCAATAGTTTGATCTGACCCTCGAGGCAAGAGTTTCGGTTGGAATCTCTTAGTGACAGCGTCGAGGCCTTACAACATTGGTCTGAGTATTTATTGGATCCACAGTTCATACACAGATTGACTGTATTAGGAAAAAATGTTGTGGTAAATCTACAATGTTGGGATGGGTTTTCCTTGGTCTATGAAAAGGAAACCCTAGCTAGCACTGGATAAACTCATGCGCAGGAGGGTACGGTCGATCACTCTTTAGTCAGTCAACCTTACCCTCATGGCAGTGGAAGTTTTGAGTTTCTGTTCTAATCAGGAAATGGAGGCCTCTAGAGTTCGAGGATGACGACCACGTCCTTATACGGGTCTCACCTCGAGGAGGTTTACGGAGATGAGGCAAAGGCGGCAAGTTATCTCCGAGGTTCAACGGACCTTTCTAGGTCCTCAGTAAGGTAGGCGAGGTGGTTTACCACTTAACCTTTACACCTCGGTTGCACCGGGTGCATGATATCATCCACGTACCTCAGCAGAGGAGATACGTGCATGATCCGTCACACATCAACAAACTCAGGGAGTTGGACGTCGATGACAGGGTGACATGCACGAAGGTACCAGTGGAGATCGAGGATCGACAGGAGCGGGTCCAATGTGGATGGTTGATTCCTCGGGTGCGCTTTCACTAGTAGCTCGAGAACCTCCAGGAGGGCACGTGGGAGCAAAGGGCTCAGATACATGATCAGTATCGCTTTGTTTTCCTTAGTGTGCGTTATAGCTTTATGGGGATGTAAAGCCCTGAGGTGGGAGTAATGTAAAGACACGGAAATTTCAAGGAAATTTTTTTTTATTTCTTTCGAATTTTATGATTATGTGGCTTCTGACGGCACCTAATTCTGAGGCCCGGTGTGCCTAGAATCAATTACCGAAGATTATCTCGGGTACATTGAGTAAACGAACGAGCGGGTTTTTCTATCATTTGAACTGGTGCTCAGAATTTAAATCTGAGGGCATAGATGAACTCGCAACGCTGATAATTGCTTAGGGGGACCTTTTCTGTAGTTGCATTTTGTGCAGGTTGAGGATTAATAAATGGTGATTTAGAATAAAATAGATAAAATTTGTTCTGTACAAATTTTATTAAAGGAATGTGGTTTTCAATCCTAGAAAGGGGGAGTTAGAGGTGGAACCCCCACCCACCTAACCTCCAATGGGAGGGTTAGTGTCGTGGGACCCACACGAACCCTTAACTCTTCACCTCCCCATAACTCCCCCTTAGCCTCTTAATTCCTCCCTTGTTAAATTTCTTGGAAACTTCCCTTCTTAAAGAGGAGCCTCTCGACCTCACAAACTTAATGAGCCAACTAAGGGGATTTAATAACCTTATTAATTATCCTTGTCACGCCTTTTTAATTTTTGAATTTCTTGGAAATATTTTAAAGGAAGGAGACTTAATGAAATATTTGTTTCGGGATAATTTGAGGGGAGCTTCCTTCATCGACGAAGAATGATTGCCTCCTCGACGAAGAACGACTTCCTCCTCGATGAAGAACGGTCGACGCGATTCTTTTTCTTTTCTCTGAAATAAGAGGGAGGACCCCACATCTTTGGATATACTTAAGCATCGCCAACAAATCTTTTCCCTGCGACGCCGTCAACCGCGACGCCAACTTTTGCCACCGTTTTTGAGGTAGGGGATTAATTTGTGAATGTTAATAAACCAATTTTTATTTCCTTCGAAAACAAAGAATGCAGATCAACTCAATATTAAGTTGATCCACTAAATAATATGTTGCGGGTTGGAAATATTTGATTGCAGGTAAAACGTACGGATTTGTTTTACGTTCACGATTAATTTACGTTCCTCATTATTGTTTATTATTCCACCTGTTATCAAGATAACGGGAGGAGTTCGGACCGCATGAACACAGCTGAACCTCCTCCCCTTTTTGTTGATTTTTCATTATGGTTTGGAACGAGGCGGTGTGGTGCAACGGCACCGTGCGGGAACGAGGAATAACACGCAGCGAAGGAGAGCGGTGCCATCGCGCCGTGCCGGAGAACCATGGAGGGCCGCGGCGAAGGGGTGCGGCATCGACGCGTCGTGCCAGTCGAAGGAAGGTCACGGCCTAGGGTCATGGCTGTTAGTAATAGGGGGAGACCGGACTTTCCAGTCACCGGAACAACAAGAGTCGCGGCCCTTTGGCCGCGGCGGTTCGGGATGGAGCGGTCAGCTGGGCCGGCCGTTGGAGCCAACTGGGGGCGGGACCCTTCGGGTCCGGCGTGAGCGCTAAAGGCCGGCCATAAATGGTCGGCTGTTACACCATAAAGGGAGGAAGTGCACCCCCCCCCCCCCCCCCCCGCATCCCGCTCGGCCGAAGCGGCCGAGCCGCTCAACACGCGGGTTGCGCCCGCACCGGGCCGAGCTGGGCCGCCTACGCCGGGTCGGACCCCCGCGCCGGGCCGGGCCATGGAATATTGGGCTGGACATGGACCCGGGTCAGGTCAACCCGGTTCGTGCCGACCCAGGGGGTTCTGGGCTGGGTTGGTCCGAGCCCAAACCCCCCCCCCCCCCCTAAAACCAGATAGGCTCGTTCAAACGCCCGTAACATGGGCTACGGACCTCCGATCACTGCACTGTTAGTTGAGATGCGATCCTTGGATCTATACGGTCATTTTGGTATATTATACTCAAGATTTCATAGAACTTTTGGTATGGTCGGGTTGGTTCGAACACAATGCCAACAGGGCCCTCAGAGCGAAAACGCTTATATCTTGAGCTCTGGACGTCCGATTGACGTGCCGTCAACTTTGTTGGATTCCTCTTGATGAGACAGAACTTTTGGCATACTTCACCTGAGGTTTGGGTGCAGTTGGAGTAAGGCTGTATTGGATTGTACCTGAAATCCAACCGGGCCACTAGAACGGAAAAGCTGATAACTTTCAGACCGGGCGTCCATTTGACGAACCGTCGGCGGCGTTGGTGATCACGTTGAGAAATTGTCCCTATGATTATACACTATTTGAGTTCAGGGTACAGTTGAGATACGGTCGGGTTGGTTCGTACACGAAACCAACCAGGCCCCTGTGACGAAAAGGCTAATAACTCACAGGCCGGGCATCCGATTGACGCGTCGTCTATTGCTTCGATACCCCTTTGACAAGGCGGTCCTTTGAGATTATTATTCTTAGGACTTTGTGATACTTGGAGTATCAACCAGTAGCTCGTGGAGCGGACCCTCCCGGAGACGAGCGTACGGAGTATAGAGACTCTGTAGCTGGCTGAGACCTGAAGACTGCATGTCCGATTCGAGTCGGAGAGACTTTTATAGCCCAGTGGGGAGCACTAATGTGTTTGGGTGGCAGAACCACGACGAGGAGCACTACTGTGTTTGGGTGGAAGAACTGTGGTACTCGACAGGAGGAGTACCTCTACTGGCTATTAGGGGGGGTGCACTACTGTGTTTGGGTGGAAAACCCCGGCGGGGAGCACGACTGTATTTGGATGGCTGACCCGCGGTACTCGACAGGAGGAGTACCTCAGCAGTCTTAGGTTAGTGAGCAGTACCTCGGAGTCGTGATAGGATCTCTGTACTCATCACAGACGGAGCTCTTCAGCAGTTACGGTTTCGATAATGAAAATCCCGGTTTGAGCTGAGTCAATGACCTTTGTGTTTTCCTCATGATTGAGATGGGTTACTAGATTAATTACGTATATGTATGGGCATATACCTAAGTAGTGGTTATCCGTCAACTTCATATCTGTGTGATACCTTGTGGTTGAGATGGGTTACTTGGTAACTTAGGTATAAGTATAGGCTTACACCTAATTAAGGGTTATCTGTTGATAACTTTCTTTGTGATTATCCTTGTTGGATTTAGTGAGACCTTGAGGGTCTTGGGGTCCCTACAGAGTATCGTATAATCACCCCTGCATGGGCTTTGCCCGCACCTCGTTGTGTTGGTTGCTGACGATGGACATCACTGATCATGGTTGAGGCTTGTAGAGCTAGACGGTACCTGGAGGTGGATCTCATGATGAGACGGTACCCGGAGGTGGATCTCATGATGAGTCGGTACCCGAAGGTGGATCTCATGACGAGTCAGTACCCGGAGGAGACAGACGAACGTAGGGTGCTGAGGAGGACATTTGTACCTACCCTTTAGGTAGGAACCCAGAGGATGATCCAAGAGCTGCTTCTCACCTTTCAGCTGTTGTCTTTTGAGTTGTACTTTACTTTCAGTTGTAGTTGTACCTTTCTTATGGGCTTGTATTTCCGGCCCCATGTACTTTTCAGCACGTTTTCTTTACTACTTACTTAGTGTAGCTTATGCTTGTACTCTGTTTGTGTGTGTTTTAGTTTCATAAAGGCAATGCCTTCCCTTTTTTGGTTGGGATTTATGCCTTTGGTGCTAGTGACCAGCCCCTGGCCTATGGAAGGCAGGCTTGGGGTAGTCACGGCATGGGCCCCAAGGACGGGTCGTGACAAATTGGTATCAGAGGAGTCAATTCTACCGCAGAACTTATAACTCTGATGTTTCTTTACTATGAAGCAATAGTGTTAAGGGTATCAATTGTGGTTTTTAGTTCAGGGAGTCTAGTGTTGGTGCAGGCGGACGACGTATCCATACACCAACACCCTGACTTTTGATTTTCGACTCAGTACACGAAAACCCTAATTGCGTGTTTGTTTTCAAAGTTTTTCGCTTAAAACATCTCAAACCAAGTCAGCTCACCAGGTATAATCGTTTGACCATGTCACATCTATTTATTTCAGGATGTCTTTACATGGATGATTAGATAGATCCCCGAGAGATGTACGTACTGACAGTCTTCTGAGCGAGGAGGCCTTGGTACAGGGCCCTCTTCCAGTTGAGGCACCAGTGGAGGCACCAGCGGTACTACCACCCATTGAGCCACTGATGCCACCAGCCCTAGCATCAGAGAGTGCACGACATTTAAGCGCACTGCACGAGTTCCGATGCCAGAGGTAACCCAGGTTCAGGGGAGAGATGGACCCGCAGGTGGCTGAGGATTGGCTGGAGGCTATGGTGAGAGTTTTTAGGATAGTGGGTACTCCATCAGACTTCATGGTGATCTTTGCTGTCAGTCTCCTTCAGGCAGCAGCTAAGAGATGGTGGAGCCACTTGCTCCAGTTTTACAATGGGATGACCTTCACCTGGGTAGACTTCGAGACCTTCTTTAGGTTGGAGTTTATATCAGTGAATCTACACCCCGAGTGTGTTCAGGAGTCGCTGCCTTTGCCACAGGATTTTCGATCAGTAGTTGAGTCATCTGTAGGCAGTAGACAGATGATGCAGGGGACCAAGAGGACCAGACCTGCAGATGGGTGATCTCAGGTTTTAGGATCGGTAGTGTGGGGAACCTAGGGTGGAGTCAGAGCCAGGCGTGCCAGAAACAAACAGTGTTTCTCCTATAGCACGAAGGGTCACATGGCACGTGACTGTCCGACTCCCTGTACAGTTGATCTGCAGGAATTGGAGGAGCCACCGATGCAGAAGCAGCGGTGAGTGCTTGAGCGACTGATGAGTGGTGGACAAGGCAGTAGAGCTCCAGAAGTAGGTGGACAGGAGCAGAACTAGTGGATTTCTTTTGTCCCTTGAACTTCTAGTTCCATGTTGTTGTTGTTGTTTTTGTGTCTTTGTACTATGATCTGCAGTAATAAAAGACGCTTATCTTTGTGATGATTACTATCCTGTCCATTTGTTTGGTTGATACTGAGAGGTCCCGGTTAGAAACGGTTGACTTGACCCTAACTTTTTAGATTTCTACTGGAGGAGACCCAGTGACCTCACACTGATGCCGACAGTGTGACTCGACCCTTAGAGGTGAGAGTGACAGTTGGATCTCTTGGTAGTAACGTCGAGGCCTTACGATGTCATCCATTGCATGAATGCATCATTCATGTCAGGATTTACTATATTAGGAAATGGGCGTGGTTCATCCAGGGGATGAGACTGAGTTTCTCTTTTAGGGAAAGGAGAAATCTTAGCAGCTCTTACAGATCGTAGGCAAAGAAGGTGGAGATCATCCAAGGGTGGATGAAGACTGCACAGTGCAGTAAGAAACAGGAAACTGGCAATAGTCTCAGAGACTCAGGCATGTAAAATGTTTCAAGAAGAGGAATCATTAAGGAGAGATGAGTCTGCGAAGTAGCAGACATTGAGGCAGATCTAGGAGAGCATCATGAGGTGGTGTACATTTAAACATGTTACATCCACCCGCATTAGCTATCCCCACCAGGTTCAGGGAGCTGGAGGGAAGGGAAAAAGAGTAGCTACTTTAGGTCAAGGAGTGTGACCCAATGGCTCTAATAATGATTTGAGGGACAGTCTGTGTCCATTACTAGCCGCTGTAGTAATAGAGGTTGATATTAATCATTCCTTCCTTCCGCGATTCTTGTCCCAGACCTAGAGTTTTCGGTAAGCCGTAGACTTAACCCTCACGTCTGTAGATACCTTGGGAGGATACTCGATAATCACACTTACTCCGACAGTGTGATCTGACCCTCGAGGCGAGAGTTACGGTCGGAATCTCTTGGTGACAGCGTCGAGGCCTTACGATGTTGGTCTGAGTATGGATTGGATCCATAGTTCATACATAGATTGACTGTATTAGGCAAAAATGTTGTGGTTAATCTACAACGTTGGGATGCGTTTTCCTTGGTCGTAGAAAAGGAAACCCCAGGAGGCACTGGATTAACTCATGCACAATAGGGTGCGGTCAATCACTCTTGAGTCAGTCAACCTTACCCTTGTGACAGCTGAAGTTTTGATTTTAGGTTCTAATCAGGAAATGGAGGCCTCTAGAGTTCGAGGATGACGACCACGTCCCTATACGGGTCTCACCTCGATGAGGTTTATGAAGATGTGGCCAAGGCGGCATGTTATCTCCGAGGTTCAATGGACCTTTATAGGTCCTCAGTAAGGTAGGCGAGGTAGTTTACCGCTTAACCTTTCCACCTCGGTTACACTGGGTGCATGATATCATCCATGTACCTCAGTAGAGGAGATACATGCATGATCCTTCACACATCATCGACCCCAGGGAGTTGGACGTCGATGACAGGGCGACATGCACGGAGGTTCCAGTGGAGATTGATGATCGACAGGAGCAGGTCCGACGTGGACGGTCGATTCCTCGGGTGCGCCTTCACTGGTAGCTCGAGAACCTCCAGGAGGGAACATGGGAGCAAAGGGCTCAGATACGTGCTCAGTATCGCTTTGTTTTCCTTAGTGTGTGTTATAGCGTTATGGGGGCGTAAATACCTGAGGTGGGAGTAATGTAAAGACCCGGAAATTTCAAGGAATATTTTTTTAATTTCTTTGGAATTTTACGAGTCTGTGGCTTCTGACGACACCTGATTCTGAGGCCCGGTGTGCCCGGAATCAATTTTTGAAGATTAGCTCAGGTACGTTTAGTGAACGAATGAGCGGGTTTTTCTATCTTTTTAACCAGTGCTCGGAATTGAAATCTGAGGGCACTAATGAACTCGCAACGTTGATAATTGCTTAGGGTGACCTTTGTCGTAGTTGCGTTTTGTTCAGGTTGAGGTTTAATAAATGGGGATTTAGAATAAAATAGATACAATTTGTTCTGTACAAATTTTATTTAAGGAATGTGGTTTTTAATCCTACAAAGGGGGAGTTAGAGGTGGAGCCCACACCCACCTAACCTCCAATGGGAGGGTTAGTGTGGTGGGACCCACACAAACCCTTAACTCCTCACCTCCCCATAACTCCCCCTTAGCCTCTTAAATCCTCCCTTGTTAAATTTCTTGGAAATATCCCTTCTTAAAGAGGAGCCTCTCCACCTCCCAAACTTAATGAGCCAACTAAGGGGATTTATAACCTGATTAGTTATCCTTGTCACACCTTTTTACTTTTTGAATTGCTTGGAGATCTTTTAAAGGAAGGAGACTTAATAAAATATTTGTTTTGGGAGAATTTGAGGGGAGCTTCCTTCATCAATGAAGAACGACTGCCTCCTAAACGAAGAACGACTGCCTCCTCGACGAAGAACGGTCGACGTGATTCTTTTTCTTTTCTCTGAAATAAGAGGGAGGACACCACATATTCAGATATACTTTAGCATCACCAACAAATCTTTTCCCTGCGACGCTGACAACCGTGACGCCGACTTTTTCCACCGTTGTTGAGGTAGGGGATTAATTTGTGAATTTTAATAAACCCATGTTTATTTCCTTCGAAAACAAAGAACGCAGATCAACACAATATTAAGTTGATCCGTGAAAGAATATGTTGCGGGTTGGGAATATTTGATTGAGGGGAAAGACATAGGGATTTGTTTTACGTTCAAGATTAATTTACGTTCCTCGTTGTTGTTTATTATGCCACCTGTTATCAAGATAACGGGAGGAGGTCGGACCGCACGAACACGACTGAACCTCCTCCACTTTTTGTTGATTTTTCCTTATATTTTGGAACGAGGCGGCGCGGTGCAACTACACCGCACGGGAACGAGGAATAACACGCGGCAAAGGAGTGCGGCGCCATCGCGCCGCGCCGTTGAGGCTGAAATAAGTCGCGGCAGGAGTCAGGCCTCGGCGAAGGGGCACGGCGCCGGAGAACCATAGAGGGTCACGGTCGCGGTGGGCCCGGCGGTGGGGCAAGGCATCGACGTGCCACGCCGGTCGAAGGAAGTCTGCGGCCTAGGGCTGCGGCGGTTAGCAATAGGGGGCAGCCGGAAGCCGGAGCATCAAGATTCACGACCCTTTGGTTGTTGCTGTTCGGGAGGTAGCGGCCGGCTAGGCCGGCCGCTAGAGCCAGCTGGGGGTGGGACCCTTCGGTTCCCATGGGTGCACTAAAGGTCGACCATAAATGGCCGGCCGTTACACCATAAAAGGGGGCACCCCCCCCCCCCCCCCCCGCATCCCGCTCGGCCAAAGCAGCTGAGCCGCTCAACAAGCGGGCTGCCCGCACCGGGCCGGGCCGCGCCTGCTAGGTCGGGTCATGCCAGCAGGGTCGGGCCGCTCCCTATTAGGTCGAACATGGACCCGGGTCGGGTCAACAGGTTCGGGCCGACCCAGGTGGTTCTGGGCCGGGTCGGTCCGGGCCCAAATCCCCCCTAAAACTGGACAGGTTCGTTCAAACTATCGTAACTTGGGCTACAGACCTCCGATCGATGCACCGTCAGTTGCGATGTGATCCTTGGATTGATACGGTCGTTTCAGTATATTATCCTCAAGGTTTAAAAGATATTTGTGTATAGCGGGGTTGGTTTGAACACGAAGCCAACCGGGCCCTCAGAGTTAAAACGCTTATATCTTGAGCTCCGGACGTCTGATTGATGTGTCGTCAACTTTGTTGGATTCCCCTTGATGAGACAAAACTTTTGGAATACTTCACCTGAGGTCTAGGTGTAGTTGGAGTAAGGCTGGATTGGATTGTACTCGAAATCCAACCGGACCCCTGGAACGGAAAAGCCGATAACTTTCAGACCGGGCGTCCGTTTGACGAACCGTCAGCGGCGTTGGTGATCACGTTGAGAATCGGTCCTTATGAGTATACATTATGTGAGTTCAGGGTATAGTTGAGATATGGTCCGGTTGGTTCATACACGAAACCAACCGGGCCCCTGGGACGAAAAGGCTAATAACTCACAGGTCGGGCGTCCGATGGACGCGCCGTCTGTTGCTTTGAAACCCCTATGACGAGGCGGTCCTTTGAGATACTTCTTCTTTGGAATTTTTTATACTTAGATTATCGAATAGTAGCTTGTGGAGCGGACCCTCTTAGAGACGAGCGTACGGAGTACGGAGACCATGTAGCTGGCTGAGACCTGAATACTGCTTGTCCGATTCGAGTCGGAGAGACCTGTATAGCCCAGTGGGGAGTACTAATGTGTTTGGGTGGAAGACCCACGGCAGGGAGCACTACTGTGTTTGGGTGGTAGACTCGCGGTACTCAACCGGAGGAGTACCTATGCAGGCTATTAGGGGGGTGCATTACTATGTTTGGGTGGCAGACTCCGGCGGGGGGCACCACTGTGTTTGGGTGGCTGACCCGCGGTACTCGACAGCAGGAGTACCTCCGTAGTCTTAGGTTAGTGAGAAGTACCTCGGAGCAGTGACAGGATAACTGTACTCATCAGAGACGGAGCTCTTCAGTAGTTACGGTTTCGATAATGAAAATCCTGGTTTGAGCTGAGTCAATGACCTTTTTGTTTTCCTCATGATTGAGATGGGTTACTAGATAACTTACGTATATGTATGGGAATATACCCAAGTAGTGGTTATCCGTCGACTTCATATCTTTGTGATACCTCGTGGCTAAAATGGGTTACTTGGTAACTTAGGTATAAGTATAGGCTTATACCTAATTAAGGGTTATCTGTTGAGAACTTTATTTTTGATTATCCTTGTTTGATTTAGTGAGACCTTAAGGGTCTCGGGGTCCCTACTGAGTATCGTATACTCACCCCTGTATGGGATTTGCCCGCACCTCGTTGTGTTGGTTGCTGACGACGGACATCACTGATTGTGGTTGAGGCTTGTAGAGCTGGACGGTACCCGGAGGTGGATCTCATGACGATACGGTACCCGTAGATGGATCTCACGACGAGTCAGTACCCAGAGGTGGATCTCATGACGAGTCGGTACCCGGAGGAGACAGACGGACATAGAGTGCTGAGGAGGACATATGTACCTACCCTTTAGGTAGGAACCCGGAGGACGATCCAGGAGCTGCTTGTCACCTTTCAGCTATTGTCCTTTGAGTTGTACTTTACTTTCATTTGTAGTTGTACCTTTCTTTTGGGCTTTTATTTCCGGCCCCTTGTACTTTTCAGCACGTTTTCTTTACATCTTACTTAGTGTAGCTTCTGCTTGTACTCTGTTTGTGTGTGTTTTCGTTTCATAAAAGCAATGCCTTCCCTTTTTTGGTTGGTATTTATGCCTTTGGTGCTAGTCGCCAGCCCCTGGACTATGGAAGGCGGCCTTGGGGTAGTCACAGCACGGGCCCTGAGGACTGGGAGTGACAATAGATATATTGAATCCAATTACTTTTACTTGAATACTTTTAACTTGTGTGTCGAAGTGAGTGGAGGAAATTTAGGTTGACATATCTCATGAGAAATGTATATTTTAATTGGTATCATAAATGGTCTTAGTCTAAAATTATTGGATATTATCTAATAAAGGTAAAGATTTGTCATTTCATTTGGTATCAAAACATTTTTTTAAAGGGATATATGGTTATCTAAATAAAACCCTCTTGTTTCCTATGGCTCAGTATACTTAGAGTGTGATAGTTTATCGCAATTTTCTGAGTATGAATTGATAGAACTTTCCCAAGTACCTTTTATTAATTGTCAATAAGGGGGATAGAAAGTGAAATTAATGAAAGGGATAGAAGTATTGGGGCACATATTGACATATCACTTTGAGATTATTGATAAAAAAATAAAAAGGGGGTATTTCTGAGCTGAATTTGTGTTTGTTGTATTTGTTTTCAAAATAATTTCAATATGATGGAAGTCAAAAAGAAGAACATAGAGGTTTTTAATAATTTCACAAGAATTTTATATCATTATATTAAGTAAATGGTGATTGGAGGATACATCTTGGATGTGCTATTTGAAGTTTATTATTATATTTTATATAAAAAGGGTATTCTTTGAATGGTTTTTTTAGAAATAGATTTTAATTCCAAAGGTCTAAAGAGTTATAATTCCATGGAGAATGACATTGATAATAAATTCATTTATATATCTCTATAATTATGTTTATGAAGGTTTTTCATCCATTTAGTTCATAAGAAAAAGTATATGGATTAATTTTGTGAAGGTCAATGAAGAGTTTGTCTCATAGTCACTCAAGTGACTAAATGAAAAAACATGGACTAATCACATGAAGGATTTCTTATCTATTGCATGGTAGGTCAACTAACTATGGACACGCATGGTATGTCAGGTGAATGTGGACTCTCTCGGTAGGTTGAGTGACTTGGTTTCACATAGTAGATCAATAAACCGCATGATCAACCATGTAGAAGATTAGGTAGTAGAAGATCTGATCTATCTCAAGGATCATTAAGAAGATAGTAACATGCAATTATCACTATGTTAAATGAATGAAATTGTTAAGAAGGAAATAAATAAGAGGTATCTAAATCTATTGATGGTTTTTACATAAATATTCAAAGAATCGTACATCATTATATTAGTCATTGTGATCCTTTCTAAATAATATTTAGGTGAAGTTTGAAAGAAGGAAAAGGGGAAAAATAATATGATGTTCAATATGTAGTTTAAAGAAGCACATAACCTTGTATGACAATATAAATACCTACTATGCATAAGGAAAAATCCATGTAAGGTATTTACTATATAGATGAATATTTTTATCAAAATATTTCTCTATGTATGTGAATGGGTTACATATATGATTTCTTTATGCAGGTGAATGATTTATGTAAGTGAATCTTTGTAAACCGAAATATGTGTCGTTGGAGTTCCATGTGTGGGAATTGTTCATGTATCCAAAAAATTTACGAATTATTAATATAGTGAGAAGAAAAAAAATTATAGAAGAGATCTTGAATTCAGTTTATGCTAGATGGTGATCTTGAGCTAATATTCCTTTATTAAATATCACAATGATATTTGAATTCAAGAAAGGATGTTGAAGAAAAATATGTGATGAGTAATTACTATAAAATCAAAGATGATCCTATGAAGAAGATCAAGTTGTTTTTGTATTTATACATGAGATTAAACATTTGAAGATGATCATAAGCCTCTAAACATATGACTTCACTAGGGATGAATGTAAGTCTCTGATTGTAAGGCTTTGATTATAAGACTCTGAGCATATAACTTTGATTATATGACTCTAATGCCGATTGTAATTCTTCATGATCACAAGACTTTCTAAGTGTATCACTTTACTAAGGTAGAAAAAGGGGGAATTCATGATCATCTTACCCCATAAGCATGTCACTTCAGCATAAGCCTTTAATACTTTGCAAAAATAGGAACTTCAGAGATTTTTCAAAGTAGGAGATCCATGGAGAAAGTGATTCATGATTCAATGCCTATGGATATTTCAAATAATGTAAAGCTATTCAATCTGTGGAGAATTCATGAACGTATGTATTCAAATATTTTTTAAAAATTAAAAGGGTTGAGTCTTAATTAATGAAAATTGTTCATTTTATGGAATGAATTAAGTGAATGGATATGTGATATTTCTATATATCATGGAATGAAAAGAGGAAAGAAGAACTATGTTTTTGGGGAATGTTTGAAAATTATCAAATACTAAAATAATAAATAAAGTCTTATTAATATGGATTTGGGAAATTGTGGTTACCGAAGATCTAGGAGGATTTTAATTACCGTAAAACTTGGTAATTCAAATCATGTGTTCACACGGTATTTTTAATATTGAAGAAAATGAAGAAGAGTAAGTTAACCAATACTGAATATTTTATTATCATATATATATAAACTGCAGGTTAATGAATAATATGGAAAGAATAAGAGCATGAAGTTAACCACTATGATTAAAGAGAGAATATTTTGGTTTTAATAAGAATAAGATCTATCGCAATTGAAATCCCCATACATACTGTGAGTTAGATACATATAGAACAGAACCAGTGCATATCATATGCACTGAAGCATAAGAATATAAGAAAAAGGGGAAGAAGATAGAAGAATAAGAGAGTGTTGTACATGTATTTTTCATAGAAAAAAGAAGAATAAGAAGAAGAGAGAACAAGGAGAAGAATGGTGTGTAGTTTTATTATATTGTAAGAATAAGAAGAAGAATTGTTTGATTTAGTTATGAAGTTCATAAGAAAAAGAAGTTTGTACAATTTTGTTTTCACAAAAACAAAATAAGAAAGGATCGGCACTCAGACTTACTATTTTGAGGAGTGTTTGTACCTTTTTAAATACAAAAGAATAAGTATTTCTTGCATGATATTGATCAAGTAATAAAGGAAGGATAAGACACAAGAAGCACACTAATAATTATAATATGGTACAGGAGGAACCTAGGTGAAAACAGTTAATGAAGCATTATCAAAGAGACTATAGTGAAATGTAGGTTTCAAGGATATACCTATCCTGTTTCAAACTCACTAATTGTTTATATTGGGTTGTGTGGTCAAGTATTGTTTCCAAATTCAACCAAGAACAAGAATATCATATTAAAGGGTGAACCTTGTAAATATCATTTCCACTTTGTATGTGTGATAAATAAAAAATGTGATGTAATATAGTGAGAGAATCAATATCTTAATCAGTCAAATAATTAAAATGGATAAAAGGATAAATTTATCTAAAATGGAACAAACACCGATTCAACCCCCCTCTCCTCTATGTTGAGTATATCCAAAAGTGGTCCTAATAGAGACAAACTAGGACACATTTATAAAACTAATACAATAAGAGATCGATGCTGGATATCAAAAAAAATTCCCATACACATGGAATATCCCACCATGGTCTAATCGAGGGGCCTAATCCCATAAGAATAACATAATCTATCTTAGGGGCACTAGTAAAATCGTGATACTAAACTAGTGTAGCATGTATACCTATATTTCCACCTAACTACCCATGTATTCTCATGATATAAAAATAGTGGTGTTAACATCAATTATCACATAAGAATATAATCAAAAATAGTATCACCCTCCCCTAAAAACACCCTTCATAGAAATAGACCCTTCACTTTCATTAAGACTAATAATGATAAAAATAAATATTCCCACTTCATAGAAATCATTATATTACTAATAGCATTTCAATTTTCAAAAACAAACTAAAGGAATTTTTTTAGGGCGACCTTTAAAACAATTTAAGAAAAGTACCAATGGGGCCTTCTAATACCATTTGAGAAATCATTTTATAAAATATCCTTTTGAAAAATAAAATAATCAATCATCATAAACTCATTATATAAAGTAACTCAACACACATTCTATAAAATCCATGCACACCATTAGAATTAAAAATTTTCCTTTAAATATTAGTTTGAAGACCCAAAACACATTTTATAATTTTTAAATCACTTAATAAGATCCATTCATGAATTGTATCAAACATTTTGTGTGTATGGAGATTAATGAATAAATTTAAAGAACCTATTTCGATAGATTAAAACAAAACCAAATGAAACTTGGTTTCCCTTGTGAAAAGATCTATAAAAACATATATTACTATCATTAGGAATTTAAAATGTGGATTCAAGGAGAAAGAAATGATTATTCCGTAATTAAATAATTATTTAATGTAGAAAACCAACCTCAATCTCATTTCTTCCACAAGTGGTTGTTAATATACAGTTGAAGACAAGAATATCCCTAAAATAGCCTATAAGAATCCTAAAACCATAGAACCCACAATTAAGATTGGGACAATAATAATACCTAGGTCACTAAGACCTATATATTGAAAAAATTATAATTAAGAAGAAAAAGAGAAAGAGAATAGGTATAGAGGGTATTACCTTGAGAAACCGAGCAAGAATATTGAAGAGATCACATGAATCAACCAAGGGGGGAGGTGGAACTAAAGGGAAGATTTGTTTGGATTTAGGGGGTTGAATGGGGTAGAAAAGGACCCCCATATGCGTTAAAACCCAGTAGGGGAAAATAAGTAAAAAACATTTTTTTTAATCTAAGAATACCACACTCATGGTGTGACACTGGTTTTCATGTCATAAATCCAACCTATGAGGATAGGAGTTCCCCTTACCTGAGTATTTCAAAACCTGAGGCCACCTTTCACACATTAAATAAATTCAACCTACATTCCAGCTTTCCTAAGACTCCCCAAACACCCCCCTCCCCCACAAATCATCAGAGAAATTCTTAAAAATTATAACAATCTAAAATCATTAATAAATAGGACAACAGTACCATGGGGAAGTGATAATAATCCCCATCATACCACTTTATTCCCCCAAAAAGTCCCAACCATACAAGTTGATTAAGTAATGAATGAAGATCAACCACCTCATGCATAACTTGGTTCTATAAATTGGGAAACACAAAGATGACAACCAATAAATTATTTATGGAGACAACGAACTCTAATCCTCCCCTATATAACCAAAAAACTATAACCATAAATCAGGCATTCTAATATCATCATAAGCATAAACTTTTTATATGTTCCCAAATCATCATATAATAGAAATTCAAGAGATGATCCAAAATATGTTACATAAAATATGAAGTGATGGTGGGACTAAAATATAATTTAGGTAAGGGTTGGTTTAAGGAAATTGAATATCTTACTACATAAATAAACAAGGAATACTCAATAAAAAAATATCAGTTATGGTGGTCTCTCTTCCATATTTAGAAACTGTATAACATGTGTGTAGGATAGAAATAATGATGTAGATGCTCAATATACAAGAGGGGGTGAATTGTATACTTTAAAAATTGCTTTGGAACTTTTAAATATGGTATAAAACTTTCTATTATTTAACAAATTTAAACAAGGTAAATTCACAAAACCTATTAGTTCTACAAACTTGCTAGATTCTGGAAATATGGTTCCAGAAATGAAACTTAAGAAAATACTACAAGTAAAAAGATTCTACGTTAAAGCATATATAATCTTACTAATCCGAGTAAACAAGTACGAAAAAGTATAAGATAGTTATAATTTCCTTATTAATCAAAATGCAGTGGAAAACAAACTTGAAACAATACAAGTAACAAGTATGAAATCTTTTAACTCAAAGAGTAGGGTATCCAAAAACCTTGGAAAAAGGTCTCTTGATTTATACTTTTAAGAAAGTTTGTCTTACCCACACTAGTAAAAGCCCTCTATAGGAATATCGGAGTCTGTCTTGCTATCCCCACAAGCCCTCAAACTTCAAGGTAGTTGACACCTCTGTCTTCCTTATCAAAGAAGTCCTCGAACTTTAAAATATTCAGCACCTCTATCTTCCTATCCTTGGAAGCCGTTAATTTTACACAGCAACAATCAGAGTCGCACGAAGAAAGCTGAACAAGATGTTCAGTACGCACAAATCAAGAGAGTCTATCTTTCTATAAATCACTTCAGCAGCATGTAATCTCTAGATTGATCAACTTATTTTGAGCTCATTCAAATGAGCTCCTATTTATAGGAACATTTCTAACAGTCGACTCCCTCCTCCAACGGTCATATTTTTCCTTAAATTTTGGAGGGACATGTACACATGTCACTCAAACAATGGTTAGTTAGAAACAGAATGCACGACATAGTTTTATAACAATAAAAAGGGTAAGAAAAATAAGGTTGATCAACCAAATTCATTTTTTTGAGTCTAAGGAAAAAAATAAAGTTCATATTCTATGTGGAAAACATTCAGAGTCTATATTACAAGGATATTCGGATTCTGTTTTCTAAGGAATTTGGGATCAGAATTATGTATACTTAGGATTTTGAATTCTGAGGAATTCAGAGTTTGAATTCTAAGGAATTCAGAAACTAAATTCTAAGGAATCCAGAACTTTAATTCTAATGAATTCAGAACATTATTTATGAGGAATTCAGAACCTAAATTCTCAAGAATTCAGAACTTGAATTTTGAGGAATTCGGAACCTGAAATATGTGTAATTTGGAACCTGAATTTTTTGGAATTCAAAACCTGAATTCTAATGAATTCAGAACCTTAATTATGAGGAATTCAAAGTCGAAATTTCATAGAATTTGGAGTCTGAATTTCAGAGAATTAGGATTATTAATTTCAAAGAATTTAGAGTATAAATTTCATAGAATTCAGAGTTTGAATTTTAGAGAATTCAGAGTCTATATTTCAGAGAATTCGGAAATTGAATTTAGAGGAATTCAGAGTCTAAATTCTGTTCCTGAAAATAGAATACTCTATATCTAATTATTTATAGAATTATGAGGTTTTAGATGTGAAACTGGATTTTTCACTTATGAATAAAAAGATTTAGATTTATAGAGACTAAAAAATGAACAATGAAAAATGGGTAAGGATAAATTTTCCTTAAAGAAGGAAAAATTTTGTTATTAATAAAAATCTGGGTAAGGAGAAAATTTCTTTATATATTTAATAACTTAGGAAAAATAAAATTTTCCTTCAGATAGAGTGTTTTTTATTTTCAAAACAAAGTGGAATAGAAAAGTCATAAGGAAACCTTATTGACTCAATAATCTCCCCCATTTTAGAAAACACAAACATCCTTACTAAAAATAATATAAGGACACTGAAATTTTTATGATCTTGAAAAAAAACTTATCTCCCTTTACTTATAGATCATAGTGAATACGAATAACTCCCCATTAGGCTTTGGAAACCCTAAGGATTTTATTCTTGATTTCCTAAAAGTGATTTTAAATTTTCTTGCATATAAAAATATTCATAATAAATACTCCCCCATAGATTAACTTCCCCTTAGAAAAATTTCTTCTTTACTTAATATTATTTTTTATCATTCCTTTCTCCCCCTTTGTGATTTTCAAAAAGGAATGAAGGGAATGGAAAAGAAAATATGGTACCTGAAATATTAGTACTAAACAACCAAATATATGAAGTGCAACAAGAATTTCATTAAGATTTAAAGAATTTGTACAATGGGAAAATACAACAAAAGATCAGATTTGGAATGAAATTATCCCTCCTATTATTTTGGCATCAGATTATTCACAATAGTCTTGAGCTTATTGAGTTCCTTGTGATCATCTTCCATGCTCTTTGAGTAGCTGAACTTGATCTTCACTTTTCTTTTCTAAGGCTTTAATTTTTTTCTTCCTGTGCCTTAAGCATATAAGTCTGAGTATTCAAGGATTATTATTTTTTAGCAAGTTTTTCCTCAAGATCGATTTTAATATCCCTTTCCCTCTTCCAACTCAGAGTAACTGAATACAATTTCCCATTCAGATCTTTCACATCTTGCCTCTGAGTAGTTTCTTCAAGAGATATATTTTCTTTAAAAGACTTAGTGAGATTTTTGAACTTAGCATCCTCGATTTCAAAATCATCCTTGACATTATCTTGAAACTCATCGATAATTCTCATCTCTTTAATAGTTTTCCTTGACCAATGAGTCATCTTCTTGTAAGATTATTTATGGGCTTCAAAATTAATGAAATTTTTTTTGAAATCGGCCTCAATTTTGACACACTTATCCATCACCATGGATACTGAATCTATTTTCTGATTTAAGGATTGATGAAGCATTTGACATCTTGAATCTATGGTTGGAAATATCATAATAGTAACAACCAACTTCTTCAAAGACTTAACAACAAAGTCATGGCCAAGAGAAGATGATTTTGAATTTGAATGCTTTGATGATGAGGATTCTTTCTCAAGCACATCAGTTTTCCTATTTGATGAAGCACCACCATCTTTCTTACAAACAAAGACTTGGTAGGAGTATTTTCCATCACTTGATTACCCTTATCTTTTTTTGAAATGATCTGATCATCTTTTGGTGATTCATGCTCGCTGTCTGATAGCTCAATAATTTTATCTTAATCAAAATATTCCTTCTTAGCTTCTGCTTGAGGTTCTCCTTGATGAATAATATCATGATTAATAATTTCTTCCTCAAATTTCTTATTGACTTCTTGTTGATCCTTGTCATCCTTTCTAGGGGTAGAAATCTTAGAATATTTGACTTCAGAAGTTCGGATAGAAAAATTCTTAGGACTTTCCTTCTCATGATAATCTTCCACTTGTCGTACCATGTCATCAGTGTCACAACTTCCTTCTTCTTTTTATTCGTCCACTTCTTGTTCTACTTCTTACTCAAATTCCTATTAAACTTCTATTTCTACTTCTTCTTCTTCTTCTTCTTAATGTGGTTCCAGAATCACCAACTTCTTTCCTAGAGTCTCTAGAAGTAATTCTTTGAAAAATGATTCTGGTACCAGAATATTCTCGAAGTATTTTTCCGCAGCCTTAAAAAGATATTGAATGATTTCAACCTTAGAAAATTTCTTTTTTTGCTTCTTCTCTTTCTCTTGTTTCTCTAGATCTTCAGAAGCTTTCATCTTCAGGGTTTCTTCCTCATAAGGATCCAACCCAAACTTAGGCTCCCCTTCTTTTTAGTTTTTCATTTCTTCTCTCCACTTAGCCACTACTTCATCAGGATAGGATTTTTTCTTCTTCGACTTTGGAGGTACAAAATGGATTTCCTTGGAAATAGAAACTTTTGTTATCTCTTGAATTTCCTTCACTTTCCTCTTCCATCCACAATTCTTGTAGGTTTTATATACAATATATTTCTTTGATAAAGCTTCAACTTCTTCATTTGATAAATCATAAAACTCTCCAGATTCACCAAAAAATCCAATTTTCATTCTCCTTAGAGTGTCATTTCTTATAAACATTACCCTGAAATTTCTTGACTTTGATTTGTAGGAAATTTTCATTGATTCTAAACAAGAAAAAATGATCTTTGATAGGATTTCCAGATACATGATAATTTGGGACTTCAGATTCCCATTATTGATATTCTCAATCATAACCAAAATATACTTAATGAGATTCAGCTTCTGGAGGTTTACTAAGAAATCCAAAACATATATATCACTTTTCTTCAGAGTATCTTTATCTCCTTTCCTCAGAATGATAAAGCCTTGAACCCAAATTTCTAGAATCTGAAAATTCGTAGAAATATGAAGAATCTTCAAAGGCTTAACTCAAACCAAACCAAGGCACTCTATGGCCATTTCCTTATCAAAAATTCCTATATCATTAGGTAACTTATGGGAATAAAATTCAGCTTCTCCCTTATAAGGTATTCCAATCAAACTGGTTGCCTTAGAATAATAAAGAGAATAAGTCTTACCATAACTCATGAAAGAAAATTTTTCTTTTCCTCCTTGATTGAAAAAAGATACAGATTCATAAAACTCCACTAGAAACTCTAGAATCACCAAATCCTATACCTTGGGTTTTGATATAGATATACTCTCCCAACCATTTAACTTGATGTACTTTGAGATAATTGAATCATACTTACTAAAGAAGTCTGGGTCTACCGACCTTTCACAATAAATCTTCCATTCAGATATTTCCTTTATGGTTGACATTTCTTTATAAGGAGAGGCTTCTTTAAACATTCAAAACTAAGGAATACCTGAGAAATTCAGAACGATCTTAAGTATGAAGGGTAGAGCTTCGGCACACAAGATCTTGGGGTTCGATGTGGGAAGACCATTGGGGGTCCTTTATATAGGTAATTGAAGCGACGGTTCAGCTTCCCTGATTCATCCAACGGTTGAAAGCTTCTTGAGAAGATCTGACAGTTGAGATGATAGTCAAAGAAGGATTTTGATAGATTCTGATATTTTTAGGTTTTTAAGAAAAACATTTGGATTTAAGGAAAAGGTAATCTGAAAATTTTAAAACAAAAAGAAAATATCAACAAGTAAAACAAGATTACGACAATTTAGAAAAGAAAACATAACTTTCATAATGCTAGGAAGATTATTCGTAATGAGGAAAAATTATTTTTGAAAAACTTTAGATTCCAAAATTTTGATTATGAAAAATTTAAGACTACGAAAATTTTGACTATGAACATTTTAGATTATGAAAAAATTGAATTATGAAAAAAAAAATTGACTACAAAAATTTTGATTATGAAATTTTTATACTATGAACAGTTTTAACTAAAAAAAATTGACTAATAAAGAAATGTACTCCCCCTATGAAAAGGAGTTTCTTATAGTAAGGAGATAGGTTTCAAAAAAAAGTTAATATGGAAGATTACCTTACGGTTATCATTCCAAACTTCTGTTTAATGTATTCAAATCTACCGGATGGTAAATGTTTTGTAAAAATATCAGCAAGTTGATCTTGCATTCTGATAAATTGAAGAATGATACCTCCTTTTTGTGTGTGATCCTGAAGAAAGTGATGCCTAATATCTATGTGTTTTGCACGAGAGTGATGTGTAGGGTTTTTACTTAAGGAAATGGTACTAGTATTATCACACAATATTTTTGTTTTGGTAAAACTCATGTCATAGTCTGTGAGTGTGTGTTGTATCCACAACACTTGAGCACAAAAACTTCCAACTGCAACATATTCAGCTTCAGCAGTGAAATGTGCTACTGAGTGTTGCTTTTTTCATGACCATGAAACTAATGATTCTCCTAATAAATTACAAGTTCCAGATGTACTTTTCATATCCATTCTACATCCACAAATGTCAGCATCCGAAAAACTTTTTCAAACAAAATCATTTCCAGAAGTATAAAAGAGTCATAGTTCCATGGTTCCCTCTAAGTAGTAAAAAATCCTTTTCACTTCCTTTAAATAATATTCCTTAGTATTGGATTGATATATTTCATAGAAGCATACCAAAATTATTAATTCTATATGAATAGATATCAAGTAAAGTAGACTGCCAATCATAACTCTAAAATATGTTTGATCTACTAGTTTCCCAGCTTCATAAAGATCAAGTGAATTTTAGGTACCAATGGGAGTACTTATACTCTTAGTGTCTTCATATCCATACTTTTTTAGAATATCTTTAATATACATATTTTGGGATATATAGATTACTTCTAGTTTTTGAGAAAATTGAAAACCAAGTAAAAATATTAACTCACCCATCATACACATTTCGAACTCATATTTCATTAGATCCACAAAGGAATCAGTTAAATATTGCTGAGTTGAACCAAATATAATTTCATCAACATAAATTTAAACAATCAAAACATTTTTCTTAACTTTATTTATAAAAAGGGTTGGATCATTATTTCCCTTATCATAATTGTTTTGAAGGAAAAATCATGTAAGTCTATCTTACTAGGCTCTTGGGGCTTGTTTAAGTCCATATAAATCTTGTTAAGTTTAAAAACATTTTTAAGATTTTTTGTATCTTCAAAATTAGGAGGTTGTTCAAAAAAAACTTCCTCTTAAACATAACCATTAAGGAAAGAACATTTAACATCCATTTGAAAAAGTTTGAAATTAAAGAATGTTGTAAAGTCAAGTAAAGTATGAATAGATTCAATTCTAGCTACTGGAGCATAGTTTTCTTCATAGTCTATTCTTTCTTGTTGATTATATCCTTTAACAACCAATCTAGATTTTTTTCTTACTGTGATTCCATTTTCATCACACTTATTTTTAAAGATCCATTTTACTCCAATAACAAAAGTTTACTTAGGTATTTCAACAAAGGTCCAGACTTTATTCCTTTCGAATTAATTTAGCTTATATTGTATTGATTTTATCCAATCATCAACACCTAAATCTTCATCAGTTCTTTTTTGATCTAATTGGGAAAGGAATGCTAGATATTATACATCATTTATTACATAACTTCTAGTCCTTACAGGTTGATTTACATCACCAATGATACTATCACTGGGATGATTCTTTTGAAAAGACTAATTTGGGTTTTGTAAAACATGTTCATCAACATAGGGTAGGAAGTCTTCTGGGGTAAATGCTTCATAAATATTTTCTTGGACATTTTCCTTATTATAATGATCTTTTATCAAGGGTTGATAATCAATTATTGAAAACACATATGAGGATGTAATTTGAGGTTGTTTAAAAACAAAATATTAGTTTCATCAAATTTAACATGTACTGTTTCTTCAAAAGTAAAAGTTTTTTTATTGAAAACTTTATAAGTCATATAAGTTGTAGAGTAGCCTAAGAAAATTCCTTCATCAAATTTTGGTGCAAATTTGTGTAGACTATCTTTAGTATTCATAATCAATACCTTGTAACCAAAAACCTTTAAGTAGTAAAGTCTAGGTTTTCTACCATTCCATAACTTATAAGGAGTTTTATTAAGAAAATGTCTAATCAAAACACGATTTATAGTATAGAAAGCAGTACTTACAGCTTCAATCCAAAAATGTTTGGCTACTGAATATTCACTCAACATGGTTCTCTTTATCTCTTGAATAATCATATTTCTTTTTTTAATAACACCATTTTGTTGAGGTGTTCTTGATGCTTATAAATTATGATTAATTCCTTTTCTACTATAAAAATTTTCAAAATAGAAATTTTGAAATTATCCTCCATGATCACTATGGATAGTTATCAATGGAAGTTTTTTCTCATTTTTAACTTGGGCACTAAAAATTTTGAAATAAGAAAAATCTTCAGATTTCTTTGCTAGAAAATAGACCCATGTAAATATAGTGTAATCATCAACTAAGACAAATACATAATATTTTCCTCCAATGCTTCCAGTTTCTGTTGGACCAAAAATATCCAAATGCACTAACTATAATGCATCAGTATTTGAGACTTCACTGATTGATTTAAAACTTGATTTGTGTTGCTTTCCATATTGACAAGGATCACAAACTTTTGAAGAATCAAATATAAGATCTAGTAGATCCTTAACTAGTCTTTTCTTAGAGAGTTTGCATAGGTTCTTAAGGTTACAGTGTCCTAACCTTCTATACTATAAATAAGAATGATCTTCCATTGCACTAAGACAAGGTAGATCTTGGATCCTAAGGTCTTCTACGTTTAGTGTGTAAACATTCTCTTTCCTATGGGAAGAAAGAATAAATTCTTCCATGGAATTGTGTATTAAACACTTTTCATTCCTAAAATTAACAAGGTAACCTTCATCACATAATTAAATTATGATATTAAGGTTTTTCTTAAGACCCTTAAAAAATAAAACATTTGAAATCAATGTTTTCCCAAGAAGAACAATGTTACTTATACCAATAATTTCTCCCTGAGCATTATATATGATAGTTACTTTTCCTCCTTTTGTATTGATAATACTTTCAAAGAAGTTTTTGTTACCGTTCATATGCCAGGAACATCCACTATCCATGTACCATGTATTGTTGTTGGTACTTTCTTTAATTTCCTGAAAATAAGAGTCTTAGACTTTTGGAACCAAAAATTTCTTGGATCTAAAAACTTCAGAAAGCAAAATTTTAGGAATCAACATTTTCTTTGAAAAATAATCTTTATGAAAACCTAAAGACTGAGTTTTGTTTAAGGAACAATTTTTTCCCCAATTCCCACCACACTGACACTTAGTGAAAAATGGAGCATTTTGAGGAACAAAATAATTATTACTAAAAATTGGTTTTGAATTAGTATAACCAAATCCTGAATTATTCCTTAGAGGTCAAATTTGGGAATACATATTATCAAATTTTTCCTTACCTAAGGTAAAGTTTGACAAACACTTCCTCAAAGAAAATATTTTAGAACTTAGCTTAATAACTAAGTTTTTATTATCAAAAACATTAGTTTTAGCACTATAGTAAGTCTCGAAAACATTTTTCTTAGAAATTAATTTTTCTAGATCCTTAGAAAGTTTACCCTTCTCAGAATTAACTTCCTAAAGGCTTTTTGAAATACTTTAAAAATAATAAATTTTCTTATCAAGATCTTTAGAAATATATTATATTTTCTTATTAATAATAGAAATCCTAGAATTTTCCTTATCAATCTTTTTCTTGAATTTAGATTTTTCATTCTCAAGGAGATTAGCAAACCTAGAAACATCTTCATAAGTATGTAAAGTATTATCTTCATCAGAAGAAGATTCTTTATCCAAAGATTCATAATATTTACTAGAACTATAATTAACATTCAAGGATACATTGGTGATGGATTCAGTATTGTGTACCTTAGACATTAGACAATGATTTTCAAAAGGTAGATTGGCTAATAGACCAAGATTCTTCTGTCCAGAAGGTTCGTACTCTTAGGATTCTTCAGAAGAGTCACCACCACTGGCACTTTAAGTGTCATTGGCTTTCAAAAATTTCTTAGATTTAGCCTTGTAGTACTTCTTTCTATTCCTCTTAGAATTCTTTTCCTTTCTATATTTTCTCTTAAGCATAGGACAATATGGACTTATATGCCCTGCTCTTTTGCATTCATAGAAAGTGACTTCTAAGTCTTTCTTGTCCTTTCTTTCTTTCTTCTTGTATCTAGATTGAATGTTCTTTAGTCCAATAATCTTGTTCATCCTTCAGGTAATATTGGATAACTAGTATTTTGAAGATTCACTTCCACTAGATTCGGATTGAATAACAATCCTCTTAGATTTGGATCTTGTAACTCTCTCAGGAGTCCTAGATTTCATATGATTTGAAGTAGTTGTAAAAGCAACACTTCCATTTCCATTATTCTTTTTATTTATATCTGCATCTCTTTTCATTCTTGTCTCATGTAGAAGAAGAGTTACAAAAATCTCATCAAGAGTAATCTGTGAGACTTTCCTATTCTCAACAATAGCTGTTCTCTTTGACTCCCACTCATTAGGCATGATATCTATAATATTTTCCACAAGTTCCGCATCATCTAAACCATTTTCACCCATAGACTATAAACTATTAGAAATGGTCATAAATCTATGTTGTACCTTGAAAAATAGTTCTCCATAAGGAAATAGAAATATATGATATTCTGCACTAAGCATAGCTCTTCTAGTTTTGATAACATTGGATGTTCCAAAATGAGTAACCTCCAATTTCTTCCAAATAAAATTTGAAGCTACACAAGAATAAATCTGACTATATGTAATCTTAGTCATGGAACACAATAAATTATTGCATACCTTGTAGTTTAGTTGATATTATAACTTTTCTTCATTAGTAAAATTTCTAACTTCCTTATCAGGAATCTTGTAATCTCCAGTAAGCATTACAAAGTTTCCCACTACAGTGTTAATGAAAAAAGTATTTATACAATCTCTTCAATATTCATAATCATTCCCATCAAATATAGGTGGTCTAGTAGGATTAAGATTATCAATCAAACCAACATTCATTCTTTCCATCTAAAAGAAAATATATTTCCACATAATCTTGTTAGTAATAAAAGTTTTAAACAAAGATGAAAATCCTAATAAAGGAAAAATAGAACAAAGGAAACATGAGAAAGAAAAATGATATGTAAATATAAGTATTTCAGAGACCTCCTCTGATACCAATTGCAAGATCAAAATAATGATGTAGATGATCAATATATAAGAGGGGGTGAATTGTATATTTTAAAAATTCTTTTGGAACTTTTAAAGATGGTATAAAACTTTCTATTGTTTAACAAAGTTAAACAAGGTAAATTCACAAGACCTCTTAGTTCTATAAACTTGATAGATTCCAGAAATATGGTTCTGAAAATGAAATTCAAGAAAGGTTTACAAGGAAAAAAGATTCTATCTTAAAGCATATAGAATCTTACTAATTATAGTAAACAAGTACAAGAAAGTATAAGATAGTTATACTTTCCTTATTAATCAAAATATAGTGGAAAACAAACATGAAACAATACAAGTAACAAGTATGAAATTTTTTAACCCAAATAGTAGGTTACCCAACAACCTTGGATAAAGGTCCCTTGATTTATACTTTCAAGAAAGTCTATCTTACCCACACCAGGGTAATCCCTAGATAGGAATATCAGAGTCTATCTTTTTATCCCCGCTAGCCCTAAAACTTCAAGGTAGTTGAAACCACTGTCTTTCTTATTAAGGAAGTACTCGAATTTAAAGGTAGTCAGTACCTCTGTCTTCATATCCCAAGAAGCCCTTGATTGTACATAGCAACAATCGGAGTCGCACAAATCAAGATGAACAAGATGTTAATTAAACACAAAGCAAGAGAGTCTCTCTTTTTATAAATCACTTTAGCAGCATGTAATATCTAGATTGATCAACGTATTTTTAGATTGTTCAAATGAGCTCCTATTTATAGGCACATTTCTAATGGTCGGCTCCCTCCTCCAACAGTCACATTTTCCTTGAATTTCGGAGGGACCAATACATGTTTCACTCAAACAATGGTTAGTTAGAAACATAATGCACGACATCATTTTATAACTATAACAAGGGTAAGTAAAATAAGGTTACTCAACAAAATTCATTTTTTAGAGTCTAAGGAAAAAAATAAATTTTGGAGTCTAAGTGAAAAACATTTAGAGTCTATATTACATGGATATTCAGATTCTGTTTTCCATGGAATTCAGAATCAAAATTCTGTAGACTTAAGAGTCTGAATTCTGAGGAATTCGGAGTCTGGATTCTAAGGAATTCGAAGGCTGAATTCTAAGGAATTCAGAACCTAAATTCTAAGGAATTTAGAACCTAAACTCTAGAGAATTCAGAACCTTAATTCTAAGGAATTCAAAACCTGAATTCTGAGGAATTTGGAACCTAAATTCTTAGGAATTCGGAACCTTAATTCTCAGAAATTCGGAACCCGAATTATGTGGAATTCAGAACCTGAATTCTCAGGAATTCAAAACCTAAATTTTGAGGAATTCAGAGTCTGAATTTCAGAGAATTCTGAGTCCGAATTTCACAGAATTTGAAGTCTAAATTTTAGAGAATTCAGAGTCTGAATTTTAGAGAATTTGGGGTCGGAATTTCAGAGAATTCAGAGTCTGTATTTCAGAGAATTTGGAATCTGAATTCGAAGGAATTCAAAGTCTGAATTATGATCTGGAAAATAGAATACTCTATATCTAATTATTTATATAATTCCAAGGTTTTAGATGTGAAACCTAATTTTTCACTTAGGAATAAAAAATTTTATATTTAGAGAGACTAAAATATGAATAATGAAAAATAGGTAAGGATAAAAAAAATTTGGAGAAGGAAAATTTTCCTTAATAAGAAAAATCTGGGTAAGGAGAAAATTTACTTATACATTAAAAAACTTAGGAAAAATAATAGTTTCCTTTAGATAGAGTGTTTGTGATTTTCAAAACATAGAGGAATGAAAAATTCATAAGGAAACCTTATTGACTCAATAATGATAACTCTCAAAGAATGATTAAATCCTCCCAAAATTCCAATAAAATCATCTAAAATCCACCAAAAATGAAACTATCTCCAATTCTTACCTCACACCTCACTGACCTGATAAAAAGATTATGAAACAGTGAACCACATTGGGTCTCCCCACCATTTAATATTACTGAGGTGTGGTGAATCAAAAAGACAGGACATCACCAAAATATCACTATGATACATGACCCAATCATCCAATTTAATGTGTATTAATAAAAATTCTAAATAGAATTTATCCAATAAATCCAAAAAACAACATAAACTTCTCTATAAAGTCATAAAATATTAAAAATACCAAAGGAAATCATGACCTGGGAAAAATTATAAAAATCACTAAACAAGGAGTTTCAATTCACTCACTGATATCCATTTAACCATGAATGAAAATTGGAGGAGGAATAAACCAGAAGCATAATCCATTAAAACAACATGGGCTTTAACCTTGGGTCAAAGAGAAAAGAAATGAAACCTAGGAACATATGCCAAGAAGACTAATCATAGTGACCTCAAATAAAATTAAACCAATTTCATCTAGTATGTATACTCAAAAGGTTCAATATCTATCTTAGATACATAAATCACACTCCCAAGGTTTGTCCCATGACCAAGAAGCCCAAAATGAACCCCTATAAAACATCACCAAACTCCCACTCAGGAATTCATCAAATGGAAACTTCGATCAATAGTGTATCCATAATCTCAAGGAACCACAATATCTTTATCCAAATATGAATACAAAATAAAACATTTCAAAATTCATAGCCAAATATCATGAAATGAAACAGGAAACAAAGAGGTAAGTCTAGAAAACAAGATCAACCTACTTCTAAACTTATAATTTGGGTAGAATCAAAAATTAGAAAGGCTAAACTCAAGTACATAGAGATATGATTATGGATAAATCCCTAAGGCACTAACTCTCTATGATCCCTGAAGACTATTTTGGGAATCATACTAAAAATAAAAAAAGGATTATAAGACTTCATCAAAAAAACCTGAAATCCAAATCACATTTTATCAAATACAAATCCCAAATCAAAACAAGAAATCAAGGAACAAATAAAGGGCACCAAATAAGATTTAAAATCATATTTTAAACCAAACACTTTAATTTAAAGTCATTAAACTCCATTATAAAATCATTTTAGAACTCTAAAATTCATTATTAAAACACTTTGATTTCTCAAAACATTATACCCATTCTAATTTTATATCAAAAATTATTTTTTAACTCAAAAAAACTAGTTTTAAAATCAATTTTAAGGTTTAAAAATCCTTTATCGATATCATCATTGAAATCCAAAACATCACCTTTACTTCAAAAAAAATTTAAATCCTCTGTATAAATTCTAAAACTTTTCATTTTTTTCAAAAACCATGTTTACATTTAAAAACACCACCAAATTCTTATCAAGACAAATCAAAAATTCATTAAAACTTAATTTTATTATCTTTAAAACCCACTTCCTCCATTAAAAATCAGATCTCCATTTATTTAGGAACACCCTTTACAAAAAGGGATCATGAATTTTCAAATACATAACCTTGAACTTTTAAGAACCAAGCATTTTTTCAAAATTTATTCAAAATCAAGTCAAATAACATCAGTTCCCATAAAAATTTCCATTAACACATCCCAAATAAAATTTACACATAAACCAAATGATATCAAAATAAATGAAATCCAAAAAAAACTTAATGGGGTAGTGATTGTGCATGACCTGGCACATGGTTTGGAGAATCATGTTCTACTCATACAGCTACTATAAAGTGTTATACAAAACCATTCCTACAGTTCCCACAAACTTTTCTAGTCCATGTCAACTCACTATGTGTCCCAAACTAAACTCCAATTTTCATACCCAAAAAACATAATCCTTAAAAAATACTTGAAATAAATGAATACATAATAATATCTAAAGCTCACACTAAACATCCCATGGTAGGTCAAGCTTCAAAATGTGTAAGAGATTTCTAAACTCTTTCTACACCTACCTCTCAAGTTCCGAAAATCTTATCTCTAATATAATTGATACACCCAAAAAAATAGTTCCCTGAAACCTAGGATCTCATAATAACCTAGTAACTAATGAAATTTTTTCATAAACCAACTCTAGGTCACCATTGTACTAGGAAACCGAACCGGACCATGAAATAACAGAGGGGAATTCTTAATCCCCACAAGCGGGAAGCAAGAACTAGAGAACCAAATGAAAAATAATGAGAATGATTTCACTCAATAATCATGATTAATAAACTGGTTTAATTATTCTTGAAAATTTAGCATGAATCGTCCATACATTGGACATCCATGCAGAATTAAAAAAATTGTTTTATAATCAAATGAGAGCCAAAAAATGCATAACAAATAAAATAACATCTAGATCAAACCATGTCACGACCCGTCCTCGGGGCCCGTGCCGTGACTACCTCAATCCCGTCTTCCATAGGCCAGGGGCTGGCAACTAGCACCAAGGCGTAAATCCTGGTAAAAAGGGAAGGCACTGCCTTTGTAAAGTAAACAAACACCACAGAGCAAGAAAGTAGAAGAAGCAAACACTAAGTAAAAACTGAGTACAATAGTAACTGTGGAAAAGTAAGTGGGCCAGAATACAAACCCAAACTGAAAGTAAAGTACAACTCAAAGGGAAAATAGCAACTGAAAAGTAAAGCCGCAACCTCGATCCATCCACTGGGACTCCCACCTGAAGGGTGAGTACAGATAGCCTCCACAGCTCCTCGGTTCCAACCGTCCACTCCGAGTACGTCCCGCCCAGTGGTCCACCTCCAGGTACAGTCCTTATCCACAAGTCTCAACCACGATCAGCTCTGTCCATCGTCTGCAACCAACACAACGTAGTGCGGGCATAGCCCGTGCAGGGGTGAGTATAAGCTACTCAGTAGGGACCCCGAGACCCCCGAAGGTCTCTCAGAATCCACAAAGGATAATCCACAAAGGAAAGATACAATCACGAATTAACATCCGACACTGTTTAGGTATATGCTTATACATATACCTAAGTCACCAATTCTCGTTCGGCTCCAACATCCGAGCCCAAGTACAACCCAGTCCACACAGGAAAGAAAAACGTAAATCCACACAGGATAACACAACACAATCCACAAAGGAAAGAAAAATAGGATTCAGCTCACACAGGTACTTCTTCGTATGACGATAGAGATGATCAGATACTTCCACTGATTCATCTAAGCCGCTAGACCCACAAAGGATTGATAGGTACTAACCCCCGCAATGACCCACACAGGATCGATCATGAATTTGAAACCATAGCTATTGGGAAACTCCTTCTCCATCAAGTACAGTGGGTATGCCGCTACAACCAAGCACTTCCCTCTAACCTTGGACTGCTGTAGTACTCCACCTATCGAGTACTGTGGGACTGCTGCTACAACCAAGCGCTTCCCACCATGGGTATGCTGCTACAACCAAGCGCTCCCCCTCATAGCCCCTAGTGGTAATCCTTCTGTTGAGTACCATGTTTTGTCGCTACAACCAAGCGCTCCTCCACTATGGGTCTTCCACTACAACCAAGCGCTCCCCCGTGCCGCTATAACCAAGCGCTCCTCCGTCATGGGTCTTCTGCTATAACCAAGCGCTCCACCGTGCCTCTACAACCAAGCGCACCTCCGTCGTGGGTCTGCCGCTACAACCAAGAGCTCCCCCTCATAGCCTCCAGAGGTAATTCTTCTGTTGAGTACCGCGGGTCTGCCGCTACAACCAAGCGCTCCTCCGCTGTGGGTCTGCCGCTACAACCAAGCGCTCCCCACTGGGCTATCCGTAACACGCTGATTTGTTCGATCAGCAGTCGTCAAGTCTCAACCGGCTCTAGGGTTTCTGCACACAGCATGCTCATTCCGGGAGGGTCCACTCCATGAGCTAAGAGGTCGATGCATCAACTGACATGTATTCCGGAGTTGATGTATCCCAATATTTACCATAGTGTTCACTGCCGAAAACACGGAGGATTCCCATACTATTTTCATCATCGTCGCAGTCGCAGCCAGCTCTAGGGTTCCCGCACACAGCAAGCTCGTTCGGGAGGGTCCACTCCACGAGCCAAGAGGCTGATACATCAACTGACACAAAGTCTGGAGTTGATGTATCCAAAAGTTCCGTATCGTCAACAGGAACTCAACGCAACAGACGGCGCGTTAATCGGACGCTCGGTCTGAGAGTTATTGACTTTTCTGTCCCAGTGGCCCGGTTGGTTTTTAAGTCAAAACCAACCCGACCGTACTTCACCTGCGTCCAAACCTCGGGCGGAGTAAGCTAAAAGATCCATCTCACTTAGAGGAATCCATCAAAGTCGACGGCACGTAAATTGGACATCCGGAGCTCAAGTTATGAGTGTTTCCGCTCCGAGGGAACGGTTGGTTTCGTGTACGAACCAACCCGGCCGAACCCAAAGTACTCTGAAACCTTGAGTGCGATATACCTAAACGACCGTCTCGATCCAAGGATTGCATCGCTGCTGACGGTGCATCGATCGGAGGCCCATAGCTCAAGATACGGGTAAAAGAACGAAAAGGTCCGAAAATAGGGGGCCTGGGCCCGGACCGACCCGGCCCAACCCCCCCGGGGTCGTCCCGAACCGGGTCAACGCGACCCGGGTCCGGGTCCGACCCGACCGGGGTGGCCCGGCCCGGCCTGGGCGCGACTCGGCCCGACCGGCGGGTCGGCTCGGCTGTTACGGTCGAGCCGCGGGCGGGGGGCGCACTGCCCCCGCGTGAAGAAGAGTTGTGGCCCCGCGTGGGCCGCTCCGTGACACCTGGACACGGCTTAAGTAGCGTCCCTCCTCCGCGGTCTCACATGGCCGCGAGACCGGCCAGCGCCGCTATGGCTTCAGCCGCGGCGGGTCTTCCCGGCTGCGCGCCGGGCGTCGTCGTGCCGGCGTGGTGCGCCAGCGGGGGCTTTCGCGGACCACCGGACGTGTTTCGGTGGTCCAATTTTCACGCGGTCTTCGCCAGTGCTCGTCCCGGGACTCGTTCTTCACTACAAAGCCTTCAAAATTAACTTTCGGCCCCGTTTTTCATCGCCCGCCAATCCGCGCATAACAAACAAAAAGGGCGGTGAGTTCGGACTTGTTCGTTGGTCCGCACCCACCGCGTTAGTTGTTTTTAAAGTCTCACAACAATCATATTTAACAACTGAGGATATAAATCACAATGATTTAAAAGGAACAACCCATACTTCATCATTGTCTTCAAACGAGAGTTCTTCACGGAATCGACCGTCGCGGAAGAAGAGGATCGTCACGTCGCGGAAGTGCGTCGCGTCATCGCGGTATACGGTGTCATGTCGAAGATCTCCGAGGGTTAAAGAAGACACACAGATTTAATTTCACGAATTAAATCCAAGTTAAGGATAAAATCCACTAAGTAATTTAAAAAGATCCGTAATCTCCTACCTCAACGGATGATCAAAGATTTGTCGCGGAAGAAGGAGCGTCGCAGAAGAACGTCGCAGGAGAAGAATCGTCGGCGTCGTGGTACACGGCGTCACGTCATCGATCTTCGAGCGTTCAGATTTATTCATCACCTTTTGTCAAAGGTTGGCGTTCTTCACATTCTTCATGTTCTTCGTGAAGGAGGATGAAGATACAGATTCTCCAAATCCTCTCAACAAACCGCACCCAAGAGAAAAGTGTGTTGGTCTTATTTTATTAATATGCCAACAGTTTGAAAACAAGCTAAGAAACGAACCATTAATTCGTTGAATTAATGGTAACATCTTAACAGTCCATTTAATAGGGGCGTTAAGATTTTTAGAAAATTCACCAGTTGACTTTCATTAAATATGAGTTTTCACGGGTGCGTTACTTAGAGGAAAAGAAACGGTGGGGCTCGTACGGGCCCCACCTCACAAATATCCTACCAAGAGGGTAGGATATTTTGGGTTCCACCTTATCTGCTTCAACTCAGCTTAAGCAGCTTTAAGTGTATTTAAGTGGCTTTAAGTGAAATAAAATAAAGTTGTCGCACCACTTTATTTTATTTTATTCACTTAACCCCAAAAATTAAAAACCACACCTGAGAAAACGCAACTCCGGAAGAGACGTTTATAATAAAATATTGGCGCTGTGATTCCATCGGTGCCCTCGGAATTCGATTCCGGGCACCAGTTCAAAAGTTAGAAAAACCCGCTCGTTCGTTCACTGAACATACCCGAGCCAAACTTCAGAAAATGATTCCGGGCACACCGGGCCACGGAATCATGTGCCGTCAGAAACTGCGTCCTTGTAAAATTCCAAAGAAAATTAAGAAAAAAAAAATCCTTGAATTTTACGGGTCTTTACATCACTCCCACCACAGGGCTTTACGTCCCCGTAAAGATACATCATAAACTAGGAAAACAAAAGCGGTACTGATCACGCATCTGATTCCTCCGCTCCCATGTGCTCATCTGGAGGTTCCCATGCTACCATCTGATGCGCACTAGAGGAATCGATCATCCATGCAGGACCTGCTCCTGTCGATCCTCGATCTCCACTGGGACCTCCGCAAAAGTCACCCCATCATCAACGTCTAGCTCCCCATGGTCAAAGATATGTGTCGGGTCGTGCACGTATCTCCTCAGCTGAGATACATGGAAGACGTTGTGCACCTGGTGCAACTGAGGTGGTAGAGCCAGGCGATAAGCCACCTCACCAATCCTGCTGAGGACCTGGAATGGTCCGATGAAGAGTGGATACGACTTTCTACCTCGGCCAAATCTCTGTAATCTATGTCGAGGTGAGACACGCCAGAAGACGTGGTCGCCATCCTCAAACTCTAGTGGCCTCCGCCTTCTGTCAGCACAATACTTTTGCCGGATCTACGCTATCCTCATCCTCTAATAGATGACTTGGACCTTTCTGGTCCTATAAGAGCTGCTGAGATTTCTTCTTTGCCATGAAGAGAAATTCGGTCTCATCCCCTGGATGAACCATGTTCTTCACCTAATACAGTCAATCCCGTCATGGATTATACAATCCCATACCAAGGATGACGTCGTAAGGCCTCGACACTACTACCAAGAGATCCAACCGTTACTCTCGCCTCCAAGGGTTGAGTCACACTGTCGGCATTAGTGTGTGGTCACTGGGTCTCTTCCAGTAGGTATCTCAAAGTGAGGGTCAAGTCAACGGTTTTTAAACCGGAACCTCTTAGTAACAACACAAAGAGAGGACAGGAAGGTAAACGCCAAAAGAAAGGTTTCTTTTATAACTGCAGCTCAAAGTACAAAGACACAAAACATCTACAAACAAACATCAAAAACGCTAGAAGCAGCATAAACAAAAGTCTCCAGGTCTGGAGGTAGTCCCGCTCCTGTCCATCTGCTCTCGGAGCTCCATGATCGTAGGCCTCAGCTGCCTGAAGCTGAGCTCTCCCATGTCCACCAGCTCCTTGCAGTCGGGGTGGACCTCCTGGTGGTGGTGGTGGCAACACCTCGAAGCGTCGTCCACCTCTAACTGCATGGCTAGCTCCCCTGCCACGGTCTCCTGCTCCATGCTATCTGCCTCGATCGAACCTCTGCCTCTTCCTGGGAGGTCCTTCGTTCATTTGCTGGTCATCTGTATGGCGGGTCGGACAGTCATGAGCCATGTGACCAACCCCACCGCAGGAGTAACACTGTCTGCTCATGGTAAGTCGTTGTCCACCCCGGGTGCATCGCACAAACGATCATGTGTCATGCGGTCGACCACCTGCAAGTCTAGTTCTCTTGTACCCCTGTGTCATCTATCTACTGCCCACTACAGAAGACTCTACTGCATGCTGGCTAGAGGTGGGTCCTGCTGCTAGAGACTGCTCTGCAAGGAAACTCTCTACTAAGAGGGCTCTCTCCAGTACCCCTATCTGTGTCGGAATGCGGGGAGATACAACTGAAGTTCTGATCTCTTGCCTGATCCCCTGCTCGAAGGTTCGGGCCCTGAAGAATGGGTCTCGTACCATGTCTGTGGAATAACGTGAGAGATCGGTAAACCTCACCGCGTACTGGGCTACTGTCATGCTACCCTGCCGCAGCTGTAGTAGCTCCTGGATGCGCACCGCTCGGAGGGCGGCTGGGATAAACTCTAAGCGAAAAAGGCTCTCAAAGTTCATCCAAAGGAGTGATTCCTCGTCGTTCACTTGGAGCATCAAGCTCCACCATCTGCCTGCTGCCGCATGCAGGAGGCTCGCTACAAGGACCACCATAAGGTCTGCTGGTGTCCTCACTAACCGGAAAACTCGTACAACCGCCTCCAGCCAGTCCTCGGCTGCCTGGGGGTCTGTCTCCCCGCGGAACCTGGGCGGTCGCTGGCACTGGAACTCATGCAGTGCACTAAGGCGACGTGCATCGTCAGCGGCTGGGGCTGGAAGCATCGGTGGCTCGACGGGTAGAGGTACCGCCGGTGCCTCTGCTATCAAAGGGCCCTGCACCGAGGCCTCTTCGCTCGGTGGGTTGTCGTCACGCTCAACTATCGGAACCCTAGATGGCTGCCGTCGTGGGGCCATCCTGAAAGGGAAATAGGTGTGCCACGGTCAGAACAGTATACCTGGTGAGCTGAAAAAAAGTAATCACAAAGAAAACTTGAAACACACACGCAATCAATGTTTTCATGCATTAATTCGGAAATCAGAAGTCAGGGTCCCGGTGTACGGATACGTCAGCCGCTGCACCAACACTGGGCTCCCTGTATAGATAACCACACTCAATACGCTTAACACTATTGCTTCACATAGAAGAAAGATCAGAGTCTGTGGTAGAACCGAACTTCCCTCTGATACCAATTTGTCAAGACCCGTCCTCGGGGCCCGTGCCATGACTACCCCAAGCCCGCCTTCCAAAGGCCAGGGGCTTCCGACTAGAACCAAGGCGTAAATCCAAGTAAAAAGAGAAGGCATTGCCTTTGTAAAGTAAAAAAACACCACAGAGCAAGCAAGTATAAGAAGCAAACACTAAGTAAAAACTGAGTACAACAGTAAGTGCGGAAAAGTAAGTGGGCCAGAATACAAACCCAAACTAAAAGTAAAGTACAACTCAAAAGGGAAAACAGCAACTGAAGAGTAAAGTCACAACCTCGATCCGTCCACTAGGACTCCCATCTGAAGGGTGAGTACAGATATCCTCCACATCTCCTTGGGTCCAACCGTCCACTCCGAGTACGTCTCGCCCAGTGGTCCACCTTCAGGTACCGTCCTGCTCCGCAAGCCTCAACCACGATCAGCGTTGTCCGTCATCTGAAACCAAAACAATGTAGTGTAGGCATAGTCCGTGCAGGGGTGAGTATAAGCTACTCAGTAGGGACCCCAAGACCCCCGAAGGTCTCCCATAATCCACAAAGGATAATCCAAAAAGGAAACATACAATCACGAAGTAACATCCGACACTTCCTAGGTATATGCCCATACATATACCTAAGTCACCAATTCTCGTTCGGCTCCAACATCTGAGCCCAAGTACAACCCAGTCCACACAGGAAAGAAAAACGTAAATCCATACAGGATAGCACAACACAATCCACAAAGGAAAGCAAAACAGGATTAAGCTCACACATGATTGATCATGAAGTTGAAACCATATCTATTGGGAAACTCCCTCTCCATCAAGTACAGTGGGTATGCCGCTACAACCAAGCGCTTCCCTCTAACCTTGGGTTGTTGTAGTACTCCACCTATCGAGTACTGTGGGTCTGCTGCTACAACCAAGCACTTCCCACCATGGGTCTGCCGCTACAACCAAGCACTCCCCCTCATAGCCCCTAGTGGTACTCCTTCTGTTGAGTACCATGGTTTGTCGCTAAAACCAAGCACTCCTCCGCCGTGGGTCTGCCGCTATAACCAAACGCTCCCCCGTGCCGCTACAACCAAGCGCTCCTCCCTCGTGGGTCTGCCGCTACAAACAAGCGCTCCCCTGTGCCGCTACAACCAAGCGCACCTCCGTCGTGGGTCTACCGCTACAACCAAGCGCTCCCCATCATAGCCTCCAGAGGTACTCCTTCTGTTGAGTACCGCGGGTCTTCCGTTACAACCAAGCACTCCTCCACCGTGGGTCTGCCGCTACAACCAAGCACTCCCCACTGGGCTATCCGTAACACACCGTGTCGTTCGATTAGCAGTCGTCAAGTCTCAACCGGCTCTAGGGTTTCCCTACATAGCCTGCTCGTTCCGGGAGGGTCCACTCCACGAGCTAAGAGGTCGATGCATCAACTGACATGTAGTCCGGAGTTGATGTATCCCAAGATGTACCGTAGTGGTCACTACCAAAAACACGGAGGATTCTCGTACTGTTTTCATCATCGTCGCAGTCGCAGCCAGCTCTAGGGTTCCCTCACACAGCAAGCTCGTTCAGGAGGGTATGCTCCACGAGCCGAGAGGCTGATACATCAACTGATACAAATTCCGGAGTTGATGTATCCAAAATTTATGTATCGTCAACAGGAACTCAACGCAACAGACGGTGCGTCAATCAGACGCCCGGTCTGAGAGTTATTGACTTTTCTGTCCCAGGGGCCAGGTTAGTTTTTAAGTCAAAACCAACCTGACCATACTCCACCTGCATACAAATATCGGGCGGAGTAAGACAAAAGATCTGTCTCACTTAGAGTAATCTATCAAAGTCGACGGCACGTAAATCGGACGTCTGGAGCTCAAGTTATGAGTGTTTCCGCTCCGACGACCCGGTTGGTTTCATGTACGAACCAACCCGGTTGAACCCAAAGTACTCCGAAACCTTGATTTTGATATACCGAAACGACCGTGTCGATCAAAGTATGGTATCGCCGCTGACGGCGCGTTGATCGGAGGCTCGTAGCTCAAGATACGGGAAAAAGACCGAAAAGGTCCGAAAACGAGGGGTCTGGGCCCGGACCGACCCCAACCGCCCCCCTGGGTCGGCCCGAACCGGGTCGACCCGACCCGGGTCCGGGTCCGACCCGGACGGAGGGGCCCAGCCCGGCCGGGGTGGCCCGACCCGGCCTGGGCGCGACCCGGCCCTTCCGGCGGGTCGGCTTGGCTATTACGGTCGAGCCGCTGGCGGGGGGCGCGCTGCCCCCGTGTGAAGAAGAGCTGCGACCCCGCGTGGGGCTGCTCTGTGACACTCGGACGCGGCTTAAGCCGCGTCCCTTCTCCGCGGTCCCGTGCGGCCGCGGGACCAGCCAGCACCGTCGCGGCTTCAGCCACGACGGGTCTTCCCGGCGGCGCGCCGGGCGCCGCCGCATCTTGGCGGCTGGCCGCTTCCGAGTGCAGCCTCCGGCCGTCGGTGCCGCCGTGCCGGCGTGGCGCGTTGGCGGGGGCTTCCGCGGACCACCGGACGCGCTCCGATGGTCCAATTTACGTGCGTTCTTCGCCATTTCTCGTCCCGATACTTTTTCTTCACTGCAAAGCCTTCAAAATTAACTTGCGGCCCCGTTTTTTGTTGCCCTCCAATCCGCGCATAACAAACAAAAAGGGCGGTGGGATCGGACTTGTTCGTTGGTCTGCACCCACTGCGTTAGTGGTTTTTAAAGTCTCACAACAATCATATTTAACAACCGGTGATATAAATCACAAAGATTTAAAAGGAACAACCCCTACTTCGTCGTTGTCGTCGAACGAGAGTTCTTCGCGGAATCGACCATCGCAGAAGAAGAGAATCGTCGCGTTGCGGAAGGGAGTCGCGTCGTCGCGGTATACGGTGTCACGTCGACGATCTCCAAGGGTTAAAGAAAACACACAGATTTAATTTCACGAATTAAATCCATGTTAAGGATAAAATCCACAAAGGAATTTAAAATGATCTGTAATCTCCTACCTCAACGGATGATCAACGATTTGTCGCAGAAGAGGGAACGTCGCAGAAGAACGTCGCGGGAGAAGAATCGTCGGCGTTGTGGTACACGGCGTCGCGTCTTCAATCTCTGAGGGTTTGGCGTTCTTCGTCGCCTTTCATCGAAGGATGACGTTCTTCACGTTCTTCGCGTTCTTCGTGAAGGAGGATGAAGATACAGATTCTCCAAATCTTCTCAACAAACTGCACCCAAAAGAAAAGTGTGTTGCTCTTATTTTATTAATATGCCAACAGTTTGAAAACAAGCTAAGAAAGAACCATTAATTCGGTGAATTAATGGTAACGTCTTAACAGTCCATTTAATAGGGGCGTTAAGAGTTTTATAAAACTCACCAGTTGACTTTCATTAAAGATGAGTTTTCGCGGGTGCGTTACTTAGAGGAAAAGAAACAGAGGGGCTTGTGCGGTCCCCACCTCACAAATATCCTACCAAGAGGGTAGGATATTTTGGGTTCCACCATATCCGCTTCAACTCAGCTTAAGCAGCTTTAAGTGGCTTTAAGTGAAATAAAATAAAGTTGCCGCACCACTTTATTTTATTTTCTTCACTTAACCCCAAAAATTAAAAACCACACCCGAGAAAACGCAACTCTGGAAGAGGCGTTTCTAAGCAAATACCGGCGCTGCGATTCCATCGGTGCCCTTGGAATTCGATTTCGAGCACCGGTTCAAAAGTTAGAAAAACCTGCTCGTTCGTTCACTGAACGTACCCGAGCCAAACTTCAGAAAATGATTCTGGGCACACCGGGCATTGGAATCATGTGCCGTCAGAAACTGCGTCCTTGTAAAATTCCAAAGAAAATTAATAAAAAAAATTTCCTTGAATTTTATGGGTCTTTACAAACCATAACATATAACTAAAATTTAATAAACAATGGTAGGGCCATCTTGTATGATACAATTCTAAATAATAAATAAACTAAAACTCAACCCAATCTCTATGTGACTCTACAATCCATCATCTAGCCTAAATACTACAACCCCTACATGAGTAACTAGATTCTAAAGATTAAACTAAAATAATAATCTGTATGATATTGAAATCCTAGTAGGAATTCCAAATAATTTTTACCCCATGCATAACCTTTAAAAAATAAAACCATTACAGAATATGCATAACTAAAGTAAAATAAAATAGTAGGAACTCCAAATAATTTTTACCTCATCCTATGCCTCTTTTATAAAAACAATCATTTAGAAATAATATTTCAAACCAATTTTAAAGAATATGCATGACTAAAGTAAAATAAAATAGTCTAATAAAACAAACTATAATAAGAAATAGAACAATCACAATCTTCATTGGAACCTAGGAGAACAAGGGACAAACTAAGACACTTCTATACAATCATTATGATAAGATACTGGTACTAAATATCAAAAAATACACCCTAACACTCGACACTACCCTACCTAGCTTAACTAAAGGGAACGATCCCATAATTAGAACATAGTCTATTTTAGGTCCAGTAGTTAGAGAGTGATACTAAAATAGTGATGCACGTGTAACTATATTTCCCACCTAACTAACCATGGATTCCCATGACATAAAAATTTAGGTGAGAACATCAATTAGCACATAATAATACAATAAAAAATAATCTCACTCCCACCTCTAAACAACCTTCATAGAAACATCCACTTCTATTCCATTAAAACTAATAATGATCAATCAAAATAGTCCCCCTTTGGATTTTTCATCAAATAAATAATAGAATTTCAATTTTTAAAAACACACTTGGGTTATTTTTTAAGGGAGACATTTAAACCCATTTATGCAAAGTGACAACCAGTCCATTGAGTACAATTTGATAAACCAATTTATAAAATATCCTTTGAAAACTAAAATACCCATTTTTCATAATCTAACCACATTCAAAGTAACTCAACACTCATTCTATAAAACCAAGTCACACACACAAAATTTAAGAGTTTCCTTTAGAAATTAGTGTAAAGTCCCAAAAAACCTTTTATAATTTTTAAATACCTTACAAAATACATTTTGGAATTTTATTAAACATTTGGTGTGTGTGGAATTTTCCAAATAAATTTAAAGAACCTATTTTGATAGAAAAAATCCTTTACATTCAATGGAAACCAAGTGAAACATGAATTTTATTTTTAAAGGGTCCAATTTTACTTATAATACTATTATTATAAGTTTAAAACATATATTAAGGATCAAAAAACACATTTTAATAGTTAAAGAGTTATACAATAGATAAAACCAACCTCCAACTCATCGTTACCACAAGCGTGGTGTTAATCCAACCTTTGACGGAAATAATAACACTAAAAGAACCTAGAGGGGACCTAAAACCATGAAAACCCCCAGTAAAATATAGTAAACAAGAATCCCTAGGTCTTTAATACCTCTTTAGGGAAATAATGATAACAAATAATAAGAAAAAGAGGAGGAGGAGTTGTATAGAGGGTATATCCTTGAGAAATCAAGAAAGAATGCTGAATAAATCACATGAAGACACCAAGTGAATGAGATAAAAACAAAGTGGAGATATGATAGGAATCAAGGGGTCAATTTTGGGATATAAAAGGACCCTAAGAGGTTAAAACTCGATAGGGTAAAAGTTGTAAAAACACAATTTTTAAATCAGGGAAGACCCCATTCATGGAGTAACATGGGTGTTCATGCCATATATCCATACTCTAAGGCTACGAGTTCCCACACCCCAAGTATTTCAAATTCTGAATCCCCCTTTCATGCCCTAAAATACTACATCTTACATTCCAACTTTTCTGAGACCCCCCGAACACCCCCCCCCCCCCCACACCAAATTGTAGGATGGGGGTGTGACACTCTATAAATTTAATATACACCCCAGTCACAAATATACTCTTTATCAATTGATTACACACCCTAATTGAAAACTATGCTTTAGTGACTAATTAGACACCTCAATCACAATATCCACTAGTTTTAATCCAGTGTTAAAAATGACACTTTATTCATTAGGGATATTGTTGTGCCTCCTTGATTTTATCTTCCTCCATGAGCTTATAGGGTCAAGTTTTATCATTCATAGTTTTTCCAATATCTCTGTTAGATAATAGTATTGATCAGGTTTATTGGTCTTGAGACTTCCTACATATCTTATTTGGTCCATCTCTTCCTCTTCATTCAAGAATAAAAGTGTTCTTATGATCTCCTTCACCTAAGATCAATGGATAAAAATCATTACCTCTCTTAGATATTGTGTAGTATTAGTTCTCTCAGTTCATCAAAATTATCACACTCATAATTTTAGTGAGTTGTATTAAATTTTTCACAAACATTTTTTCTTTGGTACTTGCACTATTATGTTAATAAAATAACAGTGTGAAAATTATCTTTCCATATTAAAAATATATAAGCTCTTTGATATTTAGATCCATGTGATCTTATCATTTAAATTATTTAATATATTTTTAATTTATTTCTCCATTAAAACACATTTTGATTCCATTTATATCTTTCCTTTTACATCTCTTTAAGACTCAAGTGATTCCTTCATAGAATTATTTCATAAATTCAAAATCTTCATGTGCATGTAATTTTGCATATTTTCTATGTGTAAAGTTTCATTTAAATTATATAGATCTTTATGGTAGATCTCAATCATCTTCTAGCATTGAGGACTTCTCAAAACATTCACTCAGAGTGGACCATTGTGCTTTTTCACTCATCATTTCTCATTGGTGAACTTCTAACACAAAACATTTAGTGTTGCAGCATGGTTCTTGTAGTATTCATGTTTGTATTCCATGATCTTCATAACTCTCCTTAAACACTCACCACAACAAGCAAAAAAAATAAACCATAGTTTTGTATCTTCTTTGTTTCACAGCTCCTTTTAGAATAGTCTCAATTTCTCCAATGTGGAGTATCTAAAACATGCCAGCTTCATTCTTGGTCGGTATTCCATCATTCTCATCTAGTATTATGATCATGTCTTTGGTCATGATGCTTAAATACTGAATTTCATCAATAAATCATCAAGTAAATTCATCTCACTTTTATTCAGAATATCAGTTATCAAAACTAAAATTTCCATCCATCAAAGTTCCTCAAATTTCTCTAAGTCTGGAATTCATTTAAAATTATAAATACATATGAAATATTCATAACTTTTCCAAAATTTAGAGAACTGTAATTTTTAATGATTTATGAAGTCATATAAGAATATATGAATTCATAATAAATTATTAAAAAGTAACACAAAATCGATTTTTTATGTCTTTAAGGTAATTTGATCAAGCCTTTTACATTTTTATATCTTGGAAAAAACTCATACAAAAATGTATGGAGTCATATGGAAATCATAAATTCCTAAAAAATCTTCTAAATTCATATGAAAAACTATAATTTAAGAAAATTCATTCCATTTTGAAATTATTTCTTCAGTGCTAAACATCTAGACTTCACTCAAATTAATTTTGTGTCAACCATAATCATCTAAATACCTTTTCAAACATCTCAAAAACATTTCCATAATGTTATGGACCAATGCACCTTAATCCACCTACACTTTTCTCAGTTTCCTTAAATAATATCACATCAATCATTACAATATAATTTTCCACTTTGTCTTAAACCACACTACTCTAGTTCTTCAAGTCATATCTTAAAAGGCCATCTACATTTATAATCTTGGCTACCTTATCAGGCATGAAATCCAATTCCAACTCACCTTGTGATTTTTGCATGGATGATTCCATGAAAATCCTCTAAGCATCACCACTTTCCTTGACCAGACATATATTGACATATTAACTACAAATACAATCAAACATGTTGGTCACTTAACTTTTTAATTTAGATTACATGTATACTCATATATATTAATATTAATAAATGTATTATCACATATTTAATATTATTCTATTTGACTTTAATGTCATAATGTTATAAATTATCGGTTTCTTTGAAAATGTCATATCAGTTCCCCGCTATGATAAAAACCTTGAAGTTCTATGGAAATATTCTTAAACTATATATCCTATAGTAAAATAACATCATCTAATTGAAAATAAATATTGCATTCAATTAGGTTTCAGTACTCATAAGAAGATGATACTCTATCTCATGAAGTTCTCACTTGGTAATATCCAATGTGGGAGGTTATTAGGACAGACCCACCAGTAGAAATTATATATATTTACATGTATTTGGATATTCCTATTTTTTACCATGTTTAATTATCACTATACTTTAATATTAATATTAATACACATCATGAATTGTGTACTTAGACGTATTAACCAAAACTATGAAGTCATATATTTGTAGGAAGTAGGGTGTGTTGGGTGTGTCACAAACGGTATGTTATAAATAAATAAGTCAAGGAAGGATTTTTTCTTGTACCATTATAAAAGTTGATTTCTTATCCCTTTGGTTAGAATAAAACTGTAAAAGTAAATTTCATGTCCAAGGTGTATTAACTGGTTCATTTTAGGAAATAAAATAAATATGTATTAGGAATTTAGGTTGATGACATGAGTATGAAACATGCTTGATGATGTATAGAGAAAAAGGGATTATATTACATAGTAATAATTTTTATTCCATTTTCGATGTTACGACATTAACATATTCCTCTATGGGTACCTTTATGTGTTGCAAGATGCTGATATTGGACTTTAGGAAAACTTGTCTAATGCCACTGAGGAAGAGGCCTAGAGGATAAAATGCTTGGTATTTCTGTTGGTCTTAATTAAATTCTATTTTAATTTTATTATTGAAAAAAATATATTATTCTCCAGAATAAGGAATTATATTTATTTAGAATTTATTGATCACAAATATTCAATCACAATATTTATGTGTGATTTTAATAATAAAATAAATATTTGTTTAAGACCATGAATATAAAATATGTTTTTTATAAAATAAATAATATTTATAATTTGAGGTTTGGTGAATACTAAGAATGGTAGATGGGCCGAGTAAGGCACTAGATAAAAGAAATGATATATTAAATATCATTTAAATAAATATTAAATTATTTATTGATATATATATTATCCACATGAAATTTTATTTTCAAAGAAATAATAATTATAATATTATTATTATTATTATTAGGCATAGTTTTTTAAGGATTAAGTGATTGAATATGATCATTGGTGAAATTACCAATCCTCTAACCCTAGCTCTATATATATACTCAATTATATCATATCTCTACCAACATGAGAGTCATTTTTTGTACACAACATTTATCCTATCAAGAGAATTATTTATCAGCGAAGAATAAATCTAGGGTTTCCCTCAATACCAAGATAAATATTTCACCTTCATTATCCTTCTTAAGAATGTGAGTACAATAATTGATCCTTCAAACCCTGAAGGATTGTATTGTGATCAAAGTTGGGTGATGCAAGATGATTGGTATCACCGTGCTAGCACCTAAAGTAGCATCGGTGATGATTTAGATCAAGGATAAAGTCTGGATCACATCAAGAAGGATTTTATTTTGGATCCTCCATATGCAACAATGGTAAAACACAAATGGATGTTCAATCGATAAACACTTACATCGAATAAAGATCCCAAAACTGAGGTAATTACCCATTATAAAATTAATTATAAAATTAATTTGAAAGATCCTCTAACTGGTTTAGGTATTATTTCATTATAATTATTTTGTTATAATCCAAATACATGTCACTATTCTTTATTTTATTTTGTTTTATTCATTATATTTAATAAAAAACATTATTTGGATAGACCAAATCAGCTTTCATTATGCCCAAAGCTGTCATGTGGAATCAGATACATAGTGTTTAAGTTTATAATTATTTATTAATCATTGATTTATTTACATATTTAAATTTAGTTTTTAACTTCCATTTTATTCATTATTTCATTAGAAATTCAATATATCTTCTTCATTCACCTTTATATGTTTAAGAATATGTTAAAAATAGATGAAAAACATTAGAAGAATCCATCTGGTGGTGACATGGATTCTGGCTAGATAACATGAAACTGTATGATGTGTATCTCATAGGTACATGTTGTGTATCTGGGTTATTTACATCGGGGTGAACCTTGAATTAATCTAGACATGTCGTATGTAGAAAATGGAACTTTGTGTCAATATGTATTGTGTGTTGATCATGTTAGACTGGCACATGGTTTTTCAAACTACACAAGATGTAGTTGGGCATACACATCATGTAGTCAACACAGTTTCACAAAAAAAAATCCAGGAAACTACATAGTCAAATACATGTCACGTATTATTACTTGACATATAAGAACTGATATCCATGAAATATAGATGTTACATGGTTTGTAACTATCATACAGGTCGTGTTCATTATAAATGTATGTGGTTAAATAAACATTGAGTCCCTTGATGTGTATCTTGGATATACAACAAAAGAAACACACAGTGTATGGATGGATTGTACATTCCATTTTTCTCTTAATTGTTTACGCATAAAGAAAAAAATTAATTACACCATTAAAACTAATCAACACATTTATATGTATCATTAATTGATAGTATACACCATGTTATAAATTTTATAGAATATTAAATGATTAATTAATTTACATGTAAAATTTCAAACTACATGTCATTTATAATCCTTACATGCTGTTTACTCGATGTTAATTAAAAGAAGTACACATAATATAATTAGACACATGTTAGTGATACATTTATTAACAATACACACCATGTAATTATGTGACATTTCATGTACACTATAACACCCCATAGACGTGAATGTATTATAATTACATAACTTAAATAAAATATTTAATTTTAGTACATTCTCATGATCCTTTAGGTTTAAAGTTTTAGAGATTTAGGAAAAACCATTAAATAAAAAAACTCATGCCTTTTTCAAATAATATAAAAAATTATACAATATAAGAAACTTATTAATCCATAAAAAGTATTCAACATATCCCATAAATTATCCACACAAGATACTCTTCAAGAAACATCATACATATTATTTTTTATTATAACTTGGAGAAATGAAAACATAAGAAAGGGGTGAAGTCATATGTTCAGTAAGGGTAAATATAAGGGATAAGAATCAAATATCATAAGTAAGTATAAGATGAGAATATGGTTATAATCCAAACACATAATAAATTTATACACAACAAATCGTAGAACATGAATCATGTTATAAGGCATGGACTAACATAAAAGTTCATAATATCTTATAAAAGAGGCATAAACATGGAATTTAATATAGCCTGAAAAGAAAAGTGACTTAGAAAGGTAGTACAATAATAAGCATAGAAAATATTGGCAGAAAACTAATTATGCCCATGCCTTTGTGAACCAACTCATTATATTCAGGAATTAAAATGTGAGCAAAGTCATTATGTCGACACCTTTTTGAACAAATTCTTTATGTCCATGACTTACTATCTCATGATATGTCAAAAATAACTGATTTATTTGAGGAAGATATAGGACCCCACCCATCATCAACCATACATATGTGTTCCACATAAAAATTAGTCATCATCATATCATAAATATACTATATAAATAAAATGGGTTTCATATCCCTTTCAAATGGAATCATATTGGTAAAACATTCATAATTCCATCAATAAACATGATAAAACCATAAAATTTAAATTAGTATCCAATGATACTAAGTAAATTCCAAGGTAGATACCATTTAATAAAGTATATGGTATTTACACCATATAGAAAAAATGTATATGTTTTAGTCAATAATTTCCCTAATTTTTTGAGGTAAAGAATCTAGGTGAACACTCTTCAATCAAAGAAATGGAAAATAATGTATTTACAAAGGTAATTCGTTAGAAGATAAGTTATTCCTATTTATAATGGATGGTTAGGAAATAAAAAAGGAGTCATGGATCAATCTTTTGATTGAAAAGAACATTTTATAATCCAACTAGTGAAATAAGTTGTATAATGTCAATTTAAGTATATACTATATCAAGCATAAAATAGGTCAAAGGATAATGACTGAAATGAAAAAAAATTGTAGTTTTAGAAAAATCACTTTGTAAATAAGAAATATCCTTGATATTTTGAAATAATTTTAAAATAATAATTTAATAAAAATAAAATAAAATAATTTCTTTTAGTAACTATGAAAATTCAGAGAATTTGTTTCATATAAAATGACAAAGATGGCGGAAAAATTCATTCATAGAGAAGCACTAAAATATATTCTTTTATCTAAAATAATTCACACAAAAAAAATTAAAATGATTTTATTTTGAATAATTTGAAAAGATATTCAAGGTATTTAAAAATTAACTTTTAAAATTTTCAAAAAAAATATAATGATATCCAAAAAATGTGGAGTTGAATATAAAATATGATTGAAAGATAATTTCCTTCTTATTGCATTAAAAATACCTTTATTATAAACTTAATCGCTTAAAAAGATTATAGAACTTTTTAATTTAAAATAAGATAAATGGGAAAAAAATATAAAAAAGGATATCTATTAGGGAAGAAAATGATTTTGATATTTCAAATAAAGACTATAAAAATTCCCCATATGGGTTATCACAATTGATAAATCTCAATTTTAAAATGAGGTTAGGAAAAGAAACCTTACAGATTGAGTAAAATTTGCCTGAATGGCCCGAAGACCTTCATTTTTATTGATTTTTGATAACCCCCCTTTCAAGGGGTGAGGGGGAACCCTTACAAGGCCCGTAGGCTCAGATATTACATGGCCTATAGGCTTACGAGATTACATGACCCGAAGGTCTTAGGGAATTCAACCAGACTATCTACAAGGAACTGCCCTCCTCCAGCATCTGCATCTTGATAGTAGCTCGTCACCTTTGCATGACCATTTGGCTAGGCTTCCCATGCAAGAACAGGCTGGTACCGATAGCATAGACATACCCTCTCATTCTGATAATCTATTTGGCTCTGCTCTGGTGAGTACACCTACTCTGAATCCTCTTCTGGGGCTGCTCCTTTTATGTAGTGTGTCTAGGGCCTGCATTCATGTGTCCTGAAGGCCTTGGGGTGGCCCTAAGGCCTTAAGGTGGCCTGAAGGCCTTGAGAATCAACTGGCCTGAAGTCCTTGGGTGTCCTGAAATCCTTGCAGGACCCGAGGACCAAACCAGTGGCCTGAAGGCCCAGATGGATGAATAGTTCTAGCTGCTACAGTACCGAATAGTTTCTAGTACAGTGTCTACTACAGTACTGCTACAGTAACCCAAAAATATTCCTCCACCCGGATTTGATATCGGGTCTCTTAGATGCACCTAGCGAGTCCTCACCAACTGGGCTGAGGCTCTTGTGCAGCTTGAGTAACATTTAAATCAAAACCGTTGAAGCCGAAAGAGATTGAAATTTAAATTAAAATACCATTAATAAAATATAATTCATGATATAATATAACAAATAGTAAATTTATACACCATATTAAATTAAATTGATTTATAATAAGAAGCATATCTCAAGAAATAGGAATTTAGAAGAAGAAACCCTTTTAAGTAATATAATCTTTGTGGTGATAATAATTTCATAATGAGGTTATAAAGAAAATTTTTAAAAAACTCAGAAAATAAGGATTAAATACATTATAAAATATTAATTTGGTAGAATAAATAAAACTTGGAATGATAGAGCTCAATAAGAAATCTTGTAACTCAATGGAAAGAAATTGGGTTAGCAAAAACCCTTACAGCTTTTGTAACTTTTGATTTAAAATCCCATGAGATAAAACACATGGAATATAAAATTGAATATCATTAAATATAAGATAATAATTATATAAAATTAAAATGGGTTAGTAAGGTAATCATATAAAATAAATAATGGTGTATAACATAAATATATTTCAATGAAATTAAATTTGAGACAAAGAACCCTTACATTGTTTCCCCACATAGTCGAATGCACTTTATCCTCCTATAAAAAAATATCTTAATATTATATTTAATAACCATAATCATATAAATTATCTTTTATATACTTTATTTATAATCATTTATTATGAATATAATATTTATTTATAGTTTATTTTTTCATCATGTGTTAGTAATTTTGATTATTCTATGTGCGTTTTATATTGTTTATACTAATACCTAATTATTGATTTTAATATTATCATTACTAGATCATTTAAGGTCCTATAATAGATCTTTCACATTAATTTATAAAACAAAATCTCATTCTAATAAATTTTTAGTTACATTATATGAAAAATAAATTGGTAAAAATCTTATTTTGGTAATTATTAATAAAGGGTGGTGTATTAATAATTGATTAAATAGTAATATAAAAATTTCAAAAATATAAAACAAACATTATTTATTAATTAAGTAATAATAAAAATATTATTTAAGTCTTCATATTCATCAATGATAAGGTTTTATAGCATCGTTCGTGTAGGTGGTTAAACCAACCCAAATAGGAACATGTTATAATTCAATGGGTGGGTATGGTCAAGAAATTATTTATTTTTGTTAGTCTTGGTTACCTAGAAACAACTTTTTTTATACTTGATTATATATTTTTTATTAAATAATTTTTATTATCACATCATGATTATTCTTCTACATAATATTTGTATTTGATAATTTTCTTAGAATATATAACATGATGAAAGGTTATAGCAGTTCCCTGTTATGATAAGAATCTAGAGGTGCCACAACATTATTCTTAAACCTTGTTATATGGTTGGATGATATTTTCTAATGGTACATAGAAAATATAGGCTATCAGGTGTATGAGGATCATAAAAAACTAAGATTCCTTCTCATGGTATTCACCCTTTGTTATATCCAAGATAGGAGGTTATGAGAATAGTCCCATCAATAGGAAATCAACATTTCCATGTGTAATTGGGTGTTCATATCTATGGATATGTTTATTGAACCTTATAATTTAATGTTATCAATAATGTAAATCACAACTCATGTACCTTGATGTGTTGATGAAAAATGTGATGACATATGTTCATAGTGAAATATGGTTTGTTGGGTGTGTTGCAAATGATATATCATTAATGGATAATTTGAGAAAGTATATATCCCTTTTGTATCTTAAAAAGGTTAATATCTCAGTCCCTTTGATGGGAATGGAATTGCTTGGATAAATCTATGGACACGGTGTTTGATGGGTGAGTTCATTTCTGAAAAATCTAAGAAATAGACATCGATCGTATGGGTTGATGGCTCCGGAACACAACCAAATTGATTTGAGATATTGTGATAAAATTATTATATTACATGATAAACATTTATAGGATTTTGTACATCATTATGATGTTAAATTCCTTCTTTATTTACGTCTTGGAATGTTGATAGACTCCAACCTTTGTCTTTATATGGTTATGCCTAATTCCACTGAGAAAGAGGACTAGAGGGTCACAAAATAAGTGTATCTATATTATCAGTTAAATTTTAGTATTGAATTTAACAAGTTAGAATAAATAATATTTATTTTGGTTTGGTTGATTTACATAATTTAATTACAAGTTATTCAAAAGAATAATTGAGTTAAATAATAATAATAAATATTTTTAAAGTTTGGAAAATATCATATTTATTATATTTATCAATGAATAATGTAATTATATTTATTTATTAAATAAGTATTCACTGTAAAAGGATCGGTAAATGTGGACGAGATACAAAAGGCCAAGTTTAATGGTATGATTAGAAATGGTATAAATGATATTTATGTATATTCCATATTTATTGTACATGTTAAAAATTTAATAATAATATTTATACTGTTATTATTGGACATGGGGTCAACTAAGAATTATGTAATTGGGAAAGGTCTTGTGTGTTATTTTCTAACCCTAAACTTTCCTAAATAAATATCTAATTATATCATGTTTCTAAAACACAACTGGGGTGCACATTAGATACATTGAGACTCTCTCAAGACCTAGTGATAGTTCAAGATATCTATAGTGATCTCCTACCCTTCTCTATCAAACTAATGAGAGATCATAAAGAGTTATTCCTCTCTCAAGAAGAATTCTATTATAGTTAACCATGAAGAACATAAGAGATTTGGATCATCCATGCTAGCACCAGAAGATTCTATGACATCGTTCAGATATTGTGCTTCACATATGGATCACTGCTAGAGGGATTTTTTACTTGGATATGGTATTAGAATGATGTTGTGATGAGATGTATTTCACTGATCATCAATGAATAGAGAATTACAAGTTAAGGTAATTCAATATCAGTTTATAAATTAATTATAAATTATATTTGAAGATGATTCACCCATGGTTCTAGTATTTTAATCTTGTCAATTAATCTATGGTTTACACTTGACATGACATTTTGATCATATAAAGAAACAATTACACATGATTTGTGACTAAAAGTTAAGTGGTTCATACCAAAAAATGATTCTTCCTATGCACTCAGAACCTACAAGTGGTATCAGAGTGGTCAAGTGTTTAATTTATAATTATTTATTATCTATTGATTGGTTGTATGTGTTTCCATTTTATTTTACTTAAAATGATTTGTTTTAATATCAAACATCATAATATGTTCTTTTTCTTCATTATCTATAACATAACCAGTAATTATTTAATGATTAATAATGAATAATTATTTGATTCACACCATCTGGATGTGACACTAGTGCATAAAATAACTTCTAATGTCTTTTTTTTCTTTTTCATGTTTTTTATTAGGTAATGTTATTAAAGGTGGTATTATAAATATATCTTTAACATTGAAAAATGAAAATTGTAAATGAATTATTGAATTGTTTTTTTATGTTTTTTATAAAATAAAAAACATTATAAACCAATTTACAAAGGTTTTTCATGTATATTACCTTATATATGATGTAGAAAATGATTTTTCATGTCAATTATTTGATTATAGATATTGAAAACCCACATTAAAAAGGTTTTTTCACATCAGTTATCAAATAACCAATGTGAAAAAAAAATTAAAAAAATATATATTTAAACCCTCCTCTCCATGGCTAACCAAAACAGAAAACATGAAGGAGTTAGTCATAAGTAGTAACAAAACAACTAACAATACACATTTACAATTAAAATATTCAAAATTACAATATAGAGTACAACCAAAGTAAAATTCAACCAAACCTATAAAATGTTTTTCCCGTTAAACTTGTAATTGTCTAAGATCCAATGCACTATAAGGTTGAGGTTCATCAAAAAGATTAAAATTAAATGGAAATAATTTAACATGTATTATGAATAAAACGAATTAAATATTAAGGAAAATTTTATAAAGAAATCTAACATACTAGAACTTCATAACTGTCCAAGTTCAAATTATTTCATTCATAAATCAGAGCATATAATATCCATATTATTTTATTGCCTTTTGTTTATGACAATTCTATTTAAATGATTTTTTCAATTCAATATAACATTATTAAGTAATAAATCCAAAATTAACTAATTATAAATAAAAATTCATCTTTGCTTTTACATATTTGATATTGGCGCTCTTTTTCTTTGTGGTCTCCTAAAAGAAATTTTATGCCCTCTTTGAAAATAATATGAATAAAATAAATATAAAATTCATTATAATATAAACAAGTATTAACAAATTCAAAGTTATATGTCTAATACATCCTTAAAATTTTGTAGCACTTCGTCATGGATAGAGCATAACTAGTAAAGTTCCTTCTCCCTTAGACAAAAAACACCTAATTACAATAGACACAGATATAAAATAAAATTTAATGTTAGTGGTTATTATTTTAAAATATATATAGAACTTTGTGAGATATATGTTTTATACTCTTGAAGATAAGGAAACATCTAGTGCTGAATAATTGACTTCTTTTGAAATCTTTCAGCAATATAAATTTTTCTTCCAACTTCAATCATTGCATTTCCATAGATAAAATAAATTGTAGGTCAATAAATCCACATATTTTGGTCTTTTCATGATCCTTACATATTTTATAAAAATACCTAATACAAAACAAACATAAGTATAAATTTTTAATAAATTTAACGTAAAAAAAGATTTATGTTAGGACTTATAAGGAAAAAAAGTGTATCACATTAATGTCCAAATAATATATAGTTACAAGATCCATGATATCATTTCTAAAAATACCCATAGTCATTACATGACCACAGACATTAGCTTCAAGTGTATTATCATAAACATCCAACAATATATTTGAAAATGTTAACAATATATCAAGACTACTATAATTTGTATCTAAAGTTACAAAACTATGTATTTTTTATTGTCTATATAGTATTTATTTACCTTTAAAGTAATCCTATAAAAAATAGATAAATATATGGACTTTAAAATGTTAAAAAAATTGATTCAAAAATGAAATAAATGATAAAATATACACATACCTCAATGGAAATATGTCGCATAAGTATAGGTGGCCAAACTAAAAAGTGGTCGATACATTGTCCAATTGTACTCACCTCATAATTATTTAACAACACTCCAGATGATATATCTATAATATCATGTATATTGAACCTATGATTATTTATCTTTGTCTATTGATGATGAATGGTATCTTAAATATAAAATATCATCTCATATGCAATAATATGATGTTGTGGATCATCGACATATAACTCAAAATAATTGGGAAGATGTGGAGGAGGGGGTTTTGCTGTAGGATATGGAGTGGTTCTATAGGAAGAGGTGGAGAAGTGGGGTCTGTAGGCAAAGGTGGAGGAGTGGGAGCTACTGGCGGAGGTAGAGGAGTAGGAGATACAGTCGGAAACTATCTTTTCATGTATGAAAACATCGATTTTACTAAAGCTCTAATCCTATCCTCCATAATCACACAGATATTATTAACATGAGCCTCTAAAGATTAAATTTTTTTATAAACACACTCCATTGAAGAATCTGAAGAATGTAGAAACACTTTTTTCACCGATACACCCACCAGGTATCCTCATATAGGACCCAAGTGTTTGGTATTTCCCAATGTTATAGCCAAAATATCCTACCAAACCTCACTAACAAGAAACCTTGTCTTCTTTTATCCTCAAGAGAATCATGTATGAATTATTTAAAAAAATCTGTAATTAATCAAAATATATAAAGAATTGAATTAACTTAAATAAATTAATTAATTAAACATTTTAAAATCCTCTCAGCTACAACCCTCGACTATTCCATAAGATATTTCTTTTTTTCTCATATGGTCCCTCTTCCATTTTTCATTTCTAACAAGAGGTGGAGGAAAACCCCTACTGATCCTGAAGAGTCAGCTCTTAGTTTTTGAAATTTGTAATCCATTGTTACTTCTTCCAAAAAACTATACCCTTCCTAAGATAAAGTAAGCGGGTATGCATTTCTAGATTGGATCTACTAATGATATCTCCTTGATTTATATAAATTAAGAATAAATAAATCATTAATAAGATCGTTAATAAAATCATTAATATAAAAAAAATCTAAAAGGTAACCTTACACTTACCAAAAATGATTCTTGTATTCTACTTTCAAAAAAATTCTTCCATTTATCTTAATATATAAAGGGATATATATCACATGGATTATGGTGTTTCCTATTCTCAAAAATAAAATTTGATGTGAGGGTTGATTTGAAATCCCTCCAACTCCTGTCAGCCAATGATAAATATTTCTTTATAACTCCTCCAACAATAGGTATATCATATTTCATCTTATAAGAAGGGGGAAACATATATTACTATAAAATTTTCAAGATAAGAAAAATAATAACAAATTATCTAACCAAAACGGTCTCCCACAAGTGATATAGTGTCAAATTTTCAACACTTCTCCAATCATCAATCAAAATATGGACTTTAATTTTATCCTAAATTGGTATAAAACACTTGAATTGTTTTGAATTAGGACCTCTTGGAATATCACTATCATAAAAGTATACTTTTATCCTTTGTTTCTGGCTATGGGAAACTAATAATTTTGGTAAACATGTCCATCCACGTTTACTAACCCTTGAACTCTTCTTTTTCCCTATAGGAGTAGATATCTCTTGTAAAAAAGGATAAGGCGCATCAAGAGGTTCATGTGTACATTCCTCCCCAGAGGGATGAGTATGATCATCTCCATAAGTATGTGCTGGATCAGCTTATTGATCTTTTATTATACTACAAATCAAAAAAAACAATCAATTGGTACACAAATATACAAATGAAACTATTACAATACTAATGTAAATAAAAAATAAAAAATTATAAAAAAAAATAAACTAAATTAAACTTAACAAATTTTTATTCATATTTTTTATAGTTAAATAAAATGCTACCAATAGTAATGAGATATGAAATTTTATATAAATGAATGAAAATAAATCCTAAAAAGGTGTGTGAATGGTAAAAATTCTCTAACCTAATAAATCATTTTTTACAAACAAAAAAATATATTTTTTAAATATAATCTTATAAAATATTTTTCTTTTTATTTATCATATGATATTTAAAATAATTTATTTTCAACAAAATCAATTAATATATAAGTTACGTAAGGGTAATCATGGAAAACTAAACAAAACTAAACTAATATAAACAAATAATTTAACTTATTAGTTATAATATGTGTTTTAATAAAGAAAATAAAAATAAAATATATAACATTTTATGAAATTTAAAAAATTATAATATTAAGAATGTACTAAAGTATTGCTTTCCCAAATTCCTTCATTGTGATTGTTCTGTATGGCACAAACCATGTCTATATCGTGCTCATCAATATTATTTGTTAATCATTACATATATGTAGGGATATCACATAAATTAGCATCTTCATTAAGTTTATCATCAAAGACAAACTATTTTTTTCCTTATAAAACAATAGACCAATGCATATTGTATTGATCAAGAACATAGAAAAAAAATTAATGTGTTTCCATTATAAAAGGATCAGCTGTCTATTCTAATCTATTCATATTAACAAGTGTCATTCCAAATTCATCGGGTCTGAAACTGTTGTTACTGATAAACCATTTTCAGTTAAACACTAGAACATTAAATTTAATGTAATCAACCTCCCATATTTCTTCAATGACTCCATAATATTCACTTGATACAGAAATTGGGATTTTGACTTTAGCACTCAAAAAATGTATTTCTTCTACGAACACCAATACATTGCTATTCTAAACTAAAAATATGTTGTCAGGATCTTTCATATGAAATGTATATCCATTAATTTCATACCTAGACCATGTTATCAAATTTTAACTTAGACCACCCACTAACCATTTAAATGTTTCTAATTTATCTGATCTACCAAGTAGGCCTCTTTAAAACTTGGAAAAAAATTGTTATGCTCATTCAAAATCCACATATCTTTCTTCCATGAATAACATTGTTTCAACACATTAATTGAAATGTTATATATGGTTGAGCATCATCTATGTTATTCAATATGTATAAATATACCATCTTTATCTATTCATGTGCCAATGATTTTACTTTCAATCAAAGGATCCCCTTTCTCCCATAATCAACTTGTTCATGGAAAGATGGAGGCAAATTAATGTGCTCTACTATAGAAAAGTGGCTTGTAAAAAACTCTGAAACCTCCTAATAAATATATTTCTCAATAATAGAGGCTTCAGTTTGAAATGTATTCTTAACATACCCCTTCAATATCTTCATAGACATTTCAAAAGGATACATCCAATGTAGATATACAGGTCTGTAAAGCTTTATTTCTTACACCAAATGATAAATTAAATTCACCATGATATCAAGAAAAGATGGAGGAAAATACATTTCCAACTGACAAAGTATAAAAATTGATTCATTTTCCAAATTTTTCAAGGCATTCATATCAATCACCTTATTAAAAATTGAATTGAAAAAATAACAAACTTCTATGATAGTCATTCTGAAATGGATGGGAAATATCCCACACAATGAAATAGGTAGGATATGTTTCATCATGACATAAAAATCATGAGATTTCATACCTAGCGACTTCAAATCCTTTAAAGACACAAATATTTTTACATTTTAAGAATAACCCTATGGCACTTTGATACCATTAATACATTTACAAAATCTAAATTTCTCCCTCTTAGATAAGGTATGACATGTCAGGGGCAGGAATATTTGACTTTTATCAGGAATAAGAGAAAATCCAAATTTATTCCCATTGAGAGTAAGTTAAATCTTTAATTCAACCCATATTTAGTCTTTCATTTAATATCTAATAATGTTCCAATAAAGTTTTCATATATATTCTTTCCCACATACATGACGTCAATGTTATGTTTGACCTCATGATATCTCTAATATGGTAGCTCATAAATATTGACCATTTCTTCAAAATATTTCTATCATTACCATATTTATGTTTCTTTATAAATGTCACATTAAGGTTTTTCACCCTCTCAAAATATTGATCAGTGGATAAAGGTTTTGGAGAAATATGAAATTCTTGTGAGCCATTGAATAGCTTTTTTAATATTCTATAAGAGTGACCCATAGAAAAAAAACATTTTATGGCCCATGTATATTTTTTTTCTCCCATGATAAATTTAATAATATGAATTCTATTGTGCACAAATTGGATATTCTTTATGCCCCTTAACATTGTATGTAGACAAATTTCCATATATCAGGAAGTCATTTATAGTGAACATAATCACTATATGTAGTTGTAAATAATCCATTTTATAAGAATCATAAACTCTAATACCATCCTCCCATAATAGTTACAAATCATCAATAAATGGTGAAATGAAAACAAAAATATCATTTTTGGGTTGTTTTGGTTCAGATATCATTAAACTCAACATGACATATTTGCACTTCATACAAAATTTAGTAGATAAGTTGTAAATTACCAATAAAACAGCCCATGAATTATGTGTGATTCTAATGATTTGATATGGATTCATTACAAACATTCATAGTTAAAGTTTGATATTTCTAACCTCATTTCCAAATATAGGAAATTGTGGATCAATTTTCTTCCACTGTGGACAATCAGTTGGATGCCATAAATTTCCAACACATATATGCTCATATACATGCTATCTTAATATTTTTTCATCATGTGAATTTTCAAATAAAAAATTCAAATGAGTAATTATTGGAATATACCAAAATTCCTTGGTAGGGTTCTCTGTAACTACTAAATCAATATGTAATTTTTCATTCAACTTATACCGTGATGTCCCACATTTAGGACAGTTTGATAGAAATTCATATTCCTTCCTATATAGAACACATTCATTTAGGTGGTAATGTATTTTTTTACACACTAATCTCATTGGTAATAGTATTTTCTTCACATTATAATTTGAATCAAGAAGATCATTGTCTTTAGAAACAATATCTTTCAACAAATGTAGCAAATCAGTAAAACTCTTTCCACTCTAACCATGTTTTTCCTTCAAGTTAATCAATCATAACACCGATGATAAAACCATAAATTATATAAAAATTAGACACAATGGTTTTTTAATATCACCATATATATGCTCAATTTTAAAATCTTTCTCAATTTCCCATACTTCAATATCATGAATCATTTCTACAATTTTATCAAAGTTATCATCTTGCAAAGAATCATCATCAATAGATCTGAAATTATTCCAAGTTTCACCATCCCAAATCTAAGGGTTGTAACTCAGATTAAAACCATGAAAAATTAAATGATATTTTATCACTCTGATTTTCAACTTATTCGTATTTAAACATTTTAGACATGGATAGAAAAACATGTAATTATTTGGAAGATTTTGTTTAGTAAATTCCAAAATAGCATCAATACCTTACTCATATTCATCACTTATTCTAAGTGTCATAATCCAAATTTGACACATTATTATCTATAATAAATATAAAAAATAAATATCTTGTCAAAAAAACATAATGGTGGTAAAAGTGAGAATAAATTATTCAAGTCAAGCCAGGTTTAAATTTATATCAAAGATGTCATAATTTGAAAGTAACAAAACTTTGAAATTTAAAAAAATATGTATATTTGAAATGTATAATTATAAATTATAGAAAATAATGGAATATAATTTTAAATATAATTGATAAATCAAAATTCAGCATCCTTTACATTTCTAATCCCAAATACCACTACATATTATTAATATTTAAAAAAACTTCATTAAAATCAAATTACTTTTAAAATATATGTCACAATAGTTTTTCAAAAAAAATTATTTTACAAAATAAAATAATTTAACATTGCAATTTGATTAAAAACATCCTCAATGTTCTACTTTAGAAAAAGGTAACTATTTAAAAATATCCATCACATTTAAAATAAAAATGCATATTTAAATCAAAGGTTTAATGAATTATTTCTTTAAATTGAATAAAAAACTTGTTTCACTTACCAGAACATTTTCAACAACAAAAACCTCATATCACCATGGCTAGAAAAAATTTATTACCCATTATTGTGAATAATTTTTAAAATCTAGAAAAAAAAATCTCAACATAACAAACCATAATATTATATATTATATAATGCTGAAAAAACAACAAGTAGGATTCTATATAATACGAAACTGAATAGATAGAGGGTAACATGATAAATAATTCAAACTATATAAATATTCAATAATACAATACTAAATAGAATGTAAAACACTAATCATGGCATAGAAAAATATCATAGTGACTCTAATTAATTATATAACAAATAACAATGTTTTTAAGACAATTATGATTACTTTATAAGTTGTTATTTATTAAATCATTGACATTTATATATAATAGTAATTATACAAAATAAATGTAGATAACTTAATGTTCCACTAAATATAATATTTATGAATAGTCACTAAAATTTTTAGAATGGTTCATGACTTATAATTCAATCAGGATATAATGGGAATAGTTGATATCATCTAGTAAAACATTAAAAAATAAAAAAAAGGTTTTCTCAACACTATAATATCTTAATAAGGTTCATGTTCAATGAAGTGCTTCTATATTGTCTATTAGTCCATAAGTAATATGATTAAAGAGTCACGTCTATCAGTATATAATACATCATCAAGCCTTACATTTCGATGATACTAAGTTGAGGAAATTCATTCATTCTATATGTAATATATAAATGAAAATAAATACAAGAGTACATATGCAACCATGTTACACATGGTTATATGAGACAACCAATAAAATGGATCTATAAGGTTTCTTAACAATACACATTAAAGGTAAAAATTAATATAATTAGCTAAGGGATTGAAAAGAATTAACATTACACTAAACAACAAACAATGTTTTCTATATGAAAGTGTGTTTTAATACTATATCACAGTTCAATAAAAAAATACTTTGTAATAATCAGATTAATTAAATTAAAGTAGCAATGAAATACCATCCAATCATACTTTCAAAATTTATTTTCCTTATTATGACTATTTTACAAAAAAAATTGTATGTATGTCATAAGAATAACCTAAAAAATAACCATAAGGGTTCATAGAACCTACTATTAATATAAGGTATCATTAAAAATAAAAATGATCATCAAGGATCCCATAAAATTCATAAACATTTAAAGAAAAGATAACCAAATAAACCATTTATCATAATCCAATAATAATAAAACATAATAAACACTAGGTGGATAACTAAGAAATTATTCTAACACCATTACCATAAAAATTAATAATTTAATCCACCATATAATATTCCAATTCCTTAATAAGATTCATAAATAATTTTTTTAATCATAGCATAGTCACTACACATCAAAATGATGGTAATATAATATTTTAATAAACATAATTGAAAAAAACCAAGAGTTAGGGAATCCATGAGCGAGGATCGATATGTGAGGCTTACTTGAGAGTTGAGATACAGTCTGATCGAATATACATCATTGAGGATAATGAAACCTTATGATGTATGAAGATAGAAAACTAAGATTAGAGGCCACTAGATTGAATAAATTTTGTTAGGGCTTCTATAAAAGATAAATGAGTTTTATTTCACAATATAGAATAACACCAAAATCATTCAAATCCATAATTCATAAAATTGTAAATTGTATATCACGTCAGTTATACAGTAACCGATGTGAAAAATGTGTTTTATCACATCGGTTATCTTATAACTGACATGATAAAGAAATGAAAATTTCTTTATCACATCAGTTATAATAGAACCCATGTGAAAACCCTCTTTATCATGTCGGTTACTGTATAACCAAGTTGATAAAGTGGGATACTTGTTTTTTAATGTCAATTATCATATAACTGACATGATAAAGCAATATACATGTATTTTTCATGTCGGTTATTGATAACTGATGTGAAAAGGCAGACATGATAAATAAATTTTGTACTAGTGTGACAAATATTCTTCCTGAACAAAACTAGAGGACACAGCATGTACATTCGGTTTACACATCGTGTACTTTTTTTCATGTGTGTATCATGTGACAAAGTCAAATAGATCTGATCCAATCATATTAGCGAACCAAAAAAATCATATATTCATGTGGATCTAGAAAACTAGCATAAGTTATATAGAACTGTATGTCGTGTATTCCATGTCTTCTTGTGGTCGAGAATGTGGGGTGTCTTAGTGATCTGTGTATCTGATACGCGACATAGGGATAGACATGATGTGAAACTCTGAGGTCACTTTCCAAGTATTCCCAATACTGTTTGTGTACTTCAAACATATCCATGGAAGGAAACATGGCTAGACCCAAGGCATGTACTACAAACATAGTAATAATAAAAGTACACACTGTGTACTTTTGTATGTTTTTTGTAGTTTCTTTCCGATAGTGTTCTCAAATTATCCCAGAGAGAAGAATTAAATTTATAACTAAACCTGTTGATTATTTATTTTTTGTGTTGTTCATTAGATGATACATTCCATATAAAAGGATTAACAATTATATATTAAATTAATTTCCATCTAAAAATTTTAATGAACACACTAGGTTTACTCTGAGTACACTTTTTTACTACATTAATTTTAAATAAAAATGATTTTGTTTAAATTTACAGATGATGGTGAGTTAAGGATGGTTGGGTGGAATTAAGATAAATTGAATTAATTGGATTAATTCATTTTGTTTTATCTTAATTAAATAATTAATTAAAGTAATTTTTAAACAATATTGAAAATTTATACTCCTTTCTTAATGTGTGGATGATCATGATATTAGACCATCACTTGTGTATGATCAGTTTCTTTTAAATTATTATGATTAAAATATTATTGATGCCTTGAAAGTCATCCCCTCATCCTTATTATATAAGGTCATATGTTCTTGTGTTTTCTTTTATGTAAACCCCCATTATACGATACATTGTATCCTCACTCATATGTGTGAGTAAAATCTTATATAAGGATAGATCTCCCAATTGAGAGGTGGTGGTCCGAGTCAAGGAGTCGTGGTGAAACCAATCGAGGTGATACATAGGAACCAATGTGGAATACTAAAACATAAACCAAGCTACAGTTCAAGGGGTTTTACCCTAGGTTCAAGGGTTATTTTATCATATTCTAGATAGATAAGATAACCATTAAATAATATCATGATCATGCCACTTAGATTTTATCTCTATCATTTTCATGGTTAATTATTTGTGTTTGTGGATGTTGCACGATCACATAATAAATAAATTAATGAGCATGCAAGATGGAATAAAATATAACCATATTATGTATTAATTCTTTATCATACATGGTTAATCACTTAATTAAAATCCACTTAATATTAATAAGTAATGTGAACAGATAAAAATGGGTGTTGTGTATAATGACAAAAATCCCACAAACTAAAATATTAAATTGTTTTATTCTTCAACTAATTAAGTTATAATCAAACTCATAGTTCAATGTGCTCGACCAACCCAAGTTGGGGTGCCTTCAATTATTGTGCAAATTTTATCTTGAAGTTTTGGGTTGACATAACTTAGTTTTCAAAAAGGGTTGACTCCCCAAGAAGAAATTTGTGTAACTAAGACTAAAAAGGTTGAGAAATCTTAAAACATGATTTCAGGATTGAGGATCCCACTCAAAATATCAACTATGAGTTAATGTAGTTGGAAATTTACTCCCACCTTAAACATTTCAAATAACTCATCAGTCCCAAATTCAAGTTATGATAAGGGGAATACGGATCCATGCCATTAAAATATCTAAACAACAAGATATTTCGAAACTGATGGTGAAGGATATTAGGTTTTGAAAAATAGTGGGAGATTAATAAGAACTTAATTAATTTTAATTTTATTAATCTATTTTTTCAATCAAAAAAATTACTAATTATATACTCTTAAATTATATAAATGGAAAATCAAACGACATCAACAATATCACATTGATTCATACTATAGAAGGATAAACTTCCAACCAATTAAAAGTTATGAGAATGGTATAGGTTCTTTCATTTTATACTATTCTATGAATGAAAATTATACATGATGAAAATACCATTTCCTAAGTTACTATCCAAAGAGTCTTGTGATGAATAAGTATCTCTCTATGTAAATCATATGTATGATGCAATGGATGTCCAATGTTTTATGTTATATTCCATGTCTAATGATCTTTGAAAGAAATGTGAGGATATGGATGTGTATAACATAGTTTCTCATCTTCAGGATCTCTATCAAGAGAATATGAGATTATAGAGATATGAGATCTATAATGCATTATTCGTGTGTAAACTTGGATATTTGGTGTCAGTTGGGGCACATGTAGACAAGAAGATTGGTTACATTGAGCACATATAAATCTTGGGTTTTAACATCCCTAATGATCTTCGTACAAATCTTATTCTATCCTCCCTACCTAAAAACTTCTCTAGTTTTATTTTGAATTATAATATAATTATTAGTGAGAATACACTGTCATAAATTATGACTCTTATCCTCCAAGTTGATAAAGGCATGGGGCGTAACAAACTCATTATCATTATTGTGAATAAAAAGAATAGGAACAGGGAAAATGGTTTGAAGACTCATTCCAAGTCTAAGGCTCTAGAGCACTGCCCCTCCAAGAAGAAGAATATCCAGAGGTAAGGAAATGAATAGAAAGTAGTGTGTCTTGCATGTGAAAAGAAGGGGCACTAGAAAAGGAATTATACCTAGCCAAAGAAGAAAGGGGAAGCTTCATATGATTTTTTTATTGAGTGTAATGTTTACATATCTATAATATTGGTATTATATATTGCATGTAGAGATCACATTTGTATCCAAATATAGGAACCAAGTAGATTTTGGAAGATTATCAGGGATGAGGTGGATCTAAGGGTAGGAAATGGAGCGAGGTTGGCTGCTCTAGCCATTAAATACTATCATTACACATTGAAAACAATAAAGATTTTGGTTTTAAAGAACTTTTATTTTGTTACTAGTGTTACTAAGAAAATTATTTTCATTTCTTATTTAGATATTTATTTATTTATTTTCATCTTTGAAAATCAAGGTTGCTATTTTTATAAAGATAGCATGTGTTATGGTATGGAACAGCTGAATAATAGTCTTTATATATTAAATTATGAAAACCAAATATTTGAAAATGATAATGAAAATAATACATGAAAATCATATACATCCAATTATGGAATCACTATCTTGGTCAAGTAAACAAGAAGTGTATGAAAAAGATCTATCAAGATGGTTATTTAGACTCTTTTGAGCTAAATCCTCTTAAAATATATCAGGATTTCTTATAAGGTAAGATGACTAAACCAACATTTGATGGTCAAGGTTAAAGGGCCATAGAGTTTCAATATTTGTACACAGTAATGTGTGTAGACCTTTTCAAGTAGAGGCTAAAGGTGGATACTCATACTTTATTACTTTTACTTATGACTTGAGTAGGTATGGTTATATTTACATAATGAGTTAAAAGTATGAATCCTTTTAGAAGTTAAAAGAGTTCAAGAATGAGGTTTAGAATTATCTTGGTAATAAGAAAAAGAAACTTTGATCAGATCGAGGTGGTGAATATCTTAACCAAGACTGTATTGAATTTCTAGGAGAGTATATGATTTTATCTCAACTCACTCAAACTTATATACCACAATGGAATAGTGTTATTTAAATGAGTAAATATATTTTGCTGGACATGGTAAGGTTGATGATGAGTCACACAGGTCTTCCATTATCCTTTTGGGGATATATATTACAAATGTTATTATACTTACTAAAATGAGTATCAACTAAAGTAATAAGTGGTATTGCCATCAAGTTATAGAGTGGAAAGAAACTTTTTTTGTCACATGTCCATTAATGGGGTTGAAAGTTATTTTTTAAGTCTAGATCAAGAAAAAAACTAGCACCCCAAGGCACAAAGTGTATATTTATAGGGTATCCCAAGGAGATAAGGGGATACTATCTATAAAAGCCTTTGGATAAGAAAGTAATTTTTGAAAAATTGGTTGTCTTTCTTGAGGGGGAGAACATACTTAAGGAGGATAGTGGGAAAAATATTGACTTCAATGAATTTGATGTTCAAGATATGCAAGAGTTGGTACAGTAACTACTTCCACACCCATGGAAGATGGTTTTCTAGAAACACAAGTATTGTATTGGAGTGCTAGAGAGGTAATAGGACTATAGAGATATGGTTTTCTATTCACCAATGATGGTGACTCGTTATTGGTTAAAAATGATGATTCTCTCTCCTATAACGAGGTAGTATAGAGCACAAAAGGTGCAAGATGGAAATAATTCATTAATTATGAGATGGATTCCATGTATCAAAACCAAGTTTGGGTTTTGATTGATCTGAAAGTTAATATGAATCTTTTTGGGTGTAAATGGGTATTCAAGAGAAATATGGACATGGAAGGTAAAGTGAATACCTGTAAGGAGTGTATAGTGGCTAAAGGGTTTAGAAAATTCCAAGAAATTGACTATGAAAAAACCATTTCTCCACTTTACATGTATAAATATATTAAAATTTTTCAATCTATAGAATCTTACCATGAATATGAGATTTTAAAAATGAATTTCAAAACTTATTTCCTTAACAGGATCCTTCAAGAGGATGTGTATATGCACAACCAAAAGGGTTTGTTACTCTCGAAAATTCCAAAAAGGTATGCAAGCTATAGAGATCCATATATGGATTAAAGTAAGTATCTAGGTAAAGGAACATTCAATTCAATGAATATATAAAGTAATTTGGTTTCATTAAGAATGAATATGATCCATGTGTTTACAAGTATATTTTTAGTAGTACGGTTGTTTTCATAGTAGTATATGTTGATGAAATATTACTAATTAGAAATGATATACCAGTCTTACAAGAGGTTAATGCATGGTTGAGAAAGTGCTTCTCCATGAAGGACTTAGGTGAAGCAGCCTATATTTTAGGGATCAAATTCATGTGTGATATATCCAAGAGGATTCTTGGACTAATTCAAGGTATATATATTGACCAGATTCTAAAGAGGTTCAGTATAGAACAATCCAAGAGAGGATTGGTTCTAGTGTTAAATGGTTTAAGTCTTTCTAAGAAAATGTTCCCAAATATACAATATCAAAGAGAGAGAATGAGTAAGATCCCATATTATTATACAATTGAAAATATCATTTATTTCATGCTATGAATGATGCTTGATGTTTCCTATGCTTTTATAATGTTAAGCATATATCAATAAAATTTAGGTTAACATCATTAGACTGTTGTTAAAACTATCCTTAAGTATCTGAGGTGAACTAAGGATATGTTCATGGTTTATAGAGGAGATTAATATCTATTAATCAGGAGTTACATAGATTCTATCTTTAAAATATATCAAAATTATCTAAATTCATGGTTTGGATATGTATTTTGTCTCAACAGAGGAGTTATGAGCTTGAAGAGTTCAAATCACCTAGTTGTTGTTGTTTCTACAACAGAGTCCAAGTATATTGTGGCTTCCAATTTAGCTAAGGAAGGAGTTTGGATTTGAAACTTTTTCCTAGATCTTGATGTAGTACATAGTAGTAAATATCCTATCACATTTTACTATGATAACACTGCAGTTTTGGATATCTCCAAAGATCCAAGGTCACACCAATAGAAAATCACATACTTTGGAATTTTCACCTATTGAGGTATTTTTTTCAATTTAGTGAAGTTTTATTAATCAGATTATCCATGGAGGAAAACATGGTGTACCCATTAAATAAGTATTTTTATTTAAAATCATGAGTATCATGTGAGAGCTAGTGGAATGAAATCTATTGTTAGTTAGCTCTAGTGTAAGTGGGAGTCTTTTAGAGTTAGTTCCTTATAACCAACTTGTTTAGTACTTGATTATATGTTTTTCTTATTATATAAGTTTTTTAATCAAATCATAATTATTCTTATATATAATATTTATATATTATAATGTCTCTAGAATTTATGTTCTGTTGAAAGGTCATAGTAGTTCCCTGCTATGATGAGAATATAAATATTACACAACAATATTCTTCAACCTTGTTCTATGATAGGATGATATTTTTTATGAGACATAGTAAATAAAAGATATCATAGGTATGAGGCTCATAATATATGTATACACATTCTCATGGTGTTCTCCCTTGTTAATCTCTAAGATAGGAGGTTATGAGAACAAACCCATCAATAGGAAATACATATTTCAATGTGTCATTGGATTTTTCTATCTTCATATGTGTGTATTGATCCTTAGACTTTAAGATTATAAATAATGGATATCATGACTTGAATAATTTTATGTATTGATGAAAACCAAGATAACATATGTTCATAGTGAAGTAAGATACATTGGGTGTGTCACAGATGATATAGGATTAATGGATAATGCGAGAAAGGATATATCCTTTTTGTCTCTTGATGAAAGTTAATATCTCAAGCCCTTTTATGGGAATGGAACTACATGAATAAATATATTTCCATAATATTCTATGGGAAATTTCATTTCCATAAAATCAAATAAAGTGACATCGAGCATATAGGTTGATGGCACCGGCATACAACCAACTTGATTTGAGATATTGTGATAAAATGATTATATTACATGGTAAATGTTAATAGGAGGTGGGACATCATTGTGACATTAAATTTTTTCTTTATAGATTTTTTGGATTGTTTCTAGAAACTAATCTTGTAATTTTGATGGTAATGTCTAATTCCACTAAGAAAGATTCCTAAAGGGTCACTCACTAATTGTATTAGTAAACTTAGTTAAAATGTAGTGCTAATTTTAACAAGTTAAAATAAATAATATCTATTCGGGTTACGTTGATCACCATAATTCAATCATGGGTTATTAGAAAGAATAAGTGAGTTAAATAATAATAATAAATATTTTTTTGAAAATTTGGTGAATATAATATTTATTATATTTATCAATGAATAATGTAATGATATTTATTTATTAAATAAATTGTCATTATTCAAGGATAGGTAAATGTGGACGAGGTAAAGCGGACTGAGTTTAATGGTCCAATTGGAAATGGTATAAATGATATTTTTTTTATATTATATATTAATTGAACATAGAAATCATTTAATAATAACATTTATATTATTATTATAGGACATGGGGTCAACTGAGAATTATGGAATTAAGATAGGGCTTGTATGCAATTTTTCAACCCTAAACCTACATAAATAAATATCTAATTATATATCCTTCCTAAAACACAATTGGTGTGCATAATAGATATAGTGAGACTCCCTCAATCCCTAGAGAGAGATTAAGAGATCTAGAGTACTCTCCTCCCCTCCTCTATCAAGATAATGAGAGATCATCAAGATTTCTTCCTATCTTGAGAATAATTCTTGATGTGGTCAACCACAAACAATGCATGTGATCAGGATTGGACGTGCTGGAGCCAAGATATTCTATTATGTCATTAAAATATTTTGATTCATGTTTGGATCACTGCTAGTGGGATTCTATACTTGGATCCTGTAGTGAAAAGATGGTGCAATGAGATCTATTCTAGTGATCATCAATGAAGAGATAATTACGAGTTACGGTAATCATATATATTATTATAAATTAATTAAATATTTCATGTGAATATTGTTCCACCATGGTTCCAACATTTTAATCTAGTAAATTAATCAAATATTTTTCATTTTTTGTGACCATTTTATCATGTAAATCAATGATTACACATGATTCATGACTAAAAGTTGAGTTGGTCATACTAGCAAATGATGTTTCTGTTGCACACAGAATTGACATTTTTGAAACAATATCATTCTAATAGAATAATAATGATATTATTTAGATTTTTTTAAGGTTTTGAGTTAGATTTTATGAGATTTGGATAAATAATTAAAATCTATATGAGAAACAAAAAAAAAGATGTTATTTTGTGGAGGTAGTAGTCTGCATGTATGCATGATCGACGTCTTTTTGTTTTTTTAAAGTGGATGGGGAGGAAAAAATAATGGCCATTCCATTAATATAATAAAATTTAAGTATAATAATAATACTAATTCATTATATTATAATGAATTTTTGGGGTGGTAAAAGAACAAAGTATGAAAAGAATATTAAATATAAGTGAGACACTTATGTAGAATAAATTAATCCTCTCTTAGAAACCTCATTGATTTTGAAGGGGATTGGAAAATATTAAGGACCTAAGGGCTCAATAACATGGTATATGGTTCAAGGGGAAATAAAATGGAATATTTTAGGGAATAAATTATAAGGAATAAGTGAGGCATGAAGTGGTGGAATTTTGATCCTTTTATAAGTGAAGAAAATGGCATTTTTGTGAATACACATTATTTTTCAATAATGGTATGACATTATTCAATGGAAAATGGATTAAAATGGGGTAAATAGTGCATTTTAAATGGTATTTTGATATATAATCCTCTATAATATTCATTCGGATACAAGATTGGGTGATTTAGGGATTTTATCCTTAGTTTTTATCTTTTATCATAATTAACCTTTTACAGTGGTGATTAATTATTAACCTTGGTAATAAATTTTAATGGCCAAAATTGATATTAACATTATTTTATAATTTTTATATTATAATATAAAATAAAAAGATAATTTTATCAAATTAAATTTCAAGTATTTATAAAAACTAATTTTATTATTAGTGCATATAACGAGTAAAACCCATTTTTTAGAAAATGTGTATTTTAAGATTAAATTTTATATGTATGATAAAATTAGAAATATTTTTTATTTTAATGCCATAAATTGATTTATTATAAATAAAATAAAAGTTATGTGGATTCCAAATCAAGCCAAATCTGAATATCACTGTTAAAATTATTAATAAAAAGTAGACCCAAAAATAGTTTTGGAATATAATGAATTGTTACTTATGTTATAAAATGTTGAACATATGTTTCCTAGGATTAAAATATTATTTTGAAATACATAATTTTAATCCTTAAATATATATTTAATAAATTAAAATGTTTTATAAACTTTTAGGTCTTACTTGTATAATAATAAAGTTATTAAAGGTATAGTTTTGGTAAAAAATGTATTTTTCATTGTTCACCTAAAAAATGTATTTTAGAAAAGTCAAAAAAATCACCTTTGGAAAGTTTTGACATGCTATATTGGTTCATTATTTAAAATTAAAATTTATACATTTATACATTTATCTTTTAAATGAAAAATCAAAATAAAAATAAACACTACTTAAATTGGAATAAATGACATTTTTAAACATTAGTTATTCTTAATATTATTTCATATAAATTTAAAAATTAAATAATTTTAATATATTATTTCATATATAATAATATTTTAAAAAAATTCAATTTAATTTTTTAGGATAAAATATATAACACCTAAAAATAGTTTTTTGAAAAATAATTTAATAATAATGTTAATACGTAACGCATAAATATATAAACATATAAATATATAAATATATAATTTTTTAATATAATATTTTTATTTCATTATTTATTATTTGTGAATTATACTGTTTTCAATTTACTAAAAAATACAAGATTTAAGTATACTTATAGGATATATATATATTATGACCATATTTCCAATAACTATATTTATAATGGCCAAATTTTCCTCATATATATATCATTACTAAACTCATTCATTCCATTCGTACTTCTTAAGTCATCATTCTTATTTCCATAGTTCTCATTTTTTAATCTCAAAATACACTTTCTACTTTCATGATTCTCTTCTTCATTATTGGTTTTCTTTGGATATTGTTGACCCTCAAGGGTGAATATGACCTAGGAGATCACTTAGTGTTGAATATTTTATTCTTTCTTATTTATTATTCCCCTTTAATTTATGAACTTTTAAAGGATACAATAATCTATGATGATTAATAATCCATGGTGTGTAATACTTAGTTTTTGGGAATTTTGTTGTAATGTTTTAATATGAATGAATAAATTATTATTATTTAATTCCTATATTGTATGACTTATTACCTAATATATTTCAATTCCTTTTAATAAATAAACAAAATAGTTTATAATTATAAACATATATTTTATGTAAGGAATATTCTCCCTATAAAACATGGGGTGTGACATACACTATATGTCATGTGAGTGCACAGTACATGATGAGGAACATTCTTGGTAGTTTGGGCTAGTACATGTCGTGTTTCCGCTCTATACACATTGTGTGCATAATTATTTTTAAATGAAATTAATTTGTTTAATTTATTTAAAATTACAATGGATAGGAATCTCCAGGATTGTTGGGATAGATACAATATAAATGATTTAATTATTTAATAAGATAATAAATTTATTCATGCAAAATATCATAATAAATAATGATTATAATAAATTTTATCTGGTTATTTAAAATGTGTATCTATTGAATGCATGAATGAATGTGATCTTAGAACAACCAATGTATGTGTTTTGTTTATTTAAATTTAATTACATGGGTTTTATTTTTATTAAATTAAAATGATGGAATTTGTTTCATCCCTCTCCCTTTATTATGTAGTAAATCTGTGTCCAAAGTTTCTTTTATGTAAACCCCATAACCAATTCAATGGTTACCCTAACCAAAAAATGAGTAAACATATTTAAAGGATAGAGCTCCAAGGAGGGGAGGTTGTTCGAGACCTGATCCAAGGTGGAATCAACCCAAATTATACAAAGTTCAATGGTGAAACGTTGTAACTCGATCCAAGACCAGTTCAAGTAGTTTATTCCCCTAGAGTCAAGGGTGAGTTTATATCCCGATTGATAAACTAACCATTAGAAATATAATGATAATTCCATGTTATTTATTTTATTTTTTCAATTGCATAGTTAATTTTTGTTATTCTTTATCGTGATCACATAAATAAATTAATTAACATGCATGAAAGATGGAATTAAAATAAATTGGATTGTGTGTAAAATATTTTATCATAACATGGTAAATAACTTATATAAAATCCACATAATATTAACAAAACATGTGAAAAGATAAAATAATAAAATTTGCACATAATAAACCTGGTATCTCAATATAATATTAAGTCAAATAATCCTTCCATTACTGGATTTAGAATGTAACCATAAAACTAAGTTTTAGTTTGGGTATTGTTAGAACACTTGCTTTTATCTGGGAGTTTTAATAATGGTTTTATTTTAACTTAACCAAGTTAACATCAAGTGTATTATACCTTTATAAACTTTGTGTAACTTGGATTCAAGTGTTGAGAAAATACCTATCAAGATTTTAGGATTGAGGATTTCACTCAATGGATCAAGGACCTGCAAACTATCATTTGGTAGGATTGCCTATTTAAACACCTTTGAGTAATTGGATAGGCCTCTTTATAGGTTATGGAATGGAAATATAGATCCTTACCACTAGAATGTTTTCATGATAAGACATTCTAAGTCTAATAGTGAGGAATATTGGGACTTGATAAAATAATGTGAGATGAATAATTAAATATATTTCATCATACATATTTTGGTAATCATATAAAGTCCTTAAAATATAATTTTACTTTGTTGTATAAAAATGAAAATTTCATCATCCATGTTATCCTTACAATCAATACTAGATAAATAAAATCTATTTAATGGCATTAAATTTTATGAGTGGTATAGGTTCTTGTGTATTATATTGCACCATGAACAGATGATATATATATTATTATCCTTAGTTTTTGAACCCACTTAGGAGGCGAGTCAAGAATACATTTTTGACTACTTAAAACATTAGATGATGTCATAAATTTCTAGTGTTTTATGCTTTCATCCATGTTTGATGAACTATAGAAGTCTCATGAGAGTATGGATGAATATAGTATGCTCAATCATCTCCATGATCTATATTAGGAGAGATCTATATAGGAGTCATGTGAGATATATAAGGCACTCTTTACATGAAAAATTAGATAGTTGGTTCCAGATGAACCTCATATGGTAAAAATGATTGGCTATATTGAGTTTATAGACATTCTAGGGTTTAATCTTCCTCATGAAATGTGTCTCATTCTTGCTTCACTACCTTATATATTCTCCATCTTTGTAATGAATTTTAACATGAACATCATTGAGAAGTCAATACCAGGTCTCTTTAATCTACTTTATTAGGTTGATAAGAACATGAAATGTAAAAATCCTCCAGTAATTTTGGTGAATAATATAAATGGAAAAGTGAAACTCCTTGAGGCTAAATCTATGTTTAAGTATTCTTTGAAATGTCTATTTAAAAGAAGGAATATCTTGAGGTAAGTGGGGAAGTAGGATGTTGTCTATTTTTTATTTAGAAGGAAGGGACACTATAAGAAGAAATTAACCATAGTGAAGAAGGGGAATATTCAAGTGTATTCATTATCAACTGAAATCTATATGTTTTTATAAATTGGGTATTAGATACAGATTTTTGTGCTCATGTTTGTATCCAATTATAGGAACTGAGTATATTCAAAATATTTACAAGAGGCATGGTGGATCTAAAAGCCACCAATGGGTCTAGAATTATTACAATGGAAATTGGAGACTACCACCTCACATTTTTTATAGGGATGATATTGGTTTCAAATAATTTCTATTATGTTCCATCAGTTACCAAAAACATTATTTTTGTTTACAGTACTGATATAGATGTATTTATTTTCAAATTTGGGAATAAATGTTTCTTACTTTACAAATATAGAATATGTTATGTTAAACTGTGCCTAAATAATAGTATTTATATGCTGGATTACACAACCCAAGTAATGAAAATTTATAAGGAATCAGGCTTTCATGACTCATATCACACCCAACTGTGGCATCACTAGTTAGTTAATGTAAATGAAAATTTCTTGACTAAATTATACTAAGATATATATATAGATTATTTTGAACTAAAACTGCTTGGAATATGTCATGCTTATTTGTAATGAAAAATAATCAAATAATCATTTAGAGAAAAATTTGAAAGGGCCACAAAGCTTCTTGAATTAATTCATATCGATGTGTGCAGACCATTTCCAGTTGAAATAATAGGAGGGTAATAATACATCATAAATTTTACTAGTAAATTAAATAGATATTTATATATATAATTAATGATTTATAGGTCACATTCCTTTAATAAATTCAAGGAATAAAAGAATGAAGTTGAAAACAAACTTGGTAAGAAAATAAAGAAACTCTGCTCAGCCCATGGTGGAGAATATCTTAAAAAACAATTCATTGATTATTTATAAGAGTTTGTGATATTATCCCAACCCAATTATCCTTAAACAAAATAATTTAATAGTATAATTGAAAGGAGGAATCGCCTTACATGAAATGGTCAAGTCAATGATGAGTCATGTAATTCATCCATTATCCTTTTGGGGATATGTGTTATAGTAAATAGCACACATACTAAACCAAATGATAACTAAAGAGAAAAATTATATTTCATATGAACTTTGGTGTTAAAGAAAATCCTTATTTTCTAAAAATTATGTTTGGTGATATAAAACATTTGTTAAGGTCTCTTTTGGTAGCCAAATTTCACCTTGAGGAAAAAAATGTATCTTTATAGGATACCCCAAGGAAATAATGGGATATTACCGATATTAATCATCAAATAAAAAAGGTAATAGTTGAAAGATAAGTCATGTTCCTTGAAAGGAATCATATATCAAAATTTGATAGTGGAAGATAGATAGAATTCGATGAACTCTAAGCTTAAGATATATATGAGTTAGCATAGAAATAGATTTCATAAGGCCCTATGGAAGAGGTAATTTTAGATACATAAGTATTGTGTGGGAGTATAAGAGAGTTTAAAGTACCTAAAAGATATGGTTTTCTATTCACTAAGGATAATGACTCATTATTAGTTGATAATGATGATTTTGTAATCTATAAGGAAGAAGTGAGTGGTGAAAAAGCTACCATGTGGAAATAAGCCATGAATGTTGGGATATATTCCATATACCAAAACCATACATGGATTTTATTAGATTATATAGTGGATATAAATCCTATTAGTTGAAAATGGGTATTAAAAAAGAAACTATACATGGATGGATAGTTCGGTACCAATAAGGCATGAATGATTTCCAAATGGTTTAAACAATGTCAAGGTATAGAAAATGAAGAAACATTTTATCCAATTTCTATGATGAAATCCATTAGAATTCCACTTGGAATATAAGCTTACCATGACTATGATATTTTGAATATGGATGTGAAAACACCTTTCCTTTATAAGAACCCTCAAGAAGATTTCTATATGACACAATAATAAGGGATCGTAACTCCAAAATTTGTCAATAGCACATTAAAAATGTATAGATCCATTTATGGATCAAATTAAGAATTCAATTCATAGAAAATTTTCTTTGATGAATCCATAATGTAATTAGGTTTCTTATAGAATGAATATAATCCTTGTGTCTACAATTAGATTAATGGGAGTGAAATCATTTTCTTAATAGTATATTTTGATGACATATTACTAATTGAAAATGAAATAATGGTCTTATAGTTCATTAAGACATGGTTAAACACATTATTCTCCATGAAAGACTGAGGTGAAGAAACATATATTCTTGGGATCAAGATCCATCATGATAGATTCAAGAGGCTTCTTGGACTAAGTCAAGCTATATATATTTATAAGATGTTTAAGAGATTCTATATGAAAATACCCAATGGTGGATTATTGCCAATGCCACATGACATTCATATTTCCATAAAAATGTGTCCTTAGACACATGAGGAGAGACAAATAATGACAAGGATCCTATATGTATTTTTGATAGGGTCAGTCATGTATGTCTTGTTATGTTCTGTTCTTGGAAAGATATCGCTTATGCCTTAAGAAATATTGGCAGGTATCAAGCTAATCTAGGAGACTATCATTGGATGTTAGTCGAGACTATCATAAACTATATTAGGAATACTAAGGATATGTTCTTGTTTTATGGAGGATATGATGAGATAGTTATCAGGGGATACATATATTCTAGTTTCTAAATAGATCAAAATGGTCTGAAATCACAATTGGGATATATCTTCACTCTCAATGGAGGTATTGTGAAATAAAAGAGCTCAAATAAATTCTTTGTCACTGATTATATAATATATTCCAAGTATATTTTGGATTATAATGAAACTAAATATTTGTTTTAGATTCACAACTTTATCCTTGAGTTTTAAGTGGTTCCTAGTAGTAAAAACCCCACCACATTGTATTGTAATACTACAGCAAGGTATCTTGAAAAGGATCCAAGGTCACATCAGCAGATGAAGAACATACTCTATAATTATCATATATTGAGGTATTTTTATAAAATAGGTGAATTTGAAGTGATCATAGTTTCCATAGAAGAAAATTTGGTGGACCCATTGACTAAAGACCTATCTCAACAAAATCATGGACATCATGTGAGAGCTAGTGAACTAAAATTTGTTAGTAGTTGGTTTTAGTCTAATTTGGATTATGTTAGAGTTGGTTCCATAGAACCAACTACTTTTTACTTTAGATTACCTATATATCCTATGGTTATATTATTGACCTACATATCCTATGGTTATATGAATTCATCTGATGAGACATAAGTGATACAGACTGTTAGGTTTGAGTACTCATAAATAGATGAGACTTCATCTTATGAAGTTAATACTTGGTAATATCTAAGAAGTGAGATTATAAGGATAGACCCACCAGCATAAATTCCACATGTTTTCATGTCATTAGATATTCCTATCTTCAAATGCATATAATGATCCATAGACTTTAAGATTATTATTAATACACATCATGAATTATGTACTTTGATGTACTCACCAAAATTGTGACACCATATGTTTTTGGGAAGTAGGGTGCATTGGTTGAACCATGAATGGTATTTTATTAATAAATAAGTCATTGAAGGATTTTTCCCTTCCATATTTATAGAATTTGATATCCCAAGCCATTAATTAAAATGGAAATGTTAACCTAAATTTCATGGTTATGGGGTACTGATGGGTTCATTTTAGGAAGTGAAAGAAGTACATATCAATATTATAATTGGATGACATGAGTATGAAACCAACTTGATGAGATATTGAAACAAATTTATTATATTACACAGTGAGTATTCATGTTTGGTTGTCCATGTTGTGGTATTAACTTATTCATTTATGGGTTTCTTTACATATTGTTAGATGCTAATATTGGACTTTAGAAAAACCTGTCTATGCCACTGAGGACAAATCCTAGAAGGACACACACATATTATTTCTGTTGGTCTCAATTAAATTCTACTTTATTTTAATTATTGGAATAAATATTATTCTCTAAAATGAGGAATAATATTTACTTGAAATTTATTGATCGTAAATATTCAGCCACCATATTTATGTGTGGGTTGAATATTAAAATAAATATTTTCTCAAGACTATGAATATAATATTTATTTATTTATTAAATGAATAATATTTATTATTCGAGTTCTGGTAAATACCAAGAAATTTGGTTGGGATGAGTAAGATTTTGGGTAACAAAAATGATATAATAAATACCATTTAAAAAAATATTTAATTATTTATTGATATTTATATTATCCGTATAATATGTTCATGTAAAATTATTATTATTATTATTATTATTATTATTATTATAAATGGGGTTCTACAAGGATTAAGAGATTGGATAAGGGACTTTGTGCAATTATTAATCATCTAAACCTAAATTTATATATATACCTAGTTATATCATTTATGTACAAGCTTGAGAATCATTTATTATATAGAATATTTCTCCTCTCTAGAGAATTATATCCCAATGAAGAACATATCTTGGGTACCTCTCAAGATGGATATAAATATTCCAAATTCCTTCTCTTTATTAAGAATGGGAGAACAATAATCAATCTTTCAAACCCCAAAGTGTTGTGTTGCGATCAAAGTTGATCAACACAAGATGATTAATACTATCGAGCTAGCACCCAGAGTACCATCGGTGCTGCTTTGAGATCAAGGATCATGTAATGACCCAAATCATTATGGGTTATTAATCCTTAAGGGAATTTGACATTTTGTTTTGGTGAGGGGTTTGTTTTTAGAACTGAGACTCATATTGGGATTTCAAGTGTTGTAATATCTCTAAAAATGATTTATATGAAATTTTAGTCTTATTTGAAGAATCGAGTGTTCGGGAGTATGTTGGAGTTGTGTTCATGTGGTTAGACTATCAAAATAAAATCAGCAAGCCTTTAAAGGCATTAATGTTGGTGTTTAGACCATGAATGGCGTTTGTGGCCACATTTTAGGTTGCGAATGAGTTAGTTGGGAGAGGGGATCGCTACCCCAGTTCATTCACGACATAAATAGGGTTTACATCATGAAAGTGTCAAGGAATAGGGTATTCCATCTTCTTGGATGAGGATTCATAGTTTTCACCCCTTTTTCATGCCATAAAGAGGGAGATCCTTTTTTGGATCTCCTCTTTCACTCCCTATAGTGCCCTTTTATTTTAGTGGATTCTTGGTGTTTCATCACACCAATTCAAGGTATATTCACCTTCAATATTCTCCCTTGTATCTCCTCATAATTATTCCCTGATTTGATTCAACTATCTAAATATTTGGAAGGATGATTTCACCAGATCATGGTGAAATCATCGCACTTATTGGGGTGTTTTTTTACATCTCATAAAGGATATCTCAATAGGATTAAATCAATCCATCATTAATTTTTTACCTTGAGTTATATTTACCAGTAAGTTTATTTATTTATTTTTCGTGATTTTTTTTGAAATTTACCATTGAATCATGTTTATAATTTGGGACTTTTTCATGGATTGGGTTTGAGTGTGTGTCAGGAGGGGAATGAACCTCGTTGATTGTGGTTTCGGTGTTTCAGGATAGCTCAGTGAGTTTTGTATCGATTATGCCAATTTGGGTTTTTGGTTTTAAATGTTTAGTTTATTAATTTGATGATATTTATTAATTAGATAGCTACTCATGGACTTAGTGGATAACGGTATGAGTGTGGGATGGTTTATAATCATCGATTGAGATTGGTGGACTTTATATTTTTTAGTCTCTTAATCATTTGGTGATTGTATATTTGTGTGTGATATTTATATTATCTTATTTAGAATTTCATGGCTATGTGAGTTTCCCATAAGATTGGGATAAAATCATGTCAACCCAATAGTCAACATAGACCATATATCTTGTTAAATAGTTCAATGGTGGAACCCTTGTCAAACGAGTTTCGGTGGACCTCCTTATGGATTTTTTGGAGGCATGTATTGGTTTTTTAAGTAAAGTTGTTTACTTTTTAAAGTTTTTTTAAAAAAGGGTTTTGGATTAAAAAGGGATTTCAAGGGGAAAGTGTTGATTTTGGAAAATGGTTTGAGAAAGGGTTTTGACTTTGTTTAATGGAAATACTAGGGGTCTTGTTTTGGAAACTGATTTGGTTTTTTTAACCATGTGTGAGAAATTATATTTCTGAAAATCTTATGTGATTAATGTGTACCCCTAGTAATGATTTCTTTGTGCATTGGTCATTGCATGATTTTTCATGTTAATGATTTTTTGTTGGTATAAAAGTTTGGGTTAGGTCCAAATAGATACAAGATAAACCATAGGGTTGTGGATGGGCCTAGAGTGAGTCATTGGAATTTATGGATAAGTTAATTCACTCATGAAGGCATGTGATGCATGAACATAGTTCATGTAGAAAACCATGTGGGGTTGGTAAGGGAGAATCTAGGGCTATCCCAATAATTTTATATTGAGTTGAGCCATCAAGGCGGTGTGTTTGATATGTTGTTGGTTCCAGATTATAGCTAAGGTCTAAGCCTTGACATGATGAGTTGTGAGATTATATGAAGGGTTGTATGTTCTATTTGTAATTTTTTGCTTGTGCATATTTCAGACAATCGATTCTGGTGTTGGTAATGGGTCCCAAGGCCTCAGGCTACCATGAGTGTGATAGATTCCTTAATATTTATAAAATATGGGTCAACTATGAGTGATATGGTGCTTCATAAGACCTATTATCATCACAGTAAGTGAAAAAAAAAATTTGGTCCATACAATGAGTGATATGGTAGTAATTTGACCGCCATGAGTGATATGGGGTCCAGAATGTGTCTTGAAGAGATGATGTGATACAGGACTCCATAAGTAATATATTTTAACCTTAGGCATCCACGAGTAATATGGTTGGTACTAGGATGTAATTCATTCCCTAACTTGAGTGAAAAGGTAGAGGTTGGTTGGTGATGTAGCCTCCCTTGAGTGAGAAGGGATATTAAATGCTTGGTATGAGATCATACATGGTATAGAACCCAAATCAACATCTTTATGTATGGGTTAGGTTGTGTTACAAGGTAACCTTCTTCCTTATAGTATAGAGCTGAAGCATGTAGGTCCAATTATCATGGTAACCTAGTTAGCACAGGATGACCTACCTAATGTGTTTTGTGTTGATTGTGTGTTGTTTTTTGATTGGGTGTGTTTCACAGACACAACTTCACTTCTTATATATGTATTGCATGCACATTTAATTAATCACAATAAAACTCAATATTATTGAGGCATAGGGGGTTACTAATAGGTAATTTACCCCTACGCATATAAATGAAATGGTTTTCAATGTATGTGGGTAGACTCTCCTATTTTTTCTTAGGACATAGGTACTTCTTCAAGTTGGACACATGATATAGGTTTAGAGGATTGTGGAGTTCATGGGAATGACAAAATGATTATGTGAGTTGGTATAAAGGTTGGTGTAGTTACATTTTAGTTATTTTTTATCATGTAATAGTTAGTTTGTCATTATTTATATATGAGTCATGTTATTCCATGTTTATTCGGTATCACATAGTTGTGTACTGTTTCATAATATAGATAGATTTATTGATTTTATTTTGTACTGTAGGGGCCCATAGGGGTCTTTGTTACATTTATATATGTTTTTGGGATGATAGTTATATATATGGATCATGGTGAAGTTTCATAATATTCAATCATGACCCTTGAGATTCGTTTTAGAGGCTATAGTCTCCCCATAACTTTTTTTGACCATCACTACTAGTTGGAATCCTCTGGAATATGGGGAGGTGTGCCAGAGGTCTTATGGCGACCCCTGTTCAGATTTTGTTCAATTGATCCATACCAAGACATTAAAAAGAACATGTGGATCATCAATAGAGGTATTCCACTTTGGATATTCTAAAAACAATGATAGTATAACCCAAATAGAGGTGTAACAACCCTAGTTTTTGGGTTTGCACCCTTTGGAATTTTTTTTTAATGCCCTTTGATTTTATTCAGATGGTGGAATAATTATCAGGGATTGTTTGAACTCCAACATTAAGTATTTTAATTTATTTAAATATTTATTATACTCACATGTGCATTATGATATATATTGTGATCAGGGTATTTTATAGGGAAAATGGGTCCATCATTGAGATTGTAATGTGGAATTTACCCTAGGCACGACATAAGTTTCATTCACAGAAAAATTCAAGATTATGCATATTCATGGGATAGAATAAAATAAATACATTAAAATAATAATTTAATTTACTTAATTTATCATTAACCTAGATGATTCCTAGTTATTCCTTGCTATGAAAAATCCATAGGGTGAGTCTCCTAACCTAGAGATTATGAGGAAGAGGGGGAGATCTTCGGTGATGTTAATATTAGTGAACAGCTTGGGATTAAGAAATCTCCAATGAAGAAAACACAGATTTCTCTTCTTCATTAATAAATTGTGGATCTTTATGGATTTAATGATGAATGTGGTGTATTCTTTGAAAACATCAATAATGAATATATTCTTCTTCAATGATAGATCCCCATTGAGGGATGGAATTTGTTTTATGATTTAATTCTTGTTTTTTATAATGACATGATTACATATTAGTCCCAAACAAACTAATACAGAATAGATTTTCTAAAACCCATCAATTAATTTTTTTCACTTTTATTTATATATGTCAATCCTTATCATTCATGATACATAAAAAAATGGTTTCCAAACCAAACATGTCCATTGATAATTCCTCACTTTGGTGTTTTTTGATTTTCTCTCTACATATTATGTGTGTCCATCACTGGAATTTGATTGGATGGTGGTTTGACTATTTTTCGGGAACCCTTTTCATTATGTGATCGATCGAGGGGTCCATGAAATGAGATTTCCAATTTTTCACAATGTATTCTAGAATGACTATTATCTATGATGGGAAAACAAAGGAGAATAAAATTGTTGTATTTTCAAAAGTTTTGGTGCACATATGGAATGGGAGGTAATGATGATCCATTTTTCTGATGAAGAATGGCTAAAATTGACTTTTGGAGAGGCTTGATGATGGACAACTAGAATTAAACAAGTTTTGGTTGTAGTTTGTGGAAAAATCAATGAAGTGGTGAATATAGAATATGGATAAACGGTATAACTTTCTATAAAATTTATGATTACACAGCATCTAGTACAAACGAACACATTTCATTTGTCTTGATGATGTGGTGGTTAGGATTTATAGGGAAGTTAAGTATCACATGACCATGTGACTAAGTCACATGTTGTGTGATACCTACCCATATAGGATGGTATATAATGAGGATTATATGCTTAGGGACCCATGTGAACCCAAATGTAGTGTGTGTTGGGCCACACCTCATATACACTCAGTAGGATATAGCTCGGGTAGAAAGGGTACACATCAAGCACCTTGTCAATGTGACATGCCATATAAAAATTTTATATGTCATGAAGTGAGTTTTATACATGTTATGTGTAAGGATATAAAATTGTAACATCCTATTAATACATTTTTTACTAATATTTGGTTGGGTTTTATTTTGGGTTGTTTTGGGTTGAACTTTAAAGAGTTTTGAAAATTCTGGGCTATTGTGCGGTTGGCACACGGTTTTCCCAAACTGTGCATCCTCTCAGAGAAAACTATGCAATACAAGGTAGTAATATTTTTCACAATTGGCACACATTTATTCATTTGTGTGCCCTATTAGTAGAAACCATGTATCCCATTTAAAATTGAAGCACGTTTAGTCCACACTGTTTGTCAAACTGTGCGGATCTACCTAGGTAACCATTAACGGGATTTATTTAATCTAAAAATCTAACTTAAAAATACCAAATCCCCCATTTTAGGTGTTGGACGAACTTATCATGAACCCATGTAATTTCTTATTCCTTGGGAGCACTCAAGAGTTATTCTTGGCCCCGCAAATCCCTCCCAGAAACAATTCAAAGATTGAGGAACACCCTTTGATATTCTTTTGGTTAGTTTTCTCACCCCGATATCTATCTCTCATGGTCTCTCTTCTCCTTCCTAGGGTCTCATTGATCCCCACATTGATTTTGGGATCTAATACTATCTATTTTTGGATCTTAACCCTAGGTTTGATTCTAATTTATGTGTTCATCATTTTATGTGGAAAATCCCTATAAGGGTTTCATGTTACAAGATCCATTGATTCCAAGGTATGTGGTTTCATCATGATGCCAATTTATGTTAACACTAAATTGATTTGTTTAATTTTAATTGTCTGAATTAAATTCAATTTTTTTATTCTGATTAAAAGGATTTCAATTGGTTTATTGGAAAACCCCAATTCCATTGAATTGGGGTGCGTTTATGGAAATTGGCTGTGATTAAATTGTTTAATTTAAATTGTGAAACAAGTTTGATGTAAAAAATTTGAAAACTGTAATTCCATTGAATTGAGGGTTTGTTGTAAAATTGATGTAAATTATTTGAAATTAAATTATTTAATTTAATTATGAAAGTGAATTTTAAAATTAAATTGTGAATTGATTTTAAATTTCTATTCATGAAAAATGGATTAAAATGGTTTTGATAGAAACCTTAGGGTTTTATCTTGGAAAAGGCATGTTTTGATTAAAACACTATTTTGGTTTTTAAATAGAAATTGGAATTTTTGATGTGGGGGAGTGGGACTTAATTGTATTTTAAGGGTTCCTAAAATAAATTTCACATCATTGAATTGTACTAGAGAATATTAAATCCAATATAGTTAGTGAGTTGTTGGGATAAACATGCTCAGTTTAAATTCCCTAGAAATATATTGACACTTTACAATTCTAAAAAAATATTGTTCATAGCATTTTTCTTCTTCATTATGACATATATGAGTCCTCTCTTTCCATTTTTGAGGGACGTGTGTACACATTGCGGTTTATCACATTAATGTGTGAGGATCCCATAACTTGGAACTATCATACCACTTGGAATATGACCATGTTGCTCACTTGTTTATATATGAGATATAAATTTATTCCATTATCAAGAACTATTCTACATGCCTTGTGTATTAGTATAAAATGTTTTATATAAAAGTTTTTATTTAATCCATTTGTGTAAAGAACCATTTTTGAAAGTATTTCCATCATTTTGAAATGTGATTCATGATTTTCTAGTGTATTTCCATCATTTTGAAATGTGAAGTATGATTTTCTATTGTATTTCCATCTTTTAAAATTTAAAGAATGATTTGTTGAAATATGATCTTTAAATGCCAAACCTGTTTATTCGAAAAAATGAAAGAAAATTATTTGGTTAATTTGACATTTCAATCTTGTTATGGAATCTATGGTGAGACCCTACTAGTATTTTACCTCACACCCTACCTGTTCCTTTGGGTGTTTTTACATAATCTCTTTGCATGTTCGAGCAGGGGTAAAGCACCACTTAGAGTTGGTTTTAGTTGTTGATTCATAGATTTGGAGATTTTCATTAGTTGGGACTTGGGATTTTTATCTATCATGATTTAATCGTACTTTGTTTTAGTACTTTGGGTTTTCAGACCTGTTTGACTTATGGTACACTTCTCTCAGTGGAATTTCTTTTGTATGCATACTGATTTTCCATCTTTATTCTACAATATTTCTGACAAATTTATTCCCAATTTCATTTTTAATGATGCTAGGTTCTAGTTTCCAACACATAGGGATCGGTAACTTCCTTCAGTACATGTCAGGACTAGCTCGGTTATTGGGTTACCAGGGTACCTGGGATGGTTCATGAAAAATTGGTATCAAAGGTGCAGGTTTTTTATCTTTCCTTGGTCATCTCTCACCACAATGAACCTTAAGTGGATATGGTTGGTTAGGGAAAGACATATTGAATATTAGTTCTAGTGTTTTCCCAAATTTTGATTTGGATTGAGTGAAATCCAAATCTTTTTTTCTATCTGTTGGGATTAAATGTTTCATTGCTTCTTTGTTTGAGTGTAATCTAAAGTCTTCCTTATTTTTTGCGGATTTTGTATAGACTCATGCCTCTGAGAAGAAATGAGAATTAGATCCATCTAGAATTTTTATCTAAACCTCAGTGATAAAATCCTATTATAGACTTGAAATTGGTTATAGTGATGGTGAATATTGTCCATGGTTTGAGATAGGCACCACCACCAGCTCCCATTCAGCCTCCAGCTATGGACCTCAGAGGGATGTTCTCAAGATTTTTTCTCAAGAGTTTCTTTGCCTAAATCCATCATTATTAAAAGGATAAAATGATCCTTAAGAGGATAAGGAATAGTTTATTAGCATAGAATGATTTTTTGGATTCTTGGAGACACCTGACAAAATCAAGGTGAAGTGTGCCACATTCATGCTATATGGACCGAGCAGGAGATGATGGGACACTGTGGTAAGGCAAATAATCATGAAGTATTAGAGTGGAAAAATTCAAATTTATTTTTACCGACTAGTTCTATCCAGATTCTATGTTATTGGCCAAAGCTACAAAGTTTTTCAAACATGAATAGGGTGACAGAACAATGACATATTATGAAAACCATTTTTCATAGCTTATGAATTTTTCACCTAAGATTGTATCAAATGATAAGATGAAGGCTCAAATTTTTGAGTTGGGACTTTGTCAGGATATTCATTCTCAGGTTTTCTTGCTAAATATTCCTTCTTATACTGATGTGTTGAATAAAGTTTTGATGGTTGAAATGGACCTGGTTGGAAAGTCAGGATTATTGAGAGTTTATTTCTCTCCTAGTGGTAGTGTGGATTCCATAAAAGGAAAGTGTAAGTGTGATAATTCTCACAGAATTTCTCAACAACAGGGTCATTCTATACCTTTTTTCGTTCCTGGAAGAGGTCCTTTGATTTTCTACTGATGTGGTGAGATAGGAGACTCAAGGAGGGTTTTCACTGAGGCTCCCAAGTTATGTGGTTCTTATGGATGCTCAGATCACATACAGAAATTTTTTCATGTTTAATCCAATCCATGTAGTGGAACAGGATCATTTAATCCTCCTAAAATTGTGGGGAAATTAAATGCTTCATGGATAAAAGGGTTTAGTCCACAGGCATTCAGAATGAAGCTTCTTCACATAGTAGAATAGTCTCCAAAGGAAGCGGATACAGGTCTAGTGACTGTGAGAGGTACCATCACTATAGCTTCATCATTAATGAATATTTTATTTTATACTGGTTCATCTCATTCATTTATTTAAACCTGTATTGTTAATATTCTAAATATTTCTATGGATATTTTATCTTATGTCGTGGATATTACTACACCCCTTGGTACGAAGAGAGAATAGGTTCTCTGTAGTCCCGATTGTGTCTTCTCTCTATCTTATGTTGAGATTTCTTAGAGTTTTTTGGTTCTCAACATGAAACCACTTAAAGTCACGTTCAGGATGGATTGGATCATTTACAATAAATAATGGATTGATTATTATCTTTAATGGGTCTCCTTTACTACACTCAATGGGGTGTGTCGTGTCTTTCAAGGAGAATGGGACCCAAGGTTGAGCAGGGTTGGACCTTCATATCTGGAGTTGGGGAAATTAATATCATGTTTTTCTTTTGATCTTGAGTGGGGATATTAGAGTAGTGATCTAACTCTAGTTTTAGTATAGTTTCTTGTTGTGTTTCCTTATAGATTATCTGGTTTGTTGTCGGTAAGAGTGGTAGGGTTTTTTATTTATTTAGTTCCTAGTACTCAACCAGTTTCTATTCCCTCTTACCCCATGGAACCAGCTAAGCTAAAAGAGATAAAGACTCAGTTGGATGATCTTCAAGATAAAGGATTTATATGCCCGAGTGTGTCACTTTAGGCAGCACTGGTTCTATTTTATAAGAAATAAGATGGTTCACTTCACCTTTGTGTTGATTATCGAAAGCTCAATCGAGTGACGGCAAATAAAAAGTATTTTTTCCCATGGATTGATGATATATTTGATTATTTGAATGGGAAAAAGTGATTCTAAAATATTTTAATTTAATTTAGTTACCATCAGTTGAGGATAAAATAATATTACATTCAGAAAACCACCTTTTAGAGTAGGTACATCCATTATGAGTACCTTGTAATTCCCTTTGATCTAACCAATGCTCCTACAGTCTATATGGATTTAATGAATAGGATTTTCCATGAGTATCTGGATACCTTTATGATAGTCTTTTTGGATGAAATCCTTGTTTACTCTAAGTCCTAGGAGGAACATGTGAATCATCTGAGAATTATTATGGAGTTTCTAATAAATCACCGAGTTTATGACAAGATTTAGAAGTGAGACTTCTGGATTCGGGAAGTGAAATTATTGGAATACATGGTGTCAGAACATGGTATTTCAGTTGGTCCTAAAAAGGTGAAAGATTTTATGACATGGGAAAAACCATGTAATTTTTTTGAGATTTGGATCTTATTAGGTCTAGTTGTTTATTATCGCTAGTTCGTTAAGTACATCTCAAATTTGGATTCTCTGATGACTGATTTGACTTGGAAGTGAGTAAAGAATGATTGGGATGAAAAATTTCACAGTTATTTTGTTGATCTGAATTTTATTTTGAATATTATACCAGCATTGACTCTTATAGAGGCTAGGTAGGGCTATGTGGTCTTTTGTGATGCATAGGTTTTAAGTTTGGGTTGTATTCTTTTGAAAGGTGATCATGTTGTTGCCTATGGATCTCATCAGCTTAGGACATATGAGAATAATTACCTAGCCCATAACCTTGAACTCATAGCTATAATGCACATGCTTAACAGTTGGCAGCATTACCTTTATAGAGAAGGGTTTACCATGTTTTTTGATCACAAGATCTTGAGTTATATCTTCTCTCAAAAATATTTTAGTCTCTACTAGAGGCATTGGCTGTAATACCAGTAATATTTAGAATTTGACATTACCTATACCCTGGGGAAAGGGAATGTCATCGCAGATGCCTTGAGAAGGAAACTTTCAACCCAAGCAGTGAAAGAATATTCATAAGAGTGGAACTTGATCGATCTCTTTGTACAGATGCATATAGGAGTTTAGGAATCAGGGGATGAGGTTTATTTGGCCAGTGTTCAGTTGACATCCACTCTTCTCAATATGATTCTTCAGAAAAATCAACTTGATGATGAGTTCTATAGAATTAGAGAATCTCTTTATAGAGGGAAGACCATTGTTGAGTGGTCATTCTCTAAAGAGTGCATTCTATGCTTTCAAAATCATTTTATTATGTCATTGGAATCAAGGAAAGTTGTGATGGTGGATTTCCATAATTCCCAATGGGATGTGAACCCAGGAACCGCTAAGATGTTTTATGACATGCAACAACAATTCTGGTGGCTAGGTATGATATGGGACATTTTTTATTTTGTCTCTTGTTGTTATACATGCCAAAAGGTTAAGGTCGAGCACTAGAAACCTTTAGGTTTACTTTAGTCACTTCAAGTCCCTACTTGGAAGTGGAATGAGATATCTATAGAATTTTTGGTTAGGTTTCCCCATACCCAGAGAAAGAAGAATGTTATATGGGTAGTGGTTAGTCATTTGATGAAATTGAATTACTATATACCCATTTATGATATAGACAAAATTGAGGAGTTGGTAAATATCTATGTGAAAGAGATTTTTTGGTTTAACATAGTTCTATATTCTATAGTCTCTGATAAAGATCATCAATTCACTTATTATTTTTGGAGAGGCCTTTTGGAGGCACTTGGATCTCACATCCATTTTAGTATGGCAAACCATCTCCAGATAGATGGCCAAATAGAAATAGATATATAGATTCTTGAGGATATGCTTCAAGCTTGTATTATTGACTTTGGTGGATCTTGGGATGATCATTTGTGGCTGGTTGAGTTTTCTTATAACAATAGTTACCATTTTGTAATCAAAATGGCTCCTTTTGAGGCCTTTTGTGGTTAGCCTTATAGATATCCATTGTGATGGATAAGGATTGGTGGAAGTTACTTGGTTGGGTCAAGTTTGGTGCAAGAGATGATAGAAAATATTCATTTTATTCATCATAGAATATTAACATCACATAGCCAATATAAGTTTTATGTTGATTATCATCGCAGGCCATTGGAGTTTTCAACTGGTGACTAGGTGTTCTTGAACGTTTCACCCCGTTTGGGTCATCGACAACTTGGGAGGAAAGGGAAGCTTTCTTCTCATTTTGTGGGACCTTTTGAGGTTGTTGAGAAGTTGGGGAAATTTTATTACCAATTATCACTTCCACCAAATCTAACATCGATACATAATGTGTTCCATGTATCTCAACTACTAAAGTATCTATCTGATTCATCTGATGTTTTGAGCTGGCATGGTCTTGAAGTTGAACCTGATTTATTGATGACTGAATGGATAGTTAGGATAGTTGATTCTGAAACCAAGGTACTTCGGGAAGGATGATACCTTTGGTTTTTGTGCTATGGAAACACAGTTCTGGTAATCATGAGATGTGGGAGAGGGATCCACTGATGAGAGAGCAGTGGCCTCATCTTTTTGACAAGGAAGCTTCTGAGTAGTATTTCTGATGATAGAAATTTTCTATGATGGGGATGTTGTAACAGCCTATAAATTTTTTCAGGTATTCTTAAACCCCAATTTTTACCAATCTTTGGGTTTCATTTGGGGTTGTTTTAGGTTGAAATTTAAATAGTTTTGAATATTATGGTCTAGTAAATGATAAGCTAATGGTTTTCCCAAATGGGGTGCCCTCTCAGATCAAACCATGAAACCCAAGAAAGTGGTCTCTTTCACAGTTGGAACACATTTAGTCATCCTTTCATACTCTTAGGATAAATTGTGTGGCTCTATCTAGCTAACCATGTAAGGGATTTATTTAATTTTAAATCCAATATAAAAATCATGAACCCCCCGTTTTAGGTGTCAGACAGACCTAGAACAAACCCATGTGATTTATTCTTCCTCGAGAGCACCCAAGAGTAGTTCTTAGACCCCCATATCCCTCTCAGAAGTGATTTGAATCTTGAGGAACTCCCTTATATATTCTGCCGATTAGTTTCCTCACCCTGATATCTATCTCTTTAAATCTCTCTTCTCCTCCCTAGGGTTCCATGGATCCTCATGTTGATTTGTGGATCTAATACCCTCTGTTTTAGGATCTTAAATCTAGGTTTAATTCTCATTTCTAGGGTTTTCTTCTATATATAAAATCTTAGTTAGGGTTTGGAATTATGAGATATTTTTATTCCAGTGTAGGTGGTTTCGTCATGAAGCATAGTTCATGTTAACCCTAAACTGATTTGTTTAATTTCAATTGTTTGAATTAAATTAAATTATTTTATTTTTATTAAATTTATTTCAATTAGTTTTTTGGAAAAAACCTAATTCCATTGAATTGGGGTTTTAAAAAAAGGTTTTTTGCATGAAATTGGAAAACCCCCAATTCCATTGAATTGGGGTGTGTTTATGGAAATTGGTGAAGTTTTAATTATTTAATTTAAATTATGAAATAGGTTTGATAGAAAAATTGTGAAACACCCAAATTCCATTGAATTGGGGGGTTTGTTTTGAAATTAATAGAAATTTTTTGAAATTAAATTTTTGAATTTATTTTTGAAAGTGGATTGTGAAATTTAATTGTGAATTGATTTCAAATTCCTATTTGTGAAAAATTGATTTAAATGGTTTTGATAGAAACCTTAGGTTTTATCTTGGAAACGATATGTTTTTTTATTAAAAACTCATTTTATTAATGGAAATTGGAATTTTTTGAAATGGGGTAATGGGACTTAATTTTATTTTAATGTTTCTTAAAATTAATTTCTCATCATTGAATTGTACTAGATCACAAGAAAGCCTATGTATTTAGTAAGATATTTTTCCAAACACTCTAGGTTTTAATTTCCCTAGCAATGAATTAACACTTTATGACACTAAAAAATATTGGTCAATGCATCTCTCTTCCCCATTGGGACATATATGGGACTTATTTTTCCATTTTCGAGGGATGTGTGTACACATTGCGGTTTATCACATGAGTGTATGAGGATCCAATAACCTGAAACTATCATTTCTCATGGCAGATGACCATATTTATTACTTGTTTATATATGTAATATAAATGTATTCCATTATTGAAAACTGTTTTATAAGCCTTTTTTATTTATATAAAATTTTTTATATAAAATTTTCTATTTAATCCATTTTTGTAAATCACCATTTGTTAAATTATTTCCATCATTTTGAAATGTGAATCATCATTTTTTAGAATATTTCTATTATTTTGAAATGTGAAGCATGATTTTTTAGTGTATTTTCATATTTTGAAATGTAAAGAATGATTTTTTGAAATATTATCTTTAAATGTCAAGACTATTTATTTGAAAAATTGAAGGCACATTCTTTGGTTAATTTGATATTGGCATTTTGTTATAGAATACTTGATGAGACCCTACTGGTCTTTTAGCTTACAACCTACCTATGCCTTAAGGTGTTTGTAGATTATCTCCTTTCAGGTTCAAGTAGGGGTAAAGCACCACTAAGAGGTGGTTCTAGTTATTGATCCATGTATTTGGATATTTTAATCCATTGGGACTTAGGTTGTTTATCTAACCTATTTTTCTAGTACTTTATTGTAGTACTTTGGGTTTTCATACCTGTTTGACTTCTGGTACACTTCTCCCAGTGGATTTTCTTTTCCATGCATACTGATTTGTTATCTTTCTTCCATAATGTTTGTGGAAATTTCATTCCCACTTTCATTTTGTATGATTCTAAGTGCTAGTCACCAACCCATGGGGATCGGGAATGCCCTTCGGGCCTTGTCAGGACCGGCTCAGTTATTGGGTTATAACGACCCATACATAACATACATTTTTATTACTTCAAAATTGAAGCACACTTATCACAACATATAACAAAACCATGAAATAACCATATAGGTATAGTATCTTTAGAAACTGGGAAACATAAACAACTGGTTCATAAATCGTCTATATTGTCTCCCTTTTATTTTATCATATCTAGAGTCCATTTTGGAATATCTTACTTAATACCCTTCTTCCTGAACTAGGGAAAAGAAAACATACAAAAGGGTGAGCTCAAATTCTCAGTAAGGGTAAACAAAGGAAATATCAATCATATCATATTTATAAGAACATAACATTTTGAAAATCTTAACCTGCAAAAGAGATCATAATATCATAACATGGGATAAATCATGGTAGTGAAATGTAATCCCAATAATCATAACATAAAACATGAAATTTTTTGTTATACACACATAATCATAGAAAATCATTTCTTAGATGTCAAGACTCATGGCCAAGACTATCTTAGTGGACAAAGTCCATTTCTGAACCGAGTTCACTTCCTTATTCCAGTCCTGTATCACTAAACTGGTTTAACTTGCCGTTCCAGCCATGTCTATCTCATGAGATATAAATCTTTACCCAATGCATTGGAGGTAGATATAGGTCCCACCCATCTCATAATTATATCATTCTTATGTGTGCCACAAAATCATAAATCATATATCATAGCATAACCCATGTAATAAAAATGGGATTCTTAAACATCATGCCATCATAACATAATCCATATATGATAAAGGAATTCATAGAAATAATTCCATCATAAAATGATCAAATCAATGTAATAATAGGTATAGAAACAGAACCTTATATTATATTATATGGAAAATAATTTTGATAAAACACATGAACTCCATTCTTGAGGAAAATATCCTTTCTACTTCAAAAACATTTTTCCTTTCTTAACATGTCATACAATTTTAAACTAAAAGAAGTTAATTAAAAATAAACTTGAAATCATGTAAACTAAGCTTCATGGAAATAATGTTCTATGAAATCATAAAAATCCATTCATGTCGTATAAGTTAAAAAAACATTCTTCTCATACTTTGGCCGGAAAAGTCAAAAAGTACCTCGTACTAAAAACAACAAAAGATTCCTTTCATATCTTTTACTAAAAACTCACCAATGAGTAAAATTGGATTTAAACAATTTTAGGAGGATATAAATAATATTACATATTGAGAAAACATGGATGTGGATGATAAATATGCCCCCAGTAAATTCTGAAGTATAAACAATCTCAGATAAAAAACAGATTGCGAGATTTTCCCTTACCTTAGGTCCGATATTATTTGTATGTGTCCGAACCTCCTGTATAATGATTTAAATAATATAATTGACCTATTCCAGATTCATAATCATTGTTATGATATCATATATGGTCATATTCTTAGCTTCTTATTAGTAATATTTCATTGCTACTTGTTATTCAGGTGTTCATTGCTTTATGTTCTTATGCTTGTTTTGTCGAATAAATTCTTATGCCTCTTTTTAGGTTATAGATAAATCATTTAAAGAATGGTAATAGTATAATATATATCATATTTATTCATTCAATTCGTTTATATAATCATGGTTTAGTGAAGATCATGTAGAAACAACCACATCACATCGTGGAGACAGTAAGTCGTACGTACGCACGAGTGATGATATCGTTCCCATAATTATTTAATGGTCTTGGATTGGATGGTAGAATAACTCAGAATTAGTATCATGTTATAATAATCATATAAATAGTTATTATTTTCACCATTATACCCATCCATGTAAGGTGGTGGTGGAAAACAGATTACACCACGATGTGGAGACGGTATTTCGTACGTACGCAGGCGCGGTGATTTCATTTTCCGTAGGATGGATAGAAGGTGAAATAGGGTTATTTAATATTTATAATAACATATCAGTATATGAGTGATACTGATGTTATTATTTTATAATTAAACAACTAAATAAGAGGAACTAGAAGAAGGAAGAAACTTGAAAGAATCGGTAGAACAGATTACCTCTTCCTCGGCGTGCCTCCTTTAAACTTCCTCTTAAGGGAATGGAGTTGGTCTTTTGAGAAGACCAGAACCTCTAGAATATTACTAGGGAAGTTTATAAGAGTAATGGTTAGGGGTTTTTCGAGCTTGAAGTCTCAAATTTGTGTAAAGAGGATAGGGAGGAGGTGCCCTTTTATAAGGGAGGAGAGGGGCACCTTTGGAAACCTCAAAAATATTAATTTATAATAAATCAAAAACCACTTAAAAACCTCCAAAAATGACTCATATTCTAATATTAGATGATATAGTGTTGTAATCTCATCAAACAATAAAATTTATACATGTTTAAAATTTATTTTAAACCTTTTCAAATTGATTTATCCTTATTTGATCTATTTAATTTTATTTGCGGTAATAAGATTCTAAATTTTAAATTATTATAAATAATTACTTATGTGTTGTAAATTGTCCATAATTGGATAATTTATGACATTTTAGACCATATAAATTTTAATTTATAATTTTTAAATGTTTTTGTGATTTTTAAACAATTTTATATTATGTTATTTTTATAAAATAACAATAGTGTCAATTTTGACACTATTCATTTATTTGAATTTAAATAAAATACACAAGGAAGATATGTTCGAAATAAAAGTTTTAATAGATTTATAACATGTCATAATTATCAATAAAATTCGTGGAGCACATTAAATAGTTCATATAATATTTATTTTAATATTTTTATAACCATTTATTTGATATTTCAATACATAAAATAATTTCAACATCACTATTGTGTCACCTTTAATGATAATTATTTAATACCTAAAAATTCTAAATAAACTCACATGATTTATATAATTTTATTATATTTCTGGAGACTTATCATGTTTTAACTTTCATGAAGTTTATCACTAAATTAAAATTATTATACTTATTAGATTTAAGAGAGTAACATGTTATCACTTTCTTTGGTTTTAATAATAATTAAATTATTTTCATGGTAAACAGTCCATAAAATGTATCTAATCCAACCCTTAGGTGATATGGGTCGAATTTTAGTCATCCAATAGAATTTTTTCAGGTGTTAGGGTAATTTTATAATCTTATTTTTACCCTTAATTACCCGATTTACCTTTAACTATAGTAAATAAAAATTACCGTAGTTACTATTAATAATATCAAAAAAAATAAGAGTAAACAATTAAAATAATTTGGACCCACTAAATTCAAATATGGAATCCATTTTTCAAAATTCAAAGCACATAATTTGCAGTAGTTAACTTAAAATTAATCTCGTTATTAAGAAAACAGGTTTTAAAAGTTAAAACATTGTCAAAGATTGAAATGTTTTTACCTAAGAATTCAATGTAAAATTAATGGTAATGACATAAATTATATTAAATGGTAAAAATATATTCTATTTATACTTTAAAACCATTCAATATTATAATTTAACCATGTAAATTATTACGATGAAAAAAGTTGTTTTTAATTAAAATATAGCATGTTTTTACTATTCATTAAAATATGAAAGTAATCAGAATAAAATGAAAAATTTATCCAAAGTTAATTTTTATATCCTGATTCCAAAAAAGAATTTTATTTTGTCAAATTGAACTTATAATCATGTCAAAAACTATTTTTAAAGTGGTTGCTCCATCAAAAGGCGGCAAAACTGCATTTTTTGAAAAATGCTTATTTTATCTGAAAAATTTTATTTTGTTCTCAAACCATGTTCTAGAAAATGTGTAAGATTAATAATAATGTTATAAAATTCAAAATGTAGTTAATAATATTCATAATGGATAGTCCATAATAATATTATAACAATATATCATTGTTTAGTGAAACCCGGTATTGCGTACTACACACGCTATCGAGGAAGGTCGTGATTGCGTGTAACGCAAGCCAAGATAGTATTGTATGTAGTGAAATATTCCTTTGGTGTTTCTTATAACATAAGACAAAAAAATATTTCTCATAAAATATCAGGGTGTTACATTCTATCCCCCTTGAAATAAATTTCGCCATTGAAATTTGTCATTTCGTAACAAACAGATGAGGATATATAGCGACCCAAACTTTTCTTACATTACTATTACATCATTTAAAATATAAACAACATAATAGTATTACACATAGAGGATACAAAGGTTTAGTGTCTTGGGCAAACTAGGACCACACATAACAAATACAACATCGAGCATAAACATTCATTTAATTTCTTCTTTTATAGCTTCTTATTGGCACTTGTCCTCTCCTTAGTACAAGTAGCCACCTGAGGATATACATCAAAAGGGGTGAGCTAAAAGCCCAGTAATAGGATAGATAAGAACAATATATCATGGGGTGAGCATAATCATAACATAGGCAAAAGATCATGAACATGAGAGGAGCATAAATAATAGACTTGAAATGTGGCAATGCATAAAAATGAAACATCATGTCTTAGTGGTTAACTACCACACATACTTGTAAAAAAATATAGCATCTTGTTCACACATCATTTCACATTTACTAATGAGATTCATCACTTTACCCAATGCATTGGAGAGTTTTATAATTCCGAGCGCACCCGTCACATTTAAACATTCATATTGCGCTATATAATTCTGGGCGCACCCGTCACATCATAACATTATCATTTATCATGCATGCCACAATGAACATATAACATAAATTAACATAACTAACCCATGAAAAGGAAAGGGTTTCATCTCATAAGAACACATTCATAACTTTGGGTTCCCAAAAGAAAGAGGGAACAACATACTTAATACAAGAACCATCAACCATGAATGAGAGGTAAAAGTTGAGTTCTTAAAAGAATAGTTCTTTTGGAAAACATTTGGATTGACATAAACATCATTTGAAATAATGTATATCCCAGAAAAGGAAATAAAATTTTTTAAAAATGATCTTTAAGGAGTGACCATATCAAAAATGGATTGAAAGAGGAAGAACCCGAAGGATGAAAGTTGGGTTCGAGAATTTCCCCTTACCTTGTACCCGAATGCTTCTTTCTCTTTAATGTCCTGTATAATGACATTATATTCATTAATTAGAAATAAATAACCATGTTTACATTAATAGGGTTCATTCTGGTTTCATTATGTCATATTTTGTTCCTTTGGATGACTTATAGAGTTTAAAAACATTGTTCGGATGTTTGTTTTTATGGTTTTTCTTAGGTGCTTCACTTGTATTCTTAAATTGAAGTTTGGGTAGATCATGGGTAAACATCCAGAAATGATATTACATGTTATTAGTGATATTACATGATATTTAATTATTTTATAATAAATTATATTAGATCCATGTGGGTGATTCATTAGATAAGAATTAAATGATGATTATTTGGGTTAATTTGAGCAGTTTTTGGATCACAACAAACTTGTTTTAACTTTTCACTTAGTAATATGTCCATAGGTTATTTCCAGAACTTAAAATAGAACATAATACATATAACATATTCTGTTTCAACCATAAAAATGGTTTCATGACAATATTTGAAGGTAGAAATGGAAAAAGAGAGCATGTCGTTTTTGAAGGTGATAAATTTAACACCTCATCAACAACGTTCTCTTTAATAAAATAAAAGGAAGAGGGAAAGGGGGTGGGGTGATATAATATCCCATTAGCATCATAAAATTCCAGTAGATTTATAATACTAGAGTTACAAAACAATTTATATGAAAATAGGTGGGGAGAGATCAAGAAATGAACTAGAACTTGAAAGGAAAATAAAGGAGAAGAGGGAGAGAAATTACCTCTAGAATTCTCCTCTTGAGAACCTCCTTAAGGGCCTAATCTTGGTCTTTTGATGAGAAAAAAAGCTCTTGGACGTGGGGGAGGGGCTATAAAAGGTGTTTGGGTAGATTTTAGACAATTATTGAAGCTTGAGAGGAGTGGTTTGGCAAGAGGAGGGGGAGGGCTTATTTATACATGAGGAGGGACGTGTTTTGGGTATAAAATATTAAATAAAATAATATATCAAGAGTTCGACTTGAAATAATAGTTTTTTGACATCCTAAATAATATATTAATATAATATAATTCTTTTTAGGCTTTAATTATTCTATATAATTCTAATTCATTAATTTTTTAAAAGGAAAGTGAAAGGAAGAGAAAAAGACACTTTAAGAAATCACCTTTTGACTTTAGGCTTTGAAAAGTTCTTTTTAGGTTTGAGAATTAGATTTATTGTATTTTAAGTAACCATTTATGAAATTTAATATAATTTGGACGAAACTAATGCTCTAGAATGTTTATTTCATCATTACATCATTAATGATGCAGTTTAGTATACACCGATTATGCAAAAAACTGTATTTCTTACTATTCACCCAAAAATTGGTGTATTTCAGAAAAAACTCATAAATTTACCCCTACCATTTTTCAACATGTAGAATCCAAAAATAAAGTCCATTTTTCAAAAAAAAATCTAAATATTATTAATTTAATATTTAATTAAAATCATAATTTACTTAAAAAACAGTTTTTAAAAGTTACAAATGATTTTATAGTGCTTTCAAAAATTGCGTAGGGTCTTATAAAATTATCTAAAACAATAAGACATTGATTCAATAATTTATGAATAAATTTTAAGGAATAAATATTCTTTTAAATTAATTAATTAACTATAATTTATTATTTATGACTTACAAATTACCAAAACGTTTACCAAGGTCAAATTGTCACTTTCTAAGATGTCTAAATTTTATTTTATTATTCATAGGTAATTTTACTCTTATGTTGGATGATTTACTATTTATAAGGGTCATATAACTATTCATAATGGTATGTTACTATTCCTAAGGGTATGTTACTATTCACAAAAAATTACTTTTGTCTCATTAGACTCCAAAAATCATCTTGAACAGAACCGTGTATGTCGAATTTTCAAAATTCCTAACACAGAAGTGACCAACTTATATTTAATGGTCACTTGTCACTTAGTAGTTTATTATGTTGTGATTTCATGTTAATTTATGACATATTTATAAGAAGGGAATTTCCATTGAAAATCTTTGGGTCGTTACATTCTTCCCCCCTTAAGAAATTTCACCCCTGAAATTTCACTTTACACAAACAGGTGAGGGTACTTATCCTTCATTGCCTCTTCTAGTAACCAAGTTTCTTCCTCAAAATTTTGGTTCCTCCACAACACTTTGACAAGATGGGTTGTCTTGTTGCGTAGAACCTTATCACTTCGGTCCACAATCTTTACTGGTTTCTCCTCATAGGAGAGATCATCTTCCAGCTGCACCACCTCTGAGTTTAGTATATGTGAGGGGTCTGGTATGTACTTCCTCAGTAGTGATACATGAAACACATCATGAACCTGGTCCATATTTGGTGGAAGTGCTAAACAATAGGCCACAGCTCCTATGCGGTCAAGGATCTCAAAGGGGCCAATATACCTTGGGCTTAGCTTCTCTTTCTTCCCGAATCGCATGACTCTCTTCCATGGAGATATTCGAAGGAAGACTTTATCTCCAATGTCGAACTCCAAGTCCCTTCAACGGATGTCAGCATAACTCTTTTTCTGACTTTGAGAAAATTTGATGTGTTTCTGGATGACTTGAACCTTCTCGGTCATCCCTTGAACATGATCGGGCCCAAGTAGCTTTCTTTCTCCAACTTCATCCCAACAGGTTGGAGTTCTACATCGCTTCCCAGAAAGAGCTTCATACGGAGTCGTATGAATACTCGAGTGGAAGATATTTTTGTATGATAACTCAACCAATGGAAGATGCTGATCCCATCCACCTTTGAATTCTAGAGAGCAGGCTCTTATCATATCTTCAAGCGTCTGAATAGTCCGTTCAGACTGGCCATCAGTTTGGGGGTGATAGGTCATGCTAAAATTTAATTCAGTACTCAAATCATGTTGAAGGCTCCTACAGAATTTAGATGTGAACCATGGGTCACTGTCAGAGACAATTGAGAGTGGAACACCGTGCAGTCTCACCACTTCCTTCACATATATCTTTTCAAGTTGTTCAAGCGAGAGTTCTTCCCGAATAGCGATAAAATGGGCAGTCTTGGTGAGTCGGTCAACCACAACCCATATCTCATTATTTCCATTTGACATCTTCAGGAGACCTATGAAAAAGTCCATAGTAACATTTTCTCATTTCCACATGGGTATAGGAAATGGATATATCATACTCTTGGACTTTTTTCTCTTAGCTTTAACTTGCTGATATACCAAGCACCTTGATATATATTCCGCAATCTCCTTCTTCATGTTATCCCACCAGAAGTGTTCTCAGAGATCACGATACATCTTGGTACTCCCAGGATGGATAGAGAAGGTTGAGCTATGTGCATTACCCAATAGATCCTTCTTTATCTTGGGTGTTGAAGGTACACAAAGCCGTGTTCCAAACTGAATCACACCATCATCATCGATATGGAACTCTTGCAGATTCCCTTCCTTTACTGCATTCACCCTCTTTTGTATCTCAACATCATCCCTTTATACTTCCTTAATCTTTTCTTGGATGGATGGTTGTGAAATCATTTGGGAAAGGTAGGATGTATCCTCTGCCCTTATGATTTCCAAATCCATTCTTTGCATATCCAAGAAGATAGGTTATTTCTCAATCCGCATCATGGATAGATTAGCAGGTTCTTTTCTGCTTAGAGCATCAGCTACCTTGTTTTCCTTTCCAGGATGATAGTGAATAGAGCAATCATAATCCTTGATTAGCTCTAACCATCTCCTTTGACACGTGTTGAGCTCCTTTTGTATGAATATATACTTTAGGCTCTTGTGGTCAGTGTATATGTCACACTTCTCACTATAAAGGTAGTGCCGCCAGATTTTCAAGGCAAAAATCATGGCTGCCAGCTCTAGATCATGCGTCGGGTAATTCTACTCATGGATCTTAAACTGTCGTGAGGTTTAGGCTATCACATTATCATTTTGCATGAGTACACAACCCAAGCCTTTATTTGAAGCATCACTGTATATCACAAAACTTTCTCCACTTTTCAGTAGTGTGAGTACAGGTGTAGTGATCAGCCTTCTCTTTAGCTCCTTGAAGCTTCCCTCACATTCTTCCGTCTAGACATACTTTACCCCTTTCCTTGTTAACTTAGTTAGTGGGCTTGACAATCATGAGAAGTTTCTCACAAAATGTCGGTAGTACCTAGATAATCCAAGAAAACTATGGATTTCTGTGACACTAGAGGACCTGGTCCATTCCTCAATCGCCTTTTCCTTTGAAGGATCCACAGAAATTCCCTCACTTGTGATCACATGTCCCAATAACGTGACTTGATTCATCCAAAATTCACACTTTCTGAACTTGGAGTACAACTTCTCCTTTCTCAATGTCACCAACACAAGTCGTATATGTTCTTCATGTTCCTCCTTTCTCTTGGAGTAGATGAGAATATCATCGATAAACACTACCAAAAATTTGTCAAGGTAATGTCTAAAGACTCTATTAATAATATCCATGAATATCGCAGGGGAATTAGTAAGTCTGAAGGGCATCACCAAAAACTCATAGTGCCCATACCTTGTATAGAAGGCAGTCTTCTGAATATCTTCCTTCTTCACCTTTACCTGATGATATCCACAATGAAGATCCAACTTTGAGAAGTATTGAGCTCTTCTTAACCAGTCGAACAAGTCATCAATCCTTGGGAGAGGATACTTGTTCTTTATGGTGATCTTGTTGAGTTCCTGATAATCTATGCACAGCCGCATTGTTCCATCCTTCTTATTCACAAAGAGCACTGGTGTGCCCCAAGGTGATGCACTAGGGCGTATGAACCCTTTTTCCAAATGCTCTTGCAGATGCTTCTTTAACTCCTCCAGTTCGATAGTAGCTATCCTATAGGGGCACTTTGAGATAGGATTAGCTCTGGGTATGAGTTCAATTGAGAACTCTACCTCACGGTCTGTGGGAATTCCAGGTAACTCTTCAGGAAATACATCGTCGTATTCCCTCACAATGGGCATTTCCTCAAGGTTGGAACTTTCCTTTGACTCAACCATTTGGGTGAGGTATGCTTCTTCATAGGGAATCAACACCCACACCATTGAAGGATTTTTCAAAGAAGATTCATGATCTTCCTTGAATTTGTAGAGGAGCATGGGATGGTTCAAAATATGAAAAGATATTTCTCTTTCCCGACAGTTGATATGTTCTCTATATAACGAGAGCCAGTCCATTCTCATTATAGCATCGAATTCCACCAAGGGAAGTATTATGAGATTTTCCGGAAGAATCTTCCCACATACGCCAATGGGAGAAGATTCAAACACATGGGTTGCAATGATTGCACCACTTGGTGTTTTTACAGATATCTCAACTTCAAGGTTTCAGGGCTTCGATTCTATAGTTCTAGAAAACTTGCAAGATATAAAGGAATGCGTAGAACTAGAATCAAATAATATTTTTCCATTCTTGAGTGAATAGGAAGTGTACCTTGTATGAATTCATTTTCATGCTCCACCTCTACAGTAGTGATGGAATAAGCCTTCCCTTGTTCCCTTGGCTTTGGTGGTTGCTGACGCTGATTACCCTCGAGAGCTCGAGGTTTAGTTCACTGGTTTGCATAATGCCCAAGCTCCCTACAGTTGTAGCATTGAACCACGAGTGGTTCTCTCCTTTCATCAGCTACATTATCCTTCCTTTTCATGTCTTTTCGACACTCTTGAGCATGGTGTCCTTCTTTCCCACACTTGAATCATTTCCCCATCCCTTTGAGGTAGTTCCCATTGTGGAGCTTCCCACATTTTTGGCATGTGGTTCGTTGATTTTTCTTCCCAAAATTATCATTAGATCCACCAGCTTGAAACTCCATCTTTCTTTTCTTATCACCATATCCATGGGACCATTCTCCAAACTCCATCTCCACTTTGAGAGAACACCGAAAAATTCTTCATAACTCCCAAAGTCTCGAATTTCAAGAGCCTTTCGAAGGTGTGGTTTTAATCCACTAAAGAATCTATCAATTTTTCTATCATTTTTTATAACAAAACCCGAGGTGTACCTTGAAAGCCTTGTGAAATTCGCTTCATAGGTTGTGACAGATTCTCCTTTTTTTTGATTGAGCTCTATGAATTCTCTCTCCATATTCGTGCAAAGAGTTCATGGGAAATACTTATTAAGAAACATTATCTTCAAGTCTTCCCATTCCATCTCTTCAATTTCCTCCCTTGGCTTGGTATTCTTGATCAAAGCCCACCATTGATTAGATTCTCCATCTAGACGATAAACAGCTAGAGTCACCTTCTCCATCTCATAACAGTGAAGCACAAAAAATATCTTCTCCATGGAGTTGACCCACTATTCCACAACTAGTGGATCGGAAGATCCACAAAACGTCGGTGGTCGTTGCCGCATAAAACATTCAATAGCCAGTTTCTCCCTTTTTGGGGAAGGAGGACATTCCCGGTTATTATGGTTATTATTAATAACCTGAGATAATTGGGTAAGCATCGTCATGAAGTTTTGAACTCCACCTCCCAAATCATTAGGGATGTCGTTCGGGCAATCATTGCATTGGCCCTCGCATGAGTTGTTGGCCTGATTTCTTCTGGTTCCCACCATTTTCTAAAATAGAAAAGGTTAGAACAAAGCATAAGTAAAAAAGTCAGGAATAACTTATTCATTTAAAAAATTTATACCAAAAACATAACATATGGGATCCTTAGGTAAATATTCTTATGCGCATATTTGTACTTAATCTCATACTAGAAGTTTTCTCTAGGGTTTACTAATCCTAATTCCCAAATTAACTAAACCTTGCCTCTGATACCAAGTATAGAGACCTAGACTTTTCTTAAATTACTATTACATCATTTCAAAGATAAACAACATAATAGTATTACACATAGAGGATCAAAAGGTTTAGTGTATTGGGAAAACTAGGACCACGCATAACAAATACAACATCGAGCATAAACATTCATTTAATTTCTTCTTCTATAGCTTCTTATTGGAACTTGTCCTCTCCTTAGTACATGTAGCCACCTGAGGATATACATCAAAAGGGGTGAGCTAAAATCCCAGTAAGAGGATAGATAAGAATAATATATCATGGGGTGAGCATAATCATAATGTAGTTAAAAGATCATGAACATGAAAGAAGCATAAATAATAGACTTGAAATGTGGAAATGCATAAAAATGAAACATCATGTCTTAGTGGTTAACTACCACACATACTTGTGAACCAAGATAGAATCTTGTCCACACATAATTTCACATTTACTCATGGTATTCATCACTTTACCCAATGCATTGGAGTGCTGTATAATTCCAGGCTCACCCGTCACATTTAAACATTCATATTGCGCTATATAATTCCGGGCACACCCATCACATCATAACATTATCATTTATCAGGCATGAAACAATGAACATATAACATAAATGAACATAACTAACCCATGAAAAGGAATGGGTTTCATCTTATAAGAACAAATTCATAACTTTGGGTTCCCAAAAGAAAGAGGGAACAACATACTTGATACAAGAACCATCAACCATGAATGAGAGGTAAAAGTTGAGTTCTTAAAAGAAGAGTTCTTTTGGAAAACATTTGGATTGACATAAACATCATTTGAAAACATTTATATCCTAGAAAAGAAAATAAAATGATGAAAAAATGATCTTTAAGGAGTGACCATATCAAAAATGTATTGAAAGAGGAAGAACCCGAAGGATGAAAGTTGGGTTCGATAATTTCCTCTTACCTTGTACCTGAATGCTTCCTTCTCTTTAATATCCTGTATAATGACATTATATTCATTAATTAGAAATCCAGAACCATATTAATAGGGTTTATTATGGTTTCATTATGTCATATTATGTTCCTTTGGATGACTTATAGAGTTTAAAAACATTGTTCGGGGATGTTTGTTTTTATGGTTTTTCTTAGGTGGTTCACTTGTATTCTTAAATTGAAGTTCGGGTAGATCATGGGTAAACATCCAGAAATGATATTACATGTAATTAGTGATATTAAAGGATCTTTAATGATTTTATAATGAATTATATTATATCCATGGGGGTGAATCAATAGATAAGAATTAAATGATGATTATTTGGGTTAATTTGAGCGGTTTTTGGATCACAACAAACTTGTTTTAACTTTTCGCTTAGTAATATGGCCATAGGTTATTTGCAGAACTTAAAATAGAACATAATACATATAAAATATTCTGGTTTAACCATAAAAATTGTTTCATGACCATATTTTAAGGTATAAATGGAATAAGAGAGCATTTCATTTTTGAAGGTGATAAATTTAACACCTCATGAACAACGTTCTCTTTAATAAAATAAAAGGAAGAGGGAAAGTGGCTAGGGTGATATAATATCCCATTAGCATCATAACATTCAATTAGATTTATAATACTAGAGTTACAATGCAATTTATATGAAAATATGTGGGGAGAGATCAAGAAATGAACTTGAACTTGAAAGGAAAATAAAGGAGAAGAGGGAGAGAAACTACCTCTAGAATCCTCCTCTTGAGAACCTCCTTAAGGGCCTAAGATTGGTCTTTTGATAAGACCAGAAGCTCTTGGAAGTGGGGGAGGGGCAAGGGAAGGTTTTTGGGAAGATCTTAGACAATTCTTGAAGCTTGAGAGGAGTGGTTTGGCAAGAGGAGAGGGAGGGCTTATTTATACATGAGGAGGGAGGTGTTTTTGGTATAAAATATTAAATAAAATAATATATCAAGAGTTAGACTTGTAATAGTAGTTTCTTGACATCATAAATAATATATTAATATAATATAATTCGTTTTAGGCTTTAATTCTTCTTTAAAATTCGAATTCATTAATTTATTAAAAGAAAAGTGAAAGGAAGAGAAAAAAGACACTTTAAGAAATCACCTTTTGACTTTAGGCTTTGGAAAGTTCTTTTTAGGTTTGAGAATTGGATTTATTGTATTTTAAGAAACCATTTATGAAATTTAATATAATTTGGCCAAAAATAATGCTCTAGAATGTTTATGTCATCATTACATCATTAATGATGCAATTTAGTATACACCGACTATGCGAAAAACTGTATTTTTTACTATTCACCCGAAAATTGAAGTATTTCAGAAAAAACCCAAAAATTTACCCCTATCATTTTTCGACGTGTAGAATCCAAAAATAAAGTCCATTTTTTCAAAAATAATTTTTTAAATATTATTAATTTAATATTTAATTAAAATCATAATTTACTTAAAAAACAGTTTTTAAAAGTTAAAATGATTTTATAGTGCTTTCAGAAATTACGTAGGGTCTTATAAAATTATCTAAAACAATAATACATTGATTCAATAATTTATGAATACATTTTAGGGAATAAATATTCTTTTAAATTAATTAATTAATTATAATTAATTATTTATGACTTACAAATTACCAAAACATTTACTAAGGTCAAATTGTCACTTTCTAAGATGTCTAAATTTTATTTTATTATTCATAGGTAATGTTACTCTTATGTTGGATGATTTACTATTCATAAGGGTCATATAAATATTCATAAGGGTAGGTTTCTATTCCTAAGGGTACGTTACTATTCACCAAAAATTATTTTTGTTTCATTAGACTCCAAAAATCATCTTGAACAGAACTGTTTATGTCGAATTTTTAAAATTCCTAACAGAAAAGTGAACAACTAATATTTAATGGTCACTTATCAATTAGTAGTTCATTATGTTGTGATTTCATGTTAATTTATGACATATTTATAAGAAGTTAATTTCCATTGAAAATCTTTGGGTCGTTACAGGATACCTCTCCCTCACCATATCCTCAAGTTCCCATGTAGCTTCTTCTAATTGGTGGTTCCCCCATTAAACTTTAACCAAGAGAGTGGTCTTGTTTTGTAGAACATTTTCGCTACGATCCAGAATCTCTATCAGATGTTCTTCATAAGAAAGATCTTGCTCCAGCGGTACAACTTCGGAGCTTAGTGCATGTTATGGATCAGGTATGTACTTTCTCAAGAGAGATACATGGAACACATCATAAACTTGAGAGAGATTTGGTGGAAGTGCTAATTGGTAAGCTACCTTTCCAACACGATCCAGTATTTCAAAAGGACCAATATACATAGGGCTCAACTCGCCTTTCTTTCCAAATCTCATTACTCTCTTCCAAGGAGATATTTGTAAGAACACTTTATCACCCACTTTAAACTCTAGGTCTTTTCTTCGGTTGTCGGTATAACTTTTTTTTCGACTCTGAGCTGCTCTTATGTGTTGTTGAATAGATCGGACCTTTTCTGCCATCTCATCAACAAGATTAGGTCCTAATAGCTTTCTTTCCCCAACTTCATCCCAGCATGTTGGAGTTCGGCATTTCTTTCCATAGAGAGCTTCATAAGGAGCCATCTGAATACTGGTGTAAAATCTATTATTATAAGAAAATTCCACCAAAGGTAGGTTTTGATCCCAACCACCTTTGAAATCCATAGAGCAAGCTCTCAACATGTCTTCTAGATTTTGAATTTTCCTCTCAAACTGACCGTCAGTCTGAGGATGATAAGTAGTGCCGAAACACAACTCTGTATCTAGAGTATGTTGAATACTTCGCCAAAACTTCAAGGTAAACCTCGGATCCCGATCAGATATAATGGAAAGTGGTACTCCATGCAATATTACCACTTCCTTTACATATATCCTGTCAAGATTATTAAGAGAGAAATCCTATCTAATAGTAATGAAGTGTGCCGACTTCGTAAGATGATCAACTATAACCCGGATAGCATTATTGCCTTTGGATGTTTTAGGAAGTCCGGTGAAAAATTCCATAGTGATGTTTTCCCATTTCCATTCTGATATGGGTAATGGTTGTAACATCCCCTTAGACTTCTGTCTCTCAGCTTTAACTTACTCACAAACCAAGCATCGAGAGACGTATTTAGCAACATCTCTTTTCATGCCATCCCACCAGAAGTACTCTTTCAGATCCCTATACATCTTCGTGCTTCCAGGGTGAATAGATAATGAATAACTATGTGCTTCATCCAATATTTCCTTATTTAATTCTGGGATGGGAGGAACACAAACTCGATTCCGGAACCTTATTATTTCATCACAATTAATGTGGAATTTAGGAACATTTCTCACCTTCTTTTGTAAATCTACATCTTCTTTCTATGCCTCTGTAATCTTCACATGTATAGATGGTTCAACATTCATTTGAGAAAGATAAGATTTTTTCCCTTCCATTATAATTCCAAGATCCATCCTTTGTAAATCCATAAATATTGGATCTTTTGTGATCCTCATCATGGATAATCTAGCATGTTCTCGTCGACTTAATGCGTCTACCACCTTGTTTGCTTTCCCAGGGTGGTAAGGAATTGAGCAGTCGTAATCCTTAATCAGCTCCAACCATCTTCTTTGGTGCATATTCATCTCCTTTTGTGTGAAAATATACTTTAAACTTTTACGATTAGTATATATATCACACCTTTCACTATAAAGATAATTCCTCCAAATCTTTAATGCAAAGATTACCACAGCTAACTCCAAATCATGAGTTGGGTAATTTTGCTCATGGATTTTCAACTATCATGAGGCATAAGTTATCACCATATCATTTTTCATGAGAATACACCCCATCCCCTTCTTAGATTCATCACTGTATATCACAAACCTTTCACTACTACAAGGAATTGTGAGAACAGGTGCACTGGATAACCTTCTTTTTAACTCCTTGAAATTCTCTTCACACTCCTCTGTCCAAAAGAACTTTACTCCTTTTCGAGTCAACCTGGTGAGTGGATTATATAATCTTGAAAAATCTTTCCCAAAACATCGATAGTACCCAGCTAAACCAATAAAACTTTGGATCTTAGTTACTATTGTTGGTCTCGACCATCTTTCAATAACCTCTGTTTTTTATGGATCCACAGATATCCCCTCTTTTGAGATTATATGACCCAAAAATGAAACTTTTTGAATCCAAAATTCACACTTGGTAAATTTGGCATAAAGCTTCTCCTTTCTCAGGGTCTTCAACACAATTGTCAAGTGATCTTCATGTTCTTCCTTTCTCTTTGAATAGACAAGAATATCGTCTATAAAGACAACCACAAACTGATCAAGATAGTCTCTAAATACACTATTCATTAGATCCATGAAGATAGCATGGGCATTAGTAAGATCAAATGGCATCACTATAAATTCATATTGTCCATACCTTGTATGGAAAGTCGTATTTGGTATATCCTCCCTTTTGACCCTTAATTGATGATACCCTGAACAAAGATCAATCTTGGAAAAGTATTGAACTCCGCGTAGTTGGTCAAATAAGTCAACAATGTGTGGGAGAGGATATTTGTTCTTGATAGTGATCTTGTTAAGTTCTCGATAATCAATGTAGAGTCTCATTGATCCATCTTTCTTCTTAACAAATAGAACAGGTGCTCCCCAAGTTGATGCACTAGGGCGTATGAATCCCTTATCAAGATTCTCTTGGAGTTGCTTCTTTAATTCCTCCAACTCAATTGGGGCCATTCTATAAGGTGTCTTTGAAATGGGTAAAGTGCCCGATACGAGTTCTATTGAAAACTCAACTTCACGATTTGGTGGAAGACCTGGAAATTCCTCCGGGAAGACGTCATAAAACTCTCGTACAATGAGAATATTCTTAATCGTGAGTTTCTCTCCAACCATTTGAGATAAATAACCTTCATTTAGTGGAATCAAGACCCATACGATGGAAGAAATTTCCACTGGAAGGTTATGTTCATCCTTTCATCGATAGACGATCATAGATTGATCTGGAATATGAAATGTGACTTCCCTTATTTGGAAATTGATATGAGCTCCATATAAAGAAATCCAATCCATGCCAAGAATCACATCAAATTCCACTATAGGAAGGATCACAAGATTTTCAGGAAGCACTTTCCCACAAACTTCAATCGGATAAGAATTGTAAACTTTTAATGCAACCATTGTGCCATTAGGGGTTGTCACAGCTAACTAAACATATAATTGTCGAGGTAATATGGCGATACCCTTAGAAAATTCTTTATAAATAAAAGAGTGGGTGGATCCAGAATCAAATAAAACATTTTCTACTTTAGAGTGGATGGTAATTGTACCTTTCACCACTTCGTTATCATACTCCACATCGCCAATAAAATTGCATGTGACTTTCCTTTATCTTTGTACTTAAGAGTTTGTTGATGTCGATCATCATAAACAACCCTTGGATTAGGGCATTGATTAGAATAATTCCCCATTTCCATGCAATTGTAACATTGAAGTGTAGGAGGTGCACTCTATGTAGCCTTTTCCTTGTTCGCATCACTAGACATCTTCTTCCCATCATTACGGAATTCAAATGCCCGATAACCTTCTTTTCTACATTTGAAACATTTACTTGTCCCTTTAAGAAAAATCCCTCCATGTTTCTTTCCACACTTTGAGCATAAGGTAAAACTCATCTTCTTTTCAGTGTGCTCTTTAGATTTTACTTTGAATTCCATTTTCCTCTTCTTATCAAACCCATATGACTGATGGATTACTCTAATTTCCATATCCACCTTGAGAGCACAACGAACAATTTCCTAGTAGCTATTGAATTCCCTTATGGATAATGCCCTTCAGAGACTTTGTTTTAAGCTACTAAAGAATCGATCGATCTTACTCTCTAGTTGGATAATAATCTCAGAAGCATACCTTACAAGTCTTGTAAAATTTCCTTCGTAGGTACCAACAGATTCATCATCATTTTGCTTCTGTTCAAGAAACTCCTTCTCCATCTTTGTTTAAAGAATAAAAGGGATGTACTTATTGAAAAATAAGTTCTTGAACTCGTCCCATTCCATGGATTCAATTTCATCTTGGGTCCTCGTATTCTTGATAAGATTCCACCATTGATCAGCTTCACCTTCCAAACGATATACCGATAAGATGACTTTATCATGTTCAGAACATTATAGAACTGAAAATATCTTTTCAATGGTACTAATCCATTTTTTAGCTACTAATGGATCAGTAGACCCGCTTAATGAGGGTGGACACTGCCTCATGAAGGATTCAATAGAATGTTGCTCCTTCTTTTGATCGTTTGGAAGTTCTGTATGATTCATAGCTTGAGAAAGTTGTGTGAGCATGGCTATATGATTTTTCATTCTAGCTCCCATAACATTTGGTTGCTCAGGGGGAAAATCACTGCATTTCCCATCGCATTCTGCATTAACATGGTTCCTTTGGGTTCCATCCATTGACTAAAACCAAGAAGAATGGTGTAAGAAACACTAATTATAATAGGAAAAAAACATAATCAGTAATAAAATTTCACACTTTAGGTCTTATCATAGGTTACTCATGGCTATTTTTACAACACTAAGATTGTGTTCTATGCTTAGACAAATCCTTAGGGTTCTTACTAAGTCTTTCACATCCTAGTTTCCAAAGGTTGAATATACCTTTCCTCTGATACCAACTATAATGACCCATACTTAACATACATTTTTATTACTTCAAAATTGAAGCACACTTATCACAACATATAACAAAACCATTAAAGGACCATATAGGTATAGTGTCTTTAGAAACTAGGAAACATAAAAAACTGGTTCATAAATTATCTATATTGTCTCCCTTTTATCATATCTAGAGTCCCTTTTGGCATATCTTACTTAATACCATTCTTTCTGAACTGGGGAAAAGAAAACATACAAAATAGTGATCTCAAATGATCAGTAAGGGTAAACAAAGTAAATATCAATCATATCATATTCATAAGAACATAACATTTTGAAAATCTTAACCTGCAAAAGAGATCATAATATCATAACATGGGATAAATCATGGTACTGAAATGTAATCCCAATAATCATAACATAAAACATGAAACTTTTTGGCATACACACATAATCATAGAAAATCATTTCTTAGTATTCAAGACTCATTGCCATGACTATCTTAGTGGACAAAGTCCATTTCTGAACCGAGTTCACTTCCCCATTCAAGTCCTGTATAACTGAATCGGTTTAACTTGTTGTTCCATCCATGTCTATATCATGAGATATAAATCTTTACCCAATGCATTGGATGGAGATATAGGTCCCAACCATCTCATAATTATACCATTCTTATGTGTACCACAAAATCATAAATCATACATCATAGCATAACCCATGTAATAAAAATGGGATTCTTAAACATCATGCCATCATAACATAATCCATATATGATAAAGGACTTCATAGAAATAATTCCATAATAACATGATCAAATCAATGTAACAATAGGTATAGAAACAGAACCTTATATTATATTAGATGGAAAATAATTTTGATAAAACCCATGAACTCCATTCTTAAGGAAAATATCCTTTCTACTTCAAAAACATTTTTCCTTTCTTAACATGTCATACAACTTTAAACTAAAAGAAGTTAATTAAAAATAAACTTGAAATATTTTAAATTAAGCTTCATGGAAATAATGTTCTATGAAATCATAAAAATCTATTCATGCCGTATAATTAAAAAAACATTCTTCTCGTACTTTGGTCGGAAAAGTCAAAAAGTACCTCGTACTAAAAACGACAAAAGATTCCTTTCATATCTTTTACTATAAACTCACCAATGGGTAAAATTGGATTTAAAAAATTATAGGAGGATATAAATAATATTATATATTGAGTAAACATGGATGTGGATGATAAATATTCCCCTAGTAAATTCTAAAGTATAAACAATCTGAGATAAAAATGAGATTGCGATATTTTCCCTTACCTTAGGTCTGATATGATTTGTACGTGTCCGAACCTCCTGTATAATGATTTATATAATGTCATTGACTTATTCTAGAATTATAATAATTGTTATTATATCATATATGGTCATATTCTTAGCTTCTTATTAGTAATATTTCATTGCTACTTGTTATTCAGGTGTTCATTGCTTTATGTTCTTATGATTGTTTTGTCGAATAAATTCTTATAACTCTTTTTAGGTTATAGAAGAATCATTTATAGAATGGTAATAGTATAATATATATCATATTTATTCATTCAATTCGTTTATATAATCATGTTTTAGTGAAGATCATGTATAACGAAGCACATCGCATTGTGGAGACGGTAAGTCGTACGTATGCACGAGCGACGATATCGTTCCTATAATTATTGAATGGTCTTGGAGTGGATGGTAGAATATCTCAGAATTAGTATCATGTTATAATAATCATATACATAGTTATTATTTTCACCATTATACTCATCCACGTAAGGTGGTGGTGGAAAACATATTACACCACGACGTGGAGACGGTATTCCGTACGTACGCACGCGCGCTGATTTCATTTTCCGTATGATGGATAGAAGGTGAAATAAGGTTGTTTCATATTTATAATAACATATCAGTATATGAGTGATACTGATTCTATTAGTTTATAATGAAACAACTAAATAAGAGGAAGTAGAAGAAGGAAGAAACTTGAAAGAATCGGTAGAAGAGATTACATCTTCCTCGACGTGCCTCCTTTAAACTTCCTCTTAAGGGAATCGAGTTGGACTTTTGAGAAGACCAGAACCTCCAGAATATTACTAGGGAAGTTTATAATAGTAATGGATAGGGTTTGTCCGAGCTTGAAGGCTCAAAGTTGTGTAAAGAGGATAGGGAGGAGGTTCCCTTTTATAAGGGAGGAGAGGGGCACCTTTGGAAACCTCAAAAATATTAATTGATAATAAATCAAAACCCACTTAAAAACCTCCAAAAATTACTAATATTCGAATATTTGATGATATAGGGTTGTAATCTCGTAAACCAATAAAATTTAGACATGTTGAAGATTTATTTTAAACCTTATCAACTTGATTTATCCTTATTTAATCTATTTAATTTTATTTGTAGTAATAAGATTCTAAATTTTAGATTGTTATAAATAATTACTTATGTGTGGTGAATTTTACATAATTAGATAATTTATGACATTTTAGACCATATAAATTTTAATTTATAATTTTTAAATATTTTTGGGATTTTTAGACAATTTTATATTATTTTATTTTTATAAAATAACAATAGTGTCAATTTTGACACTATTTATTTATTTGAATTTAAATAAAATACACACAGAATATATGTTCAAAATAATAGATTTAATAGATTTATAACATTTCATATTTTTCTATAAAATTCGTGGAGAACATTAAATATTTCATATAATATTTATTTTAATATTTTTAAAATCATTTATTTGATATTTCAATCCATAAAATAATTTCAACATCACTATTGTGTCACCTTTAATGATAATTATTTCATCCCTAAAAATTATAAATAAACTCACATGATGTAAATAATTTTATTATATTTATAGATACTATTCATGTTCGAAGTTTCATGAAGTTTATCACTAAATTAAAATTATTATACTTATAAGATTTAAGAGAGTGACATGTTGTCACTTTCTTTGGTTTTAATACTAATTAAATTATTTTCATGGTAAAAAGTCCATAAAATGAATCTAATCTGACCCTTAGGTGATATATGTCGACTTTTAGTCATCCAATATAATTTTGGCAGGTGTTAGGTTAATTTTATAATCTTATTTTTACCTTTAATAACCCGATTTACCTTTAACTACAGTAAATAAAAATTACCGCAGTTACTATTCATAATATCAAAAAAATAAGAGTAACCTATTAACATAATTTGGACCCAATAAATTCAAATATGGAATCCATTTTTCAAAATTCAAAACACAGAAGTTGTAGTAATTAATTTAAAATTAATCCCGTTATTAAGAAAATGGGTTTTAAAAGTTAAAACATTGCCAAAGTTTGAAATGTTTTTACCTAAGAATTCAATGTAAAATTAATGGTAATGACATACATTATATTAAATGGTAAAAATATATTCTATTTATACTTTGAAACTATTCAATATTATAATTTAACCATATAAATTATTACGATGAAAAAAGTTTTTTTTAATTAAAATATAGCATGTTTTTACTATTCATTAAAATATGAAAGTTATCAGAATAATATGAAAATTTTATCCAAAGTAAATTTTTATATCCTTATTCCAAAAAAGAATTTTATTCTTTCAAATTGAACTTATAAACATGTCAAAAACTAGATTTAAAGTGGGTGTGCCATCAAAAGGCGGCAAAACTTCATTTTTTGAAAAATACTTATTTTACCCAAAAAATTTATTTTGTTCTCATACCATGTTCTAGAAAATGTGTAAGATGAATAATAATGTTATAAAATTTAAAATGTAGTTAATACTATTCATAACAGCTAGTCCATAATAATATTATAACAGTATATCATTGTTTAGTGAAACACGGTATTGCGTACTACACACGCTATCAAGGAAGGTCGTGATTGTGTGTAACGCAAGACAAGACAGTGTTGTGTGTAGTGAAAGATTCCTTTGGTGTTGCATATAACATAATACATAAAAAAATATTTCTCATAAAATCTCATAGCGTTACATGGGTGACCTGGGTACCCAGTTGGTTCATGACAAATATGACCAAGAGGCTGATATGAAGTGACATGTTGTGTAACCCTGGGACATGTTGTGGACTTCCTCTTGAACTAGGATACTTTAGTTATACGTGGATTTCCCCCTCTTCATTCCTAGGTGGAGTTGGTATCTCACCCATTGGGACTTATATCCTCTTGGGAGTCGGTATTCCACCTATGGGTGCATGGGGCTGGGATCCTCTATCTACAAAATCAGATGGAGTTGGTATTTCACCCACATGTATGGGGAAGGGATCCTCTATATGAAAAGTTGGTATTTTTCCCATCCATAGAGATAAAACAGGATAGGGATCCTCCACTGGAGTTTCTACTTCACTCCTAACTATGAGGTAGGAAACCTACAACATAATCTGAGGGAATGATTATGAGTTTCTAGAGACTTCTAGATTGGAAGCTATGGATGTTGAGTCGTTTTGTTGGTTTTGAGTTTGAAACTATACTTTGGGACATGTATCATACCATGATCATATCTGGGTGTTTTTTATTATTTTTGTTTATGGGTTCAATATGACTTTATCTTTTTTTCTTTATTTTTTGATGGATTTGGGGTGTCCTGTTGGGTATGTATATACTCACCCCTACATGGGATCTTCTCGTACTTGTTGTGTCTTATAAAGATGATAGGCTATATAAAATAGATATAGGAGGAACTATTATGGTTGGTTATTTTTTATTCTTGGAGGCTATGGTACTAAGATTTTGGTTAGACTGGTGTTTGTGTGTTGAGACTTTTTTCCCTCTTCTTGATAGGTTGTACCTTCTTATGGGTTATTGGGTTTGTATTTTTCCTCCTTACATGGAATATGTATTGACATAATCTTTGTGGGATTCTAGAGTTTGTTCATGAATTTATTGTTCAAGTTGTTTCTTTTCCACATTATTCTAGTATTTATGGAGATGTGTGTGTGTGTACAGGTGCATTAGGCTAAGTCCTCCCATGAGTATGATCTTCCTACTCACTGCTAATTACCAGCCCCTAGCCTATTGAAGGTGGAATTGTGGTTTCACTATTGGCATGTTCACTACCACAAAATAGGGAAAGGGAAGCAATGCCCTTTATCAGCACTAAAAATAAAGTGCTGGTAAAGGGGTATGCCTTTATCAGTGCTAGTTAAAAGCACTGATAAATCAAACCTTTATCAGCGCTAAAATAAGCGCTGATAAAGGTATACCCTTTATCAATTCTTTTTTTAGCACTGATAAAAGGGTACATTTATCAGTGCTTATTTTAGGGCTGATAAAAGTTTTTATTCTCAATTTATATAAAATTATAATATTTATCAGCGCTAAAATAAAAGAGCTGATAAAACATACCTTTTTCAGCTCTTTCAACGAGCACTGATAAAGGTTCCAACGGTTTCTATTTAATAACCCTAATATTCCCTCCTCTCTCGCACACGGTAAAGCTTTCGTGAAATCTGAACCAGGACCCTCTTCCACCGCGACTTCTCCTCCTTGTTCTCCTCCTCTTCCGCGTCCTCATTTTCCTCCTCCTCCTCGTCCTCCTCCTCCTCTTCCTCCTCATCCTCCACCACCGCCGTTGGGTTTTGATCCTCCTCCGCTGCCACCGTGTCGTTGGGTTTTTCTCCTCTGTCGCGACCACCGCTTCCTCCGCCGCTGCCTCCGTCGCCCCGACCGCCGCTGCCTCCGCCACCACTGCCTCCGCTGCCGCTGGTCAGTGTAGGAGTATTTTCCCTTCTCTTAGGTTAATATAAATGAGAAATGATGATCCTTTAATGATTATGATGACTTATAGTTTTTTTATAAGTGAGTTGAACCTTTGTATGGGTAGTTGGGGAAAGAGTGAGAGCCCAGGTGGTGAGACCCTTGTATTGTAGGTTGTTTTAGATAGAGGGTGTGTGAGAACCTATAGTAAGTGGTTGGTTTGCTTCACTATATGATTTCTGATTTGAGGTGGGGATAAGAGTGGCACCCATGGGCGAAGGATTGTGTAAGAATTGATGTAATGGGTTTGTGTGAGATCCTAGTGGTCGTTAGCATGTGACTTAGGATGGTAGCGAGTTAGTGAGTTTTGGTGGTTGGGGGAGACTAATTAGTGGGGTTATCTTGGTGTTATGAATACCTTAGATACATAAATCTAGGGTAGATTCTTTGACATAAGGTATTGATTCGTATTAGGTGTTATCAAGTTGATAGTGAAGGAATGGTCAAGCCTTGGATTTGTATAAGGGAAGCACTCTCTATTCTTGAGTTTTGGTGTTATGACTGGGTTGAGGGACATGATCATTTGGATTCCTAACCCTATTGATTTATAGCATGGTTTTAATGTGACCATCACTATTGAACCTAGATGGATGGGTTTAGGGTAATGAAGCATGGGTATATTCCTTTGGTTTTGGAATAATGTTGGGTAACTAGTGATCGTGTGGTGAGTTTTGGCATGGTGTGACGTTAAGATTGGAAAAGAGTACCAGGGTGTCCCATTGGGAAAATGTGTGTTCCCCCTAATTTTTTTCAAGATGTATTGGTAGGATCATTGAGTTTGAATAGGGATATGATCCTACTCACTAGATACCATTTGTTGTGTTGAAAAGATTGTACCATGAAGTTTAAAGTCATGCGATTAGGATGTATGTGTCGTGAAAGGTGTGATAACAGAGGATTGATCAGGGCTTACTCATTTGGGATATGCTATCTAGAATAAACTTGGGGATTATACCTAGTAAGGAGGACCTATTGGTCAGGGCTTACCCATTGTATGTTCATATTTTATATTTTAAAAAGTCTATTGAACTCATTCTATCGAAGGTGGGTTCCATAATTTCTTGTTATCTTAAGGTTTGTTTAACCATGGTGTGGGTTGATTTTGGTTTTAGTGGGTTCTTGGGGTTTGTTGAATGTGGTAAATAGTGTACTCGGTTTTAGATTATTTTATTCTCATGAGTTTCCCCCTTTTTAATTTTTTCTTTTCAGTTGGAAATCTCCTCTATTGTGTACCTCTCCTCTGCCAGGAACGCACCTCTGTCGTGTGCTTAACGACACCTTTGCGATGATTCTTCTCCTGTTACTCATTGGTTTACTCTTGTTTGCATGTTATTACTATTTGATATTGATGGTTATAATGTGAAATGTATGGTCTAAACGCCCCACTGAAAATCGTGGTCGTTGGTGGTCCTTGTTTTCCCACTAAATGAATTGCATGTTGGTTGGTTCTTGTTGAACATTTGAATATAAAAATTGGTAATTAATGTATACTTAACTTATGAATGAACTCCCCAAGATGATAAAACTTCTATGATAACCCCTGAATTAACAAACAAAATTGAATAAGGGATGCTTTGTAAAATCTAAAATTGTGATTGTTTGGTTTGTATTGTGTTGTGATTGTGAGCACGATTGTGTTTTTGTATGGTGTTACGGTTGTTGGAATGATTGATATGCCATTTTTTCCATGTTGTAGTTCTTCGACCATTGAATATCAATCCAAACTTTACCCATTTCAATGTCAACACCACTTTGTTACTAGTGTAATTCCACTAAATCCTAAAAAAACACTTCTAGAGGACTCTATGAGACACTTTATGGTGTGAAGATGATGTTTTTCAGATTCTGTATATTTTTAAAATACATGGTATGTAGTATTTTTAAATGGAACATGCTTCACCATACATGGATTTCATATATATTTTAATGCCAGACAACTGTTACCTCCAAAATTTACACCACATGACTCATCTTCTGACTCAAACTTGGAATAAGTTTTATTTTAAATGTTACATGTCATGTGAACTTAGGTCACGCACAATTTATCTCCAAGAAATATACTTCATCATGAAACCATGTACATGCCATGAAATAATGGTATAACCATATGATATGTGTTTTACTTCACTCACACCATGTATAGATACCATAGAAACTTGATGTGTATAGACTATACACCCCTAGTGGTCATGTAAGGACTACACACCGTGTATTCCACAAAAATGTGATGCATAGCCGGTGAAGTGACTCATTTTGTATCTAAAGTACACGCCTTTAGCTTAAGTTGTTCTATATGTCATGTATTTTCAAAGGCATCATGTAGTCTTTATAAGACTAACTTGGAATTAATTTGATATATGTCAGATTAAATCAGGTATCTTATCCATAGATGATGTTCACCCTATTGGACACACCATGTATATGGATTTCACATGAGTTTAGAAATGGTAGTATACATCCAACCTTGACTGGGAACCCTACACATTGAGTATCCATTGAATAAATTGTGTGTTATGTTAATTTCATTATTATTATTTATTTTTCACTTAGATGATAATATTTCATGTATGAGTAGCCCATTATAAATATCTTCTCATGTAGATCACAAAATTATTATTCTCTCATTCATTGGAAATTGCACACGATGTGGTTTGGATATTTTAATTATCTTCACACTGCTTGAGATTTGACAAGTGACAAGTGAGATGTTTGGAGAAAATATGGAGTATGGTACTCCCCTATGTTTCAGTGAAGAGTCCTCCATGTATAGGTTTTAGGTACTCCATGGAGATATACAAAAGATAGGGCACAGTCCCCCATATATAGATAGAGTTCAAGTACTTTCACATGTTTTGGGGTAGGTTCCTCTATTTTATTGTAGAGTCATTTGTACAATGATTTTTTTTATAAAACCCAAACAATTCTACTTGATTAATTAAAACATAATATTAGTCAAGTTCGAGATCAAACCCATAAAGACGATGAATATGAATAAAGAATGGATGAATGACAATCGATTGACAAAGGAGTATAAAGATGGCGTGAAATAGTTTATCAAGTTTGTAGGAGATCATGCATGTGACCCTTCTCAAATCCTTTGTTTGTGTTTACGTTGTTGTTATTCAAGAAAAATTAGTCCAGAGGAGTTGGAAGAACACCTGATCTTTCACAGAATAGATCGAAGTTATACATGTTGGAATAAACACATGGAAAAATGAATGTAGGTAGTGGCTTAGATAACACGACATTTTATGGAAGATCTAATATGATTACAAGCATGAACAGTGAAGACAATCGTATGGAGGGTGTGATTACAGATGTGAATGATGATGGAGATCGTATTGAGGAAATGACAAGGACAGTTGAAGATGAACTTTGTGATTGCCTAAAATTGTTTGAGAAGTTAAAGAGTTGTGCAAAAACACCATTGTATGCTGGTTGCACTAAATATACAGCATTGTCAGCCGTACTAAAGCTGTATAATTTGAAAGCAGGAAACGGGTGGAGTGACGCCAGTTTTACGGAACTACTTGCTCTCCTAAATTGCATGCCCCCAGAAGATAATTAACTCCCAATCCAAACATACGATGCCAAAAGAATGCTACGATCGATGGGTATGATCTTTGAAAGAATACACGCCTGCCCGAATGACTGTATATTGTTTCGTAAGGACCAAAAATCACTTAAATAATGCCCAAAGTGTGGTGCTTCTCGATACAATAAAGATGATTCTAGTACTACAAAAGTTTTATGGTACTTTCCAATCATTCCAAGGTTTAGGCGCCTATATAGAAGTGAGAAGACTACAGGACAATTGACATGGCATGCAGATACAAGAATTAAAGATGAGAAACTACGTCACCCGGCAGACTCTCCTCAGTGGAAGAGAATTGATCATGAGTATCCTGAATTTGGAAATGAGCTGAGAAATATTCGTCTAGCATTATCTACAGATGGGGTGAATCCTTTTGGTTTTCAAAGCATAAGGCATAGTACATGGCCGGTTATGTTGGTAAATTATAACTTACCACAATGGTTATGCATGAAACTAAAATACATCATGTTATCTATGCTTCTATCAGGACCAAAACAAATGGGTAATGATATTGATGTTTATTTGGCTCCATTGATTGAGGATTTGAAAATATTGTGGGATTAAGGTGTTATGTTGTATGATGCTTACAAAAAAGAATATTTCACTTTGAAATCCATGTTGTATGGGACGATAAATGACTTTCCTACTTATGGAAATTTGTCAGGATATAGCATTAAAGTAACTCAAGGGTATCCCATTTGCGAACAAGGTACACAGTCAATTAGGTTGAAACATTCATCAAAAACCATTTTTTTAGTACATCGTAGATTTCTACCCCAACGGCATAAGTACCGATCTTGGACGACATCATTCGACAGAAGTTTAAAAGAATGTACAACACCGTCTCCACTAACAGGTGATCAATTGTTTGATAAGGTAAAATATTTGAACACTACTTTTGGTAAACCATTTTCGAAAAACCTTACGAAAACTGGTTGGAAAAAGATATCAGTTTTTTTTTGAATTACCATACTAGAATTGTCTGTATGTCAGAAATTTTCTTGATGTTATGCATATTGAAAAAAATGTATGTGATAGTTTCATTGGCACATTGCTAAATGCACCCTATAAAACGAAGGATGTAATTAAGGCTAGATTGGACATGGTTGAGATGGGAATACGAGAAGAATTGGCACCAGTGAAGGGTGAAAAACAAACATTTCTTCCTCCTTCTTCTTACACTCTTTCCAGGAAGGAGAGATATTAGTTTTTCAACTTTTTGAATGACATAAAGGTTCCAGAGGGGTATTCATCAAATATCAAGAACATCGTGTCAATGAGAGATTTAAAATTGAAGGGTCTAAAATCACATGACTGCCATGTTTTGATGCAAGATCTAATTCCTATAGCTTTATGTTGCATTTTTCCCAAGAATGTCCACCATACATTAATGAAGCTCTGTTTCTTCTTCAAAGCTATATGCAGCAAAGTTATAGACCCAGTGAAATTTCCAACTATAGAAAGAGAAATTGCCTTCATATTATGTGAATTGGAAATGTTCTTCTCGCCGACATTTTTTGATATGATGGTTCATTTGATGGTTTATTTGGTGAGAGAGATTCGACTATGTGGTCCTGTAAATTATATATGGATGTACCCCATTGAACGGTATATGAATATTTTGAAAGGGTATGTCAAAAATCGAAGTCGTCTAGAGGGTTGTATTGCAGAGCAATATATTGTTAAGGAAGCCATTGAATTTTGTACCGAATACTTTTTTGGTGTGGAAAACATTGGCCTACCAAAATCTCATCACGCTGAGCGGCTTGAGGGTGAATGAATTTCTGGAAGAGAGGTTGTCACAATAATTATTACAGATCGGGAGCAGGCTCACCTTTACGTTTTTCATAACAGTTTGGATGTTGACTCATATGTTCAAACCCAAAAAGAAATTCTTAGGCGTTTGAATCCATCTAGGGATGAAAATGGATATCAGATACACATAATTGACAGTCTATAGGATGGTTTCAGGATCATATTTTGAAGCAGTTAGATGAAAATCCAGACTCAATTTCAGAACGACTTCGATGGCTAGCCGGAGGAGAAAGTGTGTATATATTATCTTACAATGCTTATGCAGTTAATGGTTATACATTCTATACTAATGAACATGATGAAGATAGTACCATGAAAAATAGTAGGGTTACACTTGTGGCTGAGGCGATGCATGTTTCTGGTGCTAAGGAAAAAATCCAATTTATGCGAATATGTCATACTTTGGAATCATCAAATGAATATGGGAGTTGTATTATATGAAATTCAAATTGAAAGTTTTTCAATGCAAGTAGTTTGATAACATGAGTGATGTTAAAATAGGTGAATTAAGATTCGTGAATGTTTATTTCAGTAAGGAAGGGGAGAAAGACGAACCATTTATAATGGAATCACAAGCAGTACAAGTATTTTATGTTCCAGACCCCACAAACAGAAATTGGTCAATTGTTCTGTTATCAACCAAAACAACTAAAGGGTCGGATGAAATTTTAATGGAGGATGGCTCTTTTATAGAGACTTCACAATAATTTCGTAGCGGTCCCAATGTAGACATCATTTTGTATGTCATAGGAGACCACAATGAAGATATTTATATAGTCGATAGAGGATTCAAATCTCTTCATCCTTTAAAGAAAAAAAAGAGAGTACAATAATTAGGTCATTTGTTTATTGTAATATACATTGTGTTACGTTATGTTATTATTTGTCCTCTATTACTTTTATGTAATCTAAATTAAATGTTAAACCACTTCTGTAGATAATGACTTCTGCACCTGATGATGCGCCCAAACCCAAGGCACAAAAGGTCTCTCAACCACTTGCTGGTGGTCCCAGTGCAGAGCAACAACAATTTTCTCAACCAGCTACTAGTTGTCCTAGTGCAGAGCAACAACAAGTTTCTCAACCTATTGTTACTGGTCCCAATGCAGAGCAACAACAAGTTTCTCAACCTATTGTTGTTGGTCCCAGTGTTGATGCTAGTGCTCCGGAGAAAGATATTGATGATACTTATGAGGAAATGGTAGAAAATGAAACCCTGAAAACGCAAAAAAAAACAAGAGCATCGTATTTTGACAATGTTATCCAAAATCCTTAAGGAAAAAGAAAAAGGCATCAAATTTGAGGTGGGATGGAATAAGCGAGGCCAACATGTTAACCCCAACAAATCCATATATAGTAGCTACATTGGAATCGTCACTCGGCAACGTGTGCCAATTGATGTACAGTCGTGGTACCATGTTGTCGTCGGTCTTAAGACACTAATGTGGGAAGAGATTACAGTAACATTATGATATAATTTTTTTAATTTATTAAAATAAAATATCAAAACATTGAATTACTCTTCATCATCCATTGTAGAGTGCATTTATAGTAGATACCTCACACAAGTAATATGTATTAAGAGTTGTAGGAAAGATTCATAGAGGTTTCCGCACAATTTTAATGAAATATCATCTTAAATATGTTGAAGGGAAAATCAATCCACACCCACCTCCTCTTTATGCACACTTGATATCCCAAGGAGTGTGGGACGCGTTTATTAACCGTCGTGGGGAGCAGACTTTTCAGGTACATTGTGTGGGGTAATACGTTGTTTGATGTTTCTTGTATTCATCACTTTGATTGATAGTTTTTTATTTATGAAATAGAAACTGAGTGCTGAAAATAAAAAACGTGCAGCAGAACCAGCGTACCCTTACCGTAAAGCAAGGATGGGGTACGCTTCACTTGAGAAAAAATTGGTACATCTTTTAAATCTACCTTACTACTTATATATGACCTAAAACAACACCATAACCATGTTTCTCTGTTTATATGCCGATTGATGAATCGAAATCTAAATCCAAATCCAAATCCATCCCATGCCATGTGCTATGGAAGGAGGCTCGTGTAAATAAAGAGGGGATACTGATAGATGAAAACACACAAAAAGTGTGGGAAACATGTGTAAGTATGACATAATATAAATTTGATTTGTTTTAAATCACTATTACATTACAATGACTACTTATTTTTCTATATTTTCTATCTGACAAAGTCACAGGAATCAACAACACCCGCACTAGACGCAAACATACTTTCAGCAGCCTTGAAGTGGCCAGACCAGTATGGCCATGTCAGAGGTGCGGGTTTTGGGGTGACACCCCGAACATAATTTCAAAAAAAAACAAGTTGAGGATAATAATGAAAAAATGGAGAAGCTTCAAGAAAAATTAGCTATTTTTCAAGAAGAATTAAAATACCAGATAGAGATGATAGCAACATTGATGGGGGAGAGGCAAAGAGAAGAAACAACTCAACAAAAACCCGTGCGTGACGATCCCACCCCACCCCCCACTAGCTTTGAGGCAAGCCATTCCCCTAAAAAACCTGACTTAGCTGAGGTAATCAATTTTTTAATAATTGTTTCTATGAAATGTGATTCACATAGACATTGATACCTTTCCTGTACTAATATTCTATAGGGTGAAAAGGACTATGATTTATATCTATCAACTCCCACATATCGCCTTGTAGCGAGGGCTACGGTGTTCAATATGCAGAATGACAAGCTACACAATAGACAGCTTCCAACAGAATATTTCAGAGTGTCAATTAATGTAGCTAATGAGCCGAGTGCCGAGCTACCTATTCCAAATGATGATGACAACATTCATACGGTTGAACAAGCTGTTGGAACATTCATCACATGGCCGTTAGTTCTTGTAAAAAAACATGCCGACAAGGAGGTATCCATTTCCAAGTTATTTTTCAAGATGGACCTTTAACATTTAATGAAAAAATGTCTGAACCGATGAATGTTATTACAGAACAATAGAGAGAAGGGGGTGAAATGAAATATCAGCTCAAAACTATCTCAAGGATCAACCAACAGATTGAAACGGTCTACTGAGAGCACCTTCACCCCACCCATTCTATATCTATAGTTAATATCATTGTAGGCTCATGTGGATACAAAGTTGATAGACAGAAATTCTCACACAGTTGATTTTGAAAAAAATATGTACGGATAGGAAACATCATATTTCATTAGTGCTGAAAATGTAAATGAAATCCTCAAGTATGAATGGATAGGCGCCTCAGTTGTAAATGTATACATGAGGTATGTTTTCATGATTTGATTTTACAAAAGCTGATATACTCTAATAATTATGACTAAATACATTTTATATTTTTCCTAGGCGTATATATGAAAAACAATTGAAGGGATTTCCCCATAAACAAAAATTTGGACCCATTAGTCCTCACACCACCTCTTCAAAAGAAGAAATAGATTCTGATAAAGAGGCTGTAATAATGTCATCCCTTCTCAAATCATTTGAAAACAAAATTACAGATGACAAACTCTTTTTAATACCAATGATGTAGGGGTAAAACTCTAAAATTTAATCATATCAACTATATTTTCATTTCTTTCTTTACTTATTCCTTTTTGTATTTTTAGGGAGCATTGGATGCTGATTTCAGTCAATTTGGATACTCCAAAGATTTATTTTCTGGATTCAATGCATGGATATCCAACAAACCGACCACGCATGATGGCGTTTGTTAATTTGTAATACACTAGATCCAACATTTTAAAACTAAACATCTAGTTATATAATTTATGTTATCTTTTAATGAGGATTCTGTTATGATAGGGCGGTGCATCAATATCTTCTAATGCATGGAATGAATCCAGCGCATAAGGATGAGAAAGCCTACAAGATCTACAACTAGAAAAGTATCTTGGTATATATAATAACATTGCACTATCCAAACACATATCAAAAAAATTACTTATTGTTGTCGATGTTTCTGCAGTTTCCAAAACAAACAAATGGAAAGGACTGTGGTTATTATGTTTGTAAATTTATGAAAGAGATCATATTTCATCAACAAACTAACATCCCTGACAAGTTATTTTCGAAAATAATTACAAGTTCATTTAAAATATTTATTAATCCTTTTTGTATTTATATTTTTTCAGTACTACCATGACTGTCGTGAAAACTCATATTCAAAAGATGATAGAGATGTGTTTAGAAATGAATGGGAAACATACCTGATGGAAGATTGTACACAAATAGGATGAAGGTGAATTCCTACTAATTTTATCCATATATGATCATTGATATATCCCTTGTTTACACTTATTGAGCATATATGATCACCCTTTATTATGTTTTATATCCTTAAGTTATGAAGAATGGTTTTAGATATGATTTGTATTTCTAGTAAAGAATAACTCATTGGACTACACTGGTCGATAGTGTGGAAGTCGACTGATGCATAGTCATTTAGTCCACTCACAAGCATCTTATAACTCATTGGACTACAAAAATGAATTCAGATTGTTTTTATACTTAAGGAAAATGATCCATGATTCATTTGTGACATGTACGAATCGACCGCACCTCAATTCGATGCACGGTGTGACCGATATGGCTAAAAGTGTCTGATATCAGTTTGAAATTGACATTAACTTTAGAAAACAACACTAATGACATACGGAATACTGAGCAAATGCATTCGTATTGTTTTGATACTTTAGGAAAATGATCCATGAGTCATTTTTGACGTGTATGAATCAACTTCACCTTAATCCGACGCACGGTGTGACTGGTTTGGCTAAAAGTGTCTGATATTAGTTTGAAATTGACATTAACTTTAGAAAACAACACTACTGACATATGGAATATTAAGAAAACTCATTCGTATTGTTTTTATACATTAGGAAAATTATCCATGAGTAATTTTTGATGTGTACAAATCAACCGAACCTCAATCCAATGCACGGTGTGATTGGTATGGCTAAGAGTGTCTGATATCAGTTTGAAATTGACATTAACTTTAGAAAACAACACTACTGACATATGGAATACCGAGAAAATGTGTTCGTATTGTTTTGATACTTTATTAAAATGATCCATGAGTCATTTTTGACGTGTATGAATCAACTGCACCTCAATTCGATGCATGGTGTGATCGTTATGGCTAAAAGTGTCTGATATCATTTTGAAATTGACATTAACTTTAGAAAACAACACTACTGACATACGGAATACCAAGAAAACATGTTCAGATTATTTTGATAATTTAGTAAAATGATCCATGAGTCATTTTTGATGTGTACAAATCAACTGCACCTCAATCCGACACATAGTGTGACCAGTATGGCTAAAAGTGTCTGATATCAGTTTGAAATTGACATTATCTTTAGAAAACAACACTACTGACATACAGAATACTAAGAAAACACGTTCATAATGTTTTAATACTTTAGTAAAATGATCCATGAGTCATTTGTGATGTGTAAGAATCAACCTCACCTCAATCCGACGCACGGTGTGACCGGTATGGCTAAAAGTGTCTGATATCAGTTTGAAATTGACATTAACTTTAGAAAACAACACTACTGACATAAAGAATACTGAGAAAATGCATTCTTATTGTTTTGATACTTTAGGAAAATTATCCATGGTTCATTTTTGACGTGTATGAATCGACCTCATCTCAATCTTACGCACGGTGTGATCGATATGGCTAAGAGTGTCTGATATCAGTTTGAAATTGACATTAACTTTAGATAACAATATCACTGACATACGGAATACCAAGCCAACGCATTCAAATTGTTTTGATACATTAGTAAAATGATCCATGAGTCAATTTTTATGTGTACGAATCGACCAAACCTCAATCTGACACACGGTGTGACCGGTATGGCTAAAAGTGTCTGATATCAGTTTTGAAATTGACATTAACTTTAGAAAACAACACTGCTGACATATGGATACTGAGAAAATATGTTCAGATTGTTTTGATACTTTATTACAACAATTCATGAGTCATTTTTGACGTGTATGAATTGAACGCACCTCAATACGACACACGGTGTGACCGGTATGGCTAAAAGTGTTTGATATCAGTTTGAAATTGACATTAACTTTAGAAAACAACATAAGTGACATATGGAAAACTAAGAAAATGCATTCGTATTGTTTTGATACTTTAGTAAAATGATCCATGAGTTATTTTTGATGTGTAAGAATCAACCTCACCTCAATCCGATGCACGGTGTGACTGTTATGGCTAAAAGTGTCTGATATCAGTTTCAAATTGATATTAACTTTAGAAAACAACACAAGTGACATACGGAAAACTGAGAAAAAACATTCGGATTATTTTGATACTTTAGTAAAATGATCCATGAGTCATTTTTGACGTGTAAAAATTAACCACACCTCAATCTGACGCATGGTGTGACCGGTATGGCTAAAAGTGTCTGATTTCAGTTTGAAATTGACATTAACTTTAGAAAACAACACAAGTGACATACGGAAAACTGAGAAAACACATTTGGATTGTTTTTATACTTTAGTAAAATGATCCATGAGTCATTTGGGACAAGTAATAATTAACCTCACCTCAATCTGACATACGGTGTGACCGGTATGGATAAAAGTGTCTGATATCAGTTTCAAATTGACATTAACTTTAGAAAACAACACAAGTGACATACGGAAAACCAAGAAAACACTTTCATATTGTTTTGATACTTTAATGCAATGATACATTAGTCATTTATGATGTTTATGAATGTACCACACCTCAATCTGATGCACAGTGTGATCGGTATGGATAAAAGTGTCTGATATCAGTTTGAAATTGACATTAACTTTGGAAAACAACACTACTGACATATGGAATACCGATCAAATGTGTTCAGATTGTTTTGATACACTAGTACAACAATCCATGAGTCATTTTTAAGGTGTACGAATCAACCGCACCTCAATCTGACTCACAGTGTGATTGGTATGGCTAAAAGTATCTGATATCATTTTGAAATTGACATTAACATTAGAAAACAACACTACTGACATACAGAATACCGAGAAAATGCATTCGGATTGTTTTGATATTTTAGGACAACGATCCATGAGTCATTTGTGAGGTGTAAAAATTTACCGCACCTCAATCCGACACACGGTGTGACTGGTATGGCTAAAAGTGTCTGGTATCAGTTTGAAATTGACATTAACTTTAGAAAACAACACAAGTGACATACAGAAAACTGAACAAACACTTTCGGATTGTTTTGATACTTTTGTACAATGATAAATGAGTCATTTTTTATGTGTAAGAATTGACCTCACCACAATCCAATGCACAGTGTAACCGGTATGGCTAAAAGTGTCTGATATCAGTTTGAAATTGACGTTAACTTTAGAAAACAACACAAGTGACATATGGAAAACTGAGAAAACGTGTTAGGATTGTTTTGATACTTTAGGACAATGATCCATGAGTAATTTTTGATGTTTACAAATAGACCCCACCTCAATCTGATGCATGGTGTGACCGGTATGGCTAAAAGTGTCTGATATCAGTTTCAAATTGACATTAACTTTAGAAAACGACACAAATGGCATACAGAAAACCTATCAAAAACATTCGGATTGTTTTCATACTTTAGGACTACGATACATGAGTAATTTTTGATGTTTTCGAATGGACCGCACCTTAATCTGACACACGGTGTGACCGTTATTACTAAAAGTGTCTGATATCAGTTTCAAATTGACATTAACTTTAGAAAACAACACAAATGACATACCGAAAACTGAGAAAACGCATTCGGATTGTTTTGATACTTTAGTAAAACGATCCATGAGTCATTTTTGATGTGTAAGAATCAACCGCACCTCAATCATATGCACTATGTGACAGGTAAATCTTTTCATTAGATAAAGAATCAGTGTTTATTAAATGAGATAAATCATCCAAAAACATATTGATTTTACATTATTCCCTTTTATTGTTATCAGAATGAAAACATTTGAGTTTATCATTTCCATATTTTAGTTTCAAATTTCTATATTAATGTATTCTTTTATATTAATGTTTTAATTTCTTTCATTATTTTATTACTAACATAATATTTTTTTTCTTATATAGGTGAATTTTTTTCCTTGAGTTTGGATGCTTTGTTCGGAAACAAATATCGTGGACGAAAATTTTTGAGAGAGGATCACGGATATTAAAGGATGAAACATTAATGTTTATAACTATTGTTGGATAATTGTAATTGTAACCATGTAAAAAATTGTTTGAAATTTATATAGCAGTGTTTTTTTTGTATTCATGATGTTAAGTAAATGTATATAGCATTGTTTGTCAAAATATTGTGTGTGGGTTCTGTTTTGTATAGGTGTGCAGTTGATATTTTGTGCAGGTGATAGTTTTTGCAGGTTGTACAGATGCTGGTTTGTACAGGTGCTGGTTCTGCAGGTGCAGGGGAAGGTGCCTCTATCAACGCTTTTTTGAGCGCTGATAAAGGCACCCCTTTATCAGTGCTAACAAAGCACTGTAAATGCAGGAGAAGATAAAGGGGGGTCCCCTTAATCAGCGCTAAAAAAAGCACTGATAAAGGGTGTCCTTTATCAGAGCTTTTTTAGCACTGATAAAGGTCTCCTTTATCAGTTCTTTCCATAGCACTGATAATTGGACCCCCCTATCTTCGCCGGCATTTACAGCGCTTTTCTAGCGCTATTAATGTCAGTTTTTAGCACTGATAAAAGGCCAATTTGTAGTAGTGGTTGTATACTTGAGTGAGGCCCTTCTAGGTCAAGATCTGAATTATTGGTATCATAGGAGGTTTTTCTTAGGGACAATGGTTAGAGTTAGTAGTAATTTAAGGATTGGTTTGGTATTTGTGGAAAAATGGTTTAACTGTTTCAAGTTCATCTCTCGAGTTAGGGGTCCCAGTGATAGTGTGGTGGTTGATGTATCCATTCTCTAGGATTTCAATAACCCACTTGTTGACTTGGTACATCAAGACACTAGTTTTAGTAAAAACAATAGAACATGCATCTTATAGGGATAGGTTGTGGTGCTCATGTCCTTATTGAGTCAGCTTCCCAGATATTCTCTTTTGACTATCATACAAATTGACTATTTTAGGATTACTCCTTGGATACAGCTAGCTAGGATCTTGTAACAAGATCTCAATTAGGATTATCTAAGTGATGAGGCCTCAGTTCAGGGGCCCATTCAGGTCATTTTTCCTCATGGTGAATAGTGAGTGACACTTCCACCTATTGAGAAGCGAGCAAACCTACCCCTGATAGTACAAACCAACATTTTACCTCGTTTTATATAACGGGCCATGATATAAATTTATAATGACAATGTTGGATGCTAAGAGAAATTTTTGAGTTTTAGAGGTAGAGAACACCAAGTTCCAAGGGGATCTAGACTCATGGGTGGCAGATGATTGGTTAGAGTCTATGGTATGAGTATTCTATCTCATTAGGACTCCTACGGATTAGATAATGGTTCTCATGATGATTCTTCTTCATTGATCATCAGGGTGATGGGGGATATTTATGATGCATACCCATGATGAGGATAATCTCCCCTAGATTGAGTTAGAGCACCTCTTTTGGGAGGAGTATGTCCCAACAACTCTAAGATCAGTACGCATACAAGAGCTTCTCCATATTCAATGGGGAATCATGTCAGTGTTAGGGCATGCATTGAGGTTTAATAACTTCACATGATACTCTTGATACATGTTCCATGATGTATATTTATAAGAAAATATGTTCAAGCAAGGAATATATAGAGATATCTTATCTGGAGTTATAACACTTTGCATCCCTACCTATGCCGTGGTGCTATAGTGTGCCTTAATGGTGGGGAGATTTTTGGCAGAGTCTTCATAGCCAGTTTATGTTGATAGTAGTCACCTGGGATCATAGACTTTAATCATTTATAGACAATTTCATGCTTTGGGTTCACAACACTAAAATTGTTGTTATATCTAGTCTCATGCCATAGGGTATGCAACCCAAGGTTCATAAAGAAATTATATTCATCCTAGGTTGATTCAATGATTTTACTATGATGGGAAAGGTTATATATTCAAATATTATCTAACTCATCATACGGAAGTAGAAAGGTAGACTATGGATGGGCCACTGAGGTAGAGTAAGTGGAATGAGTAGGAGGGACCACAGGGTGGAGGTCATGGTAGAGGATTAGAGAGGGATTTAGGAGGTGGTCAGTGTTATGATAAGATACCTCCACCATTATCTCTAGGTGGTCCTCATTAGGATCAAGGAACTAGTAGTTAGGGACACTGGAAATTATATAAATTATAGTATTATGGAATAAAGGATTATGGAATGATTTGAGGTGAAATATGGTTCTTCTCTACCATAGCTTCAGTTTAGATAGATAGAGTAGTTCATTTCTTATTAGCCTTATCCCTTGTATAATGGATGGAGATACTAGCAAAGACTCTATACAAACCTTTATGGTTAGAGACTCCTACTAGAGTAGAATCTAAAATAACACTCTTATAATGGAAGTGTGACTTGGTTCTTAGTGGATAAAATTTCTAACAGGACCTTTTCAAAACTACGATGAGACCTGATGATGTTATTCTTGGTATGGATTGGTTATCTTTCACCCATTCCCATCTTGATTATTTTCATTGGAAAATGATATGGCACTAGGAAGAATGGTCTAGATTTTCCTTCATTGGTAAGAAGGAATTCAGGATAGACCATGTTGGGCTCATGTGTAGGAGATTACATCCAATCTTCCATTTGTTATCTAGCCTGACTTTTGGTTTAATAGAATTAGTAGATTTTTGGTTCCCCATTATAGTAGAGGAGTACCAAGACGCCTTTCCAAAAGACGTACCTGGTCCACCTCCTCATTGGGAGGTCAAATTATATATTAATTTATGCCAATGGATAGCTATTATATCTTCATTTGTGTATCAGATAGCTCCCATTGAGCTTTAAGAGCTGAGGGTGTGGTTAGGGGACCTTCAGGGGAAAGGCTTTATCATACCCAGTGTGTCCCCCTAGGAAGCTCTGATATTATTCACTAATAAGGTGGATGGGAGCCTAAGTTTGTGTGTGGATTATTATCACTTAAATCAGGTGACTATTAAGGATAAATATCCACTACCTAGGATCGATGACCTATTTTATCAAATAAAAGGAGAAATGGGGTTCTTGAATATTGACCCTGGGTCAGGCTGCCACCAACTATGGGTACATGAGGAGGATATAAAAAATATATAATTTTGATTTCATTATGGTTATTATGAGTACCTGGTGATTCCCTTTGGTTTGAAAAAATCCATTATGATTTTTATGGTACTTATGAATAAAATCATTCAACCATTCTTGGATATATTTTAAGTGGTTTTTATTGATGATATTCTCATTTACTCAGCATCGATATTTGATCATGTAGATCATATAAGGATGGTCTTAGTCATACATTAAGATAATTATTTTCATGGAAAACTCTCAAAGTATCAAATCTAGATTAAATAGATCTAATTTTCAGTAAACGTAATCTCAAATGAGGGTGTGGCTATGGAACCAGTGAAGATTGTGGAAGTACTTACTTGGGGACCACTCGAGAATGTGACAAAGGTGTGGAGTTTCCTTGGATTAGCTAGCTATTACTGTAGACTCATTTTAGACATCTCTAGGATTTTAATGCATTTAACTACCTTGTCCCGAAAGGGGTAGCTGTTTATCTAGTCCAAGAAGTTTTATAAGGATTTTGAGGAGTTATGGAATAGGTTGAAAAGCACTCCCATTTTGAGGTTTCTAGAAGATGGGGTTGATTACATAGTGTTTTGTTATGATTCTGGTGCTAGGATCAGGTGTGTGTTGATGTAGTGGAAGGTGGTGATATCCTATGGGTCTAGGTAATTAATACCCTATGAACAGAACTATGAAACTCATGACTTGGAGTTGGAATCTATGGTGTTTTCCCTAAAGACTTAGTAAAATTACCTTCTTGGTGAGCATTTTGTTTTTTATTTTGACCACAAGATTCTAAGGTATATCTTCACATAGAGAGATATTAATTTGAGGTAGATTTTATGGCTGAAGTTCCTATAGGATTATGACTCTGAGAAAGTCTATACTTTTGGGAAGGGGAACAACGTCACATATGTACTCAATAAGAAGTCTCATTCCCATTCTCAAGGTTAGGCATCAGAATAATTAACCACATTTCAGTTGTACTTAGTGGATGGTCATGGAGAAGCATACCTCTAATTGATGGTTGTGATCCCTCCACTTATCTAATGCTTGAGGGAAGTACAACATGGTGATTTTGATTATGAGTTCTTTCATGATTAGATTTTCACAGGGCATTCCCTTCATGGATTCTCTAAATTCAAGGATCATATCATCTTATTCCAAGGGTGGATTGTGGTACCAATATCACTATGAAAATTGGTACTGAGGGAGTTACATATATCACCATTAGTGGTACATCCTAGTGTGGTTAAAATTTTCCTGGACATTCGGTGGTATTTTTGGTGTCTAGAGATGAAGATAAGTACTAAAAAAAATTCTTTCAGTGCCTTACCTATCAGTAGGTAAAGGCTTATCATAAAGTTCTAGAAGTTTTAAAGAAACCCCTTGAGGTTACATAGTGTAAATGGGATAGCATATCTATAGATTTTATTATGGGACTTATGAGATCAGTGAGGGGTCACAGCTCCATTTGGATGGTCTTTGATCAACTTACTAAGTTGTCTTATTTTCTTACAATAAAGGAACAAAGTTTAGTGGAAATCTTGAGACACTTTTACATGCATGATACCATCCAACTTCACAGAGTATCCTTGAATATTGTCTCTAACCATGATGCCTGATTTATGTCCCAATTGTAGAGAGGTTTGTGGGACGAATTTGGTACTTAGTTGTAGATGAGCATGACCATTCACCCACAAACTGATTTCTAGACTAATGAAACCAATTAGGTTTTGTAAGATATATTAAGGGATTATTTTTTGGAATTTTTTCAAAGCTAGGAGGATCATTTTCCACTGATGGAGTTTGGGTAAAACAATATTTATCACTCCACTATTGTCATGATTCCATTTAAGGCCCTTTGTAGAAGGCCTTGTATGTCACCTTTGTATTGGTCTAAATTGGGATAGATAGAACACATGGGGATAGAGTTAGTATAGGTAATGACTAAGAAGGTACGTATCATTTAGGAATAGATAATGGTATAAAAAAGCTATAAAAATCCCATGATGATGTTCAATGGAGGACTTTAGAGTTTGATCTAGGTGATCACGTGTTCTTAAAGGTATCACCTCAATGAAACTTACATAAAATTATTCTAGGTAGCAAGATATATCTAGGGTATATTATTATGATCTAGATTATACAAAAGGTTGGAAAGGTTTATACCACCTGTAATTACCAAAAAAGGTGGACTAACTCCACGGCATCATCCATGTTTTATGAATGTGGGTATATGTTCATAATCTGACACGTGTTATTGACTAGGGAAAGTTAAACATTGAATACAGAGGAACCTTTTCAAAGTACCCAGTGTAAATTAAGTATCGGTAGAATATGATACATTTAGGGTGATAAATCCCCCTAGTTCATATATTATATCAACAAGGGAATCTCCATGAGATCTCATAAGAGTGTATAACTAAATACGAGCTCAGTACCCACACCTTTTTGAGTGAGTTATGATTTCAGGGGAGAAATATCTAAATGTGCGAAGAATCCAACAACCCTGGTTGTTGTGTTTAGACCCTTTGGAGATTTTTATGAATTCTATTGAATTTTATTCAGATGGTAGTGTAATTATAAGGGGTCATTCAAACCTAGACATTGAGTATTTAGATTTATTTAAATATTTTTTATACTCACACATGTGTTATGATATGTCTTTTGATCAGGGTCTCATATAGGGAAACCAATACCACCATTGATATTGGAAAATGGTCTTTACCCTAGGTGTGACATAAGTTTTGTTCGCATCAGGCTTTGGGATGATGCATAGTCACGGGATGGAATAAAATAAATAAATTAAAATATTAATTTAATTTATTAAATTTATCGTTAACCTATAAGATTCATATTTATTACTCATTATGAAAAATCCCTAGGGTGACACTCCTAACATAGATATTGTGAGGGAGAGAGGGAGAGCTTTGATGGTGTTGACATTAGTGGACATCTTGGGATTGGGGAATCACCAATGATGACAACATGAGTTTCTCTTCTTCATCCATTGATCATAGATCTTCATGGAGTGAATAATGAATGTGGAGGATTATTTGAATACATCACTAAAGAACATTTTATTTATCAATGATTTATCCCTATCGAGTAAGGTCATTTGTTTTATGATTTTATACCTATTTTTGAGAACTATGTCATTATATATTAGTCCCAAAAAACCTAATCTAGAATTGACATTATCCATGTCATCATTTCATTTTTTTCATTTGAATTTTTTTATATTAATACTTATCATTTATCCTCCATCAATGAATAGTATCCAAACCGAAAAAATCCATTTATCATTCCTCACTTTTTTGTTTCATTGTTTTCTCCCTCTATTATAAGTGCATTCATTGTTGGTGTTCGATTGGTCTGTGGTTTGAACATTTCCCGAGAACCCTTTTCTTTGTGTGATTTATTGGTGGTTCCACCGAATAATATTTCCAATTTTTTACAGTGAATTATAGCATGATGGAGGTGTGTTATCAATTATGGGAAGATATAGGGGAATCATATGACGTTATTTTCACAAGGCATAGTGCATGGATGGTATTGAAGGTGATGATGGTCTATTTTTTCCAATGAAGAACATCCAAAAATTGACTTTCAATTAGTTTTGATGATGGTCAACTTGATTTGTTTATATTTAAATAATGTTTCATGGTAAATTTGATGAAGGATGTGATGAATGTGGAATATATAACATGGTATGACTTTATAAAAAATTCATCACTACAAAGTATGCAGTTAGGAAGAACACATGTCATATGTATCACTGATGCGGTTGCTAGGGTTTTTGGTGAAGTTAATTATCACATAGCAGTGTGACTAAGTCACACACCATGTGAACCCTACCCATCTTGGTTAGTGTATATTGAGGAGTAAATTCCTAGGTACCCATGTGTCCCCATACGCTGTGTGTGTTGGGCCACACCTCATGTACCCTCAGTGGGACATGACTCGGTCAGATGGGGTATATGTTGAGTAACCCATGAAATGCTATGTGAACCTTCAATGGGACATGAAACTCTGTGTAAACCTTCTACATGTCGTGTGGTGAGTCTAATAAATTCCATATAGAATGATGGAACACATACAATAGGATGATGTGGGATGACATTCCATATACCCTAGGATACCTCGTTTACTTCCTCTTGACCTAGGATACTTTGGTCTGATGCTGATTCCCCCCTCTTCATTCCTAGGGAGATTTGGTATCTCACCCATTGGTAATGAGATCCTTCTAGGGAGTCATCATTTTGCTAAAATTTATGGGGTATGGGTCCTTTATCTATGAATTTGGTATTTCTCCCATCTATATAGCTCACTAGGATAGGGATTCTCCATTAGAGTTTCTATTTCACTCATAACTATGGGGCAAGGATCCTCTATCATCATCCGAGGAAATGACTGTGAGTTTCTAAAGGATTCTAGATCCAAAGTTATAGATACTAAGTTGTTTGTTTGACTATGAGTTTGATATTTTACTATAGGATGTGTATCATGTGATGAGAATATATGGGTGTTCTCTTTTTTTACCTCATTGGTTATGGGTTTGAACTGACTTTATCTTTGATGACTTACTTATTAGTGATTTCAGGGTGTCCTATTGGGTATGTATATACTCACCCTTTCATGGGATCTTCCCGCACATGTCATGTCTTTTGAAAATGGTAGGATATATGATAGAGATTAAGTAGGACCTAGTGTGGGTGGTTCTTAGTGTACTTAGTGGGTGTGGTAGTAGGATTTGTGGTTAGATTGGTGGTTGTGTGGTGATAATGTTTTCCATCATCTTCACAATTTTGATCTTATTATCAGTAATTGGGCCAATATTTTTTCCTCCATACTTTGACTATGTACGGACATACTTATTATGAGATTATAGAGGTTGTACATTCATTTATTATTCTAGTTGTTTCTCTTCCACATTACTCTCGTATGTATGGAGATCTATTTGTGTGTGTAGATATATTTTTCTAATACCTCCCATGTGTGTGATATACCTACTTAATATCATTCATCATCCCCTAGCCTGTTGGAGGTAGTCTTGGGGTGTCACTTCTAGCATGTCACTGGCCTAGGTGGGGACTTGGTAGGTCAGGATGTGACAGGGGGTTCGATCGATCAACACCTAAATCTAAGAAAGTACTTAAAACCAAGGTAATTTACTATTATAAAATTAATTATATATTTAATTTTAGAGATCCTATCTATGTTTATGGTATTCTTTTATAATTATTATATGGATATAATCATGATACATGTCATTCTTCATCATTTTCTTATGGTCCATTCATCAAATTCAATGAAAACCCATCATTGGGAATGGACCCGACAAACTTATGTTACACCCAAAAAAATTATTAATGAATTAATGAGACTAAAAGGTTTCCTATAAGGATTATTTTGGTTAAGGAATTCATTCTATTATCATCATTATAAATGTTTCTACAATGCGAATGAGTTCAAGAAAATTTAACCATGTTTTCTCAAAGTGTTGAGGATAGATGAACTATGGCTTGTGATGTCTAGATTCTAGTGTAGTATTGATAGTACAAATGGTTAAAAGTTAAAACTAAAAGAAGAAAAATTAGTTATAGATTACAAAAAAAATCTTCAAGTTACCAGTCAAGGCCATTAAAACCTAAAGGTAAAATCAGGAAGCAACGATAATTTTTTCATATGATCGAATTTTTTAGGCCACCTAAAGGGATTACATTTATAGTTTGTGTCAAGTATCAGTGTTATAGAATCAATTCCTAAATTTTGAAAGTTATAAGATATAAAATTTATATTTTATGACCATTTTTAACATACAGAAGTTCAAACTAATGAAATAATTAATGTAGCCTGTAGTTTTTATTAAAATGATGAAGTAAAGGGTTTTAGAATAATGATTTTGAATGTAAAGGAATATATCGAGATCATATGGATCTATTTAAAGGATATTCATGGTTATATTACTTAATACAAATTAATTTTTTTATTAAGGAAAAAACTCACCATCCTAAGTTTCAAGGTGGTGTTGTGATAAGGGAAGATTTTTCCTCATTATCTTATATGATAAGGGAATATTTTTATTAATAAGAGGTTGTTATGGACAATATTATATGATGTATTTTTCACCCAAGGTTTATGATTCATCATATTTTGTAACATGGTTTGAAAGGAAGATATGGATAAAAGTATTTTTATCCATGATACAAGGTTTAATCCAAGATATTTGTTAAAATATGAGGGAAAGATTTATAACCACACAACAATGGAATATTTTAAATAATAAAATATTATTTTAAAATAATTTCACCAAACTCATAGAATACAATATATGATATAGATATAATAGTATATTTTTTAATATTCCCACTAAAGGAAATAAGTTTTATTTTATATACACAAAGGATTTTGTGCATCTAAGCGTGATATTTTGAAGAGAACATAGTTTTTAATATCCTAGAGAGGGTATTTTTTATACTTAGAGAAGTTAAAAGTTAAAAAATAAAAAATTATTCCAAACAAATTTCAATGTGGATTTTGATTTATATCCTAAAAGATATTAGGGTATTATGGTAAATAAATGTAAATCTATATATTTAGTTACAGTAACAAAGTGGATGTCCATTTATATCCTAAAATAGTTTAGGATGTATTGGTAAAGAAAAAAGTAAAGAGTTATATTTGTTACCAAAATGGTCTCAAAGAAAAATTTTAATGGAAATTTTCTAATAATTATGATAATTATGAACTTATATAGAGTTATAAGTAGAAAATAGAAGTTATTAGTAGTGTTATATTTGATGTTGTAAATAAAAGGGGTTTGAATACCTATTCAAGGAGTTAAACATTAAGAATATGATTTGTATGTCTTTCCATTATTCAAACTCACTGTTTTTCATAGATGTTACTTACTAAAAGAATTTAGTGGGAGGGTTTTATTAGGTGTTCATTAGAGATATGGTAAAAATTATATAGAAAATTTGATGAGTTTAACAAAACCCGAAAATTACAACAAAAATAAGGGGGATCTGGACGTCTATCATATGTGATATAGTTAGATAGCCCCTTATGTATGGGTTTTTAAGTGTTCTTAAAATAGTTTAAGAATATAAAAATGTATCATGTTATACATGAGGAAGAATATATATTATCATTATTTCACATTGTATGCATATCTCAAGTTAATTGTAATGATAATTAACCTCTCAAAAGTAGAATTATCCCTAACCAATGTTCAATAAGGATTATTAAATGTTGCAATGAAATTTCAAGGTTAGTGTGAGTGGGATTTTTTATAGAGATAAAAAAATATGCCTATGAGGCACAAAATGGGTTTTGTGTACTGGATAACCCCTCAAGTATATAACACATATAGCTCTATACACTATGTACTTAGTATTATAGGGATGTATGTTTTATATTTTGATTTCCATATACCTAAGGATGGTGAGATACCTTGCATGAGAACCTTCATACATTGATAAATTTATTATGAGAGACTTGAGGTTTAGATAATCAAGGGGTGATTGGTTATGCTGTTGATCATGTCGTCAGTTGGAGTTGAACCAAAATGGGATGTGTCCGCTCATCTGATAATATGACATCTAGTTCCTCGATTGAAATAGATTGGGAAGTGTAAAATTATACCTAAATAATAAATATGATATTCTTAACTATTTGGGTGAGGGAATGCGATGTGATCATCTATTTAAGATGAATGACATGTAATGTATTCAGAAACATGTTCAGTCTATATTTGGATAATCAAGAATATACGAGTATCTATTTGGGATTGAAATTCTCCATTTCTCATGGTTACTCGATGTCTTTGATAAAGTGATCGTATGAAAATTCATATGTTTATACAATATTGTTGGTGGTAATAGGTATAGAGATACATGTGTTTGATGGAGATCACGTTAGATCCATTTATAGTTTTAGTAAAATTGATGATTTTCTAGAGGACACACTTTCAATACATTTATGAATTTCAAAATTTATATTTTTTTCAATGCTGAAAAGGCCTATGGGATCATACTTTATGTTCATGTGAATAAGGATCAAGTTTATAAAACTTTTAGATCTACCCAAAAAGTTTTTTGGAGGATATATGGAAGAAGTTCTAGATAAATATTCACAAGTTATTATATAGTTTGTGATGCATGGTGAATTGATGATAGATTTTTCAAAAACGTTTTGGATATAGTTTCATGAGTTGTTGTATACAGTGCAACATAAGATCAATGCATGTTAAGTTTATAAGGCTTTAGTACATTCTAAAATTGTTAGAATTTTGTGCTAAAGGAACAATCAATCATGTTATTTCTTGGGTTACACCATGGCATGGTGAGTGTCCCTATTTCATGGTGTACTTTCATGGGATTGTCATGATATGTGATATCATGCTGGATTATAAATTCTCTTTCTGCAAATGCTATCATGTTTGGTTATTAATCAAAAGATGATGGATTCATGGAGTTTGAATATATCAAATAATTTTTTAAACACTAAATGATTATAAATGATATTTAACTAAACATTTCAATAGTTGAAATTTTTAGAGTATCTATGAAATTATCAATCAATTTTGGTCAACCATTTGATGTTCTATATAGCTTATATAGATTAGTTCATTCTTTATACAAACTATTGAAATTCCATATTATTGAGACTCCTATTATCAATCTACAAACTAAGAAAATCATCAATATCTTTCTACTCTTTATTCTTTAAACACACGGTTCTAGTAGACCATGAATAGAGAGAGATCATACCCAAGCATCGAGTGATTCCCATGATCCATGGATACCTCCTAAGGAAGGATTCTTTAGGATTTTCTCTGTGATCTTAATTAAATTGCTTTTAAAAGATTTGAAATGTCATATCGACTAGTGTAAGGTAGATCATTATTATCATTCTTTTTTTATATTCATTCTAAATGTATATATTTATTCTAATATTAATTAGGTTTTAGAGTATTCTTCCATTGTGTTTACAGTTGTCTGTGTGTTTTGTGATGGTAAATCATCCCCAAATGGTGTGAGTTAAAACTTGGACATAATTATAGTTCATTGACATTTGGGGGTAATTTCAAGGGTCAAATAACATTCCAACTCACTTTTAGGGTCTAATTTGAGTAATCGGGTCAAGCTGGGGCATTGTAAAATAATTTTATAGATATTTATTTAACAAAATAAAATATAATGACTTTGAAGGACAATATATAAATAATTTCTTTTAAAATTATCTTAATATTTTATTGAAATATCATATCATCCCATGAAGTGGATTCCATTTTTACTCAAATCATATAAGTTTCTATAATAAAAAATTATATTTTATGTTTATAACATTTTTTAATTAATTTTAATTAAATAATTTATTTTATGATCATTATTTTATATTAATAATTTGGTAAATTTTAGTATATATAGTATAATATAATATTTTTTAAAATATATATATCATAAAAAATATCAAATGTTTAACGAGAAGTATAAATTGAAAAAAAAAATCATGCTCATGGATTGATATTAATAAATATTTTGATTCATAAAAAATAATCAATGAGAATTTAATGTTTAAATGATAATTTATTTGGAAAATATGTCTAATAAATCAATCAATATTTAAATTATATGGGTTTCTTGATCTTGTGTTTTTAGGTATATAAAAATTGATTTTTTTCTGGTGATCAATGAATGAGAAATAATAATTAATACCTTAAAATTAAATATGAAATGTGGTTAACTTGTTACCCAAAAGTAGAAAAAATACAAATAAAATTCTTTTGAAGTGGAAATTTTTATTTTAAAATCATTAAAAATTTGTTTTATAATCACCCTATAAGTGATAGAAAACACCCTAAAAGTGTTATTGATAATGGAAGATAATGAGATCTCGTTAACATTTGAAATTTTTATTGATTCTATGACAGAATATAAAAATGTTATAAAAACCTCACCCCCCATGCACACTATAAATTTCCCAGTGTTTCCCACCACCAACAAGATGAATAAATGACCTCAAGTCTTGGCCTTTTTCATGTGGTTTAATTGGGTAAAACTACCCCCCCTGTCATGGATTGTTGAGGTGGTAAAATCGTAAGGGTGTAAAATTATGATGGAAAGTCATAACCAATAAGAATCAAACACCCAACTCTAAATAACCAAATGAATTATTGAATTGCATGATAACATTATAATGATTAACTAGAATTAAAACATGATTGGGACTATCCAATGTTCTAAGTAAGAACTAGTTGTTCATACATTTTAGAATATTCATCGTATAGACTACTTTGTTTTTTATATAGGAATAAATTGATTGAAATTTATGTGGTATAAAACATAATAAATTATAAAATATGTAATTGTATTTTAATATATTGAATTACATATAATAATAAAGGTTACTTTAAATTGATGTGGTCATATTAGCAACAACATATAGATTAAAATATATGAATGATTTTCACCTCCTTGTATGTCTAAGGATGCTGACTACAAAAAGTGGTCCAGGGTGGTACTGTGAAGAGACTATACCTCAATATCAGATTGAAAAATAACAATACAAATAAAAATTAATCATAGATATCAAATTATTAATAATGAATAAATCAACTAAACAATCCATGATAGAGTAAAATGTTGTAAAGACCCGAACATCCATATCATGCATATAACTGACTGCCCACCGGGCCAGTTAAATAACATGCCTAAATAAAATAAACCAATAATTAGGATCTATAACATCTTCGAGTCGTACCAAATCTTGTCTCCTGATACCATCTGATCTACCCTAACTGTCCATGCAAAACATAACATGGTCCTTATCCCAAACTTGTGCCTGCAATAAATATTTGAGAGCTACTCGGGTACCCATATGTAGTGGCAGCTCGAGTAGAGTGTAAGTAAAACTTCATAGGTCACCACCGACGCTGTCTAGATAAAATAATAGTCAGATCATTAGTGTATGTAGATAAATAATGGAACAATTAATAGTGAATAAATAAGGATACATTCCAGGTAAAACAACAACTCATCTAGTACCCACTTTCCCTTGGGTTCTAGGGCAGCACCTGGGCCAACCAAACTTGTATCAACCTAATATGGCCAACTAAGACAAAAAAACATAGGGTGATACATACATTGAATAATAAAAATGGGCTTTTCATATACCATTTATCTCAATGAATCATAAACATCAATGTCAATCATGCTTGGAACCTCAGTCCCGCACCTAAACCATACCCAAAACTAGCGGTATCGATATGGAGCATAAAATCCTTCATTCTAATAATATATAATAACCATAGTGACCAAAGCCTCAGTCTAGAACCTACTTATACATTCAAACAATAGTACCCAAATCATTAGTCCAATACCTTAAACCATGGATACAGAGCATCAATCTGCAATTCATTCCCATTTGGTATACTAGTATGCCTAGAGCATCAGTTTGGAACTTAAACCACATAGTATACTATCAGTGCCTAGAGCCTCAGTCTGACACCTATTCCCTATAGTATTCTACATATTCCTAAAGCATCGGTCTGGAACCAAAACCATTCCATCACTTCTCAAATACTAAGGTTCAACATCTTGACCATATAACATTCAAAAAGTCACAAACAAACCCTTTTCAAACCATTATCATTTATCAAGGTCCCTCTGAGCCTTTAACATAAAAATAAGGTCAAAAACCCTCTTTTTGTTAAACATTTAAAAATATCCATCAAGGCATTTCTCCAAAGGGTTAACCCCACACCTATTTCAAATCACATTTTAAATCCATTTATAAATCCATTTTTATTAAACCAATTGGATGGAAAGGCCTCATTTTAAAACAAGAACCATTTAAAAACATAGTTTTCCCTCTTTGACACCCAAAAATGGTTCAAAACCCAATGCACATGGTTAAAACCATTTCAGGGGATCATAGTCATTTTACAAAAGCCTAACATGTGAAAACAACACATTTTATCCTCTTATAAGTCACACCAATTTATTACCAAATTCTACACATTATCTCTTTAACCATTTAATTAAGACAGCCAATGATATTAACTAGGTTAAGCAAATAACCAACCCACTTTACCCTTTAAAACCCAACTTACCATTTTCAAGGAACAACATACCCCATGGGTGGTCGTAGGTTCATCCTTATAAATAACAATAGATCTAATAGGATTCGTGGAAGGTATAAGGTACCAATTTAAAGGTGAAAAAATTTTACTTACAATAAGGATAAAAACACACCACACAAAGGCTATAATTAACATACCATATATACATGTAAATAATCTAACAATACTATGGGTAAAGCTCCTAGACTGCCTACCTCATCAATAAAGCTTTCCTTAACATTTTCAAAGATCAACAGCCTCACAAAGGCTCATCCAAGTCCCATTCAAACTCCTTAGTATCCAAAGAGATCATCTGGGAAAACCAAGCTATAACCTCATTCCAAAAAACAATAAACACTTAATCTCAACATTTAATAGTTAACTTGACCAATTAAATTAAATTGGCATAAAGGTCACCAATCTCATTGGGAACTCACCTCTTATTGAAACTCCATACAATTTCCATGGGTGGTCCAAAATTTACTCTCGATACCATTTTTGAGTAAATCCCTAAGAGGATATATCATTACAACAATTAAATTAATTCATTAGGGAAACTTGATGAAAATTAACTATAGTCACATAACTTAATGAAACGCCCCATAATGATATGAAAAAAAAATTAGGGATATCCTCTATGAAATACAACCAAAATCTCTATGAGGAACAGATGATTCCATCATGATTAGGTGGAATCATAAAAAAACTAAATTAGAGAACTCTAAAATTAGATATGAGAAAGAAGATGAATAAAGAAACTACCAGAGGAAGAAAACTCAACTAAAACACCAAAATATCCCCATGAACACACCCCAAATAAAGGGGTTGGAGAGGGGGGAGGGTTGGGAGAACCCCTAGTCTATTCACTTTAAATGGGGGAGGAAGAGGGGTAATTTTACTAAAAACCTAAGTGGTAATTTTGGTAAAATCCCCCTTTTAATGAAGTTTTGGGCGTCCACATGGTTTGGTCGTATGATTATCCAAACCGTGCACCCCTACTATCCATCACAAATTCCCTTAATGGTTAGGCAACATAGTTATATAAATCATACACCAATAAGTCACCTCCCAATTTCCAACACCAACACCCCCTGAATGGTTTGGATTCACAATTTCCTAACCATCTACCAACTATGAACCACCCACTAGACCCCATATGAAATATAGCGTACGGTTTGTCTAAAATCATGCACAGGATGTGCACCATGCCTCAGGACCTCCTTTATCTCACATGGTTTCAACTTTGTCTCACATGGTTTACCTAAAACTATGCTCAACCATTTCAACTTAACCATGATTATTTCAAAAAGATCTGAAAACACTCTGAGCATTAAGGTGTTGCGCGGTTTCACCTAAACCATGCACACCAAACCATGCAGCTTATCTAAACAATTCCCAAACTATAAAAACTTAACTTGAAGCCTCTAAATCTCATTCAAACACTTGTTTCATCACTCAAGTATAATTCCTCATCTCAAAAAAACCACTTTAAAGCATTACAACTCTCAAAAAATTGTTTTTAATTTTGATTCAAGAGTTGACTCGTCCGGTAAATGAAATTTCAAATTCATTCTGAAATTTACAACTCATCCAGATGTGGGATATTAAAAAATCCCCACCATAATAATTCTCATCCCTGAGAAGCCTCACTATTCATATATCTACACCACCCGGCCTATATCTATCTCTAGTTACAGACAATAGCCTCATTCAGTTCTTGAGTTCTTAAATCATAACCAAGGCACAAACTCTAACTCAAGGCACTCATCCACCAAAAACCAAGGCAATGTTCATTATAAAAATTGAAACACCAAGATGTCACTTACTCAATATAATCTAACCAAAACACCGAATACATCATCATTGACTACTCACGGGAGCTATGGTTCTCCCCACCATAAGCTTCATCTTTCAACCACTAACATCTGATGCTTAGCACCTCTACTATCAGAAAAGTTCAAAAGAACCCTAAACTCACACTCCCACAATGCGCTTGATGTAGTTCCTAAATAACCACACCCCTACACCCACAATAATTCCACTCAACATCGACACCCATACTCATAATCAAAAACCAACCGGAGTGTACGCATACCCACCATCCATTTACAAACTAAGAGTAAACCAAATTCTCCTCAAAAGTTAGATTTTACTTTTTGAAATGCATTCATCACTTCCAAAGTGACACACTAGATGTGGTCTAAAACTTAACAAATTCATTCCATTCACCAACCCAAGTAAATCTATTCTCAGCTGACCCATCCTAAAAATTCATATCTCCAACTATCAACACGTCACCGCCTCACCTGATCACGATGCCTTCACTCCCAATGGAATTCCACAACCACCCAAACACACTTAATAGAGTCCATACCTATATCCCAATGAGATTTCACATCTAGATCATACACTAAATCAAAACCATCATTGTTCCCTACTGCATCATTAATCCACCACATTGGTTCCTCAATTGTATCATGGTGTCATCGTGACCAATTCATGGTTAGTTCTACACACCTGTGACCTTTCTAGTATGAGGGACACACCTTTCTGGCTGAAATGTCACTTCCCACCATAGGAGTTTCATTTTTACTACCTTAGTCAATAAAACCCAACTTCCATGGCCCATTCCCCAATCACTACACCCAAGAATTGGACATGGTCATCTTGCTCTCACCTGAGTGACAAAATGAAATTTTAATAATCACTTGTTCCCAGCATCCAAGAATAGCACCCAATAAATTTTTTGACATCTAGCCCACTATAAGGACTTGATAACAAATAGAAAATAGTGTAACTACCACTATAAGGCTTCACTTACACTTCTCCATGATCATGACTCTAGAGAAACCCATCATCAAACTAGAAAAGGCATTTAGATAGATAGGTGTATAGCCGATGCTCTCTCAGTATACTCAAGATGATTTCAAAATATTGGTAATGATTATCTCCAAGATAAGTTTATTCTAAGACATTATCGAGGAACACCACCACATCTCTTCCATTTATGATGTCACCGCTAACTGAAGGGACATATCAAACTCATTCAAAGGCCTTAGGCCTCCATGCCTGTAAGTGTCTCATTACACCCACATCTGTTCGTAGCCTACTCATGACTGCCTGCATAACTCAAGAACCACAATCATATACACCCATAATTTCCAACCCATAAGCCTCATGACATAGTGTGTCACCACTAACTCATTCCTCTAGGATCTCATTGTCACTTAACCATTACACACTCTTTTTTGGCCCAACAATACAACATTTTTATGACTCTAATGAGTGGTGTCTCATGAAAACATGGCTCACAAGCCCTAGAACAAGATAATTACTACCTCAAATGCCTGTATTTCCCAATGTAGAGCAGGCCTGGTGCTCCCCAAAACTAAAGGCATCTCACCGAGCCAAAACAAGTTACATGACCACTTAAGTATCACGCATAATTCAAAAGTTCCACTAAGTTCATTTATGCTCTCACCACATCCCTGAAGATGCATCCAGAGATATCCAGGCCAGGAACCTAACTGGTCCTACCCTCAAAAACCATATGTACCACTAAAGCATCAACACTCTAATTGATTTTCATCTCAAGGAAACCAGACATCTTCATACCTCTCACTATGAACATACTAGGTCTAACTCTCTTGTATGGTAATCACCCAAAGTAAACTTTCACATCGAAAATCCCATACCCATGATCACCTATTGTGTTCTCAATTCCATCTCATGACCATCGGGCATATCCCACCTACATAACCATCACCTGAGATAGGCACCCAAATGAGCATGTCCCTCTTGAAACCAACCACACAGTAGAAACACTATCACAAAAGTTCTCCTTATCCAAAACAAAAAAAAAAGATATTCCACATGACTATAAACCCCATAATAGGGTTCTATAACGACCCATACTTTACATAAATTGTTATTACTTCATAATTGAAGCACACTTATTACAACATATAACAAAACCAGGAAAGGACCATATAGGTATAGTGTCTTTAGAAACTGGGAAACATAAACAACTGGTTCATAAATCCTCTACACTGTCTCCCATTTATTTCATCATATCTATAGTCCCTTTTGACATATCTTACTTAATAACCTTCTTCCTGACCTGGGGAAAGAAAACATACAAAAGGGTGAGATCAAATGCTCAGTAAGTATAAACAAAAGAAATATCAATCACATCATATACATAAGAACATAACTTTTGGAAATCTTAACCTGCAAAAGAAATCATAATTTCATAACATGGGATAAATCATAGTAGTGAAATGTAATCCCAATAATCATAACTTAAAACATGAAACTTTGTGTCATGCACACATAATCATAGAAAATCATTTCTTATTATTCAAGACTCATTTCCAAGACTATCTTAGTGGACAAAGTCCATTTCTGAACCGAGTTCACTCCTCATTTCAGTCCTGTTTCACTGAACCGGTTTAACCTGCCGTTCCAGCCATGTCTATCTCATGAGATATAAAATCTTTACCCAATGCATTGGAGGGAGATATAGGTCCCACCCATCTCATAATGATACCATTCTTATGTGTGCCATAAAATCATAAACCATACATCATAGCATAACCCATGTAATAAAAATGGGAATCTTAAACATCGTGCCATCATAAAACAATTCATATAAGATAAAGGAATTCATAAAAATAATTCCATCACAAAATAATCAAATAAATGTAATAATATGGATAAAAACAGAACCCTTCATTATCTTATATGGAAAATAATTTTAATAAAACACTTGAACTCCATTCTTGAGGAAAATACCCTTTCTACTTCAAAAAAACTTTTCCTTTCTTAATATGTCATACAATTATAAACTAAAAGAAGTTGATTAAAAATAAACTTGAAAACTTGTAAAGGGATATTCTTGGAAATATTTTTTTAAAAATACATTCATTCCGTATAAGTTAGAAAAAACATTCTTCTCGTACTTTTGTCGGAAAAGTCAAAAAGTATCTCGTACGAAAAAACGACAAAAGATTCCTTTCATATCTTTTACTAAAAACTCACCGAAGGGTAAAATTGGATTTAAACAATTTTAGGTGGATGTAAATAATATTACATATTAAGAAAACTTGGATGTGGATGATAAAATACACCCCATTAAATTTCAAAGTATAAACAATCTCAGATAAAAATGAGATTGTGATATTTCCCTTACCTTAGGTCCGATATGCTTTGTACGTGTCCGAACCTCCTGTATAATGATTTAAATAATGTTATTGACTTATTATAGAATCATAATCATTGTTATGATATCACATATGGTCATATTCTTAGCTTCTTATTAGTAATATTTCATTACAACTTGTTATTCGGGTGTTTATTACTTTTTGTTCTTATGCATATTTTGTCGAATAAATTCGTATTCTTATCTTTAGGTTATAGATACCTAATTTCCAGAATGTTATTAGTGTAATATATATCATATTAATTCATTCAATTCATTTATATAATCATTATGCAATTAATATCATGTAGAACGAGTTGCATCACATCGTGGAGACGGTATTCCGTACGTACGCACGAGCGATGATATCGTTCCCATAATCATGGAATTGTATTGGAGTGTATGTATACTATTTAAGAATCAATATCACTTTAAAATAATAATATATAGTCATTATTTACACCATTTTACCCATCCAAGTAAGTTGGTGGTGGAAAATAGATTACACCGCGGCGTGGAGACGGTATTCCGTACGTACGCACGCGCGGTGATTTCATTTTCCGTAGGATGGATAGATGGTGAAATAGGGTTGTTTCATACTTATAATAACATATCAGTATATTAGTGATACTGATGTTATTACTTCATAATTAAACAACTAAAGAAGAAGAAGTGGAAGAAGAAATAAAGATGAAAGAATCAGTAACGGACATTACCTCTTCTTTGAAGTGCTTCTTTGATACCTCCTTTTAGGGTACTAAAATTGGTCTTTTAAGAAGACCAGGACCTCTAGGATGTCTCTAGGGAAGTGGAGAGGAGAAAGTGGCAGGGTTTGGACGAGCTTGAAGGCTCAAAGTGGTGTGAGTAAGAGGGGGGAGGAGGTGCCCTTTTATATGGGAGGAGAGGGGCTCCTTTGGAAAAACTAAAAATATTATTTTATTATAAAGTAAAGTTCGGTTTTAAATAGCTCCAAATTGATTTATTTAGAAGCTAATGTGGGGATGGGTAGAAATAATCTTATCCAATAGAATTTATACAAGTTTAGCTTCCTATTTTAACCTTATCATTTAGATTTAACATTAAGTTAAGTAATTTTACTTTTACTGTGTCTTCTTGTGTTCTTATACTATAAGGTTAATAAACTTACTATAAGCATCCAAACGAACCCCAATTTGTTTATTATTAATATATATAACATTATCTAAGTCATTTGGCTGAACCTTAGATTTTTAGTAATAAAATAACAATTAACAATATAATATTTGTTTTAAAAACTATTTTATGTCAATTTTGACACTATTTAGTAATTGATTTTTGTGAAAATCATAACAGAATGATTATTTCGAAAAAAGTTCATTAAATCAATAATAACATGTCATATTAACCTATAAAATTAGTTGAATTCATAAAAAGTCTCAAATTACATTTATTTTGGTATTTATAACATAAATTATGTCAATATTTTATTAATAAGATAATTACTGCATCATCTTTGTGTTATAAATAAATTAAATTATTTAACGTCTAAAAATTACAAAAAAAATACCATTATGTAGGAAATATTTTTAGATTTCTAATGAATATTTATAGTCAAATTTATCTTATGTATAACCTTGTATTAAAAAATATTTACTTATTAAAATTTGATTTTAACTATTTTAACCCTTATTTAAATAAATTAATAATAAATGTCCTAATCTAATCCAAGTGGGCCTAAATGGTCATATTTTATTCCTAAGTTTGTTTTTGGTCTAATTACACTTATCCAATAGAATTAGGACATGTGTTAGGGTAATAATAATATCATTTTTACCCTTAATTACCCTATTTACTTTTAACCGTGGTAAATAAAAGTAAAAAGTTACTATTCACCAAAAATTATTTTCATCTCATTGAACCAAATTTTACTTAATGGAATCAACCGTGTCTCTCGGATTTTTGAAATTCCACTCAAAAAAGCGGTAAAATTAAGTTTTATGAAAAATTCAGTTTTTTTAACTACCACTTAGTGGTTTCACTATTCATCAAAAATTGAAAGTTTTTAGAAAAATACCAAAATTTCACCCTAGGCTAATTTTGATATTCTGAATCCAAAAATGAAGTCCATTTTGAAAGATAAAATTTATAAAATTTCAAAAATTACTTATTACTATTCATAACGGCTAGTTTTAATAATATTTTAATAGCATATCATTGTTTAGTGAAACTCGGTATTGCGTACGACGCAAGCTATCGAGGAAGGTCGCGATTGCGTGTAAAGCAAGCCAAGCTAGTGTTGTGTGTAGTTAAATATTCCTTTTATGATTTATAAAAACAAAAATATTTCTCATAAAAGTCTCAGGTGTTACATTCTACCCCCCCTTAAAATGAATTTTGCCCTCGAAATTCGTCACTTTGTAACAAACAGATGAGGATACCTCTCCCTCATCATATCCTCAAGCTCCCATGTAGCTTCTTCTAATTGGTGGTTTTCCATAAAACTTTCACCAATCAAGTGGTCTTGTTTCGTAGGACTTTTTCGCTACGATCCAGAATCTCTATCAGCTGTTCTTCATAAGAAACATATTGCTCCAGTGGTACAACTTTTGAGCTGAGTACATGTGAAGGATCAGGTATGTACTTTCTTAGGAGAGATACGTGGAACACATCGTGAACTTGAGAGAGATTCGGTGGAAGCGCCAATCAGTAAGCTACCTTCCCAACACGATCCAGTATTTCGAAAGGACCGATATATCTAGGGCTCAACTTCCCCTTCTTTCCAAATCTCATGACCCTCTTCCAGGGAGATATTCATAAGAACACTTTATCACCCACTTCAAACTCTAGGTCTTTTCTTCGGTTGTCGGCATAACTTTTCTGTCGACTCTGAGCTGCTCTTATGTTTTGTTGAATAGATCTGACCTTTTCTGTCATTTCATCAACGAGATTGGGTCCTAATAGCTTTCTTTCCCCAACTTCATCCCAGCAAGTTGGAGTCATGCATTTCCTTCCATAGAGAGCTTCATAAGGAGCCATCTGAATACTGGAGTGAAAGCAATTATTATAAGAAAATTCCACCAAAGGTAGGTGTTGATCCCAACCACCTTTGAAATCCATAGAGCAAGCTCTCAACATATCTTCTAGAGTTTGAATCATCCTCTTAGACTGACCTTCTGTCTGACGATGATAAGCACTGCTGAAACTCAACTCTATATCCAGAGTATACTGAAGACTTCACCAGAACTTTGAGGTAAACCTCGGATCCCGATCAGATATAATAGAAAGTGGTACTCCATGCAATCTTACCACTTCCTTCACATATATCCTGGCAAGCTGATCCAGAGAGAAATCCTCTCTAATAGCGATGAAGTGTGCAGACTTTGTAAGACGATCAACTATGACCCAGATAGCATTATTGCCTTTGGATGTTTTAGGAAGTCCGATGACAAAGTCCATAGTGATGTTTTCCCATTTCCATTCAGGTATGGGTAATGTTTGTAACATCCCCTTATACTTCTGTCTCTCAGCTTTAACTTGCTGACAAACCAAGCATCGAGAGACATATTCAGCAACATATCTTTTCATGCCATCCCACCAGAAGTACTCTTTCAGGTCCCTATACATCTTCGTGCTTCCAGGATGAATGGAGAATGAAGAACTATGAGCCTCATCCAGCAGCTCCTTCTTTAATTTGGGGATGGGAGGAACACAAACCCAATTCCTGAACTTTATTATCCCATCACAATCAAGGTTGAATTCAGGAACATTTCTCACCTTCTTTTGTAACTTGACATCTTCCTTCTGTGCCTCTTTAATCTTCAAATGTATAGATGGTTGAACATTCATTTGAGAAAGATACGATTTTTCCCCTTTCATTATAATTCCAAGATCCATCCTTTTTAAATCCATAAATATTGGATCTTTTTTGATCCTCATCATGGATAAACTGGCATGGTCTTGTCGACTTAATGCATATGCCACCTTGTTTGCTTTCCCAGGGTGGTAATGGATTGAGCAGTCGTAATCCTTAATCAGCTCCAACCATCTTCTTTGGCGCATATTCAGCTCCTTTTGTGTGAAAATATACTTTAAACTTTTATGATCAGTATAAATGTCACACCTTTCTCCATAAAGATAATGCCTCCAAATCTTTAATGCAAAGATTACCGCAGCTAACTCCAAATCATGAGTTGGGTAATTTTGTTCATGTATTTTCAATTGTCGTGAGGCATAAGTTATCACCATATCATTTTGCATAAGAACACACCCCAATCCCTTCTTGGATGCATCACTGTAGATCACAAACCTTTCTCCACTACAAGGCAGTGTGAGCACAGGTGCACTGGATAACCTTCTTTTCAACTCCTTGAAATTCTCTTCACATTCCTCCGTCCAAAAAAACTTAACTCCTTTCTGAGTCAACTTAGTGAGTGGATTAGATAATAGTGAAAAATCTTTCACAAAACGTTGATAATATCCATCCAAACCAAGAAAACTTCAGATCTCAGTTACTGTTGTTGGTCTCGACCATCTTTCGATAACCTCTTTTTTTGCTGGATCCACATATATCCCCTCTTTTGAGATTATGTGACCCAACAATGAAACTTTTTGATGCCAAAATTCACACTTGGTAAATTTGGCATAAATCTTCTCCTTTCTCAGGGTCTTCAATATAATTCTCAAGTGATCTTCATGTTCTTCCTTTCTCTTTGAATAGACAAGAATATCGTCTATAAAGACTAACACAAACTGATCAAGATAGTCTCTAAAGACTCTATTCATCAGATCCATGAAGATAGAAGGGGCATTAGTAAGACCAAATGGCATCACTATAAATTCATAGTGTCCATACCTTGTACGGAAGGTCGTCTTTGGTATATCCTCCCTTTTGACCCTTAATTGATGATACCCTGAACGAAGATCAATCTTGGAAAAGTATTGAGCTCTGCGTAGTTGGTCAAATAGGTCATCATTGCGCGGGAGAGGATATTTGTTCTTGATAGTGATCTTGTTAAGTTCTCGATAATCAATGCAGATTCTCATTGATCCATCTTTCTTCTTAACAAACAGAACAGGTGCTCCCCAAGGTGACGCACTAGGGCATATGAACCCCTTATCAAGATTCTATTGGAGTTGCTTCTTCAATTCCTGCAACTCAATTGGGGCAATTCTATAAGGTTTTTTTGAAATAGGCAAAGCACCCGGTACGAGTTCTATTGAAAACTCAACTTCACGATTTGGTGGAAGACCTGGTAATTCCTCCGAAAAGACATCATAAAACTCTCGTACAATGGAAATATTCTTAATCGTGAGTTTCTCACCAACCATTTGAGATAAATAACCTTCATTTAGTGGAATCAAGACCCATAATATGGAAGAAATTTCCACTGGAAGGTTATGTTCATCCTTGCATTGATAGACGATCATAGATTGATCTGGAATATGAAATGTGACTTCCCTTATTTGGCAATTGATATGATCTCCATATAAAGAAAGTCAATCCATGCCAAGAATCACATCAAATTCCACTATAGGAAGGATCACAAGATTTGCAGGAAGCACTTTCCCACAAACCTCGATCAGAGAAGAATTATAAACTTTTGATGTGATTGTTGTGCCATTAGGGGTTGTCACTACTAACTCAACATCTAATTGTTGAGGTAATACGGTTATATCCTTAGAAAATTATTCAGAAATAAAAGAGTGGGTGGATCCAGAATCAAATAAAACATTTTCTACTTTAGAGTGGATGGTAAGTGTACCTTTCACCACATCGTTATCGTACTCCACATCGCTGATAGAAATTGCATGCGACTTTCCTTTATCTTTAGCCTTAAGAGTTTGTTGACGTCGACCATCATCATCAACCCCTGGATTTGGGCATTGATTGTCATAATACCCTATCTCCTTGCACTTGAAACATTGAAGGGTAGTAGGTTCATTCTGTGTATCCCTTCCTTTGTTTGCATCATTATACATCTTCTTCCCATCATTGAGGCATTCAAATGCCCTATGACCATCCTTTCCACATTTGAAACATTTACTTGTCCCTTTAAGACAACTCCCTCCATGTTTCTTTCCACACTTTGAGCATAAGGGAAAGATCATCTTCTTTTCAGTGTGGTCTTTAGATTTTCCTTTGAATTCCATTTTCCTATTCTTATCAAACCCATATGACTGATGGGTTACTCCAATCTCCATCTCGACTTTGAGAGCACATCAAACGATTTCCTCGTAGCTATTTAAGTCCATTATGGCTAACGCCCTTCGAAGACTTGGTTTTAATCTGCTAAAGAATAGATCGATCTTACTCTCAGGTTGGATAATAATACTAGAAGCGTACCTTGCAAGTCTTGTAAAATTTGCTTCATAGGTACCAACAGATTCATCATCCTTTTTCTTTAGTTCAAGAAACTCCTTCTCCATCTTTGTTCAGAGAATACGAGGGAAGTACTTATTGAAAAATAAGTTCTTGAACTCGTCCCATTCCATGGACTCAATTTCATCCCTTTGCCTCGTATTCTTAATAATATTACACCATTGATCAGCATCACCTTCCAAACGATACACTACTAAGATGACTTTATCATGTTTAGAAAATTGAAGAACTGAAAATATCTTTTCAGTAGTACTAATCCATTGTTCAGCAACTAATGGATCAGTAGACCCGCTGAATGAAGGTGGACGCTGTCTCATGAAGGATTCAACAGAATGTTGCTCCTTACTTTTCCCATTTGGAAGTCCTGTATGATTCATAGGTTGAGAAATTTGTGTGAGCATGGCTACAAGATTTTTCATTCCAGCTCCCATAACGTTTAGTTGCTCAGGGGGACAATCATTGCATTGCCCATCGCATTCTTCATTAACACGGTTCCTTCGGGTTCCAGCCATTGACTAAATGCAAGAAGAATAGTGTGAGCAACACTAATTATAATATGAAAACCATGTAATCAAGAATAAAATTTCACACTTAAGGTCTTATCCTAGGTTATTCATGTCTATTTCTAAAACACTAAGATTTTGTTCTATGCTTAGACTTATCCTTAGGATTCTTACTAAGGCTTTCACATCCTAGTTTCCAAAGGTTGACTATAACCTCCCTCTGATACCAACTATAACGAACCATACTTTACATACATTGTTAATACTTCAGAATTGAATCACACTTATTACAACATATAACAAAACCAGGAAAGGACCGTATAGGTATAGTGTCTTTAGAAACTGGGAAACATAAACAACTGGTTCATAAAGCCTCTACACTGTCTCCCATTTATTTCATCATATATACAGTCCCTTTTGACATATCTTACTTAATAACCTTCTTCCTGACCTAGGGAAAGAAAACATACAAAAGGGTGAGCTCAAATGCTCAGTAAGGGTAAACAAAAGAAATATCAATCACATCATATACATAAGAACATAACTTTTGGAAATCTTAACCTACAAAAAAATCATAATTTCATAACATGGGATAAATTATAGTAGTGAAATGTAATCCCAATAATCATAACTTAAAACATGAAACTTTGTGGAATACACACATAATCATAGAGAATCATTTCTTATTAGTCAAGACTCATTGCTAAGACTATCTTAGTGGACAAAGTCCATTTCTGAACCGACTTCACTCCTCATTTCAGTCCTGTTTCACTGAACAGGTTTAACCTGCCGTTCTAGCCATGTCTATCTCATGAGATATAAAATCTTTACCCAATTCATTAGAGGGAGATATAGTCCCACCCATCTCATAATGATACCATTCTTATGTGTTCCATAAAATCATAAACCATACATCATAGCATAACCCATGTAATAAAAATGGGAATCTTAAACATCGTGACATCATAAAACAATTCATATAAGATAAAGGAATTCATAAAAATAATTCCATCACAACATAATCAAATAAATGTAATAATAGGGATAAAAAAGAACCCTTTATTATCTTAGATGAAAAATAATTTTGATAAAACACTTGAACTCCATTCTTGAGGAAAATATCCTTTCTACTTCAAAAACACTTTTCCTTTCTTAATATGTCATACAATTATAAACTAAAATAAGTTGATTAAAAATAAACTTGAAAACTTGTAAAGGAAGATTCTTGGAAATATTTTTTTAAAAATACATTCATGTCGTATAAGTTAAAAAAACATTATTCTCGTACTTTTGTCAGAAAAGTCAAAAAGTACCTCGTACGAAAAAAACGACAAAAGATTCATTTCATATCTTTTACTAAAAACTCACCGAAGGGTAAAATTGGATTTAAACAATTTTAGGTGGATTTAAATAATATTAAATATTAAGGAAACTTGGATGTTGTTGATAAAATACACCCCAGTAAATTTCAAAGTATAAACAATCTCGGATAAAAATGAGATTGTGATATTTCCCTTACCTTAGGTCTGATATGCTTTGTACGTGTCCGAACCTCCGGTATAATGATTTAAATAATGTTATTGACTTATTCCAGAATCATACTCATTTTTATGATATCACATATGGTCATATTCTTAGCTTCTTATTAGTAATATTTCATTACAACTTGTTATTCGGATGTTTATTACTTTTTGTTCTTATGCGTGTTTTGTCGAATAAATTCTTATTCTTCTCTTGAGGTTATAGATACCTCATTTACAGAATTTTATTAGTGTAATATATATCATATTCATTCATTCAATTCATTTATATAATCATTATGCAATGAATATCATGTAGAACGAGTCGCATCACATCGTGGACATGGTATTCCGTACGTACGCACGAGCGATGATATCGTTCCCATGATCATGGAATTGTATTGGAGTGTATGTATACTATTTCAGAATCAATATAACTTTACAATAATCATATATAGTCATTATTTACACCATTATAACCATCCAAGTAAGGTGGTGGTGGAAAATAGATTACACCACGACGTGGAGACGGTATTCCATACGTACGCACACGTGGTGATTTCATTTTTCGTAGGATGGATAGATGGTGAAATACGGTTGTTTAATACTTATAATAACATATCATTATATGAGTGATACTTATGTTATTACTTCATAATGAAACAACTAAAGAAGAAGAAGTGTAAGAAGAAATAAAGATGAAATAATCGGTAACGGACATTACCTCTTCTTTGAAGTGCTTCTTTGAGACCTCCTTTTAGGGCACTAAAATTGGTCTTTGAAGAATACCAAGACCTATAGGATGTCTCTATGTAAGTGGAGAGGAGAAATTGTCAGGGGTTGGCTGAGCTTGAAGGCTCAAAGTGGTGTGAGGAAGAGGGGGGAGGAGGTTCCCTTTTATAAGGGAGGAGAGGGGCTCCTTTGGAAAAACTAAAAATATTATTTTATTATAAAGTCAAGTTCGGTTTTAAATAGCTCCAAATTGATTTATTTAGAAGCTAAGGTGGGGATGGGTCTATATCCTCTCATCAAATAGAATTTAGACAAGTTTATGTTCCTATTTTAACCTTATCATTTATATTTAATATTAAATTAAATAATTTTACTTTTACCGTGTCTTCTTGTGTTCTTATACTATAAGGTTAATAAACTTACTATAAGCAGCCAAACGAACCTCAAGTTGTTTATTATTAATATATATAACCTTATCTAATTCATTTTTCCGAACCTTAGATTTTTAGGAATAAAATAATAATTAATAATATAATATTTGTTTTAAAAACTATTTTATGTCAATTTTGACACTATTTACTAATTTATTTTCGTGAAAATTATAACAGAACGATTAGTTCGAAAAAAGTTAATTAAATCAATAATAACATGTCATATTAACCTATAAAATTAGTGTAATTCATAAAAAGTCTCAAATTACATTTATTTTGGTATTTATAACATCAATTATGTCAATATTTCATTAATAAAATAATTAATGCATCATCTTTGTGTCATTAATAAATTAAATTATTTAATGTCTAAAAATTACAAATAAAATACCATTATGTAGGAAATCGTTTTAGCTTTCTAATTAATATTTATAGTCGAATTTATCTTATGTATAACCTTGTATTAAAAATTATTTACTTATTAAACTTTGATTTTAACTATTTTAACCCTTCTTTAAATAAATTAATAATAAATGTCCTAATCTAATCCAAGTGGAACTAAATGGTCATATTTTATTCCTAAGTTTTTTTTTGGTTGAATTAAACTTATCCAATAGAATTAGGACATGTGTTAGGGTAATAATAATATCATTTTTACCCTTAATTACCCTATTTACTTTTAACCGTGGTAAATAAAAGTAAAAAGTTACAATTCACCAAAAATTATTTTCATCTCATTGAACCACATTTTACTTACTGACATCAACAGTGTCTCTTGGATTTTTTAAATTCCACTCACAAAAGCGGTAAAATTAAGTTTTATGAAAAATTCAGTTTTTTTAACTACCACTTAGTGGTTTCACTATTCATCAAAAATTGAAAGTTTTCAGAAAAAAACCAAAATTTCACCCTAGGATAATTTCGGTATTACGAATCCAAAAATGATGTCCATTTTGAAAAATAAAATTTTAAAAAATTTAAAAAGTGGTTATTACTATTCATAACGGCTAGTTTTAATAATATTTTAATAGCATATCATTGTTTAGTGAAACTCGGTATTGCGTACGACGCAAGCTATCGAGGAAGGTCGCGATTGCGTGTAAAGAAAGCCAAGCTAGTGTTGTGTGTAGTGAAAGATTCCTTTTTTGATTTATAAAAACAAAAATATTTCTCATAAAAGTCTCGGGTGTTACATTTTCACCCTTCATGAACCATTATCAAAAGTCCCAAAATATTCATATGTTCCTTTCACACCCAAAGGCACACACAACTCGATCAACCCCTCTCATGAGTCAACCTAGAAGTCAAACCACACTAACTCCCTAAATATAAGTCACATCAAGAAAGTAATTGGGCTCTCCCATCTATCCTCACTAGTCAAGTCTCATGTCAAGTCACTAGGTCTAACCACCTAGGTCTAGGCCACTCACAGAAGTCCACAACTCATGAGGTGTCCAACACGCTCTCATCCCAACATTACCTAACATCATCTTGTCAAAACACCCATCTTTAGGGTCTCACTTATAAAGGACATCATCTTCCTAACCAACCACCCATAATTAGGGAACTTATCATCTCTGAGCATCTTCGCATCAATTTTATCCTAGGAGGACCAGGAAACAAAACCAACCTCAAATGAAAACCACACACAAGGGTCCAAAACTCATACATCTATGTCAAGACGACCCACTAGGGTTGCTACACCAACTATTAATGGGGACCACACCAGTGTCCTCATCATCAAGCATCTCACCGTATATCCACAGAACCTACCATCAAAAGGAAATCCATAAAATCACACACTAGCAGGCCTATAACATGTGAATTTTACATGTCTACCATGATTCATGAGACACTTCTTGCCTCTATAAGCCAGGATTCAAAACCAAATCATAATCCTCTTACCAATGGGCTAAGATCCTGAAATCCATCATAAACCAAAACATCCAAACCACATGTGTAAATCCCAAGGGGAAAATCATATACAACCATAACATCAAATACTAAGAAAATAAATCTCAACCCCGGTAACCTGGACTTCTTATTAGAACAAGTGTTCATGACACACCAGTCTAGTATCCATTAAATGATTCAACACATTCCCGTAAGGACCCAACCCCGGTTTCCCATAGTCAGTGCCTTATTTTATTACATTGGAATATAAAAAAGGAATATGCATCCCGAAGGATTGAGTAGTTTAGTAGATTTGGAAACAATATACATACATAAGTTCAACATTGCAACGTGAAATGAAATAAAACAGATAAGTTTTATTGGGAACATCCACAACTATAAGTTTACCCTTACAGATCAATCATAATAAACTTCTTCATGTCCTGAAAAAATGAAACATAAGAAAGAGGTGAGCTAAAATGCTCAGTAATGGTAAGAAATACAGTGGAATATATCATAAACATAAGCATTAGGCATGGTGAGTAACTAAAAACACACACCTTTAAAAAATAATCTTGAACACATTATGGTGGGAATAAGAGCTGAATAAATAATGCCATAATAAAACATAATCATGAGTATTATACTAGTCAAATAACCACATAAACTATAAATACTATTTTCATAATGAGGAAATTCATAATGTGGTACATCATAACCATATCATCAATGCATCATGACAATACCATAAATAATCATTTTGTCAAGGCCTTGTGCCAAGACCGTAGTTTGACTCATGAGACCAACTGATGCACTGAGGGGATATAGTGGGCCCCGACTGACACTTACTAAGTCCAATGAATTCCTATTATGAATGGGTATAAACATAAACAATGTATACATTCATATTGAAATAAATATATGATATGTAAATAACTTTCCCCGATCATTAAGCATAAACACTAACCATTTAGAGAAAATTGGTGAATGGTTTTAAGATATAACGTCAACAATAAAGCTAATAATAAAGAATTAAATTAAATATGGTAGATTATATCATAAAATATTAATCCTAATAATACATAAGAATCAATATGAGTGTTGAAATAGATGAATATACTCTTATAAAATCATCAAGTAATTCCTGAGATAAATGTTCTTTTACTTTGAAAAGAAGAGTTCTTTTGAAAAAATATTTGTATAAAACCATAAGATAAGTAAGATAGTATTTTAATAAAAAAATTATTGATTTTATAAAGATAATGGTTTCCAAAAACATATTACAGAGTTCCCTTGAAAATAGGTAAGAATTTGAGAAATTCCCTTGAATCGGGCTTGTATTTTAGAAATAATTTTGAAAGTTCCTTTTAAAACGTGTATATCCCCATAAAATAAAGAAGGGTTCTAGTTGGTAAACATATATAGAAAAATCATATAGAATTTATTATGGCTACATAATAATACATAATAATTTCATTTAGGTAACTAGACAATAAAAGTAACTCAGATGAAAATGTAGGTTCAGGTGGAAAACTCTTACCTTAAGTCCGAAGGTGTTCCTCAGTTGATCTTAATGACCTAAATAATAAAATTTAGGTTCGTAAATTAATAATTTCAGAACCTAATCTACATAAAATTTATTTATTATAACCTTATTAGGTTCATTCATAGCCTTTTGATGGGTTATGAGATTCAATTTCATTTTTTGGGAGCATTTTCTTCCTTGGTTATCATGATCGGTTTACATATATTCATGTACGGATAAACATGTAAAATGAGAATGGTTGTTCAGAATATATGTTTTATGTTATTAGTGAAAAACTAGAAGATTACATGGTTATAAAAAAAATTAGTTATTGGTAGTAAAGTTGAATCATTATATAAAACTTTAATGACAATTGTTTGGGTTAATTGGTTGTTCTTGATCACAACAAACTCTTTTTGATGTATAATTTAATATCATGTGTAAAAAAGGATTCAAAAACCTTAAATAAGTTATAATACATATATTATAATTTTTTTAAACCATAAAAATGGTTTAATTAATAGAATTGAATATGTTAATAGAAATTTAAAACTTGTCATCCTTGAATGTGATAAATTAACACTTCTCATATAGTGTTTTCATTTCTAGTATAAAAGAAGGGTAAAAGAGAGATGATGAAGAATTATTTTTTTTCATAAAAATATTCCAGTGCATTTAAGGTACTAGATTCATCACAAAATTTGGATTAAAGGAGGTGAGGAAAGAAAAAAACAAAGGGACTTGAAATAAATGAAATGAGAAGAGGAATTTACCTCTTGAAGTTATCTTCCTTGAGAGCCTATTTAGGGTAGAGGTTTTTGTATTTTTATGAGACCAAGAGCTTCTGGACATGGGGAAGGATATTGGGAGGATATTTTTGAATAATTTATACAAGTCACAATGCTTTAGAGGATTGAAGTGAAAAGGGAGTGAGGGGGGTTTATAGTGGAGGAGAGGAGTGATTTTTTATTATCTTATTCACTATTTTATTATTTCCCTCAAGAAAACCAATAGTGCTAATTAATGTGACCCATAATAGTAATAAGTGCATGTGATTTCAAAAAAAGTGTTCTTACATCATCCATGATTCTAGTAATAGTTAATTTAACTGATAATGTACATATATACGGTAAATTACAGTATTTTACTATTCATTAAAAATTTGAATATTTCAGAAAAATCCCAAAAAATCACCCTAACCATTTTTTTACATGCAGAATTCAAAAATGAATTCCATTTTTTAAAAATAATTTTCCCAATATTATTAATTTACTTTTTAAATAAAATCATAATTTATTTGAAAAATAACAATTTTAAAACTATAATTCATTTTATATCACATTGAAAAATTAATCAAGATCTCATTATCTTGTAATCTTGAGAAACTAAAATAATATAATGATTTAATATTCATAAGGTTCATATTAATATTCATAAGGGTGTGTTACTATTCACCAAAAATTAAGTTTTTCTTATCAGACTCTAAATATCTTATTGAACGCAACCTTGTATGTCAGTTTTTTGAAATTCAAATCACCGAGGTGGAAAAATTATGTTTACTAGCTAGGTTATAACAAAGTGGTGTTTTGTAGAGACTTAGTGTTTCATTCATTCAATATTAAATTTATGTGAAGAATCTTGGGGTGTTACATTATCTCCTCCTTACACAAATTTCATCCTTGAAATTACCAAAATGTTACCTCACAAAAATATGTGGTTAGTTCTTCATCATAAGCTCCTCAATCTCCCATGTTCCTCTTTGATTTTATTATTTTTCCATAGTATCTTTACCAGTCGAGACATATGATTCTTCAAAAATTGTTATTTAGTGTCTAAAATCTGGATAGGCTCTTCATAGTAAGATAGTTCAAGTTCTAGTTCTATCCCTTCAGATGTGAGGACATGCATTGGGTTTGGCATGTACTTTCTCAGCAATGAGATATGGAACACATTGTGTATTTTAGACAGGATAGGTGGCATATCCAAATGATATAAAATAGCTCCAATTCTATTCAAAATTTCAAAAGGGACTATATACCTAGGGCTCAGTTTCCCTTTCTTCCCAAATCTTATAACACCCTTCCATGGAGATAATTTTAAGAAAACATGGTCTCCCATTTGAAATTCCAAATCATTCATTCGATTATCAACATATCTTTTTTGTCATCTTTTAGATGCTTTGATGTGGCCTTGAATAGTCTTTACCTTCACTATTGTTCCATCCACAAGCTCTGGTCCCACAAGCTTCCTTTCTCCAACTTCATCTCTACAAGTTGGTGTACAAAATCTCTTTTCGTACAATACTTCATATGGTGGATTTTGAATACTTGAATGGAAACTATTATTGTAGGAAAACTCCACCAAACATAAATACTAATCCCACATACCTTGAAAATCAAGTGAAAATGATCTCAACATGTCTTCTAATGTTTGGATCATCCTTTCTGATTTCCCATTAGTTTAAGTATGATAAGAAGTACTCAAACGAAGCTCAGTGTCCAAATTTTTCTAAAGACTTTTCCAGAATTTTTATGTAAATTGAGGATCGTGATCAAAAACAATTGAGAGAGTTTCTCCATGAAGTCTCACAACCTCATTGATATATATTATTTCTAGGTTCTCTAGTGGAAAATCCTCCCTTATATTGAGGAAATGTGCAGATTTCGTAAGCCGATAAACAATTACCCATATTACATCATTCTTTCTTAGAGTTTTGGGTAATCCAATGACAAAATCCATGGTGATGTCATCCTATTTCCATGTAGGAATAGGTAGAGGTTGCATGAATCCTTTAGGATGTTGTCCTTTGGAATTTACTTGTTGACAGACTAAACATCTTGATACATAATCAACAATTTCTCTCTTCATGTTGTCCCAACAGAAATGTTCCTTCAAATCTATATACATTTTATTTCTACTATGGTGTATATAGAAATTCGAGCTATGGGCATCATCTGATAACTCTCTTTTCAACTCAGGTATAGAGGGAACACATAGCCTCTTCCCAAATTTCATAATTCCATCTTCACACATGAAGTCATCCAACTTCCCATCTTTCATAGCATTAACTTTCTTTTGAAGATTCTCGTCATTAGAATGTGAAGCTTTAATTCTTTACAATAAAGATATTTGGGAAACTATTTGAAAAATTAGTGATTTTTCACCTTCTTTGATAATTCCCATGTCCATCCTCACTAGATCCATGTACAAAGGATCCTTGTTAATCCACATTTTTTTTATAACTCCATGATCATTCCTACTCAATGCAGCAGCTACCTTATTTTTCTTTCCTGGGTGGTAGTGTATGGTACAATCATAATTATTGAGTAGTTAGATCCATCTTCTTTGTCTCATGTTGAGTTCTTTCTATGAGAAGATATACTTCGGACTCTTATGATCCATATATATCTCATATTTCTCTCCATAGAGATAATGTCTTCATATCTTCATAGAAAATATTATATATTCTAACTCAAGATCATGAGTAGGATAGTTTTTTTCATAATTTTTTAGTTTCTTTTATGCATAGTAAATAGCTCTATAATTTTTCATAAGGACACAACCAAGTCCTTTATTTGTGTATCACTATAGATCACAAACCCATCATTCCCTGATGGTAGATTCGGGATCATAGCATTCAATAATCTCCTCTTCAATTCCTCAAAAAATCATCACATTCTTTTGTCCATACAAACTTAACCCATTTACATGTAATATTGGTTATTGGGTTGGCTAAATGGGTGAAGTTCTGAAAAAAAATGTCAATAATAACATGCTAAACCAATAAAACTATGTACCTCGGTTATGTTTGTTGGATTAGGACATTCTTGTACAGCCTTTGTCTTTGAAGGATCAACAGATATTCCATCCTTAGAGACAATGTGGACAATAAAGGAAATTTATTAAAGCCAAAATTCACACTTGCTAAAATTCTCATATAATTCATTTCTTTTAAGATTCTTCATAATAGTGTGCAATTGATTTTCATGATCTTAATAGCTTTTGAAGTATACCAAGATATCATTAATAAATACCACCGAAAATTCATCAAGATATTCCTTGAAAACTCTATTCATTAGATCCATAAAAATAGTGTGTGGAGTTAGTCCAAAAGGCATTACTGAAACTCATAATGACCATCCCTAGTTCAAAATGTTGTCTTTGGAATGCCTTCCATACTAGAAACTGATGATATCCAGATCGAATGTCAATCTTTGAAAAATATTGGGCTCCGTGAAGTTGATCAAATAAATCATCAATGAGAGATAGGGAATACTTGTTCTTTATTGTTATAGCATTGATCTTCCTATAGTCAATTCACAACATCATAGATCCATATTTCTTCTTAATGAAAAGAATAGGGTCTCCCCATGGAGAGACACTAGGGAAAATAAAACCTTTATCACTCAATTCCTCTAGTTGTTTCCCCAGTTCTACTAATTCCACAGTGGTCATTCTATAAGGGGTCTTGGATATGGACCTTGAATCCAGAATTAAATAAATAGAGAACTCAACTTCCCGCTCTAGAGGATGTCCAGGTAAATCCTCTGTAAAAACATCCACATATTATTTCACGATAGGTACATCCTATAGTTGAACATTCCATTCCTTTCCCATAGATATTTCATTTCCTTCATCTCTAATAATTGAATTAAATAGAGATACTAGGTGTGGATCTAGATGAGAATCAGATGGTGATGTTTCTTCCTTAAAGATAAGGTATTTCACATCATCCCAAAAAATTGTAACCTCCTTCTTATTTCAATAAATTTTTGCATTATGGTTCAAAATACAATCCATACCTAGGATTATATCGAATTCAATCATGGGTATGAAAATAAAATTAGTAGATAAAGCACATTTATATGCCATAACAAGGGCTTCCTGACACAACTTTTTTGCAATGATACTTCCCTTAGTAGTTTTGACTGAAAACTCCCTTATTAAATCAAATTGGAAATATATAATTTTCTTGGAAAACTGGCAAGATATAAAATAATGAGATGATCTATAATCAAATAAAGCATTGTCTAAGTTCGAGGAAATGATTAAAGTACCTACCACCGCATCGTTAGGAACTTCAACCTCCGCAGTTGTGACCACATAATCTTGGCCTTTCTCCCTTGGCCTTCTTTGGGGAATGTTTCCCTCAAACGTAGGACATTCATGTGAATAATTTCCCATTTACCTAAAATTGTACCATTGAACATTTGTATCTTTTTTCTTCCCCTTGCAATCCCGAGATAGGTGGCCTTTTTCTCCGCATTTGTAACAGACTCTCATTCCCTTCAAGAAAGTTTCAGGGTGTTTCTTCCCACAATTACTATAGGATAAAAGGTCAACTCTTCCCTTCTTCCCCATTTCCTTATTTACTTTTCCAGAGTTTTGGGCATCTCTCTTCTTCTCTTGTTTTCCTTTAAAGTCATAAGACTTAGAAAATTCATTTTCCATCTTGATAGCACTTGAGACTATATCTTCATATGATAAGAAACTTTGGGAGACTAGTGCCCTATGGAGGAATGGTTTTAAACCATAAAATAATATATCAATATTGCTCCTTGGATTATGTATGTAGTCCGTGGAATGTCTTGATAACCTTGTGAAGTTATCTTTATACTTTTCAACATTTTCATCCTCTTTTTTCCTCAGATTCAAGAATTTCATTTTCATATCTTCTCATTGTTCATGGGGAAAATATTTTTCTATAAAGATTTCCTTAAAATACCCCCATTCCATATCTTCTATTTATTCCTCATCCTTTGTGTTTTGGATTAACGACCACCACTGATCCACATATCCCAATAGATGATAAACTACCATGACAACCTTCTCTCTTTCGTTACATACCAAAGAGAGAAATATCTTCTCTAGGGAACTTATCCACTACTCAGCTACAAATTGGTTTGTAGTCTTATTGAATGGTGTAGGTTGTTGTCACATAAAGCGATCCAACATAGCTCTACATTGTGGATCAGGATGCTGCATACGGGTAAGGTTATTGTTCATAACCTGATTCTGTTGTCCTAGTATAGTTATAAGTTGCTCAACATTATTCATAGCTATAGAGACAACATTATTATCTTGCATCAGAGGGAAATCCCTACATGGGATAAGCGTGTTCATGTGGTTTCCATTTCTTCCACTGGGAGCCATTTCTAGATAATGGAATACACTATATTAGGTTATGAATCATAATGTATAATCTCAACTTAGCAAAATACTTATCATAAATTGAAATCCTATTCATGGATAATCTCATATAAATCCTTCATAATGGATTATAAAGAAAATGTGAATTATCCTAAGAATATCCCCTAGGAGTGTCAAAACAGGTGTGTGGTAAGGCCCATTATCGTGTACCAGGATACCCTGGGTCAAGCCTAAAACTCTTTGTCAGAGTTTTCACTCCTAGGTACATCTGTACCAAAACCACATCCACTTGTAGTATCTGGATAGGGATGTATTTTCTTGAAAGATCCACATAATCTATTCCTTACCAAAAATTCCAGGATGTTCTTGTATGTTTTATCCTTATATGTTATCTTAGGGTTTTGTTACCTAATCTACATTCTCTAAATATAGTTTCTAAGTTTTTTACTAAGCATCCTCGGATACCAACTATAAGGACCCGACCCCAGTTTCCCGGAGTCGATGCCTTATTTTATTACATTGTCATATAAACAAGGAATATGCATCCCGAAGGACTGAGTAGTTTAGTAGATTTGGAAACAAGATATATACATAAGTTCAACATTACAACTTGAAATTAAATACAACATATAAGTTTTGTTGGGAACATACACAACTATAAGTTTATCCTTGTAAGTCAATCATAATAAACTTCTTCATGTCCTGAGAAAATAAAACATAAGAAAGAGGTGATATTAAATTCTTAGTAAGGGTAAGCAATAAAGTGGAAGATATCATAAATATAAACATTATTCATGGTGAATAACTAAAAACACGTCCCTTTAAAAAATAATCTTGAACACATTATGGAAGGAATAAGAGCTGAATAAATAATTCCATAATAAAACATAATCATGGGTATTCTACTAGTCGAATAACCACATGAACTATCAATACTATTTTCATAATGAGGGAGTTCATAATTTGGTACATCATAACCATACCATTAAGTCCTCATTCCAAGACCATAAAAAATCATTTTGTTGAGGCCATGTGCAAAGAGCGCAATTTGTCTCATGAGACCTACCGATGCACCGAGGGGCTATAGCGGGCCCCACCCAACAATTACTAAGTCAAATTAATTACTCATACGAATGGTGATAAACATAAACAACATATATATTCATATTGAAACTAATATATGAGATGTAAATAACTTTCCCCGATTATTAAGAATAAACACTAACCATTCAGAGTAAATTGGTGAATGGTTTTAAGATAGTACATCAACAGTCAAGCTAATAATAAACCATTAAATTAAATATGTTAGATGATATCATAAAATATTAATCCCAATAATACATAATAATAAACAAGAGTGTTGAAATAGATGAATATACTCTTATAAAATCATTGAGTAATTCCTAAGATAAAGGCTCTTTTACTTTAAAAAGAAGAGTTATTCTGGAAAAATATTTGTATAAAACTAGAAGTGAAGTAATATATTATTATAATAATAAAATGAGTGATTTTATAAAGATAATGTTTTCCAAAAACATATTATATAGTTCCCTTGAAAATAGGTAAGAATTTTAGAAATTCCCTTTAATTGGGCTTGTATTTTGGAAAGAATTTTGAAAGTTCCTTTGAAAACGTGTATCTACCCATAAAATAAATAAGGATTTTGGTTAGTAAAAATATATAGAAAACTCATATAGAATTTATGAGGGGTAAATAATAATACATAATAATTTGATTAAGGTAATTAGACAATAAAAGTAACCAGAATGAAAATGGAGGTTTGGGTGGAAAACCCTTGCCTTAAGTCCAAAGGTGTTCCTCACTTGATCTTAATGACCTGAATAATAAAATTTAGGTTCATAAATTAATAATTAAATAACATAATATAAATTAAATTGATTTATTATAACCTTATTAGGTTAATTAATGGCCTTTTTATGGGTTAATAGATTCGATTTCATTGTTTGGGAGCATTTTCTTCTTGGTTGTCATGATTAGTTTACTTATCTTCATGTATGGATAAACATGTATAATAAGAATGGTTGTCCAGAATATAAGTTGTATGTTATTAGTGAACAAACATATTATTACATGGTTATAAAAAAAATTGGTTATTGGGAGTGAATATGAATCATTATATAAAACTTTAATGACAATTATTTGGGTTAATTGGTGATTCTTGATCACAATGAACTCTTTTTTATTTATAAATTAATATCATGTGTAAAAAAGGATTAAATAACCTTAAATAAGTTATAATAAATATATGATAATCTGTTTAAACCATAAAAATGGTTTCATGACCATAAATTAAAGATGTTAATAGAAATTGAAAACCAGGCATCCTTGAATGTGATAAATTAACACATCTCGAATGGTGTTTTCATTTCTAGTATAAAAGAAGGGAAAAGGAGATATGATGAAGAATTATTACTTTGTCATAACAAAATTCCAATACATGTAAGGTACTAGAGTCATCACAACATTTGTATGAAAGGAGGTGAGGAAACAAAAGGTAAAGAAAGGGACTTGAAATAAATGAAATGAGAAGAGGAATTTACCTCTTGAAGTTATCCTCCTTGAGAGCCTCTTTAGGGTAGAGTTTTTGGTCTTTTTATGAGATTAAGGGATTTTGGACGTGGGGGAGAAGCTTGGGAGGATATTTGGGCAGAATTTAGATGAGGCTCAAGGATTGAGAGGATTGAAGAGAAGAGGGAGTGAGGGGGGTTTTATAGTGGAGGAGAGGAGTGATTTTTTATTATCTTATTCATTATTTTATTATTTCCCTCAATACAACCAATAGTGTTGATTCATGTGACCCATAATAGTAATAAGTGCATGTGAGTTCGAACCAAGTGTGATTACATCATCCATGATACTAGGAATAGTGAATTTAACTGATAATGTACATATATGCGGTAAATTAGCGTATTTTACTATTCATCAAAAAATCGAGTATATCATAAAAATCCCAAAAAAATCACCCTAACCATTTTTTGACATGTAGAATTAAAAAATGAAATCCATTTTTTGAAAATAATTTTCAAATATTATTAATTTAATTTTTAAATAAAATTATAATTTATTTGAAAAACAACAGTTTTAAAACTATAATTCATTTTATATCACATTGAAAATTTAATCAAGATCTCATTATCTTATCATCTTGAGAAACTAAAATAATAATATGATTTACTATTCATAAGGTTCATATTACTATTCATAAGGGTATGTTACTATTTACCAAAAATTAAGCATGTCTTATCAGACTCTAAATATCTTACTGAACGCAACCGTGTATGTCAGCTTTTCGAAATTCAAATAATCGAGGTGGAAAAATTATGTTTACTGGATAGGTTATAAAAAAGTGGTGTTTTGTAGAGACTTGGTGTTTAATGCATTCAATATTAAATTTATGTGCAGAATCTTTGGGTGTTACAATTCCTATATCTCTAGTCTACCAAATCCCAAATAGTAAAGTAATAGGAAAGTAAACATACTCTGACACCACTTTGTAACATCCCAGACTGGAAGCCAATAAATTGGTGCCCCAATCTGGTTCCCCATAGGACCTTAGGCACACCTCCTCGTATGTTAGAGGCCACCGACTAGTGGTGGGGGTCTAAGGTGGTACTGTGACGCGATTATACCCCCATATCAGAGTGTGCAATAATAATATAAATAATCAATCACCAAATACATTAGATTATGCATGAAGGATAAATCAAATAAGAAATCCAGGATAGAATAAAATGAAATAAATGCCCGAACAACCATGTCATACATATAACTAATTACCCCTAGGGATGCTTACATAACATGCATGAATAAAATAAATCAATAAAGAGGATTCATATCATCACTTAGTCATACCTCATCCAGTCTATTAATACCATCTGAGCTATCTAACCTGATCATTCAAAACTCAATGTGGTCCTTGGCCTAAACCTGTGGCTGCAATAAACATGTGAGAGCTACTCAGGTACCCATTTGCAGTGGTGTAAGATCTCAAAATTTTATGGATATGTCTCAAGATTGTTTATAGGTACTCTTATGCCTTGTTTTGATTATATCTTGTTTGGGTTTTACCTTGGGTAGTTTTTGGGTGAAATTGAGGGATTTTGGAAGGAAGTGGGGCAGTGCACGGTTGGTACATGGTTTTCCCAACCATAAACCCAGGCCAACAAACTGTATGAACCCAAACAGAGGGGATTCGCACAACTAGCACACAATTTTTCAAACTGTACTCCCTTTTATTAGTAAATATCCATACCCCTGTTATGAGGTGCATGGTTAGGCGCACGGTTAGAAGAAATTGTACACCCCGTATAGGAAACTGTGTATGCAAAAAATTAACCCCCTGAAAATTAGATTAAAAATTACTACCCCCCCCCCCCCCGAACTTCAACCTAAGTGGATCCAACTCGACCCTAAAAATTTCCTTTCATTTTTGAGGATTTAGGATGGATTACAAGACATTCCAACCCCAATTCTTAATTAATCGGAGCCTAGATTGAAGATATGCACCTCTCCTGGTAAGAGATTCTAATTCTGATTGGTTTACTTCCTCTCTCTCATATTTCTCTCATCCTTTTAAGGGATGTTTTCCTCTATTGGAAATGGATATATATATATATAGGTTTTGATGGATCTAATCCATTTTCTCTTGTATTTAGGTTTTGGATCTAGATCTCATTCTTCATCTTGATCTTGGTTGTTCTGCTTCAATTGAGGATTTCCATTGGCGGTCATCCATCAATGATCTTGAGATAGGTGGTCTAAATTCAATTCTCATAGTCTTGAATTCCAATTATGTGTATGTATTATGAAATTTCAAGTGGAATGTTTAAAATTTGAATCTTGAATTGAATTAATTAATTTATGGAATCATGGAATTGATTAATTGATTTTCCATGTGATTATGAGATGAGTTGAACTTGGGAAATTGAAATAGGAAATTTTGAATGTGAAATTGGTGGAATTGGATTAATTAATTAATGGAATTTTTTGATTGTGGAATTGATGGTAAATTAGGATTTTTTTTATTAGTAAATTAATGTGATTATGAATTAATTGACAATAGAGATTATGAAATCATTGACTTGACCTTAATGGGTTAATGGGTTATATGAATTGAATATTGAAAAACGTTTTAATGGTGAATGGATCATATTATTCTATGTGATTAAAGTAATGAACCATGTTTTGTTTTGATAGTTGAAATGGTATATTAATTGGTTTGAAATGTGATAAGGGGGTCAATGTTGATTAACCTTGATTGATGTGATATTTGTGATATAAGTGATATGTGTGTGATTAATTGAGATATGAGTGTGGGAAATGGACTGAGGCTCCAAATTCTCATATGTGATAAATGAATTTGGGATAGGGACTAAGGCTCCAAATACCCATATGTGATAAATGAGTTTGGGATAGGGACTAAGGCTCCAAATACCCATATGAGATAGTGAGTGTGGGACAGGGATTGAGGCTCCAAATACCCAAATGAGATAGTGAGTGTGGGACAAGGATTGAGGCTCCAAATACCCATGTGATATTGAGGTGTGGTATAGGGAGAGAGGCTCCAAATACCCATGGGTTGTTGGACACAACATTCTACACCCATGATATTGGCATTGGACTATGGTTCTAATTGGTCGTGTTATGATTTGAAATGAAATAATGATTGATAAGTATATTATTTTGATATGTGATATGGTTCAAGATTCGGAACAAGATGAAGCAGATATTGAGGTTTTGGTTGTCCTATGGAACATGGGGGTTTATGTGGTCAAATAAAGAATAATTGAATATGTAAACTATTTACCTTATTGCTTGTACTTTATTATTTATAAAACTGCATACATTGTTATTGATTGGGTATTGTTTTAGAAACCATTGGTGGTGGAATACTAATTTTTACTCACACCCTAGTCGGTACCTGAATAGGATTCATGTTTATAGGATAGGATAAGGGTAAGATCCCCATGTTAGATGGAAGAGTTGGGATGGAGCATGGAGGAGGTGTAATATCCCCAGTTTTTATGGATGTTTTTTTAATGAATTAATTTTCATTGTTGTATTTCATTACACTAAGTCAAATATTCCTTTCACATGGAACCGAATTGGATTGTACTACATGCAACATCGACTTGGCGTGCATTATATGCAACATTGAGTTTCTACGAAACATAATTTTATTGTTATAATTATTTAAATGAGATAATTATAACCTAGAAATTAAACTTAGTAATATGAATAGTAATGAATAATTTTAGTATACTATTTATAATGGTTTCACATAAATAAAACATATTGATAATGAAATATATAATTTTTGGTAAAGTCTTTATATTTTTTAAAATAATATTTTCTTAAAGAATCTATTTTTTATGTATTCTATGAACATTAATAAAATTAATTTTAGACATTAATAGAAATTGAATTTGATAAAATGAAATTAATTTTTGAATTCATAATGTTAAAATTATATTAGTGTGAATTTTTGGTATATTTCCAAGAAACTTCATTTTTGGATGAATAGTAAAAGATTACTGCAATTTAGTTAAAAACAACATTTTCATTTAAATAATGATTAGTATTAAATTATAATTTAAAATAGTTTTTAAAGTCAAAATATATCAATTATTAATATATTAATACAATTTACTTCATTGGAGTCATTTTTATATTGAAATTAGATATAAAAACTTATTGAACTTTTGAATGTTTTTACTTTAAAAAGCTATTTTCTCACCACGTCTACGGGGTTGGTGTTAAACATAATTTTCCCACTCATGTGATTTGAATTTTAAAAAATGAACATAAAAATTTTTAATAAGTATGATATTTTTATTCTAATAAGATCAACTTAATTTTTTACCAAAAATATTATTGAAAGTGATTAAAATTAATCACAGTGATTAAGGTAAGATTAAGCTTAATTAAGGACTAAACCTTAATCTTAAGGACAAAAATGTCCAGAAAACTTGTCCAAAAGCTGTTTTATGCCAATAATTTGACCATATACACTCTTGGTTCAAATTTTATGGGTTATTCATATATTAATAAATGGAATTTCTCTATATAAAAGGTTAAGTAAGGAAAAGGACAAAAAGGGAACTTTCCTTACCTTTAGCATTTATAAAACTTTGAGATATGTAAAAAACATCATTTTTTTTATACATATCCTTTGGAAATATAAATGTGTTTTTTTATCATAATAATTTATCAATAATTTTTATATATTATTTAGTTACTTAAAATGCTTAAGAAATGCCAATGTAGTGATTATTTAATTAACAATTAACTAAAATAAATGATACTATAAATGTTAAAAGTCAAGTGAATTGATTGAATTATTGTAGTTAATTATTTTTGAAGATAAATATATCTTTTTACACATATTTAAACTTAATATATTTTAATTCCAATACAATTTTGATATTTTAAAATTAAAATTAAATAAATAATGTCAAAATTAACATTATTGTTATTTTACAATAAATGATATTTTATTAAATGATTTTAATATTAATAAAAAATAATTTATTATGTCAAGTGATTTTTAAGTGTTAAAAAATATTAAATATGTTCTATTAATTAACCAATTTATCTTTTATAATTAACATATTGACTCATAGATTTTAAAAACACTGTTTGTATGGTTCGGGTTTAAGCAGTGTTTTGCATGTCACATACACTTGTTTTAAAAATTAATTTCCAAAAAAACATGAGATTTTTATTTTTTAAAATTAGGTATCATATTGATAATTTATTTTATCTATATTATATAAAAAATTTCACTTTATTTTAGTGTTAATAGTTAAATTTCTTTGGTTAAAACACTAGATGCTTTAATAAAAACAAAAATAATAAAATTGGGGGATCTTAGAAGTTAAGAAACCAAATTATTAAAATTAACATATTTTTGTGTGTTTTAGATTTTTTTAGACCATAAATTTACATTACTCTATTATTTTTTCATTTTTGAGGCACATTAGGTAAATTATACATCCCATTATTGAATACCTTTTGGTATTTACAAGAGTTTCACTCCCCCTCCACTATAAAAAGGCAAGCACTCTGCCCCTTACTCACACCTCTCATGCCACTTTAGATCATCCAAACTCTTCCCAAATAGTCTTCCAAAAACCCTACCTTCCTCCTTGAATCCTATATTTGTTCAATATATCCTTACAAGGGAGCCCTTTTGTGTAAACCAAAAGGAGTTACTCGATTAATTGGTAACACCCTCCCTCAAGCTCTTTTCTTTTATTTTCTTCTCCACCACCTCAATTCATCTTATTCCATGATTATAAAAAAACTATTATCCTAAATATACTGATATTTTTTTATTATAATTTTTTGACTTACACTTACACACACTTCCAACAAATGGGTAACGAACATGCTATTTACGTGTACGGTGAACTACCGCCTCATGAAACGATGATTATTCATTTTCCTTTACCGCCTCTCATGGTGGAAATTATGATAGACACTATGTTTATATATGTTATATATTATATTTATTAGGTATTTAATCATTTTTAATCATTTTTCATTACATATCTTTATACTTTCCATTTAGTGTAAATATGATAATTTTGTTTGAGGAAGTGATGACTACCGCCCCCTCAAAGCAATGTGATTCGTTCACACCTTGAATGGAATGTATTAAGGATGTGTTTAGTGAAATTATATGATATATATGAAATAATAATGATACTGTAATTATAATATATACATATATACAAATATTTCATTTACTTTGTTTCTTTGAATGTGTTAATAAAACGGAAGCAGTATTCATGCGTACGTACGGCCTACCGTCCATAAACAGTGTATTCCATTTTTATAATTCTATATTATATGGATTATTATAATACAAATATACTGAATATAAATAATATTTATATCATTTTTTACATTCCTAAATTATTATATAATTATAAGGACCAAATATATAACAAATTAAGACACATGGAAAAAACAAATCGAATATTACCCAAAGTGTAACCATAACATGGAATTATTAAAAAACAGGTAATATAAATTCATAATAATAATATATATGGTATTATATATAAAAATATGGTTCGGTGATATATGTATAATAAATTTATATTTATTATATATGAGGTTTGAATGAGTACCATGAGATTCAAGACACAATGTAAGGGAATTTCATCTCACCTTTTTAGTTTCATGAGATACATGCCTTAATCACCACTCGAATCATTTGTATGGTGGGTATAATACTCATGTATGTATTATATGATTCTTATTCTTAAATATGTTTTTATTTTCATATCCATTCTATGATCTTTATTTCATGGGTTTTATGTTTCAAAAGTTATCAAATCGGTAAGATATTTTTGTCTCAATTTTCCTTCTTTGAGACGCATGTCATGTTATGCACCTATATTTTTCCATAATGTGTATATAATTCCTTTGAAATGTTATTTAATGAATATAAATTTTTTCATCATATGTTAAGATTCATTTAATTTCATTTTCTTACATGGTGAGTATGGTTCAAAGTTACCAAGTGGTAAGAGTTTTTTGAAACAGTCTCATCACTTATCGATGTTGTTTTTATTTATACTTCATTTGATGAAATATTATAATCCATATCTCAAGAGCACTAATGAATTTCCTTATCATATGTTTTGTTCAAGATATCTCTATGTATTAGTACCATTATTCCACTATTTTTTACTTAAGATAATTAATAAAATGTTTTTAATAAAAATATGAATGTATTTCTCTCTTTGACTGCAAATCTATTTTATTTCAAAAACCATGTTTTCAAGAATTTTTTCAAAAAAAATCAAGGAAAACGGTTTTAAACATATTTTCAAGATCTTTTATAAGTTTTTAAGGAAATTATTTTCAAAAAAATCAAACTTAATTTATAAGTTTTCAAGGACAATGGTTTTAAAATTATTTTCAGACTTTATTTATAAGTTTGTAAAGTATTTTCAAAGAAATGGTTTTCAAAAAAAATTCAAGATACTTTTATAATTTTTCAAGTAAAATGGTTTTGAAAACTTGTTCAATATCTCTTTATATGTTTTTAAAGAAAAAGGATTCCAAAATATTTTCAATTCTTTCTTTATAAGCATTCAAGTTTATTTTCAAGAAAATGATTTTTAAAAGGTTTTTATGATCTAAAAAGTTTTTTTAAAGAATAAATTATATTTTCCTTAAGAAATGTTTTCAGAATATCTTTATAAGTTATTTTCAATCTAAGATGACATATGTTGATGTTACTCATTCCCTTCTAAGAAATAATCCAAATGTTCCATTCATATTCTTTCTTGAATGGTTTATGTTTTGATGGAATGATGCTTGTGACACCCGTTTCTCTTCCACGGGTAATATACTTTTGAAAACCGCTTCTTTTCACGGGTTATGATTTTGATTAAATGATTAAGAAACTTGTATCTTTTTCCACATGTTATGATATGATTACATGTTTATGATACTCATTTAATTTCATGGGTTATGGTATTATTGTTTATGATTTTTTGGAACATTTATATATGATTTCATTATGAGATGGGTGGGACCTATATCTCCCTACAATGCATTGGGTAAAGATTTATATCTCATGAGATAGACATGGTTGGAATGAGAAATGAACTCAGTTCAGAATTACAAGGCTGGAATGAGAAATGAACTCGGTTCAGTATTACAGGGATAGAACAAGGAGTGAACTCAATTTAGTAATACAGGGCTGGAACAGGGTGTGAACCCGGTTCAGTAAATGACTTTATCCACTAAGATGGACTCAGAATCAATTCCTTTACTACTATGAAAATCATTATATATTCTTATGTGTCATCCACAATTCCATGTTTTATTCTTATGATATGCTTTCATGGATTATATTTTTTATTTACTTATGATTTATGTCTTATGAACTACTAATATTTATTTAATGATTCGCATTTAGGATCTTTGATATTTAGGGTATGATCTTTTATTTTCTTGATCATGTTCTAATACCCTTATTCTTATGATTATGCTTACATGTCTCCCTTGTTTACCCTTACTGAGTATCCAAGTTCACCCCTTTTTTTTATTTCCTTTCCTAGGTTATGAAGATATGTATTATGTTTGATGTGTCTAAGAAGGGTTCTAGTTAAGAAGAACCTAGTATAAGATAATGTATCTCACTTATATACCAGTGTCTATGTTTCCATGTTTCCAAAGGCACTATACTAATACGGTCTTTGGGCATTTGTTTGTGGAATATATTAAGTATTCAGCAAAAGTGATGCAATGTTAATGTATGAAAAATGAGGGTTGTTACAGTTGGTATCAAAGAAAAGGTTTAGTTAAACTTTGGAAATTAGGATGAGAAAAATTTAGTGATATCCCTATGTATATTCCTAAGGATGTGTCTAGGGATGTCTCTGAGGATAAGTATAAGGATGAGTTAACGTTTAGGAAAATGTCATGGAATTTTGGTAAAGGATAAAGTAAGTGGTTTTCTAGAAATACATCCTTGTTTGTATACTATAATTAGATGTGGCTCTGGCACAAATTTAGCTAGGGGTAAAAACTCCAAAAAGATGTCTCAGGCCTGACTTGGGGTAATATAGTACATGAAAGTGGGTCTTAATGCACACCTGGTTTGACACTCCTGGGGGATATGCTTTAGGAATTCAGAAACTCTTTACAAACCCTCATAACAGATTTAAATAGAGGATATATATTAATAAAATAGGATAAACCTAAGGTGTTATATATTAAAGAAGAATGATCCATGATTTAGGTACCCTATTAGTAATTTTTCAGGATTATATGGTATCCTAATATGATAAATGTTTTTCACACTATAACTTCTGGTTTTAATCAATAGAGAGAACTCAAAGGAATATGGTTAGCATTTAATGTTTCAAATGTAGAAAGTATGGGTATTATTCAAATATATTTCCCAATTGGAAATCACATAAATAGAATCTGGAATTTGGTATGATTATTAGTTATACTTATGAAGATAAAGAGACCGCAAATGATATGTGAAAGGTATGTGATATTCTTTGAGTATTTTTTACATAAGAATCATTGAGGTTTAGGAAACTTAAAAAATTATTCATATGTCATATTCTATGAAATAGATATTAAGGAATAATTTTATGAATACTAAGTAATGGTTTAAGAATAAATTTGGATGAATAAATTATTTATGTTTTGGAATTCGAAGGTTATGTTATATGAATCACGAAATATAAAATTATTTTCCGTATAAGTTTTCATTAAGGATTGAAAATGACATGTTTAATGGTGATGAAGACATAGAAAAATGATTTCATGGAAAGGAGATATTTTTATTGAGTGAAGGTAACCCTTAATTAATGACTGGCATTGAGATAATGATGTTTGGATAAAGATATGTTGGATATGAATAAGTAAATTGGATGGTATGGATTAACTTGAAAATTATTATTGACAAAGTGTTCTATTTCATCAAGGATGAAGTTTAAAACTTCTTGTATTTAAATAATATATCCAATAATCATTATAATAAGGAAGCATGCATGTTTTCCAAAAGGATTTATGGTAATTAAGGGAATATACGATGAGGGTATTCACATGTTTAGAATGTGACAACCAAGTGGTAATTTTTGATATACGGGGATCAATGTTAATCTGATTTCATGAATTTCTTTCTAAAGATTTGAATTTTCATATTTAATAATGGTTATAAGGTTAACCATTTATGGGAATTTAATTTAAACTTTAGATGAATTTAGTATGATTAAAGTGTTATCTCTCCATATGAGGATTTATGAATAGTGGATAGCATGTTCAAACTACTTTGTGTTGATTATAACTGACATGATAGAATATCATGGGTCTCATGATCTGTTATTAATTAAGGAATGAAAAGTTCACCTTCTTTTTTAGATAAATGGGTGAAGTGGATCAAAAAAAACAAAGGGTAATGTTGTCTTTAAATCATTCAAGTATATCTTTTCATGAAAATTCTTTAACTTTAGGAAAAAGAATCTTTGAACCAAAAATGTTATCCTGGTACCTTTATTTACAATGAGTCTTAAGGTCACTTAGGTAATCACAAGTTTATGGATTTGTGATTGTTAACTTTCTCCTGACCAAGTTCTCTATCACTCTCCTCTAGAACTTTACAGTTAGATTTCTCTTCCATGTCCATGTTTTCACTTGCCACCTATGTTCTCTTATATGAAAACCCAGATATGTTTTACTCTGGGTAACTGTTATGATTCCAAATATTTTATTTTAAAGGAATTTTTAGTGTTCATTTTTACTATGTGTGTTTCTATTAAAGGAACTTAAAAGTATTAAACCTTTGATAGCCTGGAAAAATTTCGAGGGTGAAATTCATTTTAAGGGGGTAAAATGCAGCACCCCCAGTTTTTATGGATGTTTTTTGGAATGAATTAATTTTCATTGATGTATTTCATTGAACTAATTCATATTTTCCTTTCACATGGAAACTACTTAGCTTGTGCCATACGCAACATCGACTTGGCGTGCATTATACGCAACACTGAGTTTCTACAAAACATCATTTTATTGTTATAATTATTTAAATGGGATAATTATAACATAGATGTTAAAATTAGTAATATAAATAGTAATAAATACTTTTCATATATTATTTATAATGGTTTAACAAAAATAAAACATATTGATAATGAAATATATAAATTTTGGTAAAGTATTTATATGTTTTAAAATAATATTTTCTTAAAGAAACTGTTTTTTATGTCCTTCTATGAACATTAATAAAATTAATTTTATTCATTAATGGAAATTTAATTTAAAAAAATGAACTTAATTTTTGAATTCAGAATGTTCAAATTATCTTAGGGTGAATTTTTGGATTTTTTCCGAGAAACTTTATTTTTGGGTGAATAGTAAAAAATTACTGCAATTTAGTTAAAAACAGCCTTTTCATTTAAATAATGATTAATGTTGAATTATATTTTTAATTTGTATTTAAATTTATAATATATCAATTATTAATATATTAATCCAATTTAGGTTATTGGAGTCATTTTTATATTGAAATTAGATATAAAAACGTATTGAACTTTTGATATTTTTACTTTAAAACCTGCTTTCTCGCCACGTCTGTGGGATTAGCGTTAAACTTAATATTCCCACTTATGTGATTTGAATTTTAAAAAATGGAAATATACATTTTTAATCAGTATGATATATTTTTCTAATAATATAAACTTAATTTTTGACCAAAAATATTGGTGAAAGTGATTAAAATTAATCACAACGATTAAGGTAAGATTAAGCTTAATTAAGTACTAAAACTTAATATTAATGACAAAAATGACCTAGAAACTTGTCCAAAAGAAATTGGATACCAATAATTATACCATATCCCATATTGGTTCTAATTTTATGGGTTATTGGTATATTATTACATGGAAGTGTCCTATATAAAAGGTTAAGTAAGGAAAAAGACAAAAAGGGAACTTTCCTTACCTTTATCATTTATAAAACATTGAGATATGTAAAAAACATAATATTTTCAATTATACGTATAATTTTAAAATATAAATGGATTATTTTTATCATAATAATTTATCAATAATTTTTAGAGATGGTTTAGTAACCTAAAACTCTTAAGAAATGCTAATGTAGTGATTATTTAGTTAATAATTAACTAAAATAAATGATACTATAAATATTAAAAGTGAAGTGGATTGATTGAATTATTGTATTTAATTGATTTTTAATATTATTATACCATGTTACGCATATTTAAACTTAATATATTTGAATTCCAAAATTATTTTTATATTTTAAAATTAAAAATAAATAAATAATGTCAATATTAACATTATTGTTATTTTACAATAAATGATATTTTATTAAATGATTTAAAATTCATAAAATATATATATATTCTTCCAAGTTATTTTTAAGTGTTAAAAAATATTAAATGTTCTCTATTTATGGATGAATTTATCTTTTATAATTAACATATTGACCCATAGATTATAAAAACATTGTTAGCATAGTCCGGGTTTAAGCAGTGTTTTGCGCGTCACATGCGCTTGATTTAAAAATTAATTTACAAAAAACATGATATTTTTATTTTGTAAATTATGTATCATATTTATAATTCAGTTTCTCTATATTATATAATAAATATCATTTTATATTATTTTTAATGTTTAGATTACTTAGATTAGAAAACTAGATTCTTTAATAAAAACCAAAATAATAAAATTGAGGAATCTTAGAAGTTAAGGAACCAAATTATTAAAATTAACATATTTTAGTGTGTTTTATATTTTGTTAGACCATAAATTCAAATTACTCCATTAGGTTTCCATTTTCTAGTCACATTAGGAAAAGTATACCTCGTATTATTAAATTCCTTTTGGTATTTAAAAGAGTGTCACTCCCCCTGCACTATAAAAATGAAAGCACTATACCCCTTCCTCACACCTCTCAAGACGCTTTGGATGATCCAAAATCTACCAAAATAATCTCACAACAACCTTATCTTACTCCTTGAATCCTCCTTTTGTTCAATATATCTGTTGGACTCACCTGTTTTGATATTCCCAAATCATGTTTAAATACTAATCATGATATATTAAGTCATTTGCTAATCCTTTTTAATCTGTATTTATATAATTTATCCTGAAAAAAAAAATTTGTCTCATGACTTTGTTGCATCAGCTTACAGTTTACATTTATCTATGTACAAGCTCGCAGTTAAAGGCTATTGGTAAGAGCCTTATGTTAAAGGTCACCGTTATAGCTCACTGTCACTATGGGTCACTGTTGGTAAAAGGTCACCGTTGAGGATCTACATTCACTGTTATAAGATACTGGTACAAGGTCACTATCACAAGTATATTGTTGCTCTGCTTATCAAAGCTACTGACAAAGAGTCACCGTTACAAGGTCACTGCTGTGACAAGGCTTCTATTAGAAGTCCACTATCAGACTCTTTCTCAAGTCTTCTATTAAGATCTTCACAGCTCAAGTATACCATTGGACATGTCTACCGTTAGTAGAAGGTTGTCGCTAGAAAACTTCTATTGTCGATTTAGTCCACTGTTGATCAAGTCTACTATTAGTAGAAGTCTGCTGATAGACATACTCCACCGTTGATGAAGTTACCTGTTGAGATAGTCTACCACTGGAAAGGTCACTGTTGAAGTAGTCTGGTGTTACAGAGCTACCATTAGAAGCTTACTGATTGAAGTCTATCGCTGATCAAGCTTACTGACTGAAGCCTACTATTAAAGGTCTACTGTGAGTCTACCGATGAAGTCCACAGTTGAAGAGCCTATTGTCAAAGTCTACCGTGTGACATGCATCTGCTACCAGTCTAATGATAACCTATTCTTTATTTTACCAATTTTATTAATATTATCATAACGGTCATGTCTGGAAAATTTAATACACCTGACATTATTTAATGATATTTGCAGGCATATCAGGAGACAGTACGAGGTATGAGGAAGACCACACGTGGTTGAATCATTTCTCTTGTTGGCCCCTGCTGAACCAAATGAGAAAAAGCTGATCTGGAAACTTGTATATATATATGAGTAGAGACATACATCAAAATATGGAGTATATTGAATATATACACATAAGAGAGACACATACAGCACCTGAAATACGAGAAAGAATAATAACACTCGAGCACTCATTCTGAAGATTTGTAGCTTCATAAAGATCTGTTGAAAAGAACATTTTCAAAAGTTTTGGTAGTATGATACAAAGAGATTCTGACCCAAGAAACTGATAATCTCTACATCTGGAAGTCAGAACTTGGAAGTTGTGACACTCTATTTTAGAGGCAACTTGCAGAGAAGGACCAAAACTTCATTTCCTTCATTTCAAGGAGTCTAGATATGATCTTCCAACAAACAGAGCAACTTAAACTTCTTCCTAATATCTTTAGCTCTACTGTGTTTAAGTATTTTACATTTGTGAGCAGTGTGTATGTCATACACACACTGACTCTTGTACTTAAACTGAGGGATACTAAAAATCCTCATACCAAACTCTCTTTACATTTTTTTCCCACACATAACTTTGGAAGAATCCTAGTGTGGCTTGTTAGTTTATTTTCCCATGTATAACTGTGGTAGAGGTTTCCAAACCTAGTCAGTTTAAAAACTATTATAAAGCCCTATACAGGTTGTGTATCATTCTTTAAATATAACTTCTTGGTGGCAGGTGATCACCAAGTGGAGAGGATAAGGTCTTGGCTTAAGACTGAACCTTTTTTTGAAATTTTTGTGTTGAACTTTCAATTACTCTGTTTTACATTTATCCGCTGCTTATATTTTCAAAGACAGAAATCTATTTTTACATTCACCCTGATAGTTAGTTCTGTTTAGTGTGTATATGTGATTCTTTTAGTAAGCTTGTTTCAAAAGTTGAATTAGTACTCATATTGATTCAACTGAGGATTAATCAACCTTTGAGAAACCTGTTGAACAATAAATCACGTATATCTCTACTTCCTTAATTAATTGGGCTGTTTTAATTTGGGTGATTTTAATCCTAAAAGTTTTTAATGGAAATTTTAATTGGAACTGAATTCACCCCCTCTTGAGTATCCACTCTGACCAACATTTGGTATCAGAGGTTTCTTTATTCATACCATCAAATCAGTTTTTCAAGATTTTCAATTTATTTTCAACTGTGATTTTAGTTGTATCTTAAAGATCTCAAAATTTCTGTTATATCTAAATTTTCTGTTCTTTAATCTTTTAGTTTTCTATGGATAACCGAGTTGAGGGTACTGCTACTAATAGACCACCTTTATTTAATGGCAATAATTATGGTCAGTGGAAATTGAAAATGAAAATGTATCTTGAAAGCTTAGGACCTGAAATTTGGGGCACAATTGAATAAAAACATGTACTACCTGCTACTGCTAGGGACACATGGTCTCAAGTAACCAAAACTATTTATAATAATAATTATAAAGAAATGAATGCCTTATACTGTGCTTTGGGTGATGAAGAATTTAATAGAATATCTGCCTGTAAGACTACTTTTGAAATTTGGGATACATTGGTTGTTTCTCATGAAGGAACAACTAATGTTAAAGAAGTGAGATTAAATACATATACTATTAAATATGATAATTTTAAGATGAAGATTGATGAATCTATCTCTGAAATGTATCTCAGGTTTAATGAGATAGTAAACACCATGAATCTGCTTGGGAAACTAGTGGACAGGAAAGACCAAATCACGAGGCTACTTAGATGCCTACCTGACAGATGGAGAGGCACTTCTATATCAATCCGAGAATCATGTGACATCAGCAAGCTACCTGTAAAGGAGATAATTGGAAAACTAATGATGTATGAATAATATCTTAAGGTGAATCAAGAAATAGAAGAAGAACCAAGAAAGAAGTCGGTAGCATTCAAGACTTCTGCCTCAAAAAGCAATGACAAAGAAAAAATTCAAGTACCTGTAGACAGTTCTACAAGTGAAGAGTCAAATTCAGACAGTGATGAGATGGAACAACTTTCCAGAAGATTCAAAAAATTCTACCGAAAGAATAAATTCTCCAGGAAGTCAAACTTCAAAGGAAAGTATGATCATAAAGGACAATGGAAGAAATATAAGAAGTGGAATGAGAACACAAGTGAAATAGTATGGTATGAATGTAAACGAAAAGGTCATGTGAAAGCAGACTGCCCCAAGTTGAAATTCAAGAGAAAATATGATGATAAGGGCAAAGGTTATAAAAAGTCTATGAAAGCAACTTGGTGTGATTCAGAAGATAGTTCGAGTGGATCTGATGCTACAGACTCATAACAAAACAAAAAAGACAATCTATGCTTTATGACAGAGACATCTGAGGTAAAAATTAATTCCCCTGTGCATAATACTTATAATTCTGGGAATGAAAGTGACTCTCATAATGATGAAGATATGAATAAGGAAGAATTATTTGAGTATTGTAAAATTATTTAGGATACTTTTAATAAACTCAATGACAAATATAAGTCATTAAAAAGATAGCATTCTTTAAATGAAAATTACAAGTCAAATCTGGATATAGAAAAAGAGAAATTTGCTAAACTGCTAAAGGAAAATACAGAGTTAAAATTATCTAATGAACAATTAAGAAAGGATCTTGAGAATTTAACTTCTGGAATGGATATCTTTACTCAGTTTCTAGGAAAACATATTGCTCCAAAGTATACAACTGGTCTAGGATATCATCCTGGACAGAGAAAAATTAGCAAAACCAAATTTGTTCCAAGAACTAGATAGTTCGCTGCTAGTTCTAGTTTTGGACCATCTTTTGAGAAAAAAATTTCTAAAGGACCTAACAAAGTATTTATGTCTCAAAATATGTTTGTTGATTTTAGAAAACCTATAAAGAAAATATGGGTTCCCAAAGTTTTACTGGATAACCTCTCTGGACCCAAGAAGATCTGGGTACCAAAATTACCCCATGTTTAATCTGTTTTGCAGGGAAGTTGTTTAAAGAGTTCTTGTAAGACCTTATGGTACTTGGACAATGGATGTTCAAGACATATTATAGGAGACTATTCTTGCTTCAATAGTCTAATCAAAGTTTATGGTGGGCATGTCACCTTTGGTGACAATGCAAAAGGAAAAATTGTTGGCTTAGGCCAGATTGGTATATTAATTTCTAAAGTACTTTTTGTTGATGGATTAAAGTAAAATTTACTTAGTATATCTCAGTTATGTGATGGTGGATTTAATGTTAAGTTTGAAAATGATGCATTCAATGTTTTTAATTCAAAAAATGATTTAGTTTTCACTGCATGTAGAAATGAGAATGTATATGCTGTTGATCTAAATTCCTTAGCCAAACAAAATGTTTCCTACTTAAATGATTTTCATAAAGATTCTTGGTTATGGAACAGAAGGTTATGACACTGCAATGTGCACTCACTTAGGAATCTATCTATGAAAAGTTTAGTTAGAGACTTACCTAGATTAGAATTCCCACTTGAAAAAGTGTGTAATCCCTGTCAAAAGGGAAAACAACACAAAGTTTCTTTCAAACCAAAGAAAGAAGTTTCAACTTCTCAACCACTTGAGTTGGTTCACATGGATTTGTTTGGACCATCAAGAGTTTCAAGTTTAAATGGGAAGTACTATGTTTATGTTCTTGTAGATTAATTTTCTAATTATACTTGGGTATACTTTCTAGCTCACAAAAGTGAAGTTTGTTCCTATTTTATCAAATATTACAAGTCTATAGAAAATCTTAGTGGACTTAGAATTAAGACCTTGAGAAGTGACCATGTCCATGAGTTTGAAAATCATAAGTTTGAATCTTACTGCTCACATAATGGCTATAGTCACAACTTTTTTGCCCCTAGGACACCTCAACAAAATGGTGTAGTACAAAGAAGAAATAGGACCCTTCAAGAAATTGCTAGAACTGTGATTAATGAGTATGACTTACCTATTTATTTTTGGGATGAAGCTATAAATACATCATGTTATATCATCAATAGAGTTTTAATTTGACCTGTTCTAAAGAAAACCCCTTATGGGATTTAGAACAATAGGAAGCCTAAGGTTAATTACTTTAGAGTTTTTGGTTGCAAAGTCTTTATTCTTAATACTAAGGAAAATCTTGACAAATTTTCTCCCAAAAGTGATGAAGGAATTTTCCTAGGTTATTCTATCTCAAGTAAAGCCTATAGAGTGTTCAATAAGAAAACCAAATGTGTGGAAGAATCAGTTCATGTCAAATTCGATGAGACTGATCCACATGAGCCTAAAATCTCTCTTGAACATCTTGAGGAAGATTTGTCAATTTTGAACCTTAATGATAAAGATAGTGAATCCCCTGTAAAAGTATCCAGTTCTGGGAATTTTCCTGAATCTGCACCTGTTGATTCTGAACTAATAGACAACAATGAGGAATCTAGTTCAACCCTTCCTAGAGGTATTAGGACTCTTAAGAATCATCCTCTAGATGATGTTGTAGGTGATTTAAATAGAGGAACACAAACTAGAGCTTCTCTAAGAAACCAGGTTGAACATAAAGATTTTCTTTCACAGCTTGAACCCAAGAATATTATTGATGCTATCAATGATGAATTTTGGGTAATGAATATGCAAGAAGAATTAAATCAGTTTGAAAGAAACAAAGTCTGGGAATTAGTGGAAAGACCTAAGGACACTTTGACAATAGGCACAAAATGGGTGTTTAAGAACAAAGTTGATGAGTCTGGAAATATTGCCAGAAATAAGGCTAGGTTAGTTGCACAAGGATATAGTCAAGATTAAGGAATAGACTATGAGGATACCTTTGCACCTGTATCTAGATTTGAAGCCATTAGGATACTACTTGCTTATGCAGCTCATCTTAATTTTAAACTTTATCAAATGGATGTTAAAAGTGCTTTTCTAAATGGGTATATAGTTGAGGATGTGTTTGTTGAACAACCCCCTAGTTTTACAAATCCCCATTTTTTAAATCATGTTTTTAAACTTTATAAAGAATTATATGGTTTAAAACAAGCCGCAAGATCATGGTATGATAGGCTCAACTCTTTTTTTATTTCAAAAGGTTTCACTAAAGGGATATCTGATCCTACTCTTTTTATTAAAATGATTTCTAAAGATGTTTTTATAGTACAAATTTATGTGGATGATATTATTTTTGGATCTTCTAAAAATTCATTATGTGTTGATTTTTCAAAAATGATGCAAAATAATTTTGAAATGAGTTTAATGGGGGAACTCAAATTTTTTCCTTAGATTTTAGATCTTTCAAAATAAAAATGGCATTGTTTTGAATCAAAGTAAATATATTAAGGATATCTTAAAACATTTTACTTTGGATGGTATTAAAGGCAGTGACACACCTATGAGTACCACTTGTAAGTTAGATACTGATGAAGCTGGAGAACCAGTTGATCAAACCAACTACAGAGGTATGATAGGAAGTCTACTCTATCTTACAGCTAGTAGACCTGACATTATGTTTAGTGTATGTATGTGTGCTCGCTTTCAAGCCAATCCAAAAGAGTCTCATTTAACTTCTGTAAAAAGGATTTTTAAATATCTCAAAAAAAACTCCCAAATTAGGACTATTTTATCCAAAAAGACAATCATTTGATTTGTTGAGTTATTATGATGCTGATTTTGCTGGTTGCAAGTTAGATAAAAAAAGCACCTCTAGGACATGTCACATTTTACGCAAGTCACTAGTATCATGGTGTAGTAAGAAACAGAATTATGTTGCATTATCCACTACCGAAGTTGAATACATAGCTGCTGGTAGTTTTTGTGCTCAAATTCTGTGGATGAAACACACTTTACTAGACTATGGATATCAATTCAAACATGTCTCTATAAAGTGTGACAATACAAGTGCTATTAACATTTCCAAAAATCTAGTATCTCATGATAGGACAAATCATATTGATGTGAGACATCACTTTTTGAGGGATCATTATCAAAAGGGTGATATCACTCTTGAATTCATTGGCACTGAACATCAATTGGCTGATATATTCACAAATACTTTGAATTCTAAGAGGTTAAATTACATAAAACATGAGTTAGGTATGATTAACTTCAGTATAGGACACCTCATCATTGGACCTCACTAATACACCTCACCGTTGGACCTCACTGATACACCTCACCGTTGGACCTCACTAATACACCTCACAGTTGGACCTCACTAATACACCTCACCGTTGGACCTCACTGATACACCTCACAATTGGACCTCACTGATACACCTCACCATTGGACCTCACTAATACACGTCACCATTGGACCTCACTGATACACCTCACCATTGGACCTCACTGATACACCTCACCGTTGGACCTCACTGATACACCTCACCATTGGACCTCACCGTTGCACCTCACCATTGCACCTCACTGTTGCACCTCACCGTTGAACCTCACCGTTGCACCTCACCGTTTCACCTCACTGGTGTACCTCACTATTAAGAACCTCACTGTTGGATACCTCGCTGTTTAATTTTTACCGTTTATTTTATGCGGGAATCCGAACCGTTTTTATTCCTATTCATTATTTCTATTTTATTTTTTTTTAATCCCTAAATGATAAAACTAAAGGCTAGGAACATATCTCAATCCACCTTCCTTTCTCAATCTTGAACCTTGCTCTCGAAATCCCTAAACCCTAACTCTCCATTTGAACCCTGAAACCTCCTTCAATCTCCATGGCTAGAACCAAGAGACCCCCGACTGATAATGAGAATGCGTCAAGGCCAAAGAAGACTCGAACCGAGTCCAGTGGCACCAGTAATACCCCGACGGGACCTGTCAACCCGCATCTGACAAAGAGAGATATCGTGGCTGAGAAGGAGCTGAGTGAAGAATGGTTGTTGTCGATCAAGTCATTAGTGCTGGAAACACTGGAAGCCCAAGAATAGACCGAATGCTTTTCCAATAACAATGGACCGTACTAATCGAATCTTGTGAAGGAATTTTATGAACACTTGAATTTTGAAGAGGAAGATGATGTGTATAGGCTAGTATCTCGAGTTAATGGAAATGAAGTCAGTTTTTCATCTGCTGAGTGGGATGGCTGCTTGAGAGTTCCTCATGAAGGAGTTTATGAATACTATTCTAGAGTGGCTCCTCCAGATAGTGAAATTTTTGAGTATGAAAAAGCTCTGGAAGAGCTGACAGAAAATGGAAAATCAAGGAAGATAATTGCAGTTGAGATGAATGGAGAAGATAGGCTATTGTTTAAGTTCATCTAGCATGTGATTAGTCCCCGGAGAGGGGATTTTGTAGTGCTGAAATATCAGGACATATTTCTGATGTACTTGCTAAATTATGGGGAGAAGATCAACCTATGTAGGTTACTGATGGCACAATTGGAGGATATGACTAAGGCAAGCTCAAAGTCCAATGCTCTATTACACACCAAGCTAATTTTAGTAATGCTAAAGGTAAAGGGTGTGGCTGGAAATGAAGAAGAGATGATAGTGGCTAAGAACAGTGTTTGTATCTCCAAGGTTATTTGAAAATTCATGAAAATTAGCTGGAATCCCTGGAAGAAGGCATGGGTTAATGATGAAGGAAAGGTGTATCAAAATTTTGACCCAACCACTCACCCATCTAGGCCAAAAGACAAGAGAGATCCAGGCCTGAAGCCTGATGAGACAGAACTGGCTTATTCAAATGATGAATAGGAAGTTGAAGGAGCTGTGGAACCTGAAAGAGAGAACACCCCCATTGATGAAGGGAGTGATCCTAATTTACCTGAAAATTTTGTCAGGACAGTAGCTTTCGGAGCACCTAGACCTCTAAAAGAACTTCCAAGAAGATAGACTATTCTAAAGGACAGTGATACTGAGACCATTGAATAAGAAGAAGTATCTCATAATGAGGTTGTTGTTACTGAAGTTGATGATGAGGACAATGAAGAAGAGGATCTTAATTTGAGCCCTCTGGTAGATAATATAGACAGGACAGTGTCTGATCAAGAAACAGGAGTGCCATCTACTTCCATTGAAATAGAAGTCATTAATGACTTAGTAGAAGCTGTGACTCACCCCACTAGTGAACTAATGGAGCATACATATGTTGAATCTGCTGGAGCTGAAAAGAAGGTTGTGGAATTACCTAGAGCAGAACCAGCAGAGGAGAATACTCAAGAGAGAGCTCCAAGTGAGGGGGAGAATTTTGGTTCTGTATCTATTCTTCATGACATTGAAGAATGGTCAGAAGACCCTGGATACTTGGTACTTGGGCTGGATTATGATGATTCAGATTGTGATATGTCAAGAAAAAGACATCATGTACCTAATGTTTTATAACCTATCGCAGTACCTCTAGTGGTTCCCATTCCTGAGAACCTTGTCACTAAGTATGATCTGGAAAAACTGAAAACAGATCTTCACCAGATGTTTGATAACAGGGCCTCTGAAATGGAAAAAGCAATGGGATTAATTCAAGAAATGACTGCCTTTGAGATGGATAAAGTTCAGTTTTCCATTCAAGCCAGCTTTTCCCAAGAAGTATCTCAATGCCAGAATTAACTCAAGGATGTGTCTCAGTCTGTGGAACTTCTAAGACAGTCAGTGGTAAGATTGACTTCTCTAATGGCTTCTAGGAGCCAAACAGACAAAGACATTCACTACATCAAAAGTGTGGTGCAACAGATGGTTGTAGTTTTTGAAAGTTTTAAGGAATCCATGAAAGCTCATGTGAAGGGCCAGGATGAAGATGTGAAGAATCTCATCAGTGGGTTGACCAAGTCTTTTAAGGAAACTTTTGCTTTCTCTATAAAACCTTTGACTTCCTCTGCCTCTGCTTCCACCTCCACTACACCACCTATGGACTTTTCAACTTTTAGGATAGTGGTCAGTGAAGAGTTAGCAAAGATTTCTGGTGTCAGTACACCTGATCCTCAATCTGTGTCTCAGATTATCTCCACCACCAAAGAAGTTCAGAAGGTAGTTAGTGACTTCATGAGAGAGGCTACCCAGGACCAAAAGAGTATAAAGGAACAGATTAATTTCTATTATAAAATGATTTACTCCAAGCATCAGATGGATGCTCATTTCAAGCTTTTGTTGGAAAACCTCAAGATTCCACCAGTCACCAAAGCCTTCAAGGAACAAGTCACTCAACTGGGACAGTTGACTCTAGCCTTAGAGAAGTTTTTGGAGAACAAGGATGATTTCATATCAGCTATGGAAAGAGGATGAATCATTATTATGGACTTCATAAACCTTCTCCTACCCTTTATCCATGTGGACTATACCCCTGTCATAATCCTGCATGCCTTACTTGTATCTCAACCCAGTAGTTCTTCCATGATGTCTCCTACCGAGGCCATCATAAGCCTTACTCCACTGATACCTCAGAGATATACCCACTACAGACCCATAGGAGCTTCTGTTTCTGCCCCTCTAGTCATTCCTACTGCAATTCCTAAACTTACTGATCCACCAACTCATCCTCCATCTTCTTCTTCCAAAGGGAAAGAACACTTGCCTACAGATGATGTGGATTGAGTTTTTTTATGTCTTTTGATAGGGACTGTGTATTATTTTTGGGTCATGTAATTTACTTCCATTAATACAAACTTTCTTTATTATCTCTATTTGTGTTTCTTTTTTCTAATCACAAAGGGGGAGAAATGGTACCAATGCTATGATTTTATTACTCTCTAATGGACCTTTTCTGATTTTACACTCTTATTAATCTCTGATACTTGAGAACTTACAACTAAACTAAGGTTCCCTTTTGATCTCTATTTGGTAATTGTATTATATGTTTAACTGTGATATCTATAATTAATACATACTGGCATAATTTGTGATTATCAAAAAGGGGGAGATTTTTGGACTCACCTATTTTGATAATCCCAAATCATGTTTAAATATTAATCATGATATATTAAGTCATTTGCTAATCCTTTTTAATCAGTATTTATATTATTTATCCTGAACAATTTATATTTTGTTTTTGTCTCGTGACTTTGTTGCATCAGCTTACAGTTTACATTTCTCTAAGTACAAGCTCGCTGTTAAAGGCTACTGGTAAGAGCCTTTTGTTAAAGGTCACCGTTATAGCTCATTGTCACTCTGGGTCACTGTTGCTAAAAGGTCACCGTTGAGGATCTACGGTCACTGTTATAAGCTATCGGTACAAGGTCACTGTCACAAGTCTATTGTTTCTCTGCTTATCAAATCTTACAGATAATGAGTCATCGTTACAAGGTCATTGTTGTGACAAGTCTTCTGTTAGAAGTCCAATGTCAGACTCTTTCTCAATTCTTCTGTTAAGAGCTTCACAGTTCAAGTCTACCATTGGACATGTCTACCGTTAGTAGAAGGTTACCATTAGACAACTTCTACTGTCGATGTAGTCCATTGTTGTTCAAGTCTACTGTTAGTAGAAGTCTACTGATAGACATAATCCACTGTTGATGAAGTTACCTGTTGAGATAGTCTACCACTGGAAAGGTCACTATTGAAGTAGTCTGGTGTTACAGAGCTACTGTTAGAATCTTACTGATTGAAGTCTACCGCTGATCAAGATTACTGACTGAAGCCTACTATTAAAGGTCTATTGTGAGTATATCGATGAAGTCCACAGTTGAAGAGCCTGCTGTCAAATTCTACCGTGTGACATGCATCTGCTACCAGTCTAATGATAACCTATTCTTTATTTTACCAATTTTATTAATACTATCATAACGGTCATTTATGGAAAATTTAATTCACCTGGCATTATTTAATGATATTTTCAGGCATATCAAGAGACAGTACGAGGTACGAGGAAGACCACATGTGGTTGAATCTTTTCTCTTGTCGGTCCCTACTGAACCAAATGAGAAAAATTTGGGCTGTAAAAGTGTATATATATATGAGTAGAGACGGACATCAAAATATGGAGTATATTTAATATACACACATAAGAGAGACACATATAGCACCTGAAATACGAGAAAGAATAAGAACACTCGAGCACTCGTTCTGAAGATCTGGAGCTTCACAAAGATCTGTGAAAAGAACATTTTCAAAAGTTGTGGTGGTATGCTACAAAGAGATTCTGACCCAAGAATCTGATCATATCTACATCTGGAAGTCAGAACTTGGAAGTTGCGACACTCTGTTTTAGAGGAAACTTGCAGAGAAGGACCAAAACTTCATTTCCTTCATTTCAAGGAGTCTAGAGCTGATCTGCCAACACACAGAGAATCCTAAACTTCTTCCTAATATATTTAGCTCTACTGTGTTTAAGTATTTTACATTTTTGAACAGTGTGTATGTCATACACACACTGACTCTTGTACTTGAACTGAGGGATACTGAAAATCCGCATACCAAACTCTCTTTACACTTTTTCCCACGCATAATTGTGGAAGAAGCCTATTATGGCTTGTTAGTTTATTTTCCCACGTATAATTGTGGTAGAGGTTGCCAAACCTGGATATTTTGAAAACTGTTGTAAATCTTGATACAAGTTGTGTATCATTCTTTAAATATAACTACTTGGTTTTGGGTGATCACCAAGTGGAGAGGATTAGTTCTTGGCTTAATACTAAACCTCTTCTTTAAATTGTTGTGTTGAACTTTCAATTACTCTGTTTTACATTTATCCGCTGCTTATATTTTCAAAGACAGAAATCTGTTTTTACATTCACTCTAATAGTTAGTTCTGGTTAGTGTCTATATGTGATTCTTTTAGTAAGCTTGTTTCAAAAGTTTAATTAGTACTCATACTAATTCAACTGAGGATTAATCAACCTTTGAGAAACCTGTTGAACAATAAATCACTTATATCTCTACTGCCTTAATTAACTGGGCTATTTTAATTTGGGGGATTTTAATCCTAAAAGTTTTTAACAAAAATTTTAATTGGAACTAAATTCACCCCCCCTCTTGAGTATCCACTCTGACCAACAATATCCTTACAAATAATTCATTTGGTTCAAACCAAAACGAGTTACCCGATTAAGAGGCAACACCCTCCCTCAAGCTTCTTTCCTTTATTTTCTTTCTCCACCACCTCAATTCATCTTATTAAATGATTATAAAACAACACCAGTATCCTAAATATACTGATATGTTGTTATTATAAGGGATATACCTACACTTACACACAATTTTATCTAATGGGTAACAAGTATATTATTTATGTGTACAGTAAACTACCGCCTCCCAAAACGATGATTGTTTGTTTTTTCTTTACTAACTCTCATGGTGGAAATTATGATGAAAACTTTGTTTATATATGTTATATAATATATTTATTATGTATTTAATTTTCTTTAATCCTTTTCTATCACATATATTTATACTTTCCATTTGGGGTAAATATGATAATTTTGTTTGAGGAAGTGTGGACTACCGCCCCCTCAAAGTGATGTGATTCGTTCACACCTTGCATGGAATGTATTAAGGATGTGTTTAGTGAAATTATATGATATATATAAAATAATAATTCTATTTTAATTTTAATATATACATATATACAGATATGTCATTTACTTTCTTTTTTTTCAATACATTAATAAAACAGAAGCAGTGCTTATGTGTACGTATGACCTACCGTCTCCATTAATGATGTATTTCATTTTTACACTTCTATATTATATAGATTATTATAATACACATATACTGAATATAAATTATATTTATATCATGATTTAAATTCTGGAAATCATGATATAAGCATAAGTACCAAAGGTATAAAAAATTAAGAAACATATGAAAAACAAAGAGAATATTACCCGAAGCATAACCTTAACACGGAATTATTAACAAGCAGGTAATATAAAGTCATAATAAAACCATATATGGTATTATATGTAATAATATTTTTATTTGATATATTTATAATAAATTTATATTTATTATACAGGAGGTTTGAATGAGTACGATGAGAGTCAAAACATGAGGTAAGGGAATTTCATCTCACCTTTTTATTTCTGTGAGATACATGCCTTAATCACCACTCATTTCATTTGTGTGGTGTGTATACTGAACATGGATTTATTTTATGATTATTATTATTAAATATATGGGTATTTACATATTCATTATATGACCTTTATTTCATTGGGCTAATGTTTCAGAATTTACCAAATCAGTGAGATAGTTTTGTCTTAATTTTCCTTCTTTGAGACACATGTCATGTTATGCACCTATATTTTTCCATGAGGTGTATATACTGAATTTGAAATGTTATATCATGAATATCATTCTTTAAATGATATTTTAAGCTTAATTTAATTTCATTTTCTTACATGGGGTGCATGGTTCAAAGTTACCAAGTGGTAAGAGTTTTTTGAAATTATCTCATCGCTTTTCGAAATTGTTTATGTTTATGATTTATTTCATGAAATATTATTATTCATCTCTCAAGAACACTAATGGGTTTCCTTATCCTTTTTTTATTCAATATATATCCATGTATTAGTACCATTATTCCACTATTTGGTGCTTAAGATAATTAAGAAAATAAATTAAGAAAAATCTTACCATATTTCTTTCTTCGTTCAGAAATCTATTTTATTTAAAAAACCATGTTTTCAATAATTTTTTCAAAAAAAAATCAATAAAAATGGTTTTCAAGTTCTTTTATAAGTTTTCAAAGAAAATCTTTTCAAAAAAATAAAACTTCCTTTATAATTTTTTGATGAAAATGGTTTTTAAATGATTTTCAATCCTTATTTATAAGTTTGCAAATTATTTTCAAAAAAAAATTCAAAAAAAAATAAGGATCCTTTTATAAGTTTTCAAGGAAAATGGTTTTCAAAACTTTTTCAAGATCTATTTATATGTTTTTTAAGAATAAATGCTTCCAAAATGTTTTCAAATATTTCTTTATAATCTTTCAAGTTTATTTTCAAGAAAATGATTTTCAAAAGTTTTTAATGTTATAAAGAGTTTTTTAAAGAAGATAGTATATTTTTCTCAAGAAATATTTTCAAAATATATTTCTTAGTTATTTTCCATCTAATATGACATATGTTGATGATACTCATGCCCTTATAAGAAATGATCCAAAGGTTCCATTCATATTCTTTCTTGAATGGTTTATGTTTTGATGGAATGATTCTTATAACACCCATTTATCTTCCATGGGTTATATGATTTTAAAACCCGATTCTTTTCATGGGTTATGAATTTGATTAAATTATTATGAAACCTTTATATTTTTCTATAAGTTGTGATATGATTACTTTTTTATGATACCCATTTAATTTCATGGGTTATGGAATGATTGTTTGTGATTTTGTGGCACACGTATGTATGATTTCATTATGAGATGGGTGGGACATATATATCCCTCCAATGCATTGGGTAAAGAACAAGAAATGAACTCAGTTTAGTATTATAGGGTTGTAATGAGAAATGAACTCAGTTCAGTATTATTGGGTTGGAACGAGGAGTGAACTTAGTTCAGTAATATAGGGCTAAAATGGGGTGTGATCCCGGTTCGGTAAAGGAATTTGTCCACTAAGATAGCTTTTAAAGCAATGCCTTGGATACTATAGAAATCATTATATATTCTTATGTGTCTACCATAATTCCATGTTTTATTCCTGTGATATGATTTTATGGATTATGTTCTTTATTTCCTTATGATTCATGTCTTATGAACTACCAATATTTATGCCATGATTCATGTTTATGATCTTTGATATGTAGGGTATGATATTATATTTTCTTGATCATGTTATCATACCCTTATACTCATGATTATGCTGACATGTCTCCTTTTTTAACCCTTACTGAACATCTGAGCTCACCCCTTTTTATGTTTCCTTTTCCAGGTTATGAAGATATTTGTTATGTTTGATGTGTCTAAAAAGGGTGATAGTCAAGAAGAACCTAGTGTGAGATAATTTATCTCACTTATATACCAATTTCTATGTTTCCAAGTTTCCAAAGGCACTATACTAATACTATCTTTGTGTGTTTGTTTGTGTAATGTATTAAGTATTCCGAAAAAGTTATGTAATGTTATTGTATGAAAAGAGAGGGTCACTACAGGAGGGGACCAGAATTGGTATCGAGACCTGTTTGGGAGTTTTCAATGTCTTAATTTAGGGTTTTCATTTGACACTTGATGCAAATTAGGCATGACATATCTACAACTTTATTTTTGGATATTGTATTCTTATTTTGGTCATCATGTGATATTGGTATTATTCTGATTATAGTTATATACTTTGGCTATTGTTTATTTATTTACATTGTTGTTCTTCTTTGATAAATGGGGTATAGTCTCCCCATGATCAATATTAGACCCTCACTGCTAGTTAGAAGCCTCTAGTTTATGGTGAGGTGCGCCTAAGGTCATGTGACCAACCAGCTCGGTGCATTGTTGTGTGGAACCTGGGTTGGGATGTTACAAAGTGGTATCAAAGGAGGTTTTCTTTTATTTACTTTTGTCTTACTATTTTGGGAAATGTAGACAAGAGAATAGGATTATTTGGTCCATGGTTAAGAGCTTGTTCATGGGTGTAGATAACCCATGTAAGAGGGTAAAATCCAAGTACCTAGGGTGGGATTATTGTTATCGATGTATGTTGTTATAGTTTGATGTCATTTCACCTTGAGTGATGTACTTGTTATGTGATGTGATTATTATTTCTCAGTTTTTATGAGATTTGAATCGTGGCTCGATATGTCACAAGAGTTGATTTTGCATGCATCATTCTAGGCACTTAGGATTTATTGTAACATGCATCATTTTAGGCATGAACAAAAAAAAGGTTTTGGGTAAGTTGTAAAATGGAAATTATTTTCTTTACATGTTTGACTTAAATGAAATGGTGCCTAATATGAAATTAAAAATTGTAAAATGATAAAAAAAAATGTGGAAATGGGTGTCTAATAAGGCTTGAATAATAAGAATGAGTTTACCCTTTGTTAACCATGACCTAGATATATGATGGTTAAGGGTAGTGATAGCACCTCATTTTTTACTGTGTGGTGGGTTTTCGGGGATATTTTTTATGGATTTATGTGAATCTCTATAAATTTATTAATGTTGTGGAAGTTTCCTAAGATGTTTGTTTTCCATTTTAGAGATATGCCTCCACGGAAATGCTTATTAGAGGATGATAGGAGGTTATGGCTGGAAATGATCCATCGGTAGTGGAACCTGAGGCACTGATAGTGTCGGGTGAAGGATCCTAAGAGAAGTTCTGTGATAAATTTTCTTTCTTCATGAAGTTTATATAGAGATACCCAGAGTGGGTTGTGAATAGTATGTTTGACATGACATGGGAGTTTCATTTACAGCACTTTCTGAATTTCACCGAAGAGGGTGGACCTAAGGCAGCAGAGCTATAGATTGAGTCCATCTAGAATATACTTGACCATTTAGATAATCCTGTTGAGAAGAGGGTCAATTTGGATACTTATATGTTACGAGGATCAGTGAATCATTGGTGGGATGTTCAAGCTCAGACTGGATAGAAATATGGTATGATATGTAAGTACTTTTTAAAGAAATTCCTAGAACACTTTTATCCATAGACACTGATATAGGAGAGAGCAGCTGAGTTCATGTGGTTGACTCAGGGGAGAATTTCTGTGATAGACTATGATGGTCTCTTTACTAACTTGTATATCTCTTTTATAGCATTGGCAGGGTATGAGACAGCTAAGGAAAGGCATTTCTAGGATAGGCTTAAATATGAGATTAAGTCCCAAGTTAATATCTTTCAACTGAAAAAAATTATGAAGTGGTGGATAAAGATCTTATATATGAGGGGAACCTAAAGGAATATTCCAGTGGAGGATAGGTGGTTTCTGCAAGAAGATCGGGGGTACATCTTCTTAGGGTAGGAAGCTTCGTTATGAGAATTTTGACCAAAGATTTGGAAAGAAGAGTGGTTATGGGGAAAGATCAGTTACTCAGGATCTTAACTGAGTGCTTTTCTTCCAGTGTGGTAGGCCAGGATACTTTTATAGACATTTTCCCTGACCATCGGTAGAGTTTCGAGCTTTTGGTAGGATGGGACATCTACAGAGGTTTTATAAGATCCCATGTTAGATAATTAATAATGGAGAATCTAGGAAGAATCAAAGTGTGGGAAGGGGATATTCTACACCGTATCAGCCTGGCAGCTAAGTTCTAATGGCTATAACGGTAGAGGCAGTGGACATGGTGATTCTAGGAAAGAGTTCTAGTATCCATAGATTTTTGAAACTTAGGGGACTCATAATACATCACAATTAATAGGTGTAGGATAGTTTCATATAGTTTAGCCTACACTTGTAGATATAGAGGCTATACCATCAATAGTTAGAGGTAATATTCTTGTAGATTATATTCTTTCTAGTGCCTTATTTAATACTAGTTCCTCTAATTATTTTATATCTACACAACTTGTGAATGGTTTAAGCCTAGTGATGTAGTTTGTGAGCTGGGTTATGATGATAGATACACCCTTGGAAGTGTGGTTGAGATACATCTATTTTTTCAAGGGGTTTTCTCTCAAAGTTGGGGAGTATCATTTCAGTTGGGATCTTTACATCCTTGAAATATCATGCATCAACCTAATTATGGGTATGTACTAGTTAGTAGTTTATTAACGCTCAAATTTACCCAAGAGATGAAGGTATAACGGTCCTTGTAGTCTAGCTTGGGTTGTTGAATCCTCAGAGACCTAAGAAGTAACCTATAGACACATACATTCTATGGATTGTTTTTGGCTATGAAGTGGCCAAATTGGGTTGATTTTATATGGTTTTAAGTGAAATATAAGAGACTTAAGTGAATTAAATTAAATGAAAATGGGTTGATCTTAATATTATTCTAGGGGTGGATTGAATGAATTTTACTTCTTTAGACAATTTTGGTTTAATTAATTCTTTATGAATCCATTCTTAAAAATAACACTACCTTCATCATTTTCTAGTTTGATGCAACTAAACTCAATTACTAATACCCTACACACTTATAGAACAAAATTCATGATGTATCCAAGGTATATGGTTCTTTTAGTAATTGGATTTATCTTCCTCAAACACAGTGAAGATGAAGAGTGGAAATAACTGAAGAATGGAAGTCTTAAATTAGTTAAAAATTTAACAACAATTAGTTCATAAAATAACATTCAATCCAGCCTTTTCATATTACTAAGATCAACCCATTAAAGTTTTATCCCTCCATTTATGGTATACTCTCAATGTGGGTGGAATATGGCTTATAAGAATTAGATTGAAGAAATTAAAATCGCAGAAATAACGAGCACTCCTCCGTGTGTGTGAATGAAATTCACATCTATGTGTGAACTAATTCAGCACAACAAAGAGATATCACTATGCTTTGTGATTATAATTTTTTTAATGAAATAAATGGGAATAATAGAAGAGAAATATGTTGATTAAGAACAAAGAAGTACAAAAAGGAAACTTACATGGAAATTGAAATGCGATTACAAACACAAAGTGGCAGCATAACATTACAATTAAACCAAACACCCAAGATCCTTAAATCCTCAAACACCACTGCCTTAAATAGGAATTTTTGAGCCCTTGGGTTGAGTCTCCAACAGTCCAAGTATACTCAATTAATTTTGGTAGGCCATAGGTGGGTGGAAAGTAAGGGAGAGTTGATTTTTCCACCCTTGACCCGAGGTGGAAGCCAACTTTCCTTTACCTAACAGAAGCACTTGGAAGACCTTCTATATGGCTGAATTATAGTGGGAAATAGCATAATAAAATGGATCCTAGGATTTCTTCTAACCTCCTGTAAAATTTTGGACCATTTTTAGTTTTGGATTCCGAGATATGATCATATTAGTGGGCTGTTTTTCTGGGCCGCAGAATCTGGCCCAAAATTTTATCTCTAACTTGGGCCACTTAAATAACCATAATGTAGGTAGAATTATCACTGGATTCTGAAGAATTATTTGTTTCTATACATGTATTCTATCATCCCACGAAATTTGAGATTCATTGGGCCTGTATGTTGGGCCCCACAGTCTTATTAGTGGGCTGGTGTCCAATCTAACTTCTCCAGAATTGTTTCCTTTCATCACAAAATATCCCCATCTTCTTCCATGAATTCTCCATTGATCCCTGAATAAAAAATGTTAATATTGAATTGTAGATAAATTTCCAAAAATATAAAATTAAAATATTTTATAATCATATGAATCATTGGGTACTTCAAATGATGTTCAAAAATGTACCACATAATATTGCATTTTAAGAAGGTATTACAATCATAATGTGAAATGATGTTCAAAGTGTAAAATGAACTAAAATGGTGTTTATGAATATTAAAGAACATTAATATTATATATATTAACAATGAATATTAGGCTCATTTAGTGGCTAATCACACCCCTCCAACTTGAGTTTTTCTATTCCCGAGCAAAATATATCTCAACAATATGAAATTTGAATTCCCTTTTCCAAAAACATTTTAATACACAATGATCACCATAAACCCTTATACCAAAAAATCATGAAAACCATCAAAATATTTTAATACAAGATAGTTTCATAAGTAGATCCCAATCCCAAGCTCATTACTTTGTACAAATTCATTGCTATATTTCATCCAATATCAATTAAGTATGAGGATGTGTTGTGCATCACAATAGACATGGGGGTTCATCTTTATTCAAGGGGAAAATTACGGAAGTGCTAGGTGGAATCACATTTCAATATTAATATGAGTATTCAAATTTTTTTTGTATTATATATATATATATTTTTGTTTTTTTTTTGCAATTTTTCCATGGTAACTGAAATTGCACTCAAAAGAGTCAACCCCTGTAGCGAGACTTCACCGATAACTCCCAGGCTCAATGACCTTAGGGCACCAAGTTAATCCCACATACTCAGGAATCATCTCAAGTTAACTCAGTCAAAAACAAATTCAAATTTCCAAAAATAGAGATAAAATTACTAACTCTGGGCCAGACAACTATGGAGTCACGATCCCCAAGTGCCGAAAGCCACGCATTAGGTCATTTCATTGCTCTACGCGCAAATTTATTATTATTTTTTATTTTTTTATTGAATACTCATACTAAAACTAAAATGATCACCAAACCTATTCTATTTATTTGGGGGACCCCATGAACTCAAACTAATACCCCACTATCCAAAGGATGTGCATTGTGATCTTTTTTTTATTTGTATGAAAATATAAACAATGAAATATCACATTGGATATCCACACTTTCCAAAATCTATGCTCATGAAATTATACAAGGATTAAAATCAGAATCAGTGCATACTAAATTATTTGATATTCAGTTTCAAAGTGTGCAATGTGTATTACCATGTTCAAAGTTAAAGGAATTTTTCCTTCCATTTACACTTTTTTTTCTTCAAATCATTCATTTTTTTTACACAAAAGCATTTTTTATTTTATCTCCCCCCCAACTTAAAATAACATTGTCCCCATTATTTTTAAAAAAAATTAGAAGTGGGTAGAGGTAGATAATGAAAGTTCAAAAAGGAAATTGAAAATGAGGATCATGGAATGAAGTCACCTAGTGGTTGGAGTTGAAATTCTTGTTGCTTTATTTTAATCCTTTGATATCCATGTCACTTGCAGAGTTCCCTAGTAGAAAAAGGAAAAACAAAACAAAACAATATATATATATATATTTATATAATAAAGAAAGTAAAATATAAGTATATATAAAAATTATAGAATAAGGAAGCACAAAAAGTCATAGGTCAGTGGTAAGCGCGCACCCCTGTCTCCCTTCGATCGTGGGTTCGAATCCCCACGGCTTCACCGGTTGTGATGGGGTTTGACCCACGACCCATGACGTGTCCCTTTTTATTATTATTATTATATTTTTATATTTTTTTGTATTTTTATTTTAATCCTACAAACACATTAAAATAAAACAACTGATGATACATTGTCTTCGTCTTAAATTTCTGGGTAAGGCATTACTCAAAGATCACACCACGTGACACGAATGAATATGGTGCTCCCATTTCATACCCATCCATACTCATAATAGAAGAACAGGTCAATAGTCTATTTTTTATTTTTAAATATCAAAATGATTAATTAATCCTATTTAAAATATAAATTTGATTAAAATAAAAAAAAATGATTGGAAACTTGAAAACCATGGGTTGACTCCCATGCAGTGCTTTGTTTAACGTCGTTATCCCGACATGGATCCTAAATCTATCAATTTTTTCCTGGTTCATAGGTTGGTTCAGTTAACTCAACCTCTATTTCCTGTTTATTGAATGATTCAATGAATGGTTTTAACCTTTGACCATTGACCTTGAAAATGTAACCACTTGTGGGATCTTGAATCTCTACTGCCCCATGGGGGTACACATGATGCACTATGAAAGGACCTGACCATCTAGACCTTAACTTTCCTGGGTGTAAATGAAGTTTTGAACTATACAAGAGCACAAGTTTTCCCAGTTCAAAATTTTTGACCTTGATATTCCTAGATTTGTAGGCTTGAACTCTAGCTTTATTGATCCTTGAATTTTCATAAGCCTCCATCCTTAGTTCCTCCAGTTCATTGAGATCTAATTTCCTTTTTGTTCCATCCAATGAGAGATCATAATCCATTTTCTTAATTGCCCAAAAGGCCTTATGCTCAATTTCAACAGGTAAATGGCATTCTTTTCCATAAACCAACCTATATGGGGACATTCCTAAAATGGTTTTATATGTGGTTCGATGGGCCCAAAGAGCATCTAAGAGTTTCTCAGACCAATCTTTCCTAGAAGGATTGACATTTTTCTCAAGAATTTGCTTAATCTCCCTATTCGCTAACTCAGCTTGACCATTGGTTTGAGGATGGTATGCAGTGGACACTTTATGAGAAATACCATACTTAGACATGAGTGAAGAGAATGGGCAGTTGCAGAAATGGGTTCCTTGATCACTGATTATAGCCCTAGGAATTCCAAATTGAGAAAATATGTTCTCTTTCAGAAATCGAATCACAACTTGATGATCGTTGGACTTAGTGGGAATGGCCTCAACCCATTTTGAGACATAATCAACAGCTAAGAGTATGTAGAGGTATCCCCTAGAGTTTGGGAAGGGACCCATGAAATCAATTCCCCAAAAGTCAAATATTTCAACCACTAAGATGGGAGTGAGTGGCATTTGATTACTTTTTGTGATGGACCCTACTTGTTGACACCTAGGACAGCTTTGAAAAAATGTGTAGGAGTCCCTTGAGATGGTGGGCCAGAAAAGACCACATTGAAGAATCTTAGCAGATGTTTTCTTAGAGGAAAAGTGACCTCCACATGCCTCACTATGAAAAATTTAAGGATAGACTCTTGTTCAGATTCTGGGACACACCTTCTAATGACTTGGTCAGGGCAGAACTTATAGAGGTATGGATCATCAAACACATAGTGTCTAACATCAGAAATTAATTTCCTTCGAGCTTGAGTCCCTAAGAATTTTGGAATGACTCCTGTAACTAAGAAATTGTCTATATCGGCATACCAAGGGCAGTCACTCACAGAGTATAGGTGTTCATCAGGAAATGAATCAGACACAGAAAGGTGATTTGAGTTGTCTTTGAATTCCATCCTAGAGAGGTGATCAGCTACAACATTTTCAACGCCCTTTTTATCTTTTATTATGAGGTCAAATTCTTGTAAGAGAAGGACCCACCTAATCAGTCTAGCCTTAGAATCTTGTTTTTGGAAGAGGTATTTTAGTGTAGAATGGTCAGTGAACACAGTGATGGGGGATCCTAAGAGGTAGGACCTAAACTTCTCTAAGGAAAATACAATAGCAAGTAACTCCTTTTTAATGGTGGTGTAGTTGATTTGGGCATCATTTAAGGATTTGCTTGCATAAGCAATGACATAAGGAGTTTTATCACAACATTTTCCTAACACATCTCCTACAGTAAAGTCACTGGCATCACACATAAGTTCTAAAGGAAGGTTCCAATTTGGAGATTTCATAATGGGAGGAGAGGTGAGAGAGGATTTGAGGGTTGATAATGAACCCTCACAGCTTTTTTCCCAAACAAATGGATCATCCTTTACTAGGAGAGCATAAAGGGGACGGGAGATTGAACTAAAGTCCTTGATGAATCTTCTATAGAAACCAGCATGTCCTAAGAAAGACCTCACTTCCTTGACAGTTTTGGGTGATGGAAGGTGATAGATGATTTCAACCTTGGCTTTATCAACTTCAATCCCCCTACCTGAGACCAGATTGCCTAGAACTAGTCCCTATTTAACCATGAAATGGAATTTTTCCCAGTTTAGGACCATATTTTTTTCTTCACATCTTGACAAGACTCTCTCCACATTCTGCAGACATCCCTCAAATGTATCCCCAAACACAGAGAAGCCATCCATGAAGACCTCTAGAAAATCCTCTACCGTGTCTGAGAAGATTCCCATCATGCACCGTTGGAAGGTTCCAGGGGCATTGCATAACCTGAAGGGCATGTGTTTGAAAGCAAAGGTTCCGAATGGACATGTGAATGTAGTTTTCCCTTGATCCTCTAGGGAGACCTCAATTTGAGTATACCCTAAGTACCCATCTAAGAAACAGTAGAACTCGTGACATGCCACTCTCTCAAGGACTTGGTCAATGAATGGTAAGGGGAAATGGTCCTTCTTGGTGAATGAGTTTAGCTTACTATAGTCAATACAGACCCTCCATCCACTACTCACCCTTGTTGGAATAATCTCTCCATCCTCATTGGTTATCACTGTGATTCTAGCCTTTTTTGGAACCACTTGAATTGGGCTCACCCACTCACTCTCAGCTATGGGATAGATGATACCATCTTTTAACAATTTTAGAATTTCCTTCCTTACTACCTCCATGAGATTAGGATTGAGTCGTCGTTGAGGTTGACGAAATAGCTTTGAATCAGATTCTAGAACTATCCTATGAGTCCCAATAAGTGGGATAATCCCAGGAATATCAGACAGGGTCCAACCAATGGGTTTCTTATGTTTCCTAAGGACATCTAGAAGCATCCTCTCATTATTGGATTCAAGAGAAGAATAAATGACAATAGGATGTGTTTGATTGTCCCCTAGGAAAGCATACTTGAGTGCACCGGGAAGTTCCTTCAATTCAAGATCAGGTTGGTTTGGAATTTCAGCAGAAGATTGGGACATTGGATCGAGTTCAATTTCTTTTTTTAGATTTTTAGATAAGATTGATTCCCCACATGTAGAAGTTTCAATTACTAGATTGTCTTGATCAGATTTAGGTAAGGAAGTTTGAAAGTTTTCACTGATTGTTGGACCTAAGACTTCATCATAAGAGAAATTTGAAAATGATTCAAGCCAAGTAGAAACTTCCTTCATGTGAGCAAAAGAAATCAATCTCATCCTGACTTAAACATTCATCAAATATTCCTTGATGTTCTATGGATTCATTATCAATGCTTCCTATCATGTTTACTTCATGAATGTCCTCATCATCCCCTATTTGTGAGATTTCATTATAGATGTTCAAGTCTAGACTCATGTTTCAAAAGGTGATGGTCATGTTCCCATTTCAGACTCGGATAACAGAGTTGATTGTTTCAAGGAAGGGATGACCAAGGATAATTGGGGTTCGTTACTTATTTCCTAAGTTTGGATGGTTTTCAAGGACAATGAAGTCAGCAGGGTAGATGAAGTTTTCAACCTTTACCAGAACGTCCTTTAAAATCCCCTTTGGAACCCTAATGCTACGATCATTAAGTTGAAGTGTGATAGATGTGGGTTGGAGCTCTTCTAGGCCTAACTGGAAGTACACAGCATATGGGATGAGATTGACACTAGCACCTAGATCACACAAGGCCTTGACAACTTTTCTTTCTCCTAGTTCAACATTGATGTAATGGCAACATGGGTCTTTCAACTTAGGAGGAATGGTCTCTTGAATGGTGGTACTCGCATTAGTATCCAAAAGGACTTGATTTTTATGTAAAAATTTTCTTTTAAAAGTGCACAAGTCCTTAAGGTACTTTGAGTAGGAAGTTATGGTTTGGATGGCATCGAGAAGGGGAATGTTCAACTTGACTTGTGAGAATATTTCCCTCAATGTTTCACTCAGTTCAGGCTTGGGTTTCCCCCTCATACATTGAGGAAATGGTGCAGGTTGTGGGGTTTTTTGTTGAAGAGTTGTTTCTTTCACATTGTTATCAGTTTCCTCAGTTTGATCTTGTGGTTCATTTGAATTTTCATCCAAGTTTGAATCTTCATGTGGGTTTTGAATTAGTTGTTCAGGTTTCTCAATTGATTTCCCACTTCTTAAAATAGTCACAGCCTTTAGTTGTTCATGAGTTGTTTGAGCACAACTTGACTCTCCCCTTGAAGTTGAGGATGGAACCGCCTGAGTAGGAAGGGGTGCCTTTCCAATTTTGATGGTTTGAAGTTCTTGTTTTAGGGAAGATACTTCTGAGTTCATCGTCTCCATTTTTTTGCATAGTTGTTCTAGTAGGCTTTGTGGAACAGTTTGGGTTGGTGCTTAAGAATATTGGTTTATCCCAGGGGGATATTTTGGAGGTGGGATGGTTTGTTAAAAATGGACCGGTGGCTGTTGGTATTGGATAGGTTGGGTTTGGAACTGGTTATGGGTTTGGTAGTTCTGATGGGGGTAAGGATTTTTTCCATGTGGTTGGCTAGGTTGTTGGTTATCTTTCCAACGAAAGCCTGGGTGGTCATTATACCTTGGGTTGAAGTTGTTTTGGTATTAAGGCTTTTGAAAGTTCAAGGCATTTACTTCTGTTGGGGGTACTCCTAAAAGAACATCCTTGATGGATGGAATGGTTGGGCAGTTGTCTGTCTTATGGTCATGTTTGTCACAAATTGTGAAAACAGGGTCAACGGTTTGGATTTCATGGAATTTCCTATGGTCTATCTCTTCAAACTTCCTAGAGAGTGCTACGAGTTTAGCCCTAAGGATTTCCTCTTCTCTAAGTGTATGAATTCCAGTAGTTCTTTGTCTCTTTTCAGAATAAGGTGAAGATCCCCATGTTTGGTTTTGTTCAGAAAGGATTTCTAGATACTCGTAAGCATCATTTGGGGCTTTGTTTTTAAATGTTCCATTACACATCATGTCAATGAATTGTTTGTTCCCTGGACCCAACCCTTCATAGAAAATTCTCACTTGTTCAGGAATAGAAAAACCATGGTGTGGAACCATGTTTAGAGTGTCTTTGAACCTCTCCCATGTTTCATAGAATGACTCTCCCTCTTTTTCAAAAAAGTTTTGGATACTCTTTTTAAGTTCAATTGTTTTGTGGTGGGGAAAGTATTTTTTGTAGAATTCTCTTTGTAGTTGGTACCAAGATTTTATGGATGATGGTCTCAAATTTTTTATCCAATTTTTAGCTCTATCCTTTAATGAAAAAGGAAATAGCCTCATCTTAGCAGATTCTAGTTGATGTGGGGGACACATGGTTTCTACAAATGTCATTGAATTCCTTAATGTGAAGGTAGGGCATCTCGGACTCCATTCCATGGAATGTGGAAAGGTGGTTTAGGATATGGGGTTTAAAGATGTAGTTGGAATATTATAGGGAATTGTGTTTAATGCATGAGGGGGCATTGGTCCAGGAAGGTGTGAGGTAGTCATTCATGGTTTGATCAATTGCATTCCCCAAATTTGTGGCTGCCTCATTTGGGTTTCCATTTTGTTTCCCACCCGGGTTTATGAGTTGGTTTCTTTGAAGACCTTCCATTGAAATGGGCTCAATTTTTGAATCTGGAGTATTAGGAATATTAGGATCTAATGGAAAGATTTCCCTTTATGTAATTGACTCCCCAACCCCAGGACTATCCACCCTAACTAGACGGTTTGATTGATCGTGGGTGTAGGCGGACATGCGCCAAAAGAAAAAAAACGATAAAGGGAAAAGATAAGAGAATTTGGATGAGAAAAGAAGAAATGGGGAGAATAGAATGGGTGTTTAGATGACTTACTTGGGTCCCTGGAAATGGCGCCAAAATTTTATTCACGCTCAAATTTACCCAAGAGATGAAGGTAGAACGGTCCTTGTAGTCTAGTTTGCGTTGTCGAATCCTCAGAGACCTAAGAAGTAACCTATAGACACGTACATTCTATGGATTGTTTTTGGCTATGAAGTGGCCAACTTGGGTTGATTTTATATGGTTTTAAGTGAACTCTAAGAGACTTAAGTGAATTCAATTAAATGAAAATGGGTTGATCTTAAGACTATTCTAGGGGTGGATTGAATGAATTTTACTTCTTTAGACAATTTTGGTTTAATTAATTCTTGATGAATCCATTCTTAAAAATAACACCACCTTCATAATTTTCTAGTTTGATGAAACTAAACTCAATTAATAATCCCCTACACACTTAGAGAACCAAATTCATGATGTCTCCAAGGTATATGGTCCTTTTAGTAATTGTATTTATCTTCCTCAAACACAGTGAAGATGAAGAGTGGAAATAACTGAAGAATGGAAGTCTTAAATTAGTTAACCAATTAACAACAATTAGTTCATAAAATAAAATTCAATCCAGCCTTTGAATATTCCTAAGATCAACCCATTAAAGTTTTAGCCCTCTATTGATGGTATACTCTCAATGGTGGGCGGAAGATGGCTTACAAGAATTAGATTTAAGAAATTAAAACCACGGAAATAACGAGCACTCCTACGTGTGTGTGAATGAAATTCACAACTATGTGTGAACTAATTCAGAAAAACAAAGAGATATCACTATGATTTTTGATTATAATGTTTTAATGAAAGAAATGGGAAGAATAGAAGATAAATATGTTGATTAAGAACAAATAAGTACAAAAAGGAAACTTACATGGAAATTGAAATGCGATTATAAACACAAAGTGGCAGCATAACATTACAATTAAACCAAACAACAAAGATCCTTAAATCCTCCAACACCACTACATTAAATAGGAATTTTTGAGCCCTTGGGTTGAGCATCCAACAGTCCAATTCTCCTCAATTAATTGTGTTAGGCCATGGGTGGGTGGAAAGTAAGGGAGAGTTGATTTTTCCACCCTTGACCCGAGGTGGCAGCCAGCTTTCTTTCACCGAACAGAAGCGCTTGGAAGACCTTCTAGATGGCCGAATCAGAGTGGGACATATAAAAATAAAATGGATCCTCGGATTTCTTCTAACCTCCTATAAAATTTGGGCCCATTTGGAGTTTTTGATTCCAAGATATGATCATATTAGTGGGATGTTTTTCTGGGCCGCAGAATCTAGCCCAGAATTTTATCTCTAACTTGGGACACTTAAATAACCATAATGGAGGTATAATTAGTATTTAATCCTGAATAATTATTTGTTCATATATATGTATTATATAATCCCACGAAATTTGGGATTTATTGGGCATGTATGTTGGGCCCCACAGTCTTATCAGTGGGCTGGTGTCCAATCTGACTTCTCCAGAATTGTTTCCTTTCATCACAAAATATCCCCATCTTCTTCCATGAATTCTCCGTTGATCCCTGAATCAAACATGTTAATATTGAATTATAGATAAATTTCCCAAAATATCAAATTAAAATATTTTATAATCATATGAATCATTGGGTACTTCAAATGATGTTCAAAAATGTACCACATAATATTGCATTTTAAGAAGGTATTACAATCATAATGTGAAATGATGTTCAAAGTGTAAAATGCACTAAAATGGTGTTTATGAATATTAAATAACATGAATATTATATATATTAACAATGAATATTAGCCTCATTTAGTGGCTAATCAATAGTATACTAAGCCCACATAGATTACTACCATAAGAGAGTGACCTTTATATCTTTTGAGGGTAACAATTATGTACACCCTAGAGAATGGGATATACAGGTGGGCTGTGCAAGGATAATTCATCAGCAACTAGGGGGTATCACCTCCCAGGTTTCTAGTCTATTACTGGAAAATGGTGGTGTAAATCAGTATGTCTTTCCACCTATAGTGGATCAGTTTCAGGATATGTTTCCTGAAGACTTCTCAGGACTTCTAGATGAGAGATATGTGGAGTTTACAATTGTGCTCATGTTGTGGGTTGAGCCATTTTATATTCCACCAAATAGAATGGAACCAATATAGCTTCAAGAGAACAATACTTGACTAGAATAGTTTATGTATAATGTGTTTATCCATCCAAGTACATCACCTTGGGGTTCTCCAGTCTTGTTTTCAAAGAAGTATGATGGGAGTTTTCACTTATGTGTTGATTACCGAAAGTTAAACCAGATGACTATGAAGAACCGGTATCCTCTTCCATATATTGATGATCTTTTTGACCAGTTGAGGGGATCATGTGTCTTATCTAATATTGACTTGAGATCAAGTTATCATCAGTTGAGAGTTTGACCTTCTGATATACTGAGAACTGCTTTTAGAAGTAGGTATGGCCTTTTTGAGTTCATAGTGATGTTATTCAGGTTGAAGAATGCACCATTAGTGTTTATGTACTTGATGATTAAAATCTTTCATCCATACCTAGATCATATTTTTGTAGTATTTTTGGATGAAATCTTGGTGTACTCCAAGACTCATGATGATCATGCCCAATATCTTGACATCGTCTTGAGTACACCTAGAGAGCATCGGATATACATTAAGCTATCTAAGGTTTGGTTTTGGATTGATCGGGTACACTTCTTAGGTCACATAATCTTAGAGTGAGGTGTTTCAATTGACCCAGATAAATTTTAGGCAGTGGTATCTTGGGAACATACCAAGAATGTTTTCAAAATTCATAGCTTTCTGGGGTTAATGGGTTATTATCAGAGGTTCATCCAGGACTTTTCCCGATTGGAAACACCTCTTTCGGGCTTAACCAAGAAGGGGGTAAAGTTTTAATGGTATGGATCATGAGATAATTCTTTCCAGGAGTTGAATAAGCAATTGAAAATGGCACCAATCATGATCCTACCCTGATAAGGTGAGGATTATTTGGTGCTTTTTTATGCTTCTAGGGTTGGTATTGGAGCAGTGTTGATGCAGGGAGATCAAGTTATGGCGTATGGGTCTCGGTAGTTTAGGACACATGAAATTACCCTATACATGAACTCAAATTAGTTGTAGTGGTTTATTATTTGAAGTATTAGAAGCACTATCTATTGGGCAAGAATTTTACTATGTATACGGATCAAAAGAGCTTAAATTATATCTTTTCCCAATGATACTTAAATCTATTACAGTGGATATGGGTTGAGTATATGTATTCATTCAAATTTGATCTATTATATATTCCTGTAAAGGGAAATAGATTTGTTGACACTTTAAGCAGGAAAACTCAGACTCAGGTAGTTCAAGAGTCTAGTGTTGAGTAGAAAATGATGACTTAACTAGATGAGATTCATGTTGTGGTTTAGGAGGGTGAGGAGTAGATGACTCTAATATCAATTTCAGTAGAGTCTACACTTTTGATCTGTATTAAGGAGAGGTGTTATGAGGATATATAATTTTTAGACTTGAGGGAAATCATAAAAGGTGGAGAGTCACCTTCAGATTGGAGCATATATGAGGATGAGATTATCTATGTCAATAATTGGGTTGTTGTGCTTATGAGTATGTGGAGGAGATGATGTGTGAATTTTATAACTTGAATTGGGTGGTGTATATGAGTTTGAACAATATGTACAGTGACCTACATCGATAGTTTTTGTGGTTGGGCATGAAAAAGGAGATATCAGGGTTTATGACATGATGTTACACCTATCAATAGGTTAAGGATGAGCATCAATAGCCTGGTGTTTTACTATAGTCATTTCCCATTCTATAATGGAAGTGGGATGACATTACCATGGACTTTGTGGTGGGTCTCCTGAGGATTCCCTAAATGAATTGTGTTATTTGGATGTTTGTGGACCAACTAATGAAAGTAGAATATTTCTTGCCTATAAGGGAGACTTTCTCAGTGGATCATTTGGGAGATATTCCGACTGCATGGGGTACCACATAGTATAGTTTCATATTGTGACTCGTTTTTTACTTTGATATTTTGGTAGGGCTTGCAGATAGTTCTTGGTACATAGGTTTTTCTAAGTATGGATTTCCACCCATAGACAGATGGGCAATCGAATCATACTATACGGGTGCTTCTGGATATACTATGGGTGTGTGTTCTTGACTTCAGTGGGTCTTGGGAGAATCACTTAGCGCTCATTAAGTTCACCTATAACAAAAATTATCAAGAAACTATGCAGATAGAGCCTTATGAGGATCTTTATGGTAGGTCATGCAGATCACCTCTATGTTGGATAGAGGCAGGTGAGTCAGAGCTGTTGGGACTGAGTCTCGTACAGGATATGTCATATCAAGTTCAGTTGATTCAGAAATGTATGGTTACAGATCATAGTAGATAAAATTCGTATGTTGATAGACGTCGATGACCCCTAAAGTTTACAAAGGGTGATCATGTGTTCCTTTGAGAGTCTCCTAGGTTGGGTCACTATCAGATTCAGAGGCAGGGAAAGTTGGTGCCCAGGTTTGTTGGACCATTTTAGGTTGTGAAGAGAATCAGGCCAGTGACATACTGATTGGCTCTTCCACAAAGGTATAGTTCTATGCATGGTATTTTTCATGTGTCACAAATTCAGAGGTATCACCCCAAACCTTCTCATGTGATCGATGTGGATGATGTTGAGCTTGAGACCGATGTGTCCTTTCAGGAGAATCTGATACGTTTTTTAGATCATGGTGAGAAAGTGTTGTGAGGAAAGACCATACTGATAGTTTGTTTATTGTGGAAACATGGTCATGTTCTAGAGGAAATATGGGAGAGATAAGTGGATATGATGGCTCAGTGGCCCAACATTCTTCATCAAAAACTTATAGAATTTTGGGAGTACAGCTCAAGGATGAGCTGTTATAAGATGGAAAGATTGTAAGATCCCAACCTTTTCTAGAGATGTCTTGATCTTGTTTATAGGTACTCTTCTGCCTTGTTTTTATTATATATTATTTGGGTTTTAACTTGGAGAGTTTTTGGGTGAAATTGGGGAATTTTGGAAGGAAGTGAGGCAGTGCATGGTTGGTGCACGGTTTGCCCAAACCGTATGCCCAGGACAGCAAACTGTGCGAACCAAAATAGAGGATATTTTTATAACTGGTGCATGATTTTTCAAACTATTCACCCTTTTAGTAGTAATAGGGTGGCCCCTGGTAGGAGGTGCATGGTTAGTCATGAGGTTAGGAGAAACTGTGCACCCTGTACAGGAAACCGTGTGCGTGGAAAATTAAACCCCAAAAAATTAGATTAAAAATTTTCAAACCCCCCTGGACTTCATCATAAGTTAGCCCAAATCGACCCTAAATGTTTCCTCTTATTTTGGAGTCTCTTGGATGAATTCCAAGGCATTCTAACCCTAGTTCTTGATGAATCGAAGCCTAGATTAAAGATATGCACCTCTTCTAGTAAGAGTTTCTAATCCTGATTGGTTTCCTTCCTCTCTCTCATATTTCTCTCATCCTTTGAAGTTATTTTTTTCCTCCATTGGTGATGGATCTAGATCTAGGTTTTTATAGATATAATATATTTGATATTTGATTTAGGTTTTGGATTTAGATCTTGTTCTTCGTCATGATCTTGGTTGTTCTTCTTTAATTGGGGATTTCCATTGGTGAGCATCCATCAATGATCTTAAGGTAGGTAGTCTAAATTCAATTCTCATAGTCTTGAATTCCAATTTCATGTATGTATTTTGGAATTTCAATTGTAATGTTTGAAAATTGAATCTTGAATTGAATAAATTAATTGGTTAATTAATTTATAGAATCATGGAATTGATTAATTGATTTTCCATGTAATTATGAGATGAGTTGAACTTGGGAAAATTGAATTGGGAAATTGTGAATCTAAAATTGGTGTAATTGGATTAATTAATTGGTTAGTTAATTAATGGAATGTTGTGATTGTGGAATTGATGGGAAATTGGGATTTTGTGATTGGTCAATTAATGTGATTATGAATTAATTAACAATGGGGATTATGAGATGGTTGACTTGAGATTAATGGGTTAATAGGTTATATGAATTGAATATTGAAAATTGGTTTAATGGTGAATCGCTCATATTATTCCATGTGATTAAAGTATTGAACCAATTTTTGTTTTGATAGTTTAAATGGTATATTAATTTATATGAAATGTGATACGGGGTTAATGTTGATTAACCTTGATTGATGTGATATTTTTTATATAAGTGATATATGTGTGATTGATTGAGATACGAGTGTGGGACACAAACTAAGGCTCTAAATACCAATATGTGATAAATGAGTATAGTACAGGGATGGCGGCTCCAAATTCCCATATGTGATAAATGAGTTTGGGATAGGGACTGAGGCTCCAAATACCCATATGAGATAGTGAGTGTGGGACTGAGAGTGAGGCTTCAAATAACCATATAAGATAGAAAGTTTGAGACAGGGACTGAGGCTCCAAATTCCCATGTGATATTGAGGTATGGGATAGGTATAGAGGCTCCAAATACCCACGGGGTGTTGGACACAATGTTATATTCCCATGATATTGGCATTGGACTATGGTTTCAATTGGATGTGTTATGATTTGAAATTAAATAATGAATTATAACCATGGTATTGTGATATGTGATATGGTTCAGGCTCTGACATGGGATGAAGCGGGTATTGAGGGTTTGGGTGTCCTAGGGAACTCAGGGGGTTTGGGGTTAAATAAAAATAATTGAATATGTAAATTGTTTACCTTATTGCTTGTACTTTATTCTTTATACAACTTCATACATTGTTATTGAATGGATATTATTTTAGATTTCATTGGTGTTGGTCTAATGAGTTATACTCACACCCTACTAAGTCTTCCTAATCGGTACCCAAATACACTTCATGTTTTTATGATAGGATAAGGTAAAGTGCCCCATATTAAATGACTGGGTTGGGATGGATCATGGAGTAAGGGACCTAACTTGGTATTGGGATCCTCTTGGGAGTTTTCAGTGTCTTTATTTTGGGTTTGCATCTGACACTTGACACGTATTATGCATGACATATCTACTACTTTAGTTTTGGATATTTTATTCCTATTTTGGCCATCATGTGATATTGGTATTATTATGGTTATGGTTATATCCTTTGGCTATTGTTTATTTATTTTCGCTATTATTCTACTTTGATAAATAGGGTATAGTCTCTCTGTGATCGATATTAAACCCTCACTGCTAGTCGAAAACCTCTCACATATGGGGAGAAGTGCCTGAGGTCATGTGACCGATAGGATCAAGGCATTGATGTGCGGCACCCGGGTTGAGGTATTACAAGTGGCGGCCCAAGTAGGGTGTGAGTAAAACATAGTAGTCCACAACCAATAGTGTCTAAAAAATATCAATTAGAGCATCAATGGATGCAAATAAATAGTATAATAATAAACAATATAGAAAGGAAGATACACACTAAGGAAAAAAACAACTCATATAGTACCCATTGGCCCTCAGGTTCTAAGGAGACACTCAGGCCAACCGGACTAGCATCAACCTAATTTGATCATATAATCCATAAAACATAGGGTGATACATATAGTGAACAATAAAAAGGGGCTTCTCATTTACCATTTATCTTAGGGAAGTATAAATATCAATGTCAGCCATTCTTGGAACCTCAATCATGCACCCAAAACATACCCAAAACTATCGATACTTATACAGGGCATCAGATACTTCATTTTAATCATACATTATAACCATAGTTCATGAAGCCTCATTCCAAGACCTACTCATACATTCAAACAATATTACCCATGGAATCATTCCAACAACATAAACCATGGATTAAAAGTGCTAGTCCACAATCCATTCCCATCTAGTATACCAGTGTGCTTAGAGAAACAGTATGGAACTTAAACCACATAACATACTATCAGTTCCTAGAGACTCAGTCTAACACCTAGTTCATATATTATGCTACTTGTTCCTAAAACATCAGTCTGACACCTAAACCATTCCATCATTTATCAAATATTAAGGTTCAACATCTTGACCTTACAAAATTCAAAAAGTCACAAACAAACTCTTTTCAAACCATTATCATTTATCGAGGTCCCTCTAGTCCTTTAACACTAAAACAAGGTTAACCCCCCTCTTTCAGATAAACATTTAAAAAGAGTCATAAAATTATTTCTCCAAAGGATTAACCACACACCTATTTCAAATCACATTTGAAATACATTTATAACCCCTTTTTATTAAACCACATGGAGGTAAATGCCTCATTTTAAAACAAGAATCATTTCAAAACAAAGAATTTCTCCTTTGACACCCAAAACTAGGTCAAAACCCAATACATGTGGTTAAAACCATTTTAAGGGCCTCATAAGAATTTCACAAAATCTTAACACATGAAAACAACACATTTTATCCCCTTACAAGTCACAACTATTTATTATCAAGTTATACCCATTATCTCTTTAACCTTTTAATTAATCCAACCAATGAGGTTAACTGTGTTAAGCTCATAACCCACATACTTTACCCTTCAAAATCCAACTTACCATTTTCAAGGAACGACACACCTCATGGGAAGTTGTAGGTTCAGTCTTATAAATACCAATAAATCTGATGGGATCTATGGAAGCTCTAAGGTATCAATTTAAATCCAAAAACCATTTACTTACACCAAGGAGGAAAACACACCCCACAAAGGCTTTAAGGAACATACTACATACACATGTAAATAATCTAACAAGATTATGGGTAAATCTCTTAGACCACCTACCTCATCAAACAAATTTTTCCTTAACATTTCCAAAGCTTATCAACCTTGCCAAGGCCCATCCAAGTCTTGTTCAAACTCCTCAGCATCAAAAATCTCATCTCTACTACCCAATATCTAACATCACACTAGGAAATAACAAACACTTAATCTAAGAAATTAAAAATTAACTTAATCATTTAAATTAATTGGCATAAAGGTTGTCAATATCATCAGGCGCTCACCTCTTATCGAAACTCCACGCAACTTCCACGAGTGGTCCACAATGGACTATGGATATAATTTTTGAGTAAATCCCTAAGAGGGGATACCATTATAATAATTAAATTAATTAATTAGTATAAACCTAAGGAAATTCACCATGGTTACATACCTTAATGAAACACAACATAATGACATGCAGAAATCATCTTGGGATCTCCTCTAAACAACCTAACCAAAATCCCTTTGAGAAATGGAAAATTCTACCATGATCTAGTGGAATCATCAAAAAAACCTAAACTAAAGAACTCCAAAATTATAGAGGAGAATAAAAAAAGAAATTAATCCATCGGAGGAACATAACTCACCTAAAATGCCAAGAAATTGCCATGAACACGCCCCAAATCAAGAGGTTGGAGAAGGAGAAAGGATTGGGAGAACCCCTAGTCCATTCGCACCAAATGGGGGAGGAATAGGGGGAAGTATCATGAAAATATAAGGGGGGATTTTGGTAAAATACCCCTTTTAATGTAGTTCTGGGCAGCCACATGATTTGGCCACACAGTTAGCTAAACTGTGCACCAATCGTGCGCCCCCTACTATCCATTACAAATGCCTTGCACTATTATATAAAACATACACCAACTATAAACCTCCCACTTCCCAACACCAACATCCCTCACACAATTTAGATGCATGGTTTCATAACCATTGTCAACCATGAAACAACCAATGGACCCCTTCTACAGTATGGTGCATAATTTGTCTGAAACTGTGGGCAGGCCATGCACCATGCCTCAGGACCTCCTTCACCATGTACATTTTCCCCTTTGGCTCACACAGTTTACCTAAAAATATTCTCAAAACATGAAACTTAACTATTATTAGTTCAAAATGAACTAAAAACACTCTTAACATCAAGGTGTTGCATGATTTCTCTTAAACCCTGCACACCAAACCATTCACCTAGACAGATAACTCCAAAACTCCTAAAACTTAACCTGAAGCCTCCAAATTTCATCTGAACACCTGGGACACCTCCCTATAATCATTCCTCATCTAAAAACACCACTTTGAAACATTCTAACTCTTGAAATGTTGTTTCTAATCCCGATTCAAGAGTTGACTTGTTTAATAAATGAAATATCAAATTCCTTGTGAAATTTTCAACTCGTCTGGACGCGAGATCTTACATGTATCATTTATAATTTATTCCTTTGAAACAAAATTAAATAATGATATTATAAATATATAAAAAACACACTTGAATCATGGTATATCACTTGGTTTTAAAGATAAAAATTCTTGAAAAGAAAAAAGAATAAATGTAAGTAAAATTCATGTTTCATAGAGAAACATAATACTCAAATGTGTTTGAAGAAATATATAATGAGGAAAATGAAGATACTCTAATTGGAATTAAATATCCTGAAGGTTTTGAAAATAATTATATCCCATTTAATTTTTTCATTATTGAAGAATTATGAAATAAACATGAAATGGAAAACAAAGATGATATATTTTCATTTCTTGTGGAACATGATATTATGAACTATAATGATGATTTTTAACCAATGGATATCATTGAATTACTATCATTATTTTTTATTGAAATCTTTTTTGGTTGAGTGGTAATTATCCTATAATCATGCATAAAGACTCAGGTTCAAATTCGGGCAAGGGAATGATTTTTGTAGGCATTGTAGCAGCATTGTACTATTCACCTGGTTTGGGATTTCAGGCAATGTATTTGGATCTTCAAGATACTAGGCCTTCGAGCCACAAATGTCAAGTAGTTGGGTGATATTATGGGACCAAAATTATGGCACAACACAACACAACTAGACAAGTGGCACAACATGACAACACATAAGCATCATTGGGTAGATGTCTCAAATGAGCGATGAGCGTGTTGAAACTTATCATCTAACCCTCTACCCACTTGGATCACCAATGTGGGGTGGATAGGTACCCTTCCATGACATGATAATAGACATCACAATGCAATGGTTTCTAGTGGTAAGGGAAATGTAAAGTTTTTGAAGGTATCGAGATGCGCAACAGAAGTCAGTGGGCCAAGAATTTTAAAAAAATCTGATCATCGAAGCGATGAAAACCTATTTTCTCTGGAGATCAAGCCCCAATACTATTTTAGGATCCCGCTTGGTTTAATAAAAGAACAAAAATAAAATAAATGAATACCTCATTCCAATTTGTAGCGTGCACACTCATCGCAGATTGATGACATATGTTGCTTGAAGGATCCAATGTTGAATCCCTCTAGATCATCCACACATGCTTCTCAAATATTTGTGTGCATCATTAATCAGTTTCTAGGTACTATAACGGATCTCTGATGATCACTTAGATGCAGCGACAATCACCATGATCCCCTGAATTTGATTCGTGAAGTTGAACTTGGACCAGTCGCTTGGTTGAGCAGTTCTCTATTTAGAAATCAGGAGGATGGAGAAGCTCTCATTTCTAACAAAATTAATAGTCCACATGGGAAGAGTGTTTATCCACTTATATAGTGAATATCTACAATACTCAGTTTGGGTTCCCGACCCTGTATAATAAACACCCACTAAATAAGTATTATAAATAATTATTTATGATGAACTAAACTGCATTATAAATATTATTTATATTTTATCACGTATCTGTAATATATATTAAATATATTACATGATAATCTTGAGCCATTAACTTGAATCGCATCTTATGATAATATTAAACAAACCTTGAATATTATATTAATATCCATTCATATAATATTAATCCTTGTATTTACCTAATCACTTATAAATTCATGTAATAAATAAATTCAACTCAATTATTCTTCACTTGAATAATAATGAATTTATTTATTCATTGGTGACCCGTATAACTTGGATAATACCTTGACCCCATGGTGGGTCCCACCAAGTCCTATATTCCTATTCAATGGAATATGGAAGATTCTCAAAGAACTATTTTGTGTGGCTCTTTAGGGCCTTATCTCAGTAGTAGTGAATAACATTCACATACCAAGAGTGGGGTCTAGCAACCCATCAATTCCCCTAAAGAGATAAGGAAAGTCATAAAAATGACTACCAACCAATGAACAAGTATTGTGTAATATAATATCTTTGTCATCGATATCTCATAAAGCAAGATGCACACTTGTGTCATCATCCTTTTCTTTATCATTTATTTGTTGATCTTTACGAATGGAATTACCTTTTAATGTCATGGCTATGGATTTATGAAGGTACTACCATCATAATAAACCAGGCCTAAGATATCTCTTCCTCAACTCATAAGTGAAAAATCTTATCTCGATCATTAAATTAATGTCATTCCACTAATGAAATACCCAACACAAACTATCTCACCATGACTTCATTGTCATGGTTTTTTCCTTGCATCAAAGTACATGATCAAATGACATACATTGATAATGATCTCAAGTCAAGATACCATTACATATGTCCATAGATAGGAACAACCAATGACACATGCAACATGTGGTTTTCCTATTGGAGGTTATGTCCTTATGATCTCAATTACTAGAGATTGTCAAGTGTGAACTTCATGAGAAGAAGTCTCAATGATTATGATCCCTCAACACCTCATAATCGCACATCATATGTGTCCTATCAGTATGATGTATCTGGACTATAGGACATTACTTTAAGATTACTCTCATAGTATCTCTAGGTTCTCATTATAACCTGGGATATGTTATAACCCTTTGATACGACATATAATCTTAAGGACATTACCATAAATATAGTGGATGTATAAGTATCTGAACTTTTATGGTAAGATTAACACATGTATATATAACAAATTGTATACATGTAGTGGTAATCAAAGTACATCACTAGTTGGGCCTATCACACCCACTTTCAAAACTCCCACTTGCATTAGAACCAATTTCTAATAAGTATCAATCTTCTAGATATCACATGAGAATCATGCTTCTACTGAGATATGGCTTTAGTCAGGGGGTTGGCCATGTTGTCCTTTGTGGCTACTCTACTAATTTTGTCTTCACCTCTCTGAGTAAAATCCCTTAAGAGATGAAACATTTGAAGTATATGCTTTATCCTTTGGTCTAACCTGAGCTCCTTGGTAAGCACCACTACAGCATTATTATCATAATAAACAGGAATAGGGTCTACACTACTAGGCACAACACCAATGTATGAGATAAAGATGTGTATCGAGACTGCTTTATTTTTTGTATCAGTGGCCTCTATATACTTGTATTCTGCTATAGAATCAGTGACCATAGATTTCTTTAAGCTTCTCCAGCTCACTGCACCACCATTCAGGCAAAATATGTAGCCTAACTATGATTTTAGATCATCATGATCTATCTTGAAACTATCATCAGTGTATCCTCTCACTACTAGTTCCTTATCTCTTTTATACACTAGGAACATATCATTTGTATGCCTCAAGTACTTTAGGATAGTTTTAATAGTTTCTCAGTGCAGATCTCATGGATTAGCTTGATATCTTCCCACCATACTTAAATAAAATTCAACATCAAACCTATTTCATAGAAGGGCATACATGATAGAACCCACTGCTGAGGCATAAGGTATTCTACTCATTCTATCAATCTCCTCTTGTTTTTGTGGACATATTTTCTTATAGAGATAGATATTATGTGACATGGGAAACAACCCTCTCTTGGATTGTTCCATATTGTACCTTTTGAGTAACTTTTCAATATATGTACTTTGACTTATCCCAAGCATCCTTTGAGATCTATATAGATAGATCTTGATCCATATAATGTATATTGCTTCACCTAAGTCTTTCATGGAGAAGCGTTCATTTAATAAAGTCTTAACTGACTGTAATATTTTCACTTCATTTCCCATAATTAATATGTCATAAACATATAATACTAGAAAAATGATTGAATTCCCATTAATCTTTTTATATACACAAGGATTACTTTCATTATTAACAAAACCAAATTATCTTATAGCCTCATAAAAATAAACATTCCATGATCATGATATCTACTTCAACCCATAAATGGATCTCCATAGCTTGTACACCATATTGGCATTCTATAACCTGAAAAACCCTTTAGGTTGAGTCATATAGACGCCTTTAACCAATTCCCCATTTAGAAAACCAGTTTTGACATTCATTTACCAAATCTCATAATCATGGAAGGATGTTATTGCAAGCAATATTTTGATGGATTTCATCATTGCTACTGGTGATAAGTTTTTTTTATAGTCGATGCCTTGATGTTGTCTAAAACCCTTCACAAATAGTCTTTCTTTATAGGTACTAACCTTACCATCCATGTCTAGATTTTTCTTGAATACTCATTTTCACCCAATGGTTTTTACATCAACTAGAGTATCTACCAAAATCTAAACTTGATTTTGTTACATGGACTTCATCTCAGAATGCATGGAATATTTCTATTTGGAAGTATATGTGCCTTCTACTAATTCCTTGTATGTTAGAGTTTCATTATCCTCGAGGAGTAATGTGTCACCTGACTCGGTGATAGGAAAATCATAATGCACTAGTTCTCTAACCTCATGAGTAGACCTATGCAGTACTTGTGTCCTAGGAACCTCTTCATCTCCCACTATCACTTGTGGAGATTGTTCCTATACCAACTCTTGTACATCCGGAGCATTAACTTCATCAAAGTCAATCTAGCTCCCACTATTTCCATTGGAAATGTGTTCCATTTCTAGAAATGTGGTTTTTCTTGCTACAATCACTTTTTTATCTGATGGGTTATATAGGTAATATCCTTTGGTTTTGTTAGATAACCTATAATGATGCACTTCATGCTTTGGGATGCAAATTTTTCACTGGGTGTAGTATTGACAAAAGCCTCGCATCCCCATACATGTATGTGTGACAGACTGGGTTTCTTTCCATACCATAACTCATATAGAATCCAATCTTCATATTTATTAGGTACTCAGTTAAGGGTATATAATTTTATATGAAAGTCCTATCCCCAAAAGGATAGTGGAATAGTTGCATGAATCATCATTGATTTAACCATGTTGAGAAAGTTCTTATTCCTAATTTCACTAACACCATTCCACTGTGGTGTATAAATATGAGTGATTTGGGATACTATCCCACATTCCTTCAAGTGATCAATGAATGCTTGGTTAATATATTCTCCACCTTGGTCTAAGCATAGTGTCTTAATCTTCTTACTAAGTTAGTTTCCTACTACATGTTGGTATTGCTTAAAAATCTAAAAGGAATATGACTTATACCACATTAAGTAGATATAAATGTTCCTACTATAGTCATCGGTAAAATTAATGAAGTACAAAAACCCGCCCCTTTCATCTATTTAAAATGGATCACATACATCGATATTTATTAATTCTAGTAATCTATTGGCTCTTTCTCCCTTCCCAGAGAAAGGTGCTTTGGTCATTTTCCCTTGTAAACAAGTTTGACATACATCCAAGGGTGTTAATTAAACCAAGTCTAAATACCCTACTTGATGTAATTTCTATAATCACTTCTCGTTTACATGACCTATCCTGAAGTTCTATAGGTGGGTGAATATGAGTCAAGTTTACTGGTTTTTTAATTGATTTTCATTACTGAAAATTCAAGTTCAATTGTATATAATCCATTATTAAGGTGTTCCATACCATAACACATGTTATCCTTATAAAAGAGACAAAACTTATTCCCAAACTTGAAATAAAATCCCATAGTGTCCAAAATTGACACTGAGATTATGTTTCATGTTACAGAAGGTACATAATAACAATTATTCAATACTAAAACCGAACTATTAGGAAAAGTTAAGTGATAGTCTTCCACTACCAAGCCTATTAGACTTGCACCATTTGTGGCTCAGAGATCCACTTCACATCTTTCAATCTTCTTAAATCTACTTGGTTTCTATATATTAATACATATGTGTGAGCCACATGTCGTATCCGATACCCAACTTATAGATAAGGAAAGATTGCATTCAATGAAAAAAATACCTGAAGTAGAAGCATCACCTTTCTTATTCTTCCCAACTCTATAATTTTTTTCTTCCGGTTGCCTTTCTTTCCACATAAAAAATAGACAGTTTCCTACTCATTTCCCTAACATTTTATCTTTGGATTCTTGGAAGGATGGTGCATTGGTGTCTTCGGCCTTGACTTGGCCTTAGACCCCTTTTCATTTCCATTCTTCCTCTTGTTCACTATAAGTATTAAAGAATTGGTTTTATCTATATCCTTATCATCTTGGAAAACTAAATCCAAAAGTTCTGGGAGAGACTTTTTCATGTTATTCATGTTATAATTGACAATTAAATTAGAAAATTTTTTCAGTAAAGAGGCAAGAATGAGATTTTTTGCTAGTTCTTGGTTCAATTTGAACCCAATGGATTCAAGCCTCTCAATGTACCCAATAATATTGAGTATATGAGGTCTCACTTGATTTACTTCTACTAGAATATACCTATAAAGGGCAGTTGAAATCTCATACCTTTCTTCTCTTGCTCTCTCCTGATAAAATTCTTGGAGATGGGTTAGCATCTTGCAGGCAACCTCATCCTCATGCATTTTCTACAATTGATTGGACATGGATGACAGCATGATGCACTGAACATCTAGTGCATCATCTACATTCTTCTTCTATTTTTATTTATCCTCCCTACTTTCTCCCTAAGGAGGCTCAGCGGGAACTAAGGATTCCATCACATAAATCTTCCTTTCTTGAGGTAGTACTATGCACATGCGCTTGTACCACTCCTGAAAGTTATTATCAATCATGATATTTTCTTTATCCAAATTGATTATAGTGATAATGTACTTGTGGTGTTGTTGATTTCCATTTTATATCTACAACATATAAATATTTGCATTCAGTACTTTATCTTGGTTACCTTTTAAACATTTATGATTAATTAATTATTATATCATGTAAATGTCTCCCACTATTTTATCGAACCTTAATATCCCTCACTATTAGATTTAAAATACTCTATATCTTGAGTATTCTAGTGGAAAGGATCCTTTAAACCTCCCTTATAATCTATAATCTATGGATATGCCACTACTCGAAGGGTTTTAAGGTATGAACTAGGTTGTCCAACCGCTTAAACTAGTGGTTCCTTGATATGTTGAGTAAAGTCTCAGCTTATTGGAGTTGTAACTTGATTCCCTCAACTCATTGCCTATAAATAAATATAATGTTAGATATGTCTAATCCTTAACTACCCATTTTATTTAATTCAACCCAATACTCTCATGAGAATGTCCCAGTAGTAAGAGGCACTCTCAACTATGGATGACGAGCACCCCGAACACCCAATTTTGTTCAAATGCGAACAATGGAATGCATTAAGACTTAATATATCTTTTAGGGTTTTTGATATTTCTTAGAGAATATAATCCTTTTCTATTTAATATGTTCAAACTAGGTTTTCATGCTCACAAATGAACATACAGTAGAAAAAAATATTCGACGCATCTTTATGCATTTTATCTTGTTTATTATTTTATATGATTAATCAATAATCATGCACCTACATAAAAAAATAAATGACTCATAAAGGAAAAAATATTCAATCTGACTGGTCTTGAGCATCTAATTATGATTTATCCACAATAGATCAATCTTGACCTAGGGGTTCCATACCTGAGTCAATTTCTAACTCATTTCACAACTCGTCCCCAATGCAATGTACTCGCTTATTGTATAGATTACCGCCTTGAATTGGTGGGGTTTACATCTAAGAATGTCCTCGTCTATTTACAAACATACATGCATGAATGTGAGGGGGTCTAGGGCTGCAATGTATAATAGTTTCATTGGATATGCACGCCCTTATACATATTTGAATTAAAATAAGACGATGTGCAAATCGTCATTTAACTACTTAATTATCAAAGTCATTGCACGTAATAAATAAATAGTTAAATAACTAAATCCAGACATGCACGAGTTGGTCACTAGCTCAGGACCAGTCAATTATAAAAATAATATGTAATAAAATTAAATTGTGATAAATTTAATAGTATGAGAGTATTTTAATAAATTAAATGAATTTAAATAAATTCAAATAATTTATTTTATCGGTTCCAGTTTTAATTTAATTTACTACTCCAATTAAATTAAAATTTTGGATTATAAAATTTTTATAACCAAAATTAATTTTAATTTATTTATTTTAAAACTAAAATTAAATTAATAAAATTGATTTAATTTTGATTATTAAATTTAATCAAACCTGAAAACACTACCATGGCCTTTTGTAGACTGGGTCATAGCCCCACTAGCCCATTTGGGCCTAGCAATCCCCGTTCAGGGGTATTCTTGACCATACAGGCCTTCCCAGACCCATTCTAGGTCAGGAAAATGATCCCCAGCCTTTTTACAGGGAAAATCGGGTCTGACGGGACCTGTGTCAAGGTTACCTCACAAGTAGGAGGTGTTCGGCTGGACTACGGATGGTGGCGAGGCTATGAACAAGGCAGAGGGCAGTGGAAGACCAAGCGGTCGAAGCTTGGTCACAGTCTTGATATGGCCTTATTGGAAGTGTCCTGTAGAGGAGGGGTTTGACAACGTACCACAGTGATGAGTAGAATGGTGGGATCCAGCGATGAGAGGCCTCGCGCGAGCAGGAGGCATCCGGTTTGAAAGACACAACGGTGTACTGCGATAGTGGCGGCCTGGATATGGTCAGTCGGACCTTCGCGCGGGGGTGGACCTCAGGTTGACGGAGGCGGTGGCTCCGTAGGACACAGTGTACAGTAGGGCCTCACGGGTTGAGGGTGGCATCACGCGGCAGCTACAGCGGCCCGATCTCGGTGGCGGCAGTGTCCCATGGTGGACCAACAGTCGGTGATGATCTCGTTGCTTGGGTGTTCTTCCTAGACGAGAGGAGCGTGGGAGAGGAGCCGGAGGCCGCCTGCGGGCTGATACCAAGAGGGAGAGGGGGCCATTGACGCTCGGAGGGAGAGGGGAGTTGTGGCGCCAGGGGGGTTTCAAATACCAAAGTGAGGAGAGGAGAAGGAAGGGTCATGGGATCCACCAAAGAAGGTGAGGGAGCTGCGAACCAGGTCAGTCCAAGGAGTCGGGGCCAATCACATGGAATACCCGAGTAGATCTTATTCTCCCATGATTTTATTTGTTTGTTGGTATCTGAACTAAAATCTGGATGGACCCGCAAGAGGAGAAAACATATCCCCAACAGAGACTCAAAAAAATTTCGATTATCAGAAAAAATATAAAACCAATATAATATGATATTATAAAATATTCTTCTCAATTATCGGATGTTGAACGGAGGAGCTCTGGTGGCCAGATTCCGACCAATACTTGATCAGAATCTGATATTTATAAGAACATGAATAAAATAATTATATTTATATAACATGTTCTTCAAAACAAAAATAATCCGAAAAAAAATTAAAATGAAGAAATCACTGTTGTAATCCATAAAAAATTTTCTGATAGTCGTAACTTGGTCATCCGAAATCAGATAGGCGCGTGGTGGGATTCATTAGAACCATTTTAACACTTTATACTTAAAATTTCAAGTAATTCAATTTTTCTTTGACTTAAAAAAACCATGCTTCCCTCTGATACAAATTGAAGGTATCGGGGGGTGCAGAGAAAGTCGGTGAGCTGAGAATTTAAAAAAATTCTGATCACCAGAGTGATGAAAACCCATCGTCTCCAACGATCAGGCTCTAGTACTATCTGAGGATCCCTCATGGTTTAATCAGAGCACAAAAATAAAACAAATGAATGCATCATTCCAATTTTTAGCATGCATGCTCATTGTAGGTTTCCAGCATTTGTTGCTTGAAGGATCCATCATCGCATCACTCTAGATCGTTTGTACATGCTTCTCGAATCTACACATGCGTCGTTCATCGGTTTTCAGGTGCTAGCACGGGTCTCCGACGATCACTTCAATGTAGCAATGATCACTACGATCCTTTGACTTTGATCTGCAAATTCAAACTTGGATCAGTCTCTTGATTGAGCAATTCTCTCTTTATAAATCAGAAGGAGAGAGAAGCTCTCATTTCCAACGAAATGAATAGTCCACATGGGAAGAGCTTCTCTCCACTTATATAGTGAATGTCTATAATACCTGATTTGGGTTCTCAGCCCTATGTAATAAACATCCACCAAATAAATATTCAAAATAATTATTTATGACGAACTCAACTACATAATAAATATTATTTATATTTTATCACTTACCTGTAATATATATTAAATATATTATGTGATAATATTGAGTCGTTAACTCAACTCGCATCTTCTAATAATATTAAATGAACCTCAAATATTATATTAATATTCATTCATATAATATTAATCCTTGTATTTACTTAATCACTTGTAAATACATGTAATAAATAAATTTATCTCAATTATTATTTAGTTGAATAATAATGAATTTATTTATTCATTAGTGATCCATAGAACTTGGATAATACCTAGACCCCATGGTGGGTTCCACCAAGTCCTATATTTTTATTCAACTAAATATGAAAATTTCTCAAAGCACTATTGTGTACGAACCTATAAACCCTTATCTCAATAAGAGTGAATAACATTCACAGACCAAAAGTGGGATTTAGAAACCCATCAAGGTTGTCACGAACCAAATTTGGTCGTCATCCAAACTGACACCTAACCCGATTCGTGAAAAGGCTCTAAGGGCGTTCTCTATCCCCACGGGCTAGAACAAGTGCCTGAGTATCATAAAAAATGGTTTGGGAATGATTTAATAGAGTTTAGAAACACTAAACAACCGACAATAATAAATAAACTGAATCTGCAAAATTCATACCAAACAAGCCTTAAATAAAATTCAGAATTGAGTTACATGGTTTTAAAAAAATCCCCAATAAGCCCACAACTCAAAAGGAGCAGCAAGTCCGACTCAAGAACCACCACACAACAAGGGGACATCACCCCCAAGCCTTCTCCACAACACTGTACCTGGAAGAGAAGCTAACAACCTGAACCACCGTCTCCAATGACCTTTCCCTTATTTGTAACAAACATTATCAACTCTACTTACACCCAAAGGCATAAGTAGGGTGTAAGACTAAGTCCAATAGGATTTCACCCAAAAATATTGCATGTGATAAATATTTTAAGACAAAAATCTTGCAAGTTTTTATAAACAATAAATGCTTGAACAATTTCTAAAAGGTGAAAATTTAAATGAAAACAACTTTCAAGAGGGGAACTTGGAAGAATGTACACTTTTAAGTAAAACACACATGCTACTGAATTTTCCAGTAAAACACACCATATGTCGACGGTAAGTACCATATAGCCAATGAGCACTAGTCATAGTTCACCCCTAGGCACTAGCTAGTTGTGGGGCCCTGGGTACATCGTATCTCAATGTATAAGTAACCATAACCAATATTCTTCTCATGCACGAGCCATTAGGAGGGAAAACCTCAATGTCCAAGTGGTCCCCAAAAATCATCAAATTTTAGTTAGTATTTTCATCGTCAAACTTGCTAAGTGAAACAAGGATGATACCACTACCGGATCGCTGGCATACTAGTCATATTCTGCCCTCCTAGATACCCGAGTTTCCCTCTTTGTGCTCAAACAAGTTACACATGTTATAAAATACCAATTGGATATAAAAATACTATTTATGAATCATACACACACCAAACAGTAACCAAACATATTCCTCACCCTTTATTTATTTCAATAAACCATTTAAAATTTTTATAAAATAATTTCAAGATGTATAACAAGGCCTTGCACATAAAATCCATTCAAAAACCCTCTTTTAAGGAAAAATGTACACAAATACCATACCAAAACAGAAATGGAAGACCTATCATCATTTAATAAATCAATTCTATGAATCATAAAATGACCTGAAATGATACAATATGGAATTCACATAAAAACACTCATTTTCATACAAAAATGATACTTTAAAATCAACCACTTAACCAATGCTAACAAAAATGGATTTTGCACCCAAAAAATGGAATAGGAACATAAAAATAAGTCAATCAAGCAAGATAAATTCATCAAAAAATGTCTACACATGGAATCACCTACCTTAGATGTCAAAAACCCCAAATATTTGTGCAAAACTTCAATTGAACCACTGCCTCACTACAAGGGAATGAAAACAAACCCTAACTAAGAAGATTGAACCAAGAAACTCAAAAATAAACCCTAGGTACGAAACCCTAGCTGGTGGAATTTTATAACTTCAAGAATGAGGGAAGAAACCCTAGAGAGAGGGAATAAAAATAGAGGAATCACTTACTTAAAGAATCTTAAAGTTCCACCACCAAAAACCCCTTTGAAAATGAGTTCCTAAGGAGCATGAGAGAGCTTGGGAGCCTTCTATGGCTATAAGAAATGAATGGGGGAAGAAAGGGTCCCAATGGGGTTAATCCTAGAAGGGAAAACTTATAATAACAAATAAATTTTTATGACCCGGACACCTGTGCACGGTTTGTCTACATGGTTTAGTAAATCGTGCAGCCAAACCGTGCGCCCGGTTCTGTCCACCAAAAACTTATCCATTTTCTTCCAAATTCAATGGTGTTCAAGGGGTAGCCTAGGGGGGAAGATAGGAAAATAATATAAGAGGGAAAATATCTAAAAAAAAGACATGGATGTGACAATTCTCTCCACCATGAAAAATTTTCCGCCCTGGAAAGTCAACCCGAAGCTTGATCAGAAACTAAGAATGGGTACTCCTGATCAACCCACGACTTCCACTCCCATGTCTCTTGCACATCATTCCCATGCTACCAAAGGACCTAGACCAGTGGAATAGACTTTCCCCAAATCACCTTCTCTTGGGAATCCACTATTCACACCAGTCGTTCAAACACTGTTAAATCGGACTCTATCTCCAACTCTTCCCAATTCAACACATGAGACGAATCCGAATTGTACTTCTTCAATTGGGAGACATAGAATATTTCATGAATAGATGTCAACTGGTAGGGAAAATCTAACCTGTATGCCACCTTTCCAATCTGCTCTGTGATCTCAAAGGGTCTGACATACCTTGGCATTAGTTTTACCTACTTCCCCAAACGACGATGGACTAGACGAGGGGCCACTTTCATGAATACCCGATCACCCACAAAGAACTCAAGGTATCAATGCCTCTGGTCAACATAAGATTTGTGGAGACTCTGACCTATCAATAACTGCTTCCTAATTAACTTGACCTTCTTAGATGTCTCTTGCACAAGGCTGAGCCCTAATAGTGAGGTCTCACGTACCTCGTCCCAACATAGGGGGGACCAACAAGGCCGACCATAGAGCACCTCAAAAGGATCCATTCGAATCGAGGATTGGTAACTGTTATTATAAGAAAGCTCAACCAATCACAAATGGCTATCCCACAAACCTCTGAAGTCCAAAACACATGCACGAAGCATGTCTTCCAGAATCTGGTTTTCCCTCTCCATATGGTCATCCGTTTGAGGATGGTATATCATTCTCATCTTAATCTGTGATCCCAAGGCCTTTTAAAGGACTTCCCAAAACTAAGAGGAAAAACGAGGGTCTCTATCTGAGATAACTATTGACGGCACACCATAAAGCCTTAACACCTCCTGAATATACAATCATCCCAGCTCATCCACTTTAGTTTTATCCCTAATCAAAATGAAGTGGGATGATTTGGTCAGGTGATCAATCACTACCCAAATAGAATTCTTACCCTGAGGTGTATGAGGTAAGACAAAAATGAAATCCATGGTGACATCATCCCACTTCTAGATAGGAATGGGTAATGGATGAAGAAAACTAGATGGCCTTTGATGCTCTACTTTTACCTGCTGACATGTGTAGCACCTCGACACGAAGTTAGCTATGTCTCATCTCATACCTGGCCACTAGAACTGCCAACAAACATCATAATACATTTTGGTAGCTCCAGGATGAATGACCCATTGTGATTGGTGGCTATCATGAATCACCACCTTCCTTAGAGACAACAACATTACTGAATGGACCTTAAAGCACAATATTCCCTTGGGAGATGAAGACCAATCAGAAGACATCTCCCCAACATGAAGAAACTACATAGACCACTGACACAACTCATCACTGGGCTTCTCCTACTGAATCATCTCTAAAAGAGAATGAGTAAACTACACACTTGCCAAAAAAGTACCTCCACTGTGATCCTTGGTCTCTACATGCATCTGGGAAAAAACCCCATCAGAGTCCACTCATTGTTGGACTTATTCAAAGCTTGCACTGACACTTTCCTACTTAAGGCATCAGCTACCACATTACCCTTTCCTGGGGTATAGATGATATCAAAGTCAAACCCCTACAGATATTTGATCCAACGATACTTTCTCAGATTAAAATCCTTCTATGAGAAGATGTAGGCTAATATCTTATGATCAGAGTAGACCAAAAACTTCTCCCCAAAGAGGTAGTGATGCTAACTCTTCAAAGCATGCATCACCGCTGCTAACTCCAAGTCATAAGTCAGGTAATTATTTTCATGTGGTCAGAGTTGGCGAGAACTATACGCCCCCATGTGGTCACCCTGCATAAGCACACTCCAAATACCCATACCTGAGGCCTTGAAATACACCACATAGCCCTTTCTAGATTCTAGAAAGATCAATACGGGGGTGGTAGTCAACCACCGCTTCAACTCCTTGAAGGATTCCTGGCATTATGGGGCTCATTCAAACTTCACCCCTTTCTAGGTGTGCGCGGTCATAGGCGAAGTAAGCCGAGAGATATCCCAAACAAACCACCTGTAGTAACCTACTAGGCTAAGGAAACTCTTGATCTCGAACACATTCTTCATATTCTTCCATGACATAACTTCACTGATCTTCTTCGGGTCCACTGAAACCCCCTGTTCCGAGATGAAATGACCTAGAAACTTCACTTCTTTGATCCAGAAAGTGCACTTGGACAACTTTGCATAAAGACGATGATCCTGCAGAGTGCCCAATGCAATCCTCAAATGATGCTCATGCTCTTTCTCAAATCTAGATTAAACCATGATGTCATCCACAAATACCACGATGAAGGAGTCAAGATACTAGTGGAACACCCAATTCATGATCTCCATAAAAAATGTTGGAGTATTGGTCAATTCGAAAGGCATGACCAAGTACTCAAAGTGGTTGTACCTGCTTCGAAAGGTTGTCTTTAGGATATCTGCCTCTCTCACCCTAACTTGGTGGTAACCCGAATGCAAATATATCTTGAAAACCCACTTTTCCCCCTTCAGCTGGTCAAATAAATCATCTACTTGGGGAAAATGATATTTATTCTTGATGGTTATCTTATTCATCTTCTGGTAATCGATGCACAACTGGAGGGACCCATTAGTCTTCTTCGCAAAAAGAACAAGAGCGGCCCAAGGAGAGATGCTCGGGCGAATGAATCCTTTAGATTCCAAATCATCCTGCTATATCGTTAATTCCCTCAACTCGGTGGGGGCCATATGATACGAGGGAAGATATATCAACTATGTTCCCGATGTCAAATCAATTGAGAACTCCACATCCTGCTCTATGGGAAAGCCTAAAAATATTTTGGAAATACCTATGGGAACTCATCCACTACATGAGGTAATCCACCCTCAGAAGCATGACCATAATCCTCTAGCATGGGTGATAATAACTTTGAGATAAGGTTTCCCAACTCTGGGAGTGGAGGTCCCACATGACCCGATCGAGGATCCCATTCCCCAAGAAAGACCTGAGGACTCCCATCAGGTGACATGAAACTCACTCACCACCTATAGAAATCAATATGCGCTTGAAAGTCCACTAGCCATTCCATACTAAGGATTACATCAAAAAGGTCCATGTCCAAGACTAGGAGGTCTCATTCCATATCAACCCCTAACATGGAAAGTGCACACAATGAGAACCTGATACCTTGCTCCTTCTTATTACCCAACAGTGTCACCAACTCCATCACAAAAGACAACAACTCTATTGGAAAATTTAGTAGGTTCACAATATGGGAAGAGATAAAAGAAACAGAAGCATCGGTATCAAAGAGGACAACAACTAAAGAAGATGCAACCAAAACGGTACCTTGAACTATCGAAGGCCCTGCATCAAATCCCACTAGTGCCTGATCTATAGCATGAAGATGTCTCATATCTGCCTGAGAAAGGCCGCTTGCATGTGGATATGCCCTGAACTGGCTCTACCCAGAAGAAGATATGGCCCTGCTTCCACAACCACCAAACCAAGAACCCACCATTCTCAATGACTCTGACTAAGGTGACACTCCCCTAGAAGCCATAAATCCGGCCCCACTCTAGGTTAGGTGTGCCACCTTGCAAGAGCGTTGAAAGTGTCTCATAGCTCCACACTGATAGTAAGGCCTCAGAGAAGATGTACATGCAGGTTGGGTGTGCCCTGGCCTCCCGCACTAGTGGCACACGATGGACCTTACATCAGATATCAAAGATGAAAACTGCCTTAGAGGATGCCCTGAACTACCACATCCCTTCTTCCCCTACTCCTCTCGCTTCCTTTTCTTCTCAGATGAGCTACCACTTTCCACAGCAGACACCACTCCAGAAATCCCAGAATTTTTTTTTCTGATCAATATCGACCATGCAAGAACTATCAACCACATCATCATAGGTTCTCAGCTTGAACAAGAAGACCTGAGAGTATATTTCTAATCATAGCCCCTTCTCAAACTTCTGAGCTTTCATAGATTCATTGGAAACAATCTCATGTGCATACCGCATTAGCTCAGCAAAATGGTTAGCATATTCCATTACTGACTAATTTTCGTGGTAAAGATCCACGAACTCCCAGGATCCGGCATAGGCCAGGACCTTGGGGCAATACTGCTCATTGAAAATGGTCTTGAAATCCTTCCAGCTCGGTTGCTCATGCTTCCCAACTTGAAGCACTGATTCCCACCATCTACAGCTAAGACCATCTATAAAAAATGAGGCACATTTCACCCTAACCTCCTTAGGTGTGTCGAGGAATTTAAATTTTCTCTCTATCTTCTCAATCCATTCCTCTGCTTCTTGAGGTTTCAAGCTACCTCGGAAAGTAGGGGGATTGTTCTTGAGAAACTTCTGGGCTTTGTCCTTCCTAGGACCAGACTCATCTTCTCTAGCTGGAGTAGAAGCAGGAACCGCTCCTTGTCCTAGAGCTTGGATAGCCTAGACCACAGCTTCTACCAGCCTCTGATAAAGTGGTGAGAGAGAACTCTCTTTGACCTCCTCATGTGGGTGCAAGGGAGGTCTTCGGGGAGGCATGTTGCTACAAAAAACAACAGTCACAAAAGAAAACATTAGTACAATGGTTCTAAAAAATTTCAACAACAACATCAAATATAAATAAATCAAACTCATCACAACAATTAAATAAACAACTAATTCACCCCCAACCAGTGTCCACGTGTAGTCTGCAGCTCGCGCGTCCCACCTGGAAGAGAATTCAAACAAACAATCCCAACATATCATGGCGACTTGAGGTCTATCACGAGAGGTACTGACCAGGCACCCTACTCACAACTAGAACTCCGAGCCCCAACAGTCCTAAATCCTGTCTAAATAGACTCATCCCAAATAACATAACTCAAAGAGATTAACCTCCATCTGATACCATTTTGTCATGAACTAAATCCAGTTGCCATCCAAATTGGCACCCGACCCGATCTGTGACAAGGACCAAAGGGTGTTTCTTGTCCCCACGGGCTGGCACAAGTGCCCGGGTATCATAAATAATGCTTTGGGAATGATTTACCAAAGTTTAGAAACATTAAACAACCGATAGTAATAAATAAACTGAATCTGAAAAATTAATACCAAACAAGCCTTAAATAAAATTCAGAATTGAGTTACATGGTTTTAAACAAAACCCCAAGAGGGCCACAACTCAAAAGGAGCATCAAGTCCGGCTCAAGAACTACCACACGACAAGGGGACATCACCCCCAAACCTTCTCCACAACATCGCACCCTGAAGAGAAGCAAACAACCCGAACTATCGTCTCCAAGGACTCTGCCCTTACCTGTATCAAACATTATCAAGTCTACTTACACCCAAATGTGTAAGTAGGGTGTGAGCCTAAGCCCAATAGGATGTCACCCAAAAATATTCCATGTGATAAACATTTTAAGACAAAAAACTTGCAAGTTTTTATAAATAAGAAATGCTAGAACAATTTCTAAAAGGTGCAACTTTAAATGAAAACAACTTTCAAGAGGGCAACTTGGAAGAAAGTACACTTTTAAGTAAAACACACATGCTACTGAATTTTCCATAAAAACGCACTATATGTCGACGATAAGTACCATATAGCCAATGAGCAATAGTCACGGGAACACCCCTAGGCACTAGCCAGCTGTGGGGCCCTAGGTACATCGTATCTCGATGTATAAGTAACCATAACCAATATCCTTCTTGTGCATGAGACACCAGGAGGGGAAACCCCAATAGCCTAGTGGTCCCCAAACATCATCAAAGTTTAGTTAGTGTTGTCATCATCGAACTTGCTAAGTGAAGTAAGGACGATACCACTACCAGATCACTAGCATACTAGTCCTAGTCCGCCCACCTAGATATCTGGGTTTCCCTCTTTGTGCTCAAACAAGTTCCATGTGTTATAAATTACCAATTGCACATAAAAATACCATTTCTGAATCATACACACACCAAACAGTACCCAAACATGTTCTGCACCCTTTATGTATTTCAATAAACCATTTAAAATTTTTATAAAACGATTTCAAGAAGAATAACAAGGCATTGCACATAAAATTCATTCAAAACCCCTCTTTTAAGGCTAAATGCACACAAATACCATACCAAAGTAGAAATGGAAGCCCTATCATCATTTAATAAATCAATTCCATGAATCATAAAATGACCTCAAATGATACAATATGGATTTCACATGAAAAACTCATTTTTATACAAAAATGCTACTTTAAAATCAACCACTTGACCAATGCTACAAAAAATGGTTTTCGCACCAAACATAATAGAAGAGGAGCATGCAAAACAGGTCAATCAACAAAGATAAATTCATCAAAGAATGTATACACCTGGAATCACCTACCTTAGATGTCAAAAACCCCAAATTTTTGTGTGAAACTTCAACCGCGCCACAAGGTAATGAAAACGAACCCTAACTAAGAAGATTGAACCAAGAAACTCAAAAATAAACCCTAGGTACAAAACCCTAGTTGCTGGAATTTTAGAACTTCAAGGAGGGAAGAAACCCTATAAAGAGGGAGGAAAAACAAAGGAGGAATCACTTAAAGAATCTTAAAGTTTCACCACCAAAAAACCCCTTCAAAAATGAGTTTCTAAGGAGCTTGAGAAAGGTTGGGAGCCTTCCATGTTGGTAAGGCAAGAATGGGGGAAGAAAAGGACACACTAGGGTTAATCCCAAAAGGGCAAACTTGGAATAACAAATAAATTTTTATGATCTGGACACTTGTGCACGGTTTGTTTGCGCGGTTTAGTAAACCGTGCGTTTGGTTCTGTCCACCCAAAACTTGTCAATTTTCTTCCAAATTCAAGGGAGTTAAGGGGGAGCCTAGGGGGGGAAGATGGGCCAAGAATATAAGAGGAAAAATACCCGAAAATAAGGACATGGATGTGACAAATGCCCCTAAAGAGATACGGAAAAGTCATGGCAATGCCTATCGGCATACGAACACGCACGGTGTAATATAATCTATTTGTCATCGATATCTTGTAAAATACGATGCACACTTGTGTCGTCATCCTTTTCTTGCTCTATTATTTGTTGATCTTTCTGGACGGACTTACCTTTGACAACCATGACCATGAATTTATGAAGGTACTATCATCCTAATCAACCAAGCCCAAGACATCTCTTCCCCCAACTTGGAAGTGACAAATCGTATCTTGATCATTCAATCAATTTCATGTCACTAATGACGTACCTAACACAAACTAGCTCACCACGACTTCATTGTCACGGGTTCCGCCTTGCATCAAAGTATGCAATCAAATGACATACATTAATAATGATTTTTAAGTCAGAAGACCATTACACATGTATGTAGATAGGAACAACCAATGACACCTGAAACATGTGGTGTTCCCATTGGAGGGTATGTTCTCATGATCTCAACTACTATAGATCATCAAGTGCGAACTTCATGAGAAGAAATCTCAATGCTTGTGAGACTCCAGCACCCGATAATGACACATCATCTGTGTCCTATCAGTATGATGTATTTGGAACATATGACATTACTTTAAGATTATTGTCATAGTATCTTCAGGTTTTCATTATAGTCTGGGATCTACTATAACCCTTTGATACGACATGTAATCTAAGGACATTACCATAAATATAGTGGACACAGCAGTACTACACTTTTATGGTAAGATTAACACATGTATATATAACAAACTGTATACATATAGTGGTAAACAAAGTAAATCACTAATTGGGTCTATGACACCCACTTTCAACAGTTTTAACTGGTGGCAGTACTGCCCGTGTGACCAGACAGACAGTACAACGCAATTGGAAAACAGTGCAACGTGAAGACATGCAGGTGTAGCTGAATGTGAAGCTTGAAGGAACGATAAGTGCCTTGACACCCATTAACCAGTCATCTACCCACACGGATCTCCGATATGGGATGGAGAGGTGACATGTCACATCACAACATAGCAATACAGTGTGATAATGATGGCAGGTGGGGTGACATGACAGGTAAGATCGGGGACCCAGAGTATCGCATGGTTGCTCATTTGGGCATTGGGTCATCTCGTTCAAGGGTATTTGGGTCACGTTCAATTGGGTCTTCGGGTCATCGGGATCATAGATTTTCAAACCATTAACATGTAATAAAAAAGATTGAGTGAGTCTTTTTAATTCCTTAGGAGACGGATAAGACTTGACACGTTGTGGTGTCTAGAGTATGCGTTGTTTGAAGTTTGTAATACTCTATACTTATAATATAATATGATATTGATCACCAGATTAAATGTTCAATAAATCATATAATAATACACAATTAATACATTGTAAAAAAAACACAATTAATAATATAAATTACACCTGCCACACCAAGACACAACACAACTAATAAATCCATCTTAGGGACTTGACCATACGATCGGCACCCAAGTGAAGAAAAAAATGATAAAAATGACAAAATTCTTACAAATGATAACCCTAAATAAACATTCCTTATATTTCCATAATTTAGAGCAAACATTTTATCATTTTAGATCATCCTCGTAACGAAAGGTCATATCGACCAAAGCAATGAAAATTGATTTGTTCGACTGCGATGAATTAACGCTAAGCAACCTGGCAGACGTGTCATTTTATAAAAATCAGGGGGCATTACAGGAAATACGCCCTTTGAAAAATAAAATACGAATTTTTTTTTTGGAAACCATGCTGCGAGCGAGCCGAGGATCGAATTGGATCAACAGACCCAATGGGTTTCCCGTTCAAACCGCGAAGAACGAAAGCTAATACGGAGTTTTTTTTTAAAATAATAATAATAGCAATATATAAACATATTTATATATATGTACATCTCTGTCTATATATATATATTATATATATGAGAAGGCGGATGACGAAAAAAAGATGAACCCAAAAACCCTAATCTCCATACAAGACGATGAGAGATGAAAGCAAATATGAAGGTGGAGAGGGGGGAGAGGGAGGGCGAGAAGGAGGCTGATCCCGTCACGAAGGACGACGGGACGTGGGGGACGCTCGAGGAGCTCCTGCTGGCGTGCGCCGTCAATCGCCACGGCACCGAGCGATGGGACTCCGTCGCCCTGGAACTTCGCCGCCGGACCCCTACTCTCCAGGCCTTCAATTCCCACGACTGCCGCCGCAAGTATCGCGACCTCCTGAGGCGGAGGTTCGGCGTCGACGCCGACGGTCACGGCGGCGAACCGGAAACGGACCGGCGGAGGGTGGCGGATATGGTGGAGGAGTTGCGGGAGCGTCGTGTCGCGGAGTTGAGACGGGAGGTCCAGCAGTGCGACGTTTCGATCATGTAATTGCCTGACTCGCTCCGGCGATCGATCTGGAGTCCCGGGCGCGCATTCATGGGGAGTTTTCTTTCCCGTCGAGATCTGAGGGGTTCCGATGTGCTTTCGCAGGTCCCTGCAATTGAAAGTGAAGAGGCTGGAGTTGGAGCGGGAGCGGGAGCGGGAGCGCGGCTTGGGAGGAGGGGAGGGGCGGGGAACAGATCTGGCGGAGGATCGGAAGGACGGAGCAGGGGAGCGACCGCAGCCGGACGATTCCGCCGGGAAAGCGGCTGCCGGGAATGAATCGGACGGCGGCGGCGGATCTTTCAACGAGTCAAATAACACGAGTCAGAAATGCGAGAACCGTGGAGCCGGGGAACAGAACGGCCGGCCGAAGCCCGAACGCGACGAGCCGACGAGCAATACCGTCGGATCAAACCCGGTGCAAACCGGATCTAAGCCGATCGGCGGCCGGTCATTCGACGTCGGCGACGATACGTCGAGCCCGGGCCCGGCCGCCGCGGCCTGCGGCAAGTCCGGGGAGACAGAGGCGGCGTTCGGCCCCGCCGAATCGAACGGGCTGCTGGAATCGGCGGCGGAGTCGAAGCGGGCGGGGGTGGCGAAGCAGAACGCGGAGGTGCAGAGCTCGGCGAGGGTGTTCGGCCGGAGGCGGCGACGGCGGCGCCGGACCCGCGCCGACGTCCCCGCCGTGAGTACCAGCGGGGAGGAGCCGGAGGCGGAGGCGGAGGCTTCTCCCGCCACCAGGGTGACGCCCACCGTCAAATCTCAGCCGTTGCTCCGTCTTATCGGGATCATCCGATCTCACAAGCTCGGCTGGGCGTTCGATCGGCGGCTCCGCACCCAGGTATTTCTATTATTTTATTATGAACCATTAAATTTCGATGCCTCACCTATTATTTTCCTGCAGTTTTCTTCACGGCAAGGCGATCCCAGTTTATTCATCCATCTTTTTTAAAATTTAATAAAAAATAAAAAATCTCTCCTACTTTCGACCAATCACACGCCGACACCTCGCCCTTGGATTTTTGAAAAATGCATCGAGTCGATCCGGACGAACTGAACCACGTTAGTCTCATAATGGACGGTCTGGATTCAAATCATCAACTATATTATTTTTCCACTGCAATTTTGTTAAACCCGTATACAAATAAAACTAATTTTCGAAAACATAATCTACATTACTGATAGCATGTGCCGCTTAACCTACGCACTCGGTAGGTCACGTGAATGTCATGTGCCGGGATTGACCGCCTTACGCTGCCCCGGCGGCCTACGTTACGTCGTCGTAATGGAAAAAACCCGGTCCCAACGATCACACATGGGAAATTAGGCTCCGGTCCGGTCGCTCGGATCAATGGGCCAAAAAAAAAAAGGGTCGCATATATTATTATTATTATTATTATTTTTTTTTTTATTTTATTTGGAATGGTGTAGGAGACGGAGAGGTACACGACGGTGGTGCTGCAACACGTCGACTTGGAGAAGGTGGAGTCTCGTCTTCACGAGGGGACGTACGGCGGCGACGGCCACGCCTTCTTCCGGGACCTTCTCCTGGTTTTCAACAACGCAGCCATCTTCTTCCGCCGCGGTTCACCGGAGCACAACGCCGCCCTCCACCTCCGGTCACTGGTCGCCCGCCACATGCCCCGACCCGCCCCGGATCCGACCCCGCACCCTCCCCCCCGTCCTCCGTCACTCCTCTCCGTGAAGCGGCCCACCCACCGGAAGCGCGGCGGCGGCGTCAAGCTCCCGCGGCTCGCCTCCCCGGAGGGTTCCGCCAGAAGGGGGGGCTACAGGAGGAGGGCGGGGGGCGGGGACCCCCGGCGCCGGTCGGAGAATGGCTCTCCCGATGGTTCGTTCGCGAGGCGGGGCGGCGGTGCCCAGCGTGGCGCGGCCACGGGGAAAGCGCAGGGGAGACCGGGTTCGGGTCCCGGACGAAGAAGACGGTGGAAGCGGGCCGCGGCGGAAGAAACCGCCGGCCGGGAGAGCTCCGACAGTGAGAGCAGTAGCTCTGACGACAGCCATTCCGAGCCGCCGCCGTCGCCCAGGGCGTGCAAGGGCGGGACGGCGTCGGAAGCTGCGAAGAATAAGAAACGCGGCGTGGTGGAGTTTCTGAAGCGGATGAAGCAGGGGTCCCCCGGTGAGAGGTCCAGGGGACTGGCGGAGGGAGAGGACGAAGACGATGACGACGACGAAAAAAATGGCGCCAGTGATCCTTCTGAAAATAGCGATGAAGAAGACGATGGGGTGAGAGGACCGGCGAGGAGAGTGTACTCCGGGGGACCTGCGTCTGCCGGTAACAACAGTATCAGTACCAACAATAATAACGGGAGGGTGAAGAGGGGCGTCGGGAGGCCTCCCAGGGGGCCGACGCCGGCGTCGGCGTCGGCGGCGTCTCCAGTTTCGCAAAAGAGGAAGCGGCAGAAGGTGAGGGCCGCGGCGGCGGAAGGCGGCGCTCGCAGACCCAATAAGCGAGCGTCGAGAAGGTAAACCGGAGTTTGCCTTTGCGGTAAATTATTAATTATATATTAATGGATGGATGCGCCTGGTAGGTGGCCTGGGGCCGCTTTTGCCCCTCCGCTGTGCATCAGTTTCTGTTGTAGTTTCGATGTTAATATATATATTATTTATACAAGTTATTTATCACTGCGTTTTAGAATATTACAAATGGGCTAATCATGCATTTTTTATTTAAATAATAATGATTTATTTGTTTTTTCAACATTTTAGAGGTGTCATTTTTTGAAAATCATTTCTGTAATAAGATGAATATCATTATCATCATTAGATTTACGATGACACCAAGAACGGGAATTGAATTTTAAATTCTCTTAAATTTCTGAGTATTTTTGTAATTCATTTAATTAACTACAATATTGGAAAACTATTACTATTTTATTTGTTTTTTTAAATGAAACCCATCAGTAAGACTATCTACGGTATCTAATAAGATTGTTTTGTTTTTTTTTAATAATAGATGTTCATGCAAATGTATTTTTAATAATCATTATATATTTTGTTTTCTCATCTATCAATTACATGTTATATGGGTTTTTTTAGTTCTTCATTTTTTTTTGAAAATAATCCTAGGATTTGGAATTATGACAAACTCCTTCATTCATGATCCCCTTTTTATAAGAGTGTCATCTTTGACAACTTTTCCAAATTTTCGATGTGATCCATAAATCATTTTTATACTTTTCCAACATTTAATGAATACTATGTTATTTATAATATCATATTAATGATAATAAATGATTAATGATAACACATTTTTAATAAATAATAATTATTTAGCAATGTAATAAATATTAACTACTAAAGTGCAACACCTAAGATTTTTTGATATAATTTTCTATAAATAAATTTGACTTCTTTTATGATCTGCTTTACATGCAACACCGAGTTTAAACGAATTGCAACATATTATTGAAATATTATTATGTGACAGTAATATTATAGCCATTGAATTGACAAATATGAATGGAACTAATTAAATTATGAAAAATGTATGGTCTACACATGTATAAAATGAATGCATTGGTTATCAAATGATTAAAAATGAAAAAAAAAATCATTTGAAAACAAAGGAGATGTATTTATGAAACACTGTTTTACACTCAGAGATGACGATTTTAGTAAGGAATTGTTAATAAATGGGCGTTGAAATGTTATAAGTGGGTCATATATGATATTATAAGTATGTACATGATTCTGATATAGAAGTGTAATAAATTTAAATTTATTACACATGAGGTTAGAGCATTTTTGAGGCAAGTGGAACTCGAGGTAAAAGATTTATGTTACAATCTCATTGTTTATCAGGATTTTTTATGGTTAAGTTTCCAATGGTGAAATTTTATTATATATCTCTCAAGAAACTCATGAATTTTCTTCTTCTATGGTTATTTTTGTGGATTACACGTATTTCTTTCATTTTTCTTTAAGTAATCAAGAGTCCAAAAGAACATTTTTAAAGAAAACTGGCTTTATTTCTTTATTCGGTCAAAAATCATTTTTCTTCCATATTCATGTTTTCTAGAAATGTTTTCAAGAATGTTTTTAATATTCTCTTATGGTTGTTTGAATTCATTTTTATCCGTGATTTATTTTTTACAAAATGGTTTAAAAGGAATTTTCTTATCATTTCCCAAATGATGTACTTTTGAATTTTTACCGAAAATGTGAAAGAAATCTTTATTTTGACGTACATGGCATGAACGGAATTTCTTTCCATCATGACTACTCAATGCTTTGAAGTTTCCTTTAAAAGTTTTCAAGGTTATATTTAAAGAAAACATTTTCCATAATATTTTGGAAATTTTTAGATTTTAAAGAAGTGATTTCAAAGTGAAAAGAGTGTTTTTCTCAAGAAATATTTCAAGTGACCTTTTAAAGAAATTTTCATCTAATATGACATCCTTTGATGTTACTTATTCTTTTTTGGGGATATGATCCAATGACACTATTCTTATTCTTTCTCTAGACGGTTTATAATTACGATGATAAGCTGTTTATGAAACTCGTTTATTTTCCATGAGTTATGCTATGATAAAATGTTCAGATGTTTATGAAAACTGTTTCCTTTCCATGAGTTATGATATATGATGAATGTCTTATGATCTTGTGGCACACATATGAATTTCTATGATTGTGTGACGGGTGGACCCATAATTATATATTCCTCTAATGTATTGGGTAAAGATGAACATCTCATTAGATAATAAGGGTTGGAATGGGGAGTGAACCCAGTTTAGTAAGGGATTTGTCCACTACGATAGTCTTAAGAGTGAACCTTGACTAAGGATATGATGGAATAAGGGGTGAACTTAATCCACTATGATAGTCTTGGTAGCGAGCCTTGACTAAGGAAATGATTTTCCATGCTTTTGTGTATGTCACAAACTTATGTCTTATGCCAATGTTATGCTCTCATGGATCATTTTCTTTGATTCTTTTATGATTCATGTCTTACGAACTACCAATCTTTATGTCACGACTTAAGATTGTGATCAATGATATGCAGAATATGTTTTTTAAATGTTAAGCTCATGTTCTCATACCCTTATGTGTTGAAGTTGGTGTCCTAGAACAACCAACTATTTGTACTTTGATTACATAAATATTCTATATATTGAATATTAATAAAACTTCTTATTACATATTGTTTGTTGTTCTGCATGACTCTAATGTAATAATGTCCAAGAGTATACGTCACATTGATAAGGTCATAGTAGTTCCCCGTTATGATGAGAATCTTGATGTGCTATGACGATATTCTCAAATAATGTTCTGCGGTTGGATAACGTGCTATGATGAGACACATAGTACATAGACTTTCAGGTGTGAGTACTCTTAAGCAGATGGAGCTTCTTCTCATGAAGTCCGCACTTGATAATCTCCAAGATGAGTGATTATGAGAATATACCTGACAGTAGGAATTCCACATGTTTTGGTGTCATCGGACATTCATATCTATGAGCGTGTGTGATGGTCCTTATACTTCAAGATTATTATTAATACATGTTACAACTTGTGTACTTAGATGTATTTCGTAAACCACGACGATAACAATTTATGCTGAAGTTGGATATGATGGGTGTGTCACGAGTGACATGTCATTAATGAATAAGCCAAGGAAGGATTTGTCCCTTCCATCTTTATGGAAACTGATATCTCATCCCTTTGATTAGAATAGAACCATTGCATTAAATTCCATGGTTATGGTGTAACGACGTGTTTATTTCAGATAGTCAAAGAAAGACATAGCGAGCATATAGGTTGGTGACACGGTTATGCTACCTGCTTGATGAGATATTGTGTCAAAGAGATTATATTACATAGCGAGTGTTCGTATGTAGTTGTCGATGTTGCGACATTAAGTTTTTTTCTCTTAGGTGCCTTGACCAATTACTAGACAATAATCTTGGACTTTAGGCAAACCCTCCTAGTGCCAATGAGAAAGAATCTTAGAGGGTCACACACTAAGTGTTTCCATTGATCTCGATTAAATTCTATTTGATTTTAATTAATAGAATAAATATTATTCTTAAGTCTAATGAATAATTTTATTCAAATTATATTGATCGCATAAATTAAATAAATATCTATTCTCCAATATGTGAATAAAATATTTATTTTATTTGTTGATTTTTTAATAAATATTTATTCTCTAAATTGTGAATAAAATATTTATTTTATGAATAAAATATTTGTTTATGAATAAAATATTTATTCAGTTGTTCAATAAATGATAGAGGAGTTCGAACGGACCAAGACCGAGTTCGGGGATAAATATTAATTAACAAGATCGTTATATAATATTTTTTATTTCACAAGTTGGCACGTGCCAAAAAATATTAATTATATAATTATTATTATGTGGCATGAGATTTATTAAAGGTAATAAATGTTATTTAATGGATGGTATGAAATTAAATAATATTTTAACTTAAATCCTAACTCTATAAATAGGCAACTATGTCTATTGTGTAGCGCATCCAAAAAATTGAGAATAGAGAATTATTGTGCATAATGAATCTCTCCCAACTCCTCTCTCCCTCTCGAGAATGAGATGTGCAAAAGATATTTCTTCAAGAATGAAGAACGAGCGATCAAGAATGAACAACACAAGACATTCGACTCATCACTTTAGCACCTGAAGATCGAGTGATATTGCTCGGAGATCATAGGAGCACGTGTGGATCACCGTTAGAGGAATTCTATCCTTGGATCCTCACAACACAACAAAGGTAATTTGAAAGGGTCCTTTCAGAAAATCAACATTCACCAACGAAGAAAGTTCCTAAGCTCAGGAATTTATTATTGATCGAAGTAGATGACTCAAGAGGGGGGGTGAATTGAGTATCTATAAAAATTTCTGTTAAAAAGGTTCTGTACAAAATAATACCCCCCTATGAAAATAAACACAAAGTCAGTTTATAGTGAATTTATAAAAGTCCTGAAAGTTCAATTAGGTTCTCAGAAGATTGATTAGTTCTCAGTTTTACCAATCTAAGATTAGTCAAACTTTTGAAACTAATCTACTAATTCAAAATAGATATAAACACTTGCTAAACTATCAAAGTTCAGTTTATCTTAATGCCAGAAATACATAACAGATAAAAATATAAGATAAACAACACAACAAATAAAAAAAGAGGTTTAATCTCAAGCAGAGACTTAGTCCTCTCCACTTGGTGATCACCTGCCACCAAATAGTTTATATTAATAAACTTTTGATCCACACACTGGATCAGGGTTCAAAAGAGCACACAGGCTGTCCAGGTCACACTAGACCTCTACCACAGTTATTCGTAGGAAAAACTAACAAACAAATCATACATGATCTCTTCCATAGTTCTACGTGGGATACAATTGTAAGAAGGGATTGAGAGTGAGAATATCTTATTATCCTCCAGTTATGCTCAAGAGACAGTGTGTGTGATACAAACAGATATATACACGGCTAAAATAGTAATGAAAAGGACACAACCGAGTTTAGAAATAAGAATAAGGTTTAGAAATCTCTGTGTGTTGTGCAGTAAAGCTCTGGACTCCAAGAATGCAGAGAAAATGGAATTCGAGTCCTCTTCTAAAGTTTTCTTCAGAATAGAGTATCACAGTTTCTGTAATCTAGCTTCCAGGTGTGAAAAGGTTTTGCTCTTTAATGTCTCGATGAACACTGAGCTTCAACAGAATATTGCTTGTTAGAAACTTCGTGTGATCTCAAGCTTTGAGTTCCTCTATTTGCGTATTCGCACAGTCTGTATTTCAGCGTGTTCTTTGCGCACATTTTTGAGTTGAGGTTGTAGTCCTTTTATACTTCAAGGTCCACTAGACATAAAGCTCTCCGCACGTGCATGTACCTCGTACTATCTATGGATAGTCCTACAAACAACATTAAATAATTCCAGAAACATTAATTTGTCTAAATATGACCGTTAGAAATAAATTTGAATTAATAAAATCGAAACAATTATTTATGACTATCAGTGAGTCATCTTCGGTCTGTTGTCTTCGGTTTGATAACATCGGTCTGTCATCTTCGGTGTGTCATCTTCGGTCTGTCAACTTCGGTGTGTCGACTTCGGTCTGTCAACTTCGGTGTGTCGACTTTGGTGTGTCGAACATCGGTGTGTCGAACATTGGTGTGTCGAACATCGGTGTGTCGAACATGGGTGTGTCGAATATCGCTGTGTCCAACATCAGTGTGTCGAACAACGGTGTGTCGAACATCGGTGTGTTGAACATCGGTGTGTCGAATATCGGTGTGTCAAACATCGGTGTGTCGAACATCGGTGTGTAGAACATCGGTGTGTCGAACATCGGTGTGTCGAACAAACCATTGGTGCCAGGGAATCTAAAAAGGTTATGAAGTGTCTGTCTTACACAAATCATTACATGACTAAGTGTTATCAAAAAATACATGTATAAATACACTTGTAAACATATTTATTCATGAATATAGGTTATTGACTTATTTAAGTATATTTTTCTGTATAACATAATTGATTTACTTAGAGATATTAAAATGGAATGAAAAAGTAGAATATGTATATTGACATTATTTGTGATTATGAAAACTCCAATATCATAAAGGGTCCAACAATCTCCCCTTTTTTGATAATAAAAAATTATGGCATACATGCAAATATATAGAATAAATTTAGCTTGACATAGCATACTACACTGAATGTAATTATCCAATATAACTAAAGTCTTTCTTTGCTTAAATTTTTAAAACAAAGCCCCCCCTAAATAAATGGATTATGTTGAGTACATGCCATGTGTTCTATACCGGAAATTCTCCCCCTTAGATAAATAATGTATGCCTGATTTTCTCCCCCTTTTGAAATTAGAAAAAAAGAAAAGCAGGAAGTAGAAATAAAAGAAAGACACCATAAGAATTTCCATTAAGAGTCATAAAAGTACAAGCCAAACAAAAAGATCAAACCCCTATAAAAAAATACAATCCATCACTAAGGGTTTGGAGGCTAAGGAGCTTTGCCTTTGTCTGATGGATCCGAAGGAGGAGTAGGAGGTTTGGGAGTGGCAAAGGGTAGAGGTGGTATGAAGATAACACTAGGCAAGGAAACACCAGTAGGGAAATTTGTGGTAAGGCTAGGCCTTCTTTCTGACAACACACGACTTGGATTTTTCTCTGTGATGATAGGTTGAATATGAGACAGGGCCTGAGAGACTTTCATTTGAGTAGGAGGCCGAGAGGCAGCACCAATGGAAGCAGCAGGAGGGATCACAATTGCTTCAGCCTGAACATACAGATAAGGCTTAAGAAGATTGATTAAATCATTAATGATTTCACCACCATATTGCATCGCCTTATCGAATTCATCCTTATTTTCCATAAATTTGTTCAGCAAAGGGGTAAACTCCTTCAATTGAGCAACTTGCTTCTTGAAAGCTTATGTGACAAGAGGTATTTTGAGATTTTCAGCTAGAAACTTGAAGCTATTGATGAGATCATGCTTGGTGTATATCTTAGTAAAGTACTTATCCACCTTTTCTCGAATCTCTCTCTGAGTTGCAGAGGCTTCATTTGTGCACTGCCTTACCATATTGTATACAAGATATGTATTTCTATGTACTTTTCCAAGAGTTTCTTTGTCTGAAACACTCTGAAGGTTTTGTAGTTCCTCTCTCATCACAACCTTGAGAGACTCTAAATCAACAACAATACTTTTCCCACTCCTAAAACTGGATTGGTCAGTCAACATTTTCCCAAGATCTTCTTTCAACTTCTTCAGGTCTACACTGAGGAGATGAGTTACCAAGTTCCTAAGAACTTCCAGAACACCACTAAAGGAAGTCTTGAAGTCAGAGGTTAGGGCATTTAATTCATTGCTCATCTTCCTTACTTCTTCTCTCAGCAAAGTATTGTGCATAATAATGGTTTTTGCTATTGTAATGAGATTCAGTTGAATCTCCTGGATCACTATACTTGAAATCTTTGCTGCATTAGCATCTGATATACCTAAGGAGGTGGAGGCTTCTCTTCTAGATCCAACTAAGGCTATCATAGACTCACATATATTATTTTTGATTTTCTCCAAATCAGCTTTAGTGACATAATTATTGGGCACTGCGGGAGCAACTGGTTCTACTGCTGGAGGTGAAACTGGTGGAACAGGTGAAACAGATTCTGGTTCAGCTTAGACTTATGGAGCAGGAGGAGAAAGCACCCTTTCCTCATCTGAGACATATTCTAAACCAAAAAGAATGTATCCTAGATAATTATTCCACTCTCTAGTACAGGTCCAGTCTCTTGGCTCAACAATATCAATTCTGATCCTTCTTCCCTGAGGCTCAGGAACAACATCATCTTCTTCAACTTCTTCAACCTGGTCTTTGGACATAACAACTTGTCTGGGAATAGGAACCAACCGAACTTCAGGTTCTGCATGAGCTCCAACCACTTCAACTTCACCAGGCACTTCCCCAATTTGAGGCACTGGAACCTCAGCTTCTTCCTCATGGTCACTAGCCATAAGTTCATTCAATTCCTGAATGATGTCTTGATTTTCAGCATTAGGATGGGGTGATCTGTCCTTATGATCAACATCTTCATGGTCAACAACCTGTTGCTCAAGAGGCTCAATACCATCACCAGCCCCATGAACAGATTCCTCACTGGATCTATCCACCACTTGTTGTCCCACTTTTAAAGAATCACTTACATGCTCATCATTTCCTCCTTCATCACCATCATCATCATAATCATCATCATCAAAACCCTCATCTAATTTACTAACATAGCCTTCAGCTCCAGCAACCTCGGTCTCTTCCTCATCTTCATCACTTAGTAGAGGTTCTCTTGAAGGTAAGTCTAAAGGTGGAATAACAGGACCATAGGACATATTTTTGGGACTTTCAAAAATATTAGGATCACTCCTATCATCAAAAGGAGATCCTTCTTCCCTTGGCACTTCAGACTTAGCTTCCTCATCAGAATAAACTGGAACCTCTCCTGGTTTGAGACTTAGATCAACTTAATCCTTTGGTCTAGTAGGGTGGTCAACTGGATTGAAATACTCATACAAACTTTCCTCATCTCCTAACCAACATCTCTTCCATGGGTTCTAGAATATTTTCATCCTTTTACAAATGTCTTTTTGAAGACAAAAACCACTACAGTCACTTATAACTTCATCTCCATATTCTACACAACCTATCCTTTCCAACATGGTAGAAATCATCCTCGGATAGTATAAGAAGGTTTCCTTCTTAGACGGATTAATCAAATCAAATATATACACCATTAGATACCTACATAGATTCACTTTTATCCCATGTTTCAACAAATAAATCAAGAAAAAATCCTGATATTTCAATCCAGAAAAGGTAGACTTTATGTTGTATGAACTTAAACAACAATCTTACTTCTCCCTCAAACTCACTTGCAATAGTCCTCCTGGATTCTCCATTTCTAGTCAGCTCCTTCAGAGCATCTTCATAAGAGAAAAAATTAGAGGAAGGTGGAATATTACCTGGATAATCATCATAGACACCTTCATGAGGCATTTCTAAGCATTCACCCCATTCCTTATACGAAAAATCTACCTCCTTTCCCTTTACCACAGACTTCATCTTTGCTGACTTAGCTTCATCCAGGGATATCTTCAAATGTTGATAAAACTCATGCACTAAATGGGGATAATAAGGTCTTTCATTATTGGTGAACCAACTGATTTACCCTCGAGCTTCCATCACTTTCAATAAAAAAGACTTTCTCGACATAATCCACTCAACAGACACCTCTTTTTCAGCTGTAACCACTTGGCTTTCCAAGCTCGGTTTCGCAGTCCCACTAGACTCACCTTTCTGACGCTTAGCAGAAGGATATTTTCTTGGCTCTTCCATAGCACTCTTGGTCCTTTCCATTACGAGGCTTTGTATTCCAACAATGTTGAGAGGTCGAGAGTCGAGAGGGAGAGTGACAAAACGTAGAAGGCTTTACGATAAAGGAGAAGGTGAAAGATCGGGATGGATTGAACTTAATATATCATTTAGGGATTGTAAATCGTAAAATTTAAACGTGGAAAAAAGAAGAATGAAAAATAACATCGTTTTATTTAAAATAGACAAAATTACAAAAAAATCCTTAAATACATTAGTGTCAATGAATCGATTTCAGGGATCAGTTTCATAAGATCGGTTTCATGAGATCAGTTTCAAGGGATCAGTTTCATGAGATCATTTTCAAGAGATTGGTTTCAAGAAGATCAATTTCAAGAGATCAGTTTCAAGAGATCAGTTTCAAGAGATCGATTTAATGAGATCAGTTTCATGAGATCAGTTTCAAATAGATCGGTTTCAAGAAGATTAGTTTTAAGAAGATCAGTTTCAAGAGATCAATTTCAAGAAGATTGGTTTCAAGAAGACCAGTTTCAAGAGATTAGTTTCAAAGATCGGTTTCATGAGATCGGTTTCAAGGATTGGTTTCATGAGATCCTACTGATTTATCATTCCAAGTTCACATCTGATGTAATTCATTCTCTCAGAATTTAAGGGTTTAGTGAATATATCAGCAAACTGATGTTCAATCCCAATAAAATCAAGAGTTATATCACCTTTTTTATAACGATCTCTCAAAAAGTGATGTATTACATCAACATGCTTTGTCCTAGAATGATAAATTGGATTCTTAGAAATGTTAATAGCACTTGTATTGTCACAGTTTATGGGGATATGTCTGAATTGAAATCCATAGTCTAATAAGGTGTGTTTCATCCACAAAATTTGTGCACAACAACTACCAGCAGCAATGTACTCTTCTTTAGCAGTTGATAATGCAACTGAATTTTGCTTTTTACTACACCATGATATTAGTGGCTTTCCCAAAAAGTGACATGTTCCAGAGGTACTCTTTCTATTTATCTTACATCCACCAAAATCAGCACCCGAATAGCTAACTAAATCAAAAGGCTATCCTTTTAGATAGAACAATCCTAAGTTAGTTATATATTTGAGGTATTTGAAAATTCTTTTAACAGAATTTAAATGTGACTCTTTTGGGTTTGCTTGAAATCTCACACACATACACACACCGGACATAATATCTGGCCAACTAGCAGTTAAGTACAACAAACTCCCTATCATTCCTCTGTAAGTAGTTTGATCAACTGATTTTCCATTTTAATCAAGATCTAACTTACATGTAGAACTCATCGGAGTTTCACTACATTTAATGCTATCAAATACATATCTTTTCAAAAGATATTTTGTGTACTTACTTTGATTTAAAATAATACATTCTTTATTTTGAAATATTTTAAATCCAAGAAAGTATTTAAGTTCACCCATTAAACTCATTTCAAACTCACTTTGAATTATGTTTGAAAAATCATTACATAAAGAATTTTTAGAAGATCCAAATATAATATCATCTACATATATTTGGGCTATTAAAACTTCTTTTGAAATTATTTTTATAAATAAAGTAGGATCTACAAGTCCTTTTGTAAAACCTTTAGAAATAAGAAAATTACTCAACCTTTCATACCAAGCTCTTGGAGCTTGTTTCAAACCATATAAAGATTTTGATAATTTTAAAACATGATTTGGAAAATGTGGATTTGTAAAACCGGGGTATTGTTAAACAAAAACATCCTCAATTATATAACAATTTAGGAATTCAATTTTGACATACATTTGATAAAGTTTAAAATCCAAGTGTGCTGAATAGGAAAGTAAAATCTTAATTGCCTCAAGTCTAGCTACTGGTGTAAAGGTATCTTCATAATCAATTCCCTCTTCTTGATTATATCCTCGTTCAACTAGTCTAGATTTATTTCTAACTATATTTCCAACTTCATATATCTTATTTCTAAACACTCATTTGGTTCCTATGGTTAAAGTATCCTTTGGTCTATCTACAGGTTTCCAAACTTTATTTCTTTCAAACTGATTGAGTTATTCTTGCATGGCCATTACCCAAAATTCATCATTGATCGCATCATTGATATTTTTAGGTTCAAGCTGTGACAAGAAGGCTTGATGTTCAACCTGGTTTCTCAAGGAAGCTCTTGTTTGTATTCATCTATCTAAATCTCCAACAACAACATCTAAGGGATCATTCTTAAGTGTCCTAGTTGGTCTAGAGAAAGTAGGACTTGATATTTCAGATTGGTTAGGTTGATCTGGTTCACTATGGTTAGGATGTGGAGGATTTCCAGAATTGGAAGTTTTCATAGATTCCTTCACATGAAGATTTGAGGTTTTATCATTAATGTCCAGATTGGACATATCCTCTTCAACATTTTCTAGTGAGGTCTTGGGGTCATGTGGATCTGCTTCATCAAATTTGATGTGTACAGATTCCTCCACACATTTTGTTTTCTTATTAAAGACTCTATAGGCTTTACTTGATGTAGAATATCTAAGAAATATTCCTTAATCACTTTTAGAGGAAAATTTATCTAAATTATCTTTAGTGTTCAGAATATAAACTTTATATCCAAACACTTTAAAATAACCTACTTTGGGTTTCCTATTATTCCACAACTTGTAAGGATTTTTCTTAAGAATGGGTCTAATTAAGAATCTGTTTATTATGTAGCAAGCTGTATTAACAGATTCAGCCCAAAAATAAGTGGGTAAATCATATTCATCAATCATAGTCCGAGCAATTTCTTGTAAGGTTCTATTTATTCTTTCTACCACACCATTCTGTTGAGGTGTCCTAGGTGCAGAGAAGTTATGATTATAGCCATTTTGTGATAAAAAAACTTCAAAATCTTGATTCTCAAAATCATGGCCATGATCACTTCGTAAGGATTTAATCTTAAATCCATTGAGATTTTCTAGAGTCCTAGCATACTTGGTAAAGTGTGAACATACTTCACTTTTATGAGCCAGGAAAAAGGCCCAGGTGTACCTAGATAAATCATCTACAATAAAATAAACATAGTGCTTCCCATTGAGACTCGAAACTCTAGATGGTCCAAAAAATTCCATGTGAACCAACTCGATAGGTTGAGAAGTAGTTACTTCTTTCTTTGGTTTGAATGATATTTTATGTTTCTTTACTTTTTGACAAGGATTACATACTTAGTTATTTGGAAACTCTAATTTGGGTAAGTCTCTAACTAAGACTTTTCTAGTTAACTTTCTAAGAGAGTGAATGTTTCAATGTCCTAGTCTCCTATTCCAAAGCCAAGACTCTTTGTGAAAGACATTTAGACAAGATACATTCTGTGAGGCTAGTGTGTCTATATTTATAGCATATACATTATCATTTCTAAAAGTAGTAAATAATAAATCATTCTTGGCATAAAAAACATGGAATGAATCATTTTTGAATTTAACATTAAATCCATCATCACATAAGTGAGATATTCTTAGCATCTTATACTTTAATCCATCAACATAAAGTACTTTAGAAATTGAAATAGAGTTAGGGTTACCAATCTAGCCTAGGCCGATGATTTTTCCTTTACCATTGTCACCAAATATGACATGCCCTCCATTGATCTTGATAAGAATTTTAAAGCTTGAAAAATCCCTTGTCATATGTCTTGAACAACCACTATCCATGTACCACAACTTTTTACAGAAGCTCTTTAGGCATTTTACCTACAAAACAGTTTAACCAAGAAACAAATTTGGTACCCATATTTGTCTGGGTCCACATACATTAGTAATATAAGATTTAGGAATACACAACTATCTTATGGGTTTCCTATATGCAGAATATAGAGTATTTGAAAAATAAACTATGTTTGGTCATGAAGAATTGGATACAGTAAAATAATTTGTAGAACTGGAACTTGCTGTAAAATTCTAGTTTTTGAAAAAGGTACCAGATTTTCCAGATTTGGGTACAAAATGCGATTTGGATAAATTCCTTTGACCTGGTTGGTATCCTATCCCAAAAGTATACTTAGGAGCTATTTGTTTACCAAGAATTTGAGTAAGAGTATTTTTTCTATTAGTAAACTTTTCTAAGTCTTTCTTCAATTGTTCATTAGACATTTTTAACTCATTGTTTTCTTTGAGCAGTTGAGCATTTTTATCTTTTTTAGTTATAAGTTTAGATTTAGCAGTTACAGTAAGAGCATGCCGTTTCTTCAGAGTTTTATACTCATCTTTCAACTCATTACATGTTTCCTCTAACATGTTGCAATATTCGAATAGTTCATCATTTGTCATATTTTCAGACTCACTTTCAGAATAATAATAATTATGTGTAGGAGAGTCTGAGGTTACCTCAGTTGTGTTTGTCATGAAACACATATTAGTCACATCATCTTTCTCATCCTGAGAAGAGCCAGATTCACTTGAGCTATCCTCAGAGGCAATCCAGGTGGCCTTCATTTCTTTCTTATACCTTCTATCCTTATTTTCATACTTTTTCTTGTATTTCATCTTTGGACAGTCATCCTCAACATGTCCTTTCTTTTTACATTCATAACAAACTATCTCTTCTGATTTATCATTTCTCTTCCAATCCTTTTTCCAATTTCCCTTGTTACCATACTTTCCTTTGTAACTAGGATTTTTGAAAAACTGATTTTTCCTATAGAATTTCTTGAATCGTCTAGCCAACTGGGCCATTTCTTCATCACTGTCTGAAGTGACTTCATCACTGCTTGAGCTTTCAATAGCAGCTTGAGCTGTCTCTCCGTCTTTACTTTTGGATGCAGTTGTCATGAAAGCTACAGACTTTCGTTTTGATTCATCCTCCTCTTGATTTACCTTCATTTTTTATTTATACATCATTAATTTTCCAATCAATTACTTCACTAGAATCTTATCAATATCACACAATTCTCTGATAGATACAGACATTCCACGCCATCTTTCTAGTAAGCATCGCAGAATATGCATGATCTTCTCTTTGGCAGTTACTTCTCTTCCTAAAGAAATCATGGTATTCACAATTTCATTGAACCTGAGATACATATCAAAAATTGACTCATCAGGATTCATTCTAAAGTTTTCATATTTAATAGTATAAGTATTTAATCACATTTATTTAACATTAGATGTTCCTTCATGAGAAACAGATAGAGTATCCCAAATTTCATATGCAGTTTTACAAGAAGAGATACAGTTAAACTCTTCATCTCCTAGTGCACAACACAGATCATTCATTACTTTACAATTATTGTTATAGGCAGTCTTGGTAGGTTCATCCCAAGTGTTTCTAGAAGTTTTAGAAATTTCATATTTACTTTCAATAGCAGTCCAGATTTTAAATCCTATACTTTCTATATATATTTTCATTTTAAGATTCCACTGAGCATAGTTAGTTCCATTAAAGAAAGGTGGTCTATTGGTAATAGCCACTTCTAATCTATTTTCTATGATAAAGGTTGTAAAATAATTTCAAAGAGATATAAATTTATAAATAATAGAAAATTTAAGATCTTTGAAACACAACTATAATCACAGTTTACACGATCTGGAAAACTAATAGTAACTTTCAAAATCCTCTGATACCAAATGTTGGTCAGAGTAGATGACTCAAGAGGGGGGGGGGGTGAATTGAGTATCTATAAAAATTTATGTTAAAAAGGTTCTTTACAAAATAATATCCCCCTATGAAAATAAACACAAAGTCAGTCTATAGTGAATTTATAAAAGTCCTGAAAGTTCAATTAGGTTATCAGAAGATTGATTAGTTCTCAGTTTTACCAATCTAGGATTAGTCAAACTTTTGAAACTAATATCCTAATTCAAAATATATATAAACACTTGATAAACTAACTATCAAATTTCAGTTTATCTTAATGCCATAAATACATAACAGATAAAAATATAAGATAAACAACACAGTGGATAAAACAAGAGGTTCGGTCTCAAGGAGAGACTTAGTCCTCTCCAATTGGTGATCACCTGCCATCAATCAGTTTATATTAATAAAATTTTGATCCACACTCTGGATCAGGGTTCACAACAACACACAGGCTATCCAGGTCACACTTGACCTCTACCACAGTTATTCGTGGGAAAAACTAACAAACAGATCACACATGATCTCTTCCACAGTTCTACGTGGGATACAATTGTAAGAAGGGATTGAGAGTGAGAATATTTTGTTATCCTCCAGTTATGCTCAAGATACACTATGTGTGATACAAACAGATATACACACTGCTCAAATAGTAATGATAAGAACACAACAAAGTTTAGAAATAATAATAAGGTTTATAAATCTCTGTGTGTTGTGTAGTAAAGCTATGGACTCCAAGAATGTTGATAAAATAGAATTCGAGTCCTCTTTTGAAGTTTGCTTCAGAACAGAGTGTCATAGTTTCTGTAATCCAGCTTCTAGGTGTGAAACGATTCTTCTCTTTAATGTCTCGATGAACAGTGAGCTTCAGCAGAATATTGCTTGTTAGAAACTTCATGTGATCTCTAGCTTTGAGTTCCTCTATTTGCGTATTCACACAGTCTGTATTTCAGCGTGTTCTTTACGCACATTTTTGAGTTTAGGTTGTAGTCCTTTTATACTTCAAGGTCCACTAGATATGATGCTATCCGAACATGTATGTACCTTGTACTGTCTATGGATAGTCCTACAGAAAACATTAAATAATTTCAGAAACATTAATTTTCCTAAATACGACTGTTAGAAATAAATTTGAATTAATAAAATTGAAACAGTTATTTATGAATATCAGTGAGTCATCTTTGGTCTATTGTCTTCAGTTTGATAACGTCGGTTTTTCATCTTTGGCGTGTCATCTTCGGTCTGTCAACTTCGGTGTGTTGACTTCGGTCTGTCAACTTCGGTGTGTCGACTTCGGTCTTTCAACTTCGGTGTGTCGAATTCGGTCTGTCAACTTCGGTGTGTCGAACATTGGTGTGTCAAACATCAGTGTGTCGAACATCGGTGTGTCGAACATCGGTGTGTCAAACATCGGTGTGTCGAACATCAGCATGTTGAACATCAGTGTGTCAAATATCGGTGTGTCAAACATCAGTGTGTCAAACAATGGTGTGTCGAGCATCGGTCTGTTGAACATCAGCGTGTCGAACAACGGTGTGTCAAACATCAGTGTGTCAAGCATCGGTGTGTCAAACATCGGTGTGTCAGAAATCGGTGTGTGGAACATCGGTGTGTTGAACATCGGTGTGTCGAACATCGGTGTTTCGAACATCGGTGTGTCGAACATCGGTGTGTCGAACAAACCATCGGTGCCGGGGAATCTAAAAAGGTTATGAAGTGTCTGTCTTACACAAATCATTACAAGACTAAGTGTTATCCAAAAATACATGTATAAATACACTTATAAACATATTTATTCATGAATATAGGTTATTGAATTATTTAAGAATATTTTACTGTATGACATAATTGATTTACTTAGAGATATTTAAATGGCATGAAAGAGTAGAATTTGTATATTGACATTATTTGTGATTATGAAAACTACAATATCATAGATGGTCCAACATTTATTTTTTCAATTATTAAATAAATTAATTATAAATTTGATGTACAAGATCCTCGCTCTTGGTTTCGGGAAATGATTATTAAAACATTATTTTAATATATCTCCCACCATCGCATGCTTCTTTTTCACCCGGAACCATCAAGTGGTATCAGAGCAGCCGTATTTAAATTTATAATTATTTATTCGATCGTTGATATATGCATAATTATGGTTAGATTTTCATTTTATGTTATTATTTCTTTAATCCAATTTTTATTAACATGTTATCGGTATATTAATCATGTTCATTCAGTGTTTTATTTTATTAAAGGTTAAAGAACAAATGAAGAATGATCAGAGATGCCATAGAAAAGTGATAAATATTGGCCAGTAAAATTGAGTTACACGGTGTGCGTCTAGAGCACACACCGTATACCCATGAGCATTGTACCTAGATGCGCTGAGCAATTAATTACACACAGTTATTTTATTGCACACCGCATGTTGACCGGGCCAACCTGACACACGACAAGCAGATAGAGGGCGTGTAGCTAGCATATACACACCATGTAGTCTGACCATGTTAACACACACTGAATCCCCATGCATGTGACTTATATATACAACAACTGAGGTACATGGTGTGTAGCTGCATATACATGCTGTGTAGTCTCCCATTAATAGAAAAAATTAAAATTATATTAAATTTGAAAAATGTAGCATTAAATCCTTATTTTATTGATTGAAACACCGTTGTGTGTTTGATAATTTAATAATGGTTTTAAATAATTTTAAATGATCAATTAATTTATTATAATTAATATGTCATTATTGGTTCTACCGTTTATTTTCCATGAATGCCATTAATGACGCGTGATTTGGATATACGACAACCGAGGTACATGATGTGTAGCTGTATATACACACCGTGTAGTCTCCCATTAATGGACAAAATTAAAATTACATTAAATTTGAAAATTTCAGCATTAAATCTTTGTTTTGTTGATTGACACACCGTTGTGTGTTTGATAATTTAATAATGGTTTTAAAGAATTTTAAATGCTCAATTAATTTATTGTAATTAATATGTAATTATTGGTTCTACCGTTTATTTCCCATGAATGCCATTAATGACGAGTATCTCCAAATAAGATTGGATGATCATTAAGATGAAATAAAATTAATTAATTAATTAATGCAATCACATTTATCTTAAATAATAAATGAATAAATAAATAAATGAATGCTAGCTATTTACTTTTGCGTATTCATTGCATGTATGATTGTTCATGAGATTAACCAAGACCAGTGTATGTGTTGGATGTTTTAATTTAATTTATTGCATGAGTTTGAAATTATTTAATATTAAATTAAATGATGTTTTGTGAGTCACCCCTCCCTCCATTATTATATTGGATCTACATATCCAAGTATATTTATGTAACCCCTATTAACCAATCCTTTGGTTCCCCTCACCTGCGTGTGATTAATAAATATTTGTAATTAATGGAGCATCCTAAGGCGTATGTAGGCGGTTCAAGATAGAACCATAATGATGTCAACCTAGGTGATACACAAGTGGAATGCTGTAACTCATGCCAAGACCAACAATAGGAGTTATTTCCCCTAGGTTAAAGGTTGATTTAATGCCCACTCATTAAATCAATCGTTAGATAAAGCTCATGAATGGGTCATTTAATTAATTATTTATTAATGTCTATAAAATTATTTATTTTATAGATGCAAGGATGCTATCACATAAATAAATGAATTAATGTGCAAAGATAGAAATTAAATAAATGAATTATGTGTAAATGTTTTATCCAACATGGTTAATTAATTAAGTAACACCCACTTAATATTAACAAGACGTGTAAAGGATAAAACGAGATAATAATTTATGCATAATAAATTAAAATCCATCAATTAAATACTAAGTTAAACTAAGTCTTTTATTACTTAATTGATAATAAAACCATAAAACTAAGTGTAGTACATGATCAAAGTCTGGACACTTACTTTTATCGGAGAGTTCTCATGAGAGTTTTGGGTTGACTTAACCAAAATTGTATTGATTTTAATAGCTAAAGTCCATTTGATACAAATTTGGAGGCAAGTGTTGAGGAAATCTAAGTCAGGATTTCAGGATAGGGGAATCCACTCAATGGATCAAGAAGAGGTAAGTCCACAATTAGAAATACCACCTACCTAATTACTTTATAATGGTTTTCATGTCCAAAGTATGGATCATTAAGAAAATTAATGGGGATCATTGCTACTAGAATGTTAAAGCAACTAGACATTTTGAGTTCAATAACGATGGCTATCGAGACTTGATAAAATAGTGGGAGATTTAATAAATAAATAAATAAAAGCATTTAATTTATTATATCTCACTTATTTTGTAATCAAGAAAAGTACTAATAATATGCTCTTTTAATTGTAGAATAAAATGACAAGTTCATCATCCACACTATCCCTACAATCAATATTGGATAAAGATAACCTCCTAACTAGCAGTAACTTCTAGGAGTAGTTTAGATGCCTTCGGGTTGTGCTGTACCATGAACGGAAATATTAATTTCTATAATACTCAATCTCTAATCCACCTGCTAAAGACATGAGTGATGAAGAGTTACTTGTCTATGAAACAAATTTGAGCGACACGGTCGATGTTTAATGTTTGATGCTTTCATCGATGTCTAGTGAACTAATGAAGTCTCAAGAAAACATGGATGTGTATTGCATGATTGAGAACCTCTGTGGTCTTTACTAGGAGAGAGCTAGATATGAATAGTTTGAGATTTTCAAGGCTCTCTTTCAAAGAAATCTTGGAGTGGCATATAGTCAAGATCATTGGCTACATTGAGCGCTTAGAGGTTCAAGGGTTTAAACTCTCCAAAGAGATGGGAATTGACCTCATTATTGCATCACTCCCTCATATCTTCTCTAGTTTTTTTGTGAATTATAATATTAACAACATTGATAAGTCTTTGCTATATCTTCTTACTCTTCTTCTCCAAGTATATAAGGATACAAAGCGTGAAAAGCCTTCTGTCCTTATGTTGAAAAAAATGAAAGAGAAAGCAAATAGATTTAAGCCCAAAGATTATTCATGCCCTTTCAAGAACAACAAGATTAAGGGGAAAGAAAGGGAACAAGATGTTGTCTGTTTATCACGTGGCAAGAAGAGTCACTGGAATAAAAACCTCACCCAACCAAAGAAACAAGGGGAAGCTTCAGGTGTGTTTTTTATCAGGTGAAATTTATTTATTTCTAAAAATTGGGTATTAGATAAAGTTTTTGGTTCTCACATATGTATTCAAATACAATAACCAAGTAGATTCAGAAATATTGATTGAGGAGAGGTAGATCTTCGAGCCTCCAACAAAGCTAAACTTGCTGTTGTAGCTATCAGGGACTACCACCTCATATTGCCAACTGAAATGATATTAGTTTTAAAGGGTTGTTATTATGTGCCTTCGATTACCAAAAACATTATTATTTATGTATCTAGAATTAATACAGATGGATTTATTTTCAAATTTGGGAATAAATGTTGATAATATTTGTTATGATAAGGCACATTTAAATAATGGTCTTTATGTGTTGGATTACATGAACCAAATAATGGAAATAATAACGAAGTTACTTCACATGACTCATACCACACCCAACTTTGAAATAATCATTTGGGTCAAGAAAATGAAAAGATATTAACTAAATTACATCAAGACGGATATTTAGATTCTTTTTAACTAAAACCACTTGGTGTATGTCACACATGTTTGTAAGGAAAAATGTCTAAATCCATATTTTGTGGAAAAAGTGAAAAAGCTAAATAGATTATTGAATTAGTTCATAACAATGTGTGTGGACCATTACTTATTGAATCAAGGGGTGAGTACTCATACTTCATAACTTTTAGTCAACATTACTATTATAATCAAGAGTGTGTTCTTCTAGATGAGTACTTCGTGGAATCTTCGAGCTGAAATCATAGGCTGAGTATACTATAGTTGTGGATTACCTCTAAATTGTGTGTCTTTGTTGAGTATATCTAGATATTATTGTTATATGTATTGTAGAAATATAATTTTGCAGAGATGAATGTACTTTCCTTTATTATATACTTTGTGGTTTCGGGGTTTCTTTCTGAGTATTAATATACTCACCCCCTGCATAGGCTTTGACCGCACGTGTCGTGTCTTATGTAGACTATCAAACTTTTGAAAGAGTCCTAGGAGGACCAAGACTAAATAGTGCTTAGTGAGACCAGATAGACCTAGGTGTGTTCCTGTGACTTTCAAACAATAGTCTCAATACCTTTACTTTCAAGTTGGACTTGTGTTACAGACTCTTTATGATGGGATTTTATTTGGCCTATTTACTTTATTTAATCCATGTCATACTCTGGTTGTGGGATGTAAATGTATGCATGAATTGGTTGCCCAGTTTATTTTTACATTTCATAATTTTGTGGGCTTGGAGATGTGTGTGTGTTCAAAAGTACTTAGAAAATGCCTCCCATGTTAGTGATATGCCTACTCGATGCTAGTCACCATCCCCTGGCCTATTATAGGTGGGCTTGGGGAGTCACAGCACTGGCCCCAATGGGATGAGTTATGAAAGAGTGGTATCATAGGTGGTCCATTATACCTTAGGATTGAGAGTCTGTGATATTAGTTTGGAAAAACAGTGTTAAGTGTTTTGAGTTTGGATTTCAGGTCAGGGACTCTAGTGTTGGTGTGGCAGTTGACGTATCCATACACCAGGACTCTGATCACCAACTTTTTGACTCAGTACATGAGAGCACTGGTTGTAAGGAAACCAATGGAACATACATCATCTAGGAATGGGTTGTGGTTCCATGTACTTCTTGAGTCATATCTCTAGATATAATCATTGACCGTGATAAATTTTGTTTAATTTCAGGGTGCCTCCATAACATATACCAGATAGGATTCATCATGATGATCACGAGGATAATACCCTTAGTGATGAGTCATCGATACAGGGACCAGTTCCTGAGATGTTACCTCTAGGTGGTGCACCATCCATACCACCTATAGAGTAGAATGTGGTACCCACAGTACCAGTGGATGAAGTGTGCAGGCTGAGCATGCTTCACGAGTTTCAGTGGAAGATACCCCTCAGGTTCTGAGGCAAGCCCGACCCACAGGTGGCTTAGAACTAGCTTGAGGTGGTGACCCAAGTTTTTCATCTAGTGAGGACACTGAAAAATCATATGGTGGTCCTGCCAGTGAGCCTTCTTCATGGATCAATAGGGCGATGGTGGGGTTTAGTTACCCAGTCCTGTGATGAGGCAACTCTTTCATAGACAGAGTTTGAACACCTTTTCAGAGAAGAGTTCTAACTAGCTATGCCAAGGGTTTTACGTATCTAGAAGATTCCGAAGCTCCACCAGGGTAGCATGATAGTGGCTGAGTATTCATTGAGGTTTATTACCCTCTCTAGGTACTCGATGGTTATAGTTTGAGATCAATTTTTCAAGGATTGAACCTTCGAGAGAGGTATTTATAGATAAATTCAATCCAAAATTATTCCTCTATGAATTTATACCTATTATGGGGTGCTAGAGAAATATTTGGTGGTTGAGAGTTTCTTGGCTGACCAAGTACAACCGAAAGTTGTCAGTAGTGGGAGATCAGGAGGAGAGACTTTGGAAATAGGGAGCCGAAGTTAGTACCATGGACCTGGACATGGGAAAAATTTCAAGAGGAGGTCCTAGTATAGTGGATCTAAAGTTCAGGGCTCATAGGGTGGGTCCAGTTAGCTTAGAGAGAGGCGGTGCTACTCATGTGACGGTAGGGGACATCTCACCTGAGATTTTCCGACCCTTTATACAGCTAACAGAGAAATTGTAGATAGACCATTGAGGTAGAGAAAACGACAGGATTAGGAAGGTCTGTAAGATAGAGGGCGTAGTAGAGGAGCTGGGAGAGCAGCGGTAGGTGGTCAACATTTTGAAATGTTACCACCACCACCCCCAAGTGGTCCATACTAGGCTCAGGGAGCTAGATAACATAGATGGGGACGACTGCAGGTGGTTGAAGCTTATAAACCAGGGGCTTCAGGAATTATTTGAGATATAATATGTGTCTTTTCTACTTTATCTGTAGCACTGATAGATGTAGGTTCTATTCATTCCTTTCCCTCCATATATCTTGTTCGAGACTTAGAAATTCCGGTTGAACTGTTGACTTGACCCTTATACTTAGAGACTCCTACTATATAAGACTTGGTGATCACACACTTATACCGACAGTATAACCTAACTCTTGGAGGTGATAGTTTTGGTTGGGATCACATGGTAGCAGGATCAAGGCCTTACAATGTCATTCTTGGTATGGATTGGTTATCTATAATGCATACCTAGATTGACTATTTTAGGTGAAGGGTGCAGTGTGTCTGTAGTAATAGAACCAAGTTTTCTTTTTTCAGTGAAAAGGAAACCCATGTCACATAGAATGGACTCATGTATAAAAGGATGAATCCGATTAATCATTATTTGGCTAGAATGACCCTTAGTGGAGTGGATGTTATGAGTTTCTAGTTTTCTATAGTGGTGGTAGAGTACAAGGATGTATTCCTTGAAGATGTTCCTAGTTTACCTCCCCACTGAGGGATAAACTTCCACATTGATCTAAACCCCAAGATGAAACCAATATCTATTCCATCATATCAGATAGATCCCATAGATCTTCGCGAGTTAAGGGTGAAATTGGAGGACTTGTAGAGGAATGAATTTGTTCGACCCGGTGTTTCACCCTGGGTAGCCCCGGTTTTTTTTCCAAGAAGACAAATGGGAGATTGAGGTTGTGTGTGGACTATCAATTATTGAATCAGGTGACCATGAAGAAAAATTATCAACTATCGAGGATCGAAGACCTATTTGATCAGTTGAGAGGGGAATAATGGTTCTCAAAGGTTGGACTTAGATCAGGCTATCAGTAGCTGCGAGTATAGGATGAGAATATACTGATGACGACATTTAGATGTTTCTATGATCACTACGAGTACTTGGTGATTCCATTTAGCATGACGAACACCGAAACAATGTTCATGGGACTCATTAACTAAATCTTTTAGCCTTACTTAACCATTTCATGGTAGTATTTATCGATGATATCCTTATGTACTCAAAATCTGAGAATAAGCACATGAGACACTTAAGGACAATTCTAAATGTATTTCGAGAGCACCAAATTTACAAAAAGATATCGAAGTTTCAGTTATGGATACATACAATATTCTTTCTGAGAAATGTTATCTTAGTGGATGGAGTGGTAGTGGACCTGGACAAGGTCAAGGCGATGTTAGATTGGGAGCCACCTAAGAGTATGATAGAGGTGAAAAACTTCCTTGGGTTGGTAGTCTATTAATGGAGATTCATAACTGATTTATATAAGTATCATTATCCATGACATATTTGACTCAAAAGGGGTAACCTTTCATGTGGACAGAGAAGTGCCAACATGATCTTCATCATTTGAAGTAGATTTTGACGAATGCTCCCATATTGAGATTTCTAGTGGAGGGTGTCGAGTACGTAGTGTTCTGCGATGCATCAGGAACCAGTTTTGGTTGTGTTATGATGTAGAGGAAAGCAACGATTTCCTATGATTCATACTAGTTGAGACCACATGAGAAGAACTATGTGACCCACGATCTTGAGTTAGTAGTGATATTATTCATTTTATAGATGTGGTGACACTACCTTATGGGTGAGTGGTTTATCGTCTATTATGATCATAAGAGTCTCAAGTAAATCTTCTCTCATAAGGATCTCAACATGAGATAGAGGCGATGGATAGAGTTCTTCCAGGATTATGACTTTGAAATTGTCTATGCCCTTGGAAAGGGGAACGTAGTAGCATATGATATCAACATGATATATTATTCACAGTTATTGAATGAGGAATTAGAGCAGTTGACCTTATTGTAATTATCCTTTGTAGATGGAGATAGAGAATCTTATCTCCATTCAATGGTTTTTACCCCTATACTCTTGCAGCGAGTCAGGGATGCACAACTTAGGGATACTGATCGTGAGACCCTATGTGCTTAGATATCCACAGGGCATGATCCTAATGGATATTTTAAAGGTGATAAGCATGTTGTTCTTTTTAGAGGACACATGATGGAACTGATGATGTTGTGGGAGGAGGTTCTGAGAGAGTTTCATACATATCCTTTAGTGGTGAATCCAAGTGTGGAAAAGATGTACCAGGACTTATGATGTTAGTTTTTATGGCCAGGGATGAAGAAGGGAGTTGCAGAGTTTGTCTCTCAATGTCTTACATATCAGTAAGTGAAGGCTAAGCAACAAGTTCTAGTGGGTTTGGATCAACACCTTGAGTTTCCAAAATGGAAGTGGGATGTGATATCTATGGACTTCATGAAGGGATTACCACATACGTCAAGGGGACACGATACCATCTGGGTGATCGTAGACCGAATCACCAAGTCGGTCCACTTCCTAGCTATATGAGAACAAAGTTTAATAGAGATCTTATGATGCCTCTACATGTAGGAGATAGTCTGAATCCATAAAGCCCCATCAATGATTATTTATGATATTGATGATCAATTTACATCGCAATTGTGGAAGGGATTGTAGGAGGTGTCTTGGACTCATTTACGCTTGATCACAGTGTTTCACACCCAAACTGACAGCTAGACTGAGTGGACCATTGGTAGATTCTAGAGGACATGTTGTGAGATTACATATTGGATTTTGGCCATAGTTGGGAGGATCAAATACCAATAGTGGAGTTTGTGTATAAAAATAGCTACCATTCCACCATCAGTATGGCAAAATTTGAGGATTTTTATGGGCGATCCTGTAGGTCACCAATTTGCTGGACTGACCCAAGAGAGTTAGAACTCATGTGCTCGGAGTTGGTATGAGATACAATAGAGAAGATTAAAATCATCCAAAAGTGGATTAAGGTTGCAAAGATATGTTAGAAGTCTTATACTGATAGGAGATGGAGGCCTTTGGAGTTTGAGGAAGGAGACCATGTGTTTCTCTGGGTTTTACCTTGATGTAGATTTTAGAGATTTAGTTGGGGTGATAAGCTATATTTGAGGTTCATTGAGCCTTTTCAGATAATTTGTAGAGTTGGTGAGGTGATGTATTACTTAGATATACCTCCATAGTTAGATCGAGTACACAATTTATTCCAAATATTGCAATCGAGGAGGTACGTGCATGTCCCATTGCACGTTATCGACTGAGGAGAGCTAGACATAAAAAATGGAGTGAACTTTGCTGAGTACCCGGTAGAGATCGAGGATCGATAGAAGAGAATACTTCATGGGCAATCAATTCATTTAGTGCGTTTCCAGTGGTAGCATGAGAATATCTTGGAGAGAACATGGGAGTGAGAGGCTCAGATTCGTGCTAAGTACCCACATATTTTTGAGTAGCCCTTATTTTGGATTTTCGGGGACATAAAGCCCCATGGTGGGGAGAATGTAATATCTCATATTTTCCATGTATTATTTTTAAATATTATATAGATTATTTTTGAAGACCAGGCGCTAAGACGAGGTGCAATTCCGAGACCCGGTGTGCCCGAAATCAATGTTTGAAATATATTAAATATATTAAATAGCACTCATGCGTAGTTTTCCTAAAAAAGTGGAATTAATTATAAATGGGTGCCCAGATCATAAATATGAGGGTACCATTGAGCTCAGAATGTGAGGTTTAACCTAGGAAAAACTTAATATTATTCGACATAGGTTTTTTGTAGAAAATTTTTCATGGGCGCATAAATGAATAAAATAATTGAATAAAATTGTTTTATTCCAAATGTTTTACACGATGACTGGTTAGTCTTTAAAAGGGATATTATGTGAGAATTCTAGGGTTAGAAGCATAACCCTAGAACCACCAGAGAACCATTGGAGATAGCTTTGAGGATTCTCTCTCAGGTGAACGATGGTGGATCGTGGATCGACGATCGACATGCCTCAAATTCAATGAATCTTGCCAATGATGACTATAACAGATCATTCTTCATCAAAAATCAATCTGAATTGAGGTTGGGTATGAGTTTTGATTTGGATTTATTCCCCGTTCTTAATTTTTGTGACGAATGAAAATCAATTGATGAATGGATTGATTTGAAGATTGATCACCTTGTGGGATGAGTTTAATTGCAGGGTTTTGTTTAGAGAATTATATTTATGATTTTTTTGATTTCTTCGATTTTAGTTCTAATAACAATGAACTGAGATCATCATGAACATCAATTTAGGTCCATTCCTCTCATTTCATTCTATTCTTTTCTCCATGAATTCTCCATTCATCATGGTGTTCTTCATTTGGCTGCGGTTTGACATATTATCGAACGATCGATCATTGCACAATCATTTATTGATGAAAAGATCTGATATCATAGATCCAAGATCAATGCAATGTGATGGAGGTGAGATGGTGGTTACACTACTACAAAACACGCCTTTAACATCACTAGAATCAACCTTTATCAATGCTAGAAAATCTCTGAATACCTCAGCATGGTTAGAAGTCCATAACTTTTATCATTTCTTTTAAAAGCGTTGATAAAAGACACCATTTATCGGCACTTTTATTTAGCACTTATAAAAGTATGATTTATCAGTGCTTTTATTTTCACTGAAAAGAGTATGATTTATAAGATCCTTTAAAAGAACTGATAAATATTACTATTATTATCATATTTAGTAGCGCTGATAAAGGTGAAAATTGTTGTGTGATGTTGTAACACACTACATCACCAGAAACAAGTGCAATGTACTACAACAACACACTGCATCAACAGAAAAAACAAAAAAAATTACCAAAATAAGATAAAAATACTGAATTTAAATGCAATAAAATTTATAACACAAATACAAGAAAAAGAAAACACTATTATAGAGTATGTCATTTGTTTTTTTACTAAAATTAATATAAATTTTGAATAAAAAGGTGCAATTGGAGTCATATCGGTCACACAATGATTCAAATTGAGGTGTGACTGATTCCTACACATCAAAAATGAATTATGGAATGTTTTCATAAAGCACCAAAACAATCATAATTCATTTTCTTGGTTTTTAGTATGTCAGTTGTTTTTTTTGATTAAAATTAATGTCAGTTTTGAGTAAAAAGATGTACTTTGAGTCATACCGGTCACACCGTGCATCGGATTGAGTTTTGTATGATCCCTACACATCACAAGTTATGTATGGATCATTTTACTAAAGTAACAAAACTAATGCATTTTCTTAGTTTTGTGTATGTTAGTTGTTTTTTTCACTAAAATTAATGTCAATTTTGAATAAAAAGACGCATTTGGAATCATACCGGTCACACTGTGTGTCAGATTGAGGTGAAACTAAATTTTAAACATCCCAAAAGACTCATGGATCATTGTCCTAAAGTATCAAAACAATCATAATGTGTTTACTCAATTTTGAGTATGCTGCATGTGTTTTTTTACTAAAATGTCATTTTAAATTAGAAATACGCACTTTGAGCCATACAGGTGGCATCGTGTGTGAGTTTTACATGAGACTATTTCATACAATTCAAAAATTAATTATGAATCATTTCCCCAAATTATCAATACAATACAAGCGCATTTTATTATTTTTCAGTGAGTGACACTTTTTTTGTATTAAAATGTCAATTTTAAATTGATAACAGACACTTGGAGTCATAACAGTCACACCGTGTGTTGGATTGAGGTGAGGATAATACCTACACATAAAAAATTATATATGGATTTTTTTACTAAATTACCAAAACAATCTGAATGTGTTTGCTAAATTTTGAGTATATTAGTTTTTTTCACTAAAATTAATGTCAATTTTGAATAAAAAGATGTACTTAGAGTCATACCAATCACAATATGCATCAAATTGATGTGAGGATGAATGATACAAATCTCGAATGAATCATGTATTTTTTCCCTAAAGTATCAAAACAATCATAATGTATTTCCACGGTTTTGAGTATGCCACATGTGTTTTTTACTAAAATGTAATTTTAAACTAGAAACACGCACTTTGAGCCATAAATGTGGCATCATGTGTGGGTTTTTAATGAGACTGATTCATACACATCAAAAATGAATTATGAATCATTTTCCCAAATTATCAATACAATCTAAGTTTATTTTCTCAGTTTTCAGTGAGTGACACTTTTTTGTATTAAAATGTCAATTTTAGACTGATAACGGACACTTGGAGTCATACTGGTCACACTTTGCATCATATTGAGGTACGATCGATCCATACAAATAAATAATTATATACGGATAGTTTTCATAAAGTAAAAAAACAATATGAATGCATTTTCTCAGTTTTGAGTACGCCATGTTTGTTTTTTACTAAAATGTCATTTTAAACTAGAAAGATGCACAATGGATCTTATCTTAAGTGAAAAGTGTTGTGTGAACTTTTAAACAATTATTCTCAATAAAAATAATGGTATGATCCTTATTATACTTCATTTCCCAATAAATTTATTATTTTCAAGCCATCACTTCTTATCCTCTTCCTCCTCGGTCTCCACCTTGGTCTTTGCCTCTGCCTCCTCCTCCACATCGATCTCTGACTCCCACTCTACCTCCACCTTTGCATCTACCTCCACCTATTCCTTTTCCCTCACCTCTTCCTCCGCCTCCATGATTTCCCAAAAATTTTATTGTTTGAAGGTCAGTGCTTCTAAACAAATTGATTTCCTCCATTATTCTTCTCCTTGAGAAAGAGATAAAAAATAATATATAAGCATTATGACACTAATTTTTTACACTCCAAATATCTTTTGAAGGTCATAACTTGCATTAGATCACAAAAATAATGTTTAATCACCTAAATGTTTTTTCGACATACATTATGATAAAAAGTATTCTGCCCACTCATCTCTAAACAAATTGATTTATTCTTTTGAGTAACTTCATTGTCGACAACCATGATAGTACTGAGAAAATATAGACAAAAAAATAATTATGAAATATATTTAATGAAATTTTAATTATCTTAAGAAATTACCTATTGGGGGATGCTGAAATTTTCATGCTTTATGATTTCTCTCATAAATTTGCAAACATAATATCCACAATCGATTGCATTATCTTGTTCTAGACACTATAGAAACATTGACCAAAATAAGTAAATTGTTTTGAAATGTTTTGATAGTTAAATATTTATATATATAACTTAATTTATTTCCATTTTTAGTAATCCACAGGCTTTATATTTTCAGACACCGACTTCATTCCATGATATAGCCTTTATTGAGCAACCCCCTATCATAAAAAATTCTCATTAAAACATATAAAGAACATACAATTAAAAATTTATCTATAAAATACCAATTTTATTGTATTAAATATTCACAATACACATCATGTGTAGTCGGTTGGTTGGAAATCCATGCATTGAATCCAAAAAATAAATATTCAGGGTCTCTATGTTGACTGCTATCAGCATCCAGTACTTCCTAAAAAAACAATTAAGTAATGAAAAAATTAAAAATATATTTTATGTGATTAGATCATAGTGTTTTAACCTTGAAATGTAGGCATCAAAAAGAGTCTAGCATCTGATTCTGTTTTATTAAATGCTTTGAGCAACTCATCTTTTTTTCTTCTATATTTCTTCCTTTTTCAAAGTAATTTTTGGCATAGAAATGATACAGGGATTAATGAATCCAAATCACACTTCACATGATATTCCCTTTATATAGTTATAATATAAATTCCTATACAAAATATGAATAGTTATTAACTTTAATAAACATATTTATCTCACTATTTGGACAAACATGTTATGAAAATGTACCTTATATATGTATTCACAACTGAGATGCCCGACCATTCATTCTTGAGAATCTCATTTAGAGTCCCGAGACCAATTCCATCTATCAAGGAATCTCCATATATTTATTATTCATATTTAATGTAAGACATAGTTTTATCTTTAAATGTGGCCTCTACATGAAGTTTTAATGATAATAAATGTTGCTCTAGAACTGGAAGGGAGAAGGTACTCTCGGAAGGTCATTTTGTTTTCTTGGTTGATTCACTATATTTTCTTGATTAGTCCTTTCATTTCTCCACCACTTTATCCATATTTAATATCATACCTCACTTCAGACCTTTTATCATCAAATGTTACATGTTTTTCATATGATTTTTTTGTTAAATACATACCCCATGCATCTTTATAAGATCAGACGACCATGCTATGAAAGCTCTAATAGAAACTTCAACCATTGTAATATTCGGACTATAAAGTGGAATATACAACTCAACAGTAAGCTCATAAGCTACCTCAATCCCCACTCTCATATGATTTTTTGGGAGGGGTTGATTGTGTAGCTGGTCTCCAAGGGTATTATACACTGTACCCATCGCAACACGACAATACATGGGTGTTGATAGATAAAAATCACATACAACTGTACCCTACAGAATTTTAGTAATATAAAGTTATCAGAAGTCGTGTGATTCACATTTAGGAGAAAGAGTAATGAAAAAAATTGATTATCTCAGGTAAGGTATCTGATTGAGGGGAATGACTAGCCTTAAAGCTAGTGGGATTATTTGGTTCATGTGTGGATATTTTCTCCACCGCCAGTTCACTTTGATCATTTCTTATACATTGGTATGCCAAACCATACCATAAAATAATATCTTTAAGTGAGTTTATTTGTGTCTTCATTCATATCATAATATTATATAAATCTTCCTATGGTTTTATCTTCTCGAAATATGTTTGAGAAGATACTCTAAAACCTAATCCTCTAACGTGACCATATTGTTCCGACCGCTTCAAAGTTACTGAAAGTTTATTTTCTTCTAGTAAGGCTGTTGCCGATTCTTGTGTCTAAACCATAAAAAAATATGAACATATTTATTTTTATCTAATATTGTTATAAATCATAACAAATTAAAATTATTTCATACTTACACATGCTTCACATACTGATTTTTTGTTTTCATCAACTAATATACCCTCTTTATTTACACGAGCCTCCTTCCATAGCACATGAAATGGGATGGAAGTGGATTTATATTTTGATTCATCAATATTTATATAAACAAAGGAACATATGTTTTTTCATATCAAATAATTAAAATTCTATTTTTGATTTAAAATACATACCAATTTCTTCTCTAATAAAGCGTACCCCATACTTCCTTTGTGATAGGGGTACATTGGTTTTGATGCACATTCTTTATTTTCAACACTCTTTTTATGTTTCATAAATTAACAATTTTGAATTAAGTTGGATAAAATAAATGATATAAAATAATATATTATTGACTTCAATGCACCTGAAATGATTTCTCATTGAGACGATTGCTAAAATTAGTCCATGTTTCTTGCTTTATAATGTGTTCATAACTAAGTGGTGGGTAGGGATTTATTTTCCTGTCAACATCCCTAAGATGTAACTTCATTAGAAGAGTCCAAAAGCCTCTATTGGATTTTCTAGTGTCCATTAATACAAATTTCTTACAGAAATATTCTAAAATAAATGAAATCTATAAGGAATAATGAAAACTAAATCAATGTTTCATTATATAATTTTTCAGTAAAATAGAGAAAGTATATTGTAACATTACCATTATATCTTTCCAAAGGATTTCCTTCATTACAGGTTGGACGTAGAACCATGAGTCAATATGAATCATCACATTAATCCTCATTGTGACCCCAAGATAACTAATGAACGTTGAATTTTTGGGTTCAATAGGTTGGCCACATTGATTCCAACCAACCTCAAATTTTATACCCTGACTTATTGCCTTGATAATTTTATTCAAAACTATGATGTTGCGTCTTTTTTTTCATCAACATGTTGTTTATCCCCTAATAATTCCACAATTTCATCATCAATAGTCTATTCTTCCTCAGGATTGGTAACATTATCATGTTCATAAGACAATTTCTGCATGAGTAGTCAAACATTTAATTTTTCTTGAATAACAACAATACAATACACTCCATGCATAAAAGTCCACAATTTCATGCATCTTGCATGAAAATTGTTACTTTCTTGAACAAAGATATAATAATTCAATACTATAGTAAAACTAAACTTCACTACCTTTATTTAATCCATCCTAAGACCCTTGATTTTATTCCATCTCTTAATGATGGATTTGAGGCTATACATTCCCTCTTTCAAACTAGCCTTCCTCCCATCACTGTTCGGGAGGTATGTCATCAATGAACTTTGGAACCACAATGGTGGGAGGAAGGCTAGTTTGAAATAAGGATTCCAATCCATCATAAAGATATGAAATACAACCAAGCATCTAAGGATTAAAGTTTCATAAAAACCTACACTAATGGAATCACTCAAAAAGTCTCCTCAATTGAAGAGGAATTGGAATACCTCCACTCTAATGGTCTTGAAGAAATGAATCTAATCCCACCTACATTGGAAATCACTTTTTTCTACTCGAGGATTCCTCACCTTCAAATTTTGGATATTTTTTTAATCCACCATAAGATCCCTCCAATAACATACATCCCTTTAAAGGGTGAATTTTTCAACTTATGCTCAATATTGATCTAGAATTTTTTTACTCTTATAAATAAAATGAATCTATTCAATGCAATCATAAATTTGTTATTATGATATATTACCATAAAATATTAGTGGAACCATATATACTTCCTTTCATTGAAAATTATACCACATGGATTGAAGTAGATCTATAATTACCTCTAGGAATGTCCTACTTTACGACTGATAATGATATTATCAGTTGTAAAATATAATATTGGAGAGAGGTATCACCGCAACTCAATCATATTCTATGATGAAAATTTAATCATATGAAACGACTTGTCTCACCAAATATTATAGGATATATCACATTTCTTTTATCATATTTAACAATTGAGGTGATATTGTATTTGTGCTTTGATCCTCTATTTTTACACAAACCATGGATAGAATCATATTTTATGATATCATAAATTGTATGATAAAATATTTAAAATACTTAGATTTTCTATATGTCACACCATATGATATACAATATCCATATTCTATGGATGAACAAATAAATCCTTCATAACATAATATATGATATTGATATAATACAATATGACATTTATTTATTCAAAAAACTAATAGATTAATACATTGTGTCCTTGAAGAACATGTCTCTAATACCACTTATGAATTTTAGAGTATTAGTGGAATCTATCTTTAATCTTAAATGTAATATGTTTGATTTATAACAATTAAGCAAAAAACAAAGTATTCTAGCCTTTGAGGAGATTACACTAACCTTTAATCACAAAAATACTCTTGAGGACCCTCGATCACCAAAGAAGTGCTAAGACCTTAACCTAGTGATAAATAGTGATCAAAGAAGAAGAAAGGTTTCTATATGGAATGAGAAAAGGGTTAATTACAATATGGGGATCATATCATTTTATAAGGACTCTATATTTAATAAATAGTTCATTGAGCATTGACCGCCATCTCATGGAAACTAATAATTTCATCACATCTGAGTATTTCTTTCATTGAGTGTTTCAATAAATGTTTCAAGCCACCTATGAAACCCCTTATGATTTATAATTTATGAGAAACCATATTGTAGAATTATCCAAATTAATTCATACAATATCATATATTTAATGCCCCACCAAAATCTATGTTGGTCATATGTCGTATCCTCTGATAAAAGTATATATAAGATTAAATTTCTATTTATGATTCAAGGATATCAGAAAATATAATATCTATGTTTTGTTAATTTTGGACATGGATAAAAAATTACATGAGTTATAGGACATAAAATCCAAACCATCAAAAGTATATTTTAATCAATTTTTGTTCTCTCTATGGTTATTCACCATGTTAGATGAATTTTCAAATTATTTTTTTATCCTATGAATTAATTATCTATCTATTTTGATTAGTAAATATATTAATAGATCACATCTCATAGTTTTCTTGATCAACTATCCAACCACATACAACTCAATTACTTTTGAAAAATACACTCTTTATATGTTGTTGTGTATTTCTAAGTCGATTTACCCAATGATTTATCAACTCTATAAATATAGGAAATTTTTAATTTTTTTGAGAATCCTTTTCTCAACAAATAAATACCCCATCACTCTTTGTAACCCATGGTTAAAGTTTAATAATAATATTGAATTAATTAAAAAAACAAATCTCTCAAAACATGCATCACTAATGTTGGCACCTCCTTGAATGGAGTATGTTTGAAATATATTATTTTAATGATCACAAATCATGATTAATTTATTACTAATATTTTAAATTTAGTATGATAAAATTTTATATGAACATATTAATTCTATAATATTTCTGTTAAGAGTTATGGAAAGACACCATTGGCTAAAAGTCACCGTTACCACAAGTGGTGAGTCACCGTTATTGCTAGGATAGGCTACCACCAGACTCAAGTCACCGTTACCGCTAGGATGAGATACCACTAGAAGCGAGTCACCACCACCACCAAAGGAGTTACCATCAGTAGAGTCACCGCCAGATGCTGAGTCACCGCAAGAACTCTTGTTACTGTTGTTGTATGAGATCTTCAGTGTGAATGGTTCAACAAAAAAATATATCCCTGGATGGTTTGACCAAGTCTTTAAGATTTAGTAAAAGATAATAAGAGGAATGGGGATCTTCTTAAGCAAGTGATAATATATATTCATGAAGGATATCTCTCTCGGTACAATGATGTTTTTTAATACACCAATTACTGACGACCAAGAAAATTGTTTGATCAAATATGTGAACTCTCTTGAACTTACTGATTCAAAATCTGTGAAGATCAACGACACAAAAGCACTGAACCCATTACCAAGATTGATTGAGACAAACATATAGAGACCATATGAAACATTCCTACTAATTTCTACAATCCTCTATTCTGCCTCAATTTTCTAGAACAAAGCACATACTCCTCACCATTGATGATCTAAGGATTACAAACATACAGAACACATTAGACTAAGCTATTTATATTTTGTTCTGTATATTTTACTTTTGAGAAGTGTGTTATTTTACTGTTATCCAACACACACTATCTTCTATATATTCTAGGAGAATACTTTTTATTCTCTCCTCCATCAACCTATTTCCCACTGTGTTTTTGGAAGAGGTCCCTATGTGACCCGTGATTTTCTTTCATCTCACGTATAACTATAGAAGATTCTTTTTAGCCTGGAAATCTTGTTTATGTTGATTGTATAACTAATCCAAGTTATGTATTTGTTTTATTATAATTATAATCTTCTTAGCAGTAGGTGATTGCCAAGTGAAGGGTATTAGGTCTCACCTTGAGACTGAACCTCTTGTTTATTCTATTGTGTCACTATGTTATTTGTTTGGTTTTTTATCTTATTCAAGATAACATTTCATTAAAAAAAATTGCTTTGATAATTAATCTTAACTTGTGTTTATATATCTTTCTATCTAAGTAAATTGATCTCAAAAGTCAAGATATTTGTAAACCATATATTAATTGAGACCTTATCACTCTTTAAGAAATATTTTAAAAGGCTAGATCTTATATTGATCTATTGTTTTGATTAATTGGACAGTTTATTTACAAATTTTTTTATTGGGAAATCAATTCACCCCCTCTCGAGTTACTCTCTCCGACCAACATTTGGTATCAGAGGAGTGTTTAAAATTTACCTTTTTAACTATAATTTTAGTTTTATTATAAAGATATCAAATTTCTACCATTTCTAAATTTAAGTTCTTTATGGATAATAGAAAAGAAGGATCTTCTACCAACAGACCTTATTATTTTAATGTAAAACAACTATGCTCAATGGAAAATCAAAATGAGAATGCATTTGGAAAGTATAGGTTTTGAAAAATGGACTGTAATAAAAGGTCAATATGAAATACCACAAACTACTAGAAGTGAATGGAGAAATGCTAAAAAAAATTCAACAATAATAATTTTAAAGCTATGAATGCTTTGTTCTGTGCTTTGGGAGATGATGAATTCAATATAATATCTACTTGAAAAATATGATTTTAAAACATGGGATACCATATCTGTCTCACATGAAGGAACATCAAATGTCAAGGAAATGAGACTGAATAAATTTACAATCAAGTATGATACTTTTAAAATGAAATATGATGAACCTATTTATGATATGTATCTCAAGTTCAATGAAATAGTGAATACTATGTATTTACTTAGAAAATAAGTGACAGAAAAATATCAAGTAATGAGACTACTCAGATGATTTCTAGATATATGGAGAGTAACATATATGTAAATCAAAGAATCATGTGATGTAAGTAAACTTACTGTCAAGGAATTGATAGGAAAATTGATGATATATAGAGAAGATATTAAAGTCAATAAATAGATTGATGAAGATGAACCAAAAGAAAATCATTATCCTTCAAATCTACTACCTCTAGACAAAAATAAAAGCTACAAACTAAAGATTATAGTGAATAAAGATCTCATGATGAAAATGATGAAGAAATTCCACACATGGCTATAAGATTAAAGAAATTATATAAGTAAAATAAGTTCTTCAAAAAATAAAATTTCAGAGGAGATTATGCTTTGACCCTGGATCATTTCTGGATTATGCTTTGACCCTGGATCATTGCTTTGTTTCTGGTTTACTTTCATTTTGATTCCTTTTCATCGCCCAATTCCTTCCCCCTTTCCATTTTGACTCGATCCCCATTTGTTCTTGTTCCTCTGTTCCCTCCCGACTATGCGATTCGGCCTTCCTTCATCGACCGTCTTTGTTCTTCCTGTCCCGTTCCAGATCTAAAGGAAATCGCTTGGTGGTGACCTCATTTCTAGGTATTTCAGGTGACGTTTCTGGTGGTCCGTTCATGTCTGGGTTCCGGTCCTTCTAGCCCGTAGCGGCATTGGTATGGTCCCCTAGCCTGTGCGTTGATCAGATTCTTTTTTGTGATCGTTGATTTAAGAAGGAAAAGTTGGTGTGAGTGCTTATGAGTTTTGTTCATTTGGTTGCTGGTGATTTTCTTATGGTTTTTCTTCATGTTTTTAGTGGCTGTTCGGTGGTAAATTGTGGTGGTTCGACTCTCACGGCGGTGTCTCTTAGAGTCTAATGGATGCGGTGGTTTGAGATGTCTAGATCTGGTTCATGATGGTTTCCCGCTCCTTCACTTAGATGACGAGATGAAGTCATTAACGACGATGCCCGCAGTGGTTCCGATGGCAGAGTTTTCTAGTCACAGCAACGATTGCTACTGGGTGTCGATGCTTTTACTCTGATCTGGAATCAAGATCCCAACACTCTTCTCCCGGTCGGATTTGAGTGGTGGTTTTGATGGTGTTTTGGGATGTGTAGTTCGAGCGATCGTCTGTGTTTCAGAAATCGCCACTGGAGGTGGATTCATCTCTGACATTGGATTCCTGTTGCGGTTGATCCTTGTGGTATTGGTGGAGGTAATTTTGGACTTCCTTTGACTGGTTGGTTGTGTACTTGTTCTGTCGTGGTGTAGTTTCGATGGAGACGATGATGGATGGTGATAGGAAGTGACGGTGACTATGATGGATGGTGGTAGGAAGTGACGGGGCGCGTGATGTGGGCTGTCATGTTGCCCAAGATTGGTGTTGTTTCAGTTTGAAATTTGGAATTTTAAATCTGAAAAAAATGGGCGCGGTTCTTTCGTTTTTACAATGGCGGGCGGGTTATGACTTTGTATCTTCTTGTATCTGCTTGGATTTGTGTTGGGTTTACACTTAACTTTAAAAGTGTCATTTGAAAATATAAAAATATGGATTGTGGCCCTAATGTAAGAGGAAAGGAAACATTAATGGTGACTGTCCAAAATTAAAATATAAAAATAAGTATGAGGATAAAGGCATGAGATACAAAAAGGCCATGAAAGAAACATGGAGTGCCTCTGAAGACATTTCAAGTGACTCAGACACTAGTCAAGAAGATAGGTCTGACAGAGCCAACATGTTCTTTACAGTAAGCACATCAGAGGTACAAAATGCTCTTCCTGTGTCTCCTACTGATGCTTCATACATTTCTGAAAATGAAGAAAGTAATGACAATGAGGAAAACATGAATTAAAAAGATCTATATGATTACTATAACATTCTGGAATACACTTTTCATTAACTTAAAGATAAATATAAGTCTCTCAAAAAACAACATGCTTTAACAGTAAATGCTAAAAATAATCTTTCTATTGAAAAAGAGAAAAATGTTCAATTGTTGAAAGAAAACAATGAATTAAAATTATTAAATGAAAAATTAAATAAATACATAGAGAAATTTACAAATAGTAAGAATGAATTAACTCAAATACTAGGAAAACAAGTTTCTCCCAAATATACAACCAACACAGGTTACCATCCATGATAAATAAAAATTACAAAAACTATATTTACATCAAGTTCCAGTGCTGGAATTTCACATAATGTAAACACCTACTCAACTGGACCTAAAAAAGTTTTTATCTCTAGAACACTTCAATATTTTTATAAGAAACTTTTTAGATAAATATGGATACCAAAATCTCTTTTTTACTAACATATCAGGACCGAAGAGAATTTGTGTAACGACCTAGGTATTTATAGAATAATATTTTTTTCATATATATATATATATTAATATTTATGAATAATATATTAATTTTATATTAAATAGGAAACTTTTTTAATAGTGTACTCAACACACAACAACGAGTTTCTTTGAAATCTTATGTTGCACACAACTTTGAGTTATACCAAAAAATAATAATATAATAATATTATTTTAAATGGCAGTTAACGCATATCCGTTGTATTGTTGGGAATGAAAATAACTAACTAAATTATGATTAAACATGTTTGATAAATGTATTTACATTTATCCAATAAATTTTAGAGGCTTAAAATAAGAATGAATTATATTTTAAGCATGAAATACTCTAATATTCTTTAAAAGGCTGATTTACCACCTTTTGATGGAAAACCCTTTTTAAATCTAGTTTTTGTTAATTTTATATGTTTTATTTGAAAAAATAAACTTCTTATTTAGAATAGGGACATAAAAATTTACTTTGGGTAAATTTTTGGTATTTTTCTGATAAAGTTCATTTTTTAATGAATAGTGAAAAATATTGTCTTTTAAGACAAAAATGTATTTTAATATAATTTATTTATTTGATTATATTATAATTTTAATTGGTTTTAAAGTGTAATTAGATTATATTTTTATAATTTAATCAAATTTTGGTCATTGTAAGTAATTTCACTTTGAATTTGAACATAAACACATGTTGATCTTTTGGTAGTTTTTACTTCTTAAAAACACGTTTTTTGGTTTTGACAATGAGAATTAATTTTAAATTAATTTTTGAAACTAATGTTTTTTTAATTTAAAAAAATGGATTCCATATTTGGAATCAGGAAGTCCAAATTGTTTAAATAGGTACCTTTTATTTTTAGACATTATGAAGAGTAACTTCAGTAAATATTTTATTTACCATGGTTAAAGGGTAAATCTGGTAAATAGAGTAAAAAATAATATTATAATAATATTAAATTACCCTAAAACATGTACTAACCATATTTGATGAGATATGTCCGACCATGGTCATCCTTGGGTCGATTTTAGGACCCCATGGAGCCACTTGTGTCTGAAAATGACATTTAATTACTTTTAATTTAAAGTTAAGGAAAATATAACCCAAACGTGTATCTTTTATTAAAACAATTTTTATATGGGGTTATATAAGTGATATCTTAGACTATAAATGGTAATTATAAATCTAAAAATATTTCCTACATCATGGTATTTTATTTATAATTTTTAGACATCAAATAAATAAATTTATTTATGGCACAATGGTTATGTAGTGATTACTTTATCAATGAAAGATTTAAATAAATGAGATTATAAATATTAAAATAATTTTTTTTGAAACTTTTTATATAATAAAAGAAATTTAGGGATGATTATTAATTTTTATCTTTTAATTAATGAAGTTTTTTTTGAAATAATCGTGTTGTTATGGATTTTTAAAAAGTCATGATATGAATAGCATAAAAATTTATATAAATGAGTTTTTAAATCAATTAATATTTTATTAAATGATATAATAGTCCTAAAAATATAATATTCGGTCAAATGAAATATATGATTTTAAAAATTTCATTAATGATATATTTTTTGGTCTCTTGGAATTTTATAGTAAATATGGTAACCATATATTATGAATATACAAGAAGACACAATAAAAGTTAAATTTGTTTACTAAGGGTTAAAGATAAAAGATAAGGTTAATTTTATGACCTAAATTTTTCTAAAATCCATTGGATTAGAGGATTTTGACCCATACTCATCTTATATTATAAATATATCACTTTGGTGTTATTATAATTCAAAAATCAATTAATAATAAAATAATATTTTAAAACATTCCCAAAGTGCCCATCCTCGCTCTTATAAAAGGACACAACCTCTAACCCATTTCTAACACCTCTCAAGCCACTTTGATCATCCAAAATATACTCCAATAATCTCCCAACATCCCTATATTCATCCTATAATCCTTACCTTAGGCATAAGGCAATTCAAGAAATCCTTTTGGCTCAAATCAGAGGGAGTTACCCATTTTAAGAGGCAACGTCTTCTCTAAAGTTCCTTTCTAATATTCTACTTCTTCACTCCCTATTCTATTTTTATTATTTTATTACATAACAAAACCAATATATTTAATATAATAGTATGTTTTTATGATAAGTATTCTAACTACACTTACACACTCTTCCATCTAATGGATTTAGAACATATTGTTTCTGTGGACGGTGAACTACTGCCTCACGAAACGATGATTGTTCAATTATCTCCTACCACATCTCATGGTGGCCATTATGATGGCAATGTATTTATATAATATATATTATGTTTATATTTTATTTATGCTTCTTTATTTTTTATTTACAACATACCTTTATGCTTTTCATGATGTGTAAACATGATAATTTCATTTGAGGAAGCACGAACTACCGCCCTCTCAAAGTGATATGACTCGTTCATGCCATACGTGGAAAGTATAAAGGATGAAATTAATGAACTTATGTAACATATATAAAATATTATATTATAATATAATTATAATATATCTATGTATCATTAAGTTATCATTTCACTAAATATGAAATAGAAATGAAAGTAGCGTTCATGCTTACATACAGCTTATCGTCTCCATGAACGATGCATTTCATTTATTATCTCAAAATGTTATGAAATATTATAAATACATATATACTATATATATATATATAATATATGAATAATATTCTGGATATAATGGACTTTTGACCACATGGACAAATTGTAATTATAATAAGATCATTTTCGACTCAAGTACCCAATATCGACAAAATGACCGATATTAACTTAAATAATTATGTAATTTTTATAACATGGTAATAAGTGATATAAAAGGAATAATAAAATTGAAAAAGGTTCTAAATCAATTATAAATTAACTTAAGTTTATTATTCAGGAAATTAAATAACAAACAAGTCAAGTCGGACACGAGGTAAGGGACTTCATCTCAATCTCCTTTCGTTGAGGCATATCTTGATGTTATGCCCCTTTATTATCATATATGGTGTATATAAAAACATTTTGACATGTTATATCATGAATTAATATATTATCATGATATTTAAAGTTTTTTAGTGTTATTCCTTAATGAATTTTATTCAAGTGTTTATCAAGTGGTAAGAGACTCTTTAACTAAAACATCGTTTTAAATGTTTTAAAGATTTATTCTTATAAAACATTCTATTTAATTTTCATGTCTTAAAAATGGGTTTTAAGGATTTATTTATATGTACATGATTTTTTTAAAGTTTAAATTCTTTTCAAAAGTTTCAAAGTGGTTTGGGACACTTTGATTCAAAACTCTTCTTTTTGAATGTTTTAAATGAATTGATTATATGAATTTATTGAAATGATATCTTGTGATTTCAATGTGGAAATGTAATTTTTACTTTATGCATGTTTAATGTGTTATGATCATGTAATGGTACTTGGAAATTTTATGGGTGGTTACATGATAAACCAAATGACGGGTGGTTCCTTGATAAACCAAGGACGGGTGGTTACATTATAACCTCCAATGAATTAGGTATGGAAGTCGACCATATGGCTATTTCATTTAGTGATATGTGTGGAATTCGACCGCATGGTTATTCTATTAAAGTATTTTTATATCCCAAATTAACTTTATATGCTATATATTACTTTCTATGGGTTTTATGGTAATCTTTTGGTTACAAAGAAAGGGTAAGCAATGAGCCTATATTCGATGAAGTGTTTTTGCTACTTCTTTAAAGTGAAAAGTATTAAATTATGATAAAGTATTCATGGTTTACATGTTGTTTTAAAAAAATAACATTTTTCCTTCTTTATGTATCCCTTACTAATCTTTTTATTCTCATCCAAAGTTTTGAAATGTTTTTCACAGGACTTAAAGATGATCAGGGTCAAGGATGGGATCAAGGAAAAGTGATGCTGTCTAAAACATGGAACTAGACATGTTCCTTTTTTAAGAGTTTTTGTTTTATGAAAAAAATGGATAGTGAGTAGAAGTGTCTACTTGTAATATTCAAGTTTTTATTTATAAGTTATGACCTAATTCTCTAAAGCTCAAAACCTTAAAAGATCCTCAATGTGAATTATTAACTTAATTCAAGATTATGTAATGTTTAAGGCTGGGGCCTTACAATTTGGGTACCAAAATCATTTTTGGCATAAACTTTGAGTTGTAGGAAACCTGTTTGAAAACCTCCAGCAAAAGAATATGGTATTTGGATAGTAGATGTTCCAGACACATGACTGGTGAGTATTCAAACTTCAATAATTTGATTAAAGTTGATGGTGGACATGCCACATTTGGTGACAATGAAAAAGGGAAAATCATCAGCCTTAGATAAATTGGTCATTCTAATTCAGTATTAATTTGAAAAGTTTTATATATAGATGGATGAAAATAAAATATTCTAATCATATCCCAATTGTGTGATAATGTATTTTATGTTAAATTTGAAAATAATTTATGTCATGTTTTTAATGATAAAAATGATTTAATCTTTACTACTTTGAGAAATGATAATATTTATTTTATTGATTTATATTCTTTAAATTCTAACAATATTTATTTCTTAAGTGCCTTTCATAAATAATCTTGGATTTTTAATAGGATATTAGGCCATTTATATATTCACTCACTTATAAATCTAACTAGGAAAGTGTTAGTTAGAGACCTACCAAAGCTTGAATTCTCAAATGATAGAGTTTGTAATCCCTACCAGAAAGGGAAACTTCATAAGATTTATTTGAAATCCAAGAAAGAAGTTTCAACCTCTAAACCTCTAGAGCTAATTCATATGGACCTTTTTAGACCTTTCATAGTCTCCAGTCTAAATGGAAAACACTTTGTCTATGTCTTTATAAACAACTTCTCTAGATACACTTGGGTATTATTTCTAGATCACAAAATTGAATCTTGTTTTTACTTTATTAAGTATTCAAAATCTGTAGAAAACCTTAGTGAACTTAGGATTAAGACCTTAAGGAGTGATCATGGACAAGAATTTGAAAATAAAGACTTTGAGTCATTCTATTCTCAAAATGGCTATAATCACAACTTTTCTGCTCCTAGGACACCACATCAAAATGGAATGGTAGAAAGAAGAAATAGGTCTCTTCAAGAGATAGCTTGAACCATATTAAATGAGTATGACCTACCTATCTACTTTTGGGATGAAGCTATTAATACATCCTGTTATATTATTAATAGAGTTTTGATTAGACATCTTTTAAAGAAAACACCTTATGAGTTATGGAATAATAGAAAACCAAAGGTTAATTACTTTAGAGTTTTTTCTTGCAAAGTATTTATTCATAATACAAAGTAAAAATTGGATAAATTTTATTCCAAGAGTGATGAAAAAAAATTCCTTGTGCATTCAACTTCTAGAAAAGCCTATATAGAGTTTAACAAGAAGACCAGAACAATGGAAGAATATGTTCACATCAAGTTTGATGAAACTGATCCTAATGAAGCTAATACTATTTTAGTTGACCTTGAGGATGATCTCTCATATTTGGATATCAACTCCAAACTGTATGAATGTTATGTTAAAAAAACAAACACTACAACTAGTGATCCACTATAACCTGAACAGGAAGAAAATCCTAAGCCCAATAGCCCCTATTTTTAGAGACCCATTATGACTCATAGACACCACCATTTAGATTCAATAATAGGAAACTTAGATAGAGGTACATAAACTAGAGATTCCTTGAGAAATAAAATTGAACATCAATTATTCTTGTCACAAATTGAACCTAAGAACATCAATGATTCCATCAATAATGAATTATATTTAATGACTATACAAGAAGAAATTAATCATTTTGAAAAAAAAATAATGTTTGAGAACCTTTTGACCGACCTAAGGATACCTTAACTATTGGAAATAAGTGAGTGTTTAAAAAAAATGTTGATGAATCTGGAACTATAGTAATAAATAAATCTATATTAGTGGCATAAGGTTATAATCAAGAAGAAGGTATTGATTATGAATACAATTTTTCACCTGTATCAAGACTTGAAGCCATAAGGATACTGCTTTTTTATATAAAACATTTGGACTTCAAACTATATCAAATAAATGTTAATAGTGAATTCTTAAATTGTTTTATAATTGAGGATGTTTTAGTTGAACAATCCTTAGGATTTCAAAACACTCATTTTAAAAATGGTGTTTTTAAATTAAAAAAGCTTTGTATGGTTTAAAACAGACTCCTTGAGATTGGTATGATAGGCTTACCTCTTTCCTTATTTAAAAATGTTTTTCAAAAGGAATAGATTATCCAACTCTCTTTATAGAAATAATTTCAAAATATGTTTTGATAGTTCAAATTTATGTGGATGATATTATTTTTGGATCTACTAAAGATTCCTTATGTTCTGATTTTTCAAAATTAATGAAAAGTGAATTTGAAATGAGTTTAATGGTTGAAATAAAATTCTTTCTTAGATTTCATATTTTTCAAAATAAAGAAGGAATTATTTTAAATCAAATTAAATACACTAAATATCTTTTAAAACGTTTTGGCCTACATAGTACTAAAAGTAGTGATGATCCCATTAGTACCACCTATAAAATAGACCTTGATGAGACTGGGAAATCAGTAGATCAAACTAGTTACATAGGTATGATTGGTAGTCTTCTCTAATTAACTATTATTCAGCTTGATATTATGTTTAGTATATGTATGTGTGCTTGCTTTCAAGAAAATACAGAAGAGTCACATTTATTAGCTGTCAAAATAATTTTTAAATACCTCTAGTATACAACCAATTTAGGGTTGTTCTACCCAAAAGGACATTATTTTGACTTAGTTAGGTATTCAGAAGATGATTTTAGTGGTTAAAAGTTAGATAGAAAAATCACATTAGGAACATGTCATCTTTTAGGAAAATATCTAATATCATGGTGTAGTAAGAAGAAAAATTCAATTGTAATATCTACTACTGATGTTGAATACATAGCTGTACAATTATTGTGGATGAAACATACTTTACTAGACTTTGCATACCAATTTAGAAATGTATCTATTAATTGTGATAACACAAGTGTAATAAACATTTCCAAAAATCCAGTATCTCACTATAGAACAAAACATATTGATGCAAGACATCACTTTTTGAGAGATCATTATCAAAAGGGTGATATAAATTTAGAATTTATTAGAACCAAACATCATCTAGCTGATATATTCACAAAAACTTTGAATTTTGAAAGATTAAACTATATAAAACATGAATTAGGAATGATAAACTTTGGTTGATGAGTCACCATTGATTGAGTCACCATTGACGAGTCACCATTGATGAGTCACTATTGATGCGTCACTATTGATGAGTCATTATTGATGAGTCACCATTGACGAGTCACCATTTATTGAGTCACCGTTGATTGAATCACTGTTGAACGAGTCACAATTCCTTTTTATGTTACTATTATTTTTATTACCGTTATGATTTTCCTATACCTATTAATTTTTTATTATCTTAATTTTATTATTATTCTTTTATAATCCCTAAATGATAAAAATATTGGGATTAATCAAAATTTATTCACTTCCTCTAACCCTTGAAATCCCAATCGCTTACCTTCTTCACGAATCAATCTTCCTTCTTCCCTACTCCTGAAACCCTCAAACGATTCAAATGACCCGCATGAAGATAGTTACCAAATCAAATCTAGAAGAGGTGATGCCATCCAAGAGATGACGAGTATTCATGAGTAGTTTGATAGACATTTTATTAAACCCACATTTGAAGGACCATGTAGTCGAAGAAGAAAAAGATATTGATGCACAATTGTTTCCAACTAGCAATACGCTAGTGTTAAAGGTAATAGAAAAATAAATATGGATGAACTGGTTTTCCTTGAATCATAGAGTGTTTTATCTGAGGATAATTTATGAATTTTATTAGAATGCACAATTTATTTTTGGGGAGAAATTAAATAGAATTAGATGTAGAATAGATGGAGAATAGATTTATTTCTCTTCAAAAGAGTGGGAAAAATGTTTAAAGATTCCTCACAAATTAGTTTATGAAGATTTTCAAGGAAGTATACCTAATAATAAGCTTGAAGAATCTCTCCTAGAATTGACTGGAGATGGAACAAAGAGGTGACCAACAGATGTAGAGATTGATGTTGAGTTCAAGATTCAATTTAAGTTTGTACAACATGTTTTATGTCCAAGAAAAGGGGACTTCAACACATTTAGATTTCAAGATGTATACTTCCTGTATTTGATGAAGAAAGGGAAAATAATAAATCTCTGTAGATTTTTGATGGTCCATATGCATGATATGTGCAAGAAAAACTAAAAATTAAAATCTCTCATATATCCTAAAATGATCTATACCATTTTATATGACAAGGGTTATGTTAATACTGTAGAAGAAGATGAGGATAAAATGGGAGGTTTTTGTCTATCCAAATTTATCTATAAAAGAGTGAAAGTAAATTGGAATCCCTGGAGGAGATGTTGGGTTAGGTAAAATGATAAAATATATTATGATTACAATCTTATTGATCACACAACTAGACTAAAGGATATGGTATATCCTAGTCTTGGACCTGATAAAATACCTGAATATTTTGTTACTAGTACTACTAAAAGAGATAAATAAGAAGAATAAGCTGAGTCAGTTGAAGATAGAAGTGATTTAGAGATCATAAAATCTCTACCTAGAATATCCAGTGATCATGTCAGTTCTAAAGGCTCTCTACCTTCCAAAGAAACACTCTTACCTGAGCATGATGATGAAGAATATATAGAAGTTTTTGGAGAATATTAGTTTAAATAGAACACCTATAACACTTCAAGTGAAGAGAGTGATTATGGAGGAAATGATATTGTTTATAAAAAGGTAGACAGAGGGATTATGGATCTTGAGAAACCAGATGAATCTTAAAGTGGGGTTCTTAAGGAAAAAGTTGATGAAGCTATTAATAATATTCCTGTTAATGGAAATTATGGAAGTAGTCTTGATCAAATAGTTGATCAAGAAAAAGAAGGTGATTCTGATCATGAGGAAATTGAAAATAATGGTGTTTATTCTATTGATCCTACTCAAGAATTAGTTATTTCAAAGGATAAGGAAGCTGTAAGGAAGGGGAGAAACCTCCTAATCCCGATGAGTAGTTAGTTGAATAGGATCAGTTGGAATTAGTGGAGACCTTGGAAACCAATCAAACAGAAGATCTACAAGCTAAAAATGAGGGGGTGTTGCCTAAAACTACAAAAAACCGGCTAATTCCAATGGATCAAATTCTATAGACAACCAATTTAAAACTAAAACAACCAAAACCTATTCCCTCAAGAATTGAAGCTGGCCAGAGTTCTTAGAAACCCAGTGACACACCAATTCTTACCTATGTCAGATCTTCAGTTAGAGGCTTTGAAGAATGGGAGAAATATCCTAGTTTTTTTAGAATTGGGACAACTTATAGTGATTCATATGATGACTCAGAAATTAAAAGAGAAATATTAATAGTGAATCATATCGATAAATCTGGTGAATTACAACCTTTTGTTCCCATGAACACAAATATACTAGATGAGGATGCAATATATCATGAAAAATAAAATCTTCCTACTACTCCATCAGTTTTGCCTCCTAATGTTGTCACCAAAGATAATTTAGATTATTTACAGAAGACTATTCTTTAAAATATAGAGACCTTGAGGCAGAATTTGGTTTCATACTTTTCACAAGTCTTGAACAATCAACCATCTCATATTGATTGACTTAATGGACACAATGTTAGATATTTAGAAAGCTGGTGATATATCATATTCAACCCAAAGTTATTTTTCGTGTTCAATAAATGAAAGTTGAAAATAGATGATTTAAATATGAGGTTGCAAGTTTGAAATCATCATTAGAGGGTCTAAAAGCCTCTTTTTTAAGATTTTATAAGTTCCACTTCTCAGAAATTGGATAACATGACTCCTATTACATCTACTTTATCTGCACCTCCTCCTGATCCAGTACTATTTGATAGATATCTTTTGCAACAACTGTTTAGTGAAGAAATCAGAAATTACTTGGGTGATGTCAGTACCCATGAAGAACAGATAAAGTAGATTCAACTTTATGGAGAACATATCCTTCAGTTCTTAAAATATTATACCAGTGATCTCAGATAAGATAAGGAAGTGATCAAAAAGGGCATAAAATATTATTTATAAATGATATACACCAAACATTACATGTATGATCATTTAAAATATCTTGCTGAGAACTTGAAAATCCTTATATTGACAAGATCCTTTAAGGAATAGGTGATTCAGTTAAAGGTTCTCACACCATCTCTTCAAAGGTTTATGGATGAAAAGGCAGATTTATTTATTACAATAGAATGAGGAGGTTCCATAATTATGGACTTCATTAATCTTATGAAACCATATCTTCATGTCTATTAGATGACTATTATTTATATAGAGTCCATTCCTGTTTCTCTAACTCTATCAACCTCAACTAAAAGGACAGTTCAGTACATACCTTCTTTAATCTCTTAGTCACCTAGTCTTATGTCTCCACCATTTAAGCCAATGAGTTTTTCACTAGTTTAAGCTATTATACAACTCAGACCAGTTCTTTTCAGAGAACCACTACCTCCTGATACCGCTCTACCATTAGTTACAATATTTTCCCCAACTTATACTTTGATAGTATCTTCTCAAGATGAAGACAAAAACACGGAAAAAGCCAAATGATAGGAGAAATCTGATCAACCACCAAACTCTAAGGAGTGAATCTATTTTTGGTGATATCTCTTTGATAGGGATAATGCACTTTCTTCCTTTTATCTTTATCTTATATCTTTTTGGAACTACATTAATGAAATTCCTTTCTCTTCTTTTCCTTTATGTATTTTTATTACTATTTTGATAATCTCAAAGGGGGATATAATTGGGCATTTTGAATTTTGATATAAGCATATCTATATATAATCATTATTGATTACTTATACAGTACATGATTTATAAAATTCCATGTTTTTTTATCAAAAAAAGGGGGATAATGTTGGCACCTCCTTGAATGGAGTATGTTTGATATCTCTTATTTTTATGATCAAAAACCATGATTCATTTATTACTAATGTTTCACATGTTGTATAATAACATTTTATGTGAACATATTAATTCTATAATATTTATGTTAAGAGTTATGGAAAGACACCGTTGGTTGCAAGTCCCCATTACTTCCAGTGTCAAGTCACTGTTACCGCTAGGATAAGCTACAGACATAAGCGAGTCACCGCTATTTCCATAAGTGAGTCACCACTACCGCTAAAGGATTTACTGTCAGTGGAGTCACCACCAGATGCCGAGTCATCACCAACACTCTTGTTACCATTGCTGTACGAGATCTTCAACATGAATGGTTCAACAAAAAAATCTATTCCTGGATGGTTTAACAAAGTCTTTAAGACTTAGTAAAAGATGATATGATCAATTAGGATATCCTTCAACAATAATTGATATATATTCATGAAGGATCTATATCTTGGTACGATGATGTTTTTTAATACACCAATTACTGATGACCAAGAAAATTGCGTGATCAAATATGTGAACTCTATTGAACTTTTTTATTCACAATCTGTGAAGATCAATAACACAGAAGCACTAAACCCATTACTAAGTTTGATTGAGACAAACATAACGAGATCATTTGAAGCATTCCAGTTGATTTCTACGATCCTCTGTTCTACCTCAAATTTCCATAACAAAGCACAAACTCTTCACCATTGATGATCAGAGAATTATAAACATACAAAACACATCAGACTAAGCTCTTTCTATTTTGTTTCATCTATTTTACTTTTGATTAGTGTGTTGTTTTAATATTATCCAACACACACTGTCTCATACATATTCTAGGAGAATATTTTTTATTCTATCCTCCATTAATCTATTTCCCATTGTGTTTTTTTAAGAGGTCCTTGTGTGACCAGTGATTTTCTTTCATCTCATGTATAACTGTGGAAGAGGTTTTTTAGCCCAGACAACTTGTTTCTGTTGATTATATACCTAATCCTAGTTATGGATTTGTTTGATTATACTTATAATCTACTTGGAATCAGGTGATTTCTAAGAGGAGGGGATTGGGTCTCACCTTGAGACTAAACCTATTTTTCATTCCACCGTGACATTGTTTTATTTGTTTTGTTTTTCTATCTTATTCAAGATAACATTTCATTAAAACAAACAAAACAATTTCTTAGATAATTAATCTTAAATATTGTTTATATATGTTTCTATCTAAGTAAATTAATCTCAAAAGTTAATATATCTCTAAACCATATTTTAATTGAGACCTAATCACTCTTTAAGAAATATTTTAAAAGGATAGATCTTATATAAATATGCTATTTTGATTAATTGTCCAGTTTATTTACAGAAATTTTTATTGGGAACTCAATTCACCCCCTCTTGAGTTACTCTCTCCGACCAACAACTAAAATAAATTTTAGAACACGACTAATTAATTCAATTTTTTTGAATTCAATAAAAAAATATTCATAAAAATCACAAATCTAAATAACCCATTCATGGTTTAACAATTTACATGAATAACCAAAATCCAAAAAATATGTTTTAATAATTTTTACACTTACCTTGGTCCCTATATGTTCATCACCCATAAATTTGGGCCACAACTTGGTATACCCTAATCCTTAAAAACCTTCATAATTAAGCCTTTAGAATATATAATCTAGTATATAAGATGAATTACATTTGTGAAACTACCTAGATTTTGGAACCCTATATTATTCAAATGAAGATAAAACTGAGGGGGGGTGATAGGTATCCTTGTTAATTTCTAGAGGAGAGTAAACCATCTATGTGTGCCTCTAGGTAAAAATGGGATGGACACTCAAATACATATAAAAGTATAAGAATAATAATAAATGAGGGAGAGGAGAGGGAGTGGGAGGGGATGATGTGTATAGAGGGTAGATCCAAAATCTATTTTATTTATCCATACATGCCCATACACATTTGTTGACTAACCTTACCATATGAAAACATCCTTATTTTTATTCAAAACCATTGTCTATGGAGTAAAATGATGAAATAGAACCACACTCGTTGTATTTCAGTAGCAATGATAAGAGATGTAGGGTTTTTCATGTTTAAGAACATCACAAAAATGCAAAATGTAGAACCCAAAACATTAAACAATGATATAGGAAGAGTAGAAAATAACATACATTAGATTCTAGACTTGATTAATCTAAGGGAACATAGAGGAGTCGCGCTGGTAGCAGAGGATTTCTATGATATCTTGAGAATTGTGAGTGACTGAGTCATGGTTATGGTTTTTTTAAATAGAGCAGAGACACTTTTAATAGTGCTTTCAGAAAAGTGCTAATAAATATCTCTTTTATCACTGCTAAATTTATAAGCATTGTTAATTTTTTTATAATTATAATTATTGAAATAACTTTATTATAATTTTATAATTATTTAAATAAATTTATTATAATTTTATAATTATTTAAATATATATAATTATTTAATTATAGTTATATAAATACTTATTTAAAAAATAATAATTATTTATTTATAATAATTATTAATATAGTAAATATATATTTATAGATATATTTATTTGTAAATATTTATTTACAGATATATTTTTAACATTATTAATGGATATATAATCTTAAATACATTCATTTTAAAAATGAGTGAAATCGAATAATTCAAAATGAGTACACTTTAAAAATATTGAAAAATGGATAATTTTTATTAATTAAATATAAGTTATTAAAAAGTATGGATATATATATATTGAAGTGGGTGAATATATATTGACAATACTAAAACATAGTAAATAAATAAATAAATATAAATAAATAAATATATATAAATAATAGAAAATGATCAAATTCAAAAATAAAATAAAAAATAAAAAACATTAAAAATGAATACCATAACTATAGTATTAAAATAAATAAATAAAATTGTCCGATTAAAAACAAAATATATATTAAATGTATCATGTTATAATGAAAATCTAAAATATACTAAAATTTGAATAAATAACATAAATATTAGGTGTATGTGTTTCTATATACTTCATAAATATATTTGTGTATGCGTTTGTGTATACAAATTCATTAATATATATATATATATATGTATGTGAAATAAATGTAACACACAACGTTTGATATAAGTTTAATTGAAAAATCAAACAACATTAAAAATGAATAAGACAATAATATGTTTTTAATTAACTTTTTATATATACCATACTTATTCATTTTATATATCTATGTTTAATATATACTATTTATTAATATTTATAATATATATATATATATGTATATTAAATTTATTCATTTTTATCAATAATTATTTAATTAATAAAATATTTCATATTTTTCTTAATTTACTAATTTTATTTTTATTTGTTTAATTTTTCATTTTATTATGGACCTTTATTAGCACTAAAAAAGAACTTATAAAAGGAAACTTTTATCAATGCTAAAAAAACACTAATAAAGGGCACCTTTTATCAGCGCTAAAAATAAATCACTCATAAAGATGGACTTTATCAGTGAATTTTTCTAGCGCTGATAAATTCCAATGCTGTTAAAGGTGTGTTTTGTAGTAGTGTTGCGACAACGGATTGAACGACTGTTGATGCCCTATATTGTGTTCTTCAGCGCATAACGAAGAATGGTGACAATCCCATTTTTTAAGTGAATTGAAGGCCCAAATCTTATTGATTTGGTTATGGAATGACTAGAAGAGGATGGATCTTGAATTTTATGGCATGGTAGTCAACAAATCGGAGGTAAGAGGATCAGCCGAGGTGAGCGGGAGGAAGAAGAAGGGTTTCTGGAAAACCTGATACACATGGCATTTAGTTCTTGACTAAACGATGTGTAGCCCCCCTTATACGACTCGACATATACATGGGGAAGTACACATACATGGGGTGGAATACATGGGGTGCCTACATGGCGTGTATTACCCCACACAACATGACCTAGACCATATACACGGGCTACACCGTGTACTGGCACATGGGCACTGATACACGAGATGACACCATATACTAGAACACAACTAGAGTACATGGGTGAGACCCCAGATATAGGGACACGACATGTGAACCCTCTACACACTGTGTATTCTTCTTCTACATAGTCACGATTTGATGATGTGATCTGTTTAAATGGGTAGGACCTAAGGTCAAGTGAAACGGCATGTAACCCTTCTACACATTGTTTACTCTTTTTTACACGGCTTATATTCCTTGTCCTAAGTGACTTGGACACATTTTTTTAGGGTTCATTCCCCTTATCCTTTCCCTGAATGTTAGTATGGAATTGTTTCCTACTCCTAGGACTACGATCCCTTCAGCATAACTTCTTGGATAGAGTCATTAGAATCCCTCCGAGAGGCCTGAAGTGAGATCCTCTATTCATCTTTGCACCCTAAGTGGAGTTCTTGGTATCGTTATGACCAACATTATGTGGGCGTAGATCCTATACTTATAGGGTTAATCCATATTGAGTTGTTGGTATCACCCCATGGCCCTAGCAGTGATCCTCATCTATGTATCATACCTTTTCGAACTATCAACATGTTCTTTCTCATGACAAGACCTGATGAGCAATACCTCTCAGATGAACTCCATCAGTGCTATCATACTCAGGAGCGCATTCTCTTGGATGAGTGATTTGTAGAATCTTTGAGCTGAAATCATAGGCTAAGTATACTACGGTTGTGGTTTACCTCTAGAATGTGTGTCTTTGTTGAGTATATCTAGATATTCTCGTTATATGTGTTTTAGAAATATACCTATGTATATATGACTATACTTTCCTTTGTTGTATGCTTTGTGGTTTCAAGGTGTCCTACTGAGTATTGTTATAATCACCCCTGCACAGGCTTTGTACGCACTTTTTTTGTCATGTGCAGATAATAGACCTTTTGACAGAGTCCTAGGTGGACTTGGACCAAATGATGCTTAGTGAGATAGGACAGAACGCGGTGTGTCCCTTCAAATTTCTGACAATAGTCCCAGTACCTTTAATTTCAGGTTGGACTTATGTTATAGTCTCTTTTTGGGAGGCTTGTATTTGGCCTTGTTTACTTTCTTTACTCCCTATCATCCTATGGTTGTGGGATATAGATGTATGCATACATTAGTTGTTCATTTGTTTTTACATTTTAGAATTTTGTGGACTTGGAGATGTGTTCATGTGTACAAGTACTTAGGAAATGCCTCCCATGTAAGTGAAATTCCTACTTGGTGCTAGTCACCAACCCCTGGCCTATTGAGGGCGGGCTTGGGGAGTCATGACATGGGCCCCACTAGGACAGGTCATGAAAAAATCAACCCAACACTTCCCTTTATTCCATTGGATGGAATAAATTTGATCATATACATCCTAAATTTGAATATATGATATTTTGGTGTCATTTTCCCTTGATAATAAAATTTATATTATTTTAAGTAAAGAAAATTCCAAAATTCCACTCTCTTGACTTTAATATCACTAATTTTTTAATCTAATGATAAAAAGAGGATAATTTCAGTTCTAAATGTTTATTTGAAAGATGAATTAATTGTTTTTATCATGGTAATTTATTTTTAATTTTATTGATGAAATAATTACCTTAAATGTTTACACAACATTGACAAAGTTCTTGTACCAACAGTATAAAAATCAAGTAAATTATTTTAACTTATAAGTAAAATTATAACCCTTTAAGAATGAAAAATTCATGACTTCATTTAATATTAAAATCAATTAATGAATGTGTTAAACCAAAAAATAAGGTTAAAAATGACATTAGAAACTGTCTAAATTTCATTGGATGATGATATTTATCTCTTAGCCTCTTTCTTAGAATCTTTGTTCATTTGGAAGTATTTGACTTGAGAATAACTTAATTATATTTTAATCTTTTTAGAAATTCCATTTTTGTATTTTCCATCTCTTATAAAAGGACACTCCTCACTTTCCTTTAAAACCCATTAAGTAATTTATATTAACCAACCTATACCAATTATCATTTCAACTTCCTTATCCATGAAGTAGAAGTGATGGTCTTCTTAAAAGACCAATCAAAGGTCCTTAAGAAGGGATCTATCGACTATCAAAGAAGAGGTAATCATCTTACTTGACCTCTTTTAATTTATTTTTTCCTCTACCTACTCTAAATATGTGGTATTCATTATAAAATAATAACTTTAGTATCTATAATAAATTTAAATGTTACTATGATCATGATACATCAATTATCCACAATATTTTTCATCAAATGTGAAGTGAAAGTATCGCTCATTCATACGTGTGGACTACAGTCTCTACATAATGATAAAATTCATTTTCTATTACCATATTTCATGGATGGTTATTATGATGACTTTAGATTTTAGATTTTATATTTATAAAATAATTATGCTTCTGAAATTATTATATCATATCTATATTATTACCTTTTCATCTGTTGGAAAACGATAATGTCACTCGCGCGTTCGTGTGGAATATTACATCCACGAAGCGACATTATCCATTTTTCATTTTTACTTTTTATAGATGGTAATAAGAATTAATTTAATTAATATATATGTTATAATAATTATTATGGAAATTTTAATTATTAACTGTCTTTATTTCAATCCATCCATTCAAAAGTGAAAACAACATTCATGTGTACGTACAACTTACTGTCTCCATGAACGGTGTAATTCATTTTTCTATCTCTATCCTTCACGGATGACTCTCTATATATCTATATATAATTAATATATGTGATATTTATATCATGATTAATATTCATGATATTATGAAACAATAATAAAAGTATAAGGACTAGAACTACCAAACCGGAATTCTCATGAAAAACGAAATAATTAACACTCAGAAACGACAATTTTAATAAGAAATTGTAAATAAATGGGTGTTGGAATATTATATGTGGGTCATATATGATATTAAAAGTATTTAAATTATTATGGTATAGAATTATAATAAATTTAAATTTGTTATACAAGAGGTTAGAGTGCTTTCGAGGAACATGGAACTTGAGGTAAGAGATTTATTTTACAATCTCATTGTTTACTGGGATTATTTATGATTAAGTTTCCGATGATGAAATTTTATTATCTATCTCTCAAGAAAATCATGAATTTATTTATCCTATAGTTATTTATTAGGATTACATGTTTTCTTTTAATTTTCCTCTCTTTAGGTACTCAATAGACCGAAATAATATTTTAAAAAAGTTGACTTTATTTCTCTATTAGTTCAAAAATCATTTTTCTTCCATATCCATGTTTTCTAAAAATGTTTTCAAGAATATTTTTAATATGCTCTAATTATTTTTTGAAGTAATTTTTATCCAAAATTTAATTTTTAATTTTTTTAAAAATGAATCTTCTTGTCATTTTATAAATGATGAACTTTTGAATTTTTATCGAAAATGTGATAGGAATCTTTGTTTTAACATACACGACATGAACAGAATTTCCCACTATCATGTCTGCTCAATGCTTCAAAGAATACTGTACAAAATTCCAAGTTTATTTTCAAAGAAAATGTTTTCCATAATATTTTTGAAATTTTTTGATTTTAAAGAAGTGATTTCAAAGTTAAAAGGTTAGTTTTCTCAAGAAATATTACAAGTGATCTTTTAAAGACATTTTCATCTAATATGACATCCTTTGAGGTTACTTATATTTTTCTGGAGATATTATCCCATGATACCATCCTTATTATTTATTTGGATGGTTTATGTAGTGACTCAGGTTTTGACCTATAATAGTTTGAAATATTTCTAAGAATATTTCTATAGTCAAGCGCTGAGTCAATGAGGAATTTCGGGGCCTAGAGAGCCTCAATGAGATGATATTAAAAATATTAAATATATTTTATCACACACATACAATTTATTTTGAAACATGGAATAACTCTTATATAGAGTCTTGGATTAAAAATCTGAGGCTGTAGTTGAGTTCATAACGTCGTGTTTACCCTAGGAGCGATATAAAATTTGTCAGTGCCGGGTGACGGGTCAGAGGTGATTTGGCGGTGAGGTGTAAAAATGATGTTAATTGATTTAATAAAATTAAATAAATTACACTCCTCCCTATCCCTTTGGTGTGAGTACAACAGAGAGGAGGCACAAACATCCCCTACCCCTTTAGAGTAATGGACGAACTGAGGCCAATCTGAGGTGACGAGGTGCTCTTGATCCCTATTTTTGATGCCGATTGTCATCAGATCGAGGAGCAGCACAATCCGGGCATTGTTTTGGAACCGAAGCTTCATAATTTTTCCATGAGGTAGAAAATTCTTAGCTTTAAGTCCTAATACTCTTTTATATGAGTTGTTTTAAGGTTGTATATCCCATAGATTATTGCTAGGGACCTCATGGGGGTCGATCTTTTGTTTCCAGGTGAAAATTGGGGGTTTTGGGCGGCTCAGAGAAAATTTTCATCTAGAATTTCCAATCACACAGCGTGTAGTGTAGGATCGCAAACCGTGAATTCTTCCCTTTTGGGGAAGATGAATTTTAAGGACTATACACCGTGTATCGGGGTTACAAACTGTGTAGTGACCCCAGGTCATGTGACTAAGGGACATGGATAGAGAATCTGTGTGATGGTACATGGTTGTGTAGAAGTACATGACCAAAGTAAACATACATAGAGTTCCAAACACGGCACAATAAAGAGTTATGACCAAGGGGCCATTTATCTGTGACACGCCATGTACTAGTGGGTGCATGCTGTGTGTGAGACACGACTAGCCAATTTGTGTGGGGGAAAGAAATAGCTGGGGGCCCAGGTGAGGTGAGACATACTATGTACCATGTGTACACACCATGTATGCTCACATGGCCATCCAATCCTTGCATTATAGGACATAAATAGGTGATTCAACAAGTTCACATGTCGTGTGGGCCACAGTGCACATCATGTTCTTTTCTTGGGATCTTCTTCCTAGTGTACCTCCTTCTTTGGGGATTGGATTCAGGAATGTGAGTAGCCTATCCTTAGTAGATTTCTATGTAGAACACTATAGTGGACTCCATAGTGGTCGATGAGATACAATGTGGCACGTGTCAAGTATGATATAGCAGTATCAGTGCTATACTCTAGGAAGTGATCAGGGTGGATCACTAGGTTGATGTTGGGGTCAATACCTTTCCCTATCATATTAGGATGTGGGTCCCCTAGACTCATTAGTTTGGTAGAGTGGTGCTCCCCTGTCGTAATAGGGTGTAGGTCCCCTACCTGTGGCTATGTTCTGAATTGAGGCATGATGAGTGTGACACTTATTTAAGAGAAACTTGACCAATTCTAGAGTTCCATTGAATTTATTAGAGATATGTTGAGATTGGTTGTAACACCCTGAGATTTTGTGATTTTTTTGAATTAATTTAATTTTTTTGATATTTTTCATTTTACGCAACACTGAATATAGCTTTTGTTATACAAAATACTAAGTTTGGTTTGCATTATATGCAAAATCAAGTTAATCATGCACTACACACAACACTTAGTTTATTTTTTGGTACACACAATACTATGTTTGGCTTGTTTTACACTCAGTACCGAGTCCCTTTGATAACTTGTGTTACATGCAAGTCAAAGTTTTTCCTAACTAAAATATACTATTAATAATAATATTAAAATAATAATATTATTATCACCTAGTCATTAGGATGGAATATATGAATGAGATTTAATAAATTATGAAATTATGGTTTAAAAATGTATATAAAATGAATCCTTTGGTTATCAATTATTTATAAATGAAAGTATGAACTATTTGAGAATAAAGATTTTCCTTTTCTAAAAAAACCATTTTCTATGTAAAAACAACATTTTATCTCAATAAAATTTAAAAAAATACTCTTGATGAAATTTATAAATAAAATTTATAAATTATATGTTAAATAAATATTTTTTTATACTCATATAATAGATTTTATAGTCATAAGATAAGAATAAATCCAATTATATGAATAAAAAGGGGTATCTTTCTAAAAGATAATTTTATCGCCTTTTAATGGTGAACCTATTTTAAATATAAATTTTGAAACTTTTATAATTTTTATTTTACAAAATAATATTAATTTTTTAAATCCAGATATAAAAATTTACTTGGGGTTAATTTTAGGCATTTTTATGAAAATTTTTATTTTTTGATGAATAGCGAAAAACACTAAATTTTAATTCAAAGCCATTTTTTCAACTAATTTATTAATACAATTAAATTATATTTTAATTTAGTTTTAAAGTATAATTAGACCAATTATACATAAATTAATCCAATTTAGGTCATTTTAACTAATTTTACAATGAAATTTATGATTAAAACATTTCAAACTTTTGGACCTTTTCACATTAAAAACCCATCGTCTCATCCCGTCTACAGGATAAAATTTAAATTAATTTATGCCACTTATGTAATTGGAAACTGGAAAAATGGATTCCATATTTTTTATTATAATAATTTATAATAATTTAGATTTAATTTTTTACCAAAAATATTTGTGAAAGTGATTAAAATTAATTACAATGATTAGAAGAAAAATTAGATTAACAAAGGAATAAACCTTAAATATAAAGTCCAAAATGACATAGAAACTTGTCCAAAATCAATTGGATGTTCATATTTTGACCCTATCCTCCCTTGTATCATATTTTGACCATCATTGGAGCCACTTGACATGGGAGAAATATTGGTTAAAAAATTTACAAGAATGCCACTCCTTCTCCACTATAAAAAGGCACTCACCCCTATCACTTATTCTCACATATAAAGCCATTTTTCTCAGCTAAAATCTGCCCAAATCTCATCCCAAAATCCCAAAATTCATCCTAGAAGACACTATTTAGGTATAAATGCATCCAAGTAATCCGTCTGGTGAAAACCAAAAGGAGTTACCCAAAGAAGAGGTAACATCCTTCCTCAAACTCTTTTGTTTTATTTTCATTCTCCACCCCCAAAAATATTCTTATTACATGATTAAATAATAATATAAATTTCCTCAAAATAATTATATTATTTTATTCTAAGGGTTATACCTATACTTACACACACTTCAATCTAATGGGTAACAAACTTACTGTTCTCTTATACATCGAATTACCATCTCACGAAATGATGTTGTTCATTTTTACTTTACCACCTCTCATGGTTGGGAATTATGATGGAAAATATATTTTTATATGATATATATGATGTTTATGATTTATTTATTCTTTTATAATTATTATATAACACATAAATATATGATTTACATTTTTTGTAAATTCAATAACTTCGCTTGTGGACGTGTGGTCTACCGCCTCTTCAAAGCAATGTGATTCATTCACACATTATATGGAAAGTATTAAGGATGATTTATATAAAATTATAAGATAAATATTAAATGATAATTATACTTCCATTATATATATAAATATATACATATATTTCATTTACTCTCTTTCTTTCAATATGACAAGAAAACAGAAATAACGTTCATGCATACGTACGACCTACCATCTCCATGAACGATGTATTCCATTTCATATTTATATATTTTATAAATTATTATAAAACCTTATATAATGAATATATATGATATTTATATCATTTTATACATTATATAAATAATTAAATCACAATCTAATTAATAGGATCAAGAATAACAAGTCAAAACGTATACATAAAACAAAGCGGATATTACCCGAAATATAACATTAACATGAAATTGTTAATAAATATCTAATATAAAGTCATAATAAAATAATATATGGTATTATATATAATAATATGGTTATTTTTTATTTTTATAATAAAATTATATTTATTATACAAGATTTTTGAATGTGTACGAAGAAAGTCAAGACTTAAGGTAAGAGTTTTCTCCTCACATTTCTTATATACGTGAAATACATGACTTGTTGACCACTCATTTATTTTGTGTGGTGTATATAATTACCATTAATGTATTATATTATTATTATATTTAAATTTATGTGTATTTACATATACATTTTATGATCTTTATTTCATAGGATTTATGGTTCAAAAGTTGCCAAATCGGTAAAGTGATCTTTGTCTCAAGTTTCCTTCTTTGAGATACATGCCATGTTATACAACTATATTTTCTATGGGGTGTACATACTATCATTTTAAATGTTATATCATGAATATAATTTTTAATTATATTTTAAGCTTCATTTAATGTTATTCTCTCATGTAGAATATGAGTCAAAGTTAACAAAGTGGTAATAGTTTATTGCTACAATCTCATCATTTATCGGGATTGTTTATGATTACGCTTCCATTAATGAAATATTATAACCCATATTTCAATAAAACTCATGAATTTTTTTATAATATGGTTATCCATTACATCTTCTTGTATTAATACCATTTTCCACTCTTTTGTATTTAAGATAATTAATAAAATGTTTTTATGAAATTACGACTTTGTTTTTCCTTTTAGTCAGAAATCTATGTTCTTTAAAAAACATGTTTTATAAAAATGTTTTAAAAAATGTCTTAATATTATCCTATGATGTCTAAAGGACATTGTTACCCTTTTTTAACTTTTAAAAAATGGTTTTAAAATGAATCTTCTTGTCATTTTCTAATCAAGTAACTTTTTTAAACCTTTTCAGGTGCACAAGGAATGTTCCGCATGTACGGACTTACCCATCATCATGGCCGTAATTTCCTTGAAGCTTCATTTGTAAGTTTAGATGATTTTTTAAATAAAATTTTCCCCTAATATTCTGTATTTTTTTTATTTTAAAGTGGTTTTCAAATAAAAATGTTTTAATTTTTTTTGTGTTTAAAAAGTGTGTTAAATGATTTTTAAATATTCTTTTATATCTTTTCAAAAGGTTATTTTCAAAGACAGGGGATTTAAAAATTATTTTAATCCTTATTTTTAATCTTTCAAAGTATGTTCAAAGGAAAAGGTTTTAAAAATATTTTCAAGATTCCTTTGTATATTTTCAAATATATTTAAAAAGAAAAATGTTTTCAAAATGATTTATGTTTTAAAAATCCTTTTTCAAAATGGAAAAGATATATTCCTCAAGAAATGTTTTAAATGAAATTGTAAAGCTCTATTTATAAGAAAATGATTTTTGAAATAGTTTTATGAAAAGGATTTTCAAAGAAATTATATTTTTTCTTAATAAATGTTCCATGCGACCTTTCAAAATAATTCTCCATCTAAGATGATATAATTTGTTATAGTTTATGCTTTACTGGGGATATGATACAAGAATAACATTCACATTCTTTCTTGAATGGTTTATTTTTTTATGGAATGATGTTTATGAAACCCATCTCTCTTCCACAGGTTACATGATTTTGATACCCACTCCTTTTCATGGGATATTCTTTTATAAAATGATTATGAGACCTATATCTTTCTATATGTAATAATATGATGGAATGTTTATGATTCCAATTTTATTTCATGGGTAATAATATTATGTTTATAAAACTCATCTATTTTCATGGGTCATGATATGATGAATGTTTTTTTATCATGTGGAACATGAATTTATGATTTCATTATGTGATGGGTGGGACCTATATCTCCCTCCAATGAATTGGGTAATGATAGATGACTCATGCGTATAAATTTTATGCATGAACATAATTCCATGTCCACAATGTTATGCATGGATCTGGTTGCATGTCCATAAATTTATACGTGAACCTGATTACATGTTCACAATGTTATGAGTGAACCATATTATGTGTTCACAATGTTATCCGTGAACCTGGTTACATGTTCAAAATATTATGCAAGGACCTGGTTGCATGTCCATAAGTTTATGCATGAACCTGACTTCATGTTCACAATGTTATGCGTGAACCTGATTACCTGTTCACAACGTTATGTATGGAATTGGTTGCTTGTACATGAGTTCATGCGAGGGCCTAATTTCATGTCATTAACTTAATGAGTGAACCTGTTTCTACTTATACATGTTCAAAATGTTATAAGCTAATGTGTATTCCACAATTCCATATCTTATTCCTATGTTATTCTTTCATGGATTATGATCTAGATTTCCTTATCATTCATGTCTTATGAACTATCAATCTTTATGAAATGACTCTTGATTATGATCTTTGATATGCAGGGTATGATCTTCTAATAATACGACCATGTTCTCACACCCTTATGCTCATGATTATGGTTACATATCTTCTTGTTTACTCTTATTGAGCATCTGAGATCACCCCTTTCTTATGTTTCCTTTCCCCAGGTTATGAAGAAAGGTTTTTAATTAGGATTAATAAAGGGGAATATATTTATAGAGATGTTAAATATCTTTCACAAAATTATAAGGACGTGTTCCAAGTTTCCAAAGACACTAAACTATCATGGTCCTTAGGCATGTACTTTTGTAATGTGCTGAATATTTATCTAAAATGATGTAATATCCATGTATGTTAAGACCAAGTCACTATAGTTGGTATTAAAGGGAGGTTTAGTCAAACTTTGGAAACTAGGATGAGAAAAATTTAGTGAGATACCTAGATATATTTCTAAGTATATATCTTGGGATGTCTCTAAGGATAAGTCTAAGGATGAGTTAATGTTTAGGAAAATGTCCCTGAATTTTGGTAAAGGATAGAGTGAGTGGTTTCATAAAAATACATCCCTATCTGGATACTACAAGTTTATGTAGCTTTGGAACAAATGTATAGTATTAAGAACCCCAAAACACCGTATTGAGCTAGACTTGATCGAGAATTGGTGCACGAAAACGGGTCTTACTGCACACCTGGTTTGACACTCTCAGGGGATATGCTTTGGGAATTCACAAACTCTTTACAAACCATAATGAAGGATTTAAATATAATATTATTGTGAATAACCTAGAATAAACCTAAGGTGTAATATATTAAATAAGTAGGTTTCATGATTTAGGTATCCTATAAGTAAATTTTCATGATTATGTGGTTTTCCTTTATGATAAATGTTTCTCATGCTATACTTTATGGTTTTAGTCATTGACATGAACTAGAAGGAACTAGGTTAAAATTGAATATTTCATATGTGGAAAGTATGGTAATGATGAAAATCAATTTCCTAAGTTGAAATCTCATGAATAGAATTAGTAAGGCCCATGAGTATTGGTTATACTACTTAAGACAAAGAAATAGTGAATGACATGTGAAAGGTATGGGTTGTTCTAACAGTATTGTTTATATTAAATGTAATAAACATGATTAAATTGATATTGAGAAACCTTAAGAAAAGATTCATATTTCATATTCTATAAAATTGTTATTAAGGAATAAAATGATGAGTCCTGATTAATGGTTTAAGAATAAAATTGGATTAAAGAAGTATTTATGTTTTTGAATTAAAATATTATTTTATATGAATCATAAAATATATATTTATTTTTAGTATAAGTTTTTCATCAAGGATTTTAATGGATATGTTAAGTGGTTCTAATGAAATAGAAAAGTTATTTAATGTAAAGGTAAAATTTTGATTAAGGTAAGGTAACCCATAATGTGTAGAGAAAATTATGTTTATCTTGGATAAAGAGATGATTGATTTGGATAAAGTAAATTGGATAGTATTGATGACCTTAGAACCAATTAAGGATTTTTGGGAAAAGTGGTTTATGTTATCATGGATGAAGTTTACAACTTCTTGGATTTAAGGAATATATACAAAAATCATTAGAATAAGGAAGCATGTATGTTTTCCAAAAGGATTTATGGTAATTTAGGTTGCTACCATATTTCAAGAAAATATACGATGAGGGTATTCACATGTTTGGAATATGACAACCAAGAGATACTTTATGATATATGGAGGATAAAAATTAAGATGATTTAATGACCTTATTTATAATGTTTTGTATTTTAAACTTTTGGATGGGTTATAAGGTTAACCATTTATGGACTAGTTTATGTTAAACTTCAGATGATGTTTTAGAGATTAAAGTATTATCTCACCATATGAGGATTTATACATATTGGATAACATGTTCTATCCATTTTTTATGATGTTAACTAAATACAGATGGAATTAATTATCATCATACCTCATGATATGCGAGTCCTTCATGAATGAAAATTGAACCTTCATTTCTTGGTGTAATAGATGAAGTGGAAATCGAGCAAGGCACAACTAATGGTTGAGATTGTGCATCTGTAAAGGAATAAATCAAGTAAGTATATTTCCTTATGTTATTAGATAGTAAAAAAGTTCCTTATCTATAAGAAAAGGATATTGAAAATGATTTATCCTAATACCTTTATTTCTGTTGAGACGATGATCTTATAAATAATCACATATTTATAGTTTTGAGGCCCTTACCTTTCCATTGATCATTCGGTTTCTAGTGGTCAATGATATTTATAACTCTCTATAATTATTTACTCTTTTCCTCCATGTACAATATTAACTCCCAACCTATGTTATAATATGTGGAAACCTAGTTATGAGTTAATTTGGGTAACCGCTATGGTTCCAACTTTCCCTTTTTAAAAGAATTTTTAGTATTCATTTTTACAATGTGAGTTTCTAAGAAAGGAACTTTAAAGTATTAAAAATTTGATAACCCAAAACAATTTTGAGGATGAAATTAATTTTAAGGGTTGCAGAATGCAACACCCTGTAATTTTGTGAAAATTTTATTGAATTAATTTAATTTTTTTGATGTTTTTCATTTCACACAACACTAAATATAGCTTTTTGTATAAGAAAACACTATGTTTGGATTTCATAATACACAACACAAAGTTAATCTTACAATAGACACAATAATTATATTATCTTGAAGTAAATTAAAAACTATGTATGGATTGTGTTACAAAAAATACTTAGTCCCTTCGATACCTTGTGTTGTAAGCAAGACAAAGTTTTATCGAACTAAAATATAATATTAATATTTTTACTAAAATATTATTATTATTATAATTATCACCTAGCCATTAGTATGAAAGATATGAATAATATTGAATAAATTATGAAACTATGGTTTAAATATGTATATAAAATGAATCCTTTGGTAATCAATTAGTTACAAATTAAAGTAATAACTATTTGATAATAAAGAAATTAATTTTCTAAGAAAAATACTTTTTAATGTACAAACACAATTTCATATCAATAAAATTAAAAAAACCACTCTTGATGAATGTTTTAAATAAAATTTATATATTATATATTCAATAAATATTTTTTATACTCATATAATAGATTTTATAGTCATAATATAAGAATAAATCGAATTATATGAATAAAAAGAGATATTTTTCTAAAAGGTAATTTTATAGCCTTTTAATAAAAAACCTATTTTAAATATAATTTTTGAAACTTTTATAAATTTTATTTGAATAAATAAACTTAATTTTTGAAATAGGGATATAAAAAAATTAATTTGGGTGAATTTTTGGTATTTTTCTTATAAGTTTCATTTTTTGAAGAATTGTGAAAAACACTGAATTTTAATTCAAAACCGCCTTTTCTTCTAATTTATTAATATAGTTAAATTATATTTTAATTTGGTTTTGACTATAATTAGACCAATTATACATAAATTAAACCAATTTAATACATTTGAACCAATTTTAAATTGAAATTGGATATAAAAACATTACAAACTTTTTGACCTTTTTACTTTAAAAACCTATCGTCTCATCCCGTCAGTGGGATTAAATTTAAATTAATTTCTATTACTTATGTGATTGGAATTTGTAAAAATGGATTCCATAATTTTAATAATCATAATTTAAGATTTAAAATAGGTTAAACTTAGTTTTTGATCAAAAATATTAGTTAAAGTGATTAAAATTAATTATAACTATTAAGAGAAAAATCAGCTTAGCAAAGGGAAAAACCTTAAACATAAGGCCCAAAATGACCTAGAAACTTGTCCAAAATCCATTTTATGTTCATATTTAGACCCTATAATACCTTTTCTTGGATACAGACTATTATTGGATCCACTATACTTGGGAAAAATGTTTGTGGAATTCCCTTTAAAAAATTTACAAGAATGCCACTCCCCTCCACTATAAAAAAGCACTCACCCCCTACTTATTCACACCTCTAAATACCTTTTGATTGAAAAAACACTGAAAAATATCCTCCCAACATCCATAAATCCATCCTATAATATTATATTTTTGAATTAATCCATTCAAGGAAGCCCTTTGGTGCAAACCAAAAGGAGTTACCCAAAGAATAAGTAACATCCTTCCTCAAGATCTTCTGTTTTATTTTCATTCTCCACCCACTCAAATATTATTATTCCATGATTATATAATAAAATAAATATCCCAAATACACTAATATGTTTTTATTCTAAGTTTTAGACCTAAAATTACATAAACTTTCATATAATGGGTAGAAAACTTATAATTCTTGTGTACAGCGAACTACAGCCTCACGAAATGATGTTTTTTGTTTTTCCTTTACAAACTCTCATGGTTAGTAATTATGATGGAAACTATTTTTTTATATGATATATATGATATTTATGATGTATTTATTCTTATATAATTATTATATAACACATACCTTCATGCTTTCCATTTTGTGTAAATATGATAACTTTGTTTGTGGACTTGTGGACTACCACCTCCTCAAAGCAATGTGATTCACACACACTTTATATGGAAATTATTAAGAATGGATTTAGTAAAATTATATGATAAATATGACATAATAATTATACTATAATTATAGTATATTCATATATACATATATTTCATTTACTCTATTTGTTTCAATATGATAAGAAAAAGGAAACAACGTTCATGCGTACGCACGACCTACTGTATCCATGAATGATGTATTCCATTTCATATTTTTATCTTTTATATATTATTATAAATACATATATAATGAATATATATGATATTTATATCAGGTTTTACATTCTAGAAATAATTAAATCGTGATCTAAGTAAGAGGATCAAGAATAAGAGGTCAAAACGTATACAAAAAACAAAGCGAATATTACCCAAAACGTAACATTAACATGGAATTGTTAATAAAAATGTAATATAAAGTCATAATAAAATAATATATTGTATTAGATATAAGAATATGGTTTTTTATATGTGTATAATAAATTTATATTTTTCATACATGAGGTTTAAATGTGTTTGAAGAAATTCAAGACTTAAGGTAAGAGTTCTACCATCTAACTTTTTATATTTGTGAGATACATGAATTATTAACCACTAATTTATTTTTTTGTGGTGTATATAATTCACATGAATGTATTATATGATTATTATATTTAAATTTATGGGTATTTATATATCCATTTTATGATCTTTCTTTCATGGGGTTCATGGTTCAAAAGTTACCAAATTGGTAAAGTGATTTTTATCTCAAGTTGCCTTCTTTGAGATACATGTCGTGTTATAAACCTATATTTTTATATGGGGTGTACATACTTCTATTTTACATGTTATATCATGTATATTATTCATTAATGATATTTTAATCTTCATTTAATGTTATTATCTCACGTAGAGTATGAGTCAAAGTTTCCAAAGTGGTAATAGTTTGTTGTTACAATCTCATCATTTATCAGGATTGTTTACGATTATGCTTTCATTATAGAAATATTATGATAAATATATAAAAATCTATTGAATTTTATTTTCCTCTGGTTATCTATGATATATTCATGTATTATCACCATTTTTCTACTTTTTATTACTTAAGATAATTGATAAAATGTTTTTATAAAAATATGACTTTTTTTTCCTTTCAGTTGGAAATTTATGTTCTTTCAAAAATTTATTTTCTAATTTATTTTATAAAATGTCTTACTATTATCCTATGGTGTTTAAAGTAAAATTTTAACCATGCTTTACCCTTTTAGAAAATGGTTTTAAAAGGAATCTTCTTGTCATTTTCCGATCGAGGGACTTTTTTATACCTTTTAAGGTGAAAAAGGAATATTTGGTATGTACGAACTTACCCACCATCATGAAAATAATTTCCTTGAATATTCCTTTTTAAGTTTACAAGGTTGTTTTTAAATAAAATGTTTTTTGAATATTCTAAAAATTTTATTATTTTTAAGTGGTTTTCAAAGAAAAAGCTTTTAAATTATTTTTTTTGTTTTTAAAAAGTATTTTAAATGATTTTCAAAGATTCCTTTATATGTTTTAAAAAGGTTATTTTAAAATACAAGGGTTTTAAAAATGGTTTCAAGGCTTATTTTTATGTTTTCAAAGTATGTTAAAAGAAAATGTTTTCAAAATCTCTTTAAGTTTCCTTTTTATGTTTTCAAATATATTTAAAAATAAAAAGGTTTTCAAAATGATTTATGTTTTAAAAATAATTTTTCAAAATGTAAAAGATATTTTCCTCAGGAAATGTTTTAAATGAAATTGTAAATCTCTCTTTATTATAAAAGTATTTTTCAAATGTTTTTATGAAAAGTATTTTCAAAGAAAGGCTATTTTTCTCTAAGAAATGTTCCATGCGACCTTTCAAAATAATTCTCCATATAAGATGACAAAATTTGTAATATTTTATTCTTTACTATAGATATGACACAATAATACCATTCATATTATTTCTTGAATGGTTTATGTTTTGATGGAATGATGTTTATGAAACCCGTTTCTCTTCCATGGGTTATATATGATTTTGAGACCCACTCTTTTTCACAGACTATGCTTTGATAAAATGATTATGAGACCTATCTATTTACATAGGTAATGATATGATGGAATTTTTATTATACCCATTTTATTTAAAATGTTATTCTATGATATTTATAAAAACCATATTTTTTATGGGTCATGATATGATGAATGTTTTGTTATCTTGTGGAACATGCATGTATGATTTTATTAAGTGAGGTACATGACCTATATCTCTTTCCACTATATTGGGTGACGATAGATGAATCATGAGTATAAATGTTATGTGTGAAAATGATTACGTGTTCACAATGTTATGAATGGACCTGGTTGCATGTCCATAAGTTTATGCATGAACCTTATTAGATGTTCACAAAGTTATGAGTGAACCATATTACATGTTCATAATGTTATGCATGAACCTGATTACATATTAAAAATTTTATGTATAGAAATGGTTGCATGTCCAAAATTTTATGCATGAACCTGATTACATGTTCATAATGTTATGCGTGAACCTAATTACATGTTCACAATGTTTTTCTTGGACATAGTTTGATGTCCATATGTTTATGCGAGGGACTGATTTCATGTCATTAAATTAATGAGTGAACCTATTTATACGTATACATGTTAATAATGTTATAAGATGATGTGTATTCCAAAATTTCATGCATTATTCCTATTTTATGCTTTCTTGGCTTATGCTCTTGATTACCTTCTCATTCATATCTTTTGAACTATCAATATTTATTCCATGACTCTTGATTATGATCTTTGATATGTAGGGTATTATCTTCTATTGATATGATCATGTTCTCATACCCTTATTCTCATGATTATACTTACATATATCCTTGTTTACCCTTACTGAGCATCTAAGATCACCCCTTTCTTATGTTTCCTTTCCCTAGGTTATGAAGAAAGGTTTTTAAGTAGGAGTACCAAATGGGAAGATATTTATGGATATGTTTAATATCTTTCACCAAATTAGAAGAATGGTTTTCAACTTTCCAAATACACTAAACTATAATGATCCTCAGGCATATAGTTTTTTAATTTGATTAATATTCATCTAAAAGGATGTAATATCCATGTATGTTAAGCCTAGGGTTGCTATAATGGTACTCCCCTGATATACCAGGGCATGAGTTTCCCTTACTGCTTGGTTTAGTAGATATGGAACTCCCCTTTACATAGAGAGGGGGTCCTCTACTCATGAAGTGGTTATTTTGGGGTTGGAACTCACCTGTTGGACCATGGTGTGGGTTTCCTATATCATTCATGCAGTTGGAGACATAGATCCCCTGTCATACCAGGGTGTGGGACCTCTATACTCTTTGGATAGATTGATTTGACACTCCTCTATTGTACCAGGATTTGGGTCCTCTATCTATGGAGTTGTTACTCCCCTACCATGTCTAGGATAAGTTCCTCCACATGTGATGTATAGATAGAGTGGGTACTCCCCTGTCATTTTTGGGTGCAGTTTATCTATCCTTGGAGTCAGAAATCCCCTGTGGATCTAGGGAGTGGGTCCTCTATGCATGATGTTTTGGAAGAGTTGGTACTCCCATGTAATACCAGAGTGTGGGTCCTTTAGCATGGGGTTGCTACTACCCTATCGTATTAGAGTTTGGGTCTCCTATAGTGATATTACTGGTAGAGTGGTACTCCCATTTCGTACGAGGGTACGATTCCTCTAGCCATAGAGTGATACTTCCCTACCATTCGAGGGAATGGTCCCTCTATCTATTGAGTGGTACTCCCCTGCTATGCCAGGGTGCACGTCCTTATATGTATATTTGTACTCCCCTACCGTGTTAGGGTGAAGGTCCTCTATCTACGGAGTTGTACTCCCTCATCTTTGAGTAGCGATGGGGAGAGGGTCCTCCACTGGAGTAGGAGATCCCTCAGCTGAAAGGAATAGTTATGAGGAGTGGGACCCTACAATTTTTGAGTGAGATACCTAGTTAGGAGATAGTTATCCTTTGACTTAGTGAGGTGCATGCCTCTATCTACAGATAATTCAGTGGTTTCACGAGTTGGTTAAGAGCTAGTACTCCCTCGACTATGGAGAAGCCAAGAGGTGATGGTCCATTTTCTCTCTTCCTCTTTAAAGAGGGTACACGTGGTGAATACTATGAAGTAGTTCTCCCTTAACTATATGTAGTGGGGATGGTCATGCCTCTCCACTTAGGTTGTTATGAGCTTGCACAGTGTACAAGACTATGGTGATAAGGCCTCTGGTGCTGGGTACTAGAGTTGGACCTAGTGAACTGTTCCTGATGGAGCATTTCCTATTGGACATAACATCAAGGATGGTAGAGTTTTTCAGGATGGAGTGTATCTCTCTAATGAGTTCCATATGAGATGGTATGTCTTATGGAGTGCATTTTTCTAGTCATGTGTTACCTTCAAGCCTCGAGTAGAATAATGTAGATGGCTATGGGGTCAGAATCTCATGATAATTGGAGTCTGAGATGAGTATATTTGTGTTTTTTTGGGATTACTTGTAGTATTTTCATAGGTCTTGGTTGACATACCATGTTGATTGAGATGACTAGTCATGTATACCCAAGGATGGTTTGAGATGGTGTTTCTCTCTAATTTAGGTTCCCTTTGGATGGGTTAAGAAAACAGTTGGATTTCAATTTATACCTTTTCTTCTGTGTTTTGGGGTGTTTACTGAGTATCATTATACTTATCCTTGCATGGTATTTTCGTGCACATGTTGTGTCTTGTGCATACCACAAGCCTATTGACAAAGTCCCTAGAGGACCCAGAGCAGGTAGAGCTTAGTAGACTAAACTGATAAAGGTGTTTATCGGAGCTCGACAGAGGAGATTTCCAATAGTTTCTTTTGATAGTGATCCCCTCCTTCTGAATAAGTTGAATGATTTTACAGTTTTTGGTGGGTGTTTTTTTTTCATTTTTACACTTTCAGTGCTTTTTTATACTCTAGTTTTGGGATTTATGTATTCATGCATTTCTTTTCAGTTTTAGTATCTCCGCATTGTTTCATGGAGATGTTTGTGTATGAGTGCATACATGAACCATAGGCTAAGGCCTTACATTTGTCAGATATGCCTACTAGATGATAGAAACTATCCCCCAACCTATTATTGCCAGGATTAGGGTAGTCTTGGGTCAATCCCCATTGGGTTGGCTCATGACCCAGTGGTATTAGAGTATGTTCCACTTTGTGATCATAGGGTCGTGATCTTGGTTTGGGTTTCATAATGATAGTGTTAAGGTGTTTTGAGTTCAGATTTTAGGCCAAAGACTCTAGTTTTTATGTACCAAATGGTGTATCCATTCACTAGGGATTTGATGACCTACTTTTTGACTCGTTACATCAGGACACTGATTGTAGGGAATTTTTTTTACATGCATCATATAGGACTGGGTTGTGATTTTTTATATCCTTCTTGAGTTAGCTCCGTAGATATACTATTTGACCATGACACATATTGATTCTATTTCAGGATGTCACCGCGATGACATCCAGAGATGTTTCCATGGATGGATTGTGATAAAGATCCACCCAAAGATAAGGCTTTAGTGCAAGGAATCGGTTTTGAGGATGTATATAATGACCCAGACTGTTATAAATAAATTTTCCCTTCTTGATTTAATTAAATGTCTTATTAAGTAATATGGTTATAGAAAACACATGAAATTATTTTGTTTTATTATATCCAATTGGATTTAAAATACCATTAAGTATCATTACCATTGATAATATAGTTTTTGAACAGTGAACACATGATCAGTATAAATATAGGCTTTTAACAATTTCAATTGACATAAAGGAAGTGATGACCTCAACCAGTAGAATCATACCCTATGAAGCCCATTTATCAGATATTCCAAGGGAGATAGCATTTCTGGTATTTTCTCTTGACAAATCCCAAGCCTAGATCCAATAAAATAAGCATGATCAAAACCATTTATGGGAGAAGTTCAAGCTCATCGAGATCACGACTTAAACCATGTTTGCCGAACCACCCTATGAAAGTCCCACCATTTCTCACCTTACCCTTAGGGAGTTTTCTAGTGTATTAAAGGGATATGTATCAATACCCTATAAATATGAGTATGTACATTATTTTTTATAGAATAATTAATATATTTTCATCCTATTATTGTTACTTTGTAAATGTTTTTTATTTTGATATAATAAAGCACAAATTATATTTTTGGTTAATATTCAAATTAAATTAATGATTTTATGAATTAATGTATTTTTTATATAAATAATATTTTAATAATATTATTAAATAATTTTTATAAAATATAAATGATCATATACTTTTTATGAAGTCAAATGTAATTTTTATGAGGGTTCGAAAACTGTTATTGTCCAAAACCCATTATTTTCAATAAATGTAAGTTATAATTTTTAAAGTTAAAATTAAAATATTTAGAAAATTATTTAGATAAAATGAATATAATTTTTGGAATAATAATTTCAAAATTATCCAATGTTGAATTTTTCATAATTTTTTGAGAAAATCAAATTTTCAGGTAAAAATTAAATATCATATAGATATAATTTGTGTTTTATGACATCATAATGACCCAAAAGTGATTTAATAATTACTATAAATTGTATCCACAACCAAATAAATGTTTTATCTTTAAAATAATATGATTTTAAGTTTATTTTATTTATTTTGTAAAGCCATTATGAATAATCTAAAACCTATAATTTATTTTAAGGTTTTAAAATCATTTCTTTATGAGTGTGACTCACATCCACATAAGAAAAGGCATTATTTTAATAAGTTTGGACCTTTAACTTATAAAATAATAAAAACCACTCACATTTTTCAAAAACCAGGGGAAAAAACCATGGGATGGATTGTGGTTTTGGATATTTTATCATGTAGAGTCCAAAACCTAAATAATAAAGAAACCCCCATATTTTCCTATATAAACCACCCAAAATATCATTTATCTTCACTGAAAATAATTTTATAACATAAATTCTCTTACATTCACTCTCTAGAGTCCTTAAAAGGTGCCCCTATCTCTCAATAATCCCCTCCCAAGCATTTGGAGTCACACACTCAAGTAAGGGACCTTCCTTTACTCCTTTCAATTCAAGCACCTTCTTTGAAGTTAGTCTTATTAATTTCAATTTGTTACAATTTAATTCATTTATATACATCACCTTAATATAAAATTGATGTTATTTTAGTGATATATCATTTTTACTCTCTCATTTTTAACTTTACCTAAGCCGTTACTATGCTGAATTTTAGTAAGAGATCTTCCACTCTCCTTTTTATTTAAGAATTTATTTTATGTTATGCTTATAAATTTCTATTTTTTCTTATTGTGATGTGTTATTACATGTTCCGAATAATTTGATTTTGATATATACATTATTAGAGACCCTTTTCACTCTCATTAGTGCTCTCATGATTCTTTATGTACACCCGTTACCATGCCGAAATTTCATAAGGGATTTCTCTCTTCTCACTTCCATTCAAGAACTTATTTTATGTTATGCCTATTAAATTCCATTTTATTATGTTTTAATATGTTCTTACATATTACCCTTACTTTTTATTTAATTTATAAATTATGATATCTCTTTTCCCTCTCATTAATCCTCATATGATCCTTTATGTACACCCATTACCATGCCGAAATATATTTAGGATTCTATTCTCTATTCAAGTTTCTTCATTACCTTATACCTTATATTTCCAAATTTATAATGTTGGGATATGATTTTACTTGTCCCTATTACTTCCCATTTTATGTATATTTTACGATATATCCATTTTTCTCTCATAAACCCATTTTTACGAATCTTTAAGTGACGCCGTTATACTGTCAAAATTTCACCATGAACTCCCATGAAAAAAAATTGTGTATTGAATACCATATCTATTTCCTATCAAGGGTGTTCACATTTATGCATATATAATTTTTGATTGGGGAATTAAATATATGTATTCCACACTCCTTAATCATGTAATAAATTATTATGATGAGTGAATCTATGTTTTATGATCATGTGGAACACTTAAGTATGAGAATGAAATGAATATGATGGGTACACCCAGATAGTGCTCCAATGCATTGGGTAATGTTTAGTATCATGATACATCACGTTTGGAAATGAAGTGAACCTGATTCCTTTATGTGATGTTTTACACCATGATATCTTGGAAGTTTTATCCTTGAACTATGTTTATGATTCAATGTTTTAAGTTGTTGCCACATTTCCCATGTTAGGATTATCATGTTATATCAATAATTATTATTCATGTTATTTTTATGACCCATTGATATTATTATTGTATAATATTTATTATCTTCTTCATGTTATGCTATGTTTATTCCCTTAATGGGATTTATAGATCACCCTTTTCTTATGATTTTCCATAGGTTATCCCATGCAGTTTTAAAAGCCATGGAATTTTAGAAGCATGTTAAAGAAGTTTTTAATAATGTCATTGTATCCCATGTTCAAGATGTTATGATATGTACCTAATTCACAAATACTCTATAATTATTGATCTTTGGGATTTTATTAAGTTTAATTTTATGTAATAAATCATGTATTAATGTGAAATAAAGAGCAGGGTTGTTATAGTTTACCTCAGGATGGTTCTCCAATTGAGCCATCACCTGTTGAGTAGTAGGTTGTGCCAGTAGTTTAGGTTGAGGATGTGTGTAGGATGAGTTCACTACACAAGTTCCAAAGGTAGTGACCTCTAAGGTATCGGGGTGATCCAAACCCCCAAGCATCTACTGAATGACTTGAGGTAGTCACACACATTTTCTAATATGTGAGGTTACCTATTTATTAGATGTTGATCTTAGCAGCGAGCCTTTTTCAAGGTTATATTGGGTGGTGGTGGAGTCTGGTGACTCACAGCCATGACGAGGTAACACTCACTTGGATAGAGTTTGAGCGGGTATTCAGGGAATAATTATATCCATCTATGTTTAGATCATTGCGTATCCAAGAACTTTTGCAGCTTTGGTACGATAGCATGACCATGAAAGAGTATTCAATGATGTTTACATACCTATCTTGTTACTCCCTGGATATTGTTCAAGACCCATTATTTAGAGCTTGAACCTTTGAGTAGGGCCTCTGTAAAGATTTCTGAGCAGGTGTGGTCTCCTTGTACCTTCCCTCATATGTGGGGTACCAGAGAAATTTATGATGGTAGAGAGCTTCCTGGAGGAGAGACGGGTAGATGTGGCCAGTAGTGGGGGTTGCGAGGCTGAGATGTCTGTAGAAGCTAATAGATAGTAGTTTACAAGATCATGAAACAGGAGGCATACCCATGCACAAACCCAGAAACATGGCCCTATAGCGCAAGATCCACACCGGGGTTCTGGTCATCCATAGAAGAAGCGGTGTTACACTTGAGAAAGACAGGGAAATCTTTCTAGAGTTTTTATAACCCGACGTACTGCCGAGAGGGAGACAGTCAACTGACCGCCCTAGTAGAGGAAGCATTTGGAGCAAGGATTTATACATGATGGTGAATGTGGTGAAGTAGTAGGGATAAAATCATGAGGTAGTATACGGTTTGAGATATTTCCACCACCACCCCCAAGTGGTTTGTGATAGGCTCAGGGAGCTGGAGGATGGGGAAATTACCGCAGTAGGACATAGAGGCCTTTGACTCGGAGGCTCTACAGATGAATAGAGGTACACTCTACATCCTTTCTACTTTATGAAGTATCGTTGATATACATTATTATTAGTAACCCTTTTCTTGATTCTTCTTTATTGAGTTTCATTTAGGGTGATGTAGGGTGTTGGTAGAACCCTATGTGGGTGTTGTTTGACATGGATTTGGGCTCATGCAGAAGAGGGATTCTTTCCACACTGAGATGTGTTCTTGTGACATGAGTATAATCCTATAGGTGAGTCAGTGTTTCTCAAAGGGGATAGTGTTAAAGTGTGGTGTACAAGTTCCTTTTATCTATGTGTTCAGGGCGTGGTTGTGCATTGGAGTGTCAGAGCAAGCCTTGGCGTTACCAGTGGAGCATTTTAGCTTAACCCGTATGCTTGGAGGCCCCATTGGAGGGATACCCTTACATAGAAATATTCCATAGTGGTAGAGTTAGACCCTAATGTAACATCCCGCCCCTAATCCTTGGCTTGAGTTGAGGTGGAGGTGCTACTTAGCCTTAGGCGACATCCCCAAGGTGAAAAAGGTCGGAAATAAATTCCAAGGGCTTCATGAACAGTGGGGTAATATTTTTCCTTTGAAGTGGAAACACCCAACCAAACGTGCCAATACCAAAATAACTTTATGATGAATGTCCACAATTATTCACAACTTAACAAGACCAAAAGTCCAATACAACCAAACCAAAATAATCCATAATCAGAGTACCCAACAAAAGACTAAACAACAAAACCCAAAGAATCTATGACACAACTCCACAGCTCCATACCAAGATCCTTGCTCCAAACACCATAATACCTCCCAAGAATCATGATGCACCACTAAAGGAACAAGATTCCTTACCTTTTCTTGTGTCCTAGAATACAATATATGTAAAAGCACAAAAGTTCCAAATAAGGGAGTGAGTAATAATACTCAGTAGGTTTTTTCCAAATGACTTCCCTACACATGCCACTAGGATAAAATCATTAAAAAAGTTTATATAAAAAATTATGCAATGCCAAACACATCCTTACCAAATCATTTTATCCCAAATAAAAATATTACAAAGGAAATCAAACAAACATGTTGTTATCCATTTTATATTAGCAAAACCAAATCAATTCCATGTGTTCGCATTCCTACCACAACCTTACACACAGTTTTCACACGAGATCGGTGTTACTATTAATGGTGGAACTTTACATCCAACCCCATACCCTTTTTATAGTGGTACTTCACACCCACTTACCTTTGATGGTGGTCCTTCATGCCCAATATCCATCCAATCCCAACCATGCTTAAACACACAAGCCAACAACCATATCAAGGACATTTATCAAAATCACAACAATTAATACATTCCCACGAACAATTTCCAACCAAAAAACCCTTTAAGACAAATCACTATTTCAACAACATGCCAACACCATTTCAATAAAAATCAAATTTTATTGAAAACACCATTATTCCCCAACCATTCTCAACATAAATTCAATAAAATCCACATTTTATTGAAAACCATTTTCGCAACCCATTTTCCATAAAATATTACGACACATAAATTTTAAAAACATCATTTTAAAATCAATAAAAAGGACATTACACAAAAAAACCCAATTTTCCCTAAAATCCACAAATCATCACAAAATGGGTTTCAATAAAGATCCACACTTCACTAACACCATCGATTTCAAGAAAAAAATATTAATTTTAAATTAAGCCTTCAAGTTCTATCAAAATAGAGTAGAGAGATAAGTCACCCTACCTTAGGGTTTTGGTGAAAATGACCCACCGCACAACCACACACCAAATCTAGGTGAAACTTCCACAGAAACACCTTAGATCTATTTTCCTAACATCAACAAGCCCAAATCTCATCATTATAGAAAACAAAAACACTATATCTACATGTGACAAATGTATATATAGAAAACCAAGATAGTGGGAGAACTAAATATAATTAAAACCATGAAACAACCTAGATAGGAGACTCATTAGAAGATAATTTCCTTTACCGTACCAATAAAACCCTTTGAAATGCCTCCAAGATGAGTGGGAGAGATTCCCTATCCCCTAAGAATAGAAATTCCTGAGTGGGGTTTGTGTGGGAGAGGAAATGGGTGATTTATGGTAAATCCTGAGTGACCCAATTTTTTTAAACCCCTTTTTAAAGTCACGCATGGTTATCTCACATGGTTAGAAAAACCTTTTTCTAAACATGAAACTAATACTTTCTTAAAGGGTTTCTCACATGGTTGGACCACACAGTTAGAAAAACCATGCACCAACCATCCAAAATCCCATTGTCTCAAGTAGCACTATTTAACTAGGATTTTCACACAGTTTGGAAACTGTGCACATTAACTGTGCACCCACCCCTTTGACTCTGCCTCGTTGTGAATAGTTACATGGGTTTGTTGTATGGTTTCCAGTGACTGTGCTCAAACAGTGCACCCCTATAAAAGCCTCCAAAACTTTCCAAAACCCATCCAAACTATCCCAAACATTACCTAAAAATTTTACACACATAAAGAGACATAAACAAGGGTTACATACCTCCAACTCGGGGTAATACATTCTCCCCACCATTGGAATTTTCATCCTCAAAAAGTAGAGAACCATCGCTTTGCCAAAAGAGCTCAGGTCATTACTCAAACATCTCTTTCTTCTGCTCCAAAGTCTCCTCCTAAATATGACCATGTTGCCAAAAAACCGGAACTAGATTGATGCTTTTACCATGAAAGAATTTCTCTTGACTATACAAAATCCAAACTAGCATGTGAACCAAGGAAGCATATGTATCTAGCTCAAAATGATCCCAATTAATCACATAGTTACGATCCAAATGATACTTTTTTAACTGTGACACATGAAACATATTGTTCAATATGCTAAACTATGGTGGAAAATCCAACCGATATGCCACCTATCCAACCCACTCAAGTATCTCAAAAGGACCAATATACCTTGGAGATAAATTTCCCTATTTCTCAAAATGATGATTTCCTAACCTCAGAGATATTCTCAAGAACAAATGATTACCCACCTTGAACAAGAATGATCATTGACGATGGTCCATTTACTATTTCTGATGACTCTGATCTGTCTCCATTATCTTCCTGATCAATTTAATCTTATCCATAATCTCTTGGACAAGGCTTGACCCAACCATAAAAGTCTCACCTATTTCCACCCAACATAGCAGAGAACAACGTGAACACCCATACAATGATTTAAACAAATCCATATGTATGGAGGCCTGATAACTGTTATTGTTGGAAAACTACAACAATGATAATTTCTCCTCCCATGAGACTCTAAAATCCATCACCTATGCCCAAATAATATCTTCTAATGCTTGTATCTTCCTCTAATATTTCCCATCTATTTGAGGATGATATGAAATTCTCATCGTCAACTGATTCCCAAGGGCTCGCTGTAAGGATTTCCAGAAATGAGATGTGAATCTCGGGTCTCTATATGATACAACTGAAACTTGTACACCATGCCTCTTTACCAGCTCCCAGATATAGATTTTGGATAGATCCTACACCTTATGAGATTCAAAAATAGGGATGAAATGGTCCGACTTTGTGAGCCGATCTACAATCAGCCACATGGAATCATGTTTCCAAACCATTCTTGGGAGACCTATAATAAAATCCATCACTATCTACTCCCATTTCTATACTGGGATAGGTAAATATTTCAACGTACCTTCCGGACACTAATGCTCTTCCTTGACTTGTTGGAAAGTCAATAATCTCAAAACAAACTCAAACACTTTTCCTTTTCAAACCCTCCCACCACAAATGCTCTTTTAACTCCGTGTACATTTTCTAGATTCTAGGATGAACAAACCATCTCAAGTGATGGTAATCACTAAGGAGTTTCTCTTGAAAATACACCAGTACAACCATTTGATTATAGAAGCACAACACTAAATTCCCATATAGTTTCTAGCCCTCAATGGTCTCCCCACTATTTAATTTAAACCTCATAGCCACACACTTTGAATTGCAAATCTGTGCCTCTTTAACCAATCCAACCATGTCAAGAATTAACAAGACTAGAAATAAAATGGCTACATCACCCTAGTCTTCACATTCCAACCGCATTTCAGCTATAAACGACATCAATTGACACTGATCCAATGCATGTTTCACCACTTAAGTATATGAATTTCTACTTAATGCATCCTCCACCAAATTACCCTTACCCGGTGTGTACATTAAGTCAAATTCAAAAATCTAGAGATACTTTATCCATATCCTTTTTCTCAAATTAAAATTTAGCTATGAGAAAATATGCTTGAAGCTCTTATGATCAGTATACACCATGAATTTCTCACTGAATAGATAGTGACACCACATTTTCAAAGCATTCACCACAACTACTGAATCCAAATCATGTGTTGGGTAGTTCTTCTCATGATAACTAAACTACCATGAGCCATAAACAACCACATGATCCCCTTACATGAGAACACACTGCAATCCTGATCCCGATGCATCACAATACACCACGTACCCTTTTCCTGGTTTAGGAAAAACCAAGATTGGTGATGATGTTAGGAAACCCTTAATATCTTCAAAAGATCTCTGACATTGCTCATTAAATTGAAATGGAACATTATTCCTTGTCAAATTTATCATTGGTGAAGCTAATCGGGAGAATTTGCGAACAAAGCGTCAATAATACCCATCTAGACCAAGGAATATATATCTAAAAAACATTATTCTGCAGTTTCCAAGAGATAATGAACTATATCTTCTCAGGATCCACTAAAACACCACTCTTAGAAATAACATGGCCCGGAAAATGTACCTCTTGTATCCAAAAGTCACACTTTGAGAATTTGGTGTACAACCAATGGTCTCTCAAGATTCCCAACACTACTTCCAAGTGTTTCTAATGCTCCACCCTTTTCCTTGAATACACTAGTATATCATCCACATATACCACCATGAAATAATCTAGATATATTTGAAATATCTGATTCATCAATTCCATAAAGACTGCTAGTGCATTCATAAGACCAAAGGTCATAACCACATACTCATAATGGCCAGATCTACTCCTAAAGGCTATTTTGGGAATATCATCCTTCCACACCCACAAATGATGATATCCTGATCACAATTAAATCTTAGAGAACCAATGAGATCCCCTAAACTGATGGAATATGTCATCAATGTGTGGAAGTTGATATCAATTCTTTATCATAACTTGGTTAAGTTTATGGTAATAAACACACAATTGAAGAGTTCCATCCACCTTTTTGACGAACAAAACCGACACTTCCCATGGATACGTGCTAGGCTAGATGAACCCTTTGTTTTCTAGCTCATCCAACTACACTTTCAATTCCCTCAATTATACTGGTTCCATCTGGTAAGATAAAAGTGAGATATGATTAGTCCCTGGAAGGTGATCTGTCATAAAATTCACTTCTTTCATAGGTGGAAACCTTGATAATTCTTGAGGAAAGACATCCATAAATTGATAAATCACTACCATAAAAATGCTTCTCCCAACCTCTTTTATTGATGCCAAAGAATATGCCACTAATTGATACGATATCATCCCAACTGCTCGTTCCAACAAGACCATCACACCCACCTTCACATTTTTCACTCCTATAAAGGGATGATTAATTCCATCACCCATAAAAAAACTAATCATTCACGCATAACAGTCGATATGGTAGTTAAATATCACCAAAAAATCAATACCTAGGATTATATCATATACATCCATATCAGGCACTGTGAATTCCCACATCAAATCAACCTCATCCACAACTATACAACATGCTCTACACAAGAAGGCTCGACACTCTCTTTGACTAAGAGGAGTTTGAAGTTTTGAAATAGAAGGCATCATTTTCACACTTAAACCCATCAAATAAACAACACTAGAAGAAATGAAATAATGAGAATCACCCATATAAAGCAACAATTTTATAAAGGTATAATTAAAAAGAATCATACCTCACACCATGGATAGTCTCAACTGATCATCCACTACAACTTGATCCACTCCAAACAACCACTTTCTTGCCACACTATACTCTTTATTACCCTATAGAAACTTACCCTGCTGAGTTTTCGTGGTATTCCTAGAATCACCATGACTAACTCGGCTCTGCTGATAAGGATTATGCTACTCCCCCTATCCCATCGAGGTATAGGATGCCTATGATCCCTGAGGAGTTTCATGAACACCTGACCTTGGAGTATTATAACAATAACTCTAAAGATGACCCATCTTCTTGCAGTTATGACACGCTTGAGGTTGTTCCATATAGTCCTGCTTCATGTGGCCTATGAAACCACGCTGAAAAAATCCTGGATTACTTTGAGGCTTCAGAGGAAGATTCATCGATCCTTCCATTATATTCCGATCCATAATCCCACCCTAAAAATAAGTGTCCCTCTTCCGTTTGATTCCCATGTTAGAGTTCCCACTATTCCCCATGGGTACCTACATGATTCCACCTCCTCTAGCCCCCCAAGATATCCCTTTCATACAATGATACTCTATTCACCATTTCTTTATAATCATTTATACGTAGAACCACAATTTTGGAACAAATTTCTTGTCTCAAGCCTAATTCAAAGATTTGTGCCTTTAAGGATGAACTAGCCTCTACCTCAGGTGAAAATCGCACTAAGTTCATAAACTTATCTGAATATTACATCACCGAAAAGTTATCCTACTTCAGACTAAAGAAATCCATTTTTTACTGAAATTTGAATGTATGAGGGTATAATTTTTTGTTAAACAATTCCTTAAAACCCTCCCATGTCATACCTTGGTCCATTCTAGTCTGGGCCGCCAACTCCTACCCCTAACATGAAAGATCTTACAACATGTATGTTTCTAGCATCACTTTTAACTCTATTGATGTTCATGGGAAATCGAATATCAATTCATCCTGTTCAACTATGATTCTTCCCTTTTTGTCTCCAAATCACCCTAAAAAATGGGCAGATTCTTCTTTTGAAACTGAACCAAGTGATACACATGCCCCAAATCATGGATTCTATTCCCACTTTACACAACTTGGAAAACTTTCATTATGTTATAAACTAGATTCTGGTTCACTTGGGGCTCAAGTGTAACCATATTTTCCATAGCATCCTCCGGTCGGTCTCTACGACATCTACCCAGTTCCATTTCTATCAACACAAGAACCACTGTAAGTCTCACTCCCTAGAAACTTAAGGCTTACCATTTCAAATTATACCACATTCCAGCTATCACAACCATGCTTTCCATGTTCATTTTTTTAAAATCCACTATGTTTTGAAAATCGACCCATTTTCAAAATACCATAACCATTCTCTTTTCAAAACCACACATTTGAAAACAATTTATAGATTCTTAAAAAATAAACGCATTAATATCACAACATAAATAATTATACAAAATTAAATATAAAATCCTTTTGGGAAGTAATTTCTACCATGCATGTCATGTTAATCTCATAGGGTACACCCATGATGATGAGATCACACTTCTCTAAGTGTGTCTGAAACACTTATGTACCCAACTCCCTGTTAACTTGAAGTTCAACATAAAAGGGTTAGCTATGTCCTTTTATGATATACATTTCAAGTTATGGAAATTCTACACCTTGATACCATCCCAACCCAAGTAATACACCAAGAATGAATGTCAACTCTAAGAGAAACAACCAATGCCAAGATCGAATAAGACCGAATTTACTTGTACATCAAGGATAAAACAAGATAATACCACTTGTAATATACTGCCCCTCCTCATTATGTTGATTTGATGTGGAGGTGCTATTCATCCTTCAGAAACATCCCTAAGGCACCAAAGGATGGAAATAAATACTAAGGGCTTCATGAAAGGTGGGGGATGATTTTCCCTTTGAAATGGAAACACCCAACCAAACGTGCTATTACCAAAATAACTACATGATGCATTTCAACAATGTTTCACAACTCAACAAGACCAAAAGAACAATAAAACCAAGCCACAATAATCCATAATTAGAGTACCCAATGGAATAATAAACAAAAAAACCCAAAGAATATGTGACACAACTCCATAGATCCAAAGCAATCTCTATGCTCCAAGCACCATAATACCTCCCAAGCATCATGATTCACCACTAAAGGAATGAGATCCCTTACATTTGGCCATGTCCCAGAATACAACATCTATAAAAGTACCAAAGTTCCAAATCAGAGGGTGAGTAATAATACTCAGTAGGTTTTCCCCAAATGTCTTCCTTACACATGCCACTAGGATACAGTCGTTAGCATAGTCTGCATAAAAAATTATGAAATGCCAAACACATCCTTACCAAATAATTTTAATTGAAATCAACATATGACAAAGAAAAGAAAACAAACATGTTGTTAACCATTTCAAATTAGCATTAACAAATCAATTCCACGTGTCTGAATGCATACCACAACCTTCCACACATATTTCACATGAGTTTAATGTTACCATTGATGGTGGAACTTCACATCCAACCCTGTTCCCTTTTTATAGTGGTACTTCATGCCAACTTCACTTTGATAATGGTCTTTCATGACCACTATCCATCAAATTCCAACCATTCTTAACCATGATATCAAAAAATTATATCAACCAAATTTATAAAAATCACATCAATCAATACATGCCAACAAAAAATTTCTAACCAAACAACCCTTTAAGATAAATCACCATTTAAACAACAAAACAACACCATTTCAATAAAAATCACATTTTATTGAAAAAAAATTATACCCCATCCATGATCAATATCAATTTAATAAAATCCACATTTTATTGGAAACCATTTTCACAACCCATTTTCCATAAAACATTCCAACACACCGATTTTAAAAGAAACATTTGAAAATCCAACACAAATCACATTACACAAAAAACCCCCATTTCCCTAAAATCCACAAACCATCACAAAATGGGTTTCAATCAAGATTCAAACATCAAAAACACCATCAATTTTAGGCAATAAATATTAATTTGAAATTAATCCTTCAAGTTCTATCAAAATGGAGTAGTGAGAGAAGCCACCTACCTTAGGGTTTTGGAGAAAACAACCCACCACTCAATCGCACACCAAATACAGGTGAAACTTCCATGAAAATTTCTCCTAGCATAAAAAATCACAACTCTCATCATTTTAGGTAACAACATACCTAGATCTATATGCGATAGATGTAGATCTAGAAAATCAAGAGAGAGGGAGAAATATATCTAAGGAAAACCATGAAAAAACTAAGAGTGGAGACTCAATGGATAAGAATCTTTTTTACCACACCAAAAAAACCCTCATAAATTCCTCTAAGATGAGTGGGAGAGGTTCCCTATCCCCTGATAACAGAAAATCCTGAGTGAGGTTTGAGTGGGAGAGGAAATGGGTGCTTTAGGGTAAATCCCAAGTGACCCCATTTTTAAAAAACCCCTTTTTAATGTCTCACATCTTTAGCTCACATGATTATAAAAACAATGTGATAACCATTCAACTTTTATTTTCCCAAAGGTTTCCCCGCAAGGTTAGCCCACATGTTTATAAAAACCATGTGCCAACCGTGTAAAACCCCACTATCTCAAGTAGCACAATTTACCTGGGCTGAACACATGGTTTGAAAATCATGCACATTAACTGTGTGCCCACCCCTTTACCTATACCTTGTTGTGTACGATTACCTGGGTTTGTTGCACAGTTTCCACTAACCGTGCTCATATATTTCACCCCTAGAAAATCCTCCAAACCTTTCTAAAACCCTTCCAAGCTCTCCCAAACATTACTCAACCATATTACATACATAAATATACATAAACATGGGTTACATAACTCAAACCAGGGGTACTACACTAAGATGTTCCCTCAGTGTGGGTTGGTTGCCTACCATACTTACTCAGTTGAATTTCTATTGGTGGGTGTGGCAGTTAGAGGTTCGTAGATGGAGGGCCTGGTATGACCCAATGTTTACACTTGGGAAGTCCTTTTGTTGTTAGTTGGTACCCTAATATGTTCAGAACCGGCCTTGTATGTTAAATTCTTGAGGAGGGCATGGTGTAGTTCATTGAAGGGTGGATGAGAACTTCTAGGTTTCATCAGTTTACACATCAGGTTAGTGAGGTGTTGTACTACTAGACCCTATGACTACAAATGAACTGTGGTGTTGGTGTTTTCCCACCTATCACAGCCAAGGAGAAATGTGTCTCTCTTGTTTTATGATGTCATCCTGGTTGAAGCTGGATGTGGGTGTGTTTTAGAACTTATGTTTCCCCTGAGTGTGTGTTTATAAGAAGCACGAGAACCCTCTGTGAGCTCACTAGCATAGGATGCAGCTAGGTGATCAAGTGGGTTCACATGATATGTGGGCCCCGATGCACCCCATCTACTTCTCATGGGATCTTCCACTTAGTGTATCTCCTTTGAGGCTCAGTTTCGGGATTTCTAGTAGCCTATCCTGAGTAGTTTTTCATGTAAAAAATTATGGTGGCCTTCGTAGTGGCCTACATGATATGATATGGTGCGTGTCAAGAATAATGTAGTAGTAGAAGTGTTAGACTTTGGAAAGTGATTTTGTTGGATCACTAGGTTGACGTACTAGTCGGTACCTTTCCTTATCATCTCAGGATGTTAGTCCTATGGAATCTTTAGGTTGGAAGAACGGTGCTACCTTATCACAATAGGGAATGGGTACCCTACCTATGGCTATTTTGTGAATATAGGAATGGTGAGTGTGACACTCCTTTGAGCGACACTTGATCGATGCAGGAGTTCAGTTGGGTTATTAGAGAGATGTTGGGATGGGTACTCCCCTGACATACCAAGGTGTGGGTTTCCCTTAAATGCTAGTTTTTTAGAGATGGAACTACCCTTTATATATGGAGGGGGTCCTCTACTCATAGATTAGTTGTTATGGGGTTAAAACTCTCTTGTTGGACTAGGGTGCGGGCTCCCTGTATTGTTCATGCAGTTGGAGATAGATCTCCCACATCATACCAGGGTGAAGATCCTCCATAATCTTTATACTGATAGAGTTGGTACTCCCCTGTTGTACCAGGGTTTGGGTCCTCTATCCGTGGAGTTGGTAATCCCCTTTCGTGTTAGAGCATGAGTCCTCCACATGTGAGGTATAGATAGAGTGGGTACTCCGCTATCGTTCTAGGGTGCGGGTCCTCTATCCTTGGAGTTGGAACTCCCTTATCGATCTAGGGATTGGTTCCTCCATACGTTATGCTATAGAAGAGTTAGTAATCACCAATAATAATTGGGTATAGTTTATCCTAGGGTCGATATTCCCATATCGTATCAGGGTGCGGGTCCCCTATTGTGATTGTACTAGTAGAGTGGTACTCCCCTGTCGTACTAGGGTGTGGGTCCTCTAGCCACAGAGTGGTACTCCCCTACCATGCTAGGGTGTGAGTACTCTATCTTTGAGTGGTACTACTGTGTCGTTATAGGATGTGGGTCATTATATGTAGATTTTTACTCCCCTACAATGTTAAGGTGTGGGTATTATATCTATGGAGTTGTACTTTCCCATCTTTAAGTCGCTATGGGGAGCAAGTACTCTACTAGATTAGGAGATTCCTCAACTATGGAGAAAAATTATGAGAAGCGGGACCCTCCAATTATTGAGTGTGATACCTGGTTAGGAGTTAGTTCTCCCTCGGCGTAGTGAAGTTCAAGCCTCTCCCAAAGAGCACTTCAATTGTTTCACAGGTTGGTTAGGAGCTAAAACTCCCTCAGCTATGGAGTAGCAGTGAGGTGTAGGTCCCTTCTCGATCTCTCTCTCTTTAGAGAGGATGCATGTGGTGCATGTTCTGGAGTAGTTCTCCCTTAACTATATGTAGTGGTGAGGGGCGGGCCTCTCCACCTGGGTTCTTTTGAGCTTATGTAGGGTGAAAGATAGTGGTGATAAGACCTATGGTACTGGGCACTAGAGTTGGACATAATGAACTATTCTTGATGGATCATGTTCTCTCGGATGTACCATTAGGGATGGTAAAGTTATTCCTGATGGAGTTTATCACTCGTATGAGTTCTATTCAAGATGGAAGAGATGGTGGAGTGTGTTTTATTAGGCATGTGTTACCTTTGAGCCTTGATTAGAATCCTATAGATTTATATGAGGTCAAAACCTCATGAGACTTGGAATCTGAGACGAGTATATCTGGGTTGTTTCTGGGAGTCATTGTAGTATTGTCATAGGTCTTGGTTGAAATACCATGTGGATTGAGCTTACTAGTCATGTATAAAAATGGAAGGTTCAAGATGGTTTTTCTCCCTCTGGTTGGATCAAGAGGACTGTTTCCTTTTAGTTTCTCCCTTTTCTTTTGGTTTTTGGGGTGCCTATTGAGTATTGTTATAAACACCCCTACATGGGATTTTCCCACACATGTAATTTTTTGTGCAAAACAAAGTCATATCGATGGATTCCCTAGAGGGCCCAAATCAGGCAAAGCTTAGTGGACTAGACTAATCTATGTGTTTACCGAAGCTCAGCTGAAGAGCTTTTCAACAGTTTCTTTTGATAGTGATCCCCTCATTATGGGTAGGTTGGACACTTTTACAGTTTTTGGTGGGTGTGTATTTTTCCCTTTTTACACTTTGAGTACTTTTTTTGTACTCTGGTTGAGGGATAGATGTATGAAATCATTTCTTTTCAATATTACTATCTCTGAACTGTTTCATTTAGATGTTTGTGGGTGCGTGCATACAGGTACCATTGGCTAAGACCTCCCACTTGTGTGATATTCCTACTTGGTGCTAGACTCCATACCCTAGCCCATTGAAGGAGGGATTAGGTTAGTCATGGATCAAGCCCTGTTGGATCGGGTCATGGTAGTTTATGATTATAATGAAAAGATGTTTATGAAACCTGATTATTTTCCATGGGCCATGCTATGATAAAATGTTGGAATATTTATGAAACCTGTTTCCTTTCCACAAGTTATGATATATGATGAACTATTTGTGATCTTGTGGCACAAATATGAATGGATTATGATTATGTGATGATTGGTCCTAGAATTATTTATCCCTCTAATGCATTGGGTAAATATGGATATCTCATGAGATAATATGGACTGAAATGGGGATTGAACCCAATTTAGTAAGGGACTTTGTCCCCCATGATAGTATTATGAGTGAACCTTGACTAAGGATATGATGGAATGAGAAGTGGAATCAATACACTAAGATAGTCTTGGAAGTGATCCCAGATGCAGGAAATGATTTTCCATGCTTATGTGTATGCCAAAAACTTATTTCTTATGCTAATGTTATGCTCTCATGGATAATGTTCTTTGATTCCTTAATGATTCATGTCTTATGAACTACCAATATTTATGTCATGACTCAAGATTGTGATCTATGATATGGTTTTCAAATGTTAAGATCATGTTCTCATACCCTTATGCCAATGTTATGTTTAATTGATCATTAATATCCCCTTTATTAACCCTTACTGAGAATCTAAACTCACACTTTCTTATGTTTCCTTTACCTAGATTATGATGAAAATTTTTATGTATTGTTTATCTAAGATGGGTGCTAGTTGTGAATAACTAAGTGGGAGACGATGTAGATCTCTTATGAACCAGTTGTTTATGTATCCAATTCTCCAAAGACATTAAACCTATATGATTCTGGTGTGCATCACAATGTTATCTAATGAATATTCATATAATAAGATAGCATATTTAAGTATGAAAAGTATGAGTCTTTATATAAATTCATAGTAATAATTACTGATAATGTCATTAATGTTGTTAAAACTATAATTAATAAAAAAAGTTTTTGAATGATGCAATTAATAATACAAATAAAAAATAAAAAATAAATATTAATAATTTATAATATCTACAAATAGTCGAGGAGAGGGAATTACTAATACAAAATAATTTCTAATACTGAATATAAAAAATGAAATTAATAATATAATTAATTTGATATTTCAAAATAATCAATAATAATTATAAATATAATTATAATGAATTATTACTAAGAAATAATGTGTTGTGTCATGTAAATTATTATTATTTTATTATATTTATGAATAATAATAATATTTTTTTTTGTGATTTTTAATTACAACCCAAACACCCAATTCGAGACTTGATCACGCAACCTCACCCCACACCTAAACCCCACCTAATTAAATTAATATTTATTAAGTATTATTAAATACATAAATAATTAGATTATATATAACATTTATATTAATTAATTAATTATTCTTAAAATAATAATTACATTACTCTTATGATTATTATAAATGATTATTAATTGTGTAATAAATTATTAATAATATAATTATTATTTTTAATTATATTTTCTATATTACTAATTTAATTAATATTTATTTTTAATTATATTATTAAATAATTTATTAGTTATGTTAATAATTATATTATTTATATCATTATTTATATTTATTATTGTAATTATTGTAAATATTTAATAATATAATTAATATTTATTAACAATGCAATCAATAAAATTTAATAATAATTTCATAATTAATAATTATTCATAATACAGTAATCAATAATAGAATACTTAATAATAATTACCGTAACATCTTGAGATTTTAAAAATGAAAGACTATGTTCGATAGTGTACAAGATACACGACATCAAGCTTAAACGAACAATGAAATATTATTATTTAAATATGACCGTTATAACCTACCTGTTAAATTGGTGGGAATGAATTGTATTAACCATATTATGAAACATATAATGTTCCTACCCATTTCTAATGTATTAATTAATTTTTTTAAATAAGCACTCAAATTTTTAGTAAAGTCACTTTATTCTTCAAAAATACATTTTCTTCAAAAATGAGTTTTCTTGCTTTTTATGAGTGAATATTATAAATTATTTCTAGAAATTTTAGAAAATATGTTTTAAAAAATTAATTTAATATTTTAATTCATAATTTCAAAATTATCTTAGGATAATTTTTGGAAAATTTTCCGAAAAGATTAATTTTTCAATGAATAGTGAAAAAATACAGATTTTTATAAGAGTGTCATTTTTGTTATTTTAAAAATAAACTTTATGATTTTAATTTTATATAAAAGTAAATTAATTACTCTTTATCTATATATATTATAATAAATTAAATTTCAATAATCCTTATAACTTATTTAGGTATAAGTGCATTTTTGGGCTTAAAAATTTATTTATCCAGAAAACTGTTTGTCATTGCATTTTTTGAGAATAATTTTAAATTAAATTCAAAAAATTATGTGTTTTGAATTTTGAAAAATGGATTAAATATTTTTAAATAGGAGGTCCAAATTTATTTAATAGGCCCATTTTATTTTTGGTCAATATGAATAGTAACCTTAGTAATTTTTGTTACTACGGTAATGGGTAAAATGAGTAATTAAAGTTAAAAATAAAATGATAAGGACTATAAAATGACCCAAAATTTTGAATTAATTTTATTTTACGATTCAATTTTATCTATAATAATCCAAGATTCATTTATGTGAAAATTTTGGTCCATTTGGATGAGATTATAACCATTATAATATTTTATTTCAAAAAACGTCAAACATGTCTCACCCTTGTTATTAATAACTATAATATTTTTAATATGGGGTTAACTGAAGAATATGTTAGAATTTTAATAGTATTTTTTAATTTAAAATATTTATCTTTATCATGATAATTTATTTTTAATTTTTATTGAAGAAATAATCACCTTAAATGCTTGCACAATACTGATGGAGTAATTATTCAATAAATGGAAAAATGAAATAAATGATATTAAAAATATTAAAAGTAATATAATTTGAGATAAATAATGTGATAAAATAATTTTATAGATGATATTTACATGTTAGGGATGTGTTAATTTTTTTTAATTCTACATGTTATCTTGATTCTATAAAAGTCAAAGTAATGAATAGTTCTAAAAATTGACATTAGGGATTTTTTAAAATAAATAATATTCTATTAAATTATATAAAATAAATAAAGATATTATATTCATAATATTGATTATTATATGGTTTATAATATTAACCATGGTCTATTTATGGACAATTTTTCCATTTATAATAACTAAATTGACCCTCAAAGAGTAAAAATCATGTTTTTCACTATAAGTTTAAAAAGGGTTAATGAGGGGTTAAAACCAAACCATAAGGGTAAAAATTTGACTTAAGTTTATCCAAAAATTATTTTATGATATTATTTAGACCAATTATCATATTTTATTATAAATAAATCAGTTTTTTACCATTTGTAATTAAAAATTAATTTATATTAATTTAATATTTTGAGGAATTCTAATAGTGTCCCCTCTCTTATGAAAGGGAACATCTTCTTCTCAATCCTTCACACTTAAAAACCCATTTGGTTCAACCAATACCTAAAAAAATCTATTATAATCCCTCCAATAATTCAATATGTCCTTTTTAGGGATCAAACTAGCCTTAGTGGTCTTAAGATGTTAAGAAAAGGAGGTTTTCCAAAGAAGAGGTATAGTTTTCAACTGCATGTTTTAGTTTTATTTCTTCTTCCAACTCATTAAAATATTATTAAACCATGATAAAATAAAAACAACATTATCCATCATGTACTGAGATGTTATTATGTTAATATCACAACCTATATCCACCTATTCTTCCATTAAATGGGAAATGAAACTATCATTCATGTGTACGACAGACTACCACCTCGTGAACCAATGTAATTTGTTTTCCATAACCGTCTCTCATGGATGAATTATAATTATTAAATTTATGTTTATATTTGATATCCATTTATCATTATAAAAGGATATTATATCATTTACCTTCTTACCTTTCCATTCTCTGAAAAATGATAACGTCATTCGTATGTACATGTGGACTACCGCCTCCATGAAATGATGTGATTTTTTTTAATATCCACATTATATAGATGATATATATAAGTATATTTAAAGAAATAATATGATATAAATTATATTATGGTCATTAATGAAGGATGAAATAATATTTACCTTATTTCCATAATGATCTCTAGAAAATGGAAATATTAGTCATTTGTACGAATGACCTACCGTCTCCATGATTGTAACACACTTCATTTTTAATAACCATATTTAATGTGTGGATTTAAAAGTATAATTAATGTATAAAAATAATAACTATTTCATGATTATTATTATGGGGATGGTGGAAAAATGTTCTCTTTGACCATAGTCAATATATCTATATCATTTTGGACTTAAGTACCGTATATCATCAAAACATCCGACATGAACTTAAGTGATTAAGTAATTATTTTAACATGGTAATAAGTTATATAAAATGAATAATTAACTTGAAAAATCATCTCACGCAAGTGGAAATTAACCTAAGTTTATTATTCTTGAAATAAAGAATGTTCGTGATGAGTCAAACTTAAGGTAATAGATTTTCTTTTAAAAAATTATGTTTTAAAGTTTCCCTTATAAATATTTTTTCTTCCATATCAATATTTTCTAAAAATTATTTAGCAAATAACTTTAATATAAAATTTTGAATTTTTAAATTCATTTTTATCCATGTTTTAATTTTTAAAAAATGGTTTGAAAGGAATATTTTTTCCATTTTTCAAATGAGGTACTTTTTGACTTTTCTGACAAAAATATGGAAGGAATGTTTTTTAACTTATACAACATGAGAAGATTTTCACACCGTCATAATGAATTATTTCTTTTAAGTTTTTTATAAGATTTCACAGTTCTTTTCAACGAAAAAGTTTTTTATTATGTGCACAATTTTTAGATTTTAAATGGGTTTTTTAAGAAAAAAAGATATTTTGACATCTTAAAGTGTTTTGAACAATATTTTAAAAGAAGTTTCAAGGTTTTTATTAATGATATGATCATTGGACATTATTTACGAAGATTTGATCTCCATTATAGAACATGGGTGAGCCTGATATAGATTATACGTAAGGTGGTCCCCATTATAGCTCTCCAATGCATTGGGTAATGTTTGGAAGTTGACTGTGATAATTATTCCAAGATTAACTGTGAAGGTTAATCCATGAGTAGTTATGATGGTTACTCTAAAGTGATGTTTAGATGTTAATAATGTATGTCTTCCATGATTATATGTGATGGTTACTCCAAATTTTATCACGACTCGACCCCTGGGGCCCGTGCCATGACTACCCCAAGATCTCCTCCCAAAGGCTAGGGGTTGGCTACTAGTGCCAAAGGCATTATCCTACAAGTGGGAGGAATTTTACCGAGTACCTGTACGCACGTACCCACACATCCCAAGCTCACAATGCTGAAAATTAAAAAAGCATGCTACTAAGACAACCCCTGAGAGTAACAGTACAAAACTGAAAGTAAAGGGGACATAATATAATCCCAACAAAAGACAAGTACAAGTACCTAAAGTCCATCTACGGTAAACACTTACTAAAGGGTAGGTGATGGGGGTGCTACCTAAAGACTTAGAAGTATGCCTCCTCTGTAGGATCTCACTGGGCACCGCCTGGTTCCAGACCACCAAGGTCTCTATCAAAGCATCTGTCGTCTTCAGAAGGCATGACACATGCGGGCGGATCCTGTGCAGTGGTAAGTAACACAATACTCAGTAAGGACCCCAAAACAAAAAGGTAATAACACAAAGGAAATTATGGAAAAAGTATTGTCAGCTCACATATGTATATTCATTTCAAAAAGGGGAATCCCCAAGAGTGGCCTTTTTGAACCCTCCACACTCGAGAACCCCCCTCCCAACAAAGAGGTCTTCCAGAGAAGCCCCAGCCGGGAAGGAGCCATTTCTAGCTGAGATGACATTGTGTCCCACAAGGTAACACCTCGATCAATGATGGTTCGACACAACAATCTGTCAGCCAGGTGAAGTGCGCCCATTCTGCCCACCCGATGAGACACCGGGTGACCCGGCAAGACGAGTGGTACATGGGAGGCAGAAATTCCCCCAAGAGCGGGCTCCCAAGAATTGAACCCCAGACCTCACTGAACACCGTTGTTATGGCCCTCAAACCTGCACCACTATGCCACTACTGAAGCAGCATCATAGTAACAAGTCACTCATCGTTGGGTCACCTAGACCCACTCGTCATTGGGTCACCTAGACTCGCTCATCACCTAGACCTGTTGGGTAACCTCGACCCGCTTGGCACAGTCTTCTCATCACATCCAGTTGTAGGATTACCACTCATAGCGCGCTTGATTTTGTGAGAATATAATCTTCAAGACATTGGTCATATCTCAACTTCCATTAAATCCCACTTAGTGTATATAAAAGGACCACCTCATTACAAGCACCCCAACACCAAAAATGGCTCGTCAATTGGACATACAGTTTGGAAGTTATGAGCATTTTAGCGAAAAGGGGCCGATTGGGTCTGGGAAAGGTCAGGTCTAGGCCAACGCATTCTGTCCTGGCCCAAGGGCCAGGCCCATTGGGCCTGCTAGACCCATCCCATTGAGCTGTGGGTGCAGCCCGCCAGGCCGCCCAGTGGCTTGAAATTCACTCGACTCGGCCCACGTTGGCGGGTTGGTTTTCTCCCATCTAGGATGCCTAGTGGCCCGATCCCCCTTCGGCCCGACCTGCACTAGCAGGCCGGTCTTGTCCAGCTGGGATGTAGCGAGTGACACGTCCATTCAAGCCACGCAGGATGCTACATAACTGCCCCATGGGCCGCCGCGTAACCGCCCCCGACAAAGCCGTGGGGTCCTACCGTGGTCTAGCTAGACCACAACCCTTCACCACGTGACACAGCTTCCAGCCACATCTAGCTAAGTCATGACCAACTCCCTTCTGATGGATCTTGTCCACCACTCGCTGTTCGCCACTAGCGCATGCCATACGAGTTATTGCACATGCCACCAGACTCTCTCCTGTTGCCCATTTTATGATCCATAAGTTCCGTTACATTCCTTGGGTTTCCGCCTCCACTGCCATGTGCTCTAATCCATTTCACCATTGATCTGGGGGTCCAACCATGTTTATAACCTCCTAGAAAGAATCTGACATGACCATATGGGTCCGTCAGTGAAGAACACAAGAGGTGGAAGAGATCACAAAGAACACCCAAGGAAATGAATGCCATCCTTGTTCACTGGCCTTCGTTCATTGAGTTAGAAAAGGGAAAAAACTTCAAAAAAAAAACTACATTATAATCCCCTTTCTTAAACCCTACAATATAATTCCCAAACCCGCAAGAACGATCGACCAATGAATCAACTTTTCAGTGAGTTAATCCATATTCATCATTTAGAAGGGAAGAATGAGGAAAAACTAATCACTTTATAAAAGAACCCCTTACTTGGAATTTAATCGTTCTTCAATGAAGAACGAAGTCACACACCGTCGTTCGTCAATCCTTAATCCACAGTCCGCCATTATTATTGGCGATCCTTTGATCCATTATTATCATTGGTGGTCCTTTGAAGGAGGAGGAAGGGAAGAATATTGTTCGTCTCCATTCATTATTCACCTAAACAAATCCTCGAATAGAATCGCAATGATCCCACATCCACGTTAGGATATTAATAGATGAAACACGTTTCAACATTTCTGTTATGCTGAGTCACTAAATCGCGACGCTGTTTCATTTTTGTAATGAAATAGTTGCCTCATCGCTGAATTGCAGTGAAACATTTTCGAATAAAATAAATTTTTTAAGTTTATTTTATTTTTCCTTAAAATTCTCAAAAATAAACATTTTCCCCCGACCCGTGCCGGTCAACATTAGGTCATTCCTTGGGAAAAGTTTTTGTTCCATATGCAACGTTGACCTCAGATTTTTAATCCAAGTACCTGTTTATAATTTTAAAAAACCACGCACACGTGCTATTTTACAAAAAATAAAAACAATTTCGAACATTTATTCTAGGCCTCAAAATCACATGCCATCTGAGCGCCTAGTCTCAAAATAATCCAATATTTTTTTTAAAATTTTAAATGGAATTTTTGGGACATTTCATTCTCCCCACCTTAGGGTTTTACATCCTCAAAATCCAAAACAAGGGTTAAAAAAACAAATAGGGATATTGATCACGAATCTAATACTCCCGCTTACAAGTGATCTCTTGGAGATTCTCATGCTGCCACTGAACATGCATTAGAGGAATACACCATCCACAAAGGACCCACTCCGGTTGATCCTCAATCTCAACTGGGAACTCCGTAAACTTCTCCCCGTCATCAATGTCCAGCTTACTTCAGTCGATGAAGTGAGATGGATCATGAAAATACATCCTCAGTTGAGACACATGGAAGACATCATGCACCTGGTGCATCTGTGGGGGATGATCTAGGCGGTACGACACCTCACAAACTCTGCTCAGAATCTGGAAAGGGATGATGAACCTCGAAGAAAAATTGTCACCCCATCCAAATCTCTAAAATCTTCGTCGAGGTGAGACCTAAAGGAAGACATGGTCTCCCTCCTCAATCTCCAAGGGCCTCTGTATCCTATCAGCACAAGATTTATACCTGCTTTGTGAAGTCCTCATCTGCTCCTGGATGATCTTCACCTTCTTGGTGGTGGCCCGTACCAACTCTAGACCCATGAGTGCTAACTCTCCTAGGTCTTTCCAACATAATAGTGATCTTCATGGTCTTCCATATAGTGCCTTGAATGGTGCCATACTAACAGTGGAGTGGTATCTGTTTTTGTATGCGAACTCCACTAGTGGTAGATGGTCCTCCCAACTATGACCAAAGTCCAATATGTAAGAACAAAGCATGTACTCCAAAACCGAGATAGTCTTCTCTGTCTGGAAATCCATCTAGGGATGAAATGTTGTGCTCAAATGCACATGAGTCCTGAATTCCTCATGTAGTCCCTTCCACAGCCAGGATGTGAAGTAAGCATCATGGTCTGAAATGATCTTCAAAGACACCCCATGAAGCCGAACTATCTTTTGAACATAGAGGCATCCCAATCCCTATATAGAACCCTTCTCACAGATGGGTAAGAAGTGGGATGACTTGGTGAGTTATTAAACGATCACCCAGATGGTATTTTGTCCCTTGGACATGTGTGGTAAACCTATCATGAATTCTAGAAATATACCATCCCAATTTCACTCTGGTACCTTGAGTGGCTAAGCCAAGATTTCTGAAACCTGATGATTTGCCTTCAATTGTTTACAAGTGAGGCATCGAGAAATGAACTCCGACACTACCTTATTCATCAATGACCACCAGTACTGACATCATAGATCTTGGTACATGTTTGAAACTCTTTATTAAACTGCCAATGGGGAGGTATGGAACTCCCTCAGAACCTCCTCTCACAATGCCACTAGTACAACAATGCACCCTATGAAAAGGATGAAGTGCTCCCCACCCATCAAATATCCATTAGGGGCCTACCCTATGGACAACTGAGCATGTTGGGCCTCATAGTCAACATCTCCAAGCTATGACTCCCTAACTCGCTCCAAGAGTGGGGGAGTGACAACCATCGACTGAAGTTAAGATGCTCCATCACCATCCATGAAGGATATCTACATTGCGCTTAACTACTCTGACACCTCACTTAGAAACTAAAAACCAATTATTCTATTGAGTACATATGCCACCACATTCTCATTCCCAGGAGTATATACTATCTCGAAGTCATAGTTCTGGAGGAACTATAGCCATCGCTACTTCTTCAAGTTCAAGTCCTTCTAGGAGAAGATATACCTGAGACTTTTTTTGGAGTAGATGGTAAACCACTCACTCATTAAAAGTGTTTCCACATCTTCAAAGTAAAAACCACTACTACTGGATCAAGATCATGGGCCACGTAGTTCTACTCATGATTCCTCAACTATTGTAAACTGTAGGAAATCACCACTTTACCCTATATCAGGACACAATATAGTTCGATCCCTGATGCATTGTAGAACACTACATACTCCACACCTTCATCTGGAAGTATCAAGATAGGGGCGCTCTTCAGTCTCCACATTAACTATTGGAAACTCTTTTGGTACTTATATGTCTACACAAATAGATTTACCTTCCATGTCAAAGATGATAATGGTGATGCTACACTGGAAAAGTTGGGCACAAACCTCCAGTAGTATCCAGTCAAACCCAAGAAACTTTGCACCTCAGTCACGCTTCTGGGTGGCTCCCAAACAAGAACCACCTCTATATTTTCCAGATCCAATGAAAATCCATCCTCTGAAATGACGTGTCCCAGAAGTGGACCTCCCAAATCAAAAAATGGAACTTCGAGATCTTCCCATAAAGCTGGTGCTCTCAGAGTGCATCTAGGACTATCCGCATGTGTGTTGTGTGTTCCTCCTCAGGCGCCAAGTACACCAGGATATCATCAATGAAGGACATGATGAACCAGTCGAGGTAAGGATAGAAGATCCTATTCATGAGTCCCATAAACATAGCTGAGGTATTTTTCATGCCTAATGGAATCACCGATAACTCATAGTGTCCATAACGACATATAAAGGCTATCTTTAGTACATCCTCATCCTGTACATGAAGTTGATGATAGCCAGACCTAAGGTCTATATTCGAGAACCACCTAAATCCATTCAGTTGGTCAAAGAGGTAATCGATTCTTGGAAGTGGATATTTTTTATTCACAATCACCTGATTCAGGCACCAATAGTCCACACATAGTCTCAATCTCCCGTTTTCCTTCTTGTAAAACAGAACTGGGTTGCCCAAGGTGAAACACTGGGTCTTACGAAGCCCTTTATTTATAGGTCCTCGAGTTGTACTCTCAACTCACGAAGCTATATGGGATCCATCCGATATGCTAGTGTGGATATCGGTGCAGTCCCGAGGTACATGTCAATGAAGAAGTCAACCTCCCTACAAGGAGGTAATCTTAGAACATACTCAAGAAAGATGTCCTCGTACTCGTCCACCACCATAGGAAATTGAGGAATCCTTTTATCCACTGCATTGAGGGTAAGGCTAGACAACTAGTGAGTGATTGGCTACACCCTCCTCTGAAAAATTCTATCCTATGTTCACTACTAGAATTGGGACCTATACCAACACTTATTTCCCAACGGTTTAAAAAAACCGTTGGGATAAGTGTTTTTAGGCTGGGTTTTGCCAACGGTTTAACAAAACCGTTGGGATAAGGTATTTTAGGTTGGGTTTTGCCAACGGTTTAACAAAACCGTTGGGATAATGTGTTTTAGGCTGGTTTTTTACAACAGTTTTGTTAAACCGTTGGGAAAGAAAATTTTTTAACACCCAAATTAGGGCTCCTCGTCCTGGACCGTCCCCGACCTCCGCCTCCCTCCCCCCTCCCCCCTCTACGATCTCTATCTCCTCCTAGACACTGCCTCCGCCTCTCGGTCCCCTCCCTCTCCTCCGACAGAATTCCCCTTCCCCTCTCGGCTCCCTCTCCGACGATGAAGTCCCCCTCCCCTCTCGGCTCCCGGCGACGTTCCCTCTCCCCTCTCGTCTCCCACTCCTGGCGAAATCCCCCTCCCCTAAATCTCCTCCTCCGACGTCCCCCGATTCCCTCTCCAGTCGCACGTGATACCCCCCATGGCTGAACACCCCATGAGACGTCCCCCCTCTCGGCTCCCTCTCCTCCCGCCAGGGTTCTTGATCGGTATTTTCCCGTTGATATACTCTTCCAACTATTTATCTCGGTGAACAAATATTTGATATCTTGTAATGGATTTCGTTCTCTAACACTTTTTCAGGTACATATGATTACAGTAGAAAACACCCCCATGGCATACTGATTTTCCCAAGGAGCTCTCAATTCCCTTTTATTTTCATTTTTTTCGATATCCATTCCCACAAACATTAAAAATCGCTGCCATACCACTCTCACTTGTATTTCATTGACAGTAGGGACACTACCTCATTTTAAGTGTGGGGGGAGTTTCTCACAGTTTCACATGTGATGCACTTGGATTTTTTTTTATTCTCACTTGTCTATGAGATATTTTTCAAAATAATAAGAATGTTTTAAACTTGAGAATCATTATGCCCTTGTTATTAAAAAAAGTGAAGTGTAAAAGTGCCAAGGAACATGTTTTACTCCTACTTAGATTTTTTTAGAATGGTTGCTAATTTTAGGGAATTAATTTAAATTCAAAATCTTTGAAATAATGACTAATTGACATATTACTTAGGATTTAAGCCCTTTGTGATTGCCATTTTTTTTATTCGCACTACCCAAGGGGACTCTAATCCTTCAATTTCATACTCATATCTGGGAATATTTCTTGATAGATTCCAGGGGCATGTAAACTGACTAGAACTTACACTGAGATCTAATCTTAGTGATGACTGAACAAGTATAAAACTAAAATGATTTAGGACTCTTTCATAGACAATTTTTCCCTAAGACCCACCTGACATCTATCCATCATTCATCACTTAGTTTCCATTAATGGCCTATTAGAATGAAGCAATTTCAATCCTATTTCCATTCATAACCTACTTATTGTACAATCCGTATGGATATATTTGAACAAGTGTGGGTGAGACATTCAAAGATCATGGGATGCTTCCACGTCTAGAGATGTACGATATGCTCACCTGATTATGCGGTTGCAATCCATTTACCATTTTTTGTGTTTTTTTCGTAATCTCTTTTCAAAAAAAAAAAAGAAAGGAAAATTGTTATGGGTTGTTTACTAGGAAGGTCAAAAATCACAATTTTCCAGACTGATTAATCCCTCAACGGATTATCTGTGGTTTTGTGATGGATTTGATATCTATCCTAAGAATATATTTTGACGTAGATCACTTGTATACTGTAATACCATGAGGTGTGAGTGTGAGGAAACATTGGAAGATAGATGAGCCTTCCATGAGATGGAATCGTTTTTTCTAAAAAATCATGTGGGAACATTTCTGGAGTATGTTGGAGTTATGAAATAACCCCAAGTGTCTCCATGAGATAGCATAAATAACCCCAAGTGTCTCCAAGTGTCTCCATACATCGTATCATCCTCACATGGGTTGTCCACTCACCCAATCCTATCAAACCTATCCTAGTCTATCCTCTCAGTCACATAGTCTAGACTCATCTCTCGAGGATTATCCCATGCCTTGATGCACATCTCATCATCCAACTAGACAAAGAGGACTATTCACATTATGATTGTCCTAGTCACAAAAGAACACCATGTCGAACCCATCTACATTATATTCTCAATAATCCGGTCAAGAACCTCATCAAAATCATGTATTATTACCCAGCCCCACCAACCAGGTTCCATAATAAGCTAAATCACACCAAGCCTCTTGGCATTATAACGTCAATCTGTCCGACAATACCCAATACTCACACTAGCATCTCATCCTTCATCTCTTTAGTTGAACTCTTGAATCATTAAATGGATTAAAACCTTTCATAATACATTTTATATACTCAGAGGGACCATCCCACTCTAAGAACCTACCAAGATTCCAATCCATCCTCATAAGTATTTCCTCATCAAACGCTAGATGTAAAATTGAAACACCTATCACTACAAGGCCCAATCCTCCTAGGAATATTTTCCGTGATCTAAATCCTCATCGTTAGTGACATTAATCACATTAAAGCACATAAATGTCAACTGAACCCTACATTACAACAATTATTCATGTGGACAGGCCCTATGGCAACAAGCTAAGAACTAAAACCATAAATAATAATGCCAAATACATGCATCATTTTTAAATAAATATCTCAAGTGTAAACATAAAAACCAAGAATAATAAGACCTCATCCCTTATATCGAACAAAACCAAACTAAGTTGAAACTCGGACCAAATTGATTATATACCATTAATAGGAAGAGTAATTGTTAATTAATAGGAATGTACTATTTGATAGTATCATTTTGAAACATTGATCTGTTTCCCCTTTGCTTGCAGGAACATGATTTGACCCATGGGGCACTGTGGTACTTATATGTTGGGTGGTAACAGGTATAGTCATAGGAGAGAGTTATGTTTTAGTTTAGTTTTTATTTTATTTTCTTGAGCGCATTGGTCACTTAGATCTTTGACTACTTTCTATGGACAGAGGGTACTTATATTCTGAGAAGGGGGCCAGAAGGAGTTCAGATTGATTCAGTCCACCGAATTTGATCCGAGGTAAGATTCTATGGTTACTACTTGTCTCTCACCTCATGTATTTGGGGATTTAGTGTTTTTGACTCCATATTATGTTTTCGGTAGGGCGTTGGATCATTTCGTGTTGGTTCGGGTGGATTTGGTTCTCTGCTGCCAATCTAGGTAAGGCTTTAATGCCATTGGTTGGTTTTTCACTGGTTATGTAGCATCCTTCATGTGTTTTAAGGTTCTTAATATCCTTTGTGTAGTGCGTTGATCCCAGCTCGTTGGTTTCGCGTCGCCAAGTCACGGGTGACTCGCCTACGTGTGCATAGGTAAGTAAGTATATGTATGTGGGTTCCCCCGTTACGTGTATAGTCACCCATGGTAGTGATTATGCACGTATGGGGATAGGTGTGCCCATGTATATATATATAAATTCATACGCAGGTGAGTGGAGACTGATATATGCATATAAGCATATGTGCAAGGATCCCCTTGCACATGCTCATGGCCATGCAAGTGTGTGCATAGGGGATAGGTGTCCTTGCATGTGTGTAAAGGTGCGTATACCTAGTGGAGGAGCAACAACTTTTAGTTAGAAAGCTCCAAGAGCCGAAGTGGACGACTTGGTTCCACCTTGAGGTAGAGTCCCTCTCGTAGCATCTTTAATATAAAAATGCTTTAAATTGAATTTAGCTTCTTTCTTAATTCTGCTTAATTATATTGAATTGCATATCTTGAATAAGTTTTCTTTAATATAATTGTTTCATTTGATAAATAAATTCATGTTTTTATAATAAAACCCCTCTAACGGAGGTGCGATGTCTGCGAAAACTCACAGTGATAGTTTAGGCTATATTATTCTTTTCCGTCATTTCGTTTCCCTTTAGACGCTGGACCGGGCCAACACGCTGCGGTCACGCCGCGGTCACGCCGCGGTCACGCCGCGGTCACGCCGTGTTAATGCCATGATTTGGCCCTGCTCCAGGACGACACCTTGCGGCGGTTCGCAATCCTGTCGGGATTCGATGTATGATACCTTGATAGAGTTTTAGATACATTACCCATCCATAGTAAATGGGGAGGGAGGCGACGACCGGAATGTTGCCCCGCTTCCTCCCTCTCTCTTCGCTCCTAGCCGGAAGATGCTACCCCGTAGATGTCGTTGGACCGGGCCAACATGCCGCGGTCACGCTGTGGTCATGCCGCGGTCACGCCGTGGTAATGCCATGATTTGGCCCTGCTCCAGGACGACACCTTGCGGCGGTTCGCAATCCTATAGGGATTCGATGTATGATACCTTGATAGAGTTTTAGATACATTACCCATCCATATTAAATGAGGAGGGAGGCGATGACTGGAATGTTGCCCCGCTTCCTCCCGCTCTCTTCGCTCCTGGCCGGAAGATGCTACCCCGCAGATGTCGCTGGACCGGGCCAACATGCCACGGTCATGCCGTGGTCACGCCGCAGTCACGCCGCAGTCACGCCTCGGTCACGCCGCGGTCAAGCCGCTGTCACGCCGCGGTCACGCCGCGGTCACGCCGCGGTCACGCTGCAGTCACGCCGCGGTCACGCCGCGGTCACGCCGGGGTAATGCCATGATTTGGCCCTGCTCTAGGACGACACCTTGCGGCGGTTCTCAATCCTATCGGGATTCGATGTATGATACCTTGATAGAGTTTTAGATACATTACCCATCCATAGTAAATGGGGAGGGAGGCGACGACCGTAATGTTTCCCCACTTCCTCCCGCTCTCTTCGCTCCTGTCCATAAGATGCTACTCCGCAGATGTCGCTGGACCGGGCCAACACGCCGCGGTCACGCCGCGGTCACGCTGTGATTTGGCCCTACTCCAGGATGACACCCTGTGGTGGTTCGCAGTCCTGTCGGGATACTTCTCCTATCCCTAATCCGCACTTCTCCAAACCCTCGACGCCAATCCCATACTCCTCTCGTCCTCGCTGCCGCTCCCATACCGACCACCCCTCGCCACCGCTCCCATCCCAACCACCCCTCACCGCTCGCCGATCGCCGATCTCTGCTCCCCGCTCATCAGCGCTCACGTTTTTTTTCTAAAATCTCTATGCGAACCCATAACCCTTCTCGTTTTACCCTAAACCATAGCTCGATGCACCCATATGGAAGATTTTTCCCAATAGCTCGACACGAATCCTACTTCCCAACCGACTCTCGACGCAAACCCTACTTCCCAGCGCGACAGGTCTGGTTTTCCAATGCTCAATTCTTCTTCATTAAATGGGTACGTATTATGATCCCCTTACGATTTTAGGTTGTGTTTGGAACCCTGCTTCCCTACCTACTCTCAAGGGTTCTAACCCTACTTTCCAACCGGTCATCTTATCTTTGATTCAAGTAATTTTTGTTCATTCACTTTAAATCAGTATGTATGCCTTCATTTATTTTTGATTTTTTGGTTCCATTTCACTGCAATGTACTGTCTATTATGATCCCCTTATGAACAAAAGAAATATATCATTTTAGGTTGCAGTTTTGTTTTAATTTACCTATATAGAATCATTTTGATTGATATTGAAGAGGTCAAAATGAGGTGGGGAGGAGGGGGGATGTGCTGGAGGGGGGTGGGGATGGGAAGTGGTGAGGTGAGGAGGAGGGGGGGTGAACAGGGGGTTGGAGGTGGCTGTGTAGGTGGGGGAGAGGGGGGGATGTGCTGGGGGTGAGAAAAGATAAGATATAGGGGTGAAAGAACATCCATGTTGATGGCAGCACCAATACATTAACGACTAGAAAAACCTGATCATCGATCAACAACGTCTTCTACTGATCATCTATCAACAACGCACCCAATGGGGTATATAAAATAAATGAATAACCAATGAATTATCAATGGTCCTCATGAAAACCATAAAAGTTTTACCTTAAAAGGGCTCTATAGAACAAGATTGACCACGCCACATGGGCATTATTAATTAACAGGTATAGAAAACACTGGTCACTCAATCAGTAACAATCCCATTATGGCATCTTCAAGAGCCCCTTTGACGCATATAAATATCTTAAGGAAATCCGAACATAACTTTTATCCCACATAATCATCCCATCCCAATGGTTCCAATAGTTCCAATCCTAAAAAAGGCAGTAATCTTCAACTGTTCTAACCTTGAGAAATAGGTACCAAAATGTCAGGATAAAACAAGATCTCTTCATATATACTACTTGATTATAATTTTCAGGATCTATATGAAAGAACATTGAACAGAACTAGATTAGATTTCACAATCCATTCCAACTAATGATCTCATAACCCTCACACATGATTCTCATCTCACAACCCAACCTGCTGGAGGATTCTGAATCCAATCCTTGAAAAAATCCTGATAAAGAATTGTTTTAGTCCAAAACACCATAAAGACCACATTCAAACACAGAAAGTATTCCATCATGGAAATTTATATGAAAAACTGATCAAAATTGAATACTCATAAGTCGAATTCTGACTCCAGGGTTAAAATAGGGTAAACACAACAAGGAGAAAAAAGTACCCAACCTGTACTTTAGGTATATGATTTGTAACCCAAAATGTCCCCTCATTCCATGTGACATAGACTGCTCAGTGTGTACTTTTCCAAAGTACACATCATGTGTTCCGGTATATGATGTTTACCCCCACCTGGGTACATTCACATACAAGGCCCCACTTAGCATGAAAAATTCCCTACTACGTGGAATGTATCACCCCATACACAATCTTTACCCCACATATGGTTCCCATGTATGTACCTATCCATATATCCCCCCCCCACAAGGTCTACCCACGAAAAATGCCTATCCATGTACCTCGCACTAGATATAGCTTTATACCCTACATGGTCATCTTCCACTAGCACACCCCGAGTCACCACTACATGGCATGTAACCCACCCCCTTGTATTAATCTTTTAGTTCCCAAAACCCATATTTCCCAAGTACGAAAAACACATGATGTGTGTTCTCAAAACTACACATCATGTACATGAGTTATCCCAAACTAAACCCCCCAAAAATATCCCAAAACACCTAATTTCTCCAAAGTATCCATTGATTGAATCCTGAATGGGTCACCAAAAACCCAAAAAATACGATTAAAACTTAAAATCAACTACCCTATGGGAATTTGTGGGGGAGGCAGGGGTGTTTGGCAGGGGTGAGGTGGGGAGGAGGGGGGGCTGTGTAGGGGGTTTGGTGGGGAGGGGGTGGGCTGGGTAGGGGGGAGGGGGGGTTGTGCCGGTTTGGGGGTGGCTGTGTAGGTGAGGGTGCTGGGAAGATGGGGGAGGGGGGCTGGGCAGGGGGGTTGGGCAGGTGGGGGTGGTGGTTGTGTAAGTGGGGGAGAGGGTGGGATGTGTAGGGGTTAGGCTAGGCAGGGGGAGTGGGACTGGACAGGGGGGGGGGGTGGGGTGGGGCTGTGCTAGTGGGGTAGTGGGGGGGTTGTGCAGGTGTGGGGGGTCTGGGCAGATGGGGGGGGGGAAGGGGGGTTGTGCCGGTGCGGGGTGGTGGTTGTGCAGGTGGGGGAGGGGGTGGGATGTGCAGGGGGTTAGGCTAGGCAGGGGGAGGGGGGCTGGGCAGGGGGGGCTGTGTAGGTGGGGTAGTGGGGGGGGGGGGGTTGGGCAGGTGGATGAGTATGGAGATGAACTTGAGTTCCTTGACCCAATTAGGGAACTGAAGAACGATTTCGTAGGACCCGAGTATATCAGATAAGGCACATTCGTGGAAGAATCTATAATTCTAGCCATGTCCCTACTTACACTATCAATGTTGTAGAAACCGTGGAAGAGCCATTTAGTGAGTCTAGTAAGAGAAGGAAAATCCCCATGCATAATCCAACCAGGTACAATTACTATGGAATGTAATAATTATATAACCACCATATATCAAGATTAATACGTCATTATGTTGAGAAATATCAGACCCTTGTACCTTTATTTAATGATAAATGTTAGCAATATTTGAAAATATTACATTGACTATGATTTTTGATTTAATATCATTCTAATGTTGACACATTCTCATATGTGATATGATGAGGACAATATAGAACCTTCCACATAGATACTACAATTCTGTGTCCAATGCAAGAAATGTCCATAAGTCCAATTCATGCTCGGGGATCAATTTGGAGACCTCATTTCTAAATCATAATTTATAGTAATTCAGTAGGATCAAAACATCATTGACTTTTTAGGAAGGCCTCTTTAAACTTTTCTGACCACTCAAACATAACTACATTCTTAGTAATCCTAGTCATAGAAACTTCTAAAGGGGAAAAGTTTTAAATGAACCACATGTAAAACCCGAACAAACAAATGAAACCCACAATCTCAAACATGTTTCGTATGCCTTCTCATGAAACCACAACCTATACATTCATTGGGTACACATAAATTCCCACATTATAGATTACGTGCCTAAGAAAACATACTTTATGGAAGCATAAGTGACACTTTGAGATCTTATAAAACATATAATGTGGTCAAAGTGTACAAAAAAAATCTATAGGTGTCCAATGTGTATATCAATGGTCGGTGAGTATATAAGGATATCATCAATAAGAACCACAATGAATGAGTTGAGATATGTATGGAAGATCTCATTCATGAGATCTATGAACACCATTGGATTAATTTTAAACATGAAAGGAAAGTCAAGATATGTATGGAAGATTCCTTAATAATTTTCACACCATTTTTATTACGAAATCATATATATACATTCATTCAACTAATCAATTCATGTCCTTAAAAAAGTTCCACATGTCTCATTACTGCTAAGTAAAAAATGGCAAGGATCAATATTTTCCCTCATGTACCTCTTTATAACCTCTTTATTACCTCTACACAAGTAGTAATTTACCGCTTTCAAAATAGTAAATTATCTTCAAACATGTCTTTTCTAGCCCAACATATTTATATGTATCCACTAATTTTACCCTTATCAAAGCCCTAGACTAATACTTCTCACTCAATATAGCTCATCACTCAACTCCCAACATCTTCCATACTACTAAATGTAGTGTCTCATACAACTATATATCACATACCAACCTTCTCACTTAACAAACATCCATGTTAATACATTATGATCAATGTAAATCCATTTTCTGAAATAATACCATATTAACCATGGTAGGTCTAATATCACATTCAAAACTCTCCATTATCACTCATGGTTGGGTTCATCTAGAACCTTATCACTCAAGGTGAGGCCATTATATTGACCACAACCTTATCAATCATGGTAGGGTTAGATATCATGTTATAATATGATAACTTCATTATCACTCAAGTAAGGGTCCTTCTAGCACCTTATCACTCAAGGTGTTGTCATTCCTTATTATATATCACTATACTTGTTAGAATTTCTCACCCAAGATGTGTATGAAATAACAACAAGGGCATTTGGTCCATATCATAGCTCACCAGATAGGTACAAGGTTCTAGTTACTCGGGACCTATTCCCCCTAACTTATCGATCATGTTAGTGTTAGATATCATTTTATAATATGATAGCATCATTATCACTCAAGTAAGGGTCCTTCCAACACCTAATCACTCAAGGTGTTGTCATTCATTAAGATATTTTACTATACTTGTTAGATTTTTTCACACAACATGTGTATGAAATAACAAGGACATTTGGTCCATATCATAGCTCACCAGCTAGTGTATCACCATGAAGACCATGATCCCATGTGATAAATGGTTAATTTTTATGATTCTCCCTATGGATCATCATTCAAATTTCAATGGATACAAAAATCATCTATGGAAGGTATATACTAAAATTCATGTAGTAATCTACTGGATTGTCATGGAGGATTATCTGAATGTTTTCATTATAGATTGGGGATATAATATTACCTTGTAATCTTATCCTCTTAGAATATGATAGAAAATTTACAAAGTGAGCCCAACCGATGATGTAAATAATTCATAACCACTAACAAAAACCATGTTGGATGTCATCATAGCATATCCCCTTGAAAATTAGGCATGTGATATCTCTCATGAATCAAGTAAATATCTATCCCCATAGAATCTATGTGTCACAAGAGCCTGACCAATATCCCTCTCTTAAACACAATCCAATACCTTGATAAATGCAACAATATAACTAAATCTCTTGACATTATAGAATTCATTTCCCCATAGTATATGATTCCCCCATCATTATACTCTAGGAACAAAAGGGTTATAATGGTCATAGTGTAAATATCCTTCTAGGTTATTATATTGAATGATTAAATTCATCGAAAAAATATCAAATTTTTCCTGGAGTAATCAAAACAAATAACCCTTATTCGATAGATCAGGATTGAGGCAGGGGATTCTTCATATATGAGTTATAAACTTGAATTTCCAATATCCCCCTCCCTATTTGATGAACAAGACAACATTTTGTTGGTTCTTGGTCTCTCTACCACATCAATATGTGAACCATACAAGGGGAAGGGATGTGAGTAAGCCTTCAAAAATGAGATGATTATTTCTATGTGTTTTTTGTGTGTTTTTTTGTGTGGTTTCAGGTGATTAAAGTGAGTTTTTGTGAGTTTTCTATGTGTTTAGTGGTGTGTTTTCTGTGTTTGCAGGTTGCAGTGTTCCTATGACAGAGTGGTGTGTGTAGTGGTGTGTTTTTTGTGTGTGCAGTGGTGTGTTTTCTGTGTGTGCAGTGCTGTGTTTTCTGTGTGTGCAGTGGTGTGTTTGCAGGTTGCAGGTTGCAGTGTTTTTGTGAGTTTTCTATGTGTGCAGTGGTGTGTTTTCTATGCGTTTTCTGTGCAGTGGTGTGTTTTTTGAGTTTTTTATGTGTGCAGTGGTGTGTTTTATGTGTTTGTAGGTTGCAGTGGTGTGTTTTTTTGTGATTGCAGTGAATTTTTGTGAGATGACACGTTTTTGATAGAGTTTTCATTGCAGCCTGCAGTATTGCAGGCTGTTTCATCTTAAATTAATGGGGGGGGGGGGTCTAACCCAACGGTTTCAAAACCATTGGGTTATACCTTTGTGATGCTGCAACATTTCCCAATGGTTCAAAACCGTTGGGTTATACCCTGCTGCATTTCCCAATGGTTCAAAAACGTTGGGTTATACCCCTGCTGCTACCTTTCCCAACGGTTCAAAACCGTTGGGGTATACCCTGCTGCTTTTCCCAACCCTTTTGATTTTCCCAACGGTTCAAAACCATTGGGGTATATCCTATTCCAACGGTTTTAAAACCGTTGGCATACCCCTATGCGCTGATTTTTCCAACGGTTCAGCTGAACCGTTGGTATAAAAGAAATATAAACAGCCTTTCCCAACGGTTCAGGGTGAACCGTTGGTATAAGGCTTTCCCAACGCCTCACAGCCCAACGGTTTCTAAAACCGTTGGGATAAGTTTTCCCAATGGTTTTAGGGCCTTTACCAACGGTTTTAAACCGTTGAAAAAACATGGATTCCCGGTAGTGGTTGCAAGTGTTCCTTTTTTGCCGGTAAAGGAGAACCTAGTTCCATATCTACAGACAGACCACACTCTATTCCTAAAAAAATCAATCTAATAATGGACTATGGATAACCAGTCCATACCCATAATGATGTCATAAGGCCTTGACACCACTACTAGGAGATACCAGATGAAGCTCTCACCTCCAAGATTAAGTTCGCACTATCAGCAACAATCCGTAATCATTGAATACCCTCCCATAGGAGTCTCTAATTGTAAGGATCGAGCAAATGACTCTACCAGAATCTCTAATCTCTAAACAAGGTCTGTGGGAAGGAAAGAGTGACTGAAACTCATGTCTATAAGAACTGTATCTAAGGTGGGGAAGTCACAACTTGTACCTCTAGTCATCTCGGAATCATCAGGATTATAGGCCTCTATGTCTTGAAGCTGGGCCCGCCCTTGTCCACCTACTCCTGAAGCCCGTGGTGGACCACCTAGGTGTGGTGGTAGTAGTACCTCAAACCTTCTCCCACCGCCTACTCCCCTTCCATGTCTTACTCCCTGCAAACCACCCTGATCGACCCTCTACCTCTGCCTTGGTGGTCCCTTGACCATCTGTTGATTGTCTTCATGGTGAGTCGGGCAGTCACGATCCATGTGTCTCTGCCCACCGCATGTGTAGCACACTCTGATCCTCTACTGACTCCCTATTCCCTAGAAGCCTCATACTTCTGACCCTATGTCCTGGGGTCATCCCCTGAAAGGCTTGACCCTCTTGGGTCCCCACGTCTACTACCTTCTACCCACTACTGAAGACTCTGACACCTGGTTTCTATTGGTAGCTCCTGCTGCTGGAGCCTACTCTGACAGGAAGCTCTCCATGAGTAGAGCTCATTCTAACACCCCAGCCTAGTTAGGGATACTAAGTGATACCATGGATGCCCTGATATCTCAGTCTAGTCCCTGCTCAATAGCTCGATCTCTGAAGAACAGGTCTCACACTATGTCTGTAGATTAGCGAGAATGATTAGTGGATCTCACTGAGTACTCCCCTACCATCACGCTACCCTATTATAGGTGAAGTAGATCCTGGATGCATACTGAGCACATAGTCACCGGAAAGAATTTCCCCCTAAAGAGGTGCTAAAAATTATTCTAAGTGATGGTCACCTCGTCATGAATCTGGATTGTCAGGCTCGAACATCTCCTTACTGATCCCTAAAGAAGGCTCGCGACTAAGACATCCATCTGGTTGGTAGTTGTTCTCACTAGATGAAAGACTTACGTAATCACCTCAAGCCAATCCTGAGCTACCTGTGGGTTAGTATCACCCCTTAACCTGAGAGGTCTCTACCTCTGAAACTTGTGTAAGGCAATAATCCTACGTGCATCCTTTACAGGTAATGCTGGTAGTAACTTCTGATCGAGGGGTGGTGGTAACATTGGTGCACCACCCAATGGGGCCACCGTCACGACCCGACCCATACGGGCTCGAGCCGCGACTCCCCAAGCCCTCCTCCAATAGGCCAGGGGCTGGCGTCCAGTGCCGAGTAGGCCATCACACACATGGGAGGCATTAGCCTAAGGTACCTGTACACACGCACCCACAAACACCTCCATGCAACAATGCGGAGGTATAGAAAACTGAAAAGTAAATGCATGCATACAATCTATCCCAAACGATAGTGCAACAAAAAAAGTACAAAAGGGAAAAACAGGGCCCACCAAAAGAAAACTACAAAGCACGTCCAACCTGCTCTAAAGAAGGGGGACACTGCCACAAACACCACCAGAAAGCTCCCTCGGCACCGCACCGACAAACACCTCGGTCAGTCTCTCTCACTCAGCTCCGCCTGCTCTGGGTCCTCCTGGGACTCCGTCGAAAGACCTGTGGTCTGCACAAGACACAAACATGTGTGGGAAAAGCCTGTGTAGGAGTGAGTATAAACATACTCAGTAGGCACCCAAAAAACCCAAAACCAAAGAGAGTAATTGAAAGGAAATAGTCAGCTCATCCCATCCAGAGGGAACCCAGACAAGAGAGAAACTCCATCTCTTGACCATCCTCGGCTAAACACAACTAGTCAGCTCAACTCAGGTGTATGCTCATACATACACCATGAACAATCCAGATATACCCAGCTCACACACCAAGGCACAAGAGGTACCGACCTCATCACCAGCAACTTTCCACAACTAGGAGAGTACACCACATGATCACTGTCACCCCAGATGACACTCATCCGAGAGATACACTCCATCAGGTTTCTCACAAAAATCTCAGATGCTCACCCAAGAGACCATGCTCGTCGGATACCGTCACTGAGGAAACCCCGCTAAAACAACTTAACCACCAAACTCCTCAGATAGGGGATCGCTTCTAGGGTCCGCTAGGGGATACCAGAACCCACTCTAGTATATGAATCCCACAGATAGGGGATCACTCCCAGGGTCCACTGGGGGATACCATGACCCGATCTGGCATACGTAGTTCTCACAGATAGGGGATCACACCCAGAATCCGCTGGGGGATACCACAACCCGATCTTACGCTCGACAGAAGCAAATCACTCAGATAGATGATCATCTCCCATATAAAGGTGGTCACAATGATACCAGAACCCTATCTGGTATAACTCGCGATGTAGGGGATCGAACCGACGATGCCGCAACCCTACAGAAACCACGCGATGAGTAGGGGATCGCATAACCAACGATACTGCAACCCTACTATACACCTCATGCTGAGCAGGGGATCATATACCCGATGATGCCACAACCCTACTGAGTATGGCCCATTGCATAGGGGATCATATTCCCGATGAAGCCACAAACCCTACGAGGTTAACTAGTTAGACATGGGATCGCCGCCCATGAATAAGCAGTCACAACGATACCGAGAACCCAATCTAGGGAAAAGATACTAAAGGATCCCACTCCGGGCCCACTGGAGGGATGCCACAACTCTAACAAATTAAACATCCAGTCGAGAGGATCACAAGACAATACTAGGGTTGTGATGCCGTGCGAACCCTCGTAGGAACGAACCAAGGGAGTACCCTCAACCACTACTGGTCCAAAACGTCGCCAACCCGAGAAACCCGCAACAATGCCACACATCGCACCTCCTAGAAGGATACCGAGGCCGCCATCGCGATCTACGCGAAAAAACATGCAGGATAGGCTGTTTACTCACCTGAAACGGAGCACCGGTGAAAAAGGCACTATTCACCGTAGCTAGCTCGTGCGGGGCTTATACAACGATTCCGAAACCCATCGAGCGGATCATACCACGACGATCCCCTCGAAAAAACAAGCGGAATCGACTACTCGTTCGTCCGAAATGGACACAAGGTGAAAAAGGTACTATTCACCGGAGCCAGCTCAGGTGGGGCCCACGCCACGATCCTGAAACTCATCAAATGGATCACACCATTGCGATCCTCTCGAAAAAACACACAGGATCGACTATTCATCCGCCAAAATCGGACTCATGGTGTGAAAGCTGCGTTTTTCCGCAAACGCCAAAACCCAGCCTCATGGGGCCCACACCCTGTTCTCGGTCCCAACACCTGAAAACCATCTCTTAGAGTCCATCGTACCATCAGGGTCACAACGCCACTGAAGGCACATCAAAAAGACACTCCAGGGAAAAGTTACGACAGATGAAAGTCGATTAATAATTAAATTATTATAATGATTCGACGTTTTGTGACCCCGGGCCATGGAACCAGCCCGAAAAAAAAACCCAAACCTATCCCAATAGGCCCGTCTCAATCCCAGGGTTGCGTCGCCGCAGACGGCACGCGAATCAGACCTTTGGATTGCACAAAACGGTGGTTTTTAGAACCCCCAGTCAAAATTGGGCCGGACCGGCCCCACCTGGCCGGTCCGGCCGCCGTCGCCGCCGGCACGCCCCATACAGCGACCCTATTTGCCGCGGGACCGCCGCACCGCCGCGCTGGGCGGCGCGCCGCCGCACACCCGGTGGCTGCCTCCACCTCACCGGGCCGGCCCGCCGTGGCCGACCGCCATCCGCCGGCATCGGCGCCGCCGCATCGTTGCGCTGCCGAAAGATCTTCCGCGGACCGCCGGGAGCTCCCCGGTGGTCCGTTTTGTGATCCGGAGGCATCTTCACGACCCTCAGGGATCGATCTATACTGCTACAGCTTCGATTTGTAGGAAAACTCAGCAAAAATGGGATCGGGGGTTAAAACTCAAATCTGCCTACCTCGCGGGCGAAACACCGACATTCTACCTTTGATCCGCGCTCCAGATCTTCCGCTGCACGCTCCTGGAACGTCCGCCATCGAAATTCGAGCTCGTGGACAATTTGTTTTCTTGATTCGGTGGATCGACGACGAAGAACTGCGAAGAACGCCGAGAGGAATGAGAAAGGGGGGGGGGGTGCTGATATTTATTTATGTTTTAGAAAAAATATGTACTGCCCGCCGACGCCAAACCCGCCTCGGACCCGACGCTTGATGCAAACAAATGTAAGGTAACCCCTAGGGTAAACGTGTCATTCTAAACGCATAGAAGGACTCAAATTTTCCATCCGAGACTCCGTTCAGAAGTTATTCGAGCTTACCCTCATACATTAACTTTTCCATTTATTTACGAAAACACCCCTGGTGGCGCTTTCCACCGCAGGCCCGCGCCCGCAAGGTTTACACCTCGCCTATGGTAAATGACACGTTCTAGACGCAACCGTGCCCTCATATTACTATTGTGAGCTACCATTTAGGATATATCACACCCCCACCACGTGCATAGTATAAAAATACTTAATATTGTTATAAAATTAATTCCGGGCACACCGGGCCTCAGAATCGCACGACGTCTTCGCGCCTAGCTCTGGAATTATTCGTAGAAATAATCCAAAGTCTGACAGGTCCAAAATCAGAGTTTCTACATCCTCCCCCCCTTAGAACTTTTTGTCCCCGAAAAGCCCTAAGCACAAGGAAAGCGAATGGACTCTCAACTGGGTCTCACACACCAGCGAGTTCACCAACAAACACCCCTGCCCAAATGCACAAGTCAGAGGGACTCATCCACCACACCTCGATACTATCCGCTTTGGGTGGCACTGAATCGCCCGCACGGTTTTAATCGCGTCACAAAAACGCGTCTCGGTGGGGGAAGAATCCCTCTTCCTCATGCATTTGAAGCATGCCAAACAACACCCACACAGGGTCTTACCAACACCTTGAACAAAACTCGAGCAAGCAATAAAAAGGAAAGAGTACCACTAAACAGTGTCTATCAAACTACTGTAGAAAGTAGAAAGGACACAAAGCGTACCTCTATCCATCCACGATGCCTCTGGGTCAACAACCTCTAGAGCATGCAGCTGTCCTCGCCCTCGACCACCAGTTCCCTGAGCTTGGTGTGGACCACCTGGGGGTGGGGGTGGTGGCAATTGGTATCGCCTACCACCTCCTCCTTCTGCACCCACTCCGTCGCCACATCCACCACCCTACGGACCTCCTTGCTCGAGACGCTGCCTCTGCCAAGGCGGTCCATCGACCGACTCCCTCTCAGCAGCACGACGGGTCAGAAAATCTCTAGCAAGATGTCTCCGACCGTCGCAAGCATAACACCGCCTCTCCTGAAGCTGACCAAAACTGGCCTACGAGCCCTGAGCCTCAGATCCTCCATCCTGGGGTCACCTCCTGAAACGTCGCCCACGCCTAGTCCCATACTCCTGCCGTCGACTACCAGATGCCGATGTCTCCGCTCTCATGTGCCCAACACTATCATGGGGAATCTACTCATCCAGAAAGCTCTCCACCACCAACGCTTTCTCCAACACTCCAGCATAGGTGGGAAGGCACAAGGAAACCACACCAGCTCGGATGTCTCTACGTAAGCCCTGCTCAAAGGTCCGATCCCTAAAGAAAGGGTCTCGAACCATATGCAGGGAGTAGCATGATAGGTCCGTAAACCTAGCCGAGTACTCCGACACAGTCAGGCCCTCCTGCCGAAGCTGCAGAAGCTCCTGAATCTGCACTGAACTCAGCGTCACCAGATAGAACTCTTCCCGGAAGATCCGCTCAAACTCTGCTCACGTGACCGTCTCCTCGTCGTGGGACTGCGTCACTAGGCTCCACCATCGCCCGTCAGAACCATACAGAAGGCTTTCCGCTAGGACCACCATCTGATCTGGAGGTGTCTTCACTAGGAAGAAAACTCGGGTGACTGCCTCAAGCTAGTTGTCAGCTGCCTGGGGGTTTGGATCACCCCAGAACCTCAGAGGTCGCTGCCTCTGGAACTCGTGCATCGCACTCAACCTACGCGCAACCTCATCCTGCACTGCCGGTACAACCAGCTGCTCGACAGGTGGTGGCTGAACTGGCGGACCACCTGGAGGTCCATCCTCAGAACCTGTTCCCTGGTCCACAACCTCTGCATGGGGCGGATCATCACCACAATACCGCTACGGAACCCTCGCTGGCTGTCATCGTGGAGGCATCCTGAAATACATTCAAGACGCACCACAGTCAAAGAGTATATCTAGAGAGCTGACTCAAGAAGGAAAAGGAAAAAACCCAAAACCCATTCCTATATGATGCATGTACCATTATTTCCGTGCGACCAGTGTACGAATGCCCCGAGTTGAAACGAGGGTTATCAAAGTCCTGGTGTATGGATACGTTGGCCTCCGCACCAACACTAGAGTCCCTAGCCTGAAATACGAACTCAAAACATCTAAACACTATCGCTATGAAACCCAAACCAAACTCACAGCTAGACCAGCTACACCTTGATATCCCAAAGGTGGAACCTCCTCTGATACCACTCTATCACGAACTGAACGAATGGGGCTCGAGCTAAGACTCCCCAAGCCCGCCTCCAATAGGCCAGGGGCTGGCGTCCAGTGCCGAGTAGGATATCACACACATGGGAGGCGTTAGCCTAAGGTACCTGTACACACACACCCACAAACACCTCCATGCAACAGTGCTGAGGTATAGAAAACTGAAAAGTAAATGCATGCATACAATCTATCCCAAACCAGAGTGCAACAACAAAAGTACAAAAGGGCAAAACAGGGCCCACCAAAAGAAAACTACAAAGTGCGTCCAACCTTCTATAAAGTAGGGGGACGCTACCACAAACACCGCTAGAAAGCTCCCTCGGCACCGCATCGGCAAACACCTCGTTCAGTCTCGCTCACTCAGCTCCGCCTGCTCCGGGTCCTCCTGGGACTCCGTCGAAAGGCCTGTGGTCTACACAAGACACAAACATGTGCGGGAAAATCCCGTGAAGGGGTGAGTATAAACATACTCAGTAGGCACCCAAAAAAACCCAAAACCAAAGAGAGCAACTAAAAGGAAACAATCAGCTCATCCCAGCCAGAGGGAACCCAAATGAGAGATAAACTCCATATCGTGACCATCCTCAGCTAAACACAACTAGTCAGCTTAGCTCAGGTGTATGCTCATACATACACCATGAACAATCCAGATACACCCAGCTCACGCACCAAGGAACAAGAGGTACCAACCTCATCACCAGTAATTGTCCACAACCAGGAGAGTACACCACACGATCATTGTCACCCCAGATGACACTCATCCGAGAGATACACTCCATCGGGTTTCTCACAAACATCTCAGAAACTCACCTGAGAGACCACGCTCGTCAGATACCGTCACTGAGGAAACCCTGCTAAAAAAACTTAACCACCAAACTCCTCAGACAGGGGATCGCTCCTAGGTTCCGCTAGGGGATACCAGAACCCACTCCGGTATACGAAGCTCACAGATAGGGGATCACTACCAGGGTCCGCTGGGGGATACCATGACCTGATCTGGCATACGTAGTTCTCAAAGATAGGGGATCACACCCAGGATCCACTGGGGGATACCACAACGTTGATCTGGTGCTCGATAGAAGCACATCATTCAGATAGAGGATCATCGCCCATATAAACGTGGTCACGACGATACTGGAACCCTATCTGGTATAACTCGCGATGTAGGGGATTGAACCGACGATGCCGAAACCCTATAGAAACCACGCGCTGAGTAGGGGATCACATAACCAACGATACCACATCCCTACTATACAACTCATGCTGAGCAGGGGATCATATACCTGATGATGCCGCAACCCTACTGAGCACGACCCACTGCGTAGGGGATAATATTCTTGATGAAGCCACAAACCATACGGGGTTAACCTGCTAGATAGGGGATCGCCACCTGTGAATAAGTGGCCACAACGATACTAAGAACCCAATCTTGGGAAAAGATGCTAGAGGATGCCGCTCCGGGCCCACCGGAGGGATGCCACAACTCTAACAGATTAAACATCCCATCGAGAGGATCACAAGCCTATACTAGGGTTGTGATGCCGCACGAACCCTCGTAGGAATGAACCAAGGGAGTACCCTCAACCACAACTGGTCCAAAACGTCGCCAACCCGAGCGACCCACAACAACGCCACATTGTGCACCTCCTAGGCGGATACTAAGGCCGCCATCGCGATTTACGCGGAAAAACACGCAGGATAGTCTGTTTACTCACCCGAAACGGAGCACCGGTGAAAAAGACACTATTCACCATAGCTATCTCATGCGGGGCCCACACAACGATTCCAAAACCCATCGAGCGGATCATACCACGACGATCCCCTCAAAAAAACAAGCGGAATCGACTACTCATTCGTTCGAAACGGACACGCGGTGAAAAAGGGACTATTCCCCAGAGCCAGCTCGGGTGGGGCCCACATCAGGACCCCAAAACTCATTGAACAGATTGCACCATTGCGATCCTCTCGAAAAAACACATAGGATCGACTATTCATCCGCCAAAATCGGACTCCTGGTGCGAAAGCAGCGTTTTTCCACAAATGCCAAAACCCGACCTCATGGGGACCACACCCTATTCTCGTTCCCAACACCCAAAAACCATCTCAAAAAGTCCTTCGTACCATTAGGGTCACAATTCCACTGACAGCACGTCAAACGAACACTCCAGGAAAAAGTTATGGCCGGTCAAAGTCGAATAACAATCAAATTATTATAATCAATCGATGTTTCGTGACCCCGGGCCACGGACCCAGCCCGAAAAAAACCCAAACCTATCCCAATAGGTCCGTCTCAATCCCAGGGTCGCGTTTCCGCAGACGGCGCACGAATCGGACCTTTGGATTGCAGAAAATGGGGGGTTTTTAGAACCCTCGGTCAAAACTGGGCCGGACCGGCCCCACCTGGCCGGTCCGGCCGGCGCCGCCGCTTGCCCGCCCCGGTCGACGGACCTCCGCCGCATCGCGGCCCGCACCGCCGTGGGACCACCGCACCGCTGTGCTGGGAGGCGCGCCGCCGCCTCATCGGGCCGTCTGCCGGCGCCGACGCCGCCGCGCCGGTGCCACGCCGGCGGATCTTCCGCGGACCACCGGGAGCTCCCCGGTGGTCCGTTTTGCGATCCGGAGGTGTCTGCATGACCCTCGGGACCCGATCTACACTTCGACAGCTTTGATTTGCAGGAAAACTAAGAAAAAATGGGATCAGGGGTTAAAACTCAAATCTGCCTACCTCGCGGGCGAAACACCGACGTTTTGCCTTAGATCCGTGCTCCAGATCTTCCGCTGCACGCTCCTGGAACGTCAACCATCAAAATCCGAGCTCGTGGATGCTTTGTTTGCTCGATTTAGCGGATCATTGGTGAAGAATGGTGAAGAACGCCGAGAGGAATGAGAAAGGGGTGGGGGGGGTGCTGATATTTATTTCTGTTTTAGAAAAAAATATCTGCCGCCCGCCGGCGCCAAACCCGCCTCAGACCCGACGCCTGATGCAAACAAAGGTAAGGTCACCCCTTGGGTAAACACGCTGTTCTGAAATCAACTACGGACTCATATTTTCCATTCGAGTCTTCGTTCATAAGTTATTCGAGCTGACGCTCGTACACTAACTTTTCCATTTATTTACAAAAACGCCCCTGGTGGCGCTTTCCACCGTAGGCCCGCGCCCGTAAGGTTTACACCTCGCCTAGGGTAAAAGGCACGTTCCAGACATGACCGTGCCCTCAGATTCCCGTTATGAGCTACCGTTTATGAGATATCACATCCCCACCACGTGCATAGTATACAAATACTTAATATTGTTATAAAATTAATTCCGGGCACACCGGGCCTCAGAATCGCACGCCATCTTCGCGCCTAGCCCTGGAATTATTCATAGAAATAATCCAAAGTCTGACATGGTCAAAATCCCAGTCGATACAGCCACATCCAGTACTGGTCCCTGTACTGATGCCTCATCCCTAGGCATACCGTCCTCATGGTCATGCACCAGAATCTGGGATGGCTGTCAGCATGGAGGAATCCTGAAACAGATCAAGATGAACCACAATCAATAGATTATACCTGGTGAGATGACTCTGACTCAAGAAGGACATGAGAACACTCTCAATTCATATATGATGCATGCAACTAGTATTTTCATGTTCTGAGTTGAAAATCAGAATTCATGGTCCTAGTGTATGGATACATCGACCGTCGCACCAACATTGGACTCCCCAAGTCTAAAAGTTGAATTTGAAACATTCAATAATGTTTCCCCAAAACAAAACCACAGACTCCCTGTCCTTAAAGAAGAACTGATATCCTCTGATACCACTCTGTCATAACCCGTCCTCCAGGGCCCATGCTGTGACTAAACCAAGCCCACATCCCAAAGGCTAGGGGTTGGTGACTAGTTCCAAAGGAGTTATCCCGAAAGTGGGAGACATTTTCCCAAGTACCTATACACACACACACACACACATCCCCAAACCACAATGTTGAAAAGTAAACATGCATTCCACTAAGAAAACTAATGAAAATAACAATATAAAACTGAAAGTAAAGGGGCCAAAATACAAGCCCAAAAAAAGACAAGTACAAGCTCCTGAAGTCCGTCTGTGGTAAACCCTCCTTGAAGTGTAGGTGAAGGGGGAATAACCTGAAACTGTAGAAGTATTCGTCGTCTGTCAGATCTCACTGGGCACCACTTAGTCCTGGACCACCAAGGTCTTTTTCGAAGTGTCTGTCATCTACACAAGACAAGACACGTGTGAGTGGATCCCTTGTAGGGGTGAGTAACACAATAATCAGTAAGGACCCCAAAACACAAAGGTAATAAAATAAAGAAAAGTATGCACAAAGTTTTTTAAGCTCACTCGGGTATAATCTAAAGAAAAGAAAGAAAGAATATCTGTCATAACACTGTACACCTTATACTACTGAAGTACTCATCCCCGATGAGTCACTTAGGTTTGCTGGGTCACCTAGATCGACTCATCACTTAGGACTGCTGGGTCACCTAGACCCACTAATCACTGGGTCACCTAGACCTTCTTTTTGCTGGGTCACCTAGAACTTCTTGTCATCTAGGCCTGCTGGGTCACCTAGAACCGCTCGTCACAGTCTTCTCATCACAGTCAAATGCAGGATTCCCCCTCATAGAATGCTTGATTCCGGAATAATCTAATCCTCAATCCATCGGTTGTATCTCAAGTTCCATGAAAGACCAGTTAGTGTATATCAAAAGGACTATCTCATTGCGAGCATCCCAATGCTACAAATAGCTTCTCAATCAGACGTACAGTTTGTTATTTATGATCTTTTTAGATAAAAGGGGCTAGTTGGGTTCGTGCCTGGTCTGATCCGGTCAGACTGACCCATCCTAGACTGGACCAAGGGTGAGGCCCATTGGGCCTGCTGTACCCAGCTCATTGGGCCGCCAAGCAGCCCAGTATTCATCCATCCCGACTCGTGCTGGAGGGCCGATTTTTGCTTATCTGGGCCGGACAGAAGCCTGATCCCCCTTCGGCCTGGCTCGCACTAGTGGGATGGTCTTTTCCAGATGGAATGCAACAAGCGCTACATCCATCAAAGCCATGTGGAAAAGATGCTGGGTCCTGCTGTGGTCCAGCTGGACCGAAAACCTCTTCCATGTGACCCGGTTTCCAGCTATGTATGGCCAAGCTACCTGCCGTTGGCCCCTGTCCACCACCCGCGGTGGTTGTTGTAGGTTCCACCACCACCACGACGTGCCGCTGAAACACACTAGAGAGTTCTTCCATGGTGCACTGGACTCGCTCCAGTGGTCTGTTTTTTGATCTGGAAGTTTCACTACGATCCTTGGGTCGCTGCCTCCACTACCGTGTGCTCCAATCTGTTTTACTGTCGATTCAGGGGTCCGACCACATTCAGAACCTCCTGGAAAGAATTCGAGGTGACCACAGGGGTCCTCTGGCGAAGAACACAAGAGGGGGAGGAGATCACAAAGAATACCCAAGTCAACGAACATCGACCTTGTTCCTTGAACTTCGTTTGTTGCGTTAGAAAAAGTGGAAGAAATTTGAACAAAAACTACATTATAATCCAATTTCTTCAACCCCAAAATATAATTCCCAAACTCGCTAGAACGATTGAACCACAGATCAACTTGTTATCGAGTTGATCCATGTTTTTAGTTTAGAAGGGGAGAATGGGGAAAAACTAACCACATTAGAAATGAACCACTTAATTCTAATCGGATCATTCGTCGATGAGGAACAGAGTCACATGCCATCATTCTTAGATCCTTGATATGCAGTCTGATGTTATCATTGACGATCCTTTGATCTACCATTGTCATTGGAGATCCTTTGAAGGAGGAGGAAGGGAAGAAGATTTTCATCATTGTTCGTTGTTTTTCGACACAAATCCTCTAAGATCATCACAATGATGACACATCCACATTAGGCTCTTAATATATGAAACATGTTTTAGCATTTCTGTTATGCGGAGTCACCGCTTCGTGATGCTATTTAATTTATGAAATGAAACAGTTACTGTATCACTACGTTACAGCGAAACATTTTTGAATAAAATAAACTTTTAAGTCTATTTTATTTTTCCTTAAAATACCCAGAAATTATCTTTTTCCCTAGACCCGACCCGGTTGAGGTTATCTTCTTGGGTAAAGTCATTGTTCCAGATGCAATGGTGCCCTCAAATTTTTAATCCAGACACCCGTTTAGAGGTTTCTAAAACTACGCACATGCTCTATTTTAAACAAACTAAAAAGAACTTCGAACATTTATTACAGGTTCACCGGGCCTCGAAATCACATGCCATCTGAGTGACCAGTCTTGAAATAATCCCATAATTTTTTTTAAAAATTTTACATGGAATTTCCGAGGCATTAAAAATTTAATCATAATGGTTAATACAATTGTGACTATTATGGTTACTCTATTTACAACTATGATGGTTGTTTCATATTTAAGAGTGAAAATTATAACTTTGTGAAAATTTTTTCATGTGATTTTCAAATATGAAAAGAAAGATTTATGAGTTTATTTTTCCTTAAATATTTCTAATGAAATTATTTATGAATTTTTTTATTAGATTAAATGATTTATTGGGTAAGAAATGGTTTATTTTGAACCCAAAGTTTATTTTTAAAAAGGAAAATTTTTATAAGTATTCATGTACTAATGGTTTCTTTATTTCTTTTTTGTCCCATACTGAGCTTTTTATACTCATTCCATGTTTTAAAATATTTTTCTTGGGTTTTAAGGATGAGTATGGAAAAGGATGAGGTAAAGATGAAAACTATGAAGATTTTTCATGAAAAGAAATCATGTTTTATTTTAAAGAGTTGCATTTTCTGAAAAAACAGATATTAAGTAGAAGTGTCCACTTGTAATTAACGAGTTTATAATGTAAGAGTTTTTACTAATTCACTAAAACTCTAATCATAAAAGATATTTGAGAATGAAAGAATGTTAATTCTAGTCTAAAGATACTATATTATTTAATGTTTAAGGCTGGGCCCTTACAATTATGCTCATAAATTTTTTAAAGTATAAATGTTATGTTTTTAAACAATAAAGTCTGTGTCATATAAATTAGTTTTTTTTTCATTAAATTTATAAAATTAATTTTATTTTCAATTATTTTTTATATGTTTATTCAGTGTGCCAAATTTCATTTAGATCGTATTTATACATAATAATTCAAACTCTTCCAAAGTCACATACATGAAACATAATAATTTTTCAAGTAGGTGAATTTGAAAGCCTATTAATAATGAAGTATAAATGCAATCTAAATGAATTTTGAACCATTGACTAAGCATATAAAAAATAATTAAAAAAAAATCATAAAATAAATTAACAAAAAATAATTTTACTAGAATACAAAATTGTTGTGTTTTATTATATTGAATAATTTTTTTTTTATTTTCAACTATTTTTTATATTCTTAGCCTATGTTTTAAGTTTTTCTAAGAATGTACTTATAATTTATTTTTATTACCTTTCAAATTTACCTACTTGAAACATAATAAGTTTTTTTTTTATATTTGAAGTAGGAAACTTTGAAAGCATATAAAATATAAATTATAAATACAATTTAAATTAAATTTAAAATGTTAGCTGAAAATATATAAAATAATTGAAAATAATTATATTTTCATCAAAATAATAGAAAAAACGATAAAATAGAAGAGATAAAACATTATTGTTTCAAAACACAACATTTGAACTTTAAAAGAAGAAAGATTAAAAGCTTAAAAAATATAAATTATAATTTGATTTTAAATGAAATTTAAGACATGCACTTAAGGTATATAAAGAATTGAAAATTAGAAGAATTTCATAAAAATAATGAATTGAAAATATTAAGTATTTACATCATTAGTTAATAATCAAGGTATATTACATCATTAGTCAAACATTTTTTCCTCAATTTTTTTTCAAGAATTGATAAAATTGATAAATAAAAGGAAAATCGACTCATCAATCCAAAAAAATAATATATACATGGATTCCATAAAAACATTACTAAAACAAATTATTGTGGTACACATTAACCAGATACCCGACATTACCAAACTTCATTTAGAAGGGTTTATGCAATTGTTAATTGGGTTTATATCGGTATTGAGTTTCTTATTCAAACCCCAATTAATTAATGAGCAGAGTTATGCTAGCAGTGTATGGATATTAGAAAACTTGAGCCAAATTAAAATTACTACAACAATTTTGTTAATTATATATTTTTAAATAGTAACAATTAAATTAATTATTATTATCCCATTAAATATATTTTTTAAGGATTATAAAATTATAAAATATATTTGTTTAATTGGGTATTCATTCATTTTGAAAATTTAAAATGAATTTTAAAAAATTTAAATTAGAAAAGGTATTTATTTAGATGTGTTAGGGTTTTTATATGAGCATTTTAAAATGTATCAAGGTATGATTATGGTAATACATTTAAAAAATAAATAAGTTATAAATGGGTTAAGGTTTTGAAAACTTAAATGGGTTAAGTTTTTGGTAGGCCAAGTTTCACTGGTTAAATCTTTTATCATCCCTAGGAAATAGATCTTTAAATTATAAATTTTAAATATCCTAAAACAAAAATTATAATCACCTCCCCCCAAAATATAGAAAAAGAACATTAATTAACAGTTAAAATCTATTTTTACATTAGTTATAATAATTGATTTCATAAATGGTTTTCAACACCGGATATTTTTATAATCGATCTTAAAAATCTTGATACAAGTAATAAAATTATAACTATTTCACATTAGTTCATAAAAACCGATGTGTAAGACTGTATTTAATGCCAATTTTTTTAAAAAAAATGACATTAAAGGACCGATGTGAAATATTTATTTGTAGTATTTTTTACGAATATTTTAAAACCAAATGATGTAAAAAAATGATTTTTTAGAATAATCTGTTTTAAAGAATATAATATCCAAACACATATGATACAAAACTATTGCAAAAACAATAAATTTCAACAAAAAAAATAATGTATAATGCTTCGATGAAATCCAATATTACCTTTTTGTATCACATATTTTTTACAACTATAAAAACATTGCAATTCCATAGTTAAAACACCAAACATGAAAATAAACATAGAAAAATGTACTAAAATTTAATTAAAATTGTGAAATAATAAGATCATACTCAGTATAGATGATACAAATAATAAAACATACTTCTCCAATACTATGTTAAAAGTTTCATGCACGTAACTATGTATGGATCATAACTAGTAAATAATGTTTTCTTATGGATAGAAAATACACAACATCCAATGGATACTGATATATAAACAAGTCCAATGTGAGTGATTATATAATTAATAATCGAATTAATTATTCCATTTTAATGAAATATGATTTCATACCTTTCAAGATAATGAAACATCTAATGATTAATTTCATCATTCTGAAATAATCTAGAAACATACATGATTCTTTCAACATTATGCAAAGTCCTCACTACTGGAGAAATCAATTATGGGCCCATGAATCCATAAATTGATGTCGTATCATATTGCATTAAATTTGAATGGGGATACCTAATAAATAATACGCATATTATGTAAATTAAATTAAATTGTAATAATTGAAATAAATGTGATAATATACTTATATGGAAAAGACTTACATCACTATGATGCCTAATATATATGTAACAATAAGATATATGATATCTTTCTTTCAAATTATTAGTATGTAGTTGCATCCCCAATCATCGAAAGTCATCAACTACTAATAGTTTTTCACCAACATAATTGCATATGATAATAATTTATAAATTCCTTCATATATAAGAAAATTAGTATCAAAAGGGGTAATAACTTGTTGTTTTCTATACAACATGTTTTTACTTTTCAGGTATCCATAATAAAACATACATATATAAACACATACATACATGCATACAGACACACACACACATGCATACATACATACATACCTACATAAATACATATTAAAATAAACTTAAAAACAATATTAGATAAAAGATATAATATATACACACCTCATTGGTTAGTTTCTGCATAATTATAGATGACTAAAGTAAGATATTCCTATCACTCTATTCAACTTTATACATCACATCAATAGGGAATGAAACTCTAACCAATGTATTTATAATATCTTGTACCATCACTGTTAGCTAATCCGATTCCATTTTATAATGATTTAAGGTATCCCTAATATAATTAATGATCCCATATGAAAAAATATGATACTATAGATCCTATATATATAAATTACAATAAATGGTTTACTGTGGAGGAGGTGGAGGAGTGGGATATGTGGTCCGAAATTGCCTCTTCATATTGATAAACCTCGACTGCACTGATAATCTAATTTTGTCCTCTATTATTACATACTTGGTCTTATTTTGAGGTATTTTATCTTTTATTTTTGGTATTATATTTATTTCATGGATTTCCCAGGATTTTTTGAAAAAAATGGTGGCTTTCAGGTTAGACAGTAGGAGGTGTACGATTGGTGCACGGTTAGTAGAAACTGTGCACCGTCCTAGGGGAAACCGTGCGCCATGGATAGTGGTACTGTCCAGGGTACATGACATAGCACATAGGTGTGAGTCCCTTCAAGGATATACATGCACCTTGGATAGTGGAAATATCTAAGGAACATAGTTAGATGCATGAGAATGTCCTCCCTTTAGGAAAGAGGTGCGTTTTCTTTTCCTTTTGGACATAGGTGCTGCAAATTTTGATAAACCATGCGACCAAAGCATATTTTCAGCCAAAACATACAAAATGTTGAAATTATAGTTTTTCCTTCCCCAGTTTTATCCACAAATCACCCCTAAGTCACATCATCCAACCCTCCATCCCTAGGCATGAATCCCTCCCTTTCTCTCCTCCCTTTGGTTTCATTTTTGTGGGTTATTTTTCTTGGAATCTTCAAGGAACCTTCAAGTACGCTTATCATATTTTTTTATTCTCCTCGCTTTATTTATTCTTCTTTATCTCTTGGGTTATCTTTTTAAAACAAGGGTTTTGACCTAGGTTGGGTTTAATCTTGATTCTTTGAGTAAAATCTTGATGGTCATGGTGTTCTCTTCATTCCTTAGGGTCTCTCCTTGGTACATTTGGTGGTTTCCACCCAGTTTTGTGAAGATCTCAACCAAGAGGTATGTGGATCCATTATTTGAATTTTTTTGATTAGTTTAGTATGCTTTATTTAGTTTCCAAATGGGGTTATAAATCATGTGGGTGGTGGGAAAGGTGTTTTCCAGGGTTTTTGGTGTGTGTTAAATGTTTGATAATGCTTTCCCCCTTTTCAAATGGTTATTTTTTAATAGTGTTCTTATTTATTAAGATGGTTATTGTGTAAGTGGTGCTTCATGTGGTATAGGTAATGGAATTAAATACAAGGTAATCCTAGGTATCTAAGTGGTATGACTTGGTATGGTATATTAGGTGAGTCGATAGGGCCGATGTCCGGTCTCCCTAATAAAAATTTATGTAACAACACTAAATAAAAATTCATGTGATGGGGATTGAAGGATCGAGTAGGACCATCGCATCTAGGAGATGTGATCACTAAGAGTATGAGAATCCTAGGACCCTGTTAACCCCAGTACCATATAAATTTCCCATTATGCTCATTCTATGCTTATCATTCAGCTCGTTGTCGCATTTATTTAATATTTTGTTCCAAATAATGTTTTATTTAAATTGTATATTCCTTTTTGTTAAAAATAGAATGTTAATTTGTTATCTAATGTATTTGTATGAAATCTCTTTTGGTGGTATCCTACTAGGAAATTTGGATCACACCCTACATACACCCTAAAGTGTATGTAGACCTTGTTATGTTTGACCCAGGTAGAGGTAAATATTTCCATGGAAGCAATGGTGGTTCTATGTGGTAGTGGATCCTCTTTAGGTGGCTATTGGAGTATGTGGCATGATGGTGTTGAACCACATGTTTCATGGAGGATTTTGGTCTTATTGTTTCCCCTTCCCCCTTTTGGTATTTTGGTTTTCGGTTAAAGTTGTAAAATGTTTATCTCATGTTGTAGTATTATCTTGTGATCTTTTGTATTTTCGTTAGTGATTATGTTGTGACATATCATTATTTTGGATTGTTTTTGGATGTTTCTTATGGGTGAAATAATTTCAAAATGTTGTGCTTAGTTCCCAGGAACTAGTTTTCTGACTATAGGGAACATGAATGCCCTCTGAGCCATGCTAGGGGCCGGGTCAGGTGTCGGGTTGGATGAAAACCTAGACTGGTTCATGAAAAAACAGTATCATAGTAGGGTTTTACCTTTATTTGGGTCATGTTATTTGGGATAATTTGGATAGACCAGAGTTAGGACTATTGGGACTTGAGGTTCTGGTTGTGAGTGACGTATTTATCTAACAAACCTCGTGACAGGACTTGGGTCACCATGGTACATTCTGGATTTTGTTGACTCTTCCACGAGGTGTAATGTATAGGCTGCAGACTGTGCACGAGCATTGAGATGAGATGGAGTGGTTTAACTTGTTACTGTGTTTGTTGTGGTTTCATATTGACTTATGGAAGCATTTGGAATTCGTTACTACTAAACTTTTCTTGGGTTATGTATTAATAGTTTCCTTAGCTTGTTTAATGATGTAACATTATACCTCCCCAGAGACTTCCTGTGCAATTGCATGAAGAGGACGAAGTGAGTTATCCCTCACCAGTTGATAAAAGATTAGCGGAAGAGGCAGTTCGGGATATCCAAGCATTGGATTAGGGAGCGGGAATTGGTACTTCTCATACTAAGGAAACTGAACCGGGTTTGGAAAAGAAAAAGGATCAGGAGTTCCTCACACTACTACAAAACTAATTTTGAATAGTGCTATTATTTATTAGTGCTAGAAAAAATGCTGATAAATGGAATATTTATCAGTGCTTAGGAAAGTGTTGATAAATTTAACCTTTTATCAGCACTTTAATTTTAGCACTGATAAATGTTACCCTTTATCAACACTTTATTTTTAGCGCTAATAAATATTTATTTCATTAGCACTTTATTAGCACTGATAAAGGCCTGAATAAATAAAATGAAATAATGAAATAAATAAAAAATAAAGAATGAGTTTATTAAAAATAATATTAAATTTTATATTAATTAAATAATTATTGATGAAAATGAATAAATTGATTATACATTATTGAATATTAAACATTTTATTAATTAGATAATTATGATAATTAATGTTATTAAATTGTATATAATAAATATGTAGATATATATTAATGCATATAAATATGATTTATTTATTACAAAATATTTATGTGCTTTACATTAAATAGTCATATATTTATTGAATAATGGTTTATAAATTAAAATTAATATGAGTTAAAAATATTGACTAATTGCATAGTACTCAACATATAATTGATTGTCGTTTAATTTTTGAATTTAACATAGATAAAATCTATGTTATATTTATTTACATATATGTAATTAATGAATTTTTTTATACATTGCACACACATAAAACTTATCAAATTTTCAATATTGTTTAACGTGTACTTATTCTTAATTTCTTCAATTTCACTCATTTTAACTATATTCATGCACTTAAAATAAGATATTCATTAATAATATTAAAAATATAATTATAAAAAAATATTTTTAAATAAAAATATTTATAAATGTACATTTACTATATTTATACAATTATATATTTATAATTATAAATAAATAAATATTTTTTAAAAGTATTATTTAATTATAAATAAATGGTTATATATATTTAAATAATTATTACATTTATAATAAATTTACTTAAATAATGAATATATTTACTATTATTATATATATTTATTAAATATATATATGTATAATTATATAAATATATATAATGATATAAATATTATTTTTAAAAATATTTCTATAATTATAAATAAATAATTATAAATTACAATAAATATATTTAAAAAGGAATATATTTACTATATTTATATTTATATATATTTATTAAGTATATATAAATATTTACAATTTTTTTATTTATAATTATAATTATAAATCCTTTATCAGCACTTAAGTAATAAGCGCTGATAAAAACAACTTTATCATCGCCTTTTTCACGCTGATAAAGATGAGGCTTTATAAGTGATAAAAAAATAACTGATAAAATTAATATTTATCATTTCTACAACTTTAGCACTGATAAAGACTGATTTTATCAACATTTTTTTAGCATAGATAAAGACCTACCTTTATGAGCACTAAATAAGCACTGATAAAGAGTCCTTTTATCTGCACTTTTTACTTAATCATTGATAAAAGTACTCTTTATCAATGATTATTTGTAACCAATGATAAAAATTTCCCAATCTATTTATAAATCCCTAACTGTTTGCGAACCCATCGCGATATCAAAATCTTTCCTCAGAATCCACCCGCTGTCGGCACTCCTCCTCGATGAATCAAAGCTCGAATCACACCACTCGACTTCCTCCAGTTGCTTGAACATCTCATCCGACATCTAATGTTCGATTGTAGTTAGGGTTTTCGAAGAGGGTCTTGGATTTTCTTCAAACTAGAAAGGTAGGCCTTCCGATTTTATTTATATATTTTTTGTTTCATTTTTTATTTCTTCTTTGACGATGTTGTTATTTGTGGTCTGGTTATTGAATATTATTTTGAATTTAGATTATTATTAGAATGATTTGTTTATGATACTTTGTTTGATTGATTACTGATGTATGGACCTTCTCGATATATGGAGTTATTGGTTATATCTGACACTGATCCTTGGATTGTTTCATTGTTCTTTTACTGCTATGTCTTATATCTTCTTACTAAATAATTTTTTCATATATATTTTTTTAAATTTGTAGAAATTCTCATGTATATTATTGTTTATTGACTATTAATTTTAGGAACATTGGTGTTTCCCTAATGATTATATATATGCTGACACCTTTCATGGACAGCTCAATGGATATGCAGCTTCATATGCTATTTTTTAGGAACCAAGTTAGTGGAGTGATGTATGTTCCTCTATTGGTTGTATGTATCATAGGATCTAGTTCATATTATAATTCACTATGGCCTTAGTTTTCTTATGGAGAATATTTAAAGGGGCCATCCCCAGTTAAGAACATGAAGTTTTATCCCATCAAGCCTTCACTTTTTGAATCATTATGGAGCCTTTAGTTCACGTTATGTTTGAATATCTGGTTTTTATCTATTTGATATTTCTTATAGACTATAAGTGAGTTTTTATACTAGAATGACATGTATGCGTGTCAATAAAGCTTTTGAATCATTTATTTATATAGTTGTTTGTGTAAGAGGTATGTTTATATCAGGTAATGATGATTTTGGGTCTTCATGTCCATTGACCCCAAGGGACATACTAGAATTTTGTTCGACCTCTAGTACTAATTGTTTCTCTTAGGGGGGGGGGTCACCTCCCATTTATGGTGTTTTATGCCCAAATTTTAATCCATCCTTTAGTGACTTTAAGGTGTGCTAGAGGTCATACAGTGATCTAGCCTGGTGTTGTTTGGGTAATTTTGGCTATGGTCATTACACTATCCATCTTCTAGTTTACACCTATAAAGTTTAGTGACAATATCATTTATTATCTACCTTTATCTTCTTTTCATTATCATATTCTTCAAGATGATTCAACATAGTGTATCCATCCATGCCCTTATCCAGTATCCTCATATTGGAGACATAAATAATAACATGATTCATCATAAATATGATGCATCCCCTATGTGATTTCTATAGGCATCTTTCTCACCCTCACTCTCTCTACGTGGTTGATAATCTGGTATAATAGATTCCAACAAATTTAACTTCTATTATTGGTATGATATAATGTGTTAGTGTTTGTACTGCTTCTAGATGTTTTAAATGGATATGAGATTCTCTTTCTATGATTTAGATCATAAGTAAAGTGATGTATTCATGTAACTTTCCATTATCTTCAAAAATAAAATAATATATATTACATTTTAATGATTACTGATTGTGATGTTATTACTTATTATATTATATCTCCCACTATTTTTTCAAATCCCAACATCCCTTATTGTTGGACTGGGAATATCTAGGTTCTCATATATTCTATTATAAATGATCCATATTTCCCCTCATCAAAGTATTAATCCCCTCAAACCAATATTTATTCCTTTATTTCTAAATGAACCAAAATTCTACAAAACGAATGATAATTTTCTCCCTTTTATCATTAGATTTATTCCTCGACCCATGAAACCACTGATCAAGTTGATTGAATAAGAGTTTATTATTCTTTTTTTTATCATATTTTAGTTTCTTATTAATCATTAATTTCCTATATTATATTTTTATTTATTTAGGGGATTTAATAAATATTTTTTGTGAAGTAATTATTTTCTTAAATTCAGTTACCCATTTTCTTCAACATACTGAAATTATTTGAAACAATCAAATGTTGAGTTTCCCTTATTAGAATTTTATATAACTTTAACTTTTGATAATTAATATTTTATGTATATTTATTTATATATTGTATAAAATCAATATTTTATGAACCCAATAGGATTGATATGAACTAGAAATGGATGCACACTAATCATTTGACAAACAAATATGAAGATGAAGTTAAAGAGTTCATCATGTTTTTAAGAGAGCATGCAGAAGACCCTAAAAAAAATCCTATGTTCATGTTTAAATTTTTGTTATTCAAGATAAATTAGTCTAGAAGAGTTAGAATAATATTGATTTCTATTTGGATCCATTTATCAATGGATTCAAAACAAGGATTGGTTGTGCATCACTCACAAATATAATAACAAAACTAAGGATTCTTTATGCACTTCACTACTATTGGTTAACTACCGCTTAGCATAGCATATGACTTGAACTTCCTACCCAACATCCCCTTGATTATATCATCCCACACATAGAGAGAAACAAACTAATTATATTATTAAACATAGAGAGAAAAATTTATAGAATAATATATTTCATTGAGTAAAGGTTTTATGGAAAACACATATGATTGAAGAAGTAACACGAGAATTAGAAAATGATATGAAGGAAAAATATTCACACTTGTTTAAACAGTGAATAAAATTGTGAGTAAGGGAAGGAAAATTGAATTCTAAATGATGATATGATAGAGATGGTGGTGAGCGTGTGTGGGATGATAGCATCACAGGGACTCTGGTCAGGAAGTTCAGGTCAGATGATATACTAAGCGGTAATTAACCAATAGTAGTGAAGTGAAAAAATAATCCTTAGTTTTGTTATTAACTTTGTGAGTGATGCATAGTTAATCCTATTTTTGGATCCATTGATCAATGGATCCAAATAGACATCAATATCATTAATTTTCTAATGGTTTCCTGACATCCATATAGTATTCGAAACCATAATGAAGTGCATAGAGAATCCTTAGTTTTGTTATTAGCTTATATATACAACAAATAAACCCTTTGGAAAGATGTAAAGGTAATGTTATGATATAATTTATCTATTTTACCGAAAAATTATATAATAAAATGTTGATTTAATTTTCATTATTCCTTATAGAGTTTGTTTATTTTAGAATATTTATATCCATGTGTCATGCCTTTGCAAGAAGAGAAACAACACTATCCTTGCTCAATCACAGAAGTAATCTTGATGTTTTTACAATAAAATCATTATCCATAGAGTTAATGTATTATTTCATATTTATGTTTAAGTTATTTATTTTTAGTATTACTCACATAATAATTTTTTTCTTATATAGGTGGATTATTTTTGTTCGAGTTGTGGGGTTCTGTCCACCTTTCATGCCTTTCTACACCAAAACTTTCACATAATTCTTCTCATTCAAAACCTTTTCACCCCTGTAGTGTTTCATTTATCACTTTATTTTAAGTTCTCTCCAATACCTTTGCAGGAAGAGAAACAACGCTGCCTCTACTCAATTACAAAGGTAATCTTGATGTTTTCACAATAAAATCATTATTTATAGAATTAATCTATTGTTTCATATTTATGTTTAATTTATTTATTTTTAGTATTACTCACATAATAATTGTTTTCTTATACTGATGGATTCTTTTGTTCAAGTTGGGGTGCTATTTCCAACTTTCTTGCTTCTTCTCCCTCAAAACCTTTTCACCCTTATAGTGTTGCATTTATCACTTTTTTTAAGTTCTCTCCACATCCTTTGTAGGAGGAGAAACACCACTACCTCTAATCAATTACAGAGGTAATATTGGTGTTTGCACAGTAAAATCATTATCTATAGAATTTATGTATTGTTTCATATTTATGTTTAATTTATTTCTTTATAGTATTACTCACATAAAAATTGTTTTCTTATACAGGTGGATTATTTTGTTTGATTTGGGGTGATATATCCATATTTCATCCCTATTGGCACCAAAACTTCCACATACTTCTTCTCTCCCTCAAAACCTTTCACCCCTACAATGTTAACATTTATCATCTTCCTTAAAGTTCCCTCAACTGCTCAATCAAGAAAGGTAATCTTGATATTTGCATAGTAAAATCAGATTCCATAGAATAAATGTATTATTTCATATTAATGTTTAATTTATTTATTTTTTTATTACTCATAATAATTTTTTTCTTATAGAGGTGTATTTTTTTCCCAAGTTGATGTGGTTTGTTAAAAGTTTCTCATGCAGTGTTGGCAGTTTGATAAATAAAGTCAATAGAAATCATGGTAACATTGATAATTAGGATTATTTTGAGAATTTGGGATGTGTAGGAATCAGCTGCACCTTAATCCGACACACGATGTGACCGGTATAAATCCAATTACTTCTTTCTATCTTAAATTGACATTAATTTTTTGTAAAAAAGTCAACTGACTCAATGTGTTCGTTATCAGTTTAAAATCGAAATTTGAATTTAAAAAGTTTCACTCACTAAAAACCTAGAAAACACTCTTGGAATTTCTTTATAATTGATGGAATATATTAATAAATTATTTGTGATGTGTAGGAATCAGTCTCACATCAAAACGATACGTGATGTGATCTGTATGAGTCAAAGTGCGTGTTTCATGTTTAAAATAACATTTAAAAAAAAGGCAAGTGAAATACTCAAAATCAAGAAAACAAATTCAGATCATTTTGATACTTTAGGAAAATAATCTATAATTTATTTGGAACATATAGAAAATAGTCGCACCTCAATCCGATGCACGGTGCAACCAGTATAACTCTAAGTGCCTCTTTATTTAAAATTGAAATCAATTTTAGCAAAAAAACAAATTGACATACTCAAAACTAAACAAACACATTTATATTATTTTGATACTTTAGGAAAATGATCTATAAGTGATTTGAGACATGCAAGAATCAACCGTACCTCAATCCGATGCACGGTGTGACCAATATGACTCCAAGTATCTGTTTTCATTTAAAATTTACATCAATTTTAGTAAAAAGGCCAACTAACCTCCTCAAAATCTAGAAAACCCATTAAAATTGTTTAAATACTTTAATAAAATGATCCATATGTCATTTATTATGTTTAAAAATCATCCACACCTAAATCCAATACATAATGTGATCGGTATGAGTTAAACTGCATGTTTCAATTTTAAAATGACATTTTAGTAAACAAAGACAAGTGACATACTCAAAACCAATAAAATACATTGATATTGTTTTTAATACTTTAGGAAAACAATACATAAGTCATTTGGGATGTGTAGTAATCATACACACCTCAATTCGATGCACGTTGTGACTGGTACGACTCAAAGTGTGTTTTTTATTTAAAATTGTCATCAATTTTAGTAAAATGGACAACTGTCCTACTCAAAACTATAAAAACACATTTTGATTGTTTTTATACTTTTAAAAAATTATCCATAAGTCTTTTTTGACATGTAAAAATATTCTGCACCTCAATCTAAAACACGGTGTGCTCGGTATGACTCAAAGTGTCTGTTATCAGTTTAAAATTGAAATTTTAGTTGAAAAAGTCACTCACTGAAAACTAACCAGACACACTCAAATTTTCTTGATAATATAGGAGAATGATTTATAATTCATTTATTACATGAATAAATCTATTTCATGTCAAACTAGTACATGATGTGATCACAATGAGTCAAAAGTTCATGTTTCTAGTTTAAAATGACATTTTAGTAAAAAAGAAAACTGATGCACTTAAAATCAAGAAAACAAATTCAGATTGTTTTGATACTTTAGGAAAAAAATTAATAAGTTATTTTAGATGTGGTGGAATTATCCACACCTCAATATGATGCACTGTGTGACCGGTATGTCTCCAAGTGTATCTTTTTATTTAAAATTGACATCAATTTTAGTAAAATTAACACTTTCTGTTAATTTATTTCTTTATATTATTACTAACATAAGATTTTTTTTCTTATACAAGTGCATTATTTTACTCAAACATGGGTGGTTTGTTCAGAAATAGCATGAGTCGGGTCAGGATTAAAAGATAAAGGAACATTGATGTTTTTGAATGTTTGTAATAATTTTGTATTTGTGTAGTTGTATAAACCAATGTTTGAAATGTCTGTAATATAGTGTTTTTTTCTTGTGTTTGTGTTTTAAATTTATCTCATTTAAATCCTATATTTTGAATTATTTTTTTTGATATATGGTATGTTTCTGGTACTCGGTGTGCTGTAATAGCACACTATAGTGTGGCCATTTATTAGTGCTAAAAAATCACTGATAAATGGTTCCTTTAGAGGTGCTAAATTAAATCACTGATAAAGGTCCTATTTATCAATGGGTTTTTAGCACCTATAAAGGACCCATTTATCAGTTCTTTTTTAGTGCTGATAAAACACCATATCTTTTAACCTCGCTCATGTAGTCAGCACTTTTCTAGTACTGATAAAGGCCATTTCTAGCGTTGTTAAAGGACAATTTTGTAGTAGTGTCAAGAACAAGCTTCCTTCCTTCTAGGGTAGCATGGAACCCCAGGTGGAAAAGTATTGATTTTAAAATATTGATAGGGTTTTTGAGTTTCTTGATACTTCTAAAGTAATCAAATTGAAGTGTGATTCATTCTTGTTATAAGGACCTAGTAACAGATGGTGGGAATCAGTGGTTCAAGCTAGAATGCATGAGCAGATGGGTTGAAATAACTTTAAAGTTATCTTTAATGAGTAGTATTTCCCTAATTCTTTGGTACTTTATAAGACCTAATAATTTTTGGATCTCCATTAGTGGGATCATACCATGTTGGAATATGCCAACCGTTTTTCATAGCTAGTATGTTTCTCACCCAAGGTGGTTTTTAATGAGAAGTTAAAAGCCCATCATTTTGAAATGTGGTTACAGTTAGATATTTGGTCCTATGTATTCTTGTTTAAATAGAAGTTATATACTAAGGTAGTTAACTAAGCCCTGATGGTGGAAATTGACTGGGTGGAGAGGTAGGGATTTTTTAGGATGATAATACCTATGAGCCAGGGTGGCGGTGGTACATCTAAAAATAAAAGGAAGCATGATGAGTAGGAAAAGAGGGGAGGTGGTAGTTTGGGACACCCTTACTGAACTCCTTAGTTTTCAACCACTGATGGTGGGTCAATTTTTGTGATAATAGTGTGGAAGGTTGGGGGACATGCATTCAGTATTCCCATTTATGCCTAGACCCTACCACTAGTGTGTGAACTTGGGTCACTTGTAGAAGTTCTATAAGAGTGGTACACCGACTTAGAGTGGTGCATATTTCTTAGTGCATAGGGAATTTTCAAATCATCATGGGGGAATAAAGGGATATGGGTTCTCAGTTGGTTGTATGGTGGTAATGTTGGATCCTCTTATGGTTAGAGTCATCTCAAGTCTGAGCCTCAAGTTAATAATTGATTGCATGCATCTAAAGGGACAAGAAACCTACATGATATGAATTAGAAACTAGTGTAATTAGATTCAGGACCTGTAATAGTATGAGGTAGTGTTTTTTTTGCATCACTCATAGCTGTTGTTTTATTGGAAATGGTTGGTTATAACTCCTTTATTTTTTCCCATCTTGTGGAATTGTTACAATTTATTTCTGAGATGATACCTTATTCCATAGATTTGGTTACGCGACTAGGAAAGAAGAGGGAATAGGGTTATAGATGTATATACTATGCACTCAGTTTATTGGGGGTTGGGTTAGAGTGAGAATTTTTGGTTATAGAAATGGGCCTATTTGATGTGATCCACAACATGTATTGGATAATGCGTTTCAAAGCACACATCCATTTCTATCATCAGTGGGTAACCTTTATGGCACCCGATGAGAGTACCCAAGTCTTTCAAGGTTAACGGGATCCTTCATTAGAGTGAGATGGACCTATACTTCTAAAGTGTGGAAATATTATTTCCAAGTATCATCACTCATGCTTGAGGATGATGATAGAGGTTTGGATGATGGATTATCTCTTGTGGTAAATGAGTTTCCAGAGGTGTTTCCAGATGACTTCTTAGGTTTTCTTCTAAAGTGAGATGTGGAGTTTACAACTGATTAGTACTAGGAACATAGCCAATATCTCTTCCATCGTATCATATGGACCCTAAAAATTGAGGGAATTAAATATAAAACTGAATGATTTGGAATCTAAAGGATTCATTTTCCTGAGCGTCTCACCTTGGGCCGCCCCAATGCTGTTTTCTAAAAAGGATGATAAATCTCTCCATTTTTTCATTGATTACCAAAAGTTGAATAAGGTTATAATCAATAAAAAATACCCTTTTACCGACATTGGTGACCTATTTGATCAAATCTATGGGGAAATGTGGTTTCTAATATTGACCTGTGCTCCAAGGTACCCTTAGGTCAGGTTCAGAGAGGCAGATGTTCTAAAGATAGTCTTTCAAAGAAGGTACGATCACTTTGAGTGTTTTTTCATGCCATTAAGATTGAAAAATGATTTGGAAATTTTCATGGATCTTATGAATCAGGTGTTCCATTTGTACATTGAATCCTTTATTATTTTGTTTTGGGATGAAATCTTGGTCTACTTTAGGACCAAGGAAGAGCATGCTCAATACTTGAGGATCATGCTATACACTCTTTGGGACCACTGTCTTTATGATAAGATCTCCAAGTGTAATTTTTTGGATCTAGGAAGTTAAGTTTATATGACATGTGATCTTAGAGCATGTAGTTTTGGTAGAGCCTAAGAAGATCAAATCAGTTATGTCATGGCATAATCTAAGGAATGACTTCAAGATCATGAGATTTTTGGGCTAGGAAGGATACTGCAGGTGGTTTGTCAGGTATTTATCTTAGCTATCTTCTCCCATGACCTCACTTAACCAGTAACGGGTAAGGTTTGGGTGGAGCCCAGAGTGTCAGGCATATTTTTAAGAGCTCAAGAAGTGGTTGACCACTTCCATTATTTTGATCCTACTAAAATCTAGGAAGGGATACATGTTCTAATATGATTTTTTGGGTATATGTTTTGGGTGTGTTTTGATGCAGGATAAGCATGTGGTGGCATATGGATCTTGCTAACTCTAACTATATGAAATAAATTACCCAACCCATGACATGGAATTGGTAGTGGTGGTGCATGATTTGAAGACATGGAATCACTATCTTATCAGGGAGAAGTTTGTAGTCTACTCAGACCGCAAGATCTTGGCCTACATTTTCTTCCAGAAGGACATAAATTTGAGGCAAAACTGATGGTTTTAGTACCTTTAGGGGTTCTACTTTGACATTATATTCTTGCCACATAAAGGTAATGTGGTATAGGATTCCTTAAGAAGGAAATTTCCATTGAAATCTTTGAAATATTCCAATGATGAGTGTAATTCTATGGGTATTTTTTCCTGGATTCACCTAGAAGACAAATAGAATAGTTGGGGTATGTTCTTGGATATTGCTCAATATAATTTCTCTTTTATAGAACTAATTTAGGAGGTGTACTTGGGGTTTGGATTAGTGGTTAGTACCCCTTAATTGTACATGAAAAATGGGGGTTCAAAACCCATTGGGTGCAGGTATTGTAGTAGTACTGTAGCGTACTTTAGCAGTGGCGGCACTGTAGCGGTGGATGTCACCATAGCAGCGGGATAGTACTGTAGCAGCGGCGATACTATGTAGTACTGTAGCAGCACGGGTACTGTAGTAGTACTATTCACAGAATGGGATTTAGGCAAAAAAAATGGGCCTACGAGACATGTAATGGGCTAAATTATCACTGGACCTTCGGGCTATGTAATGGGTCTCCCTCTACCCAGTTAAAGAGGTCTTTGGTTTTCTTTAATAATAAATGAGGCTTCGGCCCCAAGATTTAAAAAAACTAATTTATGAGGAAAAACCTAATGATGAGCTATGTTAGTGCTCCTTGAATATTCTAAATGGTGGGGATGTTCCCAACGATTAGTTGTTTTCATATGAGGGAGTTATTTGATTCCGGAGTCTCTTCATGGTACCATTGTTTTTGTGGGGTGTGGTGATATTTGATAAATACTAGTCTAAGTGAGAAGGTCATCTTAGGTCCACTAAGATGTTTTGCGAAATGTGTTTCCAATTATGGTGGCCAGGTATAATGTGTGATATAAATGAATTTGTATCAATGTGCTATAATTGTCAGTAGGTTAAATTTGAGAACAAGGGTCCCTATGGTTTTCTTCAACAAATCCCCATTCCTACCTAAAATTGGGATGAGTTCACCATATATTTTATGATTGAGATACCTCATACACCTTTGGGAATGAATTCCATTTGGGTGGTTATTTATCAACTAACCAAAAAATTAGATTTCACTACAATCAAGGATTTAACTAAGTTGGATGAGTTGGGATAGTTGTATGTTCAAGATATAGTGAGGCTTTATGGTGTTTCATTAGTTATCTTTTCAGATAGGGAACCCCCATTTTACCTCACAGTTTTGGGAAGGACTTCATATGATAATGTGATCTCAATTCAAGTTGAGAATGACATACCATCCTCAAGCAGATGGTAAGAAGGAGTGAGAAAACCAAGTTTTGGAAGACATGATTCGTGCATGTGTGTTGGATTTAAGAGGCTCATGGGATAGTCATTTGAGATTGGTGGAATTTTCATATAATAATCATTACCAATTCTTAATAAGAATGGCTTCATTTGAAATTATTTATGGTTAGACATGACAATCGCCTTTATGCTGGATAGATGTGGGTGATACCTCTTTGTGGGGACCAAGTATTATGCAAGAGACACAGAATATTGTTTGGTTGACCAGGAAGTGTTTGTTGATATCATAGAGTTTCCATAAGTCTTATTTCAATCAGTAGAACTGAGCCTTATAATTCTCTGTGGGTGACCAAGTGTTTCTAAAGGTGGACCCTCAGTTGGGTCACCATTATCTTGGTAAGAAAGGGAATATGACACTAAGGTATATCAAAAATTTCTAGATTACAAAGTGAATTGGTAAGGTGGAATTCTAGTAAGATTTTATAACCTAATTAATGTCAATCCATGAAGTGTTCCGTGTCTCACAATTGAAGAAGAATAATCTGGACTTGTCTCATGTGTTGAACTGGGAATAATTGGAGTTGGAATCATATTTTTTTTGGTGTTTGAGAGACCAGTGTGTATTGTGGATTCCCAAGTGAAAGTGATTTGGGGGAAGTCCATACATTGGTTCAGAACCTTTGGAAGAACGAGAATTATGAGCATGAGACATGTGAGTGAAAGTCTTGGGTGGAGGAGTAATATCCTTATTTATTCTATGATCATACTTTAAAATGACTTTCTTAGGGTGGAAAGTTTTTACGGTGGGGAGAATTGTCACATTCATGGTCTTATTTTATGGTATTTTCTCTTTTATTTTTTCTATTATATTTATTTCCTAGATTTCCCAAGATTTTTTGAGAAAAAATTTGGTTTTATGTTCGAACAATAGGAGGCCCATAGTTGGTGCATGATTAGTAGAAAATGTGAAACAGCTCAATGAAAACCATGTATCCTAGATAGTGGAACTATCTTGGTTGCACTACCTAGAGAATGGGTATGCGGCCCTTCAAGGATAACCATGAACGTAGGAAAGTGGCACTGTCTAAGGCACACAACTAGGTGCATAGGCATGCGCCCCCTCTAGGAAAACCGTGCGACCTTTTTTCTTTTTGGACAGAGGTGCCACACAGTTGGTGCAGAGTTTAGAAAATCATGTTTCCAAACAATGCATCTAGCTAGAAATTTAAAAATATTTAAATTATATATTTCTACTCCTTGATTTTAACCCCAAATCACCACTAACTCACCCCATTCTACCCTATATCCCTAAGAATGCCTCCCTCACGTCCTCTCCTCCCTTAAGATCCATTTTTGTGGGTGAGTTTACTTGTAATATTCAAGGATCCTTCAAATAAGATTATCCTCTTTTATTTTCTTCTCATTTATTGGATTATTCTTCTTTATCTCCTGGGTTTTTTTTCTAGAAATGGGTTTTACCTAGTTTGGGTTAAATATTGATTCTTGGGGTTAAATATTGATGGTTATGGATATCTCTTTCTTTATTATGGTCTCTCCTTGGTGTGGTTGGTGGTTTCCACTCTATTTTTTGAATATCTCAAGAAAGAGGTAGGTGGGTCCAATATTTGACATTATTTGATGAGTTTAGTATGCTTTGTTTGGTTTTAAAATGACTTTATAAATTTTATGGGTGGTGTGAAAGGTGTTTTCCATGTGTTTTGGTGTGTTTTAAATGTTTGATAATGTTTCCCCCTTTGTAAATGTTTTTTTAAAGAGTGATCTTGTTTATTAAGATAATTATTTTTAAGATGTGCTTAATATGGTATATGGAATGAAATTGAACACAAGGGAATCCTAGGTATATATGTGGGTAGACTAGGTCTAGTATGTTAAGTGATTTGGCAGGGTTGAGGGATGGCTTCCCTAACAAGTATTTACATAAAAACTCTAACTAAACATTCATGTGATGGGGATTGGAGGCTCTAGTAGGGACATCATGTACAAGAGATGTGATCACTGAGAGTAAGAGGATCCTAGGGACCCACTAACTTTAGTACCTTAGGGATTTTTCTTTGTTATCATGCTATGCTTATTATTTAGCTTGTTTGTATATTTATTTCCTCTTATTCCAAATAATGTTTTATATAAATTGTACCTTTATTTTTCTTAAAACTATCATGTTAATTTTTCATCTAATGTCATTTCATGGAATCTATTTTGTTTTTATCCTGTTAGTAACTTTTTATCACACCCTACATACACCCTCGAGTGTATGTAGACCATGCTATGTTTGACCAAGGTAAATGAATTCTTTTCAATGGGGGATATGGTTGTTCTATATACTAGTGGTTCCTATTTTGGTGGGTGTTGGAGGAGGTGGCATGAGGGTGTTGACCCACATGTTACATGTAGGATTTTGGTCTAGTTGGTTCCCCTCCCCCTTTTTGGTATTTTTATTTTTGGTTAAAAGTTATAAAACGTTCATCTGATGTTGTAGTGTTATCTTGTGATCTCTTATATTTTGGTTATTAATTATGGAGTGATGCATTATTCTTGTGGATTGTTTTTAGATGATTTTTTGGGAGTAATCATTCCCAAATGTGATGCTTAATGCACATACACTAGTTTCCATCTCGTAGGGATTCAGAACACCCTTTGGTCCATGCCACAGTCCAAGTTAAGTGTCAGGTTGGATGGAAACTTGACCTAGTTTGTGACATCTATCGCCTCACCAAACTCCTAAACTTATGACTTTAGAGAATCTATTTCACCCTTGTATACTTACTCTATCAATGAATTATTAAGATGATCAGACACTTTTCTAATAGACATACTCATTACATATCCTCATATAAGACTCAAATGTTATTCCTTTCCTAACACATTCACTAAAATGTCCTTCTTATCCTCTGATATGAAGGCCCCCTATGTGATATGATCATAAAGTGAATCCTATAAAGAATATTTGGAAATTTTATCATTATTATAAAATTTAAAGGCTCAAGAAATAAAATAAACTAGTTCTTACAATCTTATCAACTAAAAACTTTTATTATTTAGTGATATATTTCCCCTTTTTTCATCATTTATTCCATTTTCTATTTTTCATGGAAAGATGGGGGTAATATCTGTTTATCCTAATGACTCAACTATTAATTTATAAAAAAATTCAGTAATCATTTTTTGTTATAGTAATCTATAGCCTCCCCGAGATAAATTATGAGGGTATACATTCCTCATGAGGATATCTTGATGAAATATCCTTAGTGTCTATTATTTAAGAACAAACAAATAATTTATAATATTATTTTAACAATTATACAAAAAAATTACTTTAAAAAATTGAAATTACAATTACTAAAAATGATTCTTGCTATATACTTTCAATAAAATCATTTCCTGTATCTTTATATAAATAATCATAAATCTCATATGGATTTTCAATTTTTATTTCCATAATAATGAAATCTAAAACCAATTTTGATTTAATATCCCTTTATATTTTTGCTGTAAAAGACAAGAATCAACTCTTGAATTCTTTTATATCTAGTAAATCAAATTTCATTAGGAAGTGAGAGGATTTTTTTTGAATATCTAAATTGGTTAATATATGTTAATAAAAATAAAATAATGATAAATTATTTTTTGGTTATGGTTACCCATAGTCGATCTAATTTATTCTAGTCAACAATCGTCCGATAAAAAAAATATTCATTTTTTATCAAGATTACTAATCAAAAAATTTCTAATTTATTTCACATTTAGACCAGTAGGATTACCATTACACTAAAATAATTATATTAGATTGTGGAGGTTTCCAAATCCACCACTAAATATTTGAATAATATTTATATCATGTTAGTAATTCTTGTGGAAATTTTATCTAGTAATGATATTTAGCATTGAGTTTTAATTAAACTATTTCTATTTGTTTTTTTAAAATATAATCGGCCTAAACCCCCCCATCCACCACCCTCTGTCACCCAACATTGGACCCCCTCGACACAGACACCATTTCCCTCTCAACGCCACCCCTCAATGCTAATGCCCTATGCCCTCAATGCCACCCAATTTTGAAACCCCTCCTTGATACCCTCTCCCATATCCCCCTCGCTGATACTCTCTCCCCTCACTGATATCATGGTTTTTTTTCTTAGGTTTTTTTGACAGTGGTGTTTCATATAGAGTTTCAATCAAAATTATGCTTGTTATTTATTCAATAGGGTGTTGTTAAATGAAATATAATGGATTTGTTAAATTTTCTAAGTGAAACCATAAAATTATTTTTTTTCTTATTAAATTTCATTTTTAACATGTATTATATCCTTTATATTATTTCCCCATTTTATAATGAAATTAATATATGTTAAATTATTTAATGTGTTGATGAAATATCAATTTAGAATGGTTATTTTATTAATCAGTGTTTGGAGGTGTGGTGTGTGATTATTTCATGTGAATTGATTTTAATTACTATACTATATTGATAATAAACCTCCTGGGAATACTTAGAGTACCTAAGGTGGGTAATCTAGTGATAAAAGCACTACTAAGTTATGTTTCTAATTTTTTTTGAATTTTTTACATAGTATATATTTAATAAAATTATGTATCCTATAGATTATGATTCTTCTTTATATAATTTCATTTTAAGATTTTGTTGTATAATAGTTATCATGCCACTCTAACTGGTTATTATCAGTTACTTTAGAAATATAATTTGACTAGTGGCTTATATACTAATTATTGAAAGTTTTAGTGCTAGGATCCTTGAGCTTTGATCCATCATATGATAGGTACTCTCCCATGATTTCTTTAAATGACCAAAATTATAAATATATTTTTATATATGAGTTTACTTAGAGATGTATATATTAGTTTAAAATTAGATAACATATTAAAAATTAAATGAATGGGGTAAATTTTTTGATAAATTTTAAATGATATCTATAAATATAGAATGGTACTTTCTACATTAATTTTAAATTTGTATGGAATAGTCTATTTTATAATTTTATAAATAAAGAATGTGTTGTAATCTTAATTTTTATATTCACTTACAGTATTTATACACAATATGTGTGTATATACACTTGGTTTCAGTAATTTATGTAAGAGTAAGGAACTATATTTAGATAGAAAATATGTGATTGTTTTTATTTTGATTTAGAGGAGTTGACTAGTTGGTGGTGAAACTGTTCACATTGAGATGGATAATACTTGGTTATTTTGGTTAAAATTTTGATTATTCATTTTTGTACCATTATGTATTTAACCTATTCTACTTCAAATCCACATTATTACTCATTATTAAACCTACATTTTATTTATATATTATAGATGTTTTTATGTAGTAATTGTTCATTATTTTCATTTTTTATGTCTTTATGGTTTACGTTTCATTGAGTATTCTATTTTGTTAATGTTCCTCATTAGGAATGATTCAATTTCTAAAGTGATTATATCGATATGAAATCTATAATTAATCTAGTATTTATGTTATAATCTAATTAATTTTTTTTCCTCTGATAAAGATTTATTAAAATGGATTTTAAAAAAAATATGTCATTGATTGATTAAATTATCCTATTTTTACATTTCTACATACCGTGATTTATATTTTTTTCATGCTTCATGTTCCATAATTTTTAGAATATGTATTTCATTTAAATGTATTTTATTTTTATATATAATAATATAATTATATTTTATATTTGACAGTGTATGAAGTCAAGTACATGTGGATAATAGTTGGATTACCTTACCTTAGAACACATCTCAGTATGTTATGGGTTTGAACATGTTTTTAGTTTTTTCAATCGAAAATCGATCCGTGGTTGGAAGAATAAAATTTTCATTTTCTAAACTAAAATTCAGATGATAGTTGAAGAGAGATGAAGTATTTGAGTACTTGATACTGAAACAATTTCCTCCTTATTATGTGTTGTATTGGGCATTGAGAATCAAATGTAATAGAAAATTTGAGTAGTTATGTATACAATCAAAATAAACAATTTATTTCATTGATAACAGATAGTGAAATTAAAAAATTGATAATTCAATACAGTAGGGAAACACCATCAACAATGTAACACATCATTTGATTCAGTTGTTGATGTTGAAGATATTAATGATACTTTTATAATTGTAGGACATATTGATCAGGATGATAACATATTAATGGATGATGATGAGGAGATTAATACAAGGGAAAAATCAACTAAGAAAACAACTGAGTTTTCTAAATTAGTTATAGATGGAAATTTGGAATTATATGAAGGATGTGATAAATATTAAAAATTATCTTTTCTGATAAAGTTGTACTATATAAAGTGTCTATGTTGAATTAAAAATAAAACAATGTACATGATATTGAAATTTTCATGTGATGAATTTTTTGAAGCTAAGATCCATGTATCATTTTATGTGATAAATAATAATATTATTAATTTTAGACTCAATTATATGAATACACACAAATGTCTAAATGATTGTATGCTTTATTGGAAAGAATATTTGAATAGATAAAAGTCAAAAATATGCTCTACTTCTAGATAGAAATAAAAAAATAATTATATTAGTTTGAATATGCGTACTACCAAAAATAAAGAGAAATAAATTTTTTTGTAAAGGTTTTATGTTACTTTCCATTAAATCCATAATTTTAAATACTATCTATGTCATTTAAATCCATTAAACAAATGAAGTTTCATGATTTTCATAATAATAATGATGAGTTCATACAACTTCCAAGATATTCAAAAGTGCGGAATACATTTGATTCATTACATCTTGATTTCTATTGTGATCTTAGAAATGTATTCTTGGGATTGGTATCTTATCGATTCGATCCTATAGGGACTTTAAGTATAATTTATAACATTTGGATATTTATGTTTATCCCTTATAATCTACCTCCTTAGGTTTGTATGCAATAGACTTCAATCATTATATCAATGATTATTACTAGAAATCAAATTCCTATAAATGACATTGATGTCTATCTTCTGCCTCTTATTTAAGAATTATAGGAGTTATGAAATGATGGTGAAGAAACATATGGCACATCAACCTTAAAAATGTTTAAAATTCATACTGATCCTATTTTAACCATTAGTGACTTTCCTATACTAAGAATTTTTTCTGGTTGGAATACACACACCAGTTTGTATTTTCCATTTTGTAAATTGGATTTTGAGTCTCAATGGATACCTTATAGCATAAAGTGGTGTTTCATGTGTCATTTTATTTTCGTTGATACATCTTATAAATTTCAGTTTAAGAAGGCATGTTTTAATTGAAAAAATTCTTTGAGGATTTTACCAAAGTTATTATCAAGATAAAATATCTTAGAATAATTTTTAAATGTTAGTATAGATTTTATAAAATATTTTAAGCTGAATGAAAGTGGAAAAAGAGTTAAAACACTGTCAATTACAATAATAGAACAACCATGGAAGAAAAAGAGAATATTTTCAAACTTCCATATTTGGAATTTAATTTATTACACCATAATCTTGATGTTTTATGCATTGATAAGAATGTGTGGATAATGTTCAATTTACATTGATTAATGAGTTGGGACAATCAAGGGATCATTTAAATACCTGTAAAGACATATAAGTAATCAATATAAAATATGATACATGTCTAAATGAGAATGTGAAGCATAAAAAAACTAGTTCCACAATGAAAAATATTAAGAAATACATTTTTCTCCCAAGATTAAAAAATGTAAAAGTGCATGATGTTGTGGGTGATTTCCCAAGACCCGAATCCTTTATATAATTTGATTACCATTACATGTATACATTTTGATATATAAATGCATTTATTCTTACCATAAGAGTGTTTATAATTTTTTATTCACTATTTACATGGTAATGTCCTTAGATTACTTGTCATATAAAAACGTTATATAAGTTCCCAACTATAATGATAACCTATAGATTCTATGAAAGTAATCTTAAACATATGTAATATGGTCTTGATACATCATACTAACGAAAAAAAGCTGATTTTTGACTATCAAGTGTTGGGGGATCATAATCATTGAGAATTCTTCTCATGAAGTTTGCACTTGGTGATCTCAGGTAGATGAGATCGTGAGGACATAACTGCCAATAGGAACACCATATGTTTCAGGTGTCATCGGTTTTCCCTATATGTGAACATGTGTATCGGTCTATGAAATTGAGATCATTATCAATGTGTACCATTTGATCGTATACTTTTATATAAGGAAAAAAATGACATTGAATTCATGGAAAGTTAGCTTGTGTTGGGTGCATCATTGTTGGTATGACATTGGTTGAATGATCAATATATAATTTTTCACTTCTGAGTTTAAGAAGAGATATCTCATGGGACCAGGTTGACCAGGATGATAATACCTTTATTAAATCCATGACTATAATACAAGAAGGTAATTCTATCCAGTAAGGTCACAAAATATATAAATAAATAAAAGGATGAGGACATAAGTGTGCATCCTAATTTATGAGATTCACAAGACAAAGAGATTATATTACACAGAATGTGTTCTTAGAAGGTAGTCATAACTATTATATAGATCTGTCCTTAAATATTACATAATATTGATTTTTAGTTAATAATTTTACTTATTTTCACTTTGATGATTTTAAGAGGTTTATAGTTTTAGATAATTTGGTCATAAATCATACATAAAAAACCATATAATAAAAATTGGACACTTCTAATTAGTATCCATTTTCCCCATGATACAAAACATTTAAAACAAAACTTGATTTCTTTTCATAAAAAATCTTTAGGAGTTTCAAATTTACCTCTTCCAATCCCTTACCCATCCATAAATCTTATGAAAAAAATTTAAAAATGTGTAATTACACAAAGAGATCATTAAGGGATAAAAAAATAAGGAAACTATTAGTCTAGTTAAAAATATTAAAACCTATGAAAAACCCTTTTTTGAAATCATAACATTTTACCAATAAAGGGAAATATCATTACTTTTAAAAGATGATTTATTTTATCTTTTGAAAATAAATTATTTCCATTAAAACTCATTAGAAATCATAGAAAATTCATGTAGGTGCCTTAGGAAATCATCTCAGATAACCCTTATAGAACCCTTACAGAATCCTTACAAATTGGAATAACCATATAACCAAATTGCAGTATAATTCTATAGAGAACATAATCATTACCCAATGCATTGGAGTGCTATTTGGTTATAACCATTATTTAGGTTATAAAGAGATCTCCCAATGTTATCTAGGTTCACCCATAATATATAATTTCCAATAACCTTAACATGAATAAAACATTTTATCATTTAAAAAACTCATTTAAACTCGTACGAAAATTAATTTCAGATATTGAAATACCATTTTCTTTCAAAAGTTCATTTTCAATAAAAAATAAACTTTTATTTTGAAAAACCAATTTCAATACCAAAATAACCAAAAAGGGAAATAGGGGTTTTCATTTAATAAAACATGTAATATTTCAAAGTAATTTAGAAATGAAATAACATTCATGATGATGGGAAAAGTCATTATCGCCGTTTTATTTAAAATAAATAAAAATATTTCTTTTTAAAACCTTTGAAATAAGGTAAAAGGTAAATAAAATGAACTTTATAAATATTTTATCTCCATATAAAAAATTTAAAAGTCATTTTAAAACATGGACACTTAAAATAAAGAGAGTTTAAAGGAAAACATTAAAAGAGGATTTATTTAAAAGAAAATTCCCTTATCACTTTAGAAATATTTAAATAATAATCCCCATGAAGGAATAACATTAAAAAAACATTAAATATCATAATAATAGATAAATTCATGATATAACATGTCAAATGGGATGTATATACACCTTCAAAAATCGTAAAGGTACATATCATCAAGAAATTTCTCAAAGAAAGGAAATTGAGATAAAGTCCCTTACCTTAAGTTCGAATTGTCATGTGTCTCTTTTTCTTCCTGAATAATATACTTATGTTAATTATTTAATTTTTTGAAAATATTTTTCAAGTTTATTATTACTTTAATTTCACTTATTACCAATTTATATACAATCACTTAATCAATTAAAGTTATAACAGATGTTTTGTCCATATTTGGATTACGTGTCAAAAAACACTTTTGTAGGTCAACTATGGTCAAGAGTTCATTATTTAAACATATCTAGAATAATAATAATGAAATAATTATCATATTTATACATAAATTATAATGTTAAAACCAATTTTGAAATATGGTTATGAAAAATGAAATAAATTTACGATTATGGATATGGTAGGTTGTACATGTGCATGAGTAACATTTCTATTTTTTCAATGACCATTATGGAAAGAAGGTAAGTAACATTTATCTTTATATAATTATCAATATATAATTAATAAAATATTATTTAATTATGTATACTTATATATTTATATATATCATTCTTGTGGTGTGGTTATGAAAAAAGAATAATCACATTGCTTCAAAGAGGTGGTAGTCCACACATCCACGAATGACATTATCACTTTTTTAGTGTGTAAATTGTAAGAATAAAATGATATATTATATTTAAAAAACCATAATATATTCATTATAGTTACCCTTATTACTTTCTATATAACACATTAGTGAAAAAAACATCCCATCTCTTTGTGAGGCATTAGTTCATTGTATACATGAGTGACGTTATTATATCTCATACGGTATGGAATGTGAAAAGGGTGTATATGATATATTGAATATAGAGTTATAATTATGTTTTAAATATCATAAATATCATATATAAATAGTATGTATATAATTAGTCCCAATCATGAGAGGTGGTAATGGGAAAACAAATGACATTTTTTCGCGAGAAAATAGACCTCTATTGATCATGTTGCCGAGCACGTCAAATTAGAAATTAGTTTTTTATAGAATTTATACAGTATAGAAGGAGCCCTAGGTCATCTCTAGATGAAGCCTTATATAATTAATTTAAAATGAAGGTTTGGATTATGAAAAATGGGAATGATATTTTAGAAAAATTGGTGTTTTTTAATTTAAGAATCTAATAGATAATGGTAAGAAATAAAACAAAATGGAAATTAATAGATTTGATTAAGCATGATCCACCTGGGGAAATCTCATGATGCTCATCCTTTATCACCTCAAGAGAATGGGTATAGATATTTTAATTCCTGGTTTGTAACAACTAGAACCAGAATTTTACCAAGTTTATACTAGGATATGCTCCTCCCAGTATTTGGTTAGAGACACAAAATGATTCACCGATTATCACTGATGATATGGTGATTTATATCTGACTTCATAACCAAAACTTGCCAAGGAAACACATAAAAAACTCAACATATTGTCTAGATTTTTATGTTATTATAGTGTGATACGGTGACACAAATGTACCTATACATGACAATGTTTATTTAAATTCAATTTAACAATATGAACCACACAAACACTATAATTGAAATGGGGAAGAAGTGGTGAATGTTGTGTGAAAAATCACATGAATGGATACCAAAAACACGATCATATGAGTTTTAAAATGATATAACAATACATAAATAAGTTAAAAAATAATATAATATGATAAATAAAAATATACAAACCTTGAATTTAAAATATCATTCAAAATAATACAAACATGGATCTTGGTATTTGCATCATGTTCCTCCCCGTGTGATCATAAGGAGTTTAGAACTCCATGGAAGGGGAGGAATACATATATGTAAAGAATAATGTACCAAGAACTCCAATCATAACCTATAGTTGATAAAACATATAAAATTAGGGTTATGGGTGTTTTTATTGGGAAATAAATTACAATTTCCACAAAAGAAGTTAAGTGCTTAAGGGACTAGGTCACTATTCATGTCATACTTTAACACTTATTTATCTGGATAATTGGCTGAAAAACACATTGAAATGTATTTAAATTTATTTGAGAGGTGGGAATTTGAGTTATCTATCCAATGGAGGTAAAATCGTCCCCATTGAAGGTCCAAGTCCTGAGTTATGGCCCAAATACAGAAGGGTGGTCCAATTTGCCTCTCCCAGAATTGCTTCATAATGTGGGCCTATTTTGGGCCTTCAAATGGATGAATTGGGATTCATTTTCTTCTATGGAATTATATCCCACATAGTTTTTTCATGCACCCACAAATTTTTATCCCAATTAGATTCCCAAATTATCCTAATTAAAAAATTGTAGTCCATATGTGTGATCAGGCTCTCATGCAGTTTGGCACGTTTTGCTTGAATTTGATCATGGGATCTCTAAATCACCTCATCATACACTGTAATAATTAAATTTTTTCCCTATTTAACAATTCTAAAAATTAAATTATTTAATAAAAAATTAAGTGCAATTTGTTCTTATATTTGTAAATTTAAATACAAAACCAGTTTAATACAATGGTGTGAGGGTGGAAATGAATAGTGAATCACTACATGATCACACCCCCACACCTAAAAATTTGGAATCCTTGGAAAAGTCACATTTCAAAAAAATTATGAATGTAGATATTCCCAAATTCATGAATATTTAACATCCAATGAAATTTTAATTCATTATAGCAATGTGATCAAAGAAAAAACCACACTAAGGAGTTTTTCCCAGTGATCATGGAAAAAGATGTCTCATAAATTATATTAGAAAAAAATCCATGGAGATTCATGATACCATTATGAACAAGGAATTCAAAATTAAACGATTCCTCTAACTTTCCACATGTGTGTATGAAAACCATTTCATGCTATTCTTTCCACTTTCTATCGAGTAAATATATGTTATTTCAAATTTTTTTCTTCTTACCTAATTCTTTCCACCAAACCTTCCCTACATCCTTTACAATAAAATTTCAAAACACACTCACTTAAGAATTATTGTAAGTAAAAATTTAATCCCCAAACCTATATATCCCAATATTTTGTACATTTCATCACTACCCTCATTATTTATTATTATTATTATAATTTTTTTTATTTTTTTTATTTTTTAGGGCATAAAAAAGTCAGATAACAAGTGAACATATATTGGTTAATCCCATATAGTAATGAAACAGATCAGATATGGAATGAATGTATAGAAAAATCATTTTAGAAAACTGATAAATATTAGCCTAACTTATATTTACCTTTTATTAAGTAATAAATATTCACACTTCATGGTTTGGTGCAAAAATGCGTGGAGATATTAAGTGGAACAATTTTTCCCTAAACTACTCATACAAATGGAATTAATCACCTCAAAGGTTTCATAGAGATAAAACCATTTATATCATTGAAAAATAACCAATTTTCTAAAAATCACACCCAATGTTAAATTCATGATAAAATTTACATTCTATAAATGAGATAAACTTTCATTAAAGGGTAAAACAACATGGAATAAGGAATTTCGACATGTTTTTCAGTAATTTCCATGATTAAGTGAGTATAAGAGAGAGAGGGGGGAGGGGGTTAAAATACTATTAATCAAGTGAAAAATAAAATAAATATGAAATTTGATAAAAATATTAATGAACACAATAAGGTGGGGAAAACTAAAAATACTATTTAGTAAGAAAAAAAGAGAAGAAAGTTGAAACAAGTCCTAATGAACCCAGGAATGTACCCACCCCCACACCTAGAGTGTGCATTATCCTCACTATAATAAAAGAGAAATTAGGAAGGAAGTATAAAACTTGATGGGTTTTATTGGTAGTTTCTTCTTGAAGGTGGATTTACTCCTCCATATACTTTGGAAAATCCTTGTAAAAGTGTTTAAGTATATTCCCATTGACAGTAATACTTTGACCACTTTTCTCATGAACAAACCTGTATTGAACCAAAAGGGTACACTATGTAATAGTGCAAGGATCGTGCCATTGAGGACAAAGCTTACCTGGGTGGAGATTTATCCTGGAGTTGTAGATGAGGACATTCTCAAATGAATCATGCCGAATTTCTTCCTACTCTTGAATTTGGAACTTTTTATGGTCCCCTGCATATGAAAGATTCATATTAAATTGTATAATATCCCAATATGAATGATGTTTTACCTCCACATGGAGGTTAAAATCCTTTCCAAATAAAATACTATATGGTGACGATCAAATTAGGGTTTTAAAATCTGTACGGTATACCCAAAGTGTATTATCCAAGCAAAAAATCTAATCTTTCCTATTGGGTTCTATCATTTTTCCAAGATTTTATTAACTTCACAATCTGAGGTTTCTTCTTGTCAGTTAGTTTGGGAGTGATATGAATTGGAGTATTTATGAACAAACCCATACTCATGGAGCCAGTTTTTTATGTTACTATTTAAAAAATGCGAACACTGATAACTAATGATACATCTTGGAAAACCAAAAATACTAAAAATACAGGTCCTCACAAAATCAAGAACAACTTGAGAGTCATAGGTGTGGGTAGCAGTTTCTTCCAAAAATTTAGAGACATAGTCAATGTCTATAAGATGTATAGGAAGCCAAATGAATTTGGAAATGGACCCATGAATTCAATTCCCCATGCATCTAGGATTTCACAAAATAACATGTGTTTTTGGGGTATTTCATTCATTTTGAATATATTCCCTATGAATTTACATCATTTTCATGACTTAAAAAGTCAATGGTCATATATATACAATGTTGGAAGATAAATTCCTGGGTCAAGGAACTTCAGAGTTGTATGTTGACAGAAAAAGTGGACCCCAAATATACCGTTGCTAATCATGATTAAGTATTTGGGATTGTGAAGTGATGAAATTATTGGGGAACTGATATGCTACTAGAAAATTCAAAATGTTTTCATACCAACTACTAATTTCCATAATATCACAAAGGTTATCATGAGGAAATAATTCTCCAATGGGGAGGGATGAGTCCACATAGTGGTCTAATGGTGGGTAAATCCTACTAATGTGGTGAGATACCAAATTTTCCAGTCCTCTCTTATCTCAAATCTCGAGGTTAAACTCCTAGAGGAGCATCCACCATATGAGGTGAGGCTTATACTTAGCTTTCTTAAGGAGAAATTAGAGGATATCATGGTAAAAAAGTGAATTTTGACCCAAGAGGATATGAATGTAATTTATCCAAGGAAAATACAATATAAAGAAGTTCTTTTTCAATGTTTGTGTGGTTTTCCTAGGTAGGGTTAAGGGTATGTAAGACATATGAAATTACATGAGGAGACTTATTAACCATTTATGATAAAATAGTCATAGCTGCAAAGTTAGAGGAATCACACATATGTTCAGAGGGAAGATCCCACCTTGGTGGTTGGATGATGGGTGGTGAAATGAGACTAATTTTTATTGAATTTAATGCATAATCACAATTTTTATCAAACAAAAATTTAAAATATTTTTGTAATAATTGAGAAAAGGGGAGTGAGATCTTACTAATTTTTTTGATGAATTTGCAGAAAAAACTAGCATGACCCAAGAAATATCACACCTCATGAACACATTTTGTTTATGGAAGAGATGAAATTAATTCAATTTTTGATTTATCCACATAAATTACCTCATTTGAAATAACTTGACCAAGAACTATTCACCTATTAACCATGAAATGACATTTATCATAATTTAATACAAGATCTTTTTCAATGTAATGGTGGAAGAAAGAACATAGGTTTTCCAAATAGTAATCAAAGGAATAACCATAAACCATTACTACTACAAAAAAGGCCTTTAACAATGTTTGAAATGACCTTTATCAGTGCTAGAAAAGTGATAAATACATGAGCGAGGTTAAAATCTTTGGTCTTTTATCAGCACTGAAAAAGTGCTAATAAAGGGTATTTTATCTGCGATTATAAAAGTGCTGATAAAGTATTCATTTATCAGTGCTTATAGAAGTGCTGATAAAGGACCTTTTATTAGCACTCATAGAAGCACTGATAAAGTATACATTTATCAACACATTTAATAGTGCTGATAAATGTGTCATTTATTAATACTTTTAAAAGCACTGATAAGGGGCCATACTACAGTGTGTTGTAACAGAAGACTGCAACACCACTACAATGTGCTATAACAACAAACCGCAAAACCAGAAACAATGCTGTAACAACACACAACAACACTATAATCACACTATATATAAAATAATAATTCCCAATACATGATTTAAATGAAATTTAATTTACAAAACCAACATAATAAAAAAACAATATATTATAGACATTTCAAACATTGGTTTATACAATTACATAAATACAAATTATTACATACATTCAAAAACATCAATGTTCCTTTGTCTTTTAATCCTGACCCAACTCATGCTATTTCTAAACAAGCCACCCCTTCTCGAGTAAAAGAACACACCTTTATAAGAAAAAAATTATTATGTTAGTAATAATATAAAGAAATAAATTAACAAAAGTGTTAATTTTATTAAAATTGATGTCAATTTTAAATAAAAAGACATACTCAAAGTCATACTGGTCACACCATGCATTAGATTAAGGTACAGATGATTCCCACACATGAAAAATTATTTTCTGATCATTTTCCTAGAGTAACAAAATAATATAAATGTGTTTTCTCTGTTTTAAGTAGGAAACTTGCCCATTTTACTAAAATTTATGACAATTTTAAATAAAAAGACTCACATTGAGTCATTCCGGCTACACCGTGCCTCAGATTGAGGTGCGTTTAATTCTTAAAAATCCCAATTAACTTATGAATCATTTTCCTAAAGTATTAAAACAATATTAATGTGTTTTCTTGGTTTTGTGTATGTCAGTTTTTTTTACTAAAATGTCATTTTAAACTAGAAACAAGAACTTTTAACTCATTCCAATCACATCATGTATCGGTTTAAAGTGAAATGGATTCATGCACATCACAAATTACTTATGAATCATTTTCCTTAGTTGTCAAGAAAATATGAGCACGTTTGATCGGTTTTTAGTGAGTGACACTTTTTGAACTAAAATATTGATTTTAGATAGATAACAGATACTTTGAGTCATACTGGGAACATCATATATCATATTGAGATACAAATGATTCCTAAACGTCATAAATTACCTATATATTGTTTTTTAAAGCATCAAAACAATATGAATGTGTTTTCTCAATTTTGAGTAGGACAGTTGTCCATTTTACTAAAATTGATGATAATTTTATATAAAAAGACGCACTTTGAGTCATACCGGTCACACCGTGTGTCAGATTAATATGAGGTTGATTCCTAAAAGTCCCAAATAACTTATGGATAATTGTCTTAAATTATCAAAAGAATATGAATGTGTTTTCTCAGTTTTGAGTATGTCACTTTTCCTTTTTTCTAAAATTTCATTTTAAAATTGAAACATGCACTTTGACTCATACCAATCACATTGTTTATCAGATTGAGATGCAGATGATTCCTCCATATCAAAAATTACTTATGAATCATTTTACTAAAGTATTTAAAAAATTTGAATGTGTTTTATCATTTTTAATAGGATATTTGGACTTTATACTAAAATTGATGTCAATTTTAAATAAAAACACACACTTGGAGTCATACCGGTCACACCGTACATTGGATTAAGGTAATACTAATTCATGCACATATCAAATCATTTATGGATCATTTTAATAAAGTATTAAAACAATATGAATGTTTTTTTTAGTTTTTATTAGGCCAGTTTGTTTTTTTACTAAAATTGATGTCAATTTTAAATAAAGGTTAACTTCGAGTCATACCAATCACACCGTGCATCAAATTGAGGTGCAGATGATTCTTACACGTTCCGAATCACTAATAAATTATTTTAATAAATTATAAAAACAATCTGAATATGTTTTATCAGTTTTGAGTACTTCACTTTTATTTTTTACTAAAATGTCATTTTAAACTTGGAAGACACACTTTGACTCATACAGATCACATCATGTGTCAGTTTTATGTGAGACAGATTCCTATATGTCAAAAATTATTTATGAATTTATTACCTAAATTATTAAGAAAATCTGAGTAAATTTTCTTGGTTTTCATTGAGTGACACTTTCTAAAGTAAAATGTTGATTTTAAACTGATAACAGACACATTGATTCATATCAGACACATCATGTATCAGATTAATGTGTGACTGATTCTTACATGTCAAAAATGACTTATGGATCGCTTTCTTAAAATATTAAAATAATCTGAATATTTTTTCTTGGTTTTGAGTATGTCATTTATATTTTTTACTAAAATTAATGTCAAATTTAAATATAAAGAAGTACTTAGAGTCATATCGGTCCATCGACTTTCCTTGTCTAACTATAAAAACTATATGATTATATTCTAAAAAGCCCCATCAAATCAAAAAAAATAATCCACATGTATAATAAAACAATTATTATGAGTAATACTAAATAGGAATAAATTAAACCTAAATATGAAATAATACATTAATTCTATGGACAATGATTTTACTGTACAAATATCAGGATTACCTCTATGATTGAGCAGTGGAGGGAACTTGAAAGAAAGTGATAAATTTCAACACTGCAGGGGTGAATGGTTTTGAGGGAGAAGAAGTATGTGGATGTTTTTTTTGAATAAAGGCTTGAAAGATGAAAAAATCACCCCAACTCAAATAAAGAATTCACTTCTATAAGAAAAACATTATTATGTGAGTAATACTAAAAAGAAAGAAATTAAACATAAATATGAAACAATAAATTAATTCTATGGAAAATAATTTTAATGTTCAAACATTAATATTACCTATGAAATTGAGCAGAGGTAGCATCATTGTTATTCCTTCAACGATAGTGGAGATAATTTGAAAGAAAGTGATAAACGAAATACATGGGAGAAAAGGTTTTGAGGGATAATAATTCTGTGGAGGTTTTAGTGTAGAATGACATAAAAGATGGGCATACCACCCTAAATTGAACAGAAGAATTCACATGTATAAGAAAAGAATTACTATGTGAGTAATACTAAAAAGAAAAAAATTAAACATAAATATGAAACAATAAATTAATTTTATGGACAATTATTTTATTATGAAAACAACAAGATTACCTCATTGATAGAGTAAAGGAAGTTTCATTTCTATTCCTTCAAAGGTAGTGGAGATAACTTGAAATAAAGTGATAAATACAATACTATCTAGGTGAAAAGGTTTTGAGGGAGAATAAGTATGTGGAAGTTTTGGTGTAGAAATGCATAAAAAATGGATAGAGCACCCAACTTGAACAAAATAATATGTATATATAAGAAAAAAATTATTATGTGAGTAATACTAAAAAGAAATAAATTAAACATAAATATGAAACAATATATTAATTATATTGACAATGATTTTATTGTGCAAACATCAAGATTACCTCTATAATTGATCAGAGGTAGTGTAATTTCTCTTCCTACAAAGGCAGTAGAGATAACTTGAAATAAAGTGATAAATAAAATACTTCAGGGGTGAAAAGGTTTCAAGGGAGAAGATGTCTATGGATGTTTTAATACAAAAAGGCATAAAATATGGATATACCACCACAAATCGAACAAAATAATCCACTTGTATAAGAAAATAATTATTATTTGAGTAATAATAAAAAGAAATAAATTAAACAAAAATATGAAACAATACATTAATTCCATGGAAAATGATTTTAATATTCAAATATCAAGATTACATCTATGATTGATCAGAGATAACATCATTTCTCTTCTTAAAAATGCATGAAACATAGACATAAATCTTTTAAAATAAAAAAATCTATAAGGAATAATGAAATTTAAATCAATATTTCATTATATATTTTTTTTTTCAGTAAAATAGAGGATGAATATAATAACATTACCTTTACTAAATTATAAAGGGTTTCTTTATTTATAGTTTATTATTCCAAGGTAATGGTAACATTATCATGTGTATAAGATATCATCTTCTTGATTAGTCAAAAATTTATTTTAGATTATGTTAATACAGTAGAGACTATATAATACTATGAGGAAAAACATAATATATTAAAAAAAACTTTTAAATTATCATTGAACTCTTTTTTTTTAATTTTTCAAGGATTTGGTTCCCCTGTTTAGAATCCAAATCCCCTCCTTGTGGTCCCCTCTAATGTACAAGAAATTTTATACATTGAGGCCAGCAATAAATTATTGTGATTTCCTAATGAAAGGGCCATCATTTATTGAATTTTTATCTGACTCAACATTTGTTTTAGTCACCAGTAGGACAATCAACAAATTATTTTTTGTTAGATCAGAGACATAAAATACTTGATCTGATTATGATTCCATTATGAATGACTCTTCTTTTTCCCCTTTCACACTGAAATTAACCTTCACAAATCCTATTTCATTAACTTTCACTCCATTAACATTGTCAACCCATAAGCAACAGAAATGAAACACTTGAAATATTGTATAATCCAACTCATATATCTATTAAATAATGCCAAAATATGACATATTTGTATAAATTGGATTTGAAAACTTGGAATGAGATATGTGCATCACTCGAGACACAAGTGTAACACCATTATTTTTCATTATACTGAAGTCATGATGTTATTTTTTATAGAACATATAACCATTGATTACAAAACCAGTGTAAGATATTGAATTTACATTCAGTCCTCTGGCTGGCCATTTAAGTCATTCAATAATTGAATTTAGATTTTTAGATAACTCCTTATAAATTTCATCTTTGAACCATCCTATAAACTGTTGATTATGTTTATTTGATATCCATCCTTCATCCTTTGATGGATTTAAATATATAAGAATTTCTTTGTGGGATTTAATGAATGGATCAACATCTTCACTATTATGTAATATTTGAAGGTGCGCTTTCTCCCACTCTGTCAAGGTAATTGTAAAAATATATCTTTTGAAAATCCCTTCTCCCAGAAGGTATTCATTGTGAAGAGACTTTGGGAGACCGATTCTCTCAACATCTGATAGGTAATCAGTACATAATTCAATATCTTCTTCAACAATATATCATTCTACAATACAACCTTATGTCTAACTTTGATTCTTGACATACCCTTTCAAAATATCTATATATTGTTCAATGGGGTACATCCATCTATTATTGATAGGACCATATAGTTGAACCTCTCTAACCAAGTGAACCATCAGGTGCACCATTATATCAAAGAATTATGGTGGTAAGAACATCTCTAATTCACAGTATATGGATACAATATCCTTATTCATGATGGGAAACTTCACTAGATCTACAAGCTTACTACATATGAATTTGAAAAATAAGTAGAGTCTGGTTGATGCATGTCATACATTTTTTTTTCAGAATTCAACAGAAAGCAACAAGCATTAAATATTGCATCAATACATGAAATTCATGTAATTTTAGTCCTTGTATCTTCAAATTAGTAATTGTAATGACATTCTTGATATTTTATGAATACCCTTGTAGAAATTTTACACTAGTAAGGAGAAGAAAAAATTGAAAATTCTCTTGTTTGGATAGAGTGAAAGATGTCGAAGGAATAAAAGTACGCCTTTTACCCTTCATCGGTGCCAAATCTTCCCTTATCCTAATTTTAATCAAGTCCAACCTAGACTTGATTCCAAGTTTCATTTTTACAATAACATTTAGTAACATTCCAATAACACTATAAAATATATTTTTTTTCTATATGAATGACATCAAAAAAATTTATGACATAAAAATAATACCAATATGGTAATTCAAATAAAATTGATCTCTTCTTCCAACATGCTTTTGTGAGGTTTTTCGAAAATGGTTTACTAAAACCAATGTATATATTTTTTACTTTATTGTACAGTTGATCGCCTATTACTGGAGATGGTGTTGTACCTTTTTCGATATTCCCATTGAATGTTTTCATCTAGGATCAGTATTTATATTGTCGAGGTAAAAAGTTACGATGTCCTAAAAAAAAATCTTCGATGAATGTTTCAACCAAACTGAGTATGTGTGTTTTTCACTAATGGGACACCCCAACATTCCTCTAATGCTATAGCTTGACAAATTTCCATAAGTGGGGAAGTCATTTATCATTCCATAAAACATGTCCCTCAATGTGAATTCTTCACTTCTATGAGCATCACACATTATACCACTTATATCCCACATACATTTTAGACCTGTGATCAATGGATCCAAATAGACATCAATATCATTACTGGGTTGATTTGGTCTAGATATAAGAAGAGACAACATAATGTATTTGTGCTTCATGAATAACCATGGTGGAAAGTTATAATTTACCAACATGATGTTCCATGTAATGTGAGTACTACTCTGTACAAAAAAAGGATGTATTTCATCTATAGATAATTCATGATGAAAGTTTCTCAGATCATTTCTAAATTCAGAAAACTAGCAATCAATTTTATTCCACTAAGGAGAATCTGTTGGATGAAGTAGGTTCCTATATTTAATTATTTTATCTTCATGGAATGTTAGTTGTCTCACAATTTCATGACATCTATATAGTCTTCTAAACCATTTAATGATAGGAAAGTACCATACAAATTTCAAAAGACTTGATTCATTTATTATGTATTGATTTGTTCCACACTTGGTGAATTTTATGAGTGATTCATGGTACTTACAAAACAACATGCATTCATTTAGACAATCGTGTATTTTTTTAGAGATCACGACCATTGAACGTAACATTCTTTTAGTGTCATATATGCAGAATGGTTGTTCATTTTCGTCTTGTATCATATCATTCAAGAGATCAAGTAATCCTGTAAAGATGGTGTCACTCCATCCACTGCCAGCTTACAAATTATATAACTTCAATATATCTGAAAATGTTGTGTATTTAGTACAACCGGTATACAATGGTTTCTTAGAATATCTATTTAACTCCTCAAACAAATTTGGATAACCATGAAGGTCATCCTCAATTTCCATTGTCATTTCTTCCATGTGATCTCCATCATCATTTATAAAGGTATTCATATCAAATGATTTATAAAACGCAGTGTCATCCCAATCGGTATCCAAATTAAGTTTTTTCCCATGTTTAGTCCAAAATTTATAGCTTTGATCTATTACATAAAAAATCAAATGTTCTTACAACTCCGCTAGACTAATTCATCTTGAATAAAAACAATATAAACATGGAAAGAGTATTTTAGAAGGGTCGTCTGCATGCTCTCTTACAAACTTGATGAACTATTTAACTCCATCTTCATACTCATTTTTCAAATTATTAGCATGCATACATTTTCAATTCATACCCATCGTATTGGGTTCATAAAAGATTAATTTTTTACAATAAATAAATAAATACACATAAGATATTAATTATCAAAGGTGAAAGTTATAGAAAATTCTAATAAGGGAAACTCAACATTTATAGATTTGTTTCAAACAATTTTAGTATGTTGAAGAAAATGGGTGATTGGATTTAAGTAAATAATTACTCCACTATGGCAGGTGTTATCCTATGAATTCATTCAAAGGTGGAAGATAGAAATAACTCATCCTTATTTAACTTTCCATGATGCATACCCACCCTTAATATTTGTAGATAATTCACAAAAAATATCTATTATTTCTTCACATTGGATCCACATGACAATTATATTTTTATTTATCACACATTAAGGAATGGGTATTTGAGAAAATGTCACTCTTTCTCAATTATATAGGAACCCCTCCACCACCCTTTCAGAAAAACAACTAAAATAATGATCCCTCAATATAAGCGATAAATAATCTTAATAATTTTCATCCATTACACTTTTTATAGGTCATAGTCTCAATATGATGTCCTAAATTATTCAATATGAATAAATATGTCAATATAATATATGATTTCATTTATGTAATTAACAATTTCTTATATTTTTTTACATTTAGATTCTTCAAATACCTATTCCTAATACTAATTTACCACTTTAATAAAATAAAATAAAATAATTATTCCTTTTTAATAAATATATTACAATAAAATTAACTTCATATGAATTCTCATCCATTGATTATTACATGTTATTTTTTTGGGTCAATTTAACCACCAACATGAAGGATGATATAAAATGATATAATGGATTGTTATGAAAACATAATCAATTTTTTATTTGATATTTTTTATGAAAGGATTTTTTTATGGTTTTATAATGGTAACATGAAAATTTAACCCATTATTAATAAACCACCTTAATTTTTTTAAAAAATTACTAAAAAAAGCATGTTATAGATTACATGTTGGGGAACCATACCTAAAACATCTATGGAATGAAAATGAAACATATTAACTCACAATGGAACTGTAACTATAATACCTTTAGTATTAAGAAGAAGATGAAATCTTGAATAAGGATTAATGACCAAGATCGATATATAGAAATAGATAAGGAATATTTGGAACAATTATCTACCAATGATAAATATAAATTAAAAACTAGGAATTAAGCTTACAGAGAAATATTGGGTACTACAGACAATGAAGACATTTGATTCAAAACAAAAATTTTAAAAGACCAAAATAGGATAACCAAATTAGCAGTCAATCAAAAAAAAGATCATAAACAAATCACTCTATTCATAATCTAAAATAAAAATGGTATACAAGGACTAGACCACAAATAAATCATGACATCATCGAACAAAAAATCAAAAATGAAATGAAAAATACACAAAGAAAATTGCAAGGACTACCTCTCTAGGTTTAATAAAATCTGCTTCGGAAACCCTAGCTGAAACCCAACTCCAAATGTCCTACTATGTCTGAGTAACTAGAGGTAGTCAAGTGGTGTGATTCGAGCTTCGATTAATGGAGGAGGAGCGCCAGTAGTGGGTGGATTCTAGGGGAATCTTCTGATATCATTACGAGTTCTCAAATGGTTAGGTGTTTTTAAATAAATTAGGAAATATTTTATCATTACTTACAAATTTTTTGATAAAGAGTCCTTTTATATGCTCTTAAGTAATAAGTACTGATAAAAGGTATATTTATCAGTAGTTATTACTTAAGTACTGATAAAGGATTTATAATTATAATTATAAATAAAAAAATTGAATATATATATACTTAATAAATAAATATAAATATAAATATAGTAAATATATTCCTTTTTAAATATATTTATTCTAATTATATAATTATTTATTTATAATTATAGAAATATTTTTGAAAAATAATACTTATATCTAATTTTAAGTACATGAATATGAATATATGTTAAAAATGAGTGAAATTGAATAAATTAAAAATAAGTACACTTTAATAATATTGGAAAAATGGATATGTTCTTTGTGTGTGCATTGTATATAAAAATGAATTGATTATGTATATGTGAAATCAATATAACACACATTTTATCGATGTTAAATTGAAAAATCAAATGATACATTCAATTATATGTCCATTGCACTATAAAATTAGTCATTATTTTTAATTTATATTGATTTTTATTTATAAACCATTATTCACTAAATATATGACTATTTAATGTAAAGCGCATAAATATATTTTAATATATAAATCATATTTATATACATTTATATATATATATCTATATATTTAACATATACAATTTATTAACATTAATTATCATAATTATCTAATTAATAAAATGTTTAATATTTAGTAATACATAATCAATTTATTCATTTTTACCAATAATTATTTAGTTAATAAAATTTGTAATATTTTTTTAATAAAATCATTTTTTATTTTTTATTTATTTAATTATTTCATTTTATTTATTCATACCTTTATTAGTGCTAAAAAGCTCTGATAAAATCTATCTTTATCAGCGCTAAAAATAAAGCACTCGTCAAGGGTACCCTTTATCAGTGCTAACAAAAAATCACTAATAAAGGGCACCATTTATTAGTGCCAAAAATAAAGTACTGATAATGGTTCAATTTATCAATGCTAAAAAATCACTGATAAAAGGTTAAATTTATCATCGCTTTCTTTAGCGCTGATAAAGAGGCCATTTATCAGTGATTTTTTGTAGCACTGATAAGTACTAGTGCTGTTAAATACCAGTTTTGTAGTAGTACATGAAATAATCCTTAAAAACTTCCATAAAATTCTCAAGGTACTCAGAAAGTATACACAACATATATTTCTTGAAAGTACCAGGAGCATTACAGAGACCAAAAGGTATCCTCCCATATGAAAATGTGACAAATGGACAGCTAAATTTTGTCTTTTATTAATCATCATGGGCTATATAGATATGAAAATAACCCAAATATCCATTAAGGAAACCATAATGGGACTTTCTAGACAATTTTTCTAATATTTGCTCAATTAAAGGTAGAGAAAAGTGGTCCTTTCATGTGGCTTTAGTTAGTCGATGGTAGTCAATACAGAATATCCAAATGTTTTTCACATGTGTTGGAACCAATTCATTAATTTCGTTTGACACTTGTTATTCTAGTTTTTTTAGACACAATTTACATTGGGATAACCCATTTACTATCAGATATGGGATAGATGATCCTACCATCAAGCATTTTATTAACTTCAAATTTTATAACTTCAAGGAGGGTGGGATTCAACCGAAGTTGGGATTTACTTATGGGTTTAGCCTTGTCATGTAAAGGGTATAGTACATGAAAATAGATGGTATAGTATTGGGAATATATTCTAATGTCCATAATATCACCGTTTTACATGCTCAAAAGGTCTAGTAGTTTTGATTTCTGGTGTAGAGAGAGGTTGTTGGAAATAATGACAGGAAATTGGTCAATACCCTCAAGATAGACATATTTTAAATTAAATGGAAGTGGTTTTAATTCCAAAATTTATAGTTTTTGGATTGAGTAAGGGGATTTATAGGGAGTGATGTCCATGAAACTATCTATCTATTCATGTTTATTCTATAAGGAAAGATAATTAATGGATACAATATTTGTAGAATTATCGATGGTCATGGGTACCTCAGAATGGACACATTCATCAATTAAAAGAAAAAATTTACACTTATCCAAACCCAAACAACACTCAAAACATGAATCAAAACTCAAATAATCCTAGAGTAAAGAAGAGGAAAATTAATCAGAGTATGGTTCAAGGAGATAATGTTGTGTGTGTGTGTTGTTAGAGAGAATTTCTGTTGAATAGATAGGAAGAATGGAGTACTCTTCAATGGGGTGTTTCATAGAATCAAGGATATTTAAAATTACCTTCTTTCCACAAAAATTATTGGATAGAGTACCATTTCTAACATTGATGATCATATTTTCTATTTTAAGGAAAACAATTCCAAGTATGAGAGGAAAATATCCCCGAGTTCAGGTATCTTCCATATTAAGAATTTATAAGTCTGTAGGGAATATGAAATTCTTCAATCTAATAAGGATATACTCAATCACTCCTAATGAGTGTGTTGTTCTCCGGTTGGAATGATTCGTGACAATTCCTGTTGGTTAAATCTATCCAACCTATAGAGAAGTATACAAGTAGTGAGGCATTATATTAATTTAAGCACCTAAATCTACCATTGGATCAGAAAATAAGGTTTCCCCTATGGTGCAAGTTATAATAAAAGTTACTAGATCCTTGAATTTGGTTGGCATTTCTGGTTGTATCAAAGTCAATACATTCCTTTTATGGTTTACTCTCTCATTCCCCTTTAGCCGTAATCTATGGGTGCAGAGTTCATTAAGAAACTTGTCATAGTGAGGAATTTTTTTATCTACATCTAATAAAGTAATGTTAACTTGTACCATTTTAAATTTATTCATTATTTCTTTATCTATCTCATTATCAAAAAGTTTCTTATATTTAGAGATTATTTGGGGGAAAGGAGGTGTAATGAATTGTTTAGGGGAATCCTTGATAATAATTTGTTTACCCTTTCTATTTTTTTTCTTTACTAGAATATTTTAAGGGTGGAGAAAGAGAGTTTTTAAGAGGGGGAATTCCTATTGGGTAGAATCTTTGGAAGAAAAACTTATTTACTACTAAAAAGTTTGATTTCACATACATTACCTTTTTTCCTTTGGATTAGAAATAGGTTGGGATGGTAGTTTTCTAGAACCTTGCATCTTTATCTCACTGATCGTGTTTTTCAATTGTCCTACTTGAGTTTTTAGGTCTTGAATAGATGATTGTGTGGTTTTTTGGAACTATAGGTTTTGGGATTCCATTTTCTTCACCATGTCCTCTAGTCTTTGTTTATATTTTTGAGGAGGATAATTTTTTCGAGATGGTGAAGGATAATAAATTTGAATACCTTGGCCTTGTTGATACCTATTCTATTTAGGTCATCTTGAGTTTCCTCCTTGTCGTTATCGTGGTTATGCTTGCCACCCAAAGATTGGATTTCTCCTAAATGGTTCTTTATTAAAGGGATATTCCAGTTTAAATGGATTCCCATGACATACTACTGCGCAAGTATAAGATGAATCCTGAAGTTGCAAACACTATTCAGAAAAATGAGTGTTATAAGAACAAATACTATAATGCAATGGAATGGGTGGATAATGTTAATTACCTTGATCTTGAGATAAATTTTCAATGGGGTATTCATATCATCAATATTATTATATAAATTTTTTTCTAGGGATGAATGGATTACCTCATGAACTCTTAGAGTGGGTGAAATTGCTTATTTACCAAATTTTGGCACATTTTAAGACATGTTGGCTATTATGTATTGAGCGACGACATGAGTTTTATCAACTAGGGTAATACTAGATATATTATCTATCATTACAAAATCCATGGGGATAAGTATCTCATAGAATTATTGAATTATAAATTCTTCACTAATTTGGTGGTGGGGGAAACTTGAACAAAGTCTTTTGAATCTTTCCCAATATTCATGAAGGGTCTCCCCTTGTGATTGTCTAATGCTATATATATTTTTCTAATGTATGCACTTTGGGAGGTAGGGAATAAATTCAATAGAAAGAGTCATTTAAGGTCATTCTATCCCAAAATCATGGTAGGTGGATAGTATATCCAGTATTTGGATACACCATTAAGGGAGAAATGGAAGACCCTAAACTTAATGAGGTCCTCAGTCACATTTTCGGGTTTCATGGTGGAGAAAATTATATGAAACTACTTGAGATATTTGTGAGGGTCCTCACCAGGAAGACCATGGAATTTAGAGAGGATGTGGATGAGGCTCAATCTCAGTTAAAAGTTGGCCTCTTCCTTAGGATATTGGATATACATGGGTTGGTACTCAATATATGAGGTGGTCAGTTATTTTGAGGTCTGATTATTTATAGAAATGTTAATTGGGGTTTGATTTGGTTCAATATTATATTGGTTTAGGGACACTTTAGGTTAAAAAATGGGTTCCTTAGTGTTACTTGACTATCCTACTCAATATGAGCTAATTGTTTAGTGAAGTGTCTTTTCAATTTTTGGGTCAATTGCAAGTAATATTACTTTTATAAATATTTTCATACATCAAAGTTGTGAAGTTTTTTTTGTTCATTTTTTTAATTTTTTGTTAAAATATTAAAAAATGAAAAACACTTAATAAAATTGAAAGATAAAATAAAAGATAATGGTATATTACAGAACTGGAGAGAAATAAGAGAGAACGAGAGAGAGATATATAAATGATACACACAAAAAATGGGGAATGGGGAAGATTGAAAGGAGTAATAAATAAAAAGGAATATGAATAAATAAAAAGTAAGAAATGATCTTAGCTCCCCAGAAATGATTCCAAAATTTTGTTGCATTGTTAGGCGTTTCAAAATTAGAAATTATTTTTTACAATATTTTTTTGTAGTAAAGAAGGAACCCTACGCCGTCTCTCAAAGGGGCCTTAGATCATTAATATAAAATGAAGGTTTGAATTATGAAAAAAGGAAATTTTATTTCATAAAAAATGGTGATTTTTGATTTAATAATCCAATATATAAAGGTAAAAAATAAAACAAAGTGGAAATTAACAGATTTGATTAATCATGAAGGATGAGCATCATGAGATTTCAGCTTCATACCATGAAATAAATATACATGGCCATGATACATTGAAATAAATGAAACATTTTCTAGGTTTTTATGTTATTTTAGCCTGATACCATGAAATAAATGTACATTTCCATGATAGTGTTTATGTAAATTCAATTTACTAATATGAACAACATAAACACTGTAATTGAAAATGGGAAGAAGAAGTGGTGAACAGTGTGTGAAACATCACATGAATAGATACCCCAAACATGATGATATGAGTTTGAGAATGATATAATAGTACATAAATCAGTTAAAAAAAGATAATACGATGAAAAAAACATAAAATATTTTAATTTAAATGATCATTTAAAATAATACAAACATGGATCTTAGGATTTTCATCACATTCCTCCTCGGGTGATCATAATGAGTTTAGAACTCTGTGGAAGTGGGAGAATCCATAAACATGAATAATAACATCTTATGAACTAAAATACCACCCTATTTCCTAGAAACCACATAAAATTAGGTTGAGGGGTGTTTTTATAGGTAAATACATCACAATTTCTACAAAATAAGTCAAGTTCCTAAGGGACTTTTTCACTATTCATGGCATACTTCTCCTTCTTTATTAGGATTATTTACTAATCAAAGTTCTTTAAAATGTATTAAACTTAGGTGTAGAGATTATCCTTATAATTTTCTATCTAAAGGATGTGTAATCATCCCAATTTTAGGTCTTATTCATAATTTATGACCCAAATACAGAAGGGTGGTCCAATCCACGTTGCCCAGAATTGCTTCACATTGCGGGAATCTTTTGGGCCTCCAAATGGATGAATTGGGATTCATGAACTTATAGAGAAATGTATCCCAAATATTTTTTCAATAACCCAAAAATTTGTATCTTAATTTGATGCAATAATTATCCACATTAAAAATTTACATTCACATGTGTGCCCGGGTTCTCGTGCAGTTTGGCCTTTTTTGCTTGAATTCGACCGTGGGATCTCCAAATAACCTCCTCTTACAATGTAATTGTTAAAACAAGTAAAATTAACCTATTTAATAGTAATAAAAATTAAAATATTTAATGAAATATGAATTAAAATTTATTCTTATATTTTTTAATTTTCAATACAAAACCAATTTAATACAATGGTGTAAGGGTAGAAATGAATAGTGAATCACTATGCCATCAGCCATACACACGAATGGTAATTTCGTAACCCATTTGATGGAAATGTGTATGGGTGTAGGTTGTAACCTTAGAATAAAATAATATTAATATATTTATGATACTTATTTTATTATATGATCATGATATAAGAAGAATTTATGTAGGCAGGGGAGGAAAAAATACAAAAATACTCATTGATGACCATTACCTCTTCTTCTTGTATCTCTTTTTGGTTTTCACCAAAGGCCTTACTTAGTTGGATTACATACCAAATTAAGGCTTATAGAATGATATTAGGGAATTATATAAGTTATTTTTTTAGTAATTTTCTAATCCAAAAGGCTTGATATTTTTGTATAGTGGAGGAGAGGGGGTGGGCTTTTATAAGGGAGGTGAGTGACACTCTTGTAGTTTCTTGAAAGAGTGAATTACACCCACATTTTTTCCATGTTAAGTATCTCCAATAAATCACCAAACTCAATAATAGAATGTATTATGTCAAAATATTTCAATAAAATGGGTTCTTGACAAGTTTATAAGTCATTTGGCCCATCAGGTTTACAGTTTAGTCATCTAGTAAACTCATTTTTACCTCAATCATTGTGATTAATTTTAACTGTTTTCACTAATAAATTTGGTCAAAAATTAAGTTGAACTTATTATAAATTATAAATTATTATAATTAAAAATATAGAATCCATTTTTCCATATTCAATTCAAATAATTGGAAAATTTTATTTTAATATTAATCTCACAGACGCGGCGAGACATAGGGTTTTTAATAAGAGTATTTTATTAGAAAAATATGATTCTATACTAACTCTATGAATAATAATAATAATAATATAAAAAAATTTAATATTTAATGATATATAATATATAAAATACAATTAAAAAATTCCCTATTAGGTATTACTTTAATTAATTAAAAATTAGAAACATTATGTATTTTAAAATTGTTTTTAGAAAAACCCATCTTTAAACCAAAAAACAAACTTATATTAAAAACCAATATAAGTTTATTAAAAAGAAATTATAAGATTAAATATATCATAAATAATACTGAAGTTACTTTTAATCACATTAATAACATATTAGGACTCTCAAATTACTTAATTTATTAATAAGAAGAGATTTTTTTTTATAAAAATCAGTATTTTTCACTATTCACTAAAAAAATCAATATTTTATAAAAAATCCAAAAACTTCACCAAATGTAAATCTTGATATTATTATTTCAAAAATGATATTAATTTAATCAAATTCAAATTTAAAAATTTAGAAATTAATATTTTAAATAAAACCTTATAAGAAAAGTGTTTAATTAAAATAATTTCTGTTTTTTATTAAAAAATCATTTACATTTTTATAACTAATATAATTATATAATTTATATTAATAAATATAGAAATGATTTATTATATCATTACCTAGGTTTCTAAGTCCTTCCTTAGTTTTAGAAATTTCATCTATGTAATTTTATTCACTTATTAAACAAGTGGGGATATCTTTCCCTCACAGCATTTTTAGATTCCCATGTTTCCACTTCAACCATATGGTTTTTCCATAAAACATTAACCTTGAAAATCACCTTATTATACCTAAATTTATTTATACAGTAATGAAAATGAACTATTTGTTCCTCATAAGAAATATTCACTTACAACTGAACTATTTCAGGGCTTAAAACCTAAGATGAATATGACACATATTTCTTTAACTTCAAAACATGGAATACATTGTGTGCCTGAGATAAAATTAGAGTTACAGTCACTTAGTAGGATAATGATCCAAATTTATATAGAATTTCATACTGTTCAATGAACCGTGGACTCATCTTCTACCTCCTACCATAACACATCACACTTTTCCATGGAGGAAATTTTATAAAGACATGATCACTTATTTCAAAAGAAATATATTTCCTTTGATTACCCATATTAATTTTTGTCCTGATCGGATCTGTTCTCATGTGATCCTGAATCAACTAAAATTTATCTATCATCCCCTCTACAAACTATAGTCCCATAAACTTCCTTTCTCCTACATTATCCCAAAATTCTGGCATCAGGAACTATTTTCCATATAATGCCTCAAATGGAACCATCTGTATACTGGAATAAATTTAATTCAACACCCAATGACTTTTGAAGTCCTTTCCAAAAACTATATGTGAACTTGGGATCTTTGATTGATATAATTGAGAAAGAAAATCCATGTATCATAAGAATATATTTTAGAAACATTCTAGAAATACGATCTAAAGACATTGTATATTGAATGGGAAGAAAATGTGTATATTTAGTTAATTGATCAACAATAACCAAAATCGAATTGTTACCTTGAGAAGTATTTGGAAATAATAGCATGAAATCCATTTATATATTATCCCATTTCCACTCTGGCATTGGAAAAGGTTGAAGCATCAACTTTGGAAATTGTCATTCTTCTTTAACCTACTAACAAGTAAAACACTTCATGGTAAATTAAGAAATATCTCTTTTCATTCCATCCCACCAATAATACTCCCAAAGGTCATTATGCATCATAGTGCTTCCTGGTTGAATGGAAAATAGAGAACTATAAGATTTAGTTAAAAACTCTTTCATCAGCTGAGAATTAAAAGGAACACATAATAGTTTTCCAAATTATAAAAAAACATTCTTCATCAATATTAAAATCAGGTAACTTACCCTTCTAAATGAATTATACCTTTTCCTGAAAATATTGATCCTCCTCATAAGATTGCTTAGTTATTTCTGAAAAAGTCAAATACATTGAAAACTGAAACAAAATTGAGGATTTACCTATTTTCGTAACTTATGGGCCAAAATCAATCAAATCATTTACCAAAGGGTCATGTTATAAATGTAACATGGTTGATTTAGCATTATTTTCTCAACTCAAATCATCAACCACTTTATTTTCTTTTCTAGGATGGTAATGACTCATGACATCATAATCCTTGATCAGTTCCATCCATTTTCTCCGTCTAATGTTCAATTATTTCTAAGTGAATATATTCTTCAATTTTTTTATTAGTATATATTTCAGACTAAGTCCATAAAAATGATTCCTACAAATTTTTAAATTAAAAAACTCAATAGATAATTCCAAATAATGCATAGGGTAATTTAACTCATGAGGTATCAACTGTCATGAAGTATAAGAAATTTCCTGATCATTCTAAATTAGGAAACAATCAATTCCTTTCAACAGAGAATCACTATAGATGGAAAATTAACTATTTCTAGAAGTCTGGGAAAAAATTGGAGCATTCACCAATCTACTTTTCACCTCTTAAAAATAATTATCACATTATTTTGTCCAGATAAACTTAACTCCTTTTAGATTTAACTTAGTTATTAGGCTAAACAACCAAGAATAGTTTTCAATAAACCACCAGTAGTAATCTTATAATCCAAAAAAACTAAAAATCTCTATAAGTTTTGTGGGTTTTTTCCATTCTTAAATAACTCTTATTTTAGTAGGTTCAATAGTTATTCCATCTTTAGAAAAAATATGACCAAGGAATGAATTTTTTTACAACTAAAATTCACACTTTATAAACTTCCCATAGAGTTTATTCTCTTTTAACATTTTCAAAACAACCCTTAGGTGTCTTTTATACTCTTCTTGAATTATAGAACATACCAAAATTTTATCAATAAAAATTACCACAAACTTATCCAAGAACTCATGAAAAATTCTATTCATAAGGCCCATAAATAAATCAGGTTCATTAGGTAACCCAAACAACATAAATAAAAATTCATAGTGCACACATCTAGTCTAAAACGTAGTCTTTGGAATTTATGATTCCTTCACTTTCAATTGATGGTTCCATATAATTAGGTTAACCTTCAAAAAATATTATTCTCCCTAGAGCTGATCAAAAAAATCATCGATATAGGTAAAGTGATACTTGTTCTAAATAGTGATGTTATTCAAGGCTCTATAATCAAGGAAAAGTATCATTGAAACATATTTCTTTTTAACAAACAAGATATGAGAACCCCATGGTGAAGTTCTTGGTTGAATGAAACCTTTATCTAATAGATCTTATAATTTATTTTTCAATTCTAAAAGTTACACATGATCCATTTTATAAGGGAGTTTAGAAATAATATTAGCATGAGGTACTATGTTAATAGTAAAATCAACCTATCGATCAGGAATAACACTAAGAAAATCATCAGAAAAAATATCCATGTATTAATTTATAATTGAAACATCACTAATTTTAATAGTTTATTTATTTTGAATAATATGATCCAGGTAAATTTCACTAGAATCTCTAATCAATTTATCAGCTTCTTGGTATGTTATAAAAGGCATAAAATCATTGAAAATAATTATATTATAACTTAAATCTATCTTATCTTGATAAAATGAAAGAAAATTAATACCAAGAATGATATCAAACTCAATTATGGACAGTTCAACAAGATTTTCATGAAATTCCATCCCACTGATAATAATAAGAAAATTCTTATAAATCAAATTTTATTCAAGAATTCCACACATAGTTTTTACCAAAAGTTTTATATTACTTTCATGAGGTGGTATTCATAATTTAATTGAAAATTTCTTAGAAATGAAGGAATGTGAAGATATAAATAGTATATTAGCATAATTCGAATACACAAGCAACATACCTGTAACCACTTCATTTGACATCCCAACATCAACTCTGGTAGTAGTAAATGACCTCACTACACCCTTTTATTTCCAATCATCATGATTTACATCCTGTAAAACTAACTTCAAACACACATTGGCATAATGAACAAACTTATTACAACTAGAACATCTTATCATTGGATGACTATCAGTTACCCCATTCTTTGATTTTTTAGGATTCTTTTCTTTGCATCTGCATGCCATATGGAAAAAATTTCCACATTGAAAACACTTACCTGACTTCATAAGGCATTTTCTAGGGTGTTTTTAGCACTCTTACCATAATATGATAAATTCAGTTTCTTACCTATATATTTCTTTAATGTATATTTCCCTTTCTCCTTTCATCCTAACTGCTTATTACTTTCATTATTAGGAGGCACATAAGAGTTAAATTACCCTCTCTCAATCTTTTCAACCCAACGAACAACTTTCTCATAAGTTTTAAATTATTTTTTGGAAAAATCTATTCACATACTTGGTTTCAATCCTAAGTAAAATCTATTAATTTTACCATTAGTGTCACAAATAGAGTCTAGAACATACCTGTCTAATCTTGTGAAGTTTTGTTCATATGAATCCATGGAATCTTCATTTTTTCCTAAAATACATGATTTTTTTCTATTTGGAGCCGAACAACCTTAGGGAAATATTCCTCCATAAAAATATCATTAAATATTTCCCATTCCATGGCATGAAGATCATATTTCTCTCTAGTATTCTTAACCAAAGGCAGTCATCAATTGAATTCACCTTCAAAAAAATAAATGGAAAGAGTTACATTTTGATTTTATAAACATCCCATGACATCAAATATCTTATCCAAATAATATATCTATAATTTAGATATTACAGGGTTGAATGATCCACTAAAATATGTGAGATGTTTTCTCATGAAATTATCCAAAAAATACATGTTCCTTCATGGTAGAATAGGTTACTCTCTAGTATAGATACCACCACCATTTATCACTTTTGTCAACTAAACCATTACTACAAAAAAATGTTCTATTTTTATTCGAAATATATTGGGATTCTTATTTGAAAGGATATCTTCCTCTCGGTTCCTTCCCATAATATCTTCCCTATTTACTCTATGGATAACCATTCTAAACAGACATAGTTTAGATGAATCAATATGGAAATCTTCAAATGATAAAACATTTTAACTTGACCATAAGGTAAAATTATTCAATGAAATACTATTATTTTTATCCTAACCTATAATTTTATCTAAACCAAACTTTTTTTTACCAACTATAAGGCCTTGAAATTAAACATTACATAATCATGATTTTTAGTCAAGAATTTTAATTTCTTTAACATTGGGGATATTTTAAGGTTTAGAGTTTTATATAATTAAGTCATTTATCATACATAAAAAAACTATGTAATACAAATTGGAAACTTAAATTCAGTATCCATTTTTCCCATCATAATTTTTTTAATACAAAACATGATTTATTTTCATAAAAACTCTTCATGAATTTTAACTTGACCACTTCCTATCCCTTACCCATCATTAAATACTCTTAAAAAAATTTAAAAAAGTTATATATGTTCAAAAGTCTTAGTAATGGCTAAAAAAAAGAATGAATCTATTATTATAGTGAAAAAAATTAAAACCCATGAAAAAATCATTCTTGAATTTTTTTTACCCATAAAGGGAAATATAATTCCTTTAATAAAATCATTTATTTTACATTTTAAAAAAATTACTTCCATGAAAACTCATTGTAAAACATAGAAAATTCATGTCGATACCATGGTACATCATCTCCTAGAACCCTTATGGAACCCTTATAGAACCCTTCTAAATTAGAATAACTAGGAAAACAACTTCGAATATAATTCTATGGAGAACATAATCATTACCCAATTCATTGAAGAACTATCTAGATGCACCCATCATTTAAACTATAACTGGATCACCTAGTGCTATCTAAGTTCACCCATTATATATAATCTCTTAAAACCTCAATAAGAATAAAATATTTTATCATTTGAAAAACACCTTTAAACTCGTATGCAAATCACTTTTTGATATTAAAATACTATTTTGTTTCAAAATCTCATTTTCAATACAAAATAAAATTTACTTTAAAAAAACATTTTCAATACCAAAATAACCAAAAATTAATATAGGTTTTTTTCATTTTAAAAAACATATAATATTGCAAAGGAAGTTAGAAATGAAATAATAGTCACGACGGTAGGAAAAGTCATTCTCACAGTTCTGTTTAAAAAACATAAAAATATTCCTTTTTAAAACCTTTGAAATAAAGTAAAAGTGACTTAAAATTAAATTTATAAATATTTTATGTCCATTTAAAACATTTCAAAAATCATTTAAAAACATGGACATATAAGTGAAAGAGAGTTTGAAGAAAATCATTAAAAATGATTTATTTAGAAGAAAAGTCCCTTATCACTTTGAAAATATTTAAATCATAAGCCCCAAGAAAGAATAAAATTAAAAAACATTATATATTATTATAATAGATAAATTAATGATATAATATGTCAATGGGGCTGTATATTCACATTCTAAAATAATAAAGGTGTATATCATCAAGAAATGACTCAATGAAAGGAAATTGAGTTGAAGTCCCTTAACTTGGATCTAAATTGTCACACGCATATTTATCCTACCGAATAATAAACTTATGTTAATTATTTAATTTCTAGATAATATTATTTAAATTTTATTATATATTTTATTTCACTTATTACCATGTTATATATAATTACATAATCAATTATGTTTTCATCAGATGTTTTGACCATATTTGGATTCTTTGTCTAAAACGAATTTGGTTGGTCGATTATGGTCAAAAGGAACATTATTTAAACATATACAGAATAATAATCATGAAATAATTATCATATTTATGTATAAAATATACTTTTAAAACCAATTATTAAATATGGTTTTGAAAATTGAACTAATGTTACAATAATGGAGATAATAGGTCGTACGTACGCATGAGCAACATTTCCATTTTTCCAATGATAATTATGGAAAGAAGGTAAGAAAATTTTATCTTTATAAAATAATAATTATATAATAAATAACATATTATTTAATTATATATACTTATATATATCATTGTTGTGATGTGGTGATGAAAAAATAATAATCACATCGCTTCGAGGAGGCAGTAGTCTACACGTCCACGAACGACGTTATCAGTTTTTATGTGTGTGAAATGGTAAGTAGAAAATGATATATTAAATTTATAGAAAGAAAATTATTTCATTAATATCATATATATTAATTATATTTACCCTTATTACCTTCCATGTAACACGTTAGTGAAAAATGTTTTACATCACTTCGTGTGGTGGTAGTCCCCCGTCAACATGAGCGGCATTATCGTATCCCCTACGGTACAGAATGTAAAAAGGGTGTGTATGGTATATTGAATCAAAAGGATAAATTATGTTATATATATAATAAATATAATATATAAATATCATGCACATCATTATAACCGACCATCATATGTGGTAATGGAAAAAGAAACAACATCATTTTGCAAGGCGGTAGTCCGCCATACACACGATTGATGATTTCATTACCCATTTGATGGAAGCTTGTGTGGGTGTAGGTAATAACCTTAAAATAAAAACATATCAATATATTTAAGATACTGAGGTTATTATATAATAATTTTATAATAACAATTTAATGGGTTGGAAGAGGAAATAAAACAAAAACGCTCATTGATGAATGTTACCTCATCTATGGTTTTCTCCTTTTGGTTTGAACTAAAGTGTAGCACCCCAAAAATTTTATGGTATGTTTCTCTTAAATACAATATATTCATTAGGTAGCCTATATTTCATGAATCACTGAGCCCCAGATGAAAAAAAACATAGTTACTTATAGCAGATAGCCATAAATTAGCCACTAGACTTAAATTTACCAGCTCTGTGATTTGAATTTTAAAAATATGATATACACGGTTGTGTTCAAGATGATATTTAGAGTCTAATAGAATTAACTTAATTTTTGGTGAATAGTCACCTACCCTTATGAATAGTAAAATACCCTTATTAATATTAACTTACCCTTATGAATATTAATACGACTCTTATGTATGGTATCCATACCCTTGAGTGTATAAATGAATTTAGACACCCTAAAGATGAAGATGAATATTCTAAGTGTTTATATATTTCAATTAAATAATTATTTAATTAAATATTTAATTAATCACATTAAGAAAATTATTTTTGGAAAATGGAATTCATTTTTGGATTCTACATGGTGAAAAATTGTTAGAGTGAATTTTTGGGATTTTTCTGAAATGCTTGAATTTTTTATGAATAATGGCATACCATAAATTGCAAAATTAAGATAAATACACTAATTATAGAGTCATGTGTAATGTACTGCTGAAGTAATCCCACTTGGTTCGGTATAACATGATAAAATTACTATTTTTGGTCATGGAATACTCACTATTTCTTTTCTTGAGGAGAAATAATAAGTTAATGAGTTTTATATTAAGAAACCCCCTCTCTCCTCCACTATAAAACCCCCATTCACTCCCTCTTCTCCTCACTCCTATCAAGCCCTTTTCCTTTTCCAATATTCTTCCCAAATAACTCCCCAAGATCCTCCCCCACGACCAAAAGCTCCTAGCCTCTTCAAAATACCAAAACCTCTCCCCTTAAGAGGTTCTCGAAGGAGGAAGTCTCAAGAGGTAAATTCCTCTTTCAAATCCCTTATTTTCTTTTAAGTTATTTTATTTTTGTTACTTTTCTCACCTCCCTTCACCAAAATAGTATGATAAATCCAGTAACATACATGTACTAGAATTTTTTTCATGCTAATTATATATATTCCATTATCTTCTCTCCTTTCCCCACTTTTATTTGAAAGAAATGAAAGCACCGTTTGAGATGTGCTAATTTAGCACATTCAAGGACAAGAGCTTATCAATTTCTATTATAATCTTTAATTATGGTCAGGAAACCATTTGTGTTATGGTAAAACCAGATTATTATGTAATATATCCTATTTTTAGTTCTCTATACATTTTTTCACATGGTATTAAGTTATAAATTAAAAGATGTACATTGTAATCAAACCTACCGATTAACCAAAACGGTTATCACTAATGTTATATATATAAAAATTAGACTTCAATATGAGTAACCCAAATTAAATTTAAAACCATGTAATCTACTAGATGTTATCTAATTGTGTATAAATTCATTTCTGGACAACCACATCCATCTTATATATTTATCCGAACTTGAATATAAGTGAACCGATCATTTAAAACCAAGTAAACAAACGAGCCCGTACAACGAAATTGAACCTTATAACCAATCAAAAAGGCCTAGAATAAACTAAAAAGGATTATAATAAATCATTTACATAAAAAATAGGTTCTGGACTTATGAATTAATAATCCTAATTTTTTTATTCATGTCTTTAATAACAGGTCAAGAACACCTTCAAGCATAAGGTAAGGGATTGCTTAACTCAATTTTCATTCCTTGAGTTAAACATCTATTTCGTTGGTTACATTGTTACAAGAATATGTGTGAATGAACTATGATTTTTTTATACTATATATCCACTTATATTTTTTGGATTTTTATTTGTCACACATAAATACTTCATTGATTTATCATCACTCTAATGACACAATCTTTGTAAGGGATACTCTCTCTCACTTTTATTCAAGAATCTACCCTATATTGTGTGATTTTGTTTTTAATTTATAATGATGGGGTATGTTTTTGAACCTCCCCCATACTGAAATTATGATATATAAATAATGGGATAACCTTTTATCTCTCATTAATCCCTCGCAAGAACAATCGTAACCATGCTGAAATGTCTGTAAGGTGTTTTTCTCATCTCACTTTCAATTCTGTGGGATTTTCATTGTTCACCTCTTATTTCTTATATGTGGTATAGTAGTACTACCATTTGAAATTTTCTATCATATTTTGTCATTATATTCATTTTATTCTGTGAATATTTTGGTGGTTATTAGCTTTTTTTCATATGACTCAATTGAATACAACACGGTAACGAGCTTTGTCTCAATTTTCATTTCATTGTGACTTGCTTAGTAATTGTGCGCATACTCTTTCTTATGTGGTGTAATTACTGACCATTTGAGATCAATTTTCAATTGAAATTATATTCCATTCATATATCCATATTCTCATATCATGGATATTATTATTTTCTAAGCTGTATGCCATTTTACATATGGTATTTATTTTGAATGTTGTTTTGAAAGTGTGAATATTGATGAATCTGTATCCTCTCATCTATAAGGTTAATTTAAATAAATATTAATATTGTATTGAATATATGTATAGATAATTATTTTATGTAGAGGTGGGTGGGGCCCAATACAACCCCTTGATGCATCGGTAGGTCTAATGAGACAAAAAAGTTTGGCGACAGACCCTTCAAGTTTGTTTCCAAAAAATCAGACTGGTTTCTACCCATAGAACTAAACCATTTTTATGGTATTATGGTTCATGTTCCAGATACATGGAATCCAATTAATAATCATTATTTTTATTCATTGTTAGTTATTATTATTATCCATGATGTTTTCACTATGACAAAATCTATGGATGCAGTCTCATTCTCAGTTTATTAATGGCATTCGTTATTCATTTATTCACTATGACATATTGATTATGTAAAATTTATTATGTTTCATTTATTATTGTACTCATGCTTCTGCTATTTGTAACCCTTAATGATCATTTAAGCTCACCCCTTTCATTTTTTACCTTCAACAGGTTCTGAAGAGGAGGTCATTTATTGAGTGCTCGTGAATGCAGTTTTTGTTTTTCATTATGTATTGTTTCTTGTAAACTTATCCAGTGTAATTTGTGTTAAATTTATATATATAGTTTCTTCAAGACTACTAAACTGATCGTTCCTTCGGGATTTTCATTTATTATAACCATTCCAATGTCACAAGTAATGCACCGGCTCCAGCCTAGTGGGTTTGGGGTGTTACACAAAGAACTTCATTGATTGAATTTATGACCAAATTAAGAATTCTAGGATGATAGGATGGAAGTGGAGAATTTATTTGTGTAGTTATTTTCCTATCCAAATTTCATTAGATGTGTTAGTGGAGGAGGATATGGGGTGACCTTTTAGAAGGTTGGTGAGTGCCACTCTTTTAATTTTTTGAATGAGTAAATTCCAACCATATTTTCTATGTAAAGTGGATAAAATAATTCAAAAAACACAATAATATAAGTTATAAGGTATAAATATGGCTATAAAATGGGTTATTTACAATCTTATATGTCATTTTGACCCTTAAGTTTAAATTCTATTCACTTGGTAAACTCATTTTTACCTTAATCGTTGTGTTTATTTTTAAGTTTTCTTCACTAATTACCTTTGTAAAAATTAATGTTGAAATTATGAGACATTATAAATTATTTTGATTCCAAATATGGAATACATTTTTCAAAATTAAATACAAATAAGTGGAAAATTTTAATTAAATATTAATCCTGCAAACACGGCGAGACAATGTGTTTTTTAATAAGATTATTTTTTAGAGAAATATGATTCTATATTAAATCTATGACTAATAATAATAATAGTATAAAAATAAATTAGTATTTATAGATATATAGTCTATAAAATTAATTTAAAATATTCATCATTAGTTATTATTTTAATTAATTAAAAATGAGAAACATAATGCATTTTAAAACTGTTTTTTGAAAAACCCATCGTTAAACCCAAAAATAAACTTATATTAAAAACCAATGTAAAGTTGATTAAAAAGAAATTAAGTGGATTAAATATGTCATAAATAATACATATGTTACTTTTAATAACATTTAAAACATATTGGGACTATTAAATTAATTAATTTATTAAAAATAAAATGCTGTTTAAAAAAATCAGTATTTTTCACTATTTAGTGAAAAAACATTATTTTTTGAAAAATCCCAAAATTTCACCCAAAGTAAATTTTGATATTATGATTTAAAAATTGATATTAATTTTATCAAATTAAAATTATAAAATTTATAAATTAATCTTTTGAATAAAACCTTATAGGAAAAGTGTTTAATTAAAACAAATTCATTTTTGATTAAAAATTACTTGATATTTTTATAATAAATATCACGGTCTAATTCATATTAATAAATATGAAGATGATTTATTCTATCATTACCTTATTTTTATAGCTATGAAATTACTTATCTTTTTATGAAACATGATGGGTTTTTAGACTCGACTCTTGGACTATGGGTTGGACTCACTGATTTCGAGATAATGATATAGAGGGTCACACACTAAGTGTATCCACAAGTTCCACCTATTCTAATACATCGTATTTTAGAAAGAAGTGGGGCCCAAGTTCGAGAGTTGGTGAACATTTGAGCATAATTTTTCATAAGTAAAACTAATTCAATTATACTAGTCAAGTTTAGAATAAGGATTATTGAATTTATTTATCAAGGTATTCACATGTTGTTTGATCATAAAAGTTAATATGAGAAAATATAATTTCTCAAATGAAAAGAGGATGTTCATAGTTTGTTAAATTATTTGGGGGAGATTATGGGATAAGTCAATGGTTTTTATTTTATCATGTAATATTTTTTAGTTTTACAAGTGAGTGATAAAATATTTTTTGTTAGGACCAAGCTAATAAGGAAGATTATCATATTCTTGTATTTTCTTTTTTTTTTGTCAAGGAAGTTTAGGAAGAAATGAAATCACCTGACTTTGTAAAAGTTAATGGTTGGATTGATCATCGTATTCTAGAAAACAGAATCACATTTCTTAATAAAGTCCATTTGATTAAGAATTAAATTTATTACTGGAAGAAAGGGAAGTTACAATACTTTTCTTGGTAAATGTGACGATGATAAAGGTGATTGATCCAAGGTTAAATAACATAAAAGATGAGGTTCGTGATGAAATCGATTGAGTAGTTTTGGAATAAAGTGAATTTTGTAGTAGATGGTTGAAGCTTTAATGATGTTTCAATTTATGTTTGTTGATAATGCCAGATGACCATAAATCAGTATGTTGGGTGTTTCCGAAGTAGATTTTTAAAGTGGCACAACTTCCTAGTGTTTGATAAATTTTTGGGGCTCAAAATCAAGAGTTTTTTCTATGAAAAAGGAAGGGTTTTCTATAAAGGAGTTCATGGAATGTAGTTCATAGACCATGAATCAAAGTTTATAGACCACATAAAAGGTACACATAATGGTGAAGACAAATCAACAAAGGAATAATTTTTACATAGCACTACTATGCAGACAGCGAAGTGCATTATGCGGATCATGTAGTGAAAAATAGTTCATGGGAGGATCACAATTCGCTGGAGGATAGAAGTATGCAAGAGGTGTGTCATTTTCATAATGAGGTGATGATTATGGTTGTTGCAAATGATTTTATTTTAGGATCAAAATTTTTATGTAGATACTCAATTACAATAGGGGATGAATTGTAAGTTTAAAATATTTCATTTTTAACCTTAAGGAAAATTTATTTAACAAGGTTGAACAAATTAGATTCACTTAAAACCACTTATATAAGATTAAGGAAAAAATAATTTGGGTTTGATAAAGATGATTATCGAAATGAAATAAGTACACAGGTATACTTAAACAAGATTCTACCTTAAATCATAGAGAATCTTAAATTAGAGTTACAACAAAGAAAAAGTATAAGAAATAATTTCTTATTGTTACAAATTGTAGAGGAAATATAAAGTACATATAAAAGAGTAAAAATATTTTAACCCAAAGAGTAGGGTATCAAAACACCTTGGATAAAGGTCCCTTGATTTATACTTTCAAGAAAGTCTATTTTAATGACACCATGGTAAACCCCTAATAAAAAGATCGGTATCGATCTTGCTATCCACTCAATCCCTCGATATATAAGGTGATCGGTACCTCTATCTTCCTAGCCTCAGAAGACCTCAATCTATAAGGTGATCAAAACCTCTGTCTTATTTCAACTTGGAATCACTCAATCATAGTCACCAATGATCGATGTTGCACAAAGGAGAACAAAGCTTATTGAATATCTTAAGTGTGTTAGACAAGATGTTCACAACTTAATCTCTTTAAGGCTTTCACACAATGAAATTTTGGAAGATATCTCAAAGAGTATCAATTCTACCAAAATTTCAGATCATCAAACACATTAAAATGATTGGGTTTTTATTGGTGAGATCTATAATGGTATAATTTTTCTCCAATGGTCATATTTTTTTTCTGAAAATTTAGAGGGGCCAGTACAGATGGCATTTACAAATGTCATATTATAACTGATTAGACGACATCGTTTAGCATAAAAAAATATCATGTGAAATATTAAGTATATGTGAATATAAATATTTTAAAACATTATATTAATGAAATATAGTAACTTTAAGAAAGTTATGAAAACATTACATTGAGGAAATATAGTAACTTTAAGAAAGTAATGAAAAAATTACATTAAGTAAATATAGTAAATTAAGAAAGTTATGAAATCAGATTCTTAAACAAAAAATAAAACTTTAAGAAAGATATGAATTTGGATCTTGAAATTATTTAGAATCAGAATTGAAGAATATGGTAAATTAGATTCAAAAAACTATGAGAATCAGAATTAAGAAAATGAGAATCAGGTTCAAAAAATTAGATGATTCGAAATTGAGAAACCATGAATCAGATTTGTTGTTTTGAGTGAATCAGAATTTAAGGAACTGTGAATCAGATTTGATTTTTCGAGCGATTCAGTATTGAGAAATATAGAATCAGAATCATTGTTATGATAGAATCTGAATCATAATTCTAGATGATTTGGAATTGAGAAACAATAATTAGAATCGAGATTTTTAGAAAACTAGATTCATGATTTTGAAGGAATCAGATTTGATAAGGAGGAATCAGATTTGATTTTCTGGATGATTCAAAATTGAGAAAGAGAAGGATTTTGAGTTTTATTAAGGATACCATTTGTTCCTGAAACTATTTTTTATTAAGAAAAATAATGTTAAACTTAGTTATAAAAAGGTTAAATAACATGCATATAAAGTTCTTTATAGATAGATATAATTAGTAAGGAAATGCATATAAATTTTCTTGTTGATAAAAAATATTATTAATAAAATATGTTTGTTATTTCCAAAACATAAAGGAATGATAAAATTCATAAGGAAGATTTTGACTAAAAAATCAACCCCATTTGGGAAGCACAAACAATCAATTTAAGAAAATAATATTAAAACTAAAAGAGTTCTAATTTGGACTTAAAGGAAAAACTTATCTCCCCTATAGTTTATGACTCAAGATGAATACAACTAACTACCTATAAGGTTAATAATTCCTCCTAAGGATCGTATTTTGACTTTATATATTTATATTTAAAGAAACAATTGTCTTTAAATAAATATATCCCCCATACTTAAGGAATAATTCTTTAATCATTCTCCCCCTTTACATTTTTTCTCCTTATATTAATATTATTTTTAGAACATTATTCTCCCCCTTTGTGATTTACAAAAAGAAATAAGGAAAAGTATAATGTACCTAAAAAGTTAGAAAAAAAACTATACGAAAAAATAGATAAAAATTTCTTATCATTAAAAAAGGGTTTTACAAAAAAAGATCATAAATACAAGAAAGATCAATATTTCTTCAGCAGTAAAGTTTTCAATATGGAATTCAACTTCTTTAACTCGTTGTGATCGTCTTGAAACTTTTTTAGAAGAACTTCCTAATCCTAAATCCTCTTCTCAATGTTTTGAATCTTTTCATGTTTTCTTATAATCTTCTCCTCTTGAGACTTAATATTTTAATCCTAAGACTTAATAATTTCATCCACCTCTTCTCTGTAAGCTTTCACTCTTTTAACTTCAAGAGTAAGAGAGTTTAGTTTCCCATTAAAATATTTAACTTCTTGAAATCTAATTTCTTTCTCTTCCTTCATCTTATCCAAAAAAACTTTTTGGAATATTTTTTAGGGATTATTCTAATTATTTGAAATAATTCTTGACTGATTCAAACATATCATCAAAAAAATTAATATCACTTTTGATCTGTTTTGACAACTTTTTCATCTCTCTTCATGTTTTCTTATGAGAATCATAATTCTACACAAATATTTTGAATTGAACTTAAAGAAGTATGAGATTATCCATGAAAAGGTTTGTTAATTTCAATTTCTGATTAATGGAATGTTGAATAAGCTGATATCTTGAATCAAGGTTTGTAAAGTATAGAATGGATTTCACCAACTACTTCAAAGACTAAACAAAAAAGTATTCTCCTAAAGATGAGGAAGACCTTTCTAATTCTGAAGCAACCTTCTTGGATGTTCCAACATCTTCTTTCTTGCCATTTCCTTTCTTAGGTTCTGATTTTCCTGACCTCTAAATTTATTCCATTTCATCAAAAACTTGAATGATTTTACAATCATCATAATCACCATCAACTTCTTGATTTTAATCATTTCCACCATCATCATTATCATCATCATCATCTTCATCATCAGAGGGAATTTGTTGAACTTCACTTTCAACAAAATTTTATTTCTGATCTAGGTATTTTTGAACTAATTTGACATATGAGGCAAGTTTAAAAGGTAGTGCTTGAGAATTTATTATTGATAAATTTTCATATTGAATCTTCCTATGAGTTTCTTCAATTTTTTGAATCTCATCATCAATTTATTTCTATTGGCTTTTAACTTCTTCTTATTTTTCTTCTCGAATCTGTTCATGAATAATTGGAACTGAGTTTGGAACAACTTCCTTTAATTTTACTAATTTTATATCCTCTACTACAACCAGTTTTTATTGTATAGGACTTTTAGTTTCCTAAAAAAATAATTCTAAAACTTCGATTTGTTCTAAGGATCTTTCTATATCTTTCAAAATGGATTGAACTATCTCAGCTTTAGTTAGTTTTTTATTATGATTTTTATCATTTTTTTGTTTCTTATGTTCTTCAGATTATATGATTTTTAAATATTTAGCTTCTACTGGATCTATTCCAAACACTGGATCTTATTGTTTCCTTAGCTCTTTGTCTTGTCTCCACTTAGCTACAACTTCGCGCGGTAGAATTTTTGTTTCTTTGAATTTCGAGGTTCCAAATATTAAGTTGTTTTCTTTTGTTCCGTGACTTGAGACTTTATTTTTTGGCTCCAGTAACTGTTTCTTGGAGATTTCTCCAACTTTCCATATTTTTCCATAAAATCCAACAGACTAATTTGTCTTATTGTAAAAGAATATTTCATTCTTTTAAGTATGCCATCACTTAAAAGAATAATCTTGATTTTATTTGGATTTGATATTCAAGGGAATTTGTAGAAGTTCAAACAACTTATTATAAGCTCAGACAAGGTTACTGGATACATCAACATATCATATTTGATCAACTAATATTTTATCTCACTAATAGTGAGAAAGATGTACTTGACTAGGTTAATATTCTTATGATTAACAAGAAAATTCATCATGAAGATGTATCTTATTTTCAAGGTGTCTTTGTCTCATTTTACTACTATTAAAATACCTTGCATCCATAATTCCATGATTCATAGTTATCTGAAATGTTAGAAATTTTATGCTTCTTTACTTCCTTAAGACCTAAGAGATCAATAGCCTTAACTCTATCTAAAGATCCTTCTGAATCCAAAAGCTTATGAAAAAAATTGTAAGATTCAACATAATATGGTATCTTAAGGACTATTGAGGCTTTCCTATAAGATAAATAATAAGTTTTCCCATGACTGTTAATCTAAAACTCATCCTTTCCTCCTTCATTGAAAAACTTGACTGATTGAAAAAATTCAATTACTATTTCTGCATATACTATATTTTGTTCTCCCTTATTTTTTATAATGAATTTTTTTTCTCATCCTTGTAAGTTTATGATATTTATTATTGAATAATCATACTTAAGAAATAAATCATGATCAACTAAACTTTCTCTGAAGATCGACCATTCTTTAAGTTCCTTATTCACATGAATTGAAGTGTGAGAGGAGATTGATAGAGACATTCAAAGATTAAGAAAGATATCTTGAAATCGGAAGGAATAATTTAAAGGGAAAAATCAAATTGAGCAGAAAAATCTTGAGATAGATGTGGGACTCAAGGTGGTACCTCCTTTATATAGGTGTTATAGATGATAGTTCGACTTCCAAGAAAGTTCAAATAGTTGATATTAATCTGACATGATCTGATGGTTGATATTAAACTGAATAAAGTTTTATAGATTCTAATATTCTAAGGTTTTAAGGAAATAAATATATTTAATGAAATATGAATCTGTTAAAGTTTTTCTTAAAATAAGATTGAAATACCAACAAAAATAAATGAAATCTAAGAATTAATATGTAAGATAATGTACGTTTCATAGTTCTCATAAGTTTTTTTAGTTTTTGATAAGATTTTTCTTAGATATATTAGATTCAAAAAAGTTTTATTGAAGTCTAGTAAACTTTTATAGGTTCTAAAAACATTTTTTAGGTTCCAAAAACTTTTGTTAAGTTACAAATTTTTTTTAATGAAAATAAGTGTAACCCCCCTATGAAAAGGAGTAACTTAATTTTAGGAGATAGTTTTAGAAAAAATTAGATATGAATGATTACCTTATAGTAATAATTCCTAAATTTTGTTTAATGTATTAAAATCTATCAGAAGGTATTGATTTTGTAAAAATACCAGCAAGTTGTTCTTACATTTTGATGAATTTTAAAATGATATCTTTTTTAAGTGTGTGATCCCTAAGAAAGTGATACCTAATATCTATGTACTTTTCACAGGAGTGATGTGCAAAGTTTTTTCTTAGAGAAATGGAACTAGTGTTATCATATAGTATTAGAGTTTTGGTAAAACTCATGCCATGATATGTGAGTGTGTGTTGGATCCACAATACTTGAACCCCACAACTTCCCGCTACAACATATTCAACTTTAGTAGTGGAAAGTGCTACAGAGTGTTGTTTCTTACATGAACAAGAAAATAATGAATCTCCTAAGAAATAAAAAGTTTCGAATTTACTTTTCCTATCCATTATAAAATAACCAAAGTTAGAATTCGAAAATATTTTTGAAAAAAATCATTTCCAGAAGAATAGAAAAGTCCTAAATCCATAGTTCCCTTTAAATAGAAAAAAAATCTTTTCACTACTTTCAAATGGGATTCCTTAGGATTATATTAATATATTGAACATAAGAATACTAAAAACATTTATCTAGATTACTAGCTATTAAGTATAATAAAATTCCTATCATACCTCTAAAATATGTTTGATCTACTGGTTTCCCAACTTCATCCAGATCAATAGTATTCAAGGTACCAATTAGAGTACTTATAATTTTGGTTTTTTCACATCCATACTTTTTAAGAATATCTTTAATATACTTATGATGAGATATATATTTTCCTTATAGTTTTTAAAATTTTTTAAAACCAATTAAAAATTTTAACTCACCAATCATACTCATTTTAGACTAAAATTTCTTGAGATTCACTAATGAATCAGTTGAATATTTTTAAGTTGATCCGAATATAGTTTCATCAACATAGATTTGAAAAATTAATTTTTTTTATTTTCTTTCTTTATAAATAGGGTTGGATTAGTAGTTCTCTTAACATAATTATTTTGTAACAAAAATCCTGTAAGTATATCATACCAGGATCTAGGGGCTTGTTTAATGCCATATAAATCTTTGGTAAGTTTAGAAACATGTTCAAGATGTTTTGTGTCTTCAAAATAGTTAGGTTGTTCAACATAAACTTCCTATTGAAAATATCCATTAAGAAAATCACACTTCACATCCATTTGAAAAAGGTTAAAGTTAATGAATGCTGCAAAGGCTAAGATAATTTGAATAGATACATGTCTTGCTACTGGAGCATAGGTTTATTCATTGTATATTCCTTCTTATTGATTTTAGCATTTAGAACCTAATATTTCTTTATTCCCTATTATGATTCCATTTTGATCAAATTTATTTCTAAAAACCCACTTTACTCCAATTAAATGGGTTTCTTTAGTTATTTCAACCAATGTCCATACTTTGTTTCTTTCTAATTAATTTAGATCATATTTCATAGATTTAATCTAATATTAATCACCTAAAGCCTCATCCATACTTTTATGTTCTAATTGGGGAAAAAAATACTTGACACTATACTTCATTTCTTAAATAACTTCAAGTCCTTACGGGTTGATGTACATCACCAATGATACTATCACCGGAATGATTCCTTAGAAACAACTAACTTTGGTTTTTTAAAACCTATTCATAAACATAGGGTATAAAGTCTTCTGGGGTAAATACTTTATAGAAATTTTCTTGAATATTCTTCTAATCATAAGAGTCTTCTATCAAATGTTAATAATCAGTTTTTGAAAACACATTCGAAGATGTAGGTTGTGGTTATTTAAAAACAAAGGGATCAGTTTCATAAAATTTAACATGTAATATTTCCTCAATAGTATAATAATTTTTATTAAAAACTCTATAAGATTTAGAAGTAGTGAAATAACATAAAAATATCCCTTCATTAGATTTGGGTTTGAATTTGTGTAAGTTATATTTTGTATTAAAAATGAATATTTTTCTTCCAAATAATCTAAAGTATGAAACTTTTGGTTTTCATCCTATCCATAACTCTTAAGGTGTTTTATTAATAAATTTCCTAGTTAAAAAATGATTTATAGTATAACAAGAAGTACTTATAGATTCATACCAAAAATGTTTAGCAATTGAGAACTCACTCAACATGGTTCTTATTATCTTTTGAAGAATTCAATTTCTTCTTTAAAAAACACCATTTTTAAGGATTTCTTATAGATGATAAGTTATGAGTAATTCCTTTTTTACAAAAAAAAGTTTCAAAATATAAATTTTCAAATTCTCCACCATGATCACTATGAATAGTTATCAATGTAATGTTTTTCTCATTTTTAACTTTGGCTAAAAAATTTTGAAATAATAAAATGCTTCAGATTTATTTGCTAGAAAATAGGCCCATATAAATATTTTGTAATCATCAAATAAAAAAAATACATACTATTTTTTTCCCAATACTTTTAGTTTTTGTAGGACTGAACAATTATATGTGCACTAGCTATGATGCATCAGATGTTGAGACTTCACTTATAGATTATAAGCTTGATTTATGTTTCTTTCTATATTGACAAGGGTCATAGAAGTTTTAAGAATCAAATCTAAGATCTGGTAGATCCTTAACAATTCTTTTATTAGATAGTTTACATAAGTTCCTTAGGTTAAAGTTTCCTAGACTTCTATACCATAACCAAGATTGGTCTTTCATTTCACCAAGGCAAGGTAAGTCTTATCTCCTAAGGTCTTCTATGTTAAGTGTATAAACATTATCATGCTGATGGGAAGAAAGAATGAACTCATCCTTGGAATTGTGTACTAAGTATTTATCATTCCTAAAATTCACAAGTTTAACTTTATCACATAATTGGCTTATGATTATAAGCTTGTGCTTAAGAACTTTAACAAATAAAACATTTGAAATTAAGGATTTTCTGAGAAGAACAATGTTACCTATACCAACAATCTATCCTTGAGCATTGTCTCTGAAATTGACTCTTACACCTTTCATATTAATAATCATTTTAAAGAAGTTTTGGTTACTAGTAATGTATTAAGAAAATCCAATATACATGTACCATGTATTGTTGTTGGTACTTCCTTTTTTTCCTCAAAATAAAAGAGTTAGGTTTTTGGAATCCAAACTTTCTTGGATCTGGAAATATTAAAAAGTAAAATCTTAGGATTACACATTTTCTTAGAAAAGTGAGATTTATGAAAACCTAAATATCCCAGTTTCCACCACTTTAACACTTAGTGAAAAAAGTGGCACTTTGAGGTACAAAAAAGTTGTGACTGAAAACTATTTTTTAGTGAGTATAACCCATTCTAGAACTATTCTTATAAAGATGAAGTTGTGAATACATTTAATCAAAACCTTCCTTACTAAAATTAAAGTTTGACAAAAGTTTCTTTAAGTAAAATATTTCTGATTTCAGTCTAATGACTAAATTCTTAACCTCATAGTCATTGGCCTTAGAATTAGAATTTGTATCTAAAACAATTTTCTTATAAATAACATTTTAAAACTCATTAGAAAGTTTATCCTTTTTAGAATTATCTTCCTTAAGGTTTTTTGAAATATAAAAAATTTTGACAGATTTTTCATCAAGATCTTGAGAAATATATGATACTTATTTTTTTTAAATAATGATTCTAGAATTTTCCTTATCATGTTTTGTTTTGACCTTACTATTTTAATTTTTAAGAAACTTGGAAAACCTAGATACTTCTTCAAAAGAAGGTATTGAATTATATTTTGATGAAGAAGTTTTTTCATATGAGGATGTAAAATATTCTTGCTTAGGATAATTAGCACTTAAAGATATGTTAGTTAAGGGTTCAGTGGTTTGTACCTTAGCCATGTAACATTGGTTTTCAATAGGTATTCTGGAAATAATACCAATATTATTTTTTTCCAGAAGATTCATTATCTGAAGATTCATTAGATGATTCTCCACCAATTGCACTCCAAGAATAATTTTCTTTCAAGACTTTATTTCCTTTCATCTTCTAATATCTTTTATAATTCATTTCATAATTTTTACATTTCCTGTCTTTTCTTGTAAGCCTTAGAAAATCAGGTATGATATGTCCTAATCTCTTACACTCATATCATCTGACTTTAGAGTCTTTATTATCTTTATTATTCTTTTTCTTATATATGTTTTGAAAATCCTTCTTGCCAACAATATTGTTCATACTTCGATAAAGATTGGATAACTCAATCTCTGAGTGATCAGTATCACTTGAATCTGGCTGAATAATAAATTTCTTATAATTTTTGACTTAAAAATTTTCTTAGGAGTTTTGGTTTTTGTCTGATTTGAAGTAGATGTAAAAGAAACACTCTTATTTTTTATTCTTTACATTCTTAGCATCTCTGTTTACTTTATTTTCATGTTGTAAGAGACTTCCAAATAACTCATCAAGAGTAATAGCTATAACTTTACTTAACTCATAAACAACATTTCTATTTGATTCCCATTCATTAGGAATGATTTCAATAATCTTATCTACAAAAATATCGTCATCTATACCTTTTTCTCCCATTGTATTTAGATTGTTTACAATAGTTATAAATCTCTGTTGAAATTTATATATAGGTTCTCCACTAGTAATAAAAAAACCCTGATAATATTGTTGGACTCACCTATTTTGATAATCCCAAATTATTTTTCATTTATGTGATAATCATGTTTTTATTATATGTTAATCATGTCTCATTAATTTTTCGTGTTTCTATAAAGTAACATCCATACATTCTTAATATCATTGCTTGATTGGTTAAGTTTACAATACAAAATTTATCTAAGATCATGGTTATCGATGCATGGTTATTATTGTAAAGTTACCGATGAAAAGGTTACTGTTTCATGGTCACCGTTACATGGTTACCGATGAAAGGCTACCGATGCAAAGATTACCGTTACATGGTTACCGATGCAAGGTTACCATTGCATGGTCACCGTTACATGGTTACTGATGAAAGGCTACCAATGCAAAGGTTACCGTTACATGGTTACCAATGCATGGTTACCGTTGTAAGGTTACCGATGCAAAGGTTACCATTGCATGGTCACCGTTGGATGGATACCGATGGAAAGTCACCAATGGAAGGTTACAGTTGGAGGTTGGCGATGTGCACCTAATGTTGTAGCCTACCGATGTGAAGGATACTATTACTAGTCTATCAATGCATACTCTTCCATACTTTTTCAAATTCTTAATATTATTCTAATGGTCATATTTGATAAATTAAATGCTTCTGACATTAATTAATGCTGATTGTAGATGTTTTAGGAGACCGTACCTGGGGTAGAACAAGACACGATAAAGATCACATGTGATCTACTCATTCCAATTTTCGGGCCTCAATTATAAAAAGAGAAGACCAAGAAATAAAGAGTGAGATATGTTCATATGAATTAGTGTGGAATACGAAGTGTGAAAGAGCTTACTCGCTAGATCAAATCAGAACCATCCAGAACTAACACTGTGAACCCACAAGCATCACGAAGATCATTTTGGGAAAAACTCACTTATGCATTCTGTGCCTCATCAAATCTTGGTCAACACTAGAAGTAGAACACTGAAATCTAGAACCTGCACTCTGTTTTGAAGATAAGTTTCAGAGAAAGACTCCAATATCAAATTATTCACTCTGAGGAGTCAAGAGTTGAACTGCTAACACATAGAGCTTTCTAAACTCAAGCTTATTATCTTAATCTCTATTTTGTTCCTTTATTTTACATCTGTGAGAGGTGTGTCTGTTTTTCTATTACACACACAGTCTCCTATGCTTGAACTGAAGGATACCGAATATCCTCACATCAAACTTCACCTACATTTTTGTTTCCCATGTATAACTGTGGAAGAGACTGTGTGTGGTCTGTGCTGTTTGTTTTTCCCACGAAGAACTGTGGAAGAGGGTGTAAAACCTGTACAGTTTGTGAAAACTATTGTAAATCCCAATAGAGGATGTGTATCAAGTTTATTGTTAATATAAACTTCTTGGTGGTAGGTGATCACCAAGTTGAGAGGATTAAGTCTCGGATTGAGACTGAACGTCTTGTTTCACTTTACTATGCACTATATTTTGTGATACTCTATTTTATTTATTTTCCATTGCTTATAATTTCTAATACATAAAACTATTTTTCATTCTCTTTGATAGTTAGTTTTGGTTAGTGTGTGTATATGTTGAATTCAGTAAACTTGTTTCAAAAGTTGAAGCAGTGTTTTTACACCAATTCAACTAAGGACTAATCACTCTTTGAGAAACCTGTTGACCAAATAGACATTTACATCTCTACTAACTTAATTAACTGGGCCTTTTCTAAATTGGGGTATCCCTTTTTAACACAAGTTTAAAGCATAAATTTTAAGTAGGTACTCAGTTCACTCCCACTTGAGATTCCACTCCGACCAACATTTGGTATCAAAGTTTTTTTATTCAGCGTTCAAATTATTTTCAATTTTGATTTTAGTTGTATCTTAAAGATCTTAAAATTTCTGTCATATCTAGATTTAATGTTCTTTAAATTCTAAGTAACTATGGAAAATATAGTTGAGGGTGCTGTTACAAACATGACAGCTTTCTTTAATGGTAATAACTATGCTCGATGGAAATTAAAAATGAAAATGTATCTAGAGAGCATGGGACCTGAAATCTGGGACATAATTGAAAACAACATATATTGCCTGATTCTACTAGAGACACATGATCTCAGTTTACCAAAGCCACATATAATAATAAATATAAAGAAATGAATGCTTTGTAATGTTCTCTAGGTGATGAGGAATTCAATAGAATATCTGCTTGTAAAATTGCATATGAAATTTGGGATACTTTAGCTGTTTCTCATGAGGGAAGCACCAATGTTAAAGAAATGATATTAAATACATATACTATTAAATTTGATAATTTTAAAATGAATCTTGATGAACTTATTTCTGAAATGTATCTCAGGTTCAATGAAATAGTGAATACTATGAGTTTTCTTGGGAAACCAATGGACAACAAGGACCAAATTATGATATTTCTTCAATGCCTACCTGATAGATGGAGAGGAACTTCTGTTTCTATCCAAGAATCTTGTGAAATAATAAAACTAACAGTGAAGGAACTAATTTGGAAGCTTATGATGTATGAAGAAGAACTTAAAGTGAATCAATAATTAGATGAAGAACCAAGGAAGAAATCTGTAGCATTCAAGATTGCTACCTCAAAGAACAAAGATAAAGAAAAAGTTCAAGCTCCTATAGATACTTTCACAAGTGAAGACTCGGACTCTGACATGGATGATGAGATGGATCATATTGCAAGGAGATTCAAGAAGTTTTATGGAAATAAAAATTTCTTTAGACAATCAAACTACAAAGGAAGGTATGATAATAAAGGACAATGGAAAAAGGACAAAAAATGGAATGACAACACAACCGATATAGTCTATTATGAGTGTAAATGCAAAGGTCATGTGAAGGCTGATTGCCCAAGCTTAAATTTAAGAAGAACTATGAAGAAAAGGGAAAAGGATATAAAAAGGATATTAAATCCACCTGGAGTGCCTTAGAAGATAGCTCAAGTGGATCTGACACTTCTGATAGTGACAAGAATAAACATGAAAATATGTTTCATGATAGAAGCATTGAAGGTAACACCCAATTCTTATATATTTAATGATTATTATTCTAGTAATTAAGGTGAATCAAACAATGATGAAAATATGAATAAGGATGAACTATTTGAATAATGTGGAATGTTTGAGGATACCTATAATGAACTCAAGGATAAATATAAACTATTGAAAAGACAACATGCTTTAAATGATAATTATAAATCTCATCTAGATATTGAGAAAGAAAATTTTTCTCAACTATTAAAAGAAAATACCGAACTCAAATTATCAAATGATCAATTAAAAATGGATTTGAAAAAATTTACTCCTGGTAGAGATACCTTGAATCAGTTTCTAGGGAAACAAATTGCTCCAAAATACACAAATGGTAAAGGATATCAACCAGGACAGAGAAGGATTATTAAAACTAAATTTGTTCCGAAATCTGGATAGTTGACAGCTAGTTCAAGTTCTAGACCATCTTTTGAAAAAAAAAATCTCTAAAGAACTAAACAAAGTGTTAATGTCTCAAAATTTATCTATTGATTATTGAAAACCTATGATACAAGTATGGGTTCCCGAAGTTTTACTTTCTAACCTCTCTAGAACCAAGAAAATCTGGGTACCAAAGTTACCCCACACTTAATATGTTTTGCATGAAAATTGTCTGAAGAGCTCCTGTAAAACTCTGTGGTACTTGGATAGTGGATGTTCAAGACATATGACGGGAGACTATTCATGTTTCAAAAGTCTAATTAAAGTTGATGGTTTATATGTCACATTCAGTGATAATGCTAAAGGAAATATCGTCGGCTTAGGCCAAATTGGAAACACTAATGCTGTATTAATTTCAAAATTACTTTTTTTGATGGGTTAAAATACAATCTGCTAAGTATTTATCAATTGTGTGATGATGGATTAAATGTTAAATTTGAAAATAATGCATGCAATGTTTTTAATTCTAAAAATGATTTAATATTTACTGCTCTTAGAAATGAGAATGTATATGCTGTTGATATAGATTCTTTAGTTAAGCAAAATGTTTCTTGTTTAAATGCATTTCATAAGGTATCTTGGTTATGGAACAGAAGACTAGGACACTGCAATGTGCACTCACTTAGGAAACTGACTAGGAAAGGTTTAGTTAGAGACTTACATAAATTGGAATTCCCTCTTAATAAAGTGTGTCATCCTTGTCAAAAGGGAAAACAACACAAAGTTTCTTTCAAACCAAAGAAATAAGTTTCTACTTCTCAACCGCTTGAGTTGGTTTACATGGACTTGTTTAGACCATCTAGAGTTTCAAGTTTAATTGGGAAGCACTATGTTTATGTTCTTGTAGATGATTTTTCTAGATATACCTGGGTATAGTTTCTATCTCACAAAAGTGAAGCATGTTCCTACTTTATTAAATATTACAAGTCTTTAGAAAATCTTAGTGGAATTAGAATTAATACCTTGAGAAGTGATCATGTTTGTGAGTTTGAGAATCAAGACTTTGAATCTTTTTTCTCACAAAATGGCTAAACTCACAATTTCTATGCTCCTAGAACACCTCAACAAAATGGAGTTGTAGAAAGAATAAATAAGACACTTCAAGAGATTTCCTAGACTATGATTAATGAGTATAATCTAACTATTTATTTTTGGGCTAAAGTTGTTAACACAACTTGTTACATTATCAATAAAGTCTTAATTAGACCTATTTTTAAGAACACCCCATACAAAATTTGGAATAATAGGAAGCCTAAGGTTAATTACTTTAGAGTTTTTGGTTGTAAAGTCTTTATCCTTAACTCTAAAGATAATCTTGAAAAAATTTCTTCAAAATGTGATGAAGGAATATTCCTTGGTTACTCAATCTCTAGTAAATCCTATAGAGTATTTAATAAGAGAACCAAATGTATGGAAGAATCAGTTCATGTCAAATTTGACGAGACTGATCCACATGAACCCTAAACCACTCTTGCATATCTTGAGGAAGATATTTCAATTCTGGACCTAAATAACAAAAACAGTGAACCCTTAGTGAAAAAAACCAGTTCTGGAAACTTTCCTGAATCTGTGCATGGAGAATCTGAACTTACAGATAATCATGAGGATTCTAGTTAAACTCTTTCTAGAGGTATAAGATCTCTCAAAAATCACCCTTTAGATGTTGTTGTAGGTTATCTAAATAGAGGGACACAAACTAGAGCTTCTTTGAGAAACCTGGTTGAACATCAAGCTTTTCCTTCATAGCTTGAACCTAAAAATATCAATTATGCAATCAGTGATGAATTTTGGGTGATAGCTATGCAAGAAGAATTGAATCATTTTGAAAGAAACAAAGTTTGGGAATTAATGGACAGACCTAAAGACACCTTGACCATAGGCACCAAATGGGTGTTTATAAATAAAGTTGATGAATCTAGAAATATAGTTAGAAATAAGGCTAGACTAGTTGCACAAGGATATAGTCAAGACGAAGGAATAGACTATGAGGAAACCTTTGCTCCTGAAGCTAGACTAGAAGCCATCAGGATACTACTTTCTTATTCAGATCATCTGAATTTTAAAATTTATCAAATGGATATCAAAAGTGCATTTCTAAATGGATATATAATTGAAGATGTATATATTGAACAACCTCCTAGCTTTACAAATCCCCATTTTCCAAATGGTGTTTTTAAACTATCTAAAACCTTATATGGTCTAAAACAAGCTCCAAGAGACTGGTATGATATACTTAGTTCTTTTCTTATTTCAAAAGGTTTTAAAAAAGGGATAAAATATCCAACTTTGTTTATTAAAAGGATTTTCAAAGATGCTTTAACAGTACAAATTTATGTAGATGATATAATTTTTGGATCTTATAAACATTATTTATGTACTGATTTTTCAACAATAATGAAAGATGAATTTTAAATGAGTTTAATGGGAGAACTAAATTTTTTCTTGGATTTCTAATTTTTTAAAATAAAAATGGTATTAGTTTAAATAAAAGTAAATATACTAAGGATCTTTTGAAGAGCTTTGGTTTGGATAGTAGTAAATTTAGTGATACACCTATGAGTACCACTTGCAAGTTGGATGCTAATAAAAATGGTGAATCAGTGGATAAAACCAATTACCGAGGTATGATTGGGAGTCTTCTCTATCTTACTGCTAGCAGACCTGACATTATGTTCAGTGTATGCATGTGTGCTCATTTTGAAGCCAATACCAAAGAGTGTCACTTAAATGCTGTTAAAAGGTTTTTTTTTAAATATCTCAAGTATACTATAAATTTAAGAATATTTTATCCAAGAGGAAAACCATTTTATTTAATAAGTTATTTGGATGATGACTTTGTTAGTTGCAAGTTAGATAGAAAAAGAACCTCTAGAACATGTCACATTTTAGGCAAGTCACTAGTATCATGGTGTAGTAAGAAACAAAATTCTGTTGCATTATCTACTGCATAGGTTAAATATATAGCTAATGGTAGTTGTTGTGCTCAAATTCTGTGGATGAAACACACTTTACTGGACTATAGATATCAATTCAAACATGTCTCTATAAACTGTAACAACACAAGTTCTATTAACATCTCTAAAAATCCAGTATCTCTTGCTAGGACAAAGCATACTGATGAAAGATATCTCTTCGTGAGAGATCATTATCAAAGAGGTGATATCACTCTTGAATTCATTGGTACTGAACACTAATTGGCTGATATATTCACAAAACCTTTGAATTCTGAGAGGATAAATTACATCAAACCTAAGTTAGGTATGATAAACTGCTAAGTATATGACCTCACCATTATACCTTACCTATAGGACCTCACCATTATACCTTACTTATAGGACCTCACCATTAGACCTTACCAATAGGACCTCACCGTTAGACCTTACCGATAGGACCTCACCATTAGACCTTACTGATAGGACCTCACCATTAGAACTTACCGATAGAACCTCACCATTAGACCTTATATATAGGACCTCACCGTTAGACCTTACCGATAGGACCTCACCGTTAGACCTTACTGATAGGACCTCACCTTTAGACCTTACCGATAGGACCTCACCATTGGACCTTACTGATGCCTCCTTACCGATAGACGGATTGAGTCAGGGACTTTGCGTTTTTGTGTTCTCATCCGGAATCCGAATTTTTTTCTGCATTTACTTATTTATTTTATCTGTTTCTTTTTTCGGTCCCTAAATGATAAAAATAAAACACATATCACACTTCGATCCACATCAAACACTCTCCTGAACCTTTTTCTCCCCAATCTCAGAACCTAAATCTCTACTGAAACCTTGAACCACTCCAGATCGATGGAAGGAGTCCAAAGGCCATCAGTTACTGATGAAGGATATGCGCCAGATCCTAAGAGACCTAGATCCGATTTGAGTAGTGGAATCCAAACAATGGAAAAGGTTCTTAACCCGCATTTATCGAAGAGGGAAATAGTGGTTTATAAGGAGTTAAGTTTAGAGTGGATGCTGTCGATCCGGTCTTTAGTACTAAAGGCACTTGAAGCTATGGGTTCATTTGAGTGTTTTTCAAACAATAATGGACCCTATTACCCGAAGTTAGTGAAGGAATTTTATGAGTATCTCAAGTTTGAGTAGTCTATGGATGAACACCATATTTCTTCCAGAGTAAATAGAGTAAGTGTGAGTTTCTCCTTTGCTGAGTGGGTTGACTGCTTGAGGGTTCCACATGAAGGGATTTGTGATTATTACTCAAAAGTTGTGCCTCCCACTAGTGAGTTATTTTTCTATGAAGAAGCATTAGCTGAATTGACAGGGAATGGAATTCATAAGAAATTCATTGCTACTAAAATTTTAGGATAAGATAAGCTTCTTTTCAAGTTTATCCAGCATGTTTAAGTCCCAGGAGAGGGGACATTGCAAATTTAAAATTTCAAGATGTTTTTCTATTGTATCTGTTAAAGCATGAACAAAAGATCAACTTATGTTGGCTGTTGATGATTCAACTAGTAGGTATAACCAAACCTAGTTCTAAATACAATGCCCTATTTCATGCTAAGTTGATATCTCTTATGTTGAAAGTGAAAGGAGTTTATGGAGCTAAGGAGGAAACTATTGTTGTGCAAGATAACCATTGCATCACCAAAGTGATTTGCAAGCTGATAAAGATCAACTGGAATCCATGGATGAGGGAATGGGTGAATGATGAGGCCAAGGTATATAAAGAGTTTAACCCTGTTGCTCATCCTACTAGGCTTCAAAATAAGAGAGACCCTAGTCTTAAGCCTAGTGAAGTAGAGCCTGCTTAATCAGATGAAGAAGAAGAGGTTGCTATTGTGCAATAAATAGAGGATTCTCATATAGATAATAGGAGTGATCCTAAACATCCCTCAAATCCTCATGTCAATACTATATCCTTTGGTGATCCTAGACCACCAAAGAGATTTCCTAGAAGGGAGACTGTCCTAAGGGAAAATGATGAGGAAACTAGTGAAGAATAATGGGATTAAAATGTCTTAAGAGACATTAGATATACCTTAGATGAGGATGAGGATGCTGATTCAAATTAAGATGACTTTGAGACAGCTGCTGCTGAAAGTGAATAGGAATGTTTAAGTCTTAGACCTCTAATAGGACATACAGAAAGGGTAGAAAGTGGAAATGAAGAAGTTGCTGATTCAGTTGAAGCTGGACTTGTTTTGGAAGTCGTTGAAGATTCTGTGGGGGAAGTGGAAGTGGACCTTCCTGTTAATGAAGTCAATCAAGGAGGTCTGATGGAGATAGATGTGGATGATCCATAGATTGCGCCAAGTGAGGGGGAGGAACCTGTTGCTATAGGGTCAGTTGCTGTTGCTCATGAGATAAAGGACTGGACAAAAGCTCCTGGTTTTGTGGCATTAGGCTTAGATTATGGAGATTCTGAAGATGAACAGCCTATCAGAAGTCCTCCAATTCGTAGTGTCTTAGAAACTACCATTGTGCAGCAAGTAGTTTTGTTACCTCGATACTATTTAAAGAAAGATGAATTGGATTCTTTGAAATCAGAATTGAAGAGAAATTTTGATGAGAAAGCCACTGAGATAGTGAGCATAATAGATCACAATCAATAACCCATGACATCTGTAGTGGAATGGATAGTCTCTACCTGTCACTCTGCTATGTTACATGAGGTAAATGAATTTTAGAATTTGGTAAGAACTTTGGCAGTTTCTATGGAATCAGTGAAAAAGTCTATTGCCAGCTTAGATGCATATATGGCTTCAAAGGCTCAGGTGGATAGAGACCTTATATATGTTAAAAGTGTGGTTCGGCAAATGGTCACAATGTTTGAGGATTTAATGAAGTCCATGGAAACACATGTTAAAGGCCAAGATGGTGATGTCAAAATGATGATCAGTGGGATAACCAAATCATTTAAAGAGACTATGGATTTCTCTATAGAACCTCTGGGTGCATAGGCATCTTCTTCAACCTCTCCTCCAGTTGACATTGAAGCTTTTAGGACTGTTGTTAGAGAAGAAGTGGAAACGTTATCTGGTACTAGTACCTCAGACTCTCAGGTCATTTCCATTACCAGGTAAATTCATAACCTTGTGGGAAATTATTTAAGGGAAGCTACTCAATATCAGAAGTCTCTCAAGGATCAAGTTGACTTCTATTAAAAACGGGTATATACTAAGCATCATATGGATGGTCACTTTAAGTTTCTTTTGGAAAATTTGATAATCCCTCCTGTCACTCAAGCATTTAAGGATCAAGTTAGCAAGATTAGAGAGTCGACTTCTACCCTAGAGAGATTCATGGAAAACAAAGATGATTTCATCTCAGCTATGGAAAAAGGTGGCAACATCATTATGGACTTCAAGAATCTTTTGTTACCCTTCCTCCATGTAGACTGCACACCCATCATTGTTCCTCCTGCTTTTCCTGCTTCTTCAGCTACCTCAGGTTCCACCAGTACTACTCCTTTGATTACTCCTTCCTAGAACATCAGAAGTTTGACCCCAATGATTACTCAGAGATCTACTCACTATAGGTCTACTGATGACTCGATGGCTGCTCCTCCTACACTGCTAACTTCCATCCCTCAACCTATCCCTCCACCTTCAGAACCTACATCCTCAGCTTCCATAGACAAATCTCCATTGGACATCTCGAATGTGGATTGAGTGTGGACTGTCTTAGCTGATGGGGATTGGTGTATTCCTTTTGTCTATTGTACTACTGTTTTATTAACACAAACACTCTCGTTTATCTCTTTTTGTTTTGTATTCTTTTTTTTAATCACAAATGGGGAGAAGTGTTTCTATATGTATATGTCCTGGACTCAATTTAGTGTTTATAATATAATATGTGTATGCTCACATCAGTGATGAAATTATAAGATGTGTTTAACCTTGATTTAAAACTCTCAAACCTAACGATTCAATGACATAATTTGTGATTATCAAAAAGGGGGAGATTGTTGGACTCACCTATTTTGATAATCCCAAATTATGTTTCATTTATGTGATAATAACATTTTCATTCTATGTTAATCATGTCTCATTAATGTTTCTTGTTTCTATAAAGTAACATCCATATACTCTTAATCTCACTGCTCGATTGGTTAATTTTACAGTACATAATTTATCTAAGAGCATGTTTATCGATTCATGGTTACCGTTGTAAGGTTACCGATGCAAAGGTTACCGTTGCTTGGTCACCATTACATGGTTACCGATGCAAGGCTACCAATGAAAAGGTTATCACTATATGGTTACCGATGGAAGGTTACCGTTGCATGGTCATTGTTACATGGTTACCGATGCAAGGCTACTGATGTAAGGGTTACCGTTACATGGTTACCAATGCATGGTTACTGTTGTAAGGTTACCGATGCAAAGGTTACCGTTGCAAGGTCACCATTGCATGGATATCGATGGAAAGTCACCAATGGAGGGTTACAGTTGGAGGTTGCCGATGTGCACCTACTGTTGAAGCCTACCGATGTGAAGGCTACTGTTACTAGTCTATCATTGCTTGCTCTTCCATACTTCGTCAAATTCTTAGTATTATTTTCACGGCCATATTTGATAAATTAAATGATTCTGACATTATTTAATGATGATTGTAGACGTTTTAGGAGACCTTACCTGGGACAATATGAGGTATAATAAAGATCACACATGATCTACACATTTCTATTTTCGGACCTCAATTATAAAAAGAGAAGACCAAGAAAGAAACAGTGAGATACAAGCATGTGAAGTAGTGTGACATAAGAAGCGTGAAAGAGCATAATCTCTAGATCAAAGCAGAACCATCCAGCAATAACACTGTGAACTCATAAGCATCACGAAGATCATTTTGTTACAAACTCACTTCTACCATATGTGCCTCATCAACTCTTGATCAACACCAGAAGTAGAACACTGAAATCCAGAATCCAGAGTTGTGACACTCTGTTTTGAAGACAAGTTTCAGAGAAAGACTCCAACATCAAATTCTTCACTCTGAGGAGTCAAGAGCTGAACTACTAACCCATAAAGATTTCTAAACTCAAGATTATTATCTTAATCTCTATTATGTTCCTTTATTTTACATTTGTGAGAAGTGTGTATGTCTATATATTACACACACTGTCTCCTATGATTTAACTGGAGGATACTGAATATCCTTATATCAAACTTCACCTAAGTTTTTGTTTCCCACGTATAATTGGGGAAGAGACCGTGTGTGTTCTGTGCTGTTTGTTTTTCACATCAATAACTGTGGAAGAGGGTGTGAACCTTGGACAGTTAGTGAAAGCTGTTGTAAATACCGATACATGCTATGTATCTAGTTTATTGTTAATATAAACTACTTGGTGGCAGGTGATCACCAAGTGGATAGGATTAAGTATCGGCTTGTGACTAAACCTCTTTTTTTTATTTTACTGTGCACTATATTTTGCGATACTCTATTTTATCTATTTTCCGCTGCTTATAATTTCTAGGACATAAAACTATTTTTCATTTTCTTTGATAGTTAGATTTGGTTAGTGTGTGTATATGGTGAATTCAGCAAACTTTTTTCAAAAGTTGAAGAAGTGTTTTTACACCAATTCAACCGAGGGCTAATCACCCTTTGAGAAACCTGTTGACCAACTAGACATTTACATCTCTACTACCTTAATTAACCGGGCCTTTTTGAAATTGGGGTATCCCTTTTTAACACTAGTTTTAAACAGAAATTTTAAGTAGGAACTCAATTCACCCCCTCTTGAGATTCCACTCTGACCAAGAAGTATGATCTAAGCATGGATCTTTTAGTTTAAATAAATTTTGATGTACCAGAATGTGTAACTTCAAGGTTCTTCAATATTCTATTATCTATTTTACAAGAATATATCTCTCTTTATATATTCCTGTCCATAGAATAAAGAAAAGTATTGCGTACCTTATAGTTAAGCTGATATTATTGCTTTTCTTGGTTGCTAAAAGTTAGGAATTACTTATCTAAAATTTTATAATCTCCGGTAAGCAAAACAAAATTTTCCACACCAGTATTGATAAAAAAAGTTTTCATTCTATCTCTCCAGTATTCATAATCATTTCCATAAAAAATAGGTGGTCATCTAGGATTTAGATTTTCTATGGATACAATATTCATTCTTGTTATCTTTAAAAGTAATAAAAGAATTATTTTTCCATAAAACAAGTTAGTGTAGAAAATATTTATAAACAAAAAGTTTATAAAAGTAATTATAATTTTTTTTATAAAAGTAATTATAAAGAACTTTTAGAAGTTAAGAAAGAGTAATTAAACTAACTAGTGAAAATATTCCTTTTGATAATAAGTTTAAGTATCAATATCTCAAACACCTTCTCTAATACAAATTTTAGGATTGAAATGTATATGTAGATACTCAATTATAAGAGGTGGGTGAATTTTATGTTTAAAAACTTTTGTTTTTAAGCTTAATGAAACTTTTTTTAACGAGGTAAACCGGATTCAAAAAACTGTGATAATCAGAATTAAGGAAATGAGAATCAGATTAAAAAAATTAGATGATTCAGAATTGAGAAACCACGAATCAGATTCGCATTTTTGAGAGAATCAAAAATTTAAGGAATTGTGAATTAGATTTAATTTTTTGAGTGATTCATCATTGAGAAACATAGAATCGAAATCAAAATTCTAGGAGAATCAGAGTCACAATTATGGATGATTCAGAATTGAGAAACAGGAATCAGAATTAAGATTTTGAGAAAATCGGATTCATAATTCTGAAGGAATCAAAATTGAGAAGGATGAATCAGATTTAATTTTTTTGGATGATTCAGAATTGAGAAAGAGAAGGATTCTGAGTTTTATTAACGATCCAATTTTTTATAGTAACTATTCTGTATTTAGAAAAATAATATTAAACTTAGTTATAAAAAGGTTAAAGAACATGCATATAAATTTACTTATAGATATAAAGAATTAGTAAGGAAACACATATAAATTTTATTATAGATAAAATGTATTATTAAGAAAACATGTTTTTGATTTCCAGAACATAAAGGAATGAGAAAGTTCATAAGGAAACTTTTGACTTAACCTTTATTTATGGATGACATAATCCAACGAAATGGATAACAACGGTATGTGGACAACATGACAATTCTTGGTGAAGGTTGTACCACATCGAAGTTTCGGGTAATTCAGATTAGCTGGTTTTATGGATCTTATTTTACTATATAAATACCCATAATCAGATCATTATAAGGTGATAATTTTATTATAATAGATCATATATTTTGGAATAATTTGAGTAATTCCTAAAGATTTCACATAGAAGAGTTTTTTGAAAGAGAAGAAGTTTATGAGGGAGAATTATGCGAAGGATTGTAGTTCACGGGGTATCATTTCTATGAAGGAGACTGTCCGTGGGGATAATGCATAAAAGAGGTTTGTAGGGTTCGATTTCATGAAAAGTAAAAGGGGTCAAAAAGCTTCAACAGTCTTTGGTGCATTATCTATCCATGAAGGAGAGGCAGTTCATGGAAGGAAAGGCTGCCCACGAAGCACTTGAGCCACATAGTGCAACTCACTATTTGGAGGATACATGCACTTCATTGTGGAATAAGATAGTAAACAGAGGACTCAATGAAGTTTTAAAAGGAACTAAAAGAGTTTTCAAAAGCAATTTAGGCAAACTAATAGTACATGAAAAAGTGGGATTTCATTTCTGAGCAATCAGATGTGGAAATTAGACTAAGGTATCATCTGGAGTATCATTACAAAGTATAAAACGTTCTTACTAGCTTCTGGGTAAGAAAGTGAATAATTTTTTTAGGAGATCATATGAAAGTTGATCCAGAAGCACAGTAACATGTTTTTTACAAAAAATGTATTACATCATTTTTACTAAAAGAAGCACACATACTATTGTATTTTTTATGTATTGCTACATGAACACAGTATTGGATTGTTTACATAGTACTACATGAGTGTAAGGGAATATCATACTCATTTTATTACACACAAAAGGATTGTTTTCTAGTGTATTGTGTTGTATTTGATTGTTTCCAAACCATACTAAGGACGCAACTAGTCTTGTTGAGTTGTGAAACTTGTAAATTCTCATGTTCCTATGGATGCGTGTTTGAATTATTTTCAGCAAGGAAAGAAATATTTAATAGGAGGTGAAAATTGTTTCATAGGTAAGGAAACATAAACAAAAAATATATCACTTATTCACCCACTCCCACTCTCTGTGATACTTGAACCCTGGTTGGGTAACCTCAATTGTTATTAGTGGAAGGTTCCCTTTGTTTATTTTTTACTGAAGTTTTGAAGAGAAGTTGTGATGGAGAACCTGAATTGCATGAACAGTAAGGTTATTCCAATATTCAATGGAAAGAATTATCATATCAAGAAATATATAATGATGTATTATCTTATGTCTCTTGGGTATGAAGTTCTTGAATCTACAACAGTTGGATTTCCTCCTATTGATGACAAGTTTCCTCTTACACCTATAAATAAGAAAAATATTGAGAATGATGGAAGAGATTAAAATTCATTACTCTCATCACATTATAAAATTTAGTTTTTAAGAGTGAAAGGTGTTGCCACAACTAAAGGTATCTGAGATAAGCTAAAAATATCTATGAAGGAAATAAAAAAGTAAAGAATGAAAAAACTAAAAATATAGAGGCTAAGTTATGAATATTTGAAAATGGGTGAGTTTGAATCTATTGTGGAATTATTTACTAGGGTAAATAACATTATTAGAAGATGTCTTGGTGAAAATATGGAGGATTCTACAACTGTTGAAAAGATCTTAACAATTATTCCCATCAAGTTTGACGATAATGTTTCTTCATTGGAAGACAGAGACCCTAAAATGTTATCTCTAAATGATTTTCATAGCACTCTCTTCACATATGAAATTATAAGGGGGATGATTATGAAGATAAAAAAAGAATATATAGAAATTTATTTCAAATATTCCAAGAAAGAAAATTCTAAGAATGTTTTCTAGGAAGATGATGTTTTTTAATCTAACTATAATAATGAGTTATGTAATAATCTTGATGTTATTTTATCCCTGTTTTCTAAAAATGCGAGAAGAGGTATAGGTAAATATAAAGGGAAACTTCCCTTGAAGTGTTTTTAATGTGGAGTTTTTGGGCACTTTGTGGCTAATTTTCATCAAATAAAGAAACAAGAGGATATTTATTAAGAATAAAAAAGGCCAAGAAGGTTGTAGAAGAAACATGGTGATAAGGATAAATATATTTTTAGAGGGAAAGATAAAAAATTCTTCAAATCTGGAAGAAAAAGTTTCTTATCTAAAGATGATAAAGAATAAGGAAGTGAAACTACATTTAAAAAATCTTTTTAAAATGATGGGGAGAATACTTTTATTGAAATAATTAATAATGAAGAGTTTGAAAGCAGTAGTTCTGAATAAGAAGAATAAACTGAATTAGAATTTCATCTTGAAGAAGAATTGAATGAGTGTTTGATAAAGATTGTAAGGAAAGTGAAAGAAATCAAGAATCTAAATAATAAAAACTCCTAAACAAATAAAAAAAGGTTTTCCTAATGATAAAGTCAAGATGATAAAATAAATTAATGATTTGAAAAAATCTATTGAGGAAGAAAATAATTGTAATGTACATTTGAAAGAAAAGCTGAAGGAAAAAAGAAGAAGAATTGGAACTTGTCCAATAAAATATTTCTAAATCTAAAAAAAGTGATAAAATTTTCAAAAACTGTATTTTAGAATTTGGTGAATGCTCTAATAAGGAAAAAACTGAGAAAGATCAAAAAAATTTACCTTCAAAGGTTCAGAAGAAAGATGGAATTGTTTCTGAGAAGAAGAAATCAAGAAAAGATATGTATGTGGATGAAGTTAACAAAGTTGAAAAATCAGAAGTTTCTAAAAACCCTAAGTCTAGAAAAATTTCTATTACTTTGGGTACTGGCAAGGATGGAAATAAATCTAAGCTGAGTAAGAATGTTTTGTTTGAAAAAAGAAAGTTTAATGCTCAAAAAAGTTATATTAAGAAGGTTCTATAGAAACACACTCACAACACCCATCAATCCGAAAATTTTAGAAGAAAATACACTTTCTATGGATATTGATGGTATTGTGGTGGATTCAGGAATATGAAAAATATGAGTTGGTTCAACCAAAAAATTACCACTATTCAAGAGGTTATGGAAGGCAAGGTTTGAGGGGGATTCAATCCTTTCAAAAGAAGAAGCTTGAGAAGGAAGATCATAAGAAACCTGAGAAGGTTGGTAAAGTTGAGAAGAGATTCCAACCACTAGAAACTGTTTTTGAATGATGTAAAAAACATGAACATCTTGCTAAATTTAGTCTTGTTTTGTTACCGTAACAACAAAAGTTTATTAAAAATTCTCAGAAGCTGGAGGAAAAGAAAGAAAAGGAAGAAGAAAAAACTCTTATAGTTGAAACCAATTTAAAATATATAAAATGAGAATGAACTTGGATTCTTGATATTGGGTGTTCTTATCATATGATATGAGACTTAAATTTCTTGAAAAATGTGAGACTTCAATGATGTATTGGTGACATTTGGCAATGATGAGTCTGTGAAAAATCAAAGATGTTGGATCATCCATCGTTAGGAAAGAAAATAAATAATCCAAGAATGATTTATATGTTTATGGGATGAAACACAACCTAATGAGTGTTTTAAATTTTTTTTTATGAGGGTAACAAAGTTATCTTAAAAAATATGGGTTTGTTGTGAAAAGTGAAAAAGATGGAAAGATTATTACCAGAGGTCAACACAGAAAAGGAAACTAGTTCCACATTGGTGAAATACAAAAATACTGTTACTTGGGTATGGTGGAAGAAATTATTTATGTCATAAAAGTATGGGACACATGTGTCATTGAAATATGATAAATTTATCAAAGTTAAAAAATTTCTGTGGTATTCTTGATATGTTAAGAAGAAGATATTGGTGTTACACTTTTTGTTAGAAAATAAAAATTATAAACTCAGTGCATAAGAAAGTTTATATTTATTCAAAACAATCATTCTGATATCTAGGGGCCAATGAAAAAACAATCAACCAATAGATATAAGTACTTCATCAATTTCATTGATTACTTTACTCACATTACTTTTGTTATGTATATGAAACATAAGTCTGATGCCCTAAAAATGTTTAAAAGTTTCAAGAGTAAATATGAGAAGGAATGTGAGTATTCAGGGAAGAAGTTGAGAAATAACAATGGTGGTGAATATAAAAATAATTAATTTGAAAATTATCTTGAGGATCATGGAATTTTGAATGAGTTTAGTTCACCATACACACCTCAATAAAATAAGGTTGCTAAAAGAAAGAATAGAAGTTTGGTGGAAATGGGGAGAACTATGTTACTTGAACATGGTCTTTCTAATTACTATTGGAGGCAAGCCATGAGTACTGCTGTGTATATCCAAAACCGATGTTTTTATTGGCCAAGATCATATATGACTCTATATGAAACTTTTTATGGAAAAAATCCAAGTTTGAGACACTTAAAAGTTTTTCGAGGCCCATGCATCATAAAGAAGAAAGATGTGGAAACCATGGAAAGTTTGACCAGAGAGGTGAAGATGGAAAATTTCTTGTCTATAATTTGAAAGGAATAGAATATTTATGTTTCAATATAGAAACAAATTTTTTTTTTATTTTTCTGATGTGAATGTTTTTGAAAATTTGGAGGAAAAAAAACATACTTATTCTGATAAGTAATTTGAGAAGGATAAGATAATTTTGTTAAGAATTCTAATAAGGATACTGAAATTGGTAATCCTACGCAATAAGAAGAATTAAACTCAATTATTTCAAATGATGAGGATGAAACTCAAGTAACTCATCCTAGGATGAGGAAGAAAGTGGAGGACCATAACATTATTGGTGATCAACACCATAAGGTTCAAACAAAAGAATATCAAAAGTTGTTACACATACTTCCTTGTATTAAAAAGCCTAGAAAAATTATGTGAATAAGGATTTTGAGTATCCATAATGGGTTCAAGATATGAATGAATAACTTGATCATATAGAATATAATGATACTTGGGAAATAGTACCCAAGACGAATAACAAAAATGTTATTTGTACAAAACGGGTTTTCCAGAATAAGCCGAATGAAGAAGGTAAAGTTATAAGGAACAAATCAAGATTAGTGTGAAACAGTTACTCAAAAATTGAAGGTGTCAATTTTGATGAGTCTTTTTCTCCAGTGGAAAGTTTAGAAACAATAAGAATGTATATTTCTATTATAATACAACAAAGTTATAAATTTTTCCAAATGGAGGTGATGTAAGCATTTCTGAATGGGGATCTTGATGAGGAAGTTTACATTGAACAACTATGTGGATTTGTTGTTGGAAAAGATGAAATTTATGTGTGCAGGTTGAAGAAATATTTTTATGGGCTAAAAAAAGCTCCAAGGGCATGGTATTACAAATTTTATACTTTCATAATGAAGATGATTTTTAAGAATAAATAATTGTTAGAAATATTTACACCAATGAAATTAAGAAGTTTCCCCTCATCATAACTGTCTATGTTGATGAAATTATTTTACTAGGAATGATGAAAGAACTTGTGATTTTTTTTGAATAGATGATTTTTTTTTGATATTTCCATGTTGGTGGAAATGAAATACTTTATTGGGTTACAAATATTAAAAAATAATAAACACATTTTTCTTTATCAAGAAAAGTATTTTATGAAAATTATTAAGAAGTTTGGAATGAAAATATAAAAATTGATTTCCACACCAATTTCAGTGGGCACCAAGTTCTATAAAGATGGAGAAGGTAAGGAAGTTGATCAGAAAAAGTTTTGGAACCGATTGAAAGTTTTTTACATTTGACTGCCTCAAGACTTGACATTGTTTATACTATTACCTTATGTGAAATATTTCATAGTTCTCCTAAATAATCACATATACTTGATGGAAAAATAATTCTCAGATATATCAAAGGCACAAAAAAATTAGGAATTAGGTATGATAGCTCAGAAATTATTGACCTGTTTGGGTATTTATATATTGATTGCGCATGAAATATTGATGATAAAATATCCATATCTGGTGGAGTTTTATTTATGAGAAAAAGGTGTGTTAGTTGACACACAAATAAATAGAATTCAGTAACTATTACCATAATTGACTCTAAGTATGTTTCTTCCACTCAATCTACTACCAAACTTATGTGGTTGAAAACTCAATTGAAAGACATACTTTTTGAATTAAACTTACCCTTTCTCTTGGGATGTGATAATCAAAGTGAAATCAATCTCACAAGGAATCCAGTATAACATTATCATTAAAAAAATATTGTCATAAGTACTAATTCATGAAATAACATGTGGAGAATAATGAATTAAAGCTGGAGTATGTTCCTATATCATAACAAGTTGTTGAAATATTCACAAAAACTTTACCAAAGGAAACATTTTTAAATTGAGGTTGAACATGGGCATCCAACATCTTTCTCATCATGTTTGTGGTATTTATTTCTATACCCTCTGTAATATTACCTTTGGATAATGTTTCCAAGGTGTATAATTGTTTTATAAATATATACTTATGGAATAATTCAAAAAGGGGGAGTTTTGGGTTAGCAGCGAATTCATCATGTAAGTGTTTAAACTATTATAACTGTTTGTTGGAGTGGTTGTATGAAACAAATTTTTTGTATTCAAGGAAAGTTTAATAAGTGGAGAAAGATTAGGAATAAAGCAACGGTAAGAACCTGAGGAAGAAATATGAGGAAGAAATGAGTTACTACTTTTGGACAATATGGTTTTTTCTATCAATTATTCTTATTTCTCACAAAGAGTTTTCTCATGTAGGATTATAATTCTTGATGAGTAATCCATTGATTGAGGTTATAAAGTTCGGGGATTTATGAATATTATTTGAAAAAAAATAAAAAGGGGGATATTTTTATTATCAGGCTTATATGGAAGATTATCATATTCAGATATTGTCTTTTTTTGTCAATGAAGTTTGAGAAGAAATTAAATCACCTCACTTTGTAAAAGTGAATGATCAGATTGATCATCATATTTAAGAAATAAAAATCATAATTCTTAAAAAAGTATGTTTGATTGGGAAAGAATTTTTTTCTAGAAGATCAGGAAGTACTTTCCTTGGTAAATCTGATGATTCTAAATATGATCATTCAAATGTTAAATATCACAATAGATGGAGTTTGTGATGAAATAAATCTAGTGATTTTGGAATAAATTGAATTTTGTTAGTAGATGGTTAAAGCTTTAGTGATGTATCAATTTGTGTTTTTTTGATAAAGTTCGATTAGTTCAAATCAGTATGGCTGATGTTTTGAATCATATTTTTTAATTGGTGCAGTTTCCCAGTGTTTACCAACTTTTTTTTACTCAAAATAAAGAGTTTGTTTTATAGAAAAGGGGGATTTTTCTTCAAATGATTTCACGGAATGTAGTTAACAGACCATGAAGCATAGTTCTTATACTTCATAGGAGTTATGTGGAACGATGAAGAGAAATTGACAATTGAATAATTTCCACATAGTGATGCTATGCGGACCGTAAAGCACAGTACACGGGCCGCGTAGTGAAAAAGGTTTTATGGGAGGATCATAGTTCATGGGAGGTTCACAGTTAGTGGGAGGCATGAATTTATGGAATGAGTTGGTGATTATGTTATCAAAAATGATTTTTTGTGGATGATATTAGCCTCCATAATGGATAAAGGAAGTATACAGACCACATAGTAGTTCGCGGTGAAGGTTGTACCGCATCGAAGTTTCAAGTAATTCAAATTCGTGAGATTTATGGATCTTATTTGGATATATAAAGTTCCCTAATTAGATCATTAGTAATAGATAATTTTTTTATAGGAGATAATATCTACTGGAACAATTTGGGTAAGTCCGAAAGGGTTTGCAGGGAAGAATTTAATGAAAGAGAAGAAGTTCACGGGGGATAATTCTATGAAGGATAATAGTTCACAGGGAATCATTTTTGTGAAGGTGACAGTTCACAGAGATAGTGGATGAAAGTGTTTTTCAGGGTATAGTTTACCAAAAATTAAAAGGGGGAATAAAGCTTCAGAAGTTTGCGATTCATCAGCCACCCTTAAAGCAGCAGTCCACGGTAGAGAAGGCTGTCGGCAAAGAACTCATGCCATGCAGTGCATCTCAGTACGTAGAGGATATACACACTTCATGATGGAAGCATGAATGTTAACATAGGAATCAAGGAAGTTCACAAATAAACTAAAATATTTTGTGAAATAAATTTACACAAACTAATAGTATATGAAAAAGTTAGATTTTAGTTGTGAGTAATCAGATGTGAAAATCTGACTGGGGTAGCAGATTGAATATCATTACAAAGTCTAGGAAGTTCTTACTAGCTTCTGGGTAAGAAAGTGAAGAATTATTTTGTGAGATCATATTTGTGAAATTTTATCAAGAATAATAGTAACATTTTTGTTACAAAAATGGTATTACATCTTTTTTGCTCGAAGAAGCACACACAATATCAGATTGTTTACATAGTCCTACATGAATGCACTATTGGATTGTTTTTATAGTGCTACATGTGTGTAAGGGAATATCCTACCATTTTATTCCACACAAAATGATTTTTTTCTAGTGGATTTTTTGTTATTGGATTTTTTCCAAACCATGCCAAGGAAATATCTACTCTTATTGAGTAGCGAACCTGCTATATTCTTGTGTTCTTGTAGATGTGCATTTTAATTTTTTTAGCAGGGAAACAAATTTTTAATTGGAGGTGAAGGTTGTTTCATAATTAAGGAAACATAAGAGAAAAAGATATCATTAATTCACCCCCTCTCCCTCTCAGTGGTACCTAAATCCTAGATAGGTAATCTCATTTGTAACATTTATGACAAGTTTATTAAGTCATATGTGTGCGCAAAGGCCTAATATTAGTTTTATTAATTTTGAGGGATGGAAGTAAAATTTTGGAAAGTATAACCTAGGTATAAAAGATCATTTTAGCATCTTGAATAGTGAGATCCACCATTTGGATGAATTTAGTGATATAATCTCTCCTCTCCTCTCCCATCAAGTTCTTAGAGAAAGATTTTAAATAAAGAATAAGGTTTCCTTGATCTCATCTTCTCAATCAAGTGTGTATTCTTTATATGATCAAAGGGACATCATAAAGCTCTTCTATTTACCCTGATAGAGCACTAGAAACATAGATCAATGATCTAGGAGTTTTGGTTCATGTGTAGAAGATATAGAGGATTCCTATCTTGGTGTCTTTGAGCGATGACACATAAACAGAGAGAGAATAAAACCAGCGACTTCAAGTGAACAAGGTATAATTTATGATTTTGTTCAATTTTATTTTTCATGATTAAATTGAAGTACATGTGATACTTTAAGATTTATGAGCTAGTTATTTTTGTATATTTAATGTTTTTAACATGAATCCAGACCCAAAATTTCAAATTGAGAACTTTTCATGCATCCACTGCTCCCCGAGTTCCTTCAATTGGTATCAGAGAAAACGTGTAATTATCTATGTTAAAAAAATTTAAATTTAAATTAAATTTTCCATGATTAGAAAATAGGGTTTGTATATTTTTCCAACACAACTGACGGTGCATCTACCCAACTTTTTATCACTAAGATAGGACTGATTTAATATCGATGAGTTTTGAGTAAAAATTATGTCGAAAATTAATTTTTTATTTTTTCTTCACTTTAATGGATACCAGTGTGAAGGATCTTTAGTCGGAGAATTATGTGGGTACATTGAATGTTATCTAGATGTACCGAAATCCAGTTGGGGTGGTCCATTGGAAATAAAACCTTGTTGTTCAAGCAAATTTAGTTACCAAAAATTTAAAAAACGGAACCAAAATCTTCCATGAGAAGCTTACCCAAAGCTTAGAAAGGAAGCTTACTGGGAAGCTTACAAAAATCTTCCACAAGAATCTTATAAAAGACAAAAAAACATGATATATTTTAAATTTTGGTTATATATATATTATATAATATAGATATTATATCATTATATATATTATGTGGGTTTATATATATATTCCTTTAAAAGGATGCCCCATCTTTGGCCGGAATAATTCGGTTTTTGTCCGACCAGCCTAACCCATTTAACCCATCACAAGACCTAAATTAATTTCCAGGTATTTTCTTTAGGTCTAAATTTACCTACAAAATTATGAAAAATAATTTTATAAATTAAATTTAATTGTTTCGAATTCAATAAAATTATTTCAGGTGTTTCTGGGATGTATCAATAATTAATTATATTATTTTAATACAAGTAAAATAATTAAAAATACCATTGGGTTGAATTTTAGAGAATTTAATTTTCTCTTTTTAAATATAATTTCATGTTAACTGATCGTGAGCTGATTCTAACCTGTGCCTATTTGTCTTATTATTTATTTAATTTAATTATTGGATTTAGGTTTTTAATTGTAATAATTATTTTATTTCGATGATATTTGCATCATCCATCCGTATTTAACGGATCATGATAATGTCATTATTTATTTATTTTATCTTGTACATGGTTTATTATTTTTTGAATGTGTATTTATTATGTATGATCACATAGTATAATAATAAAAAAGTATGAAAAGATAAAATGAACATGTGTGGTGAGTGTTCTCTATTTAAAAGAATGGTTAAGTTGTGAGCATGATCGAATATAACTAGCATTTTAAATAGAAAAGGATTTCATTATCCAAGATTAAATTTACAAACCCCTCAAAGAAAATATTAAGTCATTAAATGTCTTCCATTGCTTGAATTTGGACACAGCTAATTCTTTTTTGACTTCTTAACAAAAATGTGAAAGGAATATTTGTTTTAACATACTTGATATGAACATAATCTACACCACCATGAATTATAATTGATTTTAATATTTCTTTACATGTTTCCATGATTATTTTCAATGAAAATATTTTCCCTAATATTATGGAAATATATTTTTTTGGAAAATGATTTTAAAAGTGAAAAAGTTATGTTCCCCAAGAATATTTTTAATGAAATTTTCATGGAATTTCTATTAATTAATTAAAAAAACAATAATTTTACTTATGATACACTAGGGATATGTTGTAATGCTACCATACTTATTATTTCCATAGATGTTTTCTAATTAGTTTGACCGGGGATGTAATATTTTTATGCCATTCTCCATATTACTCTGGATGGTTTATAAGTATGTTTATTAACTGGGGAAATTATTAACATTTCTTATGCTTGTTTTTAAATAGACAAGTTTATATTGATTATGTTTCTTTCCTTTCATAAGAGTAATTCATTGGAATTAGTAAGTGATGGGAAATCCCACTATATCCCCTTGATACATCAGAAGGTCTCATGAGATAAACTAGCTTGTGTATTTGGTTGAGGCCATACCCATTTGTGTAATATATCTTGGCCCAAGGCCTTGACTATATGTTTATAATGTTCTAAATTATACATTACCTTATTATAATATTAGTTATTGATACCCATGTGATTATTTGAATAGTTATGATATCTATGGATAAGTTTCAAGCTCATGTGATTAGTTATATGGAATTATGTGATCATCATTTATTCCTACCATATTATTTTATGTGCTGAAATTATTGATTAAATGACATGTATTTTCAATTATTTACCTTACTATATTGATTATTCATAATTTTTTCAAGATAAATTCTGTTGTATACACACCCTTACTAAGAATTTGATCTCTCCCCTTTATTATGTCCCATTTCCCTAGGATTCCTATAAATGTGTTATGATTGATATGTAGGGATATGCTAAAGGGAATAGTAGTGTTCTCATAGAAAATACAATGTTATATTTTATGTTTTAAAATGTAATTTGAGTTTTAAGTATGTATCTAGTTTTCCAAGACTACTAAACTATTTAATACTTTGGTATGTGATATCTTGAATCTTGCACCATTGTAATAAATTAACCACAAAATTTAGGCTACCAGGACCAAGGTATTTATAGTTATTATCATAGAAAATTTAGTAGAAACCATGGAAACTAGATTTAGGAAAACATAGATTAGAAAAAATAACACTATGACTGAATTTGAAGATAATTCTAAGTATATGATAACGTCTTAAAGTTTTGATAAGGTAGAAATTATGAGGTTTTCCTATCAATAAATCCCTGTCTGGATACAACAAGTGGATATATATATTGCACAATTATACTTAGGGGTAATAACTACAAAAATGGTACACTGGTATTTGAATCGATCGTCACCTAGTGCACATTAATGGGTCTTGCTACACACCTAGTTTGACACTCCTGGGGGATATGTTTGGGTTAATTAACATTTTATTTATAAACTATTATAAAGGATTTGAAAGTATTTTTATGACTTTAGAATATTCCCCAAGATACAATTTTATGATTTTGAGATTAGTTATACATAAATTTTCAATTTATGTTAAACTTTTCGCTAGTGTTTAAATTATACATTATGATTCATAATGTTATGATTTAATATACTGTATTACATTCTTTAAAAATTAAACCTAGTAGAAGGAATGGAAACAATATTAATGTGAATAATCCATATAGGGATTTCCATTATAGGAAAGATAATAAAGATGGAGGAGGAGCTACAACTAGAGCTGACACTATTGGAAAATGAGTTATTTGTAATTGGACCCCATCACAAAAGGTTATTTGTGAAGGGGTCCTATCACAAATTCCCTATTATAGAAAATGACGTTGTAAAAAATACTATTTGTGATGGGAAATTCTCCTATAGTAAATGGTTTTCTGATATTTTTAAAAAACCTGATGCGACAGACCCATCGTAAAGAGCTTAAAAAAATAATAAGACAGTAATATTAATAAAAATGAATCAAATAATATTAAAAATAATAAATTTTTTAAAATAATAATAATATAAATAATATAAATATAATAATAAAATAATAATAATAATAATAATAGTAATATAATAATATTAATAAAATAATATTAATAAAATTAATAATAATAATATAATAATAATATAATAATAATAATATAATAATAATAATAATAAAATAAATAATAATAACAATAATAAAATTATAAAAAATTATAAAATAATAAAAATCTCAATATTCGCAAAAATATAAAAATAATGATAACATAATAATAATAATAATAATAATAATAATAATAATAATAATTTTTTTAAATAAAATATTATATAAATAATTAAATAATAAAAATAATAAAAAATTAAATAAATAATAAAGTAATAAAATAATAAAAAATTAAATATATAATAAAATAATAAAAAATGCAATATTCGCAAATATATTAAAAAACACTATATAGAAATGTAAATATATAATATTACAAAAAAATGTACTTTCAAGTGTTTTATCATAAAAAGTAAATACATCACTATGGGGGGGGGGTCTTCTGAAGGAGATGGAGGAGATAGAGGAAATAGTGGGGGGAACTCCATCTCTAAACCATGAGTCAGACATCACATGTACTCCATCGTCTGATCGTGTTGCTGCTGCTATCATCCACACATTTCCTCCTTCTGCTATTGTCAATGGAGCTCTTCCTACTCCCTACACATACTCTCTATAAGCTCACCCTAAACTCACAACCGCTCTTGATACTGTATAGTAGATGATGATGACTCTCCACGAGCTCCTCTCGAGCTGTATGCCGACATCACAATGATATCATAATAACTATCAGGCATCAATTGAATGGTGATACCAACAACTCAGCCTTTCTAAAAGGTATACTAGGTCACCTACATCCATGTTACCTCATCAAATCCTATCTCACTGGTCTGATTCTCAGTATCAGCCTAAATCTAAGTCTTTATCTGATATGTCTCGGCCTCATATGGCTCATTAAATTTCAATTTAAAATTAAAATAGTAAAAATATTATTTGCAGTTAATTTTAAAATTCAAAAAAAAAATACTGACCACAATATGATGTTGACTATCACCTCTATTCTCTCTAATGACAGGATCTCTATACATCCTCCTATAAACATTGAAATTTGTAATATTGAGTTGTTCAAGTGCCTATATGAATATGAAATAAATAGTTTACATTTAAAGTTATATAAATAAATTAAAAAGGTACTTACCATATGTTCCCTATGCGTACTGAATGTACAACTATCAGATCGATGTGTCACCTCCTGCCCCCCCTGATTTTGTCGACCTACTCATGATCTCTTATGAAAACAACCACCCATCCAGTGTGAACATAATCCATCCTAAACATGAGATGAAATGTAATCAGGTCGGTGGGCACAATGAGACTCATAAAAATTAATGACTCATTCTTTACTCATTGCTTCCCACCTCAAATTGGGAAAAAACTGATGACAAATATCGTACATAAAACCCTCCATGCTTTCTAGATATATTCATGAATACTCTCATTGATGGGATACCATAAACCCTAAATAAAAATAATTATATCAAGTTATTAATTAAATAAATTTCAAAATAAATATTATTTATTTATATACCAATCAATGATTGAACATGTCGTGATGGACATCAATGATAATTTGATCACATGTAATCCATGCTCCAGAAAAGTAATTGTGCAATATATCCCCCCTATAAAATTTCTATATGCATAAAGCTATGAAAAAAAGAAAAAATAATCAAACAATTAGTATATAAATAAATAAATTATAACTAATTAAAACTAACTAAAATACACAAATAGACATACCTCTGCATGTGTGCATCAAAGACAAGATGTGGATGTTGCTTGGGGATAATGTCTGAAATCATCAATCTTACAAGACCATGATACCTCCGAGTCCTCACTACACCTCTTGTAGTTTGAGGGTCAAATGATCCAACATCCTGCTCCTTATTAGGTAGACCACCCTCCTCGAACTCACTAAATGGATCATGGACCATCTAAAACACAAAATGACTATTGTTAGAAAATAGTTTAAAACAACTATTATATATAGATATATATTATATATGATTACAAATAGCATTTAACTATGTTAATATTCATCTCCATCCTCATATTTTTATATGACAGTGTCTTCATATTCCTGCTCAGTATTATCAATTTCCATATGAGTTTCAGTTTCATTATCTCTTATCATTTAAAATTCATTTGTTACATTAATAACATCATCATCACCATCGACCCTTAACTATGGTGTATCATCATCAATATTTTTGTGTATTCATGGAAAGGATGGATCTGGAGTAGTCTCTTTAAAGATTTCAATTCCTTGTATTTCAACGGAACCATATTAACTTTAAATAAACTAATTTTCCTGAGATTTTATTTCTGTTATGCTCCACCAATCTCCCAACTCTCTTGTAGTAGAATAATAATTTTCATAATAGATTTGATGTGCCTAATTATCCAATAAAAATGGTTCATTTTCTGTAATAAGACTTTTATATTTAATATCAATGATTCCATGGCTCAAATGAATATTAAATCCTCTCTCAGTATCCAACCACTGAAATTTAAACATTTTTACGTAATTACGTCCTAGATAACATAGTTCAATAATTTATTCCAGCATTCCATAAAATAAACTTCAATTTCTCTATGTTGAGATCCTCTCATGAAAACTACCACTATTAATTGTTTTTTGATTCCTCATATTCATATGTATGAAATCGAAAGCCATTCACCATATGTGAATTATAATATTTAACCATTTTGGATGGTGGGTTACTCAATACACATAATCGATTATCAATTTTATCAGCATGTTGAGATACCTAAAAATTTGAAAAACAATTATCAATATAACAAGTAATAAAATGATTTTATATTTTAATCCATAAAAAATTTGTGTTACCAGTTTATGAAACAAGTAGGAAAAATTATTTTGACGATGTTCTTCAAGAGTAGCTGCTGTAATTTGTGGAAGTTTTTTATTGATATGATTTTCATATAACCTACAAATTAAATAATATTAATTTTCTATAACAAAGATGATAGAATAAGTGATTGGAGAACTCACTATAAAAATGGTTTCATTTTTCACAGTTGATCAGAACATATGTTTGAGTTCTGTTATGTTCATCATCTGAAATCCATCATTCATGAACTCCACCATATCCAAGTTCTAGTTGATTACAAATTGATAATTGATTTCTCATTTCATTGTCAACATTTTCATCATTACAGCCCATACCATTTTGTTTTTAGGGATATTCAGATATAAAATAACGAGAGCATAAAAAATAAACTCCCTCATGCAAATAAGCTTCTACAATCAATCCTTTAACTGATGCTTTGTCATGTACTTTTTTATTCAATTTCTGTATGCATCTATCGAATGAGTACATCCATCAAAACTGTACTAGACCTCAAAATTTTGCTTCATATAGAAAATTTAATATCAAATGTTCCATTGATTCAAAGAAAGATGATGGGAAGTTTTTTTTCCAGTTTACATAAAATTAAAACAATATCTTCTTACAGTTTTCTTAGTGCATCGTAGTCTGCTGTCACCATATAAATGTCTCGGAAAAATATGATAGGTATGTTAGTGCATTAAAAATCATAGAATTCAAAAAATCTCTCAATCAAATCTGAATAAGTCTATCCATTATTACATAAAAGTCATGACTTTTTAATCCAGTAATATACTAATACAAATATGGCCTTTAACAATGTTCAAAATGGACTTTAACAACACTAAAAAGGCACTATTAATCACAGTACTGATAAAAGGGCTCTTTGTCAGTTCTAAAAATATCATTGATAAAGGGGTACTTTATCATCACTAAAAATAACATCAATAAAGGGCTACCCACATACAATGTGCTGTTTATATAACAACACACCCAAACGTTAATTTAAACACATATTACAACACACCCAACCTATAATTTGAATATATCACACCTAGAATCAAACTACAATTTAAACAGAACACCCAAATAAAACCAACTATATAAATTTAGTTGACACCAGGAATACAAAACTTTCTACCCATGGTATATTAAAAAATAAAAATTATTATTTACATTTCTAACAAAATGTTTTATATAATTACATTTACAATTGTTCAACAAGCATTATAAAAAATTAATATTTCATCTTTTGACACCCGTGATCCCCTCTAAAAAATCTCATCTCATGGTTTCAGTTGACTAACAAATAATCTCAACTAGAGAAATAGATTCCACCAATAAAATAAAACAAATATTATGTTAGCTATACTATAAATAAATAAATTAAACATTAATATGAAAGAAAACATTAATAAAATGTCAATATTTAATAAAAATGACACATTTGGAGTGATACTGGTCACACTGTGTGTTCTATTTTGGTGGGGTTGATTCCTATATATTACAAATGAGTTAGAGATCATTGTCCTAAAATATCAAAACAATCTGAATGCATTTTCTCAGTTTGGAGTATATCACTTGTTATTTTACCAAAATTATTTTCAATTTTAAATAATGACACATTTGGAGTTATGCTGGCCACACCATGTATTTTATTGAGGTGAATATGATTCCTACATATCACAAATTACTGATGGATTATTTTCCTAAAGTATCAAAACACTCCGAATGCATTTTTTCAGTTTTCAGTATGTTAGTTGTGTTTTTTACTAAAATGTCATTTCAAACTAAAAACACACCTTTTGAGTCATACCTATCACATCATGCATCAGTTTGACATGATACTACTTCATACATCTCAAAACATGACTTAAGAATTACTTTCCAAAATTATCAAGACAATCAGAGCGCATTTGTTTTGTTTATAGTGAGTGACAAATTTTGAACTAAAATGTAAATTTTAAACTAATAACAGACACTTTAATTCATAATGGTCACACCGTGCATTTTATTGAGGTTCGGGTGACTCCTACACATCAAAAATGACTCATGGATCGTTTTCTTAAAGTATCAAAATAATCCGAATGTTTATGCTCAGTTTTCAGTAAGTCACCTATTGTTTTTACTTAAATTAATGTCAATTTTAAATAAAGAGACATTTTGAGTTCTACCAGCCACACCGTGTGTTGTATTGAGGAGAATCTGATCCCTATACATCAAAAATTACTAATATATCATTTTCCTAAAATATAAAAACAATGAAAATTCATTTTCTCAGTTTTTATTATGCTACTTGTTGTTTTTACTTAAATTAATGTCAATTTTAGATAAAAAGACACTTTGTGTTCTAATTACCACACCATGCATCATATTGTGGTTCATCTAATCCCTACACGTTACAAATTACTAATATATCATTGTCTTAAAATATCAAAACAACCTGAATGTGTTTTGTTAGTTTTCAGTATGCCACTTGTTGTTTTTACTTAAATTAATGTTAATTATAAATAAAAAAGAGACACTTTGAGTTTTAACGGCCACACCACGTATCATATTGATGTTTAGTTAACTCCTAAATGTCAAAAATGGCTCATGTATCTTTTTTCCGAAAATATCAAAACAATCCTAATGCATTTTATTGGTTTTAAGTACGTCACTTGTTGTTTTTACTTAAATTAATGTCAAATTTAAATAAAAAGAGACACTTTGAGTTGTACTGGACACAATATGCATCTTATTAAGGTTTTGATGATCTCAACATATCAGAAATTACAAATAGATCATTCTCCTAAAATATCAAAATAATCAAAATGCGTTTTCTCAGTTTTTAGTATGTCACTTTTTTTACTTAAATTAATGTTAATTTTAAATAAAAAGAGACACTTTGATTTGTACCGGCCACACTGTGTGTTGGATTGATTTTTTTTTGACTTTTACACATCACAAATGATTCATGGATCGTTTTCCTAAAGTATCAAAATAATAAAAATGTGTTTTTTTGGTTTTCAGTATGTCACTTGTTTTTTACTTAAATTAATGTCAATTTTAAATAAAAAGAGACACTTTGAGTTATATCGGCCACACCGTGTGTCCTATTTATGTGAGACTAATCCCTACATGTCAAAAATTACTAATAGATCATTTTACTAAAATATCAAAATAATACTAATGTGTTTTCTTGGTTTTCAGTATGTCACTAGTTGTTTTTACTTAAATTAATGTCAAATTTAAATAAAAAGAGACACTTTGAGTTATACCAGGCTTCTTAGACATCATTTCTAAAACCATTATTAATTACCTAAGGATATTATATATAATAAAGAGTGATCATATATGTTCAATTAGTTTAAAAAATGGAGATATCAATGATCATATAAGGATAACATGAGCGTAAATATGTTAGAAGGTGATATTAACATTATAAATTCATACCCTACATATGAAAGCTAGATCTTCATGCTATTTGTGTACATTATTTCATAAGGTTTTCTTCCATTTTGTTTATTATCACATCTATATAATCTTGTTAATATGATTCTTTTCAACATTCATAATAGTACTGTAAAAATATAAATACACAAAGGATTAATAAATATTTTAAATGAAATAATAATTATCTTTGAAAATATCTCTTTAAGGATGCTGGTATGTTCATTGAATACTATATCTCTCATAAATTTACAAACATAATAATGTAATCTTTTCCATTGGTTTGTTTCATACACTATATAAACATTGAGTAGAATAAGTAATTTGTTTTGATATGTGTTTGGATAGTGAAATCATATTATATATACCATGATACTTATCCAGTCATAGTAATTTTGTTCTTCCTTATCCTTAGCCCCTAGAATCATTCCTTTTTTCAGATGATAGTGATGCACTACCCTATCATAACAGAATCATCATTAAAAGATAATATAAATTATATAACTTGATGTTTAGTTCTAAAAAATTGGATGTAGTGTTTTAAAAATTGAAAAACACCATCATGTGTAGATGGTTTGTTGGATATCCATGGAATGAATCTAGGAAATAAATATTTGGAGAATCCAAATTTTCTACAATGAGAATCCAATGCTACCTAAAAACACAGAAAGGAATAAGTAATGAAAAAATGGAAATAAATTTGATATGATTAAATTGTAGATTCTTACCCCTACATCACTGGTATTAAATAGAGTATGTCATCTGAAATTTTTCTTTCAAAGGATTTGATCAGACATGCCACTATTTCATCCTTTTTATTGGGTTCTATTTTAGCTTATGTTGTTAAGGTGATGTGAGGACTAACGAGTATGAACTTTTTCTCATGGGAAAATTCATTCAATTGTTTTTCATATATATTCCTACCCAAAATATGAAATGTATTTATTCATCATTAACACAACATGTCATCTTTTGGAAAATGAAATCACAAGAACATACATCATTTATACAATTACAACTGAGCTTCCTGGACAGTCATAATTGAGAATTTTAGTTTCACTCTAAAGACAAATAAATTCTTGATCTTTCTCTTTGTATATATTTTCTTCAAATTCAACTATATGGTTGCCACTGACTTTTAACTTTGTATTCATGCATTCCTTCAATGATAGTAAATGTAGATATAGAATAGGTGGGGTAATTGTGATCTCAGTAGATTCTTTGATTAGTTGGTTGATCCTTTAGATGGTTTTGAGATGGTATTTCATTTCATCCTATTCTCTTTGTTCGTTTATAATAACATTCATCAGTTTAGACCTTTTTAATTAACTGTTAAAGGTTTATCTTGAAAAGTTAATTGGAAATTAATACCTCCTTATTGAAATTATTTTTCGGAAGATGTGACAGCCATGCGGTGAATGTTCCAACTGATTTTTCTGACCATATTAATGTCATCCTATTGAATTGGAATATGTAGCTCTATGATTGAATCATGGTCTATGTTGACCGACACTCACACATGACCTATTGGAAGTGTTCTGTTGTGTATCACGTCCTTTTGAATATTGAACACCGTAGCCCTCGCCACAAGGTGATGGGTGGGTGTTTCTTAATATAAATCACAGTCATTATCGTCTTATAAAATAGCTATAGAGGAAAGGTATGACTGTCTGTCGGATTCAAATTTCACAGAAACATTTATTAGAACATTGATTACCTATTCCAAGACATCTCTTTTAGGGGAATAGATAGCTCTACAGCTGGTGGGGGTTAGGGTGAGATCTTCACACAGTGACTGTTATTGGGTTGCATCTTCTCTTTGCCTATCCCATATTAAAATTTCCATCATCTACCTCTTCCATTGGATTTTTACTTCAAGGGTAGCTATTTTTTCTCTCATCTATTTTATTAATTCACTTTGATCGTCCTATTGTTTTATTTTCCCAAAATACGTTCAGGGTGTCACCCCAAAACCTACACCTCTAACGCGCCCATACTATTCTAGCCACTTCAAGGCCACTGATAGTTTGTTTTCATCCAGAATAGGCGTTGTTGATTCCTGTGACTATGTCAGATAGAAAATATGGGATAATAAGTCATCATTTTTATATAATAGTGATATAAAGAAAAATAAATTTTTATTATGTAATACTTACACATGATTGATACATTTTTTGTGTGTTCTCATCTATTAGTATCCCGTATTTATTTACACGTGACTCCTTATATAACACATGGTGTGGGATGTAAGTTTCTTTGGATTTTGAGTCACCAATATGCATATAAATAGAGAAACATAATTATGGTTTTGTATTATGTCACATAAAAGTTTTATAGTAGATTTAAATTATTTACTAATTTTTTTTCAAGTGAAGCATACCCCATCCTTGCTTTATGGTTGGGTTTCACTAGTTTTTCTACTTGTTCCTTATTTTCAGCACTCAGTTGGTATTTTATAAATACAAAATTTTCAATAAAAGGGATGAATACACATATCGGAAAACAACGTATCACTAGACATAATGTACCTGAAAAGACACATCTGCACGATGGCTAGTAAACACATCCCACACTTCATGGGTTATCAGGTGTTCATAGGTAAGTGGTGGGTGAATTTGTATTTTCCCTTCAGCATCTTTAAGATGATTTATTATTAGGATTGTGTGAAATACTCTGTGAATCCTTCTAGCAATCATTATTACATGCTTCTTGTGGGATTCATCTACTATATATTCCCTCTACAGTGGATGGTGAAGAGTAATTCAATGTTTCATTATATTATTTTTTAGTAAAATAAATAAATGATACCATAATGTTACCATAATGTCTTCCCACATCAACATATTAAGCCCAATCACAACAAGGTTCCATGAATCTACGTCAATCGATATATGTTTTCAAATGACGATTCCAATATAACTGCTAATCGTGGCCTTGTTGGGGTTAACATGCTAACCCCACACATTCCATCCAATCTCACATTTGATACCTTCACCTTTTCCCTTAATGATTTTTTCTAACACCATAAAACTACGACGCTCAGTTTTTTCTACAATGTTAGTCCTTCGTTGGCTACCATTTCCCTTGAATCAACATCAAAAATATTTTCCTCTTGAGCTGTGGCATCATCATGTGTAGATGGTTATTGTACCTCTACACTGTGAGAAACAACATTTTGAGAGACTTTCTGTTCCTTGGGATTGGGAGCACCAACACATGTAGAAGGTTTATCCTCTGCATTGCGAGTAGCAGTAGGTTGAGAGACCTACTATTACATAGGAATGGGAGCACCCACACATGCAGAAATTCACTCATATTCACTACAAGCAATAGTAGGTTGAGAGACCTATTGTTCCTTGGGATTAGGAGGACCAACACATGTGGAATTCATTATCTATAGAAGTGGTTTAACATTTAATTTATAGTACATCACAACAAATGGATAATAACATGAGAAAACATGATATATTTTAAGAAAAAAATGCAACATGATTATTTAACTATATTTTTCTTTTTTAAAAGATGAAGGAATTTGACCCCTTTATTGATGATCCAAATCCATTTATTGTGTCTCCTATAACATAAAAAATTTCATCTACATTGGGACGAATGTGAAATGATTACGAAATCCCAATGAAAGGGTCATCCTCAATTTAATTTTCATCTAACCCTTTAGTGGTTTTGGTCAATAAAAAACAATTGACCACTTTCAATTTGCGAGATCTATAACATAAAATACTAGTACTGCCTGTGATTCCATTATAAACGGTTCATATTTGTAGCCTTCATTAACAAAATTAGCTTTCACGAATCCCAATTCATCTATTTTAACGGAAATCCTTTTATCAAACCACATCCATTGAAAAAAAAACCATTGGAATGTTATATAATCCAACTTCCATATTTTTTTGATGATGCCAAAGTATGAAATAATCACATAAATTGGATTTCGGTCCTTAGTACCAAAAACATACTTCGCTTCATCCACGAGTGTAACTCCACTATTTTTCATGGTACCATATTTATCACGATCATTTGTATAGAATGTATAACCATTAATTACATAACCTTTATAAGATAATACATAAACATTTTGTCCTCCATCTATCCATCAAAGTTGTTCTGAAATTGAATTCATATTTTCATTTGACCCCTTTAAAATATATTCCCAAAACCATACTGTAAACTATTGATTATGTGTATTTGATATCTATCTTTGAGCCCTTGATGGATTCAAATGCCTAAGAATTTATTTATGGGATTCAACATATGGTGAAACCTCTAAACTATTATGAAAAACTTAAAGGTGGGTCGGCTCTCAATCTGTAATATTGATTGTGACAACATCTCTTCCAAAAATTCCTTCACACACAAGACACACAGTGTGATGAGATTTTGGTAGACCAATTATTTCCACATTGGATAGGTATTTAGTATAGAATTTAACAACTTACTCAACATTATATCGCTCCTTAATACAACCCTCTGGTCGACTTTGATTTTTGACATACCCTTTCAAAATCTTCATATATCATTCAATAGGGTACATCTATCTGTAGTGTACAAGACCACATAGTCGAATATCTCTCACCAAGTGAACCATAAAATGGACTATCATGTCAAATAATATTGGAGGGAAAAATATTTCCAATTCACATAATATGATAGCAATTTATCTTTCCATACTCAGTAATTTCACCAGGTCTATTACTTTGTTGCATATAAGTTTGAATAAGAAACATATTTTGGTTAATGTATGATGGAAATTCTTGGAAAAAGTTCAATATAAAGCTACAAGAATTAGATCTTGCATAAAAAAGTTTCATTCATGTGATTTCAGACCCTTTAAATTTAATTGGTCATTGACAAGATGTTCTTGATATTCGATGAATACCCCTCTGAAAGCTTTACATCATTCAAGAAGTTTCAAAATTGATATCTCTCCTGCTTGGAAAGAGTGTAAGAAGCTGGAGGAGGGAATTTTTTTATTCACCCTTTACTAGCACTAACTCTTCTCGTATTCCCATGTTAACCATGTCCAACCTAGCCTTAATTCCATCCTTTATTTTGCCAGGTTCATTTAGAAACATATCGATGACACTATCAAAAACATTTTTTTCAACATGATTAACATCAAGAAATGTCTGACATACATGCAATTCTAGTATGGTAATTCAAAAAAAATTGATCTCTTCTTATAAATGGGTTTTTAAGGTTTTTCGAAAACAATTTACCAAAACCAGTGTCCATACCTTATACTTTCTAAAAAAATTTATCACCTATCAGTGGAGGCTGTGTTGTACATTCTTCTAAAATTCCTTTGAATGATGTTGTCCAAGATCGGTACTTATGTCATTGAGGTAGAAATCTGTGATTTCCTAGAAACATGGTTTCTTATGAATGTTTCAACTTAATTTATTATGTACCTTGTTCGAAGATGGGACACCCATGAGTTCCTTTAATGCTATATCCTGAAAAATTTTCATAAGTAGGAAATTTTTTTATCGTCCCATACAACATGTATCTCAATTTGAAATAAACATCAATATCATTTCTCGATTGTTTCAGTCCTAATATAATCGTAGATAACATGATGTGTTTTCATTTTATTCATAAACATGGTGGAAATTTATAATTTACCAACATAAATGGCCATGTACTATGAGTGATGCTTTGAAAACCCAAAGGATTCAATCCATCTGTAGATAATTCAAGATGAAGGTTTCTCAGCCCGTTTTCAAAGTCGGGATACTCATGATCAATTTTATTCAATTGAGAAGAGTCTTTTGGGTGATGCAGTTTCCCATATTTACTTCTTCTTTCTTCATTCCACGCCAATTTCCCTAAAGTCTCCTCACTTCCATGTATGCACCGAAACCTTGGAATTATTGGAATGTACCATTCATATTTCATAGAACCATATTCATCTTACTTGTATCAAGAAGCACCACACTTTGGAAATTCTATAAGTGATTTGTGGTCCTTGTGAAATAGTATACAGTCATTCGGACAAGCATGTATTATTTTAGAGATCATACCCATCAAGCATAGCATTCGTTTTGTATCATATTTTCAGCTCGAGAGCTCATTATCTTCTCGGAACATGTCATTCAAGAGAGAAACTAATTTTATAAAATTGGATTCACTCCATATGTTTCCTAATTTCAAATTATACAACTTCAGTATATATGAAAATGATATATATTTAGTGTAACCACCATATAATTACATCTTTACACAACTTTTTAACTACTAAAACAATTTTGGGAAATCACGAAGTTTATCTTCAACTGTCCTTGTCATTTCCTCAATACAATATTCATCATCATCTACATCTATAATCACATCCTCAATTCCATCTTCTTCATTGTCCACACTTGTAATCATATCAAATGATCCATAAAATTTAGTTTTATCCCACCCACTAGCTACATTATCCTTTTTCCCATGTTTGCTAACATTTAAAACTTTGACCTATTCCGTGACATATCAACTGTTCTTCCAAATACTTTGGACAAACTTGTATTTAATAACAACAGTGTAAAAATGGAAAAAAGATTTGAGAAGGGTTATATGCATGATATTTTGAAAACTTGATGAAATATTTCTCTCAATCTTCATACTCTTTTTTCAAACAATTGGCATCCATCCATTATTTATTCATATCCATCCTATTTGATTTGGTGATATTAGTATTTAATAAAATATATACATAATAAATTGATATAAAAATCAACCAAGGATAAAAAAATATATAGACTTTAAGTCTCTTTTTCTAACTATTTATCAAATCACAATTGAAATCCCATTAAAAAATCCAACCATTTACATAAATTCATCTTTAAAATAAAATTCCATTTTTAAAATAAACCAATCAGTTTCAAACACTCTCTCTAAAAACCCCAATTCATTTTTTATTGCAGTCAAAGAAACTTCATGAACCAATAATATTAATCATTTAAAACAAACTACAACCCTCTAAATTTTACAAATTTTTATTTAAAACTTCACACACCCCTTATTAAAATGAATCCATCATTACATATGATTTCAAAATATTCACATCCCTTTATAAAATCCAATCAAATGAGTTGAAAAACCCTTGGAATGAAACCTATGTCCATGATAAGTTTTTAAATAATTTTAAAGATATTTGAAACCAAAAAAAGGGTATGTTGAACACATATATGTTTTTAAGAAACATTTCAAAACACTTGAATAATTTTAAAAGAGCCACTTTGGCATTTTCACAAAGAAATAAATACAAAGAGAGGAACTTTACAATGGATACATGAATAAAAAATAACCAACATTTTATAAAACATAATGCTATAAAAGGTTTATCATGTATCTCATGAATAAATAGCATGAATCCTATCGTTTACTCCTTTAATACTACTAAGGAGTGAATAAGTGATAGATAAAAACATAAGTGTCACTTGAAAATGATACTTCTAAACATAAAGTTATATCTCTAAAAATTGGGTAACCATATTCCAATTGATGTTTGAATCATGTACTACCTAATCTTGATACTTACAATATGGTACATTATAAAAGATGTTCCCATTATTGAGGGTATATATTAAGTCAATGTTAAAGGACTATATGTACTCATACCTTCTCCACTATAAATGGTTCATTTCAGTTTGCAGTTAAATATATTTTGAACACTTTTTTTAGTGTATTAAAATAACACCTCATGGATAGGGCCACTATTTTCAAATCTCAGAAAGGATTTGGGAAGTTTGTCTTATGTTTTCTTAACTGTATAGACCCAAAAGCAACCACATGACCATCATGGACTAGAAATTTTCATATCCTGACTCTTGATACATCAAAATATAATCCATACTCATTACCCAGATCATTTATGGATAAGATTGGTGTTTTCATCAATCTTTCACTAAGTTCTTAGTAGGATCTCTCATGAACATATAAGCAAAGGAAACATACCACCTTACTAGTTAAGTCCTTCTTAGCACTTTAAATCAGGAAGAATCACGGTTGACTATATGGTAATAAAAGTAAATCCCTAACAAAACGACAATACTAAAATTCTAATTTCATGTTCCAAATATTATTATGCAATGATTTTTCTTCTCAATGAGTATTCCAAAAACACCTCTATCGGATGTTTCTTGTGCATGTTGTCCCACTTTCTTATAGTAAGTATCAACTATTCATCCAGTTTCCCTAACTTCCAAAATTTCATGGAAGTCTCCCCATTGAACATGTGGACTTTCTAACACACATATCATTTCGATATAAAACCTTTCACTTTTGATGAATAGTTAATGTCACACTTACTTTTCAATGAATGAATATTACATTCCAAAAATATTTTCTCAATACAATGAGGATAATACCTTAACATATCACTATTAAAAACCCATATTAAAAAAAAACCACAACTTTTATTCATAACTTATGGTCTACTTACCATTACACCATCCACTTATAAAAATCGTATCATTCAAAATTACCACATCTATAAGATATTTTACTATCTACTTCTTATATAAAAAAATGAGGCTATGTTCTAAAACATATCCTTTTAGTTTAATTAATCATAAAATGTGTAATAATTCACATTCCAAATATTTTTCATGCTTAAAGACTACTTCATGGAGACTAAATTATCATACAATGATTTAACACAAGAAAATAACTATGGTACTAAACTAATAGATGGAATGATTTTCCATAGTATATTTTATAAAATCTTAAAAAAGAATTTATAAATGAAATTAAAAAGAAAAGTCATTCTAAAATCATTAACTGAACTCATATCAGTAACATCTGGAATCAAAGTGATTAGAGTATCCTTATAAGTCTCAAGATAATTCAAACCTATCCGAAACTCGTTCATGAAGTTAAAAACATCAAGTCCCAAAATAGTATAGAACCTTTTTAAGAAAATTCATAAATAAAATATTAGTTAGGTACCTTTGATAGATGCATCAACCTAAACTCCAGGACATATAACCATGCCTACAACTGTAACACCACACAAACCAAACAAACACAATTTCAGATTTTACAAAGCAACCCTTATTCAATTATGCTTGTTAATTTAGGGGTTATCATAGAAGCTATATCATCCTGGTGAATTCATTAATTATCCAATTATACATAAATTACAAATTTCTATATTAAAATTTTCAATAGAATCTAACCAACATGCAATTAATTTAATGCACAAACAAGGACCACCAACGACCATGATTTTCAGCAAGGCGTTTAACCCATAAAATTCACAACATCATCGTCAATATCAAATTGTAATAACATGTGAAAAAATCCCATTTACCCTTTCTATTTAGTTATCAAGTTCTTATATTTGATTAGTGTGGTGCAACTATAAACCATATGAAAGAAAGAATAGATCCCTCCCACATGATACACAAACAAAGAGAAACTAAGGATAATCCATACCTCCAAGAACTTTTTCAACTTGTCTGTGTACCGCATGGAAAAGTAGGATGACCGCATGTGAAAACCGCACAGCTAGATACATGGATCCACCTATTCTACACCAAAATATTATCAAAACATTTCCTAAACATGAAACTCAAGAGAAACCACAACACTGTAGTGAATTATTGGGAAAGAACAAGAGGAAACAGATGAGAAAGAGGGGAAAACTCACCGTGGAGGTGTGGTTTAGTGCATGGTAGAGGTGAGTTCGTGGAAGAAGAGAGGAGCATCGAGGAGTAGTCCTATGGTGGAGGAGATGCATGTGACAAAGGAGAGGTGCACATCATAGGAGAGGTGTGCAGTGAAGGCGGGTTCACGACGGAGGGATTCACGACGACAAAGAAGTCGGCGGGAGAGGGGGAGGAGGAGGAGGCTATGGCGGGGATCAACTTCCTCGAGAGCTTGAGGGGTGCAAGGAAGGAGGAGAATGTTAGGGTTTCTTTATAAAACCTTATGAAACTTTTATCAGCACTAGATAAAAAGCACTGATATAGGTATGTTTGATCAGCGATAAAATAGAAAGCGTTGATAAAACGTGCATTTATCAATGTTTTTTTAGCACCGATAAAGGTCTATCTTTATCAATGCTAAAAAACACCGATAAAGATATAACATTAATAATTTATTTATATTATTATATATATTTATAAAATCAATTATATGATAAATAAATAAATATATGTTTATAATTATAACTAAAAATAAATATATATGTTTATATTTATAAAATTATAATTTAAAAAATTATAAAATTTTAAGAAATATACTTATTATATTTATAATATTAGAAATATATATAATAAATATATTAATTATATATATTTATAAGATTATAGATATATAAAAGTATATTTCTTCTAATTTTATATTTATTTATATGAATATATATATATACATATATATTTATTTAAATAATTATAAAATTATAAGAAATTTATATTTATAATATTTATAATTTTATTAATATATTTATTATAATTTTATAATTATTTAAATATACCTGTATTTATTTATAACTATAAATCCAACTATTTTTATTTATTTATCAATATTTCTATATATATATATATATATTTGTAAATATATTTATTTAAGTATATATAACATTGTATTTGAAAATAATAATTTTTTAAAATTAATAATTATTTAAATAAATATATATTTATTTCTATTTATTACTAATAAATAAATATATCTTTATTTGTAATTAAAAATTATAATAAATAAATATTTATTTATAGCTGTACTTATAAATATATATAAATATATATATATTTAAATAATTATAAAATTATAACAAATATATTTGCAATTTTATAAATATATATAATTAATATATTAATTATAATTTTTTAATTATTTAAATATATCTTCAATTATATAGAATTATATTTATAACTATTTGTATTTATTTATAAATATTTTTATATAAATATATATAATAAATATATTTATGATATTTTTTTAATTATTTAAATATATCTATATTTATTTAGGAATTATAATAAAAAATATTTTTATTTATTTATAATTTTTTTTATATATTTATAAATATATTTATTTAATTATATATTTATAACTTTATAAGTAGTATAATAAATATATTTATTATAATTTCATAATTATATATATATATATATTTATAGTTATAATTATAACTATAAGTAAATATATTTATAAATATTCGTATATAATTATAAATATATAAATATATATATAATTATAATATATGTATTTATTTAAAATTTTTAATTATTTAATTATATATATAGTTATAATTATAATTACAAATAAATATATTTTAAAAGTATCTATATATAATTAAAATTTAATAATTATAAATATAATAAATATATTTATTATTTAAATATATTTATTATAATTTTATATGTATTTTTGAGAACATAAGAGTGTATATGGGTAACATGAATTTATCATATGCCTAATAAAATATACATCATAAAAAACAAGCCATCAATGGACAACATGAATAATAAGAAGGGTGTAATGTATAAATAAACATTCATGATGATACATAACATATATGCACAGATGATCAATATATTTATTAACCAAATTCATTAGAAACACATATATATTTAATAATTATAATATAAATATATGTATTAGAAAATTATTTATATATATTAATTATAAATAAAATAAATATATTAAATATAAAAAATATAAAAAATATAACGAATCTAATAAATCTAATAAATCTAATAAATCTAATAAATCTAATAAATATAATAAATATAATAAATCTAATTAATCTAATTAATTAATCTAATGAATTTAATAAATATATTTGTTATTTAATGAAATTTATTATAATCTTATATATGTATATATATATATAATTATAATCTTAGAAATACTTTATTTTAAACATTATATATATATATATATTTGAATTAGTAAAAAATATATATTAATTATAAACAAGTATTTTTTATTAAATGTATACAAATAAAAATTATTTTTGAATATAAATAAAATAATTTTATATAAGTTATTATTAAAAAAATTTATCATCGCTTTTCTTAGCACTAATAAAGGGTACATTTATAAGTGCTTTCAATTAGCGCTAAGAAATTCCCCCCCTTGTCGGTGCTGCCTCCTTATTGCTGATAAAATGAGGCGCTTCCCTTGCACCATTTTGTGGTAGTGATATGACCATTTCTGACATATCTTACCAAATTGGAAACATAACCATCTAGATGTCTCAAATCTACAATCCATTGACAAAATAATAAACAAATTTATTTGGAAACTATATAAGATGCTTTTGGCTTCATTAACTTCTATGATCTGAAATTTTCAAACAGTTCAAGTTCCGGTTGCCTACAAATTTGGGAAAGATCTAATCATACCTTTACATTATCTTTAGTATTACCTGGTGTATTCAAAGCTGTATAAAATATATTATTATAATAGTTATTCTCAATATGCATGACATCCAACATGTGACAGACCAACAAATCAGTTCAATATAAAAGATACTAAAAAATGGTCCATTTTATCCAATTGGGTTCTTTCCCAAGGCCATCAATTTTCTATAGGTTTATAGTTGGTCCAAATATAATGGGATGTAATAAAGAGACAAATGATTTTAACTATGTACATGAGATCATTGTTGGAGATCTATCTCTTTCAATTGTACCTTTTCTGAAATGATATTTGTTCCACCAAAAAGTATGACCGGTTAAAAGGAATCTGCGATGACAGTAAAAAAACTAGGTTTTCTTCCATTAATTAGCATAAATGCTTTACTGTCTCTCATACAGTACAAAAATTATTTTAGACAATGTGTATTACATCCAGATAACATGATATATGTTGGGAAGTCACTAATTGTCCACATCAATGCAGCTTTCAGTAGGAATTTTTTTTCGCAGCTACATCATATGTACTGACACCATTACTCCACAATAAATTTAATCCATCAATCAATGACTTTAAATAAACATAAAATATTATTTTTCGGATGTCCTGGAATTAATAAGGTTAAAAAGATATATGGTTCCTTCATCAACATCCAAGGAGGGAAATTGTACAGAGTTATAAAGACATGACAACAAAAATATTGATTACTGTAAGAACCAAATGGACAGAAACCATCAGTAGAAAGACCCAATTTGACATTTTTTGCTTTTGAAGTAAAAAAATATGTAGTTGTTCAAAAAAATTTCGTGAATCACCATAAGAGGGATGATTCAATCTTTTACCAATTTAAATGTTGGTTTTAGGCCATGACATTAATGATGTTGTGTTCTAATACATAAATAAATGTTTCAATCTGGGTGTAATTGGTAAATACATCAACTGTTTAACAAAAATCAATCCAGACTTCCCAAGTGGAGCCTCTTTGTACATCGATTTTCCACATGTAGGAAAACTATCCAATGACTCATTTTTCCCATAATATAAGATGCAATCATTTGAATATGCATGAATCTTATGATAACCAAGACTCAGATTACAAACCAGACTCTTGATCTCATAGAAATTTGTAGGAAACACATTTCCTTTTGGTAAAAGTGTTTTAACCAAAGGGAATACATGATTAAAACAACTATTTGACATTCCATTATCTGATTTAACAACAACAAATTTTGCAACTACTACAAATTTGTATATCTTGCAACCAGGACATAAAGCATCCTCAACGGACCTCAACAACTCATAAAATTGAGATGGTTCCAACTCAAGAGTTAAATCAATATCATCCTGAGTTTCAGTTTGTTGAAAAGATAGACCTGCCATATCTTGTACTAAATTTTGAAACCATGATGAATCTGAAACCAAATTTTGAGTATCTTCACTGGAAATGTGTTCACCACGTTGATACTAGAAAACATAATCCGTTTAAAAACGAAACACAATAGATGAAACCAATGCTGCTAAATGTGTTAAACATCCTCAAAAAACATTTTTTACATGGGAACTTAATTGTTCCTTTTGATTTTTTTTACTTTTGATAATGCAAATGATAATAAATTTTCAACATCTTCAATAGAAATCAGATTTATACCAGAACAGTTTGGATTCCTACGTAGATTTATCCAAGAACGATCATCTAATAATGGCTTTTGTAGACTTCCTTATTCCGTATTTCTATAAAAAATACAAAATAATTAGTCTTTTTATGAATAATTTTATATAAGAAAAACACGATCCAAAAAAAGGAAAAAAGTTAATTATTCCAAAGTATTCCTAATTATTGTTCATTATTCCAAAGTATTCCTAATTATTTCTAATTATCGCTAATTATTCCGAATTACCACTAATCAATCCTAATCACCGCTAATCACTGATAATTATTAGTAATTATTACTAATTATTAAAATTTATTGCTAATTATTATTAATTGTTACTAATTATTACTATTTATTATTAATTATTTCAATTTATTACTAATTATTACAATTTATTACAATTTATTACTAATTATTAAAATTTATTACTAATTACTACAATTTATTACTAATTATTACTAATTAAAACTATTTATTACTAATTATTACTAATTACATCTAATTATTACTAATTATTACTAGTTATTACTATTTATTACTAATCCCTGATAATTATTCCTAATTACTGCTAAATATTACTAGTTACCGCTAAATATTCCCAATTACTGCTAATTATTACTAACTGTTGCTAATTATTACTAATTACCACTAATTATTACTAATTACCACTAATTATTACTAATTACTGCTAATTATCACTAATTATTATTTATTACCGTTAATTACCACTAATTATCGCAAATTATACCTAATTATTAATATTTAATGCTAATTATTTCTATTTAACACTAATTATTACTAATTAGCACTAATTACTACTAATTATTACTAATTAAAGCTAATTATTACTAATTATTAATATCTATTACTAATTATTAATATTTATTAATAATTATTAATATTTATTTCTAATTATTTAGATTTATTATTAATTATTTATATTTATTAATAATTATTAATAATTATTACTAATTACTGCTAATTATTACAAATTATCACAATTTATTACTAATTATTACAAATTACAACTAATTATTACTAATTATTACTAATTATTCCTAATTACTTCTAATTATTAATAGATTCCACTAATTATTCATTATTACCGCTATTTATTCACAATTGCTGCTAATTATTATTAATTATCACTAATTATTACTAATTACTGCTAATTATTACTATTTATCAATATTTATTACTAATTATTACTAATTATTACTATTTATTAATATTTTATACTAATTAATACTAATTATTACTAATTACTACAAATTATTACTAATTATCGCTAATTATTAATAATTACTACTAATTATTAGCAATTATTGCTAATTATTAATATTACCGCTAATTATTACAAATTATTACCAATTACCGCTAATTACTACAAATTGTCGCTAATTATTACTATTTATCGCTAATTATTACTATTTATCAATAATTATTACTATTTACCGATAATTATTACTATTTACCGATAATTATTACTAATTACTACTAATTATTACTAATTATTAATATTTGTTACTAATTATTATTATTTATTACTATTAATTAATATTTATTTGTAATTTCTGATATTTAGTACTATTTATTAATATTTATCACTAATTATTACTAATTATTAATAATTATTACTATTTATTACTATTTATTACTATTTATTACTATTCATTACAAATTTCTGCTAATTATTACTAATTACCGCTAATTATAACTAATTATTACTAATTATTACTAATTTTTCCAATTTTTACCAGTTTTTACTATTTAAAAATAATTATCACTAATTATCGCTTATTATTACAATTTACCGCTAATTATTAAAATTTATTAATATTAATTATTAATAATTATTAATACTTTTTACTAATTATTACAAATTATTACAAATTATTACTATTTATTACTAATTTATTAATAAGTTTTACTAATCTTTACTAATTTTTACTATTTATTACTAATTATCACTAAATATTACTATTTACCGCTAATTATTACTATTTACTGCTAATTATTACTATTTATTAATATTTACTACTACTTATTAATATTTATTACTATTTATTAATATTTATACATATTTATTACTTTTTATTAATAGTTGTTACTAATTATTACCAATAAGCGCTAATTATTACTATTTATCGCTAATTATTATTAATTATTACTATTTACTGATATTAATTACTATTAATTACTTTGTATTACTAATTATTACTAATTATTATTATTAATTACTATTTATTACTAATTATTACTAATTATTATTATTTATTACTAATTAAAACTATTTATTACTAATTACTGCTAATTATTACTAATTAATACTAATTATTACAAATTACCGCTAATTATTACTAATTACCGCTATTTTTTTGTTAATTACCGCTAATTATTACAATTTATTACAATTTATTACTATTTAATGCAGTTGGGGGCTTACCCGAGTGGTAAAGACTCCCCGTAATCCTGCATAAGACCCGGATTGAAATTTGGGTCGGGGCAAATTTCTGTAGGCATGACGCATGACACAAGCATGTGGTGACGCAGCAAGTATGATGCAAACATGACGCTGCACTGGGCCTTTGGGCCAGTTTGTGGGCCTTTGGTCTATGTTATGGGCTTCATGTCCACTGGGTCTTCGGACCATGTAATGAATAAATAAGGCTTGATGTGTGAGTTATCCCTTAGGGGGGTTATGACCTGTCTTTCTGGCCTGTGTGTGTGGTGTGTGTGTGTGTGTGTTTAATGTAATTGTACCCCTAAGCACTTAATATATATTACTAATTAAGAAGAAAGAGAAAATTAACATCAATGACGCGACTAATGGTTCTCAGGTAAGGTCACTTAGATTTCTTGATATTTTTAACATGTCTAATAGTAAGGAGGTATTTTCTGCAGAATCCGGGAATGCTCATCGAGGTGAAGACATTGCGAAGGACAAGTCAGTATTGGGCCCTGACCCGATGGATGATCTTTCCCCATCAGAAGTCGGTGATGGGACATGACAGCAGACCAAAACATGGGGAAGGGGACATCACCCAAGAGGTAGTGGCGGTGGAGGATTCCATAAATGAATTCCTTATGTTGTGAAGTGTCTTGTCACATGCTTGCATTCCCCGTTTTCTATTGTACTTTGTTTATCTTTTTTCAATAAATTTCAGAATCATGGGCTTGCCCATGGTTTGCACCGGCTTGAGTATATTACTAATTAATAACAATTGATACTAATTACTACTAATTAATAATTATTAATACTAATTACTACTAATTAATAATAATTAATACTAATCACTATTAATTATAATAATTAATACTAATTGCATGTAATTATTATTAATTAATGATAGTTGAACCAAATTATTACAAATTAATACTATTTACTTTTAAATAAAGAAATTAAATCTTATCGAGACAACATATTTGTAAAAATAAATAATACCAAATAAATCTATCTAATTCTAATTTAATTTAATTACTACTAATTAACAATAATTATAACTAATATAAAATAAAATAGATTAACTAAAAAATAAAATTAATAGATAAATACCTTAAAATAGAATCTTTTATAGGATGCAAGGCTTGAAAATCTCTTCAATGTAAAATTTTAAACATTGAAAAATTTGAATAGAAAAATATGAGAGTTGGGAGGGAGAGAGGATTTGAGAGAGTTGAGAAATGGAAAAAAATGGATGTGGGTATATATAGGTTTGATTATTTGCAACAAGAGTGTTTGCGATGAGACCCATCACAAATGCTAACCTCCCTATTAATTAGGGGCAACAATTAAAAGGGTATTTTCGACGGGTCCCATCGCAAATACCTACCCGCCGACATAGCATTTGTGACGGGTCGTGTAATAAATTCTAACTAGTGACAAAGATATTTGTGACGAGATCTGTCACAAATACATAGCATTTGCGGCGGGATCAGTCACAATTACCTCGCATTTGCGATGGTGGATCAAGCCCGTTACAAATGCTAAAAAACCACCGAAGGATATTTGCGATGGTACACCTATTCCCGTCGCAAATAGCACCTCCCAATGAACTATTTACGATGGGAACCTTCCCCGTCACAAATAACATGTCACAATAAATGATTTTTTTGTTGTGTGAACAAATTATAACTATATTGGGGTAGTTAACTCGGGTTATGACCAATACAATTTCCCATATGGAATAACCAACTAATCCACAACACGATGTAACAATGCTAGACCACTTCATGTTTCAATAACCTCAATCATTTAATGGGATTTCAAATCCATTTGTAGCTGAGCAATTGGAAATTTCCTTAGAGAATATATTTCTTGCTTTTTCAAGTAATGAGAGGGAGAAAATTTCCATGTTAGTTTATTTTCTATGTGGAGATGTAGATCAACGGTGGTCATTGACTCAAAACACAAAGGATGAGGAGTAAATAGAGAGCAATGAATGGAAGGATTTTATGGTACTCTTCTTAGAAATATATTTTCCTTGTGAGCAACGAGCAAATATGGAGATACAATTCCTACATCTAAGAAAAAAGGAAGATGAAAATGTTTCTAAGTATAAAGATAACTTTACCAGGTAATCAAGGCATGATACGAACTACATATGTAATCAAACAAAAAAATATGACCATTTCTTTGAAGCTCTTAAGACTTTTCTTTAGTGGTCACTAGTATCCCAAACATTCTTATCATACAAGGACATGGTATCATGTGCTACTAGGATAAAGAAATAATTATATAATTCTTATTTCTTCCAACGAAAGAAAGATAAGAAAAGGGAGGTTGAGTGCTCTAGAAAAGAAAATACAGAAAAAGGGAAGAGTGGAATTTCCAGCTTATAATAAATATATAAAGAAACAGCATAGATCATGATTTACAGAAATGAGAGTTTTCTACAAGTGTGGAGAGAGAGGTCACCATGCTCATGATTACAAAGGCAAGAAAGAAGCTTCCATTGTGAAATGGTTCAACTGTAAGGAGTTGAAAGACTATGCATGTAATTTACTAGATTTTCCGTGTATTATTTTTAAATATTATTTGTAACTAATTCGAGACCAAGTTTTGCGACGACGTGTGATTCTGAGACCCAGAGTGCCTAGAATAAATGTTTGAAATGAATTAAACTATTAAATAGTGTGTGAGAAAGGTTTTTCTGAAAAAGTGGAATACATTTTAAATAGGTACCCAAATTAGAAATACGAGGGTACCATTGCGTTAAGAGCAACAATTTTACCGTAGACGAGACCAAACATTGACCGACGTCGGTAAATTGGAAAAGTAATTTTTTTGAGGTTTTAAAGGAAATAAAATAAGTTAATAATTTATTTTATTTTTAACATTTTAAAAATGCAACAACACATTTTATGGTTTTAAATAACCTTGAGCCCAGAGTTAGGCTCATCACCCTAGAAAACTCCTTGGAAATCCTCTAGAGTTTTGGAGAGGATCCACCCCCTTGGATAAATTCTTAATGAATGGTGATAAATGATCAATTCATGATCATTTCCCACCAAGATCGGAGGATCTCATCAGCGATGGTAGTAGACCCAATCTTCGTCGACGATCAAGCTAGGGGTTGTTACTTCAATTGTGTTTTCCTGGTTCTTTGATTTAACAATGAACCCGGATCAACCCATGAACAGGTTGACCCGCAGTTCAGTTTTTCTTGTAGGAGGATTTAATTTTTAGGAATTTGGGGATGATTATGATTGTAATTATTCTTGTTTGTTAACTTGATCATTCTAACGGGAGTGGATCAAGTCCGTAACGAACAATGACTGAGGTTTATTCCTTGGGTTTCTCTTTTATGTTTCTTCCCCCAATCACGTTCTTTGTTCTTTGTGGTTATAGGAACAAAGGATCGTTTCACATTCGTTTAGCAGTGTAGAGATCCAAAATCATAGATTCAACATTGTGGAAACCTAGTGGATGTGTGACGACGATGGGAAAAGAATAATCGACATGGTTCAGGAGAAATATTACTTCAACCGTTCTTCATACATATGATCGAAATGACCTTTTGGACCAGATCGAAGGCCTGAAACCTACCGTTTTGATGTTTCCATGATGGGAAGACCTTGAATCTTAATTTTCAAGGTGAGTGGATTTCCTGAATGAACAACGGACGATCGACAAAGGTACATAGATGAAGAATGTTGTTTTTGAAAAATTCCATACAACAAGGTGTGTATCCCGGGATACACTGTGTGTGGCCCCCATTGAGTGGTGTCTAGGGTTTCAGGCAATAGAAAGTGATGACACAGTGTGTGAACCATGTCATATGGCGTGCGGGTCTTCATGCGGGGCTCGAAATGTATCTCAGATGATACACATAAATGCGGTGGAGTACACAACATGTACTCCACCACAAGACCAGACCAGGCCGGTTACACATGTTTCCTCCTTTATGGGTACACAGGTTGGCATACCCAGGTTAAAGATGTGTATGGGAACATGGAAAATGTACATGGAGTGGCCCCCGGATAGTAGGACACAACGTGTTACTTTTCTACACGCCGTGTATATATTTTCTACACGACATGCTCTTTTTGACACGAGCTATTATACATGGGTAGTACCTGGGGTTAGAGGACATGGTGTATAACCCTTATACACACCGCATACTTCCTTGTACATGGCTTGATCTCCTTGTACACCATATCTTGTACTATTTTCTTTTGGGTTAGTTCCCCTTTCCTCGTTCCCCTAAAGGTCAGGTATCATTTCCATTCACAGAAGTATGATCCATTTAGCGGGAATTTATGGATAGAGAGAGAGTCCCTTCGAGAGGCCCGAATCAAGATATTCTATCCATTCTTGGCTGTTAGTAGAGTTAGGTATTAGTGTGACTAATATTATAGGACATTAATCCTCTACTTAGTAGGTGAATCTGGATGAGTCGTGGTATACGCCATGGCCCTGGCAGTTATCCTCATCTGTGTATTATGATATTTTACCACTCAGGAGTGTGTTCTCCTAGAATGAGTGTACCTATTCTCTCTGCATATATATTAGTGCATCTATCTCTGTCGTGAAACTTCTCGATGAATAGTACTTCTCGGAAAGACGTCATCAGAGCTATCACACTCGTGGAGTGAGTTATCTCAGATGAGTTCTTTGTGGATTTTTCGAACTGAATCCCTAGCGTGGGTATGCGGGTCATTGTGACTTACCTCTAGACTAAGAGTATAGGTTTTGAGTATATCTGGATGTTTCTCATGTTATATGTTCTATAGAAATATACTTTGTGGTGCTGACTATAACTTTACTTGTGTATTGCTTTGTGGTTTTTGGGGTCTCCTACTTAGTATTTTTATACTCACCCCTGCACGGTCTTTTCCCACACATGTTGTGTCCTGTGTATACAAGAGACCTTTTGACGGAGTCCAGAGTAGACCCAAAATGGACCGAAATTTGTGATCTTCCATACAGGATGAGGTGTTCCTTTGGCCTCAAGCATCAGTCCTAGTACCTTTATTTTTTACATGTAAGACTTTATAGTTTTCTGAATCTTTATTTTGGTGGGCTTGTATTCTAGCCGAGTCACTTTTCCAAACATTACTTTCTATTGTACTTTGTTGGTTGGGTTTAGTTGTATGCATGCATTTTTTTTCCTCAGTGTTTTTTTTTCATTTCAGAATTTGTGGACATGGAGATGCATGCATTTGTACATGTACTTAAGCAATGCCTCCCATGTTAGTGATATGTCTATTCAGTGCTATTCACCATCCCCTGATTTTTTGGAGGTGGGCTTGGGGAGTATCGAAGTGAGCCCCACTAGGATGGGTTGTGATAGAGTGGTATCATAGGTGGTTTTTTATACGTTAAGGACCAAGATTCTGTGAGTTTTGGTTTTGGGAATTTGTGTTAAATGTTTCAAGTTTGGATTTTAGGACAGGGACTCCAGTTTTGGTGCAGGTGGACGACGTATTCATACACTAGGACTCTGATAACCTGTTTTTCAACTCGGTATATGAGAACGCTAGTTTAAGGGTAAAAAAATAATGGTACTTGCATTATATAGGAATGTGTTGGGGTTTTCATGTCCTTTTTTGTCATCTATCCAGATATACTCTTTGACCGTGGTACATATTATTTTCTTATAGCATGCCTCCACGATGCATACCAGCTAGGATTCACCTGCTCAATCACGAGGATAACCCCCTTAGTGAAGTGGCTTTAATTTAGGGTCCAATTCCCCAGAAGTTACATCCATTTGGTTCACCTTATATACAATAACCATTGGATAAGTACGTGGTACCTAAAGTAATAAAAGACGTGTAGTGTAGGCTGAGCATGCTCTATGTGTTTCAGAGATAGAGACCCCTCAAGTTCTGAGGTGAGCCTGACCCTCAGGTGGTTAAAGATTGGCTTGAGGCAGTGATCAAAGTCTTCTATCTAGTGAGGACACCAACAAACCAAACAACGATCCTAAGAGAAAAGATTCTTTAGGTTTTGGTAGGGAGATTGTGGAGTTTGACCACATAGACTCACGATGAGATGAATCATTCATGGATGGAGTTTGAGTGAATCTTTAGGGAGGTGTTACCTCCAATTTTGCTAAGAGCAGTATGTATCCAGGAGCTTCTTCATCTCTAGTAGGATAGTTTGACAGTGGTTGACTATTTATCGAGATATACCAACCTTTCTAGGTACTCGATGGATATGGTCAGGGATTAGTACTTCATATATCAGACCTTCGAGTGAGGTTTACGATGAGACAATCATTCTAGCATCATGCCTCTATGAATTATGACTTATGATAGAGTGCTTGAGTGAGATTTAGTGGTCGATAGCTTCTTGGATGAGTAGAGACAACCTGTGGTAGTCAGCAGCAGGAAAACAGGTGTAGAGGACTCAGCAGTAGGGAACCAACATTAGGTACATGGAATAGGATGTGGGAGACGTCACAAGAGAAACTAGGACTGGGGATCTGTAGTTTATTGCTCTCCGGGTGGATCCGGTCAGCCTAGGGAAAGATAATGCTACACATGTGACGATGGAGGAAATATCGCTAGAGAATATCCAACCCATCAAGATGTTGATAGGGACATGATGGATGGACCACCGAGGCAAAAGCAGATAGTGGAGAAGGCAGACCCGCCAGACGGAAGACATTGTAGAGGAGTAGGGAGATCCATGGGAGTTGGTAGACGTTTTGACATACTTCTACCACAACCCCCAAAAGGTCCACACCATGCTCAAAAAGATGGGGGACAAGGGCAGGAGAAGCTACATACAGTCGAGGCGTATGAACCAAGCACTCTAGGGATGATTTGAGGTACCATCTGTGTATTTTCTACCTTATATTTGGTACTTATAGACATAGGTGCCAATAATTCTTTCCTCACCACATGTCTTGTGCAAAACCTTGAGATTCTGGTAGATCCATTAACTCAAACCTTACGCTTGGAGACACCTATGAGAGGTGACTCGATGATCACACATCTTTTCCGATAGTGTGATCATACCCTTGTAGGTGAGACTTTTAGTTGGATCCTCATTGTGGCGGTGTTGAGGACTTACGATGTCATTCTTATCATGGATTGTTTATATTCGGTCCATGCCTAGATTGACTACTTTAGGGAAAGGATGTGGTGTGTATATAGTGATGGGATGAGTTTTTCCTTTTTTAGTGAAAGGAAATCCAGGAAGAATAGAATGGGCTCATGCTTAGGAGGGTGCAACCAATCACTCATGAGTTGTCTAGCCTTAACCTCAGAGCAGTAGATGTTGTGAGCATTAAGTTACCAATATTAGTGGCAGAGTACAAGGAATTCTTCCCAAAAGATGTTCTAGGGTTACCTCCCCACCGAGATATTGACTTACACCTTGATATGACACCGATATCCTCACTAGAAAATCAGATGGATCCCGTGGAGCTGCACGAGATGAGGGTGTAGCTAGAGAATTTGTAGAGTAAGGGCTTTGTAAGACCCATTGTTTCACCCTGGTTGGCCCTAGTTTTGTTTGGTAAGAAGGTATATGATATTTTGAGGTTGTGTGTGGATTAATGGAACCTAAACTAGGTGATGGTGAAGAAAAATTATCCACTACCAAGGATCGACGATCTATTCGATCATATAATAGGGTAACAATGGTTCTCAAAGTTTGACCTTTGATCGGGATATCATCGTCTTAGAGTACGAGATAGAGATGTGCTGAAGAAGGCTTTGAGATGCCTCTACGGTTACTATGAGTACTTGGTGATTCCTTTTGGCATGAAGGATTCCCCCATAGTGTTCATGGGACTCATGAACAAGATATTCTAGATATAATTAGAGACTTATTCATAGTATTTTTCATAAAGGACATCCTTGTGTACTCATCATCAAAGGGGGATCACACGAGACAGCTGTAGATGGTCATGGACGTACTGTGAGAGCACTAGCTTCATGGGAAGCTATAAAAGTTCCAATTCTAGATTTAGGAGGTCCACTTTATAGGACATGTTTTTTCATCATATGGGGTATCAGTGGACCAATCCAAGGTTGAGGAAGTGTTAGAATTAGAGCCACCTAGGAGTGTGACAGAGGTACAGAGCTTCCTTGGGACAATAGGATATTACTAGAGATTCATACACGAATTCTCCCAGATATCATCCCTAGTAACAACTTTGACCCGAAAGTTTTTGGATTTTGTATGGATGGAGAAAATCCAGTAGGATTTTTAATAGTTGAGGTAGATTTTAAGGAGTGAACTGATCTTGAGATTTCCAGAAGAGGGTGTCAAGTACATTGCTTTCTGCGACACATCAAGGTACAGTTTTGGATCTGTTATAATGTAGATACAGGTGGTGATTTATTATGGTTTGTGCCAGCTAAGGATGCATGAGAAAAAATACGTGACCCATGATCTTGAGTTGTATTGGTAGTCTTCGCATTGAAGATGTGGTGACACTACCTGATGGGTGAGTGGTTTATCATCTACTATGACCACAAGAGCCTCAAGTACATCTTCTCCCAGAAGGATCTAAATATGATGTAGAGGAAATGGCCGGAGTTCCTCTAAGATTATGATTTTGAGATCATTTATACTCCTGGGAAGGGGAACTTAGTAGTAAATGCTCTCAGTCAAAGATCGAGTTCACAGCTGCTTAGCGAGGCATCTGAGCAGTTGGACTCGCTACTGTTATCTTTTGTGGATGGAGATGATGCGGCTTACCATCAGTTGATAGTTTTACCACTCTACTCTTGTAATGATCTAGGGAGGAGAAACTAGGAGATGTTGAATATATGGCTTTATGAGATCAGTAATCTATAGGACAAGATCTTGATGGATATTTGCTAGGTGGGGAGCATGTCTTCCTTCTTAGAGGATGCACAGTTGTTCCAATGGTAGTGCGGGATGAGGTTCTGAGGGAGTTTCATACACCCCCTTGGTGGTACATCTTGGAGTGATAAAAATGTACCAAGACCTCTGACATCAGTTTTGGTGGACAAGGATAAAGAAGGTAGTAGCAAAGTTCGTTTCTCGATGCCTTACATGCCAGCAGGTGGAGGTTGAGCACCAGGTCCTAGTGAGATTAGCTCACCCCTGGAAGTGCTGGAATGAAATTGGGATGGAATATTGATGGAATTTGTGATGATATTTATAGGAACTTCTAGGGTACATGATTACATTTGGGTGATCATTGACCGACTCACCAAGTCATCCCACTTCCTAGATACAAGGGAGCAGAGTTCAGTAGATATATTGAGACACCTCTACCTGCAAGAGATAGTTCGGATTCATGGAATCCCCATGATGATAGTCTCAGATCATGATTCTCCTTTCCCATCCTGGTTGTGGAAGGGATTGCAGGAGGCATTTGGGACTCGGCTATGCTTGAGTACAACGTTCCATCCCCAGAAAGATGGTCAGATAGAGAGAACCATTTAGGTTATATAGGATATGTTATGGGCATGTATCTCAGACTTTGTTCATAATTAGGAGGACCACCTACCACTGGTATAGTTTTTTTACAACAATAGTAACCACTCCACCATCGGCAGGGAAATGTTTGAGGCTTTGTATGGGAAACCCTAATGGTCACCGATTTTCTAGATTGACCCAGGAGAGACCGCACTCATGGGTCTAGGGTTGGTACGAGCTACCACTGAGAAGGTGCAGATCATCCTAGAGTGGATGAAGACTACATAGATTCAGAAAATTTTTAATGCTGACAGATGATGAAGACCTCTGGAGTTCAAGGAGGGAGACCATGTATTCCTTTGGGTCTCACCTCAATAAGGGTTTTAGAGATTTGGATGAGGTGTCAAGTTGCCTCCATGGTTCATTGGACCTTTTCAGATACAGCACATAGTTGGTGAGGTGGTGTACCACCTTTCTCTACGGCCATAGTTACATTGGGTACATGATGTCTTCCATATGTCACAGATGAGGAGGTACGTGAATGTTCTGTCACATGTCATTGATTGGGGAGAGCTTTACATTGACGATGGATCGATATTCGTAGAGTAACCAGTGGAGATAGAGGATCGGTAGGAGAGCACATGGGAGCGGGAGGCTCAGATTCGTGCATAGTAACCACATATTTTTGTGTAGATTTTTGTTTTGGATTTTCAGGGACATAAAGCCCTAAGATGGAGACACTACTGGAAAAATGGCCTATACCCACGGTTTAAAACCATAGGTATAGCCCCGAAAACCGTGGGTATAGCCTATACACACGGTTTTGGGAATCGTGGGCTGGAACGACGTCGGTATAGGTCCCCAGCCTATACCCACGGTTTTCCAAAACTGTGGGTATAGGTTTTCTGCCACCGTGTCAAAAAAACATTCACAATTGCCACAGTGTCAATGGATTTTACCCATGGTTTCAAAACCGTGGGTATAAATCCTAAAATAATTCTGCAGGTGGGTTTCGATCCTGCGACCTCTTCGCTGCAAAGTACCGCGTCTAACCACTACCCTAACATCAATTATGTGTACATATATTTACATTTAGTTAAATATAGTTATATAAACCGTGGGTATAGAGGGAAGAACCGTGGGTATAGGACTCCCGCCAAAAAAAATTTCCTTCCCGCGAAAAAAAAAAATTTCCCGCGCACACATGGAAAACCTATACCCACGGTTTTTGAAAACCGTGGGTAGAGGTTTTTTATCCCAGACTTGTCCCCACGGTTTTCCCCAAAACCGTGGGTATAGGTACCCCTATACCCATGTTTTTTGAAAATCGTGGGTATAGTTCAATTTTCAAGACCTATCCCCACAGTTTTGGAAAACCGTGGGGATAAACCCCCCTATACCCACGGTTTTGGAAAACCATGGGTATACGTCTTGAAAATTGACCTATACCCACGGTTTTCCAAAACCGTGGGTATAGGGGGTACCTTTCCCCACGGTTTTTGGGAAAACCATGGGGATAGGTCCATTTTCCAGTAGTGAGAGAATGTAATATCCCCGATTTTTTGTGTATTATTTTTAAATATTATATACAATTAATTTGAGACAATACTTTTCAATGACATGCGGTTCCAAGGCCCAAAGTGCCCGAAATAAATGTTTGAAATAAATTAAACTATGAAATAGCACACGCAAATGGTTTTCCTGAAAAAGTTGAATAAATTTTAAACAGGTTTCCAGATCATAAATCCAAGGCATCATTGCGTTCAGACAAAATTCTTTACCTTTGGTGATACCTAACATTGACCGATGCAGGTCAACTGCAAAAGTTAAATTTTGGACATTTTAAAGGAAATAAATTAAATTAATAATTTTTTTAATGTTTTAATGACGTAGTGACATGTTTTATGGTTTTAAATAACTAAGAACCCAAGGTTAGGCTCATAACCCTGAAAAACTCTCTGGAAATCCCCTGGAGCTTTGGAGAGAAGCCACCCCATTGGAGAATTCTCGACGAATGAAGATGAATGATCAATTCATGCATTGTTGCATAGTAAGGTAATAGGATATCATTTTATATGTAAGAGGATGCACTCTTCATCAATTATTGAGTTAGGGGTTCTTAATTTAATTTTGTTTTCCCCATTATTTGATTTAACGAAAAATGAAGATCAACCCAAGAACAGGTTTACCTGTGGTTATTTCCTTCTTGTGGGAGGGTTTAATTTGTTGGAATTTAGGGATGATTATGACTTTAATTATTCTTTATTGTTAACTTGATCCTTCTAATAGGAGTGGATCAAGTCCGTAATTAACAACGAATGAGGTTCATTCCTCTACTTTATCATTTTTGTCTCTTCCCCTAATCACGCTCTTCTTTCCTCACAAGTATATGAATAAAGGATCATTGCACATTCGTTTAGGGGCATAATGATCCGTAATTTTAGATTCGACATTGTGGAGACCCAGTGGAGGTGTGATGAATGTTATGGTAGAAAAATCGACATGGTTTGGGAAAAATCATTATTCAACCATTCTTTACACAGATGACCGAAATGAGTTTTTAGAGCCGATCGAAGGCCCGAAACCCACCATTTTGGTGTTTCCTTAAAAGGATGATCTTGAATATTAATTTTTAGGAAAAATAATCACTAGAAAAAACACCATATGATCGATGGAGGTGCATGGAGGAAGAATGTTGTTTCTAGAAATTCTAAAGAACACGATGTGCATCCCACGATACACAGCATGTGGGCCCTGTTGAGAGACGACTAGGGTTTCAGGCAATAAAAAGTAATGACATGACATGTGACCCATGTCAAATAGTGTGTGTGTACTTACATGGGACTTGACATGTATCTTGGATGATACATGGACACTGGTCAGAGTACATGACATGTAATCCATCACATGTATAAACAAGAACGGTTACACGGGTTACCCCATGTACGTGTACACGGGTTGACAGACACAGGTTGAAGTTTTGTACGAGCACATGTCCAGAATACATAGAGCATCCCCCAGATAGTAGGGCATGACGTGTTACTCTTCTACACACTGTGTATATCTTTTCTACATGACATTCTCTTTTTCACATGGTCTATTGTACATGGGAAGTACCCAGTGTTATGGGAAAAAGCGTGTGACCAATCTACAAGCCATGTACTTCCTTGTACATGGATTGATATCCTTGTCCACCGTATCTTAGAAAAGTTTCATTTGCTTTAGTTCCACTTTGCTCATTCCCCGGAAGGTCAGGTGTCATTTCCATTCACAGGAGTATGATCCCTTTAGCAGGACATTCCAGATAGAGCTGGATTCCCTCCAAGAGTCTTGGATTGAGATCCTATATCTATTATTGACCCCAAGTAGAGTTAGGTATCAATGTGACCAATCCTACCAAAAATTGATCCTATACTTAGTAGGTAAATCTGGATGAGTCATGGTATACTCCAAGTCCCTGAAAATGATCCTTATACATGTGTTGTGATCTTTTCCTACCCAGGAGTGTGTCTTCTTAGAATGAGTGTATTTATTCTCTCTTTAGATCTATCAGGGAATCTATCTCTCTCTTAACAATTCCTAATGAAAAATACTTCTCGGATAGATGTCATCAGAGCTATCACACACGTGGAGTGAGTTATACCGAATCAGTGCTTCATTGGATTTTCAGAGTGAATCCCTAGCATGGGTATGCAGGTCATTGTGACTTAGCTCTAGAATACGGGTTTGGGTTTCGAGTATATCTGGATGTTTCTCTTGTTATATGTTTTGTAGACATATACTGTGTAGTTCTGACTATACCTTTACTTGTTTATTGTTTTTTGGTTTTTGGGGTCTCCTGCTGAGTATTGTAATACTCACCCCTGCACGAGCTTTGCCCGCACGTGTCATTTCTTTTTCAAAAGCGCGGCCTTTTGATAGAGTCCAGGGAAAACTAGGACGAGACTGAGTTTTTTGAGCTTCCCTACAGACTGTGGTGTTTCTTCATAATCAAGAAATAGTCCCAATACCTTTCTTGTTTAGAGGTTTGAATTTGAAGTTTTTAGAGTCTTTCCTTTGGTGGGCTTGTATTCTAGGAAAGTTACTTTTCTGCACTTTACTTTCTGTTGTACTCTGTTGGATGGGTTTAGTTATATGCATGCTTTTTTTTCTTTATTATTTTTTTTAATTTCATAATTTTTGGTCTTGGATATGTGTTCATGTGTATGGGTACTTAAGAAATTCCTCCCATGTTATTGATATGCCTACTCAGTTTCAGTCACCATCCCCTAGCCTATTGGAGGCGGGCTTGGGGAGTCACGGCGTAGACCCAACTTGGACAGGTTGTGACAATGAAAATGATTATACTAGGAATCAAGGGAATTTTCAAAATATGATGTAAAAATTTATAATAGATATAATGAAATTATGATTCATGATGAAGATATATAATTTCTTATATTTATAGGGGAGACTTCATCTTCTGATTCATGTCTAGATCCACCCCCTAGTAGCTCTTTTGAATGAGATTCTTGGGGGAGAAGAGATGACACAATCAACAGATGAAAAAGGTAATCTTCAAATTGAGGATGTACCTATTGTATAGAAATGCATTGATTCATTTCCTGAGGAATTACCCAGGAATCCACTAGAGTGTGAATTTGAGTTTTTCATTTATTTAGTCTCCGATTCAAGACCAATATCCACGTCTTCCTATATAATGGCCACTATGGAATTAGTGTTATTAAAGATACAATTAAAGGGTTTTGTGACAAGGTATTTATACTCCCTAGTATTTCTACTTGGGGATAACTTATTCTTTTCATTAAGAATAAATATGGATCTATGCGGCTGTTCATAGGTTAATCAATGAAATTACAATAAATAATAAGAACCCTCTTACTCAAATTTATGTTTTATTTGATCAACTTAACAAAGTTAAATATTTTTCAAAGACATAACTTCATTATGGGTATCATTAATTGTGAGTAAATATGGAATATATTTCGAAGATAATATTTCCTAAAAGGTATAAACATTATAAATTTATTGTAATTCCATTTTAATTGATGAATTAAAACTATGTTTTTAAAGACCAAATGAAGATAATATTCAAAGAATATATTGATGATTTTGTTGTGGAATTTATTGATGATATATTGGTGTATTATAAGATATATTAGGACCATGATAATCACTTATTAATTGGTCTTCAGACTATTAGAATAAAATAGTTATATGAGAATTTTTGAAAATTTTAATTTTGGTTTCATAAACTTTCATTTGTTGGCCATATTATCTCCATGAATATGATTTTAGTTGATTGTGAAATGAAAAATGTAGTTCAGTAATGGCCTACACCAATGAATATAACAAAGGTATATAGTTTCATTAGTTTTACAGGTCACTATCAATGATTTTTTCAAGTATTTTCTTTATTGGATAACCTCTTATCCAAGCTTACTTATAAAGGGGTTAAGTTCATCTAGAAAATGGAATGTGAATAATTTTGAATTATTAAAGAGGATATTACTGAATGATCTGATATTGAATTTACAATTGGGAAATGAATGATTTGTGATTTATAGAGATGTGTCGAAGAAAGAACCTAGTTGTTCCCTTATGAATATTGATAATTTTATTACCTATACATCAAGACAGTTAAAGATTCACAAACAAAACTATCCAACCCATAACCTTGAGTTTGTAGCTGTAATATTTTCTTTGAAGATATGGAGGAATTGTCTCTATGGAAAAACATATGTGATTTAAATGGATCATAAGTGTCTAAAATAAACATTTTCATAGAATTATACCAACATGAGTAGAAGATGATGTCTTTAGCTTCTCAATTATTATAATTTTTCAATACACTATCACCCAGGGCATAAAAATAAGTTCTCCAATGCATTAAGTAGGAAAGATAATGGATTTATGACTAAAATAACGATCAATTGGGATCTTGTATTTATGGATATAGTAAATATAGATATGAAAATTTTTAAGTAAGTGGATACATCACTCATTTTTCAAATGATTTCCAAACCATATTTGTTTGAAAATATAAAAAGTTATCAACCTGATGGTGAGAATTTTCAGAAGAAAATTAAATTCGTGAATGAAGGAAAATTGGTAGACTTCATTTATGATGATGTCATTATAAAATTTATAAAGAGACTATGTTTTCTATTTATACCTAATCTGAATATGGAGTTCTTGGATAATTCTCATAGTTAAAATTTCTTTATAAACCCTGATAAAATCATGATGTATAGATATTTGATGGAATATTTTTGGTGGGATAATATAAAACTGGAAAATTCTAATTATGTGTTAATATGTTTATTTCATCAATAGGTGTATTTTGAGAGACAACATCATAGAGGAACCGTGAAACCTATGCTTATTACTATGTGGAAATGGGAGGACATTACTATGGACCTTGTAACTGGGTTACGAAAGACTCTTAGAAAGAATGGTGTTATTTGTGTTATTATTGATCACCTCACCAAATATGTAAATTTCCTCACTATAATATAATATTTAACTTTTTAGAGCCTTTCAAAGCTCTATATTAATGAATTTTAAAGACTTTATGGTGAACCTCTTTCTATTGTGTCAGATCATAACCCTCGATTTACATCGAAATTCTGAAATATTCTTTAGAAGGCTCTTAATATCGAGATTCATTTAAGCACTGATTATTACCATAAAATAGATGGACAGTCTGGAAGGAATATTCAAACATTATAATATATGATGAGGTAATTCTCTCTTAGCTTTAAAGGTATATGGGATCAATATTAACCTTTAAAAGTGCTCTGCTATAAAAATAACATCCATTCAAGTATTCAAATGACACTGTATGAAGCATTAGATGAAAAGATATGTCATACTACAACTTATTACGACGGAGTTGGTGAAATAAATCTTAAATTCATATAACTTATAGAGGATTCAATGATAAAGTTAAAGACTATTCAAACCCATATAAAAGAATCTCAAACGAGGAAAAAGAGCTATGCTGACAATCAAAGGAAAGATTTGTAATTTCAGGTGGGTGATCATGTTTTCTTGAAAGTATCTCTATGGAAGGGTGTTATAAGGTTTAGTAAGAAAGCGAAACTAATCCCTAGGTACATTATAACTTTTGAAATCCTGGAATTAATGGGAGTTTTGGATTACTACTTTTCAATTCCACCAAGTCTCTCTTAAGTACATGATGTGTTCCATACATCCTTGTTAAAGAAGTACATGCCAAACACATCATATGAGATCACCTATAAAGAGATATAATTAGAACCCAATCTATCTTATTGTGGAGTTACTATAAAGATTATGGATACTAGAGAACAAGTGTTGATGAATTAGATTACTCATTTGATAAAAGTTCTTTTAGTTAAATCATAAATTAAAATAAAAGATGTGAGAACTTGATGAAATTATGACAAAGGGCCACCCAAATATGTTCATGAGGTGAAATTTTAGAAATTTAAAGTAATATTTGTTTTTTAAAGGATGTAATAATGTAACACCCCAAGACTTTGTTTATATTTTTAAAATAGATTGTTTTCTCTTTAGTAGCTTACGATACACACAACCCCATGTCTAAATGAACAATAGTATAGTATACCATTACAACCCTACAATTAAATTGATGGGTAATAATATGAATAGATAAATTATTAAAAGAATATGGTTTAATAATTTATAAAATAAATTCATTATTTATCAGTTGATTATAAATAAAAATAAAAATCACTCAAAAGTAAAAGAAATGTTTTTAGGAAAAAACTGTTTTTATGCGCGCAATGTTTTTTATCTTAATAGATTAAATTATTCAATATTGTTGAATTATTTTAATAAAATTTAAATATTATGTTTTCAATAAATTTTTTTATCATTCGTATTATATTTTTTAGTCATTAGATAATAAAAAACCCAGTTTTAATCATAAAACCGTGTTTTTCTAAAAAGAGGTTTCATCACATTTCATGCACTTATTTTAAAATTAATTTTTATAAATTTTAGAAATTTATATGAAAAAATGAATTTAATTTTTTAAATAATTATATAAAAATTATCTTAGAGTGAATTCTTGATAATTTTTTAAAAATATGAATTTTTTGATGAATTGTTAAAAATACTTGTTTTTATTGAAAACTACCTTTTTGTTTAAAGAATTAAAAAAGTTACATTATGTTTTAAAAGTGAAATTAGTAAAATTATGTTATAATTAATCAAATTTAGGTTATTATAATCAATTTTATATGGATATTTTATATACAAACTTTTTATACTTTAGAAAACCTTTCATTTGGAAAACCAGTTTTTGGCGCATTTGCAGGTTTAAATTTAAATTATAATTTTCCAATTCTGTGAATTAAATTTGATAAATTAGATTCTATATTTTTAATCACCATAATTTATATTATTTTAGGAGATTAACTTAATTTTTTTCACAATTAACAGTAAAAATAGTAAAAATTAATTACCCTAGTTAATGTTAAAACAGGTTTACCAGGGAGTTAAACCAAACGATAATGGTATGTTTACCAATTAAACTTGTAAAAATAATATTTTATGGCCCTAATTAAACCTTATCCCATCCTAAATTTTAATACAAGGTAATTTTCAATCATTTTTATTGGGAATTACATTATCATTTTTTATTATTTTGGGAAATTTCCAAGTGGTTTCCCAGAAGACCTCCTCCCCCTACATATAGAAGGGAACCTCCTACCCTCCTTTTTTAGATTTATTAAGGAATTTAACTCAGAATAACCCTTAAAAAGTTTCTATAAAACAAACTTAGACACGTTATAGAGCTTTTTTTCCTCCCAGAATACCAACCCTAGGGTCATCAATAAGAGATCCAAATGAGGTTTTTCTAAGCGAAGGTAATTGTATTCACTAAGATAATTCTTTATTTCTCCTTCTCTTACCAAATTTATTCATGTATTAATAATTAAAAATATAATAAAAATAGTATCTAAAATATAATAATAGTTTATTATGTTTATGAAATAATCTTTATGCATATCCTCTTCAATCAAATGGGAACTGAAATCATCGATCATGTGTATAGCGAACTACCACCTCATAAACCAATGTAATTCGTTTTCCATCACCACATATAATGGATGGATAAAATAGTGGATTTAATGTATATATATGATATTTATGACATAATTATAATTTTTTAAATGTTAATTATTATTTACCTTTCTTTCATTCCATCCATCGAAAAATGAAAACAACGTTCATCCATACGTATGACCTACCGTCTCCATGAACAGTGTAACCCAATTTTCTGTCTATAAATTTTATGGATGAATAAAATATGTATATAATGAATATATATTATATTTATATAATAATTAAAATTATGTATATTGTTTAACCAGGACAAAAATATAATAATTGAAACTACCAAACCAAAACATACATGAAAAATAAAGGAGTTGTCACCCGAAACAATAATTTCAATAAAGAATTGTTGATAAATGGGTGATAAAAGGAAATAAGTAAATAATATATGGTATGATATATATTATTATTGTTCTTTAATAGATTTATAATAAGTTTATATTTATTATACTGTCAGTTCGAACATGTATGGAGGAAGTCAGACTAGAGGTAAGGGTTTCTCATCTCACTTTTACTTTCGCGATACATATTCCACATTCACCATTTATTTCTTTTTTGTGGTGTGTATAGTGAAACTTTGACATGTTATATCATGAATATTTTTATATTCATGGTATTTAAAATTTAATTTTAATTTATGGAGGCTATGATTAAAAAGTTACCAAAGCAATAAGGTTTACTACATAATTTGATTATTATTCGGGATTATTTTTGTTAAAGCATCCACTAGGGAAATTTATTAATATTTATATATTAAACTAAAAATATTTTATTATAATATATTTATTTATGTAAGTTAAAAGTTTTACTTTAAATTTCTGCTTTTTAGGAGCTAAATATTTCAAAATAACATTTTCAAGGAAAAACAACTTCATTTCACTCTTATATCAAAAATATTTTATTTTCCATGTCCATGTTTTATAAAAATGTTTTAAAAAATGTTTTTAACTTTGTAATATGATTATTAAAATTAAATTTTACCCATTTTTTAATTATTAAAAAATATTTTAAATGGGATATTCTTATCATTTCATAAATGAGATACTTTTTACCAAAAATGTGAAAGGAATATTTATTTTAACATACTCTACATGAATGAAATTTCCCACTGCATGACCACTAATTTATTTGAAGATTCATTTATATGTTTCCATGATAATTTTTAAGTATATATATTTTTCTAATATTCTCTAATTTTTTAGTTTTTAAAAGTTATTTTTAAAGTGAAAATGCTCTTTTCCTTAAGAATGTTTTTAATGAAATTTAATTGATATTTTTATTCATCATTTAAAAAAACATTATCTAACTTATGATACACTAGGTATATATTGTAATGATACCATTATTATTATTTCTCTAGATATTTTTTGATCAGTTTGACTGAGGATGTACTATTTTGATACCATTTTTCATATTGCTCTGGATAGTTTATGATTATGTTTATTGATAAGAGAATTTATTATTTATTATTTTTTTATTATAATTTTAAAAAAGGTGATTCCTTTTCCAAAAAGACAAATTAAAATTTATTTAAAATAAATTATCAATAAAAAATTCATAAATATAGAATTTTATTAAAATATTTTTCATAAAAAGGAAGGGAATCCCTAGGAAGTTCTTCTAATCAAGTGATGTAATTATTGACTCCTTCATTGGAAAGTCCATCAGCCACGAAGTTCGCTTCTCGATACACATGGGTGCTAATATGATTAATCCCCAAAATAGAGCGAAGAAATTCCATCCATAGAGTTATAAGAGGCCATGAAAGATGCGTCACTCCACTCCAAACCGCTTGTACAATGGTTTATGAATCATTTTCTAACCACATGTTGTTCCATCCTTTTATCCTTACAAAAAACCACAGTGATAACACTAAAAATTTCAAATTATAAAGAAGTTGGAATACCACAGGTATAATAAAAACATCCAGAAATATTCCCATTATGGTCCCTGTAGACCACTCCAAAACCCAAGGGGCCCGAGTTTCCCTTTGAAGCACCATTTACATTTAATATAATCCAACCATGGAGCGGGTATTTCCAAATTACTTCAAAAGTAACCTAGGATGAATGTATTTTACTTCAATTCCTAGGTGGTGAAGGATAGTGAAGCCCCTAATAGAGTTATGGTAGAGACCCTATTATACCACACCAGCCTCTTTGATAACATCGTGTGTCCTAATTCCATCTTCGTAAATATTAAAAGCATTATTATGATTTATAAAATCATTTCTATCATACCAGATCATGTGTAGAAGTTTAGCCACTACCATGATAAAAGGTGTTTAATCTATGGAAAGGTTCCTGGATCAGTTCAGCATTGAAGATGTGGCCAAATGGAATCTAAATTTAGCCACTTGAAATAAAAAAGATCATATATGTAATTATATAAAGCAGAAGCAGTAGCACAAGATAATAATAGGTGATCAATATCTTCTCTTTGCTGATTGTATAGGAAATATTTGGGACAAAGTTGAACACAAAAATATTGGAGAAATGTATTAGTGGGTATTGATTTATGAGAAATTATCCAAAAAATAGTAAATTAGGAAGGCCTAATCCAAGGTTTATCAAAGTTTTTAGTACAATAGAAATCATGATTTGTTCCAAAAAAGTTATGTTTATAGAAAATCTTAGAGTCTATCATAACATTATTAGCAGGTTCCCAGAATAAATAATCATCAGTGTTATAAAAGGAATAATTGTTGATTATGTTATTAATCTCATTAGAAAGATCCAAATCCTAAGAGTTCAAGAAATCATTTATTGAAATGTTGTATCAACAGGTGATTACTGAGGATCCACTATATATATTAGAGGAGAGACATTCCAGTTATCAAACCAAAAATTCATGGAATATTCTATTTTAACCATCCATACAGAGTGAGACATAATGTTATAAAAATAATATTTGATGTATTAACAAATTGAGGAGGCCATGTAAATCGGGTTTACCTTTTTAAATTGGTTAAGAAATATTCCAATTATAAAATTAAAACATCTAGAGTTAATATTAAGGAGATTCCAAGTGAGCCTAACTTGTATGGAATCATTAAATAATTTAAGATTCTTAATCCCAAGACCACTATTACCAAGTGTCTTAGAACAATTAATACAAGTAACAAAAACTATCATTATTTCAATAGTTCTTTTTCTCCAACTTTTTTTGATGGAGTCATTAAGGTTTTTTAGAAGACCAATAATCCATTTGTAGAACATCAAAGAAAAAACCATTTTGGAAACCATGGTGTATTTAGAAAGATAGATTATTCCATTTGTTGGACTCCTCATGTACTAATCATGTTTTAATGATCACAAAACCTATTCAACCTGGTTAAATCCTATAAATTATATAAAATCATGTGTATTATTGTTTAAGTATTCTCATGATTTAAGAAGAGCCATTCAAGATCTTAATTGCTCTACATTCAGTTGTATTACTTTATACTACCCATGACTCACTTTATAATTATTTCTACAAAAAATGATTAAGGTTAATTCTTTCCATAAGTACCACTGCTTAAGTCTGAAAATAGATATTTTCCTAAGTCTGAGACACCGTGAAGCAGACACCGTGAACATTCAGACACCGTGAATCAGACACCGTGAACATTCAGACATGGTGAAGCAGACACCGTGAATATCCAGACACCGTAAATAAGACACCGTGACATCCAAACACCGTGACCATCAGACACCATGAACAAGACACCATGAAATCTAGAAACTATGACCATAAGACATTTTGAACAAGACACTATGACATCCAGACACCGTGACCATCATACACCGTGGAAAAGACACCATGACATCTAGAAAACGTGACTATCAGACATCGTGAACAAGACACCATCACATCCAGACACCGTGACCATCAGACACTATGACCACGAGACACCGTGACCAATCCAGACACTATGACTATCAGACACCATGAACAAGACACCGTGACATCTAGAAACTATGACCATAAGACATTGTGAATACGACACTGTGGATGTTCAAGGCACATGACAGGAGACTACTCATGCTTCAAGAATCTAATAAAAATAGATGGAGGACATGTCACATTTGGTGACAATGCCAAAGGAAAGATAATTGGCCTCGACCAAATCGGCAATTCTAACTCAGTTTTAATTTCTAAAGTACTGTTTTTTGATGGATTAAAATATAATTTTATTAGTATATCACAATTATGTGATGATGGATTTCAGGTTAGATTTGAAAATGATGCTTATAATATCTGTAATTCTATAGATGAATTAGTATTTTCTACTTTAAGAAATGAAAATGTTTACTCTATTAACATAGATTCCTTAGCTTCTCAAAATGCTTCATGTTTAAGTGTATTTTATAAAGAGTCTTGGATATGGCATAGGAGACTAGGAAACTGTAATATTCACTCCCTTATAAAGATAACTAGAAAAATCCTATTTAAAGACTTACCCAAACTTGAGTTTCCAAATGAAAAAGTGTTTAATCTCTGTCAAAAGGGAAAAAACACAGTTTCCTTCAAACCAAAGAAAGAAGTGCCAACTTCTCAACCTCTCGAACTGGTTCACATGGATTTATTTGGACCATCTAGAGTTTCTAGCTTAAATAGGAAGCACTATGTTCATGTTCCTGTAGATGACTTTTATAGATATACTTGGACCTTCCTTTTGGCTCACAAGAGTGAAGCCTTATCTTATTTTACTAAATATGCCAAGTCTGTAGAAAAATCTTAGTGAACTTGGAATTAAATCCTTAAGAAGTGATTATGGCCATGAGTTTGAAAATCAAGAGTTTGAATCCATTTGCTCACAAAATGGTTATAATCCCAATTTCTCTTCCCCTAGAACACCTCAACAAAATGGAGGTGTAGAGAGAAGAAATAGAACCTTTCAAGGGATAGATAGAAAAATGATTAGTGAATATGACCTGCCTATTTATTTTTGGGCTAAAGCTATCAATAAAACATGATACATAATCAATAGAGTGTTGATTAGACCCATTCTTAAGAGGAATCCTTATGAGTTATGGAACAATAAAAAACCCAAAGTTAACTACTTCAAAGTTTTTGGTTGAAAAGTCTATATCCATAATACTAAGGACAATCTTGAAAAAATTTCATCCAAAAGTGATGAAAGTATCTTTTTAGGATATTCCATGTCTAGTAAAGCCTATAGAGTGTTAAATAAAATAACTAAATGTGTGGAATAATATGTCCATGTAAAATTTGATGAAACGGATCCACATGAGCCTAAAACCATTCTAGAGAACTTGGAGGATGATGTATCAAATCTGATCATCAATTCAAAATCCTCAAACACTTTTGTGAAAGAATCTGTGAAAACTTCAAGTTCTGGAAATTCCCTAGAATCAAGTCACAATGAACCTAAAATCACTAGTCCCTCCTTTACTAGAACTATTTTAACTCTTAAGAACCATTATTTAGTTGCTGTTGTAGGATACCAAGACAAAGGAACACAAACTACAGCTTCTCTTAGAAATTAGGTTGATCATCACGTCTTCTTGTCACAACTTGAACCTAAAAACATTAATGATGAAATCAATGATGATTTTTGGGTGATGTATATACAAGAAGAACTTAATCAGTTTGAAAGGAACAAAGTTTGGAAACTTGTTGAAATACCTAAGGACACATTCACCATCAGCACTAAATGGGTGTTTAGAAATAAGGTAGATGAGGCTGGTAACATAGTTAGAAACAAGGCTAGATTGGTTGCTCAAGGCTATAGTCAAGAAGAAGGAATTGACTATGTGGAGATTTTTTCACTAGTAGCTAGTCTTGAAGCCATCAGAATCCCTCTTGCCTATGCTACACATCTGAATTTCAAACTATATCAAATGGATGTTAAAAGTGCATTCTTAAATGGGTATATTGCTGCGGATGTCTTTGTTGAAAAACCCCCTGGCTTCCCAAACCCTCATTTTCCAAATCATATTTTTAAATTATCCAAAGATTTATATGGTTTAAAATAATCTCCAAGATCTTGGTATGATAGGCTGATTACTTTTCTTATTTACAAAGTGTTTAGAAAAGGAATAGGTGATCCTACCCTTTTTATAAAACGAATTTCTAATGATGTTTTATTTGTTCAAATCTATGTAGATGACATTATATTTGGATGATCAAGAAATTCTTTATGTGTTGATTTGTCAAAAATGATGAAAAATGAATTTTAAATGAGTTTAATGGGTGAACTAAAATTCTTTCTTGGATTTCAAATCTTTCAAAATAATGATGGTATTATTTTAACTCAGTGTAAATATACTAGAGATCTTCTAAATTTTTTTGTATTGGATAACACTAAAAGTAGTAACACTCCCATGAGTACCATTTGTAAGTTGGATCTTGATGAAGATGGAAAATATTTTGATCAAACCAATTATAGAGGAATGATTGGAAGTTTACTCTACTTGACTGCTAGTCGACTTGAAATTATGTTTAGTGTGTGTATGTGTGTTCGTTTTCAAGCAAATCCAAAGGAATCTCATTTAAATGCTATAAGGATAATTTTCAAATACCTCAAGCATACACCCAATATTGTACTGTTCTATCCTAGAGGACAATCATTTGAATTAGTTAGTAATTTTGATACTGACTTAGGTGGATGTAAGTTAGTTAAAAAAAAGAACCTCTGGAACATGTCACTTTTTAGGCAAGTCACTAGTATCATGGTGTAGTATGAAACAAAATTTTGTTGCATTATCTACTGTAGAAGCTGAATACATAGCTGCTGGTAGTTTTTGTGCATAGACTTTGTGGATGAAACACTCATTACTATAATATAGATATCAATTCAGGCATGTAACTATAAATTGTGAAAACACTAGTGCTATTAACATCTCAAAAAATCCTATTTCAAATTCTAGGACAAAGCATATTGATGTAAGACATCACTTTTTGAGAGATCATTACAAAAAATGTGATATCACTTTGGAATTCATTGGTTCTGAGTATGAGCTTGCTGATATATTTACCAAATCATTAAATTCCGAAATAATAGACTACATCATACATGAATTAGGGATGATAAATCTTAAGTAAATGTCTTACTGTTTTAGGTTTACTGTCTCACCGTAAATTTCATGTTTACTATATCACCATAAAGTTGATGTATACTGTGTCACCATAACTCTCAGTTACTATCTCACTGTAACATTCATTCTCTATCTCACCGTAAAGACATGATATGATCTCACCATAAAGATTCTTTGTGATTTTTATATTAGAATTAAAAAGCGTATTGTGGTAATTTTCCTTTTCACCTTTTTTTTTCCAACACTTTTACTCTTGCAATGTTTGGTATTCCTAAATGATAAAATAAAAGAAGTATCATTTGTTCTTCACGCGATATTTCTTAAATTCACTCATTCGTAACTTCTCTTAAAACCTACAACCCTTGTCTCTCTCTCTCAATCCTTCGGTGGATGACCAGGATCAAATACCCTTCATCATCGACTCCTAAGAAATGTAGCGCAAAGAGGAAGATAATTACACCCAAGCTAGCACCCGGAGGTCCTCTAAACACAAATCTAGTAAACCAATTTCTGAGAAATAGGTTTTCCCCAAATAGATTCTTTCAATGAAGTCTCTAGTTCTGAAAATTTTAAAATAGAAAGACTGGCTAGAGTGGTTTGTGAAGGAAGATAGACCTATCTATCCTAAGTTAGTGGATTAGTTTTATCAATATGTTCAGTTCAACATTGAGTCTGAATATGGATATGTTGTGAGAAGCTGTATCAATGGGAAAAAATGATCATTCTCTTCGGGGTTATGGGTTTCATGCCTTAGGATACCTCATGATGGAATTTGTGAGGATTATCGGAGGGGACCTCCACCATCAACCGAATTCTTTGATCTGGAGAATTATTTGAAAGCCTTAACTGAAAATGGCACCAAAAGGAGAGCCATTGCTACTGAATTAGATGGAGAATCAAGGATTCTGTTCAAGTTTATTTAGAATCTCATTAGCCCCAGAAAAGGTGATTTTGCTGTTTTGAAATATCAAGATGTCTTTCTGATCAACCTTATGAAAAATGGGAATAAGATCAACCTTTGAAATTATATCATTCACCACATGAGTTAATTGATCAAATCCACATCCAATTCAACCTCCCTATTTTATTCTTGTCTTAACTCAACCATGCTCCTTGCCAAAGGTATGGTTGGACCTAATGAGGAATTTATAATGGATTGTGAGTACTGCCTTTCAAAAGTCACTATTAAGAGGATGAAGATAAATTGGAACCCTTGGAAAAAGGCATGAGAAGAATACAATGATAGAATTTATGAAAATTTAAATCTTGTGGAACATCCCTCAAGACCAAGGTATATTTCTTATCCTAGTTTGGAACCAGATGAGGTTGTTGAATACTCTTCTGAAGAAGAAGAAGAGGCTACTATGCCTCCTAGAGAAACTATTTCTATTGGGGAAGAAAGTACTCTTGTTCCTCATGAAAGTCTTGAAGAAGAGGTCCCTACTATTAAAGATGTTGTTAATCTATAAGAAGAACCTGAGGTTGAAACAAAATCTATTGCCAAAGAAACTAAAAACACTGCCGTGGAAGAACTTATAGTGGAAGAACTACCTGTTATGCAAGAGGCTAAACTTAAGGAACTCCCAGTGGAACAATCTATTTTTGAAATCATTTCTTCAGCTGAGGAAATTATGGAGATGGATTTTTAGCTGGATAGGGAGGAAATGAGAGAAGAACTTTGACATGAGTTTGTGGAATTAGATCAAGATCCTAAGCCTCTCAGTCCTGAGAAGGATGAAACTATTGGTGGGGAGTAAACCCATAATCTGGAATATACTGAATAACCAAAACCAATTGTTTCAAGTTCGGTAGACACTCGATATAAGTTCCCCAGTTTCTATAATGTGGATGACTCTTAGAAAGTCTCAGTAAAAGCCCTTGACCTTTCTTCTTTGTTCCAGTTGAAATCGGTCTATAATATCACCCCTGAAAAGGAACCTGAAACCATATCAATCCCTATTTATAAACCTTCATCAGACCAACCATTTTTTGTGAGTAAGGATTATCAATGAGAATTTTGTTCTACCCTTTTGTCTAGTGTTGAAAAATTCATAAATTCCCAACCTGCTCTTGTGACACATCTAAGTGAGAAAGATGCCTCTTTATTGCTGGAGAAAGTTATTTGGCATATTCAACCTAAAATGATTCATGAGATTCAGGAAGTCCGAGTATAAAACAAACTGGCTAGTGCTGAAGTAAAGACTCTGAGAGGTATGATTGAAGAAACGTAGAAAAAGATGCATTCAAGATCAGAGCTTGTTTCTCATTCTATAGAATCTGTTGTTCCTCAAACCCCATTGAATGTTGTCTTTGAGATTCAGCCACACTTAGCTTCCATAGCTGAATAGGTCACAAAAAGGAAGAAACAGACTATGAATGAGATGAGAGAGCTTGTTGTAAATCTTAACAAACTCACTAATGAGTATATGAGGTTTCTTTAGAAAGTGCTGAATCAACTGAAATATCTCACCACCTCAGTCAATGCTTCTAAAGCCTCTGGTCAATCCTCTCAACCTTCTTTAGACAGTGATCTACTCAGAACAGTGGTCAAAGAAGAACTTCAGACAGTTCTTAGTGGCTTTAATAAAGATTCTTTCTCTCCAGTTATCAAGAACAGTGACAGAGTTCTTGACCTGGTCAAAATCCATTCTAGAATTACTAATAATTCTCAACAAGAGATTGAAAAGAAAGTGATTTCTACTTCAACCAAATCTTCTCCAAGACTAACTTGAATAACCATTCCAAGTATCTGGTGGAAAATCTAAATATTCCACCTATTACTCAAGCTTTCACTACTAAAAATTCCACTTATAGCGACTGCCATTGGAGGTCGCTATAGGCGTGTAGAGACCGCCCAGCGACCGCCATTGGCGGCCGCTAAAGGTGGCCGAGACTTCTTCTTACAGCGACTGCAATGGTCACTGAAGCCTGCCGGAATTATGGCATATAGCGACCGCCAGTGACGGTCGCTGAAGGTGGCCGAGACTTCGGCCTACAGCGACCGCCAATGGCGGTCACCAAACTGGATTTTTTTTTTAAAAAAATTTCATGATACAGAATAAAAAAAGCAGCATATAAATCATAAAAAATGAAAAACAAATCCAAACACAATAAACATCAAGATCATCATAAACAATAAATGATGGACGTGCTTCAACGATCCACAACCATCTGCTTTAAAAACCTACAATAAGATACAAAGAAAACTAAACAAAACAAATGTAAACTTGACATCTTTATTCAGTTGTTATATACATATAATAAAATAAAATCTGACATCTCATGGGCGCTATATTAATTTAAAACCACCAATTTAAGAAATTTTATCATTTTTGATTTTTTTCTTCTTATTTTAGAGTCTTTGCTTTAGTTTAGAAAAGTGTTTTTTGTTGTCTTAAAATGAATTTTTTTCCACGCACACCGCACGTACGATGGAAGTGTCGTCTCCTCTTGTATGTCACTAATAATATTTCTATCGTTCTCATGCAGTTTCAGGTCATTCAGAGCATGTTTTCTCTGAATTCGACTGTGACACGCCGTTTTGGTGTTTTATGACTCCGGAAACACGTTTCCGGACACCGAGGTCAAACGGCACCTCCGATTGATGTTCCGTCTTTCTGACCATTTCAAAATTCAGACCGCGGTTGTTTTTGTATGATTTCATGGCATTTGAGGTCGTTTGGGTGGTTTTGACCACCCAGCGCGCCCTTTAAGAGCTCGCCAGACAACTGAAAACGACACATTCGGTCGTACCGCACGCACCACATATCCAATGGACGTTTCGTCTCCTCCTGCATGTCACGAATAATATTCCTATGATTCTCATGCGGTTTTAGGTCTTTTAGAGCACGTTTTCTCTGAATTAAACCATGACATGACGTTTTGGTGTTTTATGACTCCGAAAATGCATTTCCGGTCACCGCGGCCAAACGACACCTCCAATTGAAATTCTGTCTATTTGAACATTTCAAAATTCACACCGCGGTTGTTGTCGTATGATTTCGCGGAATTTCGATGTCATTTGGGTGGTTTTGACCACCAAACGCGCCCTTTTAGAGCGCGCCGAACTGCTGAAAATGACACATTCGGTCGTACCACGCGCACCACACGTCAGATTGATGTTCCGTCACCTACTACATTTAAAAAATAATATTCCTATCGTTCTCGTGTGGTTTCAGGTCATTTGGAGCACATTTTCTCTGACTTCGACCGTGACACGCCGTTTTGGTGTTTTATGACTCCGAAAATGCGTTTCCGGTCACCACGGTCAAACGACACCCCTGATTGACATGTCGTCTCTCCGGGCAGTTCAAAATTCACACCTTGGTTGTTTTCGTATGATTCTGTGGCATTCCGAGGTCGTTTGGGTGGTTTTGACCACGCAACGCGCCCTTTAAGAGCGCACTGAACTGCTGAAAACAACACATTCGGTCGTACCGCACATCCGATGGATGTGACGTCTCCTCCTTCATGTCACAAATAATATTTCTATCGTTCTCGTGCGATTTCAGGTCATTTGGAGTACATTTGATCTGAATTCGATCGTGACACATCGTTTTGGTTTTTTTGACTCCAGAAACGCGTTTCCGGTCACCGCGGTCAAACGGTACCTCTGATTGATGTGACATCTGTCCAAAAATTTCACAATTCACACCATGGTTTTTTTCGTATGATTTCATGGCATTCCGAGGTCGTTCGGGTGGTTTTGACCACCCAGTGCGCCCTTTAAGAGTGCGCCGAACTGCTAAAAACGACACATTCGGTCTTACCGCGTACACCGCACGTCCGATGGACATTCCGTCTCCTCCTGTATGTCAAGAATAATATTTCTATCATTCTCATGTGGTTTCAAGTCATTCGGAGCATGTTTTCTCTGAATTCGACCGTGACACGCCGTTTTGGTGTTTTATGACTCTGGAAACACGTTTCCGGTCACTGCGGTAAAACGACACCTCTGATTGACATACCATCTATCCGACCATTTCACAATTTACACCTCGGTTGTTGTCGTATGATTTTGTGGCATTCTGTGGTCGTTCAGGTGTTTTTGACCACCCAATGCGCCCTTTAAAAGCGCGCCGAACTGCTAAAAATGACACATTCGGTCATATCATGCGCACTGCATGTCTGATGGTTGTGCCTTCTCCTCCTGCATGTCACGAATAACATTCCTATCATTCTCGTGCGGTTTCAGGTCATTCGGAGCACGTTTTCTTTGAATTCGATCGTGACACGCCGTTTTGGTGTTTTATGACTCTAGAAACACGTTTCCAATCACTGCGGTCAAACGGAACATCCGATTGACATGCCGTCCATCCGACTGTTTCAAAATTCACACCGCGGTTGTTTTCGTATGATTTTGTGAAATTCCGAGGTCATTCGGGTGGTTTTGACCACCCAGCGCGCCCTTTTAGAGCGCGCCGAACTGCTGAAGATGACACATTCGGTCGTACCGCATGCACCGCACGTCCGATGACTGTTCTGTCTCCTCCTGCATGTCAAGATTAATATTCCTATCATTCTCGTGCGGTTTCAGGTCATTCGAAGCATGTTTGCTCTGAATTCGACCGTGACACGCTATTTTGGTGTTTTTTGACTCCGGAAATGCGTTTCCGGTCATCGTAGTCAAACGACACCTCCGATTGACGTGTCGTCTATCCGACCATTTCAAAATTCATACCACGATTGTTGTCGTATGATTTCGTGGCATTCCGAGGTCGTTCGGGTGGTTTTGACCAACCAGCGCGCCCTTTAAGAGCGCGTCGAACTGCTGAAAACGACACATTCGGTCGTACCGCATGAACCGCACTTCTGATGGACGTTCCTTCTCCTCCTTCATTTCATGAATAATATTAATATCATTCTTGTGCAGTTTCAGGTCATTCGGAGCACGTTTGCTTTGAATTCGACCGTGACACGCCGTTTTGGTGTTTTGTGACTATGGAAACGCGTTTCCGGTCACCACGGTCAAACGGAACCTCCTATTGATGTGCCGTCTATCCGAACATTTCAAAATTTACACCACGGTTGTTTTTGTATGATTTCGTGGCATTCCGAGGTCGTTAGGGTGGTTTTGACCACCCAACGCGCCCTTTAAGAGCGCACCAGACTGCTAAAAACGACACATTCGGTCGTACCGCACACACGACACATCCGATGGATGTTCCGTCTCCTCCTTAATGTCACGAATAATATTCCAATAATTCTAATGCGGTTTCAGGTCATTTGGAGCACATTTTATCTGAATTCGACCGTGACACGCCGTTTTGGTGTTTTATGACTTCGGAAACGCGTTTCCGGTCACCACGGTCAAATGACACCTCCAATTGAGGTACCGTATGTCCGGACATTTGAAAATTCAAACCACGGTTGTTTTTGTATGATTTCGTGGCATTCCATTGTCATTCGAGTGGTTTTGACTACCCAGCGCGCCCTTTAAGAGCGCGCCGAACTGCTGAAAACGTCACATTTGGTCGTACCATGCACACCGCGCGTCCGATGGATGTGTCGTCTCCTCCTGCATGTCATGAATAATATTCCTATTGTTCTCGTGCGGTTTCAGGTTATTCGAAGTAAGTTTTCTCTGAATTCGACCGTGACATGCCGTTTTGGTCGTTTATGACTCCAGAAACGCGTTTCCAGTCACCGCGGTCAAACGGAACCTCCGATTGACATTCTGTCTATCCAACCATTTCAAAATTTACACTGCGGTTGTTTTCGTATGATTTCGTGGAATTCTAAGGTCATTCGGGTGGTTTTGACCACCCAGTGCGCCCTTTTAGTGCGCGCCAAACTGCTGAAAATGACACATTCGGTCGTACCGCACGTACTGCACGTCCGATGGATGTTCCGTCTCCTCCTGCATGTCACAAATAATATTTCTATCATTCTCGTGTAGTTTAAGGTCATTCAGAGCACATTTTCTCTAAATTCGACCGTGACATGCCGTTTTGGTGTTTTATGACTTCGGAAACATGTTTCCAGTCATCGCGGTCAAACAACATCTCCGATTGATGTGCCGTTAGTCCGACCATTTCAAAATTCACACCGCGGTTGTTGTCGTATGATTTCGTGGCATTCCGAGGTCGTTCGGGTAGTTTTGACCACCCAGCGCGCCCTTTAGGAGTGCGCCGAACTGCTGAAAATAACACATTCGGTCGTACTGTGTGCACCACACATCTGATGGACGTGACGTCTCCTCCTGCATGTCACCAATAATATTCCTATAATTATCGTGCAGTTTCAGGTCATTCAGAGCACATTTGCTATGAATTCGACCGTGACACGCCGTTTTGGTGTTTTGTGACTCCGGAAACACCTTTCTAGTCACCGCGGTCAAACAAAACCTTCGATTGATGTGACTTCTATCCGACCATTTTACAATTTACACTGTGGTTGTTGTCGTATGATTTTGTGGCATTCCCAGGTCGTCCGTGTGGTTTTGACCACCCATCACGCCCTTTAAGAGCGCACCAAACTGCTGAAAACGACACATTCAGTCGTATCGCGCACACCGCTTGTCTGATGGAAGCGTCATCTACTCCTTCTTGTCATGAATAATATTCCTATTGTTCTCGTGCGGTTTCAAGTCATTCAGAGCATGTTTGCTCTGAATTCGACCGTGACACACCATGTTGGTATTTTATGACTTCGGAAACGCGTTTCCGGTCACCGTGGTCAAACGACACCTCCGATTGACGTGACGTCTATCCGAACATTTTAAAATTCACCCCTCGGCTGTTGTCGTATGATTTCGTGGCATTCCAAGGTCGTTCGGGTGGTTTTGACCACCCAACGCGCCTTTTAAGAGCGCGCTGAACTGCTAAAAATGACACATTCAGTCGTACCGCGGACACCGCACGTCTGATGGATGTGTTGTCTCCTCCTGCATGTCACAAATAATATTTTCTATCGTTATCATGTGGTTTTAGGTCATTCAGAGCACATTTTCTCTGAATTCGACCTTGACACGCCGTTTTGGTGTTTTATGACTCCGGAAACGCGTTTCTGGTCACCACGATCAAACGACACCTCCTATTGATGTGCCGTATGTCCGACTATTTCACAATTCACACCGCGGTTGTTGTAGTATGATTTCATGGAATTCCGAGTTTTTTCGGGTGGTTTTGACCACCCAGCTCGCCCTTTTAGAGTGCGCCGAACTGTTAAAAATGACACATTCGGTCGTACCACATGCACCGCACGTCCAATGGATGTGCCATCTCCTCCTGCATCTCAAAAATAATATTCCTATCGTTCTCATGCGGTTTTAGGTCATTCAGAGCACTTTTGCTCTGAATTCGACCGTGACACGCCGTTTTGGTGTTTTATGACTTCGGAAACGCGTTTCCGGTCACTGAGGTCTAACAACACCTCCGATTGACGTGTCATCTGTCTGACCATTTCACGATTCACAGCACGGTTGTTGTTGTATGATTTCGTGACATTATGAGGTCGTTTAGGTGGTTTTGACCACCCAACACGCCCTTTTAGAGCGTGCTGAACTGCTGAGGATCCCAATAAGAATGCATCTTCATACATATAGAAACTAAGGACTCGAGTGGGTGCCCTATTGATAGAATGATCCTAAGTGGGTGTGTGTGTTTGGTTAATGATGCTTGCGAGTGTTACTTTATAATCTGAATCGATGTGGAATCCTGGTTTGGGATAAGATGTTGAGGTCAGCTGTGGATGATTCTACAACCATTGTTTTATTTTTATTTATTCTTATGCATGATGCTTGAGATTCACCAAGATTCCAGGGGTGGGGAGGGCTGTCCGGGGTGGGGTGGGGGGGGGGGGGGCTGTCTGGGGGTGCGGGGGGGGGGGGGGGGGCTGTCTGGGGTGGGGGGGGGGGGCTGTCTGGGGGTGGGGGGTGCTATCCGGGGTGGGTGGGGCTGTCTAGGGGGGTGCGGGGGGGGGGGGGGGGCTATACGGGGGTGCGGGGGGGGGGGGGATGTCCGGTGTGGGAAGGGGGGGGGGGGGTGGATGTCCGGGGGTGGGGGGTGCTGTCCGGGGTGGGGGGGGGGCTGTCCGGGGGGGTGGGGGGGGGGCTGTCCGGGGGTGCGGGTGGGCTGTCCAGGGTTGGGGGGGAGGGGGTGGGCTGTCTGAGGGTGCGTGGGGGCTGTCCGGGGTGGGGTTGTCCGGGGGTGGGGGGGGGGGGGGGGTTGCGGGGGGCTATCCGGGGTGGGGGGGGGGCTGTCTGGGGGTGGGGTGCTGTCCGCGGGGGGGGGGGGGGGGGGGTGCTATCCGAGAAGTGCTGGGGGGGGGATGTCTGGGGGTGCAGGGGGGGGGGGGGTGCGGGGGGCTATCCGGGGTGGGGGGGTTGTCCGAGGTGGGGGGGGGTCTATCCGGGGTGGGGGGGGGGGAGCTGTCCGGGGGTGGGGTGCTGTCCGGGGTGGGGGGGGCTGTCCGGGGTGCGGGGCCTGTCCAGGGTGGGGGGCTGTCCGGGGGTGGGGGGTGCTATCCGGGGGTGGGGGGGGGGGGGCTGTCCGGGGGTGGAGGGGGGGGGGGCTGTCTGGGGGTGGTTACAGAACATGGTTTATTCAAAACTATTACAGAACATGTAATTTAAAACATTAAAGAATTAAATTAACAAAAAATATCCAAATCATTAATCAGTTTCATGGTTACTTCTCAATTCGTGTACACAAACATTGCGTCATACCAAAACACACATGATACCCACAAATCACAAATAATATCACTAGAAACCCAACTTATACATCAACAACAACCGCACCAGTAAAAACAAAAACGCACATCGTGAATATGATGCGTCATGCGTGGTCATCACTGCTTCCTCCATCCGGTGGGCCAGGGGCCTACAACAAATAAACATTATAAATATTTTCATAACAAAAATAATTTAAATTATATAAATAAATACAGTATCAACCTGCGTCGTATGATCCATTGCACCATCACCTGGACACACATATTCCTGCAGTGCTCTAACCTCAGTGGTCAGTTGCGCATTTGCCACCTCAGAAGCACGCAACCGTGCCTCAAAATCTGACAACTGTTGTGTCATCTGAGCAACAATAGGACCAAAAACCACAGTGCATGACACTATAGAACAAGGAATCCCTATTCCGTAGGTCAAACTATATCCATGACCGTCCCGACTAATAATGCGATGAAAGATCTCATCCCTTCGCATGGGAATCTATCGCTGGTCCTCTGTCAGATGTTCTAACTCAACTTTAAATTGAGCCTATGAAATATTTAAATATATATACATATATATGTTAATATACAGATTTATGTAAGTATTGGTATGTACAAGCACTTACTATCAATGCTTCAGCCTCTGGATCATTGCGACCACGAGTCCTCATCCACATCGACATTTTATCAGTCGGTGCACCTTGCTCCCGCAATTGTATATGAATAGAATATAAACACAAAACCATATTAATTAATAAATTAATAAATTAATAATAAATACCTCATGTCGGATCTGAGACACGTGACAAGTCCCAAGCTTGTGAGGTGGTCCCTACAACGCTCGATTCTCAGAATGGCGTGCTGACACCTCCTACATTCAATTCATTCAAATTTCAAACAAATCACACATTCTTGAAAATATATATACACCAAAATAAATATACAAACCGCAAAACCCTCAGTAGGCCAATATGAAACCAAGTCACGCCACTGAGCCGAGAGGACACCTCTCGGGACCTTTTCAAGAATGTCTATGGCACCCACATTTGGTACCCAGTGGTCCCTATTCACTTTGCCTTTATAGTCTTTCCACATCTTACGGCATTTTCTCATACACACTGACCAAAACTCTTCGGGGCATACTTTCAAATTTTTCTATAAAGAAAAAAATCACACATATTAGATTTTTTATATATAGAGAATAAAGTAAAATGGTCTTCTTACCTGAACCTACCTCCAAAGACGATCTAATGTGTCCTGAGGGATAGAAGCCCAGTCACGCATGGTCAATGGAAATCGATGTGGGTCACGTATGATATGACCCATCTGAAGAATAAATGCAGGGGCACTCAGTCCCACAGGATGAAATACCTCATCAAATGAAACATCAATCGTCGTGTCGGAATTCCATGATAAAATGCCACGACCGGGGCCTCTCTTGTGAGAGGAAGAAGCAATCGAGTCTGATCCTGTTGAAATTTTATATATAATTTGACAGATGTTATAAATAAATAAATAAATATATATATATATATATGTTTATCAATTACATAAAAAATAGAGACAATGAAATTCAAACATACCTCGACCCTGAGTCATAGATGCCTCAGATGGTTGATGTGGATCTGCTGCCTCTTCCCTTGACATGCCTTCACTCATAGAAAACATTAGTAAAGGGACTATCCAAAGTGTCTAAAAGATAAATTAGATTGTTCTTACAAAAATCAAACTTGTACAATTGTTAATAAAACACAAAATGGATTGAATAATTAGTTGTGAATGAATTTTAAAAAATCAGAAAGTTAACAAAACAAATATACAAATTATGTACAAAACCAGTCAATGCATAGCCAAATTTCAGATAAAATTAATATAAATTCAAGCAGCATAAGAACCAGATGAAGAACACCTCAAAAGGAAGATACACTGACAATAACATCAATAAACCAAGAGTAAAATCACCCTAAATATTTATAACTGAATAAACTTCAAAAAGTGAGGATTAAAACTTACAAGGATTTATAAAATGTTTAGATAATTTATGATATCCTAGGACATTCAATACTGAATAGATGTAAAACAATTATACCTTTCATTAAGCATGCAAATCGACCTTTTCTCCTTCAACAGCCGCTCTGACCCAATAAATATCTTCTTCATGTTGAACTACAGTATGTTGATCAAGATGTTGGTAAACAAACGGAACAATATCGGGTTCATATTCTTCAAATAAAAACACTCCTCGCCGAGACATTTTGACAACAACTTGCTATCTTGGATCCGAAGGGAAAGTAACGAAGAATACTTGTTCCGCTTGTGATGTCAAAATGAAAGGTTCATTCTCAACTCGTTAATTATTTCTGTATAACATATAGTTAAAACTCACCAATGAAAAATGATATTGATCGACTTTACATCCATGCACTGGATCAACCCAATTACACTTTAACAATATGTACTTCAAACCGTGTGTGTATACAACTTCAATGATGTCTATCAATTGACCATAGTAATAACCAGAATCGAAAAATGGACAACCGATGCCACTTTTTTGTGTTTCTCATTTGTCGTAAACATCTTTAATGCAAAATCTAAAACCATTAGCATCAATAGCTTTATAACGATGAGCCGTTATAGATGGACCCTCAGCTAGTTCGATAAATTCTTCAGTTAGCATGGGGTCCCCTAACTCCCTCAGCTTACGAACCTACATAATTTATAAAATTCAATACTGATTTATGCATAAAGAAATTAGTATAATACTTCACCCATAATGAAAATCAATTTATACATACATAATCCTTGAACCAATCATGAAATGACACATAATGAGTGTAACACCCCAAGATTTTACGAAAAATATTCTTTTTAATTTCATTAATGTCTTGTGTTGTATGATACACCAAAAAGAAGCTTGCACAACACGCATCCTTGAATTGCCTTGCATTACACGCAATCGCGACCTTCCTCGATAGCGTGTGTAGTACGCAATACCGAGTTTCACAAAACAACGATATACTATTAAAATATTATTAAAACTAGCCGTTATGAATAGTAATAACCACTTTTTGAAATTTTGTAAATTTTATTTTTCAAAATGGACTTTATTTTTGGATTCGGAATATCGAAATTAGCTTAGGGTGAAATTTTGGTACTTTTCGGATAACTTTCATTTTCTGATGAATAGTGAAAATTACCAAATTTTAATTAAAAACAACCTTTTTAATAGAAATAATTAATAGTGATAAATTATTAATTTGAGTGGTTTTAAAGTATATTTAGAATATATTTTTACAATTTAATACAATGTTGGTTATTGGATGTAATTTCACATTTAAACCAGACATAAACAACTGTCAATCTTTTGATAGTTATTATCTCTTAAGAACACGCTATTTGTTTTGACGACGGGAATTAATTTTTTAAATTAATTAATGCAACTGATATGTTTTGAATTTGGTAAAATAGACATAATTTTTGAATTTATAATATCAAATATAGCTTAGGCCTAATTTTTGGTATTTTTCTGGAAACTTTCATTTTTTGATGAATAGTGAAACCACTAAGTGGTAGTTAAAAAAAATGATTTTTTCATAAAACTTAATTTTACCGCTTCTGTGAGTGGAATTTCAATAATCCGAGAGACACGGTTGATGTCAGTAAGTAAAATGTGGTTCAATGAGATGAAAATAATTTTTGGTGAATAGTAACTTTTTACTTTTTTTTACCACGGTTAAAATTAAATAGGGTAATTAAGGGTAAAAATGATATTATCAGTACCCTAAAACATGTCCTAATTCTATTGGATAAGTTTAATTCTACCAAAAAAAACCTTAGGAATAAAATATGACCATTTAGGCCCACTTGGATTAGATTAGGACATTTATTATTAATTTATTTAAAGAAGGGTTAAAATATTTAAAATCAATGTTTAATAAGTAAATAATTTTTAATATAGTGTTATACATAATATAAATTTGATTGTAAATATTCATTAGAAAGATAATACGATTTACTACATAATTATATTTTATTTATAATTTTTAGACATTAAATAAATTAATTTATATATGACACAATGAGGATGCAGTAATTACCATAATAGTGAAAAAATAGAATAATTGATATTATAAATACCCAAATAAATATAATTTGAGCCTTTTTATGAATTCCACTAATTTTTTAGGTTAATATGACATGTTATTATTGATTTAATTTACTTATTTCGAACTAATAATTATGTTATGAGTTTCAGAAAAATCAATTACTAAATAGTGTCAAAATTGACATAAAATAGTTTTTAAAACAAATATTATATTATTAATTGTTATTTTATTCCTATAAATCTAAGGTTCGGCCAAATTACTTAGATAAGGTTATATATATTAATAATAAAGAACTTGGGGTTCTTTTGGCTTGATATAGTAAGTTTATTAACCTTATAGTGTAAGAAAACAAGAAGACACGGTAAAAGTAAAATTATCTAACTTAAAGTTAAATATAAATGATAAGGTTAAAATAGGAACCTAAACTTGTCTAAATTCTATTTGATGAGAGGATTTCGACCCATCCCCACCTTAGCTTCGAAATAAATCAATTTTGAGCTATTTAAAACCGAATTTGGCTTTATAATAAAATAATATTTTTAGTTATTCCAAAGGTGCCCCTCTCCTCCCTTATAAAAGGGCACCCCATCCCTCTCTTCCTGACACCACTTTGAGCCTTCAAGCTCGGCCAAACCCTGCCAAATTATCTTCTCCACTTCCCTAGAAACATCCTAGAGGTTCTGTTCTTCCTCAAAGACCAATTTTAGTGCCCTAAAAGGATATCTCAAAGAGGCGCTTCAAAGAAGAGGTAATGTCCGTTACCGATTCTTTCAACTTTATTCCTTCTTCCACTTCTTCTTATTAGGTTGTTTCATTATGAAGTAATAACATAAGTATCACTCATATACTGATATGTTATTATAAGTATGAAACAACCCTATTTCACCATCTATCCATCCTACGGAAAATGAAATCACCGCGCGTGCGTACGTACGGAATACCGTCTCCACGCCATGGTGTAATCTATTTTCCACCACCACCTTACTTGGTTGGATATAATGGTGTACATAATAACTATATATGATTATTTTAAAGTGATATTGATTCTGAAATAGTATACATACACTCCAATATAGTCCCACAATCATGAGAACGATATCATTTCTCGTGCATACGTATGGACTACCGTCTCCACGATGCGATGGGATTTATTCTCCACTTTAACCATTCATGAATGATTATAAAGTATATATAACAAGTAATCATGAAATATATGACATAATAATGATACTGGATTTATGTGTATATATATGTATGTCATCTACTTAATTCCATTCAACTCAATAAGGAAACGAAAACAGCGTTCATGCGTACGTACGGCTTACCGTCTCCATGAACGGTGTATTTCTTTCCATTTACTGATTTATTATATATATGTATATTCTGAATATATATTATATATAAATCATGTTTTATATTCTGGAATTAAGTAATCATGATCTATGTAATCATATGAATAATTACAAGTCAAAACACGGACGACAAATGAAACAATTTATCCAAAACGCTCTTTAACATGGAATTTACAAAAGAACGGGTAATATAAAGTCATAAGTGAACCATATATGATATCATAACAATGAGTATGATTCTGGAATAAGTCAATGACATTATTTAAATCATTATACAGGAGGTTTAGACACTTACGAAGCAAATCGGACCTAAGGTAAGGGAAATATCACAATCTCATTTTTATCCGAGATTGTTTATACTTTGGTATTTACTGGGGTGTATTTTATCATCCACATCCATGTTTCATCAATATTTAATATTTATCATTCTAAAATAGTTTATATCCAATTTTACCCTTCGGTGAGTTTTTAGTAAAAGATTTGAAAGGAATCTTTTGTCGTTTTTCATACGAGGTACTTTTTGACTTTTCCGACAAAAGTACGAGAAGAATGTTTTCTTTCAACTTATACGACATAAATGGATTTTTAAAACACTATTTACAAGAAGCTTCCTTTACAAGTTTTCAAGTTTATTTTTAATCAACTTCCTTTAGTTTAAAATTGTATGACATGATAAGAAAGGAAAAGTGTTTTTAAAGTAGAAAGGATATTTTCCTCAAGAATGGAGTTCAAGTGATTTATCAAAATTATTTTCCATCTAAGGTAATATAGGGTTCTGTTTCTATCCCTATTATTACATTGATTTGGTTATGTTGTGATGAAATTATTTTTATGAATTCCTTTATCTTATATGAATTGTTTTATGATGTCATGTTGTTTAAGAATCCCATTTTTATTACATGGGTTATGCAATGATGTATGATTTTGTGGCACACATAAGAATGGTATCATTATGAGATGGGTGGGACCTATATCTCCCTCCAATGAATTGGGTAAAGATTTTATATCTCATGAGATAGACATGGCTGGAACGGTAGGTTATACAGGTTCAGTGAAACAGGACTGAAACGAGGAGTGAACTCGGTTCAGAAAGGGACTTTGTCCACTAAGATAGTCTTGGAAATGAGTCTTGACTAATAAGAAATGATTCTCTATGATTATGTTTGTATGCCATAAAGTTTCATGTTTTAAGTTATGATTATTGGGGTTTACATTTCACTACTATGATTTATCCCATGTTATGAAATTATGCTCTCTTTTGCAGGTTAAGATTTACAAAATGTTATGTTCTTATGAATATGATGTGATTGATATTTCTTTTTTTTACCCTTACTGAGCATTTGAGCTCACCATTTTATGTTTTCTTTTCCCCAGGATATTAAGAAAGGTTTTAGGTAAAAAAAAGGGAAGATCTTTATGGGAGATGTTGAAGATATTTAACCATGATTAGAATATTATATTCCGAGTTTCCAAAGACACTAAAATATTATGATCCTTGTGTGTGTGTTTTTGTTATGTACTAAGTATTCCGAAAAAGTAATGTAATGTCCATGTACGTTAAGCTTCGGGTCTCTACAATGAGATTTTTGAATTTGAAACTCAGTTGCACGATACATATCTTCTTTTATCTCATTAATTTTTTTTCTGCAAATGATAACACAATGTTTAAATGATCAACTTATGCAAAAAAAAACATGTGAAAGTTATACAAGAACATTGATAAGATACTTACTGCATTAATGGTGCAACTGATGGAGTATTGAACAAGATATATCGATGTGCTTGTATCCACCCGATGTTGTCTATATCAAATGTGGTTCCTTCTCCAACTGGACTATCATGAATTCGAGAGGGCTTATCTAATTTTGTTTCAACATCCGTAAGATATTCTGCACAAAAAGTAGTACACTCATCCATCAAATAACCATTGGATATTGATGCCTTTAGACGAGCTCTGTTGCATAAAAATCTTTTCAATGTACTCAAATACCGTTCAATAAGATACATCCACCTGAATTACACTGTACCAATAGCCATTACTTCATCAGTTAGGTGCACTTTCAAGTGGACCATAACATCGAAAAATGAGGGGGGGGGGGGAATGTTTCTCAAAGTGAAAAAGTGTAAGTACAATTTGGTCCTGAAAACTTTTTAAATCACTCATTCGTTGATTTCTAAAACAAATATGTCTAAAAAATTACTCATCTCAATCAACGGCTTAACCACATTGGGGGATAAACAATCACAAATTATGATTGGAATCAACTACTGAAGTATATGTGATTGTCATGAATTTTCAACCCTTGCAATGTCTTGCTCTTCAGATTCACACACTTTGAAATATTATAAGAGTAACCATGAGGAACCTTGACCATCTTCAAAATGGAAATAAATGTCTCTTTCTCCTTTATAGTCATCGTATACTGTGCAGCAAACATATATGCCTTGTTTCCCTCAGCTAACTGTAAATGAAACTGTTTCCTTAAAACCATTTCTTCCAAATCACGGCGTGCATTAACATGGTCCTCTGATTTTCAAATGACACCTAAAATGGTCCACAATATTTTATCACAAACATTTTTTTCAATGTGCATGACATCTAAATTATGCCTCAGTATGTTAGTTTTCCAATACGGAAGACTATAAAAAATACTTTTCTTTTTCCAATTGTGACTGCGCTGCCTACCCGCAGCACGAATAGTACGTACTGGAGGAGCCACCAAATCCTGAATTTCATATACCATTCAGATTTTTTCTTCCTCAATCTGCGATAACATTTCGACTCCTGTCATGATCTTTGGTGCTGGGTTGAACTCTCTAGAACCATTAAATGCCACTCTGTCCTTTCTGAACCTGTGCTGAGGGGGGAGAAAACGTCTGTGACCCATGTATGCCCATTTTTTTTGGAATTTTTAAGCCATACAGTTTTTTTACTTTTATTGCAACAAGGGAAAGAAAATTCCCCTTTCGTACTCCAGCCTGATAAATTTTCATAAGCTGAGAAGTCATTGATTGTCCATAATAAAGCAGCCTACAGTTTGAACATTTCATTCGTTTCGCAGTCATAAGTCATCACACCATCGCCCCAAAATTCATTCAACTCATCAATCAATGGCTGAAGGTAAAAATCAATCTTATCCCCCAGACATTTAGGTCCATAAATAAGAGTGGAAAGTAATATAAATTGTTGCTTCATACAAAGACACGAAGGAAGATTATATGGAACCAACACCACGGTCCATGTGCTATGAGTTGCACCAACCATAGACTTGAATGGATTGAAACCATCTGCTTCCAATCCCAATCGGACATTACGAACATCTTTAGCAAAGTCTGGATGTCTCTTATCAAAATCCTTCCATGCATGAGAGTCTACTGGATGGGTTAACATATCACTTTCATGAACTCTTTCTGCATGCCATCTCATTAAATTAGAAACTTTAGATGTCATAAAAAATATTTTCAACCTCGGTTTAAGGGGAAAGTAACACATTTGCTTTATGACAATCGGTTTCCCCTATATCGCAATCTGACTTTGATGAGTCTTATTTCCCCTGTTCTCTTTCCACCTAGAATCACCAAAAACCATACACATATCCAAATGGGCAGTTTCCTTTCTAAACAACATACAGTTGTTTGAACATGCATCTATGGTCTCATATGTAAAACCTAAGTTCTCTATAAACTTATGAGCATGGTAATACGACTCAGGAATATTAGCATCGACAGAAAGAACCTTTTTCAATAACACCAAAAGCATGTCGAATGATGTGTCTGACCAATTATTCAAACTCTTCAAATACAAAAACTCCATGATAAACGTCAGTTTATTGTAAGAAGTACATCCAGGATATAATTCTATTTTCACATCATCAAGTGCTTCATAAAACCTCCTTGAATCACGATCTGCACCAGAGCAAAGATTTATCTCACCGGTCTCAAGATTATGGATGTCAATGCCTTCAGGATCAAACCCACGTACCATTTTAGTAAGCATTTCATGCATTGGATCATTCATCCTTGCATCAACATCCATCTGAGATGCATCTGTATTTTGACAAAGAACATATTCTTCTCCATGATGAGTCCAACTCTCATAATTTATCAGAAACCCATTAAAGAATAGGTGATCCCTCCCAGTATCTCGTGTGAATTTATATCTGTTAGCACATTTTCTATATGGACAACTAATATAGTCACTTTAAAATCCTCAAGTGAAGTCAATAAACTGTATAATGCCATTGAAATAATCTCTAGACGTTTGATTTGAAAGATCAATCCAACTCTTATCCATAATAATATCTGTATAACAAACATTTACACAATACTTATTACATTTGTATTTTTCAAATCAACTATATTTAAAATAAATACTAATCATTTGTTTATGAACCATTGATAAAATAATAATGTAAGTGGAAGCCCATGTCATACCTGATTGCGCTACAAACCTGGAAGGGAGGGGAGCCGAAGGCGGTGCTGCAAGGGAGAGGAGAGGCAGAGAAGGGGAGCCAGAGCCAAAGTTAGTCTGGCGAGGGAGGGGGCGGGCTGCGGTGGCAGCGGGGAGCCGAAGGAGAGGAGTCAGTGAGGGGACGGGGGACGGGCAGCGGGGGGGGGGGGGGGTTTCTGGGGTGCGGGGGGGGGGGGGGGTGTTCAGGGTGGGGGGGGGGGGGGGGGGGGCGCTGTTCGGGGTGCGGGGGGGATGTCCGGGGTGCGGGGGACGTCCGGGGTGGGGGGGGGGGGGGCGATGGGGCGGAGGGCAGAGGGGTAGGAGACGAAGGGGGCGAAGGCCGGAGGGCAGAGGCCAGAGGGAAGAGGGACGCCGGAGGGGAGTGGGGGATGGCTGGAGGGCAGATGGAGCGGGAGGGCAGAGGGAGCATAGAGGGTGGAGGCTGATGAGGGAGGAGGGTGGAGGGCAGTGATGACGACGAGCGATGGAGGGCGGCGGGGCACACGACGAGGCAGGGCGGTGGGGGAGGTCTTGCGGGAAGTGCGGAGGAGGGAGACAGTGGGGGGGGGGGGTGGTGGGCTAGGTTAAGGGAGATGGGGGGGGGGGGGGGTGAAGCCCTAATTTTTTTTTACAAAGGGCAGCGACCAGCATTGGCGGTCGCTATTGGGTACCTATAGTGACTTCCAGAGGCGGTCTCCCGTGTCAGGGGGCTTCAAAGCCCAATATTCTAGTAGTGTTTCAAGACCCAAGTCCAAAAGCTCACTGAGTTTACTCGGTTTCGGTACAAGTTTATGGAGAACAAGGATGATTTTGAGAAAGCCATGTAGTATGGTGGAGAGATCATTGTGGATTTTATCAAGCTCCTAAGGCCCTATCTTCATGTCCAAAGTAAAACCATTGTTGCTCCTGTGACTGCACCTATAAAACCTGGATTGCCTACCTTCACCTCTACTATAGCCTCCACTTCCATGTCTATTAGTCAGGCACTGAGTCAAATTAGGCCTATGATCCTTGATCAACAACTGCCTCAGTCTTCTACTTTACCTACTCTGGCTCCCTCAGTTTCTGAAGGCCTTCCTTTACATTCTTTATCGACCAACTCCCTCCCTTCTTCTACCTACACTTTAGATCCTATGGATTCCTCTTCTGATAGTGCTGATAAAGAAAAATAGAAGGCCGACTCCTGAAGAAGAATAGTGATTACTCTTTCTTGATAGGAATGATGTTGCTTTTGTTTTTCTCCTTTCTGTTTGTACTGGATCTTATTTTCTTTAATGAAATTTTTACTTTTCATGACTTATGTTATTGCATCTTTTTTGATAATCCCAAAAGGGGGAGAAATATATATATGTTAGAAAAAATTCTATATGTTAGAAAATTATCTCTATATGTTAGACATTTATCTTTTGTTAGACATTTATCTCTATATCTATAGTTGAATCAAATATACACTTTAAATATACATGATTTTTGATCATCAAAATGGGGGAGATTGTTGGACTCATCATGTACTCATCATGTTTTAATGATCAAAAATCCTATTCAACCTGGTTAAATCCTATAAATTATATCAAATCATGTGTATTATTGTTTAAGTATTCTCATGATTTAAGAATATCCATTCAATATCTAAATTGCTCTACATTTAGTTTTATTACTTTATACAATCCTTGACTCACTTTATAATGATTTTTATAAAAAATGATTAAGGTTAATTCTTTCCATAAGTATCAATGCTTAAGTCTGAAAACAGATATTTGCCTAAGTCTGAGACACCGTGAAGCAGACACCGTGAACATTTAGACACCGTGAAGCAGACACCGTAAACATTCAGACACCGTGAAGTAGACACCGTGAATATCCAGACACCGTAAACAAGACACCTTGACATCTATACACTGTGAACATCAGACACGGTGAACAAGACACCATGACATCCAAACACCATGACCATCCGACACTGTGAACAAGACACCATGACATCCAGACATCGTGACCATCAGACACTGTGAACAAGACACCGTAACATCTAAACACCATGACCATCAGACATCGTGAAAAAGACACCATGACATACAGACACCATGACCGTTAGACACCGTGACCACGAGACACTGTGACCAATCCAGACACCATGTGAAGGATACACTATTTCCATGACATACTGTGACACCATTTCCTAATATATTTTTCCAATAATGAATCATGGATCATGTAATCTCCTATTTAACCAATACATATTTTTCTAATAATATCTCATAACCTAGTACCTATTATTAGTATAAATAAATGAAAAATACATATGATAATTCTTAGAAACTACCTCACAAGTGAAGACTTGGTCATTAATGTCATAAACACAAGCATTACTCATAAGGAAGTGTGTAAAAAATTCAAATTGATTCAAGAAGATAATTATTAATGAAAGAACCAATAAAGGTATATCCATTATGTTCTAAACCAGTAAAACTAGGGAAAAAATTATCTTTAGGATCATATTTTTTTGGTTTATGTGTGAAAGTAATCATTTTTAAGGAAATTATAGTGTCAGAGTTTTATATACCCTGAATGTTCTAAAAAATAATATTCATTTGAAGCTATGTTTGGGGTCAGAACCCCCTAATTTTTATCTCCATATGCCTTCCTCAAATATTTTCTGGCTGGTTTAGCATTTTTTTGAAATAGTAGTAGACGTTTCTTTAACCTACTTAAGTATAGAAGAAGTACGAGAAAAATTAGTGTCAGATTTACCTACCTCTTGAACCGAGGGAGTATTTTTCTGATCACCCGTATTTTCCTTAGTAGACATGATCTTTGGGATAGTATTTAAATCCAATTTAGACTATTGTACTATTTTACCCCCTTCTAATTGAGAGGTTATGATGTCACTAGGTGTAATAGTGATAATAGATTTCAAATCCCCTATATTTCCATTAATGTTGACCTCTTTAATCTCACAAGAGGAGGTGGAATAAGCATTTATTCTAGGTTGGCTTGATAAAAATTACTCTACTCTAAAGGGATTTGAGCAGTACTTTTAATAATTGAAGAGTACTGTCTAAGAAAAATATGAATGTTAGCAGGTGTATCCTCTGTGATTTTTTCTTTACCAGTCAACTTATCCATATTATCATCATCATATATGGAACTTTACAACTACTGAAGTCTTGAATTAGAATGTATATCATTTCTCAAATTAGAAGTATGAATTAAAATAGGTTTAATAGTATCAGAGGTGTGATACTTCTTTGAAGGATTGGAAATATCACAAACCTCTTTATCAATTTCTCTAGATATGATTTCTTCATCAGATTCGTTTTCTTCCTCTTCTAATAATTGTGGCCAAATATTTCCAGAAACTACTTTTGAGGTAGCACTAATATCTTTGTTTTTCACCCATTTTCCAGTTTTAGTTTTTTTGAGTGGTTCCATTTTCTCAATGATAGGTTCCTTTTCATTTTGTGTATTTTTATCTCTTTCCATTCATTTTAAGGGGTGGTATCACTTATTTTTGAATCACCCTACAATTTGAGATGGACTGACCAATTATTTTGTATACCTCAAAGAAAGAGGGATTGTGCACATATTATGCCTTAATATCTACTTGATATTTAAAATATGTGAAGATAATGACTTCTAGAAACTTTGAATCCAAATTTTATTGAACCATAACCCTTGAATATCGACCAATCTCCCTATTTAAAGTATATTGAACGATTTTCAATGGAATACTAATACATGAAGAAATATCATGCAGAATCTTTGGGTGCCAAAAGACCCAGTTTAGTCCATGTATTCTAACCAAAACATGTTCCATTGAATTTCTATGTGTGAGGGTATTGAACTCAATAACCCATTCAAATAATTTTAGGAATCTAGGTTGCAACTTTAAATTACTAGACTTCCATGAAAAATTTAAATCCTCCTAGGTACCAAGTATAATATGAAAATAGACCCTTCAATTGGAACAAGTTTTTAATTGGTCATTCACTAGAAGTGGGATATTTAAGATTTAAGATAAAAAATATTCCATGGATTTTCCTCTTTTAGATTTGTAATACATCCCAAAATAGAGAACCTACACATGTTGATCCTTTTCAATAGAGCTTATGAATCTACAACTATTGAAAAATATCCATCATAAAATTTTTTATAATGAGGAAGATTTTAAGTAGTTAATTTGTGTATATTTTCTCCTTTAACAAATTCTAAGAAGGATATTCCTATATATTTTGAAGGAACATCAAGATTTGACTCTTCATTAGATAGGTTTTTTTCTTCGATGCTTCAGGAATAAGCATCTTGAAGGATCGTTCCCATTTTAGGTTGAAGGAGTCCATGATGTGTTTATAGATCTATCGAATCAAGGGAAAAGCACTACCAATATTTATAGAATCAAGGTAGAAGGTTTGAAGGAAAGTTATTTGTAATGGAGTTCGTAGAGTTACTTCCATTGTCCTCCTCATGGGGCTAAATATCTAGGGAAATTTTTAACATTTCACATACTAGTTTTTCAATATGAAGGTTTACGTTGATTATGTTTCTATCATATGATATAAGGAATGAATTGGACTTAGTATGTGATGGAGGTCCCCACTATACCCATTTATTCATTGATTATTCTAATGAGTCAAACTATAATAGTTATTTGGACGAGAGCCTACACATTTAAGATTTCTTAGAATGAGGCCTTGAAGGTATGTTATGACGTTTGACATTATTAATTCAATCATAATGAGATTATGTATTGGTTTCCATGTGACTGTTTGAATAGTTATGATTTCCATGGATAAGCTTCAAGTTCATGTGATTAGTTATATGGAATTATGTGACCATCATTTATTCCTACCATATTATTATACACGATCAAGTTCTTGATTAAATGGAACATGTCTTTAGTTATTTAAATTTTTATATTTATTATGCCTTATTTATTCATGATAGATTATTTTTTATTAATAACATTAATAAGAATTTTATCTTACCCCTTTCTTATGTTTCCTTTTCCTAGGATGATAGGAAATGTGTTGTGATTGATATGCTACAGTGAATAGTGGGGTTCTCAAAGAAAACACTATATTGCATTATATGTTTTCAAGTGAAATGAGAGTTTCAAGTATGTGTCTAGTTTTGTAAGACTAATAAACCATTAAATACTTTGGGATTAAATATCTTGTATATATAACCAATTTAATAAAGCAAACATCGACTTTGGGTACTAGATTTTTGGGCCTTTATATCAGTTGGCAGTTAGTTTCCATCGATAGGTTATTGGCGGGTAACAATCATTGGTATGTAATAAAATGAGAAAACATTATTTTATTAAATATTTATGAAAATTATTTAAATTATATGTTAAAAAAATTAAAATAATAATATAATGGATACACCCATAAATAGTCAATATTTTGTGAATTTCACTAAAGTAAAGTTAGTTATTCCTTTCGAGGAATATAGGGTACCCACTCAGGATGCAACATAATTTCTTTGGGTAGTTACTAGGGTATTTAGAAAGTGAATTAGTATTTATCCATATTAATTATATTTATTTGATCCATAATCCATTATCCTAGGAAAATGAGTTGTTTTATTATCAAATAAAGGTACTATCATTATTATGTATTCGTATATGATTAAATTTAATGTGGTTACTTAATCTGTTAATAATTTAATGCATTTAATGCATTTATTTTTAAATGATGTTCTATTTTGATATGCTTTATTCCATTTCACATCTACAAACCTTAAAAAATATAGGAAATAATGGAAATATTTAAAGTGGAAATTATGACATAAATTGAATGACACATATCTATAATTGTCACTGGTGTATGAGAATATCCCTGAATGCATGCCTAGGGTCCAATGAAAAATAGTTTTTAACCATCATCTTGGAAAATATTATATGGTGTTTTATTAAATGGCAATGTATTAATAATTGTTTTAATAAAATTTCAATTTTAATTATTATATAATTTTTCTACCTGATTTTTATGGGAAATTTTTCCAATCTTGAGAAGAAACCGATTACTCAGACTTCAAGATTGATTAGTTTCACTAGGAAATGAAATTAATGGGTTACATTAAATTTATTAATATATATATATATATATATATAATTTCAAGTAATTTAGTTTTTCAAAATATTATTTATGTACTTTCTTGAAACAGATGAAGGAGTTAGGTCGTTCTTTTGGAAGGATAGAATTGTGGTTTGATGTACACAAAAAAGAGATGGAAGTTATGTTAACAACCCTGCCAGAAACATAGGAGTAATCAATTTTAATTATTAGTTGGGGTTATTAAATTAAACTATAATATAATAGTATTCAATTTTTAGTGAAAACTCAATGATGTGTCGGATGCCAAACCTACCTTGTCAGTTTCAATATCCCTAGAAGACTCTAAGGCTTGAGTTATTGGAAAAGAAAATTATGGTCATTTCATGGGGGTGAATTATGGTCCATCTCCATAGAGGGTATTATGTAGGGTAAATACATCTTCATAAATTATTTTAATAAAAGGGGGGGGGGGGTTACAGGTTTTTATGATATTGGCGAACAAAAGGAAATTAACGCACTGAATAATACTATTAATGATAGATAATCACTTATTAATATAGAGAATGATCAATTATCTACATTAGAGAGTGTATTGGATATTGTGTTTAAAAATTTGTTTGAAAGCATTATGAAATAAATATCAACACCTATAGAGGGTGATGGTGTAGTAAATTTCATAAATTTACACTTATATTATTTATTTTAGTAGTTTTTATTTAATAAATATTGAATAATATTCTTAATGAATCACTATAATTTCCACAATAATAGGTTTTTAAAGGTTTGGTAAAACTATTTATTATTTAAAATTTCATATTTACTTATAGATTTAAAATTAAAATATTGAAATTTAATTTTCTTAGATATATTTATATATGTAAATATAGCTCATTATTTTCTTAATACGATGTAAAGTTAAAATGGGATAGTGAACTTATCCCATTTGAATTTCAGATTCTCTCATTGAGAGGATCTCATAGTATGTATGTACCTAGTTATGGTTGAGTTAGATTTTAGTGTTGATATTTTTGTATGAGGTAAACTAATTCAAGATCTAACTATTAGATCCTTGCAATGGGTTTAATTGTGTACTGTGTCTCATACATCTTATAGTGGATCATCATATTTTCCAAGAATGTAAATGTCTACCAATTATTCATTAATAAACCATTACTTAAACAAGATTTAGATCAAATATATACCATTTGAATTTTAATTAATTTATTATTTCTTTAATATAATAATTATTGATTTATGGTTAACTACTTTAAATATAGGTACCATAGATGGGAAGTGGGGAAGGAGGTTATGGGTATAATCATGATTGAGTTATAGAGGGAGATGTGCATGCATCTTAGTAGATTAGTTAGGACACATATGTTTGTGTTGAAATTTTTGGAAAACTGATTTTTTAAAAAAATTAAATTTTTTACACTATGATGTAATTTAATGCTGTATCATATGTAATGTAATGTTTGTTGATGCATGGAAGTTATTATTATTTTTATATTGTATTGGATACCTATTTTTTGAATATATTTCTTGTGTATTGGTTTTTTGTGGATCAATTGCCCTCGAATACTATCTTTTCTGAATCTTCATTACTAGAAACGCTTTTAACCACTAGGAATGAAATAGTGGAACTTAAAATCACTGTAAAATATGGTAAATTTCAATATTTAAACTCCCACTAAAAATTTTTCTCTATAAAAACCACTCCTAGTCGAAACTTCCACTATATTTTTCACCAAGAAAAACCACCGCTAATAAAAAAACCACTTTTAAATATAAAATTTATCATTAAAAAAATTAAAGTGTCAAAGAAAACCATATTTAAATATTTAATGACACCCCATTTCACAAAAATTTTAAAAAATAACCATGAAACCTTTTAGAGGCAGTAAAAACGTCTCTAAGCCTAAAAACCGCTGTTATAAGATTTTTTTCTTATAGTGTTATCATAAAAATAAATAAATTTCTTCTGGTAACTGTAAAAATAAATAAAGAATCTATGTAAACATTTTATACCATGTTTACAAACCATGGAATTCTTCTCATTCCTTATAAAAGTAAGAGGCTCTTGTATAGAAGAATGATGAGGCTTCTAAGTAGAAGAATGTGGAGCCTGTTATCCCAAAGATCCAGATGAATCTAAATTTTGATAAAACATGTTCATGTAAAAAAAATTAACAAAAAATTAGTAAAAAATTAAATTAAATGAATATAAACAAACCTTTTGATATATAAAATTGAATAATAATTGGAAAATGGAGCCGATAAAATAAAACAAATAGACATTTTATCATATTTGTTAAAATAACTAACCTAAAAAATAATATAAATTTAGAAAACATTTGTTTGACATGAAAGGATTTAAAAATAAAAAACTAAACTTAATTAATAATAAAAATTATATAAATATAAAAATAAATATAATATATATATATGTAATGGAATATCAAGTGTTAAAGAAACAATTTATCATATTTTTTAAATAGTTTAATTAAATAAAAATACTAATAAAAAAATTATTTTTCATATTTAGTAAAATTTGAAAATTTTAACTCAAAATAGTTATATAATACCAACACTATCCAAAGATCACTAAAGGATTGTTTTCATATATTCGTTCTTCGTAATAATTTCATATAGTACAAACCACATCTACACCATGGTCATCAATATTCTCTAATAATATTATCATAGATGTAGGGATTTCAAATAATCCATTAAACTATCAATATTGATATCACAAAAATACTATTTTTCCTTGAAAATTTAAAAACCATCGATCATTTGATGGATTGAAAACATAGAAAATTTGTTTTATATGCATTTCTTTGAAAAAACGATCATTTTTGTAAGCTAATCTATTGAAATATACGAGTCTTGTTCTAAATTTATTGTATTTAACACTATTTTTACTAAAAAACCATTTACACATGAAAAAAATAACTTAAAATTTCATTTAATCAATCAACTATATATCTTGAATAACTATATAAATACACTTGATATAGAGATTGAGTTTTGTCTTTTTCAATCAAAAAATGTATTGCTTCAAAGAATACTAATACATTGCTATTTTGAACTAAAATTATATTGTTCTAGTCTTTGGTATAAAATTTTTAGTCATTAATGTCATAACTATACCATTTCATTTAAAAATAGGATACCCACTAACCATATTAATGTTTCGAACATGGCTAAATCACTAGTCACATTCTCCTTAAATGATGTGATAATTGTTTTTTATACTCATCAATTACCCACAAATCTTTCTTCTTCAAATAATGTTGTTTTAATGAATTTAAGATGAATAAATGTTCCTTTATTATTTTTTAACCTGCTAATAAATTTATTTTTTCCCATGAACCTCATCCCCCCCAATGGCAACTCTCTCACAGAGAGATATATGTTGAGTGGATTATTTCTATTTTGTTGTGTTTTTATAATTTATATTCCCCTCTTATTATTTTTTTCTTATTACGTATTTATTATTATTCATCATTATTATTTGTTTTTATTTTTTGTTATTATGCGTTCTTTTTATTAATTAAATTTATATTAATTAGTATGATTTATAATGTTGAATATGATTTTATTTGTTATATTTGTCATATATTTTTTATTAATATAAAAATTATTTTTTATTAAAATTTGTGTTTAATTTTTTTGTTAATTATTTATGTTTTAATTAAATAGGTTTAACATTTTCTTATTTAATAGAGTTTCTCAGATGGAATTATTATTTTGGAATTTATATTATGAGTTTCTAATTTTTAAGCTTAATAAATTTTTCTAAGTATAAAATATTAAATATGAAGAAGTATATATTTTGTATTAAAAAAACTAGAAAATATCATATGTATTGGAATTTTCACAAAGTAAATATGTTTCATATGAAGACATCATTCTTATGTATTAATTTGAGGTTGTTCTAAGTCATACCACATACATATTAAAGTAAATATCATATATATTTATTTTTTTCTATGAAAATTATCTTACATATTTATTTCAAGTGAATATTTATTCTTACATTTGAGATTTTTCAAAGTGATACACTGTACACAACTTCTGGTGACTCTTATATGACCAATAGAAAGTTTAATTTATCCTTATTCAACCCATAAATTATTCCTACATAGAAATATATTCATTCCAAATAGATAGTTTGTTTCAAGATTCATTTTTATGTAGGAAGTTTTTATTCTTATGTGAGATAAGAAATCATAGTTTTATTCATATGTGAGTGAATCTATTTAGCTATAGTGGTTTCATTATTATGTGAGCAAGGTTCTATGTGATTTAATCTCCCAAAACAAAAATATATGTGGTTTTAATCCTAGGAAACCTCTATATAATGTTTTTATTAATAACTTGGCCAGAAAAAGAATATGATTCTCATATAGTGACTAAAAATAAGTTTTATTCTTATATAAAGTCCTAAAATTAGTTGATTAAAATGAAGAAAATATATTTTATGGAAACTGTCTACATAGAATAGAAAAAAGTTTATTTTTTTTATAGTTAACCTAGAGAATACTTTGATGATGATTTCGATTATAAAAAATTTAGGAGGTGATTCGAAGATTATTTTTTGGGAAAATAAAAGTTACAAAAATTATGAATATTATTAAATGAATATTTATTTCAAGGTATGATTATAGGAATTTTAATGATTATTTATGATTTTTATTTCTAGAAATAAAATTTCCAATGGTTACATGAAATTAAAGATACTAATTTATAGGAGGATTATTTTATAATTTAAATCACATTAGTTTAATGTATTTTAACTGATATTATTTCAAGTTTTATTTCTTGGAAGAAATTTTTTAATGATTATATAAAACATTATTTTCAAATGAAAAATTGTGGAATATTTTAATTTAATTATTCCTAATTTCAAGGAGAAAATCATGGATTAATTTAAATAGATTATTTATAAATATTAAATATATATTCTTATTATAAAAATAGAAGGAATAAAAATATACAAGAATTTCCAAACAAAATATTAAAGAGAAAAATACACCATTATATGTTATACCACTACTCTGAATTTTCATGTATTATTCTATAAGTGCTATAATTCCAGTTTAATTTATTATTGAAAAATAAAGTAGAAAAAGAAAATAATCTTATTGCTTCTATACTACCTTGAAGATATAATAAAAATATTTTTTAGAGATTCACTTTTAAGACTTATATAACCTATAAAGAAGATTCATCTATCACCAATTATAGAGTCAACTATGCGTTGAACTATTTTACAATTTCTACATCTCTCTATTCTCTATTGTGATTGCACACTTCTTGTACTAAGAATGAAAGAGTGTCCTAGATAAAACCTTGTGTGTGAGAGACATATAAAATATCTTGTAACCTTGTAAACACTAAGTGTCAGTTACCTTCACTAAGTTGTGAGATCCCAAGGAAAACGATCTGAATAAAAATTACCCATCATACCCTGGGTATTTGTAGAGTAAAAAAATGAAGTTATTTGTAGCCAGAAACCATTTTAGAAACCCCGTGTGCCCTGCTATTTATTTTATTTTAATTTATGATGCATAATCTAATTAAAATAGAATGTAAGAAACTAAACCAACTTAAAGTTGGAATTTTTAATTTGATAAAATTAAAGGACTCAATTGACTCCCCTTTTGGGTCTTTTTCTACTACACAACTAGGATAAAACTTCATATTATAGCTTACTATTCAAATATATTATATCATATCAGCCTCAATAAGCTAGACAGATAAAGAACCAACAGAAAAAGACATATTGTAATGGATCACCCTAGATAACGTATGTCAATGGTTATATATACTTATTTCAATGGTCATAATTATAGTTTTTGAAAATATAAAATGATTTTTTATTTGAAGAAACATGGTTTGAAAGTTTACATGAAGTTGGTTAAACCTTAAAAAATTCATATTAGTGAAATTAAAATATGGATTATTGATGGACATGAAGATTATTATCTAAATTCAAGAGAAAAATATGTTATCATCTATGGATTATGACACGGTAAGTTCAACTGAGTTTCTCAATTTTCTTCTTCTTATGATATGTAGGAAACTATTTTTGTTTCTTATAAAGGAATTAATAATGTAAGATAATTAAGTTACAATACCATAATATTAAATTTTTATAGTTTTTAAATGTTTATTATAGAAATAATAAAATGTAGCTTCTTTGGGCACTACCATAACAGAATCAGACCAAGCTTCAGAAGTTCTTAGACTCCTACTTACTAAATGGAGAGGAATCACTATTGTAATTCAACAGTCCACACTTTTCAAAGTTCTAAAAATAAATGAATCTAACTGAAAAAATAATGATGTATTGATTTTAAATTAAAGATAAAGGTGATGATAAAATGTTAGTAAAAATATAAAACGATTCTCTTAAAGTTTCTACTTCAAAGGATGAGATAAAGGTTAAAGAAACATATTATAACTCATTTAATGAGAAATTTAGTAGTTCAAATTCTAGAGATGAAGTTTCAAAAATTTCTAGAAGAATCAATATGTTATATAAGAATATAATATGATTTAGGGAATCCTTTAATAAATTCAAGAAGGTTGATGGGAACACAAAAGAGGCCAGATGATATAAATTTAAGAAACTTGGGTATATCAACATATTTTACCTCAACTCAAAGAAAATAATTCTAAAATAAAATTAAAAATATTGGATTATAATATGAAAGGAAATAAATATATGGTGGATACCTAGAGTGCTTATATGGATTCTAGTGGTGAATTAAACTCTAAAATTAAAGTCTAATAATCAAATAAAAAAGAAATTATATGTTTTATAGCACATACTGATGAGGTAGAATAATTTTTCTCAACTAATTTTGAATCTAAAAAATTATACTTTTGCTGTCCTTAATGATTATTATTCTACGATTGAAGATAAATATGATACTTTAAAAAACAATAAAACTCTTAATAAATCATATGATTCTATTATTTATGAAAAGATGCATTGTTTAATCAATTTATGGAATTAAAATCTAAACTTGATAAAGTTGAAACAACTTGTGTTATGCATGATAGTAAAATCAATGATTTTTTTGATGAAGTTGAAAATTTGAAATTAAATTATAGTAATTTTAGTTAGGTGGAGGAATACCTCAATAATATTCTTGGTTATCAAAAGTATGATTAAGGTAAACAAGATATATGAAGTAATGACTAAAATCTAAAGAATTATAGAAATTATTTTTTACATGATTTAAATAGAAAAATAATGTCTATTGTTTTCATTGTATTATTTTTAGACATTACTTTAAATATTATTTTTTAAATTCCCCAAAATTTTTAGTGTTAATAATGCTGGTATTATGAGAAATTCATCAAAATAAAAGTTTGGAGTTACCTCTCAAAAAAAGTTTATTTAGTTAGAAAAATCTCTTATTGCTAATATTCCTAGACCTAAAAGCATGTTGTTACCAAAAAACATTCCCTTTTGATGTTTTTTAGGAAAGGTGCCACAAAAAAAATGAAATGGTATATGGATAGTGGATTCTCAAGACAATGAAGTAGAGATTTCTGAAATTACTATTCCTTATTAAACATTGATGGAGGTTGTAAGGATCCGACCTCAGTTTCCCGGAGCTGGTGCCATATTTGATTACATTGGAATATAAAAAAGGAACAAGCATCCTGAAGGACTGAGTAGTTTAGTATTATTGGAAACAATATACATACATAAGTTCAACATTACAACTTGTAATGTCCCAAACCTCTCCGGTCCCTTTCTTTGTGAAAATGCGGTGCTAGAGGTGTTCCGGGAGGTCAAGGTGACTTGGAGTGCGTTTGGGTGGACTTTTAAGTAAATATAAAGGGTTATGGCCTTCGCACGGGAGGGGAATGGTTTGTCAAACCGTACGACCAAATCATGCAAGGTTGGTGTTAAAGGTAGTGGTTAACGCATGATTAGCGCACAATTTGTCTAACCGTGCAGACTAACCATGCAAGGAGTGTTTGGTGAGGCAGAAACTAACGCATAGTTAGCGCACGGTTTGTTAAACCGTGTGGACCAACCATGCAGACACTTAAAGTTAGATCCTAAAATTGTGTATCTGAACTCTTTTTCCTCTAAATGGTTCGTTTAAGAACCTATGTGGCCATAACTCGAGATTACCCTTCCTTGGAGGTAGAAGAACCTCTCCCAAGCATTTTGGAGGTGATCCGGAGGCTTCTCTTCGCAAATAGAAGCTGGTTTCTCAAGGTATGTGATCCATTTTGTTTGGTTTCTTAGATCTACCTAGATATACTCCTCTTCTCTCGGGATCTTAGATCTACGCCCGTTATGGGTAGACATAAGTGTGTGGAAGTCGATTATGATGAGATTTGGTCTTGGTTGTGTTAGGAGAATATATCTAAGGAGGATTCATGGAGAATCGACCTGGTTTCTTGGGCATTCTTCGACCGTTGTGGTTTTTCTAGAAAACCTTTGAGGTAGGGGATTCGTGGATTCTCTAATTGTTTATGTGAAGTCGTAGAGTTAACATGATTTAGCCCTTTGGATCACAATGAAATTGACCTAATTAAATACTTGAACCAGATTAAAATAATTGGTTTGAGAACATATTGTTGCTTTGTTCCGTGATAACGGTTCGCCTCTTGTTTTTCTAGATAGTGTGATAGCTATGCCTTGCTTGTTAGCATGTTTCTCTTGATGAAATTAAAAAATAACGTAAAGCCGGAATTAATTGATAATTGATTGGCTAAAGAAAAAGAGGCTTGTAAATGTATCTGGTTGTGGTTATTGTTTTAATTTGATGTTAATCAAATTGAGGCCGATGATGTGTTTAATTAAGTTGGTTGGTAAACCTAAAATCTATTGGTGCTTATTGTTTGGAGGTCGGATGCCTTGTAAAAAGGGACAAGAGCCCAAATTGATGTGATGTTTACTTTCCTAATACTTGTGATGTGATGTGACCCTGGGAGGGTGTTGTGATATGTGGGGGCATGGAGGCCTTGTTGTTGTGGCAGCAGATGACACCTAGAGTGGCGAGATGCATCAGTTTATGCTTGTGGGTGTCAGGGAGGATACCAGAAATGATGGAATGGGATGGATGTGATCGTCAGATTCTTGGTGCTTTGTTTGGTTGTTTATCTGATTTACTTTTACCCACTTCTCAAGGCAGATGGTCTTGCTTACCCATCTTCTGAAAGAGGTGAAGACACGCGGGGTATGCCACGTGCTTTCCGTGTTTATCCTTTCAAGGGATAATGGGTCTACTCTCTTTCTATAGGTGGAAAAGACTCGACGAGTAGTACATCTACTCACCGTGTTGAGCCCCTTCTGTTTAGTAGCATTGGATTCTTTTATAGAATGCCTGGGAATATGGGAACGTAATTCTGTAATGAATGTTTGAATAAATGATGTCAACCCATGGGGTTGGAGTTTGTTGAAACTAAATGAGGAGGTTGAGAACTTTTGAAGGGATAGTGGTTTTTGGATTTGATGTTAATGGAATTTAATTTGGAACTGTTCATGTTTAATTAATGTTTGATAAATTAATTAACATACTATGGAATTCATAAAAATGGAATGAAGTAATATAATAAAGCCCTTAAATGGTTGTGTGCTTATAGGATACCTAGTCTTAGAAGTGGCAGCCCAGAGTCTGAGAGACGTTAGCTGCAGTTGAGTCTAAGACTAGTTTATGCCCATAGTGTGATTGTGAGTTATAGTATATTCTATACTTTTTGTGTTTCTATACGCTACTCCACCCTGTCAGTAAGGGAAACTGTCACCCCAGGGATTCTGAGCCCTGGGGGGGTGTTTTCCCCAACATTCCTGTGGGAGGATGAATGGATGACTACCCCCTTTGACCCCACTCTCTTCTATTGGTAGATACTAGTGCCATTAGGTACAATGGTTAGTTTCCCCATATATGTGTGTAGAGGGCTGTAATGGCTTGTGGTTATTCACATACATATATTCTAGATATAGTATCCTATGGACTACTATAGTTGTAACGTGTATAGGCTGTGATGGATTGAGGATCCTTACTCGGTGTATGGGCTGTAATGGCTTGAGGGATAATACCCGATGTATGATACACGTTATGCAAGCTGTGGTAGCTCTCGGATACTACCTGGATACTTTTGGTTGTGAATATGGTGTTGTGCTTTGCCCAGATGTCTGTGAGCAAGCCTTAAGGGTGCACGTGGTGCAGATTGTGGAGCTTAGCCCAAGTGTATATGGGCAAACCTTTATAGAGAGATGCACATGACGTATGCTGTTGGGGAAAAGTGGAAAACCTGTGGGGAAGTAGTAGCTAAGTACCCTTGTTATTATCTTCTATATGCTATATTCTTGTGTGCATTACTTGGTGAGAGTATCCATGGTGAGGTTGGGAACATAGTATACTTGTTTAGGTGACGAGTTAGTTTCACTTGTTGTTCATTGTGCTTTAGCATGCTTTCTTTACTTTTGCACGAGAGGCTTCGGGGAGGATCCTACTGAGTATACTGTTATACTCACCCTAAATATATATAAACTGTTTTTCAGGTCACTTGGAGCAGGTTAGAGATCAGAATGGTTACTACTAGCTTGTGGTTGCAGGAGCTGTTCGGGCATGTGGTCGCTGTTGTTTTTACTTTCTTTTGGGTACTTTTAGTTTTTCCTTTCAGTTGTAGTACTTTTGCATAGCATTTCACATATGTACTTGGGTTTCTTTTATATTTCAGTTCTGAGTTGGAGTTGGTTGGTGTCTATCTTATCTCTCTCTTCCGCATGTGTTCTCTTAGAGGGTAATGCCTCCCATTTGTGTGTTTACTATACCCTCCGTGATAGTTTCCAACCCAGGGCCTACTGGAGGCTGGAATCGGGGGTCATTATCTCCCTTCTCACATTGCCGGCCCAAGAGGGGTACAATTTGTGGGGAGGGGGTCGTGACAGAGTGGTATCAGAGGTCTGGTTGAGGGATATGATGAAGATTGGAGTTAGGCACATGTGAGGTTGCATGGGTTGATAGGGATACAATGTCATTAATGTTTAGCAAGTGAGTTAAACATTGGAGACCGGCTGATACATAGGCGTTTAGGTCCCCCTATGATCTGATGTACGAACCTTTAAGTTTACAATGGCTACTAAACAAGGTGATACTAGTTGCAGGGTAGAGATATAGGAAAGGATCTTGAATCATTATTCTTTGTGCCTATGTTTTAATGGGTAGAACTTGGGATAGGTTAACCTAAAATGAATAAAATAAAACAATTAATTAATTAATGTTGAGTCTTCCATATTCCAGGATTATGAGCTCTAAGTGTTTGTTATTTAACAGGTATGGCTCCGGGTCGACGTCCTTATCAGGCTTGCGCAGAAAATGTCTAGAAGGATGTTCCAGCAGATCACCGCAGGGTAGAGGTTGATGACGACGAAACTTGGAGGAAGACACTCCAAGAGTTTCAGCGCCAGAGTCTGTAGAAGTATGAGGGCTTCGTTTCAGATGCAGTCACAGAATACTGGTTAGAGGAGGTCGAGATAGGCTTCAGTTCGATCCATGCTCAGAAGGAGCACTAGGTGTCCTTGGTTGTGACGATGCTACGTGGAGCAGCAGGGCAGTGGTGGTTGTCATTCCTTGGGGATCATGAGGAGTCAATGATCTCATGGGAGGAGTTCCGAGACAAGTTTAGAGTCGTGTTTCTTTCTTTGACTGTGAAGGCATCCATTCGCCAGGAGCTTCTTACCCTTCGACAGGGGAGCTCCCCTATTCACGAGTTTGGAATCTGTTTTAGGAACCTTTTCTGATATACTTCAGACCTGATACCGGATGAGGATGCTAGGGAGAGGCATTTCGAGGAGGCTTTGTGTCCAGATATCCAACACCATGTCACCCCATTTATGCTGAAGACATATCTTGAGGTGCTGGGGAGGGTAGAGGTTGTCAAGAGGAATTTGGCCAGGACCGGATCATCATGAGAGGGGAATCATCATGATTCCTCATGAAGCAGAGCTGCGGTCCGGGGTTCCTGGTTTTCATGGCAGAAGAGTTTCCGTTTAGCTGGGGGTAGGTCCTAGCCTTTCACATCTCGTTTCTCTAGAGGCAGAAACTCTGAGGCCTATGCCATGGGATCAAGTGTTTTTTTTTCTTATGGTGGTCATGACCATCAGAAGTAGGAGTGCCCGACCTTTCAGAGCGGTCATCGTGCACCAGGCGCTATGCTCCAGGTTCCTTCGTTGAGGCAGCTCCAACCGAGGCAACAGCAGCCAGTTGCACCAGCTTTAGATCACCAGATGGGATATGGGGCAGGTAGAGGACAACCCCATGATGCTCCCTGTCCTCAGAGAGCAGAGCACAACTGTGGTGGTGGTCATCATCAGGGTCAGAGAGGCCGTGGAGGAGGTCGTGGACAGCTTCATGCTCTAGCGTTGCCAGCTCCAGACGAGCCATATGTCGTTCGAGGTACCATTTGCTTGTTTTCTACCTGGTGTAGGCCTTGTTTGATTCAGGAGTGACACACTCCTTCATATCACCTACCCTTGTCCATGCTTTGGGACTTAAGGTAGAGAGGCTTCCAATGCCCTGGGCATTGACTACGCCAGTTGGAGGTCAAGCTGACTTGTTTGAAGTATGTAGAGACTGTGAGCTAGTGTTGGGGCAACACCACTCTTGGGGAGATTTACTATGTTTACAGATACAACCATATGATGTCATCCTCGGTATGGATTGGTTGTATTCGGTGCAGGATATCGTGGATTTCTTTAGGAAGAAGTTCTTTTTCTTTGTTGCGGATGGAGAGCCAATGGTGTTTGATGGTGAGCGAGATCCTCGGATGGGTCACAGGCGAGTTCTATCCTTATCTTCCATGGAGGCTAAGATGATGTTGAGTTCTTCAGAGGTTCAGCAGTTGGCATTTCCTAGGGTCGTAGAGGAGTACCCTGATGTCTTCCCAGAAGAGGTTATAACATTACCCCCTCGAAGAGAGATCGAGTTTGGGATCGATATACAGCCATGATCTTCTCCTATATCCATGTATCCATATAGGATGTCCCATTACGAGTTACGAGAGATTCCTATACATCTTGATGGTCTGTTGCAGTGCGGTTTTGTTCGGCCAAGTGTGTCCCCATGGGGTGCACCAGTTCTGTTCGTAAAGAAGGCCGACGACAGTTTGCAGTTGTGTGTCGATTATTGTCACTTAAACAAAGTGACAATAAAGAATTGCTATCCTCTTCCATGTATTGATGACTTATTCGATCTACTGAAGGGTACAAGTTGGTTCTCAAATATCAACTTGCATTCAGGATATCATCAGATGTGTTTGAAGGATGAGGATATTCCAGAGACTGCTTTCCGTTGTCATCATGGGCATTATGAGTTTGTTTTAATTCCATTTGGCATGACAAATTCTCTAGCTGTATTCATGGGATTGATGAATGCTGTGTTCCGTGAGTTCCTGGACAAGTTCGTGGTAGTTTTCATCGATGGCATCCTTGTGTACTCCACCTATGAAGTTGAGCATGCAGGGCATCTACGAGCCATTTTGGGAGTTCTTCGTCGACATCAGATGTTCGAGAAGTTCTCTAAGTGTGAGTTTTGGGCTCTAGAAGTCTGTTTCTTGGGGAATGTTGTGTCCCAACAAGGAGTATATGTGGATCCATTGAAGATAGAAGCAGTTGTGTCTTGGGAATCCCCCAAGACAGTTTCAGAGGTGCGAAGTTTCCTTGGTCTCGTAGGCTACTACAGGAGGTTCGTTGCCAACTTATCACGGGTTTCGACTCCTCTGATATCTTTGACAAGGAAAGATCATGCTTTCATATGGAATGATCAATGTCAGGAATATTTCGAGTATCTAATAGAGAAGTTAGTAAGTTCTCCAGTCCTTTGTCTTCTAGCTGAAGGAGTTCAGTTTGATGTCTTCTGCGATGCTTGAAATCTGGGGTTAGGCTGTGTTCTCATGCAGCAGAGGTTAGTTGTTTCTTATGGGTCTCGGCAGTTGAATTCCCATGAATGAAACTATGTCACCCATGATCTTGAGTTGTCAGCCGTGGTGTTTTATTTGAAGTTGTGGATACATTACCTCATTGGTGAGCGCTTTGTGTTTTTCACCGATCATAAGAGTTTGAGGTATGTTTTCTCCCAGCGTGACTTGAACTTACGGCGGCGTTGGTGGATGGAGTTCTTATTTGAATACAACTTCAAAATATCATATACACCTGGAAAGGGGAATGTTGTAGCTGATGCACTGAGCCGAAAGTCACGTAGTGATGCTGTGCGTGAATCCAGTGATTCCTGCAGAGTAATTGAAGAACTGTCAGCATTACAACTTGATATGGGAGAAGTTGGGGGTAGAGGCTATCTTTATCAGATGATGGTACAATCATACCTAATAAAGAAGGTGGAAGAGTCCCAGTTGGGGGATCTTGAGGTGGAGGTCTAAAGAGAATGAGTTGTTTGTGGAGAGGCCACTGATGGTTGGTATGAGGATGAACAACACATTGTGTTGTATCATGGGATAATTTTTGTTCCCTTGACGATGCGTGAGATGGTTCTCTGAGAGTTCCATAGTTCACCCTTAGCAGTACATCTTGGCATGACAAATATGTACCGATCCTTGAGGAGTCAGTTTTGGTGGCCTTGGATAAAGCGTACGGTTGCAGAGTTTGTATCTCGATGCTTAGTCTTCCAGAAGGTGAAGGCCGAACATCGTTTTCTAGGTGGTCTTCTTAATCCAATAGAGATTCCTCAGTGGAAGTGGTAGGACATATCAATGGACTTTGTTACAGGTTTACCTCAAGCTCTGGGAGGACATGATGCTAATTGGGTGGTAGTGGATCGTTTAAGAAAATCGGCCCACTTTATAGCAATCAAGGAGTCAAGCTCAGTGGAAGTTTTGTCGAGGCAGTATCTAGAGGAGGTGGTGAGACTTCATGGAGTCCCTAGGATGATCATTTCTGATTGAGATCCTCGTTTTACCTCCAGGGTGTGGAGAGGTCTCCAACATTCTTTTGGTTCTCAGCTATGCCTTAGCACTACTTTTCATCCTCAAACGGATGGTTAGACAGAGCGAACCATCCAGACTCTTGAAGACATGTTGCGCTCTTGTGTTCTTGATTTTTGAGGTTCATGGATGAAGCACTTACCCTTGGTGGATTTTTCCTACAATAATAGTTTCCACTCCACCATTGGTATGGTGCCGTGTGAAGACTTTTATGGCATGCCTTTCCGTTCTCCGTTGTGCTGGACTGGGGTCAGAGAGTCAGCAATTCTCATACCAGAACTAGTGCAGAATACAAAAGAGATGGTTTATGTGATTAGTGAGAGGATGAAGGCAGCTCAAGATCGTTAGAAATCATATGATGATCAAATAAGGATACCCTTGGAGTTTAATGTTGGGGATCATGTGTTTCTGAAGGTGACTCCCCGTCGTGGGCAGCGAAGGTTTGGTCATGGGAGTACGCTTTCTCCTAGCTTTGTTGGGCCTTCTAGGTGTTATCTCATGTTGGAGATATGGCATATCGAGTAGCACTTCCCCCTCAGATGAGTTGGATAGATGATGTTTTCCATGTATCACAGCTACGTCGTTATCTTCATGACGACTCCCACATCATCGATTGGGGAGAGATAGATGTTGATGATGATTCCACCTTTGAGGAGTGGCCTATGGAGATCCAAGACTGCAAGGAGAACGTGTTGCGTGGGAATTCCATCCCTTTAGTTCATGTCTTGTGGCGATACAGTGGCTTGGAAGAGAGTACTTGGGAACGTGAGTCACAGATACGTGCTCAGTACCCAGAGTTGTTTCATGTTTAACTCTTTTCATGTATCATTGTAACTTATGTGGTTGTGAAACTTTCATGTTTATGAGATGACACCCTTTTTTGATTTGGTGGCTTTCTCTCTTTTGAGAGGTATCTCGTTGGGTGGTTGTTCAGACCCTTCTTCGTTTTCTCTTTAGGTGAGTTTTGGATTCTCAAGGATGATAATTTTTTGAGAGGTATCTGATGTAATGGCCCAGACCTCTCCGGTACCATCCTTTGTGAAAATGTGGTGCTGGAGGTGTTCCAGGAGGTCAAGGTGACTTGGAGTGAATTTGGTGGACTTTTAAGGAAATATAAAGGGTTATGGCCTTCACACGAGAGGCACATGGTTTTTCAAACCATGTGGCCAAACCGTGCAAGGTTGGTGTTGGAGGCAGTGGCTAACACATGGTTAGCGCACATTTTGTCTAACCGTGCAGACTAACCATGCGAGGAGTGTTTGGCAAGGCAGAAGCTAATGCACGGTTAGCGCACAGTTTTCTAAACCGTGCGGACTAACCATGCAGGCACTTAAAGTTAGATCCTAAAATTGTGGATCTGAACTATTTTTCCTCTAAATGGTGTTTTGAAGCCCCTAAGCAGCCATAACTCAGGATTACCCTTCTTTGGGGGTAGAAGAACCTCTCCCAAGCATTTTGGAGGCGATCCGGAGGCTTATCTTCGCGAATCGAAGCCGGTTTCTAGAGGTATGTGATCCTTTTTGTTTGGTTTCTTAGATCTACCTAGATCTAATCCTACTCTACTCTCGGGATCTTAGATCTACGCCCGTTATGGGTAGATCTAAGTTTGTGGATGTCGATTATGATGACCTTTGGTATTGATTGTGTTAGGAGAAGATATCTAAGGAGGATTCATGGAGAATCGACCCGGTTTCTTGGGCGTTCTTCGACCGTTGTGGTTTTCCTCAAAAACCTTAGAGGTTGGGGATTTGTGGCTTCTCTAATTATGTATGTACAATTGTAGAGTTAGCATGATTTAGCCCTTTGGATCACAATGAAATTGACCTACTTAAATACTTGAACCATATTAAAAGAATTGGTTTGAGCGCATGTTGTTGCTTTGTTCCATGATAACAGTTCACCTCTTGTTTTGCTAGATAGTGTGATATCTATGCCTTTCTTGTTAGCATTTTGTTCTTGATGAAATTGATAAAGAACGTAAAGCCAGAATTAATTAATAATTAATTGGATAATGATAAAGTGGCATGTAAATGAATCCAGTTGTGGTTTTTGTTCTAATTTGATGTTAATAAAATTGAGGCCGATGATGTGTTTAATTCTATTGGTTGGTAAACCTGAAATTTGTTTGTGCTTGTTTTTTGGAGGCCGGATGCCTTGTAAAAAGGGCCAAGAGCCCAAATTGATGTGATGTTTACTTTCCTACTGCTTGTTATGTGATGTGACCCTAACAGGTTGTTGTTATATGTGGGGGGCATGGAGGCCTTGTGGTTGTGGCAGCAGATGACACCTAGAGTGGCGAGATGCATCAGTTTATGCTTGTGGGTGTCAGGGAGGACACCGGGAATGATGGAATATGATGGATGTGATCGTTGGATGCTTGGTTCTTTTTTTGGTTGTTTATCTTCTTTACTTTTCCCCAATGCTCAAGGTAGTTGGTCTTGCTTACCCATCTTCCGAAAGAGGTGAAGACACGCGGGGTATGCCATGTGCTTTCCGTGTTTATCCTCTCAAGGGAGAATGGGTCTACGCTCTTGCTATAGGTGACAAAGACTCGATGGACAATACATCTACTCACCGTTTTGATCACCTTGTGTTTAGTAGCATAGGATGCTTTTATAGAATTCTTGGGAATATGGGAAAGTAATAATTTAATGAATGTTTGAATAAATGATGTTAACCCATGGGGTTGGAGTTTGTTGAAACTAAATGATGAGGTTGAGAACTTTTGAAGGGACACTGGTTTTTGGATGTGATGTTAATGGAATTTAATGTGGAATTGTTCATGGTTAATTAATGTTTGAAGAATTAATTAACGTACAGTGGAATTGAAAAAAACTGAATGAAGTAATCTAATAAATCCCTTAAATGGTTGTGTGCTTATAGGATACCAAGTCTTAGAAGTGGCAGCTCGGAGTTCGAGAGACGTTAGCTGCAGTTGAGTTTACGACTAGGTTATGCCCATAGTGTGGTTGTGAGTTATAGTATATTCTGTAGTTTTTGTGTTTCTATACGCTACTCCACCCTGTCAGTAAGGGAAACTGGCACCCCGGGGATTTTGAGGCCTGGGGGGTGTTTTCCCCAACATTTTGGTGGGAGGATGAATGGCTGACTACCCCCTTTGTCCCCGCTCTCTTCTCTTGGTAGATACTAGTGCTATTAGGCACAGCGGTTAGTTTCCCCATATATGTGTGTAGAGGGATGTAATCGCTTGTGGTTATTCACACACATATATTCTGGTTATAATATCCTATGGACTACTAGAGGTGTAACGTGTATAGGCTGTGATGGCTTGAGGATCCTTACTCGGTGAATGGGCTGTAATGGATTGAGGTGTAATACACGACGTATGATACACATTATGCAAGCTGTGGTGGCTCCCAGAAACTACCTGGCTACTCTTGTTTGTGAGTATGGTGTGGTGTTTCGCCCAGGTGTCTATGGGAAAGCCTTTGTGGTGAATGTGGTGCAGATTGTGGAGCTTAGCCCAAGTGTATACGGGAAAGCCTTTGGAGAGAGATGCAGAGTATGTATGTTGTTGGGGAAAATCGGCAAACCAGTGGGGAAGTAGTAGCGGGGTACCCTTGTTATTCTTTTCTATATGCTTTATTCGTGTATGCGTTACTTGGTGAGAGTAGTCATGGTGAGGTTGGGAACATAGTATACCTGTTTAGGTGACGAGTTAGTTTCACTTGTTGTTCACTGTGATTTAGCATGCTTTATTTACTTTTTCATGAGAGGCTTCAAGGAGGATCCTACTGAGTATACTGTTATACTCACCCTATGTATATATAAACTATTTTTCAGGTCACTTAGAGCAGGTTGGAGATCAGGCTGGTTACTACTAGCTTGTGGTTGCAGGAGCGGTTTAGGCCTGTGGTCACTGCTGTTTTTACTTTCTTTTGGGTACTTGAAGTTTTTCCTTTCAGTTGTAGTACTTTTGCATGTAATTTCATATATGTACTTGGGTTTCTTTTATATTTCAGTTTTGAGTTGTAGTTGGTTGTTGTCTATCTTATCTCTCTCTTCCGCACATGTTCTCTTAGAGGGTAATGCCTCCCATTTGTGTGTTTAATATACCCTCGGTGCTAGTTGCCAAACCGGGGCCTAATGGAGGCGGGAATCGGGGGTCATTAACTCCCTTGTCACATTGCCGGCCCAAGAGGGGTACAATTTGTGGGGAGGGGGTCGTGACCCAACTTGAAAAGAAATACAACATAAAAACTCCTTAGACAACATCCATAACTCCTAGGTTATTTCAGCATGTCAAGCATAATAAACTTCTTCATGTCCTAAGAAAATGAAACATAATAATGGGTTGAGCTCAAACTCTTATTAAGAGTAATCAATACAGTGGAAGATCACATAAACATTAGAAATAGTGAATAATTGAAAACACATGCCTTTAAAAATAAACTTGAACATAATATGGAAGAAATATGAGGTTAGTAAATATTGCCATAATATAACGTAATCATTGGTATTCTACTAGTCAAATAACCATGTGAACCATCAAGAATATTTTCATAATGAGGGAATGCATAATGTGGGACAACATTACCATAATGACAAGGCCTCGTGCCAAGACCATAAATAATCATATTGTCAAGGCCTTGTGCCAAGACCATAGTTTGTCTCATGAGACCTACAGATGCACCGAGGGGCTATAAAAGGCCCCACCCAAAACTTACTATGTCCAATGAATTCCTCATATGAATAGGGATAAACCTAAACAACACATACATTCATATTGAAATTAATATTTGAAATGAAAATAACTTTCCCCGAACATTAAGGATAAACACTAACCATTCCGAGTAAATTGGTGAATGGTTTTAAGATAGAACATCCATAGCCAAAATTATCACAAAACATGAAATTAAATATGGTATGTTATAACATGGAGTAAAAATCCCATAATACATAACAATCAACAAGAATGTTTAAATATACGAATATACTCTTATAAAAGCTTCGAGTACATCTTGAGATAAATAATCTTTTACTTTGAAAAGAAGAGTTATTTTGGAAAAATATTTGTATAAAACCCTAAGTGAAGTAAGATAGTATTTTCATAATATAATTAGTGATTTTATAAAGATAATGGTTTCCAAAAATATATTAAAGAGTGACCTTGAAAATAGGTAAGAATTAGAGGAATTCCCTTGGATCAGGCTTGTATTTCAGAAACAATTTCAAAAGTTCCTTTTAAAATGTGTAACCATCCATAAAATTAGGAAAAATTCTGATTGGTAAAAATATATATAACCCAAACACATAATTTTTGAGGAGTAAATAATAATACAAAAAAGTTTCATTGAGGTAATTAGAAAATAAAAGTAACCTGAATGAAAATGGAAGTTCGGGTGGAAAAACCCTTACCTTAAGTATGGATGTGTTCCACACTTGAACATAAGGTCCTGGAATATGAAAATACACTTATTAATAAATTATTTACAAACCTATTAGAAATTTATTTATTTTATCATAATTATATTTAGTTCATTTATGCCCTTAGTGATAAGTTATTATAGTGAATTTCATTGTTATGGAGTGTTCGATTTCTTTATTTTCATAATCGGTTCACCTGTTCTTAAGTAATGGAGATCTTGTGGAATGGATATAAATCTACAGAATTGAAATTAAATATTATTTTTGAACATACAGAAGTTTTAATGGTCATTTATATCATTTTTTTACATGGAAGGAGTATGAATCATTGGATGAAATACTTATGACATTCACTTAGATTATGTAGCGGTATTTTGATTATTAGGAACTAGTTTGGTTATATGATTTAATAATATGCACGTATACTGGTTCCTGAATCTTAATTAGGTTATAATACATATATTAAAGTCTGGTTCAACCATAAAAATTGTTTCATGACCAGTAATGAATGTGAATTTGAAGAATGAAACTTTGTCGTCCATGAAGGCTATAAATTGAAACCTCATGGACGTTGATTTCGTTTATAAAATAAAAGGGAGAGATTAAGAATATTGATGATGGTAATTCAATTCACAAGATATAATTACAGTATATAGATGATATTGGATTTATCATGGTAATTTGGACATGGGAGGTGGGTAGATAATTATAAAATAAAGGAACTTGGAATGAAACTAAACGAAAAAGAAAGGTTCTTTACCTCTTGATATAACCTCCTTGGGAACCTCCTTAAGGGTAGGGGTTATAGTCTTTTGGAAAGACCAAAAGATTCTTGGACGTGGGGAGTGACTAGGAAAGGTTAATTGGGCCAATATTTTAGGACCTTCAAGGTTTAGATGAGTGAAGAGAAGAGGGAGTGGGTGGGGGTTTATAGTGGAGGAGAGGGGTACATTTTGAATATTTTATTTGTTATTTTATTATTTCCATCAAGACAACCAATAGTTTTGTTTCATGTGACCCCTAATAGTAATAAGTGCATGTCAGTTCGAACCAAGTGGCCTTAAATCACTTATGATGTCATAAATAGTGTATTTAACTTATAATTTGAATATACGGTATTTTACCATATTTCACTATTCGTCAAAATTTCAAGAATTTCAAAAAAATACCAAAAATTCACCCCTACCATTTTTTGACATGTAGAATTAAAAAATGAACTCCATTTTTCAAAAATAATTTTTTAAATATTATTAATTTAATTTTTAAATAAAAAACATATTTAATTCTAAAAATAACAATTTTAAAGGTATAATTAATTTTATATCACATTGAAAAATTAATTAAGATCTCATTATCTTATTACCTTAATAAAATAAAATATTATCATTATTAAATATTCATAAGGGTCATATTACTATTCATATTACAATTCATAAGGGTATGTTACTATTCACTAAAAATCATGTTTGTTATATCAGACTCCAAATGACTTACTGATCACAACTCTAGATGGCCGTTTTTTGAAATTCAAAACATAGTAGAGGAAAAGTTGTGTTTAATGGATAGATTATAAAATACATTTATTTTCAAAACCTTGGGGTGTTATAGAGGTCATGTTACCTTTGAAGATAATGTCAAATGAAGGATTATTGGTGTTGGATGTGCTGTAAATCAAAAATCAATTCTGATCAACAAAGTATTTTATATTTAAAGGTTAAAACTCAAATTGATAAGTATTTATTAACTCTATGATGACTGATATTATTTTGATTTTACTATGTTTGTTCTATTTATAAATATAAAATTTCTATATTTTAAGCACCTTGAACATAAAATGTCTACATCTTAGATTTCTATTATTTTAGTAGCACTATGACTAAAACACAATTTAGTGACATCTTAAACCATTGCAAAATGATTTGGGATAGTTTTTCAAAACTACCGTGTATTATGGGGCCACAAATTATTTTTTGATGCTTTTAAAAAATGGTCATGAATCATTTCTTGATGGTTTTTAGCATCGATTTAATGTTTTTAAATTTTTAATAAAAATGTAAACAAAAAATTGTTTTGGAGATGTTCTAATAACTAATGCTAAATAATTACTTGTGGTTTTTATTTTTTTTAAAAATAATTATCATTTTTTATTACTTCATAATTAGGCATAAATACTAGTAAAGTGAAATTTAAGCTCCTTACCTCTTAGATATTCTGCAAAGCCTTTACCACTCCACCCGACCCTTCATGTGGCAACTGATCAGACTTTAATATACTTGTGTTTATAGAGATAAATAAATTTAAATACATACATATGTGTGAATATATTTATTCATAATTTATAGATACATGTATACTATAAATAAATTGACATAAATTTGTACAAATATATACAAACATATATAATTAAATAAAATCATATAAAAAATATAAATACACACACACACATATAAATATACTTAAACACATATATATATATATGTACCAACATAATATATATAATTATATATAAATATATATAATTATATATAAATTTATAAAAATGTATATAAATATACACAAATAAATATGAATTTATATAAATAAAAATAAATATACATAAATATAAATACATATTAATATTTATATATGTATATAAATACACATAAATACACATATATACACATAAATATCTATAAATATATATAATTATAAATAAATATATTTAAGTATATGTAAGTATGTACATACATTTATATATAAATATAAAATTAAAGACAATTATATAAATATATAACCACAAAAACACACAATATTTGTAAACATATATAAATATACATAAATACATATAAATATCTATTTATATATATATAACTATAATGAAATTTACATAAATATATATAAATACATATACATATATCTGTAATTGAACTTAATAATGTATAAATACAAATATAAATAAATAAATAAATACATATAAATATATAATTAAATATAATTATGTAGTAGTTGGGGTTTGGCTCATTGGTAAGAACCCCATAATACTATATAATGTTTGGGGGTTCAAAACCCATTGCGTGGAAGCACTATAACTGTTGTGGAACTATAGCACTGATGACATTATAGTGGTGGTGGACATTGCAGCAATAACTATGGCGGTAATGGTACTGTAGTAAGCACCATAGCAGCTCTAGTACTATATAAGTACTATTCATAAAAGGAGACTTTCGGAAAAAAGGGCCTTTGGTCCATGTAATGAGATGTAATGACCTCTCAGCCAATGAGCTGTGTAATGGGTCTCCTCTACCCAGAAAAAAAGAGGTCCTTTGTTTCAATAAAAAAAGAGGCGTTGGCCAAAACTTAAAAAAATACAATTATAGATAAATATAAATAAATAAATAAATAAATAAATATATATATATATATAATATTGATATTTATATACCTATATAATATATATAAATATAAATACATATAAATATTTATTTCAATATAAATATAAATAAATGGATATAGATATATATAAATACATACATATAAATATTTTCATACATATATATGTATCATAAATACATATAATAATAAAAATAAATATACATAAATTGATATATATGTATAAATATCTATAAACACACACACACACATGTACAATTCTTAACCTTGAACTTCCCACCATAAGGAATGTCTATGAACACTACGGTTTAACTATGAATTCCATTAAAATCAAAATTTTGACATTCCCATGAGAGAGGTAACTAGGATTAACTTAGCTAAAAAAATCCTTGTCAAACAAAACATATAAAAAAAATCACCAAAAGAGTGAATATCACTCCAATTTCAACACCAACATATAAATAGAAATGAAAAATTTGTGAATAAATTCACTCAAAACCTAAAAAGGTTAATAATACTCTATTAAGTGAACTGTAAATACCATAAAAAGTTATAAAATTAGGGTACCTTAACTTGAAACTCATTTTTAGAGTCATTTATATCATTTTTGACCAAGAAAAAATGGGGTATATAGTGCCCAATTCCTTGAGATCATTGATATGGGGATGGGGTGAACTAGTGATCTCTTTTCTTTATATGAATATGAATTCTTAATTCAACCTATAGATATGGTTAAAGCTTTGATCCACCCCTTTTTTGTCTCTCAACCTTACTTAAGTGTCCAAAATATAAAACTCATGAGGCATATGGATATACAAGATTCAAACTTGAAAGTGCACTCATTTCTAATTTTAAGTGATATTTTGAGACTTGGTTTCTCCACTATGAATCATTTAAATACATTGTACAATATATCTTCCAAAAATATTGAGGTAAAATCTACCAAAATCCCTAGAAGATAATCACCTAAAATATATAGTCCTAAGGTTTTCATATCAGCTGCCTCCCAAATAGTTCTTTACTGTGGCATTCCTCCAGTTGAATCCATTTATTGAAAAGATTATCCTTACCACATGATAGTGGTATCTTTATGCTTCCCCCAACCGTTTTTCAAGGTTTATACTGAACTCCTCATTGAAAAGGTCTTCAATCACACTATCTACTTACACAATGTATGTTGTCTATATTATATTTCAAGTCCTGATGTCCATTTCTCATGTTATATAACTCAACCTTGCTCACTTTCACTATGATAATCAATCATAATTGTTCTTATTCTCTAATATCTTCTCCCCTACTCCTTTGACACACATGCTCTCCAAGATGCATCAAGTTCTCTCTTTCAATACACAATAGGTCGTCTCTATGGTTCAACATTGACGTGATTTCTACTTAATAACAATTCCATATTTCTCTTCTGAAAAATATATATTCACATAATAATGTGTGAATATTATTTCCATTTTGAATAATGGAAACTCCATATTTTTTGGCAGTAGGGGATCTCATCATTTCAAATTTGAGATATTGTATAGTTGAAAAAATAAACTCAAGATAGCATGCTCATAAATCCCTTAAAAGGTTCCATATTATAGGGTTATTATAAGTCCAAAAGATCTCACATAATATTCTATTTTGAGTCTAGTCACTTCCTTGGTCTTCATTATCATCTAAAATAGGGACAAAACTTATCCTATCTTATAACCTAAAATAATGGAATTAGTTAGAATGATTAGCTCCACTTAAAACATAGATAACATCCTCATTCTTCCTACTCAATCTCTTCCACAATTTACACGTCATTTAAATCAATTTAAATATTCATCCATATGTGAATAGTTTCATGCACTGTGATATGAAGCCTTCTTCTCCAATGTGAAACTCATCTTAGCTTACGTTCTCTCCTCTTTGATTAGTCCTCCTTGATTTTTGGTTTAGATCATGATCATATGCTTGATCTGAATGTTTAATCCACGAATAATAGTTTACCTTTCATTTTATGATTAGGCTATCCCTTCTGAATATAAATTATAGAAATTTAGTATACCTTTACATGGGTCATGATTCTCAGTGTGGCCTTTACATAGTTCCTAGGTTACCTTTATGCAGGTTCTAGTGGCCTTAATGTTGACTTCAAATGTTTTGATTTAAATTTTTGCAGGTAGATTGAATTGAATATAACCTTTATGTAGTACCCAATTTTAATAAAAATTATATAGGTGTTGAATCACATGTATGTTGAGAATGGATGACACATACACCCAATAGTTTCATACCTATGATGAACCTGATGACACTTACGTATAGATAAAATAAACGTATGCTAACAATACTTTATTGAATTTCCATTATTACTATAAAAAGATAAACACATTGGTGTGTAATTACACATACACATATATAAAATGACACACACTGGTCCTCATTCATACATACATTGGAGAGAAAAGAAACATACGTTTTCAGTCCTTTACGAAAATCCAGCTCCAACCTGTATATTCCAGACTTCACTTAAGTGGCTTTGATGCTATCTCAACTCTATTTTATCTTTCTTAAAAGAATTTAAGATTACTCTACACATCATACAAAGGAGTTACTTCACATAATACATTAGTTAACATGCATGGTTCTCCATGAATGGTTCCTTTATCTTCTCAATCATTTTAACATATAATATTGAATCTCTTCTCATGTTATCATCTTCCAACAACTCTTTGCTATTGTAGACAACATTTACATATAGTTTTTACTTGTCTTAAGCATGGGGATTAACTAAATAAATCATAAAAAATTAATGGATTATTGGATATATCTTCTCAATCTCTTCAAGTAACATATCTAAGTTCTTAATTTTTATTTTGTGATATATAATGGTATAAACTCCCCCACCATACTTCTTTACACTACACAGATATTGGTAGCTTCATTTTCACAACAGAATCACTTATTGATAACAGATACATGCTTTATTCATGGGAAATTCAATCTCTCCCTTTGTAATTTTTGTAAATACCATCAATATTATATATAAGTATGTGTGGTCCAACTATTTTTCAAACCCCTCTTTTTAAAAATAAATTCAAAGGGCATGTGAGGCTATCACCTCACTCATTGACTCCCTATTGTCATTGATAAAATGATTTTACATAAAACATTCTTCTCCATTTGTAAATCTGAATTGCAGACTAACATAATTTTGAGGGAATGATGATATTACATACAACTTATCTTAGATCCTTTAGTTAGTCTACTCTAAACATATATGGAAAAAACCGACGTTGAAAAAAAGAGAGAATTCACCAAGTCATCAATACTATCCATTAACATTTCTGAATGTGATACCACAAAAAAATATCAATATATGGAATGTTCAATAGATTTAGAGTGAAACAAATACTCTTAAATAAAATCCGCAAATGCATTAGTGAATTTCAAGTTCATGACAATTAACTACCCATTTCTCCTACCAACACATCAACTAGAACTCCCCTTTGAAAACATATCTGTTATGATCAAATAAGGGACACAAAGTGTGATTATAATACCTTAAACTTCAACTATTTTTGGGTATCTAGAAATGAATATTCCCTGAATTTTTTGAATTTTAACATCTCTCTTCATGTTCCCACAATTTAAGGGATGAATTCAAATAATTTTTCTTAGGGTAGTTAGAACACAAAATAGAGAGCAATTTCATTTTACTATCCAGTTTGATAACCTCAATTAGCTTCCCTTTTACATGAATTACTTCAAATAATTAGATGTTAGTTTAAACACATATAAAAAAAATAAGGAGGGGTATTTATTCATGATTAATTATAGAAGAAAGGTTTAGATTTCTATCTCAACAGGGTTCCTCCATGATTTTTAGTCTTAACTATTGGTGTGATCTTAGTGCTTTCTCATTTGAATATTTAATCAAGTCTTTAAAGTTTGAATGGGTTTCTATTTATTCTCAAGAACCTCCTTGTGTGGATATTGTTTTTTTATGATAAACGATTGAAAATTATTTCTTAGATATTTGTCATTTCTTTTTCATCATTTTTTCCTGATATGAAATCAATAATGAACCATATTTTATACCCAATCAACTTTCTCATTCTTTCCAAACAACACCTCCACTTATGATTTTTCTTATTTGAAATTATCATAGGAATTTCTTGGTTCTTTATTCACCATAATCTTCTTATAATCACATTATGGAACTGATTTTTTAGGTCTCACCTTTCCTCTTTGTATTTTCTCATTTTTAGAAGCCTATGAGATCTTTCCTATGGTTTTCTATCTTCAAACTCTCCCATTCTAGTAGTATTTCCTCTTCTAATAGGAATATATTCTTTTCTTCTCATTTTTTCTCCAATTAATTCATTCTAGTTTGTTGTAAGACATATTTTACCAATAATTATAGGATTTGTGTCCAAAACCTCCACAACACTATGGGTATCTCTTGAAAATTTATCTTTTTATATATTGATGAGTTTTTTTTACAAAAACCTTCTTGTTTTATTGGTATTTTACAGCCATTGTTTTTCCATTTTTGGGGTTTTTTATCATTTCAAACTCATAATCACCTATAATTATTGTAATTGAAATCTTTTTAAAACTTTTTTAAGAAAAAATATATTTTAATTGTGTTTTGAATCTATACAATTAAAAGGAATAGATTAAGTATCACTTGATATTTTATAAATAGTATATACCTTTCTCTTGGGCCTAGATTTCTCAGCATCCATGAATGATTCATCCTAAATATCGACTAATTTATCATAGTACTATCTTGAGAACATATTATTTATACTACAATCAACATTTCTTGCTCTTCTATATTTTATTATAGAAAATTATTCTTCCTCATAATCACTTTCTTCCTCAACATGTATTTTATTTCAGAATTCAATAGAAAAATGACCAATGCCTACACAATTAAATCATTTTATAGGGATAATACCTTTGTATTTTCCCTTAACTCTTCTCATGTTAGTGGGTATAAATTACATTAACTTATTATCCCCATCAACTATTTCTTTATCACTTTCATTATCCTCATTATAATCCAAGGATGGACCATACCTCTTCTCCTTCAGATTGAGTTTTCTCATGGATTTGAAATCCGTTTCTTACTTTTCTTTCTTATTAAAAATCATAGTTTTCATCATCTCATAATTGAGGTGTTTATTATGTAACTAATCAAGTGATACGTAACTAATTTATTCAAATTTATATATTTGTGGATCAAATATATCAAATAAATACCTTATAAACTTTTTGATAATAGTTTAATTTTCCAAAGTATCTCCAAAACCCCTAATGTGACTGAAACTTTCATTTACTCTATACCTACCTAAAAGTATGAGTTTATTTAAATTTTTTGTGAACATTATATAAAACCTTATTCTAAAGGTGTTTTTTCAGAAATTAGAGACATGTAAGGGGTGTTCGGGGGCATTGGACCTAGGATTTAGAAGTATAACTGGGGGATTGGAATAGGAGGGTTTGGTGTAGTGACTCAACTTGCCAATACAAAGCCACTGGCTAGCCGGTGAAAATCTTGTAGCCCTACATGGTGATATCCAGGCTATTAAACTTAGTATCAAAGTGATCTTGTAAAGTATATGTTTATGGAATCGAACTCAGGAGTCCGATTCTGTGCCACCACAATTGGTATAAAAGGAAACATTTAAATAAATTTGGAGATTAGAACGTTTGTTGAAGATAATTTTGGGGTTTATAAGTTAAGTTTTATAATAATTTATTTGGTATATATAACTAATAATACACGATTTGATATTATGTTAACAATGCACATTTTATTTCAGGATTATTATAAGATAAATTTAGTAAAAATATTGGGAATAATTATATGTATAATATGACATCCTAATGTTTTGGTAGTCTTAAGTTTTTAATTTTCTTAGAAAATAAATCCCTTTAAATATAATACAAGTGGATGTAGGCTCTATCACAAATGTACCTAAGGGTAACATACTCAAAAAGTGTGGATTGGGTATTAACATGATCACCATCTAGTTCACAAAAAAAGAGGCCTAGATACACATCTAGTTTGAAACTCTTAGGGGATATTCATTATCCAATAAAATTATTTTCATGACCAATTATGAGGGATTTGAACATGTTTAGGTTAGAAAAACCTAAAAAAAGAAACCATGGATAACACATATTGAAATGTAGATATTAAAAATTTATGGTATATATTAATAAATATGTTATTCTTGGATAAATAATAATTTGGATTTTGAGAGAATAAATTTCAAGGATTTTTGGGTCTATAATTTTTTAATAAAGTTTATGGTATTTTTGATATCTATTTTGAGTTTTAGGTTAGAGAGTATATGATAAACCAACTTAAAGTAACTTAGGTTAAACTAATATTTATGTAGGATGAACTAAAGTAATTATTGGATAATGAGATGATAAGTGTAAAATGTTTTAAGGTTAAATCCATTTCATGTAATTAATTATTATAATTTCCCTGTATTGTTAATTTTTTTCACTCCTATCAACCCTTTTGGTTTTAATAATGATCAGAAATAGAAGGAACCATGGGTGTGAGGGACAATAAAAATATTAATTAAATTAAATACCCATTGTAATTTGATTTAGAGTGACAAAACTTGTGACAATTTCAAACCTTATATTAAAAATTACGATTAACAACGCAAATATAGTCAATGTCTCAAACGAACCAAAGAAGACAAATATGGAGTCTCATGGATGATAAAATAACTAAGATGCTGAAGGAAATAAGATTAAAATTCCTACATGTCAATGTGGAAATAATAATGGTGGAAATTTACTTAAAGGTATGGGTAAATAATATAAGTATGGAGATGAAGTTCATCAGAATCACAAGTGTAAGGGAAAGTGGGAAGCTACAAAAATCCATTACTTTAATTATAAGTTATTTGGGAATTGTGTGTTTCAATGTTCTAATACAACGTAAAATGAGTTAAATAGTCACCAATAACCCTGAGAATAAGTAAAATTATATAAAAATATTACTTTGGAACTACTAGTGTCATTTTTATGTTGGGGTATTTGATGGATGGATTTCCACCTTGAGTTAGAGGCGTTTTGAACAGAAAAGGTTGAATTTAAGGGATTTTTCTAGGTTTTATGGTTAAGGATCATGGTTAAAAACAATTTATCCGAAGTGTTTAGATTGTTAATATCTTAAAAGTGGTGATATTCAATGTTTGAACATGGTTTTTTAACCATGAGAGTAAACCATATAACCCAATAAAAGAGGGGTATCATTGTCTTCTTTCCATTTTTAAGTGGGTTTTCTTTACTTGGAGTCACCACTCATTTTTCCATGGCCAAGGAACCTTCCACGAAGATTCCTTCCTCTCCCAAAATCCTACAAGTATATTTTAAAGTGGTTTATTGGTGATTCTTCACCTGTTTAAAGAGTAACAATCATATATTATTGTCACATTTGGTTTTCTCTATTTTCCCCTTCTCCTCTAACCCCAGTGACCATTTTTGATGATTTTCAGGCAAAGGGTTGTTCTAAATTGGATTTTTTTTAATTTTAGGAGTTTTGAGCGTTAATTTTAAAACTAATTTGGTGTATTTAATTTAAGGAGAGACGATTCCACCACATAAGGTAGGTGTTTCTGATTAATTACCTTTTATTTAAGATTTCCATGAATTCTTTATGATTTAAATGTGTTTTAGAATTAAATTAATGATATATATGATAGATATACTGGATTTGTAAAAGGTTTTACATGGATGGGTTGGTTTTCCATTATAAAATGTGGTTAATTTTCTTAGTTCAATTAAAATTGGTTTTGAAACGGTTTTATGCATTTTTCATGTTTAATAAAAATCTGATGAGGGTTTTCTTTGTGAAATGAACTTTTTATTTGAGATTTAGGCCAAATGGGTATTTTGAAGTGGGATCCCTTTTTTAATTTAAAGGGTTTACTTATTTTAAATGTTGGTTTTGTTTTATAAAGTTAAAATAAGATTTCCCTTGGATTATTTAATTATTTTTGGAAGTGTTTGTGATTTATTTTGGAATTTGTTTTAAATTAAATTTTTTAAAAAATGTATTTTGAAATGTATATGATTTAAGTGAAGGCCTATTTTTCAGTTGTGATGTGATATTGATTGTAAAATTGTTCACTCCCTTGTGTTTTTAATGATGTCATGATATCCTTGTGATGGACGCTTCATTATGCGATTCATGTCATGATTATGTATTAGGGATCATTTGAAGGGTAGTGTGGGAGGTGGGATAGATGTGATTATGGTGTTATCCTTAGGGTCTTTGTTATTGTAATTTAGTGACATTGTTCTCTCAGGGACCATATCTATTATTATTATATAGGAAAACCAAGGATACTAAGTGGGAATTAATAGGGCATTGTTGGTCTTGTTGAGGTTTAGCACCGACTAGTCCCCCTAGTTGTACAATACACCTGGCTTAGGGGATTATCACCAAGGAGAATACTTAGAGTGATTATATTGATAGATGTTTGACCATTAACCTTCCAGCAGTAGGTCCACCTATATATATATATTGTGTTATATCGTTAGTCCTCATTGTGTTACCTAATTATATGTATCTATGTTATGCCTTTTGTTTATATATTGGAATGTGTATTGTTTATTTCTTAGATAGAATTTCTTGGTGTGTTAATAGTTTTATGGCTTAATCTTGTTGTTGACTAGTTTTATTCCATCCATTTAATGAAATCATTTATGACCATTTTGGTTATATTGACATTATTGTATCCTTTTTTCCCTATTTACCATCAGTTGGGTGTGTTTACTCTTTTAATGTAAAATGGAGAAATTGGTTTTCAAAGTAGAATTATTTTTGCCATGATTTTGAAATGTTTTAAGCCATGTGTGGGTTTATTTTCAAAGTGTTGTAATTTTAAATAAAAATAGTTGGTTGGTTTTGGAATAGGAATTGGTTTGGTAAAACCTTATTTTGGAATGTTTTATAAACCATGTGCTTTGATAAAGTGAATATTGTATGTTTTTATGACAATATCATAAAAATAAAATGAAAATACATTTTTTAAATTATTTAAAAAATATAAGTCTTGGTTTCTTTTTTAAAAGGAATTAATTGGACTCATGGAGTTATCCTACTTGATTCAGATCACGCCCTATATATTCATGTTGGTGGGTATGTATTTTTCATGTTTTGTGTAGGTTTATTTAGGTCTTGGATTTCAGGTTGGTTTCTAACGTCATCTTCCATGGGACATAGATGGTTGTTTGGATTGTGGTGGTGATTTGAGAGTTACACATATATGTTGATCGGTCCTTTAGTTTAATGGAACTGGTAGTTTATATTTTTTGTATTTTCTTATTTAGTCTTTCATTTTATTTTACATTAATATTATTTTTTAGTTTTTTAATCATGTTTTAAATTATTGTTTTTGTGAGACATATCCTGGTATATTTTTTTTTCTTTATTGTTATTCCATGTTTGTATGTTTATGTTTTTCTGCTTGAGTGTGAAATTATCTCCAGTGGTTATGTTTTATACCCTTGACACTTGTTGTCATCCCAAGGGGATCAGGGATGCTCCTTAGGTATGTGGTGGTCCAGTTTGGGTGAAAGTTAGGATTGAGATCTGAGTTCATTAATTACAACTAATAATGTATTGGATAGTGAATTTTCAGTCAAGATTTTCTAGTAACCTATGTCATGTGAGTTTTCACAAACTACTAGATTTTGAGTTATAAATAAAAAACACAGTGGTATGATTATCATATAAATAATTTTCAATGTTTGTGGGAAGTTATTTCTTATAGATCCATATATTCTTCCCTTAGTATCATTCTATGTGAACTTAGGAATGGTTTGTCTCCCTTTATAAAGTGCTTAAAATAATTTTCATAAAGATAAATAACATTCCATATTCTAAATAATCCCATGATCATCTAGCAGTGTATAGTTAATTAGGAGCTCCCTATAAAAATTACTATGAAATTTTGATTCAAATTAAGAGGACACAATTTATTTAAGGGAGGATAATGTAATACCCTATGTTTTTAATATACAATTACCTTTAAATGTGTCATTGTGTTCTATATCTTTCTCCATATAAAACACAGAACTAAAATGAAACAATGATATATTTAGATGAAAACATAAATATTGAGTTTGATCATTCATAATTTTCTATTGAACTAACTATAATGAATATGAAAAATCAATTTATGAAATATTTATAAAAGTAAAATAAAATCTAATTTTAATATGAAAAAAATTCAATCGGTATAGCTAAAATGAATAATACAATAATTTTATACTTAGAAATATATTTTTCCAAATATTGAGTTTCTAGGAAATATTCGTTTATATTAAAATAAAAATGTGATTAATGATGATAAAATATATTTTATATGAATAATTTTTTAATACTAATTTAATTAGTAAATAATTTGAAATATGATGAGATTGGTTAATATTCTAAAAAATATATTTTCCCATATAAACAGTTTTCATTAATATCCCTATTTTATTTAACAGTAAAATTACTAAAATTTGGGATTTAAATTTTAAAAATAGAAATTAGTTTTAGATTTATCATATAATTTTTTTTATTAATATTAATTTTTCGAATTTTTCAAAAAAAAATATTTTTAGATGAAAATACTATTTTTACAAATTACATGAATTTTATGATATTATTAGTATATATGCATAAATTTTAAATTGAATAAATTTTTTATAAGAAAAAATATGTATTTTATTCGTGACTTTATAATTTTTAAAAATATTGATTTTAATCTAGAAACCCATATTTTATAATTTAGAACATAAACAATATTTTTTCAATTTTTTAATAAATTATACATTTTTATTTTAAAATTAATTTTTATCAATTTTATAAATTGAATCATATTAAATGAATTTAATATTTATAACATGTGGTTCCAAATTTTATAATATGAACAAATTTTAAATTTGAATAGTCAAAAGAAGAGGCCTCGGAGAAGCGGCATATCCTCTCTCTCGAGTGTTAGGGTTTCAACCAATTGTTTCGCTCCCTTCCCTCCTCCATCCTCGATCAGCTTGGCCTCGGCATCCCCATCCTTGACGATCCTCAGTGGCTCAGTTGTCTTCATCGTCTCATCTCAGTGGGAGAAGGCTTTGATCTGGCGGGCGGAGGCTTCTTGATGGCGGATTAGGGCTTGGTGATTGTGGGCGATAGCTTTGGTCTTGAGCGGCTTGACGTTGGCCCTGGTATGGCATGGATGGGGGAGGGACTTTGATGGTTTGGTTTTCCAGGTTTATTTCTAAGTTTATTGTGTGTGTTTCTCTGTTGGATTTCTTGCTTTGGTGTCATCTTTGGTGTGCCCTTATGCATCGTCGATTCCTCTTGCTTTCCGTGGCTCGTTCGTTTAGGAATCCGTCGAGGGTTCTTCTGTGGTAGTGATTTGTCTGGAACCATCCCAGAGAGTCGTTGTAGGATTTGATATCCTCGGATCCCATCAATGGAGACTTTCCCTTGAGCTACTGTCGGTTCTTCCAGTCCCGAGTGACGAAGACTGGAATTCTTTCTCCCTAGATCGTCTTCTTATTCGGGTTGATACGGATGCGGCTGGAGGATGATCGTGGTTGCGGTGGGGTGCTACTGGATTTGGCTCTAGAGTTTGGGATCTATGCTGTTGATGGCTTGCTGGTTTGAACCCATGAAGGTTCTGATTATGGAATATAAGGCTACTATTTCTCATGTGGAATCATTGTCCGTGGATGGTTTGCATTTTCAATGAATGCAATATATGGATAACTTTTGGTTTGAATATAGTGGAGGAAATTTTTGGAGGAGTGTCATAGTGTCCAAGGTGTGTGGGCTATCTACTCCTGGCCGACTTCTTTCTGATCTCCGAGCATCTGGGTTGGTATTGCTACTGGACTTGACTACATGGAACAACCTTTGAGGAAGATACAGAGCTAGCAGTTCACCTTTGCAGAGATTTTAGGATTTGGATTGTTTGAGAGGGTATGTTGTCAGCCATTGGATCGGGTCTATGCTTTGACACATGACACTTTCTTGCCGAATTTCCATGCAACAGTGAAGAGTTTCATCATGATCATTTGCTGGGGTGGGGCTGGTCCATGTTTTTTGTATGGTTTTTATCTCTTTGACCTTCGGGTTGTGGTTTGTCCTATGTCTTGATGCCTGGGTTCCCCCCCTTACTCCCTTAAAAGTGGGTTTATCTAAAATAAAAAAAATTTAAATATCTTCGGGCCATTGGATGAAAAAATTTATTTTTATGCATAAATATTATGTTACCTCATGTAAAATCTAGTTAAGGCGATAAAAGCTAAATGAATCAAAGTAATAATTCAAGGGGAAAAGAAATTTAAACATGATAATAACATGTTTATAATTGAGTTTATGAGGTTTTTATCAACATTATATCTTCCAAAGTTTATTATTTATCAATTATAGAGATACTTTACAAGTTTAACATGTTCTTCCTTTATATTAAGTTGAAATATTTACAAAAATGTCGTTCTCACCAAATATAAACGGGGTATCTCACCAAACCTTCATGGTGCTCCTAATAATTAGGTTTACTCATGAATATATAATTTGATTCATTCTTCTAGAATACTATTTAAACTTATTGAGATTCTAGTAATAATATATTATCCTATTCTATCCATTTCCAAGGGATCTGACAAGGAAATATGAAAGTGCTCAACACAAGTTATCATTTTTACTTAACTTATTTCTTTTATATTTTCATCTAAAATTATAATGTTGAAATAAGTATTTAATTAAAAATTATTGTTTATATACAGAATTTTATTATGATATGTTAATGACCATTAATCACCTTTCCCCTTTTCTATTCAGACAAATGAAACCATCATTGGTGAGTTGTACAGACTACCATATCCACGATGAAACAATGTTTCATTTTCCTTAACTTCCATACAAGGATATTATAAAATTGGAATTGAGTAAATAATTATTATATTTATATAATTTTTATGATTCTTAAATAATAAACCATATTAAACCTTTATCCCATTCTATAGAGAATGAAATATTCAACCATGTATACATGTGGACTACTGCTTCCATGGAATGATTGTTTTTTATTTTTCTTTTCATAAACACATTACATGGATGGTAATTAGGATGTAATTAAATTATAAATATTATTTTTATGATATCATTAATGTTATGGTATGAAACATTGGATATCCTATTAAGAATATTCCCATAAAACGATTTTCATTAATTCAATCGTTCAAAACGAGCACACTAAGAGAAAAATGATATCTTATTTCTAAGTAACAAATTCAAATAAAATAAATTCTCTTTTATTTAGTTTTTAAAATTATTATATATTACACTAATAAACACTAAATAATACTTTTATGATTCTGGTGTGATGATGTTACAACTAAACTACCTCATAATCATCCATTGAACATTATATGTTCATGTTTGGTTCAGTTTAACCACCTACTTGAAAAATACTATGTATTTATATCATGGATGACTATGAGAAATTATTTAATAGTATAATATGATATAAATATGTAAATATTTTTTTCCAGTAAGTATTTGTCAGCATTAAACTCATTAATTAATAAAATATCTTTCATTCATTAAGAATAATCGAAACAAGATCATCTTCAATTTCATATTTGTGACTTATAACCAAAACTAAAATAGAATGAAATTATAACTTTTTGAATATCATGGAACATTTATCAAAGAATATTATATTATATAATAATATGTTTTTTTGATAATTAATATATTCCAACACCACAATTATGAAACTAGTTCGAAGCAATAAAGATTAGTTACACTCGCTATTGAAAATAGGAAAAAAATGACTAATATGTATATATATGTATAAAATGATTATTAATGAGGATTATAAATGGTTTTAGTCATCAATAATATTATCTGGTGTGTATTTAATGAATTTAATATAGTTATTCATAATTTTTTGTTCAAGTGAAGAAAAAATCTTGACCGAGGTAAGGGTTTTCCTCTCAAATTCCTCTCTTTGAGTCATGTTTGGTATTATGAACCTAATTTCATTTTCGTAATTTATATAATAAATATTTGAGATATTATATCATGAATTATATTTTAATCATCTAATTTTAAGTTTTATTGCAATCCCTCTATTTCTGGTGGTTTTGATTAAAATGTGTATCAAGCTATAAGGGTTCTTTGTCTAAAAATATAATTCTTAGAGACATGATTATATTATACACCATGTTTTACTTTTAGTGATTTATTCACTACCCATGGATGTATATTTATCATATATATTTGTTATTCATGGGGAATAATAAGTGAAATAAGTTCTTTTTCATCACATTGATTTTACTGAATTTTATGTTAGTTGTAATGTTTTTTAGTAACTCAATTTTCATTCACTGAGTTATTATTGTCCTCTTAGACTTAAAAGTTGGCTATATTATATCAATTTATTATATTATTTTGTATATTTTCGTTTAATTTATGTTTACACCATATAATACACCTTTTTGTTATATTTCTTACTTCAAGGATTATTTTTCTCATAAAGGATATTTATAACTCAAGTATCCTTTCCTTGAGTTATATTGTTTCGTTATGAAATTTTTTCTTCCATGATTGGGTTGTCCCACTCTAATATTTTATTATATGGTAATTTCTATACTTCTATAGGGGAAAGATAATTTGATAAAAAATAATGTTTTTTACTCTTTTTACAATGTGAGTTTTCAACAATGGTATCTCTTAAAATTTCAAAAATGGGGTTTCCTTTCACTTTGATATATTTTTTCTTCCTCCAAAAATTTCTACATGATAAAATTTTTGTCTTATAAATCCCTTATTATTTAAAATTATTTTTTAAAAAGTAATGATATTTTAAGTATTTTCTCTTAACCTTTAGATATATAATTTTAGATGGTACCCATAACATCATCTTTTATGTCAATAATAAAAATGTTCTCTAAAATATATTTTATGATTTCAATTCAATTTACCTTTTTGTCTTTAAAAGGATTTACCATAATGGGGTTTATGTTTGATGATTTATCCTATAATATCTATATTTATCATTTATGGTATTATACTCATGGTACCAAACAATTTAGTTATATATCCTTTATTGGGTGGTATCATTCGAGAATTCTTTTATAAGGTTGTTTTTCATCTATGTCAAAATCTTCCTTGATTTCCTTTTTTAAATTAAGTATATTTTTCTTTATAAACCATCAACCTTCTTTCTTTGGATGGCTTATGACAATGTTATACCAGTATTAACTTATTCACATACTCATTTCTGTATATAGTGTGAACACCATATTTTATATAACTCAAATTAGTTGATGTTCACATAGAATTAATGTTATTTTACTGGAATGGGAAAAATTATTTGCATTAAATATATTTTTATTCCAATATGAATGATTATGGTCAAGTTGACTATATATTGTTTAACCAACCACCTTTTTCCATTGGATGAGTTATGGTCATGCTATCCCTTTTAATGAAATACGGAAAAGTATTGAAATTATTGATGATTATTGACTGGAATTTTTTTTATTTTTTTATGGAAATTTAGTATTCTTAATATATATATAACCATGTTTTATTCAGCTATATATTCATTAGGGAATGGTTTGACATGTACTGTTGACTATGCATTGGACTTAAAAAAGTGAAAACCTGGGATTAGAATTATATAGCCCCTTGATGGATCTATTGGTGTAATGAGATAAAACTATTTGTGTTTTGGTGTATACCTCTCCACATATAAGCACAATGTACTGGAAAAAATCCCTGACATCATTTTATTAATGTCCAATATTATTCATTGCATTAGTATGAGATCCATATTATTGATATCCATGATTTAATTTATTATAAAAAATATATAATGCTCTCAGTTTTTGTTGATTATATAATTATTTGTATTATTTATTCCTACTATATTATATATTCCATACTTAAATTTTTACATATATAGTTATACATTTACCTTATTGGGAATTTAATCTCACCCCTTTATTATGTTTTTATTCCTAAGGTTATGAAGAAAAGTGTTACACAAGATATGTTTAGATGGATAACATGTTTGGAAGACTTTTTGGGAGATTTTGAATGCATATCATGAATTAATTAGTTTCTTAAATAGTGGAAAAAGTTCCCATTAGCTGAGAAATACTTGTGATTTATTATTTTATGTTTTTTTCCTAATTCTCTAAATATTTAAAAATGAAAATATTATTGGAATATAACTGTTACAATTATTGTTTTTTATTTTTTAATTAAGGATATTTACATCAAGGATATTAAACTTGGTATCAAAGTTAGTATGTGAAGTATGTGTTAATGGAAGGAAACCCATGAGCGCGAGTTTGGAAAATCACAGTTGGTATAAAAGGAAAGTTTCAGATAAATTTATAGATTAGGTTGTTTTTTGAGTATAATTTAATGGTTGATAATTAAAATTTTTATCACAATTTCAAAGTTATAGATAACCCTTCAAGATAGTATATTATATAATGTTAAGTTAAAAATCCATATTTTATTTTGGTATTATGATAAGATAACTTTAGTGAATATACTAGGAATAAGTCTAAGTATAATATGACATCATTAAGTTTTGTTAAAGTCTTGAGTATATAGTTTTACTATATATTAAATCCATCTTGGATACAACAAGTGGGTAGAGGCTCTGGCATAGATGTATCCAGGGGTAATAATAATAGATAGGGTAGATTCGATGTTAACTCGATCATCACTTGGTGCATGGTAAAGAGGTATAATTACAAACTTGGTTTGAAACTCTCAGGGGATATACTTTGGTCAATCATATTCTCTTCATGAACCACTATTAAGGATTTTAATATGTTTAGGTTATATAACCTAATAGGAAAGTGACCATGGATAATATATATTAAAATGTAGAGATCCATAAGTTAAGGTACATATTAATCTATATGTTCTTCCTCAATAAAGGATAATTTAGATTTTGAGAGAATATAATACAATTATTTTTATGTTTATAATAATATAAGAAAGTTCATGGTAAGTAGGGATATATATTTTTTGGTTTAGGGTAAGAATTATAATATAACCCAAATTAAAGTAACCTAAATTAAACTAATATTTACTTAGGATGATCAAAATTAATTAAAAAATATTGTGATAATAATAGTAAATGGTTTTAAGGTCAAATCCATATTATGATATTGATTATGATAATTCATCTATATATTTAATGTTTCTTAACTCATGTCAACTCTTTTGGTTTTAGTAATGGCTGGTAATAGAAGTAGCTGTGCATGGGATAGATAATTTAGAGATTACATGAATGAATAACCCATAATAATGGGATATGGAGTGAGAAACCTTATGATTATTCTAAACCAACTACTGTGAAATATAATTAATAACATGATCATATTTGATGTCTCAAAAGAACAAAAGAAGATAAATATGGAGTCTTATTAAAGATCAAGTGGTGAAGATGACGAAGGAAAAAAGATTCAATTTCCCATGTGTCAAAAATGTGGGAAGAAGCATTGGTGAAAATGACTAAATGTGAATTTTAAATTTTATAAGTATGGAGATGAAGGTCATTAGTCTCACAAGTTTAAGAAAAATAGAGATTCTACAAAAATATATTTCCTCAATTGAAATAGAGTTGGGTATTATGTGACTTAATGTCCCAATTTAAGGGACAAAAAAGGAAATAGTCACCAATAACCATGAAAATAAGGAAAATCCTATGAAACTACTACTAATGTAGGGGATAGTGTGTTTTAACTTTACATTTTCAAGTGTATTATTTCATATATGTTTTCACCGACTACTGTATATTTAGTTATAAATAAAAACCCATAGTGTTATGTTGATTATATAAATCATTTTTAGGGATTGTGGGAAGTTATTCCTTATAGATCAATGTCTTCTTCCCTTAATATAATTCTATGTGAAATTAGAATTGGTTTATCTCTAGTTATAAAGTGTTTATAATAAATTTTCATGTAGATAAATCTCATTCTATATCATAAATAAACCCATAATCATTGTAATGTCTCTATTTTTTCCATGTAAAGATTTGGAATATATCTGATACTAGTTTTAGAGCCATATGATGAGAATACATGAGATTACAAGGCCCGATGAGTCAAAAAATAATTTAATAAAAATATTAAATATATTAATATCACATGCCCAAAATTTTCCTAAAATAGTGGAATAAATTCCAAATGAGGATTTATATGGGAAATTTTAAACTGTTGTTGAGTTTGGAATGTGGGTTTACCCTAGGTGTGACCTAAACATTATCGGTGTCTGAGTTTTGGATTTATCAACATCATGGGAGAAGTAATTAAATAAAATAAAATATTTATTTAATTGTTTTAATTAATTCAGAACCTAATTAACTCTTCTATAAATATCTATTCATTCCAAATCCCTGGGTTAGCCGTATAACCCTAGGAATTTAGATAATAACCATTGGAGGATCATTCATGGGTGATCATTGACAAATCATTTCTTGGTGATCAGTGAGCCAATAGAAAATATGGATATCATCAATGTTAATGACCCATAAGTATTCTTTATTAATGTTAAATCCAATGTTCAGGTAGGTTTTTTATTTATTTGTATTTATCCTCATTTGTTTTTCCCATGTTGAAAATGAGTCAATCCTCCTACTAAGATTTATTCACAGATCTATAATTGATTGGTGGGTTTTTTCTTCTTAAAATATTTATAATTTATTCTCATTATTCATTTTTCCATTCATCTTAATTTTTCAATTCCCATGACAATGAATCAAGGAAAACACGAACATCAGTCGAGGTTCAGTCCTTATGTTTGTGTTTTGTGCATTTCTATACTTGTTCATTGTGCATTCATCATCGATATTTAGTTTGGATTTTGGTTCAAAAAATATTGGGAAATCAATCAAGGCACACCTTTTATTTAGTGTATCAGATAGATAAAATCGTTGTTTGATCGATATTGAAGACATAATCAAAGTGAGACGACTATGAAAATGGTTCAGGATCCGATCGATGATTCTTGTTTCCAAGTTTGGCATGTGCAAATGGATTTTTGTGATGGAAGATGATTTCCAAGTAGAATAAAGGGATGAATTTTATGTATCGATGATATTTGTTCTTGTTCAACCTCATATATGGGGTTGTTGACAGATTAAGTGGTGAAAATACTTGGAGAGAGTGGTGGAAGAGGAAGATGTGTGAAGACCCGTGGGATCAAGAAAATCCCACATTACACGACATGTAACATAATAAAAAATGATGTATAGACCCAGCTATAATGGATAGGGTTTATATGTGAAATAAAATATCACACTCCATGTGACATGTGTCACATGCCATGTTTCACATACCATGTGAATTTACCTAACAACTTTAGGCATACCATCGGGGTATGCATGCACAAACGCGCCTGAGTACATGGGAATGAGTATAGTATTCGAGCATGAATCGGAACTCAAACATGAAATAGTATAAAAGCATGGAAAGATTAAATGGGAATGACTTGGAATACATGAGCATGGTTTGAAGTACATGGGCATTGGATGAAGTACACTGGAAGACCTGTGATAGGAAATACAAGACATGAACTATCAATACACACCATGTACTTTCCCTAGGAAGGTCTGAGACCCTTTTTCTCTTTAGAATGAATCAGTCTTGTTTGGGTGAATTCCCTTGATCCATCCCCTAATGGTATAGTGTGGAATTATATCCTAAGTATTGGATTCTAATACCATCTAAGGGATTCATCTTAGATAGAGTTACCAGAATCCCTTAATGATGCATGTGGGGGAATCCCCTATCATATTCTTCCCTAAGAGTGGTTTTAGGAATTGGTGTGACCAACAAACTTAGTTGTCTATTCCCTACTTACCAAGTTATTTCATATCAGGTTGTCAGTCTACCAAATGGTCCTCGGTGTGATCACCCATTTTTGTGTTGATCTCTTTTAATGTCCCACATGAACTTCCTCATGGAGAGACCGAACAAGAATGATATCTTATATGGATGCCATCAGTGCTATTAGAATCGTAGAGTGAGTTCTCCTGGGTGAGTGTTACTATGATCTCTCGAGCAGAATCTTAGGCAAGATTTGTAGTTGTGACATTACCCAAAGACTTATTGTCTATCATGAGTATATTCGGCTATTTTTTTGAATGTATTATATTATGAATGGAATTAACTTATGATTATATGACTACTGTCTTGATGCTTAGGTTTGGTTATTTTGTGGTGTCCTATTGGGTATTTTTATACTCACCCCTACGTGAGATCTTCCCACACATATCATGTATTATGTATGTGAATGGAGGTTTTGTAGGGCTCAAGGTGGACCATGTTTAGATAGAGTTTATAATAGGCTAGATAGACTATGGTTGGTACAAGGTTTCACACTTGATTACAACTTCCCCATTATAGTTGGTTGGACTTATTTATAGTTTTGTGGGCACGTATTTAGAATTTTATGCTTTAAAGTATTTTTGATTGTACTATGATTGTGGGTTTTAAATGTATGGATGAATTGGTAGCAGTTTTACTTCACTTTTAGCATTGTATGGGTTTAAAGATGTGTGCATTTGTACAGATACCTTAGGCTAAGGCCTCCCTTGTGAGTGTTATGTCTACACAGTGATAATATTCATCCCCTGAACTATTAGAGGTGGGATTGGGGTAGTCACACTCAACTTACCACCGACTAGGTGGGCCTTAGTGGGATGGGTCATGATAGGCTAGTATCAGAGGTGTTCATCCTAGGATCATATTTTGGAGTTTTTTCTAGTTGTGATATTGGTTTAAATTTTATAGAAATAGTGTTAAGTGTTTCGAGTTCAGATTATTGGCCATGGAATCTAGTGTTAGTGTAGTGGCCGATGTATCCATAAAACCAGACTCTGAATACCTACCTATTGATTGAATATATTTTGGAATTGGTTTCACTGAAAAAATTTGTATATGATTCATATAGGAATGGGTTGTGGTTTCTATGTCCTTCTTGAGTCATCTATCCAGATATACTCATTGTCCGTGGTACATATTGTATATTTTATGATGCCTCCTTAATTATTTCCGTCTATGATTCAATAGTAGGATCACAAGGATGATCCCTTGAGTGATGATGCTTTGATACAAGGACCTCTTCAAGAGGTGATACTTTGATGTTGTTTTCTAGCCATACCTCTACCTATCAAGCACCAGATGGCACCAACAGTACCGACAGATGAGGTGCGTAGGCTGATCATGATTCATGAGTTTAGTGTTAGTGACCCCTCATGTTCTAGGGTGATCCAAACACCAAGAATCTAAGGAATATCTTGAGGTGGTTACATGATTTTTTCACCTCATCAGGACACCTATAGACTAGATTGTTATCCTGGTGGTGATCCTTCTTTGTAGATATAATGGGAAATGGAGGATGCTAGTGACTTTATCATATGATAAGGTGACTCTTTATTGAAATTTTTTTAAGAAAATTTTTAGTTATGAGTTTTCTCCAACAAAATTTTGGGTAGTTTTCATCTAGGAGATTCAACAGTTTTAGTAGGGTAGCACGACTATGGATGAGTATTCATCGAGGTTCAATGGCCTCTCACTATACCTGATGTATATGGTATGAGATCAGTTCTTTAGGGATTATAACTTCAAGTGAGGATAACATAGATAAATTTTATCTAGTGTGATACCTATATTAATACCTACCAATGCTGGGGTGGTGGAGTGTGCTTTGGTAGTTGAGATATTTCGGTCTTATTAGATGTCAGCAGCTGGTGCTGGCAGAGGGAACACAAGATTTGAGACTTTGATAGAGGGTAGATGATTGTAGAGTCATGGGACTGTATGTGAAATACATTCTTAGAGGTGATCATAGGTTAGAGTGTATATGATTCAGGGATCATAGGATAGTTATAGTCGTCTTAGGGAGAGGCGGTGGTACTCATGTGATAGTCAGGAACATCTCTTGTGAGATTGTTTGACCCGCTGTATGAATGAAAAAGAGATAGTGGATGGTCCATATAGAAAGAGGAAGAGACATGATAATGGTGTTCTCTAGGGTGGTATACATGATAGAGGAGTAGAGAGAGCTACTGGAGGAGGTGATCAGTCTGATGAGTTTTCACCACCACCCCCTGGTGGTCCCCACCAGGCTCATGAAGCTAGTGGATATGGGATATGGTTGTTACAAGAAGTGGAGGCCTATGACCTAGTGGATACATGGTTGATTATAGGTATGATATATGTATTTTATACCTTATATTCATTATTTTTAGTCACAGGTATGATCAATTTTTTTTCTTTCTATATCCCTAGTTAGAGACCTTGAGATTCTGGTTGATACCTTGGATTGATCCTTATGCTTGGATACTCTTAATAGAGGTGAATCAATGATCACACGTTTCCATCAACAATGTGGCCTAATTATAGGAGGAGATAGTTTCTTATTGGATATCTTTGTAGTATCAATGAACCCTTATGACATTATCTTAGGTATGAACTATCTATTTTCAATTCATGCCCATGTTGAATGTTTCAAGCAGAGGATACAGTGTGTCCACAATGATGGGATGCGGTTTTACTTTTTAGGAAAGAAGAATAACCAGGCAGAGCATTACTTTCTCATACATTTGAGGATAAATTTGTTTACACGACATTTAGATATTATTTCCCTTAGAGTAGTGAATGAAATGAGATTTTAGTTTCCTATAGTGGTAGAAGAGTATGTGGATGCCTTTCCCAAGAATGTTTAGGCTTACCTCTATACTGAGATATAGACTTACACACCAAAATTACACTTAGGGATGAACCTGATGTCTAATCCAATATGTCAGATTGAACCCACAGTGATTCATGAGTTGAGGGTGCAGTTGGAATACTTGCATATGAAGGGATTTATCTAGCCCAGTGTGTTATGATGGGTAGCCTCCGTTTTGTTTTCTAGGAAGGCTAACGAGAGCTTGAATTTGTGTGTAAATTAGTATCTATTGAACCAGGTGACCAAAAATAATAAGTATTCACTATCAAGGATCAGAAAACTCTTTGATTAGTTGATAAGGGTGTGATGGTTCTCAAATATAGACCTCATATCGGGTTATCACTAGCTATGAGTATGAGATGTGGATATACCAAATAGGACATTCCAATGTCACTATGGTAATTATGAGTACTTGGTGATTCCTTTAGGTATGATGAACTCCCCAATAGTGTTCATCAGACTCGTGAACCGGATTTTTCATCCTTTATTAGACCAGTTGATGGTAGTATTCATTGAATACATATTAGTGTATTCAAAATCTATGGATGAGATTGCACGACACATGAGGATGGTCCTACAATTTATATGGGAGAAAAAAATTTACAAGAATCAATAAAATTGGATTCAGGAGGTGCACTTTCTGTGACATGTCATCTTAGAAGAGGGTGTAGTAGTCTACCCAAAAAAGGCTGAGGTAGTTTTTAGCAAGGTATCCACCCAAGTTCATAATGATGGTTCAGGTTTGGCATGATATTATAGGAGATTCAAGCCTAATTTCTCCAGAATATTGACACCTTTGACTACTTTGATCCAGTAGTGGAAACCTTTTGTTTGGATGGAAAGCTTCGAGTTGGATTTTAAGGATTTGTGTTAGAGGTTGAATAACACCCCCATATTGATATTTACAGATGTGGGTATCGATTATATATTGTTCTATGATGCTTCATGTATGATACTTGGTTGTGTTCTGATACAGAGGCAGGAGATGATTGCCTATGGGTCTACGAAGTTGTGAACTCATGAACAGAACTACATAACACATGAATCAGAGTTGAAAACAATATTCTTTGTACTGAATATATGGTGACACTAACTTATGGGTTAGAGGTTTATCATCTATTATAACCATAAGTGTCTAAAATATAACTTCTCATAGAAGTATCTTAACTTGAGATAGAGGCGATGTATTGAGTTCATCCAGAATTATAACTTCAAGATTTTATACACACCTAGGAAGGAAAATGTGGTAGAATATTATCTTAGTAGGAAATCATGCTCATAGTTATTCATCAAGGCATAATAGGAGTCATCTTCATTATCGTTTCCCCTAGTATACAAGGATAGTGAAACTTACCTCATGTCTATGGTTATTACCCCTATGATTCTAAAATGTGTTATGGTGGCCTATCATGGAGACACCAATTGTGAGACCAATCATACTTAGATATCCCCTATATGTTCTCCTGATGGATTTTATGAAGATGGGGAGAACATCAATCTTTTCATAGGGTAGGTGATGTTACCAATTATGTTATGAGAGGAGGTGTTGAAGGAGTTTTGTAAAACCAGCATAACAATGTTTCTATGTGTTTTAAATATGTATAAATATATTCAGCATTAGTTTTAGTGGCCACTGATGAAGAAGTGTGTATCAGAGTTTGTCTCTTGATTCCTCACTTGTCAGCAGGTGAAGGCTAAGCACCAGGTTACAATAAGTTTAGATCAACCCTTTGAGGTTCCAAATTATAAGTGGGATGACATATCTATTGAATTCATGATAGGGTTACCAAAAATGTCTAGAGGATAAAATTCTATATGGGTGATCATAGACTAACTCACCAAGTTATCCCACTTCAAAGCTATATGAGAGTAGATTTTAGTAGAGAGATTGGAACTAATTTACATGAAAAAGATAATTCGGTTCCACAGAGTTCTCTTTATAACCATTTTATACCCTGATGATCACTTCAAATTATAATTATAGAGAGGATTTTAACTGGTCTTTGGGACTCAGTTGTGCTTGTGAAGATTATTTCACCCCTATAATGACAACTATATTGAGAAGATCATTTATCTTTTGAGGACATGATTCGGGCTTGCATGTTGGACTTTATCCATAGTTGGGAGGATCACATACCCTTGGTGAAGTTTACACACAAAAAAAATACCATTCCACCATTGGTATGGCACTATTCAGGGATTTTTATGGGCAACCCTAAAGGTCACCAATATAATGGACCAATCTAGGTGATTCAAAACTCATGGGCCCAAAGTTGGTGTGAACTAGAAAATAGATGGTACAAATCATCTAGAAGTGGATGGGGACTGCAAAGAGCCATTAGAATTCATATAAAAATTGGAAATAAAGGCCTTTGGAGTTCGAGGAGGGATACCATGTATTCCAGAAGGTATAACCTTGACATGGATTGTAGAGATTTGGTTGGAGTGGTGAGTTATATATGTGATTCATTAGCCCCTCACAGATATTATGTAGAGTTGGTAAGGTGGTGTTAAACTCAACTCTACCTCTGTTGTTAGACCAAGTACATGAAATTTTCCATGTGTCACAGTTGAGGAGATATGTGTATAACCCATCACATGTTATCAACTTGGTAAATTTAGTCATCCAGGATGGGACTAAATTTTTGGAGTACCTGGAAGAGATCAAGGATTGACAAAATAAGACCCCCTATGGGAAAAATATTCCATTGATTCATGTTCGGTGGGAGTACGAGTATATTTAGGAGTGAACCTGGGAGTGGGAGACTGAGATGCAACCTTATTACCCACATCCTTTTAAGTAGTCATTTCCTCTTTTTAGGATGAAAATATATAAGTTTTAGAGTATGTAACATCTCTAATTATTCCATGTAAATCTCTATAATATATATAATAATATTTTTTAATCCAGGTGTTGAGACAATGTGAGATTCCAAGTCTTAGTGATCCGGAAAATGATTTAATAAAAATATTAAATATATCAATATCATGCACTTGATTTTTTCTTAAAAAATAGTTTAATAACTCCTGAAATAAAACTCTGATAGAAAATCCAAGACTTCTGTTGAGTCAAAAATGCAAGTTTAACCCTTGACGGGACATAACCTTTGTCGGAATTGGGTTTTTGACTTGTGTTCCATCGTGTGAGAAATAATTAAATACTTTAAAATACTAATTTAATTCTTTTAATTAAATACTAGCTTAAGTAAATACTATATAAATATTTTTTATGGGAAATCATGATGGTTATCCACATAACCCTATAGATTCACCGATGAGACGTTGGAGGATCGTTCATGGATAATCATCAAAGGATCATGCCTTAATGATTGGTGTGCCAATGAAACTTTTGGATCTCATTAATGACAAAAATAGAGAACTATTATTTATCAATGATCAATCCAATATCAAGGTTGAACACTTTATTTATTTGGATTTATCCCCATTTCTTTATCGCTTTTTAAATGCGAGTTAATCTTCCTAACACGATTGATTCATAAATTGATGGTTGATTTTCAGGTTTTGTTTTATCATCCATGAATATTGAATATTTATTATTATTATTAATTTTCCTTGTAATTACTATTATTTTTTGATTCGTATGACAATGAATCAAGTTCAACATGAATATTTATGGAGGTTCATTCCTCATGATTTTGTTTTTGTGTATTTCACCCCCTATTCTTCGAGATCTCAATTGCGGTATTTGGTTTAGCTGAAAGTTTCAAAAATATCCTCCAATTAATCGATACACAAACATTATTTTTCACATCATATCGATGATGGGGGATGAGGATCAAGATTGATGATATGATCAAAGTACGATGAATATGAAAATTTATTAGTATTGGATCAACATTTACAATTTCACAAATTTTCATTCAGCAATAGATCCGTGCGATGGTGGACAATTTCCATGTAGAATAAAGGGTTGGATTCTATCCATTGATGACAACCGGGCTTAGAAAACCTCTGATCTAGGGTTTTCAATGGATTAGGTTGGGAAAATCATGGGCAAAAGCATCAGAAGAGAAAAACACATGACGACCCATGAGATCTACAAAATCCCATGTTACAGAAAATGTAACGGAAGAACACATTCCGTGTAGACCTAGCTATGGAAGCTAGGTTTTATGCATGAAATAAATTATCATGCACCATATGAAATGTGTCACATTCCATGTGATTAAACCTGTAGACTTGGCATGTACCCTTGGGGTACTCATTCATGGACACAACCAGGTACACGAGCACAACTAGAGGACATAGGCATGGCTTGGTACTCAGACACAAACTAGTACATGAGAACATCCATAGTATATAGGAACAAGATGGAGTACATGAGCATGATCTATAATATATGGGAATGGGTTGGATCATTTGGGTAGACCCAGGCAGGCATGACCTACTATGTACTACTAGTACACATGGTGCACTTTCCCTAGGGAGGTATGAGACCCTTGGTCTCTTTAGTATGGACTGGTTTCTTTATGGTGTGTTCCCTCAATCTAGACCCTAAGGATATAATTTGGTATTACGTCATAAGTATAATATTAAAATCTCCTCTAGGGTATCCATCTTGGATAAAGTTATCAAAATCCATCGGTGAGGCCTGAGGTGGAATCCTCTATCTTCTTCTACCCAAAGTGGGGTTCTAGGAATCAGTGTGACTAACATACATAGGTTTCGATCCCCTACTTAAGGGGTTATTCAAGACTGGGTTGCAAGTATAACCCATGGCCCTAGGTGTGATCCCCCATATGTGTATTGATCTCTTCTGACTTCTAGAATGTACTTCCTCCTGGAAGGACCCAACAAACATGATATCTCATATAAATTCCATCAGTTCTATTAGAATTTTAGAGTTAGTTCTTCCAAGTGAGTGTTTCTATGAAATATTGAGCAGAATATTAGGCTGGATTTTCATTTGCATCCTTACCCTAAGACTTATAGTCTATCGTGATTATATCTAGATGTTTTGTTGTATGACTCATATTCTTATGGACATTCCCCTATAATGAGTTTACTACTAACTTGATTCTCATGTTGGGTTATTTCAAGGATTACTACTTGGTGTTATTATATTCACCCCTATATGGGATCTTCCTTCACATGTCATGTCTTTTTCATATGATGGACCATTTGAAAGGGTTCTTGGTGGTCCAAGACCAGACAGAGATTAGATTGGTCCAGATAGACCATGGTTTGTACTAGGTGTCATTCTTGATTGCAGTACCCTCATTTTAGCTGGTTGGACTTTTTATAGATTTGGTGGGCTTGCATTTGAACCTTTATGATTTCCAGTAGTATTGATCACACTCTGATTGTGGGTTTTAGATGTAAGAATACATTAGTATAAATTGAACTTTACTTTTAGAATTTTAAGAGTTTGGAGATGTGTGAATGTGTATAGGTACCTTATTCTAAGGCCTCCCATATGAGGGATATACCCACTTTGAGATGGTCACCAACCGCTGTCCTATTGGAGGTGGTCTTGGGGTAGTCACACTCGGCTTACCGTGAGTTAGGCGGGCCCTAGTGGGATGGTTCGTGATAACAATCTAGCGGTGTATGGTTAATTATGAGTTCTCTAGAGAAATTATTTTGATCTTATGAGTCATATTACAAGGAAATAGTTTATTTAAAAGGGGAAAATATAACACATCGATATTTTAATATATGATTACCTTTAAATTTGTCAACGTGTTTGATAGCTTACTCCATACACAACACTGAACTAAAATGATACCGCAATATATTTAGATAAAAATGTAAATATTATGTACGATCATAAAAACCTAACTGTTGAATTAGAGTGGTGAATAGAAATAACCATTTTATGAAATATTTATAGAAATAAAATAATGGATACTTTTAATATGAATTAAATTCAATTGGTGTAACTAAAATGACTAATAAGATCATTTTATACTTAGAAATGTATATTTATAATTATTATATTTCTATGTGATATACATTTCTATTTTAAGAAACCATTTATTTATAATGATAAAATATATTTGATATGAATAATTGGTTGAAAATAATTTAATTATCAGATAATAATAAATATGAATGAGATTGGTTAATATTTTAAAAAAGAAATTTTCATATAAAAATAGATTTTCATTATATCACACCTTTTTATTGAAATGTTAAATTTTAAAAATATAGAATTTTAATTTTGAAAAATAAATATTATTTTTGGATTCATCATATAAATATTTTATTTTGATTAAGTTTTGTGATTTTTCTTAAAAGAATGATTTTTATGTTAAAACCCGTTTTACAAATAACGTGAATTTCATGAAATTATCAGTATATACGTATAAATTATAAATTCATGAAACATTTTTAAAAAAATAAATTTATATTTTATCCATGAATTAATAATTTAAAAAATGGTTATTTTAATTTGAAAACCCACATTTTATATTTTAGAAAGTAAGTAAAACTTTCCCAATTTTTTTAATACATCATGAATTTTTTATTTGGAAATTATTTTAATAAATTATATAAATTGAATAAAATGAAATTTATTTCAAATTTTGAATTATTGGGTCCAAATTATGTAATAATTACTATTTTATTTTTAGGCATAAATATAAACTTACCATTGGTAAAAACTAGTTACTACGGTAAAATATAAAAGGGTAAAAATAATAATTCAAGGGGTAATAGGATTTAAACATGATAATAACATGTTAATAATTTAGTTAATGAGGGTTTTTATCAAACATATATGTTCCATACTCCATTATTTCTCAATTTTAGAGCAACTTTACATGTTTAACATGTGTTCCCTTTACATTAAGTCGAAATATTTAAAAAAATACCATTATCGCCACATATAAAAGGGGCCTCTCACCAACCCTTAAAGGAAGTCCTAAAAATTATGTTTCCTCCAAAAAATATACTCCTTTTAATTCCCTTATAAAACTATTTCACAATTTTGATATCATGATCATAATAGATTATCCTTTTCAATCAATTTCCAAGGGATCTTCCCAGGAAATCTAATTGTGCACAACGTGAGTAATCATTTTTACTTATCATATTTCTTTTATATTTTTATTTTAAAATTATAATTTTCAAAATACCTATATAATGAATTAAGTATTTTTTATATAATTAATTTTTTATTCAATGAGAATAACCATTAACCACCATTTTCTTTTTCGATTAAGAAAAATGAAACTCTCATTTGTGTGTTGTGTGGTCGACCACCCCTATGACCAAACAAGTTTCATTTTCAATAAAAACCCTACAAGTATGGTATAAAAAATTAATTTTATAAATAGTTATGATATTTATATCATTTTTGTACTCTTAAGTAATAACCAATATTTATCCTTTCTCCTGTTCTATCGAAAATAAAATCGTCCACCATTTTTACGTGTGAACTACCACCTCAATGGAATGATTGATTTTCATTTTTTATTTTATCAAAACCTTAAATGGATAGTCATGATGATTATATGAAAGGATAAATTTTATTGTTATGATATTATTATGGTTCTGGTATGTGATGTCCTAGACTAAGGTTCCACCTAATGGCTGCCCCGAGCCCGGTGGGCCACATGGCCTCAAGTGCATCTCCCCAATTGCCAGAGCTTGCTGACTAGTTGCAAGGTCCCAGGGTGTGTCCATGGTGAGACTATTCACTCATTACCAAAGGGTATCACAATGGATGAAAGTAAATAAAGGTAAATAGAATAAGCAATATAAGTAAACAAAAGGAACTGTTGTAAATAGAGACAATAGTAAAAATAACTAAATCAACTAGAATAACATTCAACATTTGATGATATGTCATGTCACTAGAAAAATAGAAAACATGGATACAAGATAGCAGGCACAACTTGTTCCACACAAGTATAAAGGAAATAAAAATACTATCCCAAGAATCCTGAGCTCCGACTTGGTCATATGCTATCAAGATCTATCCTAAATAGCAAGAAATCAAGTGTTTGAATCCATATTCTTCCATTTTTCAACACCCGAAACCATTTAATATACTCCGGGTACTAGATAGGGTGTGATATAACTCTTAGTAGGCCACCACCAATGATTTCTATAACATCTGACCCACGTAATGGAAATGTAACACTGTGAAAGCTTGCATATATAAAGTAAAGAAGTACAATGTAACTAAATACCCATGTACCTGATTCTACCCTTGGATGGAGTTTGAACATGTAACAAATTCATTATTTTATTTTCATGAATTTATAATATGTCACATTTTAATAATATAAAATGTTCCAAGATGCAACAAGGAAAACTGTAATGATCTTTAATAGTGAAGTCCCAAGGTAATAACAAAGCCGACATAGACCTCAAGGGTTGATAACTCAATAATAACTGTAGCCTATCATGGGGAAAGAGTGTAATACAAAGAGCATAGTCTATGACATTCCACAATGAGGCACCTACCGAGTCCATGGAGTTCATCCAAGGTAAAACGAGGCTAAGAAATGATTGGGACCGATGAACTTTAACCATGGAACCTACTTTGCAATGCTAGATCCAAGGAGTGTATCCAATCCATCCTATAATGATATTGAAGGGATCCAACAGTGTCATACCATGAAACCTTTATTAATCAAGTCATTTTGTTCAAGACTTTTCTTTCATTAGTGTGATATGGTCAAGTGGCATGAAAACTTTCAATCAAGTCTTTTGGTTCAAGACTTTCCTTTCAATAGTGTGACAATGCCAAGTAACATGAAACCATTAATTTAATCCATTTTAGGCATATTCCATATTCAAGGTTCATTAATCTACCTTCATTTAATGTGTTAAGGGGTGCTACAGACATGCAACCTACTATTAATTTACATTTATGGTCAACTCGTATACTTATTATACTTTCCAATTCACATTTCACATTTTATTGTCAAATCGAATCACTTACGTTAGGCAGTTAAAGTGATTAGAATACATGGAACTTTACATTATGAAATTCTCATTATAAAAAACCATTTAATTTATAAATTCTTTCCCTTAGTAAGGTCAAGCCAAGTCACACCCGAACGATGGATCAAATGTGTCAAAACACGAAAACGAAAAATATGGGATAACCTCCTACATGGGATGAATGGAGTTATGGTCATAACCACTAATAAATATTCACATATATGAAAATAGAATATCAATATAGTTCTAATTATTATAATCATGACATATTATTTCCATTAATGACACCCGATGAAATCAGTAGGGCCCACATGACAAATCCAAAATCAACCAACTTAATTGATGAGTTATAGAAAAACAAACTTAGGATTGTAAAAATACCATCCTCTAGTATTGGATCTTGATTTGTATTGGATCATAGTATTTATAAGAAAATATTAAAAACTCTCATACCCCTATAACTAGGTCGAGAGCAAGAGAGAAGGGGAAAGTCTTAAACGAACTCGATTACTTACTGTTGCCCATCCAACGTGATGAACATAAGATCAAACAAATTCTGGTTGAAGGAGATATTACAATCCATATCTTTGGCCTTCAAAAAGATCCAATTTGAGATCCATGGATGTAAATCCCTCATAAAATCGGATTAGGGAAGAAGGGGGGGGGGTAATTAGATCATTAAGGGCAGAAGGACAATTTACGCATAAGATAGCCTTTGCATGGTTTGTCCGAACGATTTTGAAAAACCGTACACAAACCATGCATGATCACATGGGAATAAGGGGAACTTGCATAGTTAGGCTGCACAACCATGCGTAAACCATGCTATATGGTTCTATCGGAAAATTTCAATCCGGACGATTATCCAAACTATGTACCAACCCTGTGCTAACCGTGCGATGTGGCTAGTTTCCCCAGAAAGGTGGGTTTTAGGCTCATAACTTTCCTCAGACACCCCTAATACCATTTCTAACTCATTAGGCATCCATATTATTCTGAATTAAAGATTTAGACTGAAATTTAAAGGATCCATACCTGAGTGAAAAACCGGGTTCTTACATGGTATGAAAAATTTGAGAACCTATTAATGATATGATCATTAATTAAATAATTTCCAATTGCATCATCATAGTTAGAAAAAAAACTATCATGGAATGGAATTATACCTCTATAAATATGATGTAAAATTCATTCTAGTACCTTAAATGAGATAATAATGATTTACTTTTGAAAAATAATATATGCCAACACCACTTTTATGAAACTAGTTCAATGTGATAGAGATTACTTTCACCCGGTGTCGAAGACAAGTAAAAAATAACTAATATATATATATATATATATGTATATTATTATTATAAATGGTGTGTATAAGTGGTTATAGTTTTGAATATAGTTCTTGGGTATTCACTTAATGAATTTAATTTAATTATTGAGGACATTTGGTGCAAGTTCAGAATGAATGATTACCAAGGAAAGGTTTTTCATCTCAAATATACTTCCTATTTGAGATATCATATCATTAATTATATTTTAATCACGATATTTTATGTTTAATTACAAGACCTCACTTTCAAGGGGTTTTTATTAAAATGCTTCTCAATATGTATGGATTATTTATCTTAAACTTTAATTATTTGATATATAATTATGTTATCCACCATGTTTTCCTTTGAATGGTGTATTCACTACCCATGAATATATATTTATCATATATTTTTTTATTCATGGGATATGGTAAGACAAATAAGTTCTTTTTCATTAAATGTATTTTAATCAATTGTTACCCCAGTTGAAAATATTTTTGGTAACTCAATTTTCATTCATTGAGTTATTAACTTCCTCATGGACTTAAAATTTGTGTGCACTAACAATTGATATTTGGTGTTCTATTTGTTTTATATGGATTTAAATTTCTACCAAAAAATAAACACTTTTTATATATTTATTTTTTCAAGGAGTATGTCGCTCCTAATGGATATTGACAACTCAATTCTCATTTCCTTGAGAGTTTTATTATTTCATGACGAACTTCTTTCTTCCATGCTTGGGTTCAACCACCATAATATTTTATTGTATGATAATTTATATACCTATATAGAGAAAAATATATTTTGATGAAAATCAATATCTTGTTACTCTTTTTACATTGTGAGTTTTGAACAAAGGTATCTTTCAAAAATATCAAAAATGATTTTTCCATTCACTTTCATATGTTTTGTATTCCTTATCACATTTCTCCAATATAAGATTTATTTATTTTCAAGAACATATTATTTAATATTATTTTATAAAAATTAATTGTTTTCAAACATTTTTCACTTCAAATTGTAAAAAAACTTTTTTAAGGGGCCAGTAACACCGCCTTTTACATCTTTGTCAGTTTTTTAGTAAAATATCTTTTATGATTTCAATTCCATTTCCATTTTCGTTTTCAAAAGTCTTTACCATAATTGGATTTATGTTTTAGGATTTATCCTTTAATTTATATATTTATCATTTGGTGGATTGACCTCATGATATGAAACAATCTAGTTCCTAATCCCTTCTTTGGTGGTATCATTCAATCATTATTTTACAAGAATTTTTTTCATCTATGTCAACATCCTCTAAGTTTCCTTTATTACATTGTGGATATATTATTTTGAAACCATATACCTTCTTTATGTATATGGATTGTGATCATGTTATTCTAGTATTGAATTAGTCATATACTCATTTCTCAATTTTGTGTGAATATCACCATTTACACAACTTATATTGGATGATGTTCATATAAAAAATGTTATTTTATTAATATGGGAAAATTATTGTAATTCCTCATATTTTTATTCCAATATGAATGATTATGGGAAATTTGACTACATATTTTTTATTCATACACCTTCTTCATCTGGATGGGTTATGACCGTGTTATCCCTTTTATTAACATGGGGAAAATTATTGATATTCTTGATTATTATTGACTGATAACGTAGGTTGATTATGTATTGAAATCTTGTATTCTTCATTATATGGATAGACCTATTTTTATTTATCTAGGGGTTCCTTAGGGAATGATATTAAATGTCTTGCTGACTCTTATGGTGAATTCATTGGACTTAAACTAGTGACGGCTGGAGACCATAATTATATGGCCCCTTAATGCATCAACATGTCTCATGAGACAAAATTGTTTGGGTTTTGGTGCATACCTATCCCCATATAAGTATTGTGTCTTGTCACAAGGCCTTGAAAGTTTGTTTTAAATACACAACATTATGCATTCCATCGATATGAAATCAATATTATTTATACCCTTGTTTTCATTTATTATCATAGATATAGAATGATCTTAGTTTCATTTGATTATTGAATTATTCAAATTATTTATTCTTTACATATTATTCATTCCATGATTATGTTTTTATAGCTTTAGTTATATGTTTCCCTTGCTAATAATTTGATATCAACCCGTTCCTATGTTTACATTCCCCAAGTTATGAATAAAATTAGCACACATGATATATTTAGAAGGATAAAACATGTGGAAGTATTTTGGGAGATTTTGAAGACTCATCATGAATTAAGTTGTTTATTATATAGTGGAAAAATTTCTATTATTTAAGAAAGACATATTATTTATTTGTTTATGTCTTTTCATAATTCTATAAAGATATAAAACTAATAATATACTTCGCATGAAAGAGATGAAATTATAGTTTTTGATTTTGTAATTAAATATGGTTACATTCAATCTATTACACTTAGTATCAAATAGAGTATGTAAATTATGTGTATATAGAACCAAACCAGGGAGTGATGGCTTAAAGAATCAAAGTTATATTTTGTCTTACTATTTTGGGAGATGGCATATAGGAGGATAATATGTGTTGGGGCTCATTAATGAGCTTATACCTGAGAGTGATCAACCCATTTATGTGGGAAACCCATGTTTATAGGGATTTGACTTGTTGTTCATGGATTGTTCATGTTACGGTTGTTATATTTCACCGTGAGTGATGCAATTTATTTATGATGTTATTATTTATTAGGTTTTTAATTTTATCCCGATATGATAAGAGTGTGTGTGTGAATTAATGCATCGTATTAGGCATGTATAATTTATATGTTATCCATATGATTTCAATGATTCGCAGATTCTTGTGATCTATATATGATAGTGATTTATGTACTACCAATTATTTATGTCTTCCATTCATTTATACCTACTTATAGATTAAAATAATTGAGTGAGGTTGGTTATTTAAAGTGTCATAAATGATTTATATGGTGTTTTATTACATAAGTATATAGTGAAATCTTACTTTATCAACTCCCTAAGTGACTTGTTATTAAATATAAAAATATAAATGAATTATAATATAATGGTTTAGATTAAATAAAGTCATAGTAAACAAAGTATAAGGTGTTTTGTGAATGCAATTCTATCTAACCAAACCTGTAATGTGATACAAATAAATTATGAACTTTTGAAATGTGGAATCTTGAAAAAAATAAAATAATGGAAATGTTAAAAATGTGAACCCTTCGAATGATGATAAATTTGGAATTTAGACTTTGTGAAATGGTGAATCTTAAATGAATGAGGTGACTTAGAGCCCTTGTTTTCATGGGTTAACCTTGTATATGGGTATTGAGGTTTTTGACAGAACCTAAGTTGTGTGGTTCCTAAGATATAAGGTTGTTGAATAGTAGGGCTTTGTCTTGTTATCATTTACCATGAAATGTGATGTTGGAAAAATCTCTATGAGAGTGTGTTCTCTTGTGGGCCTTATGTCTAGTTATATAACTTGACCCTGGTAAGGTTATATGTCTGTAGGGAAACATCTTAGTTTATGAACACCTCCTAATGTGCGGTGTATCTGGTAGTGGAGTGTTATGTCTTGGATGACTTTTGCTTAATCTATGATCCTAATGACCACAATGTATTGTAGTAGTCATAACCCATATAGGATGTTGCTCTGGTAGGTGATTCCATTATGTGTGGGTTTTATAACCCAATATATGGGTGTTTAGGTATGTTGGATTCATTTGATTATGGAATGGTGAATTATAAGGTTTATCATGGGGTTTAGACTTTGTGAAATAGGATGTGAATTCTTGGTGGAAGAGTATAGTAACCCTTAGATGTGACTCAGGTTTATTGATTAATTTCCTTATGATGTGTGGTGGTTACCTATGATAGGGGTTATCCTGGTTCTACGAGTAAATTAGATGTTGGATGCTTGGATAAAATCTTGTCTTTCAGGTTTGGGTATGTGAAATTACTTGAGGAGGTTAGTACATGCAAAGAAGGCCTGGTGGGCGTGATCAAACTGTGTATGAGGTTCCCTGCAAAAGTGAACACCCTTAAAAAGGGTTAAGGAAGGGAATGTGAATTACCCAGTGCTTGGTGATGAAAATAATATTTAGTAATAGTGTTTTGTGTGTTTATGTTAGGTTTATAAGGGAAATTCTAGTTAAGTTATTGACCATGTTGATATCAAGTATGCTTTAGTATATAGTGAGGGGGTGGGTTGGAACATTTTTTTCTTAATGAAGCTAGAATGCTGTAAGAGAATAGTCAATGGTTTAAGTATGTGAGCCTATTATTAATGATATATAATTAGTGGCATCATGATTTAGGCTCTGTAATTAGTTTTATGGGATTATAAAATCTATAGGTTTTGATAGTGATGTGGTGATACACACTTCCTACACGTGAGGCATGCTAGTTTATAGGTTATCCAATTGAGTGATGTGGTTACTGTGGTTCTATAATGAGATTAAATTCATGAATTTTCATTAGAGAGTAATGGGTCTATAATTGGATTCATTTGATAGGACCCTCCTAGAGCAAGGTGTCATAGGAAATTAGTGGAATCCTTCCAGATTAGATGACTAGGGAACTTGAGGGAAATCTAAAGGGTACTTCTATTAATGAGAAAAATCAATGGCTGGAATGATTTATAATAACATGGTCGAGCCCTATAGACCTTGATAAATGTGTCAATTTTTTGTCATATTATCATGTCTTAGGTTGAGTGACACTTGCGTTTCATTAAAGGATTCTATTTAGGTTTTGTTTTTTGAGTATTTTCAGTGAAGCCCTGTGGTGGGAAGTACACCACTGTAAATGAGGGGTGTAACCCTAATTTCGAAAAGAAATTGTGGGATATAGAAATGATGATGTCCCTTTGACTCAAAAGTGTTCTATTTTTTATGTTACTTTTGGTGAAAAAATGTTGGTAGGTTGGCCATGTCTAGCTATTGTATTCAGTTATAGACTGTACATGAGTTGTGGAAACTAGATTTTTGTTTAAGTGGTGTGATGGTGAGGAAAATTTAATAGAGAGGAGTATTAGATTGGTTGTAGTGTTATGAACCTTGTATGGAAGGTCCATTAATGTAATAATACCAATCATTGATGATTGGTGGATTGGGATACTAGTGAGTCGGTGTATCTGACCAAATGGCTTTCCATGGAATGAGTTTGGTGATCCAAGTATGGGTTGGGTCATTAGTGTGTCAGTTATCATGTAGGGAATGATAATAATTTTGATCAGTTGGCGATTCAGTCATAGAAATCACTTCGGGTGTTAGGTGCAGACATCAGTGTGGGTGTTTGGATGATTGTAACATTACCTTCAAGTTTTTAGGCATCATAGTCCAGTTTTCTAATTGCATGTTGGTGGTGGAAGTTGGTAATTTTGAGACAGTTTGACAAGAGGATGTCATACTTATTGTCTTGTTTTTAAACTATTGTAGTGGATGATAAACCACAATAGGCTAGAGGTTTTGATGTGATGGATGTGGTTCAATCTTGGTCAATAATTTTTGGGATAAATTTAGTGAGTTTAGGCCATATGCTGGGATAGTTATGGAATCTTTATCAGCGCCACCATTTGTGGTTGGTGTTTATAGTCACTAAATACGAGTGATGGTCCAGTGAACATATGTGTCTACTTGGAAGTGGATGTGTGATAGTGGATTTAGAAAAAATTCAACAATATGGAGTAGCATGCTGGTTGTAATTTTAAATTTGGTGTGTGTCTATGTTTAAAGGTGTATTTTTGGGAGTTCATGAGCTATTTTAGACAAGTGACATAAAACTATGAGGCATTATGATGTTAAATTTGAGAATCCAAGGATTCCACTAGGAGTTAGGTGTCTTGATTGTTTTTAAGGATCAACATTGTGATACATGGGCTGATAGGTTTTCTTTTTAATAAGCAGGGGTGGTTTGGGATAGTTTTGTATTGGCCATAACTAGTGGGATGTTTTTTTAGTTTATGCCTTTGGATTTGGTGACCTTGATGGGTCATATAACATGCATGAGGAGGCTCAATAATTCTTTGTAATTTAACTCAAGGATGATATTTCATATGATGGGGAGGTTATAAAACCATTCCCCTTTGTAAAGTATGGTCATGTTTAAAATTTTGGCGAACCTTATATAAATCCCTCTTCTAGTGGGTTTTTAGCAATTTGGGACATGTTGGGGATGTTTAGGGGCACAAGGATAAGACTTTTGAAGTCAAACAAGTGTCCTCTAGCATGAGGGATAACTATAGTGACATTGGCTATCCGGTATAGAGCCACTGGCTAGTTAGTGGCAATCTAGTAGCCTTTCATGCGTACTAGACTCACTAGCTAGCCATTGGGCTCCTGTACAGTTTTGAATTAGGGTTATCCCCATAATTTTACCAAGATCCACCCCTATGTTCTCCCACTTAGGATTTTGTCCCTCCATTTAGTAAGCTGAACCTCTTCCACATCTTCCTATCATCCTTTAAAGTCCATGATGGATCTCCCTCATCCATGGTATGTTTCTTATATCATTTAGTGAGATAAAGAGATTTAGGTGAGCCTAAAATTCCTCTTGTGTTCCGTTGTTCACTTATTTTAGTATTTAATGATCCCTTATATTTTTTATACTAATATTAATTATTTAAAGGTATTTTTTAGGTTTCTCAATTTTTGCCATTTTTTGAAGATATGGAAGCTGGTTTTGGGAGAGTAGACTTCTCTATGTATAAGGTAGAAAGTCCTTAAACTTAACCCATAGTCATGCCATATTTTTATTTAAGTGATACGTTGTGCGGTCATATCGACCTTTTTGTGTATCGACCTAGTTTAAATTAATTTTTTTAAATTGTTTTTGGTCTTAGTTAAACGTCCCTTAACATGTATTGAATTTTAAGAAAAGGCGATTCCTAGTGGAATTCATTGGTAATGAAATTGAACTTGGATTTGGATAATAAAATGTAAAGATAATTATTATTAAAGGTAAACATATACGATTAAAAGGATTCATCTAGTTCATACATTGGCCTTGATTTGGTTTAATTTTATTAAATGGATAACTATGTTCATAATGTTATAAAGGTAATTGTTAATTAAATCAATGTTTCTGAAATGGAATTTCATAATCATCAATGTTATAAATTTTTTTGGAAGTTTAATAATCCCTTATTAAATTTAGGTAGATTCTTAGAATACAACCTAGTTTGGAATTTGAGCATGACATGAATGAATATGTTTTTTAATAAAAATGGATTTCCATGAAACATAAGGTGGATCCAGAAATGATATTATTATAGTAAATTGGTAATTTGTGGTTTATGAAATGGGTGGTGAATGTTGTAATGTGGGTTAATGGATTGTAAATTGTAAAAAATTATGAAGTGAATTAGTAAGTGTTAAATTGATAAGGAATTATGGATATGGATGAATGTAATACTGTAAATTGATATGATGAATTGTGAAGCATTATTATATATTTTTGGTAAAAGTTTAATACTTAGAATATTGAAGGTTTTATATTTAAAGAAAATACTATAGAGGTGGTTAGTGATAACTATAAAACCTCCCCTTGTAGGGAAGTTCATGATAATAATGAAAAATCCCCTTTTAGTGAGGTCCATGATAACTATGAAAACTACACTTTCAAGAATGTTCAATATATCTATGAAAACTACCCTTATAGGGAGATTTTGGATAACTATGAAAACCCTAGGTTGATGAGACATTATATTTACCCTTATAAAATAGTAATCAAAGCTCACATCATCAGACATAAGTATATATCCAAAATTTTCTCTCCAAATTTTTAGTTCAACTTCCTTAATTTTCACATCACCCTCATAGATATTCTCTTGATTCTCCCACATATCGTTATAAGTCTTAATTCCAATCATATTAGTGTATACTTTATCATATTGAGATTAAATGATGTAATTATTAGTTTTCACATTTACCTCAAGATTTATTTTGTCAAAAAAATTCACAGGCCTGTCTCTTCCGGGTAGAGTGAATACCACTATTAAAACATTACTAAACTCAATACCATGTGAAAACATATATTGAAGCATCCATTTCTTCAATTAATAAATTTTTTTCCAATAAAAATAGGTACTCATCGACCATTAACTTGATTAGAATCCTCCATGACTCTTTTTTTAGTTGGATATTTTAGAGGGATCCTCACTTTGATACCACTTATAGTGCCTAGAACTTTAACATCGTGAAAGGGGGAGGGATGAACCAATGATCATTTTTATTTTTATGAATATAAATTATTAATTAAAACACTATATCCAGTTAAATATTTGATCTAGACCTCTTTTTGTATCTCATACCTAGTATTCAAAATATAAAAGTCATAAGACATAAGGATTTACAAGGTTCATAGTTGAAAGAATAATCCTTACTAGGTTCAGGTGATATTATATGAAGTAGTTTATCTACTGTGAATCAGTAGAATATAATTTATAATATATTTCATAAAAATATTTATGATAAACCTCCCAAAATACATATTATAAAATCTAAATAAATATATAGTATTCAATTTCTCACAACATCTTACTTCTAATATGTTCTTTATACTATTATCCCACCAATTGAATACATCTCACAAAAATATTCTTAATACCACCTCCCAGTGGGATATTTATACTGCCTCATATTATTTCTTCAAGGGTTATCCTGAACACCTATTTGAATATATCTACAATCACATTGTTTATTGGTGTAGTGTATGTCATCCTTATTTTTCTGCATGCTGTTGTGTCCAATTACCTTGTTATATCACACATCCTTTCTGACTATCACTATGATAATAAATTACAAGGTTTTTTATTCTATTCTTATTTCACACTTCTTCCTTAGATACACTAGATCTCTTGGATGTATTAGGTTTTATCCATTGATGCCTAGTAGGTCATATTTTTGGATAAAAAATATTTGAATCTATCTCTAATAAAAATATCATATTCAACACCTGAAAAATATAAATTCAAATAATAATGTGTGAATATTATTCCTATTTTTAATAATTGAAACTCCATATTTTTTGGTAGTAGGAAATCTGATCTGTTCAAACTGGAGATATTTTCTAGTTAAAAAAAATAACTCAAGATCTAAATCTCACAAATCCATTAAAAGGTTTAGTATTATATTGAAATTATAAATCCAATATATCCTCTATAATCTTTTATTTTGAGTTGATTCAACTTTTTTGTTCTTCACACTCCTTTAAAATAACCACAAAAAATTTCACATATTCTCACCTCAAATCAGGATAGTAGTAACCATGATTTAATCCATTTAAAATTCCATCAACATCCTAACTCTTCCTTCTCAATATCTTTTAAAAATTATATTACATTTAAATTACTTTAAATCTTCATCCGAGTGTGTATAGTTTCTTTTACTATGACATGGAACCTTATTTCATGTCATGGAACTCATATCAGTTTACATGATTTCCTCCTCAATTGGTCCTCATTGATTTTCTATTTGGTTGATGATCACATGCTTGATCAAACTATTTAATCCTAGAATAATAGTTCAAATTTTATTACCTAAGATGGAAATTCATTCAAAATAAAAATTATATAAACTCAATGTACTTTTACGTTGGCCCTAATTCTAAGTATAACCTTGAAAAAACTCTTGGGTTACATTTATTTAGGTACCAATGACCTTGATGTAGTCTTAGGATGTTTCAATTTACCTTTAAATGGGTAGTGAAACTTGTAGATTACCATTACACAATATTTTGTTTTACTCAAAATTCACTAAGTGTTTCATCAAACATATACTAAGAGAATACGACACATATACCCATTGGTTTTACTCAAATACCAAGCCTGAAGACACTTACACTCAAATGAAACACACATATTCTGGCCATCATTTTCCAAATTTCGATGATTCCTCTAATATTATAGATATGTTTGTGTTTAATCACACATAAACATACTAGAAATGACACATAATCTGGTTCTCATTTACAAATATACTAGAGAAAAAAGAAATGTTTTCTATCAATCCTTTTTAAAAATTCAACTCCAACCTAGGTATTGCAAATTTCACTTCAAGGGCATTCGGGGTTGTCTCAACTTAACTCGAACCTTCTCAAAACACTTTAACCTTTATCTAAACAATATGACATGAGGTTCCTTCACTTGATACATCAGTTAGAATACATGGTGCTCCATGGATGGTTCATTCATCTTCTCAGCTAGCTTACACATCCAATCTTTAATATTATATTGGGAACAACACTTTCAAACAACAAGTAATTTTCTTGAACCTGGGGATCTTATTAATAAATCTTAAAAAATAAACGTATACCTAGATATTTCATCTCAAGATTATCAAACAACATATATAACTAGTTAATGTTTTATTTTATCTGTACAATGTAAACTAATCCTCCATCAACCTTCCATTCACCATACACATATTGGAAAATTGATTCAACAAACAACCTCAGTTAATTAACAAAAATAAAAGATTCACTCATGGGAACTCCAAGGTAGATAGTTCCCCAAAAATATATTTCATATAGATCATCATAATTTTTTCCTTAACAAGTTCCAAAGACCAAACAAATTCCTAGATCAATAGTTATGGTTGTTTAAAGTTAAATTTCAATTTTTCAACTTCTCTTAAAATATTAATAATATTTTTATTGTCAATTATTACTAATTTTTTATCCAATATGAACATAACTATTTTCATAAGATTTTATTTCATAGGATACAAAGTATTAATGGACACCTAGATCAAATGTTATTATTATTTAAATTCAAAGTATGATTTTAAATTTCTCTTAGAATATTAGTTTAATGAGTACATTTTAGATATAGTTTTAATATATATATATATATATATATATCCATATGTGTGTGTGCATGTGTTTATATATAAATATATACATATATAAATAATAACTAATTAATAATTATAAATTAATAATCAAGTGCTAGTAAATAATTAACAATTACTAAATAACTATTAATAATAATTTATTTATTTTTCAAATAATTACTAACTAATAATTAAAAATAATGAATAATGAATAAATAATAATAAATAATAAATTATTATAAATAATTTATAATAATAGTTAAATAATAAATGATAAATAATTATGAACAAGTAATTAAAATTTTAAATAATGATTTATTATCATTAATTTCATGGCAGTTTTTCAAAAATAACCATTAAAATTAATTAAATCATTAAAAAATTTATATTTAGTGATGATATTAACCACTGCTAAAAAAATAAAAAAGGAACCATTTAGTGATGATTTTGAAAACCTACGTTTAATACTAATTTCCCCATAGTGTAGGCATTATATAAACTATTTGAATACTAAATATATATTCATAAGTTATTGTTGTGATCAAGTATTGTGGATGAAATAAATTTTGGGTGGGGTTTATTTAGTTTTAAGTGTCCTTATCTTATAATATTTCTTTTGGGTAGTTTTAACATTTCTATGGATTTATCTAATATAGTTTGATTGAATGCACTTAAATTTTCTTTTTATTTTATGATAATTGATTATATATATTTTATGAATTAGTTGAACCTTTTTAATAGGTTTATGGATGCTTTTCCTTAATTATCCCATCTAGAGGGAGTTCATCAGACATATGCTTAAATCTTTATAAAAAGAATTTATCTCACTTATTTCATAGCTATAATAACTATAATGATGTGATTTAACCTTTATATTCTTTTATTGAGGTCATTTTCAAGTAAAGGGATCAATTTTATTTCTTATCAATGATGTTGTGTTTTTCTCCTTTTACTTTATTGGTTAATTGATATTCATATCTATCAATTTTATACTGAGGGAGGGTTTTTTTATTGTTTTATCTAATACCCTTCTAAATTATATAATAGTATTTTAGAATTTATTTTTTATTTTATAGCAGGTAGTCTTTTTAGTCGTGCATGTCCTTTAAGATTTGGTATTCTTTATTGTTTAAGCATACTAGTTTTGATCTATTCACAGTTGTTTAAGGGAATAATGTGTTTACTATTTGTTAATTATTATTTATAGGGAGAGAATATTAATTATTATTATTATTTACCTACATTTATTTATCTTCTTTATTGTTCATTTATTCGATTTATAATCTATATTTTATTTTTTATATCATGAGTATCCTTTACTGTCTCATACAATGGAATGTTAGTTAAAGTTAGTTTATTATCATTTGGTCATGTGTTGTTTGAAAATGTCTATTTTTATTATATATGACATGTGTTCAATCTATTTATATTTAAATCTTTTAATATATTTGATATATTTATTTTGAATAAAAGTTATTAGTTCAAGATGGAGTTGTCTTTAATATTTTACTTGTATTAACTATTTTATTTTTTGGTCTACTGGAATGAGCTAAACTATATGTGGCTTATTTAATCCATTGCAATTTTTTATTATTCCATTGATTTTTTTTGAAATGTTTTATGTATTCTTGTAGTAAATTGTGTTTTAAAATTGTAGTTCACATTAATGGACCATACACCTCTATATCTTTTCAAAAAGGAATGCTGGATTAAGTGGGAATTGTTTTTTAAGATGAGTAATAATTTTAATATTTATCATTTACTATCAACAAAAATTGAGCGTTTTCTATTTAATGGTTTTTTGACATTGATTTTATAGCGACCCATAATTTTCATACATAAATATTATATCTTAATAGATGAATATTAAACACATAACATTACGATCCAAGATATAATCTTATAGGTTCATTGTCCTTGGAAACTCTGATACATAAAAAATTGTTTCATAAGACATCCAAATCATCTCCCACTATTTTATTATAAACTACCTCTCTTCTTAGACATTTCATAATTAAAACCATTCTTCATAACCTGGGTAAAGAAAACATAAGAAAGTGAGAGATCAGATGCACAGTAAGGGTTGACAAGGGAGATATCAATGATCAATTAAACATAAAAAAATCATAAGGGTATGACAACATGATCTTAACATTTGAAAACCACACCCTATATATCAAAGATCATAATCTCGATTCATGACATAAATCTTGAAAATTCATAATACATGAATAAAAAAGGAATCAAATACCATGATCCATGAGATAATAACATTGGCATAAGACAAAAGTTTTTGAATTCACATAAGCATATAAAATCATTTCCTTAGTTAGGGATCTCTACTAAGACTATAATAGTGGATTAGGTTGACACCCCATTCCATCTTATCCTTAGTCAGGGTTTACTCCCAAGACTATAGAAGTTGACATAATCCCTTAATGAATTGGGTTCACTCCCCAATATAGACCTTATTATCACATTAGATATCCATATTTACCCAATGCCTTGGGGGACTATATAATTTTGAGTCCACCCATCACATAATCAAAATGTATTCATATGTGTTCCACAACAACATAAATCATTTATCATATATCATAACCCCTAAAAAATAAATAAGTTTCATAAAAATTTCAACATTTAATCATAGAATAACCCATAGAAATTAAACTAGTTTTATAAACATCTTACCATCATATTCATAAACCATCCATGGAAATAATAAGGATAATGTCATTAGATTGGGATGAAGGCAAGTTAAAAAAGGGATTATCTGAAATAAATAAAAATCCAAGGCCTTCAGGCCATTCAGGCTATCATTGGAACATATCCCTAGAAAAGCTTAATTAATATCAAAAGATTTTATCTTAGATAAAAAATCCATTTAGATGGTCTATGTAATATTTCTTGAGGAATGTATGCTTTTCATTTTAAAACTAATTCTTTTAAAATCCAATTTTTCCCAAAATTTCATGGAAACTTTTTTCACTAAGAATAATAATAGAAATTTTATAGGAAGCTTAAAAATATTGAGTGGTCAAGATAACGAGAGATTCTATTCATTCCAAGAATATTAAAACAAATATTACTTTCATATTTTTGGTAAAAGTCAAAACTGTATTTTTCAAAAAATGACATGAAGATTCCTTTTGAACCATTTTTTAAAAATTAAATACTGGGTAAAAATTAATTTAAATAATTATATAAGGATAATAATAATATTCTTGAAAAAAATTATAGAATGCATGAATATGAAATAAAAAGGATTTTTTGAACTGAACTAAAGAAATATGTAGAAATAGAAGGCTCTCAACAAATCAGGATCCTTTTCTTTACTGTAGTTGCTAAACTCTACCATGTGATTTTGTATGATCGAAATGATAATATTAATAAAAATTACTCACTCAATCTAAATGCAGGTCGAATGCAGATACTTATTTCCATACATAATGCTGCTTTGTTACAAAAAGGGACATTTCCACAACACCGTGCATGACATTGGAATCTTGAAGCATCTACAGATCAACGACAATTTATGTTAACCACATCGCACTCTGGAGGTGTTTTGGAGAGCCCCTATCCCTGGATCGATCAAAATCAACCTTGATTGAACCTCCAAGGGTAACCCTGACCCTATAGGTTGTGGTTCTGTATTCAGGAATTACCTTGGTCAAATTATTGGATGTTTTTGGGGTAATTGTGGCTTTTACCCTAACCTTGAAGCTAATATGATGAGTTTGATATATTTCCATTACTTTTTCCAATATCTTTGGTTGGATCAACCTTTGGATTTAAAGTGACTCAACGACCATCATTCAAGTGATTTAGTATGGCGTAACTCATCATGCATGGCCGATTACTATGTGATGGATAGAATTCAATTGTTCCCTTGTCGATATTAACTATATCATCACACATGTTTATTGAGAAGAAAACATAGTTGCATATGGCCTGGTTAACATGAGAGTAGATCAAGACATTTCCTGGTTTGTAGACCTCCCTGCTGATCTCATTTACTTTCATGAAAAAGATTGTAATATGATCCCGTATTTTTGAATCTTGTAAAGTTTATTTTAATAATATTTGTGCTTTGTTCGTTATGGGTCAAGGAATCACCTTTCTTTAAAAAATAAAAATGTTTTTTGACTAAAGAGACAAATAAAGTAGACTTTTCTTAAAAATATTATTTCAGTCTATTGAGTACTTAAAGAGAAAAAAATTAAGGGAAAACATGTAATATTTTGAAATAACCAATGTAGAATAAAATTCATGGGATTCTTGAGATGTATTTTATAAAATTTTACCATCGAAAACCTGATCATAAACAATCCTTAATAAGAATGAGATTGTAACATAAATCGCTTACTTCTTTGGTAAATTTTGAATAATAAGCCCCATATTAGAATAAATTTAAATTATACTTTAGTTACCAAGAAAATAATTATATTTATCATATAAAATTTCAAAATATAGTTCTTACACCTTCTAAAAATAATTTAGGTTCATAAGAAAACATATGTGTCAAAGAATAAAATTTGAGACAATAAACCCTAACCAATTTGAATCAAAGCCTCGTGAAAGGGATAAAATTATATGGATTTGTAATCCCTAATAATTTTCACAAAAAGAAACCTAAAATAAACTCATTATAGTTATATACACCATAGAAATGAAACAAGTGGTTAATATGGCATGTGTCTCATAACCATAAAGGTAAGATGAAAATCCCTTGCCTCAAGTTCATATGGATTCAAAAGTGATCTAATATCCTCTATAACAAATTTAAATATATTATAATTATATAAGAAAATAATTTAAATACTTATAATATCATTAATGATCCACTTAAAACATTTCAACACCCATTTAATAATAATTCCATATTAAAATCATCATTTTTTGGTGTTAACTTTTTCGGTTTTCATGAGAATTTATTTTCAGTAGTTCCAGTTATTATAGTTTTTTCATGGTTCCATCATATCTAGAATTTTAAAAATGATATAAATATAATATATCTAATTATTTATATTTATATTCACCCATAAAAGGTGGAGAAAGAAAAATAAGTTTCCCTATTTATAGAGACGGTCGGCCATACATATGCATGGACACTCTTTTCAATTTTTTATGGATGGGATGAAAGAAAGGAGAATAATAATTCAACTTTCTAGAATTATTATATATCATATATATGATATATATTAATTAAATATACCTTTATTACCATCTATTTAAATAATAAACAAGAAACAAATCACATTACTTCGTGGAGGTAGTAGTCCACATGTACGCATGAGCGATGTTGTCGTTTTCCCACGATTTGAAAGGTAAAGTTATTGATATGAAATTATAATTCCATAAGTATAATTATATCATAAATATATTATAGAAACAATAAACCCATCATAGTAACCATAAATGAAATATGGAAATGGAAAATGAATTGTATCGCTACGTGGAGGCGGTAGTCCACACATACGCACGAGTGATACTTTCAATTTCCATTTAATGGAATAGAGGGTGGATAATGGTGGTTAAATAATAACAATAATATTTTAGTATAATTAATATACTGAATTTTTTATTTTATAATGAACTCTAAATATTTATAAGTGCTAGAAGAAGAAATAAATTGAAAGTGGTCGTGTAGGAATATTACATCTTTTTCAGTAGGCTTGCATTAGATCCCTTCTTAATGAGCCTTGGAATAGTATTCTAAGAATACCATTAAATATAATTTGTGTATAGTGGAGTTTAAATGATAAATTTTATGGGTTTGGTTGATCTATATGGCTCATGGAGGTGTAAATAAAAGAGATAAGGGGTGTTCTTTTGTAAGGGTGGAAAATTATAATCATGTGATTTCTTAAAATATTTAAATATAATTAATGTGTTTCTGAAGTTTAATTCTTCAAAATAGATAAAAATTAAAATAAAAATCCTCTATCATCGAAATATAATCATTTAAGGAAATTTAGACAAGTATTGGTTTCATTTTAAACTTTATCTTTTAGTTTAGCCTCTTTATTAACCAATTTTAACTTTAATCGTGGTAACAACTTTTTTAAAATGAAATGATTGTACTTTTATTTTTATTTAATATTCTATGTTTTGATATGTTTTATAATTACAAATGAATTTGAATTTTTTTGGTTGTTGGGATAAATTTTAAATCAATATTTAGAACACAATTTTGAGAGTTGGAACATTTTAATGTGTTTTTCTGAATATGGTTTAAGGCTTGGGGTATATATTGGAAATTTGAATGTGTTTTGAAGGAGTTGGAATTTGAGAACATAGTTTCATTTAGAGATAGAAAAGGGTTCATGGTTAGCGCATAGTTAGTGATAATAGTTGACCCCTAACCGTGTTTCATATTGCATAGGCGCACGACTTATCTAAACCATTCAAGAGGCCTAGTTCTAACCGTGCAACGTACTTTTTAGGAACAAAAATTTTTAAACCTTGAATTATCGGACACATTAATATGAAAGAACTAGGTAGTTTATTAAATAATTGGGTACATGGGTTTCACACAGTTTGTCTAACTATGCGCCTTGCCATGTGAGTGGGGGGGGGGGGTGTCCCTTTGGAAAGTAGCACCACATGGTTGGCATATGGTTATCCAAACAGTGTGGAAAAAATATTTGGATCGTTGAAGAGATGGAAAATATTATTTTCCCCTTATAGTCTTTAAATTTAATTATGCATTTTACTCACTCATTTCTTTCTATTCCAGAAACCACTCTAGCTTTCCCCTTGGCCTCCTCCTAGGCTTCAATTGTTCTCATTTATTCTAACTCACAATCAAACTCTATTGGTTATGTTTTAATACCCCCATTAAGACTAAAATTCCTATTTATTCCTTTCTTAATTTATCTTATTATATTGAATGTTATATCAATGTGATCTCATATGCCCTATTTTTAAGGATTTTGACGATTCTTATGATTTATCTTGTTCTTGATTGAATCAAATCTTGAAAATAAATGAGTTATGCATCCAAAGAAATAGGTAGGTGGTCTATATTATTTCCCTTAATGTTTTTATCATTTATAATATATTCCATTCCTCCACACACTGGAATATCCTTACGTTTCTTCCAAAACATGAAATTAATTAAATTAAATACATAGAATGTGACCTAGAACCCTCTTAAATGGTTGTATGTTGATGATATCAACCCAAAAACAACACTTAAGGTGAGTTAGAATAAATTATATTAATTAAAATTAATTTTATATTATGCTAAACTACCCATTTTGGTGAGTTGTTTTTCCCCTTGCTAGTGGAATTCCTTAAAGGAATTAAATTAATGGTTAGTGATACAATTATGTACTTGGACTACAATTTCATTACTAAAAATGATGCTTTAATAATTTCAATTATAAGTGAAATTTATAAATTTATTGAAGTGGATTTATTTGAGGGTTAGATAAAACACCTCATTCCTTTATCATTTTACCTTAATCTTGATGATTATGATAGAACAACCAAAACATGGAATTAAAAAGTAGTGTAATGGATACTTTACATGATCTTGTTTCTTGTTATAAATGAAATGGATCAAATGATATAATTAAATCGTGATGTGTAATGCTTACGAACATGGCCATATTTACCACATATACTTAAATTGAATAAGAATGATCATGATGATTCATATCTCAGCATGATTTTTTGTCATGGACTATCATATAATTTTTACATGTATGGTTCTAACTATATATGAATAGTTCAACTAACCTCTGTTACTCTTTACATATTGATAGATTGTAAATTGGCATGATGGTTTTCATAGACCATATATAGATTTCAAATGTAAACTACCTACACACTTAATTAATTCCCAGAGTGAACCTTAGGTTCCTATGTAGGAATTAATTACATGATCTCATGGGTCAAATGGAATTACACCACACCTTGACTAATACTAAGATCCTATTTACAGAACGCCTTAGTTCAGGGAACATAAGGTGAGTGAGATTAATCTTTACATGATTACTATTGAAATACCTTGGTTAAGTTCTTGGGACATGAAATATTACACCCCATTAGTCTTGGATATTGAAAATTGTGTTTCTTATCCATTTAGGTGGTTGGAAATGATATTTCACACCCCGGGATTAGGATTTTGGACATGTAGTTTCACATCATTGATTGGGGATTTTGAACATGGAACTCTGCATCCACTATTTAGATACTTATTTTGGTACCCATTTTTAAACAAAGAGGATCAAATAATAATAATAATAATAATAATAATAATAATAATAATAATAATAATAATAATATGTAAGGATGCCTTGGTCTTACATATCAGGTCCTCACCAGTGAATGTATATCTCTTCATATATATATATATATATGTGTGTGTGTGTGTGTGTGTGTGTGTGTGTGTGTGTGTGTGTATGTGTGTGTTTACATATAATTATATGCACACAAGATGGAATGTTCAGAGATATTTTGGCTTAGGCCAAATTAGGTTTGGTTTGATAGGTGTCCTAGAGGAACCTGAGCTCAACTTGGTGTATGATTTCCACATTTACTTTACCACCCACACTTATTATAACAACAAAATAATTTATTTTATATTCATATAATGGATTACAGTAAAAAATGTTGGGGGTGAACCAATGAGTTTATACACAGCCTATTCATGCTTCTATTTGGTACTCAAATAGATCTCTTGATTACAAGTTAGGATTTTGAATGTTCTATGTGCTGTGTTTAATTATTCACTAGGATTGGACATGGGAGTAGTAGCTGATAATGTACTCAAGCTACCATACAAAGTTGCAGTTTTATTATTTTATTTATGATTTTACTATAGTATTTTTTATGCATTACTGGATGTAAATATGATACTTGTAGACTATATCATGTTCATGCATGGATATTTATTTTCCACTAGGTAGTTTACTATTGATTTTTAGTTATTATTATCTTATGATGCCTTTCATTTATTTCTTATTTTTCTGTTATTTTATCTATTATACATTGGTACGATACACTATGATCATGAGGGTATATTCTCACCACTTTACCACCATTATACTCTCACTGCTTGTTGGTAGCCTTTGGTATATGAGGAGGCATGCTTGAGGCCACACTGTGAATTGTCTCGAGGCACTGTTTTAGTGGCTCGTGGGTGGGGATGTTAAATTATAAGGTAATAATTTGATTGTAAATGGAAAAGACATGAACGTTTCTACCAATAATAATCCTAATTGTTTATTTCAGGATTTTCATTATTTTTAAAATAATTTAATAAAATATATTTGACATAAAATACTATTAATGTCATTTTAAGAAATATTCATATAATTTTATTTTAAAAAAAACATGAAAAATAATGGAATTAAAATATAAAACCTTTATAAATCTATAATATGTCATATTTATCTTAAAAATTGTAGGTACACATTAACTCACCCAAAAAATATTACTTTTAGTGTTCTTGAAATCATTTACATCATTTTTTTGCCGCTTTCACGAGAATTGTGTTGGCGTTGCATAAGAATTTAAGGTAATTATTTAATCACAAAATATTAAAAATAATCCACCATGATAATTTTTTTTTCATATTTTAAATAAAAAATTATAACTTAACATAAGATTTTTTTATCCCTATAAAAAAATATTATCTAAATTAAAAGCAAGAAAGTGATTGTTTTACAATATATTTTACCTAAATATTAAAAAGAACAAAAATAAAAGTTAAATGGAAAAGAAAGTATTTTAAAATTTTGTATTATTTCAAAATAGTCCCATCAAATGAAATAAATTCAAGTGTAACAATGAATTTTAAGTCTTATAACACTTGTTTCATCCCTAATTAACCCATTTTACCTTTACAATGGTAATAAAATATTATTCAGATTACTATTAATAATGAAAAAAATAAAAGGAAAATGTTTACCAAATTTGGATATATTGATTCAAAATTTGTAATCTAATTTTAATGATTCAATTTCTATAAGTGGAGGAAATTAATTTAAGATAAAAACATAATACTCAATGAAAAATATTTGTTTTAGAAAAATTCCCTTCCATGTATCAAAAATGTTTTTATATAAAATTTAACAATAAAATATATTTCAATGAACTTAATTAGGTTATTCATAAAATAATATAAATAAGTTTATTCAATCTATTTTAAAACTAAATGTTACATTGAAAATTATTATAAAAAAATTGTTTCAATAAAAATCATTATTTTTTATCATTCACTAAAAAATAATTTTTTTAGAAAAATAAAAAACATTCACCCTAAGTTAATTTTGATATGATGATTTCAAAAATTATATTCTTATTATCAAATAAAGTTTTTAAAATATCTAAAAAAGTAATTATAACATTCACTTTAAAAAATTAATAAAAACATATTTTGAAGAGTAAAATGACTTTACTAAAAATCAAGTACTTATTTTCTGAAAATTTATCAATATATTTTTATTATTTATGACACTTATATATATTTCATAATTTTTTTACTTCTATTCATACCTTCTAATTAAACTAAAATGTTATAAAATTCATAAAATAATAATATTTTGTGTTTCGTTAAAGCTTAATATTGCATGTTGTATACTCTATTGAACATAGTGTCATTTTAAAATCTCATGTTATATTCTACCACTTTAATAAATTATTTCCTCACAATTTTAACTTTTTCTCGGTAAAAAAGTTTTTGATATTTTAAAATTCATTTTTTTAAAACCCACATCCCAAAAAGTGTTAATAAAACTTCCACTTGAAAAGAAGGAAAGATGAATGTGAAGTTCATATAGAATAACACATAAATAGGTTTCAAAATTTTAGAAAATTGGTTTGAAGTGAAAATATAAACATGGAGGGAAAATGTAATATCCAAACAATGATGGATAGTGACAAAGAACATTGATCATAAGAAAGTGAATTATTATTATAAAGTTAATGATCACAAAATCATAAATCAATAGGGTGTGAAAAAGACAATCAATCCGTTAGAAATGAATCTAATTGGACAACAATAATGTTTAAATATCCTTTTAAAATATTTGAGGAATTAATTTACCATTTTGACTAATAACATGAGGAAATATACTTACTTGACAAGTATAATTTCATCCTTCAATCATTTTCCTCCATAATCTCATCTTTTTCTCCAAACGATGAGTACTAAAGATGAATGTTTTTTTTCTGGAAGCAATAACACTAAATTCTAATGGATAAAATAATCCCTAGAAAGGATAAATAGGTAATCCTCAAATCTTTAAACATTAAAAAAGAAAAAATTGTTAGTACAAATTAAGATAATATAAAAAATGTATATACCTTTATGTGAATTTTTTTTCATGAATCTAAAATTTCCACAATAAAAAAAAGGTTTAACATGAATCATTCCACAAATAAATAACCCTGTATACCAAATAAACTCAATAAAATCAACATTAAAAAATGTTTCAACATATAAGATGATCTCATACATTTCAGTTTACTTCCCAAAAATCTAATTTCATTATTCCCAAATAATCTCTCATGTTAAATTACATGTTAAAACTATGGGTAGAATATACACCATCCTAATGAAAAATCTCCCAAAATATCATTAATTACTATATAATATTATATTGTATTAAAATTCACCAAAATACCATGAATCAAATTTAGATACTGACCTAAAAGGTAATCCTTATCTTTGATATAAATATCACTGAAAATATTTCCTTATCAATGAGTCACTTTTTAACCATGTAGATTATCTATATCTCACTATTAGATAGACCATATTTAACTTAACATATAATCAGATATTAACCTAAACGATTATTTAAACCTTAATAAATTACTCTTCCTAAAACCCAATAAAAGCTTTAATTGTCCACGAAATCCAATAAATTAATACATAAATGAAAACATAAAAGCTTACAAACATTCCAATATACTCCATAAATCTAGAAATTTAGTTAACTTCAATAAAGATCATATAAATCACTTTTTTATAAAATTATTAATCAATTTCAAGGTCATACATACTATCTAATTTACCTAATCATATCTTTATCCCAACTAAAAATTATTATATCAACATCAATCACACATTAAGGGTTATCTATTCATAAATAATGTATCTCCAAAAAAAATACCTTATCACTAAATATATTTTCAAATCCTTAAATAAAAACTATTATGGGAAAATCCATAGATAATTCATGATTCTTATAACCAAAATATCATTGACATAACACATATACAAAATAATTCTAAAATCCCAATACATAAACACTTAAATTATTTCTCTTCAACTATCAGCATTATATAGGTAATTCCTTGGTATATAAGTTAAAAATTTGATTTGGGAATTAGCTCGAATAATGACCACATTATCTACACATAATACATTGAACTATAAATGGTACTTTAGGATGAAATTCATATCCCTCCACTGTAGAGACCCAAATCTTGACGTACATGGACAGTACATTACTTTTGAGGAATACTTAATACAAAAGAAAATCAGACACACAAGGACCGTAATAGTTTAGTGTCTTTGGAAACTCGGAACATAATCTTTTAATCGTGGTGAAAGATCTTCAAATTCTCCATAAAAATATTCCCGATTTTTTAACTTACCAAAAACCATTCTTTATATCCAGGGGAAAATAAAACATATAAAGGGTGAGCTCAAATGCTCAGTAAAGGTAAGAATAGAGAACATAAAACAATCCATAAACATTTGAATGCAAAAACTTGAACATAAAATCTAAATATCAAAACCTTGATCAAAGACATAAATATTGGAAGTACGCAAGGCATATATCATAAAGGAACACCAATTATGATAAAATAACATGGGAATAAATCATGTAATTGTGGAAACCATTCAGCACTTGTTATGATTTCCATAGTAGCCAAGGCATTGCTGCCAAGACTATCTTAGTGGACAAAGTCCCTTTCTGAATCAAGTTCACTCCTCGTTCCAGTCCTGTATCACTGAACCAGATTAACTTACCATTCCAGCCATTTCTATCTCATAAGATATAAATCTTTACCCAATGCATTGGAGGGATGTATAGGTCCCACCTATCTCATAATTAAATCATTCTTACTTGTGCCACAAAATAAACTTAAAACATTCATCATAACCCAAAGAATAAAATGGGTTTCATAAACATCATCCCATCATCACATAATCCATATAAAACAAATGGATATTTCATCATAAGAAAAGTGAAACCATGTAAATCATAGAGAAATTATACATGAGACATATACATATGAAATAATTTCATCTTAGATGGAAAATGGTTTTGATAAAACACTTGAAATGAATTCTTGAGGAAAATATCCTTTATTTTTCAAAATCATGTTCTTTTCACAAAATGTCATGAAATTTTAAAAGAAAAGGATTTTGTCGAAAATTGTCATAAAATCATTTGGAGGAATCTTCATGAAAATAAGGATTTATAAAACCGTAAAAATCCTTTCATGTCGTATAAGTTAAAAATAACATTCTTATTGTACTTTTTTCGGAAAAGTAAAAAAGAACCTCGTATGGTAAACAAAAAGAAGATTCCTTACATACCATGTAGTAAAAGTCGAAAATGGGTAAAAAGGAATTTAAACATACATGATAACATTTTTATAAAATATGGACATGGATGATAAATATAACCCCAGTAAATACTTACGTATAAGAAATCTCATATAGAAAACAATTGCGATTGCAACATTATCCCTTACCTTAGGTCTGATATGCTTCGTATTCGAACCTACTCTTCTTTGAAGCACCTCTTCTTAACCTCCTCTTAGGGCACTACAGATGGTCTTTTAGGAAGACCAGAACCTCTAGGATGTTTCTAAGGAAGTGGGGAAGTGAAATGGGTAGGGTTTGGACGAGCTTGAAGGCTCAAATTGGTGTGAAGAGGAGAGGGACGAGGTGCCCTTTTATAAGGGAGGAGAGGGGCACCTTTGGAAATATAAGAAAATATTAAATTATATTAAATCCCAACCCCACTTAAAAACATCCAAAATGACTCAAATAGGAATATTAGATGAGATTGGGTTGTAATATCATCAACCAATAAAATTTAGACATGTTAGGAATTTATTTTAAACATTATCAACTTGATTTATCCTTATTTAATCAATTTAATTTTATTTGTGGTAATAACATTTTAAATATTAAATTATTACAAATGATTACTTATTTGTTGTGAATTGTCCATAATTGGATAATTTATAACATTTTAGACCATATAAATTTAAATTTATAACTTTTAAATATTTTTGTGATTTTTAAACAATTTTATAATATGTTATTTTTATAAAATAACAATAGCGTCAATTTTGACACTATTCATTTATTTGAATTTAAATAAACAACATACAGAAGATATGTTCGAACTAAAAAATTTAATAGATTCATAACATGTCATATTTATCTAGAAAACTAGTGGAGAACATTAAATATTTCTTATAATATTTATTTTAATATTTTTAAAATCATTTATTTGATATTTCTCTTAATAAAATAATTTCAACATCACTATTATGTCACCTTTAATGATAATTATTTAATCCCTAAAAATTATAAATAAATTCATATGATGTAGATAATTGTATTAGATTTCTGGATACTTTTCATGTTTGAAGTTTCATGAAGTTTATCACTAAAATATAATTAATATACTTATAAGATTTAAGAGAGTGACATGTTGTCACTTTCTTTGGTTTGAATAATAATTAAATTATTTTCAAGAAAAAAAGTCCATAAAATGAATCTATTCCGACCCTTAGGTGATATGGGTCAACTTTTAGTCATCCAATAGAATTTTTTCAGGTATTAGGGAAATTTTATAATCTTATATTTACCCTTAATTACCCGATTTACCTTTAACTATGATAAATAAAATTTACCGTAGTTACTATTCATAATGCCCAAAAATAAAAGTAGATTATTAACAAAATTTGAACCCACTGATTCCAAATATGGAATCGATTTTTCCAAATTCAATACACAAAAGTTTCAGAAATTAAATTAAAATTAATCCCGTTGTCGAAAGAAAACTGGTTTTTGTTTAAAACATTGCAAAAGATTGAATTGATTTAACCTATGAATTCATGGTAAAATCAATGCTAATGAAATAAATTATATTAAATGGTAAAAATATATTCTACTTATACTTTAAAACCATTCAATATTATAATTAAACCATATAAATTATTACGATGAAAAGAGTTGTTTTTAATTAAAATATAGCGTGTTTTTACTATTCATTAAAATATGAAAGTTATCAGAAAAATATCAAAACGTTATCCAATGTAAATCTTTATATCCTGATTCAAAATAAGTAGTTTATTTTGTAAAATTGAACTTATAAACATGTCAAAAACTATATTTAATGAGGGTGCGCCATCAAATGGCGGCAAAACTGCATTTTTTGAAAAATAATTTTTTTACACGAAAAATTTATTTTGTTCACATAAAATGTTTTAGAAAATTTATAAGACGAATAAAATGTTATAAAATTCAAAATATAGTTAATACTATTCATAACTACTAGTCCATAATAATATTATAACAATATATCGTCGTTTAGTGAAACTTGATATTGCGTACAACACACGCTATCGAGGAAGGTCATGATTGCGTGTAATGCAAGGCAAGTCCGGGTTGCGTGTTGTGCAAGACTCCTTTGTTGTTTTTTTATAACAGAATCCAACCATTTTCATTTATACATTGAATATATATATATATATATAAATATATATATATACTCAATGTTGCGTAGAATGACTATTATCAAACGAACTTGAAATTATGTGTAACACAATCTAAGAATAGTGTTGCTTATACTGCAAGCTAATACAGTGTTGCATATAGAACAAGATAATCTTGCTGTAGCATAAAACACATGATATAAAATAAATTAAAAAGAATACTTATCATAAAATATCGGGTTGTTACATTCTACCCCCCTTAAAATGAATTTCGCCTTCGAAATTTGTCGAGGTTATACATGGTTTTCTACTTGAAAGTTTCTTTAATTGAAACCCACATCATAAAATGAAATACCAAAAATTAACTTTAAAAACTAAAGTATGAAACGTAACGGTTACCCAAATTAACTAATCACTGGGTTTCCACATAGGAGAACATAAGTGAAAATATGGATATGGAAGAGAAATCTAACCATCATGTTCTGATGGAGAGTGGTAGAGAACATGGCTATGAAAAAGCCAACAATCACAAAGCCATAAATTTGTGATGATCTAAGGTACCATCTGATTCATTGGATATAAGGACACTAGAACAACATTTTTTTTATTCAAGATAATTTCCCTAAAGTTGAAGAAATTGGAATTAGAAGAAATACGTTCTTAATTTTGGTACAATCTCACTGTTGTTCATGCTTTGAACAATTTCCACTTCATCTCTTAAAGAAATGAAGTTTAATTTGTTATTCGTGAAGTGTTAACAGGTCATATGATAGAATGATGGGTCATTCCATCTATTTCAAACAAAAGTTTATCAAAAGTTATCAAATATACATAAGTCCATCTATGGCGAGTTTAATCTTATATGGTTCCAAAAATGAACTTATACTTCATATATCATACCACTTAATAAAATAAAACTAGTTTCTACTAACCGGGGACTTCCTGTAGGACAGTGGTAGGCGATAAAGTCCAGTCGCACTTCGGTTGTGGGTTCTATTCCCACAGCCTTGTCCGACGCGACGGGTTGTCGTCTATCCTGCATGTTATCCTTTTTCTAAAACTATACTATCATAACATTTTAGAAATAAAAAGTTATATCCTTAACCAATATTATATGATTCCCATTCCAACCATTAGGCTTATCGAAAATACTTTTGTCTGATTATTAGAAATTTCATCTACCGAGCATGTGAATTCCTTCATTTTTCCCCCATATATCATAAGATATATCTTTTTGGTCACATTCCAAACATGTGAATACCTTAATCATGTATTCTTTTGAAACATGAATTACCATAGAACCTTAGCGAAAACATGAATTCTGTCAAAAGTTAACTCTTTCCACATACAAAAATCCCAAATAAAATCTATATACTCAAATCATGATATCACTTTGTCCTTTTATCAACCATGAGCTCATGAATACTATTGAACATATTATTTTCTCCTTATCCCTTCATTATTCGCATATCATCTTCTTTCCAAAAATATCTGAATAACCTTTAATGGTTACCAGTACCATTCAACATATAATTTCAAATAGTTTAGGAAAAACAATAGTGTAACAATCCTTAGATGATTCTTTATTCCATAGTACCATACATTATTCTTGATAAACATACAATTATTCCACTAACTTCTTAAACCACTATCTGAGCTTCATCATTTATTTCATCTCATATTTCATTTGTAGTCTCTTCATCATCATCCTCATAAATACTACTCATATGACCATGCTTATTCTCTTCAATATATTTTCCCTTAGGGAATTGGTTTTCATAATTCCCATACATTCCACATTTAAAACATCTAATCATTGTTGATGTCGTAGCAATACCATTATTCTTGTCCATGGTGTTAACCGAACCTTTTCCTTTGCACTTATTGGATTTTTGTCCTTCTTTTCCACACCCAAAGCATCTTCCAGTTCCTTTGAAACAATCTCCCTGATGCCTCTTCCAACATTATTTACATGAGAGAAATTGAACTTTCTTTCCTCTATGATCATTATGAAACTCCATCTTTCTCTTATTATCTGAGTCAGGAAACTTACCAAAGTTGAGATTATTGATCATATTATGAGATTGCTGATTAGGCATAATAACGATGTTTGGACTTCCAAATCCCGTTTCAATTGGTTTCTCATGAAGAATATCATTCCATTGTCCGTCATATCCTCCCTTATCGTGAATCTTCCTGTTTCTAGCCATTTTCTAAAACCCAAAAAGAATAGTGTGAGAGGAAAAAATCATGCTAGGGAAAACAACACAGTAAAGGGGGAGTACCCTCAATATCTAAAATCTTAGGTTAAATTCTAAGATCGTTACCGTAGTTCTAGCACTATATCCTATACGTATACTTATCCTTAGGGACATCCCTAGACATACCTTATAAATATCTCTAGGGATCTCACTAATGTTTTCGCATCCTAGTTTCCAAAGGTTGACTAAACCTTTCCTCTGATACCAACTGTAGAGACCCAAAGCTTGACGTACATGGACATTACATTACTTTTGCGGAATACTTAATACATAACAAAATCAGACACACAAGGACCGTAATAGTTTAGTGTCTTTGGAAACTCGGAACATAATCTCCTAATTGTGGTGAAAGATTTTCAAATTCTCCATAAAAATCTTCTCCTTTTTTTTCTTACCTAAAACCTTTCTTTATATCCTGGGGAAAGGAAAACATATAAAGGGTGAGTGAAAATTCTCAGTAAGGGTATGCATAGAGAACATAAAACAATCCATAAACATTTGAATGCAAAAACTTGAACATAAAATCTAAATATCAAAACCTTGAGCAAAGACATAAATCTTGCAAGTACGTAATGCATATATCATAAAGGAACATCAATCATGATAAAATAGAATGAGAATAAATCATGTAATTGTGCAAACCATTCAACACTTGTTATGATTTCCACAGTAGCCAAGGCATTGCTGCTAAGACCATCTTAGTGGAAAAAGTCCCTTTCTGAATCGAGTTCACTCCTCGTTCCAGTCCTGTATCACGGAACTAGATTAACTTACCATTCCGGCCATGTCTATCTCATGAGATATAAATCTTTACCCAATGCATTGTAGGGAGGTATAGGTCCCACCCATCTCATAATGAAATCATTCTTACTTGTTCCACAAAAAAAACTTAAAACATTCATCATAACCCAAGGAATAAAATGGGTTTCATAAACATCATCCCATCATCACATAATCCATATAAAACAAATGGATATTTCATCATAAGAAAAGTGAAACCATGTAAATCATAGAGACATTATACATGAAACATACACATATGAAATAATGTCATCTTATATGGAAAATGGTTTTGATAAAACACTTAAAATGAATTCTAGAGGAAAATATCCTTTCTTCTTCAAAATCATGTTCTTTTCACAAAATGTCATGCAATTTTAAAAGAAAAGGATTTTGTTGAAAATAGTAATGAAATCTTTTGGAGGAAGCTTCATGAAAATAAGGCTTTATAAAACCCTAAAAATCCTTTCATTCCATATAAGTTAAAAATTACATTCTTCTCGTACTGTTGTCAGAAAAGTAAAAAAGTACCTCATATGGTAAACAGAAAAAAAGATTCCTTACATACCATGTTGTAAAAGTCAAAAATGGGTAAAAATGACTTTAAACATACATGAATTTTTTTTATAAAACTTGGACATGGATGATAAATATAACCCCAGTAAATACTTACGTATAATCAATCTAGGATATAAAACAATTGAGATTGAAACATTATCCCTTACCTTAGGTTCGATATGCTTCGTATCCAAACCTCCTCTTCTTTGAAGCGCTTCTTCTTAACCTCCTCTTAGGGCACTAAAGATGGTCTTTTAAGAAGACCAGAACCTCTAGTATGTTTATAGGGATGTGGGGAAGTGAATTGGGCAAGGGTTGTACGAGCTTGAAGGCTCAAATTGGTGCGAGGAGGAGAGGGAGGAGGTGCCCTTTTATAAGGGAGGAGAGGGGCACCTTTGGAAATATAAGAAAATATTAATTTATATTAAATCCCAACCCCACTTAAAAACTTCCAAAATAACTCAAATCCGAATATTATATGATATAGGGTTGTAATATCATCAAACAATAAAATTTAGACATGTTAGGAATTTATTTTAAACTTTATCAACTTCATTTATCCTTATTTAATCAATTTTATTTTATTTGTGGTAATAATTTCTAGATTTTAATTCATTACAAATAAATACTTATTTGTTGTGAATTGTCCATAATTGGATAGTTTATAATATTTTAGACCATATAAATATAAATTTATAAGTTTTAAATATTTTTGTGATTTTTAAACAATTTTATAATATGTTATTTTTATAAAATAACAATAGTGTCAATTTTGACACTATTCATTTATTTGAATTTAAATAAACAATATACAGAAGATATGTTCGAACTAAAAAATTTAATAGATTCATAACATGTCATATTTATATAGAAAATTAGTGGAGAACATTAAATAGTTCATATATTATTTATTTTAATATTTTTAAAACCATTTATTTGATATTTCTCTTAATAAAATAATTTCAACATCACTATTATGTCACCTTTAATGATAATTATTTAATCTCTAAAAATTAGAAAAAAATTCATATGATGTAGATAATTTTATTAGCTTTCTGGATACTATTCATGTTCGAAGTTTCATGAAGTTTATCACTAAATTAAAATTAATATACTTATAAGATTTAAGAGAGTCACATGTTGTCACTTTCTTTGGTTTTAATAATAATTAAATTATTTTCAAGGCAAAAAGTCCATAATATGAATATATTCCGACCCTTAGGTGATATGGGTCAACTTTTAGTCATCCAATAGAATTTTAGCTGGTGTTAGGGTAATTTTATAATCTTATATTTACCCTTAATTACCCGATTTACCTTTAACTATGGTAAATAAAATTTACCGTAGTTACTTTTCATAATGCCCAAAAATAAAAAGTAGATTATTAACATAATTTGGACCCAATGATTCCAAATATGGAATCCATTTTTCCAAATTCAATACAAAAAATTTGCAGAAATTAAATTAAAATTATTCCTGTTGCGAAAGAAAACAGGTTTTTGTTTAAAACATTGCAAAAGATTGAATTGATTTAACCTACGAATTCAAGGTAAAATCAATGCTAATGACATTCATTATATTAAATGGTAAAAATATATTCTATTTATACTTTAAAACCATTCAATATTATAATTTAACCATATAAATTAGTACAATGAAAAAAGTTGTTTTTAATTAAAATATAGCGTGTTTTTACTATTCATTAAAATATGAAAGTTATCAGAAAAATATCAAAACTTTATCCATTGTAAATTTTTATATCTTGATTCAAAATAAGAAGTTTATTTTGTAAAATTGAACGTATAAAAATGTCAAAAACTAGATTTAATGTGGGTGCGCCATCAAAAGGCGGCAAAACTGCATTTTTTGTAAAAAATACTTTTTTTACACGAAAAATTTATTTTGTTCACATAAAATGTTTTAGAAAATTTATTAGATGAATAATAATGTTATAAAATTCAAAAGGTAGTTAATACTATTCATAAATGCTAGTCCATAATAATATTATAACAATATATCGTCATTTAATGAAACCTGGTATTGCGTACAACACACGCTATCGAGGAAGGTCACGATTGCGTGTAATGCATGCCAAGTCAGGGTTGCGTGTTGTGCAAGACTCCGTTGTTGTTTCGTTATAACAGAATCCAACCATTTTTCATTTATATATTTAATATATATATATATATATACTCAATTTTGCGTAGAATGACTATTATCTAACAAACTTGAAATTGTGTGTAACACAATCTAAGAATAGTGTTGCGTATACTGCAAGCTAATACGGTGTTGCATATAGCACAAGATAATCTTATTTTAGGATAAAACACATGATATAAAATAAATTAAAAAGAATACTTATCATAAAATATCAGGTTGTTGCATCCACTATACCATTCATTTTTCCTTGGTAATTACTTGCTCCATGCCCTTATTTTCCACACCCAAAATATTTTATTGTTCACCTAAAAAATTTCTCAGAGTGATTCTTTCCACATAATTGACATTTTGGAATATTGTTTTCCATCTATGGTCTTCCTAATTTTTCTATTATTTGGTGTGTTTGGAAACTCACCCAAGTTGATGTTGGTAATCATATAACGAGATAGTTTATTAATAATAATCATAAGGTTTCAACTTCTAGATCCCATTTCATTTGGTTGATCATGTGTAAAATCATTCCATTGTCCATAAAATTTTGAATTAATATGATTCCTCCTATTTCCATCCATTAAAGAAAACCAAAAAGTATATTGTGAGAAATAATATCCATAGTGAGAAATCATATAATCAAGAAAAACCATTCATAGGATGTCTAAATAATTACACATTCCTTTAAATCTTTGACACATTAGTTTTAACTTAGACCATACTTGGTTATCATATATTAAAATATTTCAAAATGGTTTATAAGGAAAATGTGAGTTAACTGAAGAATATCCCCCAAGAGTTTCAAACTATCGGTATAGTAAGGGAGCACTCACCATGCCCAAGAATGATAGTTGAGATATAATCGAGTAAACTATTTTGGGGTTACTATCCCTAGATTAATCCATTCCAAAACCATTCCTACTTATAATATCCAAATATTTATGTTTTTATAGAAAAAAACACTCATTTTTTACCATAACTTTAGACATTGTCAAATACATAGGATTATCTTTAGGGTTCTCACTATAATTTTCTCATCCTTATTTCCAATGGTAAATAAAAATTAATTTGATAGTAGCTATAACTATCTGGAATTATATCTAGTGGGCTATCATTGATACCTATCAGAGCACTCTATAGGTGGATACAAATCTTGGGTGGGACTATTATTACCATCCCTAGTGGCATCCCTTTCCTTATGAAGAATTTGGGTAGAGATTCACATTTCCAACAATTTTCACATGTCAGAGTTCCCAAGTATTGAACCCATTTATTTTCTCTGATACCTACTATAGTGACCCATACTTTTCATACATAAATATTAAATATTATTAAATAGATATTCAATTCATATAATTATGATCCATTCCATAACCATACAAGTCTAGTTCCTTTTAAAACATGGATACATAAAAAACTAGTTCATAAGAGATCTACATCATATCCCACAAGGTTCTTGATAACTATAACCCTTCTTAGACATATTATACTTAAAAAAATTCTTTATAACCAAGGTAAAGGTAAAATAATAATAGATGAGCTTATATGCTCAATAAAGGTAAACAAGAGAGATATCAATGATCACTTAAACATAAAATGAGAAAAAGGGTATAATAAAATGAGATTATCATTTTAAAACCATAAACTACATATAAAATATCATAATATTGAGTCATGGAATAAAGGTTTCTATTTAATAGGATATGAATCCTAAAGGATTCAAAGAACACGATCCATGAGAGCAGAACATTGGTATAATACATAAGTTTGTGGAATACACATAAGCATAGAAAGTCATTTCCTTATTCAAGGATAAATGTTAAGACTATAATAGTGGATTGGGTTCACTCTCCATTATATCATATCCTTAGTCAATGTTCACTCCCAAGACTATCATAGTGGATAAATTCCCTTATCGAACTCAGTTCACTCCCCATTCTGATATTTATTATTTCTTGATATGTTTATCTTTACCCAATGTATTGGAGTGATATATAATTTTAGGCCTTCCCATCACATAATTATAATATATTCATATGTATTCCATAAGTACATAAATCATTCATCATATATCATAACATATAGAAAATAAACAAGTTTTATAAAAATTTAAAAATTTAATTATAGAATAAACCATGGAAAATAAACAGGTTTCATAAAAATATAATAATCATAATCATAAACCATCCAAGAAAATAATAAGTATGGAATCATTAGATAATATCACCATTAAAGCTTAATTAAAACTAAAAGAAACCATATTATATGAAAAATGTATTAAAAAGGTCTTTTTAATATTTCTTTAAGAAGATATGTTTTTAATTTTGAAGTCATTTCTTTTAAAATAAATAAAATCAAAAATATTATATAAATTTTTTTATTTGAAAACGACCTTGGAAATTTTATAAGAAGCTTCAAAATATCATTAATCACATGTTAAACCTAAGGGTTACATATACCTCAACCCAACAAAACATCCCCCAAAATATCATTAATCACTATATAATATTATAATTTAGTGAACTTCCCCAAAATATCATGAACCTAATTTATATACTACCCAGAACGGTAAACATTAGTTTAACCATAAATATATTTGAAAATATTAACTTATCAATGAATCACTTTTCAACTGTAAAGATTATCTATATCCCACTATTATATAGACCATAATGATCTTAACACAAAATCATATATTAACCCAAAGGGTTATTTAAACCTCTATATAGTATTCCTTATAAAACCCAATAAATGGTTTAAGTCACATCAATATCCTGTAACATAATACCTCAATGAAAAATTAAATTCTTAAAAATATTCCAATATACTCCATAAATTAAAAAATATAGTAAACTTCACCAAATAACACGTAAATCCCTCTTTCATCAAATCACTAATAAATTCCAAGGACATAAATACAGTATAACTTTATTCATCATCTCTTTATAACAACTAAACATTATTATCTCAATATAAATCAGGTATTAAGGGTTATCTATCCCTCAACAATGTGTCCCCAAAAAATATACCTTATAACTAAAAATGTTTTAAAATACTTAAATAAAAAATATTATAGAACAATCATTATTTGTTTCATTATTATTATAACAAAAATATAATTGATATAAAAATTATACAACATAATCCTCCAATCCCAATATATAAACACTATAATCCATTCAATTTAATGATTGGAAATTAATATGTCCTTCCATGGTCCATGAGTTTATGTTTGGATTTGGGAATTGGCTCAGATAATTCCTATATTATCCTTATATAATAATTTGACTATAAACGGTACATTAGGATGACTTCATATCCTTCCATATAAATCTTCATTTTTCATCAGAATTTACTTGCTATATGGCCTTATTTTCCACACTAAAACATTTTCTCATTCCTTTGAAACATTTCCCTATGTTCTTATTCCCATATACTTGAAATGTGTGAAGCCAAATCGTCTTCCTCTATAGTCTTCCTAAAACTACATTTTTATCTTATTACTTGTATCAACAAACTATCCCAAGTTGATATTTTAAATCATATAATGTTATTTATGATTATGATAAATCAAATGGGTTTTCATTATACATCTCATTTCATTTAATTGTTCATGTGGACTATCATTCTATTTTTCATCACATTTTGAATTAACATGATTCCTCCGGGTTCTATCCATTGAATTAAACCAAAAGGTATAGTGTGAGAAACAATATTCATAGTAAGAAATCATATAATCATGAAAAATAATTCATAGTACATATAGATCATGACACATTATTTTCAATCTATCATGACTTATATTTAACCTAGTCCATCCTTGGATATCATCTATTCAATTCTATGAAAATTATTCACAAGGAAAAAGTGAGTTAACCCAAGAATATTCCCAAGGAATTTTAATCTTGGTGTGTAGTAAGGGCACACTCACGGATCTCTAGAACGATGGTAAATATATACTAGTTGAACCCTTTTTAGGATTATTAATCCTAGATGCATCTATGAAAAAACCACTTCAAATTACAGTATTAATACTTGGATGTTTTTCTAGGAAAATCACATTCCTTTATTTACCATAACCTAGGATGTTCTTATATATATAGGATTATCCTAGGGGTTCTCAATAAAGGTTTCTAATATTCCTAGTTTCTAAAGGTAACAAAACCTTTCTCTGATGCCAACTATAATAGTCCAGACTTATAACTATTGGGATATAACTGATACCTATCAGAGAACTCCATGGGTGGATACACCACTTAGGAGAGACTCTTACCACCATCCTCAGTGGTCTCCCTTTCCTCATGGATACATTCATCTAAGAGTCATGCTTCACCAAATGGTCACATGTGAGAGTTGAAAAGGATCAAATCCCTTTTTTCCCTCATAGAATCTATTGTGACCCATACCTTTCATGTATAAATATTATATCTTATTATATTAACATTCATTGTATAGCATTATAATTCATGCTTATATTATATTGGTTTAGTTTCTTTTGAAACATGGATACATGAAAAACTAGTTTATAAGATATATGAATAATCCCCCACTAAGTTCTTCATAACTATAACCCTTGTTAAACACATCGTACTTAATAAAATCCTTCATAACTAGGGGAAAGTAAACAAAAGAAAAGGTGAGATCAGATGATTATTAAGGGTAAATAAGGGATATATCAATGATCAAATAAAAATAATATAAGAATAAGCATATGATAACACAAGATTAAAATTTGAAAACCATAACCTACATATCAAAGATCATAATCTCAAGTCATGTAATAAAATTTAGAAGTTCATAATACATGAATCAAAATGGAATCAAAGAATATGATCCATGAGAGTATAAAATTTGAAAAATACATAAGATTATTCTATACATATAAGCATATAAAATAATTTCCTTAGTCAAATATAACTTCCAAGACTATCATATTGTATTTGGTTCACTCCCCATTCCATCATATACTTTGTCAAGGTTCACTCCCAAGATTATCAAAGTGGACATAGTCCCTTATTTAATTGGGTTCAATCCCCATTCTAGTCCTTATTATCTCATGAGATATCAATATTTACCCAATGAATTGGAGGGATATATAATTTCAGGCCCACTTTTCAAGTAATCATAATCTATTCATATGTGTTCCACATGATCATAAATCATTTATCATATATCATAAACCATATAAAAGAAATGAGTTTTATAAATATTTTGACATTTCATCGTAGCATAACACATGTAAAATAAATTGGTTTCACAAATATATAATCATAAAAATCATAGAACATATATGGAAAGAATCAGGATGATATCATTTGATCGTACCCTAGTCAATCTAAAGTAACATCATTTTTTTTATCTTATATGGAAAATAATTTTAACTAAAATATTTCTTAAAGAAAATATGATTTTCATTTTGAAATAAATTCTTTTAAAAATGAAATTTTTTGGAAAATAATATACAGACAATTTTATTTTAAAAGATCCATGGAATATGTAAAGGAATATTAAAACATTTAGTAGTTATGATAGGGTGAAATTCCATTCATGCGATATATTTTAAAAAAAAGATTCCTTTCACATTTTTAGTAAAAATTTGAAAGTAAATTGTTTGGAAATAAACAAGAAGATTCATTTTAAATCATTTATTTAAAAATTAAATAATGGGTAAAAATAAATTTAAAAAATAATATATATATTGTAATGATAGTCTTGATTATATTTTTATAAAAAATTGATATAGAAGAAAAATGAATTTTGACCAAAGAGAGAAATAAATTTTTTTTCCTTTAAAATATTATTTACATATCTTAATTACTTAAAGAAGAGAAAACTAAATGAAAAATTTTCATATATAGAAATAGCAATATCATAGGAAAATTTATGAAAATTTTAATAGAAATATTATAAAATTTAATCATTATAAACTTGATCATAAATAATCCTAATATACAATAATATTGTAAGAGAAATCCCTTACTTTTTTGGTAACTTTTGGACCACAATGTCCATGAAAAAATAACTTCAAATATTTTTTTAATATAATGAAAATAATTATATTCATGATATTACATTTATAATAGTTATTCTTACACCTCATAAAATAATTTATGTTCCTAACATAACATATGTCTTAAAGAAGAAAAATTGAGATGATAAACTCTTACCACTTTGAATCAAAACCTCATGAAATAAAAAATATTATATGGATATTTAATTTATAATAATTTTCATGAGAATAATTATAAAATACATTCATTAGTATTATGTACACCACACCTTGGAAATAAGTGGTGAATATGTCATGTGTATTGTAGAAATAAATGTGAGATGAAAATTTATTACTTCATGTTCAAATTATTTCATAATTTCGCTTTCCTTCTGTAAAATAGATTTAAATTTATTATTATTATATTGAATAATAATTTACATAATTATAATATCATATATGATCCAATTATAACATTTCAACACCACCTTGTTAATAATTCCTTATTAAAATCATCATTTTCAGTTGTGAACTATTTGGTTTTTCATGAGATTATCGGTTCAATAGTTCCAATACCTGTACTTTGATCATAGATCAATAATATATAGAATTTTAACCATGATTAAAATATCATTTATATTCATCATATATATTTATATTAATCCATAAAAGTTTAATATAAAAAATTAATTACACCGTTTATCGAGATAGTAGAGTATACATGCCCATAAATGTTGTTTTCACTTTTTGACGGATGAAATTAAGGAAAGGTAAATAATTATTTACCCTTATAAAATCATTATTAAATATTATATATCATATATATTCATTAAATATATTATTATTACAATATATGTAAATAGGAAATAAAAAATGAATCACATTGCTTTATGGAGGTGGTAGTCCACACGTACGCATAAGCAACATTATCATTTTTGTAACGGATTGGAAGGTAAGAAGGTAGATATGATATTATAACTATAGAGGAATAATTATAGGATAAATATTATATTTAAACATTAGACCCACCATGGGATCCATTAATTAAATTTGGGGATTGAAAATGAATTGTATAGTTACATGTTGGCGGTAGTCCACAAGTATACACGAGCGATACATTAATTTCCCATTTGATGGTAAAGAGGGTGGATAATGGTGGATATATAATCATAATAAAATTTTCGTACATTAAGGATAATAGAGTTATTATTTTATGATGGACACAAAATATTTATAGTAGGTATAATAATAAATAAAATGAAAGAGGCCGGGTATGAAGATTACCTCTTCTTCGATATAGCTCATTTAGATCCCTTCTCATGTACCCCGGGAATGGTCTTTTATGAGTCCCAATAACTATAATTTTTGGATAGAAGAGATGATAAGATAAATTGTCTTGGTTTTTTTAATATATATGTCTCTAGGTAGTGTAAGGAAAAGAGATAAGGTATGTCCTTTTCCAAGGGAGGGAACTGACACACTTGAAACTTCTTATAAGATTTAAATACAATTAGTGTATTTCTAAAGTATAATTATTAAATATGGAAAATAATTAAAATTAAATGATTATATGGTCTAAATATCCTCATATAGTTAAATTTATATAAGTTTTGGTTTCATTTTAAACCTTATATTTTGGTTCAACCCCTTCATTATCCAATTTTAACCTTAACCGGAGGAGTATCTTTTTTTAATCTTAAAGGGTTATAATTAAACTTATAAGGCCAAAATTTTCTAATAAATTTCTAAGGAATAAAATTTTATACCATTTATAATATTACTTGTCTTATTTTTATTTTTTGTTACTTTTGAATAATTCAATAAAACACATATAACATAAAATACCATTAATGTCATTTTAAGAACTATTCTAGTAACTTGACTTTGAAAACAACATGAAAACAACATAATTAAAATATAATCATATAAAAAATATTTAATATGTTGTATTTATCTTAAAAAATTATTGGGAAACCTCAAATCACCCAAAAAATATTAGTTTTAGTGTTTTTGAAATTATTTAATTTATTTTTTTACTGCTTGTACAAGCACTGTGTCAGTGTTGCATATATATTTAATGTAATTATTTAATCAATAAAAATTAAAAATATTTTAACATGATAAAAAATTCCTTAGTATTTAAAATTAAAAATTATATCCAAACATAAGTTGTTTTAATCCCTGTAAAAGGAATATTATATATATTGAAAACAAGAAATTGACATTTTTTACTTTATCTTTTACATAAATATTATAAAGGTAAAATTTAGAGTTAAATTGATAATAAAGATAATTTGTTCAAATTTTGGATGATTATAGATGAAATAGAATCATCCATTTAAATAAATACTAGTGTTTGAATTAATTATTAGCCATATCGCATTAGTTTTAACAACAATTAACCCATTTTACCTTTACCGTGGTAATATAATTTTGCTATGGCTACTAATAATAATGACCCAAAATAATATGGACATGTTTAAAAAATTTGGAACTCCTTATTCTAAATATGGAATAAATTTGTTAATATTTAATTTCTAGAAGTGGGATAAATTTTATTAAGATAGAAACACAATACTAAATGAAAAATATATTTTATGAAAAATACCCTTTTATGTATAAAAAATATTTTTATAAAAAATTAAACCATAAAATTAATTCTTATGAAATTAATTGAATTATTAATAATATAATAGAATTTATTATAATTTTAATCTCTTTTATAAAAAAACATTATTTTTTAAATGCATGAAACAAAGTGATATAACTGACACATATTTTGGCGACTCTTAATGTGAGCTATGGAAAGTTCAATATATCCTTACAGAAGTTAATAATAATTTATATAAAGAAAAATATTTATTCATATATAGTGAGTTTTTTCCATGATACATTATTACATAAAAAATATTTATTCTTACATGAGATCATAATTCACTATTTTATTCCTCCAAGATCAAATATTTTCAGCTGCTGTGATTTTATTTTATGCAATAAAGGTTTCGCATGAGATAATCTCATGAAGTGACAAGATATGTGGTTTTAATTCAATTAATATTAAAAAAATGATTTTATTAATATATATGTGAGGAAAAGTGGACGATTCTCATGTGGTGGCAAATTTTTTTTGTGGTTACATGAAGGCTTAAAATGAGGTGATTCTTATATAATGAATATATTTTAAGGAAAATGTATAAATAGAATATGAAAATAAGTATTTTTATTTACAAGTAACCTCATTAATACTTAGATGGATATTTTAGTTGCAATTTTTTTAATATGACTCAAATATGATTTTTAGAAAAAATCAAAGCTCTAAGGGTTATGGGGACTCTTAAAGGAAGATTAATTTTAGGGAATGGATTTTAAAATTTGACTGGATATTTATTATTGGAATTTCTAGATAGAAATTAAATATCAATTAGTGGAATTTATGATAATTTTTTTTATGAATATTCTTTCAGACTTTAAATCACATTTGTTTATGGGATTTTGACTAAGATTATTTCACGTTTTATTTATTGGAAAAAAATATACAATGACTATATAAAATTCATTTTCTAATAGAAAATCGTGGATCATTTTATTTTCGGGAGATCTCACTTTCTAGAAAAATATTGTTTAATACTTTGACTGTATTATTTATGAATTATATATATATTATTGGAAAAAATGGAAGGACGAAAAATAAATTTAAATTATCAAATGAAATATTGAAGAGAAAATACACCATTATCTACTAGAAATTTCTTATGAATTTTATTTTATTATTCTATAATTACGATAATCATCCATTAATTTATGATTTATATATCAATGATAAAAAGAATCTAAGTTTTTTTCTTCTGTAATAACTTGAATATACAATAAAATTATTTTTTAGAGCTACTCTTTTAAAAATTATATATTATTTGAAGAATATTCACCTACTATCAGTTACAGAATATACCGTGAGATGTATTTTTTTTAATTTCTGTATATCTATATTTTATATTGTGTGTGAGCACTTTTTTTACTAACCGTTGGAGATATTAAATGTAAAATACTTGTGAGTGGGAGACCAAAAATTATCTTGTAACCTTATAAACACTAAATTTCATTTGTGTGCTCTCTACTATGAGATCCCCATCAAAAGGATCTCAATATAAATTACCAAGATTGCATTTTATATTGGTAGAGTAGACTTGGGGAAGTTTTGTGTAACCCCAAACCACTATAAACACCTATTATGTTCGGTTTCTTATTTTTATTTAGTTTTTTATGAATAATATGATTGAAAGATAAAGGATGAAAATAAACCAACATGAAGAGGAAAGTTTTAATTTAGTGATTTTATTAAAGGACTCAATTAAACCTCTTCTTGAGTCTTTTCCTACTAAATAACTATGTAAATAATACAATCCCACCAATTTTCTACACTTTATTCAATTTTTATATATATAACTTTTTAACCTCTTCAAAAAAATACTTTTCAAGAATGGATGATTCTAGTATATGTGGATTTTTTACCCATCCCTTCATTATCTTCATATACTATTTAAAAAGATACATAAAAAAAGTATATGGTTCCCCATATATTTATTTTTATCACACTAAATAAACCATTAAATGTTCCATGATATCAGAAAATCCATTGGAAGGTACATTTATTATTGAAAAAGTATATCAGTTACTTTATTCTCCAAATTGTTTAGTAAATTTGGATCCATAAATTTTATATTGATATATTTGAAAAACTAACATCCCTTGACGGTAGTGTGTGTAGCACCCCAAGCTTCTACGGTATGCTTCTCTTTTAATAATGTAATAGCGTGTGTTGTACGCATCATCGAGTTCTAACACACACCACAACCGATCAAACTAGCCGTTATGAATAGTAATACCTACTTTTTAAAATTTTAGAAATTTTATCTCTCAAAATGGACTTCATTTTTGGATTCGGAGTATCGAATTTATCCTAAAGTGAAATTTTGGTACTTTTCGAATAACTTTAATATTTTTGATGAATAGTTAAAACAAATATCAATCTTTTGATAGTTATTATATCTTAAAAACACGCTTTTTGTTTTGTCAGCGGGAATTAATTTTAAATTAATTTCTGCCACTTATGTGTTTTGAATTTCGAAAAATGGATTCCATATTTGGAATCAGGATGTCCAAATTGTGTAAATAAGTAACTTTTATTTTTAGACATTTTGAATAATTAGTCCGGTAAATATTTTATTTACCATGGTTAAAGGGTAAATCCGGTAAATAAGGGTTAAAAAATAATATTATAATAATACTAAATTACCCTAAAACATGTTCTAACCTTATTGGTGGATACATGTCCGACCATTTACATTTTTGGGTCAATTTTGGGACCCCATGGAGCCACTTGTAGGTGATAGGGACACTATTTTAATTAAGTTAAAATAAATACAAAAATGACAAAAGCATATATCTTTTAGAAAAACAATTTTTACATAGGGTTATATATATTGGAATTTCGACTATAAATATTCAATAGAAAGATAAAAATCATTCCTACATAATGGTATTTTATTTATAATTTTTAGACATTATATAATATAATTTATTTATGACACAATGGTGATGGAGTAATTACATAATTAATGAAAAACTAGAATAATTGATATTATAAATACCCAACTAAATTTAATTTGAGACTTTTTATAAATAAAAATAATTTTCTATGTTAATATGACATGTTAGTAGTGATTTAATTAACTTTTTTCGAAGTAATCAGTCTGTTATGATTTTTAAAAAAATCAATTATTGAATAGTGTAAAAATTGACCTAAACGAGTTTCTAAAACAAATATTATATTATTAATTGATATTAAATTCCTAAAAACATAAGGTTCTCCAAAGAGACTTATATCGTGATAGTGATATCATTAATGGACCACTTGCGGGAATCTTTGATGTATATAGTAAGTTTATTAACCATATAATATAAAAATACAAAGAGACATTGTAAAAGTGAAACTAATTTACTAAGAGTTAATACTTAAAGATAAGGTTAATATAGTAACCCAAAGCTTTCTAAATCCTATTGGTTGAGTGGTTTTCGACCTATCCCCACCTTAAACTTTAAATAATTCACTTTTGAGCCATTAGAAACCGAATATGAATTTATTATAAAATAATATTTCTAGCTTTTCCAAAGGTTCCCCTCACCCGTCTTATAAATGGGCACTCCCCCTTCTCATTAATTAACACCTTCAAATCCTTTTGGTTCAGAAAAACCTGACCAAATACTCTCTAAACTTACCTCAATTCATCCTAGAGGCATTTTTTTAGTCATAATTCCAACCTAAGGAGCCCTTTTGATCAAATCAAAAGGATGAACCCGAAGAAGAGGTAATGATTTCACCACCCGTTTTCAATTTCCTTTCTTTTTCCACTTCTTCTTTATTTGTTATTACCATTATAAAACAATAACTCCAGTATATTATATATACTTTGATGTTATTATAAACATGGTACAACCATATTTCAGTATTCTATCCATCCTTTGAATGACATGTCACCATACGTTGGTACGTACGACTTACCGTCTCCACGTCATGGTGTAATTGTTATTCAAAACATTATTATTTGGATGGTTATAACAATGACGTGTAATTAATGTAAATAATAAATATAAAATGATAATGATTCTGTATATATGATATACCATCCAATTAAATATTATTTTAATATCAAAAGAAAGATATTGTCACTCGTGCGTACGTACGGACTACCGTCTCTACGAACGCGATAAGATTCATTCTCCACCATTTACATTCAAGTATAATTCTCATATGAAGATTAATAAAAATGTTTAAGGACATAATATCATTCTTAATATGAATAATATACAACCTATCCATAACAAACATGTCTTACAAAACAAAACATATAAAATAAAATGAGTAAGTTAACACCCGAAACGACAATAATATTAAGATATTATTAACAAAGAAATGTTAAAAGATCATATATGATATCATATTAATGAATATGATTCTTTTATAATTTAATAACAGTTATTTCACCATTATAAAGGAGGTTATCCTACCCCCAACCCAGGAAAAGTACAAGGTAAGGGTTTATTTCACAATCTTTTCGTTATCCGAGGTTGTTTATACGTAATTATCTACTGGGATCTCTTTATCATCCACATCATTGTTTCTTAAAAATGTATTTCAAAACATTCATTAATATTTAATAGAATATGGGTTAAAGTCATTTATACCATTTTTGACTTTTATAAGTGGTTTATAAAGGAATCTTTCCGTCGTTTTCCAAATAAGGTCCTTTTTAACCTTTTTGACAGAATTAAGGTAAGAATGTCTTTTTTAACTTATATGGTGGGTGCATCTATTTTCCATCATTACAAAATCTTCGAAGCTTCCCTTAAAAGCTTATAAGAATATTTTAAAAGTAAATTTTTTCTTTTATAATTACATTACTTTTAAATGATTTCAAAAAAAATAGATATTTCTCTCAAATAGTTTTGATTTCATCTATGTTAACATCCTTTGATGGATTTTAAGCTTATTTGAAGTTGATTTATTATGATACAAAACTTCCATATTTTATTGAAGTTTTTATGATTTGTTTGACTGTGGATGTGTTATTTTTATACCATTCATGGTTTATGGAGAAAGTATTGACATTTCTCATACTAGTTTTAATACGAATGTTTATGTTATGTTTAAACCTATTCATATGAGGAATGCATTGGACTTAATAAGTGACGGGTGGCACCCGCTATAGCTCCTCGATGCATCGGTAGGTCTCATGAGACAAAATTGTGTCTTGGCACAAGGCCTTGACAAAATCTTATTTTTAGTCTTGGAACGAGGCCTTGGATATGTGGTTATGATAATCTGGCATTATGAATTCCATCATTATGAAAGTGGTTATTGATATTGCAAGTGATTATTCGATTAGTAGAATATTCATGTGAATAAGTAAATGGAATTATTTCATTTTATTTTTTACATACTATGTTTAAGTTCAAGTTTAAAAGGATTTTGTTTTAGTTATACGTTGCCTTAAATGTTTATTCTCATTTATGAAAGTTTCTGCTATATTGCGATCCTTACTGGGAATTTGAGCTCACCCCTTTTCTATGTTTTATTTTTCCCAGGATGTGAAGAAGTATTTTATGAATGACCTACACAGGTAGTATGAGGGGATAACAGTGTGGACTATGAAGACTATATTGTTGTACTTTTCATTTGATGATTTAATTTAAGACTTATGAATATATCTAGTGTTTCCAAGTCTACTAAACCAATCAGTATTTCGAGATTTGATCTTTCTTGTGATCATGCCAATGTTATGTAATAATGCACCGACTCTGGGTAACTGGGTTCGGGTCATTATAGTTGGTATTAGAGGAAGTTTAGTACAAACCTTGGAATCTAGATTTAGATAAACTCTGATTAGAGCACATAGACCTAAGATGGACTTTGAGGATTAGTATAGAAGAACTTCCTAGAATTTTGGTATTGTAGAGATTTTGTGAGTTTTCCGAGCAATAAATCCTTTTCTGGATACGAGCAGGTAGAGGCAGCTCTAGCACAGATGTACCTAGGGGTAAAACCCGAAAACACCGCTTTGAGCTGGACTCGAACTGGAACGGGTGCACGACAACCGGCCTTGCTGCACTCTTGGTTACAACACTCCCAGGGGATATGCTTAGGATAACTCTCATTTTCTTTAAAAATAATTATGAATGGTTTATGAGTATATACTTCCTCAAAGAAAACATTTTTATGATTATGGATTATATCCATAAATAGTTCAATTTATGTTAAGTGTTTTATAAGTATGAAATTATGTATTTTGATTCATAAACTGATCTTGTTTATACCATTGTTTAGAAATGGTGACTAATGGAAGAAATGGAAACCGTCTCAATGCACGCACTCCATATAGGGATTTCCCTCCTGATCAAGATAATTATAGGGGAGGTGGTGATGCAAATGGTGCCGATCAACTAATCACCATACTGGGACAACTTACTCAGGTTATGAATAATAACCTTACCCATATGGGGCAGCCTGATCCGCAGCATGGAGGATCAATGTTAGATCACTTCATGAGGCAATAACCACCAACATTCAATGGGATTACAAATCCCTTAGTATCTAATCAATGGATAAATTCCATAGAGAAAATATTTCAGGCTTTGGGGAGTAGTGAAATGGAAAAAGTTATCATGGCAGTTTTCCGCCTCACTGGAGATGCTGATCGATTGTGGTCATTGATTCAAAACACGAAGGAATATGATGAAGTATCAAATATGGAATGGAGGGAGTTCAAAGATCTATTTTTATAAAAATACTTTCATCGTGACCATCGAGCAGATATGGAAAGACAATTTTTGAGTCTGAGACAAAAGGATGATGAGAATGTCGCAAAGTATGAGGATAACTTTACAAAGTTAGCAAGGTATAATGGAGATTATATACGTAACCCAAGAAGTAAGATTGATCATTTCTTTGATGGGTTAAAACCATTTCTCTGTCAGGCATTAGTCTCACAATCCTTCTCGTCGTAAGAATACATTGTCTCATGTGATATTAAGACAGAGAGAGAATTCTCTAAGTCATATGACATTAAAGCAAAGAAAGAGAATAAGAGATCTGCTGATCAATCTGGGAATATAAATAAAGGGAAGAAGAGAAAAGTTGAATATACATCCTGCAGTAAATGTGGGAAGAAACACCCCGGTACTTGCTTAAAAGGAATGAGAGTCTGCTACAAGTGTGGTGAAAAAGGCCACCAAGCTCTTGATTATAAGGGGAAGAAGGAAGCTACGGATGTCCAATGCTACAATTGCAGGGATATGGGACATTATGAAAATTAATGTCCTAAGCTTCCGGGGAACATACCTCATAAAAGTCCAAGGGATCAAGTCCAAGCTTATGCTATCACTACTGCTGAGGTAGAAGCTCCAAAAGATGTGGTGGCGGGTAATTTAATAGTTTCCTCAAGTTTAGAAAATGCATTATTTGATTCTGGATCATCACATTGTTTCATATCTTCCCAGTTTGCTAAGAAAATTAGATATTTCCAATTTAATTTAACAGGGGAGTTGTTAGTTAAAACTCCTTAGGGAAGTATCATTGCAACAAAGTTTTGTGAATCAGTCCCCATTAAGGCACATAAATGTTTTTTATCTGCTGATCTCATCATCATGCCTATGATTGAATTTGATATAATCCTCGGTATGGATTGGATTTAGAACCATGATGCAAAGATTTATTGTAAGAAGAAAGAGGTTATGATTCTTGATGATGATGATAAGGAACACCTTATCTTTAGAGCAGAATCATCACCACCAAATTCTTATATAGATCCACCCCCAGTAGCTCAACTAAATTCAATTATTGGGGAGGAAGAGAATGAAATGACTGTGGGTGAGGAAAGGAATGTTCAAATATAGGTTGTACCTGTTGTGAAAGAATATGTAGATGTGTTTTTGGAAGATTTACCTGGACATCCACCAGAACAAGAAGTTGAGTTTTCCATTGATTTAATTCCTGGATCAAGGCCTATATCAAAGACCCCTTATAGAATGGCCACTGTGGAATTAGTTGAACTAAAGAAAAAACTAGAGGAATTGAGTAATAAAAGATTTATTCACCCTATTGTTTCTCCGGGGGGGAGCCCCTATTCATTTTGTTAAAAAGAAAGATGGATCTATGAGGTTATGTATCAACTACAGGGAGATCAATGCTATAACAATAAAGAACAAGTATCCCCTACCTCGTATTAATGATTTATTTGACCAACAGAATGGAGCTCAATACTTTTCAAAGATTGACCTTAGATCTGGATACCATCAATTGTGTGTGAAGGAGGAAGACATTCCGAAGACAGCGTTTCGAACAAGGTACGAGCATTACGAGTTTATAGTAATGCCTTTTGGATTGACTAATGCACCCTCGGTTTTTATGGATCTAATGAACAGAGTTTTCAAGGAATATCTTGATGACTTTGTAGTGGTATTTATTGATGATATCTTGGTATACTACAAAAGCTACAAAGATCATTCAAATCACTTGCGCATTATATTGAAGACTCTTAGAAGACAAGAATTATATGGGAAGTTTAGCAAGTGTGAATTTTGGCTTCAAGAGATTTCTTTTCATGGCCATATTTTCTCTAAGGATGGTATTTACATTGATCCTTATAATACCAAGGAAATCCAAGAATGGCCTACACCAACGAGTATAACTGAGGTACGTAGTTTTATTGGTTTAGTAGGTTATTATCGACGTTTCATCTAGAATTTTGCCCGATTGGATAACCCATTAACAAAGCTCACACGTAAAGGGGTTAAATTTGTTTGGACAAAAGAGTGTGAAGAATGTTTCAAAGAACTGAAGAGAATATTAGTCAATGATCCTATATTGACTCTACCATCAGGGAATGATTGGTTCATTATTTATAGTGATGCATCGAAGAAAGGACTTGGTTGTGTCCTTATGCAGAATGATAGGGTTATTGACAATGCATCACAACAGTTGAAAATTTATGAACAAAACTATCCTACTCATGATCTCGAGTTAGAAGCTGTGATCTTTTCTTTGAAGATATGGAGGCACTACCTCTATGGTGAAAAATGTGAGATTTATACTGATCACAAGAGTTTGAAGTATATTTTATCACAGAAAGAACTCAAAATGAGGTAAAGGAGATGGCTTGAATTACTCAAAGACTATGATTGTACGATACATTACCACCCGGGGAAATTAAACAAGGTGGTAGATGCTTTGAGCAGAAAAGATCATGGAGTTTTGAACAATATGAGAATTGAAAGGGATCCAATTTTCATGGATCTAGTGAAGATGGACATGGGAATAACCAGGGAAGGTGAAACATCAATGTTTTTTCAAATGGTTTCCAAACCATATTTACTAGAAATGATTAAGAGTTCTCAGACCGATAATAAAAAATTTCGAAAGAAGATTAAAGCTGTGAATGATGGGAGATTGAGAGACTTTGTGTATGAAGAAGGAATTTTGAAATTCAGGAAGAGACTTTGTGTTCCCGATATACCGGTTCTAAAAAGGGAATTGCTGGATGATGGTCATGGTTCCAATTTCTCTATACACTCTGGAAGCACCAAAATGTATAGAGATTTGAAGGAACATTTTTGGTGGGACAACATGAAGAGGGATATTTCTGATTTTGTGTCAAGATGTATGGTTTGTCAACAAGTGAAAGCTAGAAGGAAACAACCTGGTGGAGTATTGCAACTTCTTCCCATACCTAAGTGGAAATGGGATAATATCACGATGGAATTTGTCATGGGACTACCAAAGAATCTTAGAAGGAACTATGAAATATGGGTTATTGTTGATCGTCTTACCAAGTCAGCAAATTTTCTTTCTATAAGATAAGATCTACCACTGGAACGTCTAGCAAGACTATATATTTATGAATTTGTGAGACTTCATGGAGTACCCTATCGATTGTTTCTGATCGTGATCCCCATTTTACTTCAAGATTCTTGAAAAGTAATCAGAAATCCTTGGATACTGAACTTCATTTGAGCACTGACTACCACCCTCAAACATAAAGACAATCAGAACAAACTATTCAAACCTTAGAAGACATGTTGATATCCTGCTCACCTGACTTTCAGGGTATGTGGGATCAATATTTACCTCTAGAAAAATTTTCCTATAACAATAGCTTCCATTCGAGTGTTCATATGTAACCATATGAAGCGTTATATGAAAAGATATGTCACACACCAAACTGTTGGGATGAGGTTGGTGAAAGAAAACTTGTAGGCCCGGAACTGGTGGAGAAAACGATGGAAAAGTTGAAGGTAATCCAAAACCACATCAAAGCAGCTCAAAGTAGGCAGAAGTGCTATGCCGATAATCGAAGGAAGGATTTGTAATTTCAAGTCGGTGATCATGTTTTCCTGAAGGTATCTCCCTGGAAGGGAGTCATATGTTTTGGTAAGAAAGGTAAATTTAGTCCTAGGTAAATCGGACCTTTCGAAATTCTAGAACGAATTGGGGTTGTAGCTTACCGATTGTCAATACCTCCAAGTCTCTCCAAAGTTCACGATGTGTTCCACGTATCTGTGTTGAGGAAATAAATTCCTGAAACAACGCATGTACTCACCTAGGAGGAATTAGAACTAGAACCCGATCTGTCTTATTGCCCATCAGGATTTTTGATATGAGAGAACAAGTGCTTAGAAACTGGACGACTCGTCTGGTAAAAGTTCTATGGAGAAACCATAAGATGGAAGAGGCAACGTGGGAACCCGAGGAACTTATGATGAAGAACCACCTGAGTCACTTCATGTGGTAGTATTCTAGAAATTTTGTGGATGAAATTATTTGAAGGAGGTGAGAATGTAGCACCCCAAGCTTCTACGGTACACTTCTTTGAATAATGCAATAGCGTGTGTTGTATACAACATCGAGTTCTAACACACACCACAACTGATCAAACTAGCCGTTATTAATAGTAATACCTACTTTTTAAAATTTTATAAATTTTATCTCTCAAAATCGATTTCATTTTTGGATTTGGAGTATCAAATTTAGCCTAAGGTGAAATTTTGGTACTTTTCGGATAACTTTAATATTTTGATGAATAGTGAAAATTACTAAATTTTAATTAAAAACAACTTTTTAATAAAAATAATTAATAGTGATAAATTATGAATTTGAGTGGTGTTAAAGTATATTTAGAATATATTTTTACCATTTAATACAATTTTGGTCATTGGACAAAATTTCACAATTAAACTGGACATAAACAAGTATCAATCTTTTGATAGTTATTATATCTTAAAAAAATGATTTTTGTTTTGACAACGGGAATTAATTTTAAATTAATTTCTGCCACTTATGTGTTTTGAATTTGGAAAAATGGATTACATATTTGGAATCAGGATGTCCAAATTTTGTAAATAGGTAACTTTTATATTTAGACATTTTGAATAATTACTTCGGTAAATATTTTATTTACCATGGTTAAAGGGTAAATCCGGTAAATAAGGGTAAAAAAATAATATTATAATAATACTAAATTACCCTAAAACATGTCCTAACATTATTTGTGGATAAATGTCCGACCATGGGAATCTTTGGGTCGATTTTGGGACCCCATGGAGCCACTTGTAGGTGATAGGGACACTTTATTTTAATTAAGTTAAAATGAATACAAAAATGACATAAGCATATATCTTTTAGAAAAACAATTTTTACATAGGGTTATATATGTTGGAGTTTCAACTATAAATATTAAATAGAAAGATAAAACTATTTCCTACATAATGGTATTTTATTTATAATTTTTAGACATTATATAATTTAATTTATTTATGACACAATAGTGATGCAGTAATTACCTAATTAATGAAAAATTAGAATAAGTGATATTATAAATACCAAAATAAATGTAATTTGAGACTTTTTATAAATACCAATAATTTTATATGATAATATGACATGTTAGTATTTATTTAATTAACTTTATTTGAAGTAATAATTCTGTTATGAGTTTTACAAAAATCAATTATTGAATAGTGTCAAAATTGACATAAAAGAGTTTCTAAAACAAATATTATATTATTAATTGATATTAATTTCCTAAAAATTTAAGGTTCGGCCAAGAGACTTATATCATGATATTTGTATCATTAATGGACCACTTGGGGGTCGCTTGGATGTATATAGTAATTTTATTAAGCATATAATATAAAAATACAAAGAGACATTGTAAAAGTTAAACTAATTAACTAAGAGTTAATACTTAAATATAAGGTTAATATAGTAACCCAAACCTGTGTAAATCCTATTGGTTGAGTGTATTTAGACCTATAATAACCTTAAACTTTAAATAATCCACTCTGGAGCCCTTATAAACTGAATATGAATTTATTATAAAATAATATTTCCAGCTTTTCCAAAGGTTCCCCTCACCCCTCTTATAAAAGGGCACTTCCCCTTCTCATTAATTCACACCTTAAAAGCCTTTTGGTTCAGCCAAAACCTGCCCAAATACTCTCTCAACTTCCCTAAATTTATCCTAGAGGCCTTCCTTTAGTCATAAATCCAACCTAAGGAGCCCTTTTGATCAAATCAAAAGGAAGAACCCGAAGAAGAGGTAATGATTTCACCACCCTTTTTCAAGTTCCTTTATTCTTACACTTCTTATTTCTTTGTTATTACCATTATAAATTAATACCTATAGTATATTATATATACTTTATGTTATTATAAACATGGTACAACCATATTTCAGTATTCTATCCATCCTTTGAATGACATGTCACCATACGTGTGTACATACGACTTACCGTCTCCACGTCGTGGTGTAATTGTTATTCAAAACATTATTTGGATGGTTATAATAATGATGTGTAATTAATGTAAATAATAAATATAACATGATAATGATTTTGTATATATGATATACCATCCAATTAAATATTATTTTAATAACAAAAGAATGATATTGTCGGTCGTGCGTACGTACTGACTACCGTCTCCACGAACGCGATAAGATTCATTCTCCATCGTATCTATTCAAGTCTAATTCTCATTTTAAGATTAATAATAACGTTTAAGTACTTAATATCATTCTTAATATCAATAATATACAACCTATCCATAACAAACATGGCTTACATAACAAAACATATAAAATAAAATGATTAAGTTGACACCCGAAACGACAATAATATTAAGATATTATTAACAAAGCAATGTTAAAAGATCATATATGATATCACATTAATGTATATTATTCTTGTATAATTTAATAACAATTACTTCACCATTATATAAGAGTTTAACCTACCCCCAACCAAGGATATGTACAAGGTAAGGGTTTATTTCACAATCACTTCATTATCCAAGGTTGTTTGTACGTAATTATCTACTGGGACTTCTTTATCATCCACACCCATGTTTCTTAAAAATGTATTTCAAAACATTCTTACTATTTTATAGAAAATTGGTTAAAGTCATTTATACCTTTTTTTGACTTTTTATAAGAATTTTATAAAGGAATCTTTATGTCGTTTTCAAAACAAGGTCCTTTTTAACCTTTTCGACAGGATTAAGGTAAGAATGCCTTTTTTAACTTGTACGACGGGTGTGGCTACTTTCTGCCATTATAAAATCTCAGAAGCTTCCCTTAGAAGAAAAAAAGAATATTTGAAAATTAAATTTTTTATTTTATAATTATGTGACTTTTAAATTATTTCAAAAAAATAGATATTTGTAACGACCCAATATTTTTGAGTAGTATATTAACTTACTCTTAATGATTTATTAAGATGTTAATGGTTAATGCAGAAAGAGGAGTTGATGGCTTCATCCAGTAGACTCAACCCTTATGAAGCCCACTTATCAGAGCTTGGGAAGGAGGTAGCATCTGTTGGCTTCGCTTTGGACCAAGCCCAAGCCGAGCTCCAGCGTGTCAAGCTTGAACGAAAACGCTTGCAGGAGAAGTTCAAGTTAGTGGAGATTGCTACTAGGGCAATGTTATCTGAGACTCCCTCAGATTCTCTCACCATAGCACACCTTACACTTAGGTCTTATGCCAGTGTTATAAGGGGCTATGTGATGAGACCCTAGTTTCCTTGTGTAATCCTTTCAGGTGAATAAATTGAGATTTCTTCCTTTAGTGATGTTTGTGAAATTTCAAATGTCTAGATAATTTTAGAATGTATTTTATTGATGAATTTTGAAAAAGGGATATTTTGAAATATTTATGTAAACCCTAAATAACTAATGATGTGTAATGATTTTCAAAAAATGGTCTTCTACAAAAGTGTTCAGTAAGGAATTTAGAGTCTTATAAGATCAACTTAATTTTTGATGAATAGTAAATTATGAATAGTGATTTTACGCTTAGGATTAGTAATGTGACCAAGTGGATTAGTAATTTCACTCAAAGAAAGTTTTAATATAATTTAGACACCTAGATTAAGTAATGTGATTCAATAAAATGGTTAAATAACGGTTTCATAAATTATTATTCAAGTATTAGTTTTTTCGGATGAATAGTGTTTTTTAATTAAAAATTTAATTAAAAATAATTAGAAAATTATTTTTATAAAAAGGACTTTATTTTTGAACTCAGAGCATCGATATTATGTTAAGGTAATTTTTGGGGATTTTTCTGAAAAAAGTGAATTTTCGATGAATAGTGTTTTTATTTAAAAATTAAATTAAAAATATTTAGAAAATTATTTTTATAAAATGGATTTCATTTTTGAAATCAGAGCATTGATATTTGGTTAAGGTGAAATTTTGGGGTTATTCTGAGAAAGTTGAATTTTCAGTGAATAGTAAAAATACAGTTTTAGGGTTTCGGTATGTTTAATGACATCATAATGGTGTCATGATGATTTCATAAGATCTTTTGAGGGTTGGCTGGCCAAGGGTGATGAATTATTGTTTTGGGGGCCCCATGTGGCCTAACTCCATGATAAATGCCAAGGGAGAGCACATGGGTTTGAGAAAAGCACATGTGAGGTGTCCCTTGGCCATTAATGCTTTGTCCCCTCACTTTCCCTATAAATACCCACCCTTTCCTCCCTTAGTTTTCACTCCCAACTCTCCCCCAACGAAGTTCTGGTCTTCTTACCTTCCAAAGAGTCCTCCCAAGGTGCCCCCAAGCCCTCAAGGTCCAATCCTTTGAGTTTCAAGAGTCACATTTTAAGGTAAGGGATCCGACCCCTCTCTTTCTTTTCAAGTAGTCTCTTTTATGTCATTTCTTTTATACTCCATGTTATTATGTTGGAGGATGTTCTTTTATATTCATCCTACTGCCTATTTCATGTTCATATGATGAGAGACCCCCCTTGCTCTCATCAATTCGTTTTAAGAATGTTTAAGTGACGCTGTTAGGCTGCCGAATTTTTAAGGGATTCTTTCACCCTTCTCACTTTTCAAGTTCGATTTTAATGTCAAGTCTTTCAAGTTCCTTTTTATTATGTTGGGGTATGATCTCTATATCAATAATACTGATCTCTTATGATCATATTATGAGGGCCCCTTTTTTGATCTTGTCAAATCATTTTCTTTTGAAGTTAAGTGACGCCGTAAGGCTGCCGAATTTTCATAAGAGAAATCTAATCTTTTTCTTTCCATGTTTTTCATTTCAAATGGTATGTACCTAAAATTTCATTACCATGTACATATTTACTTCTTATTCTTTCACCCTACTGTTTTATGGATCATTTATTAGTGGGTGACCCATGTCCCCTCTCATTTCAATGTTTTCTAAAACCCCGAAACTTAGCCGTTATGCTGCAGAATTTTCCCCTCAAAATGCCCCTCTCTTTTCTCAAAAATTATTTTATGTTATAAAGTGAATACTCAAAGCTCTTATTTCTACAAGGTTATTAACATATATATCAAAATGTTCCATTTTAAATTCTGGGATTTACATACATGAAACCCTCTTTCCCTTTCTGTGGGTTTAAAGTGACGTAAAGATCATGTCTTTAAAGCAGTTTTTAAAACGTTATTATTATGAAATGAAACCCATTTATTTTATGCTATGTGGGTTATTTATGAAATGTTTGATGATGATATATGTGGCTCACATGATAATAAAGGCAAATTTAAGGGTGCGCCCTGATAGCGCTCCAATGCATTGGGTAATGATGTAACCACTAGAGAATACAATTTTCACGATACCTTGGTGAATAACCTTGGTAATTTTCAAATGACACCTTGGGGATGGACCTTGGTGATATGTTCATGATTGTCTATGTTAAATGATGTACCCACATCTTCAAGTTATGAAAAATTTTATTTTTATTATGAAATGCCTCATGATTTCTTTCTCATGCCTTAAAGCTCTTTTCATGTCCTTATTGAAGTATCTCAAGTTCACATGTAAAATGTTCCTCTTGTTTCCCTTACTGGGCCTTCTACTCACCCTTTCTTTTGATGTATGTCCCCAGGTTATGAGATGCAGTAATGAACCTAGAATGAACTTAAGGAGATGCCTTTCAAGTGTTTAAGAAGAATGTTTTATGTTTTTTTTATGTATTATGATCCTTGTTTCCAAGACACTAAACATTAACGATCCTCAGATTTGTGTAATGTAATGAAAGTTTTTGTTATAAAATGGCGGGATGCTATAGTTGGTATCAAAGGATGGTTTAGTTATTTGTGGAAATTAGGATATAAAAACTTTAGGAATAACCCTATAGAAAAGTTTAAATATAGGAAAACTTCCTAGTATTTTGGTAAGTATTGAGTAAGTGGTCTATCAAACAAATACATCCCTGTCTGGATTAGAGCAGGTAGAGGCGGCTCTGGCACAAATGTACATAGGGGTAAAACCCGAAAACACCGCTTTGAGCTAGACTCGAACGGGAACTGGTGCACGATAACGGGCCTTGCTGCACTCTTAGTTACGACACTCCCGGGGGATATGTTTGGTTAATCACAAGCTTTTTATGAATCATTATGAAGGAATTATAGAGAAGTATAATTGTCTAAGCGCGAAGTCTTAGTTAAAAGATTCATAAATGAAATAAGTTTCTCACTAAGGTTTTTTTTCTTTTAGAAAATGACGAGCAATAGGAGAAACTGTGCCGATGGTGACCGCAATGCACCATGTGCTGACATCCCTCTGATGGAAGCCGGAATGGAAACATTCATGCGAATGATGAACCAACTGACTCAAGTTATGAGTAATAACTTGAATCAAGCTGAGAGGCCGACCTCACCACGAAGGGAACAACTTTCTGTTGAGTCCTTCATGTGTCAACGACCGCCAACATTCAGTGGATCTACTGACCCATTGGTTTCGGAACAATGGATAAGCTCCATTGAAAAGATCTTTTCTGTACTTCATTGTTCGGAACAAGAAAAAGTCACCCTTGCTGTTTACCGCCTAGAGGGAGAAGCTGATCAGTGGTGGTCACTGATCAAAAACATGAAGCCACGAGGAGAGATGGAAGATATGGAGTGGGAAGAATTTCGGGGGATTTTCTTTAACAAGTATTTCCCTCGTTCCATGAGGACGAAAATGGAGAAAGAGTTTCTCGAGCTGAAGCAGAAGGAGAACGAATCTGTCGGAAGCTATGAGATGAACTTCACAAGGCTTTCCCGTTATACCTCAAGCTTTGTCATGGACCCTAATGGGAAGGTTGATAGATTCTTTGGCAGACTACGACCACATCTGTGGAAGAATCTAGCCAACAGGGACTACGATAGCTATGAAGAAATAGTTCGAAGTGCTATGAAAGTTGAACTAGAGTTTGGGGAGACATAGTGGTCTCACAAATCTAATGAGAAGAAGAGAACTCTAGAACCGAGCCTGGGAAGAAGTTTTGATCAGGAAAGAGGTGGAAAGCATATGCAACATTCCACATGCAATAAATGTGGGAAGAAGCATCCGGGGAACTGCTTGATCGGAAGTGGAAAGTGCTATAGGTGTGGAAAAGAAGGCCATATTTCTCGGAATTGTTGTGGTGATGTGAAGCCTCAACTTCCAAACACTAACGACAGAGGAAAGATGGTTCTGGCCCTACCCGAAGTCACATGCTTCAAGTGTGGACAGCTTGGGCACTTTGCTAATCAATGTCCAAATCCGAGGGCGGTGGAGGGGAATCACCATCAACCTCAGCAGAGGCCAAGGGAGCAAGGTCGTGCTTTCGCTATCACAACAACTGAAGTTGAAGTTCCGAACGATGTGGTAGCAGGTACTCTTGTTGTCCTCTCAAAACTAGCAAGTGCTTTATTTGATTCTGGTTCTACGCATTCCTTTATTTCTTCCAAGTTTTCAAAGAATATAGAATCAATCCCCGAATTGCTTGAGGTAGAGTTGTCAGTCAAGACTCCAAGTGGGATTATCCATGCATCAACAGTGTTTAGAGACTCTAGTGTTTACTTTGGTGAGCACAATCTTATCGCAAATCTAGTAGTCATCCCCATGATGGAATTCGACGTTATACTAGGGATGGACTGGCTCTCAAAGTATAATGCTAAGATCAAATGCAGAAGTAAGGAAATCTCAGTAGTCTTGAATGAACAACCTACAGTTATCTTCCGAGGAGAGATATCCCGAACTGATCCCTATCTAGAAGCACCTCCCATAGCTTTCTTTATGGAGTTAATCGGTGATGATGAAGAAGGGAAAGGTAGCATACAAATTGAAGATGTTCCGATTGTTTAGGAATACATGGATGTATTTCCTGAGGAGTTACCTGGACCTCCCCCAGAAAGAGAGGTAGAGTTCTCCATTGAACTCGTACCTGGGTCTCAACCGATATCAAAGACTCCGTATAGAATGACAAATGTGGAGCTAGAGGATCTAAAGAAACAACTCCAAGACTTGTTGGAGAAGGGATTTATCCGACCGAGTGTGTCTCCTTGGGGAGCACCAGTTCTCTTTGTGAAGAAGAAGGATGGATCAATGCGGCTATGCATTGATTATAGAGAACTGAACGAGATCACAGTGAAGAACAGATACCCTCTTCCAAGAATTGATGATTTATTTGACCAACTTCGTGGGGATCAATTCTTCTCTAAGATTGACCTTCGATCTGGTTATCATCAACTGAGGGTGAAGAAGGAAGATATTCCAAATACTGCCTTCCGATCAAGATATGGGCATTATGAGTTTACTGTTATGCCCTTCGGCTTGACTAATTCTCCTGATATTTTCATGGATTTGATGAATAGAGTCTTTAAGGACTACCTTGATAACTTTGTGGTAGTTTTTATTGATGATATTTTGATATATTCAAAAAGTCGTGAGGAGCATGAAAATCATCTGAGGGTTATTTTGAAAACTCTACGGAAGGAGAGGCTCTTTGGGAAGTTCAGCAAGTGTGAGTTTTGGTTACAACAAGTGGCTTTCTTTGGGCACATCGTAACCAATGAAGGAATCTCGGTTGACCCTGCAAAGACAATGGTTGTAGAGGAGTGGCCTCAACCCACAACAGTAACTGAGATTCGTAGTTTCCTTGGTTTAGCGGGATATTATAGGAGGTTTGTGAAAAAATTTTCACGGCTTTCTAGTCCACTAACCAAGTTGACTCGAAAAGGGGTTAAGTTCATCTGGACAAAGGAATGCGAGGAAAGTTTCCAAGAGCTGAAGAAGAGATTGGTTACTGCACCTGTATTAACACTACCCTCTATCGGAGAAGGATTCGTTATTTTTAGCGATGCATCTATGAAAGGGCTTGGGTGCGTCCTCATGCAAAATGACAAAGTAATTGCTTATGCATCTCGACAGTTGAAGATTCATGAGCAGAATTATCCTACGCATGATCTAGAGCTGGCGGCAGTTGTTTTTGATCTAAAGATATGGAGGCACTATCTTTATGGGGAGAAATGTGATATATACCCTGACCACCAAAGTCTAAAGTATATTTTCACACAGAAAGAATTGAACATGAGACAAAGGAGATGGTTGGAGCTTATTAAAGACTATGATTGTTCAATTCATTATCACCCTGGAAGAGCAAACAAAGTCGCGGATGCGTTAAGCAGGAACGATCCTGTTGTTCTGGCAACAATAAGGATCCTGGGAGACCCCTTGATTAAAGATCTAGTAAAACTGGACATGGGAATTATAAGGAAAGGGACATCATCAAACCTATCCCAAATGATTTCTCAACCTTCATTACTAGAGAAGATCAAGAAGGCTAAAAAATAAGATCCTTTGCTGCAGGAGAAGTTCGAGGCTGTAAAGGATGGGAAGTTCCCTGATTTCAATATTGATCAAGAAGGTGTATTGAAATTTCGTACAAGACTATGTGTTCCATCTATTCCGGAGATAAAGAAAGAACTGATGGATGAAGCTCATAGCTCTACTTTATCTATACATCCGGGAAGCACTAAGATGTATAGAGACCTTCGTGATCATTATTGGTGGGATAACATGAAGAGGGAGATTGCCGATTACACTACAAGGTGCCTGGTGTGTCAGCAAGTAAAGGCAGAAAGACAACTTCCTAAGGGGGTATTACAACCGCTACCCATACCAGTATGGAAGTGGGATAATATCACCATGGACTTTGTAACTGGTCTCCCAAGAACATCCAAAGGAAACAACGCGATATGGGTTATTGTGGACCGTCTCACCAAGACAGCCCATTTTATCTCTATTCGGGAAGATTTCTCTCTGGATCAGCTTTCCAAGATATACGTGAAGGAAGTGGTAAGGCTGCATGGGGTACCACTATCCATCGTATCTGATCGTGACCCAAGATTCACATCAAAATTCTGGAGAAGTCTTCAGCATGATCTGAATACTGAATTGAATTTTAGTACGACCTATCATCCTCAAACTGATGGCCAATCTGAAAGGACTATTCAGACACTCGAAGACATGTTGAGATTATGCTCAATGGAATTTAAAGGTGGATGGGATCAACACCTCCCATTAGTGGAGTTCTCCTATAACAACAGCTTCCATGCGAGTATTCAGATGGCACCCTATGAAACTCTGTATGGAAAGCGGTGTAGAACTCCTACTTGTTGGGATGAAACTGGTGAGAGGAAGCTTCTTGGGCCTGATCTTGTGCAAGAAATGACAGAACAAGTTCATGCCATCCAACAACACATAAAAGCTGCTCAGAGTCGGCAGAAGAGCTATGCTGACAATCGACGAAGAGACTTGGAGTTTGGTGTTGGTGACAAAGTCTTCCTTCGAATTTCTCCATGGAAGAGAGTCATGCGGTTTGGGAAGAAAGGGAAGCTCAGCCCTAGGTACATTGGCCCCTATGAAATCCTTGATCGCATAGGAGCAGTGGCCTATCGTCTAGCACTTCCACCGAACCTAGCTCAAGTTCATGATGTTTTCCATGTATCTCTCTTGAGGAAGTACATACCCGACCCTTCGCATGTACTGAACCCAGAGGTGGTACAACTTGAACATGACCTCTCTTATGAGGAGCAGCCAGTGGAGATCTTAGACCGTAGAGACAAGGTTCTACGAAACAAGACTACCCACCTTGTGAAAGTGTTGTGGAGGAATCATAAGTTCGAAGAAGCGACTTGGGAGCCCGAGGAAACGATGAAGCAAAAGTACCCTCACCTTTTTGTCTAGGCCTCAAGTGTAAATTTCGGGGATGAAATTTCTTAAGGGGGGAAGAATGTAACGACCCAATCTTTTTGAGTAGTATATTAACTTACCCTTAATGATTTATTAAGATGTTAATGGTTAATGTAGAAAGAGGAGTTGATGGCTTCATCCAGTAAACTCAACCCTTACGAAGCCCACTTATCAGAGCTTGGGAAGGAGGTAGCATCTGTGGGCTTCGCTTTGGACCAAGCCCAAGCCGAGCTCCAGCGTGTCAAGCTTGAACGAAAACGCTTGCAGGAGAAGTTCAAGTTAGTGGAGATTGCTACTAGGGAAATGTTATCTGAGACTCCCTCAGATTCTCTCACCATAGCACCCCTTACACTTAGGTCTTATGCCAGTGTTATAAGGGGCTATGTGATGAGACCCTAGTTTCCTTGTGTAATCCTTTCGGGTGAATAAATTGAGATTTCTTCCTTTAGTGATGTTTGTGAAATTTCAAATGTCTAGATAATTTTAGAATGTATTTTATTGATGAATTTTGAAAAAGGGATATTTTGAAATATTTATGTAAACCCTAAATAACTAATGATGTGTAATGATTTTCAAAAAATGGTCTTCTACAAAAGTGTTCAGTAAGGAATTTGGAGTCTAATAACATCAACTTAATTTTTGATGAATAGTAAATTATGAATAGTGATTTTACGCTTAGGATTAGTAATGTGACCAAATGGATTAGTAATTTCACTCAAAGAAAGTTTTAATATAATTTAGACACCTAGATTAAGTAATGTGATTCAATAAAATGGTTAAATAACGGTTTCATAAATTATTATTCAAGTATTAGTTTTTTCGGATGAATAGTGTTTTTTAATTAAAAATTTAATTAAAAATAATAAGAAAATTATTTTTATAAAAAGGACTTTATTTTTGAACTCAGAGCATCGATATTATGTTAAGGTAATTTTTGGGGATTTTTCTGAAAAAAGTGAATTTTCGATGAATAGTGTTTTTATTTAAAAATTAAATTAAAAATATTTAGAAAATTATTTTTATAAAATGGATTTCATTTTTGAAATCAGAGCATTGATATTTGGTTAAGGTGAAATTTTGGGGTTATTCTGAGAAAGTTGAATTTTCAGTGAATAGTAAAAATACAGTTTTAGGGTTTCGGTATGTTTAATGACATCATAATGGTGTCATGATGATGTCATAAGATCTTTTGAGGGTTGGCCGGCCAAGGGTGATGAATTATTGTTTTGGGGGCCCCATGTGGCCTAACTCCATGATAAATACCAAGGGAGAGCACATGTGTTTGAGAAAAGCACATGTGAGGTGTCCCTTGGCCATTAATGCTTTGTCCCCTCACTTTCCCTATAAATACCCACCCTTTCCTCCCTTAGTTTTCACTCCCAACTCTCCCCCAACGAAGTTCTGGTCTTCTTACCTTCCAAAGAGACCTCCCAAGGTGCCCCCAAGCCCTCAAGGTCCAATCCTTTGAGTTTCAAGAGTCACATTTTAAGGTAAGGGATCCGACCCCTCTCTTTCTTTTCAAGTAATCTCTTTTATGTCATTTCTTTTATACTCCATGTTCTTATGTTGGAGGATGTTATTTTATATTCATCCTACTTCCTATTTCATGTTCATATCATGAGAGACCCCCTTTGCTCTCATCAATTCGTTTTAAGAATGTTTAAGTGACGCCGTTAGGCTGCCGAATTTTTAAGGGATTCTTTCACCCTTCTCACTTTTCAAGTTCGATTTTCATGTCAAGTCTTTCAAGTTCCTTTTTATTATGTTGGGGTATGATCTCTATATCAATCATACTGATCTCTTATGATCATATGATGAGGGACCCTTTTTTTATCTTGTCAAATCATTTTCTTTTGAAGTTAAGTGACGCCGTAAGGCTGCCGAATTTTCATAAGAGAAATCTAATCTTTTTTCCTTCCATGTTTTTCATTTCAAATGGTATGTCCCTAAAATTTCATTACCATGTCCATATGTCCTTCTTATTCTTTCACCCTACTATTTTATGGATCATTTATGAGTGGGTGACCCATGTCCCCTCTCATTTCAATGTTTTCTAAAACCCCGAAACTTAGCCGTTATGCTACAGAATTTTCCCCTCAAAATGCCTCTCTCTTTTCTCAAAAATTATTTTATGTTATAAAGTGAATACTCAAAGCTCTTATTTCTACAAGGGTATTCACATATATATCAAAATGTTCCATTTTAAATTCTGGTATTTACATACATGAAACCCGCTTTCCCTTTCCGTGGGTTTAAAGTGACGTAAAGATCATGTCTTTAAAGCAGTTTTTAAAAAGTTATTATTATGAAATGAAACCCATTTATTTTATTCTATGTGGGTTATTTATGAAATTTTTGATGATGATATATGTGGCTCACATGATAATAAATGCAAATTTAAGGGTGCACCCTGATAGCGCTCCAATGCATTGGGTAATGATGTAACCACTAGAGATTACAATTTTCACGATACCTTGGTGAATAACCTTGGTAATTTTCAAATGACACCATGGGGATGGACCTTGGTGATATGTTCATGATTGTCTATGTTAAATGATGTAGCCACATCTTCAAGTTATGAAAAATTTTATTTTTATTATGAAATGCCTCATGATTTCTTTCTCATGCCTTAAAGCTCTTTTCATGTCCTTATTGAAGTATCTCAAGTTCACATGTAAAATGTTCCTCTTGTTTCCCTTACTGGGCCTTCTGCTCACCCTTTCTTTTGATGTATGTCCCCAGGTTATGAGATGCAGTAATGAACCTAGAATGAACTTAAGGAGACGCCTTGCAAGTGCTTAAGAAGAATGTTTTATGTTTTTTTATGTATTATGATCCTTGTTTCCAAGACACTAAACCTTAACGATCCTCAGATTTGTGTAATGTAATGGAAGTTTTTGTTATAAAATGGCAGGATGCTATAATATTTCTCTCAAATAGTTTTGATTTCATCTATGTCAACATCTTTTGATGGATTTTAAGCTTATTTGAAGTTGATTTATTATGATACAAAACTTCTATATTGTATTGAATTTTTTGGGATTTTTTTGACTATGGATGTGTTATTTTTATACCATTCATGGTTTATGGAGAAAGTATTGACATTTCATATGCTAGTTTTAATACTAATGTTTATGTTATGTTTAAACCTATTCATATGAGGAATGCATTGGACTTAATAAGTGACGGGTGGAGCCCACTATAGCTCCTCGATGCATCGGTAGGTCTCATGAGACAAACTAGTGTCTTGGCACAAGGCCTTGAGAAAATCTTATTTGTAGTCTTGGCACGAGGCCATGGCTATGTGGTTATGATAGTCTGGCATTATGCTTTCCATCATTATGAAAGTGGTTATTGAAATTGCATGTGATTATTCGATTAGTAGAATATCAATGTGAATAAGTAAATGGAATAATTTCATTTTATTTTTTCCATACTATGTTGAAGTTTAAGTTTAAAAGGATTTTTTTAGTTATATATTGCCTTAAATGTTTATTCTTATTTATGAAAGTTTCCGCTATATTGCTATCCTTATTGGGCATTTGAGCTCACCCCTTTTCTATGTTTTATTTTTCCCAGGATGTGAAGAAGTATTTTATGAATGAACTGCAAGGATAGTATGAGGGGATAAGAGTGTGGACTATGGAGACTATATTATTGTAGTTTTCATTTTATGATTTAATTTAAGACTTATGAATACATATAGTGTTTCCAAGGCTAATAAACCAATCGGTCTTTCGAGATTGGATCTTTCTTGTGATTATGCCAATGTTATGTAATAATGCACCAACTCTAGGTAACTGGGGTCAGGGCATTATAGTGTGTCACCCCCCATGTAACTATTTTATAATATTTTATTTAATTTCTATTTATTTTTTAAATTTTAGGAGTTTGGGTTTTGGGTCTTTGAAATTTCTAAAGTTTTTCACAACATTATGGTTATCACAAAGTCACTACACTATTAGTAGTAACCATGTGGATGCCTTTTTTATAAGGTAAAGTCCATGTAGATGAGCTTTACCCATGTAATTTTTTAATTCATTTGGAGTGAACATTTATTTTATGGTTAAGGGAAACCATGCTTCCAGCCTTTTCATTTCTTTCTTACCCTTATGTAAGTGTTCTCCTAATAGAATATGATTTTCACATGACTTGTTGTGAACTGTGAAAGTTTTATTAGAATCCATGTAAGTTACTCATATTTATGGGTTTTTTCATTAAGTTATGCGTGTTGATGAGGGAAACCTTACACATGGGTATTTTTTAAGAACCCATGTGGTTTATTTGTGTTGAATTTAAAATTGGTGTTAATATGTTTTAAATATAAATTCAATGAGCCTTTAATTGCGTTGATTGTTTCACTGATCGTATGTTCCAAGTCATGTGTTTATTGTGTTAAGATGACACATTGATTAAACCATTTGAGTGGTTTGGTGGTGAGTTTTATGGCATGGAATTGGATAAATCTTTTATTTGAGAGTAATAAAAAACATTCTAACCACACACTTTCTAGCCAAAAAAGACCGCAAACACTGCTTAGGCGGGAATTCATCTCACTAGTCAGCCATCATAGGTGGAAGTAGCTATGCACATGCATAGAACACACACGAAAGGTGTAAGGGATCATAGGCGATCTACTGCACAGGGTGGCATGGTGGAAGAGGACGGATCTGATAGAGAGCGGTGCCAGTGGGTGTTTTAGAGTAGACCCAATACTCACAACTGGGCACTTGAAGTTGTGAATTGTTATAAATCATAACAAAAAAACTGATAGAATATTCAATGTGGGACAAGCGGCTTCTGACCACTGTCTATTCATAATTAAACATTAGTAAAGAACTAGGGCCATATGATCTGATCCATTTTTGTTGTTCGATCTACACTATGGTGATCTTCTACCTTTAGCTCATTTGAGATATTTTGTGCGTTGGGTTTTATTCATGACACACATCTGAGGGATCAAGGTGAGGCTTCCAAGAATCATTTTATTGTCCTGATGATTCTAGTATGATCGAATAATCATGAAAATTAAATTTCACAATTTATAAATATCAAAACAAAGAAAAAAGTATATGAAGTAGAAATGTTTTACAAGGATAATGTTTTTTGTTTTCGTGTAAGCTGAGATAGTGATAACATGAAAACATGAGGTGGTGTGAATAATTTTTGAGGTGGTAGAGTTGATTTTGTGGAGTTTTCAAAAATAAATTGACCTTATCATTTGTTGTAATGGGATTATCACATATTCGAGAGAGAATTTTGAGAGATAAAAATAGCAGAGGAAGTGATCTATATTCTTGGAGAAGGTTCCATGTATAGAGACCCTACTTTTTTTACACAACTATTATATCATTTTAAAGATAAAAAACATCAACATGTTACAATACAAGATCCAAAGGTTAAATATCTTGGGGTAATTAGGATCATGCATCACTTGTACATAATAAAACATGAACATTTATTTAGAATAATCTTCTTTATCCTTCTAAATCTCACATTATACTTAGTATATATAGTTACCTGAGGATATACATCAAAGAAAGGGGTGAAGTAAAATCATAGTAAGAGGATTAATAAGGAACATGAATCAATATAACATGATTGATCATCATCATCATCATAATATAATTATCATATTATCAATGTAATCATCATGAAGGAAACATGTGACAATGGCATGGAATGTGTAAATACATAAAAATTAAACATCAGGTTATATTGGTCAAATACCACTTTCGAATAGATCTAGCAACAATTTCACACATAATATACGTTTATAATCATAAAATCATCTTTTGGAAGAAATATTACATCATTTTCATGCATAATACACATTATCTCACGAGATAAATAACATTACCCAATCAATTGGATGGCTATATAACTCTAATACCACGAGTCATATTATAATATTTATATAACCGTTCATGCCACATAGTACATATTACAATCATAGTCATGAATTAACCCATATAAAATAATGGGTTTCATAAGTATTTAATCAAACATGATTTCATGAAAAAATTGGGGGTTTTTAAATTAATAAGGGAAAAACATATTTGGTATAATAATAATCATTCTTGAGAAAATAAGAAACAACTCAATATATTTCAATGACGTGTTTTGTAAAGAAGAGTTCTTTTGGAAAATATTTTTATATGTCATAAAATCAAGTAGTAAAAATTTATATTCCCAAAAATAAAAGTAAAGGATAATTAAATGATATTTAAGGAACATTAGAGGATAATTAATAATAAACTTGTATTGAAATAGATATAACCCAAATAAAAGGAGTTGGGTTCGAGAATCCCATTACCTTAATTCCCACTTTTTTCAGTGATTTTTTGACTCTTAAATAATAAAATTCGATTTGCTAAAACATTGATCCAAAAGTAAATTATAGTCATTTTGAAAGGAGTTGTCTTGGGAACTCTTAAATAAAGTGTAATTATTTGGTACTTTGGTGTAGCAGAGTTTCTCACCAAGGTCATCTCTCAAATGAGGAAGTAATTTAATAACTTATTAAAGGTATTTTGAAAATAAAATAAAACGGAGGAAAAAAACTACTTAAGAGTATGTGGGGGTTCCATTTATAAAAGAAGAAGATGTATGTTGGAAGAAGATTTATTTTTTTATTTTTTTTTTGAAATGAAATTTGATTACAAAGACACAACAAGAAGATGTTTTTTTAGAAAATATTTTAAAAGAAATAATCGATATAACTCAACCTATTCACTTAATTATTAATAATTGTCATTTAAATTAGTATTCACTTATTTAAAATCCCCTAATTTTTTAATTCTTGAGCCTTGAGATGAATAAATTTACCACAAAGATGTAGTGAATTAAACCCTAGGCTACCTTTGGAAAATGCAATCGTAGAGCCCTTCTTTGATTTCCATTATATGTGTAGATTATGGTCTGTAGAAAATTAGGGAACATATCAATTATGTAAAAGGATGATGAATTGTGTTTATAGATTATATTTTAACTCTATAAATTTATCCCGTGTTCTTTTGTTTTACCGGTAAAGGCCACGCTCTTAAAATTCACACTTTACTCGACCTCGCTAGTTTTTTCTTGAATCGTTCAATTGATTTATTAGTTACTATTAAATTTAAAACTCAATTCATATATAATTTTAAGTTAATTAAAATATATCATTGATTCAAAATAAATTAATGAATAAGGTAATATATAGAATGATTACTAAAAATAACTACTCTTCCATGGGCGGTGTAGTCATCATTGAAACATTTTTCATTCGCAAAGGTTTAGAAAGGGTATAACCCAATCCTGTTTTTAATCTTGAATTATATACCAAATAAGAATACTAAGAAATAATATAATTGAAGAAAACATAAGAAACAAAAGAAATATAAGGGTAATTAAGAAGTTTATTGATAGAACAAAAACATTAATAAAAGAAAAAGAACGCTTCGATGAAGAGATCCTAGCTTCAAGAGCTATCCCTCTTGAAATGATCAGATAAATGGAGTGAAACCAATTATCCTCTTCTTTAAATCTAAAAATTAAGGTTACAACCCCTAAAAATGATAAAAATAAAAATTTATAATTTGAAGGGGATGCTAGATTATAATTGGTTTCTAGTGAGAATGAGGAAATTCAGCCAAATATTTTAATCCAAATTTCACCGACTTCTTAACCACCAAAATGCATGAATCATCTATTAGTACAATAGGAATAGTTGTGAGAATTTTTTTATCTGAATCGTCTCAAAATTGGGCCCAATAAAGGTAGTAATGAATAAGTTATAGCCCAAATACTGAAGTGATTCTTAATCTGGCGGGTCCATCCCCTCTTTGACGAAATGGACATTTTACTCCAAACAAAAGCAAGATTTAGCTCCCATGTCCTGAATGAAATTTGTATCCAATTGAGTTAGGAATATTTATACAATATGTTAAGTTCAAATAACTAAAATTAATATATTTATGTCTTAATTACTATAATGTACTTTAAAGTATAAAATTGGAATATTCATCAAATTTTCAAATGAATGATCTAATCCCAAATATTTTATAAATAAACATACTTAACACAATGTGAGGAAGTTATATCATTTATTATCAATGAAATACTCAATAAAATTTTGTTTTACCAACTCTTCCATGCTTTCATTTTTTCATTCATGAGCAAAGTCACATATCATGTATTCCAAAAACAATTGTGACAAGATATGCATGTTCATATTACTCAATCCATAGTGTAAAAATTGGAAAAGTAAGAATCTAATCAAGATTCAATATCAATAAATTTCAAATTAATTATATTATAAATTGTTTCAAAACAAAATCCAATGATATTAATAACACTAATTAGAGAAAAAACAAGTCACGTGTCTACCATGCCACTAATTCCTCATGTGTGTGTGCGCCAATCGTTTCATACTTGTCTCTCTGCACTTTATTTAGTATATTCAGGTCAATAAAAACTTTTATTCTAACATGATTATATTCCATCGAACCTGTTCGATATCCTTTGTAATCAAATTCCAAAACCCACTCATTTAAGAATTCCCAAGAGTCAAACCATGAGCTCCTAACCTAAATATCCCCACATGTTTTACATTTATTCACTACCCTATTTATTTATTGTTTATTTTTTTATTTTTGTTTTGAGGGAATTCAATAGTCAGATATTAGGTTCACACACATAGGTCAATCTGGTGCAGTGATGGAAATGACCAGAAAAGAAAGAAATGTATATAAAGACCATGTTATAAGCTAAAAAGAATTACTTACCCTGGATATACATTAAATTGGGTAAGAGAAACTCAAAATTCATGATTGTGTGAAAATATGCATGGAGAAATCAATGACACAAATTACCATGAATAAAAATCACAAAGAATGGTGTCAATATCTTAGAGGTTTTATTATGAAACAACCAATTATATCCTCGACGACATCAATTTTTATAAAAATAAACCCTTTATGATGAAATGTTTCTCATTATTATCATGTGACCAATTAATTTTTCAAATAATAATTTTCCAAAAAATCCATATCTAAATGAGCATGTTACATGAAACGTTTTTTATTGATTTTTTAGTAATTTGTTTTTTGTTTTTTTGAAAACATTTAACAAAAAATTAACACAAAACACACAAATGAAAATACTAAATATATACCCCTAAATTTTGTCCCATCCCCCACACTTAAAATATTTCATTTTCTATAATTTGAACCTATGAGATGATATGTGCATATGGAATTTATAACTTTAAATAAAAAAACTAATATAATAGTGAAAGGGTTGAGAATACCATGATATTATCAAGTGATGATAGGGTCATGCAGTGTAACGAGACCAACTAATTTGGTAAGAAGTCCCTCAATGTATTACTTCAAACACTTCCCATTGACTATAAATATCCTTCATGTTTTCTCCTGTGTGATCTCCACTACACCATAAAGAAAAAACTTATATATAATATAAGAACCTAACCATCTAGAACTCAACTTACCAAGAAACAACTTTAGTCCTGAACTATAGAGAATGACATTTCTCTAACATGAAACTCCCTTTGAGGGATCACTATATCATGAGATGATTTTGATCATTCCTTTAATTTCCTAGAGTTATCACATGTTTATAATGGAATCTCCTCAAGCAATTGAATTTTCATCTTCCATTGAATTTCATCTTGGGCCAAATCCATGTTGTATTTCTTTATTTCCCAATATTCCCAATATTATACTTTCATGGGGAGATGAAAAGATTTCCCAAAAACAATCCCAAATGAGGAAATACCGATGGGGGTCTTGTATTCTTTCCTATAAGCCCAAAATTCATCATTCTAGTTCTTTTTCCAATCTTTCATATTTTGCTGCATAGTTTTCTCCAAAATTTGTTTCAACCACCGATTTGAAACCTCAGACTAACCATTTGTTTGGGGTGGTATGGTGTTGATGTCTTGTGTGTCACCCCATAATTTAGAATGATGGAAGCTAAATTACAATTACAAAAGTGTGTCCCCTGGTCACTAATGATGGCCTTTGGTAGTCCAAACCTAAAAAAAAATCTGTGTCTTGACAATGTCCACTATCACATGAGAATCATCAGTCCTTGTGTCCTTAGACTCCACCCATTTACTAAAATAATAAAAAAAACCAAAAATATTGAAAAAACCAAATGACCTAATAAAATAACCCATAATATCCATGCTCCATACATCAGAAATATCACAGATTAATATGGGTTGTTGGAGCATCTCATGTCTCCTTGAAATGGTCCCATTGTGTTGGCAATGTGATCACCACTTACAAAACACATGAGCATCATGGATGTAACGCCCCGAACCTAGTTACCCAGAGTCGGTGCATTATTACATAACATTGGCATGATCACAAGAAAGATCAAATCTCGAAAGACCGATTGGTTTAGTAGCCTTGGAAACACTAGATATATTCATAAGTTTTACATTACATCATAAAATGAAAAACTACTACAACAACATAATGTCTCTATAATCCACACTCATATCCCCACATAATATCCCTGCAGGTCATTCATAATTTACTTCTTCACTTCCTGGGAAAAAATAAAACATAGAAAAGGGGTGAGGTCAAATTCCCAGTAAGGATAACAATATAGCAGAAACTTTCATAAATAAGAATAAACATTTAAGGCAATGTATAACTAAAACAAAATCCTTTCAAACATGAACTTTCAACATGGTATGGCATAAATAAAATGAAATAATTCCATTTACTTATTCACATGGATATTCTACTAATCGAATAATCACATGCAAAAATCAATAACCACTTTCATAATGTTGGAATGCATAATGCCAGACTATCATAACCACATAGTCAAGGCCTCGTGCCAAGACTACAAATAAGATTTTGTCAAGGCCTTGTCCCAAGACACTAGTTTGTCTCATGAGACCTACCGATGCATCGAGGAGCTATAGCGGGCTCCACCCGTCACTTACTATGTCCAATGCATTCCCATATGAAATGGTTTAAACATAACATAAACATTCGTATTAAAACTAGCATACGAAATGTCAACACACGCTATCACATTAATCAAAGAGAAGCGTACCGTAGAAGCTTGGGGTGTTACATTCTCCCCTCCTTCAAATAATTTCGTCCTCGAAATTTCTAGAATACTATCACATGAAAAGATTCGGGTGGTTCTTCATCATAAGTTCCTTGGGTTCCCACGTTGCCTCTTCCATCTTATGGTTTCTCCACAAAACTTTTACCAGACGCGTCGTCCGGTTTCTCAGTACTTGTTCTCTCGTATCAAGAATCCTGACGGGCTCTTCACAATAGGAAAGATCGGGTTCCAGTTCTAATTCCTCATAGGTGAGTACATGCGTTGGATCTGGCATGTATTTCTTCAACAGAGATACGTGGAACACATCGTGAACTTTGGAGAGACTTGGCGGCATTGCCAATCGGTAAGCTACATCCCCAATTCGTTCTAGAATTTTGAAAGGTCCGATGGACCTGGGACTCAATTTTCCTTTATTACCAAAACGTATGACTCCCTTCCACAGAGATACCTTCTGGAAAACATGATCACCGACTTGAAATTCCAAATCCTTCCTTCGATTATCGGCATAGCTCTTCTGTCTACTTTGAGCTGATTTGATGTGATTTTGGATTACTTTCACCTTTTCCACCGTTTCCTCCACCAGTTCTGGGCCTACAAGTTTTCTTTCACCAACGTCATCCCAACAGGTTGGTGTACGACATCTCTTTCCGTATAACGCTTCATATGGTGCCATCTGAATACTTGAATGGAAGCTATTGTTATAGGAAAATTCTACCAGTGGTAAATATTGATCCCACATACCCTGAAAGTCAAGTGAGCAAGATCTCAACATGTCTTCTAAGGTCTGAATAGTCCGTTCTGATTGTCCATCTGTCTGAGGGTGGTAAGCAGTGCTCAAATGAAGTTCAGTATCCAGGGATTTCTGAAGACTTTTCCAAAATCTTGAAGTAAAACGGGGATCACGATCAGAAACAATTGATAAGGGTACTCCATGAAGTCTCACAACTTCATTAATATATAGTCTTGCTAGACGTTCCAGGGGTAGATCTTCTCTTATAGAAAGAAAATGTGCTGACTTGGTAAGACGATCAACAATAACCCATATTGCATCATTCCTTCTAGGAGTCTTTGGTAGCCCCATGAAAAAGTCCATCGTAATATTGTCCCATTTCCACTCTGGTATGGGAAGAGGTTGCATGACTCCTCCAGGCTGTTGCCTTCCAGCTTTCACTTGTTGACAAACCATACATCTTGACACAAAATCAGCAATCTCCCTCTTCATGTTGTCCCACCAAAAATGTTCCTTCAAATCTCTATACATTTTTGTGCTCCCAGGGTGTATAGAGAAATTGGAACTATGAGCATCATCCAGCAATTCCCTTTTTAGATCAGGTAAATCGGGAACACAAAGTCTCTTCCCGAATTTCAAAATTCCATCTTCATACACAAAGTCTCTCAACCTCCCATCATTCACAGCTTTAATCTTCTTTTGGAATTCTTCATCATCGGTCTGAGAACTCTTAATCTTTTTCTAGTAAATATGGTTTGGCAACCATTTGAAAAAGCATTGATGTTTCACCTTCCCTAGTTATTCCCATGTCCATCTTCACTAGATCCATGAAAATTGGATCCCTTTCAATTCTCATATTGTTCAAAACTCCATGGTCTTTTCCACTCAAAGCATCTGCCACCTTGTTTGCCTTCCCCAGGTGGTAGTGTATCGTACAATCATAATCCTTGAGTAATTCAAGCCATCTCCTTTGCCTCATGTTGAGTTCTTTTTGTGAGAAAATATACTTCAAACTCTTGTGATCAGTATAAATCTCACATTTTTCACCATAGAGGTAGTGCCTCCATATCTTCAAAGCAAAGATCACAACTGCTAACTTGAGATCATGAGTAGGATAGTTTTGTTCATGAATTTTCAACTGTCGTGATGCATAGGCAATAACTCTATCATTCTGCATAAGGACACAGCCAAGTCCTTTCTTTGATGCATCACTATAAATAACGAACCCATCATTCCCCGATGGTAGAGTCAATATAGAAGCATTGACTAACCTTTTCTTCAGTTCTTCAAAACATTCTTCACACTCTTTTGTCCAAACAAATTTAACCCCTTTACGTGTGAGCTTCGTTAATGGGTTAGCTAATCGGGCAAAATTCTGGACGAAACATCGATAATAACCTGCCAAACCAATAAAACAACATACCTCAGTTATACTCGTAGGTGCTGGCCATTCTTGGATTGCCTTGGTCTTTGAAGGATCAACATAGATTCCATCTTTAGAGACAATATGGCCAAGAAAAGAAATCTCATGAAGCTAGAATTCACACTTGCTAAACATCCCATGTAATTCATGCCTCCTTAGAGTCTTCAAGATAATGCGCAAGTGATTTTCATGATCTTCGTAGGTTTTGGAGTATACCAAGATATCATCAATAAATACCACCACAAATTCATTGAGATAATCCTTGAAAACTCTATTCATCAAATCCATGAATACAGAGGGTGCATTAGTCAATCCAAACGGCATTACAGTAAACTCGTAATGCCCGTACCTGGTTCGAAATGCTGTCTTCGGAATGTCTTCCTTCATCACACACAACTGATGGTATCCAGATCGAAGGTCAATCTTTGAAAAGTATTGAGCTCCATGAAGTTGGTCAAATAAATCATCAATACGAGGTAGGGGATACTTGTTCTTTATCGTTATAGCATTGATCTCCCTGTAGTCGATACATAACCTCATAGACCCATCTTTCTTTTTAACAAAAAGAACAGTGGCTCCCCATGGAGAAACACTAGGGTGAATAAATCCCTTATTACTCAATTCCTCTAGTTGTTTCTTTAGTTCGACTAACTCTACAGTGGCCATTCTATAAGGGGTCTTCGATATAGGCTTTGATCCAGGAATCAAATCAATGGAAAACTCAACTTCTCGTTCTGGAGGATGTCCAGGTAAATCTTCCGGAAATACATCTACAAATTCTTTCACAACAGGTACATCCTCTATTTGAACATTCCTTTCCTCACCGATAGTTATTTCATTCTCTTCCTCCCCAATAATTGAATTAAGTTGAGCTACTGGGGGTGGATCTAAATAATAATTAGGTGGTGGCAATTCTGCTCTAAAGATAAGGTGTTCCTTATCATTAACATCAATAATCATAACCACTTTCTTCTTACAATAAATCTTCACATCATAGTCCGAAAGCCAGTCCATACCGAGGATTATATCAAACTCAATCATAGGTATGACGATGAGATCAGCAGATAAAGAAAATTTATGTGCTCTAATGGGGACTGATTCACAAAACTTTGTTGCAATGATACTTCCCTTAGGAGTTTTAACTGACAACTGCCTTATTAAATCAAATTGGAAATATCTAATTTTCTTAGAAAACTGGGAATATATGAAACAATGCGACGATCCAGAGTCAAATAATGCATTTGCTAAACTTGAGGAAACCATTAAATTACCTGCCACCACGTCTTTTGGAGCTTCTACCTCTATAGTAGTGATAGCATAAGCCTGGCCTTGATCCCTTGGCCTTTTCTGAGGTAAGTTATCCTAACGCTTAGGACATGCATTTTCATAATGCCCCATCTCCCTGTAATTGTAGCACTGAATGTTGGTAGCTTCCTTCTTCCCCTTGCAATCATGAGCTTGGTGGCCTTTTTCACCACACTTGTAACAGACTCCCATTCCCTTCAAGCAAGTACCAGGATGTTTCTTCCCGCATTTACCACAAGATGGATATTCAACCTTTCCCTTCTTCCCCTTATTTCCATTCCCAGATTGATCAGCAGTTCTCTTCTTCTCTTGCTTTGCTTTAAAGTCATCAGACTTAGAGAATTCCTTTTCGGTCTTGATAGCACATGAGACAATGTCTTCGTACGATGAAAAGGATTGTGAGACTAATGCTCGACGGAGAAATGGTTTTAACCCATCAAAGAAACGATCAATCTTACTTCTTGGGTTGCGAATATAATCTCCAGCATACCTCGCTAACCTTGTAAAGTTAGCCTCATACTCTGTGACATTCTCATCCTCCTTTTGTCTCAGACTCAGAAATTGCCTTTCCATATCTGCTCGATGGTCGCGAGGAAAGTATTTTTCTAAAAACAGATCTTTGAACTCCCTCCATTCCATATTTGATACTTCATCATCTTCCTTCATGTTTTGAATCAATGACCACCATTGATCAGCATCTCCAGTGAGGCGGTAAACTGCCATGATAACTTTTTCCCTTTCACTGCTCCCCAAAGCCTGAAATATTTTCTCTAGGGAATTTATCCACTGCTCGGCTACTAAGGGATTTGTACTCCCATTGAACGTTGGTGGTTGTTGCCTCATGAATCGGTCTAACATTGATCCTCCACGCTGTGGATCAGGGTGCTCCATACGGGTAAGGTTATTATTCATAACCTGAGTAAGTTTTCCCAGTATGGTGATTGCTGATCGGCACCAGTTGCATCACTAGCCCCACTATAATTATCTTGAGCAGGAGGAAAAACCCATACATGGAGTGCGTGCATTGATACGGTTTCCATTTCTTCCACTAGGTGCCATTTCTAAACAATGGCATAAACTAGATCAGTTTATGAATCAAAATACATAATCCCATACTTATAAAACACTTAACATAAATTGAACTATTTATGGATATAATACATAATCATAAAAATGTTTTCTTTGAGGAAGTATATACTCATAAACCCTTCATAATGATATGTAAAGAAAATGAGAGTTATCCTAAGCATATCCCCCGGGAGTGTCGTAACCTAGAGTGCAGCAAGTCCCGTTGTCGTGCACCAGTTCCCGTTCGAGTCTAGCTCAAAGCGGTGTTTTCGGATTTTACCCCTAGGTACATCTGTTCCAGAGCCGCCTCTACCTGGTCGTATCCAGACAGGGATGTATTGCTCGGAAAACTCACAAAATCTCTACAATACTAATATTCTAGGAAGTTCTTCTATACTAATCCTCAAAGTTCATCTTAGGTCTACGTGCTCTAATCAGAGTTTATCTAAATCTAGCTTCCAAGGTTTGTACTAAACTTCCTCTGATACCAACTGTAACGCCCCGACCCTAGTTACCCAGAGTCAGTGCATTATTACATAACATTGGCATGATCACAAGAAAGATCAAATCTCGAAAGACCGATTGGTTTAGTAGCCTTGGAAATAGTAGATATATTCATAAGTTTTAAATTACATCATAAAATGAAAAACTACTACAACAACATAATGTCTCCATAATCCACACTCATAACCCCACATAATATCCCTGCAGGTCATTCATAATTTACTTCTTCACTTCCTGGGAAAAAATAAAACATAGAAAAGGGGTGATCTCAAATGCCCAGTAAGGATAACAATATAGCGGAAACTTTCATAAATAAGAATAAACATTTAAGGCAATGTATAACTAAAACAAAAGCCTTTCAAACATGAACTTTCAACATGGTATGTCATAAATAAAATGAAATAATGCCATTTACTTATTCACATGGACATTCTACTAATCGAATAATCACATGCAAAAATCAATAACCACTTTCATAATGTTGGAATGCATAATGCCAGACTATCATAACCACATAGTCAAGGCCTCGTTTCAAGACTACAAATAAGATTTTGTCAAGGCCTTGTGCCAAGACACTAGTTTGTCTCATGAGACCTACCGATGCATCGAGGAGCTATAGCGGGCTCCACCCGTCACTTACTAAGTCCAATGCATTCCCATATGAAAAGGTTTAAACATAACATAAACATTCGTATTAAAACTAGCATAAGAAATGTCAATAATTTCACCATAAACTTTGAATGGTATAAAAATAGCACATCCACAGTCAAACATAACACAAAACCTTCAATACAATATAGAAGTTTTGTATCATAATAAATCAACATCAAATAATCTTAAAATCCATCAAAGGATGTTGACATAGATGAAATCAAAATTCTTTTTAAAGAAATATCTCCTTTTATTTTGAAATCATTTAAGATCCATATAAAATAAAACATTTTCTTTGAAAATATTCTTATAATCTTGTAAGGGAATCTTTGAAGATTTTATAATGGCGGAAAATAGCCGCACCCACCGTATAAGTTAAGAAAAACATTCTTACCTTAATTCTGTCAAAAAGGTTAAAAGGAACTTGTTTTGAAAACGACAGAAAGATTCCTTTATAAACCTCTTATAACAAGTCAACCAAGGGTATAAATGACTTTAAACCATATTCTAGTAAATAATAAAAAATGTTTTGAAATACATTATTAAGAAAACATGGATGTGGATGATAAAGAGATCCCAGTAGATTATTACATATAAACAACCTCGAATAATGAAGAGATTGTGAAATAACCCTTAACATGTACTTTTCCTTGGTTGGGGTAGGTTAACATCCTGTATAATGGTGAAAAAATTGTTATTAAATTATACAGGAATCATATACATTAATATTATATCATATATGATCTTTTAATATTGATTTGATAATAATATCTTAGTATTATCGTTGTTTCGGGTGTTAACTTACTTGTTTTCTTTTATATGTTTTGTTACGTAAGACATGTTTATAAAGGATAGGTTGTATATTATTCATATCCAGAATGATATCAAGTCCTTAAACATTCTTTTTTTAAATCATCAAATGATAATTATCCTTTAATGGATACGATTGAGAATGAATCTCATCGCGTTCGTGGAGACAGTAGTCCGTACGTACGCACGAGCGACAATATCATTCTTTTGATATTAAAATAATATATAAATGGATGGTATATCATATATAAAGAATCATTAATATGTTATATTTATTATTTACATGAGTTACAGATCATTATTATACCCATCCAAATAATATTATATTGAATAACAATGACACCACGACGTGGAGACGGTAAGCCGTACGTACGCACGTATGGTGACATGTTATTAAAAGGGTGGATAGAATACTGAATATGGTTGTACCATATTTATAATAACTTCACAGTATATATATGATACTGTATTTATTATTTTAGAATGGTAACAACAAAGGAAGAAGAAGTGGAAGAAGAAATGAACTTAGAAAAGGGTGGTGAAATCATTACCTCTTCTTCGGGTTCTTCCTTTTGATTTGATCAAAAGGGCTCCTTAGGTTGGCTTTATGATCAAAATAATTCCCCTAGGTTGTAGTGAGGGAATTTGGGAGAGTATTTGGGTAGAGTTTGGCCGAACCAAAAGGCTTTGAAGGTGTGAAGAAATGAGAAGGAGGAGTGCCCTTTTATAAGAGGGGTGAGGGGCACCTTTGGAAAAGCTAGAAATATTAATTTATAATAAATTCATATTCGGTTTCTAATGGTTCCAAAGTTGATTATTTAAATGTTAATGTGGTTATGGGTCGAAAAAAACTCAACCAATAGAATTTATACAGGTTTGGGTACTTATATTAACCTTATCTTTAAGTATTAACTCTAAGTTAATTAGTTTCACTTTTACAATGTCTCTTTGTATTTTTATATAATATGGTTAATAAACTTACTGCATACATCCAAGAGACCCCCAAGTGGTCCATTAATGATGAACCTATCATGATATAAGTCTCTTGGCCGAAACTTATATTTTTAGGAATTTAATATCAATTAATAATATAATATTTGTTTTAAGAACTCTTTTATGTCAATTTTGACACTATTCAATAGTTGATTTTTGTGAAACACATAACAGATTTATTACTTTGGAAAAAGTAAATTAAATCAATCCTAATATATCATATTATCCTAGAAAATTAGTTTAATTCATTAAAAGTTTCATATTATATTTATTTGGGTATTTATAATATCAATTATTTTAATTTTTCACTATTATAGTAATTACTGCATCATCATTGTGTCATAAATAAAATATATTATTTAATGTCTAAAAATTATAAATAAAATATAATTATGTATGAAATCTTTTTATCTTTCTAATGAATATTTATAATCTAAAATCCAACATATATAACCCTATGTAACAATTGTTTTTCTAAAAGATATATGCTTGTGTCATTTTTGTATTCATTTTAACTTAATTAAAATAAAGTGTCATTATCACTTACAAGTGGATCCATGGGGTCCCAAAATCGACCCAAAAATGCCCATGGTCGACCATTTATCAACCAATAGGGTTAAGACACGTTTTAGGGTAATTTAGTATTATTATAATATTATTTATTTTACCCTTATTTACCGGATTTACCCTTAACCATGGTAAATAAAATATTTACCGCAGTAATTATTCAAAATGTCTAAAAATAAAAGTTACCTATTTACACAATTTTAACACCCCGATTCCAAATATGGAATCAATTTTCTTAAATTCAAAACATAGAAGTGGCCGAAATTAATTTAAAATTAATTCCCACTGTCAAAACAAAAAGCGTGTTTTTAAGAGATAATAACTATCAAGAGATTGACACTTGTTTATGTTCGGTTTAATTGTAGAATTATGTCCAATGCCCAAAATTATATTAAATGGTAAAAATATATTCTAAATATACTTTAAAACTACTAAAATTCATAATTTATCACTATTAATTATTTTGATTAAAAAAGTTGTTTTTAATTAAAATTTAGTAATTTTCACTATTCATCAAAATATGAAAGTTATCCGAAAAGTACCAAAATTTCACCTTAGGATAAATTCGATATTCCGAATCCAAAAATGAAGTCCATTTTAAAATATATAATATATATAATTTCATAAAGTAGGTATTACTATTCATAACGGCTAGTTTAATTGGTTATGGTGTATTAGAACTCGGTGTTGCGTACAACACACGCTATCACATTAATCAAAGAGAAGCGTACCGTAGAAGCTTGGGGTGTTACAATGGAATAAGCTAGGATACTATAATGTAGAGTATAAGACTTTAATAAATGTTCATTGGGGTCCAAAGTGTCTTCCACATGAAAGTGTATGGCAGAAATAACTAACAGACTCAAACTCATGATTAGGAACACACCTCCTAATAGCTTGATCACTACACATGCTCTTGAAGAAGAGATAATTCCAAAAATAAAATCTTTATTCACTTTTTAACTTTTGAAATTTATGTTTCTTTAAATATGTAGGAATTTAATAGGAAATAAGGTAGTTAAATAAATCTTTATACAAAATATGCATAATTGGTATCGAAATAAAGATTCACATTGGTGAAATTATCCCAAGTGGTATCTGGTCCAAGGTGTCAGCCACTAATGTGTGATTAAGCCTATTCATTTAGTCAACCACCAAGTTTTCTGAACCCTACCTATCATTTTTCTCAATATCAAATTATTGAATAAGGATAATACATCAGATAAGTCTAGGATTTGCATCATGCTTCTTCAAGAGGTACCTCAGTGCTGCATGGTCAGAAGTAACAAATACTTTATTACTTAATAAATATGAACAAAATTTATCTAAATAAATTATGATAGAAATAAAACCTTTTACATGGTTTTGTTGTTTAATTGGGCTAAATAAAATGTAATAAAATCATAAGAAATCACATGTGAACGTCCCTCCACCCTATATGATTTGACAGCTCGAACTACAAAGTTGGATGCATCACACATAATCTTAAATCGAAGGTCCCATTGTGGGGGGTTTTATGATTGGTGGATTGGTTAGACACTTCTTTACCTCATCAAATAAACTTCTAAAATAATAATAAAACACAAAATAAGTATCCTTTTTAATTAATAATGACATATGAAGAGAAATCTTAATGAAATATTCGATGAAGCACCGACAAAATTCTATATGCCCTAAGAAGGATATAACATCACACACACAGGGTGGATATCTTAAGGATGAAATAATATCTACCTTAGATCTATTGACCCCTATACCCTGTTTTGATACTACATTCCCTATGACAATCCCATAATCTACCATGAAATGACAATTTTCAATGTTCAAGACCAGATTATTCTCAATATAAAAATTCAATACATTTCCCAAACTAGTGATACAACATCAAATGAAGACCCATACACTGTAAAATCTTCCATAAATTCCTCCATGAAGTTATTAAGAAAATCAATAAAAATACTCACCATGAATCTCTAGAAGGTACCTGGGGCATTGCATAGTCCAAATGACATCCTTCTATGGGAAAATGTACCGAATGGAAAAGTGAATGTTTTATTCTTCTAATCCTCCAGAGCTATAGGAATATTAAAATATCTAGAAAATACATCCAAGAAACATTATTGTGTTTTCCAAGCTAGTATCTCAAGCATTTGATCAATAGATTAGAGGGGTAAATGGACCCTGTGAGTGGATTGATTTAGTTTACTATAATCAATACACACATGTTAACTATTTTAGACCCTCATTAGAACTAACTCCTCTTTATCATTACAAAAAAATATTAAGAACACTTTTCTTAGGCACAACCTAAATTAGACTCACCCACTTTAAATCTAAAAAGGGATAAATTATGCCTACCCTGACCAATTTTTCAACTTAGTTTTAAACAACTTCTATAAGTGTCAGATTTAGTCTCCTTTGAGGCCGCCTAACCGGTTTATCCCCATCCTCCAAAAGAATCCTATGATTGGAAATGGAGGGGTTAATACTTGATATGTCAGCCAAGGTCCACCATATTACTCTAATTTTCTCCCTCAAAATATTCAAAAGTTTTACTTCTTTATCAAAATGGATATTGTTAGCAATGATAATAGGTAATTTCTAACCACCTAATAAGTATGAGTATTTGAGATTTGGTGGCAATGGCTCATGTTCAAATGAAGGGGGGTGATGTATGGATGGATACATTAGAGGAACTGAAATATGTTCATAGTGAACATTAGTATCAAAATATACATCAATAAAATCAGAGAATAAATCATCAATTCCATCAGCATACTTTACAACCACATCATAATCAGAGTTCACATGATCAAAATAAGAATAATCAACCATTTCAAAATAAAATCTAAGAGAGGATTGAGCATTAGAAAAATGTGTGGAATTACTCTTTGACATCAAACTAGAACCAATGTTTATAATCTCTCTAAGCAAGGGACAATGAAAATACAAGGGTTTTTTACTTAATGGTTCAAAATGGGAGACAACAAAAGCAGAATGGTCCTCTAAGGGGTACTTTGTGGAGTCCATAACCTTACATATCACAAATTCATCCCCAAACTCCATGGAAAGTGTACCATCATGAACATTTATGATCATTTTTGTTGGTTTGAGGAAGGGACTACCTAAGATAATGAGATCATGTAAAATTACCTGATCATCCTCCAGGTTAAGAATGTAGAAATCTGTGGGAAAGATCATATCTCTTACGTGAACAAGTACATCCTCAAGGACTCCAACTGGATATTCCAAAACTATATTTGCCAACTACACCACTAGTCCTATAGGTGTGAACTCACCAACATATAAATAAGAGAATACAGAGTAAGGCATCACATTTATGGAAGATCCTAAATCACATAAAACATCATAAAAGTGTAACTCCCCTATGGTGCATGGGATGGTAAATTACCCAGATCCTTAAACTTTGTTGGCATTGCTAGAGTTGGTGTAATGAGTGCTGACACATTCCTTACAAGATTGATACTCTCATTTAACTTGATCCCTCTTCAATTGGTACAAATTTATTTTAAGAATTTTTCATACCTTGGTATTTTCTTAATAGCTTCAATAAGGGGGATGTTTATCTCCATAGGTTTGAATATGTCCAAAACCTCTTTTTTGATCACCTCATAAACCATATTCCTGGTTTGTACAACTTTTTTTAGAAAAGGAAGTGATCGAGGAGGAACATAATCAATTTTTTTTCTAACATTTCTCTTTCTCCTTGGGTTTCTCATCAGTTGGTATGGAATGGTGCTTCTCCGGAGTTGAGGTAAATCCACGTTGAATGATAGGTGAAGATATATCAGTTCTTTGCTTCCCTGTTCTCAATGTGATGGAACTGACATTCTCCTTGGGATTTATAGTTTGTTGGGAAGGAATATTTATATATTTCTTACTTACTAGTTCATATAGGGCTATGAAAATATGGCTCATTTGTGTCTTAAACTCCTTCAACTCATAACCACGACACTTCAAATCATTTTGTTGATTAAGAACAATTTTTTTCCTAAGATCATCGGTGTTAGAATCTACCTTTGGTTGAGAATTACCTTATTGTTGGATTGTTTATTCTTGAGCTTGAAATATCATTTGGGGTTGTTGCAAACCCTATTCTTAAGGAATATGCTGTTAGATGTTTTTTTTGAAAAGGGACCTTTATTGTTGTCCATATCCACACCTCATTTCTGATTGATCTTTTCTCCCTTGGTTATATGTTGGCCCAAAATAATCATACTTCCTCTGGGGATGTGGTTGTTCTTTCTACTGATATGGTCTCCTAGGGAATACTACTGTGTAATCCTCCATCTCTAGTCATTGGAGGAAATAGTTAGTTGGGTGGTCTGTTTTAGCACAAATTCCCCAAGGCCTCATAAGAGTGGGTTGGGATGTATTTTGAGCCAAATAAATTTATCTCACCATAGTGGTCAATTATTACAACTTAGTATCAATCAAATGAATTTCAATATAAGAATTAATTACATGATATACTCCTCTAACATGTGGTTTACATCGATCTCTAGATTATTCGGAGTTTTGTGCCATCTTGTCAATCAATGAACACATAGTTTCTGGTGTTTCATTGACCAACAACCATCTAGCAGCATTTTACACCATGATCCTTTCCATAGGCTTGGGTCCTTCATAGATGTACTGGATGAGTAGTTTCTCACTAATTTGGTAATGCGGGTAGCTTGTACATAACTTCTTGAATCGCTCCCAGTACTCATACATTGAGTCCCCTTGGGCATGCTTGATTATTGAGATCTTTTTTTGTATAGAAGTGGTCATTGATGGTGAAAAAATATATACAATAAAAGACATTTCAAATCATTCCAAAAAGTCACATGTTCAGATTGTAAGAAATGCATCCAGTCTTTTGTAGTTCCATCAAGTCAGAATGTGAATAATCTTAGTTTGATTTGATCTTCATATATATTTCTTGGTTTTAGGGTTGATAAAGCCACATTAAATTATTTTAAAAGTTTTTTTGGGATTCTATATAGATAATCCATGAAATTTTGGAAGTAGGTGAATTAACCAAGATTTTAGTTCAATTTCCGATTCAAGATTCAGATATACATTACAATTTGGTTGATAGTTAATGTTAGGTGCATCCAATTATCGAATGGTTCTATTAACTTCATTATAATTTTATTAGTTATTTTTTCTTGTTTTATGTTTTAATTATATTTTCTTCCCATAGATAGAGAGTGTTTGATTTGAGCTTGAAGGCTACGTTTAATCTCAGGGTCAAGATCTAAAAGATCCTCGGGACTAGTTCATGTCATAAATCATATAAAAATGAAAAGAATAATGTTGGAACATAATAAAATAAAAATGATAAGTTTGAGTTCATGATTCAAAAAAATAAGAAAAAGAAAACAAAAGAATAAGAAGAATAATAAGATTGGGTAAAGAAGGAAGATATAATATAAGAAGAGAATAAAATGAAAAATAAAAGAAATAACTATAATTGGCTGAATTAATTACCTTTATCCCTAACAAAAACACAAATTTGAAAGGAACTGTCATGGGCTCTCTCAAATGAAGTGTGATTTTTGGGTACTTAGGTGCAGCATAGTGGAAGAACAAGGTCGTCTCTCCAAAGAGGAAGTAATTAAAAAAAATTAAAGATAATTTGAAAATAATATAAAAGGAAACACAAAAACTACTTAAAAGGATGTGGGGGGTTAAATTTATAAAATAACAAGTATTCTAGAAGAATATTTCATTTTTTTGTTTTTATTTTTGAAATGAAATTTGATTAAAAAGACACAATAAGAATATGTTTTTTAGAAAATATTTTAAATGGCTTAATTGATCTAAGTATAAATATTAAATTTTTAATTGTTATAATTTAAATTATTATTAACTTAATTATGATCCCCTAATTTTTTAATTCCTGAACCCTATAAGAAATAACTTTACCACAAAGATGAATTGAATTAAATCGTAGGCTTGATTCAGAACATGAAATCATAGAACCCTACTTTGATTGACATTATATGCCTATATTATGGACATTATTAAATTAGAGAACATATCCATTATAAAAAATTAAGATTAATTGTGCTTAAGTATTATATTTGAACTCTACAAATTTATCCTGTGTGCTTTTGTTTCACCAGTTAAGGTTACACTCATATAATTCACACATTACTCGATGTCACATGTTTTTGCATCAATCGTTCACCTGTTTAATTAGTTTTTATTAAATTAAGAACTAAATTAATATATTATTTTAAGATAATTAAAGTTTCTCAATAATGTAAAATAAATTAATGAATAATGTAAGAGGTAGACCTATTACTAAAAAAACTAAGCTTCCATGAGCGGTGTAGTCATCATAGAAATGTTTTTCATTAGTAAAGGTTTAGAAAGGGTATAGCCGAATCCCATTTATACTATTGAATTCAAGAAAAAAATAAGAAGATTAACAAATAATTTTTTTTATAAAATATAAGAAACAAAATAAATAGAATAGTAATTAATAAGTTTATTCCTAGAACAAAAACATTAACAAATGAAGAAGAAGAAGAAGGATTCGATGAAGGGATGCTATCATCAAGAGATATCCCTCTTAAAATTACTAGATAAATGGATTGAAACCAATTATCTGCTTCATTAAATCTCCCAATTCATGTTCCAAACCCTCCAAATGAGAAAAATTCATATTTATAGAGTGGATGGGAGGCTAGGTTACAAGTGATTTCAAGTGTGAATGGGTAAATTCAGAAAAATATTTTAATCCAAATTCCACCAAGTTCTTGACCATCAAAATGCATGAATCAACTATTATTCTTTAATTATTAGTTTTGAAAAATTTATTTATCTAGATCCTCTCAATATATGGGCCCATTAAAAGCACGCATGAAGACGTTATGGACCAAATACTGAAGTGGTGTCCAATCTAGTGGGTCGATCCTATCTTTGAGTTAATATCTATTTTACTCCAAACAAATTCCGGATTTAGCTCCCATGTTCTGGATGAAATTTGTATCCCATGTAGTGTATAATATTTCTGAAAATTTCATGTTTAAATAATTAAAATTAAAAAATGTATTTCTTAATTATTATAGTGCACTTTAAAGTGTAAAATTAGAATTTTCATCAGATTTTCAATTGAATGATCGAATCCCAAATATTTTATAATTAAATATATTTAACACAATGTGAGAAAGTTATATCATTTATTATAAATAAAATACTCAATAATTTTTTTATCAGATTTATAAAAATATATATCAATTATATTCACTGTATTGTATTTCATAATTTTTTTGATGAAATTGAAGCATTTTGATATTACGTTTTTCTCTAACATTTCTCGTTTCGCTTTGTTTCCTCTATTTTCATTCTAAGTAATTAATATAAAATTATGATTAAATACAAAATATTATAATACATTTAATTACTTATTATATGTCATATATAATTAAAACTATCTATCCATGTATGTGGTTATAATAATTTTCATGGAAATGTCTCTATAAGTGGTTAACCGACCATTAATGGGATATTGTCGAAAGAGTAGGAATGGGAAGTATGAAATTCTTATTTTTCATAAATATGATAATTAAATTAGGTTAAAATCAATAATATAATTTTAACCTACTAGATAATTAATTTTATAGTTTATGGTTTTCAAAAGGAATTGGAAAAAATAAGAGATGAAGAAAAGAGTGAAGAGCTAATAGAGACTTACTCTCTCCTCCCTATAGCTTCTCTTATACAAAAATATAAATCCCTTGGTGTTGGGAGTTGTATTGATCCAAAATTTCCATAAGAATTATAAGGGTATTTATAGGGAGGATTTTGGAAGATATTGGGCCTTATGATGGGTGGAAAGAGTGGGTTTCCAAGGAAAGGGAGATGAGTTATTTATACTTGAGGAGGGAGGTTTTTTAAGAATAAAACACTAAATAAAATATTATATCCATGGTAAGTATTGTAATAGTGATTTTTTGACAATATAAATAATATATAAATATAATATAATGAATTAAATACTTTAAACCCCATTTATAATTCTAATTTATTTTTTTATTAAAAAGGAAAACGAAAAAATAGAAATTATTATTTTAAGGAATCACATTTGAATTTATGTTTGGAGAGTTGTTTTTTAGGTTCGGAAATTAAGTTTATTATTTTTTAGTGAATCATTTATGAAATAAAATATATGATGTAAAATCCTAATGTTCGATAAAATATTATGTTATAATTACATCATAAAGGATGTAGTTTAAGATACAGAGATTATGTGAAAACTTGTATTTTTACTATTCAACTGAAAGTTGAAGTGTTTATGAAAATTACCAAAAAATAAACCTTGGAAACATTAGACGTGATGATTTCAAAAATGATATTTATTTTTTTAATTTTTTTAAAAGAAAATTTTAATATTTAATATAAAAATTATGAATTTTAGGAAATACTTTAAAAAATGGTTTATTAATAATATTCTTATATTTTCTTTGAGTTTTTTAATCATAATATTTATTTTTTAGAATTATTATATTCATATTTACTTAAATTAATGATGATAAATATTATTTAAGTAACAATTTATTATATGGATATAAAATTACTATACTAATGGTCGGGTTACTATTCCCAATGGTCAAGTTAATATTCCCAACAACCGAGTTACTATTTTCATAGTCACATTACCTCTGATAAATTATTCTAATTTAATTCATTAATTATTGAATTAAATTACTCTAAAGGTTTGATATTTATTTTTTATATAATTTTTCTTGGTTTATTAATACTTTTTCTATTTTCTATAGTGTTTGTAGTGGGGGTGATCCTTCAAATAGATTGGGGTGATCCATATTTTCAGTTTTATATCTTCAATTTTATATTTTTCTTTCAATTGTAATGTTTTAAATTTTAATTGGTTTCTTTGATGATTAGTGTAACCATATTTAGTAATTAAGTAAAATCTTTGTTGGTTTCTCTATATTTTTTAAATGTATAATATTATATATTATAATATAACACACATTTATTCAGGAAAAATATTCTAATAATAACCACTTGATCATTACATTCTTATCCACTTTATAAATTTTTATCATTGAAATTTAAACTCATATTATCAGTTCAGTATAGATGAGGGTACTTCAATTTCATTATTTCCTACAGTCCACATGTCACCTCTTCATACGTACGGTTCCTCTAATACACTTTAACAAGAGAGTTGTCTGGTTGCATAGAAAAATGTCTCTGTGGTTAATGTTCCTCATCGGTTCTTTTTCATACGAGAGGTAATTATCTATTATTTCCACATATAGATTTAGTACATGTGAGGGATCAGGTGTGTACTTCCACAGGAGTGATAAATGTAACACATCATGAACTTGATACATACTTTGTATAAGTGCAAGACAACAGGCCACTGCTCCTATGAGATCATGGATCTCAAAGGGACCAATGTCCTGGGGCTAAGCTTCCCTTTCTTTCCAAACCACATGGATATATTCCATGGTGATATTTGAAGGAATTTTTTTCTCTAACATCAAACTCCAAGTACCTCCTATGGTTTTTAGTATAGATATTTATCTAACTCTAAGTAGCTTTTATATGTTGTTATATGGATTGGACATTCTCTATAATCTACTGCACAAGGTGATGTCCAAGTGTCTTTCGTTCTCCAGCTTCATAAAAAAATCTATAGTTCTACATCAATTCCCATAGAGAGCTTCATAAGGATCCCTTTTAGTACTTGAGTTGAAGCCGTAGTTATATGAGAACTCAACCAATGGGAGATTATTATCCCATACTCATTTTAATTCCATTTAGCAGGCTCTTATAATGTCTTCAAGTGTTAGAATAGTTCTTTCAGATTGGCCATCAATTTATGGGTGATAGGATTTGATAACATTCAATTAAGTACTCAAATATTATTGAATACTACTCCAAAATTTAGAGTTGAACCTTGGATCACGATTAAATATGATCAAAAGTAGAACCCCATGAGGCCTCACCACTTTATTCACATATATCTTGGAATGTTTTTCAAGTAAGAAATCTTCTCAAATAGCAATGAAGTGGGTAGTCTTGTGGAGTTAATCCACAAAAACCCATATCACATTATTTCCTTTGTATGTCTTTGGGAGACTATTGACAAAGTCCATAGAAACTTTCTCCCATTTCTGCATGGGTATAAGAAATGGTTTCATCATCCCTTTGGACTTATGTTTCTCTTCTTTAACTTGCTAACATACCAAAAACCCTGATACATAATCTAAAATATCCTTCTTCATGTTTCCCCCCAAAAGTGTTCTCGAATATCATGATATATCTTGGTTGTTCCAAGATGGATAGAGAAAGGTGATCTATTTTCATTATCTAATTGACCATTCTTTATGTCAGGTGATGAAGGCACAAAAAGCCTCATAATAAACTGAATCAAACCATCATCATTGATATGAAACTCATGTAGCTTACCTTCCTTTATTTCTTTCATCTTATTTTGTAGCTCCAGATTATCCCCTTATGACTTCTTGATATTTTAATGGATATATGTTTGGGAAATAATTTGGACGATGTAGGATGTATTCCTTGTCATTAGGATTTAAAGATATATACTTTAATATCTGAGAATATATAGTCTTTCTCAATCAGCATCTTGGACAGAGTATCATGTTCTTTTCTGCTAAGAGTATTAGATATCTTATTTTCCATTGTTAGATGGCATTGAATTGATAAACGATAGTAATTGATTAGATTTAACCATATTCTTTGATGCATATTGATCTCTATTTGTGGTAATATATATTTCAAACTCTTATGATCAGTATATATATAACATTTTTCACTATCTTGGTAGTTCCAATGAATATTCAATGTAAAGATCACAACAGATAACTCCAGATCATGCATCATGTAGTTATTCTCATGTATCTTCAACTATAATTAAGCATAATCTATCACTTTATCATTCTCTATGAGTACACAACCAAATCCTTTTTTCAAGTCATCAATCTATATCACAAAACCTTATTCACTTATTGGTAGTTTTATTAAAAGAATATTGATTATCCTCTTCTTGATCTCCTTAAATATTTCCTCAAATTCCTTGATCCAGATATACTTTACCCATTTCCAAGTTAACTTAGTTAGTAGGCTAGTATATCATGAGAAATTTGTCAAAACATTTTGACAGTACCACTATAATATATAAAAACTATTGATTTATGTGACAATAATGGGTGTGGGACATTCCTCAATTGCCTCTATCTTTAAAGGTTCCACAAAAATTCCCTCACTTTTGATGACGTTCCCAAATAGTGAGACATTCTTCATTCAAAAGTCACACATGATGAATTTATCATACATTTTCTTCTTCTTTAATGTTACCAAAAAAATCATTATATGCTCTTCATGTTACTACTTTCTCTTAGAGTAAATTATAATATCATTAATAAAGAGTACCAAACATTTTTTAGATAGTCTGTAAATACTATATTCATCAAATCCATGAATATTATAGGGGTATTAGTATGTCCTAAGGGAATCACTATGAAATCATAGTGCCCATACCATTTAGAGAATAAAGTATTTTGAATATCTTACTTCTTCACCTTCAGTTGATGATATCTATAATAAAGATCCACCTTTGAGATTAATGATCTCCTACCAGATGATCAAACAAGTCATCAATCCTTGGAAGAGGATACTCATTCTTTATAGGGTTCTTTTTGATCTCTCGATAGTTGATACACAAAAAAATTGATCTATCCCTTTTGTTTACAAAGATCACCCGTGAACCCTAAGGCAATGAACTAGGTCTTATGAACACTTTTTCTAAATTCTCTTACAGCTTCTTACTTAACTCCTCTAGTTTGATCAAGGCCATCATGTAGGGGAATTTTGATATAGGAGTGGGACCAGGTATAAATTCTATTTATAATTATACCTCCTGATCTTGGATAAATCTGAGTAACTCTTTAAGAAATACATCAGTGTATTCTATAAAATGTAAATTTCCCCTAGTTTGATACCTTCCTTTGACTGAAACTTTTGGGAATGGTATGTTTCTTCATAGGGTATCAATATAAACACCATTGATATATTTCCCAAATGATATTTCTGATCTTACTTTCATTTGTAGAGAATCATTGGATGGTTTGGGATATGAAAAGATATTTCCTTTTACTAATAATTGATGTGTGCTCTATATAATTAGAGAAATCCATTCCAAGTATAGATTCAAATTCTACAAAGGGAATTATTAACAAATTTCCTGGAACTGTATTCCCATAGATGCTTATAGGAGCAGAGTACAACACTTGGGTTGTGGTGATTTCACTACTTGGTGTTTTTTTATAAATATATTTACTTCATGGTATCAAGGTATCGATTGAACAGTTCTATAAAACTAGAAGGATATAATGAATGTTTAGAACCAAAATCGAATAAAACTTTTTTGGATTCTTGATTTAATAAGAATTATACCTCATACGACCTCATTTTCACATTCCACTTTAGCAGTAGTGATGGAATATGCATTCCATTTCTCCTTTGGATTTGGTATTTTCTGATGTTGATTACACTCAAGGAAACATGGCTTAGTGAAATGGCTAGAATAGTTCTCTTTCTCCCTACAGTTGAAGCATTGATCCATGGGTGGTGAATTAGAATATTACTTCCTTTAATATATAATGTTTTATTGCTTTTTCATGTCCCTTAGACATTCATGAGCTTTGTATCCATCTCTACTTCACTTGAATCATTTCCCTATCCATTTGAGACAATTTCCATTATGAATCTTCCCACATTTTGACATGTTTGTAGTTAGATCATCTTTACTCCACTATCATTTGACACGCCAACTTGAAACTCAATTATTCTCTTCTTATCTCTATAACCATGGGACCATTATATAAAATCCATCACTACTTTGATAGAAAATGTAACCAATTCTTTATAACTCCAAAATCCTGGGATATGTAGAGCCTTTCGAAGGTGTGGTTTTAAACCACTAAAGAATATATCTATTTTTCTATCATTTTTTATAACAAAACTAAGGTATATATTTAAATCCTTGTAAATTTTTCATCATAATCTATGATATATTTATCTTCATTTTTCTCTATCTCTATTAATTATCTATCCATTGTTGTTTGAAGAGTGATAGGGAAATACTTCTTAAGAAATATTTTTTCAATGCCTTCCCACTCCATATCTTCCATTTAATACTTCATTTTTGTTATCTTTATGAATTCCCACTATTGATAGGCTTCTCCATCTATAAAATAGAATTCCAGAGTCACATTATCCTTATCAAAACAATGGATCATAGAAAAGATCTTTTAGATTGAGTTAACTGATTGTTCCATCATAAGTGGATCAGAAGTTCCACCAAACGTCAGTGGTCATTGATACATAAAAGACTCAATGGATAGTTGATCCTTATTGGGTGAAAAAGGATTTTAAACATAGTTCATGTTATTATTCATATCCGAAGAAAATTGGGTAAGCATTTACATGAAGTTTTGAACTCCACTTCACACGACATTGGGGATTTCATTCAAGAAATCATTGCATTGTCACTCACATGGGTTGTTGGCCTGATTTCTCATATTTTCCACCATTTTATACAATAGAAAATGTTTGAATATATGTCAACAAACCATTAATAACTTATTATTTTCCTCAATTAACACTAAAGTTATATCTTATTGGATCGCAATTTTTATCCTTTTTTAAAAAAACTTCTTAGAGGTTTACATATACTTAGTCTTATCACACGGGTTTTCAATAACATTATCAAATTATAATTCCAAAATTAACTAAACCATGATATTAGAACAACTATAGTGACCCTATCTTTTCTTACATGACTATTACATCATTTTAATTATAAATAACATAAAATTATTGTAATCTATGATCTAGAGGTTTAATATCTTAGGAAAATTAGAAACATAAATCACTTATACATAATAAAACATAAAATTTTATTTAAAATATTATTATTTATCCTTCTAAATATCATATTCACCTAAGGATATATATCAATGAATTGGGTGAGCTAAAATCCCAATAAGCGGATGAATAAGGAACATGAATCAATATAATATGGGTGAGCATAATCATCATTATAATATCATAATAATATTATCAACATCAAAATCATGAAGGAAACATGTGATAATGGCATGGAATGTGGAAATGAAAAAACAAAGAAACATCTTGACTTAGTGGTCAAATACCACACATAGTTGTGACAAATCTGGCATCATGTTCACTCATAATATATGTTCATAATCATAAAATAATATTTGTGAATAACTCATGAATTATCTTCATGTATAATACACATTTTAACATGAGATAAATCACATGAACTAATTAATTAGAGGGCTATATAATTATTATTCCTATAATCACCGAAAAATATTCACATAATATTTCATGCTACATAATACACATTATAATAATAGTCATAATTAACCAATGGAAAGGAATGAGTTTCATAAGGATTTAATAAATAAGGATATCAAGGAAAAAAATGGTTTCCCAAATAAAAAAATGGGAAAAATATTTGATATAAGAATCATCATTCTTGAGGGAAGAAGAAAAAACTCAAGAGAAGTCAAAGGTTCATTTTGGAAAGAAGGGTTCTTTTGGAAAATATTTGTATTTGTCATAAAATCAAGTAGGAAAAATGTATATACCTGAAAATAAAAGGTAAGGATAAATAAATGATATTTAAGGAACATTATATGATAATATATACCAAATATTTCATGAAATATAGATTACCTAAATAAAATTAGTTGGGTTCGAGAATCCCTTACATTAATTCCCGCTTTATTTCATCAATTTTGTGCCTCCTAGATAAAAACATTGATTTAATAAAACATTAATAAAAAATTAACTTATAGTCATTTATAAAAATATTTATCAATTATATTCATTAGATTATATTTATTATTATTTTTATGAAATTGAAGCATTTTGATATTGTGTTTTTCTGAAAAATTTCTCGTTTCTTTTTTTCACTATTCTCATACAAAGAAAATTATAGAAAAGTATGATTAACTCCATATTATTATAATAAATTTATTTAATTAGTTATATATTATATATAATGAATAATATCCATCCATGAATTTGGTTATAATAATTGTCATGGAAATGTATCTTTAGGTGGTTAACTGACATTTAACGAAATGTTGTCGAAATATCAGGAAAGGGAAGTATGAAATTTATATTTTTCATAAATATGATAATTATAGTATGTTAAAATAATTAATTTTATAGTATACGGTTTGGAAATGAATTAGGAATAAGAAGAAAGAGAAGAAGAAATGTGGGAAGAGTTAACGGAGGCTTACTCTCTGCTCACAATAGCTTCTCTTGTATGACACTATAACTCCCTTAGTGATTGGAGTTGGATTACTATATAAAGTCTCTAAGTATGCTATGGGTCTTGATAGGGATTATAATGGTAGATATTAGGCTTTATAATAGGTGGGAGGAGTGGTTTTCCAATGGAATGGAGTGAGTTTATTTATATTTTAGGAGGGGCTATTTTTAGAATAAAATATTATATCCAAGATAAGCCTTGTAATAGTGATTTTTGATAATATAAATCATATATATATATATATATAATATAATAGTTTTAATACTTTAAATACTCTTTTTAATTTTAATTTATTAGTTTATTAAAAAGGAAATTTGAAAAAAGAGAATTTATTATTTTAAGGAATCACTTTTTAACATTAGGTATTGGAAAGTTAATTTAAGGTTTGGAAATTAAGTATATTGTATTTTAATGAATTATTTAAGAAAAAAATATATCATGTCTGAAAATCAAGTTCTATAAAGTATTATTTCATTATTACATCATGAATGTTGTAATTTAAGATACCCCAGTTATATGGAAAACTGTATTTTTACTATTCACCTAAAAATTGTAGTATTTCCTAAAATTACCAAAAAATAAAACTTGGAAAATTTTTATGTGATGATCTAAAATATTATATTCATTTTAGGATTATAAATTTATAAAATATTCAATTTTAAATTTTAATATAAGAATAAGGACTCGTACAAATGACTTTATAATATAGTTTATTAAAAATGTGCTAATATTTTCTTTGAGTTTTTTTAATCATAATAATTTTTTTAAAAAATTATAATATTTATATTTACTTAAAGTAATCATGATAATAAATATTTTTGTCACAATTTGTTATTTTGAGGAAAAAGTACTATTCCAACAGTCAGGTTACAATTCCAAACGGTCTTATTATTATTCACAATGATTAGGTTACTATTCCATTTTCCACACTACCTCCTATAAATACCTATAATTTCATTCATTCAATATTAGAAATAATTCCTCTCTAGGATCTATATTTCCATTTTATAAAATTTTTCTTAGTTTACTAATACATTTTTTCTTTTCTATAGTGTTTTAAGTGGGGGTGATGATTTTATTTGATTGGGGAGATCCATATTTTCCCATATGAGGTTTTCTATTTTATATTTTTTGTCTATAAATATTTTTTTGAAAAATTAATGGGTTTAATTTATAATTAATTTAATAATATTTACAAATAAAAAAAATTATTTGTTGGTTTCTCTATGTTTTTTATGTGTATAATGTTAAATAGTATAATACAATACACATTTATTCATGAAACAAATATTAATAATAAATACTGGGTCGTTACACTATGCCTTCATGTGGATATTATAACATCACAATCACATAATGTGGCCTTTATTTTGACAAATGGGTTTATTTGTTCACATTTCATTATGTGAAGGAGAAAATAAAAGATAACATTTATATACAATCAAGTAAATGAGATATAGACATCATGTTTTCAATTATCCAAAAGTTCTTGAGAATATTATATTAATTGATTTACATGCATGAAGGGTGTTTTTCTAGTATGATTTGAGGAAGATATCATATATACCTTTATTACATGAAGAATAATGGCATCGTGTGATAAAAATACTTGAAGGAATATTAATTTTTCCACTAAAACAATATATGTTCTTGTGTTCTCATGAAAGAAGAAATACACGAAGAGAATGATCCATGATAGGTTTTGTTGCATAAAGAGATAATGAAGAAAAACAATGAAGGTATATTATTGAGAAGTGAGTTATGTGAATTATATGAGAAAAAAATGCATAAATATATTCATGAATGAGGAAATGTGCATGGACATTAGAATAATGCACGTATAGGAAGTGATAAGACTATTCATTTTTTTTTGTAAATATTACATTGAATACTTACATGCATTGTATTTTACATGTATGAGGTTTATAAAATGCACCGGAAACATACATTTTATGAATAATTTTTAGTGTATTTATACTGAATCTAGAGAATTATTTCAGAAGGAATTTATATTTGAGTTTTTCTGTGATTAGTGAGGTTGGGTCCTCTACAGAAGAAAGAATATTTTCCTTAGTATAATTGTACTGAGGCAACTCGCAATCGACAAGTGAGTAGATGTAGTTGAGAAAGAAAAATATCTATGAAAAGGTTATTTAATTCTATATTAGAAAATGTGATTTAACAAGATTAATTAGGAATATCAATATATCATCCTATCAATGGATCATATTTTCTGAAGAAAAAGGATATTGTGATTGAGGGATTTAATTAGTCGAATGGTTGGGGGGGATCTAACCAATCAAGTCAAAAAAATGGGATTAATGGGGGGGGGGGGGTTTGGGGTATAACTAGGGTCAATTGGATGATCGACCATGGGGGTGCATAACTAGTTAATACCTGGACCACTATAATTGAAAATGATATTATAGTAGATAATCCATGCGGGGGGGGGGGGGGGGGGGTCTAACCAACATGGAAATGAGTTATTTTTAGTATCAAAACTTGTAAAAACGCAGTGTTATATGTTTTATTTACTTTATGTATTCCATACATGATCGAATCATCTTAACAGGTGACATAGGTCTAAATTAATAGGTGAAGAACAATTTAATAAAACAAGTCACCCCTCAATCACTCCCTCTTAGTGTGAATGAACAATTAATTGGACAATTCAATTAGTGTCAGAGTAAAGACCACCTCTAGTTTGATCTACTTTACTTTTCCAATTTTTTATATCAAAAGTATATGTTGTGAAAATTTATGTTTGAATAAAATTATTAATATATTCATATTGAAAATCTTACCTCTACACCCGATGTTATAAATATTGATGTTTCAATCCAGACTGATAAAAACAAAAAGAGAACATTGAAAAATATTTTCAAGAAAAACTCAAATACAAATGAAGATAAATTGTAATACGAAGTCACTTAAGTGGTAATTTATTAGTAAAGTTAGTTGATTATAATTATAATTAATTTAGTTCAAAATGTGATGGAGATATGTTCAATTTCGACATTAGTGAGTATTTTAAAATTTTCCCAAAGAAGGGTTAATTGTATGATCAGTGTTTTGAAGGAACTATGGGATGAAAAATTAAAACAAGAATAAGAGGCCAATGCTACGGAAGAGGCACTGCAAAAGGTTGGCATATGCAACACTCTCAAAAAATTTGAAATAAAAGGATGAAATAATATATTTTTTCAATAAAATAAATGCTCAAGCGATTGAAGAATTGAAATGTAATTTTTGTGAGAACTATTTTTTAGAAATGGTCTTTATAGAAGGTATCCATGCACTAGAAAAATGTCATAATATATATTTTAATGTCAAAGATGCTCATTTGGAAGATAAAGAAAAAAATAATTAGGAATCTTGAATTTTTTTTATTAAAGTAAAATTAGATGAATGAATATGAGATTCAGAAGATGAAGGATTAGTGGAAAGAAATCATGATATGATTTTAAGATGAGAATATTTCTCTCAACATAAAATGTCTTGAACTAGAAGTGAAACTGAGAAATATGGAAGAGTAAAAAGATGAAAATTCCCAAACTATTGGGAAAATAAGTGCTACTAACAATTTCTCTAATAAGAGTCCTATTTATAAAAAAAATACTCAATTAAGTAGCAATAAGATCTTGAGATTATCCAAGGATAAACATACTATAAGATCATTAAATAAGGTATCCCTTTTTACTGATAATTCTATGTGTAGTAATGCTATTTTGGTGCCTAGTGTAGATTTAACTTTAAAATATAGACAAATATGGGTGAAGAAATATTCTCTAGAATCAATTGAATTTTTAAATATAGATGTGAATAAGTTTATAAATTATTTTTCCCCAAAGAAATAATAGAAGAAGAAATGTTCTACCTAATAGCATAAAAATATCAAAGACAGTTTGAATGTATCACATAAGATAAAATCAAGTTTTTTTGGCTACCTTTAGTGATGTTGGAAGTTTGGTTATCATGAAATAAATTGTTGTAAAAGTTTTTCATTATATAAAAATTAAACAATGCCAAAATTTTGGGGGAGAAAAGTTGAATAGAATTTGGAACCTAAAAAATAGAATCATAACTCATAAAAATAGAATCAAATTATGAATAAAAGATATGATTACTTTGAAAATTTATGTTATTATTATAAAAGAGGTGGTCATTATTATGATGAGTGTTGGTATGTTCCAATCATGCACAAATAATTTGTTGATATGAATAGAAGACCACAAAAATAAGTTAAATATGTAAGAAAATAATATGATAGGTCATCCTTGGGATATGAACAAAAGAATAAGGCTGTTAAACAAAAAAATCCAACAAGTATGTGAATAGTATCACACAAAAGGAAATATTGTTTTTATTTTGGTATTAAAGTTTATGTCATAGACCATTTTTAATTGTACATGAACATCAATAATATAAGAAGAAATATGAAATTAATGAAAGAATCAATCCAAAAGAAAAACAATAGGTTTGATTTGGTGAAATACATCTCTAATGAAAAATATTATATGTTTCATAGAAAGGAAAACTTGGTTACTCAGAGAATTATATAGTTGAATGTGAAAGGTGTAATAAGTATTTACATGTTAGTAAAATATTTTCAAAATGGTTTCTTGAATAAGAATAATTTTTTAAAAAGAGATTAAAATCACCTGTGAATTTTAGAATTGAGAATATAGAGTCTATACACAAAGTGAAGACTGAGCATGTTCCTAAAAAATGCTTGATCATATGTCCAGAAAAGTTGAAAGTGTCAAGAATTATGGAGAAAGAAGAGAAAACTAAAACTTTATTTCTATATAATCTGAAGAATACTTTTTTATGTAAGAATATTTCTGGTTTGAGAAGCAACTATCATCCCTATTACTCTAACTAAGGAGCATTGAAGAACCACCTAATTCCAATATATACATTGTGTTTGTTTTTCATTTAAGAAATTGAAGGTGAAGAATATATCTATGGGAAGACCATAATTGGTAAAATCAATGAACTTATTACAACTATAAATTTTTCCATCATTGAGGACTATTGGAATCATGTTGCCCTTTTTTTCAATATTTCAAACAATCTCAGAAGATTCATGGAGTGAATTCTTGAATAAATCCAATAATGTTGAAAAAGTAGAAAGTGCATCTCTTGAGGGGGAGAATAGAAGAACAACCACCATATATCTCTATCTCAGTTGATATATTATGAATATCATATTTTATAATGAGGTATACATATAATAATTATATATGGTAAAAATCTAGGTCTTGAAGATTTTCATCATTGAGGAAAGTCGATTACATTATCTTATTTATGTTGATGAAAAAATCAATTCTAAAATGGAGAGATTGATTAATTGATGATAAAAGGAAAATTAACTTGAAAAGGGGAAGTGAGTTCTTTCACTTGAATGTTTTTATAATATTACTAAGATGTACATTGGAGATTAGTTCAAAATCGATTGAATAGTCTGTGAAAAGAGGTTTTAGTGTTGGTACTAAATGCTGGAAATTCATTGATGGTGTTGGTGTTAAATTTGATCAATCTTGTTTTATATATTGATCATTTCTCACATAGACTTAGATGTGATTAATTATATATATTTTATAAGATTGTGGTGATTCTATCCTTATATAAAGTAAATCAGAATATATGTGTTAGGTGAATAAAATATATTCTTAAAATTTTAATGTTGGTGATGATAATTTCATCCCATAACTATATCTTTGTTTTCATTTTTATTATTAGGGATAACATGTAATTGAATTAGAATATAAAATGAGTATTGAAAAATTCCAAAGGCATAGATTGAAGAACCCAATTAGTTGATTTGTTTTAAAGTTTACATTTTTTTCAATAGGTTGTATAGAAACCCTCACTTTTGTAAGAACCCAGATCTTCTTTTCAGGTATGTTTTTCCTTTTTCTGGAGTTTTTGAGAAAAGGGGAGTTTCTAGAAATTTTTGAAGTACATGCCATTTACTTTATTAGTAAACTCTGTGTACTTCGTTTTCGCAGGAGGCCGTGTGATGGCTGTGTCATGGCTACACACACGGTCGTGTGGGGTGACGTGGAGGCCGCCTAAAGCGGAGTACAGAAGGGGCAAGTACACACCTAGAACTTCAAAAATACACGCCGTGTATTTTGTTTTTTTCATAGAATAGACCATGGTCACGTCTAATGGACAAGGGTTTCTTATTCTTTGGATGAAACATTCCAGAGCAGCCGTACGATGTTGAGACTTCCCTAAGCCCTTGATCTCACATCCGTTCTCCAAATTGACCATTTTCGATTGCCTTGGAACCACAACAGTAATCCCTTACTTCTCCTAGAGTTTCGTTTCTTGATTTCGGTTCTTTTTCGGGTTATCGTGGGTTGAACGTTTTATACATTTTCTTAGATCTACAACGTTGTAAAGAGATTAAAGCTTTGAGGTTCAAGTATATTGATCTCCTAACCCCGAGGTAGGTGGTTTGTTCTTTTCTGTAGAAGTTCTTTGAGTTTTATGTGCAAATTTTCCCAATACCCTTGAGCGGGATATTGTCCGTTTACCATTTTAGCCCTATCGTTTTCCAGCTTTGCTTGTATGACTGAGAAGAGGTTATTGTTTGTGAATAGGGAATTTTTCTGTGCTTTGGATGTATTTCCCATGCATGTTTTGCCTGTATTTTATTTTTGGGTCTAGTTTTCCTGTTAGGCAGCTATTTACCTTCCCATTCCTAGTATTATAGGATGGTGTGACTATTGATCTGATATGCTGTTATGTTTTAGAATTCTAGCCAAGTAATTCTTGAGGTTTACTTTGGCCGTTACTTGATGCTATGCTTTCTTGAATTACTCCGGGCTATGAGAACCTGGTGTATAGACCATAGGGATAATTGACATTGAGGGCTTCTCCAGAGTGTCTTTATAATATTACAATGCGAGACCACAGGGGGAATTGACATTGAGTGCTTCCCGAGAGTGTTTGTAGTTCCTCGACGTGGGCCACAGGGGGAATTGACATTGAGTTCATCCCCAGAGCGCCTTTAGTACGATAAGAGACTATAAGGGGAATTTACGGTGAGTGCTTCCTTAGAGAGTGTATACATTATCTAAACTAGAGGGGTGAGACTGTGTGTGCTGCCCATAGGTTTGCTCGTAATTGATAGGTAGGACCAGAGGGGATAGGATATGGGTACTTCCCAGAGGGTTACCTGTTGTTTTATTTGATTTGCTGTTGCATACTGTGTGGTGTTTGAATGCTTAAAACTGTGGACTGTTTACTGCTTAGTGCTTTCTTTTTCTACTCCTTTCTGTACTTTTACCTACTATATACTCACTGAATGTTAGGCACAGATATTCGGGTGATTTCCTACTGTGATTTAGTCTCACACCCTATTTGGTCCATGCTTTTGGGCCCAAACAGATTATATTGCTGCAGGTATGGACAAGGGCAACCACCCTTCGACTTTAGGTACTTGATTGCATTGGAGCTGGAGAGCATGGGACGAAGCCGGGGCTTGTGATGCTGAGGAGTTTCTCATCTGTTTTCCTTTGTACTTTGGTTTAGTACCGTATTCAGCATTGTGACTTGTTTGGATACTTTCCTAGACATATGTGTATCATTCACCATTTACATATATTTTTCTCCAGTTGTTTCTTTATTAGTATTCCACTGTTCACTATTGTTGGATATTTACTATTTCTGTTATTGTGTATTTTTTTTCTCTTCCACTGTGTTACTCTACCAATGAGGGTATAGTTTCCCAACTGTCACACCCAAGGCCCTCACTGCTAGTAGGTAGCCTCTGGCATTCGGGGAAATGCAGTTGAGGCCATGTTACCAACCGGGTACAGGTTTTCTCAGGGCGGCTTCCGGAACCGGGATGTTACAACTTTACATACATTAATATTACATAAATTTTGTGGAATAATTAACACATTATAAAAATAGACACCCAAAGACTGTGTTAGTGTAGTGCCTTTGGAAACATGGAAACATAAAAACTAATGCATAAGTGAGCTACATTATCTTCCAATAGGTTCTTCTTGACCAACACCCTTCTTAGACACATCAAACATAATACATATCTTCATAACCTGGGGAAGGAAATATAAAAATGGGTGAGCTCAAATGCTCAGTAGGGATAAATAAGGGAGATATGTAAGCATAATCACAGGAATAAGGGTATGAGAACATGATCATGAAAATAAAAGATCATACTCTTCATATACAAGATCATAAACATGAATCATGACATAAAGCTTGGTTGTTCACAAGACATGAATCATAAGGAAATAAAGAACATAATCCATGAAATAATAATTATAGAAATAAAACATGGAATTGTGGAAGACACATAAGCATATAATATGATTTTCATAGTAGCTAAGGTATCACTTCCAAGACCATCTTGATGTTATGGGTTCACTCTCCATACCATCTTGGTAGTCATGGTTCACTCCCATGACCATCCTAGTAGCATGAGTTCACTCCTCATACCATATTGGTAGTCATGGTTTACTCTCATGGCCATCTTAGTGGTCAAGGTTCATTCCAAAGACTATATTAGTCTATCTCATGAGATATAAATCATTACCCAATTCATTAAAGGTAGATATAGGTCCCACCCATCTCATAATAAAATCATACATATATAAGACACAAGATAATAAATAATCATATCACAACCCATAAAATTAAATGGGTATTATAAAAAAGTAATCATTTCATAAACTGTGGAAATAGGTAGGTTTCATAATCATTTCAACATAAGCATAACTCATGAAAAGAAGTGGGTTTCAAAATCATATAACCTATGGAAGGGAAATAAGTTTCACAAACATCATGACATCAAAAAATAATCCATTTAGAGAAATAATGTGAATATAAACTTTGAATAATTCCCCTAAAAAGGATTGAGTAACATCAACGGATGTTATCTTAGATGGGAAATAATTTTGAATGATTTTTTAAAAAACATTTCTCGAGGAAAATATCCTTTCGTCATTGAATATGATATTTAAAACCTAATTTTTTTTGAAAAAATTTCATTTAAAATAGATTTTTAAAACGTATAATGGAATCATTAAAAATCAAAAAATAATTTTAAAATACTTTTCCATTGAAAATTTTCTTCAATGATATTTTGATTTTTTTTGAAAACATGGTTTTTTAGTACAATATATTTCTGATCGAAGAGAGAGACCGTAATATTTTACTAAAAAAATTATTATTAGTACCAAAGAGTGGGAAAATGATACTTATACGTGAGTATATATTGAATAAATATAGTATAATAAAATTAATGTGTGTTCTTGAGATATGGATCATTGGATTTTACCAAAGAAACATAATCAACAATAGTCTTGAAAAAATAATATGATTCTTTCAATAAACTCCTACCACTTGGTCACTTGAGTTCATACCATCCATGTAAGAAAAATAAATTTGATGAAGCTTAAAATATCATGAAAATAAGTATATTCAGGACATAACATGTAAAATGGAAGTATACACAAATCAAAAAGAATTTAGGTTCATAATAATACATGAGGCTCAAAGAGGGAAGATTGAGACAAAACTATTTTACCAATTTCGTAACTTTTGAAACTTAAACCCCATGAATGAAATATCATAAAACAGATACATGAATACAAATAAATTTATGTATAATATACATAGAATACATTTAGGGGTAGAAAATACACCATAAAAAATGAATGGGTGGTGAATAAAGCATGCATCCCACATAAATAAAAAGTGAGATGAAATCCCCTTACCTCGTATCTTGAATCTCTTCGTACTAACAAAAATCACCTGTATAATAAAAATAAATTTCTTATAAATATTTGACATATAAATATTATTATATCTATTACCATATATGACTTGATTACGACCTTATATTACCCACTTGTTAACCATCCTATGTTAATGTTTCAATTTGGATAATATACACTTTGTTCGTCACATGTGTCCTAATTTGTTATATCTTTGGTCCTTATACTTATACCACAATTCTAGAATTTAATTACTGATATAAATATAATTTATATTCATCATAAATTTATTATAATAATCTATAAAATAGAGTATTATGAAATGGAATACACCGTTCATGGAGACAATAAGTTGTACGTACACATGAACATTGTTCCTATTTTTATGGCTGAATTGAAAGAAAGAAAGAAAATAAACTATATGTATATATGTATATAACATCATTATAATTATATATATATATATAATATAACTTCACTCAACCCATCCTTAATACATTCCATGTAGTGTGTGAATGAATCACATCACTTTAACGGGACAGTAGTCCACACTTCCTAAAACAAAATTATCATATTTACACCAAATGGAAAGTAAAATGATATGTTTTTTTAAAAGTAATAAATATGCTTAAATACATAATAAATATAATATATAACAAATATAAATATATTTTTCATCTTAATGTACACCATGAGATGTGGTAAAAGAAAAATGAGCAATCATCATTTAGTGAGGTAATAGTTTTCCATACACATAAACAGTATGTTCATTACCAATTAGATGGAGGTGTGTGTATGTGCAGGTTGAAACCATAGCCAAAATAATCCAAGTATATTGATGATAATAGTGTTTTTATACAATTACAGAATAAATAGAGTGGAGTGGGTGGATAATGAGAATAAAATAAAGGATCTTAGGAGAAGTCATTACCTCTTAATTAGGTAAATCCATTTGGTTGTGCCAAAAGGAGGATTCAAAGAGGAAGCGAGGGAAGTTGGGGATCTATTTAGGCAGAGATATTTCGATACAAAGTTCTTGAGATGTGAGAGGAAGTGGGAGGAAATGATCCTTTTTATAATGGAGGACGAGTGATACTCTTGTAAATATTTGAAGAGAGAATTCCACCCATGGTTTTCATGTTGCAAGTGGATCCAATAATGATCCAAATCAGAGAAATAGAGGATAGGGTCTACACATGTCAATAAAATGTATTTTTTTAAAATTTATATCTCTTTTTGAGTCTCAAATTTAAGGATTAGTCCTTAGTTAAGTTTCATTTTACCTTAAGCGATGTAATTAATTTTAAGTACATTCACTAATATTTTTGGTGAAAAACTTTATTGAACTTATTAAAAAATATAAATTATGTTTATTACAAATATTTTATAAATTTTTCCAAATTAAAATAATATAATTGGAAGAAATTAATTTAAAATTAATCCCACAGTAGAGCCAGTAATGCATATTTTTAAAGTAAAAATGATCAAAAGTTTTCTAAGTTTTTAAATACCATTTCAATGTGAAATTTTTTCTAATTAAACACAATGGATTACCAGATAAAAATATAAACTTATTAAATTTTTAAAACAATTTAAATTTAATCTAAACTTATAAATAAATCAGATTAAAAAATAAGTTTTGAATTAAAATCTGGTATTTTTTAGTATTCATCCAAAAATAATGTCTCTTAGAAAAATCCCAAAAATTAACCATAAATTGATTTCAACATTATAAATTAAAAAATGAATTTTATTTTGTCAAATTAAATTTCTAAATGTGTCTAAAATTTATTATTATTATTTTTCACATAAGTAAAATAAAAGAAGTTCATTCTAGAAAACGATATTTTTAAACATAAAAAGACTTTACCAAAAATGATATCATTCACTATGAATATGTTATATATATAAAAAACATTAAAAAAATATTTGAAAAGTAGTTATTACTATCTATATTATAAACTTTAATTGCTTGGTTATAGATATCTCATTTAAATAATTATTATAATAAAATTATTTTTTGTTGAAACAACGGTGTTGCGTGTAATGTATGCCAAGTCATTGTTCCATGTAACGTACACCAAGTTGATGTTCCTTGTAACATACTCCAAGTTAATTATATTTGAAAGGAATATTTGACTGGGTTCATTTCAAGAAATAAATGAAAATTTAATGTATTAATAAAATGGTCCATAAAAACTTGTGGTGTTTCATTCTACCCCCCTTAAAATGAATTTCACGCAGAAAATTCATCACTCAGGTAAAAAAATGAGGATACTTTTGCTTCATCATATCCTCAAGTTCCCACGTAGCTTCCTCCAACAGGAGATTTCTCCAAAAAACATAGATCATGTGAGTGGTCTTGTTTCATAGAATGTTTTTGGTATGATCCATAATTTGAACAGGTTTCTCCTCATAAGAAAGTTATTGGTCTATTAGTTGGATATATGAGTTTAGTACATGTATAGGGTCAGGTATGTACTTACTTTGGATAGATAATGGAACACATCATGGACTTAAGATAGATTTTTAGGAAGTTCCAAGGGATAGGCTACCGTCCCGGTATGATCAAGAATCCAAAGGGGACTGATATACCTTGGGATTAGCTTCTCTTTCTTCCTATATCTCATAAATTTATTCCTATGTGAGATTCTTAGAAACAAATTTTCACCAACTTCAGATTCTAGGTTATGTCAGCAGTTATCATTATAACTTTTCTACTAACATTGAGTTGCCATGATATGCAGCTAAATGGTTTAGACCATCTTGACCATTTGTTGAGAAATATTTGGTACCAACTTCTTTCTTTCTCCAATCTCATCCTAGTACATTGGAGATCTTCATTTATCCCCATATAGGGCTTCAGCAGGTGACATATAAAATCATGAGTAAAAGCTATTATTGTAAGAAAACTCTACTAGAGAAATGTGATTATCCCAACCAACTTTTAAATCCAGAGAACACAATATCAACATATCCTCTTGGTTTTTAATTGTTCTTTCAGACTGAACATCTGTATGAGGTTGATAATTAGTGATAAAACAATATTATGTATCATGTTATTTCTAAAGAATTTTCCATAAATTTGTGGAAAACCTCAGATCCATATCTGATTACATAGAATATGGAACTCCATGAAACCTTACCCCATCTTTAATGTATATAATGGCAAGTGGATCTAGAGAGAAGTCTTATATGATAGTGATGAAGTGTTCTACCTTAGTAAGGTGATCAACTACCACCTATATAGAAATAAACCCTTTATAGGTTTTCAGTAGTCCAATGATAAAATCCATATTGTTGTTCTCCAATTTCCATTGTGGAATGGGTAATGGATGTAAAATCCCCTTTGACTTTTTTTATTCAGGCATAGCTTGTTGGTATGCCAAGAATTGAGATAAAAACATTGAGATATCTCTCTTCATGCCACCCCATAAAAGTATTCTTTCAAGTCCCTATATATCTTCATACTTCCAAGATAAATAGATAATGAAGAACTATGAGCTTCTTCAAACATATCATTTGTCAAATCTGGTATGGAAGGACCACATACACGGTTCTTTAACTTTATCATTTCATCATGATCAAGGTTAAACTCCAAAACATTTTTTAATTTATTTTATATCTCTTGATCTTCCTTCTGTGCCTCCTTAATATTCACTTGGATAGAGGGTTGAACATTCATTTGATAAAGATAATATTTTCCCCTTTCCTTCAAAATTTCTAGATCCATCCTTTGAAAATCCATAAATATTGAATCTTTTGTGATCCTCATCATGGATAAGCTATTATGATCCTTCCAAATCAAAGCATGAGCCACCATGTTTGATTTCCCTGATTGGTATTGTATTGAGTAGTCATAATCCTTTATCAACTCTATCCATCTTCTCTAGAGCATGTTCAACTCCATATTTGTGAATATATATTTCAGACTTTTATGATTAGTATATATATATCACACTTTTGTCCATAAAGATAATGGCTACATATCTTTAGTGAAAGCATTAACAATGCTAAATCCAAATCATTAGTTGGTTAATTAGTCTCATGAATCTTCAACAGCTACGAGGCATAAGCGACAACCATGTTATTCTATATAATAACACATCCTAATTACTTCTTGGATACATCAATACAGAGAAGAAACCCTTCTCCACTACAAGGTAATGTAACTATATGTGTACTAACTAACCTTCTATTTATTTCCTTGAAATTTTCCACATATTCATCTATCCAGAAGAATTTGACACCCTTTTATGTTATCTTGGTTAGAGGAATAGATAGTCATGATAAATTCTCTACAAACCATCTATAATATCCAGTTAAACCAATAAAGCTACAAATCTCAGTCCTGCTATTGTTCTAGGCCAGCATTCAATAGCCTCTATATTTTATAGATCTACTACTATACAATCTCTTGAGATTATGTGGCCCAAAAATGAATCCTTTTACATCCAAAATTCACACTTTTTAAATTTTTCATATTGTTTCTCCTTACTTAGGTTCTTTAGTACAATTATCAAGTGATCTTCATTCTCTTCATTTCTCTTTGAATAGATAATAATATCATCTATAAAGACTACCACAAAATGATTGAGTTAATATCTAAATACTATATTCATTATATCCATGAAGATGGAAGGGGAATTAGTAAGACCAAAAGGCATCACTATATATATATTCATAGTGTCCATACCTTGTACAGAATTCCAAATTGGGTATATCAACTTCCTTTACTCTTAGTTGATAATATTTAAAATGAATTTAAATCTTGGAAAATTATTGAGATTTGTGTAGTTGATCAAATAAGTCATCAATACTGATAAGTGGATACTTGTTTTTTATTGTAATATTGTTCAACTCCCGATAATCAATAAAGAGTCTCATTGATCCATATTTCTTTATTAAAAAAAGAATAGCTGCACCCCAAGGTGACACACTTGGCAAAATTAATACTTTTTCATGGTTTTATTTGAGTTTCTTCTTCAATAACTAGTACTCAATCAGATATATTCTACAATGATTCTTTGAAATTGGTGTGGAACTAGGTATGAGTTCTATTAAGAACACAACTTCACATTTTTGGTAGAATACTGGGAAACTATTCTATAAATACATAAAAAAATTCTAGAACAACATGCATATCATCAATGTCAATTTTCTCCCCACCATTTGAGATAAACAAACCCTTTAAATGGGAATTAATACCCATAAACTGTATGTAATATCAACTGTAATTTCATGATTATCATCACATTGATGAATGATCAACAGAGGGTTTGAAATATAAAAATTAACTTTCCTTCCTCTAAAATTGATTTGGTATTTACACAGAGAAATCCAATCCAATACTAGGATGACATCAAATTTAACCAAAGGAATAATGAAAAGATTTGAAGGAAGAAAATTCCCATTAACTTCAACTAGAGAAGAATCATATAATTGAGATAAAATCATTATACCATTAGGGGTTTCCACTTCCAATTCCACATATAATTGTTTTGGTGGAATCTTAACAGCCTCGGAAAATTATTTAGATATTAAAGCATGGGTATATCTATAATCAAATATGACATTAGAATATATAGAGTGGATGATAAGTATACCTTTCATAATGTTGTTATCTCACACCTCATCAAAAATAGATATTTAATGAGATTTCACTTATACCTTGACTTAAGAGGTTGAATATGTCGATCATCATCACCATCCATTGGGTTTCTGTAGTGGTTATCATAATTCTCGTTCTCCTTACACTTTTAGAACTTAATTGTGGGAGGTTCATTATTTTCTGGTTTCACCCCATTCATAACTTTAGCTAACTTCTTCCCATCACTTATCTAATAAAATTCCCAATGGAATTACATTCCACATTTAAAAAATTTATTAGACCTCTTAAGGAAATTTCCTCTATTCATCATCGCACACATAGAGCATAAAAGGAAGATCATCTTCTTCCCTTCATGGTTTTTTGATTTTCCTTTAAACTCCATCTTTATCTTCTTATCAAAACCATTCAATTTATATGTGACTCCAACCTCTATTTCAACATCAATTTCACAATGAGAAATCTCTTAATAGCTAATAAAGTATCTTTTGGATAACAACATTCTGATACTTAGCTTTAAGCCACTGAAGAACCTATCAAATTTACTTTCTAGTTGGATGATAATTCATGAAGTGTACCGCAAAAGTCTCATTAAATTAGCCTCATAGGTACCAATAGATTCATTATACATTTGATTAAAATAAAGTAAATATTTCTCTATATTGGTATAAAGAATATAAGGAAAGTAATTATCTTAAAATAATATATTGAACTCATCCCAATCCATGGATTCAATCTCATATTGCTTCCTTGTATTCTTGATTAGAGTCCACCACTGGTCTACATTACCTTCTAACTAATAGACATCCAAAATGACGTTCTCATGCTCTAAACACTAAATAATGGATAATATCTTTTCAGTAGTACCGATCCATTGTTCAGAAACAAGTAGATCATAGTACTCTGTGAAAGTAGGTGGAAATTTCCTCATGAAAGACTCAATAGAATGTTTTTCCCACATTTTATCTTTTGGAAGTCCACCATGATTCATAGATAGAGAAAGCTGTGTGATCATAACAATGAGGTTTTTCATTCCATATCCCATAGATCTACTTTTCTCTAGAGGTAAATCATTTCATTATCCATTGAAATCACCATTAACATGGTTCTTTCATGTTCTATCCATGGACTAAAAGAAAAAAGAATAGAGTAATAAATAATTATTATAGTGAGGAACCACATAATCATGAAAAGTCACTTATAGGATGTCTAAATTATGACACCATATTTAATATATGACACCTTAGGTTTATCCTAGGTTATTCATATCCAACTTCTATTTAAATCCTTCATAATGTTTTGTGAAGAGTTTTTGAATTCCCAATGCATATCTCCTGGGAGTGTCAAACCAGTGTGCTGCAAGGCCCATTCTTGTGTGTTAGATTACCCCGATTCAGGGTTGGAACATCTTGTCGGATTTACTACCTCTAGGTACATCTATTTTAGATCCACATCCATATATATTATATATAAAAGAATGTTTTTATAGGATACTAATCACAATATCCTTTAACAAAATTCTAAGACATTTTCATATACTTTTCCTTATCCTTAGACTTGTCCCTAGACATGTACTTAGGGTTCTCACTTAGCTTTTCTCATCCCTGATTCCAAATATTAACTAAAACTTTTATATAATACCAACTACATCAACACTCACTTTACATACATTAACATTACATAACTTTTGTGGAATACTTAAAACATTATACAAACAGATGCTGAATGACTATACTAGTCTAGTTCCTATAGAAACATGGAAATATAATCACTAATACATAAGTTAGATACATCATCTCCTACTATGTTCTTATTGACTAGCACCATTCTTATACACTTAAAACCCAATACATATCTTTATAACCTAGGTAAGGAAACAAAAAAAGGGGTGAGCACACATTCTATGTTAGGTTAAAAAAAGAAGTTATGTAAGAATAATCATGAGCATATGGGTATGAGAACATGATCATGAAAATAGAATATCGGACCCTATATATTAAATATCATATTCATAAATCATGGAATAAAGCGTAGTAGTTTATAAGACATGAATCATAATAAAATAAATAACATAATCCAAAAAAGAATAACATAGTCATCAAATATAAAAATATGACAAACACATAAGCATATAATATTATTTCTATAGTAGCGAAGGCATCATTACCATGACTATATTAATAGTATGAGTTCACTCCCCATACCATCTTGGTAGTCATGGTTGACACCCATGGCCATCTTGGAAGCACAAGTTCACTCCTTATACCATCTTGGTAGTCATGGTTCACTCTCATGGACATCCTGGTTGTCATGGTTCTTTCCCAGGACCATCTTAGTCTATATCCTGAGATATAAATCTTTACCCAATACGTTGAAGGGAGATATATGTCCCACCCATCTCATAATGAAATCATACATACATGTGACACAAGATCAAAAATAATCATACCATTACCCATGAAATGAAATTTGTAATTAAACATGTAATCATATCATAACCTATGGAAATAGATAGTTTTTATAATCATTTCATCACAAACATAACCCACGAAAAGAACCAGGTTTCAAAATAATATAAACCATGAAATAGAATGAGGTACATAAACATCAAGCCATAAATTAGTATACCATTCAGAGAAAGAAATCCAAATGCCAACATTGAATAAAATCCACAGAAAAGCATAAGTTACACCAACAGATGTTATCTTATATGAGAAATAATTTTGAAATATCATTCAAAAACATTTCTTGAGGAAAATATCATTTCTTCATTGAAAATGATTTTTAAAACATAAAAACTTTTCAGAAATTTTTTTCTTTTAAAATATATTTGAAAACTTATAAAGGAAGCATTGAAAACCATAAAATGTTATTCAAATACTTTTTCCTTGAGAATGTTCTGCTAATAACTTTTGTAAACATTTTTGAAAACATGATTTTTGAATATAATAGATTTCCGATTGAAGAGAAAGACAACCATATTTTACTTAAATCATTATCTTAAGTTCCAAATAAAGGAAAAAGTATACTAATACAATAGGATATCTTTAATAACAATATAATAATAAAATTCATGATTTCTCTTTAGATATGGATCATAATATTTTATGAAATAATCATAATCATTAACAATCTAAAAAAATGATAAGATTATTTCAATAAACTCTTACCACTTGGTCATTTGGGTTCAAACTATCCATGTAAGAAAAATAAATTATATGAGGATTAAAATATCATTAGAAGAATAATATTCATGATATAACATGTAAAATGGAAGTATATACTCCTAAAAAATAATTTAGGTGCATAACAAAACATGAGACTCAAAGAAGACAAATTGAGACAAAACTATTTTACCAATTTGGTAACTTTGGAAAATAAACCTGTAACACCCCAGGTAAATAAAGAATATGACATTTTCATATTTATCCATATTTGTGAATAAAATATTAATATTACTTTAAAGGGAACGCTATGCTCGATGGCGTACCCAATACGCAACAATGAGTTTCTTTGAAATCTTACGTTGCACTCTAATAATAAAATTATGTTATCTTAAATGGTAGTCAACACCTAGAAGTTGTAATGGAGGGAATGAATGGAACTAACTACAAAATGATTATATATGTTTGTCAAATATCTTTACTTTTATCCAATAAATGTTAGAGGCTTAAAATGCAAATGAATCCAATTTTAAGCATAAATCTTATAATATTCTTTAAAAGGTCGATGGACCGCCTTTTGATGGATAACCCTTTTTAAATATACTTTTGACAATTTTATATGTTTTATTTGACAAAATAAAACCCTTCTTTATAATCTGGACATCAAAATTTACTTTGTGTAAATTTTTGTTATTTTTCCAATAAAGATCATTTTTAGTGAAAATGTTGCAATTTAATTCCAAACCTCCTTTTAATATGATTTATTTATATGGATATATTATATTTTTAATTGATATTAAAGTGCATTGAGAATATATCTTTACCATTTAATCCAATGGTGGTCATTGGAATTAATTTCACTTTGAAATTGGACTTAAACTAGTGTCAATCTTTTAATAGATATTGTTTCTTAAAAACATGCTATTTGTTTTGACAGCAGGAATGAATTATTAAATTAATTAATGCAACTTATATATTTTTAATTTTTTAGAATAGACATCATTTTTGAATTCAGAATATCAAATATATCTTAGGGTGAATTTTTGGTATTTTTCGGAAAAACATCAATTTTTGATGAATAGTGAAACCACTAAGTGGTAGTTAAAGATACTGATTTTTCGTTTAAATGAAACTTTACCACTTCTGTGATTTGATTTTCAAAAATCCTACATACATGGTTTTCATTATGATGTAAAATGTGGTTCAATGAGATTAAAATAATTTTTGGTGAATAGAAACTTTTAAGTTTTATTAATTGCGATTAAAGGTAATTAGTGTAATTTAATGTAAAGATAATATTATAATAATATTAAATAACCTTGAAATATGTCCTAACCTTATTTTATGAGTCATGGATGACCAATAAAATCCATGGGTCAACTTCGGGACCCCATGGAGACACTTTGGTTGGAAAACGACATTAATAACTTTTTATTTAATGTTAAAATTAAAATGTTACAAACATATATTGTTTTACTAAAACAATTTTTACATGGGGTTATAAAAGTAATATTTTTGACTATAAATATTAATTAGAAAGATAAAAGTATTTCATACATCATTATATTTTTTATATAATTTTTAGAAATTAAATAAATTAATTTATTTATGACACCGTGATGATGCAGTGATTACCTCATATATGAACAATTTATATAAAATGAGAAGATAGGGTGAAATCTAAGTCTTACACTTATAAAAAACCTATTTGATGAGTTTATATCGAAACCTTATCACCTTAGCCTCTAAATATATCATTTTGGGACCTTTAAAATCCGAAAAGAATTTTATAATAAAGTAATAGTTTATAACATTCCAAGAGTGCCCCTCCTCTTCCCTTATAAAAGGCCCCCACCTCTACCACCTTAATCACACCTCTAAAGAATTTGGCTCGGCCAAAACCTAACCATTGAATCTCTCCACATCCCTCTCTTCATCATTGAAGCCTCACCTTTGGAATAATGCTATTCAAGAAACCCTTTTGGTTCAAACCAAGAGGAGTTACCCGATTTAAAGGTAATGTCTTCACTTGTGTTCTTTTGTTTTATTTTGCTTCTCCAAACCCCTAAACTCTTTTTATTACTTTCTTTTGTAACAAAAACAGTATCTTAAATGTACTAGTATGTTTTTATTTTATGGATTTTCGCTACAATTACACAAACCTCCATCTAATGGTTAAAGAACATACTGTTTCTGTGGATGACGAATTACTGCCTCACGAAACGATGATTGTTCAATCTTCTCTTAACACCTTTCATGGTGTCCATTATGATGTAAATGTATTTTATATATGATATATATGGTATTTATGTTTCCAATATTCTTCTGTATTTTATATTTAAAACATACCTTTATGCTTTTCAAGTTGTGCAATTGCGATAATTTCATACAAGGAAGTTTGGACTACCACCCCCTCAAGTGATGTGACTCGTTCATTCAATACATGGAATGTATAAAGAATGAAATTAATGAACTTATGTGACCTATATAACATATATATTATACTGTAATTATAATATATATATCTCTCCATTATTTTAAATTCCATTAATATGAAAAATAAATGAAAGTAGCGTTCATGCGTACGTACGGCCTACCATCTCCATGAACGGTGCATTTCATTTCTTTTTTTCTAAAAATGTTATGGAATAGTATAAAATGAATATGTAATGGATATATATGATATTTAAATCATTAATAATATTCTGGATATGATGTACTTATAACTACATGGACAATCATTTTCAAACAAGTTCATTTTTGACTCATGTACCAAACATCGACAAAAACGTCTGATATGAACTCACATTATTAACCAATTATTATAAAATTATAATATGTGATATGAACTGAATAATAATATTTTAAGGATGTCCTTAAGAAATTATAAATTGACCAAAGTTTATTATTCATGAATATAAAGAAACGAACAAGACAAGTCGGACTTGAGGTAGGGGATCCAACCTCTCTCTTTCTTTTAAAGTACTCTCTTTTATGTAACTTATTTTAAGCTCTTCTTTATTATGTTGGGGGATGTTATTATATATTCATATTTCTGTAAATTTTATTTTAATATGATTAGAGACCCTATTTGATCTCATCAATCCATTTTTGGAAGTTTTATGTGGCGCCGTTAGGCTGCCGAATTTTCATATGGGGATTTTCATCTCACTTTTTATTCCCGTCAGATTCATGCTATATTGGCCATTATTTCCCTTTGCGTGGTGTATGTACTGCCCATTATTTTACTATTTTTATAATATAATCTTATTTATGGGTATTTACATCTTCATTTTATGACCCTTCTTCCATGGGGTGTACGTTTTGAAAGTTACCCAAATCGGTAAGGGAACCTTTCACACTCCTCTTTTTAAAAGACATATTTTATTATGTCTTTTAATTTACATATTTTTTTGTTGGGATATGTTATTATATATCCTTATTGATGTAAATTTTATTTCCAGGTGATGAGATACCATTTTCTCTCTCATCAACTACTTTTATGAATTTTAAGGTGATGCCGTTAGGCAGTCGAATTTTACCAAAGGAACTTCTTAACCCAATTTCGATTTCTTTGGGTTCAACTTGTTGTTATTGAATATGTCATCCTATGTATATGCGTGAATGAACTCTGGTTGTTTTACACTTAATATCCACTTATATTAGGTGTATTTATATTTTTCACACATAATTATGAGATTGATTTATCCATAATTTAAGGATACCTTCTTTATAAGGGATTTCATCTCATTTTACATTTCTATTGAGACATCATTGTTGTTATGCACCAATTCACTCTTATATGGTGTATATACTGTCCTTTGGAATATTATATCATGAATACCTTTATTCCCATGATATTATAAAGTTCTGATTAAATTTTATTCCTCAATTATTGTATTCAAGTGTCTCTCATTTTTTTAAAAGCCCTTTAACTAAAATATCTTTTTAAATGTTTTAATGATTTATTCTTATAAATATTTCTCATTAATATCCATGTTTTCAAAATGGTTTTAAGGATTTATTTATATGGATATTAATGGTTTAAAATTTTATAAGCTTCAAAGTGGTATGAGACACTTTGATTCAGAAATCTCTTTATTAAATGTTTTAACTGGTTTTGAAAATGGTATTTAGAATGGATTCATTATTTGAATATCTTAAAATGTTATATTGTTATTGCAGTGTGGGAATGTTATCTTTCCTATATGCTTAAGTTATGTGCTATTATTATGTTATGCTTCTTGGGCATTGTTTATGAAGACATGTGGTTCGGTGATAAACTAAGGGCGGGTGAGCCCGATATAGCTCTCCGATGCATTGGGTAACGCGAAGGGGTTAAACGCTAAGGTTTCTCCGAAGGGATTTAAGGAATATACTATGATGGGTATTCCAAACGTAACCATGAGGGTTACTCCCTACGTAATAATGTTATGAATGCCTCAAGTTACCTTTATGTCTTACGATTTCTATGAGTTATTCAAAAATCTTATGATTTCATGAGGTATGATACCGTGCTTATGTTTTATGAGTAATACATGATTTCATTTATTCTTATGTATAAATGGACTAATGTTTTCTTTCCGTATTGTTATAACCCTTACTAATATTTTTATGCTCATCTCATGTTTTTTTGAAATGTTTTTCACATGACATAATGTTGAATAGGGTAAAGGATGAGATCAAGGAAATGTCTGGCTGTCTAAAACAAGGAACTAGACATGACTCCTTTGTTCAAGAGTTTTTATTTTTTGAAAAACATGGAAGCTGAGTAGATGTGTCTACTTTGTAATCTTTGAGATGTAATAGTGATGTCCTAATTCTCTAAAACTCTAAACCTGAAAAGATCCTCAATGTGAATTATTCATTTAATTCAATAATAAGTAATGTTTAAGGCCGAGTCTTTATAAAACCCTATGAAATAAATTGTATAAAATGGATATGTTAATACCCAAAAATTTAAATATAAGATACATATAATACATTCATGGGAATTAAATACACCATACAAAATTAATGAGTGTTGAATAAAGCATGCATCTCACAAAAATAAGAAGGGAGATGAAATCCCCTTACCTTGTATCTTGACTCTCACTGTACTCATTAGAACCACATGTATAATAAATATAAATTTATTATATATTTTTTTTAAAACATATTATTATATTTATTACCATATATGATTTTATTATGACCTTATATTACCTACTTGTTAACCATCCTAGGTTAAGGTTTCACTTTGGATAATATGCGCTTTGTTGTTCACATGTGTATTAATTTGTAAATTCTTTGGTCCTTATACTTAAATCATGATTCCAAAATGTAAAAATTTATATAAATATAATTTATAGTCAGTATATTTTTATTATAATAATCTATATAATATAGAATTATGAATTGGAATACACCATTCATTGATACGGTAAGTCGTACGTACGCATGAACGTTGTTTCCATTTTTATTATCGTATTGAAAGAAAGAATAAAAAGAAATATATGTATATAATATCATTAAATTAGTATTATAATGTTATATATATGATATAATTTCACCGAACCCATACTTAATACATTCCATGTAGTGTGTGAATGAATCACATCACTTTGAAGGGGCGGTAGTCCACACTTTGTCAAACAAAATTATCCTATTTACACCAAATGGAAATTAAAAAGATATGTGTTGTAAAAGGAATGAAGAAGATTAAATAAATAATAAATATAATATATAACATATATAAATATATTTTCCATCATAATTTACACAATAATAGGTTGTAAAGGAAAAATGAACAATCATTGTTTAGTGAGGCGGTGGTTCACCATACACATAAACAGTATGTTCATTACCCATTAGATGGAGGTGTGTGTAAGTGTAGGTTGAACCATTGGAATATAAAATAATAGTATATTGAAGATATAAGTGTTTTTATAAAGGTATTTAACAATGGTAATGGAGGGTGAGGATAAGGAAAATAAATGAAAGGTGTAAGAACCAGAATATTCATTTCTAGAATAGATCATGTTTTCGAGTTGTTTTTGGGAAAAAGGAAGAAAAGATGAGATTTTTATAAGTACACATTGGGTAGTTATGTGTACATGTTGTGTGCCTATAATTCCATGTACAACCGTGTATTGACCTTATGACGGTCGAGTACATGGCCGTGTGGTGACATGGAATACCCACTTAAGTCAGGGGCCAATTGAGGCTAATACACAGTGTGTAGTTTTAATGAAAACACCATGTACTTTTATTTATTTTTGATATATTGGAGCAGGGTTTCATCTCATATATGAAAATATCTTCTTTTTTTTGTGGTTCATACATGAGCATGATAGATCGACTGACGAATTCTGAGCCCCTGATTCACTGTCTGAGCTCTGATCGAGACACCGTCAATTGTGTTGGAATCCCATTGGTGAATTCTCAAAACCCCTAGAGCCTTTATTCATGATTATTAATCTTTTGTGAGTTATTAAAGGTTGATATATTTTCAACTTTTTATAAATCAATTCTATTTTCTACTGATTCAAGGCTCAACGTTCAAGTATATCAATCGTACAACAAAGAGGTGGGTGGTTTGTGCCTTTTATTGTTTGTATTTGGATTATATGTGCTTAAAGTGCCATATACAGATGTTTGGGTATTGTGTGTTTTGAAATTAAACCCTATTTATTACCTACTATCATTTGATTGATTTGATAAATGTTTTTTGCTTGTGAGTAAGGTTAGATACCTTGTCCAAGAGATACCCCATGGTGTGTTTCCCCTGATTTATTATTTATGGAGATTAGTCTAGAAGGACTACTGGGATTTCCTTGTTTTCCATCCCTCATTTTTTGAGGATGGAGTTGATGATATTATGAAATGACTATGATATGCATTGTGAATGTTAGACCCATGGTTTAGACCATGAGAACTACCCAAGTTTTCATTTATATTTAATTTTATGAATGTTAGACCAAAGGGTCAGACTGTTAGAGTTGCACAGGTGGTCATTTATAACTAATTTAAGGAATGTTTGACCAAGGGAGATTGTACTATGAGAGATTCCCAAATAGTTCATTTATTTATGTTTTACTAGAATGTTTGACCCATGGGTAATTACTCTGAGAGCTTCCCAGGTCGTCATTAATGTTTGATTAAATGAATGTTTGATCCAAGGGTTTAGACCATGAGAGCTTTCCCAGATGGTTGTATATAATTAATTTATTCTTTGTTGGACCAAAGGGGTTAGATCGTGAGAGCTTCCCAGAGGGTCATTTGTGGATAATTGAATTATTATGACAAGTCGTCTAAGCCAAAGAACAATCTTGGATTCTATCTTACTTGATTGGTTAGATGGTCTTATGAGATGTTTGTTTGGTTACATAACATGGGGGATACAGATCTTAGGATATATCATAGGGTTACATGATTCAACAGATGAATAATAAATTTTAAATGAATGTAATTTAAAACTATAGTGTTGTTTACATTTGAGTAATTCCTAGTTTATTACTTCATTCTTGCGTATTACCTGCTATATATATCCACTGACAGTTAGGAAGATGTCTTTTGGTGGTTGGATACTAGGATTCATCTCACACCCTATTTGGTTCATGATTTTGGACCCAAAAATATTATATGATTGTAGGTATAGAAAAGGGAAAGTACCCTTTTTTATCATGTACTTGATTGATGTTGGAGATGGAGAGCATGGGACCAAGTTGAGGCTTGTGACGCTATTGGAGTTTACTTGTTTTCTCTTGTTCTTTGGTTTCTGTATTGCTTTCTAGAATTGTAAATTGTTTGGATATTTTCTTAGATACATATTACATGCATCACACACACATACATATATATTGTGGATTCTTTTTTCATTTACTTCTATCTTCAGCTGTTTACTTTTTGTGGTATTACTACTTCCGTTTTTGTTTTATTTATAGAATATTCTATGTATACTCTACCAATGAGGGATTAGTTTCCCCAATTCCATACTCTATCCCCCGCTGCTACTCAAAAAACTCTGTCATTTAGGGGAATGCGCTTGAGGTTATGTGAACAACCGGGTTCAGGGCACTTTTGGTGGTACCTGAATCTGGGGTGTTAAAAACTGGTATCAGAGTGTTTATTTTCTAATTTTACTTACTATTTGGATCCAATAGTCCGAGATAGGAAGGAATAATTAGTTGGTAATAATCTATTCTTGGGAGTAGCTAACCCATGTACAGGGAAAATCCATGTTACCTTGAATATTGCAATTTTATGGTTTTTCAATTATTAGAGTTGATTTGATTTCACCATTGGGTGATTCACTTGTTTTGTGCTGTTATGATTGCTATCATTGAAGTTCTATTTCTTTTGCAACCCTATGTGATGATGATATTCCATCTCATGCATCATATGGTTATTTTCTAGATATCACATGTATTGCATTCTTTTCATTCCATTTAGGGTGCATTACGGATTGCATGCTGTTGAGATAGATGTTGTGCTATATTTTCATGTTTTTGTGATAGATTCCATGATAAAAATACCTTCTATTTGATATGGTATTGGTATACATAAAGTTTTATTTGGACGTATGCTAATCTTTTATTCCTATGGTGTTATGGTCCTTCTTGGATCAAAACTTGGTGGATCATGTTTGAACTTTTATTGAACTCAGTTAAGATATGATAGGAATAAGGATGTCAAAATTTGATTTCTGGGGAGTATGGGCTCTCACAGGTCATAACATGAAATTCCTTTGAAAAATATTAAGATTTAGTTGGTTCCAGATATGTTTCAGAGGATTACTATGTGAGAAACTCAGAAAACACGGCGTGTGATGTTATGAACACCAACAATGTGTTCTTATATTCCAGAGGAAATAAATTTTCCTAAGTATAGTCTGTGTACAATATCTACATTCTATGTAGTTGTTGACCATGTGATTGACTCTGTGATTAGAGACACGGGGTTTGTAAAATTTTTGTAGAACTCACAGTGTACTCAGAGTACAAGTCGTGCTATAGTCGACTGTGTATCCGGCCGTGTGACTAACGACACAAGTGGATATAACTTTTGAGTACACACCATGTGTAGGGTGAACATGCCATGTCATGTTACACCTATAGGACAATGTAGTTCTAGCAATGTTGAAGTACCTGGGAATAAAAGAATATTCAATTACACATCGTGTCTCATGAGGAACACGTTGTGTGTATGGAGTGTTGCGTGACCTGGTTGGAATAGGTACACTCCCATGTTAAAGTTTAAAGGTAACAATTTTGTGTGGTTGTTCTACACGCCGTGTAACCATCTTTTATAAAACATGAATATTTTCCTTCGCCTACTTTGTACTTGCACTTATGAGTTGTAGTTTTGTTAATCTTGTACTGAGGTGCAAGCTTGAACTTTCCGAGTCATGCCACCAAGATGTCTATCGGTTGTACGCCAGGAACATGGTGATGATCAGACACCGAAAATGGTAGATCAAAGACAACCAGCAGATTCCCCCACCATCCCCATCCTGGAACCATCTATTATACCAGACATAGGTGTTGATTCACTATTCCATGAAGGCTTTATTAGGATTATGCAGATTTTTCAGGGAGCACCACATCCTTCTTCGACAATGGAAGAGTTGACACGAGTGTTCCTGTAGCAGCATCCTACAACTTTTTTAGGGTACAGAGGACCGCAAGCTAAATAATCATGGTTTGAGGCCATGATTTATAACTTTTTTTTTCATATGGAGACACCTCATGAGAGGAGGGTAAAACTCGTGACTTACATGCTATGTGATTTCTCTAAGAGATGGTGTGATTCTATCTCACAGTTGGGGCGTCATCAGGAGATGGCTTGGGAATATTTTTAGAGGTCCATCTATGATAACTTCTACCTTAATACGTTGAGGGCCAACCGAGCCCAGGAGTTCACATATTCAGAGTGGACTGGTTGGTCTGTTTTCAGGCCTTTGTAGACTACTATTGCTATAGAGTGCATTTTACATCGCCAGAGGGAGAATATTTTCTACACAAGGGTGAATGGAATGTCTGGGAAATTAGTGATGGACCTGAGAATCATGGGTTGGTAGGAATCAAAACCCACATTGCTGGTTTATATTTGGATGACTAGGGGACTTCATAGATGGAATTTTCTATAGTGGTGAATCGTTTCATAGATGTATTTCTAGATCAATTTTCAAATTTTCCTCAAGAACTAGAGGTTGATTTTTCTATTGAGCTTGTGCTAGGAGCGACCCCAGTGTCCATTCCTCCTTATAGGATGGCTAAACCAGAATTACAAGAGCTCAAGAATCATTTAGAGAAGTTAAAAGAAAAGGGTTTAATCCGACCTAGTACATATTATTGGGATTCACCTATCCTTTTTGTGAAGAAGTCATACTCTACCCTCATACTTTGCGTGGATTATTAGAAGCTGAACTAGTAGATGGTAAAAAATCGACATCCCTTGCTGAGGAATGATGATCTCTTCAATCAGCTTTGAGGAGCCTATGTGTTCTCAAATATTGAATTGAGATATGATTATCATCATTTGTGCATTAGACCATTAGATATACCTCTTACAATCTTTCAAAGTTGGTATGGTCTATACGAGTATTTGTGTAATGACCCGGACCCTCATGGTCCTTTCCTTTGCCAAAAACCGGATCCTAGGGGTAGAGTGTCGGCGTGAGACCGATCGGGGAGACCGATCGGCGTGACCGATCGGTGAGACCGATCAGTGAGACCTATCGGTGATACTTATCGGTGTCACCTAGCCTTGTCGGGTTTTTCCTCTACAGACCTTCCCATAACGCCACCTTTATCCCCTTTTTACCCTTGGGAATTGGTTCAAGGCCATTTTTAAGCCCTCAATCAATGTTTTCAATTCTTTAAAATCACATCTATTACCACCCCTCCGATGGGAATCATTAAATAATAACTATTTCCGCCGTGTGTAACCACCCAGCCAGGTGGTAAAACTCACGACTCTACGCCTCCCGCGGTTTAGATATCTTTTCTCGATATCTTAACGGCCCAGGGCGTGCTGTATCTCACCCTTTTTTTAACCTGAGGGTTCTACCTAGATTTATTTTCTCGATCACCCTCGGCTAGGTTTACTTTTCATTCAGGTGAGCCGCATCTCTATCCGTGAAGTTTCGTGGGGACCTTGATGTCGATCTTGGATTAATTAAGTAGGGTTTTAACCTTCGTCTCTCCATTCTGTGTATCTTTCGGGGTGGTATGCTACTGTTTCTATAGAATTGGATGAGTAAACCTTAATGAAGATAATAAACAGATTCTAAAAGAATAAGGGGGAAGGGTGTGATCAATGATGCTTCGATTTATGATCTTCCATGATTTATGTTTCGTGAATTGTGCAGGCTTACGCCTTCTAAAAATCATGGCCGTTGGTGGTCTTTCTCTGTGCACTAATGAACCCTTGCTTCTGGTTACATTTAAATGGATTGTATTGCGGTGGATAACCCTTGTTGTGTAAAGGAATTTGGTTAATTACGTATATTCGGCTAAATAAATTGAAAGCACCAGGATAAGCTCTTTATATGATAACCCCGGCTTAAAGCAGTGAAATTGAAAATCATGGAGTGTGTTAAATCTTTTAAATCTGAAAATACTTGCATCATCCTGCTTTGTGTTGGAAGTAGTGGTTTGGTTGATTTCTCTCACGGGACAAGTACGAGTGACCCCATGGTTTTTCTGAATAGGGGCTTAGATTTCTGGGGTGACGTGGGTGAGGATGAGATCCTCTGTTTATGTTACGAATTGAGGATGGGATCCCCTATTGTTACAGTTTGGTTGGTTATAAATCTGGTCCGTGTGCTTGCTTGCTTTGATCACGAATTTGGGAGGAATCGTCTCTTGGTTGAGAGACCGTTGGCTCCTGGTTTTGGGTGATTTGTATGGGGATGGGATCCCCTGTTGTTGAACTTTTTCTGATGGCGGATCAGAGGCCGTGTGTGGGCTGTATATTGAGGCTTGTTTTGGTTCTAGTACTTCAAGGGATCTCGCTGATCCCTTTGTTGTGGAGACTTTACAAGAGAACCGGGTGTGAATGCTTAAATTGCTATTCTTGAACCTTTCTCTCTTTTTCCTGGATTTTGGTTGTGCCTGCTAGTTTCACAATAGAGCAGTTCTCATCTAAATGGAATCACTAAAACATGAAAACAAGAGTGGTTTAAATGGGGGTTTGTCTTTCAGGATGAATAGTGGATTGGCTATGGGTTGTGTACCTTTCATGATTGAATAGAAACGAGTGTGTTGGTGTTGGAACCTTAGGTTGGGTTGAGTAATTGTTTACTTATGTATATACTTTTAGTTTTGTGTTTCTTATTCACACTCCACCCAAGTTGAGAACTTAGTGCCAAGCACCTCCATTTCATGGGGGAGGGTGTTTTTCCCATCACTCCTATGAGTGGCGGGTTGTTAGCTCCTTTTCTGATCCCTTTCCCAAATAGCCCAAGAATCTACTGGAAGGTTGTGATGGCCTGAAATCCATTATTATCCCAAGAGTCTTCGGGTGGGGTAGTGTGGTGGTTAGCCCATACTTGTGTGGGCTGGTGGTTTCCCAAGAATCTTCAGGATGAGGCCCAAGTGTCTTCGGGCGTGGCGGTGGTTCTTTTAACTCAGGTGTCTTTGGGCATGGCAGTGGTTCTTTTAGCCCAGGTTTCTTCGAGCATGGCAATGGTTCTTTTAGCCCAAGTGTCTTTGGGCATGGAAGTGAGTGATTCTGACCCAGGTGTTTGAGGGTGTGGCTTGGCAGTGGGACTGTGGTGAGATTGTGGCCCAGGTGTGTGCAGGTGGGGTTTGGTAGTGGGACTGCGTGAGGTTTTGGCCCAGGTGCGTACAGGCGGGGTGTAGTAGTGGGACTACGTTGATAATGGAGGGATTGGTCCGATGTGTAGGATGTCTTCAATAACCAGTGGGAAAGTGGAGGGGGTACCCAAACATCGATGTGATTTTACTATATATTACTTGACTTGTGTTATTTGGGGAGTGTGCCTTGGTGAGACTTGGGTGGATAGTTTACCTTGATAGGTGTTTGGTTATCACTTTTATCACAGGGCATTAGTATGCCTTACCACTTGTGCACGAGAGCCTTTGGGTTTTCTCTACTGGGTATACTTGTATACTCACCCTACGTATATAAAACTGTTTTCAGGTTTCCAAGAGGACTTCTGAGGCCGTGCGGGACCTCACTAGTCTGGACGTTGGAGTTTCTGTTGGTCGCTGTTGTTTTCTGCTTCGTTTTCCTTTACAGTATGATTTTTTTACTTCGGAGTTTTTTACCTTGTTCAGTTTTATTATTGAAACATGCATGTAGTTTGGTTTCCTTTTCGATTTCACTTTACTGATGGTGGTTGGTGTTGACTCATTCATTCTCCCCATCTTTGTTAACTAAAAAGGGTAATTCCTCCCATATTATGAACTGTTAGACCCTTGGTTCTAGTTTCTACTCTAGTGCCTATTGGAGGCGGGACTCGGGGGTCATTATCTCTCCTTCAACTTGAAGAAGGAAGGGTTTGACAATCTACTGGCCCTTCCCTCCTTTTGGTGAAGGCGGGTCATGACAGGATGGTATAAGAGGTCTGATGGTGGAGATATAGGATGGAGTCTGGAGTTAGGAACAGTGAGGATTGCATGGGATGGTAGGGCAACAGTGTTTGGTGACCTTGGTGTGTGAACTAGGCCAGGGAAGACCGGCTAGGACAAGGGATTTTAAGGCCCCCCATGATCCGATGTAAGGACTCTGGACCTACCGAACGACCAAGCAAGGCTACACTGATTCTAGGGTAGAGACCCTAGGAAAGGTACATACATCATAATGACTTGTGTTCTTGTGTTTAATGGGTGTCCTGGAAAATTTAAAATAAATAAATAAATTTAAGAAATTTGGAGGATAGTATTCTGCACTACTTGGGATTAGGCATTCCTTGTTTACCTTGCAGCTATGGCACCCGGGAGACGACCGTGATTATATGGGCGATCAAGGCCCAGGAAGTTGACTTCGCCAACCGACAGAGGGCCGATCAAGAGGAGGAAGATGACCAGTGGCAGAAGACACTTCGAGCCTTCCAGTGACAGACCCTCGAGAAGTATGAGGGAAGCACCTCTGACATGAAGATGAAGGGCTGGATAGAGGAGCTGGTGATAGCCTTTGGCTTGATTCGGGCTCCGACCGAGTACTGGGTTCCTCTGGCCATCAGCCAGATGCGGGGAGCAACGCGTCAGTGGCGGACACTCTACCTGGGGGGAGCGAAAAGAGGCTGATGTGGCATGGAATGATTTTTAGAAGGAGTTCCGGGTGGAATTCTTCTATTCTACGATGAAGGAGGAAAAAAGGTAAGAGCTACTCTCCCACCAGCAGGGGAGTATGTCAGTGAGGGAGCTGGGAATCATGTTTAAAGACCTCCTCTGTTTTGCTCCGGACCACTTTCCCGATGAGGAGCCTCGGGCGAGATGCTTAGAGGAGGCGTTTCGACCCTCCATCCAGTATGTTTTTACCCCCTTTACCCTGCCAACATACCTGGAGGTGCAGAAGAAGGCTGACGCGGTAGAGAGGATGCACACGCTTTGAGGTGTATCACGAGAGGGTATTCAGCTAGTCCCGTCGAAGGGGAAGGCTGTCAGCACCTGACCTCCAGTGTCAGGACCCTTTAGGTTCCATCCAGCAGGGAGCAGGCTGTAACAGTTCCAGTTATGATCCCCCGGTCCTCGCCCTTTTCCTTTGGGCCCAGGGCCGAGGTGTTTCGTCTGTGGCCGCCATGGGCATCTCCAGAATCAGTGCCCGGGCGAAGTGCAGTACGGCCTTGGCGGACAACCCCAGTACCCACCCCAGCAGCAGCTTCCAGACATGCCCTTCCAACAGCACCGATAGGGGCAGCGAGCTCCCGCTCCTCCAAGGGTAGACGTTGCAGGGGGAGGCCGACCTCAGGGCTCTCCTCAGGGACCTCGACCAGGGCATGGTCGGGCAGGCGGCCGATATCTGAGAGGCAGAGGAGCTGGGCATGGGCAGTTACACGCTGCAAAGGCAGCAGTTCTAGTAGGACCGGAGGTCGTTCGAGGTACGATCAGTTTTTTTAGCACCCTTGCTTTTTCCTTGTTCGATACCGGAGCTTCACACTCCTTCGTCACACCTAGTCTTGCCTATGATTTGGGTCTAGATGCCGAGAGACTTCCAGTGCCCCTGGTGTTGAGCACACCAGTCAAAGGTTAGACTGACTTTTTATATGTTTGCTGGGGGTGCATACTGATGATAGGGATACATCATTCAATCCAGAATCTGCTACTATTGCAGATACAACCATACAATGTCATCCTAGGCATCAACTGGCTGTTCTCTGTGAGTGCTGTCATTGACTACTTCCGAGGGAGTGTTGTATTTTCAGACTTGGACGACCGACATATTACTTTCACCGGCGAGCGGAGTGGTCAGAAGGGCAGCAGGTGAGAGGAACCCCTCCTCTCCCTATTAGCCGAGCTGTCAGTAGAGTCAGTAGATGCTGAGATGGTGGAGGTGCCAATGATCGTCAGTGAGTTTATGAACGTCTTTCCTGAGGAGGTAACAACTCTACCCCCTCGGCGTGATATCGAGTTTGGGATAGACTTGCAGCTTGGTGCTCATCCGATTTTGATGGCTCCATACCGGATGGCACCTTTGGAGTTACGGGAGTTGCGGATTCAGATTTACGATCTAATGAAGAGAGGTTATGTTCGACCAAGCGTGTCACCGTGAGGTGCTCCAGTCTTGTTCACAAAGAAGGAAGATAGTGGTCTAAGGTTTTTCATAGACTATAGGTGGATGAATCAGGTAACGATCAAGAATCGCTACCCTCTTCTGAGGATAGAAGATATTTTCGACCAGCTGAGTGGGGCGGGATGGTTCTCAAAGATCGACCTGCGGTCTGGGTATCACCTGTTGAGGGTGAAGAAGGGCGACATCCTGAATACGTTCTTCAGGTGCAGATATGATCACTTCGAGTTTTTAGTCATGCCCTTAGGTGTTACGAATTCATCGGCTGTGTTCATGGGACTCGTGAACTCTGTCTTCCGGGAGTACCTGGATCGGTTCGTGGTCGTGTTCATCGATGAAATCCTAGTCTACTCAAGATCAGAGGAGGACCATGCGGAGCATCTGAGGACGGTTTTGGGGGTCCTCCAACATCACCAGCTCTATGGGAAGTTATCGAAATGAAAGTTCTTGATGCAATAAGTACACTTCCTTGGGAACGTGGTGTCCGAACATGGGTTAGCAGTGGACCCATCGAAGGTTGAGGCGGTTATTTCTTGGGCAGCACCCAAGAATGTGGCAGAGGTTCACAGTTTCCTCGGGTTGGCGGGTTACTATCAGAGGTTCATACCTAACTTATCTCGAGTTGCAGCTCCTTTGATAGCCCTAACCAAGAAGGACTAGGTCTTCGGGTGGGGCTACCAGTGCCAGACAACTTTTGGCTACCTAAAGAAGAAGCTGGTTAGTGCTCCAGTACTCAGTTTTCCAGAGGAAGGGGTGTTGTTTGAAGTGTTCTGTTATTCTTTTGGCCTTTGGTTGGGATGTGTGCTGATGCATCACCGAGGAGTGATCTCTTATGGGTCTAGGCAGTTACGTCCTCATGAATGTAACTATGCCACCCACGATCTGGGGCTTGCATCCGTAGTGTTTGCATTGATGTTGTGGCGACATTACCTCATCGGAGAACGCTTTGTGGTCTTCTCAGATCACAAGAGATTGCATTATGTCTTTTCCCATCGAGATCTGAACTTGCGACAACAGATATGGGTCGAGTTCCTCCAAGATTACAACTTCAAGATCTCCTATACTGAGGGCAAGGGTAATGTTGTGGCTGATGCCCTGAGTAGGAAATCTCAGAAGGAAGTAGTTCAGGAACCTATAGATGCTTGGAGAGAAATGGAAGAGTTAGCAACCTTGCATTTAGATGCAAGGGTGAAGGGTGGAAGAGGTTGTCTGTTTCAGATGACTGTAGTTCCCTCTTTGGCGGTACAGGTGGAAGTGTCCCAGTGGGGAGACCCAGAGGTAGAAGTGATTCTTGTTTTTCTTATCCATGAAATGATATGTTCCATGTCCCTCTGTCTGTGTAACCGAATATGTGATGATGGGAAAAACCTGACTGCTAATCAGGACGCATTAATGTGGATGCGATTAAACCCATGCGGGTGAGACAGTGCCGCCCAAAGCGGATAATATCCTGATATGTGAGAAGGGATTCCCTGACTCATGTATTGGACAGTGTGATCCTTGTGCTCATTGTGGATGTTGAAGACTGATAACTCTTGTGGAAGTGTTCTTGGATGTATGGAGGTCATGTTCCAGCTTTCGAACAACTCAGGGGTTTGCACCTGAGAGGTATCTTTGGGGTGGTTATTCAGACCCCCCCTATTTCCTTTTGGTTTGGGTAGATTCTCGGGGAAGAGAATAGTTTGAGAGGTATCTGATGTAATGACCCGGACCCTCACGGTCCTTTACTTTGCCAAAAACCGTATCCTAGGGGTAGCGTCTCGGTGTGAGACCGATCGGTGAGACCGATCGGCGAGACCGCCTGATCGGTGAGACCGATCGGCATGACTGATCGGCATGACCAATCGGTGAGACCGATCAGCATGACTGATCGGTGCCACCCAGCCTTGTTGGGTTTTTCCTCTACAGACCTTCCTGTAACCCCACTTTTAGCCCCTTTTTACCCTCAGTAAGTGGTTCAATGCCTTTTCTAAGCCCTTAATCAATGTTTTAAATTCTTTAAAATCACAGCTATTACCACCCCTCCGATGTGAATCATTAAATAATAATTATTTCCGTTGTGTGTAACCACCCAGCCGCATGGTCAAACCCACAACCCCGCGTCTCCCACGGTATCGAGATCTTTTCTCGATATCTTAACGGCCTGGGGCATGCTGTATCTCTACATTTTTTTTAACCTAAGGGTTCTCCCTAGATTTCTTTTCTCGATCACCCTCGGGTAGGAGTACTTTTCATTCAGGAGAGCTGCATTGCTACCCGTGAAGTTCCGCGGGGACCTTGACGTCGATCTTGGATCAATCAAGTAGGGTTTTAACCTCCGTCTCTCTATTTTGTGTATCTTGTGGGGTGGTATGCTACTTTTTCTGTATAATTGGATGACTAAACCTTAATGAAGTTAATAAAATAATTCTAAAAGAATGAGGGGAAGGGTGTGATCAATGATGCTTTGATTTATGATCTTCTATTATTTATGTTTCCTGAATTCTGTGGGCTTACGCCTTCTAAAAATCATGGCCGTTGGTGGTATTTATATGTGAACTAATGAACCCTTTCTTCTAGTGAAGTTTAAATGGATTATATTGCGGTGGATAACCCTTAATGTGTAAAGGAATTTGGTTAATTATGTATATTCGACTAAATAAATTGAAAGCACCAGGATAAGCTCTTTCTTTGATAACCCCATCTTAAAGTAGTGAAATTGAAAATCATGGAGTGTGCTAAATATTTTAAATCTGAAAATACTTACATCGGCCTGCTTTGTGTTGAAAGTAGTGTTTTGGTTGTTTTCTCTCATGGGCCGAGTACAGGTGACCCCACTATTTTTCTGGATAGGGGCTTAGATTGCTAGGGTGATGTAGGTGAGGATGGGATCCTCTATTTATGTTACTAATTGGGGATATGATCCCCTATTGTTACACTTTGGTTGGTTATAAATCTGGGACGTGTTCTTGCTTGCTTTTATCACGAATTCGAGAGGACTCCTCTGTTGGTTGAGAGACCATTGGCTCCTGGTTTTGGGTGACATGGATGGGGATGGGATCCCCGGTTGTTGAACTTTCGTCGGTGGCAGATCAGAGGCTGTGTGTGGGCTGTATCTCGAGGCTTGTTTTGGTTCTAGAACTTCAAGGGATCTCGCTGATCCCTTTGTTGTTGAGACTTTACAAGAGAACATGGTGTGAATGCTTAAATTTCTTTTCTTGACCCTTTCTCTCTTTTTCCTGGCTTGTGTCTGTGCCTGATAGTTTCCCAATAGTGCAGATCTCATCTAATTGGAATAACTAAAACATTAAAACAAGAATGATTTAAATGGGGGTTTGGCTTTCAGGATGAATAGTGTCTTGACTATGGGTTGTGTACCTTTCATGATTGAATAGAAATGAGTGTGTTGGTGTCGGAACCCTAGGTTGGGTTGATTGCTTTCTTACTTATGTATATGCTTGTAGTTTTGTATTTCTTATTCACGCCCCACCCAAGTTGACCACTTAGTGCCAAGCACCCCCATTTCATGGGGGAGGGTGTTTTTCCCAACACTCCTATGAGTGGCTGGTTATTAGATCCTTTTCTTCACCCTTTCCTGAATAGCCCAAGAATCTACGGGTAGGCTGTGATGGCCTGAAGTCCATTATTAGCCCAAGAGTCTTCGGGTGGGGTAGTGTGGTGGTTGGCACGGTTGTGTGCGGGAAGGTGGTTTCGCAAGAATCTTTGGGATGAGGCCCAGGTGTCTTCGGGCTTGGCAGTGGTTCTTTTAGCCCAGGTGACTTCGGGTGTGGGAGTGGTTCTTTTAGACTAGGTGTCTTCGGGCATGGCAGTGGTTCTTTTAGCCCCAGTGTATTCGGGCGTGGCAGTGAATGATTCTAACCCAGGTGTTTGAGGGTGTGGCTTGGCAGTGGGACTGCGGTGAGATTGTGGCCCAGGTGTGTGCGGGCTAGGTTTGGTAGTGGGACTCCATGATTTTGTGGCCCAGGTGTGTGCGGGAGGGGTGTGGTAGTGGGACTACGTTGAAAATGGAGAGACTGTTCCGATGCGTAGGATGTCTTCAATAACTAGTGGGAAAGTGGCGCGGGGTACCCAAATATCAATGTGCTTTTACTATATATTACTTGACTTGAATTATTTGGGGAGTGTGCCTTGGTGAGGCTTGGGTGGATAGTTTACCTTGATAAGGTGTTTGGTTATCTCTTTTCTCACAGGTCATTAGTATGCCTTCCCACTTGTGCATGAGAGACTTTGGTTTTTCCCTACTGGTTATACTTGCATACTCACCCTATGTATATAAAACTGTTTTCAGGTTTCCAGGAGGACTTCGGAGGCCGTGCGTGACCTCACTAGTCTGGATGTTGGAGTTTCTATCGGTCACTGTTGTTTTCTGCTTCATTTTTCCTTTCAAATATGGTTTTGTACTTTGGAGTTTTGTACCTTGTTCAGTTTTATTATTGCAACATGCATGTAGTTTGGTTTCCTTTTCGAGTTCACTTTACTGATGGTGGTTGGTGTTGAATCAATCTTTCTCTCCATATTTGTTAACTAAAAATGGTAATGCCTCCCATATTATGAACTGTTATACCCTTGGTGCTATTCGCCACTCCGAGGCCTGTTGGAGGCGGGACTTGGGGGTCATTATCTCTCCTTCAACTTGAAGAAGGAAGGGGTTGGCAATCTGCAGGCCCTTCCCTCCTTTTGGTGAAGGCGGGTCGTGACAATTTGGTTATTCCATTTAGTCTCATGAATGGTTTTGCAGTTTTCATGGAACTAATGAACCAAGTGTTCCATCCTTACTTGGATTATTTTGTGTTAGTCTTCATGGATGACATATTGGTGTACTCTCACAGTTGACACGAATTTTCCGGTCATCTTGAGAGTGTATTGAGTAGAATGGAAGAACATCAATTATATGATAATCTCTTGAAGTGACAATTTGGGATAGACCGGATTCATTTCTTGGGTCGTGTCATCTCAAAAAACAGAAGTATCAGTAGACCTAGAGAAGGTGATGGATGTAGTTTCTTAGGAGTAACTAAAGAATTTCCTTGAGGTATGGAGTTTTCTAGGGATGTATGGTTAGTGAAAATTCTTTATTCGGGAATTTTCATGATTAGCAGGCCCACTAATAGGCCCATGTAAGAAGGGTACAGAGTACTTGTGGATAGATTTTAGCAATTCATACTTTCAGGAGCTAAAGGGGAGATCAACTTCCGCATCGATCCAGATTTTGAAAGATCTAGGCAAGAGTTACACTGTTTACTGCGATGCATCAGGTATTGTGCTGGGAGTAGTGATTATGGAGGAGGAAGGAGTCGTTGTTTACGGGTCTCGATAGTTGAGGCCACGTTAGAGAAATTACCCGACTCACGATCTCAAGTTAGCTATAGTTGTGCATGCCTTGCACTGTTGGAGACAATACTTGTTGGGAGAGAATTTTTTGGTATACATAGACCACAAAAGCCTCAAATTTATATTAAATCAATGTGATATGAATTTGAAAAAGTGAAGGTGGGTTGAGTACATTAAGTCTTTTGACATTGAGCTTGCCTACACACCTGATAAAGGCAACATAGTGGTTGATGTGTTGAGTAGAAGGACTGAGACCCAAGTAGTTCAGGAGGCTAACAGTGAGTGGAAGCTTATGGCTCTATTCTTTGTAATAAAATTAGAGGTTCATGGTAGATAGGGGTAGATGATTATTTCTTCTATAGTTGTTACCTCTAATCTACTGGATCAACTGCGAATGAGGAAGCTATCATATTCCAAAGGCATAGTCCTACGGGAGAGTGTACAGGCATGGACCCTACTCCTGGGTGAACTATAGGCGAGGATGAGGTTTTGAATTTTCATGGGTGTGTATGGGTGTCAGTAGACATACGGGAGGAGCTATTGCATGATTTTATTTCATCTGTATGGGCAGTTCATCCTCATGTCCACAAGAGGTATCGAAATCTACATCGTTAGTATTGGTGGGTAGGCATGAAGAGGGATGTAGTTGGTTTTCTTATGAGATGTTTCAACTTTTGGTAGGTGAAGGTGAAGAATCAGTGATTGAAAGGTCTATTACAACAGTTAACCATTCCCAAGTAGAAGTCAAATGATGTCACGATGGATTTCAGGATGGGTTTACTAAGTTTACCCCGAGGAAATGACGCAGTTTGGGTTGCTGTTGATAGACTCATGAAAGTTTAACATTTCCAACCGATCAAAGAAACCTTCAGTTTTGATGAGCTTGGAAGGTTGTACATCCGATAGATAGTATATTTGTATGGGGTTCTGAACTCTATCATTTTAGATAGGGAAGCTAGATTTACTTCTCATGTCTGGAAGGGGCTATAGAGGGCTTTGGGTACACTAGTACTTCTGATTATATCTTACCATCCCCAGACAGATGTTCAGTCAGAGTGCATGATTTAGGTTTTGGAGGGCATGCTTCGAGAATGCGTCCTGAATTTCGGGGGATCTTGGGAGAGACACATACCCATTGTGGAATATTCATACAATAATAGGTTTTAGGAAACAATTCATATTGAACCTTAATAGGCTTTGTATGTTAGGACATGCTGATCAACTCTATATTGGATGGAGGTAGGAGAGGTAGCTATTTTGGTACCTCATCATGTCCAGGAGACCACTGAGTAGGTGGAGTTGATTCATAAGAGGATGAATACTGCACAGTCTTGTTAGAAATCTTATGATGATCGACAGAGATGACCTATGGATTTTGAGGTCAGATATTAGGTTTTCTTGCATTTCACACCATGGTTCAGACACATGAGGATTATGAAACAAGGGAATATTTCACTAAGATATGTCAGGCCGTTTGAGGTTTTGGAGAGAGTTGGTCTGGTTTCCGATCGGTTGTAGTTACCTTGGAGGTACCAGGCTATGCACGAAATCTTTCACGTTTCTCAACTACAACATTACTTTTCAGACCCATCTCACGTTTTTTAACCCGAGGAGTTTGAGTTGGAGGTGTATGCATCATTCAAGTAGAACCCTATTCAAATTGTGGATCACAACACAAAGGTTATCCATGGATTGTCTATTACTCTAGTATGGGTGTTGTGGCAGAATGAATGATATCAGGATGAGACTTGGGCAAGGGAGGCCGATGTGTGATCGCAGTGGCCAAAGTTGTTCGCAGGTTCTTCTTCACCAACCTTGGAAGGGAAATTTGGGGACAAAATTTCATTAAGGGGGGAAGTTTGTAAGAACACAGATATTCATTTCAGGTATGAATCTTGTTTCCGAGTTGTTCTGAATAAAAAGGAAGAAAATGAGATTTTTTTCTAAGTACCCTCCATATACTTATGTGTACACACTATGTACCTATCTTTCCACGTATAGCCACATCTTAACTGTGTAATGACTGAGTACATGGCTGTGTGGTGACATAGAAAACACACTTAAGTTAGGTTCCGATTGAGGCTAATAAATGACATGTAGTTTTAATGAACACACTATGTACTTTTATTTTTATTTGATATATCAAAGCTAGGTCGTGTCTCATATCCGGAAATACCTTCTTCTGGCCGTTGTTCATACATGAGCACGAGGGAGAGACTAAAGAATTATGAGCCCATGATTCTATTTCTAAAATCTGATCGAGACACTGTCAGTTACATTGGAATCCTACCGATGTATTCTCAAAACCCATAGAGCCTTTCTTCATGATTCTTCCTATCTTGTGAGTTACTCAAGGTTGAGAGTTTTCACCTTTTTTTAGATCTATGCCATTTTAGTCTGATTCAAGGGATGACGTTCAATTATATCGATCGTACGACATAGGGGAAGGTGGTTTGTGCCTTTAGTTGTTTTTCTTTGGATTATATATTTTAAAAGTGACGCATACCCACATTTTAGGTATTGCATGTTTTCAAATTAAACCCTGTTTATTACCTTATATGGATTGATTGATTTGATAAAGGGTTATTGCTTGTGCATAAGGTTAGATACCTTATCTAAGGGACACCCCATCGGTGTGCTTCCCTAGATTGATTGTTTATTGCTGATTGGTGTAAGAGGCCTTCTAGGCTTGCCTTGTTTTCCATGCCTTGTTTTGTTAGTATGTAGTTTTTGATTATATGAAATGCCTTTGATATGAATTATGATTGTTAGACCTAAGGGTTTTACCATGGGAGCTACCCAGGTTGTCGTTTATATTTAATTTTATGAATATTATACCCAAGGGTTAGATTGTGAGAGCCGCCCATGTGGTCGTTTATAATTAATTTAAGGAATGTTTGGCCAAGGGGGATTGGACTATGAGAGCTTCCCAAAGGGGTCATTTACGTATGTTTTATTGGAATGTTTGACCCATGGGTAATGACAGTGAGATATTACAATTTGGTCATTAATATTTGATTAAATGAATGTTTGACCCAAGGGTTTAGACCGTGAGAGCTTACCAAGGTGGTAGTTTATAATTAATTGATCTTATGTTGTACCAAAGGGGTTAGACCGTGAGAGCTTCCCAGAGGGTAATGTTTGGATAATTGAATTATTGTGAAAAGTATTCCAAGCCAAAGGACAAGATTGGATTCTTTCTTACTTGATTGTTTAGCTGGTCTTATGAGATGTTTATTTGGTTACTTTACATAGGTGGATACAGAGCTTAGCCTTGATCCCAGGGTTACATGATTCAATAGTTGATTAATAAATTTGAAATGGATTTAATTGAAAATTTTTAGATTGCTTTGTTTAGATTACTTCATAGTTTATTGCTTCATTCTTTCATATTACCTACTATATATATTCATTGACAGGTAGGCACGAATGTTTTAGTGGTTACCTACTGGGATTTGTCTCACACCCTATTTGGGTCATGCTTTTGGACCGAAACAGATTATATGATTGCATATATAGATAAGGGAAATCACCCTTCTTCATCAGGTACTTGATTACTATGGGAGTTGGAGAGTATGGGATAAAGAATAGGCTTGTGATGCTACTTGAGTTTAATTGTTTTATCTCGTACTTTGGTTTCTTTATTACTTTACAACATTGTGACTTGTTTGGTTGTTTTCTTAGATAAATATGCCATGAATCACAAACACACACAAACACAAACAAATATATATATATATATATATATATTATTGCTTCTGTTTCATTTAGTTCAGTATTCCTCTATTTACTTTTTGAGGTATTATTGCTTCTGCCTTTTTTTATATTTAGATTCTGCTATGTATACTCTACCAATGACGGCATAGTTTCCCCAATGCCTTACCTTAGCCTCGATTCTATTCAACATCCTCTAGAGGTTGGGTAAATTCTCTTGAGGTTATGTGACCAACCATGTTCATGGCACTTTTTGTGGTACCTGGATCTTAGGCGTTACAAAAGGACCTTGAGAGAAGGCATTGCCTCTTAATTGGGTAACTCAAAAGGGAGGATTAAATGAGTATGTTAGGGAATTTGGGGAGATATTTGGGTAGATATTTTTTGACCCAAATGGATTTAGAGTTGTGAGGAAGTGGGAGGAAATTATCGCTTTTTATAGTGGAGTAGGATAGCACTCTTGTAAATATTTTAAGAGAGAATTCCACCCATGTTTTTCATGTTTCAAGTGGATCTAATAATGATCCATATTTTAGAAAAGTGATTATAGGGTCAAAATATGACCATTAAATTGATTTTTTAAAAGTCTATAGGTCATTTTAAGTCTTGAATTTAATTTTTAGTCCTTAGTTAAGATTAATTTTACCTTATGCGTTGTAATTAATTTTAATTACATTCACTAATATTTTTGTTAAAAAACTAAGTTTAACTTATTAAAAATTATATTTTATGATTATTCCAAACATGGAATTTATTTTTCCAAATTTCAGTAATATAAGTGGTAGAAATTAATTTAAAATTAATACCGGATTCGTTTTGACAATGTAGATTTATAAAGTAAAAATGATCAAAAGTTTGCTATGTTTTTATTTCCAATTTCAATGTGAAATTGGTTCTAATTACCCAAATTGGATTAAATGATAAAAATATAATTTAATTAAACTTTTATTCCAATTTGAAATATAATTTTACCTTATAAATAAATTATATCAAAAAGGTGTTATGAATTAAAATATGGTATATTTCAATATTCATCAAAAAATTGAAGTTTCTGAGAAAAATACCCAAAATTCACCCTAAGATAATTTAGACATTATAAATTCAAAAATGAAGTTTATTTTATCAAATTAAATCTATAAATGTGTCTGAAATTAATTTTCATTATTTTTCACAGAAGGACATTAAAAGAAGTTAATTCAAGAAAACAATATTTTTAAGCATAAAAGGGCTTTACCAAAAATAATATCTTTTATTATCAATATGTTTTACTTCTATAAAACCATTATAAAAGATATTTTAAAATTAGTTATTGATGTTAATATTACAAAGTTTAATTTCTAGGTTATAATTATCTCATTTAAATAATTATAATAATAAAATGATGTTTTGTTGAAACATCAGTGTGTCCTGTAACAATCGACAGATCATTGTTTGGTGTAACATATGAAAGGTTGATGTTCTAGGTAATTTATTCCAATTTTGTTCCATATGAATGGATTTTTTTACATAGTTTATTTCAATAAATAAAATAAAATTTAATTTATTCGAAAAAAATTCCATAAAAACTCTGGGTGTTACAAGTTGTGCAGATGAAAGTTGATGAGTCTTTAATTGTAATTTTTTTGAACTGATTTTACATTTAAATTACTATGTTTATTATGTTAATATGACACATATATTACATAATTTTATTGGTTTAGTGGTGAGTATTATTACATGGATTTGTATAACTCTTCTATTTGAGAGTAATAAGAAATTTTCATACCACACAAAATTTATTCATGGAGGACCTCAACCACTACATAGGTGGGTGGTCAAATATCTAGCTAGACATCATGGGAATTATTAGGTGTGCATGTGCATAGAGTTTCTAGTGAATGAACAAGGGTTTTGGGACTATGTTGGATGGAGAAGGATGTAAGAAGAGTTTTCTGTTACAGAGTGTTGTCTTTTGTTGTCGAAGAAGATAAATTAATTCACTTTATAAAGGTATTTTAAAATCAGACAATGCTTCCTTGATTTGTATTTCACAGATATAATAAGTTAGGAAAACTTGGGATGAAATACTTATGAAGTAAATGGGGATAAAATAAGATGACAATCATATCCAGTTTTGATTGGAAAGGATGATGCTGCTGGAAGATACAGAAGTTGCAGTACTTCCCGTTGAAAATCTGATGATGCTAAAGGTGTTAGATCAAAGAATATATATCATGATAGATATGGTTCTTGATGAAATCATTTGTTTTTTTGAATACTCCAGATGATAATGAAGTATAATTGGTCTTCTCTCCGAATTTTATTTTAATGTGGCATCGTTTCCCAGTGTTTGCCAACTTTTTGTGTTAAAAATCGGGAGATGGAGAAATGTGATTTTGGAAAAGGATGATGCACACAAGTTTGAAGATGGATTGGTATGTTGCGCACAAGTGGATTTCCATGATCTAATCATAAAAATTTGGAAAAGGAGAGGCTTATGCGAAAGATTGGTTTTTGTGTGCAAGATTGAAGGGAGTTTGGAATGTTACACGTATGACATGATTTGAGGTCCAAACATTGAAAAATGGAAAAGTCATGAAGTGAACAAAAGATTGAAGAAGTGCATGAAAGAGGAGGATGTCAAAAAAGAGACTTATGCTCCCAATGTGATTTCCAATGGGGTTTTGCGAGACGCGTCAGGATCTTGCGCGATACATCGGGGTTTTTGCGCACGAGGGCCAACGAGGTCTATAAATAAGAAGTGACCCCCTCACATTTTAAATTATCAAAATTAATAGAAATATTAAGGTTTGAAGCACATAAGAAATATACAAAAAGGTAGTTGCAAAGACAAAGTAATATTTTACTACAAGAAAGGATAGTTGCGCGCAAGAAGAGAGTTGTGCGCAAGATTGAAGTTGCACGCAAGAGGTGTTTTGCGAAAAAAGTCAAAACTTGGTGTGTGGCATTAAAGCTGTGCAAAAGACACCAAAAATGGTGCACGAAAGATTTGGTTTCTTCACACATATTCAGTTGTGCATAAGCTAGTTATTACTATCTTTTAGGTAGGAAAGTGAATATTTGTACTACAGAGGATACACTTGTTGAATTGTAAAGAAGAATTGAAATATTATATTTCCCTATTTGTGCTAATAGGGTGAACATACACTTGAGGGTTGTCTTCCAAGTGCTACATGAGTGTAAGGGTATATCTTAGTCATTGTATTCCACATCAAAGGATTGTTTTCTAGTGGATTGTGTTGTACTAGATTATTTCCATACCATACCAAGGACATAGCTACTCTTATTGATTAGTGAACCATGTAAATCTTGTGTTCCAATGGTTGTGTGTATTCAGCAGAGAATGAACTCATTAACAGGAGGCGAAGGTTGTTTAAAAAAGAAAGGAAACATAAAATAAAATGATATTACTGATCCAATCCCTTCCCCTCTAAGTGATACTCGGATCCTGATTGGGTAACATCAAAGGGAACATAGGCGAGCCACCATGGGGGGTAGCATGGTGGTTGAGGATAGATCCAGAACGAGGTAGTGTCAGTGTGTGGTTGGGAGAATACGCCATACTCACAACTGAATGCTTTATGTCATGCATTGTTATAGATGGAAGAGTGAAACTAACTATATATCTGATGTTGGAAAATCAGCTTCCGATCACTATTCATTTATCATTAAACATTTTTAAATAACATTGTCCATCTGATCCAAACAATTTGTTCCATTAAATTTGAACCATGGTTGTTCTCTACCTTGAGTTCATCTTAGAGCTTTTATTTGTTGGTTTTTCTACATTACGCACCTCCAATGGATAAAGATGAGGATTCAAAGAATCTTTTGATTGCCCAATTGATTCGAATATGATGGAATCATCATGAAAACTAATTTTCATGATGTTGAAAAGATCAAACTGAATAAAAATGAATATTAATTAGACATGGTTTATAGTGATGGTGATTTTTGTTGTTGTTTAAGCGAAGGTAACGAGTGAAAGAAAATATGATGTGGTGCGTATATTAGTTGAAGTGGTGGAATTGAATCAGTGTAGTTGTGTATAAATACCAAAAATTTATAATTTTTTGGAATGATATAATCATATATTTTAGAGAGAATTTTGAGAGAGAAATAGAGTAGAGGAAAAGATCTATATTCTCGGATAAGGTTTCGTGCATTCATATTGTGTTTGTACCTTCATGATCGCATGATGTGTTTTTGATTTCCATGAAATAGTTTATACATTCACATTGAGTTAAAATAAGTATAAAAGAAAATATAACTCGTGTATACAGTCATGCAAAAAAGGCAGATACATTACATATTCTATTATGTGAAAGTGCTTGTGAATCTTTAATGAAATGATGTCTATGATTGAAAAGTGTTTCATGAGTATGATTTTTGGAATATATAACATATAACATTAATATTTGTAGAAAAATTTCATCATGTGATTAATCTATATCACATAATATTTATATTATCCGAATAAATAATATACATGTTTGAGTTCTCACGAAAGAATAAATACCTGAAGAGAAATATCTTCACAACTTGTGTTTCACAAAGTGTGAGTAAAGATTAATAATGGAGGTATATTATTGATCAGTGAGTTCTGTGAATTATATGAGAAAATGAATCATAAAAATGTGTTGGCATGATGAAGTGTGAATTCACATTAAAATAACTTATGCATAAGAAGTGAGAAGGCTGCACATTTCTTATCACATATATTACACTGAATAATTCCAAGCATTTTATTTTATATGCATTAAGTTTATAAAATTCACATGAAAAAAACATTGTATAAAAAATGTGCATTGTTTTTAGATGAGATAATTATTTTATAAGACAACAATATTAGAGTTTTTTAGTGGTCAGTGAGGCTGAGTATTCAAACAAAGAAATAATATTTTCCTATGAATAATTTTAATGAGGTAACTAGAAATCTACATGTGATTGGACATACTTGAGCAAGAACAACATCTGTTAAAAGGATCTTGAATTGTGGAAAATGAAGTGTGATTCAATGATCTATAGGAGAAATATCAAGAGATAATACCATCTGCGGGTCAGTTATTCTGAAGAATAAAGAGGAGCTTGTGACTGGGGGGAGGGGGGTTTAACCAATCAAATGGATGGGGGGTCTAACCAACCAAGGAAGAAAAATCGGATCGCTAGGTGGTGTAACCATGATCAACTAGAGGATCGAATAAAGGTGTGTATAACTGGTTTCTGCCTAAACCATTTTAATTGATAATAAGATTATAGTGGAGAATCCATGTTAGGGGTTTAACCAACATGGTAAGAAGTATATCTTAGTATAAAACCTTGTAAAAGCACTATGTGTTTTGTTTCGTTTAATTTTTTAATTTCACACATGATCCAATCATGTTAATAGGTGATATATTTTTGAATTAATAAGTGAAAATGAATTCTGTAAAACAAGTCACACATGATTCACCACACTATTAGTGTGACTACAGGATCCATTGAACACTTCAATTTCTAATATAGTATAACTTGTGCATGGTTTATAGTAAACCGTGCATGTTTCAGTGGTAAATTTGAAAAGTACATTTACATTTGTGGATCTTTATTTAGTGGCTTAGACCTAACTTACACCCATTTTGGAGAACCATATGATAAAAACATATGAGGGATTCATTTTTATTCCTATGGATGTTTTATAATTGGTACATATTTTGGTAAACCATTTTTCCAAACCATGTGAGCTACCCAATTTTTTTTGAAATGAATGATATAACCCCATTCTACTTAAATCATTTTCCTTCATTTTTCCTTCTCACTCACATGAACAGACGCACGATAGATTATGGGATCTTTTCCTTATTTTCAATAACCATCCAATCCCCTCTTTTTATAGATCTCAAGTGGTTTAGTAAAGTAAATATCTCTTTTTTTTATTTGGTTTATTCCTCTATTTTACTTTTAATCTTGGTTTATTACTCTTCCATGAACCCAAATGGGAATGGGGTCAAACATAGGGTTTATTTTGGTTTTAATTTTTGGGTTTCTTTTGTCTAAGGATTTTTGAGTCTGTTCTATTGAATGGTTTAACTTCCCCTATCAAAGGAAAGTTTTTATAGTGATTGAGGTAGGTGTTTTTGTAAAATTACTCTATTTGAAATGTCATGAGATACTTGTGATTTATAAATTATGTTCCTACCATGTCATACCTATATGTAGTTCCCATGATATGATTATAAAATGTTTCCTAAGAATTATATGCTAGAAAATTCAAGGGTTTTCCAAATAGTGATTTAGTTGACGTTTTATTGAATTTTTTTGATCCATGAATAGTTTGTTAATATGATTTTAAAATTAGTTTTCCATGTTTTATTTAAATACTCATTTGGTACTTTATAAAATATTTCCTTAGTATGAGAAATAAGGAATTGTTTTATAACTTTCTTTTCTAAGTGATTTATAGTCTTGGTTAGCACCTTATAAAAATAGTTTTTATTGATGGGTGATACCACCTTTTTTGAGCACCTTTATGTTATGTATTTTTTAGAAATTTCCCTATATGGGATGGATTGAATTATTTAGTGATGTTTTGATTAATGTGAATGGTTTAGTTTCATGGTAGAGTGTTTATGGTGAGATGATATTTATTTTTGATAAATGTGTTGATCATATGATTTTATTTTTCTCTAACCTCTAATTGATTGATTTCATGGGAATTATAGGTAGCTAGGTAGAAGTTATGGATGAAATATACACTATATTAGTTTGTTAAATAGAGAGTTCCCTTTTCATGATTGTGCACTAAATTGGTTATGTCACTCGGTGAGGCTAAGAAGAAATATAGTGTTGGGTTTCTATTAGGTTCACCATAGGCCGATCAATTTTTAGGTATTTCATGAGGGAGGTATATGACCTTCATATGCAAAAAATAGTGAGTTTCATATGATTTTCATATCATTATTTATGATTTTATCTAAGGGATTACCCTGATATACCATGTTTGTATCCCCTTTTTCCATTTTGGTTTTTGGAACCATTTATATTATTTCTCTTTTCTTACATTTCATTTCCTTGATATTATGGTTCCTTTTTGTGTTTATATATTCTTTATTTCATGGTTTGGTTTATTTTCTTAATAATTTTCAAATGTGGATTTGAAATAAATAATTTGAAGGAAATAATAGATTTCGTTTTAACTTCATGAGTTTGAAAGCATTATTTTACATATTTGAAAGTTTATTTGTTTTTAAAAAGGGATTTATACCACATGGGTTATATAAATGGATTTGGGAATGGTTTTGAGACATATTATTTAAAAAGTAATGATTTACCCCTTATTTTATGCAATAATGATAGATGTTCCATTGTAATGACATGAAATTTTATAAATGAAATTCTATTATACTAATAAACTTTTATTAGGTAATGTAGTTATAGAAAATGCATGCACCATACTAGACTATTATAAATTTATAGGGTTTAAAAGATCATTAAACATCATAAAAAATGATAATATAGATTTTGAATAGTGATCATATAACTAGTATATATGAAGGTTTATGATAAATTCCAACATTAATATATAAAATAAGTGATTACCTCGACCAGTCGAATCATTACTTGTGAATAACATTTATTAGAGCTTTCGAGGGAGATGAAATAATTGGGTTTTCTCCTTGAAAAATCCCAAGTTGAGATTCAGTAACTAAAGGTCCAATGAAAACATTTACAAGAGAAGTTAAAACTCATCGAGATCACAACCCAAGCCATGCATGCCAAACCACCTGAAGAAAATATCACCATCACACACCTTACCCTCAGGGATTTTGCTGGTATAATCAATGGTTATGTATCTAGACCCTAAAAGTAGGATTTTTTATATTTAATTTTTATAAAATAATGATTATATTTTTTCATTTTTAATATTACCTTTTAAAGGAATAATTAATGAGTTCGGTAAAATTTTATATTTTGATATGAAGAAACAAAAATTGTTTGTTTGAGAGGTATTTAATTTTGATTAAGAAAATATTTTTTATTAAATTTAATAGTTTTTAAAATAAATGATACTTTAAGAAAATAGTATTATTACATAATATTTATTAAATATAAATTATAATAAAATTTTACAAAGTCAAATAATTTTTTTAAGGGTAAAAAACTATTATTATAAAAAAGACTAGTATTTTCCATTAAATGTGGATTTTGGATTTAAGTGTAAAATACTATATTGAGTTTTAATAAAATAAATATTAATTTTTAATTCAATACATAAAAATTAGTTAACGGTGAATTTTTCTTAATAATCCGAGACAATCAAATTTTCAGGTAAAAATAAAATATGGTATAACTATATGGTATGCGTTATGACCTCATAAAATCCTAAATGTGAGGTAATAAACAATATAAAAGGAATAAACAACCAGAATTCTGTTTCCCCTTTAAAATAATTTGTTTTAGGCTATTTGATTAATTTTAGAAATCCTTAATGAATTCTCCAAAATCTTTATTATATTGTGAGGTTTTGAAATACATTTTTTATATACAAAAATAAATTACTCATCACCAAGGGTATTATTTTAATGAGAACTATTATTAAACAAGTAAAATAATAAAAAACACTCCACCTTTTCAGAATCCATGGGGGAAAAACTATGATATGGTTTGTGTTTTTTATTAAATTATCATATAGAGTCCAAAACCTATGTTTAGAAATTAATAAAGAACTCTCCTATCTTTTTCTATATAAAACCACCCATAATCCAATTTATTTTCAATAAAAACTATTGGATCAAAAAATTAATCTTACCTTCCTTCTCTATAACCCTCCCAAGGTTCCCTCAAGCTCTAAAGAAGCCCCTCTCTTGCTTTTAGAAGCACCCACTCAAGGTAAGGGATCATATCCTACTATTTATTAAAGAACCTCTATTTTATATAGTTTATTTTACAAATTTTCATGTTGGGATATTATTTCACACATCTTTATTACTTCCCTTATGATTTCCATGTGATGATATACACATTTAACTCCCATTAATATCTACTCTAATACTTTATGCACCCCCATTATGCTGCCAGAATTATCCTGTGATTGTTTCAACATAAAACATTTCTATTGTGAATACCAACCATATTTCCACTCAATATTATTCACCCATATGCTTATATCCTTTATTTATTGGGGAATTACTTTTATATAACCAAAAATCATTGACCTTGGGGTTAAATTTGTGAAATTCATCTTTATATTGTATGATTTAGGTGGCACACTTATGAATTAACATGATATGAAAATTATGGGTGGACCCAGATAGCGTTACAATGAAATGTATAATGTTTTAGTCTCATGGTACATCATATATGGGATTAGTAGGTAAAACTAATGCATTATGGGAATTTTTCCACCATGTTATGATGTCTTGGAAGTTAGTCCCGATCTATGTTTATGATGTCATGTTTAATGTTATCACCAAATTCCTATGTTTCATTTAAGTTATCATGTTACATCACGATTCATTGTTCAAGATTATTATTCTCACTATATCATGTTATATTTATATTCCTCTTGAATCATAGGTACTAATTTACCTTATTATATGATTTTTTAATTCCCATACTAGGATTTATAGCTCTCCCCTTTCTTATGTATATCCCTAGGTTATCCCATATAAATTTTCTATGATACATTGAATATAAGTTCATGTTGTGAATCATTTATTATAATGTTGTTGTATCCCAATGTTTAATCTGTTATTCTATGTAACTAGTCACCCAAATACACTAGTATTCCTAATATTCACAACTGTATTAAGTGTGATTTCATGTAATAAATCATGAAATAAAGTGCATTAAAGATAAGGTTTATCATTGTTGGTATCAAAGGAAAGTATAGTTATTTTATGGATTTGGATTAGAAAGATATATTAAAACGCTTAAGAATAATACTAAACATAATAAAAAATCCCTGGATTTTGGTAAATTATAGTGTAAGTGGGTTCTAATAAAATACATCCCTATCTGGATGCTACAGGTTGATGTGGATCTGACACCGAGGTACCTAGGTGTAATAACCCCCAAAAGGGTGCATTGAGCTAGACTCGATCATCAACCACTTCATGAAAACATGCCTTTTTTCTTGCATAGTTTTACACTTTTGGGGGATATTCTTTTCTAAATTCATAATATCCTTATGAACCATTATTAATGGAATAAAAATTTCCATTATATTTTATTTTAGGAAATAGATCATGGATAACCTAGATTAAAATCTAGAAATTCATAGGTTAAATAATACATATCATTTATGAGTTATCCATTTCATGTTCATGGTTTCTAATATATATGTTTAATTGTTTAAAAATACTCATCCCTAAATTTCAAATTTTTCTAGGCAATGGTTGAAAATGGGAGAAACTAAACCAAAAAGAAATGTGAGGAAAAATGTGATGATTTCACGAATGAAATGCTCAACACGATGGGAACAAGACTAAAAATCTTTGTAAAGATACTTTCTCAACTGAGACACGTTTTTAAATGAAACATGAATTAAGGGGAATTTCCAAATCCCCCTTAGAAAGATAAAGTTGTGATTGATACCTTTATTTAAAAAAATGCCTCTTAATTTCAATTAATTTTCCAATCCCTTAAGTACACAACAATGGATTAACTCAATTGAAAATATATTATTCATCCTTCAATGCTCTAAGAAAGAGAATGTTGTTCTATCTGTTTATAATATGGAAGGAGAATCTGGTCAAGGGTGGAATTTGGTAAAAAATACTTATCCCAAGGAGGATATTTAAGTGATGAAGTTGAAGGAATTAAATAAAATATTTTTTGATAAATATTTTCCCCACTCACTTTGACTAAAAATTGAGAGAGACTTACTTAGAATTATGAAAAAGGAAGATGAATCCCTCACAGAGTACACAGAAAATATCATAAGACTTGCACAATAAGCCTATAACTTTATCATTACCACCAAAAGTAAATTTGACCTCTTTTTGTGTGGGATTAAGGCGATTATATAAAAATTCATAGCAATTTTTTGAATTTTATAGCTATAAGGAAATTATACAATGTTCTTTCAAAATTAGAAATTTATATTAGTGAAAGTTAAGGTTATCATATGGTTAAGGTATGGAAAATGGAGTTTCATTATAGTGTTATAATGGAGAAATATAATGGGGGAAAGAAATCCCATCTCCTCTATCAAAAGTGTGGGAAGAAGCACCCTCAAAATTTTCTAAAAGGGGACATGGAAATTCTTTAGGTGTGGAAAGGAGGGGAATCTAGCTAGATATTTCCAATAGGATAAACCCAACAATGGTATATAAGAAAAGAATGCTTCTATCAACCCTAATCCAATTGTCCATTGTTTGAAAATAAAGGAATAAGGATACTATATGAATCTATGCCCTAATATAATGGTTGTCAATGATAATTGATGAAAACAAACTCCAAGGCCTATAGGTAAAGAGAGATATTATTACATCAGAAATTATGAGGTGGATACCATCAATTAAGTGGTGAAAAGAGCACTTGTTATTAATTTAAGGATAGAGAACACATGTTTTGATTCTCATTCATCACATTCTTTGATATCACACATGTTTAGTAGAACTATTCAAACACCACCATAAGGCATGGAAGTAATGATATAATTGAAAATGATAAATTGTGTAATGAGTTCATTCCAAGTATATAACTCACCGTCTATTAAAATTTGCGGGCTATAATTCCCATTGAATATTGTGATACCACATTTAGCAAAATTTTCTGTTATTCTAGGTATGGATTGGATGTCGTTGCAAAAATAAAACATAAATTGCTGAGAGAAGGAAATAATCCTCTATATCATGAATAACCATACAATAATATTCATGTATATAGAGGATGATAACGATTATTCAATATCAGGAACTCAATTATATATATTTCTTCCTTATGAGCAATAATATCTAGCTCAAATTATTGACACTAAGAAAAATATAGTCCTTGATGACATACATGTTGTGAGGTAATTCACTAACATATATTTTGAATAATTTTCTTGTCTTCATCCATCATATGAGGTCAAGTTATCAATCTATCTTATACATGGATCTTTTCTTATATCCAAGAACCCATATATAATAGATATTTTTGAACTTGAGGAGATGAAGAAGAAACTATAAGAGAATTTGGATAAAGGGTTTATATGTCCATGCGATTCACCGTGGGGTGAACCAGTCCTCTTAGTCAAGAAGTAGTATGGTTCAATACACCTCTACATTGATTATCATAACCTCAAAAAGATCATGACTAAGAACAAGTATCATTTTCCATGGGCGGGTGACTGGTTTGATCCTCTATGTGGAACCCAATATTTCTCTAAGGTGGATCTTCGGTTGGGATACAATCAAGTAAAGATTAATAATGAGCATATCCTCAAGAATGATTTTTGTATAAGTTATGAGCCCTATGAGTTCATATAAATACCTTTTAGAATCACTAATGCTCCAAAAATCTTCATGGATTTAATGAATTGAGACTTTATGGATTTACTCAAAAAATGTTTGGTAGTATTTATATATGATATTATTATATACTCAAAGAGAAATGAGGAACATGAGGAGCATTTAAATACTGTACTAAAGACATCACAGTGAGAAATTATATATGGAAATTATAATAAATAAAAATTCGGGTTATAGAAAGTGACATTCCCTTGGAATGTTATCACCAGTAAAGAGAAATCTATGGACCGTTCAAAATAAGAAGAAATTGAAGTATGTCCAATAACAAACGTTATGTTGGATATCCATAGTTTCCTTGGATTAAATGTGGACTATAGATGATTTTTGAGAAACATCTCATGATTGTAAATCCCATTGACCAAGATAAATCTGAATTGAGCATTGTTTTTCAAACATAAATAATAAGAGGAATGTTTTAAAGAGCAATGAAAAGGCTTATCACTGTACATGTCCTCACATTACCCACTAGTGGGGTTGGATTTTTTTGAGGAACAATGAATCCAAAAATGGATTTGGTTGTGTACTCATTAAATTTGATAAAGTGATAGCCTATACCTCCCGCCAATTAAATATACACAAGTAGAACTACACACCTCATGATCTAGAATTGGATGTGGTGATATTCACATTAAAATATTTGGTGGCATTATCTTTATGGTGAGAAGTGTGAAATATAGATGGATTATAAAATCCTAAAGTATATATTCCCACAAAAAATCATAATATGCACCAAAGAAAGTGGTTAGATCTGATCAAGGATTATGATTGTTCATTTTATTAGCATCCTGGGAAGGTGAAAAAAGTGGCCGAAGATCTGAGTAGGAAGGACTATACAACCCTATCCAAGATGAGGATTTCAAGAGACAATATCTTCTTAGTCATTAAAAGGAAGGATAAGGAAAGAAAAAAAAGGATATTAACCTTACCTTTATTAAATAACTTCATAACCATCCATTCTTAAAAGGGTCAAGGAGACTCAAAAAGATGATGAGGTGCTATAAAAGAATGGAGTGGATATTATGGAGTTCACCATCATTGAAGATGGATTTGTATGATTTGGAACCTAGATATGTGTCCCATAAAAACTAAAACAAAAGGGTGGAGCTTCTGAATGATGTGCATAAATCATCCTTCTCTATTCATCCAGGAAGCACTATGATGTATATATATTTGAAGAAAAAGTTCTAGAGCGATAACATGAAGTGGGATATTGTTGAGTTTTTATCTTTATGTTAGGTATGATAAGAAGTCAATTACACATTAAAAAAGTCTAAGGGTATGATGCAACCATTTCCCATACTAGCATGGAAATAAGAAAACGTAACCATGGGTTTTTTCATTGGACTCCCCTGGACATATAAAGGTAATAATTCCATCTAGATGGCAGTCGATTTCCTTAAATTTATGTGATTATAATTTCTATCAAGGAATATTTCTCTCTCAGAAAACTCAAATAAAAAATACATAAGGGAAGTGGTAATAGGGCATGGAGTTACACAATTTGTTGTATCTAATCGAGATAGAAGGTTTACCTCAAGGTTCTAGAGAAGCCTTCAGCAAGCATTGAATATGAAGCTGAGCTTCAGTATTGCTTATTTCCCCCATAGGGATGGAAAATATAAAAGGAAAATTTAAACACTAATGGATATGAAAAGATAATGTTCAATGGATTTCCAAGGATATTGGGGTTAACAGCTTCCCCAATTGGAGTGGTCATATAATAATATTTTTTATTCTATAAATCAAATATCTCCTTATTAGGCGTTATATGAAAAGTCGAGTTGGAATCTAAAATTATACAATGATGTTGGAGAGTAAAATATTATTGGAATTGATCTTATTTAATATATAATGAAAAAGGTTCAAAGAATTTAACATCATATGAAATCCACACAAAGTTATCAGAAAGGTAATATAGAAAATTTTCAATGTCATCTAGAGTTTGAGGTTAGAGACAATATTTTCCTTTTTATATCTACATGGAATAAATTCATGAGGTTTGGGAATAAGGGAAATATTTGTCTAAGATACATATACCCCTTTGAGATACTTGATCACATTGGACCTATGGCATATCAACTGAACTCCCACCTTACCTATCATAAATACGTGACATGTTCCATGAATCCCTATTAAATAAATACATACCAGAACAATAACATGTATTGAATCCTGAGGTGGTATCTTGGGAGAATGATCTTTTTTATGAGGATAAGTTGGTTACAATATTAGATATTATATAATTTTTTTTATGAAAAATGATAGCTCTCATGGTCAAAGTGCTGCCGTGGAACCACAACTTTGAGGAAGTGATATGAGAACCACAAGTGGTAATGAAATAATGTACCATAATCTATTTTAGAGTATTAAATGAAAAATTTGATGGCGAAATTTCTTAAGGGGTTAAGAATTAAATGACTTGTACTTTTATAAATGAAAATTACTTCTTTGAGTAAATTTATTACTAAGTAATTTAGTTATATAAAACACTTTCAATACATTGGATTTCTATAAACTATCAGGTTTTAAAAGACCCTTATGAATCATAACCATTGGAAATATATCTATTTAATTTTGATCATAAGACAAGTATATTTAATGGGTTATGATAAATTCCAATTGGAACAGATGAAATAAGTGATACTCTCGACCAATAGGATTATACCCTATGAATTCAATTTATCGGAGAATATGAGGGAGATAGATTTACTTGGATTTACCCTTGACCAAACCTAGGTTAATAATAAATAAATAAATCATTATAAAAACCATTTATAAGATAATTTTATGCTCTTTGAGACCATGACACAAACCATGTACACCGAACCACCCCAACTGTTTTACCATCATGCTCCTTAACCCTAGGGCATACACTGGTGTAATAAATGGTTATGTATCTAAACCATAATAGTGTGGATTTTTATATTTTATTTTTATAAAAAATTATTATATTTCCCCCTTTTAATATATCCTTTTAAATTATTAAATAACGAGTTCGATAAAAAATTTAGATTTTGATACGACGAAAAAAAATTGTATTTTTGTGAGATATATAATTTTAATACATAATTTTTTTATTAAATTAATAATTTTTGATGAAAATGAAATTTCAATTAAATATAATTATTAAATAATATTTATTAATTATAAATGATAATATGATTTTAGAAAGTATAATATATTTTTATAAGGTCCAGAAAGCTGTTATTGTCAAAAGACTAGTATTTTTATTTAAATTGTATTTTTTATTTAAAAGTGTAAAATATAATATTTATATAAATATTTTGATAAAATAAATATTATTTTTAATCTGTCATGTTTAAATTTTCCAATGGTGAATTTTTCATAATTTTCCAAAATTGTCAAATTTTTGGTAAAAATTTAAATACAGTATAATTATACGGTATGTATTATGACATCATAAAATCCAAAAAGGTGATAAAATAAATCCTATAAAGATTATACATGAAAAAAATTATTTTTTTTCAATTTAAAATATTTTTTTATAATATTTTATTTTGTTTATAAATCCTTAATGAATCCTCCAAAATCTATATTATATTTTAAAGTTTTAAAATCCATTCTTTATAAAGATGACTCACTTCTACATCACCAATGGTATTAGATTAATGAGATATGTAATTAAATATGCAAAATAATGAATATCATTCCACTTTTGTCAAAACCATGGGTAAAAACTATAACGACCCATACTTTACATACATTGTTAATACTTCAAAATTGAAGCACACTTATTACAACATATGACAAAACCACAAAGGACCGTATAGGTATAGTGTCTTTAGAAACTGGGAAACATAAACAACTGGTTCATAAATCTTCTACAGTATCTCCCGTTTATTTCATCATATCTAGGGTCCCTTTTAGCATATTCAATTTAATATCCATCTTCCTGACCTGGGGAAAAGAAAACATAAAAGGGTGAGCTCAAATGCTCAGCAAGGGCAAATAAAGGAAATAAAAATCATATCATATCTTTATGAAGATCAAAACCTGCAAAAGAGATCATAATATCTTAACATGGAATAAATCATAGAAGTGAAAATGAGATCCCCATAATCATAACATAAAACTTGAAACTTTGTGGCATGCACACATAATCATGGAAAATCATTTCTTGTTAGTCATGACTCATTGCCAAGACTATCTTAGTGGACAAAGTCCCTTTCTGAACCGAGTTCACTCCTCGTTTCAGTCCTGTATCACTGAACCGAAATAACCTTCCGTTCCAGCCATGCCTATCTCATGAGATATAAAATCTTTACCCAATGCATTGGAGGGAGATATAGGTCCCACCCATCTTATAATGAATCCTTTCTTATGTGTGCCACATAATCATAAAACATACATCATCGCATAACACATATAACAAAAATGGGATTCTTGAAACATCATGACATCATAAATCAATTCATATATGATAAAGGAATTCATAAACATAATTCCATCACAACATAGTCAAACCAATGTAAAAATATGGATAGAAACAGAACCCTTTATTATCTTAGATGGAAAATAATTTTGATAAAACACTTGTATTGAATTCTTGAGGAAAATATCCTTTCTTCTTCAAAAACAATTTTCCTTTCATAACATGTCATACAACTTTAAAATAAAAGAAGTTGATTAAAAATAAACTTGAAAACTTGTAAAGGAAGCTTCTTGGAAATAATGTTTTAAAAATCCATTCATGCCGTATAAGTTAAAAAAAACATTCTTCGTACTTTTGTCGGAAAAGTCAAAAAGTACCTCGTACGGAAAAACGACAAAAGATTCCTTTCATATTCTTTACTAAAAACTCACCTAAGGGTAAAATTGGATTTAAACTATTGCAAGTGGATGGAAACAATATTTCATATTGAGGGAACATGGATGTGGATGATAAAATACACCCCAGTAAATACTTACGAATAAACAATCTCGGATAAAAAATGAGATTGTGATATTTCCCTTACCTTAGGTCCAATTTGCTTTGTACGTGTCCGAAGCTCCTGTATAATGGTTTAAATAATGTTATTGACTTATTCCAGAATCATACATATTTATATGATATCATATATGGTCATATTATTAGCTTCTTGTTAGTAATATTTCATTGTTACTTGTTACTCGGGTCTTTATAACTTTTTGTTCTTATGCGTGTTTTGTCGAATAAATTCTTATTCTTATCTTTAGGTTATAGATAATTCATTTCAAGAATGGTATTAGTGTAGTATATACCATATTCATTCATTCAATTCATTTATAAAATCATTATGAAATGAAGATCATGTAGAACGAGTCGCATCACATCGTGGAGATGGTATTCCGTACGTACGCACGAGTGATGATATCGTTCCTATGATCGTGGAATTGTATTGGAGTATATATATATATTATTTCAGTATCAATATTACTTAATAATAATCATATATAGTTACTCATTACACCATTATACCCATCCTTGTAAGGTGATGGTGGAAAATAGATTACACCACGGCGTGGAGACGGTATTCCGTACGTACGCACGCGCGGTGATTTCATTTTTTCCGTAGGATGGATAGAAGGTGAATTAGGGTTGTTTCATATTTATAATAACATATCAGTATGTAAGTAATACTGATGTTATTACTTTATCATGAAACAACTAAAGAAGAAGAAGTTGAAGAAGAATGAAATTGAAAAGATCGGTAATGGATATTACCTCTTCTTTGGAACGCCTCTTTGAATCCTCCACTTAAGGAACTAAGATTGGTCTTTGGAGAAGACCAGGACCTCTAGGATTATTCTAGGGAAGTGGAGAGGAGAAAATGGCAGGGGTTGGCCGAGCTTGAGTGCTCAAATTGGTGTGAGGAGGAGGGGGAGGAGGTGCCCTTTTATAAGGGAGGAGAGGGGCACCTTAGGAATATCTCAAAATATTATTTTATATTAAAGTCAAAATCGGTTTATAATGGTTCCAAAGGGTCTTATTTCGAAGCTAAAGTGGGGATGGGTCAAAATCCTATCAACCAATAGAATTTAGACAAGTTTAGGATATTATTTTAACCTTATCAATTAAATTTAACTCTAAGTTAAATAATTTAACTTTTACCATGTCTTTTTGTTTTCTTTCACTATATGGTTAATACACTTAATATAACATGCCAAACGAACCCCAAATTGTTTATTATTAATATATATATCCTTATCTAAGTCATTTGGCCGAACCTTAGATTTTTAGGAATAAAATAACAATTAATAATATAATATTTGATTTAAAAACTATTTTGTGTCAATTTTGACACTATTTGATATATGATTTGTTTGAAAGTCATAACAGAATTATATGTTCGAACCAAGTTGATTAAATCAATACTAATATATCATAGTAACCTAGAAAATTAGTGGAATTCATAAAAAGTCTCAAATTATATTTATTTTGGTGTTTATAACATCAATTATGTCAATATTTCATTAATAAGATAATTACTGCATCATCATTATGTCATAAATAAATTAAATTATTTAATGTCTAAAAATTACAAATAAAATATCATCATGTAGGAAATCCTTTTAGCTTTCTAATGAATATTTACAATTGAATTTATCTTATGTATAACCCCATATTAAAAATGATTTACTTATTAAACTTTGATTTTAACTATTTTAACCCTTCTTTAAATAAATTAATAATAAATATCCTAATCTAATCCAAGTGGGCCTAAATGGTCATATTTTATTCCTAAGTTTGTTTTTGGTCGAATTACACTTGTCCAATAGAATTAGGACATGTGTTAGGGTAATATTAATATCATATTTACCCTTAGTTACCCTATTTACTATTAACCGCGGTAAAATAGTAAAAAGTTACTATTCACCAAAAAATTATTTTCATCTCATTGAACCACATTTTAGTCCTTGATATTAACCGTGTCTCTCGGATTTTTGAAATTCCATTCACAGAAGCGGTAAAATTAAGTTTTATGCAAAATTCAGTTTTTAACCTACCACTTAGTGGTTTCACTATTCATCAAAAATTGAAAGTTTTCAGAAAAATACCAAAATTTCACCCTAGGCTAATTTCGATATTCTGAGTCCAAAAATGAAGTCCATTTTGAAAAATAAAATTTATAAAATTTCAAAAAGTGGTTATTACTATTCATAACGGCTAGTTTTAATAGCATATTGTTGTTTAGTGAAACTCGGTATTGCGTACGACGCAAGCTATTGAGGAAGGTCGCGATTGCGTGTAAAGCAAGCCAAGCAAGTGTTGTGTAGAAAAAGATTCCTTTGATGATAACATAAAAGTCTCGGGTGTTACAAAAACCATGGTATAGTTTGTGGGATTGTTACTTTATCATATAGATTTCAAAACCAATGTTTGGAAATTAATAATGAACATGCATATTCTTTTCCATATAGTCACACCCAAACTCTCATTTATCTTAACAAAAACACTTATATAATTGAATTAATATTCCCTTACCTCTCTATGTCCCTCCTGAGGCACCTAAATGCTCTAAATAATCCCCTACCAAGCTTTTAGAAGCTCCCTCTCTAGGTAACAGATTATCTGCTTCTCCTCTTTATTCAACCACCTCCTCTATTTTATGCTCTTTTTCTTTGAATTTTTAATGTTGGTATATTATTTAAAACTCCTCTATAAATTCCATTATTATTTAAATGTGATTAGAGACAATTTAAATCTTATAAACCCCTCCCATGAACTTTTATGTACCCCCGTTATGCTTTTGGAATTATCCTAGGATTTTTACATGACAAATATTTTTGTTGTGAATACCCATCCTTATTTATACATAAGAGTATTCACCTAGATTTAAGTAAATTTATTTATTTTTTAATTCCATCTATATAACCCACTCTACTTAAACATTGGATTAAAAATGATGAAGTTCATCTTTAGGTTGTATGATCTGTGTGACACAATTATGCATGTACATGATATGAAAATGATGGGTGTGACTAGATAGCGCTCCAATGCATTGGGTAATGTTTTAGTCTCTTGAGATATCATGTATAGGATTAGGTTTTAAACCTAATACATTATTGGACTTTCTCCACCATGTTATTATGACTTTGAAGTTATCCTTTACCTATGATTATGATTTCATGTTTGGATGTTTACATGAAATTCCTATGTTGCCTTTTTGCTATGATGTTATGTCATGCTTCATTATCAAGATTATTATTCTCATCCTCTTATGTAACCATGATATAATTTTTTTCTCACATTTAATACATTACCTCATTCTATTATTTTTTAATTCCCTTTTCTGGATTTATATCTCACCCTTTCATATACATGTCCCTAGGTTATCCCATGCAGTTTTAGAAGATAAAAGGAACATAAGCTCATGTTGTGGAGTTTTTATTATAATGTTTTTGTATCCAATGTTCAAGTGATTATTAAATTTATGTAATAAAAAAAATAATGCAGGATTCATGATTTTATGGGTTTTATTAAGTGTTATTTTATATAATAAATTATAAAATAAAGTTTATTAAAGATACGTTTTATCATATATATAAAGAGGGAAAGATTATTATGTAATTTCTTTACACTTATTTATGTGAAATATAATTTATAAATGCAGTTAAAACTAGAATTTATGAAATATAAAATAAAATTAATTTCATATTCTCATTGTTTAAATCCAAATGGACTATTTTTTCTCACACCCCACATACGAACCTGTGTATGTATATAGCCATTGTATTTTCATATAGGTGCATCGGTTTTGATTCAATTTATATTATGTTCATATTGGTCTATTTATGGATGTGTTGAGAGTTGGTGGTGGGATTAGGTCACATGGAGTTGATATATATTAGTTTACATTTTTAGTTTACCTTTGTGATGTTTATGCATTGGCCTATTCGAGTATTGGTATTTTACTTTTGGCATTTCCTATTTTTGTTCATGTGATGTATTTATATTTTAGATTATCTTTATATAAGATTTAACCATGTATTTATTGTGATATTATATATTTAAAAAGTGACTTCAATTTCCTATATCGGTTATAAACAAATTGGGTTATTTTATTATTTGATAAAATTTATTATATGGTGCTTGTTCCTAATTTATGGTTACTAGGAATGTGCTTCAATGAATGTGGAATAGAATATCAGGTGATGTGGTTTGTTGGCTCGAGATAGTTCATTAAAAATGATATCAAAACACTCTATTTTTATTTGAGTGAGTACTGGTTGTATAGATACTGGATTTTCTAAACATAGGAGGTAAGTCATAAGTAAGTTCTCAATCACTACCTTTCATGTTGAAACTTGAGTTCCCATTGGTACTTGGAATCAGAGTCGTGAATTTTAGTTATATTTTAGATAATATTTTGATGGAATTTTATATAAAATGATGCTGTTTTTATATATATTGAGTTATATTAGAAACATTGGGGGCTTCTTTGAGTTTTTTTTGATGAAAATGAAAAAATTACTAGAGGTGAATATTTATCTCTCATAGTTTGGAAGTCCATCTGGAGTCCATGTTAACAGATATGAATATTTACAAACATAGTTTCATGGATGGAACATAGTTTTCTAAATTGTGAGGTGGAAAAATGAATAGTTTTTTATCCCTTATAAATTTATTCTTTGACCTCATTTCACTCTTAAAATTATTATAATTATTTTTATCATTAATTTGAGGTGGGGATACTTTTATGATATGATGATTTTTTTAGGACAAATTATATGGAATTGTTTATGGTTTTATGAATGTTTTTTTACATGAAAATAAGATTCATTGAAATTAATTCATTTTAAAATGAATTTTTGTAGTATAATAGAAAAATTGATTTTCTTTTCATGAATAATTTTAAAAAATGGTAGATTTTATAATGAAATATTAGAGGTTATTTGAAATTAAAGTGGAGTTTATATAAATTTTTTATGTTTCCAAGTAGAAAAGTTTGAGTTTTTACTCATGGTAAGGCCATATAAGTTTTTTTATTATTTTTATAAATAAATTGGAATGTTCTCAAAGGTTAGAATTTTTTCCAAATTTTTAGGATTTTTGAAAATTAATTTTAATCTCTTTATAAGATTCTATTTTGAAGAAAGAAAGTTTCTATAGTGTATTTGTTTTGATGAGGTTGTACTTTTATATTTGATACTTAGTTTGTATTGGGACTGTTTGATTTAAAATTGAGAAGAATAAATTTATTGGGTTTGTTTCATGTGTTATTGAGATTTTTCATACCAAAATTTTCTTATTGAAAAGTGGAAATTATATCTCCAGGGATGACCCTTAAGGTGATTGTTCTTATATTTTCGAAATGTATCTATCAGTTTTTGACTCTATCGATATTCATAATAGAGTTATGGATCCAGAATATTCACTACACATAGAACATATCTAGGATATTTTGAATTATCATTTTTCTAATTTTTATTGTGATCTTGGCCCTCTTGAGGTGGTTAAGTGGTCATAGATAATTTATTAAATACTTAATTCTTTGAAAACACTTGAAACATTAAAGGTGAAGGGTATTGCAATACTGTTTGTAGGTATAAGTTGATTGTGGTGGAAATATGTTGTCCCTTCTTAGTTACAAGGTAACATTTTTAAGACCATATTTATTTAGTGGAATTATCTCTAGGATATGAACATGGATAAATAAATTGTATTCATGAGTATCCATCATAGTGAACAAGTGGTAAAATAGTATAGAAATCATTTTTGGAGTAGTTTTTCTTTTCTCTCAAGCTATTCACTAATGAATCCCTAAAATATCGATTCTTAGAAAGACTTATTCACCTATACATGTGATCAGTTTTATTTTAATTGGGCCTCATATTTTATTAGGATGTTTTCAAAAAGGTCATTTCATTGATAGCTAACAAGTAAAAAACAGATGATCCCGATCTTGGAAGTTGGGTTGACTAGGATTAGTCTCATTAGATCCTTACTTCTTCTCATAATAATAATAGATTTATTTTGTGACTCTAGTGTGTGACACTAGGGTAATACAAGACATATTTGTCAAATTCTCTGAAGAATTATCATCACTATTCCATTATAGAACATATTTATAAATTATATAAATTGAATTATCAAAAGAAGAATACTTGGGTGCAATAATAAATCCAATTCGGATAATAGTAATTATTTTGTGATTATTACTTGATATGTTTTAGATAAAATTAATGATTTTGAGGTGATTCATTCTTGGTTTATTATTTGGGCACCTCTCCAGTTATGTTTTTGATTGATGTTGGTTTTCTTTTATTATAAATTACTTGGTGGTTATTTTTTTTACATTTACTGAGGATTAGATATATTATTCTAGCCTTGTTATGAGGCTTCTATTTTGAGGATATTATGAAGGGAAGCCTTGGGTATCTACTTTAGTAACAGGGATGAGTGCTTCATGAGTTTATATTATACTATGGTTTTTTCCATGTTTGTAATTTGTTTAGGTTTATAGTAGGATGGTGTTCAATGAGATAGGTCCAATGTTACCCTTTACCTGAAATTTTTACCAAATTAATAGCCCATGTTTTTCATTTTTGAGACATGTTTCCTGATTCTGTACCACTTTTTTTTATTATATGGTATTTTTATAGATACATTGAACTTATATTTTGTTTTTTGGGTAATATTTTGGTTTGATCTTCCTTTATAGAATTTGAAACCAATTTTTTGAGGGTTTATATGTGGTTGGTGGAGGATTATTATTTCCTTGTGTATTTTGTGGAGACATATTTATTTTTGGTGATATTTTTCTTATGCGAGTGTCAATCCCTTGAATTGCCATTTTTAGATTAACTATAAATGGTCAGCCGACCCTTGTTAGGTCTTTGTAGTCCATAGGCTTCATATTTCAGGATTTTAGTCTGCAATATATTTGAGGCTGTATGATGGAATTTGAGGATTAGTTTTGTTGATATCGAGGAATGGAATTATATTTGGTAATAAATTTTCATTGGAATACTTATATATTTTTTATGGCCATACATCTTATATTTTGTTATATAGGTTTTTATTTCCCATAATCTTATTATTTTAACCGTTACTTTCTTGAGGAAAAAATTAACATGGTGGGGAGAATTATGTCACCCCATATCATTGTTGTATAATATATTATTGTTTAAATATAAAATTTCAGGAGGTTTGGATTTGAGAATTTAAAATTTTTGGAGTTTTTAAATGTTTATGATTATATCATGGTCACCATATGATTAGAAGAAATAATTCATATGAATTTTTTTTGTAAGGGGAAACTATGAGGATCACCCTTACTGATAGACATTTCCAGTTCATCTAGAGAGCGTAGTTAGTTTTCAGTTAGGAGAAACCATGAAACATTTCTTTTCATGTGTATTTTAACTTTATATATAGGTTGTCCTTGTGTATCATGGTTTTCACATAGATTTGGGTGAATTATGAGATTTTTAGTACTAACCATTTAAGTTACTAATACATTTGGGGTTTTTCCTTAAGTGATCCACATAACTGTGGGAACCCTTACATGTGTTTATTTTATGTGGATCACATATTGTTCATTGTTTGAAGTAAACTGTTTGATTTTTAGTGGTAACCATGTAAAGTACATTTAAATTTGTTTAATTTTCTTCAGTGTTTTGTACACAGTTTGAAGAATTGTGTGAGGAAATTATGAAAGGGGTGCATCTCGATTCCAATGGAGGGTACGTAGTTGGGTCATATTTTGGTCAAACATGAATCCAAACCATATGAATTTCCTAGAATTGGGATTTTGTGAAATTTTTCATATAACCCCATTGAATTTACTCATTTGGATATCCTTTTTCTTCCTTAGTCTTGTGAACATAATTGGGAGTGATCAAGGGTGAATGTCTACTTCTTCTCCAAGCATCCAAGCCCCTATTATCATTGATTTCAAGTGGTTGAATATGGTTAATATATCATTTTACTTGGTGTATTATTTTATTATCCTTTTCCTCTAGGTTTCTTCTTTTCCAAAAACACTAATATCCATGGTGGTCAAACTTAGGTTTTGGGATGGGTTTAATTTAGGGTTTTGGTTATCTAGGGATTTTTTGAGGCCATTATCTTGCATGGGTTGTCTTCTTACATTGACTTTGATTTGTTTCTGGGGATTTAGGTTTGTGTTTTTGTTAAATTAATTTATTTTACACATTATGATATACTTGTTCTTTCTAAATTATTTTCGTACAAAGTTATACCTATAAGTATTTCTCTCTATGGGTTTATAAATTTTTTACTATGATTTTTTTTCTTGGAATAAACATATTTTCATTGGTTTTGATTCCAATTTCTCAAAAAAAGTTTTATGAATACTAAGTGTTTGTTTATACATCAAATAATACCATTTAAAATAAATGTGATGAAAAAAATGTGTTTTTGAATTGTGATGATTTTTAAATAGGATAGTTCATGTTTTTATAGAATTTTTCCAAACAAATGGAATAGTTTTTTCCAAATGATATAGAAATATTTATATGTTTGATATTTTATTGAAATTTAACAATCCTTGAATAGTTCTAAATGGATGGTTTTCAAAAAAAATTACATTTTTTATAAAAAGTCCCATTTTGATAAAATATTTCCTCAGTATGAGTAATAATGAAGTGTTTTATAACTTGGGTATCTAAGTTGATTAATGAGCCTCGTTATCACATTATAAAATGAGTTTTCTTTGATGGGTGTGACACCCTTTTAAAGCCAATTTGTATTGTATCATGTATAAAACTTCTCTCTATTTGGGATGGATTGAATTCATATGTGATTATTTGATTAATTTGAAATGGTCTCTATCTTTAGATGGTTTTGGAGGTGTGACGATATTTATAATTCATGATTCATTTATGATAATTTTTTTGATCATAATATATACTAGTTGTCTCTACTCTACTTGATTGATTTCATGAGAACCCTTGGTATATTTTTAGAAGATTTGGATGAGTGATACACTATCTTAGTTTGTAAACTATCTAGTAACCTTGTAATTATTATTCACTCAATACGAGATGTCAACCGACAAGGGAAAGGGGAAAGTTGGGGTTAGCATTCTGTAAGTTTTTCCAAAGGTCAGTTTAGTTTTTGATGTTACATGAGTGAGGACTAGGATCATCTTCTTCTAGACCTAGTAAGTTTACCATGATGGTTATTTCATTTTGGATTATTTTATCTAGTGGATTCCCATGCCATAACTCATTTTTATTCATTTGTTCCATCTTTGTTTGTTGAACCATTTTCAATATTTCTATTTACTCCCATTTTTTTCCTAGATATTATTTACCCTTAATTATTTAATATCTTCTCCATTTGATGGTTCGTTTAATTTCTAAATAATTTTCAAATATTGATTTGAAAGAAATATTTTGAATGGAATTGTAGCTTTTTTAACCTTTATGGAAATCATTTTTTTTTCTTTTTCTGAAGTCGGTTTAAGGGGTTTCCAGTACCCATACATCCCTTAAGCCACTTCTCCACATCTGGACTAATAAAACATTTCAAATTTCAAAATTAGGTCACCGCCAGCCGCCTCGATCTTTGAACCCATATCATCATCACGCGCCCACGATCGTATCAAGCCTATCAACTAATTCCACGACAACACTGACATACCTCACGCCACACATCGCACGTCAATCCAACATCCTGCACGCAAATCAAACCACCATCATGCACCACACATTCACCGAAACACCGACGAGATGAACCGGCTCCCGTCGTCGTTATCACCAGCGACCATCGTGGTCGTCCCTGGAAAACTTCACCAAAAAAACAACATGTCACCGATGAGAGAACCCTGCCATCTTCATCCATCGACGTCGTCAAACAACAATGGATCTACAGCATTCAGACATCATCCCAACACCAGAACGCTGGTGAGCTTCACCGACGCCCATTATCACGCAATCACCCGCGCTGGCGACGAGAAACAGCATCACCGCCGGTGGAACCCTTCACCGATTTCAACGAGGCAGAAACCCTCGTCACTGGTATCAGCGAGGTAGAAACCCTCAACACAAAACCACCAGATCCAGCCACAAAACAAAACACAAAACACAAAAACAAAGAAAACACCCAAGGAAGCATATTTTTTAAAAAAATTAATCACTTCACCCCTATTTTATATAAGATGTGGATGTTCTATGAAGATGAAAAATATTGTTACATGATTTATTTGCTCTTACTTATTTTAAATTTTATTTCAAAATGATTCTCAGGATAGAATTTATGTAATGTATTATAAAATTAATTTCTAAGGCTATTTGGTGAAATATTACATATCCTGTTTAGATCATACCCTACTTACAAACCTACACAAGTATATAGCTCACATGTTTCCATATAGGTTCTCATGTTTAGTTTACATTTGGATCTTGTTAATATTGGGTTGTGGATGGATGTGTTGGGAGGTGATGGTGACCATGCGTCACATGGAGGTGATGTTTTAGTAATGTAAAACCCCATACCCATTTTAGGGTGTGAAATATAAGGGGAATCTGAACTTTTAGTTTAGTGGATGTGTCATATTCAGGATTGAGAATTGAGATCGTATTAAAATATATTAGTGTCCAAAGGGATATATTTTGGAAATGGAATAAGGAATGAGATATAGCTGATAGTAGTAGGAGATCATTGGAGGAATTCTGGGTCACTGTGACTATAGCCTATAACAACTGAACTACCATCTTCTAGATAATGTCTAGGATAGTTTCCATGCTAGCCTGTACGGTCCACTAATTCTCTGGTGGTATGTTTTTGGATTTATTTTATTGCAGGTAATGACCACAATTTTATAGTCATTACCCCCTTCAATTTGAGTGGTTTAGGTGCTCTAGGGAGGCGATCTTCAGTCAGCACCCCCTTTCCCACTCATTAAACACCCTTAGATTTAGGGTTGTTTTGGTGAAGTTTCTATGACATATTGAGGTTTTTTCATTTATTATTCCTCTATCCTTTATCCCTATCTCAGTACCTCTATTTTTTCATGGCTTCTTTCTTAAGGTTTTTAATAATATTCCCCTAGATCTTGGTGGAATCATCCTAAAATGAAGGGGATTTCACTCTTCCTAGTATGAGGGTATCCCAGGATGATGTTTTCACATGGATGGACAATGGATGGATGACTTTAATATACTATTCCAACATAGTAAATAGTTACCTTGTCATGTTTAAAAAATGAAAAGCTTTAAAAAAATAGGTAGTTGGTCCTTTATATTGGACATATGGTAAATTTCTTATTTACTTATGCTATGTCATGTGAAATATATTGTGTTTCCACTATAGGAAATAAACTACGTTGAAAATTGAAAAAATTGGTTTATTGAAAATTAAATGGATGGTATAAATTAATTAAATGCCTATTTTTGGAAGGAAAAAATTCCAAATCCCCGATGGACCTTGAGCATTAGATAATTTTACTTGGCCACCAATGGTTGAGGCCTTGATTGTTATGTTACTTTTTGTGACTTATAAACCCTGAGTGGTGCACATTGGTTTTTTAATGATAATAAAATAATGAACCTAGTAGTATGATTCCCTAGAGAGACCTGAGTGTAGGTTAGTGATGTATTGGGATGAATGAAATAGGGGTTGTACAAGTGAGATCTAAGAGGTGACCTAAAATTATGGACAAGTGAGATGACCGTGGGGTGATCTCTCCCCATTGAGACATGATGGCCTGGGTAGGTAGGTGCTAACAAAACAGATGGATAGGATGGGTGTTTAGAGAAACCTAGATCCATTTAGAAAGGGAATGAGCTTGAGACACAAGCTTTATGATAATTTTATATGATACCAGTGAGGGCTTGAGGATTTGACAATTTGGGTTGGGATCCTAGGATCTTAATTGTGGTTACATGAAAATTTAGGTAGTTGGACACCCACGATGAGGATGTGTATATTTGTGTTTTAAATTGAGGAATCCCCTGGGGAAGTGTTCATATTTTTTTAAAGGGAAAACCCCTATATGGGTGGTCATGAAAACCCCACTTAGGGTGGTTTTGAAAATTCCTTTGGGGTGGGTGTGATAATTAACCAATCACCCCTTGTAGGGAGGTCTTGAATACTACAGATGGGGATACCATGGATTTGGAGCTAGGATTTTTGTTTTAGGAATTAGAGAGTGTTTCTGTCATGTACTAGCTACAGGGGGATTATGGTCTCCTCAATGGGCATGGTAGAGTCTCCCGTTCTACTGGGGATCTACTACTGGGAACCATTTTATACTATGATTGATCATTCCTTGGGTTTTTATATTGGGATGGAGTATTAACTAGGTCATTATACTATACATTAGAGTAATTTTATCCCGTACATCTTTATTAATTTATACTGAGGTTAAATTCCCCTGGTCCATTATTATGGTTGGAATAGTCATCGTGATGCGCTTAGAGACACACCTAATCAGTTATGGTTGATAATGGTTGTGGACCACGAGATCAAGGGTATTTATTTATTTATTGATTTATTTTTCCAGTAGTCTATTTATTTACTTAGATCTTGTCACATGCACATATCACTATATTTACTGGATACATATTGGGATCTATTTATGGTGCTATACTGAGTTTTGTATGCACACCCTACTCAGGCCTCCATTTCACTTGGTTACCTCAGAAAACACACACTTGGTTTTAGATATAGATTGGGAAGAGGCTAGGGTGTTTTTGATTGAGCTAGAGTAGCTCACATTGTGTTTGAAGATCAGGATGAGGTGAGGATTGGGTATTTTATTGGACCCTCCTATATTTTCATTTCTGTATTTATTTATTACTTTATTTTTAAATATATATTTTATTATCCTAATAGGAGATCGATATTTCATGCATGCCTATTTAATCCTTTTCATTTTTTATATCATGTTCAGTATATTTATTATTTTTGTATACTATGGTGTGTAAGATTAATGGTTATTTTATTATTAATATTATGCACTATGATATAGGGGGTATAGTCTCATACAAGTTTCTCTTAGATCCCCACTACTATTTGACAACCTCTAGAATATGAGGAAGCATACCTAAGGTCATTTGGTGATGTGGGTTTGATTATTGTTCATAGTGAGCTGGTTATGAATGTTACAAAGTGGTATTAGTGATGTTTTTATTATATATTACTATCTGGTGATATTGTAGATATGATATATAATAATGTGTCATATATTGTGATAGTATGTAGATTGTTGCATCCAAAACACTTTTTTCAGTGGAATTCTATGTTACCAAGGCTACGAGATTACTATTCTTGGTTTTTAATTTTACGGCTGTATGATATTTCAACTTGGGTGAAAAAATTTATATTTTTGGTTGAGGATTCTTGATAGACATTTTCACTTCACAATAAAGGCAAGAGGAATCTATTCATACATCATTCTTGGCATGTAGGATTTACATGACACATATGCTGGAAGGAAATTTATGTGGTTCTATGGTGTCATTCATTTTGATGATAATGTTTATGCACTCCCATCACCCTAGGATGTATGGTGTCCCACAACTGGTCGGTACAAGCATTCAATATCACACTTTTCAAAACCCATAGTGGGTGATCATTATTCAGGTCCAGTTATTCAAAGTGTTTGTAACAACCTATAGGGAATTTTCCCATATAACTGGGAATGAAATTACACTTAAATAAACCCTATGGCTATGTGATACTCGACATGGACTGTGGTATGAAGATACCATTATATATTTTAGTGATGATATGGGAGAATTTTATCCTTGAGGGGTGACTCCCATATGTAGATTCCAAGTAAGAATCATCCTGAGATAGTTATTATCAAGGGAGAAGTCCCATATTTAAATGCTTGGTGAGCATTATATCCCTAATAGGTGTGTGTTTTTTATATGATATTTGATATGGGTGTGTATGGATAAGATCCCTAGTGTTGGATTTTCATCACATTAGTTACCGTATGATGTATGAGACAAAATCCTGTATAAAAACCCACGAGTTCTTCCACTTAGAGAGACTTGAATTATGGACTAAGTTATTGGACCTAGAGACCATGGAGACACAATTCTATATTTTTTTATGAGTTGGTGCCTCGTTCTACTAGTGGGTGGATGTTGGTGGGGTTAAATCAGTCTTATGAGTGTCCTAGAGGTGGGTAGAGTAGTTAGGCTCTTATAGAAAAGATCAATGCATGATGAGAAATATCAATTATATGGGTTATTAGAAAGGTAATTCCTCTTAATTTCACAAGGAAGCACCTAAACTGTTAGTTATTGGTATCAAGGATGGAGATATAGGGTATAACCAGTCAAGTGACTGGACTTGTTGAGTTTGATACACTTCCAGTAGTTTGGTTTGAACATGGATGAAAAATTTTAGATTTGTAATGATGATGGTTGGTGAGAGGTCATGTGATAGACCTCAAAACAAGTAAATACCCCATTTTTGAAGTGGAGTTTTGTGGGTTCTCTTGATCTGATGAGACTAAAAATACAAGTAACAGCGTCTATGGTTTAATTGCATGAACCTATTTTTGAAGTGACACTCACAAAGTAACGAGTCATGTTTTTTGTGGTCAAGTGATGCAATAATGTATGCCCAATGATAGGATCAAGGTAGTGTGCAGTGGTGGGTGCAGTTTCTATTCAATCGTGAATAAGTGAGTAGTCGTGTGTGATCTAAGGGCTGAAGGATATGGTGTGACACTTATGGGAATGGTGGCTTGGGTTTTGTATGAGGATTTGAAATATATCTGTATGGTATAAGAGACACTAAAATTGAAATGGGTTGTGGTGTCACGATCAATCCTGGAAGTTGATTTTAGTTAGGTACTGATAGGATGATAAGTGTAGATCTGAAAGAGAAGCATTAAAATCTTCCTTGATGATAGAAAGTTTTTAGGTGGGGCTTGAGGGGTTAAATAAGGTTAACCATATGGTGGGGAGTATACCAATGGATGTTTGAGGGCGTGTGACCTATATGTATGTAGGGTCTTTGTTTTGTGGGATAGGTCAATGGATGTTCAAGATAGAACCATATGCCAATGAATGTGTAAGTTTGATCTAATCTTGATTCCCCTGGAGAGTACTAGATTTTGAGTTTGGAGGTGAGTTTGGATGGAGTATCGACATTGGAATTGGGTTCAAGATGGTGTTGATGTGAACCATAAGTGTGTCAGATTTAAGAGGCTCTAGTTCTTTGGAGAGATCATGATGATTGTTTTCGTTTTTTGAGGATCAAACCATGGTAAAACATAAAGTTTCAGGATTGATCTTTGATGTAGGTTAAGGAAATGATCCTATAATGCCTCTTATAATCTAGGGCATCATGTTTGGGAGATATGGTAACATATCTGTAGTGGTGGATGAGCAGTCTTGAGATAGGTAAATCAGAGGAGGTACAACTACCATTCTTGCATACAATTCAGTGTGTTTATATGGAATACATATTGATAAATTTATTTAATAAATTTGTTTGATGGTCAAGAATTAGATATCTATTTTTTAGAAAGATATGTATTGTCCAGGCCTTTTGAATGGACATCGGGTATGTTTCCATTTGGATTTGGAAAAAAGTGAAGAGTTATATCAGAATTTATTGAAATTTTGTGGGTTTTTGGGTGTGGTGAGTTGGAAACCAGATCCAATTGGCTGGTGGACTACTAATAAGATGTTTTTGTAGTAAATTATTATGGTGGGAGCCCCATGGATTAGAATAATATATTATGAATTGAGATGTATGTAAGGGAGTTCTATAATATTGTTGATAAATTGATCATGGTATGGGAAAGTATTAGGATAGATGGTCATTCCCATGCACCTTCTTAGTAGTTTATGAATGTTTAAAGGTGGTAATTCATATTTTTATGAGTTCAATTCCTTGTACTTTGTGCTACACTATAGGAGCTCGGTTGACGTTCAAAGTTGGCGTCCAATGGGTTGATGGTGAAATGCCAACCAGAATAAGTCAGGATGGGTGGTTGGATTTCCAATTAAACTTTTAAAGGATGATAAGTGTAATGGGGTGGAGTTTATAAAACTCTAGACCCCTTTTATGTTGTGAAATATTGGTGGAATTTTGAATTTTAATTTAGTGGATGGGTCTTCTTGGGGATCATGACATGGGATAGTGTTCTAAGATTTTTTTAATCCTAAGGGAGGTATTTTGGATAAGGATCAATGCTTGTAAGTTAGATAAGAGTATTGGGAGAGAACTAGAGAAAGGGCGAGTGGTTAGATCTGTAGCCTATTGCCATAGGATAGCTACTAGCTAGGTTAGTGGCCATACTAGTTAGTGGGGAAATATTTGTATTTTTTAGTAAAAAATGAACATATTTTTTAAGTCAAAGTACCATTTGATTTTAGGGGATGAGGTTCCCAAATGAGGGCCTCTTTAGCCAGAATCCCTCCCCCTATTCTTCTCATTCATCCCATTTGATTCGAGGTGGGTTTGAAGGCCTTTTTATGGGTGATCAAGGTATGTTCATCCACTCTTCATCCATCCTCTCCCCTTCTATCACCACATATATTTTTGGGTGAATTTTTATACATTTTTCAATATGATTCCACTGAACCATGGTGGAATTCTCTCAAAATGAATAGGTTTTAACTATTCCTAGTAAGAGGGAATCTTGGGATTAAATATGCACATAGTTTTTTAATGATTTGTTTATCACATTTCATCATAGAAATTTATTTATGGTTTTATGTTTGAAATTAAATAAAATTTATTATTTAATTAACGTAACATGTTGGGTAATTTATCATCGGTTAGGGTTTGGGGAATGTGGTGAGCCTTTCAAGTTCCTTTGTGTGTGATTTTGGTGTGGCGGTAATACTAGGTTGGAATTTATGCATTATGATTTTTTTAATTAGTTTAAATTTATTATGTTTTGTTTATAATTAATTTTTTTGCAACATTATTGCGATTTAGGGCCTCACATGGAGGGGTGATGGTTGAATTTCATGGATTGGCTTGGTTATATTAGGTATTAGTTACAAGGATAGGTTTCAAAAAAGGAAATATTCATAAAAGAGGTAGGTAGTCCCATGTACTGGACCAATTATAATTAATTTATTTACTTAGGATATAGAATGGGACATGCATAGTCTCTCCAACATGGGTGATCGACCATGTTGAAAATTAATATACTGGTTAATTTAAAAGTAAATGGATGTTTTAAATAAATTACATGCTTATTTTGAGAAGCACAATCTATAATGGATTTGATAGAACCTGATCACTGACTGGCTTGCCTCACCCACTGATGGATGATTCGTTGATTATTTTATTAGGCCTTGAAATTAAATACCTTGGGGGTCATATACTGTATTTTTTTAATGTAAATAATGTAGTATACCTAGTAGAAGGATCCCTTATAGACCTACAATTATTGGTTAGAGATAAACTGGGATGAATGTCCTAGGGGTTGGACTTTTGAGGACTAAGATATGTCTCTAAGTGTTCAATAAAGTGAGATGGCCATGGGGTGTTCTTTACCAAATGAGACACTTTGAAATTGGTGGTTAGAACTTAATGAAACTAATATATATGTTGTGTTTTTAGGTCAACCTAAAGTGTTTTGGAAAGGGGGTGGGCTTGAGGTTTTCAACCTTATGATATTTTCCTAGGAGGATGGTGAGATCTCAAGGATGTGATGAGTTGTGTTGGGATCCTAGGAGATTGACCATGGTTTCATGATAGGTTAGGTAGTTGTCTATTGATGAAGATGATATAAATGTGTATATTTATTCATGAAATATAAGATACCCCCATGGTAGTGTTTATATTGTTTGAAATGGAAAACACTTATATTGGTGGTTACGAAATATTCTTTCTTGGATGTTGTGAAAATTACCTTCCATGAGGTCATGATACTAAAGAAAAATCCCCATGTAGTGTGGTCTTGATATTTTTTGTGGGGATAACATAGATTTGGAAGAGGGATTTGGTTTCCGAGTATAGTATAGAATTCATGACTTGATCCAGCTTCTGGGGGCTTGTGTGGTCTTTAGTGGGTGTGGTTGAGCCTCCCACATTTAGGGGGATCTGTTGCTTGGAACTATCATATAATAGGAAGGATAATTCCTTGGTTTGTGACTCAAATATAGAAAATTCCCCAAGTATTTATTATATATATCAAGGTGACTTTATCCCCTAGATCAAGATCACTATATTCCAGGGTTAAAGAGACCGAATTTTTCATCGTGGTTGGCATAGTCCTCTTGACATGATCAGAGACACACTAACATTGGTAGAAGATAACATGGTTAATTAGGGTTTATAACATGTGGATCGAGGATGGTTATTTATTTATTATGTTAGTATTCTAGTAGCCTATTTATTTACTCAAGGCATGTCACAAGCACATATCACTACATCTACTAGCTACGTAAGAGACTGCATTGGTGGTACCCTTTTGAGTTTTGTACACACACCCTTTTAGGATATCATTTCACTTGGGTACCTAAGAAGACTCACAATTGGATGTGAGTATACATTGCGTAGATCCTTGGGGGTTACTTGATCGAGCTGGAGCATCTTAGATTGGTTTTTGAGATCAGTATAAGGTAAGACTCAGTGATTTTAGTGGAGATTCTTGTATTTTTATTTTGATCTTTAGTTATTAATTTATTATTATTTATATATTTGATTTGAATATTATAAAATCAATCTTGTATGCCTTTCTACATTATCCATTTAATTTACTATTGTATATTTAGTATATTTATTATCTTTGTGTACTCTAATGGAAAATATGCTTGGTTATTTTATTTTTATTTTTCACTATGATATAGGTTGTACAGTATCCGCATAGTACCATATTAGACCCCTAATATTAGTCAAAATCTTTTGGAATATAAGGAGATATGTCTGAGGTCATGTGGTGCCACTGGTCTGATTATCATTCATAGTGAGTTTATTTGATATGTTACAAGTTGTTTCTGTCTTTGGTTTACCATTGGGGTGTTTATGTATCAACAAATTTTTCCAGTGGTATTTTACATTTGATCATTTCTATTTTGGTCATATGAGGTAATTATATTTTGGATTCACTTTATGTAATATTTGACATGAATTTTTTATGATGATTTAAATTTTAAATGTGATTTTAGTTTCTTATATTGGTTATGTCCATGTATTTGACCGTGTATTTTTAACCATGTCTTTTTTTGATTCCAGTTATGTGGTTTTATTATTTAGGTCTATTTATTTATATATTTGGAAGAAAAATGTATGACCAGACCATGATAGATTCTCAGTTAGATTCCACTATTTCTATTATTATAATCTTTGGGTGAAACCATTCCCACCTGGTTATTTTTTTGATACAATGGTGTTTTTCACCAACCCATGGAGTTCAGGACCTTATGGCGGAGGAAAATTGGTGACATGGAAGGTTGAAATAAGCCAGTTAATTACTATAAGTATTCCACAAAATGAAACTGGTTATAGTTGTTACATTATATCATGAAAATCATGACATTTAATTCCTTTTAACTTTAAATGATTTAATGATTTTTTTATATTTGAAGAATAACCCTGAGACATCTTAATAGCATGTAGGAACTAAAAAATTGATTTTTATCACTCTCTCTCTCTATCGAATAATATATGAAAAGATTGATTTAATTATGCTCATTTTTCATTAGGATTTATAGAAAACTCTCAACGTATTCCCATTTATATTAATTAAAGTCTTCAATTAAAATAATCCCTATTCTTTCCTTGAATTCCTAAAAATATTCCAATAAAACTATACTAGATATTATTCTCTATATGCATCACATTAATGTAATTTTGGACTTAAATATTTCATTAATATGGAAGATTAAAAAAGATTTAGTATTTCTTATTTATATTTATATCATTATTAAATCTTCACGTATTTTCAAATGTGGCATCAATATTTATCCCCCTCACAAAATAATGATTGGCTAAAAAACTATTTGGATAAATATCAAACTATTTTGAGTTATTGAATTTTTTTTATTGAGTGATCTATGAAAATAAACCTTTTATTATCCATGTTTACTATCTTTATCACATGTTACAGTTTATAAAATAAATTCCCCTCATCAAAAATTGTATATGTTTTATGAACCTTAACACAATATTAACAAAAAATTCTATGTTCTAGTAAGTTATTTTTATAGAACACAATAATTGTATAAAATTAAAAGTATTAATTTTTATAATACTCAAATAATTTTATATATTCCTCACATAAAAGTTTCAAATCATAAATATATGGTGTTAAGTAAACATCGATATTGATTCCAGGGTTTTTTAGTGTTGAAATCATTAAAATTAACATAATATATTTTTTGTTTGTACAAATTTTTAGGGTATAGTTATAAATTACCAAAAAATAGGGAATTAACTAGTTTTATACAAATTATTTAGCTGTATTATTTACGTATATTCATAGTCCAATTATGAGATTTCAAACTTCAATTCTAAATATAGTAAATTATTTTTCAATTTTCTAAAATTTTAAGGAATTAGCTGGATGATGTAATTTTCAATCTCATATTTACATATTTTCAAGTCACCATGACCTTTTTGAATCATTTGAATTTGAAAATAAATTTTTCCAAAAAGGAGTTATAAGAAGTTAATAAATTTCATTAATAAGAGTTTTGGTACTTGACATGATAGATAATAATCCTTTCATCTTTATTTAAACTTATACGATGATATCCTACATTTAAAACACTGTCACATACCTTTTACTTAATTTCTATACAACACAGTCATTGGTTCATGAATTTATCTTATTGTACCCCAATTCCATTATACATAATATTTTTTAACATTATATTTTAAATATGGTAGACCATTTTGTTTTTAAAATATGTGTTTCAATAGATTTATAAATTCTATAAAACTTTATTCACTCCATCCATCTCAACCTTTCAAGTTAACCAATATCTATATTATTGATAAAATAAAAAATTTGAAACAACCTAGATACAATAGTATTTAAAAATCCCAATATTGTTTCTTAGTCATCGATATAAACCAATTTTAAACCAAAGTTTTGTTAAATTAATTATTATTAAATCATTAATAATATTTAAAATGATAATAAATTCTAAATTATAAATATTTAATTCTATTTTCATTTGTTTTAAATTTATAAATGAATTTAAAAGTTTTAAATTATAAATAGATATATAAATGGGTTGAGGTAGTTAAAAAAAGATTTTTGAAACTACAATAAGGTATGACTTGGGTAATATATTTTAAAAATATTCATGTTATAAATAGGTCAAGGTTTTGAAAAATAAATGTGTTAGGTTCCAGGTTTCCAAATTTTATAGGGACCCAATCTGTTTCCATACCTTATAAAGAATCCCTTCAATTATAATTATTGAAAATCATAAAATTATAATTAGAATAAACTCCCATCACAATAAAAGAAAATAAAAACATCTTAAAAAATTTCATTAATTGTCTCAATCTTTCAATAAAATATATATCTATAAAGAGAAAACTTAAGTAAACTGTCATTATTTATTTTAATTCAGTTATAATAATTATTTAAATATCAAAATAATATTTTTTATACTTACTAAATATATTAATTTATTTCATGAAAATATCAATGATACACTAAAAACATATATTAAATGTAGAAAATATTATATAAAATGGTCAGAAAGTGTAACTTTTTGATAGATAGAAATTTTCATTAATTACATTATGATTACCAATATATTGTTTTATGTTTTTTAAAAAAATATTTGGGGATAATATTCTTTAAAATTAATTGAAAAAACATTAAAATATAATTTTTTTATTAAAAATAAATTTAAAATATAACATGTTCTATCATTTAGTTTTATGTTCTATTAAATTTCACACCTTAACCTATAAGAAAATTAACTCTTCATTCCCTTATCTAAAAGGTTATATTATTGTGATTGGTATTTAGGTATATATACAATGTAATGCAATATACTACATTTGAATAAAACTTATCACCCAGCAATTCACAACATTATCCACTAATGTATAAACGTTTAATTGATAGTGTAATTTAGATTATCTATATATTATTGGGTATATTCTATAAAATATTAATATATATGTGATATATATGGGATTGAAATGATTTATTATTAATCATGTCACATAGTATGTCATGAATGGTTTAAAAGGAATATCATATGCCTGTTCACATATAATAAAAAAGAACACTAGTGATATTGTAAGACCTGTTACACAAGAACAAGTGATTGACATGACATGTTAGTGGGAATCTTAATGTACAAATATTTAAATGCTCACTAGCGTTAATATCTATCATTTCATAATATGAAACCCATGATATAAGTGATCCATTCATTCGATTAATTCATGGTTAGCAGTAACCTTAACTCATAAACCATAATCATATTATTTAATACATGGGAGTGTCCTAATAGCTATATAATGGAGAAAACACCATCTATGTGGCGTGGCTGGTTTCTCATTTATCCTTTATCAGTTCTACCTACACCCTGAAGCTCCCTTTCTCTTCATTATTTTCTAGGAGAGGAGCTTTCATGTCATAGAGTGGAGGGGAGTCCCTCCGATGATATGGGTGATTAAAATCATCCCATTGATGCACCATAGAGGATATATGACTTTAGGTGGACTCCTTGTGATATTCAGTAAGCATGCTGGATGAAAAAAATGGTAATGAATCTTTAGTGTAGGGTCCGCGATGTTATTCATTTTACAATAGCATGGTTTTAGGTATTCTTGCATTGGGTTCTTGGTAATATGATTTCATATTTATTTTTTCTACTAAGTTTAATTGATAAATTTTTCTATGAAACCCAACAATGATATTAGAAAATTTCCATGATAATTGATTCCAAAAATCATGTTTTGATGTAAATAGAATTGAAATTGCATGACTGTTTTATTATCTACTATATTTTATGATTGAGAATTTGTTTTATATATTGTGTATCACAACATATGATATAGGATATCATAATAAATTATATATTTCATAACATAGTGTTTTCATTGTAACATAGTATATGATTTTTCCAATTATATCATATGACGACACAAATGAAGTGACAGAATGTGAAGCATTGAATCATTAATATGATATATCATATATTTTATTATAAATTTATAGGTACTTATCAACTCACTCAAGGATTATCATAAGTTGTGAAATCCATGGGAATTTCTTTATTCCGATGTAGTGTAGGGTTAATACTATACGAGTCTTATCATAAGTCATAATTTCCTTGCGCATGAGATGCACTGGTTAATAGTACACATACTCATGCCACATTATATTAATCATACGCAATGACCCTTTTTCAAAAATTACTTTGCGGGTTACTCTCACACAAGATCGATTGCCATGTATTAATATTACGCAAGGGGTATACTAAAAGCTACTATTTTTCCACATGTTAATACTAAGAAAATATGGTTATGTTAAAATTCAATTAAGAATTGAATTGCGTAATTTATAAATTATAATAAAAGTTATTTGTGGATATTTAAAAATTTTTGAAGGTGTTTATAAAATAATTAATTATAATGTGTTTATAAATATCTAATTACATATGTTTGGAAAATTTATTGAGTAAATATTTCTTAATATTAAATTTTAATATTTAAAATCCTTTTTAAATTATATTACATGAAATATTATTTTAAAAAAATGTTTATTTATAAACTATAAGTTTAATTTTTAAAATGTTTGTAAATTACAAAATAAGGATAAAATATAAAAGAGTTTATATTTAAAATTTTTAATTGCTCATATTCATTAATTTGAATTATTGAAATTAAAAGTTACTTATTTTGGAAAATAACTTAAACCATATAAAAATGAGTTTTAATAAATGATTTGATCAAGGTTTAAATAAATATTAAATATTTTATATTTATACTATATAAATTGTTTTCAAAAATATATTTGGAAAATAAATTTTTATATTATATTTAATATCTTAAATTTAATTAAATTCCATATAATGAATAATATGGAAGAATTAATATTGGGAATAAATATAAATTTTTTATATTTATGAAATTATGGAATACCTGTAATTAATTTATAAATTTTTATGTTTTTTATAATTAGATTTATTTATGAATTGTTCACAAATATTATACTTCATGTTTAAATTAGTGATTTATTCATTTATTCATTTTATTACATTGTTTTATTAATGGATAAAATTATAAAATTATGATTTTATTAATGCTATTATTTAATGTATTACAATTATTCTTCCATGTCATCATACACGTATCTAAGGAGTTGGATGCTAGGTATGATAAATGATTTAGTTTTCTACTTCATTAACTCTGGTTTAAACTAGGTTAGGAGCTTGAATTAAGTAGTTAATTATAATTACACATTTTAGGTATTATTATATAATGATGTTTAGTTATCTCTTGAGTTTATTATCCATGACGATAGGGACTTTGGTCAGATGTTTCACTGACCATGAGTCTTTATCCTTGTCTATAAAAGTGAGGGTTGGATATTTGTGACTACAGGATTATTCATGCATGGATTATTGATTTCATATAATTACAAGACTTTGAGTGAAAGGGTTTTATAAAATTTATCCATGATATTCATTTTTATATGTATAGATATAGTTGGCTATTAATTTGGGTTAGTTACACAAGCTATGATTTGTGTAATGTGTTACAAATTAGTATGTATTAAAGATATTTATTTATTGGAAGGAACCAAATTCTAAATACTAAATAATTTTAATAATGAATACATTTAAGGGAAATAACATGAGATAACATAGTAAAATTAATTCCCCTTTAAATAATACAAAGAGTTATATTCCTTCCAATGCAAGAAAGTGTTAAGACCTTGATGAATCAACTAGGTAGGTTCTCACAAATTAGGGTTCCCATGGATTATCCTGTGTATGGAATGAATAAAATGAATAACCTTAAGAGTTCGGTAACCAAATTTCATTTCTATCTTTGGGTTACACTTAGCTTGGAAACCCTAAGATCTAGGGTTCCATAGAAACAATGTTGAGTTTATCCATATGATATATTTGTTAAAGAGTTTTCTACTCAACTATCCGAGAGTCATATATGCTAGGATTGGGATTATGCTCTACCTAAATAACTAAGTGATGAGAGAAATTTAAAAGTTTTCTCATCATATAGGGAAATATTGATCTTGGGCCACTAATGAGAATGATGAGTTTTAAAGGTGTCATCGTTTTAGTGGTATCATATCTAATAAAAGTACTTATTAGATAAATTTAAAACATGATACCCATATGATATAATGTTTTATTTAAATGAATAGAAACATTAATCTATCTTTACATTGAAATCAATACAGAAAATGAGGAGATTAATGTAATAAAATATTGAGACATGCAATTGGTGAATATTTCTTATATAAGAGTGATTATATGTGTTATAGAAACACCTTGATGAATAAAAAAACTATTGAAGTTATTCAATAAGACAATCTAGATTCTTATGAGAATCATATAATGATAAACCTAATACTTTTTATGGACTTTTATAGTTTGGGAATCCATTATATTGGAAATTTTCAGATATATGAACAAGTTCAAGAAACAATTACTAAATATTCTCATAGAATTGAGGATAGATGAACTAGGAATATGATGTATAGGTTATAGAGTTTCATTGATATTACAAGAGGGTGAAATTTCAAACTACCATAAGAAAAGCAAGTTTTAAAGTTAAATTTTTTTCTATAGTATCCATTCTCCATAATTGAGACCTATATTTATTAGGAAAGAGAATTAATGCTTCCATATGATGGAATTTTCCAGGATACCTAAAGGGGTTCATGAAACTCCATAGAATGTATGTAGCAGATATTAATGTTATAGAAATTTATTATTTGGTTTGAAAAGTAATGTGATACCAAAATTATACTCTAACTATGTTACGAGTATACAAGAGTTCAAAATAAAGGTATGAATTAATATGGATTTCTTATTTACGTTAAAATGATAAAGAAAATGGGGTTTAAATCATTTAATTTTATTTAAAGAAATATATCATGCTAAAATGAATCATAGTAATGGATGTGTGTATTTATATTATTTCTATTATATGATGACATAAGTTGTTTAGAAAAATATAGATATTATTAATAATATGAGATATAACACATATTTTATGAATCACAATATTTTATAAAATACTTGAGAAAAAGATAATAATTAAAAACATTTTATGTAAGATAAAAGTTTTTATTTATATATTTTTTAAAATATGATGTATTGAGATTACACCACCCTCGATAGAACATTTTTAAGAATATATTCTACTTTTTAAAAATTGATCTTAACACATAGAATACCATGTAAGATATTAATGTAATAGTTTTGTTAACAATTACCACTAAATGGGAATAAGAGTTATTTAAAAAAATGTAATTTGTGAATATTAGATCAATATTATGAAGATAATATAGTGTATAAGTTGATAGTGGGAGAATTTTTGGACTTATATAAGTTTGATGTTTACAAATAAAAGATTATACAAGATAGTATTCAAGGAAATTTCACTAAATATACTAAAAGTGTTTAGGGTGTGATAGTAAAAGATGAATTTAAAGAGATATATTTAATTTTAAAAAATAAATGAATGTCACTTTATATCCCAAAAGAGTTTATAATAAAATATTAAATAATTTATTTAAAGAGATAAATTAGTTATCAAAATGATTTTTATGGATAATTTTGATGGAAATTATTCCAAGGATAATTATGCACCTAGAAATAAATATACTCCTCCTATTTCCTAACCTTCATGATGAATAGGTTTTGATAATATTTCATTTAGTGGTAGTGATGGTTCAATATTTTTTCCTCCTCTTGAATTATCCCATGGTTCCTTCTCAATTCTATTGTCTCTCTTCTCCCCTTCCATTTTATCCTCAGGGATAATTGATCTAAATTTTCACATTTTCTTGTTGTTTTTCATCTTCTTTTCGAATTAAATTGAATTTTGATTCTAGATCTATAGAGTTATTCCATATGTTATCTTTATTCGATAATCAACTATCCCATCCTAACTCGCTAGAATCTATGTTGGTTAATAAAATTAGTGTTCTTGGGTGGTCTACGTTTGTGATGGGATTGGATGATGTTGATACTTATTCCTTGGGTTGACATTTGTTTGATTTGGGATGTATTTTAAATGGTGGTGGTTTTTTTATCTTCTTGTTCTTGTTTAACTTAATAAGATTCAACCCATATTCCACTCATCCCCTTACTCTACTGGACGATCCTAACACACAAGTACCCATATTGGTAAAAGGTGTTGGTTCTTCAGAGTGTTTTGGGTTTGACCTTGGGTGAATAGGAAGTGATGGGTTTTCTCAGTGAAGGTCCAATGTTGTAATTTTATGTTTTTATAGAAGTTTTATTTCCTAGTGGTTAATTTTTCAAGTAGTATAGTTCATAGTTGGTTTTTATTTACATTGTTTTTGTTTCAAAGGAAGGGTTTTATATTCACAGTTAAGGTTGTGGATAGCTGTTCCTTACTCTGTCCTTACTTGTTGATCCCATCAACCTTTTCCTAATATGATATGTGTGATGGTTTTCAAGGAGTATTTATATGTGAAGTTCATATGGTTGATGGTGTTTCATGTATAACATGTCTTGATGGTTTCATCTCTATCATTGGTATCCTATTAGATTTTCTGGTCATGGTGGTTGTGAAGGTCCGATTATAAGGTTCTACCATTTTGATATTGGTTATTTGCTTATGTTTTAATCCTTATTAATAGGTGGATTTGGTTTTCATTTTGATGTTATAGCCACTTAAACTAGTGGTATTCATGGTTATTGGTATTTTTTGGTGATATTTTCTGGTCATTTTATGGAGGAGACAATAGATTCCAACGAGTGGTTCTTACTAATGATCTGGTGATTATGATGGGTCTGATTTTATAATAGGGTGCATGATGAGATGCAGTTTGTAGCCCGAGGTGGTGATGGAGGTATCAATTTAAATTTTGAAATTCAAATTTTGAATAAATGTGGAACGTGAGACTTGAAATGTTGTAGTGTACTTTGTGCTTTATGGAATCTATGATTTAGTATTTTTTAACGTTACCACTTAACCAAAAGTGGATTTTTGTAAAATAAAGAAAGGAATTTGATAGAGTTAGGGAGTTTGAATATGTTCAAGCAATTTGAAATTTATAATATGATTCCTATGTATCACCATTATTTTAAATTGATTAATTCCTAGATGTTACACACTAAATATTTCAGTGGGATGATATTACCGTATGGTCAAATAGATATATGGATGGAATTACATAGTTATGTAATGAGTTTAAAAAACTAAATGTGTGGAAAACATAACGATGATCAAGCAGTCTATCATATGTGATATAATTTTGCAGGAACTTATGTATGGTTTTTTCGTGTTATTAAAAGAGTTTAAGAATATAAAATGTAACATATTATATAAAATAAAATCTCCACTTTATCATTCTCGCACATTAAATATATTAATGGATATATATTTTGTGAAGTTAAATGATAATTGAACTATGAAAGTACAACTTTGTGATATCATTAACTGATTCTCACCATGGAGTATTAATGATTATGTTAAAAAATTAAATTTAACATGGGGAGTATTCTTGTATGATGATACAAAATATTCTCAAGAGGCACAAATTAGGTCTGGTGTACTGGATAGCCAACGAAGTATACCATATGGTGTGTCATTCAATATTCCATTGGAATACTATGGGTGTGTGGTTTATATTTGGACTACTTGATGTTGGTTATATAACTATCATGATAACCATTATACTTGGATACGTTTCTTATGAAATACTTGAGGCTTAGGTAATCATGGGGTGGTTGGTTATGTTTCTTGTTATTTCTTCAGATGAAGATTAACCAAGATGTAATGATACCTCTCATATGATGAGTATGAAATGTAGGACCTAAATTGATATAAACTAAGGATGTGTGAGACCATATGTAGATGATATATATGATGTTATTATCTATTCTAGTCAGGGTAATGTGATGTGGTCATCCATAAAGGTGAATAACATGTCATATATTCATCAACTTGGTTGGTCTATACTCAAATATTCCAAAATGCATTAGTTGGATTTATGGGATTGACATACCTTATATCCCATGGTCACCTGATGTCAATAAAAAGTGATTAAATGAGAATTCATTCCTTTATAAGTTACAGCTGGTGGAAATATGAATAAGGATACATGTGTTTGATAGAGATCTAAAAAAATCCCTTTATTACTTTATTATCAATAATTCCTTTCTAGAGGCTTCTCTTTTATTACATTTATGAATTTGAGATTTTATATTTTTTCCACTCTATAAAGGCCCATGGGGTCACACTATTTTGTTTACTGAATGAGGATTGATTAGATTTTAGAGAGTTTCTATAAAAGTGTTTTAGAGTTTATCCAAAAAAGAGTTTTGGATAGGTATTCACAAGGTATTTCACATGGTATGCTACAAGGTGAAATTGATGATAGATTTCCAAAAGTGTTTTGGAAGATATTCAAAATGAGTTTTGAATATAGTTTCAGAAGTTATCATATATGATACCATATAAGGTTAAAAAGAACTAAGTTTTTTTGGATTTAGTGAAAGTGGGAAATTATTTTAGATATTCCCTAAAATCCTAAAATATATGTTATATATATGGGCTGCCAATAACTTATGATTAATATTTTCATATATTATGACATGCATGGTTTCAAGGCATATCTTATACCTTTTTCCCATATCATAGGGCACTAAATAGGGATATCATAAGACCTATTATTTGATAAAAATCCATTTTCTTAACATAGAAGCATAAGGATTAATATTTGAAACTTCCAATGATTCCTATCATAAATATATATCATGTCATAAGATGAAATTGATGGGAGAAGTGTTTTATTCATGTGATGAATTCATGTTTGGTAGTGTAATTAACTCATATTTAACAAATGTGTTATTTAATTCATTGGAGTGTCCTAATGGATATATATTTTAGTAAACACCATTGTTATATCGTGTTTGGTTCCTTCTAAAGCCTCTACTGATTCTTTCTCCCCAAAATTCATCTTCTCCTTCCTTCTTTTCTATATGATGCACTAGCATAACGTGGAGTGAAGGGGATTTCCACCCATGTATTAAGTGATTCAAATCATCCCGTGGATACAAAATATATGGGATATGTATTTAGTCTACCTCTTTATAATCCTCACCTTGCATGTTGGATGAAGATAGTGGTAGAAACTATTTCAAATAATTTGACATGATTTATATCAAAATAACACACATGAAAAATATAAAATTAGTAATTTTAATGAATTTGGTTTTGATAATTAGACCATCTGGATATTTCTCTATATATATATCCATGTTTTTATTCAAAGTGGACACAATGTTATGGGCGTCACAAGATCCTAAAATTGATATATTAAAAAAATATTAAATACACTAAGTCATGTATGAACTTTTTTTTGAAATAATATTATTCCCATTTATTAAAGAATTTGATGAAAAGTTGTGAGACCTCCATTGGATTTAAAATGTGGGGTTTAACCTAGGTGTCATATAAGGTTGATGCACATCATTCCTTTGGTCAACACACAGTCTCTAGTGGATGTTAGATGAAATAAATAAACTAAATTAATTTATTAATATACTTTTCTAAATTAATGGAGAAGCCTAGTGAAAACTCTTTTTATTACATACTATAGAAATTTTATATGGTTAACCACATAACATTGGATATTGATAGAGACATTTTTGAGAGGATCTTTAAAAAATCAATATAGAAGAATCATGGATTGATGATTGAATTCATTAGAAATCATCACCGAAATCAATGAAGAACCCAAAAAAAATATTTTTCATTAATGATTAATCCAAATTTGAGGTAGGGATTTATTTATTTAAAATTTTGTTCAATATTATTTGATATTTCAAGAATGGATTATTTATCTTCTTTTAATTTCTTCTTGTACCTTGTTAAAAAATGGGACTATTAATTAATTTATTTATTTAACCCCTAATTATATTAATTGCACTAGATTTTATTTGTTTTTTATGTTTTTATGATTATGATCCAAGGTCGGATTTTCTATGTCTAATTATGATTTCAATTTTTTGTTATTCGTTTCTCCCCTAATTCTTCATATGTTCATTGTTGGCCATTGGTAGGATACATATTTGATGATCGATCTGTTTTGGGATGTGATAAAAATATATATTTGTGTTGTTTTATGCATTTTATGATATATATAATGTTTTATAGAATAATTTATATTCCATGATGGATTAGAATATGAAATATTTAAGATCATACTCTCATATGGCGATGGAAGCATTAAAAGATTCATGAGGGTTGATAGAAAACTCAATTTCTAGTCAATGGATTTTTGAAATAAATGATAGAAAGAGTTTCCTTCATAACCGAGGCCTTGAGTGGAGATTCTTGTGATAATGGATTCATAATAGACATAATCTATAAGATCTAGTTAAAAATAAAACTTGGTTCAAAATAACTAATGACACTCCATGTATTCTAGAAGGACACATGTTGTGTGGTCAGGTTTCTATAGTGGATAGGTTTTCAGGCTATGTTAAATATCACATGACCATATGGTAGGCTAACATGTGGTGTGACCCTACGTATCCAGTTGTTCCGTGTATAGAGAGTTCATGAATTGGACCCCAAGTGGTCTCGTATACCATGTTCCTTGTTAAACACACTTCGTATATGAAACATCAAATGCCCTCTAGAGCAGTAAGACATAGGCATGATCAGCCTTGGGAGTACACCCTATGTAAACCAAAGGACATTCCATATACTTTTCCAAGAAGGTTATACCTCTAAAACATACTTATTTGGGTCATAGAATCAAACATAAGAGTAGTTATCTGTAATTATAATTATTCATAGAACATGATGGTGACCTTTGGTACATCTTCAAATATATAACATGTGGTGGGATAATCTAATTTTCCTTCTCAACATGGTTGGACGACACTAATACTCAAGTGTGATATCCATAGGGATAAAAATATTGGAAACCCCTTTATGGAAAGCATTGGTATGGGTGTGGGTTCCCCATTTCATGTACTAATATGATTATAAACCCCCCATACACACCCCAAGGCATGGCTATTCTATCTATCAAGTGTAACCCTCTCACAATCTAGTGTAGATGAGGCATGGTTCCTCCATCCTCTTCGAGTCAACAACCCATTGTTTGTGACGTTCCATTTGTGAGACATGGGTCACCATATATGGTGAGTTTGATGTTGGGATATTGGAATCAAGATAAAAATAGAATTTAGATCTATATATATACTCATCATCCTTAACTTTTTGTAAAGATAAAGGGATATCTATATATATATTCAGTTACTTCTTTGTGCATATATTTTTTTGAGTTTCATCCCCCCTCCTTGTATCTTGTGTTGGGATATCTATTTTATTATATTTCTTCCCTCTTAGTTATTTAGAGCTTCCTATTGGGTATGTATATAATCACACCTACATGGGCTTCAGACTCATGGTTCTTGTATTATGCAGATGAAAGGAAATTAAATGAGGATATTGGTGGGCCTGATGTTGCTAGATCTTAGAGTTATATGGTGACAATGATCATATAAGGTGGTTAATTTATATGGTCATGAGTAGGAATATTCCTCTACACGATCTATTTGGTTGGGAATCCATTATTTATCATTAGGGTGTATTTTTACCCTTTTATAACCTTGGTATATTTATATTGCTTCACTATGGTCTTTAGAGGCTATTATATTCATTTTCTTCCTCATGGGTTTGAATAGTATTTTTTTCTACATATTTATGATGTATTTTGAGGTGTTTATATATACATGATCATTAGGTTAAAGCCTCCCATTTGAGAGATATACCCACTCGGTTCTTGTTGGACCCCCTGGCCTATTTAAGGTAGACTTGAGGTGACAAACATAGCTTATTAATGATCTTGGTGGGTCCCTGTTGGGTTGGTTTTTTTTTATAGTTTTATTCTATAGGTTTTTCATGGGGACAGTGATTATAGTTATTTTTTTTTGAAGATTGGTTTTTGAACTTAGGGAAATGGTGTTATGGTGTCTTGAGTTTGGCTTTAAGGCCATGTAACCCAATGTTGGTGTGGAAACTGACATATCTATTCAATTGGACTCTGACTACTTTATTATCCACTCAACACGATGAAGCATAAATTATAATGAACCTGATGGTAAATGGATCATATAGAAATGGGTCTTTGAATTCCATTTATTTCTTGAGTAATATCCCTAGATATTATCATTCTACCATAGTACAACATGTTAACTTTTAGGATTCCACCATGATGACAACCAATTAATATACGAAGATAGGTTCATAACGGCGACCAAGCCTTTAGTAAATTAACCTATCCTTACTGTGTTCCGTATAGGTGAGTATGGAGCAGTGCTTCCACCTAATGAGAGGTGTGTGGACTATCCTCTATCATTTCTCATTGAATTTCATCTACATGTTGAGTAATAAATTCTTCTAGTGGGACAAAATGATGATGCATTCTATATAAGTGCACTACATGAGTTTCAATGAATAACCACTTAGGATTCATGGAGAGATATGCACTCAGGCAGTAGAGGATTGGATTGAGTTGGTGGTTTGAATTTTTTTCCACTTATACAAACCCCAATCAATCAAATGGTTTCACTTACGACCAATATTCTTCATGAAGTAGCAGGATGATGGTTTGGTGTAGTCACCAAAGGCCATATTGAGTTGATTCTCTTATGAATAGAGTGCAAGTAATTGTTCTCTAATTAGTGTTATCCTTCGAAAATTAGCTCTACATGCATTTAAGAGATTTTAATGTAGCAGTAGGGTGATATGGATATCGTAGAGAATGTATTGAGGTTCACTGACCACACATGAAACTATGTTGATATAGTTTGATATGGATACTTATTGGTGTAGAATATTTATTAGGGCCTCTATAGGGACTCCCAATCTAGTTTGGTATCTCTATGAATTCACACTTATGTCCGGGTACGAGAGTGGGACTTGGTGACAAGGTTTTTATTAGGAGATGAGAATTGGGAAGAACGATTTAGAAGTGAAAATCATGGACGAAAGTCGTATTATGCTTCTGGAAGATGTTAGACTTCAGGTTCTTGGGGATGGAGGTCTTCATAGAAGGGTTCTCGGTCTTAAGGATCATCAATGTAGGGATATAACTAAGGATTTAGTCAGCTAAGAGATAGGTGGTGTTGTGATTGCAACTAGAAGGGTTATTTGACACATGACTATTGAACCCAACATGTGAAAGATAGAGGTCAAGAAGCAGACAGACCATTGTGGAAAAAGGATCATCATGAGAAGTGATCTCCCATGACTAGTCAGGGTGGACCCTAGGGAAGCGGTATTGATACTGGAGTTGGCAGAGCTCCAGAAGGAGGAGATGTAGTTGGAGGAGAGTACTTTGAACTACTTACACCACCACCACAAGGTGGGACACATTAGCCTCAATGGGTTTGTGGTAAAGGATGTGTCATGTTATAGGTTACGGAAGGATACGATTAGTCTATGCATGTGATGATTTTTTGTATGATTTATGTCTTTTATACTTTAGTAGAAGAACATATAGATGCAGAAATATGTCATTATTTCATTTCCTTATCCCTTGTTTGAGAGATTTAGATTTACATGTATGATTTATCCCATTAACTATGGCTAGATATTACTGTGGGAAGTGATTCTATAATTTCATAGATCTACCAAAATTGAGAGATATGCAGTGGAGAGAGCTTCTCATGTAACCTCCTGGTAGTTTCAATGAATCCGTATGACATCATTCTGGTTACAGACTAACTATCCATGGTATGTTCCTTTATAGAATGAATCATAGGATAGTTAGGTGCCTTTTATCATATGAGAAAAGATTTTCTTTCTATGGTTATATGGACCTGTTGCTGGAAAGAGTGGGTCTCATAACGAGGAAGATGCAGCCTATCTCCCATTAGTATATCTGTTTAACCCTTATTATTGTGATATGTTTAGATATATGCATTCCAAAAATAATTGGTGAGTATATGGATATATTCCCCAAATACGTTCTAGGAATACCTCCACATCAATAGATAAACTTTTCATTCACATGTTCTCCAATACTAGACCAATATCATCTAAAGCATATCAGATGCCCCCTTCTAATCATTGGGAGTTTAGGGTGTTGTTAGAGGACATTCATGAGAAGGGTTTTATCAAACCCAATGTGCCCCCTAGGTAGCTATAATGTTTTTCACAATAAATTTGGATGAAATAATGAGTTTTTGAATTTATTATCATCACTTAAATCAAGTGATTATTAATAAAAATTACCATTTTACTTGGATCAATGACCTATTAGACCAATTTAAAGGTGTGATATGGCTCTCAAAGATTGGACTTGGATCTAGATATGAGTAGTTGTAGGTTCATGAGGAGGATATTTTGAAGAAAAAAGTTCAATGTAACTGTGGTAATTATGAGTTTTGAGTGATTCCATTTAGTGTGACGAATACCATAACTATATTCATGGGATTTATGGATCATATATTTAATATTTTCTGGGATTTTTTATGGTTGTATTTATTGAGGAAAGTCTCATTTACTTTACATATGAGAAGGATCACAAAGATCATTTAAGGACAGATTTGGACTTACTATGGGAGTAATAGTTATATAATAGTCTATATAAGTGTCAGTTCTAGATTTAATAGGTTTACTTTGATGGGAATTTCATCCCAAAGCATGGTGTGGTAGTGGACCTATAAAATATATATGTAGTGCTATATTGGGAACTGCCGATGAGCGTGTTGGAGGTGTGAAGTTTCCTTAGGTTGGGGGGTTACTATTATAGGTTTATTGTAGATTTTTCTTGGGTTGTATCCAATTTTAATTTTTTAAACAAAAAAGTATTTCATTCCCCTAGATTAAATATTTTCAAAAATTCATTGAGGAGCCAAGGCATAATTTGACAATTGCGCCTATTTTGAGTGTGCCAGAGAAGGTTTTTGGGTATGTGTTCTTCCGTGGTTCCTTTGGATCGAGGATCAGTTGTATATTGATATAGAGGTATGAAATATTATCTTAATACTATAGGAAGTTTATACCCCATGAGAATAAATACGTGACCCTTGACTTAGTGATAGTATAGGCGGACTTCCCCACAAAGATATGTAGGAATTATCTTTTGGATGAGAGATTTTATATTTACCCAAACCACTAGATTCTCATGTACATGTTTTATAGTAGAGATATCAAAATAATATTGAGATTTTGTTTAGATTTCATGGAGGACTATGATATTAAGGCAGTTTATACTTTAGGTATGTACAATGTGGTGTCATTTCCCTTAGCAGAAAATCCCATTATCACATAGTGGAGGTGGTTCAAAAGAAGTTTGCCTATTTATAGCTGACCCTGGTAGAGGATAGAGAGAGATAAAACATATCTCCAGTATGCAGTAGTGACTCCATCCCTTCCCCAACTTGTGAGATAGGATCTATTTCACAACATCAATTTTGAATTTCAACATGACCAGATATATTTATGAGATGCATTAAAAATATTTTTGGAAGGAGGGGAGTATATCCCTCTTTTCAGAGGATGAACAATGGTTCTAATTGCATTGCATATGGAGGTTTTAAGGGATTTTTACAACTCCCCCCTTGGAGGAACATTGTAGAGTGAAGAAGATGTACTAGGACCTTTGATGACACTTTTGATGCGAAGGTATGAGGATGAATTTTGACGCGTTTTCTTCATGATGCCTCACCTGTTAATAGGTTAAGGAATATAATAAAGTCCAATATGGTTTGAATCAATCTCTTAAAATCCCTTAGTGGAAGTGGGGTAGTATAAACTGGGTTTTGTGAAGGGGATTTCATAGATAGTGAAAGGATACAACACTTTCTGAGTTATTGCCAATCAACTAAAAGTTTATCTTACTTTCTTACCACTGAAGAAAATAGCTCTATGGATAGTTTTGGTATTGTGAATACAAGGGATTTTAAATCTTCCTAGGGTAACCTAGATAATTTTCACCAATTTTTATCCTGTTTTCACACCACAGTTGTGAAAAAGTTTTAGGGGGTTTTTGAGACCCCGTTAATGATGAGAACACCATTCCACCCCTGATAGATGTTTATACAGAATGATCCACCAGTTTTTGGAGGATATAATGAGAACATGAAAGTTGTGAATTGGTTACAGTTGGGTGTATCACTAACTATTGGTGGAGTCATCTTATAATAGTATCTATTACTCTACTATTATCATGAAACCAATTTATACTCTATACGAGATAGGATGCTGGTCACTATTTTACTGGAAAGAGATTGGTGAGTCATCACTTATGGGATTAGAGTTGGTGTAGGTGATGATAGAGAAATTTTATGTGATCTGTGATCAAATGAAGACATCTTGGTTTTTTATAGATATTATGAAGACCAATATCGTAGACACTTGAAGTTTGAGTTTGAAAACCATGTGTTTATGATGGTTTCTCCATGATGAGGTTGAAAATGGTTTGGTCAGGGTAAAAAGATATGATCAAGGTTCATCAGTCTGTTCCAGGTCCAACACAAGGTTAGATAGTTTCCATACCACCTAGAATTACCCTTATAGTTGGATTGGGTTCATTAAATATTCCACATGTCATAGCTAAGGAGATATACACATGTCCCATCACACGTTATAGACTGTAGAAATGTAGATGTCAAGGGAAATCTAATTTTTTATAGTATGAGTGGATAATGAAGATATAAAAGAGAGGATCCTTCATGGATGATATATCTTGTTGGTGGGATTTTTTATAGCATGAGAACCTCTAGTATAGTTTTTGGGAGCATGAGATACATGTGCATGTTCAATACCACCACCTTTAAAAGTTGGTTTTTTCATTTTAAAGGAAAAATTATTAATGTTTGGGAGAATTTAAAGCCTATTTTTTTTAATTATTGTACCCTTTGGATATATATATATATGATTTTTTATTTAGAGTTTGCATGGTTTTATGGGTTTCAAAAAACCCTGAAATCATCTTCTTAAAAGAATCTTAAATATATTTAACCACACACACTTATTTATTATAAATTATTGTTTTCTCATAGATCGGAGTCTATAATGAAAAATATGATATTATCATTGGATTCAGAACATAGGGTTTACGTTGGTGAGATATAAGGTTCGTTCATATTAGACCTTTGGTAGATGGACAATCATGGGAGAATGTTAGATGAAATAAATAAACTAAATAAATAAATTTAATTATTTATACATATTAACGCCTAAATATAGGAAAAAATAGATATAATACCTACTATGGAAATTATTTAGGCTTAGCCACATAACCCTGGATATTGAGAGAGACATCACTAAGAGGATCTTCAATGAATCAATAGAGGGTAATCATGGATTGATGATCAAATTCATTAGATCATTTTATTGAAATTTATATAGAAACTGTAAAAATATTCCTCATAAATAAAACGTCCAATGATGTGGTAGGTATTTTTTTATTTGTGAATTATTTCCCAATTATTTATGATTTCAATAGTAGATTATTTATCTTATTTGAATCACTACTTATACCTTTTTAAATCATGGCTTATCAATTTATTTATTTCTTTGACACTTGATTATATTAATTGTGCTAGATTCCATCTTCTTTACTTAGTTTTTTTGTAATGTTTGTAGTATGGGTTTTAAATGGATAAATGCAATTTCACATTATTTATTATACCTTTATCTTTTATTTCATCACATGTTCATTATCAACATGAGGTTAGTTGATTATTTGACAATAAAAATTGTCTGAGATGTATTCAAACCCCAAATTCTTATTGGGTTGTACGTTTTATGATAGAGATAATTTTTAGAAGCAGTGAAATTGATCCATGATGGATTAACAAATGAAAGATAGAGGACTAGACCCATAGATTTTGACTAAATCCGGACTTAATTCATATGTATTGGTGGAAAAATACAATTTTTGGCCATTAGTGGTCAGAAATCTGTGACTAGAGGAGTTTCCCTCGATACTGAAGCCTTGGATTGATATTCAGGTGAGAATGGATGTGGAATCGATAGAATTAGGAACATCTAGTGAAGGAGACAACTTGGTTCAAAATTCCCAAATACACGCCCTGTATTCTTAAGGAATACACACCGTGTATTTATTTTTCTGGTAGCTAAGGTTTCTAGACACGTTAAATATCAGATGGCCATATCATGGACCAAAATGCCATGTGAACTTACCTAGGCAACCATTCCATGTATAGGGAGTACATTTCTAGGACCCTGAGTTGTACCACATGCCTTTTTCCCTATTTAATACACTATTTATGTGAAAATCAACACATATAGTGGAGAACTAATACATGGGTAAGCTAATACTTTTGGTCACACCCCATGTACACAAAGGTACATGCCATGTACTTTCTTAGAAGGTTCTACCACTCATATATCATTTTTTATTACTAGGAATTATACTCATGAGTAGTGATTTCTAAGTAAAATTCTATATAGAATGTAATAGTGACCATTATAAGACATCATTATATGAAATGAGGTGGAATGATCATATTGATCCTTTGAAAATGAATTTCTAATAATGATACTTAAATGTGATATATAGAGTGATAGTGGGGTTCATAACCCCTAATCACATGACTAGTTTCCATTGTGGGTCCCCCATTTCTTTTATAAATAGGATCGAAAACCCCCTTTATAATCCTTGATGCATGGGTCTTCAATCTCTTGAGTAGAACCCTCTAACTATTCAATGTAGATGAGGTAAGGGTCATCCACCCTCTTGGGTTCTTCAACACCTCGACCAAGATATTTCATCAGAAAGGTGTGTTTTCCCCATATCTGGTGAGGATTACATTAGGATATTAACGTCGAGACAACACTATTTCATTTGGTGTGATAATTTATTTTTGTTAAAGTGTTTGAAATTTTCATATGTTCATAGTCTAGAAGTAATGCTCTGGAACCTAGATGTATACATTACACCAGCAACATGGCATATCCCAAATAAGTTTAGTGGGGGGATATTTATTAGAAAACGTTGAATGGTTTGAGTTCAATAGATGCAACATGGGTGAATGAGAGTTCATAAAATTAATCCTTAAAAGGTAGGATCACCAAAAAATAATCTTGGATGAAGTAGTTCATCAAATAGAGAAAATAGGAATGAATGTTCTGGAGGAATGAAGGAATAAAAGTATTATAAAGGGAATCTTATAGATGTTTAATTGAAGTTATAAATATTTTTTTGGTGAAGTTTTGTTCATAATTCATTATAATGAAGAAAAAACATAAGATGAATTGTTGGAAGCACATAGAAAAATTTTAAAGAAGGATTTTTTATGGACAATCATCAGTGGGTAGTTTAAAAGGAGAAATACACTATTCATCGGGTGTTGACAATTGAGGAAGTTATTACTATAGGTAATCAAAAATACTCATATTAATTAAATTTCATCCCTGAAATTTGGGTGGGAAGGCTATATGGATGAATATATTGGGACATATATAAGAAGTCCGTTGTTCCACCTGTGTTGAGTATGATACTCATGGGCACTAATGATCCCTAAAAAAGGGTGAGATTAATCCCATGTTAGGGATGCTAACCTAAGTGGACACAAGTTCTTATGGAATTAGATCCAAAGTAATAGGTTGAAGATCTATAAGGATGATGAACAAAATAAGTGTATTGAAAGAAGAAATGGGTGCTGGAATTGGTGATACTTCTTATGGTATTTTGAGTAGGTTAATCAGAAATTGTGATTCCTTGTAACCCAAAATTCCCCACTAATAAAAGATGTGATATTTTTTCTATTTTGGCTGTAAGAATAAATTTATAATACACATTAATACCTATTATAAATTGTGATTTTGTGTTTAATATAATGTTTGTATGGATATCAAGTGATTTTTTATTTATTGGAAGGATAATTAGAAGTATGAACATAACTAGATTTAGAAGGGCCAACACAATGTGGTTGTAGAGAACCTAGACTTTATAGTTCTAGAATTTGATGTCATGGGGAATATTCCAGAACATTTTTCTACATTTAATTCTCTATAAGAAATTTATTTTTTTAAGTTCAGTGAATATTTGGGAAGGACACCCCTTGCTGTGTTTCCCAATCAAGAATTATCACTTAGAGATGTAGACATACTCATCATCGGTAACTGAATATGAGGATAGGGGTATTCCTCTCCCTCTCTCCCTTTCTATTTGTTAAATTACTTATTTGAGCATAAATGTTTTTGGGTCTCGTTCCCCTACTTTTCTCATGAGTTGAAATGCCTATTTAATTCTATTTCTTTACTCATTTTAATTCATGTAATCCTACTAGGCATTCACATACTCACCCATGAATGATATTTTCCTACATATGTTATGTATTATGTAGATGGAATGAAGTGATATAGTGACCTTGGTGGGCCTAGTATTGGTGGAGCTTAGCAGTATAGTGTAACAGTGATCAGATATAGTGGTTAATTTCAATGATAATGAGTAGTAATTATAACCAACATCAAAAATGAGGTTGTAGATCTTTTATTTTTTGTTGGTCATGCCTTACCCCTATTTCATACATTGGGTGTATTTATCTTTCTGAACATTTTTTTTTTCAGGTTATTAGATGAATTTGTTTCTTATTGGTTTAGTAAAGTCTTATGTCCTACATGGTTTTGAGGTACATAGAGGTGTGTGTGCACATGTTCATTATTCTAAGGCCCACTATTTGTGAGATATGCCTACTCAGTGCTAGTCGATATCCCATAGGTTATTAGAGGTGGTCTTAGGGAATCAAACTGAGCTTACTATGAGTCCAAGAAGGAATCTGGTGGGACAGGTTGTGATAATAACCATGCTCTACAACAATGCAGTAGACATGATTTATAATAATGTATAAGATATGAAATATTTAAAAGAAGTAAAATTTCTATATAAGAAAGAGGAATACACATTTTAATATCCATCCCCTCACCCATTGGATTGGGAAGAGGCATAGGTACTTTTGACCTTAGTTGATGTTCCTAGGATACGAAAGGGTGGGAAAAAGTGACAAGGGAATACAAGATCATAGGTGGTGATTTTTCCTATGATTATATGAAATTAATATATATGATACAAAGAAAAACAATGATATATTAAGAATGTAAATAAATACAATACAAGTCAAACTATAAATATATATTAGAGTAGTAGACATAATTAATAAGTATGATGCTAACAATATAGAGGAAAATAAAACTCAATACACTAAAGGTGAATCAACCTAAGAACCACTGAAACAAGATCTAAGATCTAAATTCAAGTCCAATGACCACTTCATCATGATTTATCACTATATAAGTATGACAAATTTATGTTAACTATATACTGGTACACCACATCTATAAACAAACTAAAGTACCCATGTAAGAGGTGAGTATAAAAATCAGTATGTAATCTCCAAGGAATTTCAAACACATTATGCTAGGAATATGAACTTTTTAGATTACATTTATATAACAGAGGTTGAGAGTATCAAAATAGTTTACCATAATAAAAAAAGTTGAGGTAAATCAATTATTCATTCTTTCGTTCCACTTGGAATCATCATTCCAGAACTCACACCCCATGGATGCCCAATTATAGTCCAAATACTCATAAACAATGATCTATCCCGTCATGAATTCATCACTTGATGGAACCCCATGTTCCCCTTTGGAACTGATTGTAAGTCCTAACCAACTAAGCACCGCCAATGTAATTTCATGAACTCACTCTAACAACAAATATGAAGTTCTAAAAAAGAAATTTCTTTTGAGATCTAATTTTTTTTTGAGAAATTTATAAAACAAATTATTTTTATAATTTCAAAACCAATGATTCAGGTACTAAAATCAAATTATTTTCCCAACAGATAAATATAGAGTGATTAAAACATCATGATTTTATGTTCTATAGCAAGTTGAGTGTAAGAGAACCCACTTACCTCACAATGGTTAAAGAGAACAAAGAATGATATAAGAAACCACTAGATCCATCCTTGAAACTCATTCCCTTAATTATATCCATACAATATCTCATAAAATACACATCATTGGACATAGATCCATCTATAACAGATTAAATCTTTGGAACTGCTAGAGAATATATGATTAGATCTAGAGTGAAAAATAAAGAATGAGGAATTACCATTGATTTTGAGAATCTAACACACGTTGAATCATTAGAACTTATCTCTAGATAAAAATTAATCTCTAAGGACACTTAGGGAAGGATATTAGTTCAATAGTTTGAGAGAATATGGTAGGAATGATAGTTTTGGGGATGTAAAGCTGAGTTAAACTCTAATTTTTGGATCATTTAATACATGTTTGACAGTTAGGTCACATTTTTTTTAGAAACCATGTATATGATACTATCTCCAAATCAAATGGATGCATGGTTTATTAAACCATGATATAACCAAGTGTATGCTACAAAACATTACCCAGGGAGCAGCAGAGTTGTGACACACCCTTTGGAAACCCGTACGCCAACCATGAAAATGATAATTTCTAAATAGACCCATCTATAATGGTTTATCCTAGGCACCCACACCATTATTCTTAACCATGAACCGGTAGTGTGATTTCCTAGTGACTTCCAACACCTCCTTTCACGTTTTCAAAGAGATATTGTGTGGTTTCCACTAGCTATTCTCAAACCTTTCACCCTTAAAAAACCTTGAAGAATAGTCTAAATCCATCCATAAATTCCAAAAACTCATCCCTGATATTATATAACATAAAAATACATAATTTAGTGACACAAACCTAGAAATCATAGTTCTACTGTCCACTACATTTTCATTGGCATGATTATGAGGAATCAAATCTTGAAGGACCGAGGAGCTTAGTAATCTTGGTAAACCATATACACGAGTCTTACATTACAAATGAACACACTAATTAAATTTTTTTTTAGGATAATAACTTTATTACATCTATATTTTCCGTGGATATCCTTCTTACTACATTTCATAGAATATTGAAGAAAGAAATAAAATAAGGGATAACTCAAATGATCAGTAAGGGAAAAGTATAGTGGAAACAATAATGAATCAATGAGAATAGTCAATATGGAAGGGTAAAACTAAATAAACATTACAAGTAATAAATAAACTAAGAAATAAGTTCATAAAAAATATAAAAACCTAAATAACTGAAAACACATTCCATTAAAATATCTAGATAAGGCAAAATCAATATAAAAATGAAAATAACTAAAACACATGCCATTTAATCAATGAAATGAGAATGAAATATATCCATATATACTATGATGAAAAATCTCATGGATTAATAATAAATAAATTTAAATGAAGTAAATTCTTAATTATGAGATTTCATGTTTCCTAGGTACATAGTACCTTTATCATCAACAACACTCACAAAATGATTTTTCATATCGGGTAGAAACTCATATAAGGCTAGTCAGCTACCCCATCCCATGAGACTATCAATTCATATATGGGCTATATATAACCTATCCCCACTAATGTAGTACATGTATATATCATTTCTCATATATTTAATAGTAGAATTAATAATATGACTTATCAGACATCTGTATGAAGTAGAAGATATGGATTTGTCAATACTTCCTTCGTAGAGGATAAATAAAAATAAGGGTTAGTGAAATTGATGAATGAGGACACCATTGAAAGATCATTAAGACATTATTGAGTAAAATAACCATTAATCATTCCAAAGTATCCCAACCCACTTTAAAATATTTGAATCATAATTCCCCATGAGTTAAATAAATCTTAGCATATTAGGTGAATAAGGAGATTCATGATAATATGTGTCAAAATAAAAACCATATGTAAAAATGATAAAAAAATATATGAAATAAACATATCCATGATAAATGCTATGGATAATTAAGGTAAATTCAATATCAAATGATTATAGTAAATAAAATATTTCAGAAGATACTAACAAAGCAATAAAGGAAGGGAATGTTAATACTATACTTAGAAAAATCAATCATAAACCATCCAAAGGATGAATAAGGATGGTATCAATACAAAATATCCCAATTGGAGTAAAAAAACTTATTTTTTTCATTGATTAATAGAAATAATATAAAAATATATTTTAAAAACTTTATATGGAAAAATATCATTTTTATTTTGATTTTCTTTTGAAAATAATTTTCTTTGAAAATCATTTTTTGAAAAAAATTTCTTTAAAAATTAACCTTTTAAACATTTATAGTAAGATTCAAATAAATTATGGGAGGTAAATCTATACATGCCGTATGATGTAAGAAAACATTCCTTTTTCATGAAAAATGGTTAGAAAAGTGGATTGTTTGGAAAGCGATAATAAGATTACATTGAAAAATTTTATAAACGAAAATAGTAGTAAAATGTATTTAATAAATCATTTTGGAAAGGTTAAAACATTTTTTAAAATGTTTTTAGAAAATAGGGTTTGTAGAAGAGAATATGTTCTCTGATGAAAGAGATAAATGATGTTGGGTTTTCTTAAAAACATTTTCTAAAATATTTTAACTACCAAAGAGTGGGAAAATAGAACTATTACTTGATAAATCACATGAATAACCTGAGTTAATAAAAATGAAATTTTTTGTTAAAAAATGATCATATAATTTCCTCTAATATAAATTCATGTGTAAAGAATCCAGAATAAAATGATATTGTTAATTAAACCCTTCAAAAGATTATAACGTCAAGTTGTGAATAAATAAATTAATGGATTGTGTGTATAAATTATAAATACACATAAATAAATGTAAGTAAGTTAATATATAGTCAAATTCACTATAAACATAATAATATAATATTAAAGGAATTGGGGAATTTATATAACCCAATAAAAAGAAATTGAGTTATGAAATTCTTTTCTTCTTGGTAACACTTAATTCAAATCCATTTAGATGAAATAATCAAAACTAAAACTCAAAATACCGTAAAGATAAAAAATCAGGGTATAAAATATCAAAATTGGAATTATATAAAACACATAAAATAATTAAGTTGTGAATATGAAATTTATCTCGTAGATGTAAAAAGTGAGATGAAAATCCATTACCTTACATTTCCTTTTCAAGTGAACATCCTTTAACTTACTTTATACTTGTCTTCATAATGGTAATAGCTCATAAATGATACAAAATAATCTTTATAATATCATATATTATCCTTTTATAATATCTTTTTACCCATTTGTTAACAATATTTCATTATTTTTTCTATTTTGTGTGTCAATTGCCTAGTATTTCGAGTATGTTTTTGACTTATTATTCATTTTTTAGTTAATTATATCATGATTTCATCATATCAAGAATTTAAAAAATTATTTAATTATCATATATATTCACTATATATTTATTTATAATAATCCATAAAATTTGGTGATAAGAAATGAAATTCATCGTCCATAGAGACGGTAGGTTGTACGAAAGCATGAAGGCTACATTCATTTATTTTCCGTATTTAAAAGAATTAAAAATAAATTGTATATATGTATATTATAATTAAATTATAATTTATGTTTCATACATGTTTCATAATTTTAATAAAACCATTGTTTATATGTTCCATGTATAGGGTGAACAAATCATATCTCTTTGAGGAGTTTGTAGTCCACACCTCCACAAATGATGTTATCATATTCACTCAAAATGGAAATTGTAAGGTCATGGGTTATATAAAAATTAATTAAGAATAAATAAATTATCAATACCATATATATGATATATAATCAAATGTGTTAATCAAAATTCCCAACCATGAGAGATGGTAAGTAAAAAAGAACAATATCATTTTGTGAGATGGTAGTTCACCATACACATAAACGTTAAGTCTGTTACCCATTTGATAGAAGTGTGTGTATGTTTAGGTCAATAAATTTGAATAAAAACATATAATTATGTTTTTGATACTATTTTTATTATATAATCATGGAATAATAATATTTTATGGGGAGAAGAATGAAAATAAAATAAAAGTGCTTGAGGAAGGATGTTACCTCTTATTTGGGAAACTCCTTTTGGTTTGCACCAAAGATCTACCTTGGATGTATTTTTGACAAAATTTAGGATTATAGGATGAGGTGAGGTATTTTTAGTATCTATTTGGGTATATATTGGTCGATCCAAAGTGTCTTGAGTGGTGTGAATAATTGGGAGCTGTGAGTGCCTTTTTATAGTGGGGGATGAGTGACATTATTGTTAATTTTTGAAAAGGGAAGTACAATAACATTTTTCTTATGAAAAGTTGATTAAATAATGAAACAAATTTGATGAATGGAATAGAGGGTAGAAATATGGCCATAAAATGTATTTCATACAAGTTTATAGGTCATTTTGGCCCTTAAGTTTATGGTTTAGTCCCTGGTTAAGCTAATTTTTCTCCTAATCGGTGTAATTAATTTTAACCAATTTCAATTTTTTTTGTAAAAAACGAATTTGGCCTTATTATAAATTATAAATTATTATAATTCAAAATATATAATCTATTTTTTCAAATTCCAATCACATAAGTGGAAAATATTAATTTATATTTAATCCTATATATGAGACAACAAAACGGGTTTTTAAAGTAAGATGTTCAAAAGTATTCTATGCTTTTATAATAAATTTTAGACTTAAATTGATTTTAATGTGATATATTAGATTAATTGATATATAATTTATCTTATTGAAATTTAAAACCAATCACAAATTTAATTTAACTATACAAAAAATTATATGAGAAATAGTTTTGAATTAAAATTCAGTATTTTTCACAATTCAGTAAAAAACCAAACATCACAAAATTACCCAAAACTTTCTGTAAGCTAATTTTTATGTTACTATTTAAAAAATGATGTTTATTTTTTAATATAAATTTATAAAAGTTAAAAAAATTGTATTTAAATATTTTATGCATTAAAAGGTAGTAAAAGTTCCTTTGGAAAAATATTGATTTTTATTCGAAATATTTTGTTTTCTCTTATCTTATGACTACCGAATATAATTGAAGAATGTAAATTTTTTTATTGAATGTATAATATATATTTCATTCATATCACTCACTAATTTTTATTAATTTAAATAATAAGGGTGATAATTTTTTTTGAGTATAAAAATTGTTTTCTATAATAAAATTGCATTTATATTCAATTGGTTATTGTATTTATTTATAATTTATTTGTAACCAATGAATTAATTTTTTATTTCTATAAAACATATACTTTCATAAGTTAGTTGATATTATTCATAACTTTTATTTTAACAGCAAGGTTATGTCTTGTTATATTAGGTAATAATGTATTATTAATATATTGTTGTTTGGTAAAACTATGTCTTACGTGAAACATAATTCATCAAAGAATCTCATTGTTGTGTGCAGAGCATGGTAACATAGTATTACATGAATTTTAAGCTATATCACGGGTTAATTTTGTTAAAATAATAAATATATTGTAAATTCCATGGATATTATATTACCTTACGTTCTTGGTGTTGGGTTTTGTACGTGTTATAGAATACTATGTTTTTACTTTATAATTTCAGGGCATTACATTATCCCCAAAATAAATAAATTGTTTCCCCATAATTTAAACTCGATATTGGTAATTAATTTTCTGATATTTACAATGTTGAAATCCCACATCAAGATATTTTTTTATAAAACATCCCTTAGAAAAGATAGAATTGGAAGTATAAAGTTTACATGAATTAACATAAGCCTAGGTCTCTAATTAGTAGAAAATTAGTGTTATGTTGAGATATGTACATGGAGAGAAAATGAAAATATTTATATGGAGTTATTTAGGTCATAAATCACAAAAAATTAGAATGATCTATTGAAATTTTATTGTTTAAAATTCATAAAATTGTGATGATTTAGAAGACCATCATTAAAAAAAGGTTTTATGAGAACATTTTTTTCTCATCATTTTACTAATTTTGAGTAATTATTTTAATTTATATGAATATAAGGGAATATAATTACATAAAATATTTATACAAACATAACTTTCATACTTTTTTTACAATTTTATAAGTTTCTCATTCATCCCTTATTTTTTAAAATGGATATCAAAAAACTAACTTTGATTCCTGATGCACAAAAATAAACTTTTAATGGATCGTAAGGCCCATAAAAGAGTGACAAGTCTAACCATTTGTCTCTAAAGATTTACTAAATCCACAATGGTTAATACATTAATCTCTAAAAATAAAAAGTGATACTACTAGTTCATCATTGATATTTATTAATTAGAATTTTCAAACATAAACAATGACATATTTACAAAGACATTACCTAGGTTAGTGGCTAGTGTAAAACCATTTTCATCCTTTGGTCATGGGTTCAAGTTTTGTGGCCTTTCTGGATTTGATGGTTTGACACCCATTATACATTTTTTCAATTTTAAAAACCATATAAATAAATATGAAGAGCATCCTTGAAATTTAGTAATTAAATATCCTTTTAAATAAGGTTATCAATGCAACCTCAAAACATAAATACTTCATCCGTTTATTTTAACACAGGTCCTTCCTTGGTTGAGATTATATTCTTTAGAAGTTATAATTTCCTAAATCTAAAAACCATTGTGTGAGCATCAATTATCATATTTGAAAAATAGTATAATCATTTTTAGGATTTCTAAATCATGACACATTATTTTTAATATAAGACACCTCTTGTTTAAACTTGGGTATTCATTGTTATTATCTATTAAAATCCTTGATAATGGTTTGTAATGAAAATTAGAATTATCCTTTGTATACCCTAGGGTGTCAAGGTGTATAGTAATACTCATTGTCGGGTACTAGGTTATGCTCAAGTTAGGCCCGACGCACCTTATTGGCGTTGTTACTCCTAGGTACATTTGGGCTAGAAGAACATCTAATTGTAGTATCTAGAAAATGATGTATTTATATGAAATCACATAATCTCTATCAAACCAAAACTTTTGGATTTTCTTCTATACTAATCCTTAAAGTCTACCTTCGAGATATATTCTCTAATCTATGTTTTTTTAAATCTAGTTCCCAAGGTTTTTACTAAACTTTATTTGATTCCAATTGAAAAAACCGAACCCTAGAAATCCAGGAGCTAGTTTCTACTACCATTAAATTTACATGATTACAAGGAATCAAATCCCTAAGGACTGAAGAGTTTAGTAGTCTTGGTAATCTAGACAGATGAGTATTACATTATAAATTAACACAATAATTACAACATAATTTTATTATTTTGAGGATAATAACTTTATTCCATCTTGAGTGACCTCACATTCCCTTCTTAGTACACTTCATAGAATCCATGGCAAAGAAAAAAAATTAGGGTGATCTCAAATACTTGTTAAGGGTAAAGTACATATAAAGCAATAATGAATTAATGAGAATAGTCAATATAGCAAGGAAATAATTAAAGAAACATACCATGTAATTAATAAAATGAGAAGCAAGTGTATAAAAATATATAAAGGTAATTAAATGAAAAAAAATCCATTCAAATAAATAGAAGAGGTATGATCTATATGGAATGAAAAATAAATGAAACACATACCATTTAATCAAAGAACTGAGAATGAAATGTATCCATAGATATATCGATGCAAAATCTAATGGATGAATAATAACTAAATCTAAATGAAGGAAATAATTAATTATTGGATATCATGTTTCCTAGGTACATGGTACCTTAACCATTAAGAACTTTCATAAGATAGTTTATAAAATTGGGTAAAAACCCATCTAAGGAAACCTAATTAACCCATACCCTCAGACAATCGATGAATCGAGGAGCTATCTATTACTGGTCCCCACCCTTTTCATACCTATCCAAATCATTCCTCATATATTGAATAATCCATTTAACAATGTGCCTTATCAAATATCCATATGGAGTAAAATATATTTATTTATCAATATTTCTATTGTGGAGGATAACTAACAACTAGGGTTTTTGTCAAGGATGAATGGGGATACTATTTAAAGATCAATTAGAAACTCTTGTGAAAAATAATCTTTAAACATTCAAAAGTGTCCCAAAACACTTTTAATCATTTGAATCATTATTCCACATGAATTAAATGAAATAAAAAATATAATGAAAATATATATATTCATGATATTACATGTCAAAGTAAAAAATGTATGTAAAAATGATATATGGTTTAGTCAATAAACATATCCACGATAATTGATATAAATAATTAAGGGAAATTCAATTTCAAATGATCATAAGAAGTTAAATATTTCAAAGTGGAATAAAAAAGGAATAAAGGTAGTGAATTTCAGTAATATCCTTGGAAAAATTAACCATAAACTATATAGAGGAATAATAAGGATGGTATCAATAGAATATATCCCATGTGTAGTTAAAAAATGGTTGTTGTTGTTGGTGAATAGAAATACTATATAAATATATTTTAAAAACTATCTTGAGGAAAATAACATTTTTATTTTGAAAACGATTTTTAGAATCCTTTTATTTGAAAATAAATTTTGAAAACATTTTCTTTAAAAATTAACCATATTAACACAAAACAAATTCTTCAAAGAAATTATGGTAGGTAAATCTGTACATGTCATATGAGGTAAATATAACTTTCCTTTCACATAGTAAACAGTTCGAAAAATGATACATTTAGAAATCCACAATAATTTTACTTTGATAAAATTTTTAAAATAAAAAGAGGTAAAAATTTATTTAATAAATTATTTTGTAAAGTATTTAACATTTTTGAAAACCTTTTTAGAAAATAATGTTTTTAGAAGAAAACAGGTTCGCCGACTAAAGTGTGAAATGAAGTCGAGTTTTTTTTAAAAACATTTTCTAAATCATTTTATGTAAAAAAGAGTAAGAAAATGGAACTATTAATTTATAAAGGTCATAAAAACCATATTATAATAAAATTAAAGGGTTTATTATATATTGATCAAATAATTTCCTCTGATGGAAATTCAAGTATAAACAATCCCGAACAAAATAAGATTATAATGTAAACCCTTGAAATGATAATAAAGATGAGTGATAATCAATAAATTAGTAGATTATGTGTATAAAATGTATTAAATATAAATAATTATAAATAAATAAATTTATATTCATGGTCATTGTATACATAATCATATAATATTAATGACAACATTGAAGTAATATAACCTAATGCAATGAAATTGTGTTATGAAATTATTTTCCACTTGGTGGCACATGATTCAAATAAAATTTGAAAAAATAATTCAGATTTACACTCAAAATAACATTAATATAAAACAATTCATGATATAAATTATTAAAATTTTCAGAATATACACCACACAAAATAATTAAATGGTGAATATGAAATTTATCTCTTAGATGTTAAATTTGAGATTAAAATCCTTTACCTTGTGTTTACTTTTTCATGTAAACATAAATTAAACTATTTTATAATGGTTTTAATCATGTTAATAACATATAAAAGAAACATAATCATATTTATAATATCATATATTATCTTTTTATAATATATTATTACATGTTTGTTAACAATCTTTTATCAATTTTCACTATTTCATGTCTTAATTGCCTAGTTTCTCGAGTATGTTTTGGGTTTTTACATTTTGTTCCTGTTACTTAAATCTTTATTTCATAATATAAATAATTTAAATAAAGATTTAAATATCATATATATTCACTATATATGTATTTATAATAGTCCATAGTATTTGGAGATATGAAATGAAATGCACCATTCATGGAGATGGTATGCCGTACGTATGCATGAACACAACTTTCATTTATTTTCAATATTTTAAATAATGAATTGTTAATGTTATATATGTATATTATAATTATATGTTTAGTAAAACCATCCTTTATATGTTACATGTATTGTGTGAATGAATCACATCGCTTTGAGGATGCGATAGTCCGCACCACCACAAATGATGTTATCATATTTAAAAAATGGAAATCATAAGGTTATGCATTTTATATAAATAAAAGAAGCATGAAGAAATTATAAATATCATAAATATATTATATAAACAGTATTTTATGGGTTGGATAATGAATATAAAATAAAATATCTAGAAGATTATGTTACCTCTTATTCAGATAACTCCTTTTTGTTTTTCCAGAGGGGATTCATTTGATGGATGTATTACCAAATAGAGTCTTATTGTATTTGGGGAAGTATTTTTAGGATCTATTTGGGAAAATATTGGTGATGTAAAAGTGGATTTATGGGTATGAATAAGTGTGAGGGGGGGGGGGGGGGGTCTTTTTTATAGTGGAGGAGGAGTGACATATGTGAAATTTTTGAAAAGGGAATTCCATGCAATTTTCCTTTGAAAGGTGGATCATGTAATAAAAAAATTATATAACATGGATTATAGGGTATAAATATGATCATAAAATTGATTTTTTAAAAGTTTATATTATATTTTTCCCTTAAGTTTAAGATTTATCCCCTTGTTAAGCTAATTTTTCTCCTAATCACAATACTCAACTTTAATCATTTTCACTAATATTTATTTTCTCAAGAACTAAGTTGACCTTATTATAAAAATTAAATTTTAATTATTAGAAATATTTAATTAATATTTCTAAATTTACAATCACATATGGGATATAAATTAATTTAATTTTAATCTCGTTGATGGGATGAGAAAGCAGGGTTTTAAAGTAAAATGATCAAAATTTTGCTTCGTTTTTATATTCAATTTCAAAGTTAAATTGATTTCAATTACTTAAATTGGATTAAATTATATAAAATTGATCTAATAAAACTTTAAAACCAGTAAAAATTGTAATTAAAACTTATAAATAAATTAGAAGAAAAATATTTTTTGAAATAAAATTCAATATTTTCATTATTCATCAAAAAATGAAACTTTATAGAAAAATACCAAAACTCCACCCAACTTTTTTTTATTCAACAATTTAAAAGGTAAATTTTATTTTTTTTATAATATTTATAAATTTTCCCAAAATTGGATTTAAAATAATCTCTCCATTAAAAGGTGGTAGAAGTTCCTTTAGAAAAATATAGATTTTTATGCAAAATATTGGGATTGATCTTATCTTAGGAATGTACAATATATTGGATAAATGTCAAAAATATTTGATTGATTAATATATATATATATTAATAATTTTACTCACTAATTATAATTAATTTTATTCATCAGCATAAAACATCTTTGTGGTCATAAAAATTGTTTTCTATAAAAATATTTCCTTTATTTTAAGTTTGTTCTTATATTAATTTAAAATTAATTTGTAAACAAAGAATTCATTTTATATTTTTTTAAACCATATATTTTAATACGATTGTTAATACTATTTATGACTACTAATTTAACAGCTAGGTTATATCATATTATATTAAGTAATAATGTTTTATTAATAAATTGATGTTTGGTAAAACTTCGTCTTTCATGTAACACAAGTCCCCAAAGGAACTCTATGTTGCATTCAATGTATGCTAACTCAATATTTAATGAATTTAAAGATATATCAAGTGTTAATTTTATTAAAATATTAAATATATTATAATGTATCAGGATATTATATTCCCTCATGTGCTTGGTGTAGCATGTCAAAAACGCTATTGAATACGATGTTATTAGATTAGAATTTCAGGAAATTGAAAATAATAAAAATATAAATTACATAAAACTTGTGGTTTAACATACATGATAAATATACACCATAAAATAACCATACTAACATGATATAAAATCACATGATATAAAATCATGGAAAAACTAACACACTACTCACAAATTAAATTAAAAAATACAACAATCAACCATTAGAGATTTAATGTAATGATACCCAATGTGTAACTTACCAAAGAATAAAATATTACTAGTAAAATTATAAAATGTAAATACATATGTAATATATAAAAAATTGTAGATATGGTGTAAACAACACAAACAAGGCACTATCTGAGATAAAAACGGAAGAGGGGCATGATCAATAATCAATAATACATGACTCCAAAATCATTACATATTAAATATTTATTTTTCATAAGATAACTACGTATTATAATTTTAAAATTTATATATTTAACAAAATTTCTTAATTATTTCTATGTTTTATCATTAAGGGAATCTCTACTTAGTAATAAAAATATATATGTGACACTTTACCAATTTATTGTTCTCATAATTAAATGAAATTTTGAGACCATTACAATATCATTTTTTTAAAATATTTAAAATTTTATATTTAAGAAAAAATAATTTAATATATATATATATATATTAGGTATTTTAATATCATGTATATGTCAAATGATTTAGAAATGATTGAAATATAAAAAATAATGTGTCTAAAAAGAGCTATTTAAAATATAAGGTCTTTTACATAAAAATTATTTCCACATTTCATTCTTTAGGAAACATATTTTATTTATTATATAGAATTTTTTTTTATTTTTATTTTTAGACCATCAATTTTTTCAGGTCATGTTTCTCCTCACTTATCCAACCTAACCGTTATAGTGTCGTCAAAGCACCCTCTTAACTAAATGCTATATGTGGTTCACTGACTTATAATTCATTCATGTATAAAAGATAATATGTGAGTTCCATTGAAAAACACAAGTGATAATTTGGATGAATCCCTTTCTTATACATTTAACTATACAAAAAATATTTAATTCAAGAGTACATTCTATAATTTCTAGTTTTTCTCAAAATTATTTATTACAAAATACACATAGAAGGATTCCATTTTCCTATAAGGTTAATATTAAAAGAACTAGTGTAACACATAGTGGATATATAATTTAGTGACATTTCTAAAACCGGGGCTACACAATCCATTCTTGAAGACGAGATTCAAATATAAAGATAAATTCTTTGAACTGGCCTATTAAATACAAACTAGTATAGAAAAATCCTCAAAATAACAAGAGGGAGTGGAAATCCCTTATTAGTACCATTTTAACCCATAAATTCAATTACATTATAATTACAATATATCATTTTAAGGCGACTATTTTATATTTCAAAAAATATTATATAAATTTATTAATAATATTTTAATAACAAAAGGAAATAATGTAATATGCACAACTTACGAATCAATTGGTGGTTTGATATCATCTACCATAACTATTAGAAATATTTCCAACCTAAAATGATCTTCAGAAAGCACCTAATAATCATCAAAACAATTTAAATTCCCATGTAAATCCAATTACATAACTACTATAATAAATGTCTAACAACAGTCTATGAAAAACTAATGAGATGAAATTCTAATATTAACCCAAAAATATAGTACATAAATCACTAATTAAATCCAATTAAACCTTAAAATATTTCAACCTAAAGCCTTTAAAACCCAAGAATAAATTATAACTTAATCTACTTCCATCATAATAATAATTAGCGACATGAAAATTATCCAACAAGACCAAAACTAACCAATACAAGAGGAAGTACCATGATCATTGAGGAATTACACCATGATATACTTAAATGATTCTTAGAAACAAAAATCCATTAAAATAAATTAGATAAGAAGGGAAGAATTTTTTTTAAGAAATGTGTAGAGAAGATTTACCTATTTTTTATCATGAGAAACCACCCATGTATCATACTTTGACCACAAGTGAAATACAAGGGAATGAAAAGACTCGAATGAGCCCTTGGGAATGTCTCCCATCTATTGATAGAGGAATGGATCAAGGGATAAACCAAGATGAGATAAAAGAGGATTCAATGTAAAATAACATAAAAGACCAACAACAAAAATGGATGTGGGCCAATTGTGTACCAAGTGTGGTCCATCGGGTTCCTGGTGGAACCCAAAATCAACTAATCCTTCTTCCCATATCACTTGGTTCATGGTACCCCCAACTAGTTACCTAATTCAACCTATAATTATAAAATGTAGGCGGTAGTACCTCATATCCACTCTTAAACAATTGATCCACATGCAGAATCACAAAGAACATAAAAAACATAACATCCTATTCTCAATTACCTATAATCAAATTCAAGATCCAAATTGAGAAAAACTCTCAACCGAAAAATAAATAAAAAAGTACATATTTTCATTGATTTAATTCCCACAAGAAGCCAAATTTTCTTTTAAATTGATTCATAGAGGATACAAGTCATTATAGAACACCTTTATTAGATAAAACCATCATTCCAAAAGAATAATATAGGTAAAAATTATCTGTTTTCATCATGGTTGAATTATTTCATGCACTCATCTCATGTAAGTTCTAGTGATTTAATTCTAAATTTAAGCCTTATATAATAGGGATAGGAATACTAAGTAGGATGTATCAACAAGGGAACAAAAGGTTGAGTAAATGAAATTTTAACATGTCCAAAATTTATACTTATCCTCTTCATTTATCTTTCTAATAATTTATTAATTTTTATTGTTTTAATTAGATTTTTTCTATTAATTTACAAAATAAAAATTATATGGTCACAAGTTATTCTCATCCTGGTCTCAATGATTCTTAAAATAGAATGTATTCCAGGGTTAAAAATATTGAGATTGACCCATGATAGTTTGTTTCAAAAAATTATTATAAAAACTTAATCTTTTTGTGGTAAAATTTTCTTATCTATCCATTATATTATATAATTAAAAATGCATCATGACTTTATGAGCATTTGGAATTAATAAAAATAATGAATTTTCATTTGGTGTATGGGTAGTGTTTTTATTCGAGGTGATAATTATAAAGCATGGATAATCCAAAATGTGGTATATTGGATATGGGATATGGCTTGTATGGGTTTTCGGGTTCTCATAGAGGTGAAAAATGTTGGGCGGAGTGGCCTAGGATACAACTTGCAGCCACCGACTGGCTAGTAAAAGGGCACTAGCTAGTTAGTGGCATGTAAAATTGTACCTATAGCCCTATAGGTTCCACAAAATGCCCAAAACCCTATACTAGTTAGTCAACATTATTTGTAAAGGGGAAATGTCCCTTTACCCCTTAGGTTTTTAGAGGGAGAAACCCCCTTCCCCCTCTTCTATTTTTTCATGTGGCTTGAGAACCCATCAGATCTCCTCCCTTCATTTACCTTGGTTTGAGGAACAAATCATTTGCGATTTTGATGATGATTCAAGGTACAACCTTGGTTTCCTCCTACCATATATTCTAATTATTCTCTCTAACTAGAATTTTATCTAGTTGAGGTCTAAAATGGTGACTTCACTGGAGAATTGTGAAATTTTATAATTCTTTTGAAGTATCCATAAACCCTAGCAGGATGAAATCTTTTAACAATATTTTATTACCTCCATCCATTGAATAATAAAAGGCAAGCCACATTTCTGAATTTATTATGGTTTTTCAATTAAATAGATTTTAATTTTTATTGGTTTTGGAGATGAATATTTTGTTTTTGTCCTAGTTTAGTGTTAGGGGTCTATTACCGACCTCCCATAGACTGTTGGATTCAATTCCAGTGCAACCTGATAACATGGTGAGATTTTGGAGAGTTATTCCTTCTTTAGTCTTAAATTGGTGTTTTTATTGTAACTATTAAAATGTATTACTTTTTGATTTTTTGTTTTTTTAGAACAGTCTTGGGGATCGGGTGCTAATATAACCTTTCACTGGACATTATTAGGATCAGTCAAGCTTGGATAGTCCTCAGTAGAGCTATCGACCATTGGACATAAATGGGAAATATTGAATTGATGTAGGTGATCCTTATATATCTACCCTCTGGTATTGGAGAATTTCATTTACTAGTGGAGAGTGATGTTTTGTCTCTATAGTAAGGGTGGCCATCATTTAAAAATATTTGTAATTATTATTTATAAATTTAATACTTATTAATGAATTAGACATGGTTCTAAGGCCATGCGTGACCTTGGGATTTGAATTTATTTTTCATGGAAACCAATGAAGGGATTTATATAAATTCTATGAGACACATAGACACAGAGGTGTTTTAAATGAATTAATTGAGTGGTACAAGGAGTCCCTAATGTTAGGTCACCTTAGATACATCATGGTAGGGGAGGATATCATTTTATACAGATGAATTAGGTTCTTAACATATGATTTCCTTATGATTCCTTAGAACCTTGGTATATGTGGTTTGACTATGGGGTGGGAACACCACACCCACTAAGATTGATGTTGCTGGGTGAGTATTCCTTAGGTACCCTTTGGTTGGGTTAGGTGTGTAAGAACCAATCTAGTGATGACTTGGGATGTGAGTAAATCATTATGTCATGTCATGAGACCATTCTAGAGTGGATTTCCTAGAAGGACATAGAGACTTTAAATGATTTTGATGGCATTTAGGGATGTTATACACTCTATGTGATACCATTTTACCTAAGATAAGAGTTAGATATTTTGGGACATTTTTGAGGTGTCTTGGAAATGCTGAGACTTTGGGGACCCCAAAGGGTTCTCCAGAGACATGTGACCATAGTGAGTGGATGTGTATGGTATGATTCTTGATCATGAGAGTACGATCATATTTTTCAAGAGAGGTTAGGAATATGGATAGTCATGTTTGTATTATATATTTTGAAACTTGAAAATGTACCCACTCATAGGGTTTTTTCATAAATAAAATCGAAAACTCACCTTGGTGAGGTATGCAATACTACAATTTGGGGATACCATCGATTTAGAGCTTGGTTAGGTCTGGTGGGGGCCATGTCCTTAGAGTTGTAAGGATACTGTTTGAATATTATATTGATTTGGTGCAATATCATGTTTATAGTACTACCATGTGCGTTATCCACGGTGTCATGGGAATTCCAATTGGGAAATTCCATGTACTTAGATACTTGTAGATTTGGGGGTGGAAAGGTCATTTCAACGAGTTGAGAGACACTCTAATAATATAAAAATATGGTATAGTTGATTGGTTCCATAGACCATAGGATTGGAAATGTTATTTTTTTAATTTTGTAGTTATTTATTTATTATGATCACATCAAGAGTTACACTATATTTACAGGTTAAGTATGAGAACACTTTGGTGGTTCCCTATTGAGTTTTACAGTCACACCCTACTCAAGATGCTGTTACAGTTGGGTCCCTGAGAGGAATATCAGTTGGATGTAGGCACGCGATTGGGCTAAGGCCTCAGAGTGATCAAGAATGATAGCTCGAGTGTGTTTCTAGAGACTAGTATGAGGTGAGTCGCATTTATTTTAGTTGAGACTCTTATAATTTTTTCTTATTTAAGTACTTTATTTTTATAAGATTCCAACCTAGTGGGCGATCAAGTATTTTATCACTGTATGATCTACAACCCTTTTTTTATTGATGCATGTATTTTTTATTTCTCCTATTGTAATGTTTATTTATATTGGATATGATTACGAATTACATCCTTGTGATTTAAAATTATAATATTTGGGGGTATAGACTCTCTACCATACCTCCTAAGACCCTTATTTCTAGTGCGTATCCTCTGGTGTTCAGGAAAGCATACCTGAGGTCACCTGGAAGACTGGTCTGATAACTGTTTAGATTGATCTGGGTTAGGTCATTTTAAATTGTAATTAATGGTTTTTTATTTTTCATTATATTTGGGATATCACTACGGGAAAAATGAGCAATTGCGACGGGTTATTTGCGACGGGAATAGATCCCGTCGCAAATAGTCCTGTTAAAAACTTATTTGCGACTGGGGTATTTACCCGTCGCAAATAAGGAGGCTTTTGCGACGGGATTGCTTTCCCCGTCGCAAAAGAACTGGCGCAGGTTGCGCGCCAAATCGCGGGAAAACTATTTGCGATGGGGGAATATTCCCGTCGCAAATAACCGGCGGCGGTAAAAGGTATTTGCGAAGGGAATATTCCCCCGTCGCAAATAGTATGTCGGCAGGTGGTTATTTGCGACGGGACCCGTCGCAAATAACTATTCACCCGTTGACCGTAATAAATGTCGGCTAAGGTATTTGCGACGGGTCCCGTCGCAAATAATACTATTTGCGATGGGAATCCCGTCGCAAATGGACCCGTCGCAAATAATCTAACCTATAAATACCCCCATCCGTTTTTTTCAAAACATTCTCAAATTCCATCTTCTTCTTCTCTCAAAGTTATATTTCTAAAGTTCAGTTTTTCTTCAGTTTAATTTTTTTCTCCGGAGCTGATATTAAAGTTTTGAAGAACGATCAGAGCAGATCAATTTTCAAGGTATTTATGTTCAATTTAATTTAATATCTATTTTTAATTTTTTATTAGTTTCAATTATTCTTAATTAGTTGTAATTTAATTATGTTTATATTGTTTTATTACTTAATAAATTTAAATTATTAGTATTGTTCATAGTTAATGGTAATTAGGAATAATTAGTAATAATTTTTAATAATTAAGAATAAATATTAATAATTAGCAATAAATACCAATAATTAGGGATAATAACATTATTACATTATTAGTCTATTTTATTATTAATATTAAAATAATATAATTTTTTTTATATATACAGTTCTCTTTTCATCTGTGTGTTTGCTGTCTTCACATGTATTATTTGTATATGGAGATAGAAAACGCACAGATGAAAGGAAAATTGTATATAAATAAGAAAATTATATTATTTTAATATTAATAATAAAATATACTAATAATGTTATTATTTGTAATTATTGGTAATTATTCCTAATTATTAGTAATTATTCATTTAATTACTAATAATTAGGAACAATTACCAATAATTATCAATAATTATGAATAATTAGTAATAATTACCAATAATTAGTAATAATTACCAATAATTAGTAATAATTACCAATAATTAGTAATAATTACCAATAATTAGTAATAATTACCAATAATTAGTAATAATTACCGATAATTAGTAATAATTACCAATAAGTAGTAATAATTATCAATAATTACCAATAATTAGTAATAATTAGTATTAATTACCAATAATTAGTATTAATTACCAATAATTAGTATTAATTACCAATAATTAGTATTAATTACCAATAATTAGTATTAATTACCAATAATTAGTAATAATTACCAATAATTAGTAATAATTACCAATAATTAGTAATAATTACCTGTAAATAGTAATAATTAGTAATAATTACCAACAATTAGGAATAATTACCGGTAAATAGTAATAATTAGTAATAATTAGTAATAATTAGGAATAATTACCAATAATTAGTAATAATTCGTAATAATTACTAATAATTAGTAATAATTAGTAATAATTAGTAATAATTACCAATAATTAGTAATAATTAGTAATAATTAGTAATAATTAGTAATAATTGCCAATAATTAGTAATAATTAGTAATAATTGCCAGTAATTAGTAATAATTAGTAATAATTAGTAATAATTAGTAATAATTAGTAATAATTAGGAATAATCACCAATAATTAGTAATAATTAGTAATAATTAGTATTAATTACCAATAATTAGTAATAATTACCAATAATTAGTAATAATTACCAATAATTACCAATAATTACAAATAAGTAGTAATAATTATCAATAATTATCAATAAGTAGTAATAATTATCAATAATTACCGATAATTAGTAATAATTAGTATTAATTACCAATAATTAGTATTAATTATCAATAATTAGTATTAATTACCAATAATTAGTATTAATTACCAATAATTAGTATTAATTACCAATAATTAGTTATAATTACCAATAATTAGTAATAATTAGTAATAATTACCAATAATTCGTAATAATTACCAATAATTAGGAATAATTACCAATAATTAGTAATAATTACCAATAATTAGTAATAATTACCAATAATTAGTAATAATTAGTAATAATTTGTAATAATTAGTAATAATTACCAATAATTCGTAATAATTACCAATAATTAGTAATAATTACCAATAATTAGTAATAATTAACAATAATTACCAATAATTAGTAATAATTAGTAATAATTAACAATAATTAGTAATAATTAGTATTAATTACCAATAATTAGTATTAATTACCAATAATTAGTAATAATTACCAATAATTAGTAATAATTACCAATAATTAGTAATAATTAGTAATAATTAGCAATAATAACCAATAATTAGTAATAATTACCAATAATTAGTAATAATTATTAATAATTACCAATAATTAGTATTAATTACCAATAATTAGTATTTATTACCAATAATTAGTATTAATTACCAATAATTAGTATTAATTACCAATAATTAGTAATAACTACCAATAATTAGTAATAATTACCAATAATTAGTAATAATTACCAATAATTAGTAATAATTATCAATAATTAGTAATAATTACCAATAATTAGTAATAATTACCAATAATTAGTAATAATTAACAATAATTAGTAATAATTACCAATAATTAGTATTAATTACCAATAATTAGTATTAATTACCAATAATTAGTAATAATTACCAATAATTAGTAATAATTACCAATAATTAGTAATAATTAGTAATAATTACCAATAATTAGTAATAATTAGTAATAATTAGCAATAATTTCCAATAATTAGTAATAATTACCAATAATTAGTAATAATTACCAATAATTAGTAATAATTATCAATAATTACCAATAACTAGTATTAATTACCAATAATTTGTATTTATTACCAATAATTAGTATTAATTACCAATAATAAGTATTAATTACCAATAATTAGTAATAATTACCAATAATTAGTAATAATTACCAATAATTAGTAATAATTACCAATAATTAGTAATTATTACCAATAATTAGTAATAATTACCAATAATTAGTAATAATTACCAATAATTAGTAATAATTAACAATAATTAGTAATAATTACCAATAATTAGTATTAATTACAAATAATTAGTATTAATTACCAATAATTAGTAATAATTACCAATAATTAGTAATAATTACCAATAATTTGTAATAATTAGTAATAATTACCAATAATTAGTAATAATTAGTAATAATTACCAATAATTAGTAATAATTAGTAATAATTACCTATAATTAGTACATTATTTGTATATATTATTATTAATATTAAAATAATATAATTTTCTATATTATATACAATTATCTTTTCATCTGTGTGTTTTCTATCTCCACATGTAATATTCGCATTCTTTTTCAAAATTATCAACCTACTCGCTAATGGAGAGGTGAAAGTGAATGCAAATATTACATGTGGAGACAGAATGTTAAATACATAGATGAAAGGAGAATTGTATATAATATAAAAAATTATGTTATTTTAATATTAACAATAAAATATACTAATAATGTAATAATGTTATTATTATATAATTAATGTTTATGAAAAAATTATATTAGTATTATTAAAATAATAAAAAATAAATATAATATTAAAATTATCAATATTGGTAACATGTTTTGCTTTATTCTAAATATATTTAATCTTTACTTGAGTGTTTTTTCTAACAAATTATTCAAAAACAGTAATGATTTTATATTTTATAGAGAAATATAGAACAACGAGGTCATCAACAATCATTATTAGGTGACCGCATATGGATAAATCAACGTAGAAATCCAAATGGTTCTGGTTTAAATCTAGTATATGTTGAGGGTGTGGAGACTTTTTTATCATTTGCGGCATCAAATTCAGAATTTGTTTCAGAAGGAAAAATGAAATGCCCTTGTAGAAAATGTGCATTGAGAACGTTTGACACGTTTGACAAAGTGGGAGAACATCTCTTGCGTTTTGGTTTTCAACCAGATTATGTTTTTTGGTATCAACACGGTGAACGCAGTTGCAGAGCAGGTGATACCAACTTGATTCCGGATCCATCCCGGTTTTAAGATTTAGTACATGATGTTGCAGGTTCATCTGTTCAACATACAGAAACTCCGGCTGATATAGATTCAAATCCTGAGTTGGCACCGTCTGAATTTTATGAGTTGTTGAAACTTGCTGAGGATGCATTATATCCTGGCTTCAAGATGAGCAAATTAGAAGCAGTTGCAAAATTTATGGCTATCAAATCAGATAACGGAATGTCAAACACCTGTTTTGACCAGATATTTTCTTTGCTGAAAACACTGTTACCAGAAGGAAATGTTTTACCTGCAAATTACTATTAGAGTAAGAGGCTGGTTTGAAATTTGGGACTTACTTGTCAGAAGATTCATGCATGTTCAAATTACTGCATTTTATATTCTGGGGAAAATGAGTCGTTGGATAGTTGTCCTACATGTGCGCAACTGAGATATAAATAAGGACAACACGGGAAGTCTGGTTTGATTCCTGTAAAACAGTTGAGATATTTTCCTCTTACATCCAGACTTCAGCGTTTATTCATGTCTAAGAATACAGCGACAATGATGTCATGGCATAAAGAGAATATTTCAACCGATAAAAGCTTGAATCATCCAGCCGATGGTGATTCATGGAAACATTTTGATAGAGTGCATCCATCCTTTGCTTTAGAAGCTATAAATGTTCGACTAGGCCTTTCCACTGATGGTTTCTGTCCGTTTGGATCTTATGGTAGTCAATATTCATCTTGGCCTGTTTTTTTAACTCCGTACAATTTACCTCCATGGATGTTGTTGAAGGAGCCATATATCTTTTTGACTTTACTAATTCCAGGACATTTGAAGAAAAATATTGATGTTTATTTGAAGACATTGATTGATGAATTAAATTTATTGTGGAGTACTGGTGTCAGTACATATGATGTTGCAACGAAACAGAATTTCATACTGAGAGCAGCATTGATGTGGACAATAAGTGACTTCCCGGCTTATGGGATGTTATCTGGCTGGAGTACACATGGTCAGAAATCATGTCCTTACTGTATGGGAGAGAACAAAGCATTTATGCTCATTCATGGAAAGAAACCTTGTTATTTTGACTGTCATCACAGATTTCTTCCAGCTGATCATCCTTTTCACAGAAACAGATCTCATTTCAGAAAAGGAACAGTTGAAAGGGATGGACCTCCAAATATGCTATTAGGTTCAGAGTTAAAATCAGTTGTATTTTCATTACCCCCCATCACTTTTGGTCCCACAATAAACCAATAGAAAATTTCTGGTTTTGGGAAAGAACACAATTGGATTAAACGTAGCATATTTTGGGATTTGCCATATTGGTCTGATCTGTTGGTCCGACACATGTTAGATGTCATGCATATTGAGAAGAACTGTTTTGATAATTTGTTTCATACAGTTTTGGATACGCCAGGAAAGATCAAAGACAATGTAAATGCACGTTTAGATCTTGCCCAAATTTGCAGGCGTCCAGAATTGGAACTATTTGATAATGTCAGAACATAAAGGTTACTGAAACCAAAAGCATCTTATACACTGTCTAAAGAAACCCGTTTATTATTTTGTCAGTGGATTGCTGATTTGAGACTTCCAGATGGTTGTGCTTCTAATTTGGGTAGATGTGTAAAGAATGGTCATATTACTAGATTAAAAAGTCATGATTGTCATGTTATAATGGAGAGAATTATACCCACTAGATTAATGGTATGTTGAATTCTGTGATTTGGGATTCTATAACAGACATGTCTCATTTTTTTCGGGAAATTTGTGCGGCTAAGGCAGAATATGATGCTCTAGGCAAACTTGAAAAAGATGTTGTTGTAATTATATGTAAACAGGAAAAAATATTTCCGCCGTCTTTCTTCGACTCAATGGAATATTTGATGTTACATTTTCCATATGAAGCCAAATGTGGAGGTCCGGTACAGTTTCGATGGATGTACCCATTTGAAAGATGCATGCAAAAATTGAAAAGAAAAGTACGTAACAAAGCATCTGTTGAAGGATCTATTGCAGAAGCTTATTTGCAAGAGGAAATATCTTTTTTCTGCTCCCATTATTTTGAATCTGAGTATCCTTCAAAACACAACCGAATGGGACGAAACCAGAGGAATATTGATGAAATCGACAATCAATTATCTATTTTCAACCAGTCAGATCTTGGTTTCGGTGGAGTTTATGAACGCTGGCTTTCAGATGATGAACATCAGAGAGCTCATACGTATGTTCTGCTCAACTGTGAAGAGATGACATCAGTTGTACTGTAAGTGTTTATATCACTTATTCTATCATTTATGTTACAGTAAATAACTTTGGTTTTTATAGGTTGTATGATAATCATATCAAGAAACAAATTCCACAAATTACAGCAGCTGCTCTCGAAGAACGTCGACTGAAAAATTACTCTCAGTGGTTTCAAAAACTGGTAACATAAATTCTTTATCTTTTAGCAACTCATTCAATGTATAGTTTACTATATTGATAATTATTTCACAAATTTTCAGGTGTCTCGAAATGCTGATAAAATTGACAAACGGCTGTGTGTATTGAGTAACCCACCTTCCAAACTTGTTAAAACTTATAATGCATATGTGGTGAATGGATTTCGAATCCACACACATGCATATGGGGAATCGAAAAAAACAATGAACAGTGGAGTTAGCTTGAGAGGATCTCATCATCGAGAAAATGAAGTTGACTTTTATGGCATACTTGATGAAATCATTGAACTCTGTTATCTTGGACAACATTACATAACCATGTTCAAATGTCGATGGTTGGATACAGAGAGAGGCGTGCGTGTTCATCCGACTCATGGAATCATCGATATTAAATGTAAAAGTGTTCTCGCAGTAAATGAACCATTCTTATTGGCTCAACAGGCATATCAAGTTTATTACGCAAATTACTATGCAACATCAATAGAATTGACTGATTGGTGGAGTGTAATAAAAATCAAAATTTGAGACAATCAGTTTAGTCAAAGTGAATGTGCTTTCACTGATGTGCAAAGAATTGAAGTTTTTCAAGAGAGTACTCAAAATCAATCTTTTTTACAAAGAGACATGAGTATCGATGACGACACCCCACATTTAAGAGTCGGTGATGACGATGATGTTAATGATGTCACATATGAATTTGAAATGTTAAGATATGAAGCAACTGTAACTCGAATGGATATCGATGATGTTGAGGAGGAATATGAAGATGACATTGACATATATGAAGATGATGATGAAGATGAACACTGATAGCATTTCATGGTATTTATATACAATCATAATATGTATATATGTATATATAATAGTAATTATAAATTATTTTCTAACATTAATATTTTCTGTTTCAGATGGACGACGCCACATTTCGTGAGTTGGCGGATGCTGACCTGACTTTCGATGCGGATGAGTTGCTGACAGATGACCCTCAGCCTGCAGGCGCTCCAGGGAGTACGTGGAGGGGGCGCGGTCTTGAATGATTAATGATTCCTGACCCCGTCCCCGAGCGACGTCCATGTCTTGGGTTTGATCAACGCACACGGAGGTGTGATAACCTGTGTGATAACCTATGGATTTGACTAAGATTTCATTAATCTATTCACATAATAAATGTTTATTATTTTTTCAGTTTTCCGCATATAGCAATCGGACAGGGCAGCGCTATTTTGCGCAACTATTTCTCTCAGCCGTGGACCACATGGGAGCAGATTCCCATTGATGTGCAGCAGGCCATGTTCGGCCATTGGTTGGTACGTACGTAAATAAATAATTTTTATTTTGAAAATTATTTCATTTCTAACTTGATATTTTGATTTATTTGTAGGGTTTATGGTATCCGATCGAGGATACCATGCGTGACGCCATCCACGAGGCATGGGAGGTGGCCATGCGTGATCGCCTTCGTCAGTTTTTGCACAATTTAAGAAAAGATGCGATGAAGAAAGCAGGAGTGTCAGATTTTGACGAGTCATGTAGAGCACACCGACCAGAGTATATTTCATCCCATGTATGGGATGGATTATGTGCGCACTGGTTGAGTGGTGCCTTTCAGAGGAGATCATCGGTGGGGAGGTAGAATCGGGGGAGACAGAAGGTGACTCATCGAGCTGGGAGTCGTTCTTTCAGTACTCATAGACAGCATCTGGTACGTACATTATTTATAAATATTTTATATAACTATAAATATTAACAGTTTATTTTTTATTCTTATAGGCTGTCGAGCACCCCGATATTACAGAGTACGACGTATATCAGAGGATGTATAGTGATCCTGCTACTGGGGAGATCAGAGGTGATCGTCAGCATCACATCGTGGTAAGTATTATTTGTTTTCAAGTTTAAAAATTAACTGCATATAATATATTCACAATTTTAATTTTAAATTGCAACTATAGGAGTCATATGAGGCCGCAGCATCACAGGCCCGGCCTGAGAGTCAGGCCGAGTCATCAGATCAGACCACTGCCCGTCAGTTTGATGAAGCGGCATGGATGCAGGCCACCCAGTATGCCTTCGAGAAGGGCAGGGTAGTTGGTATCGGCTCTCGACTGACTCCCGGAGATTATTATGGCAGTGCTGCGATGTCGGCGTCCAGCTCGAGAGGAGCTCGTGCATCTTCTTCTACTACACAGTATGAGGATCAGTTGCGATCTCAGACTGCACATATAGAGAGTCTCCGACAGGAGCAGGAGTAGATGCGTCAGCAGCATGAGGAGGAGCGTCGACGCCAGTAGTAGCTGTACGAGGAGCAGACGAGTCGGTGGCAGCAGCAGCATCAGGAGCAGATGAAGTACATGCGCCGACTCACTCATGCTTTAGGGATGGAGTTTCCTCCACCACCATCTGTAGATCCCCCACCTCCCCCCTCCTTCAGATTAGAGATTGTACTTATGTTATAAAATTTGTGAAATCAAATTATTATTTTTTCTATTCGTAGTTTCTGTCTCATTATAAAATATTAATAATATTATATTTTTAAATAACAATATTAATATTAATAATAATATTATTTATATTTTATAATATTAAATTTTATATATATATTAAAATTTTATAATATTATAATTTAATTATATTTTTTGTAATACTTGAATTATTTTAATATTTGAATGTAAAATAATTCTATTATTTTTATATTAATTAAAATAAATTATTAATATTTTTTTATTTATGAATTATAATTCTAATATTATTATATTAATTAAATCATTTATTAATATTCTATTATTTTTTATTTTTGAATTATAATTCTATTATTATTATATTAATTAAAATAATTTATTAATAATTTATTATTTTTATTTGTGAATTATAATTCTATTATTATATTAATGAAAATAATTTATTAATAATTTATTTTTTTTTATTTTTTTATAATATTTGCGACAGGATACTATGCCCATCGCAAAAACTATTTTAAAAGTTTTTTACTAAAATACTGAGTACTATTTGCGACGGGGTGAATGACCGTCGCAAAAAAAGGCTTTAGCGACGGGCCCGTCGTAAATAAGTGTTGTTGCGACGCCATTTTCAGCAACGAGCTATTTGCGACGGGCCCCCGTCGCAAAAATCCATTTGCGACGGGATCCCGTCGCAAATGCCCCGTCGCAAATGCCCGTTTTTCTAGTAGTGTATGGTAGCTATAAGATTTAGTAATGTGCCAGATCTTGTGATGAAAATCAGTTTGGCACATCATGAACACATTTATTGAGAGAATTCCATGTTACAAGGGGCTTGAGATTAATTCTATTAGCTTATTCTATTAGTGTTACTTGTGTTTTTTTCCTAATATATTTTACTTGAGGTTTGAGATTTGTGAGTTATGGGTTTTTATGCCATGGATCAATGGTAGTAGGCCAGCTATTAGATTTTTCTCTTATCCTGCGTAGGCAAGATGTGTCTCAAGAATAACATCTAGAAAATATGATTCACATGACATATTGTCCTTTTAGTGTGATTATTTTCATCGAAGAATGAGTCTCAACAATTTAAAGTGTCAATAATTGCTCATTTTTTGTTTTCCCATTTGATTACTTGGTGAAATTCTACTCAATTGAGATAAATTTTATTCATATATTTTATTCAGGTGGTAAGTCATGTAGTATCTTTGGAGGGATATTCATTGATGATGATGATGTAGTCCCTTAGTGTATATGTAACGCCCCGACCCTAGTTACCCAGAGTCGGTGCATTATTACATAACATTGGCATGATCATAAGAAAGATCAAATCCCGAATGACCGATTGGTTTAGTAGCCTTAGAAACACTAGATATATTCATTAAGTTTTACATTACATCATAAAGTGAAAAACTACTACAACAATATAGTCTCCATATTCCACACTCATATCCCCACATAAAATCCCTGTAGGTCATTCATAACTTACTTCTTCAAATCCTGGGAAAAATAAAACATAGAAAAGGGGTGAGCTCAAATGCCCAGTAAGGATAACAATATAGCGGAACTTTTAAAAATAAGCATTAACATTTAAGGCAATGCATTACTAAAACAAAAGCCTTTTAAACTTGAACTTCAACATAGTATGGAAAAAGTAAAATTTAATAATGCCATTTACTTATTCACATGGATATTCTACTAATCGAACAATCACATGCAATATCAATAACCACTTTCATAATGATGGAATGCATAATTCCAGACTATCATAACCACATATCCAAGGTCTCGTGCCAAGACTACAAATAAGATTTTGTCAAGTCCTTGTGCCAAGACACTAGATTGTCTCATGAGACCTACCGATGCATCGAGGAGCTATAGCGGGCTCCACCCGTCACATATTAAGTCCAATGCATTCCCATATGAAAATGTTTAAACATAACATAAACATTCGTATTAAAACTAGCATGCGAAATGTCAATACTTTCACCATAAACCATGAATGGTATAAAAATATCACATCCGCAGTCAAATAAATCACAAAACCTTCAATATAATATAGAAGTTTTGTATCAAAATAAATCAAATTTAAATAAGCGTAAAATCCATCAAAGGATGTTGACATAGATGAAATCAAAATTGTTTTTAAAGAAATATCTCTTTTTATTTTGAAATCATTTAAGATCCATATAAAATAAAACATTTTCTTTGAAAATATTCTTAAAAGCTTGTAAGGTAAGATTTGAAGATTTTATAACGACGGAAAATAGCCGCACCCGCCGTATAAGTTAAAAAAACATTCTTACCTTAATTCTGTCGAAAAGGTTAAAAAGGACCTTGTTTTGAAAACGATGGAAAGATTCCTTTATAAACCACTTATAAAAGTCAAAAAGGGTATAAATGACTTTAAATCATATTATAGTAAATAGTAAAAATGTTTTGAAATACATTTTTAAGAAACATGGATGTGGATGATAAAGAGATCCCAGTAGATTATTACATATAAACAACCTCGGATAATGAAGAGATTGGGAAATAACCCTTACCTTGTACTTTTCCTTGGTTGGGGTAGGTTAACCTCCTGTATAATGGTGAAATAATTGTTATTAAATTATACTAGAATCATATATATTAATATGATATCATATATGATCTTTTAACATTGTTTTGTTAATAATATCTTAGAATTATCGTCGTTTCGGGTGTTAACTTACTCATTTTATTTTATATGTTTTGTTAAATAAGCCATGTTTTTCAGGGATAGGTTGTATATTATTCATATACATAATGATATGAAGTCCTTAAACATTATTTTTAAATCATCAAATGATAATTATACTTGAATGGATACGATGGAGAATGAATCTCATCGCGTTCGTGGAGACGGTAGTCCGTACCTACGCACGAGCGACAATATCATTATTTTGATATTAAAATAATATATAAATTGATGGTACACAGAATCATTAACATGTTATATTTATTATTTACATGAGTTACACATCATTATTATACCCATCCAAATAATAATATATTGAATAACAATTACATCACGACGTGGAGACGGTAAGTCGTACGTACGCACATATGGTGACATGTTATTCAAAGGGTGGATAGAATACTGAATATGGTTGTACCATATTTATAATAACATCACAGTATATATATGATACTGGAGTTATTATTTTATAATGGTAACAATAAAGGAAGAAGAATTGAAAGAAGAAAGGAACTTGGAAACAGGGTGGTGAAATCATTACCTCTTCTTCGGTTTCTTCCTTTTGATTTGATCAAAAGGTCTCTTTAGGTTGGCTTTATGATCAAACTAAGGCCTCTAGGTTGTAGTGAGGGAAGTTGGGAGAGTATTTGGGCAGTGTTTGGCCGAACCAAAAGGCTTTTAAGGTGTGAATAAATGGGAAGGAGGAGTTCCCTTTTATAAGAGGGGTGAGGGGCACCTTTGGAAAATCTAGAAATATTAATTTATAATAAATTCATATTCGGTTTCAAATGGCTCCAAAGTTGATTATTTAAATGTTAAGGTGGGTATGGGTCGAAAAAAACTCAACCAATAGAATTTATAAAGGTTTGGGTACTTATATTAACCTTATCTTTAAGTATTAACTCTAAGTTAATTAGTTTCACTTTTAAAATGTCTCTTTGTATTTTTATATAATATGGTTAATAAACTTACTATATACATCCAAGAGACCCCCAAGTGGTCCATTAATGATGAACCTATCATGATATAAGTCTCTTGGCCAAACATTAGATTTTTAGGAATTTAATATCAATTAATAATATAATATTTGTTTGAAGAACTCTTTTATGTCAATTTTGACACTATTCAATAGTTTATTTTTTTGAAACTCATAACAGATTGATTACTTCAAAAAAGGTCCATTAAATCAATCCTAATATATCATAGTATCCTAAAAAATTAGTTTAATTCATTAAAAGTTTCATATTATATTTATTTGGGTATTTATAATATCAATTATTTTAATTTTTCACTATTATAGTAATTACTTCATCATCATTGTGTCATAAATAAATTAAATTATTTAATGTCTAAAAATTATAAATAAAATATAATTATGTAGCAACTCTTTTTATATTTCTAATGAATATTTATAATCTAAAATCCAACATATATATACCCTATGTTAAAATGGTTTTCCTAAAAGATATATGCTTGTGTCATTTTTGTATTCATTTTAACTTAATTAAAATAAAATGTCGCTATCACCTACAAGTGGCACCATGGGGTCCCAAAATCTACCCAAATATGCCTATGGTCGAACATGTATCAACCAATAAGGCTAGGACACGTTTTAGGGTAATTTAGTATTATTATAATATTATTTTTAACCCTTATTTACCGGATTTACCATTAACCATGGTAAATCAAATATTTACCGCAATAATTATTCAAAATGTCTAAAAATAAAAGTTACCTATTTACACAATTCGAACATCCTGATTACAAATATGGAATCCATTTTTCTAAATTCAAAACATAGAAGTGGAAGAAATTAATTTAAAATTAATTCCCGCTGTCAAAACAAAAAGCGTGTTTTTAAGAGATAATAACTATCAAAAGATTGACACTTGTTTATATTTGGTTTAATTGTAAAATTTTGTCCAATGACCAACATTATATTAAATTGTAAAAATATATTCTAAATATACTTTAAAACCACTCAAATTAATAATTTATCGCTATTAATTATTTTGATTAAAAGAGTTGTTTTTAATTAAAATTTAGTAATTTTCACTATTCATCAAAATATAAAAGTTATCCGAAAAGTACCAAAATTTCACCTTAGGCTAAATTCGATATTACGAATCCAAAAATGAAGTCCATTTTGAAATATAAAATATATATAATTTCAAAAAGTAGGTATTACTATTCATAACGGCTAGTTTGATTGGTTATGGTGTGTTAGAACTCAATATTGCGTACAACACACGCTATCACATTATTCAAAGAGAAGCGTACCGTAGAAGCTTGGGGTGTTACAATATCCCCTCCTTCAAATAATTTCGTCCTTGAAATTTCTAGAATACTTATCACATGAAAAGACTCGGGTGGTTCTTCATCATAAGTTCCTCAGGTTCCCACGTTGCCTCTTCCATCTTATGGTTTCTCCACAAAACTTTTACCAGACAAGTCGTCCAGTTTCTCAGTACTTGTTCTCTTGTATCAAGAATCCTGACGGGCTCTTCGCAATAAGACAGATCGGGTTCCAGTTCTAATTCCTCGTAGGTGAGTACATGCGTTGGGTCAGACATGTATTTCCTCAACAGAGATATGTGGAACACATCGTGAACTTTGGAGAGACTTGGCGACATTGCCAATCGGTAAGCTACAACCCCAATTTGTTTTAGAATTTCGAAGGGTCCGATGTACCTGGGACTCAATTTACCTTTCTTACCAAAACGTATGACTCCCTTCCATGGAGATACCTTTAGGAAAACATGATCACCGACTTGAAATTCCAAATCCTTCCTTCGATTATCAACATAGCTCTTATGCCTACTTTGAGCTACTTTGATGTGATTTTGGATTACCTTCACCTTTTCCATCGTTTCCTCCACCAGTTCTGGGCCTACAAGTTTTCTTTCACCAACGTCATCCCAACAGGTTGGTGTACGACATCTCTTTCTGTATAACACTCTATATGGTGCCATCTGAATACTCAAATGGAAGCTATTGTTATAGGAAAATTCTACCAGAGGTAAATATTGATCCCACATACCTTGAAAGTAATGTGAGAAAGATCTCAACATGTCTTCTAAGGTTTGAATAGTCCGTTCTGATTGTCCATCTGTCTGAGGGTGGTAAGCAGTGCTCAAATGAAGTTCAGTATCCAGGGATTTCTGAAGACTTTTCCAAAATCTTGAAGTAAAACAGGGATCACGATCAGAAACAATTGATAGGGGTACTCCATGAAGTCTCACAACTTCATTAATATATAGTCTTGCTAGACGTTCCCGGGGTAGATCTTCTCTTATAGCAATAAAATGTGCTGACATGGTAAGACGATCAACAATAACCCATATTGCATCGTTCCTTTTAGGAGTCTTTGGTATCCCAATGACAAAGTCCATCGTAATATTGTACCATTTCCACTCTGGTATGGGAAGAGGTTGCATGACTCCTCCAGGTTGTTGCCTTCCAACTTTCACTTGTTGACAAACCATACATCTTGACACAAAATCATCAATCTCCCTCTTCATGTTGTCCCACCAAAAATGTTCCTTCAAATCTCTATACATTTTGGTGCTCCCAGGGTGTATAGAGAATTTGGAACTATGAGCATCATCCAGAAATTCCCTTTTTAGATCAGGTATATCGGGAACACAAAGTCTCTTCCCAAATTTCAAAATTCCATCTTTATACACAAATTCTCTCAATCTCCCATCATTCACAGCTTTAATCTTCTTTTGAAATTCTTCATCAGCGGTCTGAGAACACTTAATCCTTTCTAGTAAAGATGGTTTGGCAACCATTTGAAAAATCATTGATGTTTCACCTTCCCTGGTTATTCCCATGTCCATCTTAACTAGATCCATGAAAATTGGATCCCTTTCAATTCTCATATTGTTCAAAACTCCATGGTCTTTTCTACTCAAAGCATCTTCCACCTTGTTTTCTTTCCTCGGGTGGTAGTGTATCATGCAATCATAATCCTTGAGTAATTCAAGCCATCTCCTTTGCCTCATGTTGAGTTATTTTTGTGAGAAAATATACTTCAAACTCTTGTGATCAGTATAAATCTCACATTTTTCACCATAGAGGTAGTGCCTCCATATCTTCAAAGCAAAGATCACAGCTGCTAACTCGAGATCATGAGTAGGATAGTTTTGTTCATGAATTTTCAACTGTCGTGATGCATAGGCAATAACTCTATCATTCTTCATAAGGACACAACCAAGTCCTTTCTTTGATGCATCACTATAAATAACGAACCTATCATTCCCCGATGGTAGAGTCAATATAGGAGAATTGACTAATCTTCTCTTCAGTTATTCGAAACATTCTTCACACTCTTTTGTCCAAACAAATTTAACCCCTTTATGTGTGAGCTTCGTTAATGGGTTATCCAATCAGGCAAAATTCTGGACAAAACGTCGATAATAACCTTCCAAACCAATAAAACTGCATACCTCAGTTATACTCATAGGTACTGGCCATTCTTGGATTGCCTTGGTCTTAGAAGGATCAATAGAGATTCCATCTTTAGAGACAATATGGCCAAGAAAAGAAATCTCCTGAAGCCAGAACTCACACTTGCTAAACTTTCCATATAATTCATGCCTCCTCAGAGTCTTCAAGATAATGCGCAAGTGATTTTCATGATCTTCGTAGGTTTTGGAGTATACCAAGATATCATCAATAAATACCACCACAAATTCCTCGAGATACTCCTTGAAAACTCTATTCATCAGATCCATGAATACAGAGGGTGCATTAGTCAATCCAAAAGGCATTATAGTAAACTCGTAATGCCCGTACCTGGTTCGAAATGCTGTCTTTGGAATGTCTTTCTTCTTTACACACAACTGATGGTATACAGATCGAAGGTCAATCTTTGAAAAGTATTGATCTCCATGCAGTTGGTCAAATAAATCATCAATACGAGGTATGGGATACTTGTTATTTATCGTTATAGCATTGATCTCCCTTTAGTCGATACATAACCTCATAGATCCATCTTTCTTTTTAACAAAAAGAACAGGGGCTCCCCATAGAGAAACACTAGGGAGAATAAATCGTTTATTACTCAATTCCTCTAGTTGTTTCTTTAGTTCAACTAATTCTACAGTGTCTATTCTATAAGGGGTCTTCAATATAGGCCTTGATCTAGGAATAAAATCAATGGAAAACTCAACTTCTCGTTCTGGAGGATGTCCAGGTAAATCTTCCGGAAATACATCTACAAATTCTTTCACAATAGGTACATCTTCTATTTGAACATTCCTTTTCCTCTGCCACAGTCATTTCATTCTCTTCCTCCCCAATAATTGAATTAAGTTGAGCTACTGGGGGTGGATCTAAATAAGAATTAGGCGGTGACGATTCTGCTCTAAAGATAAGGTGTTCCTTATCATTATCATCAAGAATCGTATCCTCTTTCTTCTTACAATAAATCTTCGCATCATAGTCTGAAAGCCAGTCCATACCGAGGATTATATCAAACTCAATCATAGGTATGATGATGAGATCAGCAGATAAAGAACATTTATGTTCTCTAATGGGGACTGATTCGTAAAACTTTGTTGCAATGATACTTCCCTTAGGAGTTTTAACTGACAACTCCTTTGTTAAATAAAATTGGAAATATCTAATTTTCTTAGCAAACTGGGAAGATATGAAACAATGCGATGATCCAGAATCAAATAATGCATTTGCTAAACTAGAGGAAACCATTAAATTACCTGCCACCATGTCTTTCGGAGCTTCTACCTCAGCAGTAGTGATAGCATAAGCCTGGCCTTGATCCCTTGGCCTTTTCTGAGGTAAGTACTCCTGACGCTTAGGAAATTCATTTGCATAATGCCCCATCTCCCTGAAATTGTAGCACTGAACATTGGTAGCTTCATTCTTCCCTTTTCAATCACGAGCTTGGTGGCCTTTTTCACCACACTTGTAACAGACTCCCATTCCCTTCAAGCAACCACCAGGGTGTTTCTTCCCGCATTTACCATAGGATGGATATTCAACCTTTCCCTTCTTCCCCTTATTTCCATTCCCAGATTGATCAGCAGGTCTCTTCTTCTCTTGCTTTGCTTTAAAGTCATAAGACTTAGAGAATTCCTTTTCGGTCTTGATAGCACATGATACAATGTCTTCGTATGACGAAAAGGATTGTGAGACTAATGCTCGACAGTGAAATGGTTTTAACCCATCAAAGAAACGATCAATATTACTTCTTGGGTTACGTATATAATCTCTAGCATACCTTTCTAACCTTGTAAAGTTATCCTCATACTTTGTGACATTCTCATCCTCCTTTTATCTCAGACTCAGAAATTGCCTTTCCATATCTTCTTGATGGTCGCGAGGAAAGTATTTTTCAAAAAACAGATCTTTGAACTCCCTCCATCCCATATTTGATACTTCATCATCTTCCTTCATGTTTTGAATCAATGACCACCATTGATCAGCATCTCCAGTGAGGCGGTAAACTTCCATGATAACTTTTTCCCTTTCACTGCTCCCCAAAGCCTGAAATATTTTCTCTAGGGAATTTATCCATTGCTCAGTTACTAAGGGATTCGTACTCCCATTGAACGTTGGTGGTTGTTGCCTCATGAATCGATCTAACATTGATCCTCCATGATGCAGATCAGGGTGCTCCATACGGGTAAGGTTATTATTCATAACCTGAGTGAGTTGTCCCAATATGGCGATTTGGTGATCAGCACCAGTTGCATCACCAGCTCCACTATAATTATCTTGAGCAGGAGGGCAATCCCTACATGGAGTGCGTGCATTGATACAGTTTCCATTTCTTCCACTAGGCGCCATTTCTAAACAATGGCATAAACTAGATCAATTTATGAATCAAAATACATAATCCCATACTTATAAAACACTTAACATAAATTGAACTATTTATGGATATAATCCATAATCATAAAAATGTTTTCTTTGAGGAAGTATATACTCATAAACCCTTCATAATGATTTGTAAAGAAAATGAGAGTTATCCTAAGTATATCCCCCGGGAGTGTCGTAACCAAGAGTGCAGCAAGGCCCGTTGTTGTGCACCAGTTCCCGTTCGAGTCTAGCTCAAAGCGGTTTTTTCGGGTTTTACCCCTACGTACATCTGTGCCAGAGCCGCCTGTACCTGCTCGTATCCAGACAAGGATGTATTTCTCGAAAAACTCACAAAATCTCTACAATACCAAAATTCTAGGAAGTTCTTCTATACTAATCCTTAAAGTTCATATTAGGTCTACGTGCTCTAATCAGAGTTTATCTAAATCTAGCTTCCAAGGTTTGTACTAAAATTCTTCTGATACCAACTCCAACGCCCCGACCCTAGTTACCCAGAGTCGGTGCATTATTACATAACATTAGCATGATTATAAGAAAGATCAAATCTAGAAAGACCGATTGGTTTAGTAGACTTGGAAACACTAGATATATTCATAAAGTTTTACATTACATTATAAAGTGAAAAACTACTACGACAACATAGTCTCCATATTACACACTCATATCCCCACAAAAAATCCCTGTAGGTCATTCATAACTTACTTCTTCACATCCTGGGAAAAATAAAACATAGAAAAGGGGTGAGCTCAAAAGCCCAGTAAGGATAACAATACAATAGAACTTTCATAAATAAGCATAAACATTTAAGGCAATGCATTACTAAACCAAAATCCTTTTAAACTTGAACTTCAACATAGTATGGAAAAAGTAAAATGTAATAATGCCATTTACTTATTCACATGGATATTCTACTAATCGAATAATCAAATGGAATATCAATAACCACTTTTATAATGATGGAATGCATAATGCCAGACTATCATAACCACATAGCCAAGGCCTCGTGCCAAGACTACAAATAAGATTTTGTCAAGGCCTTGTGCCAAGACAGTAGTTTGTCTCATGAGACCTACCGATGCATCGGGGAGCTATAGCGGGCTCCACCCGTCACATATTAAGTCCAATGCATTCCCATATGAAAAGGTTTAAACATAACATAAACATTCGTATTAAAACTAGCATACGAAATGTCAATACTTTCACCATAAACCATGAATGGTATAAAAATATCACATCTCACAAAACCTTCAATATAATATAGAAGTTTTGTATCATAATAAATCAACTTTAAATAAGCGTAAAATCCATCAAAGGATGTTGACATAGATGAAATCAAAATTCTTTTTAAAGAAATATCTCTTTTTATTTTGAAATCATTTAAGATCCATATAAAATAAAACATTTTATTTGAAAATATTCTTATAAGCTTGTAAGGGAATATTTTAAGATTTTATAACGGCGGAAAATAGCCGCACCCGCCGTAAAAGTTAAAAAAAACATTTTTACCTTAATTCTGTCGAAAAGGTTAAAAAGGACCTTGTTTTGAAAACTACAGAAAGATTCCTTTATAAACCACTTATAAAAGTCAAAAAGGGTATAAATGACTTTAACTCATATTCTAGTAAATAGTAAAAATGTTTTGAAATACATTTTTAAGAAACATGGATGTGGATGATAAAGAGATTCCAGTAGATTATTACGTATAAATATCCTCGGATAATGAAGAGATTGTGAAATAACCCTTACCTTATACTTTTCCTTGGTTGGGGTAGGTTAACCTCCTGTATAATGGTGAAATAATTGTTATTAAATTATACAAGAATCATATATATTAATATGATATCATATATGATCTTTTAACATTGATTTGTTAATAATATCTTAGAATTATCGTCGTTTCGGGTGATAACTTACTCGTTTTCTTTTATATGTTTTGTTACATAAGACATGTTTGTCATGGATAGGTTGTATATTATTCATATACAGAATTATATCAAGTCATTAAACATTATTTTTAAATCATCAAATGATAATTATACTTGAATGGATACGATGGAGAATGAATCTCATCGCGTTCGTGTAGACGGTAGTCCGTACGTACGCACGAGCGACAATATCATTATTTTGATATTAAAATAACATATAAATGGATGGTAGACAAAATCATTAACATGTTATATTTATTATTTACATGAGTTACACATCATTATTATACCCATCCAAATAATAATATATTGAATAACAATTACACCACGACGTGGAGACAGTAAGCCGTACGTACGCACGTATGGTGACATGTTATTCAAAGGGTGGATAAAATACTGAATATGGTTTTACCATATTTATAATAAAATCACAGTATGTATATGATACTGGAGTTATTATTTTAGAATGGTAACAACAAAGGAAGAATAAGTGGAAGAAGAAAGGAACTTGGAAAAAGGGTGGTGAAATCGTTACCTCTTCTTCGGTTTCTTCCTTTTGATTTTATCAAAAGGGATCCATAGGTTGGATTTATGATCAAACTAAGGCCTGAAGGTTGTATTGAGGGAAGTTGTGAGAGTATTTGGGCTGTGTTTGGCCGAACCAAAAGGCTTTGAAGGTGTGAAGAAATGGGAAGGAGGAGTTCCCTTTTATAAGAGGGGTGAGGGGCACCTTTGGAAAAGCTAGAAATATTAATTTATAATAAATTCATATTCAGTTTCTAATAGCTCCAAAGTTTATTATTTAAATATTAAGGTGGGTATGGGTCGAAAACAACTCAACCAATATAATTTAGACAGGCTTGGGTACTTATATTAACCTTATCTTTAAGTATTAACTCTATGTTAATTAGTTTCACTTTCAAAATGTCTCTTTGTATTTTTATATAATATGGTCAATAAACATACTATATACATCCAAGAGACCCCCAAGTGGTCCATTAATGATTAACCTATCATGATATAAGTCTCTTGGACGAACCTTAGATTTTTAGGAATTTAATATCAATTAATAATATAATATTTGTTTTAAGAACTCTTTTATGTCAATTTTGACACTATTCAATAGTTGATTTTTTTGAAACTCATAACAGATTGATTACTTAGAAAAACGTCAATTAAATAAATCATAATATATCATATGATCCTATAAAATTAGTTTAATTCATTAAAAGTTTCATATTATATTTATTTGGGTATTTATAATATCAATTATTTTAATTTTTCACTATTATAGTAATTACTTCATCATCATTGTGTCAAAAATAAATTAAATTATTTAATGTCTAAAAATTATAAATAAAATATCATTATGTAGGAAATATTTTTATATTTCTAATTAATATTTATAATCTAAAATCCAACATATATAACCCGATGTAAAAATTGTTTTCCTAAAAGATATATGCTTGTGTCATTTTTGTATTCATTTTAACTTAATTAAAATAAAATGTCCCTATCACCTACAAGTGGCACCATGGGGTCCCAAAATCGACCCAAAGATGCCTATGGTCTAACATGTATCAACCAATAAGGCTAGGACATGTTTTAGGGTAATTTAGTATTATTATAATATTATTTTTAACCCTTATTTACCGGATTTACCCTTAACCATGGTAAATAAAATATTTACCGCAGAAATTATTCAAAATGTCAAAAAATAAAAGTTACCTATTTACACAATTTGAACATCCTGATTCTAAATATAGAATCCATTTTTCTAAATTCAAAACACAGAAGTGGCCGAAATTAATTTAAAATTAATTCCCGCTGTCAAAACAAAAAGCGTGTTTTTAAGAGATAATAACTATCAAAAGATTGACACTTGTTTATGTTCGGTTTAATTGTAAAATTATGTCCAATGACCAAAATTATATTAAATGGTAAAAATATATTCTAAATATACTTTAAAACCACTCAAATTCATAATTTATCACTATTAATTATTTTTATTAAAAAAGTTGTTTTTAATTAAAATTTAGTAATTTTCACAATTCATCAAAATAATAAAGTTATCCGAAAAGTACCAAAATTTCACCTTAGGTTAAATTCGATATTCCGAATCCAAAAATGAAGTCCATTTTGAAATATAAAATATATATAATTTCAAAAAGTAGGTATTACTATTCATAACGGCTAGTTTGATTGGTTATGGTGTGTTAGAACTCAATGTTGCGTACAACACATGCTATCACATTATTCAAAGAGAAGCGTACCATAGAAGCTTGGGGAGCTATAGTATGGGACATTTAGTGACCCTAGTGGGCTAGGATAGGCATATGGTTCTTTAGAGTTTGACCTAATAAGGGTTGTTTTCTTTTATTCTTAGTTATTTAAAGTGTCAGTAACAACCTATATTGAGTTTTCCCACATATATTAGAATGAAATCATATATAACCAAGCCATTGGTTGTGGTTTCCCTTGGTAAATATTGTCTAGGATGATTATGTTAGCTGAGACAGTGGTGATTGATGATATTGTGGTTCTCAAGGGAGTAGTTCCATTAGAGGATTCTTAGTGATAATTACATCCCTTATAGGTGGATGAGTTGGCATGTGATGCTCGATATGTGTATGTGGGACCCTAGAGTGGGTGTTGGCTCCCTAATGTTGTGGTTGGTTGAGACGGTATCATGATGTTTCTCATATGTTTTGACCTTTGTAGGATATGGTTGTTAGGCTTGGTGGGAGGCCTAGAGACCCTTATATGTGACACAAATTTTTGGTGAGTCAGTGGGTTGTGATTCACGTGGGTAACCCAGGAGTGAGGGGTTAGCCTAGGTTTTTGTTTTTCTTTAAGGACATGAAGTATATGTAGGTGCTTTAGGGTATGATATTGATGGTAGAGAGGTGAAACTGGGTTTATGATATAATAATAGTTATGAATTACTTTTTTAGTGGAAAATAACATTATGTTCTTATGCCTTGGGGTGTAAGGAACTTAGAGTGTTGTATTACTGAGACTACCATCCAAGAGATGTCCAATCAAGAAAAAGACCCCATTGACCATGTTGACCATGGAATGATGCTGGATTATAGCCAATTGTGTGGTTTAATGTAGCACATGTGAAGTAAACAATTTTTAATAGGAGTCCCTTTGGAAATTTAAATAGACGGATTTGACATATATAGATCATGTCCAACCTAGATGGGTGAAAACTTTCTAATAGGATCATTAATTAGGTTTCATTGATCAGGTGGTGCAAGATCATTTCCTCATTTCGTTTTAGTGAGATCTGGGAAGTGCACAATGAATACATGTGTTGCTGCTTACTTTGGATAGATTAGCAACCATTGTGATGCAAGGAATATAGTTTTTAATGAATTTAACAATGACATATTAGCTTAATTATTATGGTGGAAATTTAGGTTTCCCTATGGATAGGTGTGACACCTTGACTGTATCGGGTAATTTGCTATGATTGATCTGATTTGGATCATGGAAGAAACATCAATGGTTGAGGTGGGCATGGATCAAATGAAATGACACACATGTTTGGTGGTGGAAACATATGAGAATGTGTTTGAGGATTGTATTAAGTATAACCATATGGTGGGGAGTTTACCATTGGTTGTTTGAGGGCATGAACCTCATTATGATTTCGGAGTAGATAATAATTAATGGTTTGTATTATCACTCAGGTGAGTGTGGGACAACCACATACAATATTTGATTTTGAAAACGAATGGATCATGGGATGTGGTTGTTGAGAAATTTATTTGTAATGGTACTTATAATGATACTACTATGGTGGGGAGTGATTTATCAATTGTGGGTATGAGACCCTTATGTTGGAAGGGTCATAAGAATATGGATTCAAACTAGAGTGTTCCTGACAACGTTTAGATGCTAGTGAATGACCATATTTATTCATAAATGTATTCCTCATGGAATTACATAAGTGATTTAGACACTATCTTCGATCAAGAATAAGAATTAGATTTGAGATTGGAGTGATGTTTTCATTCTGAATGTGTTGTATCAGGAATGGGTTAGTGTGTGTGGTAGGACACAACCATGATTTTGACAGTTTGAGGTTTCAACTAGGGAATTGCACTAAGTTTCATATATGTACCTTAATGAGAATATAAGAATGATTAGAGGGTATCTTTGAGAGTAAAGGAATCAAGATTAGGTATCTTGGTAATGTTCTGGCACCGTATTCTGATAATTTTCATGGTGGGTGGGCTGGGGAGGTTTGACAATTTAAGAGTATTTTGATGTGGTGAGCCTAAAACCACATCAAGTGAGTCATTTTGGATATTATGAGAATTTTTCAAGAATTATATAGGTATTTATAGGAAAATAAATTGTGCTTAGTTTGTTTTTGGATGGTGGAGGAACATCCCTTTTGGATTAAAAGAGATAATAAAGAGTTGGTAAAAACGTATGACTATGGTTATTTCATGTGGTTGAGTTCAGTGTTACGAGAACTATACTGAGACAGTTGGTGGGATTTTAGAATTGTGATATGGAAGGAAATTCTTATGATGGAAGGAACTATAGCATAAAATTGGCCTCATTTTGTAAGTTCCTATAGTGGGGAGGACCACATGCCCAATAATAAATCAGATGATGATGTGATCATTCCTCAAGATAGAGATTTGAGTTGGGACTCAGTGTATTGATGATGAATTTATGACCTTGATATTTTGGGATATATGGTTGGATTACAACCAGGACTTCTCTGAGATGAGAAGTGTTATGGTGGAGAGTTTGTAAGGCCTTGTGACTTAATGAGCCATTAGAATTGAAATTAATCTTGAAGTTTAATTAGGTGAATGGTATAAATTTTTATTTGAGGTTTATGAGATAATTATGAACCATCAAGAATCCCAAGGTGGTATTTGGGATGTGGTAGGATCCTAGGTGCTCGAAATGGCATCGAAGGAAGGATAAAGTGGATCTGGATGCATCCTGTAGCAACTAGTTAGTCGGTGGCCTAGAAAGTTTCACCCATAGACCAGTAAGTTCAATGGGATTGCCAGTGGCTACAACAGTGGTGTTAAAGCCACTAAGAAACCATCGCCTAGTCGGTGGCCTAGTACCAGCTAAATGATGAGCTTTTAATGGGGAGAATTACACTTCCCCCCTCTATGTTTAGAAGAGGGAACCCCATTCCTCTTATTCTATTGTGTGTGCAGCCGGAACACCCCTACCCTCCACTCCATTCATGTTCCTTGGTTTGGGGAACCAATTGTTGGTGATTTTGGATGTGTATCCTAGAAATATGACATCATATGACAAAGTCCACCTACCTCCATGTGTTAAATCCTCAATGGTATATTTCGTTTCCAAATTTGTTAAGATTTTTCAAATAAATTAAATTATTATATTTAGTTTTGGTGATGCATGTTAGTGGTTTTTCTTAGGTTATTTCTAGGTATCATCTATAGTCCTCATTCAGTTCGTTGGATTTGGTTTTAATTTTGTGTGGAATCATGGTGAGGTTTTGGTTCATTATTCCTTTTTTGGTTTTAATTGAATAATTAGTTTTAAATGTTGAAATTGAATAATTATTGATGTTTGGAATTGTTTAAATGATATAGGGGACCAGGTGTTGATTTAATATTGGAATGGAAATCACATGGCATGGTTGAGCTTGGATGGTAATTGGTATAGATTTTGGTCCCTGGGTATAAATGGGAAAATATTCAATTGAGGTAGGTGGTCCTTATGCATATTCACTATGGAATTTTTGTATGTTATTTACAAATGGAATGTGATGTGTGGTTACACCATTCAGGTAGGTTAACCTTTATCATTAAATTGAATTTTTAATTAATAATTTAATACTTTTAAATTAATTGAACAAGGTGCCAAGGCCACAAGGGACCTTGGGAAGCAGCTTGAATTTTTATAGTCTCTAATGGACAATGGTTGGACTTTATTTGTGTTCAATAAGACGTAAATACCATGAGGGGTGTTAAATGAATTATATGAGTTGATGGTTGAGATGGACGACCAAGGATCTAATGATATGTGTACATTCATATGCCTTAGGGTCTTTCTCTAGGTGGTATGATCATGGTGAGACCATTCCTCCCCCACTGAGACTAAAGTAGTTGGGTTGGTGTGCCCAATGTAGCCTTTATATGGGCTCTATGTGTAAGAACCAACCTAGTGATGACTTGCGATATGAGATTAGCCTTTTACCATCTTGTCATACTGATGTTGTAATGGATTCCATAGGATTCCAGAGAGACCTCTAGGATATTTTGATGATGTTAAGGGTTATCATGCCCTCTGTATGATGGAAGTTGTCATGGGGGATGAGTTAGAGATTGATAGACCCTTTTGAGGTGTCCTAGTTAAGATGAGAATTCATGGACCTAGATGGGTTCCCCAAAGACATGTGACCCTAGTGAGATGATTTTTATGGCATGGTTCAAGCTCTAGGGAGTTTGATTATAGTTTTCATGAGGGTTTTACAATATTTCCACAAAAAAAAATTATTTCATAAGTTGAAAATTGATAAGGTATATGCCCATGGTGAATTTTAAGAAATGAAATGGAAAACTTCCTTCAAATAAGACTATGATAGTGTTGTTTGGAGAATCCATAGATTTTGATTTTAGTTAAGGCTACTTTGGGTTATGTCCCAATATCTGTGATAATATTGTTTGGGGATGGAATGGATTTAGAGCTCATTTTGGACTGTTGTGGGTTATGTCATTCGAGTCATAAGGGTTTTGTTTGGGGATTCCATGGATGTATATAAAAATTATATTTATTGACATTCTATGGGTTTTATACTTGGATTTATGAAGATTATTTATTTGGATGTCATGGAATTAGATCCAGGGTGATTTTCGGTTGTCACTATCATCACGACATGATTAGAGAAACTCCGAAACTGGATAAAGTATGCATGGTGATCAGTGTAATGTAAATGAGGATTAGTGGTATTATTATTCGTTATTTTTGATGTAATTTATTTATTATAAGAATTACACATGTTACAATACATTAAATAGTTATGTACATGACCTATTTTGTGGTTCCCTACTAATTTTTATAATCACACCCAGCTCAGGCTACAATTTCACTTGGGTAACTGAGAATACTTTCATTTTCTTGGAGATAAAGGATTGGGCCAATTCCAATAATTGATTGAGCATGACAGCTCGAGCATATTCCTAGTGATTGGAATGAGGTGAGGGTAATGTATTATAGAAATTTATCTTTTAATTTTATCTTCTTTCAATATTTTATTTGTATATACAACCAGGTCAATGGATGATAAAGTATTTTATGACTGTATACTCCACTAAACTTCAATTTATTATTGATGGTTATTTATTTCATCCACTAAACTATTTATTTTATATTAGGTATGATTCCTATTTACTTATTTATGATTGAATACTCTGTTACTGGGGGTATAACCTCCCTACGGTATCTCTTAAGGCCCATACTATTAGTCGGTATCATTTTAAATTCATGGAGGCATGTGTTAGGTCACATGATATTCTAATATGATCACTATTAAGAGTGATCTAGGAAAAAAATTATAGAATTAATTTATGATGATCTAGTATCCTTGATGAAATGACAATTTTATACCCAATCATTAAACTTCCATTTTCATGGGTCACATATTTATGGGTCCACAATGAGACAAACATTGCTTCTAATTGAAAATATTTTTAAGAAATAGAATCATAATGAATCATATATCCTACCCAAGTATCGATTCCATCATTCCTGAAAAACCCAACTGTTCTATTTTCATATAAAGGAACATATGAATACATGTAGTTCTTTATGGATCCTTTTATTGAGAGGGAATTTCACTAATGAATGGTTATTGGGTGATTAGGTTAACGAAAAATTAACAGTTTTTTAATTAGAATAGAAAATTATGAGACTGTATGAAGTAGTTTAAATCTAAAAATTTTATATACATCAACATGATAAAATTATCCCAGAATCAATTAGCCATTGGTGTCTTGGGACCAACACTTTCCAGTTACTATATTGAGAAGTCAAAACCAATTTTTGGGATATATAAAAAATTAGTGGTGTCCCAATATTTATGGGATGTATGACGAGTTTACCCCTGTACGCGATATTTGGCATGACATAAAGCAGATCCTATTCTTGGACAATGATCTAAATTAGAAGATGAAGAATTAGTTAGGGGGAAGTTAAACCCTATAAATTCATTTCATTTAATAGATGGATTACCGTCTCCTTTAATTCTTGTGGATAAAAACCCCCAAAAAACTATGTTCCTATCTAGTTCCGCTTGCTCGTAAGTTTAAGGGAACATTTTGGTCTATTTTAGAAGAATATTAGGATACAATATGAGGTTACCAAGTGTTATCTAGAGTAACTCTTGAAGTTCAACTGATATTATTTTTTTGTAATTTTTTTAATAGTTGGATATTAATATATATGGATACACACACATTCAAGTTAGGGAAACTAACATTGACATGGAGATATGCATAGTGATAAGGAATCAAATCTTATTGCACCATTTTAATTAAGGATTTATAAATTGAAATTCCGTATTAAATTGAGAGAGGCCTCACATTGGAAAAGTATCCCAACTATATTTTTATATAGCTAGATAAATAGATATATTAGAGGTTATTATTTCCAACATGTTATAATGTCATTTATTGTTCACATTCACCCCTTATATAACACCCCTCAGAATGGTAAAAATGACGTCAATAGTGATTATAATTTTGGTTGATACAGTCATATAGTGAGATATATGTTGTCATATAAGGACATATATGTATTGGTATCTTTTACATAAACTATAGAATAATTTTTTTGTTTATAGAGTATTCCCAAACATGAATGGGTGTCACCCAAATATTGTGTTGATAGGGAGGGTTTCTTGAAAGAATCTACTTCCTTTCATATAAAAACTAAGGTAGGATACTCTATCAACCACCATATTCATAGAGGAAGATTTACCACATTAATTATCTGGTTAGAGTGAAAGCTCTTCACATAACACGGTAAAGGCCCAGGATCCATTTGGGGAAGGGACTAATTTCTAAGGACTATAGCAGCACTGTAGAAGGACACTATAGAAGTGGATGAACTATTATAGTAGTGACACTATAGTAGTGGAGGTACTATTGCAGGAACTATAGCGGCAATGAAACTATAGTAGGTACTATAGCAGTTTGAGTACTGTAGCAATGCTATTTACCGAAGGGGAAATTGAGCCAAAAAGGGCTTTCAGGCCTTGTTCATGGGCCAATTGGCCTTGGACCTTTGAGATATGTAATGGGAATCCCTCTACGTAGATAGAAAGATTTATTTTCTTTAATAATAAATATGTGGCTTCAGCCCCAACTTTTAAAAAAAACATAACATGGTAGCTCACAAAATAGATTATGATGAAGATGTTATTGAAATTGATCATTTGTCTATTTGAGAGGAGGCTTTAGGCATGGAGGCTTAAAGATAGTTAGAGAAAATCATGAAAGGTATTTAAATTGTGGTTTCCCCATTCTCACCCCTCTTCTTTAAAGAATGTAATAGTTATGTTACACATGCCATAAAATCTTGGAGGAAGAAGTCTCCATAGGGAATCTTACTGTAGAAAATAACCAAGTTAAATTTAGTGATAACAAATCACCAAATCCATTAACTCCTAGTACAAAACCATTATCTTTGGTTCCAATTATATCAGAATCTATAACTCCATAGTATATAAAAAATGACATTTAGTGGTAGTTTTTAAAACCGTGACTAAATTCTTTGTTTGTAAAATTTCAGCAATGGTTTATTGAAAGAAAATGTCGTGTAGTGAATTTTATTTAGTGTTGGTTTAAACTACCACATAGTGTTATATTTTTTTTTTAAAAATTATTAAATTAATTTTAGTGGTATTTTTAGAAAACCTTATTGAATTAGCGATGTTTTTTAAAGAACCACTACTAAAATTAATGATAAAAAAATTATTAAATATTTAATACTTAATTTTTATTTACTATTTAATAATAATTATTTATAATTTATAATCATTTATTATGAAATAATTATTATTTATTATTAAAAATTATTATTTATAGTCATTTAATATTTATTATTTTCAATTTAAATTTATTAAAATATTTTGATTATTAATTAGTATTTATTTATAATTATTAGTTAGTAATTATTTGAAAACTAAATTAATTCCTAATTATTAATCAATAATTATTAATTATTTATATATGTATATATTTATATATAAACACACACATAAAAAAATAAAAAATAAAAAATAAAAAATAATAAGTAATAAATAAAAAACAATAAAAAAAGTAAAAATTAAAAAAAGTCATTATAAATAATAGATAATAGATAATAAATAATAAAAAATAAACCATAATCAATAAATAATAAATATTAAGAGTAAATATTTAATATTAGACAATAAATAGTAAATAGTTAATAGTTAATAATAAATAATTTATATTTGTTTATAAAAAAATAAAAAATTGTGTGTAACCTTTTTCAGTGGTTGAAAATACCATTAAATAATGAAAAAACCATCATGAAATGATTTCATGATGCTTTTAGAAAAGTATGAAATGTTTCCTAACACTGCATCTTAAGACAGTATTAAAAAAGCATCACAAATCCATTTAGTAATTGTTTAAATGGATGCAAAATAAGAGAAAATGAATTGCTAAATTGATTTTTTTGGCATAGTGCAAGGATACATTTCTTTGAGCATCTTTATTCTAAAAAAATATTTATTCCACCACATACAGTGAAATTTGATCCTAAGATAGTCACTACAAATAAAATAGAAAATAACAGAGTATGGGAGAATATTGGGGTTATGATTAGTTAATCCGCTTTGGTGGAGATGTGTAGAAAAGAATATTTCCTTTTTTAGCTCTTCATAGGCTTAGGGGAAATTGGATTTTATTATTGAGAAATATATTCCATTATTTAAAGGAAATAGATTTTATAAGAATAACTGGTAGCTCAAGAAGTATGCATTAATGTATCCAAAATTGATGATTTTTGTATAGAATTTTGTGAACAAATTACTCAAGAACGAAATTTGAAGTTGGTATATGAATGTCAAATTTGAAATTGGATGGCCTCTCAAATAATAAATATAAAACAACTTACTTTGAAACGATGATATTGGAATTAATATAAGTGGTATTATCCATTGATAATGTTTAAAAGGGACATTATGAGTTGGGTATGAGGGTTGGTCAACTACGCCCATTGGTTGAAGTAGATATTCGGAAGAAAGTGGGTCTTCAATGGATGATTGATGCTTCCCATCAAGCATTGGTCGAATTAGAGTATTAAATTAATTTTTTTCATGATTTTGTTATTATTTTATATGTTCATCCCATGTTAATATATCATAATATGGATCTAACATTTGGAAATAATCGTCGTTATATTTGATTAATAAAATAACATTCTTTTCAAAATCAACTTTGTTTCATTGCATCACTTCCCCCACTATCACATTGATTAGGAATGATTTATGATACTCCAAATTTGATTTAGTCTTCAATGTATTGAAAAATTATTTAAAATATTAACACCAATATAATTAAAACCTATTTAACATGCAAGGGTAACTGATTTTCAATATCATGATTTAAAAGATCGCAATTCAGTGGTGAAAGGATTTCATTGATCTATTATCAACCATACCATGTTATCTAAAATGGGTAAAGGTAAGTAGTATATGTTGTCACACTCAGATTTGTGTTTTCATCCTTTGTTTCCACTAATCCTTTGGCTCTTGTTTTTTCTCCCATGTTGCAGGTGTTCCTGATTTAAATTTTATGTTTTGGAGGTTTTGGGTGGTTTTGGACATATTATTGGTTAACGTGAAAGTTATGAGGATGAGGTATCTTGAAAAGTGAGTTTGTAACTCTCATAGAGGCCCCTTTTTATGGGGAATGTTTTTTGGATCGTTAATCCCCATGAGTTAGATGAGTTTTGGGGTGAAAAGGGTGATTTTGGGGACTTTGTCTTGGTCACACAGTTAAGGTTCACAATTATTTTAATCATGTAGGTAAGTGTGAAAGGGGTCACATGGTTTGATCAAGGTTTAACAAACCATGCTTCCAAAGTGTGCAACACTTACAACAATAGAAAGTGGGTAATTGAATGATTTGTACACGATTAGTTAAACCGTGTGAGATAATCATACAACCTAATAGGGAAAGAGTATTGTTTTTGTTTCTCCTTCTTTATAATTAGAGTTTCCCCCCTTATCACCCCATTCAAATCCTATGACCAAAACGCCTTTCATGGTGGTTTTTGGCTCCTCCAAGCCCCTTTAAGTGGATTTTAAGGTGCTTTCTTGGTGAATCTTCACTTGGTTTGAAAGGTTAGAGATCCCATTTCTTTATCATTTTGTTTTATTCCATTTTATATTTCTCTTATAATATTAGAGGCAATGTTTGGATGATTTTCATACCTAGGGTGATTCGAAATTAGGAGTTTTGTTCATTTAGGGTTATATTTATAGATCATGTCTCTTAGAACCCTAGTGGTACGTTTTCAGGTGTGCATTATTGATGTTCTATGGATTTGAGGTAGTTTTCCCTTGAACATGCCTTTTTAATTTAAGAATCATTGATTTTATGCCTTTATAACCTTCCTTAAATATTGAATATTTTTATATTATCCTTGAAATAATTGTTATGATTTGTGATATAAAAATAATGTATTGGATTTTTAAATATATTTGTGATATGTGAAATAATGTTTTGGGTTCCTTGTATGGGTTCCCCAAGTGGTTTTGGTTTTAAAAAGGAATGCGTATTTTCTTTAAAAGGTGGTTTGGCATGTGATAATGGTTAATGGACTGTTTGGCATTTTTATAAAAATTGATTTGGAATAAAAGTGTGATGCCAGTGTTTAAAATAGTTTTTTAAATGATTTTGGAGTTGAAAATCATGTGGTTACACACTTTTATAAAGGCAGATTTGGTTCTTTTAAAGTTACGATTCTTTGAAAAATGCTCAAAGGCCCATTTAGAAATTTTGTGAAAATGGTGAAAGTGTTTTTCATGAAAACCCTCCTAGGAAAATATACATTCCTTGTTTATATATGAATATTTAATGGGTGGGATGTCCTCATTGTGGAATCCTTGTGACCCATGTACATTGTATAGAATGGGGGATCCTTGGTATGGACTCCATCGCGAAAAAGATTTATATATCAAGATATTGACCCATTGAGGGGCTCAGGGTGAGACCTATTGATTAATTATTATCATATATGCAAGTGATTGGATGATTGATTATCATCGATTGGATCCCCCCTTTTTACATGAGACATGGGTTCTTGGCATAGTGAGATAATTTTAGGAGAACAATTATTGAACTTGAGATATTACACACTAGTTGGAAGCCTATAGTAGGGTAGATATATTGGGTTTATTGCTATGGGATATTCCCCTTGGTCTATCCTGAGTTTGGGTGGTATGGAGTATTTAAGGCTATTTGATTTCAACCTATAAGGCATACTTCTATGGATGGGTATCATGTATTTGTAAGTTCTAGATTATTCACGATCTCCTAAGTGCTCCCTTGTCTATTGGCCATTAGTTTCTTGAAGATATTTATGATATTTCTGTTACTTGGTTAATCTTGTGTGATTATTTCCATTTTCCATAGCATGTGACTATTGTAGTGCACTCATGTGTGGTTTTCTTTCTTGTAAAGTGATGGGTTATCTCCCAAAGGTTTATAGAATTTTTTTTTAAATTAAAAATATTTTATACTCTCTTGCACCAATTTTAAATGAAAAAATTCACTTTCCCATATAAAAAGTTAATTTTATTTTAATGGAAATGAAATTGGATTTGGAATGAAAAAGGGAAATGGACTTTGTTTTTTTAAAGTAAAAAATGTGGAAAATATTACTTTTATATTGTGTTTTAAACTTGAGGTTGATGTTTATTTTATTTTAAAAGAAGTTTATTGGGAATAGATTGTTCGAGCACACATACTGAGTTTTAATACTCATAGATAGAGTTCTTTATTTTTTATATTTTTCTGCAAGTTTTCATCTTGGTATCAATCACTGTGGGTGATGGTTTGGTTTCAGATTTGAAAGTGACCTTCGGTGTCACAAGGGGACGTTGTATTCATTAGGTTCAGTTTGGTCACTCAATCGTTTATTTTCAGTTTTTTTTTGAATTTCCAGCTTTGTATAAAATACGTTCTGTTTAAATATTATATGTATATATATAATGCATTGATTAGTTTATTTAATTATTATTTGGTGAAATCATTCCATATGTTCACTCTATTGATTCCCTACACTAGTTTCTAGCTTTTGGGGATTTGGAACACCCTTCAGGCCTTATCATGAATCAATTTAGGTGATCAGTTTAGGGATAACCTAGGGTGGTTCGTGATACAATGATATCAAAGGGAGGTTTCTTTAGGAGACATTGATTTTTTTAGAGAACCCATTGTTACTTAGGGATGTCAAGGTAGACGGAGTATGATTTTTGGGACTCGATAGGTAGGAATGGGAAGGATATCATGAACCCTTTCTCATTCTAATCCTCTCATTTCCAAGGGAAAGTCTAGTTTTGCTGGTTTTTTTTGGTCCTTATAAATTTTTTCATGTTTGTGATAAAAAAAGGGAGTTGGTCTAGTGGTCTCGATGATCTTGTAGGGCCTGAAAAGCCACGTGGAGTTAGGGGCATGGTCCTAGAAGGCTCTCCATGATGGTGGTGTGTTTGGCTTATGGTCACCAACCATATGACCAAGTCACCCATTGACACTAGTTTCCCCCTTATGTGTTTCATTGAGGCTTCTTTAATTTTTATTTTTTAGAAAAACCATGTGTTGGAATTTTGAAAATTAGGTTTTAGTGGTAATAGTTTTATTTTTTGAAAGTGGGAAAAATGATTTTCAAAATTAACCTTGGGGAATAATTTAGAAAAATTAATTTTTATAAAATGACCCCTTAGAGTAAAGTGGAAATGTTTTAATCAGTTTGGACTTTTATAATCAAAAATTTGAGTTTATGGAAGGTGGTTATTTGAAAAAGGATGTTTGTTTGCAATTTGTTTTGAATGAAAAGGTGTGAGTTTTAATCAAACGGTTCTGATGGAATGAGATTGTTTGAGCTTTTTGAAAGTGTTTTTAATGGAATGGAATTAATTTTTGGATGGGAATTCATTGAATTTTATTTTTTAAAATAATGAAAAATATTGAAACATTGAATATGAAAATGATTTTTGACTTGGTGGTTCGTGAGGCTTTGAATGGTTTCATGAATTTTTAGATTGGGTTGGATGATTTTTTTTGGAAAATGAGAATGTTTTGTTTTTACCATTGAGGTATTCCAGGGGTTCTCACAAGAATGGATATGTGTGTGAAGTGGTTGGATGATGATATGGGTAGAGAGTGCATGGGATTAGCATGGTTGATGATTTCTTGGTCTGTAATGAGTGACATTTGCTCAGATTAGAACAGAAATGTGCATGTGAGTGAGACTCTACAGAATACCATTAGTGAGTTTGAAAATCCACCATGTTTTTTTAAGTGTTTTTAAGATGGAATTTTTTTTTGTGATACAATGCTTTTGTGCCTGGGTTTTATATGTTTTAGAAGTGTTGTTTATTTGATGTTCTTTCTCTATATTTTGGGGTTATGTTTATTTTAGGTTCTGAGATTGAAATTTTGTTGGTAGTTTTGCATTGACGTAGCTTTTCGTGGATTTATAGAATGGTTTTGGGAACCTTTGAGCTAGTTTCCCTTTGCGTTAGTGTTTTTTTGGTGAGTTTTGGTTAATGGGTAGTTTTTATTTACCACTTTGTTTTTATAATTATTTATCATTCTCTCTCATAGAGATTTTATGGATGTTTTCGGTGCTGCTTCATGTGATTTCCCATTACAAAGATTTATAGTTGACAAACCTAAGGATTTTTTTGTCATGTTTCGAAAGTTAAATCCAGCTCTTTGAAGGCTAACCCAAATATTTTTCTATATTAGAGAGATGTTTGGGCTTGATTTAAAGTGCCTTCCTTTTCCAAGTGATAAAGAATGGTGTGTGCATATTCCAAGTCCCTATTTGGGTAAAAGTGTGTTCTCTCAGAAAGTGAGTTTTGTGGCGTGTCATGATCTTCTATTTCTTCCTAAGGTGCTGTATAGCTGCTTGCGTCACCAAAAGAACTAGTTCGGATTAGAGATTAGTAGCTCCTCACTGGGAGGCAATTTACACTTCAAACATCATGGATCCAGCCAAAGGCCTTGGATTGAAGCTAGAATGTAGTGAGGAATCACGTGGGGGGGGGGGAGTTTTACTAATCTCATGTTTCTACCATTGTAGTGAAGAAGTTTTTATGTTCCTAATGTAGGTTCTTGGTGAATGAAAATGTGTCTAACGAGTTTTCCTTTTGTGGAAACCCCATGATAACTATATGTGGCTTTAGTTCATGGCCATCTAGAGGCGATGAGCTATGGGTTAGCTATCATTTGGATTAGTGTTACTTTTTTGGGCCCCTCCCCTCCCCTCCCCTTATGGTGGAGGTTTTTAGTATGTGTGGGAATTTTTTTGAGGTTATTTGATCTTGTTTGTTCTTAATTGTGGGGAGACCCACCTTGGGTCTCGTAGAGATTTATCTTGAAGTAATCAATGTTAGTTGGCTTCTTATAATGGGGAGTCCATTCTGGCCTTCAATGTTGATAATCTCGGTGTGGTTCCCATTATTGACAGGGAGGCATGTGGTTTTATTTTATGTTATCTAGTCTCAAGTTCCTATTAATTTGGGGAAACGTTGGGCTTTTGGAGCACACCCATTGTTTTCTTCTATAGCTAGGTTGTTTGGGTTATCCATTTAGTATGATGAAAACTCTCAAGAATTGATTTTGTTACGTTGGTTTGTTTCAAAAATGAGGTTCAATTTTTTTTGGTGGTGGTTGAGGTGTTCTGGATTTGAGAGGTTGGAATCATGAAATTGTGGATATCCTTTATCTTGACCGATCAAATGGAAAATGTTATGGCTTTCTGGGGGTGGAAACTGTTATTTTGGGGGGAATTGTGACACCAATTTTTTTTTTGTTTTTTCCCTTTGTTTCGGATTATGTTTTGGTTCTTGGTTTTTCTCTTGAGTTCTAGGTGTTCTAGATTTAAATTTTATATACTAGAGGGTTTTGATGGGTTTAGACCTATTATTAGTCAATTTGAATGGCATTAGGTGGATTTTGAATGGAAAATGAGTTTTTAACACTCATAGTGGAACATTTTAATGGGGCATGTTTGTTGGATGGCTTATCCCCTTTAGTTAGATGAGTTTTCGAGTGAAAAGGGTGATTTTGTGTACTTTTTCTAGGTTGCATAGTTAAGGCGCATTATTAGTTTAATCATACAGGTAAGTGTGAAATGGGTTTCATGGTTTAACTAACCATGAAACAAAAGTGTTCATCCCGTGCAACACCGGATAGGAGGGAATCACACAGTTTCCACATGGTTTGTTAAACCATGAAAGCTAATTGTCCAACCCACTCAAGAAATGGTATTTTGGTATCATATGTTTATTTTTAATTTTGGGTTTCTCTTGTATCCTCCCTCATTCGGACCTTGTGACCAAAACGGATCCCATGGTGTTTTTTGGCTCCTCTAATCCCCTATAAGTGGATTTTAAGGTGGTTTCTTGGTGAATCTTCACCCAGTTAGAAAGATTAGGGCATCCCTCACTTTCTTCATTTCTTTTCAACCATTTTCCCTTTCTCCTAGAACCCTAGTGTCCATGTTTGGATGATTTTCATACCTAATGTGGTAAAAATTTGTGGGTTTTTTTCATTTAGGGTTCCTATTGATAAATCTTGGTTCTCAGAACCCTAGTGCGGCATTTTTGAGTGTGCATCATTGATGAATCCTAGATTTGAGTTAGGGTTACCTTAAACTTGCCCTTTTAATTTAAGAATAATTGATTTCATGCCTTTTTCACCTTCCTTAAATTTTAAATACATCATCCTTGAAATAATTTTTTCATGTGAAAAATGGTTATTGTTTCCTTGTTTAGTGATAAATAGTATTGTTTTAGTTATACTATGCACACTAAGTGTTTGAGAAAATTCCCAGTTGGCCTTTATGTGTGATTTTTGATCTAAAACGCATGGTTTGGATTTGTAAATATATTGGTGATATGTGAAATGATATTTTCGGTTCCTTGTATGAGTTCCCCAACTGGTTCTGGTTTTAAAAAGAAATTTTTATTGGATTTGAAATGCAGTTTGGCATGTGATGATGGCTAATGGACGATTTAGAATTTTTTAAAAAAATGGATTTGACATGAAATAGTTATATGAGTGTTTAAAAGAGTTTTTTAAATGTTTTTCTAGTGTAAAATGTTGTGTTTACCCACTTTTTGAAGGGTGAGTTTGGTTATTTTAGAGTGATGGTTTTGTGAAAAATGATTAAAGGCCCGTTTGGAAATTTTGTGAAAATGGTGGAAGTTTTAATCATGAAAAACCTCCTAGGAAAATCTACTTGCCTTTTTTATATATTAATATTGAATGGGTAGTATTTCCTCACTGTGGAATCCTTATGACCCATGTACCTTGTATGGAATTTGTGGTCCTCGATATGGACTCCTTCATGAGTTATGAATTATATGGAAAGAGATTGATCCTTGGAGTGGATCAGGGTGAGTCTTGTTGTTGAATTATTGTGATATATGAATTTGATTTTATTCTTGGTTGGCATTTATTGGTCACCCCATTTTTACAAGAGACACATGAGCTTGTCATAGTGTGAGTATTTTTCAAGAACAATTTTTTTACTGGATAGATTATACACCAACTAGTGGCCCATAGTAGGTAAATATATTTGGTCTATTGCTATGATATTTCCCCTCGGTATGTCCTAATTTATGGTGTTTGAGAGTATTTAGGGTGAATTAATTTAATTTTTTCATGCATTCTTCTAAGGGTGGGTCTCATATATTAGTATGTTCTAGATTATTCACAATCTTCTAGGTCTCCCATGTCTATTGGCACTTAGTTTCTTGCCGTGATAAATGAGATGCTTGTTACTTAGTTATTCTTGTGTTCTTTTTTCCATTTTCATGATTATGTGACTACTGTAGTTCTCTCATGTGTGGTTCCTTACTTAGAAAGTGATGGGTTAGCTCCCAATGATTTATGAAAAAAAAATTTAACATAAAAATATTTTATCCCCTATTGTGCCATTTTTAAATGAAAACACCAATTTCCCTCTAAAATGTTAATGAAACATTAATGGAAATGAAACTGGATTTGGAATGAAAAAGGTAAAAGGACTGTTTCTGGTTTTTAAGTTGAAAAAAATAGAAAATATTACTTTGAATATTGTATTTCAAACTTGAGGTTAATGTTTCTTTTATTTTATAAGAAGTGCATTGGGAATAGATTTTTCAAGCACGACTAGTGAGTTTTAAAACAAACTCCTATAGTTATTTCTTATTTTTAGATTCTCCTACAGTTTTTATACTGGTATCAATCGTCGTGGGAGATGGTTGGGTGTGGTATCATATAATAACCTTAGAGGTCACATGGAGACGTTGTAGTCATCAGGTTTAGTTTTTTCATTGTATAGTTTTTTTGTATTTCCAGCTTTGTATAAAATTTGTTCAGTTTGGGTGTTGGATATATATGTTGGGATTTTCATTTTATCTATTTATTATTGTTATAAATCATTCCCTATATTCACTATGTTGATTTCCCACACTAGTTTCTAGCCTGTGGGGATTGGGAATCCCCTTCTGGACTTATCGCTAATCAGCTCGGGTGACTGGTTGGGGGTCGACCAGTGTTGGATCGTGACATATGTAGTGTATGTGCTATTACCATAGGATGATATTTCAATGTTATATAGAAGAAAAAATGGTTTTATATCCTTTTGGATGTATTATCATAGTTGGGTATAGGTGATATGTATATGTAGTTCATGTAAAGCTACCATGATCCAAGGTTAGTTTATTAATATATGAAAAAATGAGACTCAATAAAATTTAATCATAAATAGAATTTAATTTGAGTGGAATAATTTTCAGAAAGGTATTGAACACACTACTATTAAATAATTATACTTATTGTATAAATAAAACAAAACCAATGCATGTATGGAACATGAATCTCTACAAATGTTTTATTAGTTTAGTAGACTTAGAGATTATAAATCAATTTTTTTCGGAACAAGAGTTAGTCCCTAAAATATTTTTTGTTTATTTCACACACTCTATTTTTTATAATCTATTAAATTATTAGTCTTAGTGAGTGAATAATTGACATTTTCTCATGTCACTTTTTTGTGGGTTTTTAACCTAACAAGCCTTTATGAATTTTTTGATTTCTATTTAATGTCTAGTAAGATATAAAAAAAATCATATATATGAAGTTTAAGTTCATTTAACTTTGACAAAAGTTTTATGAATTTTCAGGTCATATTGATTTGAAAAAAGTTGGAAAGTCATTAAAATCATTCAAATTTGACTAAATTATGGATCTTAGTTTAAGGTTGTAGAGTTTGGAATACAATGGGTTTGTTCATCTAGAGTAATTATAGCTAACTCTACATGAAATGATAGTCCAACATCACTGTAAGTGACCCTATGTTTTGTGGGTGGGGTGGGGGGAGGATGAAAACTAAATTGAAGAAAAATGATATTTTTTGGGGTTTTTAAACATAGGAATACTGAATATTATTAATCATAAAATAAGATGTTTGAATAGGGTATGATGAAATGATAATGGATTAGCTAGTTCAGCCGTAAACCTTTTTTTAAATGACGGGTCTAATAAAATTATATTAGTTGGACATATAGATGATAACTGTTGACCATGTTTGAATGAAAAGTTCTATGTTAATAATCCCAAGGGTGTGTGATATTTGATCATAGTTTATTTTGTAAAAAATATATTCCTTTGGATGGGTATAATCTTGCTATATTTGTGGTGTTTTTGTCATTGCCATGAGTATGGGGTCCCTTTATATTAGATACACTAGTTAGAAACAATCATGGATGATTTGTGGTAATTTTGATGTTTTCGATACAAAGTGTGGTATATGGGAGAAAAGTGATCAAATATATTCAAAACATTCTCATTCAAGGTCAATAAAATGGATTTGGAATAAATCCTATTGAAGTTTATGGAATTTAATGAGAGGTCATGGATGGGCATGAAATTGTATATCCAACCATCATTTTCCATCCTATGGCAATAGAAATCAAAACACATAGTTCTACAAAAGAATATTTTTATCCTAGATTAGGTTTAATGAAAAAAGTAAATATAAATTAGTAGACCCATTCGCTTGGATGGTATGAATGTGAGATGAAATGAAAAGGGACTTTATAGTTAGGATAAGGATAAGATATCAAAAAATCTGTACATATCATATGGTAATATGAATCAAGCGACATACAATTTTGAAAAGGCTAAATTTACATTAAAATATATGATTAATGTATGTGAAATGGAGATATGAAAGATGAAGGTGGAGGGTGTGTTTATTTATTCACAGGGGATATAACCAAATTGAAATTATAAGAACCAAATTAAAAAGAGTAACTTGATCTTGATTGGTTGTTATTAAAGTGTCATGGTATGATATAGAAGGGAAATATGAAGTATATTGTGTTTTTAATACCAAGATAGGAGATCTAAGAAACATTATACTATACCCATATGTATGGATGATATACGAAAACCAACATTAATTTGAATGAACATAAACTTGGATGATTTTAATGATGAATAGAATGAGGTAAAGATTTTTGACTGGGCATAGGATAAGCGATTTGGGAATTACAAATTATCCTATGGATTGAGGAATACATCCACACATTTTTCTAGAAAAATTAATTCTATCAATATGTTAGGTGATAGTTGGCATTATAAAATTACAACATCATTTTATTCATTAATTTTTATAATAAATGGGGTTCTCATGTAGATTAGGTTCATAAATACAGAATATTACATAGTTCAATGTCATGAGACAAGGATCATTCTCCATATAGTTTAAGATGGTATGTTAAGGACCACATGTCTATAATTTGATGTATTATGATAATGAAATCATGTCAGGGTCTTTTGATAAGGACCTCATGTCATACAATTTTTGTCCTTCAATAATTGGCCTCATGAATTCAATATGAACATCTTATGAAAAGTAGTTTTTTTAATAATCCTTATATTGTTCCGAATCATGAGGAACTTTCTCTATTATGTGATTAGGATGTAAGATATGTTAGAATTTCAATTAAGTATGAATTAATATCTTTCCAATTTCAAATCCAATTTTAGAGGCACATTCCTTTTTATCATTGGATTTCTTTATACCAACACTGATTATACTTTCATGAATGATTTTATGTGAAATTTATTATTTAATGTTCATGCTATGAGATTCTGATAATATTTTATGTTGTATAGGGACAATAAAATTTTCTCACCATGTTATTCCAGTTCATTAAATAAAATTTGTGACTATTCATCTTTAATAAAATTTAAAAAAATAGCTATCGAAATTAAAGGAAACAAAACCTTAATAGGTAAGGATGATTTAGTTCGACACACCAGTTAATATGGGGTTACTTGTGAAGTGGTACACATATTACTTCATCAAGGCCATAAAACATTGAACTATTTTTTATTCCTAGTGTTAAAATATCTACCCATAATATTATATAATATATTTTATAATTTATTATTTAAGGGCCCTATTTTTAAATTTGAAGATGTATGATAGTAGTATTAATGATTATATTATATATTTTAATTTGAATACAACTTCTTTAACTAAAATTGAGAGTAGTTTGTACCATTGTCTATGAGGATTGTTCAAGAAACTCCCAATACTATGATTATTTTGGAATTTACAAAATTAACCAATAACATTGTTTTAATTTTCTAAAAGGATCTTTTTTATCTCATTTAGAATGGAAATATGTGGTAGTAATGATGATATTGAAAAATTTAACATTCACTGATGTTTAAATACCCATGATATATATCCCATATATAGAAAATTTATAGTATTTTTTTTAGAAAGAAAAAACATTGAGGGTTAATGAATAAAATTAGAATTCACTCATATTTCTTAATATATTTGATTGATTTTCACATAATCATGCATCATAGAAGTCCAAAACTAAACGAGACTTATAATTTTCAAAGATAACATTGTTCTTGATTTATATGTTCTATGTGAACCATTAAATCTTTTCTTATAAAGATCTTATGTTTGTTTGGGATATTTGATAAGGTAAAATGTTATGCCTATTAGTGAATTTGATCTTTATTAGATCATTCAGTAGAATTTTGTTTAGGAAATAAATCATTGTTTACATCCAATTTATTACATCAATAGATGGTGTAGATGAGGATATGAACGAAGCCAAGGTGTCAACAGTTTTATATATCACTTTATTTATTAATGGAATAACTATCCTTAGATGTTTAATATGAATGATTGTTTTATCTAGATTTGGATTAGTGAGGGGTGTTTCTGATTTTTTTACACGTCCACTTTATAATTATCTAATATTATATTGTGATATTACATTGGTTGTAAAGGAAAATAAGCCATAAATTCTCAAGAAATATAAAGCTAAGGTATTAACTCTTATTAATTAAAAACATAATCCACTTGAATCTATTTGGTCTCCAATTCTAGGTCACCTTAAATATATATTTTACCAACTGGTATTTTCAACAATAGTTCCAAGACTATGAGGATGGTGTGGTATTACGTCTTAATATTAGTTCACCCTTTTATGGGAGGAAAGAATATGGCTAGAGAAATTTTTTCTATAGAAATAAATACAATCCCATAACTGACTTAGTTGAGTTTTTATCCCTCCATCCTATTCCTATATAGACTAGGAGAGGCATCATCAAATCATATCTCTAATATTTTTTGTTCTTTAAGGAGATATAATACCTCTTTAATGAGAATATCTACATCCAAATATAATTCCGATAGAGATGGATCCAGAACTAGAAAATCTTCCAGTGCCTATGATTTGGTAACATTCTAGGAGAAAAATAATATGTAAAACTATTTAATAATAACATACCATCTTCAAAACCACCTATTTAACATGGGATGATATAGAATATTACTCAAATAATGAATTTTGGAGATCAAGTGAACTTTATGATGCTAAATATAATGATATATCCACTGAACCACAAAAATAAAGGAATGAAAATTAATTTTAATGGTTTTATATATCCCTTCAACCTCTATTATTTTTTTGTTGGGAAAAAAGGATTTTTTATTTTCCTTCATCACTATATTGGGAAAGAAGGAAACCAAGGTAATTTTCAGAAGCATTGATATAAATAATGAGAAGATTTCGTTTCATGGGAGGTGTTATGATTGGAGGATTCAATAAGTAATACTTGAGACTATTAAAGGATCATTAAAAATATATTTCCCACTAATGAGTAACTCCATTTTTCATTATATTGGTAAAGGGTAAAAATATTATAGGATGGTTTTTAATTAAATTCATAATATAGGAGAAACCTACATTTATTCCTTTGAATTATTAATGACTTTAGGTATGAGTCATTTCAAGTATTAGATTGGTTTTAAAGATAGAAAATTAAATACCATATTAAAAAACAAAAATAATATTAACTTTATAAGAGTCACCATGTATTTTAATGAATTCAACTTTAGGATATGTGATTAGAGTTTGGAAAAAATTATATCCATATTAATGATGTTATTTGGATATTGATATGAATTAAAAACAATATTTTTTATGTTGGGACCAAGTTGGTTGGAGAAGGAAGTAAGACGAGTTTGTTGCTACAGAGTGTTGTCTTTTGTTGTCAAAGAAGATAAATAATTTCACTTTGTAAATGACTTGAAAATCATATGATGATTTTCTAATTTGTATTTCAAAAATATCATAAGTTAGGAAAACTTGTGATGAAATTATTATGATGGAAAGGTGGAGTAAAGGTATTGCCGGTCATATTCAATTTTGATTGGAAGGAATGATGCTGGTGGAAGATAGGGAAGTTATAATATTTTCCTTTGAAAATATGATGATGCTAAAGGTTCTCAATCAAAGACTATATATCAGAGAAGATACGGTTTGTGATGAAATCAGTTGTTTGTTGTGTAATATAGATAACAGTGAAGTACCATTGATGTACTTTTCGAAGAATATTTTAAGGTGGTTCCTTTTCACAGTTCTTGCCAAATTTTTGGGGATGAAAATCAGGAGATGGAGAATTGTGATTTTGTCAAATAATGTTGCATGATTTTTTAATATGTATTGGTATGTTTCACTCAAGTTATGTTCTAAGATCCAAACATGAAAATATGTAAAAGTAAATACTCACGTGAAAGATTTAGTTTTTGCGCAAAAAATTGAAGAGAGTTTGGAAAGTTTCGTGGAAAGCATGGTTCAAGGTAAGAACATTAAAAAATGGAAAAGTCATGATGTACACAGAAAATTCAACGGAGTGGGTCAAATATGATTCTGTGTGAAAGTGGATTTACACACATGAAGAGGGTTTTCTGCACAGATTAGTGTTTTTTAGGCAGGGTAAAAAATTCCAATAAATATGAGGTTACCTCCTTTCATTTGAAAGAGGCTCAACACATAAATAAATCCTTATCTATGAGGTACATAAAATTTATGTACTAAGTGAGTTGTGTGAAAAAAAGAGGTTTTTGCAAAAAATAAAAGTTACACAAAAAAGTGAAAAGTTGCGTGAATAAGGAAGTTGTGTGAAAAAGGCCTTCCACGCCAAAAGAGGATTTTTACCCACAAGGAATTTTAATTGTGCCCAAGGTACCCTAAAGGCATCGTAAACAATTTGGGGTCTTCCCACATATTCAGTTGTGCATTTGTAAGTTCTTACCAGCTTTTGTGTAGGAGAGTGAAGAGTTGTACTTCAGATAAATTATTTTTCGAATTGTAAAGAAGCACCGAAACATTATTTTTTCTTGTTTGTGCTAAAAGGTTGCACACACGATTGAAGATGGTCTTCCAAGTGCTACACGAGTGTAAGGGTATATCTTATTCATTGTACTCCACATCAGAGGATTTTTTTCTATTGGATTGTGTGGTACTTGATTATTTCTGTACCATACCAAGGATGTAACTACTCTTGTTGAGTAGTTAACCTTGTAAATATTGTGATCATGTTGTTGTGTGCATTCAGCGGGTAAATAAATCATTAATAATAGTCTCAAGTTGTTTCAAAAAGAAAGGAAACATAAAAGAAAAATATATCACTGATTCAGCCCCTCCCCCTCTTAGTGGTACTTGGATCTTGGTTGGGTAACTTCAGTTTACATAACATTATATAGTATTTTTGAGTTGATGTTTTAAGATGTGGTGATTTTCTATCCAATAAGTGTCTATAACATTATTTATTATTGGTTTTTGGGATCATATGATGATAATTGGTAGGAAAAACAATCCCTAAAACAACCAGATTTATCTTTAATGAATTAACATGAAAAGTCTAATAAAGATTAATGTGTAATTTTATCCTTTATTAATATATATTTTAATATTCATAGTAAACATGAAGATGGTCAAAGTAGAATTAAACCAACTCTTACTTCCTATAAGGGATTCCTGTAACCATAAGATCAAAATTCATAACATGAGGATTTTTGTACATTTAGAGTTGTGCTAGCACCTTCACAATTCATGATGAATGATGATATGAAAAGGAAGAGATATTTTGTAGAATTTTCATGGAACCCATGTAAGTAAATATGCGTTATCACATTCCTATATATTTATATCTCAATGATATTTATTTAATGAACTGAGTTAGAGATAAGCCATATCAGGTCGTGTCTCATGGAAGTCATTACTTCCCTTCAGGTTCATTAATTAAAATAATTTAATGAATGTGGTAAGCTATGTTCAACATTTTAATAATGGATTATAGCTTTGGATTGGGATGTGGTAGTGTGAATTCATCTCATGCTTTTAATCATAAATACTAATTTTACTATATGATATAGACAACAGATGCATCACATGTAGCTTTATGGTGTTTCTATATAAATTGGTGAAATATGAATCTCATGAATATCACCCCATATGATTATAAATAGTCATAAAATATGACATCCTTATTTAATTACGTATCTATCATTCTCCCACATGTACTTAAATCCCATAAGTAATTAATAAAAAACTTCTCAACTCTTTGTGAATCCTTCCAAAAGCTTTTTGGATATAGCTTATCAAACTCTGTTCAATTTGGAATAAACTATTTTTCCAAAAATTAATACTCATCCAAAGGACTAAATATGTTATTCTATATGACTTACTATAATTGATAATAAATATGAAATTACCATTTTATATATGTAAGTAAAAGGTGGTCTCCAAAATAGCATCTGTGCAACTCATGTCATTGAGGGGTCTGGTGTGATCACCGTCAAACATGCACATACCTTCTACAAACATTTACACCTCAATATGTATCATATACATTACTTGTATACCTATATAATCCATTTTAATTTGAAAAAAACGACCTGTATACATATAAATTTTTTAATATAGTTTAGTACATCTCATCTTTCATTGATTCTTCAAAAAATTAGTAATCTAGTTAAACAATACACCACATTCCATTCGTTTAATAGATGAGTATATCACATGGCCCTTATATAAATAGCTAAACCCATATTGTGTGAATCAAATAATAATTTCAATTAATTTTTCTTATTATATTCAATCATGGGATATATTTCTTTTATCATCATATGAGTGGGGAAATCCCATCTTGGTTGTGCTCCAACTGATAACATTATCAACTGTATACCCAAACACCCCTTGATTAGCTATGTTGCAATTACTTGGTAAGAAATGTATCAAATTATGAAGGTTCTCAATCTAGATATCTCTATAACCACATCTAAGAAGGAATTATTATAAGAATACAACATTAATTATATCAATGATTGTATTACATTTCATGGGATATACTTGGTGGTCTAGTCTAAATAATAAGTCTCCAATTATTATATCATGAGTCCACTACAAACACTAATCGAAAATATCATCACAACCCAAACTACTCCATGATGTTCATTTATTAGGGAAAACACAAAGTCATACATTTATGACATATTATCATTTCACCATTCATGTATAGTAAATTACAACACACATGAATGAATAATAAATATTTATTTTATATATTATAAATACATGATACATTAATCAATCATTACATCAGTCTATTTAGTATCATATACCAATAAAATCTACATGACACTCATGTTTCTATTGATATAATGGTTTCATCAATAGAACATCTACATTTTCATCTATATACACTTAATAGATCCTAAAATCACCTTGATCAATGATATCTCATATAATATGGTATTTATGAAAGTTGTGTCTAGTTTATTGGTGAGTGTGAGGTTCCTTTACTTGAGTGGTAGATATATTGTTGTCATCGTAAATCTTGATAAATCCATCTATACTAGGAACCATTTATATTTTACATATGAACTTCATAATCCAAAAAGATTCCTTCATTGTATTTGATACATCTATATACTCCACCTCTATTTTCAATTCCACTATGGTGGCTTGTTTGGAACTATTCCAGCTAATAGTCAAAAAAAATTCTAGCACACAGCATGCCATACATGATAGAACCTATGTAAGGAACATATGTAATTATAAAAATCATTTTTAACTATTTATAAGGATCCTGGAACTTCTAAAGACTCATATCGTGAAAAATTGGTAAATATCCTTTTTTTGGAGTTTTCCATGATAAATGTCTTTAGCACATGACTATTTTATTTGTCTTGACTATGTATAAGAAACCTATTAGATCTATATTTATAGATTTTCATACCCCTCATGTAGACATATTCACCCATGTATTTAATAGTAAATCACTTATCGAACCACATATTCATAGAGTGAAGTGTTAAGATATCATTTTAGATAAGAAGTATGTATTTGAAATACAATATTAGAAACAAAACTACACTCCCACTAATACATTTGTATACATAAGAATCATTTTCATTTTTGATGAAACCAAACCCATTTTTTTCATTATAAAAAAAGATGTTCCAATTACTAGAAGATTTTTTCAATCCATAAATGGAGAATTTCAACTTTCATAACTAAGATAACTCATGTGGAACTTTAAGACCATTAAGAAATATCATATAAACTTCCTTCACTGAATTTATATTAAGTAAATAGGTTTTGAAATACATTTTATAATAAAAATGACTCTCTATAGAAATAAATATTTTAATGGATCTTATCAGTACTAAAGGTGAAAATCTTTTTTTTCATAGTTAATACAATGAATTTGTTTGACCATTTTACACTAGGAATTATTTATAATTAGACTCTATAATATCCATGTTATATTCCCTATGGAAAAACCACTTATATCCGATGGATATCACCCCCTTAGGTGCATTCAATATGTTCTAAACATGGTTAGTGTTTATGGAATCTATTTCAAAGTCCATATATTTTTACAATTTCTCTAAGTAAAAAGTATCTATAGATTCTTGGTTAGTTTTAGATTTATCTAGTATGAAAATTAACTCATCAATTTTTTTTTGAGAAATCCACATCACATAATATCTTGAAAAATCTTACTAGACCCTAAAGGTTCTTATCTAATGTGAGTAAGTTCTTCTTCCACAAATTTTTGTAGAACCAGATCCACCTATAACTCCAGAAAAATTCCGATTTGTGAGTCATGAAGTTTACCAAGATTAACTTTCCTCTCAGTAACCCTTGAAATTATGTATTGATTATCAAGGAAAATACCACATCAGTATGCAGACACTTTGTTTTTACTAGTATTATTAAAATAATATCCCATAGTTTTCTTATGATAACCAATAAATAATCACTCATTACATTTGGATTCAATCTTATGAGAATCCAAACATTATAATGCTTCACATCCCCAAATCCTTATAAAATACACAATTGTATGTTTCTCATTACATATATCATATAATGTCTTTATGATTATTTAGATATAATGTGGTTTATTAGAACTAAAGTAGTCTCTAGAATGTAACACCATAATAGAATTTTAAGGTCACACTAACTCATCATTGATTGAACCATGTCCAATAAGGTACGATAATTCCTCTTAGACACACCATTTCATTATGGTGTTTTTGGAGGATTAAGTAATTAAAAAATTCTATAATCCCTGAAATGATTATTAAATTCATTGATAAACTATTCACTACCCGGAAATGATAATAGGATCTTAATAATATATTGCAGTGGATTTTTACTTTATTCTAAAACACTTTTAACTTTTTAGAGGAATCAAAGTTGTGTATCGTTAGAAACACATATCTCTACAAACTAAATTTATTGATAAAGGTAATGAATTTCCTAAAATCAATAATTTCTCTAGTACTAATTAGTCCACAAACATCACTATGTATGAGACCACTATTCCTTTACCCTTTTCCTCTTAAAGGTTATTTTATTCTCATTACTAATAAAAAAGGTTAACTAGTTTCATAGTCTTTCTAATTGAATGGATCCAATAATTCATATCTATGGGGTCTTTTGATTAATTTATCATTTACATGTCCAAGGTGACAATACCAAAGATAGGTGAGATTCAAATCCACATTGAAAATTTTATTCTAAAATATTTAAGCATGATTATCCATATCTAGAATGTATCAAAAAAATTCATATTCCTAATTACCTGAAACTCTCATTTATATATATTTATATAAAAACAATTTTTTAATAGTTAATGAGAATCCTTTCTTGTACAAAACAGATATATAAATTAAATTTCTATTTATAATAGGAATATAAGAACAATTCTTCAATTCTAGTATATAATCCTCCTGGTAAAATAAGATCATAAATTTTGACTTATAATGTCACAAATCTTATTCCATTACCTACATGATGATATACTTCATAATTTTACAATTTCCCATATCTCTAAGTCTGTGTTAGAAAAAAAATTTGCTGCATAACGGTTATCCAATACCCATGAGTCAGGGTTAGTGAAATCAACTTTTATAACATTCACATTCATATGATCCAAATTCTTCACTTTGAGAACATATTTCAAACTAATATAGAAATCTTGAACTATTCTATAAGTCATACCGATGAGGGATCTAAATATGATTATGATGAAGTAATCCATAACCTATATAAGAGAAATATATATAGGTATCATGTATTATATATTTTCATCAAATACGTTTAATCAATGAAGTCTCATTAGAAATAATTACCCCACTCATCAGAACTATTTAATGATCCAAGATCCATATTTCATTATGACTTAAACTAGTTTGCTAATGTAAATAATAAATGACTATATCTGATAGAAAAATTATTGAATCATATACTAAAAATAAATTTTATGTCTTATTTAAAGGGTACACTTGAAGGGTTTTTGTGGAAACCCATACAAACACAACATAATATAAAAAGATACAAAAGTACAACAACCACCAAGGAACTCACCCATCACAAACATCATTGAGTGGATTGACCATCTTCCCAAAAAGTACAAGATAAGTCCCGAATATCAAATGTAGGTTGATAATAGATTCATCTATCAATTTTTATAGCTATAAAATATGCCAACTCCATTAAGGTATTAATGTTTGTTTGTGGTGGTCCAAAATCTTTAAAAGTGACCTCAAGTTGTGTGAGGTACCACTCCTATTTCTCTTCATTAATTTTTTTGATGTATCTCCCTTTACCTAGCCTATCACAGTCTTCCCTATTCAAATAAATATTATGGTGATATACTTCCACAAATTCTTCCTCTATAGACTTTCCAAACCTACTAATATATTTAACCATCTTACTAGAAAAGAATAGGGTAAACGAGGGGACCTCCTCATTTAGTCCTTCTAATTTTTCTTCTATATTTATAAGGTTGATATTATTGGGTGGATTATATATATATATTAAGGGAACCAATCTAGTATCTAGGATTCTATAAACCCTAAAATACTGAGTTTTAATGGGAGTTCCAACCCTCCCTACTAATATTGTCAAACATGTTTTGGAATATATGAGTAATCATTTCCCCATTTGTTGATCGTCTTACTAGAAACTGAGTATTCCATATAAAATTTAAAATTCCTCCCTTTTTTTACTTCATGGCCAAAAATAACTTCTAAATTATCATTATCTTCACAGTTTTATGTTGTTGGAGAGCCTTATTCATCTACTATAACTTAAATAGGTGTATCTCATAAAAGAAATCTCCCACTCTACTATTCCCGAGTCCGTACATTCTCCTCTACCCAACCTTGTTTTCTTTAATTCCTGTATTTTGTGGTGTGGAAACCATTGTTCTAATATATGCCCATTATGCCATCTTTTAGGTCCCCAAATAGGTTCTATAGTTATATCCCTAACTAGATGCATGAGTTAACATGAAAATTCAAAAATAAATGTATGTATCCTTTTTTAATTATGTGTAAGTTGGGATCAAAACTAAACATTTGATTCCATTCTAGAAATTTTTTTTAAAGGTTATCTCCGCACATTTGATAGATCTGAGGAATTTCCAGGGACATTTTTTTCCTTAGGAAGAATCTATGTACATTTTGAATATGATATTAAACCTATAAAAATGTTTAAAAAATTGGTATTTGAATGTTTTATACATCTATCCTATGATGACCAATCCCAATGGAGCTCGTACCATGACTCCCCAAGCCCACCTCCAATAGGCCAGGGGATAGAGACTAGAAATGAGTAGACATATCACTATCAGGGGAGGAATTATCCTAATTACTTGTACACACATTATGTTTGGGAAAATCCTTTGTAGGTGTGAGTATAAAAATACCCAGTAGGACACCCTGAAACCACAAAGCATATAAAAAATAGTAATAGTCATCTCTATATAGGTGTATTTACACAACACTTATTAAAATAATATCCATATATACTCAACAACGACACACCATCTCAAGGTAAGGACACAACCATAATGCTAGAGTGGGATTTCAACTTCAAGGTTAAACATAGAATTCATCTTGGAAAACAAATTCCATGAGCCAGATATTAATAATGGAATCCATCCAAGAGGTAGTTCTTATGGTTTTTCACCATTTTAAGTATACACTGGAAGCCTAAATAGATTGATAAACATATGAGGATCACTCCCTAAACCATGGCGTATACCAAAAACTAAATCTGGATTAACCCACTAAGTAGAGGATCAATGCCCGTGTAGTATTGGTCATGACAATACCAATAAATCCACCCAGGGAAATAAGATGAGAGTGAATCTCACTCTGGGTCCCATGGAAGGATTCCAACAACTCAATCTAAGAATTCTTACTAAAGGTATCACTGTAGAGAAGAAAAGCTTGACGTACATGGACATTACATTGCATTTTCGGAATACTTAATACATAACAAAAACCAACACTCAAGGACTGTAATAGTTTAGTGTCTTTGGAAACTCAGAACATAATCTTCTAATCATGGTGAAAGATCTTCATGATCTCCCATAAAGATCTTCCACTTTTGTTTTCTTTCCCAAAACCATTCTTTATATCCTGGGGAAAATAAAACATAAAAAGGGTGTCCTCAATTGCTCAGTAATGGTAATAATGGAGAAAATAAAACAAACCATATACATTTGAACTTCAAAACATGAAAATAATATTTAAACATCAAAATCTTGAGCAATGACATGAAACATGAAAGTACGTAGGGAAAAGATCATAATGGATCATCAATAATGATAAAATATTATCGGAATAAAACATGTAATTGTGGAAAACCATTAAGCACATTATATTATTTCCATAGTAGCCAAGGCATTGCTGCCAAGACCATCTTAGTGGACAAAGTCCCTTAATGAATCGAGTTCAATCCTCGTTCCAGTCCTGTAACACTGAACCAGATTAACTTACTGTTCCAGCGATGTCTATATCATGAGATATAAATCTTTATCCAATGCATTGGAGGGATATATAGGTCCCACCCATTTCATAATGAAATCATTCTTACTTGTGCCACACCATAAACATAAATCATTCAACATAACCCAAAGAATAAAACGGGTTTCAAAAACATCATCCCATCAAAACATAATCCATATAAAACAAATCGATATAATTTCATCATAAGAAGAATCAAACCATGTAAATAATATATACATTATACTTGAAACATAATCATACTAAATAATGTCATCTTAGTTAGAAAATAGTTTTGACAAAACACTTGAAATGAATTCTTGAAGAAAATATCCTTTCTTTTTCAAAATCATTTTCTTTTCAAAAAATGACATTCAATTTTTGAAGAAAATGATTTTGATGAAAATAATCATGAAGTATTGTAGAGGAAGATTCATGAAAATAAGGCGTTATTAAACCGTAAAAATCCTTTCATGCCTTATAAGTTAAAAAAAATTCTCCTTGTACTTTGGTCGGAAAAGTCAAAAAGTTCCTCGTATGGTAAACAAAATAAAGATTCCTTACAAAACATGTGGTAAAAATAAAAATGGGTAAAAAGGACATTAAACACACATGGTTTTTTTTAGAAAACATAAATATGGATGATAACAATAACCCCAGTAAATACTTACGAATGACAATCTCGGATAAGAATGAGATTGGAATATTTATCCCTTACCTTAGATCCAATATGCCTCCTACGTATCCGAACCTCCTGTATAATGATTTAAATAATGTCATTGACTCATTATAGAATCATATTCATTGTTATTATATCATATATGGTTCACTTATGACTTTATATTACCTGTTGTTTTGTAAATTCTATGTTAAAGTAGCGTTTTGGGTAAAATTGTTTCATTTATCGCACATGTTTTGACTTTTTGTTCTTTATATTATTAATTATATTATGATTTACTTACTTCAAGAATACAATACATGATTTATATAACATATATATTCATTATATATATATATAATAAATAGATACATGAAATGAAATACACCGTTCATGGAGACGGTAGGCCGTACGTACGCATGAATGCTGTTTTTATTTCCATATTGAATTTAATGGAAGTAAGTAGATGAAATATATATATATATATATAAATAAATCTAGTAGAATTATTATGTCATATATTTCATTATTATTCATTATATATACTTTATAATTATTCTTGAATGGTTAACATGGAGAATGAATCTCATCGCGTTGTGGAGACGGTAATCCGTACGTACGTACGAGCGATGATATCATCCCCATAATTGTTGAATGAAATTGGAGTTGATTATATAATATATCACAATTATAATCATGTAATAATAATAATATATAGTTATTCCATACACCATTATATACAACCAAGTAAGGCATTGGTGGAAAACAGATTACACCACAGCATGGAGACGGTATTCCGGACGTACGCACGCGCGATGATTTCATTTTCCGTAGGATTAATAGAAGGTGAAATAGGGTTGTTTAATATTTATAATAAAATATCAGTATATAATTAATACTGATGTTATTACTTTATAATGAAACAACTAAAGAAGATTAAGTAGAAGAAGAAAGAAACTTGAAAGAGTCGGTAGAAGAGATTACCTCCTCCTCGACTCACCTCCTTTAAACTTTTTCTTAGGGAAATAGAGTTGGTCTTTTGAGAAGACCAGAAACTCTATGATATAACTAGATAGGTTAAGAAGAGGAATTGGCAGGGGTTGGATGAGCTTAAAGGCTCAAAAGGGTATTAAGAGAAGAGGGAAGGGGTGCCCTTTTATAAGGGAGGAGAGGGGCACCTTTGGAAAGTGTGAAAATATTATTTTATTATAAACATATATTATATTTAAAAAAGTAAAAAAACTATTAAAGATGAATATAAGATGACTCATGGTCGAAATAAAATCATCCAATCAGAATTGGACATGTTTTGGATAATATTTTAATCATCATAATCTTATGTATTTAAATCATTTATTAATGAGGTAAATACTCCATCATTATTGTGTCATAAATAATTTAATTTATTTGATGTCTAAAAATTATAAAAAAATACCATCATGTAGGAAATATTTTTATCTTTCAAATTAATATTTATAGTCTAAAATATAATTTATATAACTCCTTATAAAAATTAAATACTAAAAGATTTTTGTTAATGTCAATTTTGTCTTTACATTAAATTAATTAATCCAAATTGTCACTATCACTACCAAGTGGGTCAATGGGGTCCCAATATCGACCCAAGGATGACCATGGTTGGCCAATACTCATAAAATAAGTTTAGGACAAGTGTTAAGGTAATTATGAATTACTATAATATTCTTTTAACCTTGAATTACCCTATTTACATTTAACCGCAGTAAATAAAAGTCAAAAGTTACTATTCACCAAAAATTATTTTCATCTTATTGAACCATATTTTACTTCTTGATAACAAATATGTATGTCAGATTTTTGAAATTCAGTTCACTGAAGTGGTAAAATTTTATTTAAATGAAAGAGTCATTTTTTTAACTACCACTAAGTGGTTTCACTATTCATCAAAAATTGAAGTTTTTCAGAAAAATACCAAACATTCAGCCTAACATATATTTAATATTCCGAATTCAAAAATGGTGTCTATTTTTCCAAATTCAGAACATAATAGTGGCATTAATTAATTTTAAAATTAATGCATGTTATCAAAACAAATAGCATGTTTTTAAGAAACAATAACTAATAAAAGATCGACATTTGTTTGTGTCCAAATTCAATGTGAAATTTATTCCAATGACAAACATTGGATTAAATGGTAAAAATATATTCTAATTACACTTTAAAACAAATTAAAAAAATAATCTAACCATATAAATTATTGAAATGAAAAAAGTTGTTTTTAATTAAAATATAGCGTGTTTTTACTATTCATTAAAATATGAAAGTCATCAGAATAATGTGAAAAATTTATCCAAGGTAAATTTTTATATCCTGATTCCAAATAAGAACTTTATTTTCTTAAATTGAACTTATAAACTTGGAAAAAACTAGATTTAATGTGGGTGCGCCATCAAAAGGCGGAAAAACTGCATTTTTTGAAAAATACTTATTTTACACGAAAAATTTATTTTGTTCTCATACCATGTTCTAGAAAATGTGTAAGATGAATAATAATGTTATAAAATTCAAAATCAAGTCAATAATATTCATAAGGGATAGTCCATAATAATATTATAACAATATAGCATTGTTTAGTGAAACCTGGTATTGCATACTACACACGCTATTGAGGAAGGTCGTGATTGCGTGTAATGGAAGCCAAATCAGGGATGCATGTAGTGAAAGATCCCTTCGTTGTAGCGTAAAATACAAGACATCAATGAAATTAAAAAGAATAATTCTCATAAAATCTCAGGTTGTTAAATTCTACCCCCCTTAAAATGAATTTCGCCCCCGAATTTCATCAGGGTTTTAAATGGTTTACTACATGAAAGTTTCTTTCATAGAAACCCACATCATAAAAAGTAATACTAAAACTTAATTTTAAAAAGTGAAGTAAGAAACATATCGGTTACCCAAACTGACTCATCACTGGGTTTCCACATAAGAGAACGTAGGTGAAAATATGGATATGGAAGAGAAATCTAACTGTCATGTTCTGATGGAGAGTGGTAGAGAACATGGCTATGAAAAAGCCAACAATCACAAGGCCATAGATTTGGGATTATATAAGGTACCATCTGATTCATCGGATATAAGGGCACTAGGACATCATTTTTGTTTTTCAAGATCATTCCCCTAAAGTTGAAGAATTTGAATTAGAATAAATACTTACTTTATTTTGGTACAATCTCAAAATTGCTCGTGCCTCGAAAAATTTACACTTAAACTCATAAAGAAATGAAGTTGAATTTGTCTTTCGTGAAGTTTTAGCAGATCATATGATAGAATGATAGGTCCTTCCATCTGTCTCAAACATGAGTTAGCAAAAGTTATATACATAAGTCCATCTATGGTGAGATTAATCGGATATGGTTCAAAAATGGACTTATATTTCAAATATCATACTAATTAATAAAATAAAAATAATTTATAGTAACCAGGGACTTCTTGTAGGCCAGTGGTAGGCGATAAAGGCCTATCGCACTTCGATTGTGCGTTCAATTCCCACATCCTTGTCCGACGTGACGGGTTGTCACCCGTCCTGTAGGTTGTCCTTTTTATAAAACTACACTATTAAAACAATCCATAAATAATTTTGAAAACAAAGGTTCTATCCTTAAACGATACTATCTAATGTCTAACTTAATCTATTCTAATCTTTAGGCTTACCCAAACTCACAGTTTAAGGAAAAATATTGATAGAGAGGTCATCTACTAAACATGTAAATACCGTCATTTATCCCCATATAAGATATGTCTAGTTGGTCACATTACAAACATTCCAATTACTTAATCATGTATTCTCTTGAAAAATGAATACCCATTGAACCTTAGTGAAAACATGAATGCTATCAAAAGTTAACTCTTTCCACATACTAAAATCCCAAAATTTCTATATACTCAAACCATGATATCACTTTGTCCTTATATTAGTCATAAGCTCATTAACATTATTTTCTCCTAATCCCTTTATTATGTGCATATCATTTTCTTTGGAAAATATTTGAATTACTTTTCTTGGTTACCGGTACCATATAATTATTGAAAACCATAATAAACCAATACATAGATATTCCAAAATTCCACAGTAATATAAATTATATTCCACAAAATTATTTTGGAATCTGATTACATAAACACATAATCATTCCACTACATCATTGTCATACTCAATATCGCCAATGGTGATCGCATGTGACTTCCCTTTGTCCTTTTCCTTAAGAGGTTGATCACGTTGATCATCATTAACCCTTGGATTAGGGCATTGATTAACATAATGCCCCATTTCCTTGCACTTGAAGCATTGAAGTGTTGATGGAGCGTTCTCTATAGTCTTTTCTCTATTCACATCATTAGCTACCTTTTTCCCATTACTTCAACACTCAACTTCCCGATGACATTATTTTCCACACTTGAAACATTTTCTAGTACCTTTTAGACAATCTTCACCAGACTTCTTTCCACACAATGAGCATAATGAAACATTCACTTTCTTTTCACTATTGTTCTGAGGTTTTTCCTTGAACTCCATCTTTAGTTTCTTGTCAAAACCATGAGATGGATATGTTATACCAACTTCCAATTCTACCTTGATAGCACAACACACAAAATTCTTTCATAGCTACTAAAGTCTCTTATAGCTAATTCCCTTCGAATACTTGGTTTTAAGACACGTAAGAATCGATCAACTTTACTTTCAGGTTGGATGATAAAGCCAGATGCATACCTTGCAAGTCTTGTAAAATTGACTTCATATATACCAACAAAATAGTCATCCTTCTACTTAAGTTAAAGGAACTCCTTTTCCATCTTTATTTGAAGAATACGAGGCAAGTACTTATTGAAAAATAATTTCATGAACTCATCCCATTCCATAGAGTAAATTTCACCTTGGGGCCTTTTATTCTTAATTAGAGTCCACCACTGGTCTGATTCACCATCTAAACGGTAAACAGCAAGAATGAATTTTTCATGTTCTAAACATCGAAGTATGGGAAATATCCTTTCAATGGACCTGATCCATTTTCAGCAACAAGTGGATCAGAAGACCCACTGAAAGAAGGTGGGTGTTGCCTCATGAAGGACTCAATAGAATAGTGTTCCCTCCTCTGCTCATTCGGAAGTCCAGAATGATTCATAGCTTGTGTAAGTATAGCAATAAGATTTTGCACTCCATCTCCCAAAACATTGGTTTTTTCAGGAGGACAATCATTGCATTTCCCATTACATTGATGAACACGGTTCCTTCGGGTTCCATCCATCGTCTAAAACCCAAAAAGAATAGTGTAAGAGGCAAAAAATCAATCTATGAAAAAAAACATATTAATGGGGGAGTACCTTCAATATATAACATCTTAGGTTTAATTATAATATCGTTACTACAATTCTAGGAATATAACCTATACTTATACTTAACCGTAGAGACATCCCAAGACATACCATAGAAATATCTCTAGGGATCTCACTAAAGTTTTCACATCCTAGTTTCCAAAGGTTAACTAAACCTTTCCTCTGATACCAACTATAGAGACCCAAAGCTTGAAGTACATGGACATTACATTAATTTTTCGGAATACTTAATACATAACAATAACCAACACTCAAGGACAGTAATAGTTTTATGTCTTTGGAAAATCAGAACATAATTTTCTAATCATGGTGAAAGATCTTCAAGATCTCCCATAATGATTTTCCACTTTTGTTTTCTTACCCAAAACCTTTCTTTATATCCTGGGAAAAAACATAAAAAGGGTGAGCACAAATTCTCAGTAAGGGTAATCATGGAGAAAATAAAACAAACCATATACATTTGAACTTTAAAACATCAACATAATATTTAAACATCAAAATCTTGAGCAATGACATGAAACATGGAAGTACGTAGGGAATAGATCATAATGGATCATCAGTCATGATAAAATAGTATGGGAATAAAACATGTAATTGTGGAAAACCATTAATCACATGATATGATTTCCATAGTAGCCACGTCATTGCTTCCAAGACCATATTAGTGGACAAAGTCCCTTTCTGAATCGAGTTCACTCCTCGTTCCAGTCCTGTATCACTGAACTGGATTAACTTACCATTCCAGCCATGTCTATATCATGATATATAAATATTTACCCAATTCATTAGAGGGAGATATAGGTCCCACCCATCTCATAATGAAATCATTCTTACTTGTGCCCCAACATAAACATAAATCATTCATCATAACCCAAAGAATAAAATGGGTTTCATAAACATCATCCCATCATAACATAATCCATATAAAACAAATGGATATAATTTCATAATAAGAAGAATCAAACGATGTAAATAATAGAGACATTATACTTGAAAAATAATCATACTAAATAATGTCATCTTATATAGAAAATAATTTTGACAAAACACTTGAAATGTATTCTTGAGGAAAATATCCTTTCTTTTTCATAATCATTTTATTTTCACAAAATGACATTAAATTTTTAAAGAAAAGGATTTTTTTGAAAATAATCATGAAATATTATAGAGTAATCTTCATGAAAATAAGGTGATATAAAACCATAAAAATCCATTCCTGAAGTATAATTAAAAAAACATTATCCTCGTACTTTTTTCAGAAAAGTCAAAAAGTTCCACGTATGGTAAACTAAATAAATATTCCTTCCATAACATGTGGTGAAAGTCAAGAATGGGTAAAAAGGACATTAAAAATACATGAAATTTTTTTTAGAAAACATAGACGAGGATTATAACAAAAACCCCAGTAAATACTTATGAATGACAATCTCGGATAAGAACGAGATTGGAATAGTTATCCCTTACCTTAGATCCGATATGCTTCGTACATATATGAACCTCCTGTATAATGATTTAAATAATGTCATTTACTCATTACAGAATCATATTTATTGTTATTATATCATATTTGGTTCACTTATGACTTTATATTACCCGTTCTTTTGTAAATTCCATGTTAAAGCAGCATTTTGAGTAAAATTGTTTCATTTATCGTACGTGTCTGGACTTGTTTTTCTTTACATTATTACTTATATTATTATTTAATTACTTAGAAAATTTAATACATGATTTATATATCATATATATTCATTATATATATATATATATAATAGATAGATACATGAAATGAAATACACCGTTCATGGAGATGGTAGGCCGTACGTACGCATGAACGCTGTTTTTATTTCCATATTGAATTTAATGGAAGTAAGTAGATGATATATATATATACACATAAATCCAGTAGCATTATTATGTCATATATTTCATTATTATTCATTATATATACTTTATAATCATTTTTGAATGGTTAACATAGAGAATGAATCTCATTGCGTCGTGGAAATTGTAATCCTTACGTACGCACGAGCGATGATATCATCCCCATAATTATTGAGTGAAATTGGAGTGGATGATATAATATATCAGAATTATAATCATGTAATAATAATCATATATAGTTATTCTTTACACCATTATACCCATACAAGTAAGGTGGTGGTGGAAAATAGATTACACCACGACGTGGAGACGGTATTCCGTATGTACGCACGCGCGGTGATTTCATTTTCCATATAATGGATAGAAGGTGAAATATGGTTGTTTAATATTTATAATGACATATAAGTATATAAGAAATACGAATGTTATTACTTTATAATGAAACAACTAAAGAATAGGAAGTATAAGTAGAAAGAAACATGAAAGAGTCGGTAGAAGAGATTACCTCTTCCTCGACGCACCTCCTTTACACTTATTCTTAGGGCACTAGAGTTGGTCTTTTGAGAAGACAAGAAACTCTATGATATAACTATAGAGGATGAGAATATGAATTGGCAGGGTTTGGCCGAGCTTTAAGGCTCAAAATGGTGTGAACAGAAGAGGGAAGGGGTGCCCTTTTATAAGGGAGGAGAGGGGCACCCTTGGAAAGTGTGAAAATATTATTTTATTATAAACTTATCTTCGGTTTCAAAAGGTCCAAAAATAATTAAATATGAAGATACAATGACTCAGGGTCTAAATATAATCATCCAATCAGAATTGGACATGTTTTGGATAATATTTTAAACGTTATAATCTTATTTATTTAAATCATTTATTAATGAGGTAAATACTGCATCATTATTGTGTCATAAATAATTTAATTTATTTGATGTCTAAAAAGTATAAAAAAATACCATCATGTAGGAAATATATTTATATTTACAATTAATATTTATAGTCTAAAATATAATTTATATAACTCCTTATAAAAATTAATTACTAAAAGATTTTTTGTTAATGTCAATTTTATCTTTACATTAAATTAATTAATCCAAATTGTCATTATCACTACCAAGTGGCACAATGGTGTCCCAAAATCGACCCAAGGATGCCCACGGTCGGCCAATAATCATCCAATATGGTTAGGATAAATTCTATGGTAATTTTGAATTATTATAATATTCTTTTAACCTTGCATTGCCCTATTTACCTTTAACCGCAGTAAATAAAAGTCAAAAATTACTATTCACCATAAATAATTTTCATCTTATTAAACCATATTTTACTTCTTGATTAAAACTATGTATGTCATATTTTTGAAATTAAGTTCACAGAAGTGGTAAAATTTCATTTAAATGAAAGAGTCAGTTTTTTTAATTACCACTATGTAGTTTTACTATTCATCAAAAATTGAAGTTTTTCAGAAAAATACCAAAAATTCAGCCTAGATATATTTGATATTAAGAATTAAAAAATGATGTCTATTTTTCCAAATTAAAAACATAAAATTGGAATTAATTTATTTTAAAATTAATTCCCGTTATCAAAACAAATAGCGTGTTTTTAAGAAACAATAACTATCAAAAGACCGACACTTGTTTATGTCCAAATTGAAAGTGAAATTTATTCCAATGACCAACATTGGATTAAATGGTAAAAATAAATTCTAATTAAACTTTAAAACTAATTAAAAAGCTAATATAACCATAGAAATTATTGCGATGAAAAAAGTTGTTTTCAATTAAAATATAGCGTGTTTTTACTATTCATTAAAATATGAAAGTTATCAGAATAATATGAAAAATTTATCCAAAGTAAATTTTAATATCGTGATTCCAAACAAGAATTTTATTTTCCCAAATTTAACCTAAAACCAGGGAAAAAATTAGATTTAAAGTGGGTGCACCATCAAAAGGCGGCAAAACTGCATTTTTTGAAAAATACTTATTTTACCCGAAAAATTTATTTTGTTCTCATACCATGTTCTAGAAAATGTGTAAGATCATTAATAATGTTATAAAATTCAAAATGTAGTTAATAATATTCATAACAGCTAGTCCATAATAATATTATAACAATATATCGTTGTTTAGTGAAACCCGGTATTGCATACTATACACACTATCGAGGAAGGTCGTGATTGCGTGTAATGCAAGCCAAGTCAGGGTTGCGTGTAGTGCAATATCCCTTTTATTTAGCGTACAACACAAGACATGAATGAAATTAAAAATAATAATTCTCATAAAATCACGGGTTATTACAATCACCATCCTGTGTATAGGATGCAATTCTATAATAAACCTCAGGGAAAAGGATATAGGGAACACAAACAAATGAAACATGTCTAAGATACCGAGTAAAAGGGCTCTAAGCCTTATTTTAAAGAGTAAAAAATGTGTACTAGGAGTACATGACTTGTCCCTTTGGAACCGAGTCCTGCCTATGTAAATAGACCATGCCTGTGTCAATGTAAATGTACAAAGCCTATTGATGAGCATGTAATTCTTCCCTTGTGTAGGAACATGGCTATACACATGTAAATAAGGACATACCATGTATGCATAGGAGTACATATAATTACCTTGAACTTGTACTTCAAAGCAATGTTCGTCAACCTTCCTATTCAATCAGGAAGGGTTACACAATGCGTGATAGGGTTAAAATCTTTGTGATACTTAACTTCACCCTGGAAACCCTAGTCACCATAGAGGTGACCCACACGACATGTATCACCAATGTACATGCTGTGTAGATCAATGTTGTTCCGAACACCATATCTAGAATCGCATGTCTCATCCCCTTAGCCAGACATCAATCTGTTCACTCCACATGACGAAATCAAGGAGTTTCATTAGAGCAGCCTTACAATAACTGAATCATCAAAAACCAGACATCAAATTCATTTAGAAAACACATTATAATGTTATTAATCATTTCACACTAAAGAACAAAAAAACCAGGTTTCAATGCTATCCGATCCTCTATCTCTTCAATTGTTGAAACAATTTCACATCATTTTGAGCCCGAATCTATAATATCAAATTAGTTTGGAAAGAAATGGCTGTTAAATGATTGATTGACTAGATATTATTGAACCAAAATCTATGGGAATTCCCATGGTTAAAAAATAAATAGGATAGAAATACTCAAACCATAAGGAACTAACCCTGAAATTTGTTTGTGTTGGCCTAGATTTTTTATTGTTATAATTACAAAGAAATAGATAACATATAATCATAAAAAAATTCAATCAATTTCTAGATAATCTACCTTCACCCCAATAAAAATGATACTAAAATAAATTCATTAGTTTAATGGTTTACATTCATCTTAAGAATCATAAAATATGATGAATTCCAAATAAAAAACATCCTACCTTGATTTTGATCGATCACTGATGATGAACGATGTTGCGTCATTGTCATTAGTGAGGTCCTCTAATTCCATTTCACATTGATCATCGATCTATGAACTTGTTCTTGTTCATCCGAGAGAGATCCTTAATTCTCTCTCCAAAAGATCTCTATTGGATCTTGGGTTATGCATCTAACCATGAGGTTTTGGAAAAACCATATAATTATAGATTAATTTAGGTCACTGCATCAATGGATAAAATAAAAGAATTTATTTAATTATTTTATTCATTTTACGCCCATAATGATTTTTTTACAAATATCCCACATCAATAAAGGTTATATCATTCCTAAGGTAAAAACTACATTTTGAACTCAATGGCTCCCTCAGATTTTTGATCCCCCCTTTTAGAAGTAATTTCAATTTTTAGGAAAAATGTGTGCCCATAATATTTAATATATTCCAAATATTTATTCTAGGAAAAACAGACCTCAAAATATCACGTTTTCTCAACATGTGGTCTTGAAAAAAATCCATACAATATCCAAAAATAATACATGGAAAATCTAAGTCATTATATTCTACACACATTAAGGCTTTACGTCCCAAAAATCCAAAAAAGTGGGTACACAAAGAGATATGGGTACTGAGCGTGAATCTAATCCTCCCACTCCGAGGTTCTCTCTTGAAGATTCTCATGTGGCCACAAGACACACACTAAATGAATCATTCATCCATTAATTATTCTCTCCTACTGATCCTCGATCTCTACTAGGTACTCAGCAAAAGTAGCTCCACTCTCAATGTCCAGATTTACCCAGTCAACAACATGCGATGGGTCATTAACATACCTCCTCATCCATGAAACATGGAATACAAAGTGTACCTAGTCTAGAGATGGTGGTGAAGCGTAGTTGTATTCCACCTCTCTAACCCTATGCTGTTTCTTGAAAGGGACAATGATTTGGGAATATAACTTTTTTTCCAATCCAAATATCCATAATGCTCATCGATGTGAAACCCATTGGAACACATGGTATCCCTCCTTGAATTCCATAGGACCACATCATTTTTCATCATAATAATTATTAAAGATACGTTCTGTCCTCATTTGTAGCTAGATGATCTACAACTTCTCTATAGTGGATCAAACCATCCTTAGGCCCATTAGTGCCGACTCTCCTGGGCTAGTCCATCAAAGTGGTGACCTATAGGGTCCCCTATAGAAATCATTGAAAGGTTCCATACAAATGTTCACATGGTAGATGTTATTGTACAAAAATACACTACTGGTAGGTGATCCTCCCAACTATGTCCAAAGTCTAAAATGCAAGATCACATCATGTCATTCATAACTTTAATGGTCTGCTCAGTATAACCATCAGTTTGGGAGTGAAATGCTCTGTTAAAGTGTAACTGAGTCCAAAGAGAATTCTTCAATCCGCTCTGTAACCAATATGTGAAGTGAGAATCATGGTCAGAAATGATCATTGATGGAACTCCATGGAGTCAGACTATCTCCTTCAAATAAAGGCATCCCAAGATCTCTTCTGAAATCATCTCCAAAATATCTAGGAACCGAACTGACTTGGTAAGTCAGTCTACGACCACCCATATAGAATTGTGTCCCCTAGACATATGTGGTAATACTTTCAAAAATCCCGTGGATATCCCATCCCACATCCACTCTAGGACCTGAAGGGGTTGAGATAAAACCAGTGGAACCTGGTGCTCAGTATTTACTTGCTAATAAGAGAGGCATCGATATAAAAACATTGTAATTACCTTCTCTATCTCTCACCACAAAAACTAACATCTGAGGTCTACATACATATTTTACACACCGAGATATAATGATAATGGTGATGTATTAAACTCTCTTATAAACTCATCCCACAATGTCTCTGGTACCATTTGGTGTACTCTGAAAAGAAAGATATTCTCCTGATGTTTAGAAAATCCATCAGAAGGATGTCCAGTGGATATCTAAGTACACAGGGTCTCATATTAGGTATCCCCAAGATAAAACTCCATGTATAGATTCAAAATAGGATGGGTAAAAACCATCGGCTAAGGATAATTTTTTCCATCTCCATACAGAAAAAATAACTTATATGAGGCCAACTACTTCGACACCTTATTCAACAAATGTGAATAAGATCTCCTATTTAGAGTATCTACAACCAGGTTCCCCTTCCCAAGAGTATGTACAATATAGATGTCATTATCATGGAACAACTATAACCATAAAATCTATAAAAAGTTGAGATCCTTTTGAGAGAATATATAATCGGGACTCTTGTAGTCAGAATAGACAATAAACCACTCAGTCATTAGGTAGTGTCACCACATCTTCAGTATGAAAACTACTGTTTCTAAGTCAATATCCTGGGTTGTGTAGTTATGATCATGTGGTATCAACTAGCATGAACCATAGAAAATAACTTTTTAAATTTACATTAGAACACAACCAGGCCTAGTTCCTGATGCATCACATAACACTACGCACTCGACACCATCCTCTAGAAATATCTAGATGGGAGCACTCGTCAATATCTTCTTCAACTCCTGAAAATCATGGTGGAACATCTCCATCCAAAATAATGGTTTTCCCATTTTAGGTACAAAATTTAAAGTGTCATCATATCATTTAGAATTTAATTATGAAATTTTTATAATATCCTAATATCCCAAGGAAGCTCTGCACCTCCGTCACACTATTGCGTGGCAGCCAAGATAACACCTCCTCGACCTCTTATAGGTCCACCACTACTCCATCTGCTGAGATAATATGTACTAGAAATTTCGACTCCTAAATCAAAATATTGGAAATTTGAGGGCTTACCATAAATTTAGTGACCTCAAAGTACGTTCATAACCATCATCAAGTGTCTCTCATTCTCCTCCTCACACATTGAGTATACAAAAATTTTGTCGATGAAGATTAGAAAAAACTAGTCAAAGAATGGATTAATGATCAGATTCATGAGTTCCATGAATAGATATGGGGAATTCATCATGAAAAAATGGATTATCGAGTACTAATAGTGATCATAGAGACATATTAATAACATATTTTGTATATCTTCATCCCGTACTCACAACTAGTGATAGACAGATTTGAGGTCAAACTTCGAGAACCATTGTGTGCCTCTCAACTGATCATAGAGGTCTTCAATCCATGATAGTGGATACTTTTTATTCATGGTAAGCTAGATTAAGCATTGGTATTCCATACATGAACTCAAGATCCCTTCTTCCTTCATGGAAAACAAAAATGGGACTGCTTAGGGGGGAACCTTGTTCCTAATAAGTCCTTTCCTATATAATTCCTCTAGCTATGACCTCATATCAGAAATCTCTATAGTAGTCATATGATATGCTGGCATTGATATAGGGGTCTTAATGGGTTTATATGAGTGAAAATGTCATTATCTCATTGGGGAGGTAAGCATATAACGTCCTCCAGAAAGTCATCCTCATACTCTATCACCACTTAAGGAAATTGAAAACTCATAACATCTAATATACCAAGGGTTATTCTATCATAATGATTAGTAATTAGATGTAACATACTATTCATGAGTCCATCCCACACTGGTTGGGTTTCCTTTTCATCTACAAAGTAAAAACTAGTCCCATTACAGTGGAAACATCACATTGTCCACCTAAAATACTCAATATCAACATAAACTATGGATAAACAGTACATACCTAAGATGATTTCATAAGGCCTTATCACTGCTACAAAGAGATTCCAACAGAAATGGGAACCTACAGGAGTCAGGTCACCCTGTCGACACAAGTATGTGACCATTAAGTCATATCCAGTGGGATTTTTCATGCATAAGGGTTGAATTAAAATCTTATTTAGAATCATTAAATCTCGAACCAGTTAGGTCAAATAAATGAATAACCAACACCTGTGTCTATCAGTACTGAATCTAATATAGAAAAGACATAGATCATACATCAAATTATTTCTGGAGCCTCTAGATCATAATCCTGAACCGCCTGCAGCTACCCCTCCCTTTTCCTATTACTCCTTGATCCGGGCATGGACCACCTTGGGGTGGTGATGGTAATAATTCAATTTTACTACCACCTCCATCTTCTCTCATATATCCTATACCATTTACAAAACCCCATAGACCTATCTGTTACTATAACTACCTCTACCTCAGTGTCCCATACACTGTATCATTGTAAATTATAAGGTGGGTCAGATAATATCATGCAACATGTTTCCGACCATCAAAAGAGTATAATAACCTCTCCTTGGACTGACTAGACCCATCCTGTGAGCTGTGAACTATAGAACCTCTTTCATGAGACCTCTTCCTAAAATTTCACGCATATCCAGGACCTTGAGACTGATGTTGCCTCCCTGATGCCAAATCTCTACTCCTAATTTTCCACTACTGGAAACCAATTTCTACATCTTCTCAGCAAGGAAGCTATCATCCACTGAAGTTATCTCTAGTATCCCAACATAGGTACGATTTCACATAGGTGTAATGATAGAAAATATGTCACTATGTTATCCTTTCCAAGAGGCCCACGCCCAAAATAACTGATCCCAAAAAAATATCTATCGAGTACATGGAGAAGTTGGTGAACCCAGATGAATACTCATGTACTTTCATGCTACCCTAATGGATCTGTAGAAGATCTTAGACACATAAAACCCGTACGGTAGCTAGAGAGAATTCCTCTCTGAAAAGGAACTAAAAATGACCATTCTACTGTCACCCCATCATAAGAGTAAGTAAAAAAAACCAAGCCTTGAAGAAAGCTCACCTCTAGGACCAGCATCTAATCAGATGGTGTTCTAAATAGTCGGAAAACTCATGTAAGCATCTTAATCAAGTCCTAATCCAACTATGGGTTACATTCACCATAGAACATGAGGGTTCAATGTCACTAGAACTCGTGAAGTGTGCTTAATCTGTGCACCTCATCTTCTAGTACTGTGGGTACAATTTTCTGCTCTACATGTGGTGGTATAGCTGGTGCATCACCTAGAGGTAACAACTCTACAATTGGTCCCTGTATCAATGACTCATCACTGAGGGGATCATTTTTATGGTCTTGATTCTAAATCTTATATTGGATACATTGTGATGGCATCCAAAAATAGATATGATGTACCACGATCAATGAGTATATACATAGAGATGGCTTAAGAGGAAAATGGAAACCAGAACCAATATTTATATGATGCATGCACCATTGTTTTTTCCTGAAACTAGTGTTATCATGTACCAAGTCGAAAGGCTGGTGATCAGATTCATAGTGTATGGAAATGTTGGCTACCACACCAACATAAGAGTCCCTATCCGGAAATCCAAAACAATGTTTCCTTAAACCAATCTCACAGACATCAGCCCTAAGGTAGTATCGAATTCTATGATACCACTAGTTCATAACCCATCCCAATGGGGCATGTTCTGGGAATCCCCAAGATTGCCTCCAATAGGCCAGGGGATGGTGACTAGTGAAAAGTAGGCATATCACTGTGATGAGAGGTCTTAGCCTAAGTACCTGTATATACAGACACACATGTGGGTAAAGCCCATACAAGTGTGAGTATAAAAATAACCAGTAGGACACCCTAAAACTACAAATCATATAACAAAGGAATAATAGTAATCTATACATAGATATACGTCTACAACAAATATAAGAAGAATATCTAGATATACTCATCCAAGAAACACCATCTTGAGGTAGGGTAAAAACCGTAATTCTTGATTAGGATTCTAGGTCGAAGGTTCTAGATAGCACTTATCTAGTAGAAAACACTCTATGAGTTAGATAATACTGAAGACATCCTTCTGAGAGGTAGTTCTCATTGGGTCTCACCATTAATAAGTATTTTCTAATTGTATGAAGTGTTACAATTTACAAATGAGGATCAATATTAAGGACATAGGTTATAAAAACAACTTAGTATAGATTGACCCACTAATTAGAGGATTGTCACCCACGTAGTGTTGGTTACAACAACACCAAGAACTCCACCAATGGAAACACAATGATAGAGGATCTCACTATGGACCTCATGGAAGGATTCCAACAACTCTATCCAAGAATTCATGATGAAGGGATCACCATCCTATGTGTAGGACATGATTGCATACATACCTTTAGTGAATAGTATATAGGGATATAGCTAAATGAAACTTCTTGAAGACACAGTGGACAAGGGTTCAATTCCTTCTTTGAAGGAGTACATAGTGTGTACTATGAGAATATGACATGTCCCTCAAGCACCAATTCCTTATCATGAAAACAACCCATGACTGTGTCCATGTAAAAGTAAACAACATGCTGATGCCTATCTAATTTTTACCATTTCCAAGTACATGGACATTCCCATGTACACCCAGCCATACCAAGTCCGTGTAGGAGTAAAAAATGTGCTCGTGGTCATTTACTTCTTGGAAGTGTTCATGTACACTCCAATGTACAAAATGAGGCAACTAAGAAGGGTCACACACTGTGTGATAGGGTCACATGCCATGTGATACTTATCTTCACCCTGGAAAACCTAGTAAATACACAGGGGTCCCACACAATGTGTAGCATTGAAGTACACATTGTGTATATCAGAAATTTCCTGAATTCTAGATCAGGATTTGTGTATCTCATCCATTTCTCTGACCACCAGTCTGACTGTGCCCCATGCCGAAATCAAGGAGTGTTGTCAGCATGGCCTTTATTTCATTGAATCATAAAAAATTGGCCATCAAATGCTTTTTGAAAATTAATTTTAATGAAAATCATCATCGTGTTCCAAATAAAAAAAACTGGGTATCCACACCTTCCAATACACTACCACTTCCATTGTCCCACTTACATAACATAATTCATTTATCAGATCTATGATATAAAATAATTACACTATGAAATGGGTGAAAAATGATTTATTTCTCGTATATTTTTGAACCATTGTCTGAGGGAGAGCCTACGATGAATGATGAAATAAATTATAAATACATAAAACACAACCATGAGGAGTGAACCTTGGACAATGTTCATGTTGAACTTGATTCATATCCATTATAATTTTGAACAAATAGATAATATATGATAATAAATAAATTCCCCCAATTCCCAAATAATCTACCCCATACTCATAATACGACAGATCTATGAATCATTTTGTTAGATGACTGGTTCTCATTCATTATAGGAATCATTAAACCTGAATAAATATAAATAAAAAACAACCCACCTTGATCCAGACCGAACATTAATGAATAAAAAATTTGTGTAATTCTCTTTGGTGAGATCGTCTGATTTGGTTGCACACCGATTGCTGACCTATAATCTGGTTGTTGTTCTTATGAAAGAGATCCTCCAACACTCTCTCCATTGGATGTCTAACTGCTCCAAGATTTTTGTGTCTAGCACTGAGGATTTGGTATAACTATATATTTATAGATGAATTTAGGTCTCTTCATCAATGGATAAAATAAAATTATTTATTTAATTTTTCTTCATTTTATTCCCATGAATACTTCTCTTCAAATGCCCTGCGCTAACAAATGGTATGTCGTGCCTAAGGTAAAACCAAAATTTTGAAATCAATGGTGCCCTCATATTTTTGATTCAAACTACTTTTATAATTTATTCATTTTTTTTCAAAAAAATTGGTATGAATTTTATTTAATATATTTAATATATTTCAAATATTTATTTCAGGAACACTGGATATCAGAATCAAAAGATGTCTTCGTGCCTGGCCATGAAAATAATCCAAACAATGTCAAAAAACAATACATGAAAAATATTTGTCATTACACATCCATAATTCCACACCTCAATGAGAGAACCACCATATCATTCAATATTAAGATACACCAAATTAACTTTTGATCTTGATTCCTTCTTCCCAAGATGAAAATATTCTACCTTACTACTAAAATGGTGCTCCCCACTAGTAGTATAAAAATCCTAGTTTGAATTTTAGTTTTTATCTATCTATTAGGTGACTAAGAGATAAAATGAATACCCCTAATCTCAATTGAAAGATGACACACCTCATTAAATCCATATACCACTAATATATATTCAATTAATGGAAAATATTCTTAATAGTATTTAAAAAAATTCATTGAGAATCATCACCAACAACATAACTATCATTCTAGTCTATCTTTCTGTACCTTTTCCACATAGTAGCAGGGAAATCCATAGAGAAGGAAACCCAATGGAATTTGTATATGACATTTCATAACCAAATATAAATATGATAAAGAGGGTTTTAATTCAAATATAATATGATATTGGAAACAATAGTCTCTTAAAATACAAATATAAACAAATTCTAGTAATGATTTTGATAAATTAATTTTTTTAGAGAGATATGGATAATACGGAAGAAAGAATGAATCAAAATTCAAATATGAATAGTGAAATATACCACATTCAATACCCATATGATTTATAAACATTTTATCTAGACTTTTATATGGATTCACTCAAATACATTCCTTATATATCATATTAGTTATGTTTTCCTATCTTGTGTAACCCAAAGAATAATCGAAGAACAAGGAACCTATTCATCAGGTACACCTTATTACTTGATTTACTTACACTATAAAATTCATGGAAACCAAACCATTAGGGTCACCGGTATTGAATTATAAAGTAATTTAAAAGTGACACTTTGGATGAAATCTCAAACTTAGTATTTTAAGTGTTTTTTTAAAGTATAACTAGTTTAATATACTTCCCTTGTATGTTAAACCCTTATCATTTCATGGAAACAATATTTTCTCATGTTTTATTTCATTGTGTATGCATGATTATGATGATTTAATTTTGGAATTCCATTCCATCTGAAAAGTTAATGTGTTAACAGTGTAGCAATGTGTGACTATTTACACAATTCAATATTTTGTGTTAGTCACCCAAAAATAGAAGCAAAACATATTAATACGTATCCAAATAAATCTAATTTATTTGGTATATAAACATTTCATGTGAAATCATAAAGTTATATGAGACCAGTAATCTATAGATTTGTAAGACTGGAGTGAAAGATAACTTACACCTCACTTTCTAAAATTAGGTACTCTAGGCTAGTGGGTAGTCCAACCCAATGTCCCTCTCCCGAGGTAGAATTTTTTCAAGAGATAATTCAATTCCTAATATCTCTAACACCTAATATGCATAAAATATATTCAAAAACTATTTTCAAAATCATAACTCTAAAAAATTATGTCAGGGTAGAAGAAAACTAAATCTTAAGGGGCCACACCTATATTGAAATGAAAGGCTATATCTTTTTGAAGTAATTTATCATATAAATCTAAGAATACACTTTATTGACATTTTATAAATAATTTATAAACCACAATTATAAATATAAAACAATATTTTTAAAATTTCTACACATGTTATATTTTATGATTGACTATCAGTCATAAAACCTGAATGATATATGAGAGAGGTAGTTTATTCCATTAATCATATTATATGATATAGCATTGAATCGTAAACTACGACTCATATTAATACCTATAACTATTGATATAATATAACAACAATCATATTTAATGATTGGGTAGATATCATATTTATGATAGGTACCCCTATTTTTCAAAAAACCTCGAGTGAAATTTTTTTAGAGGTATCAAATATTTATTGATATGACTTATTTCAAGACAAAGGGTTTACACTCATCATACTTTATGATATAAAACAGTCACACATTATGGCTGATCAAAAAAAATAGTTTTAATATATCATATTATATGGTATAACTGTACATGGTTTAAGATATAAAATTCATTAAAAAAATGAATTAAAATTGATTAATTCTTATAGAAAATTTCTATAATACCACTAACTGGTTTTATATGATTATCTAACGATCATTGTTAGTAAAAACCACTAAATCAACTTGAATTATCTTGAAGTAATTAACATGGTTTTTTTATAAACAACACAAAATACCTTTATCATCATGTAATCCATATTTTACTCTTTATAATACACTTGGGGATGATAAAAGTATCATAATATCTAAATTTATTACCCAGAGGGGATTGCACTGGCCTTATGATAATAATTCATTAGTTGAGAATCCTCGTACACATATAGGGGTAATTGAATATTTTCTCGTCATGAACAATACATCAAGAAGGAATAGATCATTGAAATCCGTTGTATGGAACCAATGTAAATCAATAAAAGGAATATCATCCCTATATATTTCCATATTTTTGATCATCAGTTAATAATTATCATCATCAATAATTCATATCAGGTGCCACATCATTGCACTCATTATATCAAATTTGGGTTATTCATTAAAATAATTTAATAAATGTTTGAAGATATGTTCAAACTATTCATATTGGATTATAATTGAAGAACCATACATGAGAGGGACATGGAAGTGTCTATGAATCTCATGAATAAAATCATAATTCCTAACCCTATAATATGATATAAGAAGTAGGTTCATCAAAGGCTCCATTAGAATTTTTATATATCATAAGTTGTAATGTGAATCTCATGCATATCGCCTAAATGATTCATGGTAGTCTTAAATTTAACAACTCATGAAATGGTAGCATTAATAATTTTTTGATATAATTAATATTAATTAATTATATTTTAGATAGTTATATTCTTTATATAAATTTTAGGAAATTTTTATTCAAAAGGAAACAACTTTATTTCTAAGAAAATTTGGTATTCTTGTATTATATTGTTTTATTGAAAATATTTATTTAAAATTATAGAAATCTAATTTTTAAAAATTAAATTTATTTTTTAATCCATCATGTCCAAAATTATCTTAGAATTATTTTTTTTTAAAATTTTCTAAAAGGTTTGATTGTTCAATGAATGGAGAAAAATAATGATTTTTACTGAAAACTTCCATTTCTTTTCAAGTGTTAAAAAAGTCTCATTCTATTTTGGATTAGTTTTATAAAATAACTAGTTCCTTTTGAGTAAACAGAATCCGATATTATTTTTTCAGAATCACTATTATACTTGAATTTGGTATGAAATTTTTTTTTACTTAAAAATTCATTTATATGAAAAACCATTTTCCTCATGTTTTTTGGGTTTATTTTTAAATTAAATAATGTCCCTTCTATGAATTGAATTTTATAAAATGGATCTAATATTTGGAATTAAAAATTTTAAATTTTTGAAATAATTACCTTTTATTTTTTTCATTATGAATGGTAACTATATTACGTATTTTCACCCTAGTAAGGGTAACTTAGGTAATTTAGGTTAAAAAATAAAATTATAAGGACTAAAAACGAATCTAAAAATTTCATTTAATATATTTGTTGAGTGTATATAAGCACTAATTATCCAATATTATATGTTATGGAAATTTATTTCCATAGTTATTTAAAATTTAATTATATGTTATTATAAGTGAAGAATAATACAAAATGCCACTCTCTTACTTTTAAATTTCTATTGTATGATAAAATAGGGATAAAAATAAGTTTTGATTGAATATTAAATATTATTTTGATAATAATGATTTTTTTATAATCTTAATTTATTTATGATTTCTGGTGATGAAATGATTACCTTAAATGCTCACCCAATGCCAACATAGTGCTTGTGAAACCAATTGAAAATTAAATGAAATGATTTAAAAAAACACAAAAAGAAATATTTTTTGGATGAATTATGGATTCAAAAAAATTTATAGTTAATAATTATTTATTATTTATAGTTAAATTGATTATATTATAATTAAATTATTTTCATTTTTTGCAAATTCAAATTATTTTAATATTTCTTAAAATGACATTAATAGTATTTTATGTGAAATATATTTTATTAAATTAGTGAAAAATAATTAAAGTCTTGAAATTGAAAAATTAGGATAAAAAATGTTTATTAAATTCACCCCTCACCATTTATGATATAATTATTAACTTATAAGTAAATTCATAACACTTTTATTTTGAAAATGTTGTAACCATGGTTAAGGTTAAAAATTGTTAACAAAATGGTTAATAAAAAAGATATGATTTAAAATTGAATCTTAACCTATAAAATTCTAATGAAATTATTATATCAAGAATATATAATCATTTTTTTACTATAAATTTCATTTATTAACCTTTTTACATTAGTTAAAAACATATTATATTATAATATTTCATCTATTTCCAAAAGATCCCCTTCACTCACTTATAAAAGGACACCCATATCATCTCCTCCCAAAAATTTCATAGCATTTTTTCAGCCAATACATTACCAAAGAAATTATTAACACCCATCACTAGATTATATAAGGCATGTTTTTACCATAAAAATAACCCAGGAAGGATTTATATATAAACCCTAGGAGGTTGTCTGAAAAAGAGGTATAGTTCTTAACAAAGTGTTTTTGGTTTTATTCTTACTTACGCCTCCTTCAAATATTCTTAATTTTTTTGACATAATAAAATAAGTATATTACATATAATAAGATTTTATTATGTTAATTACTTAACAAATATCCATTGCCTCTTCTATAAAATGGGAAAATTAAACCATCGTCCAGGTTTACGATAGACTACCACCACAAGAACTGATGTAATTTATTTTCCATCCGTGCCTATATCGCCCAGTTATAATGATGTATTTAATGTGTATATATATGATACTAATGGAATAATTCCCATTATATAAAGCTAATATATCATCAATTCTCTTACCTCTATATCGATTTAAAAATGATAACTCCCTTCATGCATACGTGTGGATTACCACCTCCACCATGGGATGCGATTACATTTTCATAACCACAGTACTTAGTTGTTATACATAAGAATACTTAAAGAGTTAATAAAATAATTATTATATAATAAAAATTATTTAAATGTAAAATATTACTTAATTTCTTGCTTCATTCTCTTTGAAAAATGAAAACACTACTCATGCATATGCACTACTTAGCGTCTTTATGATTGTAACAAAATTCATTTTATATAAAATAATTTCATGGTTGGTTTTAAAAGTATATTTAATGTAAGAAATAATTGTAATTTCATGATTTTAATTCTGAATTTAATTTTACAATGACCTCTTTGACCCCAGTCAATATACCAAATTTATTTTGAAACTTTGAACTGAACATCCTCAAACCCATTGATATAAACTTAAAAAATAATGTAACTATATCATTGTAATAAATGATAAAATGGTTCAATGATAATGTAATAAAATATTAAAATATTCTTAAACAATTTAATAATTTATATAAGTTTGTTATATATGATTTAATAAACATAAATTACAAGTGTTTTCTTAAAGTAATGGATTTCATCTCAATTTCCATTCATTAAGGAATATTTTAATTTTATGTACCTAATTAATTTTATATGGCTTATATAATGAAACTTCTACGTTTAAAATCATGAATATTTAATACTTCATGTTATTTTATGTTTCAATATGATTTATTTCATGCGATGGGATTTGACATGAAAATTACCAAGTTGTTAGCGGATTCTTAACATAATTTCTTTTTATTGGGTTGTAACTATTGTTCATCGAATCTATTATTACATAATTATGTGTGAATTTAATTATAAATTGGGTTTTTCTACATTTACAATTGGTTTATGTGGATCTACAGATGTGTATATAAACACTTAATGGATTAATTCTAAATTCAAAATTTGTGATCATTACAAGGGTTTTCTTTGTCTCAATGTCATTTTCTTGAGACATATTTCATGTCATGCACCGTGACTTATTTTAATGGAATACATAATTACCCATGAATGAGTTTGAAATATTATTTCATGTAGTTCATGGGATTTAAATATCAATATCATATTCCTTTTTTCAATTAATTTTTATTTTGAAATTTACCAAAGTGGAAACGACTTTATGTTACAATATAATTTCTTTTTGGGATTTTTTATGTTCAAGGTTATTTTGGGATAAATAATATGATATTATTTTTTTAAACACTTATATTTTTTATCCTATAGTTTAAAACTTTGTTTAATGTTTTACTTTTGATTTAAACCGTTATTTATTAAATATACCTCAAGAATGTTGTTTGTGAGTGATCTTGATCTTGTAAATTTCTTTATATTGGGAATAATTATCTTACATGCTATTATTTTATAATTGTTTTCAGTAATTTTATTTAAAATACATAAATTATTTATTAATTTTATTTTACATGATTTTGACCTTATTATAAAGGGGTTTAAATGGAAATTTTTTACTATTTCCCATACGGGTCACTTTTCACTCTCTATATAAAAGTTTGAAAAGACTGTTTTTTTAAACTCACAACGTGAATAGATTTTACCTCCATCATGATTGTTATTTTATTTTAATATCTATTTACAATTTTACTTGTTTATTTTCTAATAAAATGTGTTTCCTAATCTTCTGTATATTTTTAGTTTTTTAAAATCAATTTTTAAATTAGAAAGGGTATTTTACTGAATAAAGTTTCGAAGGATATTTTTTTAGTATTTATATTCATCAAAGACAACAACGCCAAATTTTACTGATGCTACACTAATATATGTTGTAATGATAACATCTTTATTCTCTCTATTGATGGATTATGATTATTTCATAGATATTTTCATGAAACCTATTTGTTTTTTATGGGTAAATAAAGATATGAAAGAATAATTGTTATTATTTTGATTAAAAATGAAATCATTCATATTTTGTGATTATGTTAATGTTTTTGGACCTTTTTAATATTGATTTGTGAGGTTGATATAACTCATGGTGATGGGTGAGACTGAAATATCTCTTCAATGCATTGGTCAAAGATATTAATTTATCTAATTATAGGTTTTTCCTAAGAGATTATTTGAATTTACAGGTCAGGTTATTATATTTGTAAGAGTGATTATAATACTGATACAAACATGATGTTCCAAGTTACCAACATGTTTTTATTATGGTTGTTTCAAGTTCTAATGTATCCTTTTATCAATGATTTTTTTCACATGGATCTTGTTTATTGACTTATAATAATCCTTTCTTATGTTCAATATTAATGCCATGTTTCATAATTTATGATCCATTTTTGATAGGTATTAATTATTTTATTATATTATCATGAACATTTATTATATCATCAAAGAGTTATTCACATCTTATTATTTATGAAGACATTCAATTATTTATTCCTATGTTTACCATTACTAAGCAACTGAGGTCACCCTTATTTTGATTTTCACTTTATATAGATAATAAAGATAATTGTTAAATGAAAATTTTTTAGAAAGGTTTCTTTTGTGAATAATTTTAAGAGAGATGTTTAATAAGTAATTCAGAATCTGAAAAGATTGATATAATAGAAAAAATACTCATATAAAGGCATGAGTATTGTTATGAAATATTTTTTCATAATTTTATAAAATTCTAAACCTAAAGTTCCATGGGAATGTAAGTGATATAATATTTAATTTTAATGTTGTATGTTTTGGATCATTGAAAATAGGCCACTTTTATTAGTATAAATGTTCTTAATTTAAGGATTATGTTTTTAATACCAAATTTGATAGTTCAGGATCAAGTTTTGTAACGTCCTATATCCGGGTGCTGCCTAAAGGTTTCCCAAACCCGGTTGGTCACATGACCTTAAGAAAATTTCCCCAGACACTATAGGTTTCCAACTAGATTTAAGGGCCAATGTGTGATATTAGGGAAACTATGCCCTCATTGGCAGAGTATACAGATAGATAAAAATTAAACAATAGCGAAAGAAATAATATTGAATAGGAATAGCAGTGGAAGACGGAAAATAAAATAACAACTAGAGAATATATATATATATATATATAAATGATGCATGTCATATGTGTCTAGGAAATCAGCCAAAATCGGTCACAAATATGGAAATATATTACAATCCAATACAATAAAAAAGAAAATAAACTCAAATAACATCAAAATCCCCAGCTTGGTCCCATGCTCTCCAGCACTAACAAAAATCAAGTAACCGATGAAAAAGGCAGCTTTCCCTTATATATACATTCTATCATATAATATTTTTAGGTACAAAAGCATGAACTAGATAGGGTGTGAGACGATTCCCAGTAGGAAACCACCAAATGATTTGTTCCTAACTGTCAATGAATATATATGGTAGGTAATATGAAAGAATGAGGCAATAAAATAGGATTCAATCAAAAGTAATCAATACTATAGTTTTAAATTACATTAATTTAAAAATTATTATTCATCCATTGAATCATGTAACCTTGGGATCTTTCCACAGATCTGTATCCCCTGTGTAAGATAAGAAAACAGACGTCTACGAAGATAATCTAACAATCAAGTAAGACCAAATACAATATTATGCTTTGGCTTGGAAGATGCATCTCAATCATTCAATTGTTCACAAATGACTTGCTGGGAACCCTCTCACAGTCTAACCCCTCAAGTCTAATATCATCAACTAATTTAAATAATGACCCTCTAGGAAATATCTCATAGTCTAACCCCTTTGGTCAACATTGCATCATGAAAAATATAGACGACCACCTAAGAAAGATTTAATGGTCTAATAACCTCAGGTAAAATATCTACACTATGGTTCTCATAGTCCCGTGTAAGTAAACTAGATTTCAACTCGATCTCCCTTGTCTAAGGCTCTCATGGACCATTGGAAAAGTAATCTAGAAGTCCCCTCTGTCTTGCTTGTTGAAGGCACTCACAGTCCACTAGAAAAATAATAGTGCGCATATCATAACAATGCTTCTCATGTAATCTATAAATACCACATGGATAAACATTCACAATGCATATCATTAGAATTTCATATAATTAGTAACTCCGTCCTAGCAACACAACGTATGGAAAACACAACAATCCTAACAGGAATTCTAGACCAAATGGCCCTAACCAATCATCCAAGGGAAACACACCCATGGGGTGTCCCGTTAAAAAGGTATTTAACCTTACGCATAAGCAACAACCATTTATTAATCAACTGAACCATAATAGGTAATAACATGGTTTAATTCTAAAACAAGAAATACCCAAAACATGGGTATGTGGAACTTTTAGCATATATAATCCAATTAAAAACCACAAAAATCAAAAAACACCTACCTCGATGTCGTACGATTGATATACTTGAACATCATCCCATGAATCAGCCTAAATCAGCGTACATCTACAAAATGGAGAAGAACACCCTATTGTGAATAACTCACAAGAGATGATTAATAAGGAATAAATGCTATATGGGTTTTGATAAATCACTAATGGGATTCCAATACACCCAAGAATGACTTGATTAGAGCTCATACGGAGAATTAGGAGAGGTTTGATGTTTGTTGGTCGTTCTGTAGTGCTCCTATATGGAACAGTGGAGAATAAAGTGTTTCCAGACTTGATACTCAACTCCTCTCCAATATATCAAATAAGAAGAAAAGTACAAGGCATGTTCATAAACACTACACGTCATGTAGTAACCTCAATCGGCCCTCGACTTAAGAGGTCTTCCATGTCACCACACGAACATGTACACAATAAGATAAGTACAAGACGTGTACTCAGAAGTACACATCATGTACATAGAAAAATCATATTTTACTCCTTTTTCCATAAAAAACATGAAAAAATATCTATACCTGAAAAGATTATTTGGGTTATTACAAACTTCCCCCATAAATCAATTCATCCCCAAATTCCCCTTCCTAGGGTGGTGAAGAAGAATTTGTGAACAAATCTAGCCACTACGATGTCACATTACCCTCCCTCTCCCAAGTATTGTCCTACACTTGCATGTGCTTCCATAACACCCATACTAGAGGAACATACCACCCACGAAGAACCTTCATAATGTGATCCCCAATCCAAATAGGTTTCTCTTTAAAGGATTCATCCACCTCAAACTCGACCTCCTCCGGTTGAAAAACATGAGACGTGTCTGAAAAGTAATGCCGTAACTAAGAAACTTGTAAGACGTCGTATATAGCCTGGTACCTCTGAGGTAACAGAAACTGATTAGAACTAGACCGACTCTCTCTAAAACCCCAAATGTTGTGACATGTCTTGGTGAATGCTTCCCATGTCTCCTAATCCTACTGTGTCTTAACCTTGGTGTGACATACAAGAAAATCTAATCTCTGACCTCAAAATTTAAAGGCTGTCTCCATAGATCAACATAATATTTATGGAGAGAATTTTTAATATCCATCCTCTTACTAATCAAATCTACCTGATCAGTGGTATCCTAGAGAAGACATGGTGCCAACATAGTGGCAACTCCTACCTCCATCCAACATAGGGGTGATCAACAGGACCTATCGTACAATTCCTCATAAGGTTCCATCTTAATTGTTTCCCACAAACTATTATTGTAGGAAAACTCTACAAGGGTTATGTGCCTCTTCTAAGAGCCCCCAAAATACCAGACGCATGCTCGAAGATTGTCCTCCAAAACCTAAATCTTGTGCTCAGACTAACAATTTTTTTGGGGAAGGTAAGCTTTACTCATAATTACCTGTGTACCTAAATACATATGTAGTCCCTGCCAGACACGAGAAGTAAAGCAGGTGTCTCTTTCTGAAATGATAGAGTGGGGAACCCCATGAAAACATGTTTTCTCTTGGATGTACAAATTTCCAAGATCATCAACACATAAGGATTCCTTGATCGACATGAAATGTGAAACCTTCCTTAATCTATTAACAACAAACTGTACAAAATAATTTCCTTGAGGAAACCTTGGTAAACCTATCACAAAATACAACGTGACATCATTACACTTCCTCTTAGGAATGGTTAAATACTATAATAGACCTAGTAGTCCTTGATGATCCACCTTCACCTGATGATAGGTAGAACATCTCGTAAAAAAACCAACCACCTCTCTCTTCATACCCGACCACCAGTACTACTAGCGCAAGTCACGATATATCTTGGTAACTCCGAGATGCACTGCCTAAGAAAAATCACGAAACTCCAACTTCAAATCCTCATGCATGTCCAATATAACCCACACACGTACATGGATCCAAAATATCTCAACATCACTAACCATCCAACCAGGAGATGGATCCTCACCTACTACACTCTCCCGTAAAACTAGGACTTCAAAATCTGATAGCTGTCTCATCCTCACATTGTCCAGGAGGGTAGAATTCATAGAAAAAGAATAATGGAAAGTTTTCCCTAACTTTCATGAACCTACAAATGCATCTTAGAGAATAGATCCATAAGCTTCTACACATTGCTGGCCTCCTGAACTGACTATATATAAGACTCATACTCAATGCATCTATCACTGTATTGCCTTTTCTAGGTGTGAAGGAAAGATCAAATTCAAAAGACTGAAGGTACTCAACCCACCTTCGTTGTCTCAAATTCAGATCACACTGAGTAAAAATGTACTTGAGGCTTTTGTGGTCCGTGTACACCCCGAAATGATCTCCCAAAAGATAATGTCTCCAACAACATAAAGCATGCACAAATACATCTAAATCGAGATCGTGCGTAGTATAGTTCCTCTCATGTATCCCCAACTTCTGAGACCCATACGCAAGGACTCCTTCCCCTTGCATAAGCACTAAATCTAGCCTGATACCTAATGAATCATAGTAAACATTGTAACTCTTTCCCGGTTTCAAATAAATTAGTATCAGTGTTAATGTAAATCTCCCCCTCAGTTCCTAAAATTTTGAATCATAGGAATATATCCACAATTACTTCACACCCTTCATAGTCAAGCCCATCAGTGGAACTACTATGCTTGAAATGTTGTGAATAAAGAGTCTGTAGTAACCATCCAGCCCCAGAAAACTCTATACGTAAAAGATGTTTTGTGGATGCTCCTAGGAAACTACCATTATCACATTTTCTAGGTCTTCTGATACTTCTGTCTCTAAGATGAAATGACCATGAAATAAATCTGGTCCATCCAAAAGTGGCACTTTCAGATCTTAGTATATAACTGATTCTCTCTCAGTGTAATCAATACGATCTCAAGATGGATGACCTGGTCATGTCGAGTGTGAGAATGCAGCATGATATCGTCCACAAAGACTACCACAAAATAATCCATGTAAGGATGGAACACTCAATTTTTCAGTTTCATGAAAACTATCAGTGTGTTCGTGATACCGATCAACATAACCAAATACTCGTATAGACCATACCTTCTCCAAAATGCAGTAATAGGTATGTCTAATGGTCTAACAACCAAATGATGATATCTGGATCTCAAGTCAATATTTGAGAACACCCAGGACCCTTAAAGATGATCAAAGAGATCCTTAATTCTCAAGAAAGGGTTATAGGTTCTTGACCATAAACTGTTTCGGCTTCGGATAATCCACAAAATTTTTGGTGGTACCATCCACCTTCTTTGCAAAAAGGACAGACAAAACCCAAGGGGAAGTACTGGGTCAGATGAAACCCTTTTCCTAATACTCCTCCAACTGCTTCTCAATCTCCAGTAACTCTAGTGTATCCATCCTATAAGGAGGAATGGACATCGATTCTTCTCCTAGCACAAGATCAAAAGGGAAATTTACCTCTCACTCCAGAGGTAAACCTAAATATTCATCTGGGAAGACATCTCTAAAATGATCAGCCAATGGAGGAACGTACATCTACGAAGTCCCATGGTCATCTAGATATAAACTATCAATTTTTTATATAATTCCTCCCAACCCATGATGATCGTGTCTCGATATGCTCACCTAAACTTCCCATTCTCTATTTTGTAGAAATGATATGGCCCCTGGTGACATTAAACTCATCCTGCGGAGATATGAGTCATCAAATGCCAGAAAGGAGACCAACTAGTCCATTACAAGAATGACATCAAAGCCTGTCATTTCTAGTACATAGAGGTCCCATAACAAGTGGTACCCAAAAATCTCCAGAGGTAATTCCTTTCATTGATGTACCCTATCCTTACTAATCCCCAAAAAAGTTTCTAGCATCAAGAAATCATCATAAGTAAAGATAGAGAGCCTAAAGATTTCCACAATGAAAAAAATATAAAACTATAAGAAGATCATATATGAAAAAGAGAAGAAGCTAAAACCGAGGAAAGTAGAGTCGTACCTCTAACCATTGAGGTTCATGGATCCTACTCCTGTTGAGTATGCTCTATCAAAAATGTATATCCTGTACCATGGCCCAACGACCATGCCTAGCTACCATGAGAATATCCACCCTGTTGTCACTGAAAACCTGCCGTCTAACCACCACAACCACGACCACCTCCTCGGACTAAACGACCCAATAAACCCCAGTCCCCAGTATAATGGGGACTTGGTGGCTATTCTCCTATACACAGAGTCATAATAAATCCCCTCTCACTCGATGTTTCTGAGATCATCCTTCAAAAATGTCGAAGATGAACCATCTGGCTACAAGATCGTCACTCAACTGGGTCTCTCGGGCATTGTGGTCTTGTGTGACCACTATTTCCACACCGGTATCAGCTCACCTAGCTACCTAAAGATACATAAATGCTACTGGAATCATCATGCGAAGGCTCCCTCTACGCTTACTACTATATGTCGAAGGAGTACTATCCATGGATGCTAGACCGCCCTGGAACACCGCTCCAAACTACCTCATATTGCGTTCCATAATTAGTGTCTGATTTAATATATCAGTCAACAAATTCAACCTAAAAACATTCACCTACGATCAGATTCCATACCTATGACCATCCTCAAATCGCCTAGCCATGGATAACTCGTCAACCCCCATAATAGGCACGAATCACTAAATCCTTGTAAAGAGGGAGGAGTAATCCATCACTGAAAGAGAACCCTACTTCTAATGCATGAAATATCAGTCTTGGGTGGCCATCAATGTCTTGGGGTAGAAGTAATCATATAAGGTCCTCTAGAACTCTTCCCAGGTCATATTCGGATGATGTCCAGCCTGTGAGAAAACATTTCGCCATTTCTTGGAGGAATCACATATCATGTAAGTCGTGATCTTAAATCTCCTCTCAGGTGGCGTCTCCAAATGTTCAAAGATAGAAAGAATGGACTCCAACCATGACTCTGCATCCTGTGGTCCTCCATCCCCTGAAAAAGTGGGAGGATGCTGCTATTGAAATACCTGTGTCAACTATTCCATAATCGATGCAGGATATGGTTCTCCCTAAAAAGTTTGCATCATACTTATTAACCATTTACAGAAATATGAATCAGAACTTGTGTCTGGTATAATAGATGGTTCCATGATGGGAACAATGGAAGGATCTACTGTTAGTTCTTTATCTATTAGGAAAACACCCCAGTAAAAGCTTAACAGAAATCCTACTCATAAGGGAAAGAATTAAATAGTTGAAGGAAAGCATTAAAGAATTTCAAAAGAGGGTTACACATTATGTAGAAACACTACATGGTGTGTTCCCTTAAGACTTAACATGGTAATGTACCTCTACCGACAAGGTCGTGTAACACCCCATGCACATGGAATGTTACTCCTCAGACATGGAGTGTACTTGAATATTACCTACTACCTAATTACTAATACACATATAGAACTACACAGTTTCTCTTTGTGTAACACTACACTGTGTTCATACTCTAAACAAGGTCGATACAACAAAAATTATATCAACCTGTGTCATTTGTTCCATGACCAGATACATGGTCGAATACAACACAATGTGTACTTTGAGTACATGGTGTGTTCTGCCAAAAGTTTACAAACCTCATGTCTTTACTCACATAGTCAATCACCCGGTCAACAACTACATGGTGTGTACTTAAGAAAAGATATTTCTTCTATAATATAAGAACACATGTTGGGTGTTCATAACATCACACACTATGTTTTCTGGGGTTTCGGGACTTTAATCCCTTGAGACATCTCTAGAACCCCAAAATCATAATGTTTGGCCAAGGCATTCCATGCTCCAATTTGTGAGAGCCCATAATCTCCAAGAATCAATGTTTGTAACCGTTATTCATATCTTAACAGAATTTAATTAAAGTTCAAACATGATCCACCATCTTCCGATCCAAGAGGCCCATAACACCTCAGGGACCAATGCTTGGAATTCATAAAAATGAAACTTTTCATATACCAATACCATATGAAAATAGTTTTTATTTCTATCATGGAATCTATCACAAGAGCATACATATATAGTACAACATCTATCACAACAACATGCAATCAAAAATGCACCATACATGGAATGACAAGAATACATGACATGTGATCTTTGGAAAGAGACTATATGTTTCATGAGATGGAATACCCTCAACTCACCAGGATTACACAAAATAGAACCACAATGATATCAATAATAAAAACACAAAACAAGTGTGTTGCCCAGTGGTGAAATAGAATCAACTATAATTGTTCAAAATCTAAAAATTACAATTCAATTCGAGGTAATTTGGATTTTCCATGTATGTGAGGTAGCTAATCTTGAGCATAGCTAATTACCTAAATCAATTTCCTTCCTATACCTTTATTCACCAAATATTAAGACAAAGAAGGAATGAAATTGGTTCAGATACCACATTGTAACATGCCAGATCCGAGTGCTACCCAAAGGTTCCCCGAAACTAGTTGGTCACATGACCTAAGCACATTTTTCCAAACACCAAAGGATACCAAGTAGCAGTGAGGGCCAATGTGTGATATTAGGGAAACTAGTCTCTCATTGACAGAGTATAAACATTGGAAAACAAATTGTAAACAATAACGAAAGGAATAATACAAAACATGAATAACAATGTTATAATAAAAGTAAAATAAAAAATGAAGCATATATATATATATACATATAAATGATTCATTTCATTTGTGTCTAGGAAAGAATCTAGAATAGGTCACAAATATTGAAATAAAGTACGATCCAATAAAAGGGAAACGAAAGTAAACTCCAACGACATTGCAAGGATCATCTTATTCCCATGATCCCCAACACCAAGAGCAATCTAGTAGCTAATGAAGAAGGGTTATTTCCATTATCTATACCTGCAATAATATAATTTTTTTGGGTTTAAAATAATCACCCAAATAGCCTGTGAGATGAATCTCAGAAGGAAACCCCCAAAATATCTACACCTAACTGTTAGTGAATTTATATAGTAGGTAATATGCAAGAATGAATCAATAAACCATGAAGTACTCAAAATAAATCAATCTTATTGTTTTCCATTAAATTCACTTAACATTTATTATTCATCCATTGAATAATGTAACCCTTGGATCTAGATTAAGCTCTATATCCCCCATGTAAGGTTACAAAATAGTTGTATCAGAAGACAATCTAACAATGAAGTATGACTGAATCCAAGCTTGGGCTTTGGATTGGTAGACGCATCAAAATGATTCAATTATTCAAAAATGACCCTCTTGGAAAGATATAATGGTCTAACCCCATTGGTATAACATAATCAATTCATTTAAATAATGAATCTTTGGGAAATACCTCATGGTCTAACCCCTTTGGTCCAACACAACATCAAGAAAAATAGAAACGACCACCTGGGAAATCTCTCATGGTGTAATCCCCTCAGGTAAAATATCTACACCAAGTCTCTTAGGTTCTTGTGTAAATAAACTAGAAGTCTCCTCAGTCTTCTAGGTCCAAGGATCTCATGGTCCATTGGAAAAATAATTTGGGGCTCCCCTCTATATTCTGAGTACAAGGATCTCATTGTCCATTGGAAAAATAATAGTGTGCATATCATAATAAAGCCTCTCATGTAATCTACAACTACCACAATTATAAAAATTCAAAATGCATAACATTGGAATATCATATAATTAGTAACTCCATCCTAGAAAATCTAGGCAGTGAAAACAAGGAAATCCTAACATGAATTCAAGATCAAATGTCCCTTACCAATCAATCAAGGGAAATGCACCTATGGGGTGTCTCGTAAACAAGGTATTTAACTGTACGCATTAGAAAGAACCCTTTATCAATAAAATAAACCATAATAGGTAATAAAAGAGTGTAATTCCAAATGATGAAATACCCAAAATGTGGGCATGTGTCACTTTTAGCATATATAGTCCAAATACAAACAACGAAAGGCACAAACCACCTACCTTGATGTTGTATGATCGATATACCTGAATGTCATCCCTTTAATCATACTAGATAAATGTAGATTTGAAAAATGGTTAAAAACACCCAACCATGAATAAATCAAAGGAGATGATAAATTAAGAAGAAAGGATCTAGGGATTTTGAGAACTCACCAATGGGATTCCAACACACCTGATGATGTCTCGATCAGAACTCAGACAGACAGTTGAGAGATGATAGGATTTAATCAGTCATTTTGCAGTGCTCATGTACGAAACATGAGGAGAAGATAGTTTTTTCGAACACGAGACGCAACCCCTCTACCATATATCAAACAAAAAGAAAAGTACACAGAATGTTCATTAAAACTACACACTATGTAGTAGCCTCAACCATCCCCCAACATAAGTTGTCTACGAGGTCACCACATGACCATGTACATGGCTGTTACACGGTCAAAAAATGTCTCTATGCGACAAGATATGTACATGGAGTGTACTCGTAAGTACACATAGTGCACTTAGAAAAATATTTTCATCCTTTCTATCAAAACAACATGAAATCAAGATCCATACCTGAAAAGAAGATTCGAGTTCTTACAAACTCCCCCCTTAAATAAATTCATCCCTAAATTTCCTATCGAAGGGTGTTGAAGAAAAATCTTTGAACAACTTTGACCACTACGATCACACATTGGCCTCTCTCTCTAATGTCTCGTTCTACATTCTCTCATGCTTCCATAGCATCTATACCATAGGAATAGATCGAACATGAGGAACCTTCATGCTGTGATCCACAATCCAAATAGGGTGATCCTTGAGGGATGCATCCACCTCCAACACAACTTCCATGGGTAGAAAAACATGAGACGGGTATGAAAAGTCATTCCACATCTGATAAACATAAAAGAATTATTGCATAGCCCAATACCTATGAGTTAACTGTAACTGAGAAAAAACCAGCTTGACTCTCTTTAAAACCTCAAATGTCCTGACATATCTCAGTGAAAGAATCCCCTATCTCATAATACATTTGTTTCCCAACCATGGTGTAACACGCATGAAAAATTTATCTCTGACCTCAAACTCCATATGCAATCTTCGTAAGTCAGCATAAGATTTATGGAGAGATTGTGCAGTATCCATCCTCTTCAGAATCAACTCCACCTGCTCAGTGGTCTCCTGGACAAGACGATGTCCTAGAATAATAGCCTATTCTATCTTTATCCAGCATAGGGGTGATCAACATGACCTACCATAAAAGTGAAAATAAGGTTCCATATAAATCATTTCCAAAAAAATGATATTTTAGGAAAACCCCACTAGGGGTACATGCTTCTCCCAAGAGCCCCCAAAATCCAGGATGAATGCTCGAAGCATGTCCTCCAAAACCTGAGTGGTGTGCTCAGACTGGCCATCTGTATGAGGATGGTAAGCTATACTCAGAAGTGACTATTTTCCCAAATTCCACTCTAGTCCCTTATATACATGAGAAGTAAACTGGGTATCCCTATTTAAAATGATAGAGTGTGGAACCTAGTGCAAATGTACTATCTCTTGGATGTTTAAATTTCCAAGATCATCCACACTAATGGATTCCTTGGTCAGCATGAACTGTGAAACCTTCATGATTATATCGACAACAACCCACACAACATCATTTCCTGGAAGAAACCTTGGTAAAACAATCAAAAAATCCATCGCGACATCATTACAATTCCACTTGAGAATGGGTGACTACTGTAATATCCCTTCTATTTGCTGATGTTCCAACTACCCCTGCAAATATGTAGAACATCTCGTAACAAAACAATCAACCTCTCTCTTCATATCTGACCACTAGTAATAACAGAACAACTCAAGATACATCTTGTTAACTTCGAGATGGACTTCCCAAGATGAAGCATGAAACTCCTGTCTCAACTAATCACGCATGTACACTAAAACCAAAACACATCCATGGATCCTCAAGATCTTATCATCATCTACCGTCCAACCCGGAGGTGGATCATCACCTACTACACTCTCCCATAGGACTAGGACTTGAAAATATTATAGCTGTCTCATCCACACTCTATCCAGGAGGGTTGAAGTCACAACTAAAGAAGAAATGAATGTCCGTTCCTAACCATCGTGCACCTCAAAATGCATCTCAATGAACATATCCATAAGATTACACTCACTACTGGACTCTGAAATGGAATGTATCTGAGTCCTCCTACATAACGCATGAGCCATTGCATTTCCTTTCCTAGGTATTTAGGCAAGATTAAATTCGAAAAACTAAAGCTACTCAACCCACCTTCAATGTCTCAAATTTAGATCATGCTGAGTAATGATGTACTTGAGGATTTTTTGGTCCATGTACACCACCAAATCCTCTCCCAAAAGATAATGTCTCCAACTACAGAAATCATGCACAACAATATCTAACTGAAGATCATGCATAGGGTAGTTCCTCTCATGTGTCCTCAAATACTAAGACCCAGACACAAGGACTTTTTCCCCCTACATAAGCACTACTCCCAACCCGATACCTGATGCATCACAGTAAACAGTGTAACTCTTAATCGATACCAAAAAAATCATTATTGGTGTTAATTTAAATCTACACTTTAGCTATTGAAATGATTAATCACATGAATCTATCCCCATATACATCACACCCTTCTTATTCAGGCCTGTAAGTGGCAATGATAAGAATGAAAAGTCCAAAATAAAGCATCTTTAGTAACCATCCAGACCTAGAAAACACCATAACTCAAATATGTTCTTCAGATTATCCTAAGAAACAACCACTCTCACCTTTTCTGGGTCTATCGATACTCTAGTCACTAAGATGACATGGCCCATGAAATGAATATGGTCTATCCAAAAGTGACACTTTGAGAGCTTAACATATCACTAATGATCTCTCAATATACATAATAAGATCTCAAGATAGATGGAGAGGTCATGTCAACTGTGAGAGTACACTAAGATATCATGCATGAAGACTACCACAAATTAATACAAGTAAGGATAGAACACTCGGTTCAACAGTGCCATGAAAATTTCCCGTGCATTCATGAGAGAGAACAACACAAACAAATAATCATATAAACTATACATGCTCCAAATGGATATAAGAGGTATATCTAATGGTCTAACGTACAACTTATGATATCCAGATCTTAATTTAATCATAAAGAACACCCGGGCTCCACGATGTTGATCAATGAGATCATCAATCCCCGACAATGGATATCGGTTCTTGACTGTCAACTAGTTTAGTTTTTGATAATCCACACAAAGTCTGAGGGTACTATTCACCTACTTAGAAGAAAGGAAAGGAGAACCCCAAGGAAAAGTACTAGGTCAGATGAAACCCTTTTCTTGTAATATCTCCAACTACTTCTTGATCTCCTTTAACCCTGGTGTATCCATCCAATAAGGAGGAATGTACACTGGTGCCACTCTTGGCACAAGATCAATAGAGAAATCAACCTCTCGTTCTAGCGGTAAAACTAAAAAGTCATTTGGGAAGACACCTTTGAAATTATCCACCACTAAAGGAAATTCCATCTATGAATTCCCCTGATCATCCATATAGAAACTAGAAGTGTAGTCTATAATTCCTCCTAACCCATGTTGCTAATTCCTGCTCTGCTTTCCTAGACATCCCATTCACCGTTGTTTAGAAATGATCCACCCTCTAGTGACGTGAAACTCCCCCTATGGCTACAGTAGTTAAAAAAGGACTGAAAGGAGACCAACCAGTCTATTACAAGAATTAAATTGAACCATGTCATTTATAATACATAGAGGTCCCTTATAAAGTGACACCCACCATTAACAAGAGTGAACTATTTCACTAACGTATAGTAGCCGTCCTAATCCCCAACTGAGTTTCTAGCATCATGAAATCATTTTAATTAATGACACAGAGCCGAATAATATCCACAATGGTAACATATATATAACTATATGGTTCCCCTGTATAAAAAAGAGAAGAAGCTAAAACCGGGGCAACTATAATCATACCTATAATCATAGCTGGTCCTGGATCCTGATCATGTATAGTCTACTCAATCACAAAATTATGAACTGTACCACGACCCTATGACCCTTCTTGGATACCCTGAGCTGATCCACCCTACTATCACTGAAAACCAACCATCTGGCGACCACGACCATGACCACCTCCTTATTTGTAATGGCACGAAAAACCCCAATCCCCAGATTGATGAGGAACTGCTGGCCCCAATCTTATATGTGGAGTCATAATAGATCCCTTATCACTAGATGTTGGTGATTATATCCTAAAAAAATGATGAAGATAACCCATCTTTCCAAAATATCAGCACTCAACTGGGTCTCTTAGGAACTATGGTCTTGTGTGCCAAATCATTCCACACTAGTATCACTTCACCTGGCTACCTAAAGACACATCCGATATACTTGAATCACCATGTGAAGGATCCCAAAAGAACTTCCTTATATCCGTCAAAGGAGTACTATCCCTGGATGCTAAACCGCCTTAGATCATCACTCCAACCTCCCTCATATTGCATTCAGTAACCATCACTTAGTTTACTATAGTAGTCACCGAAGTCAACATGAAAACATTCACATGCGATCACATGTCGTACCTGAGACCATCATCAAATCTCTTAGCGAGGGATAACTTGTCACCTCCAGAATAGGTGCAAAGCACTGAATATCTATAAAGAGAGAAGAGTAATCAATCACTGAAAGAGAACCCTACTCCAAATGAATGAACTTCCAAGATCGGTCGTCCCTCGATGTCTTGAGGTAGAAGTAATCAAAGAAGGTCATATGGAACTATTCCCAAGTCATATCCTAATGATGTCCCTCATTTGAGATAACCCTCCACCATCTCTTTGAGGAATCATGTAGCATGTAAATACTAAGATTCAATATCCTCTTAGGAGGCATCTCGAGATGACCAGAGATAGAAATCACAGCCTCCAACCATGAATCTACAGCCTATGGTCCTCTATCCTCTGAAAATGTGAGAGGATTCTATTGTTGGAACACTCACGTCAACTCTTCCATAATCAAGGAAGAATATGGTTCTCCGTAAAAAGTCTGTATCATCCTCATAAATCATTCACGAAAATGTGAATCAACAACTTCATCTGGTATAACAGATGGTTCCAAGATGGGCACAATGAGAGGATATGCTGGTAGTCCTTGATCTGCCATTTCCAGTTTCTGATCATCACCATGTATCTGACATACAACTAGAGGACGTCTTGGAGGCATGACTCTGCAAGTTCAAGCGTACACCTCAGTACAAGATTAACGGAACTCCAACTCATAAGTGAAAAAATTAAACCGATTAAATAAATAATTCATGTTTTCTAAAAGGGGGTTACCCAACGTGTAGAAACACTACACAAAGTGCTCCCCTAAGCCTTAACATGGTCATGTAACTCTTCCAACAAGGTTATGTAACACTCTATACACACAACATGTTCCTCCCGAGACACGATGTGTACTTGAATATTACCTTCTACCAAAGTACTTCTACATGTATAGTACTACATGGTATCTCCTCTTGTAACACTAAACGACATGAATACTATAGACATGGTGTGTATAACAAAAATTCCATCCACCCGTGTAATTAGTCACACGGCTGGATACACGGTCAACTACAACACAATGTGTACTTATAATACACGACATGTTATACCAATATTTTACCAACCCCACATATCTTCCAGCACAGTCAGCCACATGATAAACAACTACACTACATGTAAATACGGTACATGGAACATACTTAATAAAATTAATTTCTTCCCGAAAAGTGGAACACATGGAGTGTGTTCATAACATCACATGTCGTTTTTTCTAAGTTTTTTGGACAATAAGCCTCTCAAACTCCTCTAAAACCCCAAAATATTAAAATTTGTCCAATAAATTCCATTTTCTTATCCATGAGATCCCACACTCCCCATGAATCAATGTTTGGAATCCTTATTCATATCATAATATAATTCGATTAATGTTCAAACATGATCCACCAAATTCGATCCAAGTTGGCCATAACACCTTAGGGACCAAATTTTAGTGTTCAACCAAATGAAAAATTAAATATTCCAATACACTATCAACACAGTAGGTAATTATATCATAACATCTATAAAAAAACATACATATCTAGCACAACATCTATCACAACAACATGCAATCAGTAATCCACCCTACATGGCATAACAAGAATGCATGACATGTGATCTCTAAAAACTGACTATATGATACATGATATGGAATACCCTCATCTCATCGGGTTTCAATAAAATATAACCACAATTTTATCAATACTAATAGCACAAAACAATTGTGTCACCTAGTGGTGAAATCAAATGAACCATAAGAGTTAAAAATCCAAAAAAATGCAATACAATTAGAGGTACTTTTGATTTTACATATACAAGGGGTAGCTATTGTATTCAAAAACCAATTACCCAAATCAATTTCCTTCCCATCCTTTTATAATTTATCCAAAAAGTAAGACAATTTTGGAATGACACTGGCTCTGATACCACTTTGTAATGTCCAAGATTCGAGTGTTGCCCAAAGGTGCCCCAAACCGAGTTGGTCACATGACCTCAAGAACATTTACCCAAACTCCAGAGGCTTCTTACTAGTAGCGAGGTCCAATGTGTGATATTGGGAAAACTAGGCCCTCATTGGAAGAGTATACACAATGGAAAAAAATAGAAAAAAAATAATAGAAGCAATAATACCAAACAAGAATAAGAGAAAAATATTGTATGTAAAAGAACAACTAAAGAATAAATAAATATATATATATATAAATGATTCATGTCATGTATTTCTAGGAAAGAAGCCAAAACAGGTCAAAAGTATAGAAATACACTACAATACAATACAAGGGAAAATAAAGTAAACTCCAACTACATCGTAAACCTCATGTTTTTCCTATGCTCTCCAGCACCAATAGCAATCAAGTACCTCATGAAGAAGGGTGATTTCCATTATATATACCTCTAATCATATAATCTGTTGGGTACAAATGCATAAACCAAATAGGTTGTGAGACAAATCCCAATAGGTAACCACCAAAATATTTGTACCTATCTTTCCGTGAATATATATAGAAGTTAAAATGAAATAATGAAGTAATAAACTATGAAGTACTCAAAAGTAAACAATCTTATAGTTTTCAATTATATTCATTTAAAATTTATTTTTTATGTGTTGAATCATGTAAACCTAGGATATATGCTATGCTATGCATCCCCTATGTTAGGTAACAAAATAGGTGTCTTAGAAGTCCATCTAAAAATAACATAAGACCAAATCCAACCTTGTGATTTGTCTTGAAAGACACATCAAAATTATTCAATTATTCACAAACAACCCTATATGAAAGCTCTTACAGTCTATCCCAGTTGGTCCAAAATAATAAATTCATTTAAATAACAACCTGATGGAAATTCTCTCATGGTCTAACCCCTTTGGTCCAACATAGAATCATGAAACATATAAATGACCACATGGGAAATATCTCAGATTCTAATCCCATCAAGTGAAATTTCTAAACCAAGGCTCTCATTGAATTTTGTAAATAAACTAGAAGTACCCTCAGTCTTCTTAGTCCATGGCTCTCATGGACCATTGGAATATAATATACAAGTACCCTCAGTCTTCTTGGATGAAGGGTCTCACGATCCATTAGAAAAATAATAGCACACATATCATAACAAAAAAGCTCATGTAATCTATAAATAAGACCTAGATAAACATTCACAATGCATATCACATGAATTTCGTATAATTAGTAACTCTATACTATAAAACATGGAAATCCTAATACGTATTCTATACCAAATGACCCAAACTAATCAATCAAGCGGAACACACCCATGGGGTGTCCTGTAAACAAGGTATTTAACCTTAAACATAATAAATAACCCTATAGAAATCAATAAGACAATAATAGGTAAAAAAAGTTTTAATTACAAATCAATCAATACCCAAAACATGGGTATGTGGTACTTTTACCATATATAATCCATATACAAACAATTAAAGGCACAAACCACCTACCTCAATGTCGTACGATCGATATACTTGAACGTCGTCCCTTTATTCAGACTATATCAGTGTATATTTTCAAAACAAAGAAAGAATCCCAACCTTTAATAACTCAAAAGAGAGGATGAATTAGAAAGAAATTCTCTATGGGTTTTGAGAACAAACCGGTGGGATTCCAATGCACTCTATAGAGTCTCGATCAGAGCTTAGATGGGGAATAATGTCACAAACCGAATCTGGTCACCATCACAACCTGAACCCTACATAGTCCAAGACAAGGCATGAAGGGAGTTCCCTATCCCCATGGGCTGGAAAAACTACTCGAGTATCATAAATTGAAAATTGGGAATGTTTTACCTGAGTTTATGTACTTAAAACAACAAATGAATCCAATAAAATGAATCTGGATTTTACAAAAAAAAAATCATCTTTTAAAAAATTTCAGAATTGAACTACACAATTTAAAACAAGGTTCAAATACCATTAAAAAGGTACAAAACCTAAAATGATAGCCCAAGAACCTCTCTATGGAAAGAGGCACTGCCCTCAATCCATCTCCATAACACTTCATCGTGAATAACCGCTAAAAACCCGAGCCATTGGCACAAAAGCTATACCCTAACTTGCAATAAAAAATAATCAAGTATACTTACACCCAATGGTTTGTGTTGGGTATGAGAAAAATAAATATAGGATACCACCATTAAGATATTCCATTTCAAAAACATTCAAGGAAGAAAATCTTGAATGTTTTGGTAAATAAGAAATGCTAGTTACAATTTCTGATGGATTCAACTTTAAATAAAAAAAATTGAAGTGGGCAATTTTATGGAATCAAAACATTTAAATAAAATATCAAATCTACTAAATTTTTCCATCCAATCATACCGTATGCTGACAATAAGCATAAATCATCCAATGAGCACAAGCAACTGGAAATAACCCCTAGGAACTAGCTTATTGTGTGTCCAAGGTAACTCATATCTTAATGAAAGTAACCACCAAAAATATCTGTTCTTGTGCACAAGCCAATTGTAGGGAACATACCCATTACCTAGTGGTCTCCCATAATCATCATCATTGTTTAGTTAGTGTTGTAAGCACCAATCTTGCTACATGAAAATGAGGCCAAACCCCACGGGATCACTAACATACTAGTACAAGTCAACCCACCTAGATACCCGAGTTTCCCTCTTGTTATAAAAGAAGTTCAAAAAGCCATTAAATATAATTTTCCCATGAAATTATTGCTCCCACATCAAACATTCACCAAACATTTCACATGTACATTACATAAGTAACATCACTCCCTTTTTATTTAAATTGATTTTGAAATAAAACTCACACCAAATAGCCCACAACACTTTTCAAAACACTTTAACACTTCAAAAAATACATTAAACAATATGAAAAAAACATTCCTAGATAGTCCAATTCAAATAACATCCCACACATATAACACATAATACTTCTTTCATCGAGAAAATTTATTTTTCACATCACACTCACACAAAACAGCCCATAACCATGTTTTTCACCTCTCTTTCCATTTGATAAAACATTTCAGAACTTTATAAAACATTATAAAAATGGTTCACATCACAAATCACTAAATTACCCTTTAAAACCCCTTATTAGGTGAACACACTCACCAAATAGTATATATACACCATTTTTTCACTTTTTTAACCAAATAAAACTTTTACAATTTTAATAAAACAAACCCAAGGGGTGTAACTGTGTCTTGCACACAACACCAATTTCAAAACCATCTTTCTAGGAAAAAATCACACCAGGACCCTACTAAATCCGAACTGGGCAGACCCTGCAACATTTATTAAACCATTCTAATGTGCTATAAAATTACCTCAAATAATACCACAAACGATACCCATAAACAAAACACATTTTCATAAAACACTTTCAAGGAGTGGAACATGGTTTTACACATAACAGCCATTCAAAAAACCCCCTTTTGAGGCCCACATGACACAAAATCATTAACAAACCAGAATTGGTAGCCCCTCTCAACCCTAATAAATCACTTTCATACGTTATAAAGTACACCAAAATATTACCCTTGGATTCACACATGAAAAGAACCAAATTTCAAACTAAAATGAAACTATAAAATTAAATACTAAACCAAATCCATAACAAATAGGTTTTACACCACACACAATATATGAGGAACATGAAAAATTAGAAAAAAACCATGATAAATCATTAAGGAATGTCTATATATGGAATCACCTACCTTTTGTGTCAAAACCCTCAAAACATAGTGAAAAAACAAACCACACCACCGCCTCACCTCAAGGAAGTGAAATCCAACCTAAAACTGCAATATTTTACAAACAAGACACCCAATGAAACCCTAGGAATGAACCCTAACTTCTGTACATGATGAACCTCAAGAAAGGGTGAAAGAAACCCAAAGAAAAGGGAAGAAATGAAGAGAGAAACACTTACTTGAATAAATCTTGAATAAAATGACCCAAGTAAACATGTACCAGAATATCAAAACAACCAAAAATGAAAGTGATGTTTGAATACAACTGAGGAGGTCATGTAGGAACCGAAATAGGGGAAACAATAAAAATTTAAGGAGTTTTGAAATGAAAAATTTAACTCTTCAAATCTGGGCAATTTGAGAATTCCAGAGAAGTTTCTCCCAAATTCATGGTGAAAATGAGCTCCAAGGAGGGGGAGGAGAGAATGGGGGAGCTCGTTGAGTAATTGGGCGCTGGTGAGAGTTGGAATCACCTAAAAACATAAAAATTAAATGATCTATTAAATAATATTTTTTTAAAACAGGAAATGGGCTTTTGGAGTAGCCCAACACCTTAATTAAAAACACAAATATATCATTATTATGGATTCTTATGGGGTCCAAATTTATATGAATGTTTTAATATACCAAGGTATGCCAATTGGGAAGTGGAATGTGTGTAAAATGTTGAAAAATGAAGGTGTTATGTTGGAAATGCGCTCACGGTTTCACCCAAATTTTGAAAACCCACCATTTCCTCCAAAATGTATAGGAAATCCACAAAACAAATAAATAATGGAAATTAAATGAAAAATACCATTAAAAGAAGTAATGGATGTGACAAATCAAGAGAGGTTTACAGTTTTGCAGTTGTTCTTCTGCGCTCCTGTACAAAACACAAGGAGAAGTAGGTGAATCCATGCATGATACGTGACCCGCTTCAATATATCACATAAAAATAAGAGTACATGATGTGTTCATTAAAACTACATGCCTTGTAGTAGCCTCAAACATTCCCTGACTTAAGCAGTCTCCCAGATCACCACACGACTATGTACTCGGCTGTTAGATGGTAAAAATGTGGCTCTATGCGGCGTGTTAGATACATAATGTGTACTCCGAAGTACACATCATGTACTTAGAGAAATCCTATTTTCCTACATTTTCCTCAAAACAACCCGAAAACAATATCCATACCTAAAAATAAGATGTGGGTTCTTACAGGTTTTTTATAGTTGGTATTAGAGAAGGGTTTAGAAAACTATGAAGATTGAGATATTTTGATGTGAGGTTAACTTAAGAGTTATAAATAACATCATGCATTTATATGTTTATAGTTAATTATATGTTTCAAGTAATTGAAACTTTATTAGAGGTTTAATTTGATGGGATTTTAAAGTGATTAATTATATTTTGGGAAATTATTTATTGGGTTGAGGTATATTTAACCCTTAGGTTTAGCTTGAATGATTATTTATGAAAAATTATATTACAATTTTGGGAAATATTATATGAAAGGTATTAGATACCATTTTAGGTTTAAATTTTTTTAATGATGAGGTTATTTGGGATACAGAGTTTTTTATGGTATCATCTACATTGAACCTTTGGTTTCATTTTTCAATTTTGGTTATTAATGCATTTTTAATGATAATAATATTTCTAATTTTTTTATATTATCTTAATTTATGATAACAATTTTAGTTTTGGATAATATCTAAAGACATTTGGAATAACTTGTTATCCTTTTGTGGATAATGTGATCCATTAGAAGTTGATTTTAGTTCATCAGTCATGTAAAATTCATCTTGAATAATCATGGTTTGAAGAAAAAGATGATATTGTGGAGGAAATTAATTAATGTATGAAATTGTACACATCAAGTAAGTTTATTTCCTTATTTTCATAGTTTATATGGTAAAATAATTCCTCAACTCTAGTAAAAGGATCTTAAAAAAATTATTATCATATTACCTTGATTTCCGATGAATTTATAACGTTTTCATTACTCATTGATTTATGTTTTTTTGTAACTAACTTTATAATGATCATTAAATTTCTTATTTTAGTGTTCTTTATCAGTCTCAATATTTATTCAATCATTTATTTTTTTTATCAATTTCCATATTTTCACTTCCCGCTAATTTCTTCATATTTGGTAACCTAATTATGTGTTATTCCAGACGACCTTCATATTTATATTTCACTCTTTAAAAGAGGAAGTTTTATAATATTTTTTTAGTGCAGGGTTGTAAAAAAATAATTTTTGAATACTAAAAGGGTTTCCATTCATGTCGGTACGTTTTATCTTCCACTCTATTAGAAATGATTTTGTAAATGTTTTAGACACTTTTTATCTGGAATGAGGTAAAATTATGAGTACATAATTTAAAAAAGTAGGAAGAATTTAACAACCCCGGTAATGTAATGATAAATCATTTTTATGTCCTATTAATATTCATTAATAACATTTTATAGATTTATATTCATTATATGAAAATAACGTCATTTTTCAGTCAAAAGGAAATGGCATTTTTTCAAACTAAATTGGGTTTTAATTTATTATGTTGTTTTATTTAAAATATATACTTATAAATTATATAATTTTAATTTTAAAAAATGAAATTCAATTTCTAATTTAGTAATTCAAAATCCTCTTAGGTGGAATTTTCTATAATTTTCTCAATACTTTGAATTCTAAATGATTAGTGAAAAATTATGATTATTATTAAAATCTATCTTTTCTTTTCAAGTTTTTAAAAAGATAAATTCTATTTTTGATAAGTTTTAAAATTTAATGATTTAACTATTTGTTAAAAATAATTTTTAAAAAATGTTATTGGAATTGAAAATATATATTAAATTGGTGAAAAATATTTTTATACATAAAAGTGAAATTTATCTGAATACCATTTTCATCTCTTTTTGCGGGCTAAATTTTAATTTAAACTTTTCCACCTCTATGAATTCTAAATGGTAAAATTTATACCATATTTTTAATCTAGAGGTTAAAATTTATAATTCAATTATTCTTTATTTTGGCCATTTTTAATAGTAACTATAGATAATATTTTTCACCTTAGTAAGGGTAAATCGTGAAATTAAAGTTAAAAATGACATGATAAACAGTTGCTTTTAAATTTATCTAATTTGTTAACTTTGTAAAAAAGTAATTTTTTAATTGACAATAATGGTTATTTTAATGATAATAAAATTATTTTAATATTAATAATATATTATTAATTTTTAGGGATTAAATAATTACTTTAAATTCGTTCAAAACAATGACATAGTGCTTGCGATTGCAGTAGCAAATTAAAGTGAATGATTTAAAAAAACAAAAAATAATAATATTTTTTGGGATGAATTATGGTTTTACATAAATTTTATAATTAATGATAATTTATTATTTAAAAATAAATTCATAATATTCCAAATCCATTGCTTAAATTATGTGAATAGTTCATAAAATGACATTTGAAGTATTTTTGTTAAATTTATTTAATGAAAATTATTTAAAAATCATAAAAATATTTCATGAGGACAAGTAGGATGATAAATGGTTTCAAAATTTGTCCCTTATAAGTTTTAATCCAATTTTTAACTTCGAAATAAATTTATAACCATTTTATGTTGAAAATGTTTTTTTCTCGGTTATGGTTAAAAATGATTAACGAAAGGGTTAATCCAAAATAAAATGTTTAAAATGATATATGAACATTTTCAAATTTGATTGTATGATTATATTAAGACCATATAATTATTATATTGAAATTATTATCCTTTTTAATCCATTTTACATGAGTTGTAAACATGTTATGTTATAATATTTCTTACATGTCCAAATGTGACCCTCCCCTTACTTATAAGAAGACCCCACCTCTCCTATCCTCTACACACTTAAAGAGATTTTTGGTTTGGAAAATACCTTCCAAAATCACTTACTAACAATCCTTAACATGTAATATAGGCCATGTTTTTGTTACAAAACTAACCTAGAAATTATTGTGGTCTAAACCTATAGATTTTTTTGAGGATCTGTTATAGTTCTTAAATGAGAATTATCATTTTATATATTCTTATACCTATATAGAGTCTTCTTAAAAGACGAGAAATAATAAAATTAGTATGTTAAATATATTTATTAGATATTATGTTAATTTCATAACCTACATCCATATAATCTACCATTTAATGAGAAATGAAATCATCGTATTTGTATAATACAGACTACTACCTCACGAACTGATGTAATTCACTTTCCATCACTGCCTATCACTATTGGTTATAATGATGAATTTAATGTGTGTGTGTGTGTGTATTATATTTATGGAATAATAATCATTTATAAAAGATAATATATCATCTTTTTCCTCACTTTTACATCCATTGAAAAATTATAATGTCATTCGTGTGTACGTTTGGATTATGAACTCCGTGAAGTAATGAGATTTATTTTTCATACCTGCATCTCATGGTTAGAACATAAATTTTTAATCCAAGAAATAATATTATATTTATTATACAATTATAATTCTATAAATATAAAACCTAATTTTCCTTTTCCCTCATTCTTTTAGTAAAATGAAAACGTTAGTCAAGCGTACATATGACTTACTATCTCAATGAATATAATTTAATTAATTTTTCAAAACCATGTTTTCCAAGTTGGTTTTAAAACTTGGTTTATTTAGATTAAAATATGATCACCTATTCACTCCATGGATTAATTTCCACTTCAAATTTTATGACCCTTGTAATGGTTTTCTTTGTCTTAATCTCGTTTTTTTTTCAGTCGCGTGTCATGTCATGTACTATGATTTATTTGAATGGATTAATTAATTACATATGAATTAATTTAAAATACCATTTCATTAAATTAATGTTATTTATTGATCCATATAATATTGTTTCTCACAAGAAATTTTGGTTTTTAATATTACCAAAGAAGTCATTGAATTATGTTACAATGTCATTTATTTTTGGGATTTCTGATGTTTAAGGTTTATTTATAGGAAATATTATGCTATTATTTTCATTAATTAAATATATTTTCTTCTATTTTTTTAAAATTTGGTTTACATTTTTAGTTTATATTTACTCCCTTATTGATTAAAGATGCCTCAAGAAAGTTATTGATCAGTTATATTGATCTTGTATCTTGTTTTAGAATGAGAATATTTCTCTTCCATATCCAGTTTTTCTAAATGGTTTTCAAGAATGATATTTTCTAAATATAAATTATTTTAGAATGTTAATTTACAAGATATTAGACAATATTCTAAAAAAATAAAAAATTAAATTTATTCATATTTTTATCATGGGTATCTTTTGACTCTCTCCCCAAATGTTTGAAAATAATATTTCTTCGATGTTCAAAACATGATTGGGTTTTACCTCCATAATGATCATTATATTATTTAAGTATTTATTTATAATTTTACATGGTACTTTTACAGTAATATTTTTTGAATATTATAGATAATATTTATTTAATTTTTTTTAATTGGAAATGGTACTTTTTTAAAGAATATTTCCAATTATATTTCTATGATAAATCTATTCATCAAAGACGAAAACCCTTGATTTTATGTATTCTCCACTGTGATATGTTTTAATTATAACATTATAATTATTTCTCTATATTGATTTTGATTTTTTCAATGATATTTTTATGGAAGCCATTTCTTTTCCCTGGGTAAATCTAGCTATGAAAAAGCTATGACTATTGTTATAATGAAAAATGAAATATTTCATCTATTATGATTATGTTATGGTTATTGAACATTTTTTATGATGACATATGAGATTAATATATCTCATTATGATAGGTGAGCCCAATATAGATCTCAAATGCAGTGGGTAAAGAGATAGAGTTAACCAGTTATAGTTTTTTAGTAAGATATTATAGGAATTTATAATGTAGGTTATACCATAGGTAAGAGTGATATGAAAATAATATTCCTAAGTTAACAACATATTTTTTTTATACATGTATCAATTTTTTATGTATCCTTTTCTCAAGGATTATTTTCACATGGAAAAGGATTGTTGAATTGTACATTTTTGTCTAATGCTAAAGATTTATGCCATGTTTCATGATTTATGACCTACGTTTTGATAGGTTTGAATTATATTTCTTATGTATGTGAAAATTTATAATATCATCAAACTCTTATGATAATATAATACTTACTTATTTAATTTAATTGTTAATGATTATTTTTACCCTTACTTATCATTTGATCTCCCCTTTCTTATGTCGTTCCTTTTCCAAGATTATTAAGAATTATTTTAAATAAATTATGTCTATAAAGGATTCAAATGTGAAATATTTTATGACAGATAGTGAAGACATAATATATAATATAAAAATATGGGTATAGTGGGGTGAATACAAATTTAAATACACAAGTATTATTGTGCAATGGTTTTCTTAAATTCTATAAAACTATAAACCTAAATAGTACTTCGGTTTGTAAGTGATCCAATATTCCCTTTGGATCTTGTAAGTTTTGGATGGTTGAAATTTGGTCATGATTAGTGGTTTCAAAAAAAATTTAAAGATCAAGTTTTTTGTGTCAGATATGGAAGTGAGGACTCGATGTTTTTATAATAAAATACAACTTCCATATTTATGTGCATTTCCATCACATTAAACTAAAGGGAATAAAACTAAAAGAGTATACTCACTAAGGTGACCTTAAGGTATTTGATTCATTAACCTTTGGATCCATAAGGATTTTGTGAAAACTTGAATAACCATCAATATTTGAAAAGGATTGAAAATAGGCCATTATATAAATTAATAGCTATGTGATCAGGATGAGGAAATCATCCTTTAGATATTGATGGTTAAAATCTATAAATTTAATGGAGAATTCAATTTTCATATTCTAATTCTAAATGGGGATTATTTTAGAAAATTATTTTCCATATTTCAAATCTTAGAAAAAATTATATTTAATCATCTTTCCCACTTCGGATTCCACCTTTTCACTATGAGTTGAACACATTCTTCTCGGTTCCTATTTGTAGCCATTAATATTAACTGATAAACCAATGTAATGAATAGCTACTTGAGTATCCAAAACCAACTTTTTTGTGTAAATCCATGTGATTACATACCATAATTTCTTAAAAAGGGAATATCCTATACTTTCTCCTCAGAATTCATGGATTTACTAATTAACGTTAGTCACAAATCATTTATAACACCCCAAGATTTTGGAATATATTTTCTCTCAAAATTAATACAATGTTTGATATTTTGTTTCACATGAATACTAATCTAAAATGATTCATAAAATATTTGATGAATATTATCAAGAAATTAAATGAATTATAAAACCTCTAGTGTAGAAAAATATATTAATCAGCTAAAAATTCTTACATTTCAATGATGAATAACCAATATGATTTAATATTAAAAAGGATTTTTCGGTATAAAATAAATATTTAATTAAAAGTTATTTATATTTTAATAAATTATATCAATCAATTTTAAAAAATTTAATAAATGATCTAATAATTTAACATTCATTAAATTACAAATTTATATGAAATAATTTTAAGGATACATAATGCTTAAAAATTTCATTTTTCTATAAAAGTATTTTTTTTATATTTTAAATTTTTATTTAAAATATACATTTAATTTTATTTTAATTTGAATTTTAAAATAACATAATATTTTTGAATTAAAAATTTTAAAAATATTATTGGATAATTTTTTGGTTTTTAATGAAATAATTTATTTTTAGGTGAATGGTGAAAAAATAAACTTTTTACAAGAGTTTTTGAATATATCAAGAAGTAATTATAACTTTAAAATATATAAAACATTTTAAATTTCATGAAATGTATTTATGGTGTTAAATTATTCACTTAAATGTACTACTTCAAATTTATAAAAACTTTTTTTAACATTTTAAAAAGTAAGAAATATTTTTTTAATAAAAACTACTTTCCATATTTCTATTTTAATTATTGTTTTGCTTGTTGAAATTAGGGTTTTGATTTATTTAAAATCCATATAACTCAAACTTTATTAAAAAAACCTATTAATTGTATTAAAATAAATAATTTTGATAATTGTTTATTATAACTAACATTTATGCTTAAAAATACACATCTAAAATAAGTTTTTACGGGTTAGATGTGTCAATATTAAAATTATTTTTTTTTAAAATAAAAATTTAATTTGAAAAAATGGATATTATATTTGGAATTATTAGTTAAAATTTACTTAATAAATTCCATTTAATTTCTTTAAAGTAAATTATCTTGGTAAAAAATAATTACCACGTTAAAAAAATAGTAAATGTGAAAAATATAAGAGTAAGAGACTTCAAAAATTTATTAAAAACATGTGTTAAAATAAATCTTTAATGTATTATCAACATTGAATCATAACCTTCACAGTTATTTTCCTCTTTTTATCTACCTTAAAAGTGAAATATGTTCTCTCTTTATATAAAGAATTTATATTTATAAAAATTACATTCACTTCAATTATAAAAGGTTCTCACCTCCACTCAATTTATACAGTCATTATAAATATTTATCTAAAAAAAATATTCCCTATAATTTCATACACTCTATCCCCAAATCCCAGAAGCCTTGGTATTTCCAATAAATCAAACCAGGGTGGTATAAGGTGTTACATAAGGGAGAGCATCCAAAGGGAGAGGTAATGTTCTCAACCAACCTATCCTAATTATTTCCCTATTTCCCATATAAATTAAATTTTATATATTAAATTATTATAAAATAATTTTTACTGGTATAATGATAATTTATTATTCTAACTAAATATCATTTTTCTTCCTTCCTAAAAAACTATTCAATAAAATAAAGACGTTGTCATGCGTACATACCGACGCCCACCTCCATGAATGACAAGCTTGATTTTTTCTCAATATCTTACACTGATGGTTATAAAATTATATATTAAATATATTAATATTACATTTATAAAATTATAAATATTTATTAACTATAAAAAATTCCCTATATTCCTTCTGTTCCAAGGAAATGAACACGTTGCTTGGGCGTACAAGCAAACCACCTCCACAAATAAAGTGATATATTTTTTTCATTATAATAATTTATAATTTATAAAACAATATTGTAAAATTATTTAAAATATTAAAAACATATAAATATTTTCATTATACTTCTATAATAATTATATGATTCAAATAAAATCAGTTTCTTATCAATACTTAGCTATAGATCATATCTTGTTCTTGTGTGGGTCGGTTTATCCGCCTACATCAACAATGCTAAAAATTTCTATCATGGATGACTAAGAAAACACAAATACTGGTTTTATTGGACATAAATGATAAATTTTTTTATGGTTTTGTAAAGGATATATTAATTTTTAAATTATTATTATTGTGTTGTGTTTTTTTCATTATAAATTACCGAAACAAGATTGTCACCGACTTCTTTGTCACAAATCATAACCAAAATACTTTTGAAATGATATTATAACATTATAAATGCTTATAAAATATATATTATGGTACCTATATTGTTTTAAAAGTTATTAATTTTTAATTCATAGAAATCAATCAACATCAACAGCATGAAACAAGTACTAAAAAATAACCAAAGATAATAAATTTTGATAATGAAAATTAAATATAACTAACTATATATTTATAAAAAATTATTATAAATTAATTTTATAAAGTATTATAGGTATGAATATTTTTTAAAATATTTTATTATTATAGTTATTTTTTATATAGTAGGTTAGAGTTTATTTTTACTAAGCATGAATAAAGGTAATGGTTTTTTATCCCCATTTTTTAATTGAGAAATTATGTGTATTCACCACTTGTATCTTTTTTGTGGGTATATACTGATCATTGATTTATTTTGTCATATTTTACCATTAAAAAATTCATATTTATAAATCCATACCATTCCCTAACATTCTTGGGTTTTCAATTTGAATGATAACAATGGTGTGTGGGATTTAGAACTCAATTTTTATTTATTGACTTGTGGTTATTTTTCTTGACCTGAGTTCTTATAATAAGGGTATGTTCTACCAAATTATTATGTTATGTTGAAATTAATATTTATTTACACGGGTTTATAATGTTACTTCTTGATATGTATTCTTTTAAGTAACCTATATTATCCTATTCCATATATTGTATAACATTCACTCTTCTCTCTCTGTAGAATGTGACATTTAGAATTCAAAACCACTTTGTTTGATGAATTTGTTACTAATAAAATTATAATGTTTTTAATAATAATTCCAATTATTTTAGAGGTTCTTTATCTTCACGGCCTATATTTTCTCTTCCCACATATGTTTTCTCTTATTGTTGGAAACCTAATTATGTGTTATCACATGTGACCTTCTTATTTCCATTTTACTCTTTTCAAAAGGATGATTTATTATCACTTTTTTGATATGGGTTTTAAAGAATAGTAATTTAAAATATTAAAAAGGATTTCAATTCAGTATCATATGTTTTAACTTCCACTCCACATTCCGTCAAGATAATATTTATTTCTTTTTAAAAGATTTATTATTGAAGATTATTTTTAAAATTAAAAGTATTCAAAAAATCTCAGTTCAACGTTTTCAAACCTTTATGTATTTTTCAAGGCTATATTATTTATCATTATTCTTAATAATAAATTTTTTGAACATATTTTAAGATAACCTTTTTGAATCATATGCGTATTTTTCGAGGCTCCATATTTGAATATTATTTTTAAAAGTTTTAATTTTATAAATAACTTTATATCACATTTTCAAGAGGATTATATATATTTTAATGGTTAATTAATGCTGTTTATTTCCCGATAATTATTTTGAAACATTATTTTTTCCAATTTTAGAAAATAGATCTTTTCAAAAGTTACACATAACTTCTTTATTTTGTGACAATGCAAGGAAATATTTTCTAAAGGCTATTTTAAAAATTTATTATATTTTTATCTTTATTTAAAAGTATTTTAACCCATTTGTTATTATGTTTCATGAATTTACATTTAAAAAACTATATGAAATGATCCTTTTAGGGGATTTTATTTTTTCGCATCAACTGATCACCATGTAATATCACATTATGTGATACTATTTAGAAATGATATAAAACCCTTTTTCTTTACATGAGTTTTCATGATATGATGAATGATTTATATTTTATGGCCCACATTTGTATGGATTATAGTGGGTGGTGTCCTATATCACCCCATGCACTGGTTTAGGATTTATATAATTTGATATAAGGATGTTAAGCATGAATTTTTTTTCCCAACTCAATGCATGGATAATTCGTCTGTTCAAAACATGAAGTGTGAATTCATTTTTTTGTCCATAACATGGAATGCAGATTTTTTTTCACAATGTTATGTGTGGTAATTTTTTCTATTCATAATGTTATAATTTCTATATGCTTATTTTTATGCTAAAATTCTCTATTATTCAATGTTTCAAGGTTATGTTACATTTCCATTCCATACAGTTATGATTCTACAACATGGCTCATTTTTATTGTCTCATGATTACACACTATTTTTACATGGTATATTTTGGTTCATTTGAGATTTCATGTCCTTCTATAATGAATTATAGAAAACTCTAATTGTCTCATGTTCTTCTTAAGAATATATTTTCACATTCCACTTGTTTTCTCTTCATCTTATGAGTTAAACCTTGATGACATTTTTATAAGTTTTCACTTACTATTTATTTGATCTCACCCATTTATAATGCTTAAATTACCATTGTTTTGAAGACTATTTGAACTTATGCGATGTCTTCAAGGGTTTATCGTTTGATCTAGTTATATAGAAATGTTATCATGTCTTGTAAAAACATTTACTTATGTATATCATCCTCAAAGAAAATAAACCTTTCATTCTTGTTAGTTTGGGGTTATTATGAGATGTATTGTTTAAATTATTGAAATATATATAATTTTATATTTGGTTATCTCACTTTGTATCAAATCCAATTTTTAAATATATCATTTATAGCACAAGACTAGGGAGTGAGGGTCTGGGGTTCCTTAGTTGGTATTAAAGTAGGTTTTAATTATTATGATGATTAGTTTAGTTATTTTTATTATTCTAATAGTTATTTTTTTGGAATTATAATGATATAAATTTAGTGAAAATCCCAGGGATTAGTCTACGTAAGGAAAACATCCCGATGTTTTGCTAGTGTAATTACTATTTAATTTTCTAGCTATTATAGTCCTATCCACTTATTGTCCGTTGGATGCAGATGTGGCACAAATACACTAAGGGGTAATCAACCTAAAATTTGATTATTGAGTATTTAATCAATCTTCACTTAGTGTATGATGAGTTGGATTAATAATACACACCTCTCTGGATAATATCAATGGATATTCTTGGGTGATTCACACACTCCTTATTAACCAGTATGTGGAATTTGAATATATTTAGATTTAAGAACCTAATAGAAATGTGATCATGGATAAACTAGGATAATCCAATACAGTTATATAATGATACAAGCGTAACATAGTATATGAAAAAGTACCATAGGCTAAGAAAATCCATCATAAGAGAAGGCATCTTAGGATTGAGTTAGTATATTAATATTATCATTTAATATGATTTTAATAAATATGATCAAAAACCATTTTGGTTTTTTATTTGGTTAGGAATAGGATCCAGAAGATGAATCTATTAAAGGTATGTCCATAGAAACTCCAATAAAAAACTATGGAATAATATTTGGTATTTTTTTGGAGATAAAGGAAAATATCAATACATTCTTATTATGCTATAAATGACTAGTCTCCCTGTATCAAATATTGTGTGGTTGATATCTCTAGAGAAAAAATATTTTTTTGAGTCCTTTATCTTCTTTCATTAGTGATTGATAATTAAAAGTGTGAGGAAATACTTTTTTCTGGAGGTGGTGTGGGGGAGATAATATAAAACTCTTATATTTTGGAATATATTTTTTCATTAAATAAATAACATGTTCAATAGCTTGTTTCACTTTAAAAAATGAACTAAAATGACGGAAGACATATTATATGAATATTATTAAGTAATTAGAGGAAAAATAAAACATGTTGGAAATAAAAATACATTAAACATGTAACGCCTTGACCCTAGATACCCAGAGTCAGTGCATTATTACATAACATTGGCATGATCACAAGAAAGATCAGGTCTCGAAAGACCGATTAGTTTAGTAGCCTTGGAAACACTATATATACTCATAAAGTTTACATTACATCAATAAGTTAAAAACTACAACAACATATTGACTTCATATCCCCTCATACTATCCCTACAGGTGATTCATAAAATACTGCTTCACATCCTGGGAAAAATAAAACATTGAAATGGATGAGCTCAGATGCTCAGTAAGGATAACAATATAGTGGAAACTTTCATAAATAAACATAAAAATTTAAGCCAATGTATAACTAAAACAAAAGCCTTTTAAACTTGAACTTCAGCATAATATGGCAAGGATACAATGAAATAATTCCATTTAAATATTCACATGGATATTCTACTAGTTGAATAATCACAAGAAAATATTAATAACCACTTTCATAATGACAGAATTCATAATGCTTGACTATCATAACCACGTAGCCAAGGCCTCGTTCCAAGACTACAAATAAGATTTTGTCAAGGCCTCGTGCCAAGACAATAGTTTGTCTCATGAGACCTACCAATGCATCGAGGAGCTATAGAGGGCTCCACCCGTCACTTACTAAGTCAAATTCATTCTTCATATGAAAAGTTTTAAACATAACATAAACATTCGTATTAAAACTAGCATACGAAATGTCGATACTTTATCCAAAAACCATGAATGGTATAAAAATAGCACATCCACAGTCAAACATAACTTATTCGATACAATATGTAAGATTGTATTGTATCATATTAACCTCAATCGAGAATAATGATGGATATTGACATAGATGAAAATAATCATCAAAACTATTTGAAAGAAATATCCCCCCTTTTCTTGAAATCATTTAAAAGTCACACTATTTGTCAAGAATCCATTTAAAAATATATTTTTGAATCAAATTGTCCCATAACACTTTGAAACTTTTAAAAGGAGTTTTAATTTTTAAACTTTAATGTCCATTTAAATAAATCCTTAAAACCATTTTTAAAACATGGACATTAATGATCAAGATTTAGAAGAATAAGTCTTTAAAACATTTAAAAAATGGTATTTTAGTTAGATTTTCTAACCAAAAGAGAGACACATGAATAAAAATAATTTAGGTAATAAAAACTTTGTAATATCATGAGAATAAATGGATTCATGACATACTATGTCAAAGTACATTATATACACCACATAAAAGTAATTTGGTGTATAACAACAAAGAAGTCTCAATGGAATGTAAATTGAGATGAAATCTCTCATAAAGGTCGTATCCATAGGTTAAGGATAAATAAACACCATAATTATGTGTGAAAAATATAAATACACAAAATATTATTGGATATTATGTGTAAAACAATCAAAGGACATTCACACATATTCTTGTAAAAACAACACCAATGAATTGGATGTTTATCTCAACAAATCGAGATTGGAAAAAATTACTCTTATCAAGTTCATAACGATGACTTGAGAATTTATCAATAGAGTAATTATGTGTATAAAAATTATATCCACATAAAGGGGAGTAGAAATTATGACATAATCAAATTAATAGTGATTCCACACATAATCTAGGAGTAAAATAATCAATGAAGTATGCCTAAAGCTGAATGAGTGGAAATTGTAATTTCAAATTCCATTATTGATTAGGTAACATACAAAACATACACCCATGAAATAAGGATTATAAAATGATGATGTAAATACTAATAAATTAAAGTACATTACACAATGAATACAATTATGGGCCATACACATACACCACATGCAATAAATAAGTGGTGAACAACGGAATCTCACGAAATTAAGAGTGAGATAAGAGAACCCTTACTTTGTACTTTTTCCTTGGTCGAAGGTAGGTTAACCTCCTATATAATGGTAAAATAATTTTTATTGAATTATAAAAGAATAATTTACAATAATATTATATCATATATGATCTTTTATGAGTGATTTGTTAATAATATCTTAGTATTATCGTCATTTCGGGTGTTAACTTACTCGTTTTATTTTATATTATTTGTTATGTTAGCCGTGTTTGTTATGGATAGGTTGTATCTTATTCATATAAATAATTATATCAAGTACTTAAACATTATTTTTAATCATCAAATTAGAATTATACTTGAATTGATACAGTGGAGAGTGAATCTCATCGCGTTTGTGGAGACTGTAGTTCGTATGTACGCACGAGTGACAATATCATTATTTTGATGTTAAAATAATTTATAATTGGATGGTATATCGTATATACAGAATAATTATCATGTTATATTTATTATTTACATGAATTAAATATCATTATTATACCCATACAAATAATAATTTATTGAATGACAATTACACCATGACGTAGAGACGGTAAGCCGTACGTACGCACGTATGGTGACATGCCATTCAAGGGATGGATAGAATACTGAATATGGTTGTACCATATTTATAATAACATCACAGTATATATAATATACTGGATTTATTATTTTATAATAGAAATAACAAAGAAAGAAGAAGTTGAAGAAGAAAGGAACTTGAAAGAGGGTGGTGAAAACATTACCTCTTCTTCGGGTTCTTCCTTTTGATTTGATCAAAAGGGATCCTTTGGTTGGATTTATGATCAAACTAAGGCCTCTAGGTTGTAGTGAGGGAAGTTGATAGAGTATTTGGGATGTGTTTGGCCGAGCCAAAATTCTTTTAATGTGATAATTAGTGAGAAGGGGGAGTGCCCTTTTATAAGAGTGGTGAGGGGAACCTTTGGAAAAGCTAAAAATATTATTTTATAATAAATTTATATTCGGTTTTTAATGGATTAAAGGTGAATTATTTTAAGGTTAAGGATAGTATGGGTCGAAAACCACTCAACCAATAGAATTTAGACAGGTTTGAGTCATTATATTATCCTTATCTTTAAGTATTAACTCTTAGTTAATTAGTTTCACTTTTACAATGTATCTTTGTATTTTTATATTATATGGTTAATAAAATTACTATATACATCCAAGAGACCCCCAAGTGGTCCATTAATGATACAAATATCATGATATAAGTCTCTTGTCCGAACCTTAGATTTTGAGGAATTGAATATAAATTAATAATATAATATTTGTTTTAAAAACTCTTTTATGTCAATTTTGACACTATTGGGTATTTTGTTTTTTTATAAATTTATAACAGCATTATTACTTCTAACACAATTTATATAATCAATCCTAATATGTCATATTATTCTAGAAAATTAGTGGAATTCATAAGAAGTCTCAAATTTCATTTATTTTTATATTTATAATATCAATTATTTTAATATTTCATTAAGTAGGTAATTACTACATCACCACAGTGTCATAAATAAATTAAATTATATAATGTCTAAAAATTATATATAAAATACCATTATGTATGAAATCTGTTTATCTTTCTAATGAATCTTTAAAATTGAATTTATCTTATGTATAACCCTATATTAAAAATGTTTTAGTAAATAAATTTTGATTTTAACTCTTTTACCTCTTCTTTGAATTAAATAATAATAAATGTCTTAATCCAATACAAGTGGACCTAAATGATAATATTTTACTCCCAAGGTTGTTTTTGGTCTAGATACACTAGTAAAATAGAATTAAGACATGTGTTAGGGTAATATTAATATTATTTTTACCCTTAATTACCCTATTTACTTTTTACCGTGGTAAATAAAAGTAAAATGTTACTATTCACCAAAAATTATTTTAATCTCATTGAACCACATTTTACTCCTTTATATTAACCATGTCTCTCGGATTTTCGAAATTCCACTCACAGAAGTAGTAAAATTATGTTTTATGAAAAATTATTTTTATTTAACTTCCACTTAGTGGTTTCACTATTAATCAAAAAATGAAAGTTTCCAGAAAAATACCAAAAATTAGGCCTTAGCTATATTTGATATTATGAATTCAAAAATGATGTCTATTTTTCCAAATTCAAAACATATCAGTTGAATTAATTAATTTAAAAAATAATTCTCATCGTCAAAACAAATAGCGTGTTTTTAAGAGATAATAACTATCAAAAGATTGACACTTGTTTATGTCTGGTTTAAATGTGATATTACATCCAATGACCAACATTGTATCAAATGGTAAAAATATATTCTAAATATACTTTAAAACCACTAAAATTAATAATTTATCACTATTAATTATTTCGATTAAAAATGTTGTTTTTAAATAAAATTTAGTAATTTTTACTATTCATCAAAATATGAAAGTTATCCAAAAAGTACCAAAATTTCTCCCTAAGATAATTTAGATATTTCAAATCCAAAAATGAAGTCCATTTCGAAAGATAAAAATTTATAAAATTTCAGAAATTAGGTATTACTATTCATAACGGCTAGATTGATTTGTTGTGGTGTGTTAGAATCTCGATGTTGTGTACAATGCATGCCATTGCAGTATTCAAAGGGAAACGTACCGTGGAAGCTTGGGGTGTTGCATTCTCCCCTCCTTCAATAAAATGCATCCTAGAAATTTTTTTAAAATTGGGCTTGAGAATATAATGGAAAGTCGCACATCCGAAAAAGAGTCAATAAAACTATCACTTTAAAAGAAAGGAAGTGAGGTATAAAGGTCACCCAATATAACCCATACTAGGATTCCATATAAGAAAACATGGATATGGATGATAAACTAAGTGTTATGTTCTGATGGAGAGGGATATAAAACATGATCAGAAGAAAGTTAACAATAAGAAAATCACAAACTTGTGTTGGGACAACCGGTCATTAGTCTCCCAGTAGGAAAAGTAAACAGACAACATTTTTTTAAGTTACATTACATAAGGACGAGGAATTCATTTATGATATTGACTAATAACATAAATAGATATACTTACTTTTTAAGTAGAGTTTCATTCTTTAATAAACTTTTTCCACTAACACATTTTTTTGAACAATGAGTATTCAAGAAAACTTGGTAACAATAAAAGAGCTAGAATAAACATATATAGAAATACACGAGCCATGTAGGATAAACTATATATTTACCTTGTCTTTAGAGATTAATCAAAACCAAAATTTTTAGTATAATATCTGATGATCCCCCAAATGGATATTCCATTAGAGGAAAAAAAAGTAATCTTAATTTCTAAAATTAAACCATGAATACCCCAAAGTTAAATAAATACCATTCAATAATCAATTGTCCTTAAAATCCTTCAATATAATCCAAATTAATATTGAAACCCAAAACTTATAAGAATTTAGTCTTCCACGTTAAATTGAATCTCCAAATGACATTAATTACTCTTAAAGACACATAATTAAAAGTAATTAACCTAATCATTTCCATAAATAACCCAAATCACTATAAATCCACAATAAAAACATAGATAAAAATCCACTATTACTCCCCAAATGAAATCCCATACTATTCTATTTTCCTTGGGCATATAGTGTTCACAACAAAGCGACCAACTTCCAAAATAGCATTTATCACTTAATCACCAAATCATTTCCTATACTAAGGGTATTCATTTGATAAAACATAAGATCCCAAATCAAATTATTATTGATCAATAAAAACATTTAACTAAAAAAATAGTCACACTAACCAGGGACTTAACGTAGTCCCATGGTAGGCAATAAATCCCAATCGCACTTTGGTTGTGGGTTCGAATCCAACAACTTTGTCCAATGCGACGGGTTGTCACACGGTCTGCGTGTTGTCCTTTTTCAAAAACTATATTTTATAACATTAAAAAAATGAGCTAAATTCCTCAAAATAACCATAACATAATTTAACCACAAATCTTATCTCATACATAGCATTTTCATCCCAAATTATAATAACTTATAATTGCCTCAAACCCAACGATCATATAAAACCAAATGGTTATTTATAACTATATCCACAAGAGAAAAGATAATTCTTCCTCAAATATCATATCACATGGAAAACTGCAGGGTTAAAAATACAAGAGAAAATTATTCCAAAGTAAACCCATCAACAAGGAGCACTAATACTTTTCAAATATTTCTTCAACCATTTATTTCCACATAGCTTCTTCTTTGACCAAGAAAATATCCTATAGAATAGGGAATTTACTCGGGTAATTGCTTGGTCCCCTACATTTACGACAAATAACTGTAAATGGATTCTTGGGACCATTTTTATCTTCTTCCACAGTTCTCTTCATTTTTCTTTGGCAATTATTCACTTTATGTCCTTCCTTCCCACACGTAAATAATTTCTTTGTCCCATTGAGACACTTTCCTGTGTGTCTCCTTCCACATTTCTTGAATGATGGAAATTGAGGATTCCTTTCTCTATGGTCTCCACTGCTGGAGCTCTTATCATTCATTACCTTTCTCTTCTATTTTGAGTTCGAGAATTGGTTAATATATATATTTTTGATCATATTTTTGGAAAATTAATTTGGAATAAAGACGATATCTTTTACACCTGTCAACATTCCATTTTGATGCTCATTTCCACCATCGTTCCCACCTTGTACATCATTCTCAAAGTCATTATGACTTCCTTGGAATCTAGCCATTGACTAAAACCAGAAAGCATTGTGTGAGTAACAATAGTCATAAAATCATTTAGAGATTAACATGTCCCCATATTCTCAATTTCAAATACCTTAGGATTATCCAAGGGAATTTACTCTCATCTTATATATATATAATACTTCAAATTGGTTTGTAAAGAAAATGTAAATTATCCTAATAATATCCCCCAGGAGTGTCGTAACCAAGAGTGCAGCAAGGCCCGTTGTCGTGCACCAGTTCCCATTCGAGTTTAGATCAAAGCGGTGTTTTCGGGTTTTACCCATAGCTACATCTGTGCTAGAGTCACCTCTACCTACTCGTATCCAGAAAGGGATGTATTGCTCCGAAAACTCACAAAATCTCTACAATACCAAAATTATAGGAAGTTCTTCTATAATAATCCTCAAATTTCATCTTAGGTCTACGTGCTCTAATTAGAGTTTATCTAAATATAACTTCCAAGGTTTGTACTAAACTTCCTCTGATACCGACTGTAACGCCCTGACCATAGATACCCAGAGTCGGTGCATTATTACATAACATTGGCATGATCACAAGAAATATCAAGTCTTGAAAGACTGATTAGTTTAGTAGCTTTGGAAACACTAGATATACTCATAAAGTTTACATTACATCAATAAGTGAAAAAATACAACAACATATTTTCTTCATATCCTCTCATACTATCCCTGAAGGTCATTCATAAAATACTTCTTCACATCCTGGAAAAAATAAAACATTGAATGGGGTGAGCTTAGATGCTCAGTAAGGATAACAATATAGCGGAAACTTTCATAAATAAACATAAAAATTTAACCCAATGTATAACTAAAACAAAAGACCATTAAACTTGAACTTCAGCATAATATGGAAAGGATAAAATGAAATAATTCCATTTACTTATTCACATGTATATTCTACTAGTCGAATAATCACATGAAAATATTAATAACCACTTTCATAATGACGGAATGCATAATGCCAGACTATCATAACCACGTAGCCAAGGTCTCGTTCCAAGACTACAAATAAGATTTTGTCAAGGCCTCGTTCCAAGACACTAGTTTGTCTCATGAGACCTACCGATGCATCGAGGAGCTATAGTGGACTCCACCCGTCACTTACTAAGTCCAATGCATTTCTCATATGAAATGTTTTAAACATAACATAAACATTCGTATTAAAAATAGCATACGAAATTTCAATACTTTATCCACAAACCATGAATGGTATAAAAATAGCACATCCACAGTCAAACATAACTTATTCGATAAAATATGGAAGATTTTATTATATCATATTAACCTCAATCGAGAATAATGAAGGATACTGACAAAAATGAAAATAATCATCAAAACTATTTGAGAGAAATATCCCCCTTTTTCTTGAAATCATGTAAAAGTGACACTATTTGTCAAGAAGCCATTTAAAAATAGATTTTTGAATCAAAGTGTCCCATACCACTTTGAAACTTTTAAAAGGATTTTTAATTTTAAAACTTTAATTTCCATATAAATAAATCCTTAAAACCATTTTTAAAACATGGACTTTAATGATCAAGATTTAGAAGAATAAGTCTTTAAAACATATAAAAATGGTATTTTAGTAAGAGTTTCTAACCAAAAGAGAGACACTTGAATATAAATAATTGAGGAAATAAAAACTTTGTAATATCATGTGAATAAAGGGATTCATGATATACTATGTCAAAGTACATTATATACACCACAAAAAAGTGATTTGGTGTATAACAACAAAGAAGTCTCAATGGAATGTAAATTGAGAAGAAATCTCTCATAAAGGCCATATCCTTAGGATAAGGATAAATCAAGGACATAATTATGAGTGAAAAATATAAATACACTAAATATGATTGGATATTCAGTGTAAAACAATAAAAGTACATTCACACAGATTCTTGTAAAAACAACACCGATGAATTGGATGTTTATCTCAACAAATAGAGATTGAGTAAAAATTACTCTGATCAAATTCATAAAGATGACTTGAGAATTTATCAATGGAGTGATTATGTGTAAAAAAATTATATCCACAGAAAGGGGAGTGGAAATTATGACATAATTAAATGAATAGTGATTCCACACATAATCCTGGAGTAAAATAATCAATTAAGTATGCCTAAAGTCGAATGAGTTGAAATTGAAATTTCAAATTCCCTTATTGATTAGATAACATAAAAAACATACACCCATGAAATAAGTATCATACAATGATGATGTAAATACCCATAAATTAAAGTATATTACACAATGTATATAATTATGGTCAGTACACATACACCACATGCAATAAATAATTTGTGAACAATGGAATTCTCAAGAAATTAAGAGTGAGATAAGGAATCCCTTACTTTGTACTTATTCCTTGGATGAAGGTAGGTTAACCTCCTGTATAATGGTGAAATAATTTTTATTGAATTATAAAATAATCATTTACATTAATATGATATCATATATGATATTTTAACATTGATTTGTTAATAATATCTTATTATTATCGTCATTTCGGGTGTTAACTTACTCGTTTTCTTTTATATTCTTTATTACGTAAGCTATGTTTGTTATGGATAGGTTTTATCTTATTCATATACACAATTATATCAAGTACTTAAACATTATTTTTAATCATCAAATTATAATTATACTTGAATGGATACGATGGAGAATGAATCTCATCACATTCGTGGAGACGGTAGTCCGTATGTACGCACGAGCGACAATATCATTTTTTGATGTTAAAATAATATATAATGGGATGGTATATCATATAGACAAAATAATTATCATGTTATATTTATTATTTAAATTAATTAACCATCATTATTATACCCATCCAAATAATAATTTATTGAATGACAATTACACCACGACGTGGAGACAGTAAGCCATACGTACGTACGTATGGTGACATGCCATTCAAAGGATGGATAGAATATTGAATATGGTTGTACCATATTTATAATAACATCAAAGTATATATAATATACTGGAGTTATTATTTTATAATAAAAATAACAAAGAAAGAAGAAGTTGAAGAAGAAAGGAACTTGAAAGAGGGTGGTGAAAACATTACCTCTTCTTCGGGTTCTTCCTTTTGATTTGATCAAAAGGGCTCCTTAGGCTGGATTTATGATCAAACTAAGGCCTCTAGGTTGTAGTGAGGGAAGTTGAAAGAGTATTTGGGTAGGTTTTGGCCGATCCAAAAATCTTTGAATGTGTGAATTAGTGAGAAGGGGGAGTGGCCTTTTATAAGAGGGGTGAGGGGCACCTTTGGAAAAGCAAAAAATATTGATTTATAGTAAATTCATATTCGGTTTATAATGGCTCAAAAGTGTATTATTTAAATTTTAATGTTGGTATGGGTCGAAAACCACTCAACCAATAGAATTTAGACAGGTTTGGGTCATTATATTAACCTTATCATTATGTATTAACTCTTAGTTAATTAGTTTCACTTTTACAATGTCTCTTTGTATTTTTACAATATATGGTTAACAAACGTATTATATACATCCAAGCGACCCCCAAGTGGTCCATTAATGATACACCTATCATGATATAAGTCTCGTGGCCGAAACTTAGATTTTTAGGAATTGAATATAAATTAATAATATAATATTTGTTTTAAAAACACTTTTATGTCAATTTTTACACTATTGGGTATTTTGTTTTTGATAAATTCATAACAGCATTATTACTTCGAAAAAAATTTATATAATCATTAATAAAATGTTATATTAACCTAGAAAATTAGTGTAATTAATAAAAAGTCTCAAATTACATTTATTTTGATATTTATAATATCAATTATTTTAATATTTCATTAATTAGGTAATTACTGCATCACCATTGTGTCAGAAATAAATTAAATTATAAAATGTCTAAAAATTATAAATAGAATACCATTATGTATGAAATCGTTTTATATTTCTAAGGTATATTTAAAATAGAATTTATCTTTTTTATAACCCTATATTAAAAATAGTTTAGTAAATAAACTTTGATTTTAACTCTTTTAACTCTTCTTTGAATTAAATAATAATAAATGTCCTAATCTAATACAAGTGGATATAAATGATAATATTTTACTCATAAGGTTGTTTTTGGTCGAGATACACTTGTCCAATAGAATTAGGACATGTGTTAGGGTAATATTAATATCATTTTTACCCTTAATTACCCTATATACTTTTAACCGTGGTAAATAAAAGTAAAAAATTACTATTCCCCAAAAATTATTTTCATCTCATTGAACCACAATTTACTCCTTGATATTAACCGTGTCTCTTGGATCTTTTAAATTCCACTCACAGAAGCGGTAAAATTTAGTTTTATGAAAAATTCAGTTTTTTTAACTACCACATTGTGGTTTCACTATTCATCAAAAAATGAATGTTTCCAGAAAAATACCAAAAATTAGGCCTAAGATATATTTGATATTATGAATTCAAAAATGATGTCTATTTTACAAAATTCAAAACATATTAGTTGCATTAATTAATTTAAAAATTAATTCCCGTCGTCAAAACAAATAGCGTGTTTTTAAGAGATAATAACTATCAAAAGATTGACACTTGTTTATGTCTGGTTTATATGTGAAGTTACATCCAATGACCAACATTGTATTAAATGGTAAAAAAATATTCTAAATATACTTTAAAACCACTCAAATTAATAATTTATAACTCTTAATTATTTGGATTAAAAAAGTTGTTTTTAATTAAAATTTAGTAATTTTCACTATTCATCAAAATATGAAAGTTATCCGAAAAGTACCAAAATTTCACCCTAAGCTAATTTCGATATTACAAATCCAAAAATGAAGTCCATTTCGAAAGATAAAATTTATAAAATTTCAAAACATTGGTATTACTATTCATAACGGCAAGTTTGATTGGTTGTGGTGTGTTAGAATCTCGAAGTTGCGTACAATGCACACCATTGAATTATTCAAAGGGAAACATATCGTGGATGCTTGGGGTGTTACAAACCAACTAAAAATTATTACATTTAGGATATAAATAATTAATATTATTTAATTTTAAAAAATAATATTCTTTCTCAAATAACATATTTTTTAAAATATGTTACGAATTTTAATAAAATAAACCAAACACTTTTTAAAATATTATTATATATGGACTAATACATTAAGATTATTTAAATATTAAATTGATATGAAATATTATTAATGCCACTTAATGTTTAAAAACATAATTTTTCAATAAAAGAAAGTGTTTTTTTATATTTTTAATTTTTTTAAATGATAAATTTGTAAATATTAGAATTTAAACATCCAAAAATTAACATCAATTTTGAATCTATAATTTCCCAATTATCTTAAGATATTTTTTTAGTTTTTTTTGAAATAATTCATTTTTTGGTAAAAATTGAAGAAGAATGTTTTTTAACTAAAACTGCAACATTTATGAGCACTTCAAGAAGTATATTTAACCTAAAAACCAATAAAATAGTTTTTATAAAAAATTTATTTTTGGAGTGAAATTATTCATTTAAAAATGATATTTTTTATTTAGGAAATCCATGTTTAACATTTGTAAAATTAATAAATATTTTTCAAATAAAATCTATTTTGTTTTTATTTTTTTGTTATAATTAAGTTTTTACAAGGTGAAATTATTATTTTTATTTATATTAAAGTCATTTAACTCTATTTTTTTAATAATAAACCACTTAAGTTTTTTAAAATCAAGAACTATAAAAAGTTTCTCTTAAACATAAAATTTATGCTTAAAAATATGCTTTTTCTAAAAATGGGTTTTTATAGGTTACTAGTGTTCATCATAAAATTAGTTTTTATTAGTAATATGAGTTTTATTTTATAATATTTATTTCAAATTTGGAATATGTATTTAAAACATATTTAATAATTTCCATTTTAATTTTATTCTTAAAAATAAAATTACTTTGGTAAAAATTAATTACCACGGTAGAAATAGAAAATGGTAAAAGTAAAAAATATAAGAGTAATATGTTTAAAAAATGTTTTAAAATCATTTTTAGGGATTATAGACCATAAATCATCCCTAAATCCATTATGATTCACTTTTTCTCCACATTCCATGTGAAAAATTTCCTCCCTTTATATAATGATACTACATTTGCAAAAATACCATTCCCAACTTCTATATAAGAGCTCAACTACACCCCATTTATACACTCATTTTAAATATTTATATTAAAAAAAACAAAAATATTATCTCATACACTCTATTCCCACATCCTACATTACTTTTTATATAAAAAATGCCAAGCAAAAGATCCTTATGTTGTTGCCTAAGGTAGAACATCTAAATAGAGGGGTAATGTTCTCAACCAATATAAATTCATTCATTCATTGTTTCCCCATATAAAACCTATTATATACAATAAAGTATAATAGAAAATGTTTTAATAAAATTACTATCTTTTTTATACTAATAGAACATCCATTTTCTTCCTTCGTTTAAATCCAATAAAAAATGCGGATGTTGTTATGTGCTTGTGCGGACTATATCCCCAAAGAATGAATAACTTGATTTTTTTGACAGCCTTTCATCAATGATTATAAATGTATCTTTAAATTATTAATATGATATTTATAACATTATTAATATTATTTAATAATAATCCATTCTTTATATTCCTTATCTTTTATGGAAAATGAACGTGTTGCCTGTGTATACGTGCAGACTACCGTCTCCTCGATAGTGATGCATTTTGTTTTTAAATATAGTATTTTATTTTTTGTAGAACAACATTATAACTAGATTAACCACCTAAAAATATAAATAATATAATTATGATTTTTTAATAATTATATAATGCAAAAAAATTACTTTTTTATTCATACTCACCCATATATTACAGCTTATTTTGGTTGGTTCGATTCAATAAACTACTTGAACTATGCTTTAAATTTTTTCAATAGATGAATATGGAAAAATAAATAATGCTGTTATTATACATAAATGAGAAAAAAGATTTTTTTATTGTTCTTGAATTGTTATTTGAATATTTAACTTATTCTTATTGTACCACCTTGTTGTTCGATATAATATACCAAAATTAGATCATCATCGATTTTGTTTTGATGAAATGTTACTAAAATTCTTATGAAATGAAATTTAATCATTATAAATTTTTATAAGATATATATTTAAATACCTATTTTTATCTCTAAATTATTAATTATTGGTTTATTAATGTGAATCTACACCACCATTAGAAAACTAGCACAAAAAAATAATCAAATATAATAACATCTAATGTTGATAATTGAATATAACTATTTAATATGTTTCCAATAAATTATTATAAATTAAATTTATAAAAGTTTATTGGTATGAATATAGTCTTGGAAAATTTAATTAGGAATTTTTTTTATGTAGGATGTTTGATCATGTTCCAAAAAAGTGATAATAAAGGTAAGGGTTTTTATTCTCTATTTTTCTTTAGTGAGATATGATGAAAATTAAAAAATTGTGTCCTTTTTGTGAAATATATATACTGGTCATAGATTTATATTATCATATTTTTTCATGAAAGATATTTTATATAAAAATTAATCTCTTATTTTTCATTCCATGGGGTTTTAATTTGAAATATGACTATTATGTAAGGGTTCTTGTTAAATAAATTTTTATTAATTGAGTTGTGAATAATATTCTAGAACAACCTTCTTATGAGTTGATAATGTTATGACCAATAATTTTATTATGTCTAAATTCATCTTTATTTCCATTTTATTTATAAATATTCTCATTATTCCCTACTTCCAATTATTCTGGTTCAACTATTACAAAATCTATTAGGGAGTTTGTTAACTCAAAATTCAATTCTTTGGGTTACAATGATACTTAATTATTAAAATTCATCTATATTATTAAATTATATATTTCATATTAAATTTCTTCTGATAACACTTGGTAAAGTGATATTTTTAATTCAAACCCCCTTTTTTATTAATTTCTTACTCATAAAATTAAAAATTTGTTATAAATAATTCTCATTCTTTCTAAATGTTCTTTTTCTTCTATGTCCATATTTTGTCTTCCTTCCAATGTTCTACTTTATATTATAGAACCTAATTATGTGTTATCTCAGGTGATATTATTATTTTCTTTTTTATCTTTTCAAAATCAAGTTTTATTATATATTTTTAATAATGTGTGTTTTCGAAAAAGAAAATTTAAAAAATTACAATGTTTTTCTATTTAAGATTTTATGATTTATAATCCAATCAATATTTTTTCAAGATAATATTGATAATGTTTTCAAGGATCAATTATTTAGGATTATTTACAAAATTAAAATGTTTAAAAATATTTCACTCTACCTTTTTTGAAACTTTAGCATCCTTTTCAAGGATATATTATTAAAGATTCATTCTTAAAGTAAAAGTATTTACCTTATTATCAATTCATCTGTTCAAAACCATTATTTCCTTTTAAAATCCCCATTATTAGATATTTTTTAAAAGTATAAGTTTTAAAAACTTTCACATCACCATTTTTATACCTTTATTTTTTTAATGCTTCATTATTGATATTTTTTTCTAAATAGTTCATTTGAAAATTATTTATTTCTAATTTCTCTAATGTGATATTTTAGAAAGTGGATAATAAACTCTATTTTAATGATAATGTTAAGAATCTTTTTTTAATTAACCAAATTTTTTATTTAATTTTTATTTCTATAATATTGGATTTTACCTCCTTGGGTGTTTCGTTTTATTAATTACCCTCTAAATTCGTATATAAAATAATCAATTTTAGTGATTTAATTTTTTATATCAAACAATCTACTTTTGATATCACAATATATGATATTATTTTAAAATGACATGATAACCATTTTTATTTCATGGGTTTTCATGATATGATGAATGATTGATTTCTTATGGAACACTTTTTATGTATAATTATATGTGGGTGTTATATCTACCTCTAATGAATTGATCAAGGATTTATATCTCTTGAGATAATGATGTTAAGTATGGACATTGTTTTTGTATGAAACACGAATCGTTGAATTTTGTTTACTCAAAACTTGAATTGAGGACATTTTTTTGTTCACATTATTATCAATATAATTATATTTGTCTACAACACGAAACTTAGGAATTATTTATTCAAAATGTTATAATTTCTCTATGATTTTTTATGCCAAATTTCTTTATTATTCTATGTTTCAGGGTAATGTTTAATTTCCATCATATACGCTAATGATTATTCATCCTTGATAATCTTTATTATCTCAGGAATACATACTATTTTTCCATAGTATATGTTTTTTAATTTAATATTATGTTTCCTTATATCATGACTTATAGAAATATTTTATTTTTCTATGTTCTCTTGAATAATATTTTTCTCCCCTATTCACATTTTCTCATATGCTTATGATGTAACCCTTGATGAAATATTGAATTTTTTTCCGTTATTTAGAAGTTTAGATCACAAATTTATTATATTTCCATTACATAGGTTATGATTATGTGTATAATTTATGAGAATTATATAAAGGAGACTTTTGTGGGTAAATTAGAGGGAAATTTTATCAAATGTTGTAAAATAAGTTGAAAATGTAGCTAATAATCCAATAAGACAAACCTTATTTTTTTGGGATTATGTGGTTATTATGAGATGTAATATTTATATTAATTAAATATAAGTAATTTTTCTTATGTCATCTCACTTTATATCAAATACACCATTTTTTTTTGAATCAGACTTATGAGTGTGGGTTTGGGGTGGATCATCTTTATTTGTGGTTAAGTTTACTTGGTAGACCTCCAAAAAAGTAACACAAGAACCCAACTCTGAGGTATGTGGTGTATCTACACAAAATTATTCATCATACAAATTAAAAATAAAAAATATATCAACTTCTGGAGTCTTTGAGTTTTTCATAGAATGTTTAGTATCTTTTTCAGAATTATATTCTTTGATAGTGGGTGAAGGTTTCTTATATTTGATAGATAACATATAAAAGGAAATAAAAATCCTTAATATATATATATATATATATATATATATTTAAAATAGTACACCATTATGTCATCGAATCTTATTGACTATATCGACTGAGTATCAATCAAACATATATTTTTATGGATATTCATGAAGTTAGGATCAATGTGTAAGGGTAACATAAGAATTTTATCTCCATCAGATGGGAACGGTTGAATATTTTTTATTCATTCCATTTGTAAAAGAAGAAAGTTATTGGGAGATAATTTTATTTAGTTGGGATGATCACATGGTTTTTGAAATTCATCTCCCTCACTTTAGTAAAATGGATATAAATCAAGAAAATTTTCATCATATCATTCCAAAGGTTGGATGGGGTTAAATAAAACCTATTAGTGGTTACTACCTCTATCATACTATCTTTCTATCACTAATTTACCTAACTTTTTAGTATGTCATGTGGATATACTCAGATTTACGAAATTCAATTGCAATTTTTTCATCGCAAAGAACTTTAATTTATAAACTTATGGAGTTTTTGAAAAACCGATGATATTAATTGGGTACTATTGTATGTAAGTGAATAAATGACCATCCCAAATGTAATAAATGTAGTGAATTGTAAACCACCATGAAATCAGAATCAAATAAAAATTATTTTATTGGGATTCCAATATTTTATCCTCTAAGGGTTTATGTTCACCATTATCATATCCTTTCATATTTAGATCAATGGGAGCTGGTCCAACTTCATGATATCCAAAATTATAGAGGGTTTGGGTAATAATAAAGTTAATTCATGAACTATTATTCATTTAGGATTAATGAATACTATCATCATTCATCTTCCCTAAATTAATTATTGGTCAAATATTTCCTTTCATAGTGATTATGAAATTCTTCTCCACAATGTAGAGGACGACATAAAATTTTTAGATTTATTATTAGAACTATATGTCCTAGTAGTTTCCACTTTATTCTTATGATCTTAAGGGTTTTCAAAAGCAGCAATGAGGGAATCTATAATTTTTTTGAATAGATGAAGGTTCTATAATATTTAGAAAAATTCAAGGGAAATACAAAGATGATTTAACACATAATAATTTTGATCTAGAGTCCTATATTTCTTATAATATGCTTGTTAAAGGTCTTGATACAGATAAGTCTATAAAAAATGATGGGATTATATACATGATTCCAAATTAGGGGTATGCATTTTTACTACTGGTTATTTAGGATCAATGACTGTCCCTATATTCTATGATTGACATAGTGATTATGTTTTAGTCAATTAGTATACTTTCTTGATTAGTGAAGTGTGAGCATCAGGGGGACTAAGATTGGATTAAAACAACCATTGAGCTCAATAAATCACCATTATATTAGTTTGGGAAATATATATTATGTATTCTAGGTTAAATTCTTCTGTCAGTTTTGTTCCTCGAGTATGTATTCATCTACCATGAATACTTACATGATAATTTATAAGTGCTTCTGATTCATAAAAATATTTTTTATCAACAAATATATCTATATAATGAATAATATTGAAATAGGAAAACTGGTATTACATATGAATAAAGGATTATATTTTTAATTTTTGTACCAGTCCTCCCAATGAGTGGTGAATGAATTTCATGAATGTTTGTACAGGTTTATGGACCTATGAAATATTCTTCACTTTCTCTTTGATTTTACAAACATTGACTGTACCAACTCATAGAAATATGTGAAATAGAGGATAATTTCATTTTTAATATAGAGTGAATTGAAATTTTCATTGGTTAATTTATACAAAACATTATAATGTAATTCAAATTATTTATTTACTTTTGGGATATCCAATTATCAACCTTCTATGTATTCCTCTTTTGTGCCTCTTTCCATTTTTTCTTTTTTATGAGAGTGGTTGACACACATGTTAAATATACCATGGGGCTATCCAAAACTTCCTAGATATCTTCAAGTATCTTTTAAAGTTTTCTTTTAATGGTGAAGTATACTAGGATCACGTATCCTGTCACACCCCGACCTCAGACGTATGTTTATTTTTATTTTATTTTATTTTATTTTCATTGTTTACTCGGTCCGGAGTCAATTGGACGAGGTTTAGTTGGGACCCGGTTTGAATTTTTCCTTGTTTGATGTTTTGGTTGGCCTTGGGCTGGTGTACGGTCACCGTGCCATTAGCAGCGACTGTGCGTTTGGTCCGAGTGAATGCGCGGTGACGCGACACTTCAAATAAGTAATGAAATTAAATAAATAAATTAAGCTAATTGAATATGGAAGATAAATAAAATTTTATATTGATAAAACAATGTTAACGTTTAAATTTTCACAATGAGAATATGTTTGCACGAATGGAAATATTATTATTATTTAATTTGGTAATAAAAATGTTATTATTAAATTGTTATAAATATAATTATTACTTAAAATGAAATGGATAATAAATGATAATCATTATTTGTTTTTTTGGTTTACTTGTTTTATTATTATTAGTATTAGTATTTTGTTTTTCTTATTTTTATTTCTTTTTTTAACCCTAACCCTACCCTGCAACACCCCCCTACCCCCTCCTCTTTGTCGCGCCGCCAGCCCCCTCCTACCCAGGGACCCAGGCCCTCTCCTGTTCGGCCTGCGCAGCGCCCGACCCCCTCCCCCTCTTCGCGCTACAACCCCACCGCCGCCTCCCTGAGCTGCTGCCCACTGTCCACCTGGCTGCGCCTCACCAGCCACACCCCGACGCCTCTCCATCGCTCCCCTCTGCCGGTGTCCCTCCGGCAGCGTGCCCCTCTGCATGTCCGGCCCTGCCTCCCCATCCGATTTCTACTCCTCTACCTGCCGACCACGCCTCCCTGCCGTCCGGAACCCCGCCGCGTCGCCCTGCTGCTTCAACGACCCCGCCGCTGAGCCCGATCCCTTCCAGCGCCCCTACCGGCGCTTACGGTGAGCCTGTCACCGGCCGGCGGCTTCCGACCTCCCTCCTTGAACCCGAATATCCCTCCCCTACTCCAATCTGCTCCAGCGGTGCACAACCCAACAAAACTCCCATGTTTCAGTGGCTCAAACCCCCTTCGCACACCTGTCCGGCCGACACCCTCTCTTCTCACTCTCTCGCCGACCCGACGACAGTCCGAAACACCTTTGGCTGGTGTCCCATCCTTCCTCCGGTGGTCGTTGCGGTTCCCTCCAGTGAGATTCATCCCCCCTTTATCAATTTCTATAATTTTATTATGCTTATGCCTTTTTCCCTTTTATTCTAAGTATAAATATAATTGAAATCCTTGAGTTTCTTTGAACCCATTTTAGTTCATGGACTTGACATAAATAGTTGGTTTCTTGTGTCCGTTGTTCGGTTTCACACCTTCGTTATACACTTAATTAACTGGTTATAAATGTTCTTGAATATTTTTGAATTTGTTAAAAAAAATGTGTGAAGTGAGTTCCTGGTTCGCGTCTACATGTGTCTACATTCTTTTGTTTGTTTGTTTGATTAATCTGCTATGTCCTTTAATTTAATTATGTGGTGCGAATTGTGTTTTGGGAGTATTTTTGAGGCGCACTTGATTTCAAAGGTAGACTTTTGGTTTACGATTTTTAAAGTGGTGTATTCATGGTTTCAAAATGGGTTTTAAGAGTGTTTGGAAGGTGTGAATTATATTTTAAAGGTGGTGAACATGTTTAAGTGTAGCGAACATAATTTTTTTTATTGAAGGCGGCAATGTTTTGTGTGTGTAATAGGTGCGCTATTTTATAAAATGTTTTATGGGTTGGTTTCTAGGTGCGAGACATGTTTTGGGTGTGATGATGTTGTGTGTTTTATTTTAAAGTGTTTTCTTATGTGAAACTGAGTATGTTTTGATGTGAACCTTGGTTTCACCTTTTGCAGATGTTTTATAAATTATTCGAATGCTTTATTACTTAAATCTTGTGGTGTGTAAAGTGGTTGGTGTGTCTAAAGGTCGTAATTGAATTCTAATAAAGAGTTTGGTTGGGTTTTGATACGTGTTTTAATTTTTTTCAAAATATGCCGAGCTAGTTATTTTACATTGTTTATTCGTTAGGATTATTTTAGGTTCGCTTTTGTGTGTTTTGAGAGGTTTTGCGTTGTTGCAGCGCATTGGCGAGGCTTTCCGTGATGTTACGGTCGTCAGAAGGTTGCACGTACTTCTGCGCGAGTGTGAGATGTGAATCTTCGTCGTAACTGGGCTACGAGTCGAGGTAGGTCCCCCATTGGACTTACCTTTAGATTTAGAATTTATTAATTGCTTTTTGTTTTATTAATTTTTAATGAATTAGATATAATATTAGATAATAAAACTTTAAATTATTATTTAGTGCGAAAAGAGCTGTTTATTTTATACCGAACACTTGTGACATTTTCTAAACGGGCGGACACCCAGTTTTGAAAGAATGTCCGTTTGGCCTTTAAACATAATTCACGAAACTTCAGATGTGCTTCTAGTTTAAAAGATAAATAATTTCTTCTAAAAAAGTGTTTTGAGCTTTTTGAGAAATGAGGTTTTACTTTAAAATTGGTGAAGGCCCGTTTGACACTTTAATGAAATGGATTATCTTGGAAATCCCACTCGGGGGGTGATCTTTGGTGTGCGTTGTTTGCGTGAGCTGTATGTGATGTTTGTGCATCGTGGCTGATTTATTTACATTGTAGACACACCCCCTTTTTATTGCTTGTGTTGACATGGGAACCTGGCATATTGAGTGAATTTTTTGTGAACGATTGCTGCACTAGTTTAGACCACGCACTGGCTAGTGGCCCCATAGCAGGGGAATACTGAGTTATTGCTGCTATTGGGATTGGGCCCCTCGGTTAGGCCATGTAGGGCAATGCCGGTCGTTAGGGCATTATGATGTCATCGAGTTATGGCATGCCTTCAGGATGAGTCACATGTATAGTACGTTCTAGATTGTTCACGATCTCCTAGGTTCGACCCATGTTTCTTTTAGTGTTTGTGTGTGGCTGACGATTGAGAGGTCGAGTTCAGCTGCGGACCCATGTGTGCCACTTTTACCATTCCCCTTAGTGTGTGTTGTGTGTAATTTTTCTTTTGACTAACACCTAAAGTTTGGATTTCTAAATTGTTCGTAAAATGTTTCAAAAATGCGATACACATGGTTCTTTCAACTTTAAACATGTTCTAAATTAAAAAGGGCAATGGACTGTTACTTATTTTAGAAATGAAAGTGTGTGGAAACCATATTTTATATAGTTTAGTTCAAACCTGGAATTGATAAATTCTTTATTTATTGGTATGTGCTTTGGGGATAGATTTAGTCAGGCCTACCTACTGAGTTTTATTACTCACGCCTTTAGATATTTTCTGTTTTTTGTGTTTGTGCAGGTTACAGATTGGGTGCGTCGCCTTGGGTGACGTTTGGTTGTGAGTTGGAGAGTGACCCGCGAGGTCAGACGGTGATAATGGTTGTCTCTTTCGGTTACTTTTATTTTCTTTTGTTCTTAGTTACTTTACTTTGTTTATTTATTTTGCACTTCTCTGTTTATTTTTCTACTGCTTTAATTATTTATTTTTACTGGGCGAAATCGTTCCCACAGCCTCTGTTGATGCCCTGGTTCTTGTCGCCGGCACGGGAGGATCGGGAACGCCTCTCGGGTCATGTCCCGGACCGGCCCGTGTGACCGGTTCAGGGTCGACCCGGGTTGGTTCGTGACAAAATGGTATCAGAGGGGGTTGGATCTTAGCGGACATCGCTTTTAAGAGCACCCTTTGTTATTTGGGATGTCTGATAGAAGGAGATTAGAACTGTCGAGGCTCAGGAGGTAGGTTACGGGTCGGTTCCTGATCACCACCGCTCGTGACGAGACCTAAGTTATCAGGGTTAGTTCGGGATTGAGTCTTTTGTCCTTGGTTGTTTTGGATTAAGGGATGACAATGGGAGCAAATCGGTTCACGTTGCGGCCTCACATGGGGTGGTGACCCATGTGGAGTCCAAGTGCCCGGTTTAAGGTCCTCTTAGTGTTATATCTTACTTGGGGCATGGCTCACCACCATGCCACCGAGTTAAGTGCAGACACTAGTACCTCTTTTCGATGGTTTAGAGTTGGTTGTATTTTGTATTAAACTCGGTTTGTGTGTGTGTGTGTGTTGAAAATGAAAGTGATTTGGAAATGAAAAAAAGGGGTTTCTTCCAAATTGTTTTTGAAATTAGTAAAGTGGGTTTTTAAAGGAAAAGTGTTTTGGTTTGGAACAATATGATATGTGTTTGGATTTGGTAAGGAATGAAGTGTTTGAACCTTGGCACTCCTTATGGAGGGTCACATGTGAGTGGGTATGTAAGGAGAGTGCGTAGGGGGCACTTGTTTGTAGATGATGTGAGCGAGATTGAATGAACGCACATGTGACGGTTCATAAGGTTCCATAGGTGAGTTGTAATGTTTTAAAGAAATGATGGTTTTGGAAAGTGATTTATGCTTGTGTTTGTATATGTTTGGCTTTTGTGCCTTTTGACCTTGGATTGTGTTGTTTCCTTGATTGAGTTTTGTCTTGATTTCGGTTTCGTTGATGTTTCACATGTTGTCATGAGTATGCCGCCCAGAAAGGTCGCTAAGGTTGCTAATGAATCATGCCCAATTTTCAGTTCTTTTTCATATTGCCTATCGATCAAATAAATCAAATTCCGTGTGGGGTAGTTGTTTGGTTGTGGAATTGGAGTGGGTCTTCAGGTTGTTGGGAACTCCCAGGGCTATTAGGGTGCGTACCGTCTCATGTTTATTTGAGAGTTCAGTTTTAGACTAGTGAAGATGATATATCTCATCGTCGTTGGAGTTTTGGGTGTGATTAACGATGGTCGACTTCCACGATGGTTCCCCACCTGGCAAGGAGTGTGGGCCAGTAGAACCTGTCTCCAAGAAACCATCCTTGTCGGTACCGTCTCATAGTTCGTCGGACCGCTCTCTTGTGTGCCACCAGTATGACCTGTCCAGACATTCTAAGTCTCCTTGCCGCATCCCATTGAAGTCTTGCTACCGTGTGACTGTTCAATCCACCAGGGAGAGTTCTAGAAGAAGCGTCGCTCATGAAGGAGTTAGAGACCAGGAGATGAAAATGCCTGACTGTGAGGCAGGAGATGCTTCAGCCATTAGGGCCCCAGCCACAGGTCTCGGGGTGAAGCTCGCGCACAGTCAGGAGTTGCCGAGGGTGTGGAGAACCTCACTTCAGATTCTGTTTTAAGATTTCTGAAGAAAAATATCCAAAGATTCCTTGTTCTATTCTTGTTATCATTGTAAGATCACCTTTGTTGCAGTTGCGTGATGAACTTATTCTACCGCAGTCTAAGCAGTCTTATCTGTTCTCAGTGTGTTCTGAAATCGTTCGGTTATCATTGAAGGGTGATGGACCCGCGAATGAACGGGTCAATCTAATTTTGAGTTGGGTCTCAATTGTGTGCGTTAGGGGGATGTGTGGTCTTATGAAATTAACATGCATTGTTTCGAGGTCCTTTGTGAGTTTGGGCTAGAAATTCCCTAGACTATGGTTGCGATGAGGTTTTTCTTCGGTCGGTGTGTGAGGGGTTGAGATAATTCCTTATCCTCGAGCTGTTGGGTTGTTTTGTAGCAAGCTTCCTATTTAAGTCTCTGAGTGTTGTTCGGTCTGTGTGGAGAAAGTGACTGGGTTCGGTTTGGGAGTTCCCGTGTTGCCCCCCCCCTCAGGGGTGGTGTGTTCGAGTTTCAAGGTCTCCGTGTTAGTAGATTTCTGTGGTGGGGAGAATCCTCCCGTGTTCTCCCCTCAACCTCAGACAATGTTTGTACTTGAGTTGGTCGGGTGTGACTTGTGTTGGTAATGATCACCCCTATCCTCTCAGTTTCTTCTGGTTTTGCCTAGGTACAGACTCGAGGTATGCTAACTGTTGGCCTGGTGACTTTCTGGGGGCAGAAAGTGTTTGTGGTGGGGAGAATTGTCACACCCCGACCTTAGACGTATGTTTATTTTTATTTTATTTTATTTTATTTTCATTGTTTACTCAGTCCGGGGTCAATTGGACGAGGATTAGTTGGGACCCGGTTTGAATTTTTCCTTGTTTGATGTTTTGGTTGGCCTTGGGCCGGTGTACGGTCACCGTGCCATTAGCGGCGACTGTGCGTTTGGTCCGAGTGAATGCGCGGTGACGCGACACGTCAAATAAGTAATGAAATTAAATAAATAAATTAAGCTAATTGAATATGGAAGATAAATAAAATTTTATATTGATAAAATAATGTTAACGTTTAAATTTTCACAATGAGAATATGTTTGCGCGAATGGAAATATTATTATTATTTAATTTGGTAATAAAAATGTTATTATTAAATTGTTATAAATATAATTATTACTTAAAATTAAATGGATAATAAATGATAATCATTATTTGTTTTTTTGGTTTACTAGTTTTATTATTATTAGTATTAGTATTTTGTTTTTTCTTATTGTTATTTCTTTTTTTTAACCCTAACCCTACCCTGCAACACCCCCCTACCCCCTCCCCTTTGTCGAGCCGCCAGCCCTCCTCCTACCCAGGCGACCCAGGCCCTCGCCTATTCGGCATGCGCAGCGCCCGACCCCCTCCCCCTCTTCGCGCTACAGCCCCCCCGCCTCCCTGAGCTTCTTCCCACTGTCCGCCTGGCTGCGCCTCACCAGCCACGCCCCGACGCCTCTCCACCGCTCCCCTCCGCCGGCGTCCCTCCGGCAGCGCGCCCCTCCTCTTGTCCGGCCCTGCCTCCCCATCCGATTTTTACCCCTCCACCTGCCGACCACGCCGCCCAGCCCTCCGGCACCCCGCCGCATCGCCCTGCTGCTTCAGCGACCCCGCCGCTGAGCCCGATCCATTCCAGCGCCCCTACCGGCCCTTACAGTGAGCCTGTCACCGGCCGGCGGCCTCCGGCCTCCCTCCTTGAACCCGAATATCCCTCCCCGGCTCCAATCTGCTCCAGCGGTGCACAACCCAACAAAACTCCCATGTTTCAGCGGCTCAAACCCCCTTCACACACCTGTCCGGCCGACACCCTCTCTTCTCACTCTCTCGCTAACCCGACGGCAGTCCAAAACACCTTTGGCCAGCGTCCCATCCTTCCTCCGGTGGTCGTTGCAGTTCCCTCCAGTCAGATTCATCCCCCCTCTATCAATTTCTATAATTTTATTATGCTTATGCCTTTTCCCTTTTATTCTAAGTATAAATAAAATTGAAATCCTTGAGTTTCTTTGAACCCATTTTAGTTCTTGGCCTTGACATAAATAGTTGGTTTCTTGTGTCCGTTGTTTGGTTTCACACCTTCGTTATACACTTAATTAACTGGTTTAAATGTTCTTGAATATTTTTGAATTTGTTAAAAGAAATGTCTGAAGTGAGTTCCTGGTTCGCGTCTACATGTGTCTACGTTCTTTTGTTTGTTTGTTTGATTAATCTGCTATGTCCTTTAATTTAATTATGTGGTGCAAATTGTGTTTTGGGAGTATTTTTGAGGTGCACATGATTTCAAAGGTAGACTTTTGGTTTACGGTTTTTAAAGTGGTGTATGCATGGTTTCAAAATGGGTTTTAAGAGTGTTTGGAAGGTGTGAATTATATTTTAAAGGTGGTGAACATGTTTAATTGTAGCGAACATAATTTTTTTTATTGAAGGCGGCAATATTTTTTGTGTGTAACAGGTGCGTTATTTTATAAAATGTTTTATGGGTTGGTTGCTAGGTGCGAGACATGTTTTGGGTGTGATGATGTTGTGTGTTTTATTTTAATGTGTTTTCTTATGTGAAACTGAGTATGTTTTGATGTAAACTTTGGTTTCACCTTTTGAAGATGTTTTATAAATTATTCTAATGCTTTATTACTTTAATCTTGTGGTGTGTAAAGTGGTTGGTGTGTCTAAAGGTCGTAATTGAATTCGAATAAAGATTTTGGTTGTGTTTTGATACATGTTTTTATTTTTTTCAAAATATGTCGAGCTAGTTATTTTACATTGTTTATTCATTAGGATTATTTTAGGTTCACTTTTGTGTGTTTTGAGAGGTTTTGCGTTGTTGCAGCGCATTGGCGAGGCTTTCCATGATGTTGCGGTCGTCAGAAGGTTTCACGTACTTGTGCGCGAGTGTGAGATGTGAATCGTCGTCGTAACTGGGCTAGAAGTCGAGGTAGGTCCCCCATTGCACTTACCTTTAGATATAGAATTTATTAATTGCTTGTTGTTTTATTAATTTTTAATGAATTATAAATAATATTAGATAATAAAACTTTAAATTATTATTTAGTGCGAAAAGAGATGTTTATTTTATACCGAACACTTGTGACATTTTCTTGACGGGCAGACACCCAGTTTTGAAAGAATGCCCGTTTGGCCTTTAAACATAATTCACGGAACTTCAGATGTGATTCTAGTTTAAAAGATAAATAATTTCTTCTGAACAAGTGTTTTGAGCTTTTTGAGAAATGAGGTTTTACTTTAAAATTGGTGAAGGCCCATTTGACACTTTAATGAAATGGATTATCTTGGAAATCCCACTCGGGTGTGATATTTGGTGTGCGTTGTTTGCATGAGATGTATGTGATGTTTGTGCATCGTGTCTGATTTATTTACATTGTAGATGCACCCCTTTTTTATTGCTTGTGTTGACATGGGAACCTGGCATATTGAGTGAATTTTCTGAGAACGATTGCTGCACTAGTTTAGACCACACACTAGCTAGTGGCCCCATAGCAGGGGAATATTGAGTTATTGCTGCTATGGGGATTGTGCCCCTCGGTTAGGCCATGTAGGGCTATGCCGGGCGTTAGGGAATTATGACGTTATCGAGTTATGCCATGGCTTCAGGATGATTCACATGTATAATACGTTCTGGATTGTTCACGATCTCCTAGGTTCGACCCATGTTTCATTTATTTTTTGTGTGTGGCGGACGATTGAGAGGTCGAGTTCAGCTGCTGACCCATGTGTGCCACTTTTACCATTTCCCATAGTGTGTGTTGTTTGTAATTTTTCTTTTGACTAACACCTAAAGTTTGGATTTCTAAATTGTTCGTAAAATGTTTCAAAAATGCGATGCACATGCTTCTTTCAACTTTAAACTTGTTCTAAATTAAAAAGGGCAATGGACTGTTACTTGTTTTAGAAATGAAAGTGTGTGGAAACCATATTTTATATAGTTTAGTTCAAACCTGGAATTAATAAATTCTTTATTTATTGGTATGTGCTTTGGGGATAGATTTAGTCAGGCCTACCTACTGAGTTTTATTACTCACGCCTATAGATCTTTTCTATTTTTTGTGTTTGTGCAGGTTACAGCTTGGGTGCGTCGCCTTGGGTGACGTTTGGTTGTGAGTTGGAGAGTGACCCACGAGGTCACACGGTAATAGTGGTTGTCTCTTTCAGTTAGTTTTATTTTCTTTTGTTCTTAGTTACTTTACTTTATTTATTTTGCGCTGCTCTGTTTATTTTTCTGCTGCTTTAATTATTTATTTTTACTGGGAGAAATCGTTCCCACAACCTCTGTTGATGCCCTGGCGCTTGTCGCCAGCCTGGGAGGATCGAGAATGACTCTCAGGTCATGTCACGGACCGGCTCGGGTGACCGGTTCAGGGTCGACCCGGGTTGGTTCGTGACATATCCCAATATCTAATGGTGGTGGAATTAATTTTTTTGACCATTTAGGCAATCTTCATCAGATTTTATGATCTCTATCAATGCGATCAAATATTTATTATAGAGAAGAAATAATGTATCATAGAAAATTAACATTGTAGAAGAAATATGTTCTATTATTCCCATTCACAAAGTTGTTATATCTATATTCCTAATTCATGTCTTATGTATTTATTCAATAGAAAATGTATTTTTTCAATTAGTTAGGAGGATAAACCCAATAAACCCAATTACGTTCAAGACCTAGATCCTATACTATTGAAATATTTAGAGTGAAAATTGATACTTATTATTTTCTACAGTTATTCACCTTTGGTAGTGTTTTTTAATATTTTTCACTTCGTTTTCCAAATAAAATCCTTTATAATTTTTGTGTAGCAGTAAACACCTGAAATCTACTAGGAAAATTTTACTAAAAGAGAATAGTTTTGTACTCATCCTATATTCTCTCTATACGAATCTATAATTATTTTATCTAAGGAAGTATAATTAATAAATAAAATGTCTAAAACATCTATATGATAATGAAATATATAACCGTTTAATTATTTTAATTTTTTATATTAGAGTGGTAAAAATTATTATTTTCCATAGCGTGTATCTAAAATAATTGATAAATTTTGATATATATCCTTACAAATATTAATATAACTGATCTATATGTTTATATATTATAAAACCAAAATTCCATCCAAAATCTATATGAATCATCTCAACTAGGATGACTCTTATTATTTTAGACATCAAAACATTACGCTGTATTGGGAATGAAAATGATTTAGGTTATGTTTAAAATCTTCCATGCCATTGAAAAATAAAAAGACGGGGTTGTAAAAATTGTGTGAAGGAGTAGTCAATTTATACAACTCAGGGTATGAATTATTCTATAGATGTACTAGATAATGGCGAGTTTTAGTTTACTCTTATCTATTAGTAATGAAATGTACTATTTGTACCAGTGAAGTCACTGATTGTGATTATTTTTCCATGGATAACATTCCCATGACAATGATTCATGATAGTTTAATAGAGGTAACTAGTAGTAGTCAACTGGTATGGAAATTTTCTAAATATTTTTATTTGTTTTTAGATCATTTTAGTGGCTCAATTATACTTCCATTGAATGCAAATTATCCTCTTTCTATGGTGGTTCAAAGGAAGGCGATACAAATTTTAATTGAAAATCGTGGTCAAAAGGTGTGATTCCTTTGAATAATTTTACATTAATTTTCTCTATTTTCTATTTTTTTTCATTATAATGGGAAATATTTTCTTCAGAAAACATATGATGAACATTTTTTATGATGATTGAGATGTGGATATTTCCACACATTTTTCTTTATCCCTAGGGTTATATCTCTAAGTGGTTGGTAGTGAATTGTTAGTAGGAGATAGTAAATCATAACATTTCCATTGATGTCAGACATGTACTCCTTATTAATGTGTCTTTATGAGAGTGATATTCTCTATTAATGACTTTTTTCTACCATACTATTCATCAACACTGCATTCTATAATAGTGGAAGGGTTATTTGGGACATTTATTACAAAGATATATCCTATAAGATGAACCTAATATTCATCTAATGCTATGAAATATGGAGAACCATTAACCATATAGGAACCATCAATGTACATACATTTATTACCATTCATTATTATATTTTTGTTGGATTTTACATTTTTTAGCTATTAAGGAACCTTGATCTCTCTTTTAGTCTCTCTTATTAAGATAAATTAGAAGACTTCTAAGGATAAGTAATTTTATAGGATCTTCCTCTATCCATGATTGAAAATAATCTTAGAAAAGGAGTTGGAAAATTCACTATCTATGGGGATTGTTCATGTCTTAATAATATTGAATTTCTTTGAGAAGTTATATCAATGAACTGAGTATCCTTTTAGATGATTAATAATACCAGGGAAAACGTTAGGGTAAACAATCCCTCGCCCCTTTGGGTTGGGGTTACAACTGAAATATTACTTCTACCATTGTAGCTTCTTTTATCTCCTAGGATCATATTGAAATGGGTTCTAGATGTGGTGTTCCTTTAAATGGATCTTGGTAATAAGTATATTGCACTAAATATGTTTCCATTTTTACCAGATTTGGTCACTTGAAATATAGTTCATGTATTAACTTCTTTAATCATTGGAAAATGAATTCCATATATTGATCAATCCTATCATTCTTATATTTTGTATTATATAAAAATAGAGTGATCTCAACACTATAGTTGACTTTCATTTTCATATATTGAGTTATTAAAATAATTGGAAACTATCAAAATGTAAGAAAACATGGATGTTTGATCATGATAGTAAATGAACGAGTTAAAATTAAATGATCTGAATTTTCCCTAATCGTTTATGCATACATGGAGATAGGTTACTTAATTCTTTGGTAGAGTTTCTTGAGATTGTTTTAACAAATGCTTTTTTTCAAAATATAGAGTTAAATGGTTTATGAAGGTATGTAAGGTTGATGTAGAGATGTTGTTTATCTACCACATTAAGATGATCTATATAAACCACATAATAAAATAGTTTATAGACAATCTAGTTGAATTTTGGTGATAAATTATGATGGATGTGATTCTTATCAATCAATTCAGACTAAAATATTTAATTTACCCAACTTATCATGTAGGAGATATTTATTTTAGAAATATTTGACTCCTGATTTTGTGGAGGAACTAAAAAGATCCTTCTTTTATCTCAACCATCAATCATGCAGAAGCATTAATGATTAAATATAGTGATTTTCATAGATCTTAATTTATTTTCTCATGAATCTTCTGATAAGCGGGAAATTTTCCAACCATTATGACTCAAAGATGAACATCTTTTTGATGTAATATACTTGAATGTGGAGAAATTTCATAATGGGTAACATGAGAATGGAATATATGGGTTTTTTGATGATTTCCTTAGAGATAATATCCAATGTTGATGATTTATGGGTTATTGTTATGTAGACAACCTATGTTTCAATAAGATATTTCATGAGGGAAGGGGGATTACATCAGGTACAATGGGGGCGATTTTGATGATAGTAAATATTTACCATTTTATGAATTAATTTTCATTTATTATTAATACCTTTATTAATCTATAAATGAGTAATTAATTTATTTTTTATAATTCAGACAATCTATAAATAATTTTTTAAAATAATTAAATTATAGGGTTTAAATGTTTTATTAATTTATTAGAATTAGTTATGAAACTATTCTTTGATTTGGAGAGTAAATTTTATTATTTAAAGGTTTATATTTTTATTTTAATTATTTGATTCATTTTTATAATCATTTATATAAGCCATACTTTGAAATTATGTTTTTTGGATTCGAGTTACCCTTACACAATCTGCAAATATTGGATGGGGGTATCTAGAAAGATCTATAAGGGTAGCTAGTAGGTGCTGCATTAAGGAAGAACCTTGACCAGTAAATCCATGTAATGGTAAATTGAACAATCCAGAGGGAACATTAATGTTGAAAGGAATCAATGTAAGATTATAGATGTAGTTTTAGCTGATACATCAAAGTAAATACCATGAATCTAGACCTATGTAAGGTTATAAATTGTAGTTCCCAACCAACATACGGGTATAAATCATGCTACACATGCAGAATAGAGGTACACTACCCATTGAAGTGTTGAATTCACATCATGTAATGATAATCACCCAAGAAACGTAGCTATATTATGGTGAATAGTATGTTATTGAGGCTATATAAAGGACATAGCAATCAGGAATGTGGAATATAAGGGTTAACCCTTATGAAATCGAGAATGAATATAACTCTTAGATATCTCGAAAGCTATATAGATCTATCCTTCTCCCATTGAGTAGCTCACATGAATTTATCCACAAATTCCTTCACATAAGACCGAATCAGTCCACCATGGGAGATTAGGATGATGGATATGTTGTTGAAGAACTGATGATCAATCAAACCATTAGTTGAGTTGAACTATATCATGGTTGAGGTCATATATTGATGAACTTGATCTTTAACTAAACATGAAAAAATAATCCAAACTGAAGATAATGAATGAAAAATAAAAGTAGAGAAAATGTTTTCACTTGTTTTTCATAGTGAATGATTTAAATAGAGGTGGATGTGGTGACTCCTAGTGTTATACCTATGAGTGTGAAGGATAACACAGTCCAATTTCTTGATGAAATGACTAAAAAAGTTCAAATTAAGTTTCTCGATCATAAGACTTTTCCCAAATAAAGATCATCGAACTTCTATCATCTATCTTTATCTGAAACATTTGATCTTTCTACTTTTACAATATGAGATTATATCAAGTGTGGGAAAGACTACTTGGTACATCTACAAGACGGATAAGATAAACCCGGAATATTCCATATGCTTCAAAATGGACTCTATACATGAAAATTTTATCAGAAATGAATATCCTCATTCATTTTTCATGTCCAAATCAAGAAATAATAATTGGATACTTCCATATGAACTCATCTATTCAAGTACGAACCAAGGAACATGTGAGATCCCAGTGAAGCCGGAGAGTAAAAGTCTTAAGATCAAACTTCCTAGAAGCAGTGACATGGAATAAATTAGAATCTACACATGGGATAATCATGAGATTCAAATAAATGTTGTGTAACCATTAAAAGGAATATGAATATCACTAGAAATATATTTTACATAAACTGAAAGTATAATAGATCACACTAGTCTTTTACTATTTTCTATTTGAAGCTGCGATGATGAAATTTTAGGATTATATGGCCATGTTAAAGAGAAATTACCCACTTCCATTGTTTAATTTTAATGAATTTTTATTTTTCATATATTTTATTCAATGTTCATTGGACCTGAGTTGTTAACTTGAGAAATAAATGATCATCACAACTATTTTTTTAAATTTCTTCTTTGTTTCTTCGATAAATTTAGTTTTCACATAATACTACCTCAATATTCTTTCATTTATAATAATATAGAAGGGAGTGAGGGCTGACCAAGGATTGATTGAGGTTTTATATTTATTATTATTAGGTGAAAGTTTTGAAAAAAAGGTAATTTCTTTCACCACCTTATAGAATATACGTGAGAGAGAGAAATAGTGAGAAGATCAAGGTCTTGGGTTTCTTATTGATATTTGCTTGGTGAGTGATTTTATTTTATGAAAGGTAATAATATATTTTATGGGAGAATTTTCTGAGTCTGACCATCCATTTTTCACCCAATCCACTTTATATACATTTCCTCTAGGCACACACTACTTCTGTACCATTATTTTATTCTGTTAAAAGTTAATATTAATGGTTTATTATATGTGTGAAGAGTATGTGTGAGAATGAAATTTCATGGGACAATAACCCATTTTCAACTTCCCCAGATATATTTCAAGGTCTCTGAAAATTTTATTATTGATTATGAGGCCCATCAAAACCTTCCTATCATCAGAATCATTGACAAAGAGGATTAATACCCAATTTCATACTTCTTATATCTTTTACATTTTTTTCTCCACTTTTTTCATCCACTTTAATTTTCATTTTATTTCCATTAATATGTTGAGAAAAAGAGTCATCCATTAATCTTTTAATGGATGACTATTTTTATGCACAGTTGTAAGAAGGTAATGAGATTAAATCCATGGCGAGACACTAGCTTAATAATATCCATTCAGACAAACATTTAAAAAACTAAATACAAGAAGAAAAATATGACCAACCAGTCATCATGGTTGAAGTAAAGAACTTTTTAAAACATGTCACATCAATATTTCAATATCCATTAGAACAGGAAAGAAATTTGAAGTTGGTAGATGAGAAGGATCCAAGAATAGAAAATCCCATTTTCTCAATTGTGAAAGTATAATTGAATCCTAAAAATATAACCCAACATTACTTTCACTCGAAAATATTTTCCTTGTGGATTTTCTCTTTGAAGAGAAACTAAACGTGGTTATCACTATAAGAGATTTATTTAATTTGAAATTCTCTTTATTTAATTTTATTAAAAATCAACTATTTATTGATCTCCAATTTTATTAAAATAAACAATTAGAAATATGAATGAAATCCCTAGAAGATGAAGACAAAAAGGGAACAAATGAACTCAAATTTTAGAACTATTTGGGGAACCACTACTACACCATCCATTTTAGAAGGCTTACAAGTTGTAGTTAACCTAGAGAATAAATTACAATCTAAAATAAAAGAGTGGGATGAATTTTATTTGAAATCATTATATTCACATTCTACATGTACTACATAAAAGTGTCACCTCTTTGATAGAAAAATAATAGACTCAAATATCATTTTACCATATTGTATGATGAGGATGAAAATATGAAGGAATTATATATTTAGGATAGACTTGATGAACCCTATCTTGAATAATTTTAAATGAATTCTGAGGAACCTTGTGTATGGAAAAAAATCTTATAGTTGATATAATGTACAGATTTGATAATACTTTTTCCTTTGTTAATTATAGACAATATTAATTACAATGATACTTCCTTTATTTTTACATTGTAGAATCTGAATCATATTCTATGGCCCTAGAGTAATTTGGGGATTACACCAAAATTAAGGTAGGTAGAGCTAATGAAGATGAAAAGATATCCAAATTTGAGTAGAAACTGTTTCTAGAAAATGGGGGTAGTGGTCTGCCCATGTATGTCAAAAAATAATGATATGGATGAAGAGTTTTTTCATAATATTTTAAAGGAATTAGAAAAATATCCCCTTATAAAGGTGACTAAATTAAAGGAGGAGGAAAAAATAGAAGAAATTATGGATATTCTCTATGAAGTACCCATTAAATAATATCGAAGAGAGTATATAGAGTGAAGAAAATTAGATAAATACTCCATAATGTTCTCTAATGTTGAAACAACAATTCACGATTATACAATTGTGGGGAATTTTTTTAATTTAAACTCAACTTGTTTCAATTTTATTCAATTTTATTTTTTCACCAACACTCCCTTGGTTGAATATGGAAAAAAATAATTATTAGTGTAGAAACTAGGATTGTAAACGACAATAGTTTTGGCAAAAGAGTTCCCATAATTTATTCTTATATTTCTACTTTATGAGTCACAAAACATTGATCAGGGGTGGAGATAAAATAATCTATCAAATGGGATCTCTAAATGGATGGTAAGCTTAGAAGCTATGAAATGAAGAGGATGGGCTGGTCTGTATCACAGACAAATATCCATTAAAATATTGAAGATAGTGATAATACTATACAAATGTGTATAGTCAAAACAATAGCCCCTCCTAGGAGGGAAAACCCTACACTATTTACATCACTCTCTTTGTTCTTCTATTTTCTATTATCTTTTAAAGATGGAATTATGTTAGGGAGAAACAATAAAATTAAAGAGTGAATTAAATGAAGCTTCCCATACAAGTACTAGTTTTTTACACCATTTTTCTTTTTATATTCACTGTACCTACTTTAATTTATCTTCTAGAGCTCAAATGGGATTGTGTTGTATAAGTTTGGGGGATGTTTTAATCTTTTTATGACATTTTTATATTCTTTTTCTATTTTATTTTAACGAATCTATACAAAAAATTCTTAATATTTTTTTCATTTGTCATTTTAGTGCGTTTTTAAGCTAAGAAACTTGAATTTAAAATATTCCCTACATAGTTTCTGAAATAATTATATTTTGAGGACTTCATGAATTATAAATTCATTTTATTTGAATAATTAATGTGTGAATAAGTTCATTTTTTTCATGGAAGCTTTATGTTTAAACAATGAAAAGGAATGTAATTGTAAATATTGAAGTGGACCTTAAATTAGGACATGAGGATACTTGATTTTTTTGAACTTGATCGATGATAATTTTCCCTTTTTGAAAAATGACACCTCATGGATAAAAATAAAATATAGTAACATAATTTTTTTGAAAGTGGAGTAAAATGGGAAAATGGGATCCCAAAAGGATGTTGTGAGATGATTGGGCACTAAGTGTGTGTGTAATAAATGCCCTCAATAAATTCAATATGTTATTTTCACATAAATGTATGAAAAAATTCAACAATTTTCTAATTTTAATAAATGAATGGATTATGGTGATAGGAATAGTGAACCCAAATGAATAAGATACAGTTTCTTACAAATATATCATTTGAGTTATATAAAGGATGAGTAAATTGGATCTTTGGTAGAATGAACCTAAGGAATAATGAAAATTGAAAATGATTATAGTGGAAGTTTTAATTACACTAAAATTTGATTTTTTTCATTCTAGAAACTTGACCTTTGGTTTTAATTGAATTAAGATTGTATGATTAATTAACATGGGTGGCCTGAAAGTTTTAACAATGGATAAATCATTGTATTCATTTATTTCTGGTATGTGTGGTTAAACCTATGCATTGAAATTATTTTTTATAGGTTGAATTATTTGTATTCCCTGGGGGTGAAATATTGTGAGTAAAGGGGAGTAATGAGAGTTAAAATTTTACAATTTTTAAATTGATTATTTCCCCCCTGATTGATCTAGAAGGCTAAAAATTAATTGATTTTTATAATTATGAGAATGTGGAAATAAATTTTTAATGGATTAATCTTGGTTTTTAAACTTTTATTCATTTATAATAATAAACTATGAATCCATTAAATTAATTAAAGAACTGGAATTTAATTTTTAATTATTTTTTTTTAATTTTGGTTTTTTGTTTAATTTATTTAGATAAAAATAAAGATAATACATGCATTAGAATTTTGATTTTTTGGGATTTTAATTTACCCTTATGTAGTCTATGCATTCTGTGTGAGGGTAGACAACAAATTGCATAAGGCTATCTATTAGATTTTTCATCAATGTAGAACCCCCCATTGGATCTATTTAAGTGTAAAAAGAACATTTTGGTGACTACGTCTTGGTACAAAGGAATCTAAGTAAGTGTGTACCTAAAATTTCAATAACTACATAAAATTAATGCTCGTGCATCCATACCTCTATAAACGTAATAATTGGGATTCCTATTTTATGTAAGGGTATTGATCACATTCAATAAGCTATATAAAGTTATATAACAAATGTGACGAAAGGATTCAACTCACATGAACGTAATCACCATATAAACAAAGCTATTTAATAAGGAATAACACATTCTTGAGGTTATATAATGGTCATTCCCATTGAGAATGTGTTTTATATGCGTTATATCAAATGAAACTGGCCTTGACTCCAACATCCAGAGATCCCCAAATCCATATTGATCAAGCCCTATCCTAGTTATTTCCTTACATGAAGTAGGCCTCAACATCCACCACACTGTACTTGAGATGTTCCCTAAGGGAGATGAGGATACTAGAGACGTTGGTGAAGAATTAATGATCATGATACCATTGAGTCAAGTTCAACTCGAGAAATATATAGGGTATTAAATAAATGAACCCAAGATATAGAATTCCATGAATGGGTAATCCACATTAAAGATAATGAAATTTGAGTTAGCGTAGAAACAATTTGTTCACATGTTTTCTCCCTTTGTAGTATCAATATTGAGTAGGCCTTAATGTCTCTAAGATTTAAAACTATGAGCATGAAGGAAAATGGATTCCATATTATAGATATAAATCCACAATAATTTGAACTAGTGTAGAATGACAATAGTAAATTTCCCCAGTGAATATCACCAGAATTTCATAAATTGAAATTAGAATATGAATTCTTGAAGAACGTATGGACTTTGGACTTCTTTGATATTGGGGAAGATAACATGAAGGAAGGTGTACCTAGTACCTATACAAGATGGATAATACCAAGGCCATCAATTCCATATTCTTCTAGATGGTCTCCAAGCATGAAGAATTTATACGAAATAAATGTCATCATTCCTTCTATATGGGAAAATGAAGAAAGAATTGTTTGATAATTTCATGTGGATCTCACTAACTCAAGTATAAAATAAGGATCTTATAAACTACCCCTGAAGTGGGAGACAAAGTTTCACAATATATAACCTCCTATAAGTTGGTGATATGGAATGAATTAGAACCTAAATGAAAAATGGGATGCATGCCCACTGGGCCTTGGGAAAAAATAGGGGTTCAAAAACCCATTGGGCTTAGAAACTATAACTGTATTGTAGTGGTACTATTTAAGCAACAAAACTGTAGTAAAGGTGGACACTGTAGCAAGGATGGAAACTATAGAAGTAACAGACACTGTAGTAGCAGAGGGAATTATAGAATGTGGGTACTGTAGTAGAACTATTCATAGAATGGGCCTTGGGCCAAAAATCTGGGCCTACGGACCATGTAATGGGTAAATTCCCACTCAACCTTTGGGCATATATCTTACTCAAAAAGTAGGATACATTGAAGTCTTTTTTTCATAATTTCTATTTTAATTTCAAGTAATTGTATAGAGGGATGTTATATCCTGTTCAAGGATAAATTTTCCCACCTCCACCACTGAATTTCAATAAATTTATATTTATATTTTCTTATATTTAATTTTCATAATCGTTGAGGTGTTCACTTGAGAAGTATATTATCTTTATGTTTCTTGTGCATTTCATCTTGGTTTTTTCTCATAATTCAGTTTTCACATAGTCCCAGCTCATTATAATATAATTTCTCTTATGATATGTTAAAGTGTGTGTGTGTGTGTGTGGGTGGGGTGATTAGGTGATTAGGGAGTGATTGATTGTTCTTAATTACCATGGGTACGCAAAAAAAGTGTGATAGTGATCGTTTATTGCATCACCTAGTTGAACATACTTGGGAGGGATTGAGTATCTCAAGGGGCTGAGTTTCTTATTTATATTTGGGATGGGATTGATATTATTTTATGGGGGTAATGATAGAGTGCGTGATATAATTATCAAAGGTTATACTAATATTTTTTAACCCATTAAACATATTTTTCATTTCCTCTAGGCGCACACCACCACATCATAATGATTTAGTTATTTTAAAAGTAAATAGTAACAGGTTAGTATAGGTGTGAAAATAATTAGTGAGAATTCCCTTCCTTGGGATAATCAACCCCATTCAGGATCCCTAGATTCAGTTAAGCGTATTTTAAAATTTCATTGTTGATCGTAAGGCCTACAATATCATTTAAATTACACCTCCATGAAATATTTATTTTTTTATAGGGGGAGACCTCTCAGTTTTGACTTATTAGTTTTTTTAATAGGGGGACCCTCCTATCAGTTGGATATTTCACGGAATGAAGGATTTCCTCAACATGTTCTATGTGAAATGCGTTTTTTTCATTTATGTCATCGCTTGGAGGACCCTCATAACGAGACCATTGTGGACGAACTTTAAGGTTACCATATTATTGGTTGTTAGCATGTAGAGGACCTTGAAATCACCTAACCAAGGAAGGATTTATATGGTGGGAAATTTCATGATCATTGGCATTAGGAGGACCTCTATATCATTTAGATGTTTTTATGTGGAGAACCCCCACAATGGTTACTCTAGTGAGGGTCTACATATTTGTTGTTTTTGGGTTTTTTTATGGGGAGGGGATTCATGGTGGTCAAATATTTTTTTCACTCAGAGTAACTCTATAACTATTTAATATCCAAAGGTTTTTTGCATTGATTTTATTTTAATATTGATATATTTGAATTTATCTTGTGTATATTTTGAGTTTATTTTGGGATTTTTGGATGGAGGAAGGAGTTGAGTACATAAGAAGAAGAATGAACACGATGTAATTTTTATAGCACAAACCATTAGGTACTTGATTTGGGATACTAGGTACCTTGTGGGGGTGGAATGAAGAAGGTAAACAGTCAATATAGTATATCCTTGATGGGATTCTAGGTAGTTTTTTAATTGTTTCATTTCTAACATTTTTTTACATAATAATTGAGAAAAAAAATTATTTAGCTATATTAAAAGGGATATTTTAATGAATACCCCTTTCCCAAATATCTCCAAACATACACCAAATTTTTATCAAGGATTTATTCTTCTTTTATTAAAGGATTTATGACCGATTTTTTGGGTTAAAACCATGGCGGTGAGAAGATTAAAACCCTATTGTTTTTAGAAAGCCACAAGGTTTAGTTTTTTGTTTATCTATTATTTCTCAATGGATTCTTGATATCCAATGATTATAGGAGTAATTAAGATTCCAATCGCTATGTGGATTGTTGATGTACCTTGATGTTGGTGATATTAACCTTCTCTAGGACTCAAATTCACATCACTAGTATAATTTGGTTATTTTGATACTTGGATTTAGTTGGTTTATAATTTTTCTATATGAAATTGTATAGTAATTCAAATATAAAAGTGTTAAAACAATTTATAGGGTAACAATGAGAATAAATGAGAAATTATATTTTTTTATTGATAGAATATGAGAAGGAATGATGTATTATTTTGAATAAAATGAGTTAGGATATTTAATAAATATATTAAGTGGAAGGGAATTTCAAATGATTTTTTATTTAATTATATTTATATAATGAAAATTTGATTATTATTCATTTAAAAATCACTCCATGTGATTTAATAGGGTAAATTGAATTAATGAGGGAAAATCTTGTTTATGTACTTGAATTTTTTGGTAGTTTTTTTGGGTGGTAAATCGTCAATATTGAATAATAATGGTTTTTTTAAAACATTGGGAGACTTGTTTACATGTAAAAGTTATTTTATATTATCTAGTTTACATTATTAAGTTGAACGAAATTACATGTAAACCAAGAATCTATCTTACAGTTGTGGCTACGTATGGGTTGGATGATTAAATAGTACGTGGGTTTAATGAGAGAATGTAAATTATTATAAGTGGAATTAAAGGTGTTTTATTAAAGGTTTCAATGTGATACATTCTGATATGGTTAGTGTTGAAAATAAATGGGGTTTAAACCATAAATTTATTTGTAATACTCAAATTTATCTATATATTTAATGGATGGTTTAATGTTTCATGTAAATGTTAAATTAAATTAATGGGAATGAATTAATTTATCATTGATACCGGTTATTGATAAATGTGTGGTTATAAATTGTTTAAATAATTTTTAAATGATGGAATCTTATAGATGATACTTAGAGTGGTTTCTATGAGTGTTGGGATATAAAGTATGATATGTTTTTACAATTGTGTTTGGTGTTGGTTTTAGTAAAACTTTTCTTTAGGATTTGGGATGATAATTGATAATGAATTTAAAGAATACATTTATTTCTAATAAAATTAAATGTGTGTTTATTAAACATTTTTTATTTTTTAAAATAATTTTTTTAAATTAATTACACTAGGGTTTTCTTATAAATATTATAACGTGATTCTGTTAGTTTATATTGGTAATTAAATTATTGATTCTTATATATGATAAATTAATAGTATTTAGATATATCAATGTGGGTTAAATAGGGATAATAAATGGATTTTTTTTATAAATTTAATGTGAGTATTGTAGGATGAATCCTTGATATTAATATATAGAGATGTGAAGTTTTGTTTATTAATATAGGCTCTTAAGAATAATAAAAAGAGAGAATATGTATTAGGAAATTATTAGGAGTGTTTTTCACGAGTTATTGAATTGAATTTTGTGTAAATATCCATTAACTTGTATTGGGGATAATAACATGTTTTTACACAATAATTAATGCAAAGGATATTTTTTGAGATTGTTTGAAAGGGATTTAAAAATGATTTTAATGTATAAAGTAAATAAAAATATGTGGAAAATATGAATATATGGTCAGACTAGATTGCTTTATTTGATAGGGAATTAAAGAAACATCAAGTGATGATGAAATTCCTAGGTTAATTTAGTGTGGTGCTGATATTAATTATGTTTCACTAGGTTTTTCCAAGGAATAATATTAGTGAATTGATGGTGATATTAAGTGTTCATATTGTTTTTAAAATGTTAATTTATTAACTTTATCTAAAAAATAATTGATTTAGGATATGATATAACCACAATCTTGGTTGTGATATGGTGAAATCCTTGTGATATGATAGATTAAGATATTATATGAGCTTAAAAATAAAAGGATTAAGCTATGGATTTTCCTATACTATGTGTTTGGTAAACTAGTGGATTCTTCAAGGTCTTTGGCAAGGTTACCATTTGATCCCATAGTTTCACTATGTGATATTTTGACACACATTCTAGATTCATATCAGGAACAACTAATTAAATAATATTATAAACCAAATTTTCTTGGTAGCATATGATGATATTTTTGTAAGATTCTTGAAAATTTTAAATTCCTGTATACATTTTTACTATACACATATGATTATATAAGAATCTATATGGATTTTGGGAAACTTTATGTATCCTAATGAGATGTATTTCTCATTTCCTATATGTTCACATCTCATGGTAATATATTTATACATACTAATATATAGTTATAGATCATGATATCGAGTAATTTAGATTTAGAGATTGGGATCACTAAGATTATTCTAGAGAATTTTAGAGGTGTATAAGGAGAGTTCTTGTCTCATTTATTTTATATTGGATTGTTCTGAGATACTATTTCGTATTTATTATTTTGGAAATTTTTTTATTATTTTTTATTATAAGTTAGTTTTAACACTAGGGATTATTCTGAAGATTTATTGAGGTTTATAAGTAACAGTGTTTTTACGTCATTTTATTCTAATGATGTATTATTTTGATGCATAGATCCATTAGAGGGTAAATCACTCCCCAATCCCTCTGATTATTGTGGTATGAACTTGAAGCTAAGTTGAAATTACACTTAGTAGCACATTGATTATGTGACATGATTGTAAACAGTTGTATTAGAAAAGTTATTTTTAGAGGTCTTAATATTTGATAAATTTGAATATAAGAGATTTTGAATAAAGACTTGGTGTGAAAGAATTAAATATGATCTTGGCTAGCACAACTATATTAGAAGTCCATGATTCCATGAGAGTATGTCCTTTTATTTAATGTATTTATAAATAAGATTTTGGTTATAATGCTCACCCAGTTGAGAGTGAGTAGTGGGTCCTTTATGTATCATTTTAACACATATGTACATGTCGTGTATGAGAATTCATTTAATTGTGGTTTATTTTTTAATAAATTTAATCAATTATATTTAGTGTATAAATAAATTATTAATTAAAATTTTTGTTTCCCTAAATATTTCTTTTATAATTAATTACTAAATTAAAATCAGATGTATGTGTTTTGATAATCATATGTTATTTTTTCTCGTGATTGATTGTTTTGTTTTAATTTGAAATGGGTATTTTTATAAAAAATGGGAATATTGTGTACTAATTTAGGAAAATTAATAATAGTATTAAATAATGTTTTTGATATTGTAATTTGAAGTTGAATTTAAGGATTCTTTTTCATTTATTTTATTTTCATCAATATAAGGGAAAATTAATTTTAGAAAAATATAAATAGAATGCTTTGATAAACAAATTATGGAATATTTAATACATCTATAATATGGTAAAATGGAATTTGTTCATGTATAATAGATTTGTTCCTTGTTGGATATTTCAATATTATTTTGAGTTATTTTTAAAATGCTTAAAATGGGAAAAATCATGGAAAATTATAGATTTATCATTAAATTTTTATAACATAGTTAAACTGGAATATTAGTAAATCAAATGAAATTTTATTGTGAATAATTTTATGTTGATTGTTTTGGGATTTTGATAAATTGATAATGTATAACAGAATGAATTGAGTTATTTTTTTCATCTTGTTGTTAATTGTTTTGAATCTTGTGATGAGCATGTGAAACTAAATTTAATGTATTATTTGAATAAAATGTTGGGGATTTATTTTTTTAAAAGAAATTAATTATTAGAAAAAAATATGATAAAATGATATTTTTATTATGAGATAACGCATAAGTAAATTATTTTTTAGGTTTAAAGAAACCTATTTCCGTGATTAGGGTTATTTTTTGTTGGGTTTTAATGTATGATAAGTTAATTTTTTTTTTTATTTTAAAATTCATTAATGAATTAAATTTATGTTTGTTATAATATTCTATAAGATAATTTATTCATGTTTACATGATTTGTTTAAGTGATTGTCTATTACATAGAGTTTTTTAGTATTATTATGGATTATTGAGGTGTGAGTAAAATGATTCAAGGTAATGAATCCATGTGTTTAGAATTATGATGATATTGGGTAGTGTCGGTTAAAACCATATAAATTAGTGTTTTTTACTAGGTTTCATGAGTATTTTGATAAATTAAACTTTTGTGTTAAATTTTTACTATGTTATGTTTTTATGTAAATTAGGTGGATGAGGAACCAATATTATTTTTTTAAAGTGAAATAAATATAGTTGAGTATTTATGTAGTTGGTTAGAAAAAAATTTATTGTGGGGGGGGGGGTGAAATTTTCTGTAAAAATTAAAATAATAAATTGATACAAAAAAGTATAGTTGAATGATAAAAAAATAAAAAAGTAAATGCAATAAAATTGAAAAATGAATTTTCAATTAAAAACAAGTTCATAGTGGAGATTATAAGTAAATAGCGCAAAATAATATTTTTAATGAATTAATAAATTATTGGATAAAAATAATAATAAATAATTCAATGAAAGTTATTAATATATAAAAGTTATAGAAAGTAAATAAGGAAAAAAATTTGTTAATGAAGTTCATAGAAAGCTATATAAGAGTCTATACATATACCACCTTAATATATTAAGTTTTTTTAAATATATATACCACCAATTTAGTGATATCCAATAAAATATAAAATATAACAAGGCCATGGTTTTAATTTTAATCAGGATACCAAGAATTAAAACTTTCGTTTTAAAGGTTTTATGAGAACCGAAGTGAAATATCCCCTGATTTTTGGGATTTACGTAGAACCCAATGAGATTGAAAGATAGAGATAATATTATATAGAAACACTTTTATAAATTAATCACAATTATATGTGAATATAGAGAATTTTATATTGAGGTAACTAGAGATATAAAATATGGATATTAAATTATTATAAGAATAATTACAAAGTGATATCAATAGGAAATAATTTTGTTGCTAAAGATTATTTCCAAGATGTTATGGATTGTTGATGTTAAATATTGACTGAATTTATAACTTAAAATTTATCTCATGGTTTTATTTATATATAATAGGGTTCCATGTGTCATGATATAGGAGTTAATTGGTCAAGTGAGCTGTTTGAGACCTTCATTAAGGCGTGCTTTGACTGGCTGAATCAGCCCCACCAACTAGCCAGTTGATGCCACCAGATTTCTGGTGACATTTCTATAGGTCTATTCAGTATTGAAACCATAACAAGGATTATATTTTCTACCAACAGGTATTTGGGGATTTATATAGAAATTTGGTCACTTTATCCACCACCACTGAATGGTAGATGAAATTTCACATGGTGGCCAGTGGAATTATAGTGGCGATGAAGCATTTTTCAGTTCCATCACCAAGCCAATGACACCCCACCTGGTAGATAGTGGTGGAAGAATTACAGATAACAACTATTAGAATTATCCATTAATCTTGAGGCATTATTTAGTGAAATGTAAACCTTACTTCATTCTCAAACATAAATTATTAAATACACTCAATTGAAATTTTCAGAGCAATAAAAGTTGTGTATGATCGTTGAACCAAATCTAAGAGAGTGAGGTATAATAATCTCCTCCATTTTGAGGACCAGAAACACTTATAACAAATCAAATTTAATTTCGAAATGAATTTCAATATTTCATAATGAAATTAAAATGATATTATAAAAACATTTTTTAATAATAAAGATATTAAAAATAAGAAATAAAACTATAAACCACAAACTAAATTACCATAAGGTTTTCTTTTTCTCCCAAAGTTAAAATACATTAAAATGATTAGACTCAATTAAAATTTTTAATGTCAAAATAATATCATAAACATATCCAAGAATATCTACTCATTTGTGAATATTAAAAATAATATATAAATGAGGTCATATAAAAAAGAAATAAAAAGGAAATTATATTTCCAATAATTAATGTTATTTAAAGAGTGACAATGATAGATTTTTTTTAATTTTGAAAAACTAATGTTTTTTATAAATTTTCAAAAAATAAAAAGGTTTATAAAACAAAAAACATTAAATTATATAATAGTCTACATAATTATGTTTTTAAATATAGAAAAAAGTATGTTCATGATTGAATTAAAATGTTAAATATTTTTTTCCCAAAAAACTAATTTTTTTTATCTAAAGTATTTCTCATCTCAGAAATTTTTTGTATTTATATGATAACACACTATTCAATTGATTCTTTTTAAAAATAGAGAGCCATAAAATAGTAAAATTTAATATATAAAAACATAAAATATTTTAAGATCAAGAAAATATTTCGAATCCATCATATGGTTTATATATATTTTTATAATTATCCAAATCATATTCTCAATTAGTCCCATACTAGGCGTGTAGTAAAACCCTACTACTCATACTTAGGGTGAAGATTAGATTATAAATACAACCATACCTTTTCGAGGTTGAAACATCTAACTGAATTTGTGCTAGAATCACATGAACTTATTTTTTCCACACATGAATTTATTTTCTAGGAATTTTACACTCACTTCATATTAACAAAATTAATGGCAATAATGTTTGAAAATATTATTATTTTTGATAAAAAATAATTTTTAATGATATAAAAATATTCAAAACATTTGAAAAAATAATAGATATCAAAATGTAATGAATAAGGGTCATAAGTGTACCAAACCTAACTAAACTTTAATAAAAGTAAAATGATATAAAGAAAGGGTCTTGATACATATATCATTAAATTGATGATTTGTGATAATTAAATCAATAAATATACCACCTTTTCGAAATTGATCACTCAAAAAGTGGTGTATTAGACCAATGAGCTTAGTACAAGAGTGTTGAATATAATTCCTAGAAATACGAATGGAACTATTATTTTCCTAACTAATAGCTTTATGACTTTAATCTATCCCATAAATTAGGAGTGCTTCTTTCAGTAAAATAATTTGGGCAGAAAAAATCTTAGAAGATATATATTCCACTTTGGCTGTAGATAGTGAAAAAAAAATTTTCTTCCTACTAATCCACGGGAAAATGGATTATCTAAGTTATTGATAAGTCCCACTTTTACTTTTCTACTATTGGTGTCATCCACTAAAATTGTCATATGAAAAAAATTTATGTTTAAAAGATATTCCTTTTAAATAAAGAAAACCATGATTTTTAGAAAAAAATTAAATATATTAAATTAATTTAATATATTTTGAGTGGGATTATTTAATATTTTATTGGAAATTAGTGAAAACAAATAAACCTAACATATAACTACCCATGATTTTCATACATAAATGTTACAAATTTCTAGATGATTATTCAATAAATTTAACAGATACATGCTTGAGGACTACAAATGTTGAGTGTATTTGGAGCTAGAAACAAAATCCAATTATTTCATGATTTAAATTTAGAGCCTCCAAAATGATCTTTCCACATATAACCCTTCATGGACAAATCATACATAAACCATTCCTCATAATATAGGGATGGAAAACATATTAACGGGTGAGATCAGATGCTTAGTAAGAGTAAACATAAGATATATAAATAGATTTTCATATAAAATGACAATATAAGAATAATGGTATGGGACTATAAACATAACTTACATTGTTAATACCCAATATATCAAAATTCATAACAAAATTTCCAAAATAAAAATTCATTATTTCAAAATTCATGAATTATAAGAGTGTGAAATCATCAAAAAATCAATCATAAACTATAAGATAATGTCATATTTTTTTTGAACAAGCATAGGTATAGAAACCATTTAATTTATCAAGGATAGAAAAAAATACCATAAAATCATAAACGACCCGGCCACAAAAACGTTTTTCCTATGTGGATTTGTTAAATTCAATTTTTTAAAATAAATGATCAAGCACATCAACTTGTTTTCCACTATGGATCAATAATATAAACTTGTTTCCCATAGTTATCTCATTAGATATAAAACATTACCCAATGAATTATAGAGATATATAATTCTCATCCCCCATAACATAGTTAAAACCATACATGTGTTTGCCAAATTCTCACAAAACATTCATCAAATCATCAAACTATAATCCATTATAAGAAAAATAGTTTCATAAAAATTTTATAATTTCATCAAAGAATAACCCATGTAAAATAAATGGGTTTCATAAATACCACCTCATTATACTCATAAACCATCCATAGAAAAAATAAGGATGATATAATTTGATCATATCTTCATTAAAACATAATTAACATTAAAGGATGTTATCATAGATGAAAATTACTTTAAAATAATAACTGGAATGTATCTTAAAGAAAATATACTTTTCAATATGATATAACATATTAAAAATATAAAAATGTACTAAATATTATTGAAATAATTTTATTTGAAAATAAAACTTTTAAATTTTAAAGGATTCTTCAAATGATCAAGCAGTAATAATGGTTATAAATTCGATTAATACCATATTTGGTAAAATAAAACATTCCTTTCACACTTTTGTAAAAAGTAAAAATGTAACTCATTCAGAAGGTGAAAGGAATATTCCTATGAAATAATTTTGTAAAAAGTAAATAATGGTTAAAAAATATTTTTAATAAATTAGAGGATAATATTAAAACATTATTGAAAACTTTTTTTAGAAAACTTGGATATGGAAGGAAGAGTATTGTTTCCAAAAAAAAATAAAGTTGATTTTCCTTAAAAACATTTATTTAGTTTTTCGAGTCCTTAAAGAGATTAAAATGAAAATAAAACATGTGATATCTATAAATGTTAAAATAAAAAATCAGAAAATTTATTAAATAATTATTATATAATTTCTCAATGTAAATTCATGTGGAAACAATACCAATTAAAATATGGTTGAAACATAAATCCCTTATATCAAGTATTGCCTATTCTCATTCATTTTTTAACCTATTGTATAATAAATGTTGATTTTTATGCATGTATTATAAAATACCTAATCATACATATCATAACATTAATGACTTACATTTTATATCTTATCACCTATTTATTAACAATTTGTTATTAAAATAACTGTTCTAGGTGATATCTTCTTTATTTTTTATGCATGAGTCAGATTAGTAGTCATAATCCTTTTACTTTTATCATGGATTTTGTTGAATTCTAATATTGTTACAAATATCATATATATTAATTATATATATATTTATAGTTATACATAAAAGTTATAGATATAAAAATTAATTACATGATTTATGGATGTGGTGGGACATACGTACGTATGAATACTATTATCAGTTTTCAAAACAAGGAATGAAAGACATGAAAATAATAATTAAACATTATAGAATAATTAATTCAACATATAAATCATATAAGTTTATAAAATCCATCCTTATTATGATATATTTATAATGGGAATGAAAAAATAATCACATTACATTGTGAAAGTGGTTTTCCAAATGTACAAATTAGAGAAGATATCATTTTTCAATGGATTGGAAGTTAAGAAATTCTTTATGATATTATCATTAATTGATAATAATTATGTAATAAATATCATATATGAAATCTAATTCCATCATAATATTAATCCATAAAATATGGTGATGCAAAATAAATTTTATCGCTATGTGGAGGTGGTATGTTGTACGTACGCATGAGCATTACTTTCATGTCCAATTTGATGAGAAAGTGGTTGATATTAGTGTCTTCAAAATCATAATAAAATTTAGTTATATTGATGATATTGAAGTTATTATTTTATGATAAATAAAATATATTTATGGGATTTAATAAGAAAATTAAAAAGAAAATTTTTGGTTAAGTGGATTACATCTTCTTTGAAACTACTCCTTTCGATATTTTCTTAAAGACCATAATCTTGGTATTTTTTTTAAAAAACCTATATAATGGGAATATGGATGTTTATAAGACAAATTTTTTTGTTTTGGTCAAGATATAAGGCCCTAAGTGGTTTTAATAAAAGAAAATAAGGTTTCACTTTTATATTTGAGGGAAGGTGAACTCTTGGGATTTCTTAGAAGATTAAAATATAATAAATACCTTATATTGATAAATGATTAAAAATTTATAGGTATTCTAAGAAAATATTGGATGGGTTTGAAATAAAATCAACAAATAAAATTCATTTAGGTTTAAGTAGTGTTTTAATCCACATCTTTTGGTTTAAACCCTTAGTTAACCTATTTTATCCTTAACCAAAATAATGTATTATTCACACTTAAAGGGTTATAATTTTACTTATAATGTGATCATTGGCTCCAAAATTCCCTACGGATGAAATTTTAGACCATATAGAATCCAACTATTCTTATTTCATGATTTTATAGATTTTTAAATAATTTAGTAAAATATTATTCTGATAAAATATCATTAATGTCAATTTTTGAAATATTCATTTAATTTGACCTAAAATTGAAATTGGAAAAGATTTAATTAGAATATAATAATTTTAAATAAAAAAATATTTCATATTTATTTATAAAATTATTGGAAAAATATAACTCAATATAATTATATAACTTTTAATATTTATTAATTCATTTAATTTATTTATTCAATTAATTGAAGAAATAGTACATTAGAGTAACATACACATTTAATGTAATTATATAATTACAAAAAATTGGGAATAAATTTAAAAAATTAAAATAATATCATTATTCCAAATATATGAATTTATATTTGTTCATAACATGATTTTGACCCTATATAGACACATTATAGATATTTAAGAGTAAGAGAGTGAAATTTTGTATCTATTTACTTTAAATATCTTGTAGGTCATTTTCAAAGACATGTATCTGTTAAATAAATAAATTTATATCCAAAAGATAAAATGGTATAATTACATTAACCCAATAATAATTAATATGAAAAATAGTTACCTAAATGTTTAGTTTTAACCTAGTTTAATAAAATTTAGAGTTTATCGGGGTGATAAATTATATCACTATTACTATTCATCATTTCTAAAAATAAAAGGGAAATGTTTATCATTTTTTGAAAATACCTTTTAAAAATATGAAATCTATTTTATAATATTAAATTTTTATAATAGGTAGAAATTAATTTTAATATAAGCATATAAAATTTAATAAAAACCAATTTTTAGAAAAATACAATTTTAAGCATAAAACTAAATTTATTCATATCCCATGTCTAGAAAAAAATATTATATGATTGGTAAAACATTTTATTGAATATATATAAATTTACTAAAAATAAATAACCTTTAGTGATAAATTTAATTTTTTATGATAAAAATATATTGTGTGCATCCAAAAGTTTTTTCAGAAAAACATGTTCTTTATTTTCAAATCTTTTTTATTTTCATTTATAATTAATTGATAACCAAATAATAAAATTTTTTATAAGTAAACTATATATCTTTTTCATATTTTTTAGTTATATTCATACCCACAAATCCAATGGCTAAGAAATAATCATCAAATTATATAATAATATTTTATTAGTATATCATAATTCGTTTGAAGTAAGTGTTTTATGTAACCCAAGATATTGAAGAAATAAAATTTATTTTTTGGGAAATATTTCCAAAAATATTATGTTATTATATTATACCAATATTAATTTGAATTTCCACTCAAAATTCCATCACTCCAATACAAACAAATGGTAATATTTCTTCCTCATGACATCCCCATATTCCCATATATCTTCCTAAAATATCTAGGTTTGCAATAAAAAATTAACCAGGTGAGTGGTATTATTTCATAAAACATTCTATATAAAATATAGATACTCCACCAGTATTTATTCATAAGAGATCTCTTGTTGTAGTTCTATGACCTCTAGGTTCAGTACACATGAAGGAATAGGTATGTACTTCCTCAGGAAGGATACACGGAACACGTCGTGAACTTGAGATATATTTGGTTGATGAACCAACCAATAAGTAACCATTCTGATATGATCAATAATTTATATGGGACGAATTTATATAGGGATCAACTTTACCTTATTTATAAACATCATAACCTTCTTTTAAAGAGATGTTTATAAGAATACCTTTTCACCATCTTTATATCCTATATCTCACTGATGATTTCCAACATAACTTTTCTGATAACTTTTTATACCCTTATGTATTGAAGAATGGATATAACATTATTTATCACTTCCTAAGTTAGATAAGTTCCAAATAGCTTTCTTTTTATGGATTCATCCCAGTAAGATGAATTTTTGAACTTATTTTCATAGAGGAACTCATCATGATCCATATAAATGCTCAAGTGAATTTTATTATTATAAGAAAAATTGAACCAAATAATTTTCAGATCCCACCAACATTTAAAATCCATATATCAATATCTAATCATATCCGCTATGTTTTAAATGTTTATATCAGAATGAAAAAAATTTCGGATGATATTCCATACTGAAAATAAAATATTTATCTAGATCCTTCTAAAGACTTCACCATAACATTAAGGTAAACCTAATATCTCGATCAGATACAATAAAATGTGGTACTCAATGAAAAATTACATCTTTTTAATGTATATTTTGGAACATTGTTTAAGAGATAAGTCTTATATAATGATAATGAAGTGTTCTGAATTCATAAGTTGATAGACTATAATCCAAATGGAATTATGGACTTTAGAGGTCTTGGGGATTCTGATGATAAATTCTATGGTGAAATTTTTCAATTTACATTAATGTATGGGTAATGGTTGTAACATCCAATTTAACATATATGTCTCAACCTTACATTTATTACATTTAAAGATTCAAGATACATACTCAGTAATATCACTCTTCATACCATACAACTAGAAATAATCTTTTAGATATATATATACGTACACACATATACATATATTCATACTTCTATGATGAATGGAGAATGATGAAATATGATCCTCATATAAATGGTCATTCATAAAATCTATTATGGATGAAACATATAAAATGATCTTGAACATTATCCTAACACCACAATAAAGGATGTACTCAATAAATTTCCCCACCGTCTTTTATATCTCTATGTCTTCCATTTTCACCTATTTACTCCTAACATGGATAGATGGTTGAAAAATAATTTGAACAAGATAAGAACTTCCCCTTTCCTTAGGATTTAAAGTCCCATCTTCTAAAAAATCCATAAATTTTGGATCTCTTTTAATATTCATTTTTAACAAAATATCATGATATTTCAAACTCGTAGCATCATCAACCTTATTTTCTATCCCAGGGTGGTAATGTATTAATTAGTCTCAATCATTAATCAACTACAACTATCTTCTATAGTGAATAGGTACCTCTTTCTATGTTATGATATGCTTTAAAATTTTATGATATTTATATCTATGTAACTATTATCCATAAAGATAGTTCCTCTATATATTTAGTGTAATAATTACCAAATATTGCTCAAAATCATGATTTTGGTAATCCTTTTATGAAATTTAATTTTTTATGAGGCATAATCTTTGACTGTATCATTCTACATTTGAAAAGATACTAGTCACTTCGTTGATGCATCACTGTAGATTAGAAACTCTTATCCACTATAGGGTAGTGTTATTATAGTTTCCCTAACCAACCTTCTCTTAAACTCTTTGAAATTTTATTCACATTCATCTATCCATAAGAACGTCACTCCCCTCTAAGTATTCTTGGTTATTGGATTACATATTTGTGGGATATCTCTCATAAACAGTTCATTATATCAAGAAAACCTAATAAAATTATGGTATATGTAACTGTGGTTAGTCTAGTCCATTTATCAATAAATTTATTCTTTACAGGATTCACCAATATACCCTCACTTGAGATTATATAACTCAATAATGCAACATTATGTAGCCAAAATTAACACTTTGTAAAATTTTCTTAAATATTCTCCTTACTCAGGGTCTTCTATAAAATTCTAAAATGATCTTTATCCTCTTCCTTTCTCTTTTAATATATAATAATATCATCTAAAAACACTACCAAAAACTAATATAGGTAATATCTAAATACTGTATTCATTAAATACATAAATATATCAAAGGAATTGTCAAGGACAAATGAAATCACTATAAATTTATAGTGTCTATACCATGTATAGAATGTCATATTGGGTATATCCTCTTTCTTGAACCTCAACTAATAGTACCCATATCAATGATTAGTCATAGAAAATTATAAACTCCATGTCATTGATCAAAAAAATCATCAATAAGGGGTAGATGATTATTATTATTGGTAGTTATTTAGTTAGGTTCTCTATAATCAATATAGTGTTTCATTTTTCCATATTTATTCTTAATAAAAAAAACTAGTTCACCCTAAGGTGGAACACTTGGCCAAATAAATCACTTTTCAATATTCTCATGGAGTCTCATAATTAATTCATGTAACTCAATCAAGTCCATTCTACAAGGTGTTTTTGAAATATATGTAACACTATGTTTGAGTTGTGCTGAAAACTCAAATTAAATACTCAGAGGAAGAACATGAAATTATTCTAGAAAGGCATAAAAAAAATCCAAAATAATGGGAATATGTTTAATATGAGTTTCTACCGAACCATATGATATAAATGGACTTCATGGATAGTAATTAAGACCTGTAAGATAGAATAAATTTCCAATGAATGTTTATATTCATCCCCGTATCAATAAATAAGTGTGGTTTCATTTGAAATATAAAATTTTACTTACTTTCATTAGAAATTTATGTGGTCTATATATAAAAAAATCCAATCAATTACTAAAATCACATCAAATTAAAATAAAGTGATTATAATAATATTTGATTGAAGAGCCTTCCCACTTACATCACTCAGATAAGAACTATACTCTTTATATACGACTATTACACCATTAGGATTTTTCACTAATAACTCATCATCCAATCATTGAGTTAATAATTCAATACCCTTTGAAATTTTATTAGGAATAATAGATTGGATAGATTGAGAATAAAATAAGGCATTAACTATTATAGATTGAATGATTAGTACACATTTCACTATTTCATTTTTGTAACCCACTTTAAATGTTATGATATAATGAGATTTCTATTTGTATTTAAGATTAATAGGTTATTGTCTTTGATAATAAAAAATCATCAGATTTTTTCAGAAGTTATCATAATTATAAATTCCTTACATTAGAATAATTTGATCTTGGTTTATACATTAGACTAGTTCTTATTTTCCTCCATTGCATTAAGAATCTTATTCACCCCATTTCGACATTAATAGGCTTTATGACCCATCTTTACAAATTTAAATCACCTCCCAATACCATTTAATAAATTCCATTGATGTTTATTCCCACATTTTGGGCATGCATATATATGTAATTTCTTTCAACCATGTGATTTATTCGAGTTTTCATGAGACTCTATCTTCCTTTTAAGATCAAAACAATGTTAATGCTGGGAATATCCAATTTCCATTTATTCCTTGAGTGCATAGAGATTGATCTATCCATATATACTAATTTCTATTATAGATAATTAATTTTGGAGAATTTATTTTAATAAATAAATGAATCGATTAATTTTTATTCTAAGGGAAATTATAAAACCAGATTCATACCTTTCACGTATTGTAAACTTTTCCACACAAGTACTGATGGACTCATTATCCATTTGCATCAGCATAAGAATTTACTTCCATATATTTTCACATAGATTATGGGGTATGTAATTACTGAAAAATATACTCTTAAACTCATACCAATATATGGATTAAATTTCTTTCTCTCAATTTATATTCTTAATAAGATTCCACCATTGGCCTCTATCTACTACTAAATGATAAACGACCATTACATTATTTTCATGTTTTGAGAATTGAATAATAAAAAATATTTCTTCAATGATGTGGATCTATTTCTTATCCACTAGTAGATTTGAAGACCCACTAAAATAAGGTGGATGTTTCCTCATGAAATACTATATAGTATGTTGTTACCTTCTTTGATCGTTTATAAGATCGACATGGATCATATACTGATAATGTTACATGAGCAGAGAAACAATATTCCATATTCCATCCCCCATTTCATTTGGATGCATAGGTGGAAAATAATTTCATTTTCCATCACATTCATTATTAACAATATGTCTTATAGTTCCATAAATTGGCTAAAACTGAATGGAAATGTTTAAAAATTATTCTATAATAATATGAGTGATCTATCATATAATTCATAGGATATATAAACCATGAAACCTTATTTTCAATATATGAGACCTTAGGTTTAACCTAGGTTATGCATGGTCATTAACAAAAAATTAATTTTTTATCATATACTTAGACTTAACCGCATGATTTTTACCAAGGTTTTATAGTCCTAAAATCAAAATATTGAATAAACACTTCTATAATAACAACTATAGTGACCTAATATTTTCATATATAAATATTATACATCATTAGATGAATATTCAATACATTAATGAAATACACAACTAAGGAAAAAATGTTTAGTTTAAAGACTAGAAACATAATACTCTTATTTTATGAAATATCATTTGAATATCCATAAAGATATATCCATATAGTACCCTTTATAAATGAATCCTTCTTAAACCGTTCTTCATAAACTGGGGAAAGGAAACATTAGAAAGGGTGAGATCATATGGTCAGTAAGGTTGAAAATGTGAGATATCAATTGACGATCATATGAAATAATAAGGAAATCATAAGGGTATGAGATCATGATCATAAAGTAAAAATTTCATAACCAATCTATCATGGACAGTGAACATGATTCGTTTTATAAAACATTATCATTTGAAATGACATGAATAATAAGATTGAGATATTAACATAAAATCAATCATGGACCATAATCTCTTTTCATAAAAGTGAAACCCATAATAGTTATAGAAACCATTTCATATATCAAGGTTCACAACCAAAAACATAAAATCATAATGAATCAAGTCTCAAAACTTGTTTCCCATAGTTGTTCAAGCACATCAACTTGTTTCCCATAATAGGTCAAGTACATTAACTTATTTCACTTAATGGGTTAAATACATTGACTTTTATAACTAATTAATTATAGGGATATATTATTATTATCCCCTATCATATAATGAAAAACATATATATGTGTGTTCTCTATATCATAAAACATTCATCATATGATCATATCATAACCCATGCAAAAAAGAAAACAGGTTTCATAAACATTTCATAGCATCATCTTTCCATAACCCAAAAAAATAAATGGGTTTCATAAAAATCTAATCATCATAATTATAAAATATGAAAATAAATAATAAGGATGGAGTCATTGGATAATATTCATCTTAAAATCAGATTAACATCAAATCTTGTCATTATAGATGAAAATTTATTTAAAATAATCACTGAAATATAAATTGATAAAAACACCAATTTCATCAGGAATTAAATTATTAAAAATCTAAAGTTTTACGAAATATTAAGGAAATAATTTTATTTTAAAATAAACTTGGAAAATTGTATTGGATTATTCAAATAATTTAGTGAAAATGAAGGTGGGAAATTATGTAATCATTTTTCTACTAGATGTGGGTAAGATAACTTTTTCTATCCCATAACATTGTTGTAATTTTATTTTTTTCTTAATAAACATGCAAAGGTTTTTCCTCTAATTTGACAAGGTTGGTAAAAGAAGACATATATTTTACAGTTTTGTAAGAAGTAAATAATTTACATCGTTCGGTAAGCATCATGAAGAATTATTTTAAACCATTTCATAAAAATTAAATAATGGAAAAAAAATATAAACAAATCATAGGATAATACTAAAAAATTATTTAAAACATTTTTATAAAATTTGGATATGAATGAAAAAAATTAACCGATAAGTAAAATAAATTCCGTTTCTTGAAATGTTTTCTAGTATTTTAAATTTTTAAAGTGGAGAATATCAATGTAAAACATTTAACATCTAAAAATGAAAACATGGGAATAAAAATTAATTTTATTTATATAATAATAATCATATAATTTCACCAAGGGAAATTCAAGAAAAAACAATCATGACTAAAGTAGGATTGAAACATAAATCACTTACCTCTGAGTGATAACTCTTTATTTTTATGAAATATTAGCAACCATTTATTAATAATTTGTTATTAAAATCACTTTTCTTGGTGATAACTCTTAATTTTTATGAATATTTAAGTTTAGTAGTCTTATACCATTTAAATTGATCATGGTTACATAAAATTCATAATGTTAATATTTTTATAAATATTCATTATATATATTTAGATTCATCCATTAAAGTTATATATATAAGAATGAATTACAGTGTTCATTTAGATGGTAGGTCATACATACGCATGAACATAGTTTATAGTTTTCGATGGATAAAATGAAAGAAAGGTAAATAATAATTCATATTTAAAGAATAATTTTTATACAATATATATAATACATATTCATAAAATCCATTCATATTACTATCCACGTAAAATATGTATGAAAAATGAATCTTGTTGGTTTGTAGAGGTGGACGTCCAAAAAAACGCGCAGGTGATGTTATCATTTTCTAATAGTTTAGATGGTTAGAAAGTAGATATGATACCATAATTATAGATGAATAATTCTTTCATAAATAATATATATTAAAATTAATCCCTTGATAACAATCATCCATAAAATATGGTGATGAAAAGTGATTTGAATCACTACGTGGAGGTGGTATGCTGCATGTACACACGAGGGATACTTTACCTTCCTATTTAATGAGAAAGGGGGTGGATAATTGTGGTTCTATAATCATAATAACATTTAAGTACTTTTATGATATGGATTTTACTATTATATTCTAAATACAACATAATCATTGGATTTAAAAGGAAAACTGAAAATAAATTGAGTAGTTAGGATGGCTACCTTATCTTTGAAACAACTCCTTTAGGTCGTCTTTTAAGAACCCTTGGGTTGGAATTTTTTAGAATAAAATCACCCAAAAAATGTTTATAATGGTGTGTATAAGAGAATAATTCAGGGTTATATTGAAATAGAATGATCAATGTGGTATGAAGAAGATAAAAGAGGGATTCTATTTTATAATTGGGGGGGACTAATAAGATCTCTTAAAAGGTTAGAATATAATAAAGTTATTATATATAAAAAATATTAAAATTTATAGGTATTAAAAGCAAATGTATTACGGGGATTGAATCACATCAATCAATAAAATTTTTATATGTTTATTTTGTGTTTTTAAAACTAATAATTGGGTTTAATCCATTAGTTATCATATTTTAACCATAACTGAATTAACAACTTTTTCACTCTTAAAGGGTTATAATTTTACATATAAGGTCAAACTTGTCTCATAAATGGCCAAGGTAAGATATTTTAGACCATATATTGTCCTCCATATTTTTTAAAAAAACTTTCATATTTATAAAAAAATTAATAAATATTATTTTTATTAAATATCATTAATATCAATTTTTACACTATGAATTTAATATAAATTAAACGAAATATATAATAAGTTATAATTCAAATATAATAATTTTAAAAAACACAAATATGTTATATTGATCTATGAAATTCATGTTACACTATAAATAACTCCAATTATATTACTTTTAATATGTTTAAAATCATTTATTTTTGTCGTTCTATTAATTGAAGATATAATTTATTGACTGTTCATAAAAATTAATGTAATTATATAATTACTAATAATTTGAAATAAATTTTCAGAATGAAAATAATTTAATTATTCTCAAAATAGGATTTTATTTTCTGTCATAACTTACTTTTGTTTTTATGTGGAAGCGTATTAGATATTTAAAAGTAAGAGGGTTACATTTTTTGTTTATTTTATTTAAATATTATATAATTCATTTACATGAAAAAATGTCCCTTATACAGTTAAACTTGAAGAATAATGTGATAAGGGCTTAAATACATTCATCTAATAATAATTAACGTAGTAACCCTACCCTATATAGCACAGAGATGGTGTCTTCTATCTATTACATTGACATTATTACAAGGAATGAAAACTCGAAGAGCCAATCAGTTCATATGTCTTGGTAAACTAGACCCATAAATGATTATGGAATTACAAATAGATACACTAATTACAACATATTTTTTTTCTTTGTAATTAAATAATTAAAAAACTTCAAGGATAACTCTACTCCAGTTAATATTTTCCTAAATTTCATTCAGAGTACTCTTCCTGGATTTTTGGGGAAATAAACATAAAAATGGTGAGATAAAATGAAAAGTAAGGGAAAAATATATCAAAATCAATAATGAATCAATGATAATAGTCAATATTTCATGGTTAAAAACTAAACACACATGCCATGTAATCAATAAACTTAATGGAAATGCATAAAAAATATGGAAATGTAATAACTGAAAAGACATTCCATTAAGATAACTATATAAGGAAAAAAATATCGCAATGTAAGAAACTGAAACAAATTCCATCGAAATAACTGAAAATGTAATGTATCCATAGATCCGTCGACGTAAAATCTCATTGATAAATAATAACTGAAATCTCAATAATGGAAATTATTATTTTTCAGATGTCATGTTTCCCAATAACATGATACCTTTACCTTAAAAATATACCTTAAGCATTCCAATTTGCACAACTAATTCATCCCCTGAGACTACCAATGCATTGAGGGGATTTTATTCACCAATCCCCAATCTGTAGGACTTTACATAAATAATACCCAACCTATGTATTGCATGTCCAAATCATTCCTCATATAGAAAATAAATAATGCGCCTTATAAAATATTTGTATTGAATAAAGTATATAGATTTACCAATATTTCCCCAAATAATTAAATAAATGTCAAAGTAGACACTGTCTATAAAATGGTGTATGGTTTAGGCAATTGTAATATCCATGATAAATAAAATTGATAATTTAGGGGAAATTCAATGTTCAATGATCATAAGTGGTTGAATATTTCAAGGGGACATACAAATAGATCATGTAAGTGAATGTAAATACTATTCTTGGCCAAATAAATCATAAACCATGCAGAGGAAGAATAAGAATTATATCGATACAATATACCCCAAAGTAGAGAAAAATAAAGGTTGTTGTTGATGATGAAATGAAAGAATAAATTTTAAAAATATTCTTGAGGAAAATATACTTTTATTTTGAAAAACCTTTTGAAAATACTTTCTATTGAAAATATGTTTCTTTAAAAACATTTATAACGAGGCTTCAAAGAAATGATATCGGATAAATTCGTACATTTTGTATGAGGTAAAAAGAATATTCCTTTTGTTAGACAAAACATTAGAAAATGCCTTGTGGGAAAATAATAAAAATATTAATTTTAAAAAATTGGTAAAATAAAAAATGGTAAAAATGTATTTACCAAATAATATTAAAAACATTTTTGAAGATATTTCAATAAAACATGGTTTGTAGTAGAAAATAGGTTCTCCAAATAAAGAGAATTTTAAAGTCAGGTTTTCTAAATTTTTTTTATAAAAACAACTGTGTACCAAATAGTACAAAAATGGTACAAAAAATTTAAATGGTCTTGAATAACTAGAGGAAAATAAATGGGTTTTTTGAAAAATGATTATGTAATTTCCTTGAATGAAAATTCCAATGAAAGATCTTTAGAATCAATCTTGAGGAAAATAATCTTTAAACATCACATTGTGTCCCAGGCCACTTTGAGACATTTTCAAATATAACATCATGAATGGTTAAAATGGAATGGTTATAATAATATCATTATATTAAGGAGATTCATGATATATAATTTCAATGGAAATTGCTACACTATATAAACAAAACTAGGTGCATAACAATACAATGTACCACAATGAAATTAAATTGCGATGAAAATCATTTATATGAATCGAATTACCCAAAATTAATAATAATAAAATAAAACATATAAATAACATGAATATAATAGGGTTCATGATATTATATGTAAATTTGTCAATATTTACAAAATATATAAGAAATTAGGTTCACAACAATTTAGTATGGCTCATGGAATGAAAATGAGACAAGAATCCCTTACTACTTGAGTAGATTTTGAGTCAAGGGTTGCATGAAAGTTTATAATAAATTAAAACTTTTAATATCATTAAATAAATTAAAATTATTATATAATACATCAAAATTGGAAGTGGTTATAGAATCTAAAAGAAGTAAGCAGTGGATATGACACTAATCCAACCGATTTGAAAAGTGAGATGAAAATATCTTACCATCATGGAAAAAATTGTATTTGAGGACCCAAATTTATTAATCATTAAATAAAATATATAATACCATGAATATAATAGGGTTAATTATATTATTTTTCAATGTGGAAGTAAGTACACAATATATAAGAAATTATGTGTACAATAATTAAGTATGCCTCACGGAATGAAAATGAGACAAGAATCCCTTATTATATCCTTCCGTTTTGTTGTGTGTTCTTTATACTCATTTATAGAGGTTTAAAATATGTTAATAACTAATAAAATTACATCATTCATGTTTATAATATAATATATTATAATATTATAATATTTTATTACCTGTTTGTTAACACTCATTCATTATTTCAACAGTTTTGGGTGTTAATTGCCTTGTTTTCTCAAGTAGGTTATGACTTCTTATTTGTTGTTATTATAAAATATATCATGGTTTCATAATATCAAGAATTTAAACCAGGATAATATTATCATTTATATTCAGTACATATGTATTTATAATAGTCCATATCATTTAGATATTAGAATTGATGTGCACCGTTCATGGAGACAGTATGCCATATGTATGCATGAACGCTACTTTCATTTCATTGTTTTATTAAAATAATTAAAAATAAATGATAAATATGTATATTATAATTTCCATTACCATATTTATGTTATATATGTTTCATATTTTTATTAAAACCATCCTTTTTATGATCCAGGTATGGCATGAACGAGTCAAATCGCTCAGAGGGGGCGGTGGTCCACAGAAATTATCGTATTTACACATGATAGAAGCATAAAGGTATGTTATAAATAAAAATCACAGAATCATAAAGGCATTATAAATGAAATATATATTATATATAAATATATTTTCCATCATAATCTCCTCCATAATAGGCGGTAATGAAAAATTGAACAATCATCATTTCGCAAGGCATTAGTTTTCCGTACACAGAAGTAGTTTTTTTCGTTGCCCATTAGATGGTGGTGTGTGTAAGTGTAGGATTAAATATAATAATAAAAAATCCTAGAATATTAATTATAGTGGTTTTTTTGCATGATAACATAATAAGAATATATTAGGGATGGGATAATGGAAATGGAACTTGAGAGATTGAGGAAAGATATTACTTTTTATCAGGTAACTTCTTTTGGTTTGAACCTAAAGGCTTTATTGGGATGGTTTCTTCCCAAAGTGATGATTTTAGTTCTAGGAGAGGAGTTATGGTAGGATAATTTGGAAGGTATTGCCTGAACATAAAATGTTTTCGATGTGTGCGGAATGGGCAAAGGTGGCTGCCTTTAATAGGGAAGGAAAATGACTCACTTTGTATTTTTGAAAAGATGTTAGGTGTGCACAAGTTCTTATTTAATAAAAGACTTAAAAAACAACAAAAACTAATTAATTTAAGGTTAATGGACAAAATATTTCCATCAAATGGGTATTTGATAAGTGGATTGATCATTTTGGCCCTTAAAGATAGGGTTTTAGTCCATTTAAGCCTAATTACACCATAATCATTGTAATTAATTTTAATCGATTTAAATATTCATTTTGTTTTCAAAAAACAATTTCATCTTATTAGAACACAAATATTACATTTATTAAAAAAATTTATGTTGTCTTTTCAAAATTTAAATCATAAAATTATAAAAATTAAGATTAATGCAAATCTCACAAACAAACGGATTAACTGGTTTTAGCAGAAAAATTTGCAAAAGAGTGTCATATTTTTATATTCAATTTAAAATTTATATTGAATATAATGATGTGAATTTTATTAATATATTTATAATTTATCAAAATTTACTTTAAAACAAATTTAATTTATATTTATTAATCATAATTATTCAAATAAAAAGACAATTTTTAACTAAAACACAATATTTTCCAATATTCACTAAAAAATGATGTTTCTCAGAAAATTAAAAATTATTCACCATAATATTAATTTAAAATTATAAATTCAAAAAATATGTTATTTTATCAAATTAAACATATATAATTAATAAAACTAATATTTAAAATAGGATTTCTATTAAAAAGCGGTTAAAATACATGAATAAGAATATTTTTTTGGAAGATATGAGGTTTGATCCTATCTTATGGTTAACAAATATATTGGATGAATATCAAAAACAATTTAATGAATATGTGACATATCTATTACATTAATATCACTCTTTAATTGTAATAAATTTAATCTACTAGGTTAAAAAATCTTTGTGAGAAAAAAAATAGTTTTCTATAAAAATATGATTTTATTATTCAATTGGTTCTTATATTAATATATAATTCATTTATAAGAAATGAATTTGTTTTATAAACCAAATATTTTCATAATTGTTTTAGTTCTATTCAAAATTATTAGTTTATATTAAATAATAATATTTTAATTATATATTATTTCCCTGCAAGACTTGGTATTGCGTATAGCGCAAGCCATCAACAAAGGATGCTTTTGCGTGTAACAAAAGATGTAGAGGAATGTTGTTGCTACATATGATGTATTCTAATTCAGTGTCACATTCATTACAAGATAAATCAGTGTTGTATGCGATTAAATATATAGAATATATTTTAAATAGTAAATATATTATAATGTTTATGGATATTATATTACCTTACGCGCTTGCTGTTTCTTGTCATACACGCAATCAAACACAAGGTTCTTACTTTAGTTTTTTAGGGCGTCACATTATCCCCACCTTATTTAAATTACTTTCTGGGAATTTAATATCTTTATTTTGGATATATTTTTTGATACTTTCTATTTTTGAAATACCGCATCATGAGAAGTGTTCTTGAGACATATTGTTTATAATAGAGAATGGAATATACAATGGTCATGTGGAAAACCAAGTAACTAGGTTTCTAAGTAGAAGAAAATCTGTGGAAATTAGAGATACATACTTGGAGGAATGGTATAAGTATTTATAGGGAGTGAATGAGGTCATCAATCACAAACAATTGAATGATCAATGGAATAGTTGGGGCCTCAAATCCATAAATCTTTGATGATTTTGATGAATATAGGTTCAATATAAATTTAGGTATTAAGAAAACATTTTTTAAAGTCATTTTAATAAGGTTGGGTAATTATTTTACTCACATTAATATAAAAAAATATTCTTATATGATAGTTTTCAATATCATATATAAAATCCTAAATTTCAGTTTTTCTTTGATCAAGTTATAATTCATCCCTTTACTCCCAAAAAATTAGCAACAATGAATTTTTTTATGCCCGAACCACTAAAAGAAAATTTTAAATGGTTTTAAGAGCGACAAGTCTAATTATTTGTTTTATGAAGGTTTTTAATGTGATAAATTATACTATAGTATATATAAAAATAAGGAGTTTGTAACCATTAAATTCCATTATAATACATAAAGTCATTTATTTGTTAAATGGGTGGTCTATTGGTTTATATAATAGTAAAATAAAATTAATAATAATTGATTCATTTGAAAAAGATAAATTTTAAGGTATAGAGATGTGGATGAAACTCGTTATTTTAATGTTCAAATAATGTAATCCTTGGGATGGGACTTAGAGTGGCGTGTTTGGGTGTTAAGTTGTAAAATATGATAAGTTGGTATAACTTAAATATGTGTTTCGAATTGGATTTAATAATATTTGGGGTTCTTTTTATGAAAATAATTCTACAATGAACTATAGGAATAATTTCATTCTAAAATAAATTAATGCATGTTTATTATTATTTTTTAAATAATGTTATTTTTTATGTTGACAATTTTATATAGGGTTTATTCTAAATCTTACAATGTGTAATGATTTGATGATGTTAGTAATTAAATTTATGATTCATGTGTGTGGTAGGTTAATGGTATTATGAATTCCAATATTGGGTATAGAGGGATAATAAATGGGAAGGTTTGGGGGAATTTATTTTGAGTTTAGTTTGATGAATTTAGGATATTAATTTATGGAATTAGGTTTTTTTATTACAATAGCCCCATGAGAATTATAAATATAGATAATTATTTTTGGGAAATTAGTGAGTACATTGAACCAATTTAACGTTCTTAATTTTGCATAATTATTTATTCAGACGTATTGGTGATAATAATTTTTTTAACCAAAGAGTTAATTGTTTTTATGTGTTTTAAATATTTAAATTTAGATTTCATAACGATTTTAATACTATAAATTAATGAACATATTTGAAAAAAATATTCTTTTATGGTTTAAAAATATTTTCTGATTTAACTAGAAGTTAAAGAAATTTTATGTGATAATTAAATGATTATGTTAATTTAGTGTGATAATGAAATGATGATTCTATAATGAATGTTGTATTCCAATTAAAGTAGTGAATATTTTATGATATAAAGTTTTTATATGGTCTTAAAATAGTATATTTGTAAACATATTTTTATAGGAAATATCCTGGAGATATTTTATGAGATAACCATGATATTTCTTATGATGTGAGGAAAGCTATGTTATATGATATATTTAGATATTCCTTGAATTTGAAAACTAGAACATCATTCTATATATTTTTCGATATCAAGAGTTCAAAAAGTCGGGGGATTTTTCCATGTGTTTGGCAGGGTAACTATTTCATCCATGATTTTGGTTATAAGATGTTTTGATATAAATTTTAATATTCTTACCAACAATTATTGAAGTAGGTATATCCTAAATTAAATTAGTTTGGTATAATATGATAATTTTGTATTAAATTTTCTACTTTAAATTCTAATATTAATTTTTACTATACCAAGGTGAGTACGATGTAAACCATGATATGTTTGGGATTTTAGTGGTATCCTACTGAGATTTATTTTGGAAACCATGTATATTAATATCTATTGGGAATTAAATTGTATATATTTTTATCAGGTTTGGTAAGGGACCCTATGTAGCTTGGAGTTGAATCCTAGAATAACTGAGATGATTATGGAGGAGTTTAGAGGCGGTGAAAGAGAGTGGTTCTCACCATTTATTTGTCATGGATTTTTTGATGTACTAGTTTTTTAATTAGTGTTTTGATATTTTATAATTGAGTTGTATGATTGAATTAAATTTGATACATCATCAGGGATAATTTTAAAGTTTTATAAAAATTTATTAATTTTAGTATCAAATATTCAGTTTTAACTTTGATTATGTATTATTTTGATGTGGTGATTTATTAGAGGGTAAATCACTCCACAAGTTATTATGATAGACACTTGGTTTTGATAATTATCCTCTTGGGATCATGGATCACACTTGGGACCATATTTAATTTCAACTATGTGATATACTCATTTCAAGGTCGGATGTTACAAGTTGGTTCCCTGTGAAATACCTCTATCGTTACTTGAATTAGATTTACCAGGGGAAGAACCTCTATGGTGATTTTATTTTTTGTTTTAGGGAGTACATTAAGAGTGATTAGATCTTTTATATCTTGAAGTTATTATATAGACAATACCTATTACAATACTAATAATGTCCTTTAAAATGTTTTCTTGGTAGAAACTCTATAAAAATGATAAATCTCTCTCACATGTAAATGGTTCGTTGATAGGTTCAATAAAAATGTTCCTAAAAATATTTAAGTCTTACTACTAATGGAGAAATATAATTTCCCCATTCTACCATTTAGATTTGATGTCAAGCATTGGGAATGATAATTACGGTAGGAACATTATCATGTCCTTGAAATACAATGGTCAATTACCGGTCGAGTGATCTCGTTCTAGGAATTTGAGCATAGTAGGCCAAGAAAAGTTATTTCCTGGAAACTTACAAGGGGTTAGGGTATTCCAGTAATGGTAATGACCATGATTTTCCAAAACTAACTTTAGTATCCATGGGGAAGTTTCATAGATGTAAGAATTTCTTAATCATCCTCCTGTAGGTTTGGAAGATGGTTATTGTCTCATTCCGGGGAGAGACTCCCAAAATGATTTGATGTGATGATAGGGGTTACCTTACTCATTCTATCTTGTTAACATGGTGTTAGAATATGTAATATATTCTCCATTATATTTACATAGTCTTTTTACAATGTTTGAATTATTATATTATCTAATCATGTTTACACCATTAAAATAATCATTTGGAATTGAAAGTGCTTATTAAGATCCATTATCCACTAATTTCATAGAGAATATAAGATTGAAGTAGTTGAAATGATGACATATGTTCATGGTGGTGTTAGATAGGGGTTCATGGAAACCATCAATTCTATTCTATTTTCCTAAACCTTTATAATGATCTTGATTCCTTATGGTCCATTAGCTAAGGATAAAATTTGAATTCTATAAGAAAATCCACAAACATAAAAACCCTAAGTGGAATATCTCTAATTAAAGGACATAGTGAATCAAATTATCCTTAATTTAAGGGATTTCACATTGGGTTCACAATTTGATTCTTATGAGTTCACTGCATTCCAATTTTATTTGGGTTTTTGGGGTTATAGATGTCAAAATTGAGACAATGGGAGGTTAAATCATACTATGAATGATATTGATGCATATATTTTGTATCTCATTAGATTAAAATAATTTATCATTAAATAATTCGAAATAATATTAAAATTTACTATTTTGGGAAGTGATTTATCAAAATTGATGCATTTAAAATATCACTACATGGGAGAATTTTGTTGACTAACATTTTATCTATGTTATTGAATAACTATTATTTCAAATCCATATAGAAAGGAACTCTAGAATTTAATTCCATCCAATAAGGCATATGGGATGAGTATACGTGGACGGTTATATGGTGGGGGGATTAGTCCTATGAAAGTAGTTTCCTATATATCCTTTTGTAGGGGATCAAAACCCATATTATAAATTTTTATAGTTTAAATCATTATTAGATGTCATTTCATACCTATTAATGTAACATGATAAGGACTAATGGTGATCCTTTTAAGGTCATGTTTTAAGAACTAATGAGGTTCCTTTTAAGGTCATGTATCCTGGACCATAATTTATTAAATATTATAGTTATATGGCTAGGATGACTAGATGAAATGTTTTTATAAATGGATTAATTTTTGACTTACTCATTAACAAACCTATATTTTTTTACTCTAGAATAAAATCAACTGAAAGGAATGAGGGACTACAGTAAAATATTATCCCATTTTTACCTCATTACCATTGAAATATTAATGTTTTATAAGGATCACTGAAGTCACAAGAAGTGTGAAATAGTGAAAGCATACAATATGGGGAGCCCTGTAGATAATATTGGCAGTTCTAATATCCATGTGAGAATAAAAGTTTAAAATATATTTCATATCTTCTTCAAGATGGATGATCTTTCTATAAAAGTAATACATGTTTTATAGTATTCTTAGTGACTTTGATTAGAGGTATAACACTGTGAGAAGATTTATTGGAAGTTATTTAGATTGGAAGGTGACCTAAGAGAGTATTGATCCCAATAAAATCATTAAGGAATGTTCATTACCAACCTTTATAAAGGGGATCTTGGTGGAAGGGTATTTTATCCTTCTTTCATGGTGAAATTATTCATTGGGATCCTTCAATCTAGTATAAGAATAGAACTTGGGTGAAGTGTTCTATCACAAGGGTTTTTTTATGTGCTCCTCTTATGACCTAAATAAATGTATTTTCCATAACATTCCCTTAGGATTTGGATTAAGAATAATATATGGATTTTTATATAGTACTAGGGTGATCAAGTAAGTCATTATTCTCCTTTTTTAATTTGTGTCTATTTATGTATTATATTTGGAGGATAGGGTGACCTATTGATAGAAAAACATTCATAGGGTTCCCAAGTATCTAGGGAGAACACAAGATTACTAGCCTTGTGAAGGGTGAATTGTAAGACCCCAACCGTTTTTAAGGTACATAATCCATTAATGTTTTCCAAAACCCACATTTTTTTCTTTTTAAAAGAGGCCAAGGGTGTTTGGTGGTTTCAAAGGCCATCGCAGGCCTTTGTAGGGGCCATGGCTTTCATACATAATGAACTACAAAAAGACCCTTTTAGAAGGGGGTTTTCTATGATTAGAGGGGTTTTTAACCCCCTTTAAGTAAATTAGCAGTGGTTACCCATAACCTATGATAATGTCCCCACCCTATGTTTTTAGCCATAGTTTTCATAAATAATTGGTAAATTAAGATTCAATTAGAAGCGGTCAAATTAGAGGGATTTAAAACCCCATATAATTTCACCACAAATTTTAGAGAAGCAAACATATTATATGGGGTTTTAACCACATTTAAATTAGTTCCTGATCTAGAGGTTGTTCAAGCCACCACTAATTGAGTTTTAAGTTCACATATTAGGGGTGGTTTTGAAAACCTCCCCTATTTGACATTGAATTAGAGGAGATTTTAAACCCCTATAAACCCTCCAATTGAGTCATATATTAGGGTGTTTTTTAAAATAGCCTCGGTAGTTAATATTTTTTAAATCGATACCCCAATTCTTTCTCATATGAGCCACCCTCCAACTCTCCCTATGTCCCTCAAATTCCACCCTATACCCCAATTCATGTCCCCCTCTCCACCCTCTTTTGAGACCCCTACCAATCCTACATCCATTCAATTCCACCCATTTTTTGCTGATGGATACCCATACCTCTCCCATTCCTCACTAAGTTCATGCAGGTCTGCCTCCTTTGAGGTCTGTACATGCGCATATCAATTTTCTTCTCCCCATTGAAAAATATCCGACTATGGAGTTTCAAATCAAGATGTCCCTACTACTTCACCCGCACCCCTACCACCTTGAAAACCATATTTTAATGTGATAAGTATACATGATTGTATTTATATATATCAGGAATATTATTCAAATAAATATTATTTGAATAAATATATAAACACATATAAATATATAATCTATAAATATATATTCATATAATTAATATATATATATTTTTGTTTTGTATTTAGGTATTTTTATTATAATATATTTATATTTCATTCAGTTTGTACATTTATATTTTATTAAGTTTAAACATTTATATACACTATATATTTTATTTGTGTGTTTAGATAAATTTGATAAATAATTTTTTACACAGAATTATAATTCTATTTTTGTTATGTATATACACATATATTTCTATATTTATATACATATTTATGTTAATTATTTATATACAGAAAAAATATTTATATATTATATGCATGTTTTTTATATAATATATATACAAGTATTTATTTAATATATTTATGTGATATCATTAAAAATATATTTATATAATGTTTTTCAATACATATATTTATTTTTATTTACATTAATTTATATTTATTTAAATAAATTATATAATAATATATATTAAAAAATATATTATTAATATTTTATTAAATACATATATTGAAAAATACAATGTAACAAATATTGAAATACTTATAATGAATATAATATGAAATATAATTTATTTAAATAGTTTATATGATATATAATTTATATAAATACTTATATAATGTTATATAAAAAATTTATATTATATATAATTAATATGTATATTATATATAATTAATATTATATGAATAAAATTTATACAAATATATAATTAATATTATAAGAAATACAACTTTATTTTATATATAATTAATATTATATGAAATAAAACTTATGAAAATATTTATATGATGTATTTCAATACATATCTTTATTATTTTGTTCATTAATATATATGTCTTTCAATAAATATAAATTTAGGATATTTTCTACTTTAATATATATTTATTTTTATAAATTGTATTTATTATGATGTTAATTATATATAATATAAAATCATAAACATATTATTTTAAAATATCTTTATTATTAACTTAATATAAATTATAAAAAAAGCTACGGTTTTTATATGATATTTTTTAAATAAATTATATTTATTAATATATTTATATAATATGTTTTTTTATGTTATATATAATTAATATTATATGAAATACAATTTATAAAAATAAATACATATTAATGTACAAAATAGTATACAGTTATATTTATCTATAGAAATAAATACAATTAAATAAAATCATAAAAATATTTTATATAATATGTTCATGTAATATATTTCAATACATTTATATATTATTTTTTAATTGTATTTATATTATGGATTTTTTTTAAAATAGTCTGGGTTCACAACCCCATCCATTTTAAGATATTAAAGTGGTTTTTGAACCCCCAATAATGTTAAACATTAGAGTGGGTTTTGAACCCCGTCTAAAATCCAACTGGATATCAAAAAAAATAATGTTAAATTTTTTGTTGAGGGGATTCAAAACCCTCACCAATTTAGAAAATTATAGGGGGCCTCTAACCCCCTCTAAATTAGACGATTAACATGGGTTGAACACAACCTCCCTATAATTTATATAGAAAATGGATTTGGAGGGGGTTTTTTGTAACCCTATCCAATTTAACTAAAATTAATCTAGAGGGGGTCATGCATAAACCTCTCAAAATAAGCACAACAAATCTTTGATTTTATGTGAAATGAGGTTCTAGTGCCACTTGATTGCCATTTAAACCCCCTGGCTATCTGATGGACCATAGAGTGTGTTTTCAGAGGGGTAGAAAATTATTTTCAACACTTTTCACCCCATAATATCATTTAAATTTGTGACCCACCTTTCACACATAATACCCATGTTGGGATCTCTCCATTATCACCATCCATCTTGAAAGATAACCCTTGTTCCAACTCCACATTGAGTTCCATTTTATGTTATTGAATCCCCAAGGTAAGTCTAAGAGTCCACATTCTTCCATTGGTCTTTAAATCCTATACCATGTTGGGTCATGACATTTAAGTCTAGTATGAACTATTTTTGGGGATTTTATCTTGATTATCATTTTATACCATTTAATTTTAAATAGAAGGACCATATTTGAATAATGAATCTCCTGCATCCTATTTTATGTGGTCTTCATGCTATCACTTAATTTTTCACTATTTTGATAGTATATGTGATGTATGTCTCCTGACATATTTTCTGCATATTTTTTCAAGAACCTAAAATTAATTAATACATTTTCTAAAATGAGTCTAGAATCCCTTAAAGACCATGAAAAAACACTTGGTTAATTTAAATTGAGATATGGGAACCCCTTTAAAGTTGTATTATCTTATACATTAATTTTTTTAAACAATGATATATTGAAGGGGTGTATTGGACTTTGGAATGGGCCTTGGATGTAACCCATGTTAAATAAAAATTAAATGGAATGTTTGGTATGTAATAATATTTGAAATTGTCTTAAAAGTTTCTTTGTTCCAAAATTATTTAAATTTAATATTTAGTAATACATTAGCCTAACTAAAAAAATGGGAATTTCAGAATTAGTTTTTTGGTTTTTAATTAAAATTTTATATAAAATAAATGAGAATTCTGGGATGATATCCTTGGATTTGAGAGTTACATGATATTAAGTGAATGTTAATTTTGAGATAAGATCCCTTGATTCCAAATTATGGTTGATTCTATATGTGTGGGAATTAGGATTAGATCTTTGGATTCTATTTGGTACGTGAGTTAGGAATTCCAAGATGATCTCCATAGAATCCATATGATACTTTATGACTAAGAATAATTGAATGGATAATTTGATTATACAGGATCTATGATATTTGGAATGACGGGATGAGCAAATGGATTTTGGGTGGTAAATATGGTATATACGATCATCAAGACATTCTCAGAGACATCCGACATTAGTCAAAGCAGGTAGGTCTTACCCAGGATTCATCACAGAGCCCATAGTTCAAGGTTTTTATTTTATTTTATTTATTTAATAGTTTTTCCTATTTATGAAATATTGATGCATGAACTATATTGTCTCAAAATAGATATTATTATAGAAAACATTGGTAGAGATATACTAAGTAATACTCACACACTACTTGGCCCTCCAATTGGTACTCAAGCCAACTTCATGGATATGGTGTTAGATAAGGGACCACACCCCATGGAAAACACACAATTTGAGATAAAATTGATCTTCTAGATATAGTATGAGCTTTTACATATTCCTCTTTTGTTTAAAGACTATTAATTCCTATTTTTTAAATTTTGGTTCCTTTTTAGATGTATATATAAGAATCATACATTTATAACTCCCAATAGGCATACTGATCAATTTGTTTTACCATATATTGTTTGGTTATAAGTTACCTTCTTATTTTCTAGATTTGTTAATTTATATCTGGATAATGGACATATAACCTATCCCCACATTAATTTTAGGGGCCCTCATTGCTTTTCAGTATCCTTTAGAATATTGGGAGGCAATTTCGATGTAATTTGGTGCACTATCCTAGAGAACTAGTTCAATAGATTCTATGGTACGAAGTCACAATGTAGTATTAGAGATCTTTTTTTCTTTTCCTTAATATTTAGATGTTGGTAGAATATAGAATATGATGTCTCCAGGTAATTCAATAATCTCATGTTTGGTAGTAGCTAACCCACGTATAGTGAATATGAAAAGTCTCCAAGGATGGAATTCTTGTTCTTTCTTTCAGATTCAAATGCTTACCAATTTTCACCACAAGTGGTTCACCTAGGTGTGATGTTTTTTGATTTTTGGGGTTTTTACTATTAGACTAGTATGGAAAGAGGAATCTGTTCATGAACCATTCAACCACTTATGGACTCATGATAATAACATGTAACTTTGACCTTATTAATACAATATTGGTACCAAGGTTGGTTATTTAAAATGAATGCATCAATTTTTATTAGGGTTTCATATAAATTCATGGTGGTATTCTATGAATTTTATATTTTTAATGAAATATTTTTATTTACCTTATGTAGTTGAATTATTAAAATAATTTACGGTTATTTTCAAATGTGGTACCCATAAAATATTATAAGTTTTTTACCATTATAATATTTTTTTGAAACTCCATAAAAATTTGGTTTGTCTATGAAGCTTCTAAATTGATTATTTGTAATTGAAAATTGAAAAATAACTAAATAGATGAATGACTTGTTACCTTCTTATTGTGACTTGTCCCTAGGGTTTCTATATGGTTCTAGGGAAAGATTCGAGTTAAATATTTTTTTTGTGTGGTGTGTAAAACCATAAGGTATTTCAATTTTTAATTTCTTTACCTAATTTCTAATATAAATAACTATTAAAATGTTTTAACTTAGGATGTTTTTTTGAATTATAGTGGAATTCATCGAAATTGATCGTTAGTTGAGTGTTGAGGGGATGTATATGAGAATTTCCTTAAGTGTTCAAGGTCAGATACTCAGGTAGAACTAGTTTTAGTAATAGATGATCAACTTTGAGAAAGTCTTATGTGAGTAGTAGATGAAGTAGAGAGGGAGACTCCTTGCACTATTTTTTTTTTGAGCTTATGAAGGTGTTCTAGATCCAACATACATCAATATTTTCAAGTTAGGGGTAGAACCAAGGTATACATGTTTTGGATCTAGTCTATTCAAACTATCATGGAGAATATTATGGCCCTAAAATATTGGAAGGTGAAGTTTAAAATTTTTATACTGTTGGGATCAATTATGCTTTGAGTTGACATCTTGGTCTAGGATGAGCAACATATGTTCTTTTCATGGAAGGACTTAGGGACCATCTTCTTCAACCACTTATTCCTAGAGACCCTAATAGAACACATGGTTGTGGAATTTATATACCTAATTTTGGAAAAATGTTTTAATATGAAGTATTTTGAACATTTTATTGACTTGAAGAACATACTTACATTGAAAATATATGGAATTTTAGCTCGAGAATGGTTTCCTAATGATGATTTTATTTATAAAATCCATGTGGATGTTAATTTCTTTAGGGTTACCAGATTTTCTGTAGTCATTAACCTGATTCTCATCTATGAGAGGAACCTAAGTAAGGGAAAGAGCCCAGGGCAGATGAGCTCTATGAGGACCAACAATGGGTTTTATGGTAGCTCAAAGTACTGTTATGAGTGGAGTAGGGAGGGAAGTCATGGTAGCAATTCACCATAGCATGAGCAGTGTGTTGGGTGGGGTCTTTTTAGGCCTTAGTTTGACTAGGCACTAATGGAGTTCTGAGTGTGTGGAAATATGGGTCACATTCATAGGTTTTACCGGATATTGAAATAATAATTGAGTGATATAGGATCTAGAACAATGCAGGGTTCTAGGGTTAGTTTGGCTATGCCACAATAGGTTGGTAGTTAGAGTTCTATGGGTAGTTCAGGGTGAGGAAGAGGCTATTCAGAACAAGTTTAGAAGTTATAGCACTTATAGTGAACTGATTGATACGGTATTTAGGCTAGATCATAGGCTTGATCCACATACTAGTTACTTGTGGTGTAACATACTCCCGTAGACCTGGATGTTAGAAAACTTCTAGTTTGATGTATAATCTTGATATTTTCTACTTTAATTTATTATTTGTTTTCTTCATGTGATTATAACTTCTTACATCATCTAGATTCATAAAAGTATTAGGTTTAACCATGGATTACTAGTATGGAGTTATGTCTACCAACACCCCTTTGGTAGTATGATCAAATGGTATCCATCATTCTGTAGAGTGTTTCTTAGAGACTAGATCTTATAATTTCTTATGGGGGATGTTCTTGATTTATGACCATTTTTCACTTGATCCTTGGTATGGACTACCTGGTTCCATCCTGAGATCATATTGGTTGATACCTTTGGTGGATGATGATGAATTCCCATGGGGGGAATCATTACGTATATGTTGGAGAATGGGATATACAACACAGACATGTGTGACCAGATTGATAAAAATTGTGTGAGGTGACATTTTGGTTCAGAGGTACGATGTTTGATGATAGATTAATTTAGAATTATGTATTTACACCTATAATGGATTAGTTCCTGGATGTGTTTCCAGAGGAATTCGTTGGACTATATATCGAGAGTGGAATTGAGTTCATGGTTGGGCTTATTCTGGGCACAAAACCTATTTATATCTCACCTTATTCGATGGATCAAGTCGTTTTGTATGAATTCAATGTTCATATAGAGGATATAGAGGCTTTGTGGTCCATAATTCCAATTACATCCACTTTGGACTTTCCGGTCATTTTTCTAAAGTGGTTAATGGTTTCTTATAGTTATGGGTTGACTATAGAAAGTTCAATAAAATAATGGTAAATAACTAGTACATTCTTTGTAAAATCAATGGATAGTTTGATCATTGGATATGATCTCAAGTTTCTAACATGGTTGATCTAATGTAGGAAAATTATCACGTAAGGTTAAGACCCTAAGATGTGACCAATATTTTTTTCCAAAGTTTATTTGTTTTTTTGAGTACTTGGTTATTCTTTATGACATAATGAACATACCCATAATGTTTATAAAAATGAAAAATTGCAGTTTTAACCATATGTATATTATTTCATTGTTGTATTCATTGATTTATTCATTGTATACTTCATGTCATGGGAGGAAAATGATTAGTATTTGAAGTTTATCTTGAGAACATTTGATGATTGTAGGATTTAGACCACACTCTCTAAGTGTCAATTTAAATGGACCAACTCAATTTATCGAGAATATAACCTCCTAGGATTGGGTATCTATTTACCCAAAGAAGGTTAGAGCTATGGTATTTTAGGAGCAATCGAAGAATGTATTTGAAAAACTTATAATTCTTGGCTGGAATGGATTTAACAAGTGGTTTATTTAGGATTTCTACAATCTCACAATACCTTTTATGGGTAGAATGAGGAAGGAAAAAATTTCATGTGATTTGATTCATGTGAATTGTAACACCCCAAGCTTCCACGATACACTTCTCATTCAATAATGCAATAGCTTGCATTGTACGCAACTTCGAGTTCTAAAACACCGCGACAAATCAAAGTAGCCGTTATGAATAGTAATAACCACTTTTTAAAATTATAGAAATTTTATATTTCAAAATGGACCTCATTTTTGTATTCCTAATATTGAAATTAGCCTATGTTGAATTTTTTGTAATTTTCTGAGAACTTCAAACTTTTTATGAATAGTGAAAAATACTTAAAACAACTTTTTTAATGAAAATAATTTATAGTGATAAATTATACTATTGAGTGGTTTTAAAGTATAATTGGAATATATTTTTACCATTTTATCCAATGGTGGTCATTAGAATTAATTTGACATTGAAATTGGACATAAACAATTGCCAATCTTTTGATATAAATTGTTTCTTAAAAACACGCTATTTGTCGTAACAGCGGGAATTAATTATAAAATTAATTAATGCAACTTATATGTTTGGAATTTTGTAAAATAGACATCATTTTTGAATTCGGAATATCAATTATAGCTTAGGGTGAAATTTTGGCCTTATTCTGAAAAACTTCAATTTTTGATGAATAGTGAAACCACTAAGTGGTAGTTAAATAACTGATTTTTCGTTTAAATAAAATATTACCACTTCTGTGATTTGATTTTCAAAAATCCGACATACATGGTTGTCATTAAGAAGTAAAATGTGGTTCAATGAGATTATAATAATTTTTTGGTGAATAGTAACTTATTAAGTTCTTAATCGCGATTAGTGGTAATTAGGGTAGTTTAAGGTATAAATAATACTTTAATAATATTAAATGACCTAGACACATGTCCCAACCTCATTGGTTGTGTCATGGCCGACCAAGACAAGCCATGGCCTAACTTGGGGACCCCATGGATCCACTTTTGTTTGGAAATAACATAAATTACTTTTTATTTAATGTTAAAGTGAAAATGACACTAACATAAATGGTTTTACTAAAACAATTTTTAAGTAGGGTTACACAAGTCCAAATTTTGACTATAAATATTCATTAGAAAGCTAAAAAGATTTCCTACATCATAGTATTTGTTTTATAATTTTTAGACATTAAATAAATTAAATTATTTATGACATCATTATGATGTGGCGATGACCTCATTATTTAACGATTTAAATAAAATGAGAAGATAATGCAAAATCCAAGGATTAAACTTGTCCAAAGCCTATTGGATGAAGATATTTCGAAACCTTATCACCTTAGCCTCGAATTATATAAGTGTGGGACCTTTAGAATCCTAAAAGCATTGTGAAATAATGTAACATTTCAATCTTTCCAAAAGTGCCCCTCCTCTCCACTTATAAAAGGCCCCCACCTCTCCCACCTCATTTACACTTTCAAGCCATTTGTCTCGGCCAACCTCTGCCAAAATACTCTCCCAACATTCCTCCCTTACTCATAGAAGCCTCACATTGGGCAGAACTCTTCCCAAGGAAGCCTTTGTCTCAAATCAAAAAGAGTTACCCGATTTTGAGGTAATGTCTTTTCTAATGTTGTTTTGTTTTATTTTTCTTCTCCAACCCCCTAAACTCTTTTTATTCATTTATTTTGTAACAACACCAGTATCCTCAATATACTAGGATGTTGTTATAAGAAGGATTAGATCTACACTTACACACACCTACATCTAATGGTTAAAGAACATACAGTTTCTGTGGATGGCGAATTTCTGCCTCACGAAACGATGATTGTTCAACACTCATATAACACCTTCAAAGGTGGCCATTAAGATGTCACTATATTTATATATGATATATAATGTGTTTATGTTTTACTTATGCTTCTGTATTTCTCATCTATGGCTTACTTTATGATTTCCATTATGGGTAAAACGCGATAATTTCATTTTAGGAAGTGCGGACTACCGCCCCCTCAAAGTGATTTGAATCGTTAATGCCATATGTGGGATGTATAAAGGATGGAGTAAATGGTATTATACACTATATTATACTGGAATTATATTATACATTTATATCATTATTATTTAGTTCCATTAAATATGAAATTGAAATGAAAGTAGCGTTCATGCGTACGTACGGCTTACCGTCTCCATGAACGGTGCATTTCATTTCTTACCTCTAAATGTTACGTAATATTATAAATGAATGTATATACTGGATATATAAGATATATATGACATCTAAATCATTAATATAATTCTGGATATAATGGATATTTCACCACATAAACAACTTGTAATTATAAGAAGCTTATTGTTGACTCAAGTACCAAAGATCGACAAAACGACCGTTATTAACTTAAATAATTACATAATGTTCATATCATTGTAATAAGTGATATAATGAGGATAATGAAATTGAAAATGGTTCTTAATAAGGTATATATTAACTCTAGTTTATTATTCAGGAGGTTAAAGAACGGTTGAGTCAAGTCGGACACAAGGTAAGGGAACTTCTTAACCCAACTTCCATTCTTTGGGTTAATCTCCTACTTTCAAATTATGTCATGATATTATTATGTCCTATCTTGTATTTTTACATTATTTATGTGTACCTATAGTGAATACACATAATAGATATATTTTATTTAAAAATTATCTTTTAAAGTACTTCGTCTCAATCTCCTTTCATTGAGGCATATTTGGTTTTATACACAATTTTCATTTATACGGTGTATAAACCCCTTTGACTTTTACGTTTGTACAAAAGGAATCTTTTTATACGAAGCGTTTTGCTAAACGAAAAAAGGGAATGTTTTTCTTTCCGTACTTATGCGGCGACAATGACTTCTCCGCCGCCGTGACCATTATTTGAGTTTCTGCTTCCTTTACAATCCATCACTTTTTTTTTAATGAAAAATAAATACAAAGTTTTAACATTCTTTTATTTTGGTATTGAAAATGGTTTTGAAAGAATTTTTACTATATCAATGTGTTGTATTGATATCTTGTGATTGAAATATGGAAATGTTATGTTTCCTTTATGCATGTTTTATGTGATATGATTATGTTATGGTTTATGATATGTTTAAACCTATTCATATGAGGAATGCATTGGACTTAATAAGTGACGGGTGGAGCCCGCTATAGATCCTCGATGCATCGGCAGGTCTCATGAGACAAACTAGTGTCTTGGCACAAGGCCTTGACAAAATCTTATTTGTAGTCTTGGCACGAGGCCTTGGCTATGTGGTTATGATAGTCTGGCATTATGCATTCCATCATTATGAAAGTGGTTATTGATATTGCATGTGATTATTCGACCAGTAGAATATCCATGTAAAGAAGTAAATGGCATTATCTCATTTTACTTTTTCCATATTATGTTGATGTTCAAGTTTAAAAGGCTTTTGTTTTAGTTATACATTGCCTTAAATGTTTATGTTTATTTATGAAAGCTTCCGCAATATTGTTATCCTTACTGAGCATCTGAGCTCACCCCTTTCAATGTTTTAATATTTTCCAGGATGTGAAGAAGTATTTTATGAATGACCTGCAGGGATAGTCAGAAGAGGATATGAGTGTGGACTATGGAGACTTCGTTATTGTAGTTTTTCACTTTATGATGTAATGTAACGTTTACGAATGTATCTAGTGTTTCCAAGGCTACTAAACTAATCGGTCTTTCGAGACTTGATCTTTTGTGATCATGCCAATGTTACGAAGTAATGCACCGACTCTGGGTAGCTGGGGTCGGGGCGTTATAGTTGGTATCAGAGGCAGTTTAGTACTAACCTTGGAAGCTAGATTTAGATAAACTCTGATTAGAGCACATAGCCCAAAGATAGACTTTGAGGATTAGTATAGAAGAACTTCCTAGAATTTTGGTATTATAGAGATGTTATGACTTTTCTGAGCAATACATCCCTGTCTGGATACGAGCAGGTAGAGGCGGCTCTGGCACAGATGTACCTAGGGGTAAAACCCGAAAACACCGCTTTGAGCTAGACTCGAACGGGAACTGGTGCACGACAACGGGCCTTGCTGCACTCTTGGTTACGACACTCCCGGGGGATATGCTTAGGATAATTCTCATTTTATTTACAAACCACTATGAAGGGTTATGAGTATATACTTTCTCAAAGAAAACATTTCTTTTTATGATTATGGATTATATCCATAAATAGTTCAATTTATGTAAAGTGTTTTACAAGTATGGAATTATGTATTTTGATTCATAAACTAACCTAGTTTATGCCGTTGTATAGAAATGGCGCCCAGTAGAAGGAATGTGAACTCCAGCGGTACGTATGATCCAAAGAGTAAGAAGGATAGTATCTTTCACGGTATTAAGCCAACATTTCGAAGGGAAATAGTCTCCCATGTGTTCTCAACATATGAAGAAATAGTATCATGTGTTAATAGGATAAGTAAAGAATTCTCTGAGTCCTATGGCTTTGAAGCGAAGCAAGAGATGAAAGGGATGGAAGAGAGAATGATGGATAAAGGGATGAGGGGAAAGAAGAATTTTCCAATATGTGGTAATTGTGGGAAGAAACATCATGGAACTTGCCTAAAGGGAATGGGAGTTTGTTATAAGTGTAGAGAAAAAGGACACAAAGTGCGTGACTGCAAGGGTAAGAAAATGGTTTCAAATGTACAATGCTTCTTCTGCAAGGATTGGGGACACTACGCAAACCAATGTCCAAATCATCAGAGCATGCCCCAAATGATGTTATTGGATAATAATCAAGTTATGATACTACCACAGACGAGGAGTAATGATTAGAGTTCTTATGTTGTTATTAAAGATTTTTTTTAATTTGAGTGTTGTATCAATGATGTACTGGTTATAATAATTATGGAGTATATAAGGATTGTACTGCAGTACTATTTCATCAAGGACTTGAGATTGTGTGGAACCAAGAAAAGTGACTCCACAGTAGGTTAAATTTTTGGAAAATATATGGTTGAGAGAAAGATAAACCATAATATGGTTTTGATACTGAGATTGTGATTTTGGAATAAGACGTGATTGATTTGGATAAATTATATTGGATATACTTAACTTCCTTGAAACTGATTGATGTTTTGTATACATTTTTGGATAGAAGGAGTATATCTGGTATTCTATAAGGAATAAGGGATCATGGTAATTCAGTATGTTTAAAAAGAATACATGATGAAGGTGTTCACATGTTGTTACGTGGGATAAAGGATCTTCATTATGTTTACCTTCCTTATAAAATTTGGACTGTGAGTTGGACAGATGTATTTTGGATAACTATTAAGGTTGGAATGGATTAAGTTGAACCATGGATAGTATTGTTTAAGGTTAAAAAATTTATGAAGATTATTTTTGGAATATTATGATACTATAGTTTTAGGAAAAGGACAACCTGCAGGGTGGGGCATAACCCGTCGCGTCGGACAAAGCTGCAGGAATCGAACCCACAATCATAGTGCGACAGGCCTTTATTTCCTACCACTAGCCTACAGGAAGTCCCTGGTTATTAAAAAATAATTTTACTAATCTAAATGGTATGTGTTAACATTTGGAACCTTATACAAATAGGATAAGTATAATATTTTTAGGTTCTATTATCTTTTTGAGTGAAAGGTGAGCTGAAGGTTGAAACTCTAATTGTCAAGCATAAATATATATATACCTATCTGTTATTCAATGAATAAATTAATTCTTAAACTTTAGTAAAGGGGTATTAAAACAAAAAAAAAAGTGTTATCCTAATACCTTATGTCTTGTTGAACTGATGATATTTTAAATCAACATAGATTGAAGGCTTTGAGGCCCTCAATTTGACAGTTGATTGTGATTGATGACCCCAATCGCTCCCTATAAATATTTACGTTTTTCCTCCAATTATATGTCTCTAATTGCCACCAATGTTCTCCTTATCAAGATCATAATTTGGTGGTGACTTTCTTATTTCCATTTCCCTCTTATTAAGGCTAAATTTTATTAATCTTATTTCCGATGTGGGTTTTCCTAAAAGGTATTTACTATTTTCAACCTTTTATTTTCAAAGAAAAAAAATTCAAATTGCGAGGACGCAATTTATTGAAGGAGGGGAGAATGTAACACCCCAAGCTTCCACGATACACTTCTCATTCAATAATGCAATAGCTTGCATTGTACGCAACTTCGAGTTCTAAAACACCGCGACAAATCAAAGTAGCCGTTATGAATAGTAATAACCACTTTTTAAAATTATAGAAATTTTATATTTCAAAATGGACCTCATTTTTGTATTCCTAATATTGAAATTAGCCTATGTTGAATTTTTTGTAATTTTCTGAGAACTTCAAACTTTTTATGAATAGTGAAAAATACTTAAAACAACTTTTTTAATGAAAATAATTTATAGTGATAAATTATACTATTGAGTGGTTTTAAAGTATAATTGGAATATATTTTTACCATTTTATCCAATGGTGGTCATTAGAATTAATTTGACATTGAAATTGGACATAAACAATTGCCAATCTTTTGATATAAATTGTTTCTTAAAAACACGCTATTTGTCGTAACAACGGGAATTAATTATAAAATTAATTAATGCAACTTATATGTTTGGAATTTTGTAAAATAGACATCATTTTTGAATTCGGAATATCAATTATAGCTTAGGGTGAAATTTTGGCCTTATTCTGAAAAACTTCAATTTTTGATGAATAGTGAAACCACTAAGTGGTAGTTAAATAACTGATTTTTCGTTTAAATAAAATATTACCACTTCTGTGATTTGATTTTCAAAAATCCGACATACATGGTTGTCATTAAGAAGTAAAATGTGGTTCAATGAGATTATAATAATTTTTTGGTGAATAGTAACTTATTAAGTTCTTAATCGCGATTAGTGGTAATTAGGGTAGTTTAAGGTATAAATAATACTTTAATAATATTAAATGACCTAGACACATGTCCCAACCTCATTGGTTGTGTCATGGCCGACCAAGACAAGCCATGGCCTAACTTGGGGACCCCATGGATCCACTTTTGTTTGGAAATAACATAAATTACTTTTTATTTAATGTTAAAGTGAAAATGACACTAACATAAATGGTTTTACTAAAACAATTTTTAAGTAGGGTTACACAAGTCCAAATTTTGACTATAAATATTCATTAGAAAGCTAAAAAGATTTCCTACATCATAGTATTTGTTTTATAATTTTTAGACATTAAATAAATTAAATTATTTATGACATCATTATGATGTGGCGATGACCTCATTATTTAACGATTTAAATAAAATGAGAAGATAATGCAAAATCCAAGGATTAAACTTGTCCAAAGCCTATTGGATGAAGATATTTCGAAACCTTATCACCTTAGCCTCTAATTATATAAGTGTGGGACCTTTAGAATCCTAAAAGCATTGTGAAATAATGTAACATTTCAATCTTTCCAAAAGTGCCCCTCCTCTCCACTTATAAAAGGCCCCCACCTCTCCCACCTCATTTACACTTTCAAGCCATTTGTCTCGGCCAACCTCTGCCCAAATACTCTCCCAACATTCCTCCCTTACTCATAGAAGCCTCACATTGGGCAGAACTCTTCCCAAGGAAGCCTTTGGCTCAAATCAAAAAGAGTTACCCGATTTTGAGGTAATGTCTTTTCTAATGTTGTTTTGTTTTATTTTTCTTCTCCAACCCCCTAAACTCTTTTTATTCATTTATTTTGTAACAACACCAGTATCCTCAATATACTAGGATGTTGTTATAAGAAGGATTAGATCTAAACTTACACACACCTACATCTAATGGTTAAAGAACATACGGTTTCTGTGGATGGCGAATTTCTGCCTCACGAAACGATGATTGTTCAACACTCATATAACACCTTCAAAGGTGGCCATTAAGATGTCACTATATTTATATATGATATATAATGTGTTTATGTTTTACTTATGCTTCTGTATTTCTCATCTATGGCTTACTTTATGATTTCCATTATGGGTAAAACGCGATAATTTCATTTTAGGAAGTGCGGACTACCGCCCCCTCAAAGTGATTTGAATCGTTAATGCCATATGTGGGATGTATAAAGGATGGAGTAAATGGTATTATACACTATATTATACTGGAATTATATTATACATTTATATCATTATTATTTAGTTCCATTAAATATGAAATTGAAATGAAAGTAGCGTTCATGCGTACGTACGGCTTACCGTCTCCATGAACGGTGCATTTCATTTCTTACCTCTAAATGTTACGTAATATTATAAATGAATGTATATACTGGATATATAAGATATATATGACATCTAAATCATTAATATAATTCTGGATATAATGGATATTTCACCACATAAACAACTTGTAATTATAAGAAGCTTATTGTTGACTCAAGTACCAAAGATCGACAAAACGACCGTTAACTTAAATAATTACATAATGTTCATATCATTGTAATAAGTGATATAATGAGGATAATGAAATTGAAAATGGTTCTTAATAAGGTATATATTAACTCTAGTTTATTATTCAGGAGGTTAAAGAACGGTTGAGTCAAGTCGGACACAAGGTAAGGGAACTTCTTAACCCAACTTCCATTCTTTGGGTTAATCTCCTACTTTCAAATTATGTCATGATATTATTATGTCCTATCTTGTATTTTTACATTATTTATGTGTACCTATAGTGAATACACATAATAGATATATTTTATTTAAAAATTATCTTTTAAAGTACTTCGTCTCAATCTCCTTTCATTGAGGCATATTTGGTTTTATACACAATTTTCATTTATACGGTGTATAAACCCCTTTGACTTTTACGTTTGTACAAAAGGAATCTTTTTATACGAAGCGTTTTGCTAAACGAAAAAAGGGAATGTTTTTCTTTCCGTACTTATGCGGCGACAATGACTTCTCCGCCGCCGTGACCATTATTTGAGTTTCTGCTTCCTTTACAATCCATTACTTTTTTTTTAATGAAAAATAAATACAAAGTTTTAACATTCTTTTATTTTGGTATTGAAAATGGTTTTGAAAGAATTTTTACTATATCAATGTGTTGTATTGATATCTTGTGATTGAAATATGGAAATGTTATGTTTCCTTTATGCATGTTTTATGTGATATGATTATGTTATGGTTTATGATATGTTTAAACCTATTCATATGAGGAATGCATTGGACTTAATAAGTGACGGGTGGAGCCCGCTATAGCTCCTCGATGCATCGGCAGGTCTCATGAGACAAACTAGTGTCTTGGCACAAGGCCTTGACAAAATCTTATTTGTAGTCTTGGCACGAGGCCTTGGCTATGTGGTTATGATAGTCTGGCATTATGCATTCCATCATTATGAAAGTGGTTATTGATATTGCATGTGATTATTCGACCAGTAGAATATCCATGTAAAGAAGTAAATGGCATTATCTCATTTTACTTTTGCCATATTATGTTGATGTTCAAGTTTAAAAGGCTTTTGTTTTAGTTATACATTGCCTTAAATGTTTATGTTTATTTATGAAAGCTTCCGCAATATTGTTATCCTTACTGAGCATCTGAGCTCACCCCTTTCAATGTTTTAATATTTTCCAGGATGTGAAGAAGTATTTTATGAATGACCTGCAGGGATAGTCAGAAGAGGATATGAGTGTGGACTATGGAGACTTCGTTATTGTAGTTTTTCACTTTATGATGTAATGTAACGTTTACGAATGTATCTAGTGTTTCCAAGGATACTAAACTAATCGGTCTTTCGAGACTTGATCTTTTGTGATCATGCCAATGTTACGAAGTAATGCACCGACTCTGGGTAGCTGGGGTCAGGGCGTTATATGAATATTCATGTTAAAAGATAAATAAGAGGCTGAAAAAAACACTAATCCTGACCCTACTTTAACTCTATAGGAAGTATATCATATATTGTAATGAATTATGGATTGGTATTGGAGAAGTTCTGATGTACGGAGGTCGTTTTATGGTGTATGGGTCCAAAAAGTTTTGTCCGCATGAAAACAATACTCAACACAAGACTTGGAGATGGAAGTAGTAGTTCATTTGATGAGATACTAGTGACATTATCTACACAGAGGATATTTTTAGTTTATATAGATCATGAAATCCTAAAATATATATTCTCATAGGGGGATTAAAATCTTTAGTATCATAGGGGTGTTTAATCTCTCTAATACTTTGATTTTGAATGGGACTATAACCCTAGAAAGGGAAATAACAATGGAGATGATTTAAGAATTAAATATCAGTATCTTGTGTTTCAGGATTCAAGCAATGAATAGTGGTTGATGGATCTCTTTGCTGAGGTTCATTTGGGGGTTCCTAAATAATAGGGGACAAAACTGTTACGTCATTATGTATTGTGCCTTTAATTTTGAAATATATTAATTTTATAAAATTATCTGAACTGTAGTACTTGATATATGAGATTTCGTTTATGGTGGAGAGACACAATATGAATAGTTTCTCAATGAGGATGATATTCTTTATGATCACAGGTCTGTTTTGGTTCATATATACATGCCAGAAAAGTTAATTAAGGAGTCACATTATTTTAGTGGTAAGTACACCATGGGAGAAAAAATGTGTTGGGAACTATGATGATAGTACTGGTGGAGAGTAACTAGGAAGATGTTATCAGGTTTCATCATGAGGTTCTGTACCTATCAGTTGGTGAAGGTTGATCACTAGTGGGTTGTTGGCATCTTGATTAAATTACGCATTCTTGAATATAAGTGGTATGATGTTATGGTAGATTTTAGGATTGGTATACCAAGGGAACCTTGGTGAATGAAGTCGTGTGGATAGTTTTTTGGATCACTTGAACAATTTTCTCAACTTATTTCCCATATGATAGACATTCTCAGTGGATATTATGGTGAAAATTTATGTCCTTGAGGTTCTATAGTTACATGTACTTCCTCACACAAAAGTCTCAAATAGAGATTCCCATTTCATGTCTTGTGTATGGAAGGGATTATAGAAGGAAGAAGGTACATAACTTCTTCAGAGCACTACCTTACACCTTATGACCAACGATAGTCATAACAGACTATATAGATCCAAGAGGATATATTGAGAGCATGCATCCTTCATTTTGAGGGTTCTTAGGTGAATCACTTTTACTAGTTAGTATTTTCAACAATAATAGAAATCATGTGACCATTCATATGGAACATTATTAGTATTGTTATAGGAGATACTGTCATTCACCCATGTTCTAGATAGAGATGGATGATGTGGAAATGGTTAGAACAAATCTCATGCAAGAGAAAAAAGATCATGTCCAGATGATTTGTAAATGTATGGGGATGAAACAATGTTTAATGAATTATTGGTCATATTAGCTCCACTAAACTCTCAAGTTGGATATAGTTAACTGTGTATTCCTTCATTTTTAATTAATATTAGAATAAAATTAGTTGTGGAGGTTGGGGAAACTAGTGTGTTGGTTCGTAGGGATGTCTTAGATTAAGGAAAGGGTAGATCCATTTTCATACTGAATGTACCTTGCATAATATTTCAGTTCCATGCAATATTTGTTTCATGTATCCAAGATAAAGAAGTAAATTTATGGTTCATATCGTATTGTTGAGGTTGATTATATTTATCTTGAGGCAGATGTGTCCTTTGAGGACCATCCCCTTCATATATTAGGTCATAGTGAGAATACATTATAGGTTTATTTTGTTTCTCTGGTCCATCTATTTTGTAAACGTAGACACATATAAGAGGAAACATGGGAGTGGGAATAGAATGTGTGTTCCTAGTGCCCAAAACATTTTCCCGACGAGGTTGGTGAAATTTCATGGTGAAATATTAGGATAAAACCCTTTTCAAAAAGTTTTCACCTCTTAATAATATTGAAATGGATGAAAAAATGAAGCACCCCTTGGATACCAAGGTATATTTATATCAAAAATAAATTCAGTTTATGAAAAACATCACTCCTAGGCTGCTCCCCCATTTATAAAAGTCAAAGGTTGACTTATTTACACTAGTTAACCTTATATATTAACATTCCTCATAGATGATAATTTTTTTTTGTTATTTATATTCTACTACATATAATTATAAAATAATAAAATAATAAAAATTCAGGATATATATTCACAAAATTCAAAAATATTACTACCCAAATATGTGATACTTTCTTGAAAATTTCTTCTATAACTCATTAAACCTCAATTAAATTTAGTAAAGAGTTTAATTCTCCATACCTTTAAGAATAATTGTAATAGAATATCAAATAAGAATATAAAATATTTTCTAACATCATTATCAACCATTTTTAGAATTGATCATAATATAATTTGATCATCAGTTGAACCTATACAGGATTCAGTATCTTATCCAAAACAAAAAACTCACAATTCCAAACTTAATGATAAATTCATCACATAAATACTCACCAATAGATTTTTCTAAGCCGAACTCTAATTGAAATTAATAAAATAAATATTAAATTTATTTATATTTAAATAATCACATAAAACTAGCTTCCACTATTTTGGTTCGCACTTAAATGGAAGATTATATGATGGGACAAAATTTTTACCATAAAAATTTTCAACAAATCCAATGAATAAAGCGTGATATGAAAATAATTATAACCATATATCCTTCCAATATTTAAGAAAGGAGATGTTTTAAAACAAATCAATTCCATATTATAATGATTAATAAAATAACCATATACAACCACTTACGGTTGTTTTATCACTACCTATTTATCTTATTGTAAATAAAAACACTTTTTATGGATTATAACCTAAGTCTATAACAAAAATCAACCCATATTTTTACCAAATATATGACTTCCTTAACAAAATTCAGTGTACATCCCTAAAATAACGTGGTTTCATAAATATTTAAAATATTCCATGATTTTATAATGACTATTTGTTGATAATATATTCATATCCCTCTATCTAATATACTATACTATTGTTTCGTTATATTCATTCATATTTAGTTGTATGGGTGATCATACCAATATCACTGATCTATACACTAAATAAAGTCACAAATATCAAAATTCTACCAATCTTTCATAACACTAACAGTAATGAACTATTAATTCACATATATTTCTCCAATTTTAACCTTCTATAATGTCAAATACCACTAACTTAAATTAGTAAAGATTTAATTAACAATATTAAAGTTACATGATCAGTTAATATTTATTATACCATGTATAATATTACCCAATTCTTAATATAATGGATCATAAAAATAAATATGGATGAAACCAATGTGGTAAAAATATGAAGACACCATTACATCAAATATAATATCACTCATGAATCTCCAACATTCAATTTCATCAATTAGTTTCACCTACTATACTATATGATCATAACAGTGGAATACACATAACTTTCTATACAAATACGAAAACAATATTCAATATTATTTCCTTAAGTAGCGAGTAAAACCCCATAAAATACTAGTGTATATGTGTGTAATCAATATAAAATTTGTTTAAAATCAAACAAAACATCATATATCATCTAAAATATCATATAAATATCCCCAATTTATTTTACCTCCAGACTACCCATATCTCACCACTATTATATATAAATGGATTTATATAAATATATAAACACATATCATAATATTATAATAATAATTCCCTTTATGAAATACATCGGACTATATTCCACCAAGAACATCATTTCTTATTCTATGCCACAATCCATCCCTCCATCATACGTATATGGGTAACAATCAGTAAACTATACCCTTCAGAGTATCATAAAACACCTCCCTCAATAAATTTTGGAAATAATCCTCCTTATATGTGGTTGGTAGTCACATAAAGAAAATAATACAATAAAATAAATGATATAATATCTAACACGTAATCACAAATTCCATTTTTTAGGAATAACCCAAGATACACTCCCTTCTCATGAAATATTTATTCCACTATGACTAATCTCCTATAAGAAAAGTACCTCTACATTTAGTCAACCATGAACCAAAAATTTTGGGGAGAAAATAATAATTACATGGTGTATTGTTACCCACCTTGGTTGTATATTTGTGGTATAAAAGTATTTTAAACATTCAATTGAATTACTATTTACCTCAAACTTAAGACAACGAGTGTGGATGTGAATAAAAACTAAGATGTTTCATCAATGGTATATAACCCACGACTATGGATTGGAAAGGGAATAAATAATTTTATATTTCATTATCAATATATAACCTTGGGAAGTGGGTGAGTAGATAATAAATTCTCAAATACCATCTCTATCTACATCTGCTAACCATTGAATTGTATCACACATATAATGTAATGTGAGTCACCAGAATATTAACACTTACTATTCCATGAACTATTTATCAATGAAATAAGCATTTAGATTCAATATCTGGTATATTACCTATTACCATCTTATATTTGCATATTATTTAACATATTCGTTTTTAATTTTAATACAATTTAATTTATACGATTATCCTATTTCACCAAGTCACTATAGTAATACTATCAATATCCACTTCGTAAGATTATATCCAAATTACCATGAGTCATTTAAAACATTATCATGAGATTCAAACATCATTATCGTAATTTATTTTTATCATAAAAATTATTAAATCTACACTTTAATTAATGAAGTTCCTGTTATAATTCTACATTGTTATCAATTGAACAATAAATTATCCATTAGTTTTTCATTACACCTCCATAAGAGCACTCGGTCTCACCTAGAATATATTTTCACTATTAATGTGCTCCATATAAATATTTAAATACTATCCATATTATTATTATACATCATATTTGTAACATCCCAAGATTTCATAGTACGTTATTTCTTCAAAGTAATTTAATAACTTGCACTACACGCAACACTGAGTTCAAGCGCCCCACGACTTACCAAACTAGCCGTTCAAAAGTGGTTATGAATAGTATTAACTGAATTTTGAACTTTATATAATCCTTATAATTTTAGAATCCATATTATGAGTTTCATAGACATAATGTAAGAACAAATTCAATTTTTTTAGATAAAGGTTGTATTTTTCAGAAAATGCAATTTTACCGCCTTTTAAGGGAGAACATTTTTTAAATCCAATATTTGTCACTTTTATATATTAAATATGAAAAAATAAACTTCTTCTTTAGAATTAGAAGATAAAAATTTAGTTTTGATAAATTATTTGTATTTTTCTAATAACATTCATATTTTGGTGAATAGTGAAAAATAGTAAATTTTAATTAAAAACAACTTTTTTAATCGAAATAATTTACAGTGATAAATTATAAATTTTTATGTTTTGGAAGAATAAATAGATTATATTTTTACCATTTAATCCAATGCTGGCCATTGTAAGTAATTTCACTTTGAAATTGGACATAAACAAGTGTCAATCTTTTGATAGTTATTATTTCATAAAAATATGCCTTTTGGTTTTGACAATGGGAATTAATTTTAAATTAATAAATGAAACTTTTATGTTTTTAATTTGGTAAAATAGACTTCATTTTTGAATTCGTAATATCAAATTTATCTTATGGTGAATTTTTGGTATTTTTATGAAAACTTTCATTTTTTTGATGAATAGTGAAAACACTGATTTATAGTTTAAAACCTAATTATTATTTGAATAATTATTTATTTTATTTAAATTAATTTATGTAAAAATAGATACATAATACTTATATAAGTTCAAGGTAATTCATTGAAATCGTTTTATAATAATTTTAGATATACAAAAATTTTATTCAACTTTTCAATGTCTTTTACCCACCTTCTAGGAGAATTTGCAAATTCACATAAAAATTAATTTTATCACTTCTGTGAGTTGAATTTCGAAAATCCGAGAGACATGGTTAATATAAAGGAGTAAAATTTGGTTCAATAAGATAAAAATAATTTTTGGTGAATAAAAACTTTTCACTTGTATTTATCGCGGTTAAAGGTAAATAGGGTAATTCAAGGTATAAAGAATATTTTAATAATTAAAAATTACCTTAACACATGTCCTAACCTTATTTGATGAGTAATGGACGACCATGGTCATGTTTAGGTCTATTTTGGGACCCGATAGAGCCACTTATGAATGATAATGACACTTTAGATTAATTAATTTAATGTAAAGGAAAAATTGACATAAACAAAAACCTTTTAGTAATTAATTTTTATATGTTGTTATATAAGTCATATTTTTGACTATAAATATTAATTGGAAAGATAAATAAATTTACTACATCATGGTAGTTTTTTTTACAATTTTTAGACATCGAATATATTACATTATTTATGACATAATAATGATTCATTATTTACTTCTTTAATGAATTATTTAAATAAATTAGATTATAAATATTAAAATAATATCTGAAACATGTCCAATTCTTAATGGATGATTTTATTTAGACCATGAGTCATCTTATCTCCGACTATAATTATTTTAGGACCTTTAGAAATTGAATATCATTATATAATAAAATAATATTTTCACACATTCTGAAAGAGCCCCTCCTCTCCCTTATAAAAGAATACCACTTATAACCAATTCCTCACACCTCTAAAGCCTTTAGGCTCATAAAAACTCTACCAAATTAAGCTCTCTAAATACCACTCCTCCTCCTAGAAGCCTTAACTTAGGAAAAAGGCATTTCAAGGAGTCATTTTGGTTCATACCAAAGGAAGTTACCCAAATTAATGTTACCCGTTTCTATTAACTTCTTTTCTTTTATTTTACTCCTCCAACCCCTAAAATATTTTTATTCCTTTATTTTATTAAAAAATTATAATAAATATACTAGGATGTTTTTATGAGATGGAGTTTAATTACACTTACACACACCTCCATCTAATGGGTGAAGAACATAATGTTTCTGTGGATGGAAAACTAACACCTCATGAAACAATGATTGTTCAATTACCTCCTGCCGCCTCTCATGGTGGCCATTATGATGGCAATATATTTATATATGATATATATTATGTTTATGTTTTCTTCATTATTCTGCATTTTTCTTTATAGCATACTTTAATGGTTTCCATTATGGGTAAACACGATAATTTCATTTGAGGAATTGCGGACTACCGCCCCCTCAAAGTGATATGACTCGTTAAACCATATATGGGATGTATAAAGGATGGATTTAATGATATTATATATGATATTATACTGGAATTATAATATACCTATGTATCATTATGTTTTAAGTCCATTAAAATTATAAATAGAAATGAAAGTAGCGTTCATGCGTACGTACGGCTTACCGTCTCCATGAACGGTGCATTTCATTCTTGCCCTAAAATGATATGAACTTTTATAAATGCATTTATATACTGTATATATATGATATATATGATATCTAGATCCATAATATCGTTCTTTATATAATGATATTTTTACCATGTGAACAACTTGTAACTATAAGGTGTTCATTTTTGACTCAAGTGCCAAATATCGACAAAACAAACGTTATTAACTTAAATGATTACATAATGTTTATAACATGGTAATAAGTAATATATAATTAATAATAAACATCAAAAGGTTCTTAAGCAAGTAGGAATTAACTTTAGTTTATTATTCAGGATATTAAAGAACGAACGGGTCAAGTCGGACACGAGGTAAGGGGTTTCTTATCTCACTTTTAATTCCCTGATATTTCCATTGTCCACCACTTATTTATTGGATGTGGTGTATTGTGTACTGCCATTTGATATATATTGCCATTATTCTATTTATATTCATGATATTATGTGTTCATTTGGTGATTATTGACTATTGTTCATATGACCCGATTGATTAAAACGACGTAAGGGTTATTTCTTCTATCTCATTATTATCCGAGATTGTCCATGTGTAAGTATTTTTCTGGGACATACTTATCATAGATACCCATATTTTATAAAAATTATTTCAAAAGGAATCTTTTAAGGTTTTATGGGAGGGTCTATTTAACTAGATCATCATTTTTATTATTTTAAATATTTATCTTTCTAAACCCTTTTAATTAATGTCCATGTTTTCAAAACGATTTTAAGGATTTATTTATATGGACAAGAATATTTTGAAATGATAATTCTTTTAAAAATATTCAACGTGGTATGGGACACTTTGGTTCAAAAATCCCTTTTAAATGACTACCTTTATAAATTGTGTGAATTTTAAACGATTCCCTGAAAAAGGGGTATTTCTCTCAAAGAATTTTACTGATAATTTTCATCTATCTCAACATCCTTTGATAGATTTTATATTTATTTGAAGTTGATTTATTATGATACAAAACTTCCACATTGTATGGAAGGTTTTGTGATATTTTTGACTGTGGATGTTCTATTTTTATTCCATTCATGGTTTATGGTTAAAGTATTGACATTTTGTAATCTAGTTTTAATACGAATGCTTATGATATGTTTAAAACTTTTCATATAAAGAATGTATTGGACTAAGTAAGTGACGAGTGGAGCCCGCTTTAGCTCCTCGATGCATCGGTAGGTCTCATGGGACAACTATATGTGGAACAGGATGAGGCCTTTCCCAATTTGAGATATGGTTTTGGCCATGGCCTTAATCATTTTTAGACGTCTTGGCTGAGGCCTTTACAAAATGTTTTAGAATGTCCTTCATATTACATTCCCTCATTAGGAAACTAATATTGATGGTTCATGTGGTAATTCAACTAGTAGAATACCCATGATTTTGTTTTATTATGGAATTATTTACTCAACTCATATTCCTACCATAAAAGTATTCATGTTTATTATTGGTAAAGGCATGTGGCTTCAATTATTCACCATGCTTAATATTTATGTCATTTTTTGTTGTATTGCTTACCCTTACTGAGTATTTGAGCTCAACCCTTTATTATGTTTTATTTTCCTAGGATTCCAAGATGTGTATCATTACTGATATGCAGGTCTAAGATAAAGGGAATTATGGCATTCTCAAAGAACTATTTTTTTTACTGTATGTTAGAAAGTGTAATGTATTGTTCATGTATGCAGTCTATTTTCCAAGACTTCTAAACTAATCGGTCTTTCAGGACTTGATTCCTTGTAATCATACCAATGTGTTAAAATAATGCATTGACTCTGGGGAACTAGGGTCGGGGCGTTATAGTTGTTATCAGAGGAAGTTTAGCAATATCCTTGGAAACTAGATTTATATAAACTTTGATTAGAGAACATTAACCTAAGATAGACTTTGAGGATTAGTATAGAAAAACTTCCTAGAATTTCGGTAATATAGAGATTTTGTGAGTTTTCCATGAAAATACATCCCTGTCTGGATACGAGCAGGTAGAGGCGGCTCTGGCACAAATGTACCTAGGGGTAAAACCCGAAAACACCACTTTGTGCTAGACTCGAACGAGAACTGATGCACGACAACGGGCCTTGCTGCTCTCTTGGTTACGACACTCCCAGGGGATATGCTTAGGATAATTCTCATTTTCTTTACAAACCACTATGAAGGGTTTATGAGTATATATCTCCTCAAAGAATATTTTTTTGTGATTATGGATTATATCCATAAACTGTTCAATTTACGTTAGGTATTTTACATGTTTGGAATTATGAATTGCGATTCATAAACAGACCTAGTGTGTGCCATTATTTAGAAATGGTGCCCAATAGAAGTAATGAGAACTCTAGCAATACGTGTGATCTGAAGAGTAATAAGGGTCATATCATTCATGGTATTAAGACAACATTTAAAAGGTAAATAGCCTCCCATGTATTCTCAACATATGAAGAAATAATATCACATGTTAGTAAGATAAGTAAAGAATTCTCTGAGTCTTATGGCTTTGAAGGGAAGGAAGAGAAGAAGAGTATGGTAGAGAGAATGATAGATAAAGGGAATAGGGGAAATAAAATTTTTCCCATATGTGATAAATGTGGTAATAATCACCTTGGGAAATGCTTGAAGGAAATGGGAGTTTGTTATAATTTTGGAGGAAAATGACACCAATTACATGACTGTAATGGTAAGAAAAAGGATTCAAATGTAGAATGCTTCATCTGCAAAGAGTTGGGATACTACGATGTTGTTGGATAATAATCAAGTTATGATACTACCACAGATGAGGAGGAATGATTAAAGTTCTTATGTTGTTATTAAAGAATTATGTCATTTGATTTTTGTATCAACGATGTACTGGTTATAGTAATTATGGAGTATATATGGATTGTACTGTAGTACTATTTCATTAAGGACTTGAGATCGCGTAGAACCAAGAAAATTTACTCAATAAGAGGTTATGTTTTTGGAAAATATATGGTTGAGAGAAAGATAAACCATAATACAGTTCTGATACCGAGGTAGTGATTTTGGAATAAGAGATGGTTGATTTGGATAAATTATATTGGATATTCTTGACTACCTTGAAATAGGTTAATGATTTGTATATTCTATCGTTGTTGGAGTTTAAAACATTTTAGGATAGAATTAGTATATCCATTATTCTATAAGGAATAAGGGATCATGCATGTAATAAATAAGGTTTTATGGTAATTCAGGATGTTGTTGTGTTTTAAATGAATACACGTTGAAGGTGTTCACATGTTATTATGCGGTAAAAAGGATCTTTATTGTCTTTACCTTAATTATAAATTTTGGAATGTGAGTTTGGATAGAAGTATTTTGGATAAGTTTAGTTTGAGATTATTTTTGGATTTCATAAAAAGGACAACCTGGAGGTCGGGCGACAACCTGTCACGTCCGACAATGCTTCAAGACTTCAACCCGCAACGGAAGGGTGACAAGGGTGTATCACCTACCACTGACCCATGTGATGTCATGGATTAAATAATGTTGTTTTTTAAAGTGTTTGGTAGATTAATTATAAATTCATTTTTTTGGAACCCTTTATGAATAGGATAAATAGAATATTTTTTATTTCTATTATATTTTAGAGTAAAATTTGTGTTTTTGGTAGAAATTAGTTAAAGAATGGAACTTTACTTTTCAAGTATATATATATATATATATTTCTTCTCTTATTCTACGAAGAAATTAAATCTTAAACTTTAGGTAAGGAATCTTAAAACAATAAATGTGTTATCCTAATACCCTATGTTTTGTGGAACTGATGATATTTTAAATCATCATAGATTGATGGATTTGAGGCCCTCAATTCGACAATTGTTTGTGATTGATGACCTCAATCACTCCCTATAAATATTTACATTTTCCCTCCAATTATGTGTCTCTAATTTCCACCAATGTTCTCCTAATCGAGATCATAATTTTGTGGTGACTTTTTAATTCCCCTTTCCTCTTATTAAGACTAAATTTTATAAACCCAATTTCCGATGTGTGTTTCCTCACAAAGGTATTTCCCATTTTTATCCTTTTATTTTTCAAGAACTATTTCAAATTGTGAGGACTCAACTTATTTATGGAGGGAAAGAATGTAACACCCCAATATTTCATTGTACGTTATTTCTTCAAAGTAATTCGATAACTTGCACTACAAGCAACACTGAGTTCAAGCGCACCATGACTTACTAAACTAGCCGTTCAAAAGTGGTTATGAATAGAATTAAATGAATTTTGAACATTATATAATCCTTTTAATTTTAGAATCCATATTATGAGTTTCATAGACATACTGTATGAACAAATTCAATTTTTTTAGATAAAGAAAGTATTTTTCAGAAAATGCAATTTTACGGCCTTTTGAGGGAGAACCTTTTTTAAATCTAATATTTGACACTTTTATATATTCAATTAGGCAAAATAAACTTATTATTTATAATCTATATATTAAAATTAGTTTTGATAAATTTTTGGAATTTTTCTGATAACTTTCATATTTTGGTGAATAGTGAAAAATACTAAATTTTAATTAAAAACAACTTTTTTAATCAAAATAATTTATAGTGTTAAATTATAAATTTTTATGGTTTGGAAGTAAAAATAGATTATATTTTTACCATTTTATCCAATTCCGGACATTGTATGTAATTTCACATCAAAATTGGACATAAACAAGTGTCAATCTTTTGATAGTTATTATTTCATAAAAATATGCCTTTTGGTTTTGACAACGAGAATTAATTTTAAATTAAAAAATGAAACTTCTATGTTTTTAATTTGGTAAAATAGACTTCATTTTTGAATTCGTAATATCAAAATTATCTTAGGGTGAATTTTCGGTATTTTTATGAAAACTTTCAATTTTTGATGAATAGTGAAAAACACTGATTTATAGTTTAAAACCTAATTTTTATTTAAATAATTATTTATTTTATTTAAATTAATTTATGTCAAAATATATTCATAATACTTATATAATTTCAATTTAATTCATTGGAGTTAGTTTATAATAATTTTAGATATATAAAAATTTTATTGAACTTTTCAACGGCTTTTACCCACCTCCTAGAAGAATTTGAAAATTGCCATAAAACATAATTTTACCGCTTCTGTGAGTTGAATTTCGGAAATATGAGAGACACGGTTAATATCAAGGAGTAAAATGCAGTTCAATAAGATAAAAATATTTTTTTGGTGAATAGAAATTTTTCACATTTATTTACCACGGTTAAAGGTAAATAGGGTAATTCAAGATAAATAGAATATTTTAATAATTCCAAATTACCTTAAAACATGTCCTAAACTTATTGGATGAGTAATGAACGACCATGGACATATTTGGGTCGATTTTGGGACCCCATGGAGCCACTTATGAAATATAATGACACTTTAGATTAATTAATTTAATGTAAAGGAAAAATTGACATAAACAAAAACCTTTTAGTAATTAATTTTTATATGGTGTTATTTAAGTCATATTTTTGACTATAAATATTAATTGGAAAGATAAAACTATTTCCTACATCATGGTATTTTTTTTTATAATTTTTATACATTGAATAAAATAAATTATTTATGACACAATAATGATGCAGTATTTATCTCATTAATAAAAGATTTAAATAAATTAGATTATAAATATTAAAATAATATCCAAAACATGTCCAATTTTTATTGGATGATTTTATTTCGACAATGAGTCACCTTATATTCTACTCAAATGATTTTTGAAATTTTAGAAACCTAATATCATTATATAATAAATTAATATTTTCACACTTTCTTAAAGAGCCCCTCCTCTCCCTTATAAAAGGTGACCACTTTTAACCAATTACTCACACCTCTAAAGTCTTTAGGCTCGTCAAAACTCCACCAAATTAAGATCCGTAAATACTATCCTCCTTCTAGGAGCCTTAACTTAGGCATAAGGCATTTCAAGGAGTCCTTTCATTTCAAACCAAAGGAATTTACCCAAATTAAAGGTAACGGTTTCTCTTAACTTTGTTTTCTTTTATTTTACTCCTCCAACCCCTGAACTCTTTTCTTTCCTTTCTTTTATAATAAAACCAGTATACTCAATATACTAGGATGTTTTTATGAGAAGTATTTTAATTAAATTTTCACACACCTCCATCTAATGGGTGAAGAACATAATATTTCTGTTGATGGAAAACTAACACCTCACGAAATGATGATTGTTCAATTACCTCCTACCGCCTCTCATGGTGGACATTATGATGGAAATGTATTTATATATTATATATGTTATTTTTATGTTTTATTCATGATTTTTTATTGTTCTTTTATAGCATACATTAATGGTTTCTATTATGGGTAAACGCGTTAATTTCATTTGAGGATGTACGGACTACAGCCCCCTCAAAGTGATGTGACACGTTAAAACCATATATGGGACGTATAAAGGATATAGTTAATGATATTATATATGATATTATTCTGGAATTATAATATACCTATGTATAATTATGTTTTAAGTACATTAAAATATGAAATATAAATGAAAGATGCGTTCATGCGTACGTACGGCTTACCATCTCCATGAACAGTGCATTTCATTCTTACCCTAAAATGATATTCACTTTTATAAATACAAGTATATATTGTATATATATGATATATATTATATCTATATCATTAATATAATTCTTTATATAATGATATTTTGACCATGTGAACAACTTGTAACTATAAGGTGTTCATTTTTGACTCAAGTGCCAAATATCGACAAAATGAACTTTATTAACTTAAATGATTAGATAATGTTTATAACATGGTAATAAGTAATATAAAAGGAATAATAATCTTGAAAAGGTTTTTATAAAGTATTAATTAACTTTAGTTTATTATTCATGATATTAAAGAATGAACGGGTCAAGTTGGACATGAGGTAAGGCGTTTCTTATCTCACATTTAATTCTGTGAGATTTCCATTGTTCACCACTTATTTATTGGATGTGGTGTATTGTGTACTTCCATTTGATATATATTATCATAATTCTATTTATATTCATGATATTATGTGATTCATTTGGTGATTATTGACTATTGTTCCTATGACCCAGTTGATTAAAAAGAGGTAAGGTTTATTTTTTCAATCTCATTATTATCCGAGATTGTCCATGTGTAAGTATTTTTCTTGGACATACTTATCATAGATACCCATATTTTATAAAATTTATTTCAAAAGGAATATTTTAAGTTTTTATGTGAGAGTCTATTTAACTATATCATCATTTTTAATGTTTTAAATATTTATCTTTCTAAACCCTTTTAATTAATGTCAATGTTTTCAAAACGATTTAAAGGATTTATTTATAGGGACATGAATGTTTTGAAATGGTAATTCTTTTAAAAAGATCAAAAGTGGAATGGGAAACTTTGATTCAAAAATCCTGTTTAAATGACTACCTTTATAAATTGTGAGAATTTTAAAAGATTCCGCGAAAAAGGGGTATTTCTATCAAAGCATTTTACAGATCAATTTCATCTATCTCAACAACCTTTGTTGGATTTTAAGTTTATTGGAAGTTAATTTATTATGATACAAAATTTCCACATTTTATTGAAGGTTTTTGTGATATTTTTGACTGTGGATGTGCTCTTTTTATGTCATTCATGGTTTGTGGTTAAAATATTGACATTTCATATGCTAGTTTTAATACGAATGTTTATGATATGTTTAAAAATTTTCATATGAAGAATGTATTAAACTTAGTAAGTGACGGGTGGAGCCCGCTATAGCTCCTCAATGAATCGGTAGGTCTCATGAGACAACTAGATGTGGAATTGGCCGATGCCTTTCCCAATTTGAGATATGGTTTTGGTCGAGGCCTTAATCATTTTCAGACGTCTTTGCTGAGGCCTTGACAAAATGTTTCAGTATGTCCGACATTATACATTACCTCATTATGAAAATAATATTGATGGTTGATGTGGTCATTAGACTAGTAGAATACCCATGATTATGTTTTATTATGGAACTATTTACTCATCTCATATTCCCGCCATAAAAATATACATGTTTATTATCGGTAAAGCCATGTGGCTTCAATTATTCACCATGCTTAATATTTATGTCATTTTCCACAGTATTGCTTAACCTTACTGAGCATTTGAGCTCACCCCTTTCTTATGTCTTATTTTCCCAGGATTCCAATAAGTGTATCATGATTGATATTCAGGTTTAAGTTAAAGGGAATAATGGAATTATCAAAGAACTATTTTTTTATTGTATGTTAGAAAGTGTAATGTAATGTTCATGTATGCAATCTATTTTCCAAGATTTCTAAACTGATCAGTCTTTCCGGACTTGATTCTTTGTAATCGTGACAATGTATTAAAATAATGCATAGAATCTGGTAATCTAGGGTTGGGGCATTACAATATTCATATAAAGTATACTTTTTAATAATTCATAAATACTAACATCATCATAGGAAACTCCCATCATGATTCAGAAGTTAAAATCATTTAAATTTTTTAATGATATTATAAATTATATTTGGAAGTTAAAATAATATATATTTAATCAATATATGTATAAATATTATTTATCCACATCATCTTAATAAATATATACATGTTATTTAGGTAAATTTGACATCACTTAATCTTGAGTTTCAGTTTAGTCTCACAAATTGTTCAACATATAATATTTAATGGAAACTCTTTATATCATAAGTAATCCACAAGATCCTCGAGTAATCCATATAATTATAAATATCCTATGCATAATAAAGTAATTTACTATGTCTCCATGTAGTATAATTAATAAAAACCCATTTAATAAATTATTTCCTTCATTTAAATCAATATTTCAATCTTGTGACCCTAAATAGACCATGTCATCATTTTGAGGAGTGAAAGTCAACAATAGAGATAGATCACATAAAAAATGAATGTTTTTAAAACACACCAACCTTTTCTTTCTAATATTTTCATTAGTTTATTTATTTTTATTTGGTTTCAAATGCGCTTGATATGAATAGTTTTTTTTATTATATTTTAGATGATATTTAGAACACATTTTTGATTTTAATTTATTATTCATTTCAATGGAAACAAAATAATTTTTAACTATGTTTTTAACCATATAAATGGTATAGGGTCTCTGTAAGTGTAAGTACCTACTAACATTACACATGTTGGTCATTAGGAGTTATGTAAGTCCCTATCTTCGCGAGTTTTATAGGGGTAGGATATAGATTCTATGGAAAATATATGGTTAAACCCTTGTGTATATGGGATGTGTAAGAATAAGACCTTGTTAATATGAGGTTTTTAAAGGTTTTTGAACTTTTACCTTTTCCTTGTAAGTTATGTAATTTAATCAAAATGATATGTAAGGGTAACCATCATTTTAAAAAGGATTCTGTTTTGTGGTTTTCGGTTTTCGGCCTCGAAACACCCAACGGTTCCGTATCCAATGATGGATGGAACTGCTTTCCAAATGTAGGCGTTCCCTAGATGGTCTGACCAGCGACTCTTAAGAACTCACATTGGTTGAGAGGATGGGAAGTTGGGCTCATTGCACCCTTTTTTGGGGGAAATTATTTCCTGTTCCGGGACTCTCTTATAGATTTAAGACGTTTTCATATGTTCTTTGTTTTACGCCCAAACATAGTATCCATGGATTTAAACTTGGTGGGCAATGATCAACTGGATGCAAGGGTTCAGAATCTTTTATGCCCGAGGTTTACCATCCCTCGTTGGATTAATGACCACGAAGAGTCGGAACTCGCTTGAGGCGGTACTAGGAGTGGCGTGGTGAACCGATGTGAAGATAATCGGATCAATCGGTTGTTGGGCTTGAACCTCTTAGAGGCTTCCTACGTACCCTTCCTAGGAGGTAGAGATCAAAGTCCACATAGTTCTCATAAGTGTCAGAGAACCGGCGTGAATATGGAACGGGGGTCCGACAGGTAGTGGGATTGAACCTCACAGAGGCATCCTATGTATCCCTGCGGTGGGGAATCAAAGTCCTCGTAGTTTGCATATACAGTTTAACGTCATGATAGATGAGGCACACAGTTTAACGTCATGCTGGATGAGGGTGGAACTCGACGTGAAGAACCGACCGAGTGGTGGGCTTGAACCTCGTGGAGGCTACCTACATACCACACCTTGACATGGATCAAAGTCCCTGTAGTTCTCTTTGTGGGGATTACACTATGAGGAAGCACATAAGATGATTTCATGGTCGATGCTTACTCGAAGCCCACGTGAGTAATGCTCGGTCTGAGAAATAAGAGGCAGTAAGGACCAGACAATCACATTGTGAAAGGTGCTTCCGTGAGAAGTGGAGTGGAGCTTACGCATGGAGCGGCCCATGATGATAGATTGGGGATTACCCTCTGAGGAGGCCCATGGTGTATTCCTCATGTCTATCCATGAGGGAATCCCAACCCATTGGTGGGTAGAGGAATTTACCTATGTGCTAGTGCACAAGTGGGATAACGCCAAGGGCATTGGAATTAGTCCCAACAAAGGGAGATGAAAAGTGTGAATCACATGCTCGACATTTGGAATGAAATGAGGATGGCACGGTGATTCAGGATAACTGTTGACCACATTCAAAACACAGTATTCACATCACGTTAGCCAGAAATGGGGACAAACAAATGAGGGTCAACTGTTGACCCTGTTCGAAACACATGACTTGTATCGAAGTGTTTTCCAAAGTCTTCCGGGGCGTTGGCCCAAGACAGTAGGTGAGCCAGTGTGGCATGGGGCCAGTCCTTTAGGGGGTCCCTTCATATATGGAAGTGGATGAGGATCCGAATTAAGGACACTCAAAGAGTGAGGTAGAGTGATGGAATGTTTTAATGGATTCCAATGCTATTGAAGGTACGCCACTGTGATCATGGCATGAGGCATCTTATGCTTGGAGAATTAAGAATCTCTTGTATAGAGTAAGAGGGATCCAATTATTGAATGATGGGGAATGCTACAGTTTATAGTCATGCAGAGAGGAATATTTCTATATAGTTTAATATCATATGGATAAGATGAGGGTCGTAAAGTTTAACATCATGTGGTCAGGACGAGCCTATGCATGAGTGCACAATCGGGATAACGCCAAGGGTGTTGTAATCCGTCCAAACAAAGGGATATGAACAGTGTGTATTACATGACTGACATTTGAAACACAATGAGGGTGGCATGGAGATGGAGGATAACTATTGACCACATTCAAAACACAACATTCACATCACATTAGACAGAAATGGGGACAAACAAATGAGGGTCGACTGCTGATAGTGTTCAAAACACAGGACATGTCTCGAAGTGTTGTCCAAAGTCTTCCGGGGCATTGGCCCAGGATGGTAGTCAGCCGATGTGGCATGAGGCTAGGCCATTAGGGGGTCCCTTCAGACATGAAAGAGGATGGATATCCGAATGAAAGACACGCAATGAGTGGGGTGGTGTGATGGAATGTTTGAATGGATTCCAGTGCTCTTGAAATTATGCCACAATAAACATGGCATGAGGCATATTATGCTTGGAGCATCAGGAATCTCTTATTTGGAACAAGAGGAATTCTATGTTTGGAACATAGGGAGAACTACAATTTATAGTCATGTAGAGAGGACTATTTCTAAATAGTTTAACGTCATATGGATAGGACGAGGGTCGTAAAGTGTAACATCATGTGGTCAGGACTACTAGGATGGAGATACCTAGAAATGGTTGGTGTGGAAATTATGTAAGGGCGGCCCTTTCTTGATGAACCTATAAATAGGAGCTAAAAAATGGGGTTGGTATTCCACGAAGGGACCGGCCGCGAGGGACTGGCTGCGGGGGACTGGCTGCGGAGGAGCCATCTTCGAAGGACAGGCCGCGAGGGACTGACCGAATGTGGTTCGCGGTTTGGTAGTCCACGAAGGGTTTCTGTGGAGGAGCTGGCCACAAGGGAGTAGGCCGTGAATGAGTAGGCCGCGAAGGAGCCGTCCACAAAGGACTAGGACGTGGAGGAGAGAGTCGTGAAGGAGCTGGCCGCGGAGGAATCCCGCCTCTATTTCGAGAACGAAACTGGTCTACGGAAGAATGTGCCGCTAAGGGCTGGCCACAGAGGAGCGGACCACGGAGGAAAAGTCCTTATGTGGTTCGCAGACTGGTTTATCCTCTCCACAGAAGAACGCATCCGCAGATGATATGGGGTCAGCGGAAGGTCGCAGACAGCTGGGAGCAATTTCTCCAGCATCTCCCCACGAGGTTTTACCCATCCTTCCACTCTTATCCCCCCTTTTTGATTCCCCTCAATGAATATTTATAGAGTCACAAGTAGGATGGGAACACGGCCTTTGCGGAATCCCATGAAGGAATCCCCACCCGCAGACGACTCGGTCAATTAGGGATTTTTGGATTCAAGATTCGTGGAATTGCTCTGCGGCCGTGCTCCTCTCCGCATCTATTCCGCGAACGACTGAGGTTTATGGAGTTGGCGGCTCTCGGCAGTGGACTGGCCTAGAATTCGTCCTGCTTTGCAACTGTGGAGGAGCCCCGCCTCTTCTTAGCAGATGACGTTGATCTGTGGAATTGTGGTTCGCCAAACCGGCTGTAGACTATTGGTGGGAGCCGTTGTGCGGACCGGTTCGGTCCTTTTCCATGTTTTGGGGTAATTCGATTTTCCCCTTGTGGAATTTTTAGGACCCTACAGATTCATAAGAGAACCTCAGGAAGTTATTAAAGGTAATCTATAATTTTTATAGAACCTCTAAGGGTAAATCCAATAATACGTGTAAGGGTAAGATCCTGCTTTTAAAGACTGTATAACGGTAATCCTGTGGTTTTAAAAGTTGCATCAGAGTAAACCTAACACAACATAAAGGTAACGTAGATTTTTAAAAAGGGTTCATAAGGTTAAAATCTCAATGATTTAGCGTGGAATTGATTTTTAAATTGTTTTGTAATGTTAACCTTTAATTTCAAAAGGTTACATAAGGGTAATCAGGATGCCACATAATGTTGGGATGAGATACATAAGCATATTTCCTTTGTTTCAAAGGATGTGTGTGGGTAACCTTTATAGCATTACATGGAACTTAATATATTCATTAGGGTAAAACCATGTTACCCTTACATAATTCTCTTTTTGGAGGAAAATAAATAAAAAATTTAGTTTTCATTTTTTCTTCTAAAGAACAACCCTGTCTAACCTTTTAGAAATTTTAAATGCTAGAAACCATGGTAATTTAATTATTTAATCTTGTTAAAGGTGGATACTCATATTTTAAAATAATTTCAGCATTTTAAATTTATTATTTTTTTGAAGTGTTAAATTATTTTTTGTTCTTAATTTTGAGGTTTTAATACTTGTACACATAGTTCATTTATTTAAAAATATTTAAACCCTCACCATTCAAAATTTTATGGAACCATCTTGATACGAGTTTTATGTGTTCATCCATCAAAGAATAGTATCTAGTAACTTTGGATCATTTTTAATTATTCTCCACTGGGAAAGTAATGGGACATTATATATTTTTTCCCTTGAATATTTCATCCTTTAGAGGTTTTTGTGACAAGAAACAGTCAATCTTGTTTGTGGTAGGTTTTGATATACATTGTTGATAATCCATGATATAATAAGTTTTTTTTAAAATAACTTTATTTATTTTGTGAAACTAATTGGTTTATTTCTTTTTGGTATAAAGGAGTTTTTCATGGGGGTTTCCTTAAAAAAAATTAAGATTTTCTTTGTTTGATGAATTTGATAAATGATGTATTGATTTCTTAAATGGATTTTAATAAAATGGGAGTGTTGATACTTAATTTGTGAAAATATTTTCAATTTTTTTTTCTTTATAAAGTGTGTTTTCAAATCATGGGAGAGTAGAGACCTCACTTTTTAAAATTCTTAATAATATTATGGGTATAGTTTTTGTTTTTTTTGTTAAAACAAGGCACATGAGAACTCTTTGGAACACTAGGTGTGGACATATTCCAACATTAGTGGGTAAGAAACCACTATATATTTTAAATAGGTTCCCATGATTCTATTAAATCAGATGGGTAGCCTAATATCTACATACTATGGATGTACTCGATATCATTATGATTCGCTTTCCAGTATAGTGTCTATTCCTTTGTCCTAGAACATATTCCGTATGCTAGATGCAAATGATGTTTTGTGCATTTTGGTTTCACTTATGTATCATGTTTTATATGATCAAATTTTTATCTTATGGATTATTTCAAGTGGACATGGTGCTTCTAGACTGGGTTGTATTATCTTGTTTACCATTGTGTGCCATTATTTATAAACTTGTAATTTTATATTTTGGGATACAGTTATTATGATTACTTCGATATGTTTATCATTTTTACCTGTCTTAACATTCTTATTTCTTCTAATGTAAAAGGTTTTGAATGGAAATCAATGGATTTTTAAAAGAATGTTTTTATATAGAAATTTATTTATTAATTTCTTTTTTAAAGGTACAACTAATATTTGAAAGGTAATTGACATTGTATTCATTCTTTAGTGGTATTATACTAATCTTTAGTTCTCACGGTATGTGTTTTTCCTTTGGGAATTTGTATATCTAGTTTTTCATGACTTGGGTAAGTAGAAGTGATTCATGTGTCATAGATTATTCTCTTGATTGACATCTACTTCATAGTGGATTATGATGGTGATGATTATTAGTCATAAAGAGACTTGGTTTTTTTTCTTTCTTGGTTTTTATTTCAGGTTCTTCCTTTTTGTCATTTCATTGCATGTATCATGTATGTGTACTTTTTTTTTCTACGTTATATTGTGATTTTTAATTTTATTTTTGATATATGTGAGATAAATTGGGTTATATTTTCGAGTAAAATCATTCACATAGTTTAATATGTTGATACATAGGTTATTATCTCCTGCTTTTGGAAATCATGAACGTGCTTCTGATTTTTTGTTTGTCCAACCAGGGTGATGTGTCATGTTGATCTGAGTTGGTTATTTTCAAAATTATATTAGTGAAATCCCTAGATGAAATTGTTTTAAATCTTATTGTGTTGGTTTTGGGGTCTTTGGTAGATTAGGGATTATAATTTTTAGAGGTTAATGTGGACATGATGATTAGGTTATTGACCACCACCTTTTGTGAGGTGACTTAAGTTTCCATCTATAGTCAAGAACTATTTTTCATTTATTTTTTCCCTGTGTTATCATTTGGGGTGATGGTTTATGACCCTCATTAGCCTATTTTGGTTTCCATGGGGTTTATCCTTGATTTGGGTTATTAACTGAAAGGGGAGTCATATTGTAATGTCAAATTGGATAACCTGACAAACCATTCAATGACTAGACACTTTGTTTTTTAAGGGTTAAATGGGTTGTGTTACACATTTCACATGGACTAAAACCACATGGCTTGGTCATGCACAACTCCACATTCTGTTTCCATGGATATTTTTAACCAAATATTCTTGGATTATTTGGGTGATTATCAATGATGGGAAATGAGTGCAGGTGGTTCTTGGGATATGTTGATAGAAATAATTATGTTTACTAACTGTTATGACATGATTTTATTGTATAGGGATGGCATAACCGATTTAATTTGTGAAAATGGATTTCATGACAATGATTTCTTTTGAAAAGTGAATATTTTTTTCTTTCCTATGAAGTAATGCTCAGTTTCTAGCTCATGGTTTAAAAAAACGGTGGTTTACTCATGAAAAATAAAAATTTTTTGTATTTAAACCTTGTTAAATAATTTTAATGAAATAACTTCATACCATTGAATAAATTTTTCCATCAGATTTAAATGTTTTTAATGAAATGGTTTTTTACCATGAAGTTGTAAAAGGTAGGTTTTTGGTTTTATTGAAAAATATATTGTTGTTTTCAAGTTTGAATCTGGAAGAGTAAATGATTTTTTAATGATAAATGATTAATTAAAGTTATATGTTGTATCATATGGAGAACCAGTCTTATAACATAGATGTTGATTCCATTTTAAAATAACATCAAACTCATACAATGTAATTCAATTTTGAAATTAATCTCAAATAATTTTTTTTATTGAAAAGGGTATCAGGTTCAATTTTTTAATTGTGGATCTGTGAAATGTTAATATTTTTTAATCCTTTTATAATGAAATGATATACTTTTACATTGGAAACCAAATTTTTGTTATGTCGCATTTTAAGTGATGTTCGGAGGTTTTTAAAATAAATTGTGTTTAGTAGAAGTTTATACTTTTTGAGTGAATTTATTTTGAAACCCAATATAATGTGATTTCTTAATTTGATGTATTGTATGTTGGGCCACGACCCTTTATTTGTGTGGGGTTTGATGTGATCTAAAGGATATGATCTTATTGAGTTCACCTCTGGAGTGGTGTGGGTGAGTCTTCTAGGAAGGGTTCGATTTGGATTGATGATTTCCTTTAGAATAGTCATTTTTTACCATCTATTTAGTCATACCCAGACTCGAAAGGAAGTGGTGAGATTTTTGACCCACCTCAATGTTAAAATGATGTATGGTCTTAAGGTAAGTCATGAAGATGTCCTTTTATAGAGTGAACATAGGACTTCATAATTTTATTTGGTCAGATTGGTCTTTAAGGACCTGTTTCTTTGATTTTCTTATGTTCATTAGGAAAAGTGTAATCTTCTTTATACCTTGTGATTTAATATTTTCTCCCATTGAATTCAAGATCTATATTTTCTGTGTGGTTGTGGTTTTGATATATTAGTGTTTAGTATTGATCTTTGATGTCTCCCTTGAGTTTCTCTATTCAGATAAGATGGAATTATATTTTTTGTTATGCCTCATTATTTCATTTTAGTTTATTATGTTTTTACCATGAGATAGGTTTGTGGTGAATGGTATTCCATGGGATTAGGATTGGTTCCTTTGACATGTTAAGACATGGGTATATTCATAGGTAACATGATTTAGTTTCATGACCAGTTTGGTCAATATATACATTGGGGATATGTTATTATCAGTTGAATAATGGGGACCACGAGGTGGATATTTTAAAAATGGAGTTACCACAAATTAGTTTCATAACCAAAGAATAGTGCTAGGTTGTTTCTTATTGGGGAATACTGTTTTTGAACTATCCCTCGATTATGCGAGAGGTGGTGGGTTCAGTGTTCAATCTTGTACCTTCCTAATGATCTATGAGGTTTATCTTTTTGATGTTTATTGGGGACGGTTCCTTTATATATTCTTTGACTAGATTTAACTTGGTTTGTTTTTATATGTGTTGATAGGTTTGTATCCCTTTGTCAAGAGTGGAGATCTTTTGACATTCCTTTGTTTGAAATTTGAAACCTTAATTTTATTATCACACCCTCTTATTTTGGTGCGGTCTCTTATTTTTTCACCATTTAAGTTGAATTTAAATGATTGGGGGACCAATTTTTGGTTTCTATTTTTATCGTAGGCTCGTGTGGGATAATATAGAAAAAATGGATTCTTTTTATGGTTTAGAGTAGGGATCACTTAATCTCTAGTTTTTTTATTTCTATTCCGAGTTGGGTTATTGATTGTGTCATAATGAAGCCTTGGGAAAAGAGTTGGAGTATCTCATGATAATGTAAAATGGGCGAGGGATTAAGGATTTTACCAATTATTCCATCATTGAAAGAATATATCTCACTATTTTCTTAAGAAAATAGATGTTGTACATGCTTGTAGAACATAGTGAAACTAAAAATTTAGAGAGAACACTATGATATATATTAAGATCATGGTTTTCTGAAATCTAATTTTATTGAGTGGAACCAGATCCTATGATGGAAATGCTGGGTTAAGTGATTTTAGATATTTTGTATCAATATTAGGTAAACTCTCAGAGTATTTGCGGAAAGGGATACATTGAGAGGGGTTTTACCAATATGAGATGTGATGAATCAAAGGATGACCTATCCTTAGGGATCATTTTTACAAAAATGAACACAATTGTTTTTATGGGTTTGATATTATTATGTGATTATCATGTGATCAATAATTGTCTTCATAGTGAAATCAGATTCGAGATAAGAAAGTGGTAGATACTAGTTTACATCATTGTAATGAAACATTTTATGGTGGGGGGATCTCATGTTTTTAGATTTGGTCTCCCAATGGATCCTTGTGTATTTAATGGAAATTGTTTGTTCTTGTTGATCCGAGAAAAGAGTTTACAAATAATGATCTTAGGCCTTGTTTTTTCATATACTCTTGGGTTTTTAGGATGGGTGATGGTTTGATACATCAATGTTAGTTTCTAGAGTGAGATGATTAGTCATATGCTTTATGTACCAATAACCTAATTTCAATAATGAGTGAAGTGGAACACCACATATCTATCAGTTTGATGTTCCCCTCTAACACTTCTAGTTTGGAATATTGACCACATTCTTGGAGAAGAGAGAATTATGGTGGGGATAATTGTAACACCTTGAACTTTTATTTCAATTATATGCTTGGTTTATGATGTTTTTTGGTTTTAGAAGTGTAGGATATGTTTTTTTATTTTACTTGGATTTTAAATTATATTTATAACACCATTTCGGTTTTAATGTAAGTGTCTTTTGAATGTAAATTAAATAAATTTGAACATAATTTTTACCCTTATGCATGGTATTGGGTCTATATATGGGTAAATACCTAAAACATTTATACAAGCTGATTTTTAGGTGTTGTGCAATAGTAATTCCTTATTTTGACAAGTTTAATATGGGTAGGATATAGATTATATGGGTTAAATATGGGTAAGCCTTTTTATGGTTGAAGCTGTAAAAAGTGTCGGTTTATCTGCGCTCTATAAAGGCAGGTGGAGTTTTCCCTTATCCATGTAATATAAAGTCCATTATTCCAAAATTTGTATAAGGATAACCCTATATTTCCAATGTATTTATCAGGGTACCTCAGGACCAACGAAATGGTAAGGCTTAGTTTCTAAATTTTCATAAGGGTAAATCCTATACGATGTGTAGTGGTAAGCTCCCATCTTTGAAGACTATACAAGGGTATTTCCTTTTTTTCAAAGGGCGTATAAGTGTAACCTTAGAAACATGTATTGGTAACATGGTATTGTAACAGTTTCTTATGGGTAAAACCTCACTATATAAGGATAACCATTATTTTTCAATGACTATAAAAAGGTAAAAATTATTTTATAAAGGTTACATAAGGTTAACCTGGATGTCGCATAAGGGTAGGATGAGTTACATAAGGGTAATTCCTTTGTTTTAGAGGATGTGTAAGGGTAACCGAGAACACTTATATGACAATAAAGAGATGTGTAAGGGTGAATCATCACCTTAACATGAAACATAATAGATGCGTAAGGGTAAAATAATGTTACCCTTTCACAATACTCTTTTTGGGGGAAAATAAATAGGAACATTTTTTTCATTTCTTCTTCTCCTGAACAATCTTGTAACACATTTTAGCCACTTTAAAGGAAGGAAACCATGGGAATTTAATCCTTTTATCTTTTTAAAGGTAGTAACTCATATTTTAATATTATTTAATCATTTTTCATTCCTGATTCTGGTGAAACAAGAAGCTAAACTGTGTTATTAATATTTTGGTTTTAATGTTTTTGTGCTTTGTGTATTTATTTTAAAATATCCAAATATTCAGTGACATCAATTTTCATGTATCATATAAAGAAGAGTTATGATAATTTTAGTACGATTGAATAATATCCTATTACATTGGATCATTTTTCGTTCTTCTCCATTGAGGAATGAACGGTAAGGTATAGAGGTTTTTTTCCTTGAACATTCAAACCTAGACTCCCTATCAGAGGATTTCATAAAAAGAAACTGTAAATCTTGTTGGTGGTAGGGTTATCTATAAATGGGTTATAATAAATGATATTATAAGTGTTATTGTAAAATTACTCGGTTAATTTTTTAAAACTAACTAGTCCATTGATTTCTTTCATAAAAGAGGATTTTGAATAGGTTTTCCTTTGAAATTTGTGTTGCACTTTTTATGTTGGATAAAATTTCTAAATGATTGATTTTTTTTGGAAAAGGGATTTTATTAATAATGACAGTTATGATACTTCAATTTTGAAATTTATTTCAGTAATTTTTTATTATAAAGTGTATTTTGAAAGCATTGCAGTGGTGGTGCTTCACTTATGAAAATGATAATTATAATTTTTATTATGGTTTATGTTTTATTTTTGTGAAAACATGGAACATGGAAACACTTGGGATCCTTGGTTATGGAAAAATTCAAATATTAGTGTGTGTGTGTGTGTGACACTAATAGATATTTTAACTGGTTTCTCATGAATGTATGATAGTAAATGGGTAGCTTGATATAGATATATCATGGAAGAACTTGATATCCTTAGGATTCACTTATTGTATTAGTGTACTTTTCTTTGTCTAAGAAAATATTCCAAATAATATAGCTCTATTTTATCCCATGCATGATGGTTTCACTTTTTTATAATTTTTTTATGATCTCATATTGATCTTATGGATTTTGGCCCATGGACATGGTGCACTTAGAACTAGTTGTATTGTCCTGGTAACCTTTGTGTAAAATGCTGTATATGCTCAACATGTTATCTTTTATGATATTTTTGTTATAGTTACTTCCATATATTTATCATTATTATTAATATTCAAAATTTTATTTACATTAATGTGGAATTTTTTAAAAATAAACTAAAGTAAATTTTACAATGTTTCTTGCATATAGAAATTACTTTATTAACTAATTTTATTTTAAATCTAGAACTAATTTTTTCCTGGTTATAAGAATTTTATAGATTATTTAGTGATATACTACTAAGGAATTGTTCTCAAATTATTATTTTAACTTTAAAAAATTTATAGCCTTGGTTTTTACGGACTCAATCATAGGGAATGTCTTCTTGTAGCATGGAATATTATCTTTATTGACATTAATTTCATAGTTGATTGGGATGGTGGGTGTGATTAGTCACATTGACACTTGGTTTTCGAATTTCTTGGGTTTTATTTTATGTTATACCATTTTGTATTTTGCATGTATGTATCATGGATCTGTACTTTTTTATGAACTGTACTCTGATTTCTTGTTAAATTTTTAGTATACACGAGACATGTTGTGTTATCTTTTATGGGAAAATAATTACTATGGTTTTATATGTTGACACTAAGTTTCTTGTCACCATTAAATAGATATTGGGAACATGATTTGACCCTTATGCTAGGCCAACTTTGGTGACATCTTAGCTTGCATCAGGGTGCTCCGTCATAGTATTTCAACCATATTGGGAAAGAGAATAAGCCATTAGGAGGGAATAAGTCTTCATGGATATTATGTTTTCAAAATTTACAATAAATAATATCTAAAATAATCCAAATTGCGTTTTATTAGGTTTTCATACATAATAGTATTGAAATTAAAATTTCAGTACCTAATTGGGGATTCACACACAACCCCATTTGCGACACATGTTGTAAAATAATAAGACAGTGACACATGGAACCCCAAAATGCTTCCACCCATGTGCTACAAGGCACTTAATGCTTGGTCTCACTCAATAATTTGACTAGATGACGAAATAGAGTTTTTTATTTTGCGTTATTCTACAATATTTATTTTTTATCCAGCCAATTTGATCATCGGTTGATCCTAGATTACACAGACCATCCCCAAATCCACCTGTGAGTTTTACACCATAATGAAATAAATGACTTTCATTGACCGTACTCTACAACCCTATCAATGATTACCTGATCTTTCAAGATCTACTTCTCACCTCCATAATACTGACATGAAAGTAACCACTGCCACGTAGGAGGGAAACCTAGAGAAATAATGCAGAAATTTTCTTATTAGTTCCCCATTTAGGGTTTTATTTTTTCAAGGACCATATAAATGTAAATTTTTAGTCATGAATCAAACAATAATGTTATAAAAAGTTACAGAGAAGGTTTAATTCAACAAAAATTTAATCTTCACAAATTTAAATCCAAAAATAAAATCATCGCATCCTTGGTTTCATTAGATTTATTAATTTATGATACAAAAAAATATATGATTATATATATATATCATTAAGGATTGATGTTATTGTGTATTTTAATTTTTTCATAAAACATATATTTAAAATATTTCTAAAACCATAATTTATAATTCAATATTTTTACCATTGTAGACATATTAATGAAATTAGTTGTAATATATATTCCTTGACTCAAGAAATTAAAGTTTGATACATCAAATATCTGAGTTAAAATTTTCAATATATATACCCTTTTTGAGAATAATGTTCGTATTTATCTTGATTTTTTTCATCCCAATATCATTATATTATTAAATTTTAATTATCATAAAATGTTAATATGGTCCCAATAATCAATCTATTAAATAAATAGGAAGATTTTGGATTTTAAATACCAATTGTCATACACTAATGGAACTTGAACCAAAACAACCATAAGAATTACCAAAAATTCTAGGATCTCTAAAAATTTATAATCGTCATATTTTCTACCTCTATATATATAATTTTATAGATTTATTGTTCATATTACATGTTATTAAAAATAATAATATATTGAAAATAATTATGTAAAAAATAATTTTTAAATAAATAATTATTTATATGAGTTATTTTTACTGATTTTGAAAAATTATATGGTACTCAAAAATTCAAAAATCTTTCCTAAAAAAATATTACATTTTAGACTCAATAAAATATTTCATTTTACAATTCAACACTTAATATAAAGATACATTATTGTTTCATATTATTTTTTAAATCCAATATTTTCTTTTAAAACTTCTTGTATTACTCAAAAAACTATTAAAAAACCTAATTTATTATACATGATTGTTAAAAAAAATTGGATTAAATTATTATTTTTTCAAATATTTAGTATAAAATAGTTCATTTTCAGAACAAATTTTAAATAAAATTATTTGTAATCTTGATACCTATAGTCACATAATATTTTGAAAACTTATCAAAGTTATTTTTTCAATAGCTAAAAGTGAAAATTTAATTAATATAAAAAATGAATTCAATTAAATTGAAACTTTTTAGAACTTATGAGTATAGAAAAAGCCATAATCAAATGGAACCAATAATAATATAATTAACGTTTTATATTTTGTTCATTAGAATCATGTTATCCCAAAATGGAATCAAATATGATTTTTTACCCTGAAAAATTTTCCTATCAATGAATGTTTTTTCAATTTGAATTAAATATTATTCTATGAAGAGGAATTTATGAAGACCTCGATGATAATAACCAAGATCCAATTTCAACCTTATTATATTTCCATGAAATACAAGGGAGAAAATCACAATAGATTTAATAGTTTAGTATCTGTAAAGACCCGTAAAATTCAAGGAAATTTTTTTCTTAATATTCTTGGGAATTTTACAAGCACGCAGTTTTTGACGGCACCTGATTTCGAGGTACGGTGTGCCCGGAATCATTTTTTGAAGTTTAGCTCGGGTACGTTCAGTGAAAGAATGAGTGGGTTTTTATATCTTTTGAACCGGTGCTCGGAAGTGAATTCCAAGGGCACTGATGGAATTGCAGCGCCGGTAATTGCTTAGAAACACCTTTTCCGGAGTTGGGTTTTCTCGGGTGTGGTTTTTAAATTTTCGGGTTAAGTAAATGAATAAATAAAAAGGTACGACAGATTTATTTTAATTTATGTTGTTTAACATAAGTTAAGGGGTTAAAATGGGACCCACAATATCCTACACCACTAGGTAGGATATTTGTGGGGTGGGGCCCACACGAGCCCCACCGTTTCTTTCAACTTTTTCAACCCCCTTCTTTAATTAAGTAACACACCCGCACCCCCTTTTTAATGAATCCAACCCTTGAGTTTATTCTGGATAATAAATGCCTCATTAATTGGGCGGTTTAAACTCCTCAATTAATTCAATTAATTTATTGTTTCTTTTTTTGAAATTCAAACGTCGGCTTGTGTTTACAAAATAAGACAATTCTTATTTTATTAGAGGTGGGTTGTGCGAGAGGAATTGAGAGAATTTTCTCAAGCCGTGATGTTCCTACTTCCTCGCGAAGAACGTGAAGAACGCGAAGAACGCCGACCTTCGACGAAGGTCGACAAGATCACCGGACCCTCAGAGATCGACGATGCGATGCCGACGAATCCTTTCTCCGCGACGCGACGATCCCCCTTCCGCGACACCTTCTTCCGCGACGTGCAATTCCGCAACGAACCCTCGCTTGACGACACTTGAGGAAGGAGTTTTGGTTCAATTAAATCTATGTGATTTATATACTTGGAATGTGTTTAAATTATGACGGAAACCTTTTATACCGCTAATGTGGTGGGTGCGGACCAACGAACAATTCCGAACCCACCGTTTCTTCGTTCTTGGTGTGCGGATTGGCGGACGACGACGAAGCAGGCCGCAAGGGCAATTTGAGGTCTTTTCAGGGAATAGTCGATCCTGGGAGGACCGCTGGCGAAGACGGCAAGAAAAACAGACCACCGAAGCGTGTCCGTCGGTCCGTGGAAAACACCCCCGGCGGCCGGGGGCGACGGCCGGCACCGGTCGGCCGCCAGGAGGCGGCGGCGCCCGGTGCGCCACTGGGAAGGGCCGCCGCGGCTGAAGCCGCGGCAGTTGACTGCTTGTCCCATGACCGCGCGGGACCGAGGGAGGGGGGACGCGGCGCTCGGCCGCGTTCGTTGGCAGGGGCCGCCCCCCACGCGGGGTCGCGGTTTCATTCAAAGGGGCGGCGCCCCCCTTGCGCATCCGCTCGGCCGAAACGGCCGAGCTGCCTGGCGCCAGGCCGGGCCGCACCTAGGCCGTGCCCAAGCAGGCCGGACCCGGACCCGGGTCGGGTCGACCCGGTTCTGGCCGACCCAAGGGGTCTCGGGCCGGGTCGGTCCGGGCCCGAAACCCCCACTTCCGGACCCCTTTCGGTCTGTTGCCCATAACACAGGATACGAACCTCCGATCGACGCACTGTCAGTTGCATAGCGATCCTTGGATCGAGACGGTCGTTCAGGTATATTACACTCAAGGTTTAAAAGTAATTTAGGTTCTTCCGGGTTGGTTCGTACACGAAACCAACCGGGCCCTCGGAGTGGAAACACTTATAACTTGAGCTCCGGACGTACGATTGACGTGTCGTCGACTTTTTTGGATTCCTCTTAGGAAGACGAACCTTTTGAATTACTCCGCTCGAGGTTTGGACGCAGTTGGTGTATGGTCGGGTTGGTTTTGACCTAAAAACCAACTGGGCCCTTGGGACGAAAAAGCCAATAACTCTCAGAGCGGGCATCCGAATGACGCGCCTTCTATGACGTTGAGTTCCTATTGACGATATAGAACTTTTGGATACATCATCTTCGGACTACATGTCAGTTGATGTATCAGCCCCTCAGCTCGTGGAGTGGACTCTCTCGAACGATCTTGTTGTGTGCGGGAACCCTAGGGCTTGCTGCGACTACGACGACGATGATGACTGTACAGAAATCCTCTGTGGATTTGACGGCGACGACTACAACACTGACCGATCCTACGTGGATCAGTGCTACCGATCCTATGTGGGTCAGATCCTATGTGGGTCAGCACTCAGCGGTTTTGTGTGGGTCAGCGCCTACAGATCCTGTGTGGGTCCGATCCTGTGTGGGTCATTGCGGGGGTTAGTTACCTATCGATCCTTTGTGGGTCATTACGGGGGTTAGTTACCTATAGATCCTTTTTGGGTCATTGCGGGGGTTAGTACCTATCGATCCTATGTGGGTCTGACGACTTAGATGAATCAGTGGCTACACCTGATCATCTCTATCATCCTACGAAGAAGTATATCTTTGTGAGCTGAATATTGTTTTGCTTTCCTATGTAGATTATGTTGTTCCATCCTGTGTGGATTAGGTTTTTCTTTCTTGTGTGGATTGGGTTGTGATTTTCTATGTGGACTAGGTTGTACTTGAGCTCGGATGTTGGAGCCGAATGAGAATTGGTGACTTAGGTATATGTATGGGCGTATACCTAAGTAGTGTCGGATGTTACTTCATGATTGTATCTTTCCTTTGTGGTTTATCCTTTGTGGATTCTTGGAGGCCTTCATGGGTCTCGGGGTCCCTACTGAGTAGCTTATACTCACCCCTGCACGGGATATGCTCGCACTACATTGTGTTGGTTGCAGATGACGGACAACGTTGATCGTGGTCGAGGCTTGCGGAGCAGGACGATACCTAGAGGTGGACCACTGGGCGGGACGTACTCGGAGCGGATGACTGGACCCAAGGAGCTGTGGAGGCTATCTGTACCCACCCTTCAGGCGGGACTTTCAGTGGACGGCTCGATGTTGTGGCTTTACTTTTTAGTTGTTGTATTCCCTTTTTCAATTGTACTTTACTTTGAGTTTGGGTTTGTATTCTGGCCCACTTACTTTTCCGCACTTACTATTGTACCCAGTTTTTACTTAGTGTTTACTTCTTCTTGCATGCTCTGTGGTGTTTGTTTACTTTACAAAGGCAATGAATTCCCTTTTTACCAGGAATTACGCCTTGGTGCTAGTCACCATCCCCTGGCCTATGGAAGACGAGCTTGGGGTAGTCACGGCATGGGCCCCGAGGACGGGTCGTGGAAAATTGGTATCAGAGGAGTTCGGTTCTACTGCAGAACTTTGGACTCTGATATTTCATCTATGTGAAGCAATAGTGTTAAGGGTATTGGGTGTGGTTATCAGTCCAGGGAATCCAGTGTTGGTGCGGAGGCCAACGTATCCGTACACAAGGACCCTGACTTCGGTTTTCCGACTTAATGCATGAAAACATTGATTGCATGTGTGTTTCAAGTTTTTTTTGTGATTACTTTGTGTCAGCTCACTAGGTATACTGTTTGACCGTGGTGCACCTATTTTTTTAGGATGACCCCACGACGGCAACCAGCTAGGGTTCCAAGCGTTGTGCATGACGACAGCCCACCGAGCGACGAGGCCTCCGTACAGGGCCCTTTGACAGCAGAGGCACCGACGGTACCTCTACCCGCCGAGCCACTGATGCTTCCAGCCCCAGCCGCTGACGATGCACATCAACATAGTGCACTGCACGAGTTTTAGTGTCAGTGACCGCCCAGGTTCTGCTGGGAGAAAGACCCTCAGGTAGTCGAGGATTGGCTGGAGGCAGTGGTACGAGTTTTCAGGTTAGTGAGGACACCAGCAGACCTCATGGTGACCCTCGCAGCGAGCCTCCTACACGCGGCAGTAGGGAGATGGTGGAGCTTGTTGCTCCATGTTCACGACGAGGCATCTCTCATCTAGATGGACTTTGAGACCCTCTTCCGCTCGGAGTTAGTCCCAGCCACCCTCCGTGCGGTGCGCATCCAGGAGCTTCTACAGCTGCGGTAGGGCAGTTTGACGGTCGCCCAGTACTCGTCGATATTTACAGATCTCTCGTGCTTCTCGACAGATATGGTACATGACCCATTCTTCTAGGCCCGGACCTTTGAGCAGGGATTGTGGCATGAGATCAGGGCATCACTGATCTCCCTCAGCATTCCGACAGAGGCAGGGGTGTTGGAGCGAGCCCTTCTCATCGAGAGCATCCTTGCTGAGCCTACATCAGCAGCGAGACCTACCGCAGGGCAACATGTAGCAGAGTCTTCTGCAGCAGGTAGTCGACAGATGACTCATGGGTCTAGGCAGACCAGACCCTCAGGCAGACAACCTTAGGACACTGGCTCCGAGGTGCGGGGAACTCAGTGCAGAGTCAGTCTTTCGAGAGGCAGACAGTGCTACGCATGAGGCGGGCAGGGTCACATGGATCTTGACTGTCCGACCCACCATACCGAGGAGTAGACGGTTGAGGGACCACCCAGGTAGAGGCATAGGTTCGACCGTGGCGGTCCGCAGGGAGCAGGCAGATGAGGCAGAGGAGCTTGCCGAGCAGCAGGTGGTGGGCGACGCTTTCAGGCTCTACCACCACCACCACAACCAGGAGGTCCACCCCGACCCCAGAGAACTTGCGGGCAGAGACCATCACAACTTCAGGCAGCAGAGGACTATGAGCACGGTGCGCCCGAGATGATTCGAGGTACGATCTGTGTCTATTCCACCCTTTCTGCAGTTCTTATAGACACAGGAGCGAGTCATTCTTTCATAGCCGCTGCCCTTGTTCGGAGCTCTGAGATTCTGATAGAGCCGTTGGCTCGATCCTTACGGCTAGAGACTCCTACAGGAGCATACTCGACGATTACGCACTGGTACCGGCAGTCTGAGCTTACTCTTGGAGGCGAGAGCTTCGGCTGGGATTTTCTTGTAGCGGCGTCGAGGAATTACGACGCCATTTTGGGCGTAGATTGGTTATCTACAGTCCATGATCAGATTGACTGTATTAGGAGCAAGGTACGATGTGTACGCACCGACGGGAGCAAGTTCACCTTCACCGGTGAGAAGGGAGCCTTCACAGCACAGTATGGACTCTCGCAGAGGAGAGGACAGCCCATCACTCACCAGTTGGCTAGCCTCATCCTAGGAGCAGTTGACGTGTGGAGTCCTAGTTTTCATGCAGTGGTGGATCAGTATGATGACATTTTCCCCGACGACGTTCCAGGACTACCTCTTTGCAGAGAGGTAGACTTTTGTATTGATCTATACCCCGAGACAGCCCCGATATCCACCCCAGCATATCGGATGGCTCCCGCCGAGCTTCGAGAGCTACGGGTATAGTTGGAGGACTTGCAGGGCAAGGGATTCAACCGACCCAATGTTTCACCCTGGCCTTCCCCGATATTGTTCACCAAGAAGGTGGACGAGAGCTTGCGACTTTGTGTCGACTATCGTCGCCTGAACCAGGTGACAGTGAGGAACATGTATCCGCTACCGAGGAATGATGACCTCTTCGATTAGCTCAAGGGATCATTGTGGTTCTCGAAGATAGACCTCGGGTCAGTCTATCATCGTCTCAAAGTTTGGGACGAGGACATGCAGAAGACGACCTTCAGATGTCGGTATGGACACTATGAGTTCTTGGTTATGCCCTTCGGCATGACCAATGCTCCAGCAGTGTTCATGGGCCTCATGAACAGGCTCTTTCAGCCATACCTCGATCGATTTGTCATGGTCTTCATCGGCGACATTTTGATTTACTCAACCACTGAGGAAGAGCATGCCTACCACTTGCGGGTTGTACTAGACACACTCCGAGAGCACCAGCTTTATGGAAAGCTCTCGTAGTGTCAGTTATAGTTACGTGAGGTCCACTTCTTGGGACACGTCATCTCTGAGGTGGGAGTTGCGGTGGATCCTTCGAAGATCGAGGCAGTGCTAGCTTGGGAGCCACCCAGGAGAGTGACGGAGGTTTGGAGTTTCTTGGGACTAGCTGGGTACAACCATAGATTCGTGCCAGACTTTTCCATAGTTGCGACACCACTCTCAGCTTTGACAAAGAAGGGGAAACCCTTTGTGTGGTCAGACATATGTCAGCAGAGCTTCCAGGATCTGAGACAGAGATTGACCAGCGCACCTATATTGAGGTTACCGGAGGAGGAGTAGGGTATGTAGTTTACTGCGATGCATCAGGGACCCGACTCGGATGTGTCATGATGCAGGAGTGGGCAGTGATCGCCTACGGATCACGTTAGTTGAGGTATCATGAGTAGAACTATGCTACACATGACCTGGAGTTAGCAGTAGTGGTCTTTTCTCTGATGATGCGGCGACACTATCTGATGGGCGAGCGCTTTCTAGTCTATTCTGACCATCAGAGTCTCAGGTACATCTTCTCGTAGAAGGACCTGAACCTGAGACAACAGCGATGGCTCGAGCTCCTCCAGGACTATGACTTTGAGATAGTCTATACTCCTGGAAAGTGGAACATGGTAGCAGATTCTCTCAGCAGGAGGACGGGCATTCAGCTACTTGGGGAGGCGACAGAGCAGCTAGCCGCTTTTTAGATATCCTTTGTGGATAGAGATGGAGCAGCCTTTCTTCAGTCACTCACAGTCACTCCTCCACTACTGCAGCAGGTCCGAGAGGCTCTGCGTGGGGACACCTACTGTGAGACACAGCGTGCGCAGATATCCTCAGGACATGCACCTGATGGTTTCTCTTTAGGAGGAGAGCACGACGTCCTTTTCAGAGGACGTACCTTGGTACCAGTTGATTTACGGGAGGAGTTGCTGAGAGAGTTTCACACTTACCCTTTTGCGGTACATCCTGGAGGGGCGAAGATGTACATGATATCAGATAACAGCACTGGTGGACGGGCATGAAGAAAGATGTGGCAGAGTTCATTTCTTGATGCCTCACCTGCCAGCAGGTGAAGGCAGAGCACCAAGTACAAACAGGCTTGGTACAACCCTTAGAGGTCCCGGAGTGGATGTGGGACGGGATATCTATGGACTTTGTGACTGGACTTCCATGCACTTCAAGAGTTCATGATTCCATTTGGGTGATTGTCGACCAACTCACCAAGTCAACTCACTTCTTACCTATCAGATAGTAGGGTTTAGTGGAGATCTTGGGAAGTCTCTACATTCAGGAGATTGTACGAATTCATGGTGTGACATCATCTATCGTCTCCGATCGAGATGCTCTCTTTACTTCCCGGATTTGGAAGGGGTTGCAGGAGGCATTCAGGACGCAGCTACATCTGAGTACTGCCTTTCACCCTCAGACAGATGGTCAGACAGAGAGGTCCATTCAGACTCTCAAGGACATGCTCCGCGCATGTGTCCTCGACTTTGGTCACAGCTGGGAGGACCACCTACCCTTGGTGGAGTTCGCGTAAAATAATTGCTACCACTCCACCATTGGGATGGCACCTTACGAGGCATTGTACGATGGACCTTATAGATCACCTCTATGCTAGACAGACCCTGGGGATTTAGCACTTGTGGGACCAGAGATGGTCTAGGCCACGACAGAGAAGGTCCAGGTCATCTAGGAGCGGATGAGGACAGATCAGAGCTGGTAGAAGTCTTATGCTGATAGGAGGCGGAGGCCACTGGAGTTCGAGGATGGCGACCATGTCTTCTTGCGGGTCTCACCTTGACGTGGATTACGGAGATTCGTCTGAGGTGGCAAGTTGTCTCCATGCTTCATCGGACCATTACAAGTCCTCAACAAGATTGGCGAGGTGGCTTATCGCATGGCTCTACCACCTCAGTTGTACCGGGTTCACGATGTCTACCACATATCTCAGATGAGGAGACACGTGCACGACCCGACACATATCATTGACCCTAGGGAGATGGATGTTGATGATGGGGCGAATTTTGCGGAGGTCCCAGTGGAGATCGAGTATCGGCAGGGGTAGGTCTTATGTGGACGATCAATTCCTCTAGTGTGCATCAGATGGCAGCACGGGAACCTCCAGGAGAGCACTTGGGAGAGGGAGGCTCAGATGCGTGCTTAGTACCCACATTTGTTTCCCTAGTTTATGATGAATCTTTACGAGGACATAAATCCCTGAGGTGGGAGTGATTTAAAGACCCGTAAAATTCCAGAAATTTTTTTTCTTAATTTTCTTGGGAATTTTACAAGCACACAGTTTCTGACGGCACCTAATTCCGAGGCCCGGTGTGCCCGAAATCATTTTTTTATGTTTAGCTCGGGTACGTTCAGTGAACGAACGAGCGGGTTTTTTCTAACTTTTGAACTGGTGCTCGGAATCAAATTCTGAGGGCACCGATGGAATCGCAGCGCCAGTAATTGCTTAGAAACACCTTTTCTGGAGTTGTGTTTGCTCGGGTGTGGTTTCTAAATTTTTGGGTTAAGTAAATGAATAAAATAAAATGGTGCGACCAATTTATTTTATTTTAAGTTGTTTAACCTAAGTTAAGAGTTTAAAGTGGGACCCACAATATCCTACACCACTAGGTAAGATATTTGTGGGGTGGGGCCGACACAATCCCCACCTTTTCTTTAAACTTTTTCAACCCCCCTTCTTTAATTAAGTAACTCACGCGCACCCCCTTTTTTAATGAAGTCAACCCTTGCATTTATTCTGGATAATAAAAGCCTCATTAATTGGGCAGTTTAAACTCCTCAATTAATTCAATTAATTGATTGTTTCTTTTTTTAAAATTCAAAAGTTGGCTTGTGTTAATAAAATAAGTCAATTCTTATTTTATTAGAGGTGGGTTGTGCGAGAGGAATTGAGAGAATTCTCTCAAGTCATGAAGTTCCGCCTTCCTCACGAAGAACGGGAACAATGTGAAGAACGCAAAGAATGCGAAGAAAGCCAACCTCCGATGAAGGTCGACAAGAACGCCGGACCCTCAGAGATCGACGACATGACACTGACAAATCCATTCTCCGCGACGCGACGATCCCCCTTCCGCGACGCCTTCTTCCGCGACGTGCAATTACGCGACGAACCCTCGCTCGACGATGCTTGAGGGAGGGGTTTTGGATCAATTAAATCTATGTGATTTATATCCTTGGCATGTGTTTAAATTATGACAAAAATAGTTTATACCGCTAACGCGGTGGGTGCAGACCAACAAACAAGTCTGAGCCCACTGTTTCCTCATTCTTGGTGTGCGGATTGGCGGACGACAACGAAGCAGGCCGCAAAGGCATTTTGAGGTCTTTGTAGTGAAGAGCCGATCTCGGGAGGACTACTGGAGAAGATGGCAGGCAAAACGGACCACCGGAGTGCGTCCAGTGGTCCGCGAAAACACCGCCGGCGCGCCTTGCCGGCACGACGGCGCCGGCAGACGGGGGCGGCGGCGGCGCCCGGTGCGCCGCCAGGAAGGGCCGATGTGGCTGAAGCCGCGGCGGCAGGCCGCTGGTCTCGCGACCATGTGGGACCGAGGGAGTCGGGACGCGGCGCTCGGCCGCGTCCACTGGCAAGGGCGGCCCCCACGCGGGGCCGCAGTTTCATTCAAGGGGGTGGCTCCCCCCTTGCGCATCCGCGCGGCCAAAACTGCCGAGCCGCCTTGCGCTAGTCCGGGCCACACCGGCCGGGCCGAGCCGCACCCAAGTGGGCCAGACCCGGACCCGGTTCGGGCCGACCCAGGGGGTCTCGGGCCGGGTCGGTCCGGGCCCGAAACCCCCACTTCCAGACCCCTTTCGGTCTTTTGCCCATAACATGGGCTACGAACCTCCGATCGACGCACCTTCAGTTGCGTAGAAATCCTTGGATCGAGGTGGTCGTTTCGGTATATTACATTCAAGGTTTTGGGGTACTTTGGGTTTGGCTGGGTTGGTTTGTACACGAAACCAACCGGGCCCTCGGAGCGGAAATACTTATAACATGAGCTCCGGACGTCCGATTGACGTGCCGTCGACTTTGTTGGATTCCTATTAGTGAGACGGAACGTTTTGATTTATCTTCTCGAGGTTTAGATGCAGTTGGAGTATGGACGGGTTGGTTTTGACATAAAAACCAATCGGGCCCCTGGGATGAAAAAGGCAATAACTCTCATACCGGGCGTCCGAATGACGCGCCGTCTGTGACGTTGAGTTCCTGTTTACGATAAGGAACTTTTGGATGCATAATATTCGGACTACGTCTCAGTTCATGTATCAGCCCCTCAACTCATGGAGCGAACCCTCCCGAACGAGCTTGCTGTGTGCGGGAACCCTAGAGCTGGCTGCGACTGCGACGACGATGTCGACTGTACATAAATCCTCCGTGGATTCGACGACGACGACTACAACACTCAGTGATCCTATGTGGATCAGTGCTACCGATCCTGTATGGGTCAGATCCTGTGTGGGTCAGCGCTCAGCGGTCCTGTGTGGGCCAGCGCCTGCATATCCTGTGTGGGTCCAATCCTATGTGGGACATTGCGAGGGTTATTTACCTATCGATCCTTTGTGGGTCATTGCGGGGGTTAGTTACCTATCGATCCTTTGTGGGTCATTGAGGGGGTTAGTTACCTATCGATCCTTTTTGGGTCATTTTGGGGGTTAGTACCTATCGATCCTGTGTGGGTCTGATGACGTAGATGAATCAGTGGCTACACCTGATCATCTCTATCGTCCTACGAAGAAGTATACCTGTGTGAGATGAATCTTGTTTTTCTTTCCTATGTGGATTGTGTTGTGCCATCCTGTGTGGATTACATTATGCTTTCTTGTGTGGACTGGGTTGTGATTTCCTATGTGGACTGGGTTGTAATTGAGCTCAGATGTTGGAGCCGAACGAGAATTGGTGACATAGGTATATGTATGGGCATATACCTAAGTAGTGTCGGATGTTACTTCGTGATTGTATCTTTCCTTTTTGGTTTATCCTTTGTGGATTCTGGGAGGAATTCGGGGGTCTCGGGGTCCCTACTGAGTAGCTTATACTCACCCTTGCACGGGCTATGCCCGCACTATGTTGTGTTGGTTGCAGACGACGGACAACGCTGATCGTGGTTGAGGCTTGCAGAGAAGGACGATACCTGGAGGTGGACCACTGGGCGGGACGTACTCGGAGCGGACGGATGGACCCGCGGATCTGTGGAGGCTATCTGTACCCACCCTTCAGGTGGGAATTCTAGTGGATGGATCGAGGATGCGACTTTGCTTTTCAGTTTCTGTATTCCCTTTTTCAGTTGTACTTTACTTTCAATTTGGGTTTGTATTCTGTCCCACTTACTTTTCCACACTTACTGTTGTACCCTATTTTTACTTAGTTTTTATTTCTGCTTGCATGCTCTGTGGTGTTTCTTTACTTTACAAAGGGAATTCCTTCCCTTTTTACCAGGAATTACACCTTGGTGCTAGTCGCCAGCCCCTGGCCTATGGAAGGTCGGCTTGGGGTAGTCGCGGCACGGGCCCTGAGGACGGGTCGTGACAGTATCCTTGGCAAAATTAATAAAAAAAATTAATCTCACATTACACTTGAAAATATATAATTCAACACATCGAATGTAAACATTCTATGTCATTGAACTCATTCAACAATTCATTCTTCAAGTCATAGGGAAATTAAACAAGATAAGGATGATCACATATTATCATAATGGTTTATGTAAAATGGTAGCTATAATGAGTAAATAAGGAATAATAAATATGGAAAGGTAAATAACTAAGAACATTCCATTTAATCAAAATATTTTCATGGAGATTATTCTCAAGGAAATAAATGATTAAAAAATAATGTAATATATATAATTACATAATCAATAATCTTATCCATGGATTTTATTACTATTCAAATAATCAGATATACATGAATAACTAATTTCATAATTATGGAATGTATAATTCTAGACATCATAAACAAACCATTAAGGCCACACACCAAGAAATTTGATATAAATGGGTATGTCCTCTACAAAATACAGAAAATAATTTGTCTCATAACACCTAATAAGGCATCAGAGGGATATAGTGGAAGCACACCCTTCACTTACCCGATCTAATTAATTCTTTATATTAATGGGGATGAAGTAAATTCAATAAATAATAAACATTCATATTTCAATTGAAAAAATAGAATATGAAATGTTAATAATTATATAATAAAATTAATTATAATCCATATAAATAAATAATTTGGATGGTTTAATTATAAAAAACCCCTAGTAAAATTCAAGTGAAATAATGTGTTATTATCATTGAATAATAGAAATACATTAAAAATCGTAAAAACATTCTTTAGGGAAAAAGCCCATTCAATTTGAAAATCACGTTTGAAAACTAAAAGGTTAAAAAATATTAGGAAAAAATTATTTGAAAATGACCAAGGAAAATTGTAAAGGATGATTTAAATAATTGAACATTCATTATTTCAGGAAGTTCCATTCATTATAAGTATATTAAAAAAACATTACTTTCACATTTTTATAAAAAATTCAATAATTACCTCATTTAGAAAATGACAGGAAGTTTCTGTTTAAACCTTTTTATAAAAACTCCAACATGATATAAAATTTATTTAATAAATAATTATATAATAGTAGAAACATTTTTTCAAAACATTTTTAGGAAAATAAAGACATAGAAAGAAAATTATATTTACCAAATAGAAAAGGAACTCATTTTCCTTGAAAAAATATCATTTTGGCCTACTGAGTACATAAAAGGGGAAAATGAGTTGAAAACTTATAATTTTTATAAATTACCATAATATAAAAAAATATATTAGGTATAAGATATAAAGATTATATAATTACCCAAATAGAGACTTAAATAGAAACAATCTCAAATAATGATAATATTGTAAAATAAACCCTTATCACTCTGATTACTTTAGAGTCCTACAATTCAAGAAATAAATACCTTTAAATGAATCTTTAATTATAATATAACTAAATGGAATCATGATCAATCAAACAATATCATTATTTTATAAATCACATGAAATAATAAATTCATGAAAACAACATTTGTCGTACAGAAACAAAAATGAGATGAGAAATTTTTTAAAAGCATCATATCATTTGAGTGAGAATTTAATCAATGAAGTTATTATATATAACAAATATAAATCCGTATAAAACATGTTTATATAAAATATAATTTATTCAAAGGTAATTTTAAACATAATCTTGGAATAATATAATCAGTGATGAAGTGATACAACTCAATACAAGAAGATTGAGTTAATAAATCCCTACAAAGATCATAGTGAGAATTAATCAATGATGCGATTGTGTGTAAAATTAAAATCCGTATAAAAAAGTTAAAGCACAATATAAAATATTAAGAGGATATTACACAAATAATATTTACAGAAATACATGTCTCCAAGATACTTTAATTCGTGGTTTATTAAATAAGTCCATACTTAATAAAAACAATAGTATCATAAATACTAGTTTTTGGTGATTCGATATGTAGAATAATAACTTGAAACATGTATATAAAAACATTATTGAAAATTTCCTTAACATGCCCCTAAAATTCCATACGTTTTTTAAAACAACATAGGATAACCTCTGGATGTACATAAGAAATGGTTGATAAATAAAACCCAATAAGGGAATAAAAAATAATAAGGTAAATTAGGACATGTGATCCAGTATTCATATAAATGAAAAATAAGAGGGCAAGAATAAAAATCTTCAACAATAAATCATGATATAACATGATAAGATAAAGGAAACATATAAATATTTTGAAAACATTGAACATGACAACATAAAATAGGTGAAAGATAACCATAAATAAATCATAAAATGGTGGAAAGTTGCATAATTGAATATTTTTATTCCCTAATCCTATATATGTGATCTTACGAGACTAGAAAAAATCCTATTTCATTAGTATACTATCTATCTTCACCCATCAAAATACATGTGTACTCATGTGTGCCACCTAGATCATTCAACATATGGAAATATTTTTTCACATTTAATCCCATGACTATGGAGTGTGGTTTATATAAAAATTATTTTCCAATAAATTAAGTATAAATATATCTATGTTAATTACCTTTAATGTGATGTTTGATGGGGATTCACAATATAAATCTTTAGCTTTGAAAATCACAGGATACTTTTAATAACATCATGGGTTACTAAAAGGTTTGAGAGAGGGATTAATGAGATTAAAAGAGATATCTCATCACATTTAAATCATAATAGAATTAAGAGGGATTTGTGATAATATATCCCAGCATGAAAAAATGGAAAACAAAATAAAAATTATATAGAAGGTGCTTTAATAAAGAGGAGTAGAAGAGGATAAATTACCTTGAGAGTGCGATTCTAAAAGATTGAGAGAAGATTCTTAAGAGATTGGGGGTACCTTGATAGGAATATATAGAGGGAAATAGTAGAGTAATTTCGTGATACAAGGTCTTTTAATGAATATAAATTGGAGGTTGCATTGGTTTATATTGAAAAATAGAGGAGAATTCATTATTAATTTTCAAACATAGTTTTTGTAATATATATAGTAATATAATAAAAAACACAAATTATCCCATTGTTTTGTACCATGGTTTCTTCAAATGTAATGTCATATTAATTAGTTTAGATTTTTAGGAAAAAAATCATCAAAATAATACACTTTTTGATTGGGAAGTGAGGCATGTTTATAAAAAAATATTTTAAAACCATAACATATAATATCGATTTTGAATGATTAATTAAGGCTTTATAAAATAAATAAAATAACCTAAAAAAACATTTTATAAATGCAAAACACAATTTTTTTCATTTATAAACTTTTTAGTATTTATTAAATAAACTTTGGGCTTTTATAATTTCATAATACACACAGTTTATTTATATCGTATTTAGTTTTTACCCCAATATTTGATAGTCTTATAAAATTATAAAAAACTCACCATGGGATACTTTTGTCAATATTATTTCACAAATAATATTTATTCTATCAAAATAATCCTCTTAATTTGATAATTTACAATTTTAATTCAAAATTCCCATTTTATTGAAAAATACAAGGTTTTTTGATAATAACTATTTTCTCACCCTTATAAAATTAAATTTAACTTCATAAAATTGTATTTCCATTTTCATTTAATGAATATTATATAAAATTAATATTTAATTAATGTATAATTTATTTCAAAATTATTTTAATTCATTAAAAATATTGTCTTTATTGAAACTGTATATTTCCCAAAAATATAATTCTGTGATTTATCGTAAAAAATATTTTTTTATCAAACAAATTATATAATCCATTAAATTGTAATATTAAAATGGAAAATATATAATAATTATTTTATTAAATTAAAATATACAAATTAATACAATTATATTCTAGATATAAAACCCTTTATCACACCCAATAAACTCTCTATGGGTATGGTGCATGATGATGTGATATTTTGGGGTGGTTTAGTATATTCGGTTTGGACCATTATCTCAATATGCCTGAAATTTTCCTATAAATGGTTTCATTCATGCTTTAGTTAATGAGTCTCAACTTGGGATTGGGAAAGGGAAAATCACAATGATCTTATATCCCTCCGAATCTTTAATAAATGAGCTTCATAGGGTACCATCATGCTAGTCGAGGGCATCTATTATTTTTTTCTTTTCCAATTAGACTGTATCAAAACCATGTATATATACTAGTTATATGATAACTATTCAAGAACTCTATTATCAATAATAATTTTTTTAGTATTATTTTAAAATATGACATGTAATAACATTCCAATGTAATGTATGTGCTTTCTATAACAATGTTACTTATTTACTAATTTTTTCAAAGAAGGGAATTTAATTTATAAAAATTTGGGTCATTACATTATTTCCACCATTACAAATATAACCCCTAAAATAGTTATTTCACACACTAAAATAGATGAGGCTACTTATATTTCATCACCCATTATAGTTCCCACATCGCATCCTTGAAGTTTTGGTTCCACCACGACACATTGTCTTGGTGAGGTGGATATTTTACATATAACTATGTCTATGTGATCAATGATTTCCATTGGATACTGGCAATTTAAATTATTATTCCCCAAAATAGGATTCAGGGCATGTTAGGGGTCCAGTATGTACTTCCTTAAAAGGGATAAACAGACCAAAACATGTACTTGAGATATGTTAGGTGGTTGTGATAGTAGATATGTCGTAGCACTGATGTGAATAAGGATCTAAAAGGGACTGATATATCTTGGACTACGCTTTCCCTTCTTCCCAAACCTCATTAATTTATTCCAATTAATTATATGAAAGAAAACTTTGTATCGAACAACAAACTCTAGATCACATCAACGATTGTATTTATATATTTTTTACTGACTTTATATTGATTTCATATGACTTTTAATGGGTTGGACCTTTTTTGTCATATCTTTGAAAATATCAGGTTCCATAAGTTTCTTATCTCCAACTTTATACCATTATGTTGGTGTCTGACACCTCTTTCCATAAAGATCCCCATAAAAATATTTTTGGATTCCATAATTTATACTATTTTTGTATTAGAACGCTGTTATGGGAAGGTATTGATCACAAAATCCATGTAAAACCATTGAACCCTAATCTCATAATATTATATAGTGTTTCAATTATCCTTTTAGACTTTCCATCCAATTAATCGTGATAAGAAGAAATGAAACTCAACACTGTATTCAATTATTACTAAAGGCTTCTACAGAACCTCATGGTAAAACTCAAATCTCGATCAAATTTAATAGAGATTGACACTCCGTGTAGTCTTACCACATCCCTTATGTATATCTTGGTGGGTTGGTGGTGGGATAATTATTCCGTTACTACAATGTGATGAACTGAAAATGTATAGATATCAACTACCACCTATATGTAATTGTTTCTATTAGGTGTCATGGGGAGTCATATGACAAAATATATAGTTATGTTTTCCCATTTCTATACTGGTATGGGAAATGGTTGCATCATTCCCTCAAAATTTTTTCATTCATCCTTGACTTGTTGGCATAAGAAAAATCATGATAAAAACTTTGTAATCTCTTTCTTCATGTTATACCATCAGATGTTTTTCTTAAAATATATATACATCACTATGATTACATGATGAATAGATAAGGATGAGCTATGTGCATCATCTAAAATTTCCCTGTTCAGTTATGGTTTTGATGGGACACATATATGAGTTAATAACTTTATAACTATATATTTAGTAAATTAAAACTGCTGAATGTTTTCTATATTATTTTGTAGAACCTCATAACCTGTTTTTTATTTCTTAGTTATTTCATGAATTAGTGGTTGAGGAGTTATTTGAGAAAGTTATAATAAATATCCTTTTATTTTTTCATTTTTCCATCTTCCGAATGTCCACAATGATTGGATCTCTTTTAATACTCATCATGGGATGGGTTGTGGTGTCCTTTCTAATCAGAGCATCTACCCATTTTTTCCTTCCCAGGATGGTATTTTATTGAGAAATCATAATCCTTGTTTAGTTATAACCACATTATTTTGTGATATTTATCTCTTTTTGTGTGAATATATACTTAAGAAAGTTTTAATCCATATATATGTCAAAATTCTACCTGTAGAGATATTAATGATATTTATTTAATGGAACGATCACTATAGCCAATTCTAAATCATTATTTGGGTATTTTTTCTCATGGACCTTTAGTTTTCAAGAGGTATAGGCTATCACTTCGTCATCTTTTTTTAGTACACATCCCAAGCCCTTTTTGATGGATTACTATAGATCACAAATCTATCCCTGCAAGTGGTAATGTGAGAATAGATGAAATTATTGGACTATTATTCAGCTCCATAGAGCTACACTAGCATTCATCAGTCCAAAAAAACATGGGTCCCTTAACTATTTTGTTTTTTAGTGGGATTGAAATCAAGACAGGTTTCTCCGAAATTGATGATAGTACTGATCTAATCCAAGGAAACTACAGATTTCCATCACAGATGTTGGTATAGAACATTGTTAGATTGCCTATAATTTTGAGGTTTTTATATATATCACTTTTTTGGTGATAAAATTCTCCATGAATGAATCTTTATCCAAAAAAATTTCACATTTACTATACTATTCATACATCTTTTATTTTTATAAAGTCTTTATCACAGTATTAAAATACTCCTCATATTCCCCGTTTAGTTTGGAGTAAATGAGAATATTTTCTATAAATAGTACCAAAAATATTTTATGGTAATATATATAACTCAATTCACCATGTCCATGAGGATTACTGGATATTTAGTGATTCCATATTTTATCACTATGAACTCATAGAACCCATACCATGTTTGAAATTGTTTTTTGGATATCATCCTTCTTCACCTTTACCAAACAGTATCCCGACCAAAGATCCACCTTAGAAGAATATTGGTCTCCATGTAACTGATCAAAAAATTCATCAATATGTGGTATTAGATACCTGTTCCTTTTCATGATCTTGTTGAGCTCCAAATAATCAGTGTAGAGGTGTATTGAACGATTATTTTTCCTAATGAAGAGGGTTGGTTCACCCCATGATGAAGCACTTGGCTATATAAACCCTTTATCTAGACTCTCATATAGTTTCTTTATTATCTCTAGAAGATAAAAAACTATTCTATATAGATACTTGTATATATTAAATGATCTGGGTATAAGATCGACTAAGAAGTCAGTCTCACAGCTTGGAGGAAGACCAATTTTTTTTGGGAAACACATTACCAATTTCCCTCACAATAGAAATATCATAAAGGATGATCTTTTACTTAGTTTAAATTATTTTAGCTAGATATTATTTCTCATAATTAAATAATATCCATGTTTGAGATGATGACCATAAATAAGATTCTTCACCCTTCTTACATTTTTATAGAATTTGGTGGGGGGTTATATTTGAGATACAGTGGGCGAATTTATTCTCTCAGATATTTATGTAGGATTTATATAAGGAAATACAATCCATACATATAATAACATAAAATAATGATAAAATTAGTATTAAAATGTTGTCTTGGCTGTTTAACTCACAAATTTTCACATAGTAGGAGTTATATACTTGGGATGTGGTAATTTTCCCATTTCATATTTTCACCGATAATGCCAATTCCATAATTTGCAGTGTTTTTTGAGTAGTTCTACAAAACTTGTTTGATACGAAAGTATTCATAGAACCAGAATGAGAACAAATGTTTATTATCCATGAATGAATAATTAGTGTACCTTTAACCATGTAATTGTCAGAATCCACCATAATAGTTGTGAATTCCTAAGCTTACACTTTCCCTCTAGGAATTGTAGGTTGTGGTCACAAGTTCTCATCAATAACCCTTAACATGGGAAATAAATTTACATTACGTTCCTGTTCCTTGAAGTTGGAATGTTGGGAAACATGCTAAGGGTTGACTGGATAATTTCTTTCTTCCATCCAAATGGTGGCTTTCTCCCATCATAAATTTCTATCTAGATTCCATTACATCATGCACCTAGAGAATTTACTTTTCCCCCTTAGGAAAATTTCACGATTCTTCTTCCCAGAATTTTGACAAGTGGGATGTTGGGATTTATTTCCATGATTATATTTCTCCATCATACTATGGGAATAAAATTCTTTTTTCAGTTAATTATCCCCATAATAACCTTGAGACTCACTAATCTTCATTTCAACTATGATGGCACATTGGAAGATTTATTCCTAGTTGTTAAATTCCAAAATTTCCAAATATTTTCATAGATTCTTCTTCATTCCAAAAAATAGGTGGTCAATTTACATTTGGGGTAATTAAAATTCAATGTTGTATCATGAATGTATTGTGAAGATTTCCTAGTACACCCTAATGAATTATTTTTCCTTTTAATTGAAGTTGAAGAAGTACCTATCCATTTTTGTAAAAGTGTATGATGAAAATATTTGTTTAAAATCATTTTCAACAATTCATTCCAATTCGTCCCTTTAATATCATTCTTGAGCTTCATATTTTGTACCAAAATCCACTATTGATCTTTTAATCCTTCTATGTGGTAAAAAACCAACATGGCCTTCTCTAAGCTAGATAATTGAAGGATGCAGAATGTTATATCAATGGAGTTAATCTATTTTTCCATGATTAAGAGTTCAAAATATCCATAAAAAATTAGAGGCCTTAGTCGCATAAAGGTCTTAATAGAACGTTCTTATTTATTAGGGAGATTTTTGAATTATTATTGAATAATGTATTGTTTTACAACTTGATTCAATTGAAAAAGTATCTCCATGAGGTTTTTGATTCTTTCTCCCATTGAGTGGGGTATCTCATTTTGGTAGTGATCAAGTTTTCACTCACATTAGTTATCACTTAGATTTATTTTATTTCTAGAGATTGAGAAGAATTAAGGAAAAATAATTGATGATTATTTTTAAATCATCAAACACATAAAGGAGAAACCACTAAAATTAAATGGATAACTCATAAGTGATGTGTACCATTTATCCTAAGGATTTTTAGGTTTCAATCTAAGTTATCCAATATCTATTTATTAACATAAAATTTAATGGTAATTTTTATTCCATTAATAGTAGTTCATAATTATCTTGTTAATTTATCAAATAATATATCCTCGGAGTTTCAAATCATGTGTTTATTAAGGACTATTTTCATACACCAGGGGATGGTTGAGTCTAGCTCAATGCATCATTTTTAGGGATATTACCCCTACGCAACTCTATTGCAGAGCCATATCTAGTTGTAGTATCCATGTATGGGTATATTTTCTTGGAGACCACTTAGTCTATACTTTTCCAAAATTTAGGTATGTTTTATTTTGTCTGGATATATCACTAAGGCTTTCTCTAGTGGTTTCTAATACTAATCCCAACATCACAAGACTTTAATTTGATACAAAAAATGAGATCCCTTTTCTTTAATATACTTAAATTCCTGATTTATTAAATAAGATAACACTTAATACTAACTAAATGATTATAAGGCCTAGAATCCGAGGGTTATTATATATATAACTTAACAACTTGAAAGTTGGAAACAAAAAAAAAATAATTAAAAATTTCCTAAACATGCTCTTAAGATTCCATCATTATTATAAAACTACACGGGATTCCCTAAGGATGTGGAAGAGAATGGGGTGAGCTATAAAGCCTAGTAATGGAATAAAAAATAATATAAAAAGGTAAAGTAGTACATGTGAACATATAGGCATAATCCATTTTAACATAAGAATGTGATAATCATAACATTGCATAATAAATAATTATATAACATAAAAACATAAAGGAATCAAATGAATGTAGAGACAAAATTAAACATGATATCATAAACATAAGTAAAGTATAACCATGAAGACAAAATAACATGGTGGAAATAATACTAGAACATATTTGTTTTAATCCATAATCCCATACATGATTCCAAATAAGAATAAAAATTCAACCAATTCCTTAGAGCTCTGTCTGGGTGCACCAATCATAATATGTATATGATTAAGTGTTCAACATAGATTATTCAACATAAAGAAATCATTAATCACATTAAAATCATTATTATGTAGTTTAAGTTAAATAAATATAATTCCCCAAAAAATGAATTATAGATACATCTAGATGTATAACCTTGAGTATAAATGGATGTCATTATTTACTACATTAATGTTTTTCAGGGAAAATCATACGATAATTTCAGAAGTATAATGGTGGTACACAAAGGTTCATGGGAGGGATTAATAAGATTGAATGTGGTATTTCATAACTTGGATAATCTCAATGTATTGATTTATGAAATGATATTTTTTTATCAAAATAATTATAAAAATATGATAATTTAAAATTTGAAATAAAAAATTTGAATTTATTGAAAAGTAATTGGTTTTTTTGAAAATAAATTTTTTTGACCCCTTTAAAAATTACATTTTAATTTATAAAAATACATTATAATTTTTATTTAATAAATAATATTTAATAATAACACATTCTTAGAATATCATTTATTTAGAAAAGTATTGAATTATTCAAAAGGAGTGTCTTGATTGAATCTATATATTTTAAAAAATTATAAATTGTGCTTCTTCAAACAAAAATCTAATTTTTATCAAACCCATTATCTAATCATTTAAAATGGAATATTAAAAACTAAAAAATTTAATCATTATTTTATAAAATTAAAATATACAAATTTATATTCTTAGGGTATAGATATATAACCCTTTATTACACCAGTGATCTCCCTATGTGAAAGGTGTGTGATGGTGAGATTTTCTTGGGTGGTTCAGTGTAAATGGTTTGGTCCATGATCTTAATGAGCTTGAAATTCTACTATAAAAGGGTTTGGTTTTGGTTTAGTTTTTGAATCTCAACTTGGGCTTGGTGAAAAAATATCATAGTTATGCTATATCTTTAAAAAATAAAGATAAATGAGATTCAAAGGGTACAATCCATCTAGTCAAGTCCATTAGTTTTTATATCTATTCTAATGGGACTTTAACATAATGCTTTGTATATACTATCCATATGATCACTATTCACTTTCTATATTATCAATAATTATGATGTTTAGAAATGCTTTAAAACATGACATGTTACAACGGTCCTATGGAGTGCATGTGTTTTATATGTCAACATTAATTAATAATAATTTATTAAAATATGGAAAATTGCATTTATAAAAGTTAGTGTCATTAAAATATTATAATATGAAATACAATAAATATGTAATATAATCTAGTGAAAAGAAATTGAGTTATGAAAACCCTTACCTAAAGTGTCACTCATCACAAATATTATTTATCTTCTTGAATAATAAACTTATGTTAATTATATTATTTCATAATTAAATTTTTTACTTATATTATTCATTTTATTTTATTTATTACCATGTTATATTTCTTTACTTAATCTATTATGTTCATGTCAGATGTTTTAAAAAATTTTGGTTCATATATCCCTAATGGCTTGAGTAGGTTGAAAATGGTAACTGATATCATTGTACCGTCATATTTAAAATAATAATTGTGAAATTATTATCATTTTAATACATTAATAAAACTTTAAAAATCAACCATGAATAATGGACATGAAAAAAGAACTAGGTTATAGTCATGCAGATATTATGTCGTAAACATGGATTAGTAACATTTCCATTTTTATACGACCATGATCAAAAGATGGTAAGTGTTATTTTTCTTTACATAATGATAATTATATCATAAATAACATATTATATATTTAATTAAACTTATTTGTATCATCATTTTTATGTGGCTATGGAAAACCAATCAGATCGCTTCATGGAGGTGGTCGTCTTCAGGTATGAAAAAATGGTGTTATCATTTTTCAATGAATGGAAATGTAAGATGGTAGATGATAAATTGCCTTTTAAAAGAAAAAATATTTCATTAATATATTATAAAAACATTAAATGTATCATTATAACTAGTTTTGAGAGGTGGCGATGGAAAAAAACTACATAGTTTTTTGATGCTATAGTTCACCATACACATGAATGATGATTTTATTTTCCATTTGATGGAAGATGAGAATTATATAGGTTATTAAATTAAAATTAAAAAAAATATAATTATTTGTAATATAGTGGTGTTATTATTTAATCTTGTTTGAATAAGATTTTAAGGGGGGACAAGAAGAAATAAAACTAAAACATTCAGTTATATTGTTTACATCTTCTTTGGACAACCTCATTTTCCTCACATCATAAACATTATAATTTTGGTTTTATGACCAAAACAATGTCTTTAAAATTTTCTATGGTATGTTAGGAAGGTATTTGGTTTAGGATTTTCTGAACTAAATGGATATTTATGTAATTATAAAATAAGAGAGTGGGTGACCTTTTAAAAGCGAGGGAAGTGAATTCTTGGAATTTCATTAAGTATGAAATTATAATAAATTAGTTTTGATGTAAAAATGGATCTAAATTCACAAAAAACGAATAAAAGATTATAATTATTCAAAATAGTCATATTAAATAAAAAAATTTATTGTTTAGTTGATTTTTTCACCATAATTATTTTATTTTAATCCTATATTATCCCTTTTGATGATTACCATGAAAAAAAATTGTTTACTCTTTAGGGGACTATATAAATACTATATAAGGAAAAGTAAACCATAAAAAGAAATTGGTTTCTATTTTAATCCATATAAAATCACTTGGATGATGATAATTTTTTTATGAATTCTAAATCATTTAACAAGATATGTTTTGTTATAAAAAACCATTAAAGTCATTTTTTTTAAAAATAAAAAATTTTATAATATAATATATGTTTAACTCATATAAAATGGTTCTAAAATGATATTTAGTAGAATATAAGGATTAAATAGTTTTGATACAACCACCCATTAAAATTTATATAGGTTTAGATATCATTTTAAACCTTATATTTCGGTTTAACACCCAACTTGACCAATTTTTAATTTAACTATAGCGATGTATTTTTCAATATTAAAGGGTTATAATTTTACATGAACAATGAAAATTGTATCACAAAAGTAAAATGAAATAACTTTTTACCATTAATCATCCTAGTTATCCCATTTCAGTGTTGTTATAAATTAAAAATAATTTAATAGATTATATTTAACAAAAATTATCATTTATGTCACTTTTTTAGACAAACTTGGGTTCGAAAACAACATTACAATAATTTAATGATAATTTATAATAAAATATATTATATGTTTTCATACATTTAAAATTTGTGGTACAATTTAGCACACTCAAATAATATTTCGTTTCGTGTTTTTAAATCATTTACATGACATTTCTACTTCATGAACTATAGAAGTGTCACTGTTCCTTATGAATTTAAGGTAATTATTTAATCAGTAAAAATTTAAAAAAATTACCATGATAAATAATTTCAATTTATATTTCTAATAGATATGTATAATAAATAATTACTTTTTTATCCCAATCCAAAAATATTATATATAATAAAAACAAGAAAATGACATTTTTTACTTTAGATTTTAGTTAAATATCAAAAATTTCAAAATAAAATTAGTATAGGATGAATATTACATATATTAGGATGTAAATGGAATAAATAAATTCATAAAATTGGATAAAGGCACGTCCTAGGGTCATTTATTAATTCTTATCACATTATTTTTAACCTTAATCACTCGATTTACCCTTAGCATGGGGAAAATTATTTACTATGATTACCATTCATAATGACAAAAGAATAAAAGTAACATGTTTCCAAATTTTAAAATCATGATTCCAAATAAAAAAATACATTATTTTAGATTAAACTAATATATGTGTTATAAATTAATTTAAGATTAAAACACAAAATTCAATGAGAAATTTTTTTCAATGAATTCATTTTTAGGTATTAAAATAAATTTTATACCAAATTTAAACATAAAATTTATTTCAATGAAATTAATTGGAATAGCAATAGTATAACTGAAAAAAAATTAATATATTTTTAAATAAAATAGTAATTTGTAAAAATTTGAATGAAAAATATTATTTTCTATAAAAATAGTTTTTTTGAGTATTCATTAGAAATTAATTATAATATTTTCTCATAAAAATCAATAAAAACCATTTTTGAATAAAATTATTTTTCAATAATATAATTACTTTACAAAACAATTGAGTAATTATTTCTTAATAATTAATAAATACATTCGAATTGAGTATAACTTGATATATTTTAAAAAAACGGTAAATAATATTTGTGTGTTGTAATTCATCAGCATATTTATAACCATAAGATTTAAATAATAATATTTTTTGGTTATTTGAGGATCAATTTGGTGTTTCATATATACTATCAAGAATTGTTTTATTTTAAAATATTTGGGTGATACATTCCCTTGCCTTTAATAAATTACTTCCTCACAATTTGAACTTGATCTTGGTAATCAAGGGGTTGAAATATGAAAATTCCTTTATAGATAAATCCACTTCTTAAAAAGGGTTAATAAAATATTTACTTGAATATGGGTAAATGGAAGTATTAAGGTCATATTTTATAACACATATATAGGTTTCCACATAGGATAACATTAGTGGGAATTGAAAACATAGACATGAATGAGTAAATTGTAGTCTAAATAATTATGGAGAGTTATTGAGGTCATTGATCACATAAAATTTAACAATCAATAGAAATTTAACAACTACAAAACCATAAACCAAAGAGGTGTGAAAATACCATAAAGTCATCTAAAATTTAGATAAAATGAGAAAATCATTGTTTCAAGATCATTTTCATAAAGGTGAGGAATTCCTTTTCCATATACACTAAAAATAAAATAAAATATACTTACCTTACAAGTGGAATTTCATATTTAAACAGATGTCCACTACAATATTGTTATTTTCTACAAATAATGAGTATTCCTGTGGATTTTATTATGTCAGAAACTCTAAAATAAACTTCTACTAGATCACATAATCTATAAAATAATACTAATATATTACTCCTAACTTTACTAAAACCAAAATGGTTTTCACAATGTAAGATAATAACTAATGTTTGTAATCCTTCATATGGAGAAACAATACATTATTCCTTAAAATTAAACATTAAAACCAAGCGTTAACATATATTATTCCATGAATAAATAACCATATATCTGAAATGACTATAATGAACTCAACATTAAAGAATTTTTTACCCCCAAAGGTTATCACATACCCATTATCTAGAGCCCCCAAAAACACAATAACATTCTTTCCAAATAGTCATTTTCGTCAAATTACTAGGTTATATATATACCTCATCCCAATAAAACATATCTTGAAATTTTATTAATCACATAAAAATAAAAAAATAAAATATATTTGATCCCATAATATGTTTTTCAAAATAAACATATTATTTATCTATAAAAAATTTGAGTAAAAATAATTCTCTATTAACCAGGACATCACTTAGGCTAATGGTAGTTATTTCACATCTATCGCCATTCAGTTGTGGGTTCAAGCCCGATGGAATTTCTGAATACGAAGAACTATCATCCATCTAGTTTTTTAAATTTTTTCTAGAACTATATTTATATAATTCCTAAAATATTCCCAAATATATTATAAACATATTAAAAAATAACTTTTATCCTAAAATAAAATTTTCACCACACAAATTTTCTAAATAGGTTTTTCCCTAAAACCAAATAATATTTAATAACTATAATTACCTAAAGATAAATGATCATATTAACCCTGAAGATTATCAACATATTTAAAAACATATCTAAAAAATATAAAAAATTCTTTCTTAAATAACCTTCTCACTAACACATATACTGATCAAAAGAGTTTTATTAACATATATGTATCCCAATATTTCCATATTTATATTATTCTCCCATCACATAAAACATTAAAATGGGTAACTACTCCTTTAAAACTATATTAAAACATTGAAATATTATCCCTTTATAGTGCATAAAAAAATTAATTATCCTTATATTTATTATAAAAATAGTTCCATTGGGAGTATCATTAAAATATTTCATTGAGTTATGTTACAAAATTTATGTATTCCTAAATATAGTTTCTAAGGTTTATGCTAAAATTTATACAATACCAACTGTAAAGACAGCTCACCATTAGCCTAGAGATGATGGTTACATTATTAAATTTGAATAATATAAAATGGAACCCATCCAAAGTAATGAATAATTTATTTTTCATGATAAAATTGATGCATACTTGAATCACATATTATACTTAATAACATACAATTCAACATATTGAAAATCAATATTTTGCATCCTTGACCTCATTCAAAGAATATGACTTTAGATCAAAGGGAATGGAAAAAATAACTTCATGATCATATTATTAGTAAGGGTTACATACAAGAAAATATATCATGATTTAATAAGAAATAATCAATATAGAAAGGTAAATAACTTAAAAATTACTATTTAATCAATAGCATGATCATAAAGAATAATATAAAATGACTACATTCTTATCAAATAATTTCACATATATAATCACAAAATCTTGAAAATTATATATGGATATCATAGATATTCACATAATCATGTGGTCATCAATAATAAATTCCTTAATTTTGGAACACATAATGATTAATATCATAAACATACTACCACAGTCTCAAGGTAATACATCTTATATAAATGACTAAGCCCTCATCCAAATACCAAAACTAGTTCATGAGACTAACGATGCTTCTAGGGGATATAGAGGGCCCCACCCTTCACTCATAAAGTCCAATGAATTCATCATATGAAAGGGGAGAATAAAAATTTAATACATAATAAACATAAAAATTTGTTCTAAAAACTTACATTTGAAATGAAAATAATTATCCAATCAAATTGATCATAACCATCACAATAAAAAAATAAGGATGTTATCATTACAACCTCTCCCTAGTGAAGTATAAGTTAAATAAAGTGTTATTTTAACTAATTAATATAAATACCATAAATAGATTTTTAAAAACATTATTTACTAAATTATTTATATAACTTTGAAAATAATTTTTGAAAACTAAAATGTTCCAAAATTTTAGGGGGAAAAATTATTTGAAAATTACAACAGAAATTTTAAAAGAGTCATCCAATAATTGAGTGGTTATTATGATGGGAAATTTTGTTCATAAAGATTTTCTTAAAAGATATATTCATTACATATTTTCTTCAAGAAGTCAAATATGTTGGTCGGAGTAGTGTACTCAAGAGGGGGTGGATTGAGTATCTATAAAATTTTCTGTTAAAAATTAATAATTTGAAGTTCCCCCAATATTTAAAGTTCAATGTCCCGGTTAGATAGCAGGTAATATATAAGAGCTTTATTGTTCAATTAATTTCTCTAAATATTGATTATTTCTCATTTATATCAATTTTATAATTAATAAAACTTTTTAAACTAACCTAATAAGTCAATAATTTTATAAACACTTTCTAAGACTAACTATAAGTGTTCAATTTAGTTTTGTGAAATATGTGATAAAATAGAGTAAAACTAAAATGGAAAAACACAGTAGAAATTAAACAAGAGGTTTAGACTCAAGTAGACACTTAATCCTCTCCACTTGATGATCACATGTGAAGAAGAAGTTGAAATTAATAACCAATTTGATCCACACCCTAGATTGGGGTTCACAACTACACACAGGTTGTTTGGGTCACAAGACCACTACCACAGTTCTTCTTGGGTACAAACTACCAGGTCACAAAAGGACCTATTCCACACTTATTCATTTGAGTAAGTGTTGTAAGATGTTATTTTTGGAAGGATACCTTTTATTCTTTAGTTTTATAAAGGAGAAAGTGTGTGCTTAACATACAGATACACACCCTACTAAACAGAATGTAAAAATGCACACAACTGAGAAAAAAAATGTGAGAATAGATTTAGAAGGCTCTATATTTCTTGAGACGTAGCTCTTGACTCTTTATATGTAACTGAGATTAAGTATGAGTCCTCTTCATGAAGTTTACACAACTAAAGAGTGTCTTATTCTTGCTTCCGGTTATAAGTATGGTTCTGCAGGTATATTCCTCTCCTTATTTGATCGGATGAAGAAGTTTTTCAGTTCAATGTTCAGCTTAGTTGAGATTTCTTTATGTGTTCTTACTTTGTTCCTGAGTTTCTAGTGGTTTCATGAGAGTTTCCTATGTTGTTCAGTATATATCTCTCTCTCACATGCATTCCCCACCCCCACACCTATATTGTATTTCTTATATCTTTAAAATACTTCTTATTTTTTAGGGTCAACAAAAATCATGTTCTTTCAAAGTGCATAAGTTCATCATAACTCATAATATATGTTAGAAGTCCTAAAAATATTATAAAATATGTCAGTATTATTTAATTGAACAAATATGACTATTAGAAAATAATATTAGTAAATGAAGATTTAAACAGTCTGTCGATAGGTGGTGCATCAGTGACTCATTTTAACGGTAAGTCCTTCCTTCTGTAGGGTGAGATAGTTAATCTAATGATGACCAATTCCAATAGGTGAGTCCATAAATCTGTCAGTAAGACAGTTGATCTATCTATGACTCATATCAACGGTGATTCCTTCCTTCTGTTATTGAGACAATTTATCTATTGGTGACTGATATCAATGGTGAGTTCTTCTAATGCAGAGTTCTTCCAATGACGAGTCCTTCCAATGTTGAGTCCTTCCATCATTGAGTCCTTAAAATGATGATTTCTTCCAACAATGAGTCCTTCCAATGGTAGAATTATGCACCTGTAGGTCAATTGGACTAATAGTAGGTCATCTACATTGGTAGGTCGTCTACGTCAGTGAGTCATCTGTCTATCAGTGAGTCATATGAATCGGCGAGTCATCTATCTATCAGCGAGTCATATGCATCGGTGGGTCATCTGTTTGTTGGTGTCAGTGACTCATACTTATATAATTTTAGATGTTCTATCTATCTTATAGTTCATCAATGCCAGAGAGTGTTAATACCAATAATTACACATAGATAATAAGTTATAATCTTTATTATACTTAGTCACACATAACTAGCTATATGATTGAAATGATCTGATTTATAAGATAATTCATTGACATTATTTAGGATCTGACCTGAGGCAAGATATATGTCAATATATAACATGATTTGAGATAATTCAAACCATTATAGTCATAGATAGTGGTAAATAATATATATGGGCCAATAATCTCCCCCTTTTTGATGATCACAAATCATGGAGTCTTTAAGTAAAATTATATAATTTTTAATTATGTCATTCATAATTATTTCATTTATAATGCCCTAGTAAATCTCTCCCCCTTTGTGGATTATAAAAATAAGGATGGTGAAAAAAAAACTAAAAATAGAAAATTAGAAATAGTTAAATGTCATTCATAAGATAATTAAACTAAATTACCAAAAGTACAAGAACTTGACCATATAAAAAAGAATCACTCCACACTACATGTTCGGGTCAAGGTGTTCCTTCACCTTATCAGAAGGATCAATGGATGGTCCAATAGAAGGGTTAGGCAGAGAAGGAGGATGGTCTAAATAGATTTTCAGAGGAGGTAAAGGCACTCTATGAGGGACTGTAGAAGTTGGGTTAGCTCTTTGTTAAGAAATAATTTGGGGCTGAATAGGCTCCGTAACAATGGGTCTGATCTGAGATAAATCCTGAGAAACTGACATCTGATCTTGAGCAAGAACTAAAAAAACAAGGCCAAGTGGTGTAGCCATAGGAACCATGATGGAATCACTTTGGGCATTGAGATATGGTTTTAACATCTTGATGAACTCTTCAATGATTTCACAACCATATTTCATTTCCTTTTCAAAATCATCTTTTTTTTCTATGAACTTTTCCAACAAAGGAGTAAATTACCTCAACTTCTGAATTTGATCCTTAAAAACTATTGTCACTAGAGGAAGAGTACGATTGGTGGCCAAATACATAAATAGACTATTCTATTTTTTCTTTGAAATGAGTTTTGATAAAAAATCATTAATCATTTTGGTCAGATATTCATGAGTTTGTGAAGCACTCCTTCTATAATACTTTATATGTTCTTGCACCTTATCTGAATTGTACTCAATATTGGAAACACTAGCAATGGATACTTGCAACTCTTATTTCGAAATTGAACTAATAGTAGAATGACCAATAGATTATGAATACTGAATAGGTGGAACAGAGGATGAAGCTATAGAAGAGGAAGAAAGTTCCTTAACTTCTTTTCCCAGTTTTAAATAATCAACAAACTTTACGATATGAATTAAGATATTATACTCCTTTCATGACATGATCTATTTAGTCATGTACTCAATGGTCAAAGAATTGATTCCAGTGGTTAAATTTTTCATCTCATTCCCTAGCTTGGGGTTGTTTTCCATAATAGTTTCAGCAGTTGTAATCAAATTTGGCTGAATTTCTTTTATCACTATCTGTGATACTGATCTATCATCAACATGATATGTAGTAATTGAGGTGGGAGTATAACTAAAAGTTCTAATTTTCCATAAACCTTCAACCATAGACCAAATAAAATTCAAATTGTCATTCAGCTCAGTGTTGTCTCTCCTGGCATCATCATTCTCTTATCTCATCTAAAATTGTACTGAGTATCCTGTTGAGGAACATATGTCTTGCTTGAATTTTTCAAAATCATCCTTAGTGACATAGTCACTATAAGAGGTCTCAACCACTTGTTCCCTTACTGTAATTACAGCAAGTTTATCATATGAATCTTCATAATCAAATATCAGTTCCACATATATAGGTTTCCTCTCCCATTCATCCATTATATTAGAATCTATTTGATTTAGAGTATCTATCCTTAATCTACAAATTTGATGCTATTTTTCATCTTGAGCTACTCTTTCTTGAGGATCCCCCTTAGTTTCATCCTTGTTGGTATTATTCTCCCCCTCACTTAATTCTTCCTTTCTAGTTTTCTTCTCTTTATGTAGAGTTATTTTTCTAGTATATACAACTTGAGAAATGAGTTCTTCTGAAGTAAAATTTTCATCTTGAAGAACACCCCCAACAGATACACCAACATTTTCTTCAACAAGATCTCTACTAACAGCATATGGATTCCCATGACGATGATCAGATTCACTATCACATTGACTTTCCCTACTTTTTTCCTTTATAAGAATATTTATTCTTTTCATATCCATTTTATCATTTTCTTTCTCATCTTCTTATTCTCTACTTTATTCTGAACCACTTTCACAACTACCATATTCATCTTATTTATCTTCTTCTTCACTAGATTCACTGACATATTCTACACCTCCAACAACTTCTGTTTCTTTAATTCTAGTAGATTGGAGAACAAGTTCATCTGACGGTAAGTCCAAAGGTGGACTTGGAGGTCAAATAGAAAACTTTTTTATGGGTACAGTTTTGTCTGGGTTACTTCTATCATAAATTGGTGATCCCTCATCCCTAATAGGATTATCATGCTCCTCCTCCTAATTTGAAATATAGATAACTAGATCATTTGGACAGAGTCTAGGATGCACTAAATTCCTTGGTCTAACTAAAATATCTATAAGATTAAAATTTTCATATAGTATATCTTCATCACCAACTCATTCCTTCCTCAATGGGTTCATGTTAATTTTCATTCTTTTGCAGATGTCTTAACTTAAGAAGATTCTGCTACATTCAGTGACTACTACACCATCATCTTCACTTATAGAGCCTTTCTCCTTTAGTATTGCTGATATCATTCTGGATTAGAAAAGATAATTTTACATACTAATGGGTTTTATCCTCTCATTTATGTGAACCATCATATATCTTCACAGATTCCATTTAAATCATTTCTGAAGCAAATACACCAACTATACATACTGATATTTGAGAGAATCAATGTCCCATTTCCTAGGAAAAATATCGTTATGAATAAACTTAAATAAAATTATACATTCACCATTTCACTCTAATAAAATGGGTCTCCTATGTTCCTCATTTTTGGTTATCTCTTCTAGGTCTGTCTAATAATAAAAGAAATCTCCTTAAGGTGGAGAATTTCCTTGATAATAATGAAATATTACTTTATGAGGAACCATAAAAAATTCAGCCCAATGTTTGGAAGAGAAAGAGATTATATTCCCTTTTACTATTGACATGATCCAGGAGACATCACTCCATTCCAAAAGAAGTTCCATATTCATGTAAAATTCATGTACCATCTCTGGGTAGAAGACTCTATCATTGTTTGAGAACTAATGAAGACATCCTTGATTTTGTAACACTTTTAACAACAATAACTTTCTTTCTAAGAGTTGTTCCTCCAGTACGTCTTTCTATGAGGTTACAACACGGTTTTCCAGACCAGGGTTTGTAGGAGATAAATATTTTCTCGATTCATCAATATGTTCCTTAGAATCGTGAATCTCAACATCTTCAAGATCTCGCTTCACATGCATTATTACAATCAGTTCAGTCTGGAGATCAAAAGGTGAGAGGTTGGGGGTAAAGAGAGAGAGGTAGCTGGGAGAGTGTAGCGGTAAAGGAGTAAAGTGGGTTGTTTCAAATTTATATCATTTAGTTCTTTTTGATTTACGCAATCATGACAACACGTACCAGGTTCACCAAAATGAATGAAATAGTGCTGTTTTTATAAAAACATAAAACTTATAGAAATAGTGAGTGATCAGTGTCAGCATGACAGATTTTTCATAAGAATAATGGTGTCAGCATGACAAGGAATCCTTGCCTTCATGAAAATGGTGTCGGTATGACATAGTGTCGGTATTGGTATGGAAACTGTGTTAGTTTCACCATGACAATGGTGTCGGTGTTGTCATGACAATGATGTTAGTGTGAAAATAGTGTCAGTTTCAACAAGATAACTATGTTGGTGTAGGCATGAAAACGGTGTTGGTGTGACAAATGCGTCGGTGTCAACATGAAAAAATCACTTAAAAAGTCAATGGAATAGAAAAATATGGTCTTATTGATTGATCATTCCTAAATCATGTCAAATGTAATTCATTCTTTCATATTTCAAGGGCTTAGTGAATATGTAAACAATATGATATTCAGTGCTAATAAATTATAAAGTGATATTACCCTTTTGATAATGATCTCCCAAAAAGTGATGTCTTACATCAATGTGTTTTGTTCTAGAATAAGAAACTGGGTTCTTAGAAATGTTAATCTCATGTGTATTGTCAAAATTTATCGGTACATTTCTAAATATATATCCATAGTCTATAAGAGTGTGTTTAATCCACAAAATCTGAGCACAGAAGCTACAACCATCTTTTTATTCATCTTTGGCAGTAGATAATTCAACATAATTTTGTTTCGTAATACACAATGAAGCCAATGAATTTCCCAAAAAGTGACATGTCCCAGAGCTTCTCTTTCTATCTAACTTTCATCCACCAAAATAATCATCATAATAACTCACTATATCAAATGATTTTCCTTTAGGGTAAAAGAAACCAAAATTGATAGTATGTTTGAGGTATTTGAAAATTAGTTTAACAACAATTAAGTGAGATTGTTTGTGATTAGCTTGAAATGGGAAAATATACACACACTATACATTACATCTAGCCTACTAGTAGTCTAGCAGAGAAAAAATTCCAATCATTACTTTATAAGTTATTTGATCAATAGATTTACCATCTTTATCATGATACAACATACAAGTAGTACTCATAGGAGTGTCACTGCTTTTGATGATATCAAATCCAAATGTATTTAAAAGGTAATTTGTTTATTTACTTTGATTTAAGATGATACCTTCATTATTTTGAAAAATCTAATATCCACCAAAGTATTTAAGCTCAACAATCAAACTCATTTCAAATTCACTTTGTATCATTTTAGAATAATCAATACACAAAGAATTTATTGAAGATCAAAAAATAATGTCATCTATATAATTTTTAAGTACAAGAAAATATTTAGAAATTCATTTTACAGAAAGAGTAGGATCATCAACTCCTCTTATAAAACCTTCAGTAATGAGAAAAATTCTTATTCTATCATACCAAGATCATGAATTTTGTTTTAAACAAGATAAATATTTTTTTAATTTTGAAAAAATGATTTTTAAAATGAGGCTTTTTAAAATAGGGGGATGTTAAAAAAACATCCTCAACTATATACCCATTTAGAAATGCAATTTTAATAGCCATGTGATAAAGTTTGAAATTAATATGGGAAATATAATAATATAGGATCCTGATGGCCTCATGTCTAGAAATAAGTGAAAAAGTTTCATTATAGTCAATGACTTCTTCTTGACTATACCCATGGGAATCCAATTTGAATTTATTTCTAACAATATTACCACATTCATCTACATTGATCCTAAACACATCTTAGTGACTATGGTTAAGGTGTCTTTAGTTCTATCTAGAATATTCCAAACATTATTTATTTCATATTGATTATGTTTTTCCTACATATCCATCACCTAAAATTAATCTTTAATTGAATCATTGATGTTTTTAGGTTCAATTTGTAACAAGAAAGATTTATGTTCATCCAGATTTTAAGAAAATATCTAGTTTGTGCCCCTTTATCTAAGTCTTCAACAACTGTATCTAAAGGATGGTTATTGAGGGATATAATTGGACTTGAAAATGAGGGACTAGTAACTTGAGGTTCATCTATAGGTTTGGGTTCATCATGATAATATTATTATGTATTTCCATAACTTTTTTATTTAATAGATTGCTTGACAAGAGGATTAGATGGTTTTATATATATGTACAGGTTCGACATATCATCTTCAAGGTTGTCTAGGGAGGTTATAGGTTCAAGTGATTCTGTTTCATCAAATTTGATATTCACATATTCTTCTACACACTTGTTTCTTTTATTGAATACTCTATAGGCTTTACTAGAGTTTAAGTAAAATAGAAGGATTCCTTAATCACTCTTGGATGTGACTTTTTCAAAATTTGACATCGTATTAAGGATATTTAATTTTCAAACAAAAAAATTTATGTAACTGCCTTTGGGGTTTCTATTGTTCTAAAACTCATAAAGATTGTTCTTTAGGAAAGGTCTAATTAATACTCTATTAATTATGTACTGAGCTGTATTCATATCCTTAGCCCAAAATTAAATAGGTAAATCATATTCATTAAACATTGTTCGTGCTATCTCTTGTATGGTTCCATTTCTTCATTCCACAACTCCATTTTGTTGAGGTGCCCAAGGGGTAGAGAAGTTATGACTATAGCCATTATGTTAGAAAAAAGATTCAATGTCTTGATTTTCAAACTCACGGCCATGATCACTTCTTAGATATTTTATCCAATGTCCACTTAGATTTTTCACTTTTTTAGCATACATGGTGAAGTAAGTACATGCCTCACTTTTTTTATCTAAGAAATAAGTCCACGTATACCTAGAATAGTTATATACAAGAACATAATCATATTGATTCCCATTTAAACTAGAAACTCGAGATGGTCCAAACAAGTCCATGTGAACCAACTCTAAAGGTTAAGAAGTTGAAACTTCTTTCTTTGATTTGATTGATATTTTGTGTTTTTTATCATTTTAACAAGGATTAATGATTTTTTTTTTCATTTGAAAACTAAAGTTTGGGTATATACATGAATAGCCCTTTTCTTGTACTATTTCTAAGAGAGTGTACATTACAGTGTCCTAATATTAAATTCCATAGAAAAGACTCATTAAAAAAGGCACTTAAACAGTAAACATTTTGAGAAAATAAAGAATCTATGTTAATAGAATATACATTTTGATATCTAGATGAAGAAAATACTAATTTATTTTTATAGTTAAAAACATTGTAGGCATCATTTTCAAATTTAACATGAAATCCATTATCACATATTTGTAAAATACTAAGCATATTATGTTTCAATCAATCAACATAAAGTACTTTAGAAAATAAAACTGATTTAGAGTTCCCAATATAGCCTAATCCAATTATATTTCCTTTAGCATTGTCACCAAATGTGACGTATCCACCATCAATATTGATTAGGTTCTTGAAACAAGAATAATCTATTGTCATATTTCTTAAATATCAACAGTATGAGTACCACTGACTCTTGGAGGAGCTTTTGAAAGAGCGTTCCTACAAAGTAATAAATCAAAAATAGATATTGGTACCCATAATTGTTTGGGTCCAATGTCATTAGTAATCAATTCTTTAGGTACCCACATTTTCCTTATGGGATTCCTATAATATTTATATAAAATATTTGAAAAATATACCCTGTTGGGTCCAGAAAAACTAGAGGTAGTAAAATATTTTCATGAACTGTAACTTGAAGTAGAATTTTTTTTAGGGAAATAGATTTTATAGATTTAGTTGAAAAATTTGTTTTGGATAGGTTTCTCTGTCCAGGATGATATCCAATACCAGAAGTGTACTTCAGAGTTATCTGTTTACCATGAATTTGAGTAAGAGTATTTTTTTCATTATTATTCTTTTGAAGAACTTTTCTCAATTTCTCATTAGAAATTTTTAATTCATTTTTTTCTTTGGGAAGTTGATCATTCTTTTCCTTTTCAATGGTAAGTTCAGACATAATATTTACAGTAAGAGAATTCTATTTATTTTAATATTTATATTTATATTTTAATTCATTGCATGTGTCTTCCAGTATGTTATAGTATTCAAATAGTTTATCACTTTTCATATTTCAGAATCATTATACTCTCTAGAATAATAAAAATTGTGTGAAACATAATACAAGGTTACCTCAGATGTGTTTGTCATAAAACACATTTTTTCCATGTCATCTTTTTCATCATGAGGTGATGTTGCTTCAATGGATCTATCCTCAGAGGCACTTCAGGTGACCTTCATAGCTTTCTTATACTTATTGTCTTTGTCTTATTACTTCATTTTATATTTTAATTTTGGACAGTCATCTTTGACATGTCCTCTCCTCTTACATTCATAGCAGACAATCTCCACTGATTTGTCATTTCTTTTTATAGTCCTTTTTTCAGTTTCCCTTGTTATCATATCATTCGTTATAGTTGGGTTTCTGGAAAAACATTTTATTTATATATAATTTCATGAATATTCTGGTTAGGTGAGCCATATCTTCATCACTATCTGATATTGATTCATCATTACTAGAGTTTCAACAGAGTGTAACACATTTTTTTTCCTTATTCTTAGAGGTAGTAGTCTTTAAGGCTATGCATTTTCTCTTAGGTTCATCCTCTTCTTCCTTGTTGACGTTCATCACTTCACTGTAAATCATATGTTTCCCAATGAGTTATTTGATGGGGAGTTTTATGATGTCACATGATTCTATACTTGAGATATAAGTTCCTCTCCATCTATCCTGTAGGCATCTGATAATCCTCATAATTTTCTATTTGGTAGTAACATCTTATCCCATAGAGATCATAGTTTTCACTATTTCATTAAACATGAGATACATGTCATAAATAGGATTATCATGCTTATTTTAAAATTTATAATATTTAATATTATATTTTCTAAGTCTCATTTCCTTAACACTAGATGTTCGGTCACGCGAAACAGACAAAGTATCCCAAATTTCATGGGCTGTTTCACATGAAAAAATTCTGTTAAATTCTTCATCTCTTAAAGAACAGTATAAGGCATTCAAATATTTGAAACTATTGTTATAATAATTCATAGTTGGATCATCCCAAGTATATATAAAAATTTATATTAAAAAGGTGTAATTTGAAGTTCCCCCAATATTTAAAATTCAATTCCCATTTATCCAGTAGTGAATTTATAAGATCTCGATTGTTCAATTAATTGGTCTAATGACTGATAAGTTATGAGTTATATCAATTTTATAATTAATACATCTTTTGAAACAAACCTAAAAAGTCAATACTGTTGTAAACACTTGATAAGACTAAATATCAGAGTTCAATTTAGTTTTATGAAATATGTGATAAAACAGAGTAAAACTAAAAGGTTAGAACACACTAGATATAAAACAATAGGTTCAATCTCAAGCAGAGAATTAATCCTCTTCACTTGGTGATCACCTACCACCAAGCAGTTTAAATTATTAAATAGGTTGATCCAAACCCTAGCTTGGGGTTCACAACAGCACACAGGCTCTCTAGGTCACAAGACCTCTACTTCATTTCTTCAAGGGTAAAAACTACCACGTCACACAAGGACCTCTTCCACACTTATACATGGGAGTAACAGATGTAAGAAGGTATGATTGGAAGGATTTCTTGTATCATTCAGTTTGGTACATGTGATTGTGTGTGCTTATAAGACAGATACACAAAATGCTCAAAAGAATGTAAAAATCCACACAACAGAGCAAACAGATGTAAGAAAGTATTTTAAAGGATTTGTGTGTCTTGTTATTCATCTCTTGACTCTTCAGATGTAGCTGAGATGAAGATTGAGTCCTCTTCTGAAAGTTAACACCAAAAAAGTGTCATATTCTGGTTTACAGGTATAAGTATGGTTCTGAAGGTATATTGTTTTCCTTCTTTGATAGGCCAAAGAAGTTTTTCAATTCAATGTTCAGCTTGGTTTAGATTGCCTTGTGTGTTCTTATTTAGTTCTTAAGTTTAAAATGGTTTCATCAGAGTTGCGTAAGTTCTTTATTATATATCTCTCTCGCAAAGGCATGTACAACCGCCACACCTCTTCTGAATATATTCTCTCTTTAAAAATACTTCTTATTTTTTAGGGCTGAAAAAAGCATGTTCATTCCATCGGAAATGGTTCATCATATATCATACTGTCTGCTAAAATTCCTAAAAAAGATTATAAAATATGATAGTATCATAAAATGACAGAAATGTGACAATTACACTATGAAAAAAATACCATATACAGACGGTTGGGAACCATTGGTATAGGCCTCTAAACCATTGGTATAGCATATACCAACGGTTTGAAGAACCGTTTCAATGTAAGCCGTGGGGATAGTTCTATACCAACGGTTTTGGAAAAACCATTGGTATACACCTATAACAACGGTTTATAAAACCGTTGGTATAAGTAAAATTAAAATCTATACCAACGGTTCCATAAAACTGTTGGTATATGTAATTAAGAAATTAATCATTCAGTTGGTTTTGATCCTAGCACCTCCCATTTGTGATTGAATGACCTAACCACTAACCTATCTTTCTTTTGAGAACATAATTTCATAAATATATATATCTATTATCATAAGAATTTTAAATTTTCATTTATTTAATGTCCTTTATAAGAAGATTCCATTAAAAAAACATGTACCAATACCAACGGTTTTGAGAACCGTTGGTATAGGTTCTTGGATTTTGGGACCTATACCAACGGTTTTGAACAAACCATTGGTATAGGGGGGACCTATACCATTGTTTTGGCTAAAACTTCGGAATATGTCCCCCCCCCTATAGCAAGGGTTTGTCCAAAACCATTAGTATAGGTCCATATAAGTGACGCATACCAACAGTTTAGGCCAAACCGTTAGTATTGTTCCAAATTAGTGAATGATACCAACGGTTCGCCCAAAACCATTGGTATAGATCATATTTACAGTAGTGTTAGAAAATAATATTCATAAATGAGTAATTAAACAGTTTATTGGTAGGAGGTGCAATGGTGACTCATTTTAATTATGAGTCCTTCCTTTAGTTAGTGATACAGATGATCTAACAATGACTCATTGTAGTATATGTGTCATTCCTTCTATCAGTGAGACATTTGTTCTATCAGTGACTCATATCAATAGAGATTCATTCCTCATTTTATTGGGAAAATTGATCTATCAGGGACTAATATCAACATTGAGTTCTTCCAACAGCGAGTTCTTCCAATGGAAAGTCCTTCCAACGGTGAGTCCTTCAAACTATAAAACCATGCACTAGTAGGTAACTTAGAATAATAGTAAGTTGTTTGTGTCAGTTGGTCATCTGTGTCGGTGAGTCTTCTCTCTGTCAGTGACTCATTTGCATCGGTGAGTCATCTGTCTATCGTGAGTCATATGCGTCAGTGATTCATCTGTCTATTGGTGTCAGTGACTCATAAACAATATAATTTCAGATGTTATGTCTGTATTATAGTTCATCAAATCAGTGAGTTTTAATACCCATTATTAGAAAAAGATAATCAGTTATAATCTTATTTAGACGAAAACCCACATAAATAGTAATATGATCGAAATGATATGATAAAAAATATAATGCTTTGAAATTATTTAGGATCTAACATGATTCAATATATATTACAATATCTGTCATCATTTGTGATAATTAATAGCATTATATCCAGAGATAGTTTCAAAAAATATTTATGGGCCAACAAAATAATAACCCATTCAGAAAACGAAAATAAAATTCCCTTGAAACCATTTTATAAAATGTAAAATGTTGGTTAAAATGTGTTTAATAAGTCATTTTATAATTGTAAAAACTATTATTTGAAACATTTTATTAATAAAAGGGACATATAAGAAAAATATTCCCGACCAAAGAGAAATCCAAAGCGGTTTCCTTAAAATACATTCTTTTGGTCTCTCGGAGAATTGATAGAGGGGAATGAGAGGAAAACTTATAATTTTTTGAAAGAACTAGATGAGAATAAAATATATTATTATATGTTATAAATATCATATAATTTCCCCAATTGAGACTTAAACAATAACAATATCAGATAAGGAATATATTGTAAAATAAATCCTTATAGCTTTGGTAAAATTTGAATAATAGGCTCCATGAAAGAAATAAATTCAATTGAATCATTATATATAATAAAAATAAATTAAATCATGATATATAAATCCAAATGAGTATTATATTCACCACATAAGATAAGAAATTGGTGAACATGAAAATGTCTCATGGATACAAAAAGTGAGATGTGAAATACATTACAATGATCATATCGCCAGATCAAGAATTTAATAAATGATGTAATAATGTGTAACAAATTTAAATGATCATAAAAATAGTGTAAATAAAACATAAATCAATAAAATTTCATTTCAAATGAAATATTTAGATAATATAATCAATGAATAAGTTACATAATCCAAGGAAAGAAGATTAAGTTAAGACAAACATACAAAAATCATAGTGATAATTTTTAAATGAAGTGGATATGTTTAAAAAATGGAAGTAAACATAAAAAAAGTGAAAATAAAACATAAAACAATCAAATTTCATTAGAAACATGATCTTAGAATATAAAAAATAATGAGTAACTAATATAACCTAATGAAAAGATATTGAGTTTTGAAACCCCTTACCTCTGGTCTGAATTGTCATGTACAATATTTATATTCATGAATTTTAAACTCATGTTAAATATTTAAATTATTAAGAACCATTTTAATTTTTATTATTATATTTATTTTTTATTATGACTTTACATTTAATTAATTAATTAATTAAGTTTATTTTAGTAATTTTGATGATATTTTGTTCATATGTACGAAATGACTTCTGTAGGTTGAATATAATAAAATTGATAATATTTATATAAACTCTAAAGTAATAATAATGAAATATTTATATTTCATATACATCAATTATTATTTTAAAACCATCCATGAAATATGGTTATGGTAAATCAAATATTTTTTAACCATGGAGACTGTTAGTCATACTTACGGATGAGTAAAATTTCAATTTTTCAACGATCATGAATGAAAGAAGGTATGTATTATTTTATCATTATATTGAGATATTTATATAAAAAACATATCATTTATCAAAATAAACTCACATACATTCTCCATGTGATGCGTGGATTGAGAAAAATCACATGACTTCATAGATGTAGTAGTCTACAAGTATACACAAATAGTGCTATCATTTTCCAATGGATGAAATGGTAAGATGGTAGATGATATATTACCGTTTCTGAATGATAAATATGTCATTTATTTCATATATAGAATTTAATCCATCATTATAACCAAATTAAATTGGTGGTTATGAAAAAAAATCCATCTTTTTGTGAGGGGGTAGTCCACCATAGACATGAATGACAGTTTAATATACCATTTAATTAAAGAAGAGATGAACAGAGGGTATTACTATAAAACAAATAAATATTAGTATAAGGAATTTAGTTTTTTTATCCAATGAATTTTAAGAATATTTTATGGTCGTAGAATGAGAAATAAAACTAAATCATCTGGTTAAAAGTCATACCTCTTCTTCAAACAACCTCCTTTTCTTTACATCTCAAAGACTCTAAGTTTGGTATTATGAAAAAGATATGCCCAATAGAATATGGAAAGGGATGTTAGTTAATGATTTAGTTAGGTATTGGATAAACCAAATAGATCTTTAAGTATCGATAGAAGAGGATAATGGGTGAGCCTTTATAAGTGAGGGAAGGGAATTCTTGGAATTTCATAAAGTATTAAATAATTATAAGATAAATTTTATATGGAAATGAATTAAATTAAAAAAAATGAAAATATGATGAGTATGAGTCTAAATAATCTCATATAATAATATTTTGACAAGTTTAGAGGGTGTTTTAATCATTATAATTCTGTTTTAACACTCTTTTAACCCTTTCCATGATTATCGTGACAACAATGTTTTATACAATTTTGGGGTCAAGATAATTACTATAAAAGGACAAGTGGACCATAAATAGAACATGGTATAAATTTTAAACCATATAACATTAAATTGGAAGAATATATGTTTTTTTATGAATTTTAATTAATTTAATAAAAAAAATTTATTATAAAATATCATTAATGTCATTTTGGGAAATACCCGAAATATTATAAAATAATGGGTCTAACTCATGTAAAATGGTTCCAAAAATGACATTTATTAGGATAGAAAAATTTAATGGCCTTAATATAAATAATATAATAAATTTTATCTAGGTTTAGATATAATTTTAAACAGTATATTTATGTTTAACCTATTGGTTTATGAATTAAAACTTTAATTGTGGTAATATCTTTTTCAATATTAGAAAGTTATAATTTTAATTTTAGGGAGATAATTGGTTTATAAATGGACAAATTATGAAATTTCACACCATTAGTCTTCCTAATTTAACTTTTTGAATATTTTTAAATTTTCTAAATGATCTAAAACTAAATATTTAACAAAAAATAGCATTTATGTCATTTATGTCACTATTCACATAATTCGACTATGAAAACAACATGAAATGAATTGAATTAGAGTTTTAACCATAAATAAACTATAATATTTAATTTTTTATTTTAAAAATTCATGATACACTTTTAATAACAAAATAAATATTACTTTTTAAAATTTTAAAATCATTTAATAGATTTTTCTACTACTTGAAGAAGAGATGTGTCGATGATACTTGATAATTTAAGATGATTATTTCATCACTAAAAACAAAAAATAAATTTTCATGACAAATAATATAATTTCAATTTAAAATAACCATTTGGAAAAAAATATACTTTGTTTTTCTCCATTTATCAAAATATTATTCATTTTAAAATATTAAAAGTGATACTATTTACTTTATCATTTACATGTGTATCAAGAAGGGGAAATCATTGAAATTAGTACCAAGATTAAATGATTTTGAAACATGGATGGAATAATATGAAATAAACTCATCAAATATATTTTAAATAAAAATTTTAGGGTCATTTTTGTTTCTTTAAATATTATTTTGAACCTTAACCACCAGATTTTCTCTTATCTTGGTGACAATTATTTATAAGGATTATTGTTCACAATATACAAAAATAAATGGATCCTTTTTAATAAATTTTTATCCCATGATTCCAAATATGTAATAATTTTTTAAATATTCAAATCCAATAATTTGAATAGATATATTTAATATTAAAACATAAAATGAAATGAAAAATATTTTTTTTCAGAAAAATATATTTTAATGTAGAATTTTTTTATGAATAATTCAGTCATAAAATTGATTAAAATAAACATAATTGGATGATTAAAAATTTAATAGAACTAATTTCAAATTTAAACATTTTTAAATAAAATAAAACATATTAAATTCTGGATAATGAAACACAGTTTGCATTAAGAAGCTATATTTTTCACTATTCATTGGAAAATCAATATTTTTAGAAAAATACCAAAACATAACCCTAAACTAAATTTAATATTATGATTTAATAAATTATATTATTTTTATTAGTAACAATTTCAATTTTTTTTAAAATTAATTATAATATTTTCTCACAAAAAAGCAACAAAAACCATTTTTGAAGAAAACACATTTTTATAGAATAAAATGACTTTAGTAACAATCTTGTATTTATTTCTTAATAATCAATCAGTAAATTTTTATTGAGAATGGACTTTATATATTTTCCATAGTGTATTTAATCCTTTTTATACCCAATAATTCAATAGCTATGTTATAACTACCACATTTCAAAAATAATATTGTGTGATTCATTTGGTCTTAGTGTCGCGTGTCGTATAAACCATCAAATTTTGGGTTATTTTTAAATTTTGGGGGTGTTACATTCTCTACACCTTAGTAATATTTTCCACAAAAAAAAAATTTATCAATTTAATCAAGTGTTTAACCAATGAATTTTTTTAAAAATCACATCATAAAATGTATTAATAAAATTTTATATTTAAAAGAACAAAAGTAAAGTGAAAAGGTCATCTTAATTAACACATACCTAGGTTTCTAAATTGGAAATAATTTTTGGGAATTGAAAATTTCGATATGGAGGAGAAAATTAAGATTTTAATAATTATGGATTATTTTAGAGATCATTTATATCAAGAATGTGAACAATCAAGAGAGATTGAATGACCAAAAAACTTAAAACATAGAGGTGTGAAAAAGGCCATCAATTCATCAGGAATGAATTTAATAGTTTTTTTGTTTCAAGATACTTTTCCAATGGTAGAAGAATTAATTTACAATATAGAATGAAATTAATATGGAAATATACATACTTGAAATGTATAATTTAATATTTTAATCAATTTCCACTATAATATCATCCTTTTCATCCAATGATGAGTATTTAAGATGTTGTTTTCATGAACAATGAACTAAAAAGAAAATTATAACTAATCACATAATATAAAAAATAATTAAAATATATTCCTCCTATATTTACTAAAACTAAAATAGTTTAAACAATTTAAGATAATAACCAAAATGAATAATCCTTCATACAAATAAATAGTACATTAATCTACAAACATTGACAACAAAAAGAAATGTTTAACATTGATAATTTCTTAGATAAATAAAACAATATCCCAAATAACCCCAATTACCTACACATTAAATAATGGTTTTACATTAGGGGTAATCTCATAACCATCATATTTCATCTCTAAAAGTGTAGAATCATTATTTATAAATAATAATTTACATAAAACCTAATGGTTATATATATAATTCATCCCAATAAACGTCTCATGAAATATCGTTAATCACCTAAAAATCATAAAAACTCAAAAAATATTTTATCGTATTTTACGTTTCCCAAAATAAAATTAATAATTTTCCATAAAAATATTTGAGTAAAAATAATGACATATTAACTAGGACATAACATTTTCTAGTGGTTGGTGATGCACCATTGTCTCCCTTTAATTGTGGGTTCAAACCCCATGGACTTTCTAGATGTGATGAGTTTTCATCTAACCTATTGTTTTTTGGTTTTCTAAAAATATATCATTAGAATTGCAATAATGTTCCCAAAAATATGACGCACATCCTTAAAAATAATATTTATCCTCAAAATGAATTTTAACCCCTAAGGTTTTCTTAATAGATTATTTTTTCCACAATATCATATAATCATAATAGACTATTATTACCAAGACATTAGTAATCATATTGACACTACATTTTTTTAATAACATTAAACTTACATCTAAAAAATACAAAATTATTTTTCCTCATTTATCCATCTCACTGAAAAATATATGAAAAAGTATTTTATTCTCATAAATGTCTCCCAAAATGTACAATTTTTTTTAAACCACTTCATATAAGGCCTCAAAAGGGGTATCTATTACATTAATATAATTTAAATTTTTTTCATATTTACCCATGAAATTATTAAAAATATTAATCTATCTGCATCTGCATCATAAACTTAGCGTCTCTGGGAATATCCTCAATTTCTATAACACAATTATGTTCTATAATTTATGTTTTCCAAAATCAATTTCCTAAGGTTTATACCAAATGTTCGTTAATACCATAAATAAATACCCAAAAACTAGTATTCCAAATTCAATGGTAACTTTGTTACATTGGTGTGAGATACAGGGGATCACATCCCAAAGGAATGAATATTTTAGTAGTCCTATTAGACTAGATATTTGTTTTGATATCACATTACATTTAAATACATAAAATAAAATATATTCAAATTAAATATTCAGTCTCCTTGAACTAGTTAAAATATTTCTTCTTCAAATCATAGAGACGTGAAATAAAATAAGGGAAAACTTAGATGCTCTATAGGGGCTATATACAATAGAAGATATAATTTATAAATAAGGAATAATCATTATGGTATGGTAACTAACTAAAAATATTTTCCATTTAATCAATAAATTGGTCACAAATAATAATATGCTCACAATACATAATGATCACATAATTTCTTATAAGTAATCAAATAATATTGAATGTTATATGTGGGTATCCAAACTATTCAAATAATAACATGGAAATTAATAGATGATTTCCTAATTTTGGAATGTATAATTCCGTACAGCATAGGTATATCATCGAGGACTCCATCCAAGACGTCATACATAAATGGATAAGGGATCATCCAAATACCCAAAATAGTTTCTATCGTGAAACCTATCGATACAACAAGGGGATGTATTGGGCCCTAAAAATCACTTAATATGTATAATACATTCATCATATGAAAGGGGATATAAACAATTCAATATTTAATAAACATAAACATTTGTATTAAAAGATTAGAAGTGAAATTTTTAAAAATATACAATCAAACTAATCTTAAAGTATCTATAGATAGAATAAGGATGGTATCATTTAAAAATATACCCAATATAGTATAATTAAAATAGAGGGCTATTGTCTATAATGAATACATATACTATTAAAAGGCCGTTATAAATTTTCCTGAGGGAAATTTCATTTTCGTTTTAAAAATCACTTCTAAAAAGTAAAAATTTATAAAATATAAGGGGAAAATTTTATTTGAAAAAAAAACTATGGATATTTTTAAGGGAATATTCAAAGTATTGAGATATCATGATGAAAGGAAATTCTTGCCATGATTAGTTTGTTAAAACAAGGTCTCCTTTCATATTTTTTTTTGTAAAATTAAAACTATACCTTTTTCAAAAAACAAAAAGAATATTTCAGTGAAACCATGTATTCAAAAGAAAAATGTGGGTAAAAGAGACTTTAAGAAATCATTGTATAATATTAAAAACATTTTTTTGAAATATTTTATGGAAAAATAGACTTGAAAGAAAAATATTCTCAACTGAATCAAAAACCAAGTCAAGTTTCCGTAAAAACATTCTTTTGGTATCTAGAGAACTTAAAAGAAGAAAATGGGAGGAAAACATGTAATTTTTAAAAATATCCACTGTATAATAAAATATGTTAGGAATAATATATAAATGTCAAATAATTTTAACAATGTATGGTTATACATAATCAATCTTGGATAATGATGAGATTGTGAAATAAACCCTTACCTCTTTGGTTACTTAGCAATCGTAAGATCCATGATAGAAACAACTAAAAATGTATCTTGTAATTCCATGAACATAAAAAGATTCATGATATATCAAATTTAAGGAGTAGTTTATACCCCACAAGATATAAGTATGTGGTGAATATGATATATGTCTTATTGCACCAAAATTCACTATTTTATTTCACCATGACAGAATTGTATTAAACTGATTTTCACGTCAAATTACAAATATAATATCAAAAATAAATTCACATTTTATTGAATTATTTAATATTTATCACTGTTAAAATGGTAAATTATACTTGTCTTGATATTTTCATTGAAGGTGGAGGTGATTTGGAGACCTTTATTATGATTCGAAAGAAAAATTGGCCAGACTGTATGGAATCCTAAGGAAAAATGTCCATTGTTTGGAACATTAAGAGAAATACGTTCATTTAAGTGAGATTATATTCTATCAGGATATCCAAAACATCATGGGATTCAACTCATCTTTTGAAACCAAATACCAGTTTGAAAAATTGGTTCCCTATCCGAACAAATCTCTACAGGTTTAGAATCTGCCCGAATTCAAAAGTTAGGTTTGGTATTTTGACAATATCTCCCAATAAAGATGTCAAATGTCCAAAAATATTTATAGGGATATACTCAAGAGGTTTTCCGACAAATCTCATTTTTTTCTCGAGTCATTATATGGACATTTTCCAAAACAGAGACTCAAATGGTATCATAAAAACTGGGTGCTCAAAACCACTTACCATTTTGGCTATAAAAAGGAACCAAGGGAACCTCAGTTGAAACATTGAACTAGGAGCCAAGAACTTACAATTTGGAGTTCCATATGAGTCCTATATTTATCCTAGTTGTTTTATAGGGCACAATATTTATAGGGGTGTCATGGATGAAGAGGTAGTTTCACCTGACATTACTCATCCTCTCGATGTTCGGATAAACGGTGGGCATTCATCATGAGGGAGCTACCTATATTGTAAAGGATTCTATAAAACTTGTACTACTACTTGTTTGATGAATTTTGGGTTTCTAAACATTTCATTTAGAGTTATCTTAAATTGATTCATGCTTTAATTCTTTGTTTGATTGAATATAATGGAATACTCTTTACTTTTAATGGATTAGTGTGAAGTCTTGAGTGCGTGACTCGTATTGTTTCAATTATACAACACATGAATCCTTTTCTTCCCCCCTTATTAGAGATATAAACTTTATCTATAAGTTATTATAACATGAATGATATCTGGACCTTGTTTATATGATTGTTATGTCAAGGTTTGTCTCAACGTGTTTTGATATAAAAACATGGGAATTAATTGGGATTTTGATTAATTTCAACCAAATAATTCTATCAAAACATAATTAATAACAAAAAAATATGAGCTTAAAATGTGTGTATTGAACTCACATTAAACCCTTTGTCTCAGATTTTTCAATATATACTTTTTTATGAACTGTTAAACTCTTTAAATTATGTTTGTTTCTTAATGATTTTTTCAAAACAACCCCCACTTTTAGTAATTTTTATTAATAATACACGCACTAATCCTATAAACTCTCCTTGCGATATGACCTAGATTATTCCCTATTCTATAAATAAACATTGAAATCATAATCAATTTGACATATCAAGATAACGTGGTCTAATTGTTTCACCATTTCCAGGGAATGATTTGGTTTTTAGTGCATGATTCTGAAAAGATATTTGTAAATTTTGTGAATATTTATTTGCTTTTATATTATTTCATTACTTATCTTGTTGGGTTCTAATTTATTTATTTATTAGGTTCAGTGCATGGAGAATTCCACTTTTGGAGACTTACCACCTTTAGAACCCAAACCAGAGAGGATCCGACAACAGCAACATCGAGACACAGAAGAGAACCCTTTGAAAGAGGAGACACAAACCATTGAAACTCATATTGATCCTTCAACTTCTTCTTCATGAACCAACATCAAAACTGAAATAAACTAGCGTAACATGGCTGAAAATAACTGAATATTAAAAGAACTAACCTCACCTGATGTTGATATCCAACTAACCAATATTAAAATACAAGGAGAGACACATAATTTTGAACTAAAATCCAATATAATATACTTGTTACCAATATTACATGGACTCGTAGGTGAAGATCCTCATAAGAACATAAAATAATTTCACATTGTGTGTTCTACATTGAAACTTACAAATGACGATGAAAAATAAGTAATGATATGGGCATTCCATTTTTCATTAGAAGATACGACCAAAGATTGTCTTTACTATGTTAATTCACAAATTAGAGGCTAGGTAGACATGAAATTCCTTTTTATTGAAAAATATTTCCCAACCTCTCAAACTGCAATAATGAAGAAAGAAATATGTGGAACATGAAAATCACAAGGGGAAATATTTCATGAACACTATGAAGGATTTATGAGGCATTTTTCATTTTTCCCACCCCACCAATTAAATGATCAAATTTTAATTCATTATTTTTATGAAGTTTTAATACATATTTATTGAAACATGATTGATGCTATTGTAGGTGGTGCGCTAGTTGATAAATCCCAAATTACAGCAAGAACCATAATTGAGAACATGGCACCAGACACTAAAAAATTCCGTTCACGGGCTATTGTACCCATTCGAGTTGTACATTAGGTAAAATGTACATATTTGGAGAAGAAGTTGGACCCATTGTTCGACAAGTTAAGTACTATTCTTCAACAACTTCTTCTTTCCCAAGAGAAATGACAATCTTCTCCTCCCATCCATTGTGATATATGTTCTTTGGAATGCCTCTAATCTGACCAATTTTTTCAATTGAGAGAAACTTTAGAGGGTTATGATGAAATCTTTTGAGGATTACCCTATAAAAAAAATTTTAGGATAGAACAATATTATATATCCAATCTTGGATGGAAACAAAACCATGTTTATATAAAGGGGTATCGAAACCAACCTCAATAATAATGGAACCAATCAGGGAATAGTAGTCATCCACCACCACCACCCAGAAATACCCAACCACCACAAAGGCCTTTCCATAAACCCCCTCCAAAACCCAAGCCTATAATAGAAGATATAATGAAACAAATGGTTTCCAACAATCTCCAATTTCAACAAACCTCCTAATACTCCATACAATCCATAAAACCCCAATTAGGTCAACTAGCTTACTCTATGGGGGAAATTAAATGTCATGGGTCGGGTAACATACCTTTTCAACCACCTATCAACCATAGGGATATGGTAAATTTCATTTCCATAACCCTTAAGAGTGTAATGAAACTTAATATCCAAATGAACCCTACAATAGATTCATCCTCTCTTAAGGAAACCCCTATCCTAACCCCTGAAAATGATCAAAATGAGGTAGAAACTTATCCTATGCGAATCCCTTCCAAAGGAAAGATAGTGTATGCTAATGAGTCACCTATCCCATCCATTCATCTTCCATTTACCCAAAGGGACACCCAACCAAGAAAACACAATGAAATAGAACTTGATTAAGAAATCTTGGAAAGTTTCAAAAAAGTTCTGGTCAACATCCCCTTGATTGATTTTGTGAAGAAAATTCCACAATACACCAAGTTTATAAAGGAGATGTGTAGACACTGAATGATAATTAAAGGTGATGAGAAGGTTATATTGGGTAGAAATATCTCTAGATTAATAGATCCATCACTTCCCACCAAATTCAATGATCTTAGAACATTCTCAATTCTGTGGAAAAAAGGAGAGTATTCCTTTTCCAATGATATGCTTGATTTGGGTGCTTCTATAAATATGATTCATCACTCCATTTAATACTTATTGTAGTTTTGATAACTTATGCTCATTGGAATTGTTTGTTAAATTAATAGATCAGAGTACAACACAACATTTGGGTTATTTTGTGGATGTTCTTGTGGGGATTCCAAATTTATTTTTTTTCTTCTAGTTTTTATGTGCTGAAAATGGAAGATGATAGGATGAGGGGACATTACCAAATTATATTTGTGAGTCCCTTCATGAAAACCACTGAAACCATAATTAATGTCCACAATGGTACATTATCCATGGAGTTTGTTTGTGACATTGTCCACTTCAACATCCTTGATAACATGAAGCAACCCTGAGAAGAACATTCTTCTCTATCTGTTAATTAAATTTATGTAACCACTTCCCCTGAGAAAATATATTTTCATTAGCTTGATCCCCATTCTAATTTTTCATCCTTAATTGAAATTCCAGGTAATGAATAATTCATTGATTTATTTAGTGATCTAGAAAAATTTCATGCGTTTTTGTTTAATTGATGGTTTCTTGAACACTAAGGATACACTAACCATCGTTGATACTACTAAACATGTTAAATCTCATTACTCATCCTAGTATTATACCATTGATCATTTAGATGCGATTAGTGACATATCAAATTCACACACACTCCCATCGATCCCAAATCCATAAGAATTGAAACTAAAACAACTACCTCAAGATTTAAAATATTTATATCTTGATAATAGAAACAAGATTCTTGTCATCATTGAAATTTAACTCCCTTCTAAGAATGAATTATGAATACTTGAAATTTTTATGGAGTATAAAGAAGCATTGGGATGGACACTTAGAGACATTCTTTGTATTATCCCACCAATTTTCAGACATCATATATTCTTAAATTATTAGGCTAAACTAGTGTGGTAAGCACAAAGATAACTGAACTCAAACCTCTTGGATGTGGTAAAAAAGGAGGTTACAAAATTATGGGTTGCTGGAATTATTTACCCCATCTCTGATAGCCAATGGGCCAGTCTAGTTCAGGTGGTTCCTAAAAAAGTTGTTCTGACGATAATTAAAAAGTAAAATAATGATTTCATTCCAAGAAATGTGTAGAATAGTAGGAATGTCTATATAGACTATCAGTTATTAATCTAACAAACTATAAATGACCAATTCTCAGTTCCATTCATTGACCAGATGTTAGAGAGTCTAGCAGGGAAGCCCTATTACTGTTTTCTTGATGGGTATTCTAGATACTTTCAAAACATATTTCCCACTAAGGATCAAGAAAATACATCCTTTACTTTACCTTATAGAACATTTTCATATAGAAGGATTCCATTTGGTCCATGAAATGCTCCGGGTACTTTTCAACGACGAATGGTTTGTATTTTTTCAGATAACCTAGAAAATTTCATGGAAGTATTCATGGATTATTTCACTTTTTATGGATCCTCTTTTGATGAATGTTTGAGTAGTCTTGGCTCAGTCCGATGCCATTTTACTAAAAATAATCTCATATTAAATTTTGATAAATTCAATTTCATGGTGCGAAAATTTATTGTTTTGGGGCATTACGTATCTGGGGATGGTATCCATGTAGATAAATCAAAATTAGATGTCATTTCTTCCCTAACATTCCGCAAAAATGTATGGAATGTATGGACTTTCCTAGGTTATGCTATATTTTATTGTCGTTTCATTCATAAGTTTAGAAATATTGATCTCCCCCTCTCCCGGTTTCTCAAAAAAGAAAAAGAATTTGTTTTTGATAAAGAATGTGTAGATGATTTTAATAAATTAAAAAATGAGTATCATGTCACCCTCGGTAATCCAACCACCTTAGTGTGATTTACCATTTGAGATCATGTTGACACCTCTAACTATGCGGTTGGGGTAGTCTTATCACAAAGGGTCAATTGAGCTCTACATGTCATTGCTTATACCTCATATACACTGGAACCTACCCAAGAAAACTAAACCACAACTGAAAAATAATTTCTTTCCATTGTGTTTACCGTGGATAAATTCTGGTTGTATCTTTTTGGATCCAAAGACATTATTTACAAAATCCATGAAACCCTCCATTATCTCCTTAAGAAACTGGAATCCAAACCACCTCTCATTCACTAGCTGATTCTCGTTTAGAATTTCAATTAAGAAATTAAAGATGAAAAGGAGCATAGAATTTGGTGTAAGACCATATTTTTAGGGTCCACCCATCCTTAGACATTGGATAATCCCATTGTATTCCCATAAATGACATTTTTCTTATCGATAGATTGTACAAAGTGAAAGATGATATTCCTTGGTATGCCGAAATTGTAAATTATTTGGTAGAATATATCATTCATACTGATTTCAATAAACATTAGGCCGACCATTTTAAACATGAGTCATGTTGGTACATTTGGGATTGCCCCTACCTTTGGAACATATGTAGTGATCATGTCCTTAGGCATTGTGTTCCCGATATTGAGTTTCAGTGTTTCCTTAGGTTTTGTCACACTCTTGATTGTGGGGGCCACTTTGGTCCCCAAGGGACCGCATGCATGGTCATTGATTCTGGTCTCTTTTGGCCAACACTTTTTCAGGATGCCTATTATTTTTTTAAATATTTACTCACTATCAATGAATATGGAATGTATCTAAAATAAATTAAACTAAACCAAAAAACTATATCTTCAATGAAATTTTCAATGTTTAGGGCGTTGATTTTATAGAACAATTCTCTAATTCTTTTGGGAACCTTTACATTCTTCTGGTAGTGGATTATGTTTTGAAATTGGTAGAAGCACCTACTACAAGGACCAATGATTGCAAGCCTATTGTGGAATTTTTGAGAACCCAAATTTTTTTGTAGGTTTGGATTACCTAGGTTCAAAATCAATGAATGGGGTTCTAATTTCCGTAATCAAACAATGAAATCTCCTTTTCATCCATTTGGGGATGGGCATCGAGTATCTACTGCTTATCACCCATAATAAAATGGTCAAGCCAATGTGTTAAATAGAGAGGTAAAAAAATTCTTCAAAAAATAGTTCAACCAAATAGAACATATTGGCTTCTTAGACTTGATGATTGATTATGGTATTACCATACTACCTTTAAAACTCCCATTTAAATTTTCCTCTATCAGCTTGTGTTTGGAAAGAATTGTCACCTCCCTGTTGAGATTGAGTATTAAGCCTACTAGGCCATTAAAAATACAATTCTTATATTTTTGGTGCACTTTCTCAAAGGAGGTTTTGGATTTAGGAGATTGAAGAAATGAGAATAGATTCATATGAGAACACCAAGATTTATAAGGAGTGAACCATGGCTTCCCATGACCATATCATCCATCCTCATTTGTTACAAATTTGTTAGAAGGTCCTTCTATACAATGAAAGAACAAAATTAAATCTATTCAAGCTTCGTTCCTGCTAGTTTGGATGATAAATAGTTATTAATGTTTATCTATTTGGTGTTATTATGGTTCAAAATGATGAAACCATGAAAACCTTCACTGTTAATGGGTTGCGGTTGAAGAACATTCGTGAATCCATTTGAGAGTTCTTGATGGAGGAACTAAATGTTCAATAAGAAATATATAGATGAAACCCACCAGGTTTTAAATTTCCTTACCATATTCCCTTTTATTACAGTGAGGCCATTGTACACTCTATGTGTCAGAAGATGGGTATATTCCTAGGATAGATGGGAATTTTCATCATCTTTCTTATTTTTCTCTATTTGAATTTATGGATTGTATTGTCACTTTCCCCACTAACTTGTGTTCTAGAATGAAAAATTTTGATTCCTACGTTATTGTGGAAAGTGATTCCCACTTAATCATGGAAATTATTGAACATGTATGAGGAATTTACCCTTTTCATATTGTTGTATCATTCAATTTTTTATGAAATGTGCATTTTAAAAAGAATTCAATAATTTTTTATGAAATTCTCATGAAATTTGTTAGTTTGTTGATGATATAAATGTTTGTATCATTTTTAAGCCATTGGGAAGAATGGTTCCCTTTTTTAGAATAGTTTAAAATAAAACTTTGTCACTTAATTTCTCCACACATATTTTCACCCAACAGTGATGTGTGAGGATTTCTTATTTAATGGAAAGTAAATATGAGTTAAATTAATTTTTCTCTACCTTCAATAATGTTTTTCCAAACATTCATTCCTTATCTGATCTATTTCATTACTGTACAAGATTAAACTATGCGTGTGTAGCTATTATCTGACTGTTGTATGCCCTCAGAATAAAAAAATTAAAAAATGGGTTGTATATTGGGAAGGTTAAAAACCTCCCTCAACTTTTCATCTTATTATAACTATTATAATTATTGTATTGTGAAGATCAAAGAAGGATTGGGAGATGAGTGTGAGATTTGTTCCAAGTGTAATATTTGAAAAAAATAAGGGGTGTGATGAAATGTAGAACATATGGGGATATCTAGGTTGGGATCATATGGTTTGACTTATAGTAAAGCTTATGTTAGTGGGTCATGAAATTTGATTACAAATGATGGAGGGTAGATTTGGTGGAAAGGATCATGTAAGCGGAAATTTTTTAAAATAACGTAAATTTTTCAATAGACAGTGTAAAGAATAGCAGGAAATGGTGGTAACAAACACATGTGGAGAATTAGTGAAATGATTATTTGAAATTTTTTCTCATATTGGTATCTTTAAAATCCTTGAATTACGTGCTGATATAAGTTTTTAGTTATCTTTTTGTTTGATCACTAAGAATAACTCCTCGGTGTGATTTTTTCTATGATCATATTTTTATTACTAATTAAATTTTCACTGAATATTAAATCATTATGTAGTTGGAAATATATAAATGCATAATTTTTGGAAATATGACTTTACCCCATAGTGAAAATTTTTTGGTCTTGGGTTGTGATCACATCACAATTCACTGTTTATTTGACCTTAACACCATTGTAATAAACTGATTTTCCATAGTAAATTCAAAATATAATATAAAATTTCACATCATTTTTATTGAATTATTTAATATTTATCACTTTTAAAAGGGGAAATTATTAATTTTTTATATTTTCATTGAAGGTTGAGGTGATTTGGAGACCCCAAATATGATCAGAAAGAAAATGGACCAAACTGCATGGAATCCCAAGGACACTTGTCCACTATTTTAAACATTACAAAAAATAAGTGCATTTTTATGGGGTGAAATATTGTGAGACGATCCAAAACATTATGGTATTAAACTCATATCAAGAGACTGATGCCCAATTCATCCATCTACTAGTCTATTAGGTCCATTCTTTATAGGGGAAAGATTCTTCCCAAATCAAAATTTGGGTTTGTTATTTTAATAATATCTTCTAATATAGATTAAAAATGGACTCACAATTAGATAGGGATATAGTTGAGAGGCCGGAAAACAGCTCTACTCATTTCTAATAGTAGTGATATGGCCATTTAATTGTCCAAAACTGAGACTCAAATGGCATCACCAAAACTGGGAGCTCAAAACCACTATCCTTTTTGGATATAAAGGGGCACTAAGGGAACCTTATTTGAAATTTCGAAACCGGAGCGATGCTCAGAAAATTTGGAGTTCCATAGGAGTCCTCTCTTCATCCCTGAATTTTTGGATACCCCTATCCACATAGGGGGGTCAAGGATGAATAATGGGTTCCATCTGACTTTCCACCTCATCCCGATGTTGGGCTAAACAGCTGGCATTTCTTGTGAGGGAGCTAATAGTATTGTAAAGGTAGTTATAACACTTTTACTAGTAATTTTTTGATGTATTTTGGGTGTTAATACATTTAATTTAGATTTATCTACTGTTGATTTATGTTTTAATTCTTTGCTTGATTGAATCGAATGGACCGATCTTTACTTTTAACTGATCAGTGTGAAGTCTTATGTGCATTATTTGTGTTGGTTCGATTGGAAAGCACACAAATAATTTTTTCCAAAAGTATTAGAGATTTAATTTTTTTTAATTTATTATACCATGCATGAGATATTGACCCTGGCTATATGATTTTTATGTCAAGGTTTGGCTCAACATAATTTGTTATAAAAGATTGCAAAGCAATCTGGATTCTGAATAATTTCAAGCAAATAATTACATAAAAAACTAATTAAAATCCAAGAACAATGAACTTGAATTTTGTGTAGTGAACTCAAAAAAACCCTTTATCTCATATTTTTTAAAATCTACATCTTTCTCAACTATTAATCTCATTAAATTAAGCTAGTTTCTGAAAAGAAATTTTCAAAACAACCCCCCCCCCCTCATTTAATAATTTTTATTAGGAATACACACTCTAAACCTCGAAACTCTACTTGATAGATGACCTAGGGTTTGTCCTATTTTATAAACAAACCTTAAAATCATAATCAATTTGATGTGTCATGATGAAGTGGTCAATTTATCATAGAAAAAAAATTAGATCCCAACTCCCTTAAACAGATCATCTAATTGGAGTAAGGATTTAATCAATGTAGTGATTATTTGTAAAAAATTTAAATAAAAAAAAACTAGTGTGGATAAATAAAAAAACAATAAAAGTTAGTTTCTATCATTTTCTTGTTAAAATATAATTAATAGACAAGTAATATAATAGTAAGAATGAATATTGAGTTGCGAAATCCTTAATTATATCGTAGAGAGAATTACTTAATCAATAGATTGTTTGTAACAGATTAAAATAGAGATTAAAAAGGTGGAAATAAAAAATAAAATAATCAGAGGTTACTACACATATAATCACATAATATAAAAGATATTGAGAAAGTGATATTACCCAATGAAAATGAATTGAGTTACGAAACCACTTACCTCAGGTCATACTCATCAAATATATTATTTATCTTCATGAATAATAAAATAATATTAATTATTTATAATTTTAATTAGTTTTCCTTGATTATTATTCCTTTTTTAGTTATTAAAATTTTATTTTTATTCAATTAATCCATTATGTTCTCATTTAACATTTTGATGATATTTGGTTCAAATGTCAAAAATAACTTCAGAAGGTAGACAATGGTAAAAGTGGTAATTTTTCATCATATCGATATTAATAATAATGATATAATTATTATTTTCATTCATCAATTATAATTTTACAAACTCCCATTAACGATTGTTTGGAAAAATGAACTACATTACAATCATGGATACTGTAAGTCGTACATATGCGTGAGTAACATTCCTATTTTTGGAAAAAACATAATAGAAAGAAAGAAAGTATTTTTTTACCTTTTTATAATTATGTTTACATAATAAATACCATATTATTTATTTATGTATACTTATATATATCATTCATGTGTTGTGGTGAAGGAAATTAATCACATCACTCCATGGAGGTGGTAGTCCACATGTACGAAAGAACAATGTTACCATTTTCAATGGTTGGAAGTTAAGAAGGTATATAATATTTTATATTTTAATAATGATAATAATTCATGAATATAATAAATAAACATTAAATCCATCATTATAACTAGATGCGATAGGCAGTGATTAGACACCAATTACACCATTTCATTAGGTAGTAGTCCTCTGTACGCACGAATGACGGTTATGTTTTCCATTTGATGGAAGAGGAGATGGATAAAGAGTATTCCATTAGAATAAATAAAATCTAATTTTATGTAAGACACTGGTTTTATTATTTCATCATGTTTTAAGAAAATTTTATTGAGGAATATGAATAAATAGAACTAAAGCATTCGGATAAATATCATACCTCTCTTTTAGGAAAACTCATTTAATTTACACCTTAAACCCTCTAAGGTCGGTATTGTTCCCAAACTAAGAACTATAGACTATATTAAGGGTTATTAGTAGGTATATTCTAGTGTATTGGAAGAAAAGAATAACTTTTAAAGCATGGATAGAAGAAGAGAGTATGTTCCCATTTATATGTTAGGGAAGGTAATTCTTAAAAATTCTTAAATTCTTAAATTATTATAAATTAATTCTCATTTAAATATGGATATAAATTTTTAAAATTTGAATATAATATGAGTATGAGTCGAAATAATTTCATATAATACATTCTCGATATGTTTAGGGGATGTTTTCACCCATATTGTTTTTAACCCACCAATAACCCATTTGATGATTACCATGATAACAAAGTCTTTTACTCTTTAAGGGCCAAGATAATTATTAAAAAAGGAAAAGTGGACAATAAATGCTTCATGGTAGATATTTATAAGCAAATACCATTCCCCTGTCTAAATGTAATATTTATTTATATTTTAAATTCTTTAATGAAATATGTTTTATTATAAAATATCATTAATGTCATTTTGGGAAATACATGAAATAATAATAATTTAGATAGGTTTATATATAATTTTGGCTCTTATATTTTTTTAACCCATTGGTTAACAAATGTTTACATTAAATGCCGTAATGAATTTTTCAATATTTAAGGGTTATAATTTTACTTATAAGGTGATAATTCGATAATAAATGGAAAATGTATTATATCGTAGACCACTGATCATTTTAATAGTCATGTTGATTTTTTATAATTTCTAAATAATATAATAAAATATATTTAACAGAAAATATCATTTATGTCATTTTTTACATTATTCACATAATTTGACTTTGAAAACAACATAAAAAAATAAATTCAAATTTGAACCCTAAAAAATATTTAATATGTCACTTCTATCTTAAATTTATTTTTGACACATTTAAAAACCAAAATAATACAACTTTTAAATGTATTATAATCACTTTTTATATTTTTATACTGCTTAAACTATCAATGTGTAGATATTTCCTTATAAATCAATGTAATAATTTCATCATAAAAAATTAAAAATAATTTACTATGAAAAAAATAAATTATATCTGAAATAAAAATTTATAAATGGAGATAATTTTTTATCAATATCACAAAATATTATTGATATTAAAAAAATAATTTAACAATTTTTAATTTATCTTTTACTTAAATATTAAAATGGGAAAAATTAAAGAAATAAAGTACCAATGTGGAAAATAATTGAACATTACATGAAAATTTATAAAATTCACTCATCTAGTAGGGTAAAGAAAAGATTGAGAGCCATTTTTTAGTCCTTATCATATTACTTTTAACATTAATCACCTGATTTAACCTTACTGTGGTGATAATTATTAACTACGGTAACTATTTATAATAAAAACAATTAAAAGGTACTTGTTTAAAAAAAAATTACCCTATATTTCTAAATATGGTATCAAATTTTCAAGATTAAATTTCTATAATTTTCATGAATTAATATAATATTAAAATGTAAAATGTAAATAAAAATAGTTTTTGTTCTAGAAAAACGGCCTTAAAGCATAAAAATTCATTATACCAAATTCAATCATAAAATTGATTCAAATTTATTTAATTTTATTAATCATAATTTAATATAATTAATGTCAATTTTAAACCATTTCAAATTAAAATATAACTTTTTAAATTTTTGGAATTAAAATATAGTTGTCAATAAAAGTACGAGTGTTCATTATTCAAATGAAAATCAATCTTTTTAGAAAAATACAAAAAAAAATCACTCTAAATATTTTTGATATTTTTATTATAATTCTTTGTATTTATATTAAATATAATTTATTAATTTTCTTGAAATTGATTATAACATTTTCCCATATAAAATAAAAAAATCTATTTTTGAGGAAAACATATTATTGAAGAATAAAATAGCTTTACTACAAATTGAGTGTGTATTTCCTAAGAATTAATTAATAAATTTTTATTGAGTAGGAACTTTATATATTTTTTTCAATGTGGTTATTCTTATTCATAACTTCTTATTCAAGGGCTAGGTTATAACAAAAACATTTAAATAAAAATATTTTCTGTTTCATTTAGACTCGGTGTTGTGTGTAATATATGATATCAAATATAGTGTTCATTTAAAGACATTGGGTGTTACATTAATTTCATTCAAATATATGATGATATTTTCAAATTTAATTTTCTATTTTATCTAGTTTACCTACTATTTCATCCCCAAACATGTTTGTTCACCTGAAGGTCAATTGTAGCCGGTTTGAGTGTTATGAAACCATTCATGTGAGGTTAATTATTTATGATTGGTTTCTAATGAGTTTGTTCATGGAACATGAAACATCCAATGATTCTTTATCCATGGGACCTTCTTTCCAAAGGCAGACGGTCAATGGGATGTTTATCCAATAATGCTTAAGAACTCACATTGGTCTAGTGGGTGGGAAGTCGGCTCATCACACCCTTTTGTGGGTAATTATTTCATGATATAGGAATATCTTATAGATTTAATATTTGTTTGTGAATCCTTCATTAATTTCAAAGTATTGTTTTGGTAACCTTTGAATTAATAATCAATTATTAACATGTATGGAACATAGAATCATATGTATGTATATGTGGTTCTTCATCAATGGAGATATATATATATATCCAAGTTTATCCATAAAAGGCATTCTCTTATGTACTGAATATATATTATTTTTTCATTGTTACGATTATTCTCAATTTCTATCCCCAGATTGGGGGAACTCTAGAGTGTATTTTCAATCAGGGAGATTAGAGTTGTTTGGATGTTGGGATCAGACTCGTGTGATGGGATTCCTACATATCCTCATGAAAGGAATCTGAACCCTTGTAGTTTAGTTCCAATTAATGGGCAAAATCATACCTTTTATGATCATATGATAAGGACCAAACCGTGTATTTTATCATTATACGATAAGGGATTCTAGGTGGAGGGATCCTAGTCAAATTTTAGTGTGGAACTTAGGCATAATAATATCAAAGAACCAAGAAGGGATTTTAATTTCTAGGTTGAATTAGTACCTATTGGAAATGTGGCCCAAAGAGAATGGGGTTGATTAGAGGTGTTGGTTTTGGACATCAAAGACGCTACCTATGTGTCTAATTTGGATAGGAATCAAATCTCATGTAGTTCATTGGCAATAAATTATACATACAGAGGCCCTCTGATGGTTTTTCATGTAGTGGAATATATCACTTTGAGAGGATTATGTTGGGGGCGTACTCCTAAATTTTATTCCCTATTGAATGAGTTTGGGGCCATGAGAAGTGGGTTGAGTCAAGGATATTTGTAGGTTTGGTTTGGGATTAATCTTGAGGAGGATGCCTGGATGAATGAGGGTTATGATTGGGGATTACTCCATTGGAGGATTCTAAGTTTAATTAGGGGTTATGATTGGGGATTAATCCTTATAAGGATCTCTTGGGATTATGATTTGGGCTTACTCCTAAGGAGGATTCCTGGGTGAATGGGGGTTATGATTGTGGCTCACTCTAGAGGAGTACTCCCATGGATTATGATTTAGGAATACCTATGAGAGGGATTCCCCTGGATTATCTTGTCTTGGGGCTTACTCATGTGAAGGATTCCAAATTTGGGGAAATGATGGGGCTTATACCAAGTAGGAGATATGTCTTTAGATGGGACATACACTTAAAATAATGAACATGGATTGGTGGATCATATGGATGTGATGAACACCACCAAATTCTAAGCACACATTAGTCATGCTTGGTGTGAGAAACAAAAGGGAGGGGACGATCTAAGAAACCAAACAATCCACTTTGTCCTAGGATTGGATATATCAACTTTAGAACACATTCCTATGTTGGTGGGGGGAGGGGGAATCAGTGAAAGGATAGAGGAAGACTCGAAAGAAGGTTCTCCTCAAAAAAATGCATGTGAATGTTTGGGTTCCGTGTTTGTGTCTAGCCTTTATATCCACATGAGTTATGAAGAGTCATATTTGAATGTAAGGGACTAGATGAAATAGATGATTCAGTAAACTACACACTTCTCCTCCTTTGTTAGGGGAAGAGGTTGGGGGTACATGAGAGAGAGGAGAGGACTCAGGTGCCCATCCAATCTTTGACCCAGTACCTAATTGGGTGTGCATGAGCAATAATGTATCCTCCCACAAGAAAGGCTAGGGGATTACTCTAGGGGGATGCCCTAAAATTAGTTTTTCAATAAAGGGGGAGGATCTAATTCTATATTAAGAGGGAACATAAGTGTTATCCTCTCCCTTCCTACATGGAACTAGATGATCTAGTTGTTAGAGATGGAAATGTTTGAAATATCCCATGAGAGGTGGCTCTCCCACCTCTCATGAATCCATGTTTTTCCTTCAGAATTGATCCAGATGTGGCAGGCTCGAGCACACTCCTCAGCATTAGAGTGGTGGGATTATCCTGCATCGCCTCCCCCTTTCTTCAATAATTACCTCTATTTATTCCATTGGTGTGGTAGTTGATTCATCTAGAATTGAGTGGTGTTTGGTTGGATTAACAAATCTCGGAGTTTCTTCCTCTTCGGGTTGATCATTATGCTATTGCGGTGTCGGAGGGAGTATCATGAGTTTGGTTAGGGATTTCTTCCGGCGACGGTTATAGTGACCAAGAGGCAGACAACCTTAGAGATGTTTTTCTCAAGTGTGGTGGAGAATTATGTCTTGACCATATAGAATGGATTTCATGGTGTTGTGAATCTTCTATGTTTCCTCTATGGTCTGCAGTTCAAGGGATTATGCAACCAGACCTTCTATAAGGGGCTGCTTTATATGAGGTTTAGAGAAGAGAGTTTTAACCAGACCATTTCTATCCAAATATGGATGTTTGAGAGGGTATGAAAATTTCCATCAGTATCAAGTCCATGAATCTATGCACGATACATCTAGTCGAGCAATGATGAGAAGTTTGATGCTAAACATAACATTATTGAAGCTAGGGAGGGTCTTCTCTTTATAGACATGAACTGGGTTTTTTATGGCCAATGGCTTTTGGACCATTAGGGTATGAGTTTTTTATTTAAGTATTTGATGTCATGTAGGGTTACCTCTCATCCTTTAAAAGGGGTTTATGTTAGTAAAAATATTAATATTCAGTCAGTCAAGGGTTGGAAATGATCCTAACCCTTGTATCAAAGACCAAGAACTCCCTAACCCTATTCCTGAGGTAGGGGTCATTATGATAGAAGGAATTAAAAATCACATGCATCCCATAGACCCTAACGGTTTAGTAGGAAAAGTGTATGAATCCTCTAACCTAAGGAATGAAAATCAAAATGGGATATACGGTGGTGTTCCCTACTTCATGGATTTGAAATTCCATAGGCTTCAGTGTAAGGATTCATCATGGTCCCTTTCGGAAATGGGATTCAAAATAAGAGAGGCCCTTCCATGGATGTCTTTGAATAGGGTCTGAACATAGGCTTGTACATGATGGAGGCTTGGGTGAGTCAAATAAGTGGCTACATATATAGTTTTGGGAGAGATAAGGAATGCTCACGGATGGCTTTCTTTATTCAGGTGGATCCAGGAAAGGTAATGGTACCTTGGGGGATAGATCACTTGGGAAATAACACTCGTGTGAGACTTTTCAAAATATTTAAAGGGTCTCTACATGTGTTCTTGTAAGTGCATCACTTAGGTCCTCGGTTAAGGTAGGGGACCTCAATATATTTTTCTTCAACCATGGGGGGATGATACCTCATGAAAGTGTTATGTATTTTAAACCCTAGGTGGGATTTAATTTTACGACCTTTATTTAATTCCCTCTTCCATTAGTTTTAGAGGACTACCTAAAAGGTTGTAGAGGGCTTGGGAAAAGAACTAGGGAGAGAATATCATAAGGCGGCATTTGGGAAAATGTATTTTCTATGTAAATGATGACCCCAAGGTCTTATTTATAAGAAAATATGGGACCTTGGGGGAAAGGGGGTCTTTTTCATAGGTATTCTTCATAGGTGTACTACGCTAGCCCCTATACATGCTGGTCATGCAGGATGGGGCATAGGTACCTTGCATTCCAATCTTGCTTAGGGATACTTGAGTGAATCAACTTTGGCGGGGTTTTTGATTCTCGTCCTATTTGATTTCTATTCTTCCCCGGTTTAAGATATTTCCATTTAGCACTTCTTCATCCATGTGAAAAAACTAAGTGTAAACAAAATCCACGCCTCAGGATGGGATCTAATTTCAAAGAAAATGATATGACCATGAGGTAAATGGATAAAAAGTGTAGATGGATCATAGAGGTCATCCGGACAGGTCATCCACCCTGGTTGTCCATAAAGGTCATATGCCCAGGTCGCCCATGGATGTAGGGCATGTATGTGGGTCACACGGATGGGATTCCTTGACTATAAATAGGGACCCTATTTCAAAAAACAGTTCTCAAACCTCTGCATTTTAGGCCTCTTTGTGCTAGTCTTTTGAACAGAGCCCCTTCCAAATATCATTTGTTAGAAAACATCATTCTCATAGATAAGGTGCATATTTTTCTACACAATGAATACGCCTGAGTGAGTGACTTGCGCATGGACCTTAGATGAGGGTCCTGCGTGAGTCACCTACATTAGTACCCTATGTGAATGCAATCCTTTTCCAATTTTCATTAGTTTCTGCAATTTTTTTCTAGGCGAATGTGTGTCTAATGAAATTCATGGAACTTATTTGTAGTTTTAATTACTGATATGAAGACTAGAGTTTATGATAAAAAATAGGAGAATAGTCTTGAAGAGATTTTAAAAATTGTAGGGAATGACTACTATGATGCTCATAATACTACACTACTCGATATGGATGGACATCCAAAAAAGAAACCTGCCACTTTCTAGAGATTAATTATCTACCGCTCTATATCCACAATCATATGAAGGAGATCCTCATACAAGCTTTGAAGATTTATAATACCCTCTCTTAGTTTTAGGATTACAAAAACATCACTACTGCTATTTTTTCATGCATGGGTTCAAATATTAATGTTAGATCATCCTCCAAATCCTACATCATGAATCAGATAAAATGTTATCTAGATTTGAAGCTACACATTCCCAAATTAAATTCTCACTCTTATCCATCCATCTTCCGTGATTCCCAAGCAGACCAGTCAAAGGGTTGGAGGAAATAATGGGACTTTCACCCAGGAGGTGGTGTTAATCCAGAGTTTATCTGGGTGTATTAGTTTTTCCAGACATGTGTAGAGTTTAAGAAGGATCTTAAAGACATCCTAATCAAGGAGGTTGTCTATTCGATGAAAACTTTTGTATATAAGAATTTTGAAATCATCCCAGATTTATGAATTCGATGAAGACCGGAGAAAAACTCTTTCCACTTGATTCATTGAGAAGTTGGTATTAACTTTCAGAACATACAAAATATCTCTAGGGATCCGATCCTTAGAGATACATACGATGTGTTCATCCCTACAAGGGCGATGTTGGATGATGCCAAAAGTATTCCACCTGTAGTAAATGAGCAGATGAAGATATCTCCAGATATTATGATGGAAGACCCTCACCAGAAGGTCGATATACATGATGAAGTGTGAATGGATACATTATTAGATAAAATAGTGTAATTCCCCACTTGAAAACATCTATAAGGGTGTCCCAATATGGAAAATATTAGTGTTCCTCATACATTCTGGACGACTTTGGAGAAGGGGGGAGTACAAAAAACTGGGGTAGAAGACTAAGTCCAGTGTACTCACAAAGACAAGACTCATGGGATATTTCACCACGTGTCTCAGAATTTACCTACATCCTATCTGTGATATGAATGATAGTGTGAGGTTAGTGACATTCTTCATGGTGACCATGATGGCCTAGAAGAGGCACATGAGATTGTAAATCCTCGTCCTAGTGAAAATATATCAAATATTACTACATGTTCATGTGGGGAAGTCCCCATTCATAATTTCAAGACCATTATAGGATCTATGGGGATGGATAGAAGATCAATTTAGATCCTATGACATTTTAAACATGGCTTAGATTCATAGAATCTAGTTTTGACTATATTCTTAAGCCATTTCTACCATTCATACCCTATCTTTGATTCCTAGGGAGACCCTATTGAGGATAAACCTATTCAAGGTTTTCAACTTATTCCCACATAAGGAATCTCCTACTAGGAGATTTACTCATGACATTATGGATTTAAATGAGATATGATTGCATATTATGTCATTTAGTGATGATGTGCCAGTGTCCTGTATCAACAGTGAGGTTATATATGAGGCCTATTCTCCGTATAGGTTTTTAAACCAATGCAAGTGCTTACGATAGATAACTACATCTCATCTGGTGTGTGTCTGATTAAAAAAACTTTTGATGGTAGCACAATATCTCTGGATACTTAAAATAACCTAGTTGACTCAGGTGGAATTAAATATTCCTTCTATAGATGTGACCAATGTGTTGAATTCCTAGTATACTGACTTATGGATTGCATCATATTACAAAGGAGCATTGGAGGAATCTATTCTGAAAATAGATACTAGGAAAACAACCAGGAGTAGAGATTAGGGTATGGTTGGTTCTTCTCTTATATAATATTTTTGTTATACCCTGGAGGATGATTCATCCCATTTGGAAGGTGTGGATGATGAGGTACCATGCTTTCATAAATAACTAGTTTCTTGGTTTAATCTTCCACCCAGAATCAAAAGGGCCGCACCAACTGAGGTTGAGACCCTATGGTCTAATCTTCATCATCAAGAAGATCCCCAGGTTTTATTTTCCTTCCCCTCATCTGTAATGGAGATAGTTCTGATTCCTATAAAATATAGGGTTGTCGAATCATCTTTAAGTTAGGCCGGGATGGCCTCAAAATTTGTATGACCACATGCATTATAACATTGGAAGAGCATTTCCTTTGATGTTGAAATCATATTGAAGATCCTTCATGCTGGGTTGAGGATTCCATGGATATGAGATGCTCGAGCCTTACATGATGTCCACTTTGAGGAAATTCCCTCTAGGGTGAGTATTTATATGTTGGAACTACAGATTCTCATTTATGAAATCGACAACTCGATCCCTTTCACCAGATGGGTGGAGGACATGATGAGATGGGGAGATTCTGAAGGTATTTTCCAATCATATTTTGAGGGACGGATGGACTATGTCAATCCTAAGGATGTAAGTTCCCCTTTTCTTGTATCCCTTTTTGTTCTTCCATTTTTATCTAGAAAAAAGAACTCTTAGTGAGGTGAATTTTATTTTTATTTTCTGTGGGTCATGAGAAAATCGACTGAGGTTCCATCACTGAAATATGAACTAAATGGAACCTCACTCGGGATTGATAATTCATCTTCCAAATAGAGAGAGTTATCTCTAGAATAACAAACAATGGAGTCTTATATGGAAAGTAAAACTATATCTATCCTTCCAATTAATACATTTTAGGAGGCTGGCATTAAACATCCTCTATTAAAAAGGAATGTTTGTCGGAGAATAAAATCCCTTGTCAAGCATCTCATTAGTGATGGTAGGACTTCACGGTATCATTAATATTTGATTTATCTAGAAAAAATGTATAAATATTTTTCGTGGTTCTAGAATCTATTCCATCTCCTCTCTTAAGGGGATTATTCATGGGCCTCTAAGAACTGAGGAGGGTTCTCTCAACCATGCATGAATCCATATCGGTGAGTCAGCTCCCTCAACATGATGTATTGTCAAGGGTCTAGGATATGTCATATTCTCCCATAACCACCCTAACAATGTAGAGGCAGAGGATCATTTTGGAAATATTAATTATAAATCAGAATCCATCATAAAATTTTTGCATAATTTTGTCCTTACAATATTTTAAGATCATACCATGCATCATAGGACCTACGAAAACTGATGATGACCCTATGGAAGTCATCGAAGAAGATGTTCAAGGTATCAAGTCATCGATAGAGTGTGATGTTCCATTCCCCAAGGAAAATATTATGAGCGTCTCATTGAGGGATATTACCATAGGGATTGTGAAATGATATAACATATTAATTTTTCAACCAACTAATTTTTTTTGAGAAACATAATAGGGAATGTAATGGACATGATTTTTTTTTGTGAAACAAACTTTTGTGTCTTATTCTATAATCATGTCTTGTGGAAATACATAGCTTCATCCATAGAAAATTTCGTAGCATTTGTGTATAATAAATTTGTCAATATCTATCCCAGTTCCACTATGTGGGGGGGGGGGGGGTAACTCAGGTACACCTTGAAACAAAGAGTCTTCATGAGCCTCATTTGGTGAACCTTTTGCATACCAAATATAATTCTAATCAACAAGAGTCCCCAATTAAAACTACCAAATATTGGGATGCTGTGGAGAAATCCATCCAAGCTGCTAACCCATTACATGTTGAGTTTGACTGACTACTTTGATAATCCCATATTTATTTTTTCTATTAGCCTTTTTATGATAATGATGAGTCTTTACCATTATCAATCACCATCAACTTCTGTGGATAGGTCCGAGGGTGGACCCTCTATTCCAATACAATCATTTACATTACAAGAGTCCATTATTGACTGAGAGGGAGCGTGGCATGTTTCTTAAATAATTGAATTGATCCTCAAGTATATTTCTCCTTCTGATAGTGGATATGATTCAAATTAGGAGATTCATGGTTCTCTTCACATTACACGCTGTGATGTTTTGAATGATATATGGAAAATAATCTCTGGGATTCCTTCTATAGATATATCTTTGCCAATACATCATCTTTAATTCCTATTTAGTATACTAGGATATGGAATATTTGGTTACCACAGGATTCATGATTCTATGAAGGAGGTCTATTGAAATTAGTATTGAGTGAATGTTCTTCAATAGGACCTTATGAAGGTGAAGATTCTCATTAAGACTAATGATCTATAGGATGAAATATCCCAGGTGGATGAAAAATAGACCAACTAGATAGAGGAATGTATACAACAGATTGGTGAGAGAAAAATTCAAGTATAGAATCTTTATTAGGGATTGTATGTCGATCCGAGGAAGCTCATACAACTCCACCATTCATTAGATGGAGTCCAAACAGAAGGGTCAACTAATATCTATGGTACAATACAAGAACTTCACCAGACATAGGAGTCTGAATCTGTTTGGTTGGTCGGGCTTTAATAGAAAGTTGATGGGGCTCGAGAGGTCATTCATAAAATGATGGGTTATATTGATAGTCTCTTCTAAATTTTGACAGAGAGACTCTATCTTGTGTATTATCCTCCAGTTTTGTTTTTCCCATAGAAGAAATGAATTTTTTTTTCTAATCATATATGTATTCTTACTTTTATTATATATTTAGTTATATATGACATTAGATCTAATTTGCATATCAAGACACTTTTTCATCATCTATTCATAATCACAGTGATGGGATGTCACACCCAGACTTTTGAAATTACTATATTTTATAATTTTTTCTGGCATTGAAATATTCTATCGAATTGCGGGATAAGCCCGGTTGAATTTTTTTTATTTTTTCTAATAAATGGATGTTTTGTCCTTGATATCATCCAACACACAGGTAGGGCATGGTTGAAGAAATGCAGATTCGCTCGGGGCATCATGTAGACTACTCAATGTTCAAGATAAATAAAAAAATAAAATGAAAAATAAAATAAGGATAAAGTAAAATAAGAAAACAAATAAAATAAAGTTTAATAAATAATTTTAATAATAATAAAAATGCTAATTATTATTATTATTATTATTATTAGTGTTAATAATATTTATATTATAATTATTATTAATAATATTACTATTATTATTAAAATTATTATCCTATTATTGTTGTTTTTATTATTATCATTTATTATATTATTATTATGAATATAATTAGGGGGAAAAGAAATAGAGAAGAAGATCCCCCCAACTTCTACCCTACCAGGCACTATTTCTACCACCCCTCATACCCTACCTACACTTCACTTCCCCCTTGGCGGCCCTCCCTATGAAAATACACCTCCGATGACACACCTCCCTACGTGCACACCTCTGGCCCCCATATCCCTACACACACACTTATGGAACCCCCCTGATGGATGGTCCAGCTCTAATGACCAAACCCCCCTTTCCAGTGCCTCGCTCTCCTTCCACACTGGACTCTCATCCTGGTAATCCCCTCTTGTTCATTCCCTAGGGATTTATTTCATGTTACTTTGGGTTTTACGAGTCCAGTGGGTAAGGTATTAGATTTTGGGTTGCATCAAGTTTTATCTTATTGTTGTTTGGTAAATTTTTCCTTATTAGAGTTGTTTCTTTCCTCCTTGTGGTGTGGATGTGTTATGGATGATATTTTTCTCTTTTTTTGAAAATTTATTCCTGTGAGGTAGGTGGTTCTGTGCCCTAACAGAAATTGATGAATTTTAATATGTTTTTTAAGTTTATAAATGTGTTCATCCTTTTTTTTATGTGGTGTGTATGGTGTTTTTGAAGTGGTTTGTGTTTTTATTGGTATGAAATGGATTCTTAATAAAGGGAATGGTTGTATTTTTTTTTTTGATTTGGTGTAATGTTTATAAAATGGGTTTCAATGGTTATATGGTAAGTGAAAAATGTATTTTTAAGGAACTTTAGGTGTGTGTGTATTAAAATGGGATTTCCATTGGAAAACTAATTGATTTTTTGAATATTATATTTGGGGTTCATCTTGAGTTTAAATTGTAATATGTTTGAATTGTGGAATGATTGTTTTGATAATGGTTTAAAAGAATGAATGATTTTATGAAGGGGCTAGCCCTTTTGCCTTAGTTTTCCTTTACTGTGTGTTTTCTTGTGTTATAAAAATGTAATATGAGAAACTATGAAAGTGTTGGTAATGGTATTTTGGATGACATTTCGATTGTTTCTTTGTTCAATTTAGTTTTATTTATACCCTTCTGCAGTTATTATACTCTCTTGAATCGTTGTAGTGTGTTTTGTTCATCACAGTGTGGGTTTTGGTCATCGGTGACAAAGACCTATATGTATTTAAATGGGTAAGCATGTATATATGTTTATCGTTCTTGCGAATATTCCCTCATGGTGAGAGGAATATGTACATGGGATAAAGGGTATATATATATATATATGAAAATGTATATTCATGTTGGGGAAATGGTCTTGGGCTTCCATCATTATGAGCTACGTGTCTTGAGGTAGGTTCCCTGTGCCCTGACCTTTAATTAGATTTTTCTCAATTGGATGATATTCTATTAAAAATTCATTTTATGCTTCTACATGAATTGGATATGTGATATATATATATATATATATGTGTGTGTGTGTGTGTAAATGGTTGCAGTTCTTGAAAAGTGATTTCATTGATGTTTTGAATGTGAGGCAGGTATTTCCAAATATGTGTGGTCTTTCATGTGTTTTTTTTGTAAAAGTGTAATGGCATGTATGTTTTACATAGATGTTACAAAGTGATTTCCAAAATGGGTTTTGGTGTGAACTCAAGGTTAAATGGTATTTTGATTTTCTTAAATGGATTGATTCATTTTTTGGTTTGGTTTAATGCATGAATTAAATATGTAGAACCTTGGTTGTGTTGTTAAGATTTTAAGTAGTTTTTAGAAACTTAAAGATGTTGGGTGATTATGTTTCTAAAATTAAAATTGTTTCTTGTAACTGATTAAGCTCATTTGGACCTTTAAGAATGATTTATGAAAATGTAAAATATCTTTTATGGTTTTACATATTACTTTAGAAAAACAATGTGTATGTTAAATATATGAATTGTTATATGTGCCTAGTGAAGGGGATTGTGCAATGTTGTGTGTTTTTGAAAAGAATGGAAATTCATAAGGGGGGAGGTCGGTGCTAAAAAAGGAATGTTTTTAGATAAATAATGTGATGTGTTTGTGTCTTTACATGTTGATAAAACTCACCACTAGTTTAAATGCAGCACAAGGGAATCCTAGGTATCTAGATGGGTGGACTAGGAATAGTATGCTAGATCATATAGAAGTGGTTTGTCCTAGATTCATCTTGTAGGATTATTTCTTACAACACTAAAAAAAATATAATGATGATTGATTGGATACGACTATCTTACAGGTTTGTTCCTTACTAGTGGTTCTTTGATGATAATGTAGTTCTTTTTGGTTTCTATGCCACATTTCTCTGAGGTATGAGGATCCTAGGTCCCTAACTGACACTAGATTCTATAGGATTTTCCATGATTCTTGGGTTATGATTTTTGTTTCAGTTGTTTCATTGTTTTTGTCTCATTTGTGAAAAAACACATTTCAATTTAAACTAATTCCTTTTTATTGATAAATTATTATACATGCATGGAGTCTATTTTGAAAATATAGTGGAACAAAAAAAAAATCTTTAAATAAAATGAATATGGGTCACTTGAATTTAAATACTTTAATCTGTCTTAATTTCAAACTAGAATAATTGGGTTTCCATTTAATGGAAAGGTAATAGGGTATTGTTTATCCCTTGCATTTCTATTGGACATATTAGTGATCATGCCAAATTTCTTTTTTAGTTTTAGATTTCTCTAGTTTGGATCTGTCATGGAGTGAGTGTGGTTCTTTGTTCCATAGTGACCCATGATGTAACTTGAGTAACGTTGTGTTGCTTAGTTTATTTTTATTTTAGTTTCTAGTGTTATTTTTTCCAGTTTATATTATGTTATCTATCTTTTTTTTATGGTCCGAAATGTTCCCAATAGATTCATTATGATACCCAAAACTGGTTACCGACCTATGGGGATCGAGAATTCCCTTCGGTTTATGGCGCAGACCAGCTCGGGCATCGTGTTGGACGGCGACCCGGGTTGGTTCATGACATGGGATGGGGAAGATATCTAATTTTTATAGAATCCATGGGGGATAATGAGTACATTTTAACTATTTTTTGGGTTTTATGGAAAACCCATCAAAATTTATGTCTTTTTATGTCATTAAACTAATTTTTTTTCATAATCTCAACCTAAAAAAGACATAGTGGGTGATATGTGGATTTTCCATAGACTACCTTTTTTGGGATTTGTGCCTAACAAGTTTTATCCCTTTTATAATTTTTCTGCTTGATTTTTTCCAATACTATAGAGGGTGAGGGTTTATTGAGCCGAGACTTGAGTTTTTCCTAGAGTTCCCTTTGTAGGTTTTCAATCTAAGGAATAAAATGTCTAATTTTTTGTATGTTTAGATTCATGCATGTTGGACAAGTGAGGATGAAATTTCAGGTCAATAAGAATTGACCATAAATTTTTAGATGATGATTCCAAGAATTTATTATTTCCTAATAATGTTATGAAATTCTTCTAATACTCCCAAGGGGAATTTTTTGGCACATTTTTGTGATTTACCAAATCAAAAAAAAAGATAATCAAGGATAGAGGAGTTCAATCCTAAGGATGAAGTTACCAATTTTTGAAAACCTTTTTTGGGTTAATATATAAAAATCCAACTGGGGTATGTTATAGCATTGTCAATTTTGTTGTCCTTTAGCTGACAAACCCATTTTGTGGGTTATTTTCTAAGAATCCAACTGGGGAATATTACAACATAGTCATGAAAAGAAGTTCTCATGAATTTTAACATTCTAACAATGAGAAAAAAGGGATTTAATGATGATTTTAATTTTTCAATACTATATTGATTGGATTTTCCAAAGGGAGTTTTTTGTGAATATGTAGAGAATCTGTATTAGCATTGGCTATGAATGGGAAACTGCTCTAGCATGAATTTTTCTTCAATAATGGAGGGTATATTTTGTTAAATGATTGGCGTCAGGGAGATGGACCCCTACTAAAAAGGTTTAACATATTGGGTAGTTTAGTTTCATGTGATGAGGAAATTAACCATGTATTTTAACATATTACGGTGAGGAAGCTGAGTTATGTAGTTTTTGGTTATACGACAAAAACATTATGGGGGCTATAATTTAAGGACTTTATATTTGATCGAAATGTTGATGGTTTTCCTATTCATGGAAATATTCTTTGAAATGTGCTACCATATTTTGTAATGGCGGTAAAGTTGTTATAAGATATAATCTAGAGATCTCCATATCCAAAAAAGTGGTATGGGGAAAGAAAAAGTCTTATAGAAAGAGAGGAGGTCGATCTAGAGGATGAAGTTACCAATCATTGAAAAACCCATTTTATGGGATGTTTTATGCAAAGATGACTTTGGCATGTTACAATATAGTTAATAGTGTCATACCTTCACTAAAAAAATCATTTATTGGGGTAATTTTTGAAAATCCAACTGGGTCGTGTTATAGAAAAGTCAGGAAAAAAATTCATGCGAAATTAAAATATTCTATTGTTAAAATATAATGGATGTTTATCAAGATTTGGATTTCCATAGGCATAATGATTATTTTATGGAAGGAAAGTAACTTAATATGGAAAGAGAAATATTATTCAAAATTACACAATAATGTGAAATTGAGTTTTTCTATATAGGTTTGATCCAATTGAAGGAATGTGGTGCCTGTAGTTTTAGGTAATACGACTTGGACCACAATATTCTAGAAACAAAAGATGATATATGTCATATTAGACCCAGAATATTACGACATATTTCTGAAAATAAAAAGTGAGTTGTAAACCATAGTCTTAGAGGTTTTCAAATTGGGAGAGAGGTTATGGGAGAAATGAGAGAGGGATGACCACATAATAAATTTGAATTGTTGGTTCCAACATAATGTCATCAAGCCTTACAAGGGAAGAAGAGGATTCTCCAAAGAGTGAAGTTACCATTTGTTAAGAAAAATTGTTTTGTGGTATAATTTATGAAAAACGAACTCGATCATGTTATAGGATAGTAAAATTATATCATATTTTGGAGAAAAAAAATTCAATTTTGTGGCCTACCTTATGGAAAGACAACTAGGCCATGTTACAACATAGTCCTGAAAAAATCCAAGAGGTATCATAAATTTATCCACCAGAGGATAAAGAAAGATTACGAAGATATGAATGTGTTCAATATTCTGAGAATGACATGGAAAAGGGATATTTCTAAGAGTAAAAAAAACATTTGGACTGATACTGGGCATGATTTTGGAGTCTCATTCATAGATTTGACTTATATGTAGAAGAGTGATATCTTTGTTTCCATGGAATGCCCCTTAATGAGGGGACCTGAATTAAATGATCATGTTTAGATATTTTTTTTGTTGGTAGAATAGTGGGTATTTTTATTTACCTCATTGTTGGGATTAAGACTTATAGACTAAGTGTCACTACGTATCTCAGTGGAATGACATTCAAGCCACATGTAGTTCTGTTTAAGTCATGAGTCTAGGGAATTAGCCATGCATTTTAAAGTCAAGTGGTAAGTAAGTCAGTGTCTTGAAGTGAAGAGAAATGGAATAATAATACTTGGGTAGAGCATGAGACCAGAGTGTCTCTATATATAATGTTGGTGAAATAATCAATCCACATGTAGTTCAAAGAATAAATCCCCCAAACTTATTGAATACAAGTGTGGAGGACATGGGGGGGGGGGGGGGTTGGAAATGGGTTCATACCTAGGGTGAGATCACATATTGGATCACCTCATGTATATCTAACTTTTACAAGGGATAGTGGGGATATTTCATGTGTTGTGCTATGGATGGGTTCAGTATTGGTGATATGAACCTCACTATGTGTATCATTGTAATGAGAATATAGCCTTGCGTAGTTCTTGAAGAAATTGTGAAGTTTATTTTCATCCGATAAGAACATCTAGTGTACCTTTTAAGGTATTTCATCCAGGACCTTGGTAACCCCAATGTGAATTGAAATTCCTTTCTTATTCATGGAATAATGTCACCAAAACTCTTAATCCCATGTGAGCTATGCTTGATGTGAGAAACAAAGAGTGGAAAATATTCTTCCACAGTACAAAGGGAATAAATGTGAAGTGTACAGGAATTTAGCTTTTGTGGTGGATGGGCTAGGATATATGATCCATCCATCGCTACATTTCTCATTTGGAGGAGAATAAATCCATACATAGTTACTAAGGTACAATGCGGTTTAATGTTACGAGGGTAGGATATTAGTCATGTAGTTTAACATCATATGGTAAGGATGAAGGTGAACTGAAATGAAAGAATGAGAATGTTATAGTTGGGATAAGTCATGGGACCCGAGCATCACTACATATCTTGTTGGAAAAATATTCAATACACATGTAGTTCTAAAAATTTTCCCTATGTATGTCTGATTCGTACAAAAGGAGTGTTGGATTTTTTTGTGGCTAGACCCCAGATTGGAGATCTTAACATAACTATGTATCTCAGGGGAATGAGAATGAAGCCATGCATACTAATCAAATTATTGTTTTTATTAATCCTCATTCCCCAAAGATTTTGACCTCCCAATTTAACATCTTGATGTAAGGATGCAGGTATGATGACATGAAATACATGTTGCAGCTCGACCAAGTTATAGGATTCAGGCATCACTAGAATTCTTTGATGTAGAAATAATTAAACCACACATAGTTCGTGAAAACTATTCCCCATATCAATATGACTTTGATGTAGGGAAATTGGGCTTTAGTATTTTCCAGGATGATGGTTGGACCATAGACATGAGTGGTAAGAGTTTTTATACATCTCATTGTAATGGGAATCAAGCCACATGTCCTGGCAAAGTTCCATATACAGATCTGATTTTTACATAGTGAAAAGGAAGTAGTTTTTTTAAATCATGTATATAACTAGGATGGAATGTCTTGGAATCACTAAATATCTCATTATAATGTGAATCAATCCATACATAGTTTTGGATTGGACCTCGTAGTTTAATTTCATGTGATAAGGATGTGATAGTGTTGGGACTTATTCCTATAATGGGGGACCATATTTCACCGTGGGGATGTGATGATGTACATGGGGATTATTCATGAAAGCTGCCTATAATTTTTCTCATGTATAGTCAGGAGGGAATATTGACCCAGTGAGGGTTTAGATGGATATGGTTGGGACTTATATCTGATATGGAGGGCCATTTTTATGGGTCCAGGGGGAGTGTCCTAACTCATGATTATTTGAGGGTTTCTCAACATAAAATGAGAGGGGCATTAACCATGCAGTTTAATTTCAGTCAGTGGGGATGAATGGTGTCTTGCAGTGTTAATTCATACGATTTACACCTCATTTCATGTAGTTTATCATTGTGTGATAAGGACATTGATGTCATTCAATTTAAAATCATCTGGCACAGACATGATGTCAGGCATTTTAAGGTCATTTGATGAAGACCAACTTTGTGGTTTAATTGCTTATATATAAGACATGATTGTGTGATTACATGAAACATATCTTTAGAAAAATTTTATGAGCCGGGTTCTTAAATAAGTATCCATTCATTGAGATCAGGGAATAATATCTATTGGACTAGAACTTATGTATTTATTAAGGTCCCCCTTACTTTGGTTCATGTTTTAGAGGATTCTTTTCTAATTTCATTGGTTTCCTAAGGAATATTATCAATTATTCATTGTGGTAGGAATAGACGTAGACCATTTTGTTAAAGGATCACACTATTCGATTATGATAGACTTCCAATTCATGCAAGGTGTGCAATACTTTCACATCGACTCATTCTAGTTCATATTATAATTTCTAGGGTTTATCATCCATGGACAATGGGTTTCGTATGGGAACATGGAGTGAGGGTAACTATACCTCAATGGACATGGAATCTTCTGGTCCATATACCAGTGAGTACAGGGTCTCCTGTATGGCAGTATAAGTTGTGGTCTGGTAGTCCCATAAGGCATGCGAGATATTTTCATGATAAGAATTTTTCAATCTATCCACCATATTCTAGAGTATGTTTGATAGGGTATTATTGAAGGCGTCTTTCTATTTATTGGCCACTACATGATAGTGGGATAAATGGTTGGATTTGATATTGCACTTGAGGTATAGATTTCCCTACTCAAAAGAGACAAAATTTGTGATGTTGTATATCAATATTGTTTGAGGGACACTAAATATGGTAATGATGTAGTATTTTTTGAAGAGAAAGATGATATTGGCCCTGAATTCTTTGAGGGGCATCACATTAACACATTAAAAAAGGAAATTGGTAGTAGTTAAGATGCACTTTGAACTGCTTGGATGTAGCTGTAGGGTTAGACCACACAACATCCATTCCCAATATAGATACTTTCCAAGATTATATAGTTGTATAGAGAACCTTAGGGGGTTTATGGATGATGTTTTCAAGTACATGATGGGAATAACATTTCTTGGTGTATTCTATGCAATCCTGCATCATCGATGGCCATAAGTATCCATGTCTTCATATTTGATTAGAAATCCTACACACTAAATGGTGGGAACCAAAGGATAAAACATGTAATTCTTCCATAATATCCATTGTCTCTTCTCCATCAATACATCTTGGAAGGAATCTGTCAAAGCCTTATTTAAAGATATCTTTCTGGTGAGTTGGTCCATTATAAAGAGTGAAATTGACCACCCACTTCTAGATTTTATCTTTCCCATCATTGTTCGATGGAAGTAATTCATTTTTTGGTATTCTATGATGGTAATCATCTATACCATGGTAGGACCATACGGACTAGTGTTATAGATGACTTAAATAATCTCTTTCATTATGATGTGAACAAAAGGTGAGACTATTCAGTGATGGGAAATGTTAATGTCTATTTCATCCCAGTTGGGATGAGGAAGAGCTGTAGTTACATTATCCAATGGATTAGCCAGTGAATTATTATATCTTGGGATGTGATTCATTATCAGGTCTGAGGGGAACTCCATCATTAAACTGAAGCCATAATAAAGAATTCAGAATAAATTTTCTTTTCTGATGGAATAATCCTTATTGACCGGTTTCATTACAAACTATTAATCAACTCTATCATCTAGGTGGTCCATCAGTATTTGGAGTTCCATTTCTGGGCCAGAAATGAGGGCCATATATTCTTCGTCATTATTGGTAAATCCTTCTAACAGTAGGAAAGAGTAAGGAAAATCTGACATTGAAGGAGAAATGAGCCAAATCCCTAACCTGACATTGTTGAGTACAGGGTCTTCCATCCTTATACTTGTTAGGATACTAGATGCACTGTCAAAATTCATTTCTAGCATTTGGGAGAAACCTAAAATAGAGAATATATCTTTATCTAAAAATTTATTATTTAATACTTATTTATGTAAATGGGTGTTCTACAATGAAATATGTCAAGTCTTGGCCTTTTACTACCATCCCAGGCATAAATTGGATATCGAACTACTGTAGGATAACCATCTACCATAGTTAATGCACTATCAATATAGGATGGATGAGTACATATTTTAGTAAGTTATTTTGAGAGACCAATTAGTCTATGTGGTGTTACATGTAGTTCCTCAATTTCTGTAGTACAAATATTAATACCCTAAATCTATTATTGATATAAAAATAACAAGTATCAGCATTGAGGGTGGTCCAAATAAGATAATAGAGGATATTTTCATTCCCAACATTGTTATTTTGTGCAAGGAAGGAACCCATTGATCTCTCTTGGGACATAAAATATTGAGTTAGAAGTTTTCCATCAATAGTTGGCCTTATTACTGGTGGCATGAAGAGGATTTTTTTGAAGGATTCAAATGCTTCCTCGCATTCACTGGTCCATTGATAGGTGACACCCTTATTCATTAGTCTGGTGTAGGTAAAACACATGCCTACAAAGTTAGATATGAAGTGCCTGATACAGTCCATGTTTCCTTTAAGTCCTATCAACTCTTTATGCTTTTGAGTTGATAAAATGATAGGGATATATTTTACTTTCTTAGGGTCGACATCAATGTCACGATGGAGTAAAAATAAGTCGAGGAACATTTTCAAGGTTACCCTAAATTCACATTTAAGGGGTTTATGTTTAATATATGTTGGTTTATCTTTTTGAAGATGGTATCCGGTTCATCTAAGAGGTTAAAACATTGTTGGGACTTGACCACTAGGTCATCAACACAACATTTGAAAAAAATTTCCTAGGAAGGGTTTGAATATGCGATGCAAAGCATGTTGGTATGCGGTGCTGATGTAATTAAAGACAAAGGTAAATAACCAATAGTAAAATACTCTTTAGGGAGCATTTAAGGATGTGGATTCAACTTATATTGGGTCTATCTGATATTTTTTGTTCCTTGAATATCCATCCATGAAGGGGAGGGATTGATAACCACATGTTGCATCAATTAGGAGTTTTGTTATTAGAATCAGGATTCATCCTTCATAAATTACTGGTTGATATCTATGAAGTCAATTCTAAATCTACTTTTCCAATTTATTTCTTCACATAGACAACGTTGTATAGACATTTTTGATATTTTACCACTCATATGAAGTCATTATTGATGATATTTTGCACATTACCAATACTTTTTGAGGTACGAATCAGCTGTGTCCTTCTAGCTACCTTCTTGTATCCGAAATGGTGGTTCGTAAAACCCAAGTGGTGGGTGCCCACATCAAGGTTAAGGCCTAGAATTTCTATTTAATTCCAAGAGAACATGTCCTAGTGCTACTGCAGGAAGGATGTATATATCATATATTCATTGGAAGTAATATCTGCACTAATGGAAGTGGTTCTTGGATCTTTATCCATACCCAATTTTTTTATTTTAGATTATCAATAGAGATAGAGATATCTTCTTAAAATATGGAAGGTTCACCCCTAATATCATGTTCTTCTTCCTCCTCCTCCTTGTGATTTTCTACTTTTTCCTCTTCTTTGGGATTATGTGATGATGTAGGTTCCCAGAGGGGGGAGAAGAGTCGGCATTTGGACATCTGTAGAATCAAAAAACTATTTCAAGCACCATTTCTATCAATGGGCCCTTTTTCATCTAGAAAGGATAAATGAGGGAATGAGAATGATCCTCTTTATTTTATCCCATTAAAATGACAACATCCTTCAGTGCAGTTATTTGAACAGGTCTTTGTTGGTGCTCAGCGGATGAAATAAAGATAGTTTCATCGATAATTTCATTTTTTCTTTGAAAATTGATATCTCCTTCAAAGCTATCAGGATTATTTATCACAATTAACATCACTTAAGTTGATAAAAGTGTGATTTCATTTGGATTCACCCCATAAATTTGGTTGGTGGGGGCAATATACTCTACACTGAGGTTTTAGAAAGTATTTTCCAAATCAACTCTTGGCCATTCGGGGAATTGGTTAGAGTAACTATATTTGCCATATATTGTTTCCCTACATTATTTTAGAATCCCGAATCAATGTATTATGACTCAAATTATTTGAATGAGGATTTTTCTCCATGAAATGTACCAAATTTACCATTGATAAAATATTTTAGGCATTGGTCATACGATGAGGGAATAGCCGCATGATAATGTAGCCACGGTCTTACCAGTAGAACATAGAAGCTTATATGTTTTCTAACAACCATAAATTACAAGTTAGTCGCAAGATTCCTGAACTGAGTATTATGTTTTATTTCATAGAGTTGAATTTTCTCATTCCTGTCGTAACCCTATAACATCAGGGTATATGGGTTAAGTGATATTCATTGAAACCCAGTTGACGAAGTGGTTAGATTGTGATGATATTGAATCCTGAGCCATTTCCAATGAAGGATTGTCATATATCAATTTCGTTTATCCTTATAGATGTCTAGAAGATCTTGATGTTCCCCTGTATTATGGTATCCTCATCTGGGTCTGTAAAAGAGATAACCATATGAAATTCTACAGTATCATTCTCTTCATGATACACTTTATTAGCAACAACATCAACATCAAATTCTCAAGGGATCAACAAGGACTCAATGAGTGATTCCTAAAGGTCTTTTGATAAACATAGATCATATTGAATTGACAACATGTACAACACCAATGATTATTTCTTCAAAATATTATATTTCTGCTTTAATGGCCTATGCTTCCTAGCATAGAGGTGTTATTCCACAGCTTCTTTGGGAGGTGATTCTCTTGATTTAGATGGATCAGTTCTAAAAATAAGTGTTTAAGGTTCTTCTACTCTTGGAGGATTAGGCTAGCTATGTATAAAAACACATCTAGGATGATTAAGTAAAAAAATATGATCTAACTGATCCTCCATGATGAACATTTAAGGGAAAACCCAGTCATGTGTTGGAGAACCTCCATATTCCTATTGATATTTCCATAGATCTCTCCCATGAGTATGGGTACTTATACAGTTCATCCAGGGATGTGATTAAATTGGTAACTCCTAGAACAACTGCATCCTCCCCTATAACCTCGAATTTGACGGTCTCTAAATCAATTTCCCCAATAATGTGCATGGGATTCAAGTTTTTAGTCATACTAATCACTTGATAAGAGATCTATTAAGGGAATAACTTTAATGGAATCAAACATTAACTCCTCCTCTAATAGTGATTCTTTCTGGTGGGTGGAATATTTTTGTTCCATTTTGTGGGGTGGTGCCAATGTTTTAGAAACTATCATCAAGAAGTGCACTAAGGTTATGGATAACTTTGGCCATGATAAGGGATCATCTTCTTGCATTTTCTTCTTACACTTCCATTCATGTTCATTTTTTGAGGACAATATTTTTGAGGACTGATATATCGATGCATTTGGTTATGTTGTAGCAGAAGCCTTCAGAGACATAGTTAGCTATTGAAACTATTCCTCGAGTATATCAGGATTTTAGTTGATCTTTTTTTGGACTATCCAATCAAAAAACTTTTTCATACCCTTTATTTTAACTTCATTACTTTCATTTTATTCCTCTAGCTCGGTGGTAGAGACATATGACACTTGGGAAGGTGAATTTTTTAGCTTCACGTTCCCAGATTCGACCATCTTTTGCAGGATGTATTTAAAAACAAACTTCTCTTGGATGTAGTGACACAATGATTGATTTAATGGGAAATAATTGGAAATATCTTCATCTCCCTATTTTTTAGGATTCCTAGGATTTGGTAACTTTATCACAGTTTTATCCATTATTGATATGGTGCATATGGGGACTTGGTCATTTAAAAAATAATAGACCCTGTTTTTCATCTCCTCAAATAGTTTTTTCCTTTTCTATTTTTGATTATCCTATAATGGTGTGTGTTATTGCTACAAATTTGAAGGTGAAGCTACACACTATGGTGAGGGCTTTAGAGTAGGAGTGGTTATAGGGGCCTATTTAAGTGTAATAGTATAATCCTCTACTTTTCTAATTCCCTATCCCTGATTCGATGGAATTACTTGGGACTTTGATTTGGTCTCCATGATGGATTCATCCACTCTTTGGGTGATTGAGGAAAGGTTCTAAGACTATACTATGTATTTTAATGTGATAAGAAACATGGAAAACTTATCACGAAGATTCATTATAAAGATGAAAAAAAACTTTTTAATGGATTGAAAGGATCAAGGAGTATGTAAATCCTTTTCACATTACATTGAATTCCTGTGACCTTTCATTCTCGCACAACTTATATTTCATGAGGTCAAAGAAAATTTTATTCTACATCATTGTGATGAACTAGAAGATAATATTTTGATAGAGGTATTTCCACCCCATGATTGACCTAGCCTACAAACTTGTGTACCACACAAAGGATGGAACTTAAATTGATTAAAAAAATCACCTGAGTTTTACCACATCCTTTTTTCATGGGTACCCATCACTATATCACAACGAGTTAAATGATGCATCAGGTGCTTCTTTGGGTCTCCCAAGCCATTAAAAATTAGAAATGTAGGATTTAAAAATCTTGGAGGTGGAATAGTCAGATCTACCCATTCTGGGATTGGATTGTTTCCTATTTTATTGGTGAATTCCATTATTCCATGGAGTCAAATTGAGCAGTAAGTTACTCAAAAGAATTATTTTTCCCTTAGTTAACATCTGGAAAATCTTGATCTTAAATAGGTAGAACTTCCAGTAGATCCATCTGTGGTGGTACCACTTGTATCTTTCATATGTGGACCATAGGGGTATGACTATAAGGACGGTCTTGGATCTCTTCTATTTATGTACCCAATAGAGGGAATTGCTGATCTACTATTTTGGGATCCATGTATATTGGTAGTTGGAATTTCGAATTGGATGGGTGTTCCAAATCCAATTTGGATTCTTTTGTGACCTATCATTGCAAAGTTATGCCAATTAAAAGTGTGAGTTAAGGATATGACTGCAGAGTATATCCTGTAAGAAGTCTTAATTGGATCACTTCTAAATTGATCATCCTAAATTTATTCATATCATTGTTCTACTGAGTGAATCTATCCTCATGTGAAAGGGGATTTACCTCACTGGGAGATAGGTGAGGCACAATATGACCATTAAACATCTCCTTAATAGATAAATTTTGAGGGGTAATGATAGATTATTCAATGGAATTCCTAGATAAAAATCATGCCTCTTGTTTGAGGTACACACACCAAATTAAATTATTTCAGTGTGAACCACATTATGAATAAGGACATCCCCCTCTGAATCCTACTCAAAATTGGCCTTGTATTCTATAGAATCTACAAGGCTGATGTTGATTAAATTCACTGATTCATAATGCATTGAAGGAATTATTCTAATTTATCTGTGATTCTATCTATTTCTAGACCATCCCTGATGTATTTTCCTCTCCTTTACAGATACTCTAGGATCTGTTTCATAGAATGTGATCCAAAGGGAATATCTAGATAGTTAAGTCATTCATGTTCCTTGTGAGGGTATTAGATCATGATATGGGATGAACTAAAAGGATTCATTCTACAGTGTATTTCTAAATTTAGAGAAGTCTGATTTCTGTTGAGGAGGAGGTTGTTGAGGTGAAAACCCCCCATCCATGTGGGCTAGAGCTATTCCCATTTTTCTTTCACAACCATTCAAGTCTGGTCTATTAACCTCAAGGGCTGTGTTAAACCCCCTACCCTATGTGATGGTGTTTCTTATGTACTTTCTTAGATTCCACTACCATAACTTACCTTTTGATTATATTGAGTTTTTTCTGAACATGGTTTGGGTACATCATTCAGTATGCACTTAGATCACCCATTTATGATGATCGTTGTGGAATCAATGAAATTTGTGCTATATAATGGCTGAATACCTCTAATAAAGAGTCTTCCTTAGTATTTTTTATTTTTTGATTAAAAATTCTGTCAACAAACTTCTCTCTTTTATCCTGATGTCGGTGAGAGTCGACCATGACCTGTTCTATTTTAACATATATTCGGTTGTGAACAAGGGTTATTTTTTGAAGCTACAATGAGTCTATTCCATTGTGTGATACAAATTTTGATCGGTTTTTCTAGTTGTGGAGCATAGAGAAATGTAAAACTCTATGTCCTCCCCATCCTATGATATGAAAACTAGATGTGTTATCAATGATCAAATGTTTTAATCTTATTAATGCATCGATGAATTCATGTTGATGGGCTCTTTACTGCTTCTCAATCATGGAATGTTATTAATCCAAAGAGAAACCAAGTCAATTTGGAATTGAAACCCATCTATTACCTTGATGTGACATTGATACTATAAATAGAGTAATACTATTTGTTTCAAGTTATGAAGAGTTTTCCCTACATTAAGGTGTATTTATTGCACACAATCATATGACATTTCTTTTAGAATGATATATTGATTGGTGGATAAAGTCTATAACATGACTGGTAAGTCATCTTTTTCCAGCTATTTCCTCATGTTTATCACATATTCTTCAAATTTCATTAGTGTTTCCTCTACCTGGTCGAAATAGAATGCAATATTCCCAAATTTTTTATCATAAGTGGTTAGATTGGTTAGGACTTCCTCTGTTATGTTAGAAGGCAAGGTCTTCAAAGGTGGTTCAGAGAATGAAATTCACTTTAGGGTGTCTTCTACTTAATAAGGAATTTCACTTGATAATGAAAATGCATCAAACATGACTGGACTTTTTTTCCCAAGTGACTGTGGTAGGAGTGCATTACTAGAACTACATTGTAAATGGGAGGACCCTCTTGAAGACGTGAAACACTACTAGAGAGAGTACTTTTGTAGTGAACTCCATGATGGGGTGGTCTGCTATGGTGGATTATATAAAGTCTAAGACCCTATTTCTCCAATGTCTTCTAACCACACAGAGGTCTACTATGACTCTCATCAGGAGATGGACTATTTAGATTGATTAGAATTTGTTCATGAAGCAAGCCTTCATAGTGATGTTTCTGAGGAAGTCCCTTAGAATTATTGCTACTTCCCTTGATATTTATTGATGGGATCATAGATTGGATCATTATTTTATAGTCATATTTGGAGAGGCTTCATCTTAGATGCCTTTATTTGAGTGATCAGGTCCACTTACTGGGGGAAGTGTGTTTCATGGGAATGTGTTTGTTCCTTCATTGGATGGGCTATTGGGATAGGACAATTTCCACATATTGGAATGGGAGTATGTTCCCAATCCAGCTGTCTATACAACACCTGGGAGTTTTCACCACAGCCCTTATGGATGATAGCAGAGGTGGGTGTATACTCTGGGTTGACATGAAGATGAACCATCACATTTGCGGTGATAAAGTTTTGTATCCATCCTAACAGAACTATTGTTTTTTCCGTAATGGTGTCATGACATGTTTGTTGGATGTGGAATATTATTTTAATCTTCCCTTTCACCATTTTTTGGATATACGTTTTGACATTAGTGATTAGAATGGGGAGATATTCTCATTTAATAGCAGTAGTAGGTGTATGTGTTTTCTCATGTCCTCACTTTCCCATTTTTTGATATTAACAGTACTCATGTGTGGGCATAGAGTTGAGTCTGCCCCCTATTTTCCTTTGGGATTTTTTTTGACTATCTTCGCATGGTGATTCCTGATGAAGTTGATGGAAGGCTTGATGAATGAATGTACGTGTTTCAGACTACATGCTTCTTACCACAACACTAGTATAGGAGGCTTATTTGGGTGATTCTGGATGAGGATACTGGAAGGATTGATGATCAGTCAGGTGTATATTCATGCTCGTGGTCTTCCAAAAAATTTGAATGGTGGGATTCCGTAGATACTGTTATATGAGGCTATGAGAAGGCTGAATTAATATTTAAATGTGTATGTTTCTGCTTATAGCTGGCCACAAAATTGTATCGCTGGGATGATCTGAAGGGTATAGGGGCATTGATCTTCTCCTTGGTGATTGGTCATGACCCTCAACAAGATGTCTTGAATTCTCTATACTGGATGAACTGGGATAGCCTAGTTATGATGGTTCCCTCATCGTGTGGAGGGATCACTAATTCATGGTGTTGGAAGTAGTGATTACTGGAAGGAGCCCACTGGAAGGACTCCTATGACTTCTATATGAGGTTGTATGTTTCATCTTGGTAATAAACCATAAGACGCAAGAGGTAATGGTTGTAAAGTTCTGGGGATAAGCTTCTAAAAGGGATGAAGATGACAGATAGCATCATCTCCTTCTAAACCACCTACCATCATAGACTGCATGAGCAGTGTATCTTAGTGAGATGGGCATCCTTTCAGATAGGCTCTAGGTTTAGGATAGTATCATTCTAGGGATACTATAAGACCAATGCATTAGATACCCAACATTGAAGATGTTTTTTTGATGATGATGTCCATTTCTTAAATGAAGAACCTACGTGAATAGTAGTCAGGACATGTATTTTCTAGATCTGAAAGGATGCTACTGGATTGAAGGGAGTTCTGATAAAAAGTTACTATATATATGGAAAAAACAAAAAAGAAACCCCCCATCAAATAATAATATCATTTGAATGAACACATGTATGATTTATTTCTTGATTCGGCTAATTTCATTTATGAGAGAGAAATGGGCCTAAAAATGGGTGATACTCTCATCAGGGTTAAGGATTCTTTTTAGCTTCACCATTCTTGTTTTTTCCATAAATATCATGTTCTCTCGATGGTTGGTTATAGAGGGTTTGAGTGTTTTGGAACCATTCATTTTGAGATCAAAATTTTATAATGGTTTCTAACTTGTTTGTTTGTTGAACTGGAAACAAAAAAATGTTCATTATCAATGGGGACCTTCTTTAAAAAGGAAATAGATAATTTCTATGTTCATAGAATGATATTTATGAACACATATTGGTTTAGAGAATGTGAGGTATACATCATCACACCATTTTTGGGGAATTGTTTCCTACTACAGAACTCTCTTATATATTTAAGATTTGTTCATGAATCCTACATTAATTACAAATTATGATGATTGTAAACCTTTAATTAAAAATCAATTATTGGAATGTATGGAACATAGAATAATCTTTATCTATCTGAAGTTATTCATTAATGGATATTTCTATATTTATCAGAGTTTCTCCATCAATGGTACCCTCTTATGTACTTATTAGATATTATCTTACCGTTATTAGGGTGACGCTAGTTTTATAGAAAAGAAACAGGGTTCTATAGAGTGTATTTTTTTCCAGGGAGAAGATTTTTGTTTTGATATTGGGATTAGACCCATGTTATGGGATTCCTACATATCCTTGTAAATGGAATCAGAACCCTCATAGTGCGATGCCACATAATGTGGAACATCATAAATTATGGTCGTATGATAAACACAAAACCATGTATATTAACGTCCTATAATAAGGACGCCTAGGAAGATGGTTCCCGGTCAATGTTTGGTGTGTTACTTAGTCTAAAGAATCCCAGTGAAACTGAAAGGGATATGAATTTCTAGGTTGAATTAGAACACATTGGGAATGTGGTTCTGAGAGAATGGGATTGATTTGTTGTGATGGTTTTGTGCATTAGAGAGGCTTCCAACGTATCCCATTTGGATGGAAATCAAATCCCATATAGTTCATTTGTAAGGAATAACTTTTATGGTGGAAATATCAAGGTTTTTCTTATAGGAGAGTGTTTCCATTTAAGAGGATTACATTGGGGATTACTCTTAAAGCAGATGCCCTAATGAATGATTTTGGGCCTATGAGGAGTGGCTTGACTCACAAATATTTGGAGGTTTGGTTCGCAGAATATTCATGAGGAGGATTACCAGGTGAATGGGGGTTATGATTTGGTTTTACACCTGAGGAAAATGGTCAGGTTAATAGTGGTTATGGGCTTATTCCATATAAGGATTCTGAGGGATTAGAATTGGGGATTTCTCTTGGGGTAGAAACTCATTGATTATGATATGGGATTACTCCTAAAGAGGATTCCCATAGATTATATTAGATTCGGAATTACTCATGAGAGGATTCCAATATTTGTCAAAGGATAGGGATTATACCAATTAAGAGGGATCTCTTTGGATGGGACTTACACTTTTAATGATTCCAATTGATTAAGTGATTATGTGCATTTTGTGAGAACCACTAAACTCTAAGACCACATGAGTCATATTTAGTGTGAGAAATAAGAGGGAGAAGGCATTCTGAGAAACTACAAAATCTTCGTTGAACTATGATTTGGTATATGGACTTGGGGTCCCAGATATATAGGGGGAACTCTAGAGGAACGCAAGAGGATGTTCTGAAAGAATGTTCTATACAAAAAACATGTATCTGAAAGTGTGTATTACATATTTGTGGCTATCCTATATGTCCACATGGGTTAGGATGTGTCATTAATTAATGCGATGAAAAATATTAATAATAAGATTAGAAAAACCACACACTTCTCCTCCTCCACTTGTGGAAGAGGTAAAGGGTACGAGAGAGATAGGGACTGGAGAGGACTTAGGTGCCCATACCCTCTCTAACGTAGTATCCAAGGGGGTGAGTAGGATCAATATTTAAAGTTATCTAAGAAAGGATGGGAGATTACTTGAGGTTGGATTCCCTAAAAATGTTTCTGTAATAATTTTGGAGGATCAATTTCATTTTAAAATGGAAACATGAGTGTTATCCTATCCCTACTTTATTTGAATAGGAGGATTTAAGTATTATAGACAAAAAGGAAAGGACACAATCCTGGAACTTGTATCCAAGACTGGTAACTCCAGGACACATCCTCAAGGTTTGGGAACTTGTGACCGAAGGAATGAAAATTACCATGCATCCCAATGTCCTTATCCATTTAGTTGGAAATGTGTGGGAAACATATGACTGGAGGAATGAAAATAAAAATGGGAGCCACATTGGTGTTCCCCAATTCATGGTTTTAAAATTTTGGAGGCTTAAGTGGAGGATTCAACTTGGTCTCCTTCAAAAAATGGATCCAAAAGAATAGGCCCTAATATGGATGTCTTTGAAGAGGCCCTAAACTGAGGCTCACCCACGATGGAGTATAGGGTGGGTCAAAGGAAGGGTCATGCTGGTAGTCTTGGGAGATCCACGAAAGGCTCAAGACGGGGGAGCTCACTCAGGTGGATCTGGGTGAGGTAATGGTACATTGGGAGACAGAACACATGATCAACATCACTTGGGTGAGACTTTTCTCAAGCCATCAAGGGTATCCATAGGTTCTCCTTTATGTGGCTCACATAGGTCCCTGGATAAAAAGAAGACCTCACATTATTGTTCTTCAACCACATGGGAGAGGATACCTCACATAGATGTTATATATATTAAACCCTAGGAGGTATTTAATTTCAATTCCCATCTTTATTTCCCAATTATATTGGTTTTAGAGGAGTACCTAGAAGGATTTAGAGGGCTTAGGAGACATACTAGGTCATGCAAATAATCGAGAGGCCTTTCAGAAAAAGATTTTCTACCCAAATGAAGACCACAATGTTCTATTTGTAGTAAAATATGAGACCATTAAAAAATGGGGTCCTTTACTCTATTAGAAACACATGTGTTCCATGATGGCCCCTATGTAGGTCAATTTCATAGGCTAACACAAAGGTAAACTACATACTAATGCAACTCGTGGTTACCTTAGCAAACCTCCTTTGGTGGGGTTTGCGATTCTCAACTTGTTTCTTTTCTATTCTTCTATCCCCTTTAATATATTTCCCTTTGACACCTTTTTACCCACATGAAAAAACATAGTGTCAACACCCACTAAAAACAATGTTATCATATTATGAAAAAAAATTATAAATCATATGAAATGTATTTGATAATTTACGAATTCTTTCTAGAAAATTTAAATATATAAATATATATATATATATATATATATATTGGAAGTTATTTATTACTATTTGTAATATAATATTAACAAAATATTTTTTTTCATATAATCAATTATTTTTCTAATAAAAAAATAATTTTTATTCCGTGTGTGCAAAAATATTAATAGCAACCAATTTTTATATCAATTTTTCTGACAAACTATGTAATTTTTTGTTTTTTTGATATAAATTCATGTTATATTATTTATAGAATCATATGTTAAAAATTAATTTTATATCATTTACTATGCAAATATCAATTAAAGTTAAAATTTATGTCCATTTTTCATATAATCTATAGAAAAAAATTTCAAGTGGTTATAGAGGAGAATATTTTGGATTCATTAATGATGTAATTAATGTAGGAAAAACATGTTGGAGGTGTTAACTATTAGAATAATTAATTTATTTGGTAATGAATCAAATATATTTGGTTTTTAGAATATTCTAACAGTTTTTCATGAGATATAAAGCATGAGGTTAAGAAATATACTATGGTTTTACTATTAACATTTATATCCCCTTATTATTTATTTATGTGGAATTAATTTATTATATGAGAGTATAATGGTAATTAGTCCCTCATAGAAAATTATATGTGTTGTTACTAATCATTTTTTGTCATGGAAATTCATGGGTTATAAGAAAATGTTATGATTATCATGAGAAAGGATCCATCTAGAGATATAGAATTTACCCATGAGATAAAAGTGTGACTTGTTTCTTGGATTGGACCCCAAAAGCATATCATAAAAAATATCACACATAATATCACAGATATAATTATGGGTGTGTACTTTATATTAGGCCTCTTTATATGTGGTCAACTTTTGAACATTTATAATTATACATATAAGGACCTATCCTTAAAAATTACATAATCTTGAATTTTAAGCCAAGAATTGTTTCTTCAATGTTTGAGGATATTTTTAGGTTTAGATTTTTAAACAATTAGTTTATAACACAATCATTAAAAACCATATAATAAAAAGTGGAAACTTCCAATTAGTATGCATTTTTTCCAACATATAACACTTTTAAAACAAATCATGATTTATCTTCATGAACAATATTCAAAAAAATTTATCTTGACCTCTTCATTTCCATTATCAATCCTTAAATCTCATTAAAGACATTTAAAAAACATGTGATAATCACTAAAACATTAGTAAGGTGCATAAAAAAATAAAACCATTAGTTCAATGAAAAACATAAATACCAATAATTTTTTTTATTAAAAACATTAATTTTTACCAATAAATTGTCTTACAATTATTTTAAAGAGATTATTTATATTATCATATAAAAATAATTCTATGAAAACTCATTATAAAGCTTCGAAAAGACATGTAGTTTCTTTGGGACATCATCTCATAGAACCCTTATATAAACCTCAAATATTGGAATATCCATACAACCAACATGAGTATAATTATATAGGGAACATAATCATTACCCAATGTATTTGAGAACTATATTTAAGCACCCATCATATATGTTTTATCAAGATTTCTGAATGATATATAGGTACACGTATTGTATATAGTGTCCAAGAAAGACAATATGAAAAAAATTACTAATTTAATTTATCATCTTCAAATTTTTAAAAAAAATTTTTAAATTCATATTCAAATTTATTTTTGATATCAAAATACATGCTTCCTTTAAAAAAATTTAATAAAAAATTCCCTTTCCATTTAACAACCCCATTTTCTATACTAAATTACATTGAAAAATGGAAAATAGTGGTTTTCTTAATAGAAATAATGAAATCTAGTAATTTAATCATGAAATAAAATAATTTTAATGGGTAGGAAAAGTCATTATCACCATATATGTCAAAAAAATAGGACATTACTTTTTTATTTTGAAAAGAAAGTCTAATATTCTGTATATAGATTCCTTTTTTCGAATAAAATGTTGAACGAAAAATGGTTTCATTTTTACAAATATCATGTATATAATAAAACCATTTTAAGAAAACATGGAAATGAAAGAAAAATAATGTTAAAAAGAAAACATGGAGAGATAATTGTTTTAAATAAATGTCGAATTTCACTTTGGAAATATTTGAATGATGATCACAATGAATGAATAACATTATGAAAAACTTTATATATGATATTTATAGAGAAATTCAAGCTAAAATATGTCTAAATGGATTTATATACACCTCCTAAATTAATATATGTGCATAATATCAAAATATGACTCAACAAAAGAAGATTGAGACAAAGTCCCTTACCTTATGTCTAAATTGTTACATATGTTCATTGACATCCCAAATAATAAACTAATGTTACTTATTTAATTTCTTTTGAAAATTTTTCATGTTTATTATTAATTTTTAATTTACTTATTACATTTTTTTTTTATAATTATTAAATCAACAAATTTTATGTTGGGTGTTTCGATAAAATTTGGATTATGTGTCAAACATGATTTAGATAGGTTGACCATTGGTCAAAGAGGTCATTATTCAAAATATAAATTATAATAATCCTTTCATTATTTTTATATTTATACATCAATTATACCTTTTAAAACCAACCATTAGATATGGTTATGAAAAATTAACTACATTGTGATCATGGAGATGGTAGGCTGTATGTACGCATGAGTAATGTTTAAATTTTTCAATGATCATTAAAGAAAGAATGTACGAATTATTTTATATTTAAATGATTATAAAAATATCATAAATATAAAATTAATTATTTGAATATATTATAAATATCATTTATCTGATCTTGTGATTAAAAAAATCATTACACTTTGTAGAGGTGGTAGTCCACACGTCCAAGAACGACATCATCATTTTTTAGTGTAAGAAATAAAATAAGATATTATATTTTAATAATAATAAATATGTAATTAATATAATTATAATATCAAATATATAACATATATTCATTAAATTTACCCCAATTACCTTCCATGTATAGGCTTAGTGAAAAATGAATCGCATCACTTCGCAAGGCAGTAGTCCGCCGTACATACGAGTGACTTAATTGTATCTCCCCACATAATATAATGTAAGAAGGTATATGAGATATCATAACTAAAAAATTATTATTATGGTACAAATATCATATATATAATTTAAATCCTTAAATAAAACCATCAATTAGAGGTGTGGATTAAAAATGAACAACATTGGTTCTTGAGATTTTAGTCCACAGTAGACACAAATGATTATTTCATATCCCATTTGATGGTAGAGGTTAAGTATTTAGGTTATAAAATCAACATAATAAAATATAATTATATGGTATATAATGTTTTTATTATATAGGAATAATTTAATACTATTTGAAATAGGTGGAAGAAGAAATAAAATAATGATGCTAAGTTAAGCACAATACCTCTTCTTCGAGAAACCTCTACAGGTAAGAATCAAAAAAATTGTAAATATGAATTTATGATAAAAATAAATTACATTATTATTGTTTAGGAAATTAATGAATGTATTTGGGTAGTTATTTTTCAATGAAAATTTATGTTAATGTGTGAGTAGGAGAGGAGAGGGGTGGCCATTAATAAGTGAGGTGAGTGGAAAATTTGTAATTTTTGAAAAAAAATTGTGTAAGCTTGTTTTTTACACACAAAAAGATCCCAAATGGGAAATTATAGATCCCTATACTTTATATGGTCGAAAGAATTATATCAAATATATTTTATACAAGTTATTAGGTCATTTTTAACAATATCTTTTTAGTTTAACTACCGATCAATCCATTTTTACCATTTTTACTATTCATTATGGTAAAAAAAATTGTTAAAATTATTAGATAATATAAGTTATGATAATTACAAATATCTAATCGATTTAAAAAATTTAATCCATATAATTTGAAAATTTTAATTTAAAACAAAACACACAAACATGACGAAAAATTAGGTTTTCCAGAATCATATTTTTTTAAAAAAATATGATTTTATACAAACTCTATGAAAAATAATAGTCATTATAAGAATTTAAAATTATATTTATTTATATATAATATATTCATTTATCTTAAAATATTCCTCATTATTTATTATATTATTTAATTAAAATTGGAAAGTATTATGCACTGTAAATTTGTTTTCAGAAAAATTCCATTATTAATCCAAAAAAACTAACAGTGAAATCCATTATGATGTTGATTGAAAATTAATTAACTAAAATTAATATATATTAATAATACTTATGTTACATTAAATAATATCCAATTAATAATTATACTTTCAAATTACTTGATTTATTGAAAATAATAGACATTTTGAAAAAATCTTTATCTCTCACTATTCACTGAAAAAATAATATTTTTCAAAAAATCCAAAAAATATACCCTAGGTTTATTTTTATATGTTTATTTAAAAATTTTAATTCATTTATTAAAATTTATATTATTAAATTTATATATTAATTCTTTAAATTAAATATCTTAATAAAAGTTTTTAATTAAAACCATTGCCTTATTCATTTAAAAATTGCTTAGTATTTTTATAATGAATATAAATATTTAATTAATATTAATACATATGAAAATGATTTTTTATATCATTACCTAAGTTGTTAAAATAAATTTCTCACTTATTTCTTTTATTTTATATAAACAAAGGGGTAGTTGGGTATGCTGGTGAACATTAAGTGGGTTTTACTTAACCAAGATAATATATTTCCACATTTATGAAATGCATGATATTTAGGTCCCCTATTTAATAATATAGAGTATATGAATTTCCATTTTTATTTCGGTGACATCTAATGTACTCTTTTATATAAATGAATGAAATGTGATATATTCATTTGAATATGCTAGTGTATTTTTTTTGCAGAATCTTTAATATATGTGTATGCTATAGAGATAGACATGTTATATGTCCCATGGATATATCTGATTCTAAGATAAATATATCATAGAAGTATGCATTTCAAGTTTTTATATAAATCTTATCGACATTTGTTTATTTAAATACATTTATTTCTTGGAGATTATGTCTGGTCTATTTATAATTTTGAGTTGCATCATCTCTTTTCTAAAGTATTCAGTTTTCTTATGACTATTAATTATTAATTCATAGTAATTATTAATTTTATAAATGAACACATGGTAAAATATAGGGATTTGGATTTAGGATTTATTTTGGTGAATTTGTTTTATTCAAAATGAAAGGGATTATAGTAATTTATCCAAAAGAGTTTGAATATGATTTAATAATTTTTTATTGAAATGTGAATTCAATCTAAATAGCTTTATTGAATGTGTGGGATTCAATGAATTGTGAACTAATATCCCAAATCCAAATTAATGGCATATGATATATCTATTTTAACAATGTGTATCATAATAGTTGATGTGAAATGAAATATAAAATATTTTTTAAATTAAATTTACTTTCTTCCAAATAAACTATCCAAATATTTTACTTATACATCACATGATGTAATATTTGTAGAAATATAATTAACAAAAAGTTAAATGATAATTTGAATAAATAGATAATATGACCAAAATTATATTATAAATTTTTTGAATATTTGTTTTAAAATACTTATTCTTAACTATTCCCATTCATTAATGAATAATATCCATAAATGAAAGTTAGAGGTTTAAATTTTTATATAATAATAGAACATTTCTTAAGCCAATGAGCCATAATTACTTCTGTCCTCCTTAATTAATATTGGGAACCAATATAACATTGGATTCAAATAAGGTACTTCCAAATATTTCTAGTGATTATATAGCTAGTGTATCACTTTTGGAATCAAGAATATGTTGATTTTTTCTATGAGGTGATAATTAACTTAAGGGGTTGAATATAATAGACAGAATGCAAGAATTATTTATTTTCTTCATGGTTTTATTATTTCTAATATATATAGTGATTATAATTATTTAGTTTTATATTTATAGTATGTTTATATATATTATATATCCTTATGACCTATCAAATAATTCCATAAAAATTTTCCCAATAAATCATACTCAAATAATTCTTAAACATCCTTATGTTTTGGAAATGTAACACTATTGGCAAATCCATTCTAAATAAATAGTTTTATCATTAATTTTTTTTCTAACTTATATATTATTAATTAGTTTAATTTATCATTACTTACTCAATTATAGTATATGTGAGAACTATATTTACTAAAAGATTAGTAGTTTAGATCATGGGTATATTAATTGATCTTTGTTTCATCCATTTAAATATTTTATAATCAAGGTAATAAGGAATTAAACCCTTATTAATTGACCGTATTCATTTTTGGAACATTTTCTATACCGATCAATGAGAAAAGAGTAGAGGCTTAGTTATCCCAGTCATCAATAAAAATATTTTTTCTAACCTTCTAATTTATATACATTTCATTTCATTTTCTCAAACAATACATCATTCGACATGTCATCCATGGACCAGTAGTTTATTTATGTTTTATCAATAACTAAATGATTCCCAATATCAATATATCTTTCTAACACTTAAGGATTCTAAAAAATCCATTAATTAATGAATGAATCATCAATGAATAATTTCTATTACTCATATCATTTTTTAGTTTTTTTATTTTAATTATCCAAAAAATTTTGTAATTCATCCACATTTATATTTTCATACTATGATTTAATATATTAAATTTTTTTCAATAATTTTAAATGAGTGTTGAAACTATAATAATTTCATTATTTCATAGATCAAAATTTCTTGATCTTATGAATACATATAATTTTTATAAAATAAAAAAATTTATTTCAATATTAATTTTAAAAAAGAAATTTATATAAAAATTTAGTTATTATTTCAAAATATTTTGACTGTAACAAGTCTGAGGGAAATGCCAATTACACTATATAGTTTTTTCCAAATATAATAACCTTTTATTTTGATAGTTTTTTTCACACCTACCCAATGGATAATACGAAATAATAAATTATCAATCAAACTTCACTGAATTTTCACATAGAAATAATATTCTAATGTAACATTAATAGAGTCAAATACGTTCAATGAAGATGAAATTTTTCTATTTTACATCTCAATAAGAAAGGAATGAAATATTTTATTTGTCTTCATGGAGTAGTAATTATTTAAATCATTTCATTTTTTATAGAACTAATCATGACATGTGAAGAATTATTCAGATTTCATATCATAGAAGAATATTTATATGATATAATAAGTGATTTGGGATTTTAATTGAGTTTATTATTTTTAAATCTTTATAAATGAAATTAATTTATTCAAATTTAATAATATTATAAATAATTTTGAACTTTGTTTTGGTAAAGTGGGGATCAATGCTGAAACCCTTAGGGGGAAAATTCCTAAATATTTTTCATGAGAATGTTACTTAAAGATATTTACACTTAGAGGATGTTTTGGCATAACCCTTGATATAATTTTTACTTATATACTCATTAATGCGATCATAATGAATATAAAATTATTGAGTCTCTAGACAAATAGTGAATTTTATGGCTTGAGTAGGAAAAATTTCTATGCAATGATTAATTTTGAAATTTTAAAATAATTCATGTATTATGCCTATGTAATATCAAAATTATACATTTAGTGTCTTTATATTTTATTTCTATATTATTGAGAAGAAAAATTAAATTTTGAATGAAGAATAAAATATATGTAAGTTTTATTTATGTGATGGGTCCTCTAACCCAAAGTATTAAAATTTTAAATAAAATATGATTTCATTCTCCCAATGTATGTATGAATAACCAATACATAAATTAAGAAAATCATTTTTATATTTTATGAAACCTAGGATACATGGAAAAAAACTAATAGATATAATTTAATATATTTTTTCATATCTTATCAAAAATAATAATTTTTAAAAATTCAAGAAATAACAATGTGGGGTCCAAGTTTTCAATTTCCAATGCATTTTATATTAATTATTTATTTTATGAATTTAATTAATTTTAAACTATATATTTTTTTATATTGATATCAAGGTTCTATTTTTTTAAAATTGACATTAAACACAAGTTATAATTATGAAAAACATTTATGTATAAATGTGTAAATATATTTTCAATACCCTTAAGGGAGATCATTTTAAATATTCAAGAAAACATTAGTCACTACATATATATGGTGATGTATTATCAATAGGAAATTAATTGATATGGAATTTATATATGGAGTTAATCTACTAAACGCGTTATATAAAATTTTGTATTACTTATCATTAAAATAATAAAATATATATTGTATTATTCAATTTTAATTGGTCATATATAAAATATTATATATGATAGTTTCATTATGGTTTTTATTTTTATTTTAATAAGTTAATATGATAATTTATGAGAATATTTGTTGGGTTGGAGTAATGAATACATAGGGAACTTTATTTCTCATGGTATAAGTATTTGGTGATATAAAAGTTGGCCCGATAAAAAATTAAAAACATGAATTATTTTGAAAAAATAAATATGTTGATAATGATCTATAAATGTGTGATGTTAATGAATATTAAGAATTACAAAATATTTTATATTAATGTACATGGATTATTTTTACAAGTCTTCAAAATTTTTGGAGTGATAAGATAGAAATTGGAATAATATGAGCTAATGAAGACAAATATTTTGGTTAAAGAAACCTGTATCTTGTTTGTTTTTGTTTGTGGAATAATGGTTATACAATACTATTAATTTATTATATAAAAATGGTTGGTTCCTTTTGTACTGGAATAATTGTTTTTATGATTTTTTTTATAATTACCTCACAAAGATTCATATTTGGATATAATAGTATTTAAAAAGAATAAAGTTGTAATGAAAACATAAAAATTATTCTTATTAATGCATATATATTTTAAGGGAGAAAGAAATTATTTGAAGAGTTTTGTTCTTAAGTTACATTCCTCGAATAGATTGGGAGGTTCTAGTGGTAGGGATATAATGTCATCATATTCAGAATTTTGTGAACATATTTCAATGAATAATTCGAAACATGCATACTGAATGCGTTTTGATTTTATGGGTATATAAGGAATGAATATGAGGATATCATAGATGGTATATTTAATTTCATATTGGTAGTAATACCTTGGGGTTTATTATTTGATTAATTAATAAGTAAACTATAATTATCGGACCCAAGTTAACCAAAATTTCATAAGCCAGGCTATTAAAAGACATTAGGCATAAATCTAGATTCCTTCAAGATTTCATAAATGATGAGAACTAGTGAAAATATAGATAACTAATTATTTAAACTATTTATAACATGAAATGAAGAATTGATAATGAGATAAGGTCTAGGATAAAAGTAGACACGACCCTTGGAAATAAAATTCCTAAGGTACTTTACACAAGTACCAATTAGTAAAATACATATTATCTAATTACCTAGTCAATAAATAATAAAATCTAAAAATGTTTATGAATGAAAACCACATCAAGGTATAAAACACCCATAAAGTCGACACATATTGGGACATTAAAAAAATAAAATATATACAACTCCCTACCCAAATAATACCTTGTGAAATCAAAATGAGAATTATTAATGTGAAATACTCTATGTGAAGTGATGAAGAAAACCCCACTATTTCCCCTCAACACATACCTCTACAAACTTCAAAATGATCTCCCCATACTTCACATAACACATGTAGTGAGTACCAATGATCCATTATGCTCAAACCTCATATGTAATGACTTTTTCATTACCTAGTAAATGAAAAATCATGTTTATGTGCATCCTCCATGGGAATATATGTAGGTCATGAGTAAATTAAACCATTTGGATGTGACCACATGACCTTAGCTAATCTTTTATAAGATAATGTGTGCATTGAAAGAATATAAAGTATTTAGCCACAGGGAACACACATATTTTATTAGAATATTATAAGTAATCTAATAGCCATGATAATAATGATACATGGTATTAAAATTTAACAAATGAAAAAGAGTTTGTTTCAATATTTTTCTAACATGCATTCTATCATGTCACTTAAACCTAATTACGAAAACACACATAATACAATTAGAGTACATTTTCTCTATAAATAAATGATTAATTTTTGACCTATGGTCTTATATATTATATAAGAGTCAGTTCACACAAAGACACAGACACACACACAGACACACACACACACATATATATAACCATCATCCCAGGAAAAAATGCTATAATATATAGGTTCATAATCAATTTAAGAACCCATTTAGTTTCTTTAAAATCTTTTATTTTTACCCTAATGTAAGTTTAAAATAGGAAGAGGAGGTTTCAAGAAATTTTATAAATGTTCAATTCCCAAAGATCATGTTTTGGATGAATTAGGAGGAGGTTCATAGTTTTTTCCATGGTTTGGCTAACCGTGTACCTGAACTATATAGAATAGAAAAGGGAGGATCATGGTTTTATGAACAATGTGAATGTGGAATGGAAAATGTGAGATACAAATAGTGTATTATAGGTTCAATTATCATGGTTCTCACATTGATTTTATAATAATGTGACTAAATAGTGTGAGGTGTAGAGCTTCTAGAAAGTAGGGAAGAAAAGATGGGGCGTGCGTTGGACAACTATGTTTCCAAACCATAGACATTATTTAAAATACTGGAAATTATTATTTTTCACATTTTTTTACATTAAAACTAAATATATTTCTCCTCCACCCTCATTTTCATAAAATAACCTTCATATCTTTCCCACTTCCACTTTGACCTCATTGGTGGATATTCTCTATTTAAACTATGATTTGAGTTTCTACAGAAGTGTTGGAAGACTCGTGGTAAGGCTAACACTCAATTACCTGTCTTTATCTATTTTATTTCCATCTATATATGTTTTCAATGAATGATGTTTATACCCTATTTTTAGGTATTTTTTAATGTTTTTCATATTTATCACATTACAACACAAATCTATGGCCTATGTCATATGAAGAGACTTCTCTAGACCTTTGTTAGGTGGTCTGTTAATTTTCAATATATGTATTGATATTTATAATTTGGGCAGTTCTTCCACACACCAAACGTTCCTTAGATTTCCCTTAAAATTTATATTCATCTATTTAGTTTCCTAGACCTTGGTCACAGTATACTATGAGACACTTATACTCTATTTGAGTTTGACGACCTCAACTGAAACCACCCCTATAAGAGTGTTTGAATAAATTCCACTGAAAACTATATTTTCATATAACCAAATCACTCATTAGTGTTTAAATGGGTTTTCCCTTACTTGTGGAACATCTAAAATGAAATAATTTAATTATTAAATGAAACATTCAACTGGAATTATGAAAAATAAATTTTATACATTGGTTACTTTTATAAGCATTATCACGCTATTATAGGTGTGGTCATTCTAGAGAAAGGCTTGGATTTATTTGATAATTCATTGAATGAAATCATAGGACTCCACTCAATTAATTGATGAAAATTTAATGTGGTACACAATTTCTTATTTGGCCCCTATATTACTAGGATGAATACCTAAAATTTACAATATCGATTCATCCATCTTCCAAGAAAATTTAGAATGCTTGTAATGATCTTCCCATGTTCTGCACAATGTCTTCAGACAACAAATGCCTTGTGTCATTACCTTGGATTAAAATAAATGCTTTCACAATAAATGAGGATATTTTTCCTTGGTTTGGTTAAGAAAAATTTAGTAGTGGAATGTTAAGGGTTCACCCCTTGGATTAGACTCAAAAAAATAAAAAACGTATTGATCGATCACTGTGAGTGGGATTGACTTCCCAATATCATAAATTCCATTTTAATTCTATTTATTTATTATTTTTATAAATTTAAGACTTGGATATGTGCCCTGGGACCATAGATGAATAAAAAGGGAATATGATCAGAGACATTTGGCTTTGGCTGATGTAGGAAGTGTCGGTTGGGTGTCCCATTTAGATCCCATACCAAAAAAAGTTTCTATTACATTTAAAATTTAATATAATTACACATAAACATTTTTTTATTTTATATTAATATACTGCAATTTCATTAGATAACATTGGTGGTGTCTTACTGAGTTGTATTCAGACTTTGTTCTTACCAACATTTAGCTGTCTCACAGATTTCTTGGATATATGTAGGGATAAAGGGAATCACCCAACAATAGATTCGTGATTTCATTTTAGATTGGGATCATGGGAGAAGAGGAATAATCTAGTTCATAGTATTCTATTGGATATAATATTATTTTTTTCTTTGATTTATTTTTTAATACTGGTACTATTGTATTCTATCTTCATATTTTGTACCCCCTTGACCCAAACTATATATAATATTTTTTATTTATTTGTATCTATTGGTTATTATACTAATGGATTATGTGTTGATTTTATTTTTTTGACATGTTTAACTTCGATAAAGAGGGTATAGTCTCCCCATCCTTAGATCATAAACCCGCGCTGCTAGTTGGAAACCTGTATCCTTTTGTGAGGAATGCTTTAGGCCTTAAGGTGAACAGAACTGGTCACTTGTCTATCAAGTAATCCAAGGAAATCAAAAGTGGTATCCAATCATGTTTTTCTTTTTTCCTACTATTCAGGGTTCGAAAAAGGGGGATATGATGTGTCATAACATGGGAATGAGCATGTTCCTAGGAGTATCTTACCCATGTGCAAGGGAAAATCCATGTTTTATGCGATAAAACTTATTTTCCTAGATTTCACCTACTATGTTTATAATATTTTTACCATTTGATGATTCACATGATTAAAATATTGTGTTTTTGGATTTTTTCCCTCGATCCTATATGAAAGGGAAATTAGCTCGTGCATCATCAAAGGTATGTAGGGACTTATATGTCATTCTTATTCTATGACATAAACATTTATTGGCATTTATTTTATATTTCCTTTTATATGAATTTCTTATATGGTATTTATCTCTACAATTTCATGCAGTAAAAGAAAAAAATTTTACATAAAGTATCTACATCAAACTAAAGTTGTTTTTCCCACATAACATGATGATGAGACCTTATCTAACCAGTTTAAACATGGTTAAATATATTAATCCTTGTTTATATAAGCTAAAAAATTTAAATAGTTGGGAAAAATGGTTGTACTATTTAAAATTATATTGTTATGCATATATAAATTGGGAGTGCAAATCTATAAAACCAAACCATTGTAAATAGAGCTGTTATTTTTAAATACATAATGTTAAATAGTGGGTTTTTGTTAAATGGAGTGAAAATGAAAGCATATAATTTTTTTTCATAATAAAATCGGAATAGAAAGCTATATAATTGAACCATTAAATGTGGAATTATTAATTATTACTCATGAAATAATGTGTGTCTGTAAATAGTGATTACAAGTGAAACTAAAAGATAATTTCCATTTATAATAAGGTATTTACACCATATATAATTTAAAATTTGTGAACAATAATTGAAACCCCACATAAGAATCTAAATTTAAGAGCAGGTTCCTTAGTTTGTGTATCTTATTTAGTGAGACCATTTACATGCCTTTTTTTCTTAGCTGTAGTATTTTCTGCCACTTATGTTGTTTTGAGGATTGTTCTTTTAATTAAAGATATGTGTCTCCCTAAAGGCCTCGGGTTGTGTTACATGAAAGTGTGGATTGTAATTCACTTCAGTTTTTATGGATTGATCCACTTATAGTGAAACATAAGGCACCTACAATAGTACCAAATTTAATATTATTATATTCTCTTTTCATATTCAGGAGAATAAAAATTAAATATTGATTAAAGAATAAAATCAAAGTTAGTTTTATTTAAGTGATGGATCTACTAACCCAAAGTATTAAAATTTGTAATAAAATACGATGTCATTATCAAAATTTATGTGTGAATAACCAATACAAAAAATAACAAAATAAATTTTATATTTTATGAATCATAGGATACATAAAGAAATACTAATATATGTCATTTAATATATTTTGGACTATCTTATAAAAATTAAAAATGTTAAAAATTCAAAAAATAACAATGTGTGGTCACAGTTTTCCATTTACAATTCATTTTATATTAAAAAATTATTTAAATAATTTAATTATATTAAAAATATTTTTTTTATATTCTGATCAAGATTCTATTTTTTTAAATTGATGTTAAACACGAGTTATAATTATGAAAAACATTTATGTATAAATGTGTTAAAATATTTTAAATACTCTTAAAGGAGTTCATTTAAAATATTCATGAAAACATTATTCAAAACAAATTTATGATGATGGATTATTGATATGAAATGAATTTGTATGGATTTTATATATGTAATTAATATTCTAATGCATACATGTAGAATTATTTATTACTTATGATTGATATAATCAGATATATATTGTATTCTTGTGTTTGAATTGGTTATATATAAAATATTATAGATGGTAGTTTCGTTATGGTGTTTGTTTTTATTTTAAAAAGTTAATAAGGCAATTTATGAGAATATTTCTTGGGTTAGAGTGACAAATACATATCAAACTTTATTTCCCATGTTATAAGTATTTGGTGATATGAAAACTGGCCTGGTAAAAACATCAAAACATGATTTCTTTTTAAAAATTAAATATGTTTGTATTGATTAAGAAATATGGGGTTTAAATTAATATTAAGAGATTAAAAATAGTGTATATTAATGTACATGGATTGTTTTTAAAAGTATTAATTTTTTTGATTATTAAGACATAAATATGAAAAAGTATAAGCTAATGAAAACAAACATTATGGTTAAAAAAACCTATATCGTGATTGTTTTTGTGTGTATAATAATGGTTATAAAAGATTATTAAGTTAGTATATAAGAAATTCTTGGTTCATTTTGTGTTGGGATAATTGTTTTTATGAAGTGTTTTTTGGTAATTACCTCACAATGTTTCATCTATGGTTCTGATACTGATTTCAAAGACATCAGTTGTAATAAAAATAAATGAATTGTTCTTGTTAATACATATAGATTTTAAGGGAGAAAAATTTATGTTTTGAAGAGTTATATTCTTAATATTCTTTCCTTTAATAGATATTGAGGCTCTAGTGGGAGGGATTTAATGTCATCATCTTCACAATTTCATAAACATAGTTAAAGTAATAATTTGAAACATGGCTACTTAATGTGGCTTTTATTTTATGGGTATATAAGGAATGTATATGTGGATATCATATATGGTTGATTTAATTTCCTATTGGTAGTAATTCCCTGGTGAGAAATATATGATTAATTATTGATTAAACTGTAATGACCAGACCCATGTTAACCAATTTTTCCAAACCCAGACTACTAAAAGACATTTGGGATATATCTAGATTTCTAGAGGCATGCATAAATGATGAGCATTAGTGAAAATATAGATGGGTGGAGATTTAACCTCTTTATAAGATGAAATGAATAATTAATGATGACATATGGTCTAGGATAAAATTAGACATGGAACCTGGAAATAAGAGACCTATGGGACTTTACAAAAGTACCAATTAGTAAAATACATATTAATTAATTTCCTTGTCAATACCTAATAAAATATTAAAATGTTCATGAATGAAAACCATATAATAGTATAAAACACCCATAAATTCGACACATATTGGGATAATAAAAAAATAATATATATAAGGTCCTACCCAAATAATACCTTAGGAGATAAAATTGTGAAATCTAAAGGTGAAATAATCCATGTGAAATGATGAAGATAACCCTTCTATATCCCCCCCCCCCACATACCTATAGAAAATCCAAAATGATCTCCCTATACTCCACATACCACTTTTAGTGAGTATCAATGATCAAGTATGTTCAAAACACATATATAAGAATATTTATTTTACATGGTTCATGAAAAATAAGGTTTATATGCATCTCCATGGGAACACATGTAGTCCCTCAGTAAATTATACCATTTGGATGTGACCACTTGACCTTAGATAATATTGTATAAGGGAAAGTGTTCAATGAAAGAATATAGAGTCAGAATCCATAGGGAAACATACATATTTTATCATAAGAGTATAAGTAATTAGTTATCCTTAATAATAAAGATACATAGTACAAAAATTAAACTAATTAAAAAGAGTTTGTTTCAATATTTTTCTGACATGCTTTCTGTCACGTCACCTGAACCTACTTCTAGAAACACTCATAATACAATTAGAGTACATTTCCCCTATAAATAACCAATTAATTTTTCTATTTTTTACATATATATTATATAAGAGTTAATTTGAATATGTATATATATATATATCAATATATATATTTATAACCATCCTCCCATAGAGGAATGTTATATGGTCCAGGTTCTTAATCGATTTACAAACCCTTTTAGTTTCTTTAAAATCTCATATTTTTATCATAATAGAAGTTTCAAATAATAATATGAGGTTTGAGGAGATTATTGAAAGGTTCAGGGCCCAAAGATCTAGTTTTTGAAGAAGGAGGAGGAGGTTAATAGTTTTTCACATGGATTGGCTAACTATACACCTCAACAATATAGACTAGAAAACGGAGGATTATGGTTTTATGAACCATGTGAATGTGGAATAGAAATAGTGATACCCAAATAGTGTATTATAGGTAAAATTATCATGGTTCACACATGGCTTTTCTAATAGTGTGATTATATTGTGTAAGGTTTAGTGCTCCTAGAATGTAGGGAAGAAAATATGGGGAGTGGTTTGGCTAACTATGTTTCCTAACCATAATAAATATTTTAAATACTAGAAATGATTGTTTTTCTCCTTTTTTCCTTTAAAAATAAATCTATTTCTACTCCACCCTCATTTTCATATAAGAACCTCCAGAACCCTCCTTCTCCCACTTTGAGCTCATTGGTGGATCTTCTCCATTTCACCTATGATTTGAGTTTCTGAAGTGTTGGAACACTTGTGGTAAGGATAACACTTTATCATCTATCTTTATCAATTTTATTTCTATCTATATATGTTTTAATGCCCTGACTGCAGTTACCCAGAGTCGGTGTTTTATTTTAATACATTGGCATGATTACAAGGAATAAAGTCCCAAAGGACCGATTAGTTTAGCAGTCTTGGAAAATACATTACAAACATGAATGTTACATTACACTTTATAACATAAAACAGAATATAAATAATACATTATGAATTCCATTATTCCATTAGCTTAACCCCCCATCTCAATCATAATACTCTTCTTGGAATCCTGAGAAAAATAAAACATAGATAGGGGTGAGCTTATATGCTCATTTATGATAATGATATAGAAGAATCATTCATAAATAAACATAAACATTTAAGGAAATGTAAAATACTAAAAGAATAACCTTTTAAAATTAAACTTTAGTATAATATGGAAAATATAAAATCAAATAATTACATTTACTTATTCACAAGGATATTATACTATTCGAATAATCACATGCAATATCAATAGCCACTTTCATACTGATTTAATGCATAATGCCAGACTTCATAACCACATAGTCAAGGCCTAGTGCCAAGACTAAAAATAATATTTTGTCATGTACTTGTTCCAAGACACTAGTTTGTCTCATGAGACCTACCGATGCATCGAGGAGCTAAAGCGGTCTCCACCCATCACATACTAAGTCCAATACATTCCTCATACAAAAAGGTTTAAACATAACATAAACATTCGTATTAAAAGTGGCCAACGAAATGTCAATAATTTATCCATAAAACATGAATTGTATAAAAATAACACATCCACAATCAAACATATAACAAAACTTTCAATACACTATGGAAGATTTGAATCATAATTAATCAACTTCAAACAAGTTTAAAATCCATCAAAGTATGTTGAAACATATGAAAATGATTTTTAAAAATCTATGTGAGAAATATCCCGTTTTCATAAAAACATTTAAAATTAACACAATTTTGCAAGGAAGACATTTAAAGGCATTTTTGAATCAAATTTTCTCATACTACATTGAAATTTTTTAAAGGAATTAACATTTAAAAAAACATTCATGTTTATATAAACAAATCCTTAAAACCCATTTTGAAAATATCGACATTAATGAGAATGATTTAGAAGAATAAATATTTAAAACATTTAAAATTATGTATTCGTAAAACATTTCCTTAAAAGTAATCCCTTTGAAAACTATTTTATGAAACATGGACATGGATAATAAATATGTCCTAGTAGATACTTACGTAAAAACAACCTCGGATAAAAAAGAGATTGTAAAATTAACACTTATCATGAAAATTCCTTTAGTCGATTGTATGTTTAACCTCTTATATAAAGACCGTTGTATGTTTTTAAATTTAACCAGAACCATATTAATATTTATGATATCATAAATGATTATTTTATGACTTTATACTACCCATTTAATAATAATTTCCATGTTAAATTAACATTTCGTGTAATAATCGCTTTCTTTATCGTACGTATTTAAACTTGTTATTCTTGATCGTATCATTTAGATCATGATTTAAATACATCCATAATATAAAACTTGATTTATATATCATATATATGTAGAATATAATTATTTATAATAGATAGATATATGAAATGGAAGACACCGTTTATGGAGACGGTAGGCTGCACGTATGAATAAACGTTGTTTCTGTTTTCATATCGTATTGAACAGAAGTAAGTGAATAAGATATATGTAAGTACATAAATAAATAAATATATATATATTTTTATAAATCCTGTATCATTATTATTTCATATATTACATACTAATTAGTAATATATATTTTTATAATCGTCGATGAATGGTGATCGTGGAAATGAATCTCATCACGTCGTGGAGACGGTAATCCGTACGTATGCACGAGAGACAATATTATTTACTTAAAAGTGTGGAATTGGATGGTATATTTATTTTACAGAGACATTATAATGTTATTTTCATTATTTATATACGTATTACTCATCATTATATCCGTCCAAATAACATAGTGTTGATTAACAAATTAAACCACGGCGTGGAGACGGTAAGCCGTACGTACACACGAATTGTGACATTATAAATCATATGATGGATATAATAATTAATATGGTTGTTCCATATTTATAATAACATAATATTATATATAATGTACTAGATTTATTATTTTCGTATGGTAATAACAAAGAAAGAGTAAGTGGAAGTTGAAAAGAACTTGAAAGAGGGTGGTGAAATCATTACCTGTTCTTCGAGTTCTTCTATTTTATTTGATCAAAAAGGATAATTAGGATGGCTTTATGAAGAAAGTAATGCCTCTAGGATTATGGGAGGATATCTTAAAGGATATTTGGGTAGTTTGGGGCTGATAAAAATGGCTTTGGAGGTGTGAATTTGAGAGAAGTGGAAGTTCCCTTTTATAAGAGGGGTGAGGGGCAACTTAGGAGAAACATAAAATATTATTTTACAATAAAATAATTTTCTGTTAATAATGATTACATAATGAATTATTTAAAGGCTAAGGTGGGTATGGGTCTAAAACCACTCAACCAATAGTTTTTAGATAGGTTTGTGTCACTATATTAGCCTTGTCTTTTATATTTAACTCTTAGATAAAAAGTTTGACATTTATCATGTCTCTTTTTATTTTTATATTATATGGTTAATAAACTTAGTATAAACTTACATGAAAATCACAAGTGTTTCAATAATGACATATATAATAGTATTTAATCCATTTTTCTAAACCATATATTTTTAGGAATATAATACAAATTAATAATAAAATATTTGTTTTAAAAACTCATTTATGTCAATTTTGACACTATTTGGTTTTTTTATAAATTCATAACAACATTATTACATCAAAAAGAATTCATTTAATCAACTATATCATTTCATATTAACCTAGAGAATTAGTGTAATTCACAAAAAGTCTCAAATTACACTTATTTGGATATTTATAATATCAATTATTTTAATATTTAATTAATAAATTAATTACTGCATCATCATTGTGTCAAAAATAAATTAAATTATTTAAGGCCTAAAAAATATTAATAAAATACCATTATGTAGGAAATCTTTTTATCATTAAAATAAATATTTCTAGTCAAAAATTTGACTTATATAACCTCGTGTAAAAATTGATTTACTAAAAGATATTTGTTTATGACATTTTTGCCTTTAATTTAAGGTAATTAAAATAAAGTGTCATTATCATTCATAAGTGGCTCTATGGTGTCCAAAAATTGAACCATGGATGGACATTGTTGGCCGTTAATCATCCGATAATTTTAGGACAAGTGTTAAAGTAATTCAATATTATTATAATATTCTTCTAACATAGAATTACCCTATTTACCTTTAACCGCGATAAATAAAAGTCAAAAGTTATTATTCACCAAAAATTACTTTCATCTTATTGAATGAAATTTTACTTACTGAGGTTAACTATGTGACTCATATTTTTGAAATTCCACTCACAAGAGCGGTAAAATTATGTTTTATGCGAATTTGCAAATTCTCCTAGGAGGTGGGTAAAAAGACGGTGAAAAGTTCAATAAAATTTTATATATCCAATATTATTACAATATGAATCCAATGGATTAAATTAAACATATATAGGTATTATTTATCTATTTTGATCATAAATAAATTTAAATAAAATAAATAATTATTAAAATGAAAAATCGGTTTTAACCAATAACGCTGTGTTTTTCACTATTCATCAAAAATTGAAAGTTTTGAGAAACATAACAACAATTTACCCTAATATTATTCTGATATTCTGAATTCAAAAATTATGTCCATTTTACCAAATTCAAAACATATAAATTTCATTTAGTAATTTAAAATTAATTCCTATTGTCAAAACCATGAAGCCTATTTTTAAGAAATAATAACTACGAAACGATTGACACTTGTTTATGTCCAGTTTCAAATTTAAATTAGTTACAAGGACCAAAATTGGAAGAAATGGTAAAAATATAATCTATTTATACTTCCAAACCATTAAAATGTGTAATTTAACACTATAAATTATTTTGATTAAAAAATATGTTTTCAGTTAAAATATAGTATTTTTCACTATTCACCCAAATGTAAAAGTTATCAGAAAAACCCCAAAAATTTATTGAAACTAAATTCTTACCTACCGATTCTAAAGAAGAAGTTGATTTTGTCAAATTTAATATATTAAAGTTTCAAATATTGTATTTAAGGAGCGTTCTCCATTAAAAGGCAGTAAAATTGCAGATTTTGAAAAATACTTCTTTTATCTGAAAAAAATGAATTTGTTCTTACATTATGTCTATGAAACTAAAAATATGGATTCTAAAATTATAAAGATTATATAAAGTTCAAAATTCAGTTTATACTATTCATAACCGCTTTTGAATGGCTAGTTTGGTAAGTCATGGTGCGCTATAACTCAGTGTTGCGTGTAGTGCAAGTTATTGAATTATTTTGAAGAAATAAAGTACTATGAAATCATGAGGTGTTACATTATTCCCTACATCAATAAAATGAGTCCTCCAAATTTTAAATTGTTTTTCTAAAATTAAAGGTTGTAAATAGAAAATACCTTTGTGGGAAAACCCACAACAGAAATTGTGTTAATAAAATTTAGCCTTAATAAGAGGAAAACGGAAATGAAAGGGTCAACACCAAATTATGATCTCGATTATGAGAACATTGGTGGTAATTAGAGAAACATAATTAGAGGGAAAACGTAAATATTTATAGGGAGTGATTGAGGTCATCAATCACAAACAAGTGTAAAATTGAGGGCCTCAAATCCATCAATCTACGATGATTTAAAATACCATTGGTTCAACAAAACATAATGTATTAGGATAACACATTTTTGGTATTAAGATCCCTTTCCTAATGTTTAAGAATTAATTTATGCATAGAATAAGAGGAAGAAATTATATATATATATATATATCTACTTGAAAAATAGAGTTTCATCCTTCAAATAATTCCTACCACAAACTCTTCTTTCACTCTAAAAGATTTTAGAAAAATATATTCTATTTATCCTAATCGTATAGGTTTACAAAAAAATATTTAATTTACAATTCACCTATCAGACCCTTTAAAAAACTATATTATACAATCCAGGGACTTCACGTAGTCCATTGGTAGGTGATAAATCCCTATCGCACTATGGTTGTGGGTTCGATACCCACAGCTATCTCTGACGCGACATATTGTAACACAGTCTGCGTGTTGTCCATTTTATTACAATCTAAAAATAACCTTAACAATAGTATCCAATTTCAAACTTAATCCATTCCAATCTTTTGACTTATCCAAAATACTATTATCCAAACTCACTGTCCAAAATTTATAATGAAGTTAAACACAATGAATATCCTTTTTTCCATGTAATAACATGTGAACACCTGCATTATATATTATTTTAGAACATGGTAGCACACTGAATAACCATAAAACCTTATTGTTTACATTCATGCTCCATTACCCATTATATAATACTGTATATATTCCTTATATCCAAATTTTTTGATTATTACAACAATGATAAAATAAACAAACTATTATTCATGTCCAAGGAAGTCAAGAATATCCGATATATTTTATCCAAATAAAACATCTCTTATTCCAAAATCACTACCTCATTATCAGGGCCACATTAAGGATTACCTTTCCTTCAACCATGTATTTTCCAAAAATTGTAGCTTACTATTAAGTCAATTTTCTTAGAACCATATAATCTCAAATCCACAATAAAATATTACTACAGTACAATCTCTATTTATATCCATAATTCATATAACCATTATATTGTTGATACAACACTCAAATGAAATAATTCTATAATAATATCATAAGAACACTAGTCATTCCTCTTCATCTGAGGTAGTATCAGAACTTGATTATTATCCAATAACATCATTTGTCGTATAGTCTGATGAGTGGGACATTGATTTGCGTAGTGTCCCAACGCCTTGAAGATGAATCATTTTACATTTGAAACCTTTTTTATACCCCTGCAATCACATACTTGGTGTCCTTTTTCCCCACACTTATAACAAACTCCCATTCCCCTCAAGCATTTACCAAGGTGATTATTTCCACATTTATCACATATGGGAAAATCATTCTTTCCCCTCTTCCCATTATCCATATTTCTCTCTACCATCCTCTTCTTCTCATTCTTCCCTTCAAATCCATAGGACTCAGATAATTATTTACTTATCATATTAACAAATGATACTCTTTATTCATATGTTGAGAATATGTGGGAGACTATTTCCGTTTAAAATGTTGGCTTCATAACAGAAATATTTGATTTCTTTTTACTTTTTTGGATCAAACGTATTGCTGGAGTTCTCATTCCTTATACTAGGTGCCATTTATTGACAATGGAATACACTATGCTAGTTTATGAATCACAATTCATAATTCCAAACTTTTAAAATAACTAACGTAAATTGAATAGTTTATAGATATAATCCATAATCATAAAATTGTTTTCTTTGAGGATGTATTTGCTCCTAAATCCTTTATATTGGCTTGTAATGAAAATATAAATTATCCTATGCATATCTCCCGGGATTGTCATAACCAAGAGTTCAGTGAGGACCGTTGTCATGCTCCAGTTCCCATTTGAGTATAACTCAAAGTGGTGTTTTTGGGTTTTACCCATAGGTACATTTGTGCTAGAGCCACCTATACCTCCTCTTATCCAGACAAGGATGTATTGTATGGAAAACTCACAAAATATCTACCTTACAAAAATTCTAGGAAGTTTCTCTATAAAAATCCTCAAAGGTCTATCTTAGTGTAATTTTCTCTAGTGATAGTTTATCTAAATCTAGTTTCCAAGGTTATTATTAAACTTCCTCTGATAAAAACTGCAACGCCCGGACCCCAATTACCAAGAGTTGGTGCATTCTTTTAATATATTAGCATTATTAAAAGGAATAAAGTCTTGAAGGACCGATCAATTTAGCAGTCTTGAAAAATAGATTGCATACATGAATTTTAAATTACTCTTTATAACATACAACACAACATAAATAATCCTTTATGAATTCCATTATTATATTAGTTTATCCCTACATCTCAATCATAATACCCTTATTGGAATCCTGCGAAAAATAAAATAGAGATAGGGGTGAGCTCAGATGCCCAGTAAGGATAACAATATTACGAAATCTTTCATAAATAAGAATAAACAATTAAGACAATGTACAATACTAAAACAAAATCCTTTTAAAATTAAATTTCAGAATAATATGGAAAATATAAAATCAAATAATACCATTTAATTATTCACAAGGATATTCTACTGGTCGAATAATCACATGCAATATAAATATCCACTTTCATAATGATAAAATGAATAATGACAGACTTCATAGCCACATAGTCAAGGCCTTGTGCCAAGACTTGAAATAAGATTTTTTCAAGGCTTTGTGCCAAGACACTAGTTTGTCTCATGAGACCTACCGATGCATCGAGGAGCTATAGTGGGCTCCACCCATCACTTACTAAGTCCAATGCATTCCTCATATGAAAAGGTTTAAACATAACATAAAATTTCATAATAAAACTAGCATATGAAATGTCAATACATTATCCATAAACCATGAATGGTATAAAAATAACACATCCATAGTAAAAAATATCATAAAACCTTCAACAAAATATGGAAGATTTTTATCATAATAAATCAACTTCAAACAAAGTTTAAAATCCATCAAAGGATGTTGATATATTTGAAAATGATTTGTAAAACTCTTTGTGAGAAATATCACTTTTTCATAAAAACATTTAAAAGTCAAAGAATTTAGAAATAAAGACATTTGAAGACATTTTCAAATCAAATTGTTTTATACCACTTTGAAACTATTTAAAGGAATTAACATTTAAAAAAAACATTCAAGTCCATATAAAAATGTCCATAAAAACCATTTTGAAAACATGGACATTAATGAGAATGAATTAGAAGAATAAATATTTTAAACATTTAAAATGTTGTTTTAGTAAAAAAAATTCCCTTAAAATAATCCCTTTGAAAAAAGTTTTATGAATCTTGGACATGGATAATAAATATGTCCCAGTAAATACTGAGGTAAAAACAACCATGGATAATAAGGAGATTGTGAAATTAACCATTACATTGTACTTTCCTTTAGTCGAGGGTATGTTTAACATCATGTATAAAGATTTTAGTATGTTATTAAATTATACCAGAACCATATTAATATTTATGATATCATACATGATATATTTATGACTTTATACTACCCATTTAATACTAACTTCCATGTTAAATTAACATTTCGGTTAATAATCACCTTCATTATCGAAGGTATTTGAACTTTCTATTCTTGATTGTATCATATAGATCATGATTTAAATATTTCTAGAATTTAAAACTTGATTATATATAATATATATTTAGAATATAATTATTTATAATCGATAGATATATGAAATGGATAACACCATTTATGGAGATTGTAGGCTGTAAGTACGCATAAACGTTGTTTCTGTTTTCATATCGTATTGAACAGAAGTAAGTGAATAAGATATATGTAAGTAAATATAAATATATATATATATATCCAGTATCATTATTATGTCATATATTACATACTTATTAGTAATATATATTTTTATAATCATCGATGAATGGTGAATGTGGAAATGAAACTCAACACGTTGTGGAGACGGTAATCTGTATGCATGCACGAGCGACAATGTTATTTCCTTAATGGTGTATCATTGGATGGTATATTTATTTTACATAGAAATTATCATGTTATTTTTATTATTTATATACATATTACTCATCATTATATCCATCCAAATAACATAGTGTTGAATAACAAATTACACCACAGCGTGGAGACGATAAGCCATACGTATGCACACATTGTGACATTATCGTTCATAGGATGGATAGAATAATGAATACAGTTGTTAAATATTTATAATAAAATCACAGTATATATAAGGTACATGATTAATTATTTTTTATGGTAATAACAAAGAAATATTAAGTGGAAGAAGAAAAGAACTTGAACGATGGTGGTGAAATCATTACCTCTTCTTCAGGTTCTTCTTTTTATTTGATAGAAAGAGCTCCTTAGGTTGGATTTTTTACCAAAGTAATGCCTCCAGGATAAATGGAGGTCAATTAAGAGGATATTAGAGCAGGGTTTGGCATAGAAAAATGGCTTTGGAGGTGTGTATTTGAGTAAAGGGTAAGTGCCCTTTTATAAGAGGGGTGAGGGGCACCTTAGAAATAACTTCAAATATTATTTTATATTAAAATAATTTTAGGGTTATAATGGCTCCAAATTGAATTATTTAAATTCTAAGTTGGGGATGGGTCTAATACCACTAAAACAATCGGTTTTAGACCAGTTGGGGTCACTATATTAACCTTATCATTTATATTTAACTCTTAGTTTAATAGTTTGACATTTACCATGTCTCTTTGAATATTTATATTATATGGTTACTAAACCTACTATAAACTTCAAATAGAACCCCAAGTGGTTAATTAATGACATATATAATAGTATTTAAGCCCTGTTAAAAAACAATAGATTTTTAGCAATAAAATACGAATTAATAATATAATATTTGTTTTAAAAACTCTTTTATGTATATTTTGACACTATTTTGTATTTTGTTTTTTCTAAATTCATAACAGCATTGTTACTTCGAATAAAAATCATTTAATCAACACTAACAAGTAATATTAATCTATATAATTAGTTTAATTCATAAAAAGTCTCAAATTACATTTATTTGGAAATTTATAATATCAATTATTTCAATATTTCAATAATAAGGAAATTATTGCATCATCATTGTGTAAAAAATAAATTAAATTATTTAAAATATAAAAAATATAAATGAAATACCATTATATAAGAAATAGTTTTAAATTTCTAATGAATATTTATAGTATAATATATGACTTAATTAACCCCAAGTAAAAATTGATTTACTAAAAGATATTTGTTTTTGTCATTTTTTCCTTTACATTAGGTTATTTAAAATAAAATGTCATTATCATTCATAAGTGGCTCCATGGGGTCCCAAAATCTACCCAAGGATTCCCGTGGTTGGAAATTACTCATCCGATAAGGTTTGGACATGTGTTAAGGTAATTCTATATTATAATAATATTCTTTTTACCTTGAATTGCCTGATTTACCTTTAACTGCCGTAAAAAAAGTCAAAAGTTACTATTCACCAAAAAAATATTTTCATCTAATTGAACAACATTTTACTTACTGAGGTTAACCATGTCCCTAATATTTTTGAAATTCCACTCACAGAAGTGGTAAAATTATGTTTTATGCGAATTTTCAAATTCTCCTAGGAGGTGAGTAAAAGACGGTGAAATGTTCAATAAACTTTTATATATCTAATATTACTAAAAAAGGAATCTAATGGATTAAATTGAAAATATATTGGTATTATGTATCTATTTTGACATAAAATAAATTTAAATAAAATAAATACTTATTTAAATGAAAAGTCGGTTTTAACCAATAACACAATGTTTTTCACTATTGATCAAAAATAGAATGTTTTCAGAAACATAACAAAAATTCACCCTAAGCTAATTTTGATATTCAGAATTAAAAAATTAAGTCTAATTTACCAAATTAAAAGTATTGATATTTCATTTATTAATTTGAAATTAATTCCCGTTGTCAAAATCAAAAAGCATATTTTTAAGAAATAATAACTACCAAAAGATTGAAACGTGTTTATGTCCAATTTCAATGTAAAATTAATTATAATGTCTAGAATTGGATTAAATGCTAAAAATTTAATCTATATATACTTCCAAACCATTAAAATTTATAATTTAACACTATAAATTATTTTTATTAAAAAAGTTGTTTTCAATTAAAATATATTATTTTTAACTATTCACCCAAATATTAATGTTATATGAAAAACCCCAAAAATTTGTTGAAACTAAATTCTTATGTCCCGATTCTAAAGAAGAAGTTTATTTTGTCAAATTTTATATATAAAAGTTTCAAATATTGGATTTAAAGAGTATTCTCCATTAAAAGGTGGTAAAATTGCATTTTTAAAAAAATACTTCTTTTATCTGAAAAAAATGAATTTGTTCTTACATTATGTCTAATAAACCCACAATATGGATTCTAAAATTATAAGGGATATATAATGTTAAAAATTTAGTTAATACTATTCATAACCTCTTTTGGACGGCTAGTTTTGTAATTCATGGTGCGCGAGAACTCGGTGATGCGTGTAGTGCAAGTTATTGAATTACATTGAAGAAAGAACATACTATGAAATCTTGGGGTGTTACATTATTCCCTCCTTCAATAAATTTCATCCTCACAATTTGATATTATTTTTCAAAAATAAAAGGTTGAAAATAGAAAATACCTTTGTGGGAAAACCCATATCAAAAATTGGGTTAATAAAATTTAGCCTTAATAAGAGGAAAAGGGAAATGAAAGGGTCACCACCAAATTATGATCTCAATTAGGATAACATTGGTGAAAATTACAGAAACATAATTATAAGAAAAATGTAAATATTTTTAGGGAGTGATTGATGTCATCAATCGCAAACAAGTGTAAAATTGAGTGCCACAAATCCATCAATCTACGATGATTTAAAATACTATCGGTTCAACAAAACATAATGTATTAGGATTAAAAATTTTTTGTTTTAAGATCCTTTCCCTAAAGATTAAGAATTAATTTACCCATATAATAAGAGGAAAAAATTATATATATATATATATATATATACTTTACAAGTATAGTTTCATCCTTCAACTAATTTCTACCACAAACTCATCTTTCACTCGATAATATTTCAAAAAAAATTGTTATTATCCTAATCGTATAGGGTTCCAAACAAATAATGAATTTATAATTCACCTATTAGACCTTTTAAAACACTAGATTATACAATCCAGGGACTTCACGTAGTCTAGTGGTAGGCGATAAATCCCAATATAGCTATGGTTGTTTGTTCGATTCCCACAGCTTTGTTTGACGCGACATATTGTCACACGGTCTGCGTGTTTTCCTTTTTATAACAATCCAAAAATAACCATAACAATAGTATCCAATTTTAAACTTAATCCATTCAACCTTTAGATTTATCCAAAATACTTCTATGCAAACTCATTTTCCAAAATTTATAAGGAAGTTAAACACAATGAAGTTCATTTTTTCCACGTAATAACATGTGAACACCTTTATCGTGTATTATTTTAAAACATGGTAACACCATGAATTACCATAAAACCTTATTGATTACATTCATGCTCCCTTACCCTTTATATAATACTGGATATATTTCTTATATCAAATTTTTTTGAATATTCCAACAATGATGAAATAAACATACTATTATTCTGTTCTAAGGAAGTCAAGAATATCAAATATATTTTGTCCAAATCAAACATCTCTTATTCAAAAATTACCACCTCATTATCAAGACCATATTAAGGATTACATTTCCTTTAACCATGTATTTTCCAAAAAGTGTAGCTTACTATTAAGTCACTTTTCTTTGAACCATATAATCTCAAATCTTCAATAAAATAGTACTACAACACAATCCTTATTTATATCCATATTTCATATAACCAGTATATTGTTAATACAACACTCTAATGAAATAATTCTATAATAACAACAAAAGAACACTAGTCATTACGCTTCATTAGAGGATGTATCATGTCTTGATTATTATACAATAACATTATTTGTGGTATACTCTGAGGAATATGACATTGATTCGCGTAGTGTCCCAATGACTTGTAGATGAAGAATTTTACATTTGAAACCTTTTTCTTACCCTTGCAATCAAGTACTTGGATTCCTTTTTCTCCACACTAATAACAATCTCCCATTACACTAAATCGTTTACCAAGGTGATTATTTCAGCATTTATCACATATGGGAAAATCCTTCTTTCCCTTATTCCGCTTATCGATCATTCTCTCTACCATCCTTTTCTTCTCTTACTTTCCTTCAAAGACATAAGACTCAAAGAATTGTTCACTTATCGTATTAGCACATGATACTATTTCTTCTTATGTTGAGAATACGTGGGAAACTATTTTCCTTCTAAATGTTGGCTAAATACTAGGAAATATATGATCACTTTTTACTCTTTGGACCATACATTTTATAGAGTTATCATTCCTTCTACTAGGCACCATTTCTTAACAACGGAATACACTAGGTCAGTTTATGAATCACAATTCATAATTCCAAACTTTTAAAATACCTAATGTAAATTGAATAGTTTATGGATATAATCCATAATCATAAAAACGTTTTCTTTGAGAAGTATTTACTCTTAAATCCATCATAATGGATTGTAATGAAAATGTGAATTATTCTATGCATATACCCCAAAAGTGTCGTAACCAAGAGTGTATCTAGTCCCGTTGTCATGCACCAGTTCCCGTTCGAGTCTAACGCAAAGTACTGTTTTTGAGTTTTACCCCTAGGTACATCTTTTCCAGAGCAACCTCTACCTGCGTGTATCCATAGAGATATTTATTTCATGGAAAACTCACAAAATCTCTACCTTACCCAAATTCTAGGAAGTTCTTCTATACTAATCCTCAAAGTCTATCTTAGGGTAATGTGCTCTAATAATAGTTTATCTAAATCTAGTTTCCAAGGTTATTGCTAAATATACTATGATAAAAACTACAACACCCTGACACCAGTTACCCAAATTTGGTGAATTATTTTAATATATTAGTATGATTACAAGGAATCAAGTCCCGAAGGACCGATCGGTTTAGTAATCTTGGAAAATAGATTACATACACGAATGTTACATCACAATTGTTAACATAAAAGACAACAAAAATAATCCTTTATGAATTTCATTATTCCATTATTCTAACCCAAAATCTAAATCACAATACACCTATTGGAATCATGAGAAAAATAAAACAAAGTGGCGAGCTCAGATGCTCAGTAAGGATAACAATTTAGCAGAATCGTTCATAAATAAGCAAAAAAATTTAAGTCAATGTATAATACTAAAACAAAATCCTTTTAAAATTAAACTTTATCTATTCACATGGATATTCTACTTGTCTAATAATCACATGAAACATCAATATCCACTTTCATAATGATGGAATACATAATGCTAGACTTCATAACCACATAGTCAAGACCTTGTTCCAAGACTATAAATAAGATTTTGTCAAGGCCTTGTTCCAAGACACTAGTTTTTCTCATGAGACCTACGATGCATCAAGGATATATAGTGGGCTACACCGATCACTTACTAAGTCTGATGCATTCCTCATATGAAAAGGTCTAAACATAAGATAAACATTCATATTAAAACTAGCATATGAAATTTCACTACTTTATCCATAAACCATGAATGGTACAAAAATAACACATCCACAGTCAAAAATATCAAAAAACCATCAATACAATTTGGAAGATTTTTGACATAATAAATCAACTCCAAACAAGGTTAAAATCCCTCAAAGGATGTTGATATAGATGAAAATGATTTGTAAAAATCTTTGTGAGAAATATACCTTTTTCATAAAAACATTTAAAAGTCACACAATTTAAAAAGGAAGACATTTGAAGAAATTTTCAAATCATTGTGTCCCATAACAGTTTGAAACTTTTGAAAGGAATTAACATTTTAAAAAACATTCATGTCTATATAAATAAATCATTAAAAACCATTTTGAAAACATGGACATTAATGAGAATGATTTAGAAGAATAAATATTTAAAAATTTTAAAATGATTTTCTAGTAAAAAAGCCCCTTAAAAATAATCCATTTGAAAACTCTTTTATGAAACATGGACATGGATAATAAATATTTCCTAGTAGTTATTTACGTAAAAACAACCTCATATAATAAAGATATTGTGAAATTAACCCTTACCTTGTACTTTACTTTAGTCAAAGGTACCTTTATCCTCCTATATAAAGACCATATTATGTTATTAAATTATACCAAAACCATGTTAATAGTTATGATATCATAAAAGATTCATTTAATACTTTATACTACCCATTGAGTAATACTTTCCATGTTAAATTAACATTTCAGATAATAATTGCTTTCTTTATCGTACGTATTTAAACTTGTTATTCTTGATCGTATCATTTTGATCAAGATTTAAATACTTCCAGAATAAAATCATTGATTTATATATCATATATATTTAGAATATAATTATTAATAATAGATAGAAATGTGAAATGGAAAACACTGTTTATGGTGATGGTTGGCCATACGTACACATAAACGTTGTTTCTGTTTTCATATCGTATTGAACGGAAGTAAATGAATAAGATATATATAAGTACATAAATACATACATACATACACACACATATATATATATATATATATCCAGTAGCATTATTATGTCATATATTACATATTTATTAGTAATATATATTTTTATAATCGTCGATGATTGGTGAACGTCGAAATGAATCTCATCAAGTTGTGGAGACGTTAATCTGTACGTATGCACGAGTGAAAATATTATTTCCTTAAAGGTGTGTAATTGGATGATATATTTATTTTACAGAGAAATTCTCATGTTATTTTTTATTTTTTATATACATATTACTCATCATTATATCCATCCAAAAAACATAGTTTTGAATAAAAAATTACACCACGATGTGGTGACCGTAGGCCGCACGTACGCATGCATGGTGACATTATCATTCATAGGATGAATATAATAATGAATATGGTTGTGAAATATTTATAACAACATCATTGTATATATAAGTTACTAGAGTTATTATTTTGGTATGGTAATAATAAAGAAAGAGTAAGTGGAAGAAGAAAAGAACTTGAAAGAGGGTGGTGAAATCATTACCTCTTCTTTGGGTTGTTACTTTTGATTTGATAAAGGGGATCCATAGGTTGGATTTATGACCAAAATAATTCCTCTAGATGAAGGGAATAAATTTTATAGATTTTTTGGGCAGGGTTTGGATGAGAAAAATGGATTTGGAGGTGTGAATTTCAGTGAAGATGAAGTGCCCTTTTTTAAGATTGGTGAGAGGGACCTTAGGAAAATATTAAAATATTATTTTATAATAAAATCATTTTCGGTTTCTAATGGATCCAAAATGAATTATTTAGAATCTAATGTGGGGATGGGTCGAAAAAAACTCAACCAATAGCATCTAGATAGGTTTGGGTCACTATATTAACCTTATCTTATATATTTATCTCTTAGTTAAATAGTTTGACATTTACCATGTCTCTTTGTAGTTTTATATTATATGGTTAATAAACTTACAATAAACATCCAAGATAACCCCAAGTGGTTCATTAATGACATATATAATTGTATTTATGCCATTTGGCCGACCCTCAGATTTTTAGGAACATAATAGCAATTAATAATGTAATATTTGTTATAAAAACTCTTTTATGTCAATTTTGACACTATTTATTATTTTGTTTTTATAAATTTATAAAAGAATTATTACTTCGAAAAAAATTCATTCAATAAACCCTAACATGTCATATTAACATTGAAAATTATTTTATTTCATAAAAAGTCTCCAATTAAATTTATTAGATATTTATAATATCAACTATTTTAATATTTCATTAATAAGGTAATTACTGCATCATCATTGTGTCAAAAATAAATTAAATTATTTTATGTATAAAAAATATAAATAAAATACTATTATGTAGGAAATATTTTTATCTTTCCAATGAAAATTTATTGTCTTTACGATGACTTATATAACCCCATGTAAAAATTGATTTACTAATAGATATTTGTTTATGTCATTTTTGCATTTACATTATGTTAATTTAAATGAAGTTTCATTATCATTCATAAGTTGCTCCATGGGCTCCCAAAATCGACCCAAAGATTCCAATGGTCAGCCATGACTCATCCAATAAAGATATGACAAGTTTTAATGTAATTATGTACTATTATAATATTCTTATTACCTTAAATTACCTTATTTACCTTTAACCGTGGTAAATAAAATTCAAAAGTTACTATTCAAAAAAATTATTTTTAAACATATTGAAAAAATTTTACTTACTGAGGTTATACATGTTACTCATATTTTTGAAATTCCACTAAGAGAAGTGGTAAAATTATTTTTTATGCAAATTTGCAAATTCTCTTAGGATGTGGGTAAAAGACGGCAAAAAGTTCAATAAAATTTTATATATCTAATATTATTAAAAATTGACTCCAATGGATTAAATTTAACATACATAGGTATTATGTTTCTATTTTGACCTGAAATAAATTTAAATAAAATAAATAATTATTTAAATGAAATGTCGGTTTTAACCAATAACACAGTGTTTTTCTCTTTTCATCAAAAATTGAAAGTTTTCAGAAACATATAAAAAATTATCCCTAAAATAATTTTTATATTAAAAATTCAAAAATTAAGTCTACTTTACCAAATTCAAAACATAGAAATTTAATTTATGAATTTAAAATTTATTCCCGTTGTCAAAACCAAAAAGTGTATTTTTAAAAAATAACAACTTCCAAAAGATTGACACCTGTTTATGTAAAATTTCCAAGTTAAATTACTTAAAATGACCAGTATTGGATTAAATGGTAAAAATATAATCTATTTATACTTTCAAACCATTAAAATTTATAATTTACCACTATTAATTATTTTGATTAAAAAAGTAGTTTTTAGTTAAAATATAGTATTTTTACCTATTCACCCAAATATTAAAGTTATCAGAAAAACCCCAAAAAATTATTGAAACTAAATTCTTATGTCTTGATTATAAAGAAGAAGTTTAGTTTTTCAAATTGAATATATAAAATTTTCGAATATTAGATTTTAAAAGGGTTCTATATTAAAAGGCGGTAAAATTGCATTGTTTTTTGAAAAATACTTCATTTATCTGGAAAATATGAATTTGTTCTTACATTATGTCTAAGAAACTCACAATATGGTTTCTAAAATTATAAGGATTATATAAAGTTCAAAATCCAGTTAATACTATTCATAACCAATTTTGAATGGCTAGTTTGGTAAGTCATGGTGCGCTAGAACTCGGTGTGGCATGTAGTGCAAGTTATTGAATTATTTTAAAGAAATAACGTACTATGAAATCTTGGGGTTTTACATATGTTTTCCAGGACTAATTTTTATACCATATTTTTATGTCTTTTGGATTTTTTTCGGATTTCTCACACTCCAACCGAAATCTAGGGCCTATGTAGAATGAGGAGTCTTCTCCAGACCTTAGTTAGGTGGTCTATTAATTTTCACTAAATGTACTAATATTTATAATTTGGGCCATTATTCCACACACCAAAAATATTTTGGATTTCCCTTAAAATTTATATTCATAAAATTATTTTCCTGGACCTTTATCTGACTATACTATGAGAAACTTAGACTCCATTTGAGTTTACGACCTCAACCCAAAGCACCCCCTTTAGAACCGTTTGAATAAATTTCCATGAAAAGTATACGTTTCATATAACCAAATAATCCCTTAGTATTTATTTGAATTTTCAATTACAAGTGGAATTTCATAAATGTAATAATTGAATTATTAAATTAATCTTTAACATGGAATTATAACTTATACTTTTTATAAATTGGTTAATTCTATAGACGTCATCATGATGCTATAACTGTAGTCTTTCTAGAAAAAGGCTTGGATTTCTTTGTGAATTCCTTGTGTGAAATCATAGGACACCACCCAATTCATTGATGAAAATTCCCTGTGGTACACCATTTTTAATTTGGCCTCTATATTTCTAGTATGAATACTTAATATTTACAATATGGATTCATCCATCTCTCTTGACGATTTTGAATTCTTGGGATGATCTACACATGTTTTTCACAATGTCTTCAGACAAGAAATTCCTCCGATCATCCCCTTGAATTAAAATCAAGGAATTCCCAATACATGAGGATAGTTTTTCTTTGTTTGGTTATAAAATTATAGTAGTGGAATGCTAAGGGTTCACCCCTTACATTAGACTCAAAAAATCAATAAACGTATTGAATGGTCATCACGAGTGGGGTTGACTTCCAAAAATCATGAATTCCATGTGCCTTACATGGATTCATTTTTTTCATACATGGTGGACATGGGTATGTGGATTGGGTACCTTGATGAATAAAAATGAAAAATGATCAGAGACATCCAACTTTGGCTGAAATAGGTGGGGTCGGTTGGGTGTCCCATTTAGATCCTAAACCCAATAAGGATTCATTACATTAATAATTTACTTTTATTATAAATAAATATTATAATATTTTATATTCATAGACTAGAATTTAATTAGATAACATTGGTGGTGTCCTAATGAGTTGTATTCACACTTTTTTCTAACCACCATTTAGGTCTCATGCAGATTTCCTGGATATAGGTAGGGATAAAGGGAAGTTCCTTGCTATGGATTCATGATTTCCTTTTTAGATTGGTATCATTGGAGAATAGTAATAATCCATTTATTGTTATTATCATGGATATAATAACTTTTTGGTCATTCAGGTTCTTTTGTAATACCGGTACTATTGTATTCTATCTTTATATTTTGTACCCCCATGAAATCATCTATATATAATAATTTTTTTACATATTTGTATCTATTGGTTATTATCCGAATAGATTATGTGTTGATTTTATTTTTTGACTTTTTTAAATTTGATACAGATATTACAGTCTCCCCATCATTAGATCATGGACTATCACTTCTATTGGTAATCCTCTAGATTATGGGGAGGCTTGACTTATGCCTTAATGTCAAAAAAACTGGTCACTAATCTATGAACCAATCCAAGGGTATAAAAAGTGGAATAAAATCATGTTTTCCTTTTTTAGACTATTTATGGTTGGAATAATGGAGTCTATGATGTGTCATAACTTTTAAATGTGCATTTTCATGGGAGTAGCTTACCCTTGTGCAGGGGAAAATCCATGTTTTTTAGGTTGGAACTTATTTTTCTGGATTCACCCTATTACATTTATAATATTTTCACCATTGTTTGATTCAAATTATTACAAAATTTTGTTTCATGGATTTATATTTCCATGCATGTTCATCAATTTATATGGTATTTATTTCAAAAATTTAATGCAATAAAAGAAAAAATAGTTACATGATGTGTCCTCATCAAAATAAATTGTTTTTCCTACATAGCATGATGATGAAACCTTATCTAACTAATTTAAACATGGTTAAAGATATAAATCATTGATTAGATAAGCTATGAAATTTAAATAGAGTTGAAAAAATGGATTTCCTATTTAATATTATACTGTTATGCCTATATAAATTGGTTAACGGAAATCCATAAAACCAAACCATTGTAAATAGAGCTTTCATATATAAATATATTATTTTAAATACATAGTTTCTATTAAATAAATTGAAAATCACAACATATAAAAAATTTTCTTTATAAATTGGGAATTGAAATCTATATAACTAAACCATTACATGATTATTTACTAAAATATAACTTTTGAAAAAATGGGTGTTGGTAAATACGGATTACAATTGATACTAAATGGGAGTTTCCCTTTATAACATGGTATTTACACACTATATAACTGAATGATTTTGAATAATTCTTTAAACATCACATAAGAATATAAATTTAAGAGTAGGTTGCCTAGTTTGTGTATCTTGTGTAGTGAGGCCATTTACATGTCTTGTTTTTAGATCTGTATTATTTTCCACCGCTTATTTTTTTTTTGATGAATGTGCTTGTAATTAAAGATATATGCCTCCATAAATGCATAAGGTTGAGTTCCATGAAAGTGTTGATAACCAATCTATTAAGATAGTATGGATTGATACACATTTTGTGAAACGTAAGTCACCTACCATAGTACCACTTGTTCTTCCTGGACTAGGAAACGACATTAAGAATAGATAGAGTTCTCTACATCAATTAATTTCTATGGGGGTAGTTCTATGACCTATGCTAACCATGTCAATGCTCACGAGGGAATTTCAGTAGAATCGCTCAACTTCCCTTTCAAGGGATATTGGTCCCAAAGCTATAGAGTCTTGATTATAAGATTGTATTATGATCTTTGATCATCTTGAGATTTCCCGTTAATGAGGGTGAATCTAATATCTTATATACTTTTTATATTTTCCATATGATGATGTGATGTTTTTTATAGTATATTACAATCAATTCATGGTCTGGAGGGACTTATAGACTAGTTTATATGACTACTTATTCTCGAATACGCTAGTAGAAGATCAAGATATGGTATTCAAGCATCTAAAAAATAGTATTATGTCTCTCATGGATTACTCACCTCACTATAAGGAGCTCCAAAACTATGTTCCGACTGTTTTTGGTGATGAGTTTTTGAGAAAGATATGTTTTGAGAATGGTCTAAGTTATGCCATCAAATCTTTGGTGAAAATATTTTTCCCGACTTCCATCTCTGAGATGGTGAACCAAGCCTTTATCTCTGAGCATAACCAAAGTCAAGTTTAAGGTACTGGGAATGGTGGTTCAACACCTGTGTGAGGAAGTAGTTTATCCTGTGGTAGGAAGGCTCACCTTGATATTTTTCGTGAGGGAAGTGGTAGTCAGGGTGTATGACTTGGTGTTTATATGGTATGATATCAGTGTGGAAGGTAGGTTCACATGAGGCCTCAGTGTAACAAATACCCAATGGAGGTCTGATACTAAAAAAATGGGACATCCCTAGATATTTTGTTGGACCTTTCCACTAATTACTAATGAGAGAGGATCAACTCCGATTCTAATTTATAGAGTGATATTTGTGGCTCCACATTTGGGTAGATTCTAGAGTACTACTAGATCAGGGTCATGTATCTAGAAATTTATGTATATTAAAACCTACCCATGATTAGAAGAGCACATGACTATATACAGTATGATGTACAACCTTAGTATCCATAACATTAATTTCATTATTTTTTGACTCAGGATCTTTACACTAATTCATATCTCTATCTTTAACGGGAAGTCTTCATATTGAGGTTACATACTTATGTGGGGTGATGTCTTTTGATACTCTTTTGGAAACCCAATCAAAGGGTTTTCACTAATGAAAGGAGTATCCTCTCTAGATAGGCATCTCCAATTTATTATGGTACCTTTTCTTCCATTAGATGGTAGACGTCTACATAAATCTCATGATGGATATATTAAAAACTTTTCATTGCTTTATTGATTTTTATCGTCATAGGGTGTATTTATCATCAGACAATGGTGGTAGCTATGTTCATAAGAGAGAATTGGATGTCGAAAAAACTCTAGTTGGACATGAGAATCATGGGTTGGGTGGTGGTTCATCCCCTATTTATAGCATTTTTTCTGAATTATTATGGAGTATAGAAGGTTGTATTTCATATAGGGGTTGACCAGTTTAGAGATATTTTTCAGAACAAGTTTTTTGGGATACCACCTGAGATAGAGGTTGATTTCACCATTGAGCATCTTCCAGGATTATAACCTATTTCTATCTCTCAATATAGGATAACTTTGACTGAGTTATAGGAACTCAAGAGGAAATTATAAGACCTAAAATCCAAAAGGATTATATGAACCAATACTTCTTTTTGGGGTTCACCTGTTCATTTCTCTAAGAATGTAGATTATAAACTAAGGCTATGTGCTGATTATTGGTGGTTAAAGTATCATACGATTAAGAAATGGTACCCACTTTCAAATAATCCATTCTGAATGAGGTATATACTATATGAATATCTGATGAATTCAATATGTCTAAAAAACACATATATTGTCTCAATGGATTTGTGAATCTATTTTTCCACATATACCATGAAACCATTGCAGTCATTTTTATGGATAATATATTAGGGTAAAAATTGACTATACATGACCATGATAAATAAAATAACATCATACTGATTATATGAAAAGATAATTAAGTATATTCCATGCTAAAATAATTCTCTTTTTGATCATCAAAGTTTAATTATGGGGTCACATTATATCATAATTAAGAGTATCTATGGATCTAGAGAAGGTGAAGACTGTTATTCTTTGTGATTATCCCAATAATTATTTTGATATAAGGAGATTTTTTGGACTAGATATTTACAATAGATGATTTATAAGAAATATTATCACCTTGCCACCATAATTACACAATTGACTAGAAAGGGTATAAATTTACATAGTCACAAGATCATGAGAATTCATTTCAAGAGATGAAAGGAAAGGCAACTTCAATCCTGATAATGATATTTCCTAATCTTATAATAGGATCAATCTTTTGTTTTGATGAATTAGGTGTTGGTCGGGGATCTATTTTAATGCAAGGGGAATGATTCATTGAATACATGTATTTTCTGTCGATTCATCACATACATACGTACCCAAAACATGTCATGTACTTAGAATATGTTATTTGTGCCTTGAATTTATAGATACATGCATTTTGGGGGAGTGTATTATGGTATAAAACTACTATAAGAGACTAAAATACCTATTTACTTAGTGAGTGTTAAACCTAAAGAAGTAGATATGGCTTGAATATCTTTTGTACTTTAAATTTGAGATTGCATACATTCCACATAAAGGTTATAAATATGCTAATGATTTTATTTGAAATACTCATACTCAAGTAGTTCAAGAAATTAGTAATGAATTGCAGTTTATGGATCATTTCGAGAAACTCTATGTTAGTTTAGTTCATCAAATTCTATAGTGCTTTGAATTAGGGGAGATATCACTATTAGTACTGGGTATTGTTCAAAAGACATCAGAAAATGTATAATTGACCAGGAAATGTATGGATATGGATGAGTATCAGAAGAATAATTTTTCAGAAGTCCATTTTTGCACTCTAAATTTTATGTTTGGGGATCAAGTGTTCTCTCAAGTTACACCTACACTAAGTCATAAAAATATTAAGATAAAAGGTAATCTGACACCTATATTTTTCGGGACATTAATGATCTTGGAGAGGTATAGGCTAGTGGAATACTGGGTAGATCTTCCTTAATTTTATATTTCATTAAATAATGTATTCCATGTTTCATAACATTAGAGTTATTACTCAACCCTTATCATGCCTTTGATCATGAGGAAGTTGAGTTGGAGGTTTAGGCTTTTTTTGTGGAGTATCAAGTTCATATCATCCATCATAGCATGAAGAATCATTTAGGAATGATGGGTTTTCTAATTTATGTTCTAGGGAAACATAGACTTATATAGTAGGATACATGGGAACTAGAGACTAATGAATGTTCTTAGTGACCCGAGTTGTTCTCATATGAACTCAACCACCCTCAAAAATAAAAATTTAGGAAGATTTGTCTTAAAGAGGGGATTTTGTAACATCATGGTTCTTAATAAAGGTAAGAAGCCTTTATATTTCTATCTAATATATTTTTCTTATCCAAATAGAATTTATAAATGGCCTATAGTATGTTTTGGAGGAGTTTGGAAATGTTATAGGCAAGGAGTTCTAGTTTTTAAATAAGGAGGATGAGGTGCACGGTTAGACCATGGTTAGATAACCATGAACCTAAATTTTATAGGAGATAAAAGGGAGGTTAATGACATGAAAAAACATGTGAGTGAGTTATGAAAATTATGTGATATCAATAATTTATTGTAGTTTTACATCACATGCTTTCTACATGGTTTTTCTAACCGTTCACCTAAATAACTTAAGGTGTGGTGATCCTAAACTAAGGGGAAACATAGTTGGCCCATGGTTTGGAAAACCAAGTATCAAAACCATGAACTCCATTAAAAAGGTTGGAAATTAAAATATCCCCCATTTCCCTTTATAGAAAAAATTATTTATCTTTGTCCCTCATTTTCATATAAGGACCACCAGATCTCTCCCTATTCCACTTAGTGCTCATTAGTGGATTTCCTTCATTCCACCTCTAATTTGAGTTCTATGTGAAGCATTGGAACACCACTTGTTAGGATAAGATTAATTTATATTTCTTTCTCGATTTTATTTCTACTAAAAAATATTCTATAATGTTAAACATTTATACCACATTCTCACGAATTTTGACTGGTTTTCTAATTTCACTCATCCCATCCCAATCTCGATCCCAATACTCTTAGGTACTCGAAATTATATTAATAAAAGTACCCTAGTGATTTAATTAAATGAATTATTGTATTTATGGATATAGAAAACACATGAACTTATTTTGTTTTATTATATCCTACCATATTTAAAAGGCTATTAAGAATCATTACCAGTCATAATATAGACTTTGAATAGGGATCCAATGATTTGTATAAATGTATAATTTTAAAAAAACCAATTGGGACTGGTAAAGGAAGTGATGGCCTCAACTAGTATGATCATACCATACAAATCCCATATCACCAATATTATAAGGGAGGTATAATCACTTGGATGTTCCCTTGACCAAGTTGACAATGAGATATTAAAACATAAGCATGAGAGAAACCTTTTGGGGGATACGTTCAAGCTCAAAGATATCACAACCCAAAACATTTATGCCAAACCGCCCCATAAAAGTATCACCATCACACACCTTACTCTAAGGGTGTTTTCTGGTGTCTTAAAGGGATTTGTTTCCCGACACTATAAATATGTATATTTTATTAATTTTCAATTGAATAATGTTTATATTTACTTCTTAAAGTTGTTACTTTAAAAATTATTTTGATTTTATATAATAAAAAAGCTATATTTTTGTGTAATATTCAAATTCAATTAAGGAATTTATTTTTTTAAATTAATGGGTTTTAGAAAATAATATTTTAATAAAACAGTTTTATTAAAAACAAAATTATTAAATACAAATAATTATGTATTTTTTGTAAAGACAAATGAATGTTTTATAAGGGTTAGAAAACTACTATTATAAAAAACAGATCATTTCTCAATAAATGTTGATAATTTTTTAAATGTAAAATTCATATAATAAAAAAAAATTGGTAAAAAAATTTAATTTTTGATTCATAATATCAACTATATCCAACAGTGATTTTTTGAATTTTTTTTGAGACATTCAAATTTTCAGGTAATAACTAAATATGGTTTAAATATAAAGTGTTTTTTATGACATTATAATACCCCAAACGTGATGTAATTAATATTATAAATTTTATAAAAGACCAAAAATATTTCATATCTTTAAAATAATGTGATTTTATTTTATTTTTTGATTAATTTTCTAAATCTTAAATGAATCCCCCAAAATCTATAATATACTTAAGGATTTCAAAAAAAAATTCTTTAAGAGTATGACTCACCAAAACATAGGGAAGGATAATATTTTAATAATTTTGGCCAATTTACTTTTAAAATAATGAATGATAATACTATTTTTCAGAAACTAGGGGGGAAACCATGGGAATGTCTGTGATTTTGGTTATTTTATTATACGGAGTCCAAAACATAATTTTGAGAAAAAATAATGAATTACCTTCTATTTTCCTATACAAACCCTCTTAAATCCCATTTCAATTCAATAAAAATCATTATATAAAGTCTGTACTCTTTCATACCCTTTCTAGAGTCCTCTTAATGATCCCCCAGGCTCTCAATATTATCTTTTTAAGAATTTGGAATCAACCTATCGAGGTAAAGGATCCAATCCTCCTCTTCATACAAGTATATTCCTTGTCATATATCATTTATGTTCATTTACTAATGATGGGATAAGTTCTCCATATCCCCATCACTATCCATTTTGTGTCAAAATTCCGAGATAATCCTTTCAATCTCATCAGGTCTTCCGATGGACATTCATATGCCCCCGTCTTGCTACCGAAATTTCACCATGATTTTCCATGCCAAAAAATTATGTAGTGAATACTTGTAACAATTTTATATCAAGTGTGTTCAACTTTATTAACATATAATTATTTATTTGAAACTTAAATTTATTTTTTAAACACTCTTATATTGTGGTATAAAATATTATGTTGAATGAATCCATCTTTTATGGTCTATTTGGCACACTTAAGCAAGATAAAGAAATTAAAGTGACAGGTTCACGCAGAATTATATAGTGCTCCAATGCATTGGGTACTATTTCACTAACAAGAGACATAATTCATTGTATTAGGGAGTGAAACTAATCGATAATTAGATTTTTTTCATAATGATCTATTAGTAGTTATCCCTTACCTATGATTATGATTAATAGTATTATTTAGTTATAACATTTTCCATGTTGCCTATATGTAACACCGTGACCCCTGTTACCCAGAGTCGGTGCATTGTTAAATAACATTGGCATGATCTCAAGAATGATCAAATCTAGAAAGACTGATTGGTTTAGTAGCCTTGTAAACACTAGATATATTCATAAGTCTTACATCATAACATGAAAACTACATCAATATAGTCTCCATAGTCCACACTCTTATCCCCTCATACTATCCCTACAGGTCATTCATAAAATAATTCTTCACATACTGGGAAAAATAAAACATAGAAAAGGGGTGAGCTCAAATGCCCAGTAAGGATAACAATATAGCGGAAACTTTCATAAATAAGAATAAACATTTAAGGCAATGTATAACTAAAACAAAGGCCCTTTAAACTTGAACTTCAACATAGTATGGAAAAAATAAAATAAAATAATGCCATTTAATGATTCACATGGATATTCTACTAATCCAATAATCACATGAAATATAAATAACCACTTTCATAATGATGGATTGCATAATGCCAGACTATCATAACCACATAGCCAAGGCCTCGTGCCAAGACTACAAATAAGATTTTGTCAAGGCCTTGTGCCAAGACACTAGTTTGTCTAATGAGACCTATAGATGCATCGAGGAGCTATAGTAGGCTCCACCCGTCACATATTATGTCCAATGCATTCCTCATATGAATAGGTTTAAACATAACATAAACATTTGTATTAAAATTAGCATACGAAATGTCAATAATTTCTCCATAAACCATGAACGGTATAAAAATAACACATCCACTGTCAAAAAAATCACAAAAACTTCAATAAAATATAGAAGTTTTGTATCATAATAAATCAAATTCAAATATGCTTAAAATCCATCAATGGATGTTGAGATAGATGAAATCAAAACTATTTGAGAGAAATATCTCTTTTTTTGAAATCATTTAAAAGTCACATAATTATAAAAAGAAAAAATTAACTTTTAAAATATTCTTATAAGCATGTAAGGGAAGATTCGAATATTTTATAACGGAGGAAAATATCCGCACCCACCGTATAAGTTAAAAAAGACATTCTTACCTTAATTCTGTTGAAAAGGTTAAAAAGGACATTGTTTTGAAAACGACGTAAATATTCCTTTATAAAATTCTTATAAAAAGTCAAACAAGGGTATACATTACTTTTACCCATTTTCTGTAAAATTGTAATAATGTTTTGAAATACATTTTTAACAAACATGGGTGTGGATGATAAAGAAGTCCCAGTAGATAATTACGTACAAACAACCTCGGATAATGAAGAGATTTTGAAATAAACCCTGACCTTGTAATTTTCCTTTGTTGGGGGTAGATTAACCTCCTGTATAATGGTGAAATAATTGTTATTAAATTATAGAAGAATCATATACATTAATATGATATCATATATTATCTTTTAACATTGCTTTGTTAATAATATCTAAATATTATTGTTGTTTCAGGTGTTAACTAACTCATTTTTTTTATATGTTTTGTTACATAAGCCATATTTGTTATGGATAGTTTGTATCTTATTCATATTCAGAATGATATTACGTCCTTAAACATTATTATTAATCTTAAAATGAGAATTATACTTGAATGGATATGATGGAGAATGAATCTTATCGCGTTCGTGGAGACGGTAGTCCGTACGTACGCACGAGCGACAATATCATTATTTTGATATTAAAATAATATTTAATTGGATGGTATATCATATATAAAGAATAATTATCATTTTTATATTTATTATTTACATGAATTACACATCATTATTATAACCATCCAAATAATAATGTTTTGAATAACAATTACACCACGACGTGGAGAGGGTAAGCCGTACGTACGCACGTATGGTGACATGTGAATCAAAGGATGGATAGAATACTGAAATATGGTTGTACAATGTTTATAATAACATAATAGTATATATAATATACTGGGGTTATTATTTAATAATGGTAATAACAATGAAAGAAGAAGTGGAAGAAGAAAGGAACTTGAAAAAGGGTGGTGAAATTATTACCTCTTCTTCAGGTTCTTCCTTTTGATTTGATCAAAAGGGATCCATTGGTTGGATTTAGGAATAAATTAAGGCCTCTAGGATGAAGTGAGGGAAGTTGAGAGAGTATTTGGGCAGGGGTTGTCCGATCCAAAAGGCTTTAAAGGTGTGAATTAATGAGAAGGGGGAGTGCCCTTTTTTAAGAGGGGTGAGGGGCACCTTTGGAAAAGCTAGAAAATTTATTTTATAATAAATTCATATTCGTTTTATAAAGGCTCCAAAGTGGATTATTTAAAAATTAAGTTGGGGATGGGCCGAAAAACACTCAACCAATATAATTTAGACAGGTTTCGGTCATTATATTAACCTTATCTTTTAGTTTTAACTCTTATTTTATTAGTTTGACACTTACCATGTCACTTTGTATTTTTATATTATATTGTTAATAAACCTACTATATACCTCCAAGCGACCCCCCAAGTGGTCCACTAATGGTACATATATCATGATATATGTCTCTTGGATGAAAATTAGATTTTCAGGAATTGAATATTAATTAATAATATAATATTTGTTTTAAAAACTCTTTAATGTTAATTTTGACACTTTTCAATAATTGATTTTTGTAAAAATCATAATAGAATGATTACTTCCAAAAAAAGTTAATTAAATAAATCATAACATGTCATATTATCCAAGAAGGTTATTGGTATTTATAAAAAGTCTCAAATTACATTTATTTGGGTATTTATAATATCAATTATTCTAATTTTTCATTAATTAGATAATTACTGCATCACCATTGTGTCATAAATAAATTAAATTATATAATGTCTAAAAATTATTAAAAAAAACATTATGTAGGAAATATTTTTATACTTCTAATGAATATTTATAGTTTAAAATCCATCATATATAAACCTACGTAAAAATTGTTTTTCTAAACATATATGCTTTTGTCATTTTTGTATTTATTTTATCTTAATTAAAATAAAGTGTCTCTATCACCTACAAGTGGCTCCATGGGGTCCCAAAATCGACCCAAATATTCCCATGGTCGGAAATGTATCCACCAATAAGGTTAGGACATGTTTTAGGGTAATTTAGTATTATTATAATATTATTTTTAACCCTTATTTACCGGATTTACCCTTTAACCATGTTAAATAAAATATTTACCGAAGTAATTATTCAAAATGTCTAAAAATAAAAGTTAACTATTTAAACAATTTGGAAATCCTGATTCAAAGTATGGAATTCAATCTTCCAAATTCAAATCACGGAATTGGTAGAAATTAATTTAAAATTAATTCCCGCTCTCAAAACAAAAAGTGTGTTTTTAAGATATAATAACTATCAAAAGATTGATACTTGTTTATGTCCGGTTTAATTGTGAAATTAGGTCCAATGAACAACATTCTATTAAATGGTAAAAATATATTATAAATATACTTTAAAACCACTCAAATTCATAATTTATCACTATTAATTATTTTGATTCAAAAAGTTGTTTTTAATTAAAATTTAGTAATTTTCACTATTCATCAAAATATTGAAGTTATCCGAAAAGTACCAAAATTTCACCTTAGGCTAAATTCGATACTCTGAATACAAAAATGAAGTCCATTTTGAGAGATAAAATTTCTAAAATTTTAAAAAGTAGGTATTACTATTCATAACGGATAGTTTGATCGGTTGTGGTGTGTGTGTTAGAACTCGATGTTGCGTACAACACACGCTATTGCATTATTCAAAGAGAAGCGTACCGTAGAAGCTTGGGGTGATACATTCTCCCCTCCTTCAAATATTTTGGCCTAGAAGTTTTGAGAATACTACCGCATGGAGAGAATCAGGTGGTTCTTCATCATAAGTTCTCGGGTTCCCACGTTGCCTCTTCCATCTTATGGTTTCTCCATAGAACTTTTACCAGACAGGTCATCCAGTTTCTCTGCACTTTTTCTCTCGTATCAAGAATCCTGATGAGCTATTTCCAATAAGAAAGATTGGGTTCTAGTACTAATTCTTCATAGGTGAGTACATGCATAGGGTCAGGCATGTATTTCCTCAACCCAGATACGTGGAACACATCGTGATCTTTGGAGAGACTTGGAAGCATTGCCAATCGGTAAGCTACAACCCCAATTCGTTCTAGAATTTAGAGATGTCTGATGTACCTGGGAATCAATTTACCTTTCGTACAAAAACGTATGACTCCCTTCCATGGAGACACCATCAAGAAAACATGAGCACCGACTTGAAATTCCAAATCCTTCCTTCGATTATCGGCATAGCTCTTCTCCCTACTTTGAGCTGCTTTGATGTGGTTTTAGATTACCTTCACCTTTTCCATCGTTTCCTCCACCAGTTCTGGGGCTACACGTTTTCATTCACCTACCTCATCCCAACAGGTTGGTGTGCAACATCTCATTCCGTATAACGCTTCATATGGTGCCATATGAATACTCGAATGTAAGCTATTGTTATAGGAAAATTCTACCAGAGGTAAATATTGATCTCACATACCCTGAAAGTCAAGTGAGTAGGATCTCAACATGTATTCTAGGGTTTGAATACTTCGTTCTAATTGTACATCTATTTGAGGGTGGTATTCAGTACTCAAATGAAGTTCAGTATCCAAGGCTTTCTGAAGACTTTTCCAGAATCATGAAATAAAACGGGGATCATGATCAGAAAAAACTGATAGGGGTACTCCATGAAGTCTCACAACTTCATCAATATATAGTCTTGCTAGATGTTCTAGTGGTAGATATTCTCTTATATCAAGAAAATTTTCCGACTTGGTAAGACGATCAATAATAACCCATATTTCATCATTCCTTCTAGGAGTCTTTGGTAGTCCCATGACAAAGTCCATCGTGATATTATCCCATTTCCACTCTGGTATGGGAAGAGGTTGCAATACTCCACAAGGCTGTTTCCTTCCATCTTCCACTTGTTGATAAACTATACATATTGACACAAAATCAGAAATCTCCCTCTTCATGTTGTCCCACCAAAATTTTCATTCAAATCTCTATACATTTTGGTGCTCCCAGGGTGTATAGAGAAATTGTAACTATGAGCATCATCCAGAAATTCCATTTTTAGATCAGGTTTATCAGGAACACAAAGTCTCTTCCCGAATTTCAAAATTCCTTCTTCATACACAAAGTCTCTCAATCTCCCATCATTTATAACATTAATCTTATTTCAAAATTCTTCATCATCGGTCTGAGAACTCTTAATCCTTTCTAGTAAATATGGTTTGGAAACCATTTGAAAAATCATTGATGTTTCACCTTCCCTGGTTATTCCCATGTCTATCTTCACTAGATCCATGAAAATTAGACCCCTTTCAATTCTCATATTGTTCAAAACTCCACGATCTTTTCCACTCAAAGCATCTGCCACCTTGTTTTCTTTCCCCAGGTGGTAGTGCATCATTAAATCATAGTCTTTGAGTAATTCAAGACATCTCCTTTAAATCATGATGACTTCTTCCTGTGAGAAAATATACTTCAACCTCTTGTGATCAATATAAATATCACATTTTTAACCCTAGAGATTGTGTCTCCAAATCTTAAAAGCAATGATTACAGCTGCTAACTCATGATCATGAGTAGGATAGTTTTTCTCATGAATTTTTTGCTGTCGTGATGCATAGGTAATAACCCTATCATTCTACATAAGGACACTACCAAGTCTTTTCTTCGATGCATCACTATAAATAACGAACCCATCATTCCCCTTTGGTAGAGTAAATGTAGGAGAATTGAATAATATAATCTTTAGTTGTTCAAAACATTCTTCACACTCTTTTTTCCAAACAAATTTAACCCATTTTCACGTGATCTTTGTTAATGGGTTAGCCAACTGGGCAAAATTCTGGATGAAATGTCGATAATAACCTGCTAAACCAATAAAACTATGTACCTCAGTTATACTCGTCAGTGCAGGACATTATTGGATATCCTTGGTCTTAGAAGGATCACCGGAAATTCCATCCATAGAGACAATATGGCCAAGAAAAAAAATATCTTGAAGCCATAATTCACACTTGTTAAAATTCCCATATAATTCATGTCTTCTAAGAGTCTTCAATATAATGCGCCAGTGATTTTAATGATCTTTGTAGCTTTTGGAGTATACCAGGTTATCATCAATAAATACCACTAAAAAGTCAGCAAGATATTCTTTGAAAACTATGTTCATTAGATCCATAAAAACAGAGGGTGCATTAGTCAATCCAAAAGACATTACTGTAAACTCGTAATGCCTGTACCTTGTTCGAAATGCTGTCTTCGGAATGTCTTACTTATTCACACACAACTGATGGTATCCAGATCAAAGTTAAATTTTTGAAAAATATTGAGCTCCATGCAGTTGGTCAAATAAATCATCAATACGAGGTATGAGATACTTGTTCTTTATTCTTATAGCATCGATCTCCCTGTAGTCAATACATAACCTCATAGATCCATATTTATTTATAACAAAAAGAACAGGGGATCCCAACGGAGAAACACTAGGGAGAATAAATCCTTTATTAATTAATTCCTCTAGTTGTTTCTTTAGTTCAACTAATTCCATAGTGGCCATTCTATAAGGGGCCTTCGATATAGGCCTTGATCCAAATATTAAATCAATGGAAAACTCAACTTCTCGTTCTGGAGGATGTCCAGGTAAATCTTTCGGAAACACATCTACATATTCTTTCACAACAGGTACATCCTCTATTTGAACATTCCTTTCCTCACCCACAATCATTTCATTCTCTTCCTCCCCAATAATTGAATTTAGTTGAGCTACTGGGGATGGATCTATATAAGAATTAGGTGGCGACGATTCTGCTATAAAGATAAGGTGTTCCTTATCATCATCATCAAGAATCGTAACCTCTTTCTTCTTATAATAAATCTTCACATCATGGTCTGAAAGCCAATTCATACTGAGGATTATATCAAATTCAATCATAGGAATGACGATGAGATCAGCAGATAAAGAACATTTATGTGCCTTAATGGGGACTGATTCACAAAACTTTGTTGCAATGATACTTCCCTTAGGAGTTTTAACTGAAAACTCCCTTGTTAAATCAAATTGGAAGTATTTAATTTTCTTAGCAAACTGGGAAGATATGAAACAATGCGATGATCCAGAATCAAATAATGCATTTGCTAAACTTGAGGAAACCATTAAATTACCTGCCACCACCTCTTTTGGAGCTTCTACCTCAGCAGTAGTGATATCATAAGTTTGGCCTTGATCCCTTGGCCTTTTATGAGTTATGTTCCCATGACTCTTAGGGAATTCATTTGCATAATGTCCCATCTCCCTGCAATTGTGGCATCAGACATCGGTAGCTTCCTTCTTCCCCTTGCAATCACGAGCTTGGTGGCCTTTTCCACCACACTTGTAACAGACTCTCATTCCTTTTAATCAAGTACCGGGGTGTTTCTTCCCACATTTACTACAGGATGGATATTCAACTTTTCCCTTCTTCCATTTATTTCCATTCTCAGATTGATCACCAGATCTCTTCTTCTCTTTCTTTTCTTTAAAGTCATATGACTTAGAGAATTATTTCTCTATCTTGATAGATCATGAGACAATGTCTTCATATGACGAGAAGGATTATGAGACTAATGATCGATGGATAAATGGTTTTAACCCATCAAAGAAATGATAAATCTTAATTCTTGGGTTATGTATATAATCTCCAGCATACCTTGCTAACCTTGTAAAGTTAGCCTCATACTTTGCAACATTCTAATCCTCCTTTTGTCTCAGACTCAGAAATTGCCTTTCCATATCTTCTCGATGGTCACAAGGAAAGTAGTTTTCTAAAAACAGATCTTTGAACTCCCTCCATTCCATATTTTATACTTCATCATCTTCCTTCATGTTTTGAATCAATGACCACCATTAATCAGCATCTCCAATGAGGCGGTAAACTGCCATCATATCTTTTTCCCTTTCACTACTCCCTAAAGCCTGAAATATTTTCTCTAGGGAATTTATCCATTGCTCAGCTACTAAGGGATTTGTACTCCCATTGAACATTGGTGGTTGTTGCCTCATGAAGCAATCTAACATTGATACTCCACGCAGCTGATCATGGTGCTCCATACAGGTAAGGTTATTATTCATAACCTAAGTGAGTTGTCCCAGTATGGTGATTAGCTGATCGGCACCAATTGCATCCCCAACTCCATTATAATTATCTTGAGCAGGAGGGAAATCCCTACATGGAGAGCGTGCATTGATACAGTTTCCATTTCTTCCACTAGGCGCCATTTCTAAACAATGGCATAAACTAGATCAGTTTATGAATCAAAATACATAATTTCATATTTATAAAACACTTAACATATATTGAACTATTTATGGATATAATCCATAATCATAAAAATGTTTTATTTGAGGAAGTATATACTCATAAACCCTTCATAATTATTTGAAAAAAAATGAGAGTTATCCTAAGTATATCCCTCAGGAGTGTCGTTACCAAGAGTGCAGCAAGGCCCGTTGTCGTGCACCAGTTCCCGTTCGAGTCTAGCTCAAAGCGGTGTTTTCGGGTTTTACCCCTAGGTACATTTGTGCCAGAGCTGCCTCTACCTGATCGTATCCAGACAGGGATGTATTGCTCGAAAAACTCACAAAATCTCTAGAATACCAAAATTCTAGGAAGTTCTTCTATACTAATCCTCAAAGTCTAAATTAGGTCTATGTTCTCTAATAAGAGTTCATCTAAATCTAGCTTCCAAGGTCTGTACTAAACTTCCTCTGATACCAAATGTAACGCCCCAACCCCAGTTACCTAGAGTCGGTGCATTATTACATAACAATTTCCTGATCACAAGAAAGATCAAATCTCGAAAGACCGATTGGTTTAGTAGCTTTGGAAACACTAGATATATTAATAAGTCTTACATTACATCATAAAATGAAAACTACAACAATATAGTCTCCATAGTCCACACTCTTATACCCTCATACTATCCCTACAGGTCACATCCTGGGAAAAATAAAACATAGAAAAGGGGTGAGCTCAATTCCCAATATGGATAACAATATAGCGGAAACTTTCATAAATAAGAATAAACATTTAAGGCAATGTATAACTAAAACAAAATCTTTTTAAACTTGAACATCAACATAGTATGGAAAAAATAAAATGAAATAATGTCGTTTAATTATTCACATGGATATTCTAATAATCGAATAATCACATGAAATATCAATAACCATTTTCATAATGATGGAATGCATAATGCCAGACTATCATAACCACATAGTCAAGGCCTCGTGCCAAGACTACAAATAAGATTTTTTCAAGGCCTTATGCCAACACACTAGTTTTCCTCATGAGACCTATCGATGCATCGAGGAGCTATTGTGGGCTCCACCCGTCACTTATTAAGTCCAATTCATTCCTCATATGAATAGGTTTAAACATAACATAAACATTCGTATTAAAACTAGCATACAAAATATCAATAATTTCTCCATAAAACATGAATGGTATAAAAATAACACATCCACAGTCAAACAAATCACAAAAACTTCAATACAATATTGAAGATTTGTATCATAATAAATCAAATTCAAATAAGCTTAAAATCCATCAAAGGATGTTGACATAGATGAAATGAAAACTGTTTGAGAGAAATATATCTTTTTTTGAAATCATTTAAAAGTCACATAATTATATAAGAAAAAATTTACTTTTAAAATATTCTTATAAGATTGTAAGGAAAGCTTTGAAGATTTTATAATGGCGGAAAATAGCCGCACCCTCCGTATAAGTTAAAAAATACATTCTTACCTTAATTCTGTCGAAAAGGTTAAAAAGAACCTTGTTTTGAAAACGACGTAAAGATTCCTTTATAAAATTCTTATAAAAATTCAAACAAGGGTATAAATGACTTTAACCCATTTATTTGTAAAATAGTAAGAATTTTTTGAAATACATTTTTAAGAAACATGGGTGTGGAAGACAAAGAAGTCCCAGTAGATAATTACGTACAAACAACCTCGGATATTGAAGAGATTTTAAAATAAACCCTTACCTTGTACTTTTACTTGGTTGGGGGTAGGCTAACCTCCTATATAATTGTGAAATAATTGTTATTAAATTATACAGTAATCATATACATTAATATGATATCAGATATGATCTTTTAACGTTGCTTTGTTAATAATATCTTAATATTATTGTCGTTTCAGGTGTTAACTTACTCATTTTCTTTTATATGTTTTGTTATGTAAGCCATGTTTATTATGGATAGGTTGTATCATATTCATATTCAGAATGATATTATGTCCTTAAACATTATTATTAATCTTCAAATGAGAATTAGACTTGAATGGATACGATGGAGAATGAATCTTATCGCGTTCGTGGATACGATAGTCCGTACGTACGCACGAGCGACAATATCATTCTTTTGATATTAAAATAATATTTAATTGGATGGTATATCATATATACCGAATAATTATAATGTTATATTTATTATTGACATTAATTACACATCATTATTATAACCATCCAAATAATAATGTTTTGAATAACAATTACACCACGATGTGGAGATGGTAAGCCGTACGTACACACGTATGGTGACATGTCATTCAAAGGATGGATAGAATACTGAAATATGGTTTTACCATGTTTATAATAACTTCAAATTATACATAATATACTGGAGTAATTATTTTATAATGATAATAACAAAGAAAGAAGAAGTGGAAGAAGAAAAGTACTTGAAAAAGGGTGGTGAAATCAATACCTCTTCTTCGGGTTCTTCCTTTTGATTTGATCAAAAGGGATCCTTAGGATGGATTTATGACTAAAGGAAGGCCTCTAGGATAAATTGGGGAAAGTTGAGAGAGTATTTGGGCAGGGGTTGGCCGAACCAAGAGGCTTTGATGGTGTGAATTAATGAGAAGGGGGAGTTCCCTTTTATAAGAGGGGTGAGGGGCACCTTTGGAAAAGCAAGAAATATTATTTTATAATAAATTCATATTCGGTTTCTAATGGCTCAAAAGTGGATTATTTAAAGGTTAAGGTGGGGATGGGTCTCAAACCACTCAACCAATAGAATATAGACAGGTTTGGGTCATTATATTAACCTTATAGTTTCGTTTTAACTCTTAGTTAATTAGTTTGACACTTACTTTATCACTTTGTATTTTTATATTATATAGTTAATAAACTTACTATATACCTCCAAGAGACCCCAAGTGCTCTATTAATCATACACCTATTAAGATATAAGTCTCTTGGCCAAACATTAGATTTTTAGGAATTGAATATAAATTAATAATATAATATTTGTTTTAAAAACTCTTTTATGTCAATTTTGACACTATTTAATAATTGATTTTTGTAAAAATCATAACAGAATGATTACATCAAAAACGTTAATTAAATAAATAATAACCTGTCATACTATCGTGGATAATTATTGGTATTTATAAATAGTCTCAAATTACATTTATTTGGGTATTTATAATATCAATTATTTTAATTTTTCATTAATTAGGTAATTACTACATCACAATTGTGTCATAAATAAATTAAATTATATAGTGTCTAAAAATTATAAATAAAATATCATTATTTAGGAAATATTTTTATCTTTATAATTATTATTTATAGTCTAAAATCCATCAAATATAACTCTATGTAAAAATTACTTTTCCAAAAGATATATGCTTTTGTCATTTTTGTATTTATTTTAACTTAATTAAAATAAAGTGTCCCTATCACCTACAAGTGGCTATATGGGGTCCCAAAATCGACCCAAAGATTTCCATGGTCGTATATGTATCCACAGATAATGTTAGGACATGTTTTAGAGTAATTTAGTATTATTATAATATTATTTTTTAACCCTTATTTTCCAGATTTACCCTTTAACCATGGAAAATAAAATATTTACCGAAGTAATTATTCAAAATGTCTAAAAATAAAAGTTAACTATTTACACAATTTGTACATCATGATTCCAAATATGGAATCCATTTTTACAAATTCGAAACACAGAAGTGGCAGACATTAATTTAAAATTAATTCCCGCTGTCAAAACAAAAAACGCGTTTTTAAGATATAATAACTATCAAAAGATTGATACTTGTTTATGTCCGGTTTAATTGTTAAATTAATCCCAATGACCAAAATTGTATTAAATGGTAAAAATATATTCTAAATATACTTTAAAACCACTCAAATTCATAATTTATCAATATTAATTATTTTGATCAAAAACGTTGTTTTTAATTAAAATTTAGTAATTTTCACTATTCATCAAAATATTAAAGTTAACCGAAAAGTACCAAAATTTCACCTTAGGCTAAATTCGATACTCCGAATCCAAAAATGAAGTCCATTTTGAGAGGTTAAATTTTTAACATTTTAAAAAGTAGGTATTACTATTCATAACGACTAGTTTGATCGGTTGTGGTGTGTGTGTTAGAACTCGATGTTGCGTACAACACACACTATTGCATTATTCAAAGAGAATCATACCGAAGAAGCTTGGGGTTATATAATCTATGTTGTCATGCAATATCATGACACATTATTCATGTTTATGATTATCCATCCTTTTATTCCCCTTTGACACGCTTATTGTATAAAATGTATTAATTTCTTCACTTTATACCATATTTACTCCCTTAATGGGATTTATATATCACTACTTTCTTTTGTATGTCTATAGGGTATCCCTGGAAGTTTTTAAAGCTAAGGAATTTTATGAGTTTGTTAAAGATGTTTTAAATAAAGATGACATATTCTCTATTTTAAGTTATTATGTAATGTATCTAATTACCAAAGAAAATATAATTCTCAATATTTTGGGTTGTATTATGTGTAATAATATGTAATATATCGTAAATAAATGGGAAATAAAGAGAAGTGTAGCTATAGTTGGTAAAAAAGGAAAAATTTAGTTATTTCTGGGAATAGAATTAGAGAACTCTAGATAAATACATAAGAATAAGTGTAAGTATAATAAAAAATCCAAGAATATTGGAAAACAATATATTAAGTGGTTTATCAAGAAAATACATCCCTTTTTGGATACTATAAATGGATGTGGATTTGGCACATATGTACAACTGGGTAAAACCCGAAAACACACTGTTGAACTAGACACAACTGAGTAATGGAGCATGAAAATGGACCTATCTTCCTACCAAGTTATAATTTTCCAAGGGATATTATATTATAAATTAACAATTCCATTATGAACTACTTTTAAGGGAACCAAAATTCCCATAAAATAATATGTTAAAAAATAAATCAGGGATAACATAGATTGAATCCTAAAAATTCATAAGTTATGAAATAAAATTCATTTATAAGTTATCTGTTAAAGTTCATTAGATTCACATTTCTCTGTATAATATTTTGAAAATTCTAATCCTTAATTTTCCCTTTATTCATTCCAATGGCTGGAAATAGATGTAATCAAGTAAAAAACCAATGTAAAGGGAAATGTTATGACAGGGAAAACGAGATTCCCAACCAAATGAGAGCATGAATATAGAAATTTATAAAGTTAATATCTCAGTGAAATTAGGTTCTAAATAGAATATCAGTTTAGGAGGAGAAACAAAATCCCTATAATAAAGAACAATACATAATTTAGACTTATGCGATAAAGGCCTCTGACTTTCAATAAATCATTCGATCCATTAATCATGGAACAATTGATAAAATTTATTCAAAAGATATTCTACATCATTATATTTCCATAGAAATATAAGTATCTAATGGATATTTATCATATGAAGTGAGAATCTGATCAGTGGTGAACATTGATCAAGAATTAGAAGCTTGAATAAGAGATACAAGCGATGGGGTGGAAGGTGTAATGATACAAACTTTTTTATAATATTTGTTTCTTGATTTTGTGTGTTATTTTATTTTGTAATAAACAGAACTATAGCATTTCATTAATTAAGTGAGTATAATTAAAATGAGACCATTGGTGTTTGACTGTTATATGACCATTGGTCAATATGACAATTTGAAACTGTACTCTTAACATTATGATTATTGTTTATAAATACAAATGATCATGGGAAATTAATAAAGAAAGAAGAATCAATGGCCCCATCCAGTAGACTCAGGCTATACGAACCCCATCTGTCGGAGCTTGGGATGGAGGTAGTATAACTGAGCTTTTCTCTGGACCAAGACCAAGCCAAGATTCAACATATTAAGTTTAAACGTAATCACCTTTGGAAGAATTTCATGCTGGTAGAAATCACCACTCAGGGAATGTTGTCAGAGCCACCCGAAGATGTTGTCACCATTTCACACCATACTCTTAGTTCCTATGTAGGTGATATAAGGGGTTGTGTAACGAGTCCGTAGTTACTTTTTGTAATACTTTTGTATAAATAAAATTTTTACTTCCTATTATGGTTATATTATTGAATTTCAAATGTCAAAATAAATATAGGATGATTTTTTTGGATGTTCATTATTATTGGGGAATATTGGAAAAAAGGTATTTTAAAATATTTTATTATACTTTAAATAATTAATAATGGGAAATTATTTTCAAAAAATGGTGTTCTACAGTTGTGATCAGTAAGAAATTTAGATTCTAATAAGATCAACTTATTTTTTAGTGAATAGTAAATTATGAATAGTGATATTAACCTGATTAATAGAAATGTGGACAATGGAATAGTAACCTCACTTAAGAAATTATAAAGATAATTTATGAATCTTGCTCGATAGTGTGATATAATAGCACAAGTAAATGACTATTTTAGAAATTATTAGTTAAGTATTTGTATTTTTTTCATGCACACAATTTTTTTTACTAAAAAATTAAATATTTCATAGTTAGAAAATTATTTTCATAAAATTAAGTTCATTTTTGAATTCATAGCATCAATATAAGGTTAGGGTGAATTTATGTGATTTTTATAAAATGTTTTGTTTTTCTTTAAATAGTAAAAATACAGTTTTGAGTTTTAGTGTGATTAGTGACATCATTAATGATGTAATAATGATGTAATAATGATGTAATAATGGTGTAATAATGATTTAACAATTATGTTCCACTATTTTACAGTAAAATATGTCATGAGGTGTCCCATGAGGACAATACCATGAGCAAATACCATGGGCAAGCCCATGGTTTTGCAAATATCACTAATGAGGTGTCCCTTTGAAATTAATAAAATATTTCATCAATTTTTCTATTAATAACAACCCAATCCTTCATTACATTCATTAAAAATTCGTCCTAAATAAATCTCTTGAATTTTTACCTCCCAAGGAGTCCTCACAAGGTTCCCTCAAGCCCCCCAAGGCCCCAACCTTCGAGTTTTTGAAGTTACTCTTCTTGGTAAGGGAACCTTTCACCCTTCTTTTTAAGTCAACATTTATTTTATGTTATATATTTGAATTTATATTTTCATATGTAGGGGTATGATATTATGTATCCTTCATAGTGTAATTTTATATCCATATGATTAGATACCCTTTTTTCTCTCATCATTTCATTTTTTAAAATTTTAAGTGACACCGTTAGGCTGCCAAATTTTCATAAAAGAAGTCACATCTTCTCTTTTATTTCAAGTTTGCTTTTCATGTGGTATGTCATTCAAATATCCACACCATGTTATTATTTATTTTTTATTCTATCTGTATACTATATTATGAGTTATTTATGAGTGGTTTACCGTTTTCCTCTCTCTTTTTAATGTTTTATAAAACCATGTTATAAAGCTGTTATGCTGCATAATTTTCATCTCAAAAATCTCTCTCTCTTTTTTCTCAATAAATTATATTATTTTATTTCAGTGAAAACCTAAAATTATTACATTTATATGGGTATTCATCAAGACATAAAAATTATATATTTAATAATGGAATTGACATACATAAAACCCTCATTCCCATTCCATGGGTTATAAATTACATAATGATTTTTTAAGCACTTTTTAAAACATCATGATTTTGATATGAAACCCATTTATTTTATTCTATTTGTGTATTTATATATTTTTTGATTATTATCTATGTGGATCATGTGAAAATGAATAAAAATTAATTGTTTTCCCAGATAGCGCTCCAATTCATTGGGTAAAGAATTAATATCTAGAGATGACAAGTTTTATGATGTCATTGTGAATAACCTTGGAAATTTATATGACACCTTAGGGTTGGAACATGGTGATATGATTTTGAATGTATATATAAAATTTTTAGCCATATTTTCAAGTTATATTTCATGTTGTTATTAGGATATACCCTTTCATCCCCATATTCTTATTCTTATCGCTCATGTTCACATGTAAACTATTTCACTTGTTTTCCTTACTGGGCCACAAGCTCACTCTTTCCTTTGATGTATGCCTCCAGGTTATGAGGTGCAATAATTTTACATAGGATAAAATTTTCATGATGTTTTTCAAGGGTCTTAGAATAATGTTTTATGTTTTCTTGTATTATGTACCCTTTTTTCCAAAACACTAGACTATAAAGATCCCCTGTTTTTAAAATGTCATGAAATGTAATGTAAAATAAATGTGGGATATCATAGTTGGTATCAAAGAATAGTTTAGTTATTTGTAGAAATTAGTATATGAAAAATTTAGTAAGAATCCTATATAAATGTTTAAATAAAGTAAATATTCCTTGTATTTTGGTGAAATTTTATGTAAGTGGTTTCCCAAAAAATAAATCCTTGTCGGGATACGAACAAGTGGATGAGGCTCTTGTACAAATGTACCTTGGAGTGAAAACTCAGACAAGGAGTTTCCGGCATGACCTAGGGTATCCTAGTACATGACAATGGGCCTTGCTGCACTCCTTGTTTGACACTCCTAGGGGATATTTTTGGTTAATCACAAGCTTTTTTTCAATCATTATGAAGGATTTATAGAGAAATGTAATTGTTTAAGCCTGATGTTTTAAGACATAAAAATATCTATAGTTAAATGATTAATATATGAAATAATATTCCCACTATGGTTTTTTTATTTTAGAAAATGATCGGAAATAAGAGGAACCATGAAAAAGGGGACCACAATAGACCATGCATTGATGGACTTTTGATGGAATATGGAATGGAAATGTTCATGAGAATGATGAACAAACTGACTCAAGTTATGGGGAATAACTTCAATCAAGCTGAGAAAAAAATTTCACCACGAATGGAACAAATTTATGTTCAGTCCTTTATTCATAAACAAACAACAAACTTCAGTGGATCTACCGACACATTGATTTCAGAATTGTGGATCAGCTCTATCAATATGATCTTTTCTATTATTTTATATTCCCAACAAGAAAATGTCACCCTAGCTATTTACCTCTAAGAGAGAGAAGCTGATCAGTGGTGGGAACTAATTGAAAACATAAGGCCCAGAGTATAGGTTGAAGCTATGGTGTGGGAATAGTTTATAGGGGTCTTCTTTAATAAGTATTTCCCTTGTTCTATGAGAAAAAAAAACTGAGGAGGAGTTTCTCGAGTTGAATTAGATAGAGAATGAATCTGTTGGATGCTACAAGATGAAATTCACCAGACATTCCCATTACACCTCAAGCATTGTCATGGATCCCAATGGGAAGGTTGATAGATTCTTTGGAGGACTAAGACCTCATACATAGAAGAATCTCTCCAATTGAGACTTTGATAGCTATGAGGAGATCATATAGAGTGTGATGAAATTCAAACAGGAGTTCATTGAGATGCAGTGGTCACATAAATCCAGGGATAATAAGAGATCAATGGAGCCCAGATTAGGGAGAACCTTTGATTAGGGAAGAGGAGGCAAGCAAGTGTGACATCCCATGTGTAATAAGTTTGGTAAGAAGCATTTAGGGAACTATATGCTCAGGAGCGGGAAGTGCTACATGTGTGGAAGAGATGACCATATCGTGTGGATTTTTTGTAGTGAGGTGAAGCCTCAACATTCCAAAACTAATAAAAATGGGGAGATAATTCAGGCCCTTCCTGAATTCCAATGCTTCAAGTGTAGACATCTTGGGAACTTTCTAGATTAGTGTCCAAATCCATGTTTAGTGGATGAGAATCACCATCAGCCTCAACATAGGACAAGGGATAAAGGTCTATCTTTTTCTATCACAATAGTTGATGTTGAAGCTCCAAATGATGTGGTGTAAATTAATCTTGTTATTATCTCAAAACTAGAAAATATTTTGTTCAATTATGGTTATAAACATTCCATTATTTCCTCCACATTTTCAATGAATTTATAATAAAACCTTGAGTTTTTAAAAGTAGTGTTATCAATTAAGACTCTCGGTGGGATTAACCAAGCATCATCAGTGTTTAGAAACTATATTAATTAATTTAGTGAGATCAATCTAATCGCAAATCTAGTAGTCATCCCCATGTTGGAATTAAATATTATACTAGGGATGGATTGGATCTCAATGTATAATGGTAAGATAAAATTCAGAAATAAGGGAATCTCAGTAGTATTGAATTGAAAACCTACAATTATCTTCCATGGATAGATATATCAACCCGATCGTTGTCCATAAGAACCTATTATATCCTTATTTATAGAGTTGATTAATGAAGTAGAATAAGGAAATGAGGGTATGAGGATAGAAGATGTCCAAATATTTCAGGTATACATTGACATATTTCCTAAGGAGTTACCTAGACTAACCCTTGAATGATAGGTAGATTTCTCCAATGAACTCCTACCTGAATCTCTTTTGATATCCAAGACCCCGTAAAGGATAAAAAATGTGGATCATTAAGATTTAAAGAAACAAATATAATATCTTTTAAAGAAGGGTTTTATCAGATTGAGTGTGTCTCCTTGGGGAGAACCTATTATGTTTCTGAAGAATATGTATAGATCAATGTGGTTATGCATTGATTATAGAGAAATGAACAGTATCACAGTGAAGAACAAATACCCTCTTCCAATTTTTTTTACTTATTTGACCAACGTCATAAGGATTAATTCTTCTCTATTATTAATCTTCAATCTAGTTATTATCAATTGAAGGTGAAGAAAGAATATATTTGAAAAACTACCTTCAGATCAAGATATGCTCATTAGAGTTTGTTGTTATTCCATTTGGCTAGACTAATTCTCCTACTATTTTAATGTATTTGATGAAAAGAGTCTTTAAGTACTTCCTTGATAACTTTTTGGTAGTTCTTATTGACGATATTATTATATATTCTAAAAGTAACGAGCATCATGAGAATCATCTAAGGTTTATTTTGAAGACTATACAAAAGGATATGCTTTTTGGAATATTCCAAAAATGTGAATTTTTGTTACAATAATTTTTGTTTTTGGCGAACATCGTAACCAATGAAGGAATCCCAATTGACCCTGCAAAGATAAAGGTTTTAGAGGATTGGCCTCAGCCTAAAACAATAACTGAGATTCATCGTTTCCTTGGATTTGCAGGAAATAATCAATGGCTTGTGAAAACCTTTTCACAACATTCAAATCAACTAACCATGTTAACTAGAAAAGGGGTCAAGTTCATAAGGAAAAAAGAGTGTGATAATTGTTTCCAAGAGCTGAAGAAGAGAATGGTTACTACACCCATGTTAACTCTTCCCTCAAGTGGAGAAGGATTCATTATTTTTAGCCATGAATCTCTAAAAGGGGTTGAGTGGTTCCCCATGAAAAATTACAATGTCACTAATTATGAATCTCGACAATTGAAGACTCATGAGCAGAACTATCCTACACATGATCTAGAGTTGGATGTGGTAATTGTTTCTATGAAGATAAGGCGATACTATCTTTATAGGGAGAAATGGGATATATACATAGACAATCAATGTTTGAAGTATATATTCACACAAAATTAATTGAAAATTAGACATAGGTGACGGTTGGAACTTTATAAAGATTATAATTGTTCAATTCATTATCATCTTGTAAGAGAAAACAAATTTGGTGATGCATTAAGTAGGAAAGACCTTGTTGTTCTATCTATAGTGAGGATTTAAAGAGATCCTTTGATCAATTACCTAGTATCTTTGTACATGGGAATTATAAGGGAAGGTATATCATAAACTATATCCAAAATTATTTATCAACCATCATTACCAGAGAATATCATGAAAACTATGAAAGAAGATCCTTTATTACAAAAGAAATTTGAGGCAGTGAAAGATTGGAAGTTTCTTGAGTTCATTAATGATCCTGAAGGAGTACTTAAATTTCATAAATGATTATGTGTTTCATATTTTCTAAAAATTAATAAGGAGCTGATAGACGAGGCTCATAGATCTACTTCCTCTATACATCCTGGAAGTACGAAAATGTATAGGTACTTCGTGATCATTTTTGGTGGGATAATATGAAAAGGTAGATTGTTGACTACACTAAAAGGTTCCTGGTATGTCATCAAGTGAAGGAATATAGACAAATTCCTAAAGGGGTATTACAACCACTACCCATACCAACATTTATGTGGGACACTATCACTATAGACTCTGTCACTGGCCTTTCGAGAACTTCCAAAGGAAATAATGCGATATGGGTTGTAGTGGAACTTTTCTCCAAGACTGCCCATTTTATTTCTATTCTATAAGATTTCTCTCTTGATAAACTCTCGATGATTTATGTGAAGGAAGTGGTAAGGTAATATGGAGTTCCACTTTGTATCTTATTTGATCGTGATCGAAGATTCACATCAAAATTATTGAGAAGTATTCAAAATGATCTGAGTACAGAATTGAATTTCAGTACGACCTATCACCCTCAAATTGATGTGCAGTCGGAAAGGGAAATTCAAACATACAACAACATGAAGGGAACATTCTCAGTGTAATTTAAAGGTGGATGGGATCAACATCTCCAATTAGTTCAGTTCTATTACTATAATAGTTTTCATTTGATCATTCAAATGACACCCTATGAAGATCTATATGGGAAGCAATGTAAAACTCCTACTTGTTGGGATGAAGGTGATGAGGGAAATCTTCTTGGGCCTGCTCTTATATAAGAGATGATAGAAAAGGTTCATGCCATCCAACAACATGCTAAGGCTGCTGAGAGTCAGAAAAATAGCTATGCCGAAAATCGTTGAATAGAATTGGGGTTTGATTTTGGTTACAAATTCTTTATTAGAATATCACCATGCAAGCGAGTCATGAGTTTTGGGAAGAAATGGAATCTCATTCCCATATATATTCCCCCCTATGAAATCTTTAATCCTGTAGGAGAAATGTAATCTCTTCATTCACTTCCTCCCAATCTAGAAATACTTCAAAATTTCATCCATGTATCCCTCTTTAGGAAGTACATACCAGACCCTTAACATGTACTAAATAAATAGATGGTACAACTGGAACATGAAATCTCGTCTGAGGAGCATCTGGTGGAGAACATGGATCCTAGAGACACGGTTCAACATAAAAATTCTACCCTCCAGGTAAAGGTGTCATGGAGGTACCAAAAATTTGAACAATCCATGTGGGAACCATATGAGTCTATGGGGCAGAAGTAACCACACCTTTTATCACCATAGGTTATGATTTGAAATTTCGGGGATGAAATTTCTAAGGGGGGAAGAATGTAATGACCCAAAATTTTGTATAATATTTGTTTCCTTATTTTGTGCATAATTTTATTTTTTAGTCAACAAAAATATATACTTTTATTAATGATGTGAGTATAATTAAAATGAGACATTTGGGTTTTGATTGTTATATGACCGTTGGTCAATATGAATGATGGAAATTATACTCTTAACATTATTATTATTGTTTATAAATACAAATGATCATGGTTAATAAATACATTGAAAAGATTAAATGGCCTCATTCAATAAACTTGGTCTATTTGAATCCCATCAAAGCTTCAGAAGGAGGTAGCATTACTGGGATTTTCTCTAGAGCAAGCTCATGATGAGGTTCAATATATTAAGCATGAATATAATCACCTTCTGGATAAGTTCAAGTAGATATAATTCACCACTCAGGAAATGTTGTCTGAGACACCCCAAGATTTTATCACCATTTCACACCTTACTCTTAGGTTATATATAGGTGTTATAAGGGGATATGTAATGAGGCCTTAGTTACTTTTTGTAATCCTTTTGTATAAATAATTTTTTTATTTATTCTTATGGTAAAATTTGTGAATTTAAAATGTAAAAATAAATATATGATTATTTTTTCGAAGTTTCCAATTATTGATGAATTTTGGGAAAAAGGTATTTTTAAAATATTTTTTTATACTTTAAATAATTAATAATTTGAAATGGTTTTAAAAAAATGGAATTCTACAGTTGTGATCAGTATAAAATGTAGATTCTAATAATATCAACATAGTTTTTGGTGAATAGTAAATAATTAATAGTAATACTAACCTTATGAATCATAATGTGATAAATGGAATAGTAACCTCAATTAAGAAAGTATTAATATAATTTAGGCATTTTAATTAGTAATGTGATATACCAGCATAAGTATATAACTATTTTATAAATTATTAATTAAGTAATGGTATTTTTTCTGGTAAATAGTGTCTTTACATTAAAATTAAATTTATCATAATAAGAAAAATATTTTCATAAAATAGAGTTAATTTTTTAATTTAGAGAATCAATATTAGGTTAGGGTTAATTTATGATATTTTTATAAAATGTTTTCATTTTTGGTTAATAATAAAAATACAGTATTGAGTTTTAGTGTGTTAAATGAAATCATTAATGATATAATAATGATGTAATAATTTTATTAGACTTTTTTATTGTCAAATATGTTATGATGTGTCCCGTGTGGACTATACCATGCGAAAATACCATGGGAAAACCCATGGTTTTTCAAATACCACTAATGAGGTGTCCCGTGGAAATTAATAAAATATTCCCTCACTTTTTCTATAAATACCAACCCATTACTTAATTACTTTCATTAAAAATTCCTCCCAAATTATTGTATGGTATTTTTACCTCCCGTGGAGTCCACCCAAGGTTCCCTCAATCCTCCCAAGATTCCAACCTTTATGTTTTTGAAGCTACTCTTCAAGGTAAGGGAACCTTTCACCCTCCATTTTTAGTGAACACTTCTTTTATGTTATGTATTAGGATTTCCATTTTCAAATTTTGGTGTATTATATTTTGTATCCTTATTAATGTTTTTTTTAATTCCATATGATGAGATATTATTTTTCTCCCATCAGTTCATTTTTTTTATTTTTAAGTGATGTCGTTAGGCTACCGAATTTTCGTAAAAGAAATCACATCTTGTGTTTTCTTTCATGTTTATTTTTCATGTGGTATGTCATTAAAATATCCATACCATAATCTTATTTGTTATTTATTCTGTACCTATGTTGTATTATGAGTTATTAATGGGTGCTTTACCCTTGTCCACTCTCTTTTTAATGTTTTCTAAAACCATGTCATAAAGCTATTATGCTTGATAATTTCAATATCAAAATCTCTCTATTTTTCTCAAGAAATTCACTTATTTTATTTATGTGAATATCCAACCCTATTTAATTTATATGGGTATTAATAAAAACATAAAAACAATATATTATATTCTATAATTGACATACATAAAACCGTCATTCCCTTTATATGGGTTATAAATGATATAATTATCTTGTTGTTAAGTACTTTTTAAAACATCGAGAATTTGATATGAAAATAATTTCTTTAATTCTCTTTAGGTTATTTATGAAATTTTTTATTATGATCTATGTGGATCACATTAAAATAAATATATATTAAGGGTGCGCCATGATAGTGCTCTAATTCATTGTGTAATGAATTAATATCTAGATATGACATATTTTATGATGCCTTGGTGAATAAACATGGTAATTTTTATAAATCCGTAGGGTTTAACCCTGATGATATGCCTATAAATGTCTAAATAAATTTTTAGCCACATATTAAAGTTATGTTTCACGTTATTATTATGATATTCTTATTTATCTCTATGTTCTTATTGTCATCTCTCATGTTCACATGTAAACTTTTTCATTTGTTTTGATTACAGGGATTTATTCTCAGCCTTTCCTTTGTTGCATGTCTCCGGGTTATGAGATGAAGTAATTTTACATTGGATGAACTATTCAAGAATATTTTCAAGGGGATTAAAATAATGTTTAATGTTTTCTTGGGTTATGTACCCCTTTTCCAGTGACACTAAGTATTTAAGATCCTATGTTTGTAAAATTTTATGAAAAGTTATGTAATAAAAATAAAGGATGGCATAGAAAGAGTTTCAGAAAATTGTTTTCGATAAATATTTCCATCACACAATCCTTATTAAAATGGGAAGTAATTTCCTTTCCCTCAAGAAAGAAAGATGGTGAATCTATTGGGGAATATGGTTAAAACATCACAAGACTTGAACGATAGACCTTCAACCTTTTCATTACCCTTTAATATAATGTTTACTGATTCTTTAGTGGGATAAGGCCCAATAAATGAAAATACAATGTGATCTAACACATCAATATCTCTGATGAAACTATAAAATATGACCTCACAATCGAAATGGAGATAAATGAATCTCAAGGTTATCATGAGGATAAAAAGAAGAATGTACAATTTAATTCCGGTGGTCCGATGGTGAAATCTGATGATGCTATTAAATTTCAACATCCCAATTATCCAAAGTCAGAAAGAAGAACCCTTAGAATTGATTAAGTTGGAAAAGGAAAACATTTTGGTTTAGGATGGATGGATACCTAGATATAAATCATCGATATGAAAAACCCGCTAATGTGATGGAGGAATTTAATACTATGGTCATCCCTCAGTGCATTTTTCATAATTTCAATTTTAAGGAATAAAGGAAAATTTCAAACAGAGTCACTATGAAAATGGTTTTCAAAGAAAACCAACAACCTCCACGGTAGTAAGGGAGATATTTTTCCTTCATAACAGTATAGGTGGTTCCCAAAAATAATTGAGTGATAGGTATTGCAGTTATTTACTCATGAATAGTGAACTTAATTTTTGATTCTGGTTCTAATAATTCATTCATATCATAGAAATTTATTTAAATTATTAAAACACCACCACAATTTCTGGAAGTATAGTTGTCAGTGAAAACAAAAAATTGGGAAATTATTGCAACCCATTTATTTAAATCCTCCCTTATCAAAACCTGTGGGTTGTACTTCCTAGAAAACCCTATGATACACCCTTTAGTGGATTTTGATGAAATTATAGGCATATATTGGATTTAATTATATATATATAAAATAATTTAATATGTGATGGAAATAAATCTCTGTTTCAGGAATCTTCTTTCATTTCTGTACAAGTGAAAGGATGAGGATGAATCTTCTTTAGTACCAACATCTTAATAATTGATATTATTTCCTTACGAGAAATCATATCTACCCCATATGATTGATTCTAAGGAATGAATTATACTTAAAGATATTCCCATTCATATGGAATAAGAAAATGTGTTTCCCAAATAATTTTATGGTCTTCCAACTTGTCGATATGTGGAATTTACAATCGAGTTTATACATGGGGAATTTCCATTATCCCAGAATCCATATAGAATGGATAATTTGGAACTTGAGGAGCTAGAGAAACAACTATAGGATAATATGGATAAAGGGTTCATATACCCAAGTTCTTTACATTAGGTATTACCTGTCCTCTTCGTCATGAATGAGTATGATCTGATTCTACTCTGTAGTGATTATCATGAGCTAAAAATGATCACACTAATGAAAAAGTATCCTTTACCACAAATTGATGACTTGTTTGATCTTCTATGTGGAGCACAATACTTATCCATGGAGGATATTCAGTCAAGACATTATCAAGTTAGGGAGAAAAAGGAGGATATCCCAAAACCTGCTTTCTATACGATGTTTAGAAACTATGAATTCATAATAATTTCATTTGAACTCACAAATGATCCAATAATTTTAATAAAATTTAGGAATAAATTCCTTACATATTTCCTCGACAAAATTGTGGTAGTATTTATAGATGGTATTGTAATATACTCCAGAATCAAGGAGTATCTTGAGGATCATATGACGAATATTTTAAAGTCCTTATATAAGGATATAATAGATGAAAAGTATAGAAACTATGAATTTTAGTTGATGTAAGTCTCATTATTGGGGAATATTATCACACATAATGGGATACCATTGGACGCTTCAATGAAATAAGAAATTGAAGGATCGATGTGGCTAACATATGTGATATATTTCTATAGTTTCCATGGATTATAAGTTTATTACTATTAATTTTTAATAAATTTATCATGATTTTTAGACCCTTTAAAAAATATTATCATAAGGAAGTAAATAGTTTTTGGAATGATGGAGGAGAAGTGAACTTCAAGTTGTAGAAGGATACCCTTATCACTATATTTATAACCATCCAAACTCATTCTTCTTGTCATTTTAAAAATACAACTTTTTGGATGAGTGGGAACCACACAAAAATAGGATATCGGTTTCAAACATGACCCACATAAATAATTACAGAGTAAAACAGATCCCAAAAGACACATTTAAAAATTTAAAAAAAAATTAAAACATTGGAAACCACCAAATCACAGGCAAGCAAGAAGCCCTAGAAACCCTCCATTGTGGAGACACCTCACCACCATCATCACCACACCATCCTATCATCCCAGAACTATCACAACCATTATGTTGTCACATAACCAAATACACCATCCTCATCAACTCATCACTGTTATCCTCTTCTTAGAAAACCACTTCCTGCACATCGTCGCCACCATATCGCATAGCTTCCCACAAAACGAATGAAGTAAACTCCTATCCATTTCCCCCATCATCGTTGACAATCAACACTACACGAGAATGTTGGAACCTCTCAACAACATCATCTTGTCATCCCACATCACCAGACCACATCCCAACTACAAAAAGAATCAACTAAATGAATAACTTGCCTCTTAAAACATTGATAATCTCTCAAAAAACACCACCAAAATCTTGTGTGATAGACACCTTGCCAGAGAAACCCATGGAGACGAAATAATACATGAAGACTGAACAGTGTATGAGAGGCATGAAGTCTTTATAGGGTGTCATGATCTTCACCGACATCGACCAACCAAACTGAAACCCCGCCATCACCTGAACCCAAGCCTGGCTATCTAGAACCCCCACCAGAATGTACAACACAAACTAAAACCCCTTAGAAACCATCACACCTGACCATGGTGGAAGGGAGGAGTGGATCTAGAGGCAAGAGATAAATATAAGAAAGAATGAATTCCATATCCACCCATGATCAAGGAATCACCAAAATCACTATAAAAAACACCGATGAGCCTTCACTAGAAAAATAGAGACCACATACCCAAAAAAACTCCTCAATAGAAACAAAATCACATCCCATATCCACCATGACACAAGGAAATAGAGAAAGGATTGAAAACCTAATATGAATAGGGTACTAAGACCCATAAAAGAAAAATTGAAAGGTAAATCTGAAGAGGGTATGAGGATGAAATCCTAAAAAAATGAATAAACCCAGAAAGATTCTCTGGAATAGAACATATGAGGATGTAAACCTATGAAGAAGGAATGAGAGCACTCTAGCAAGCTCATCAGAAGAATATAGTGATCTTATCATTAAAAATATTTTAACATTTTATCTTTGGTTAAAAGTATGAAATATGTAAGCGTAACAAAAGACTCAAGTATAACTTCATAGTGAAACAAGTGAATATCTACCAACTATAATGGTTAGAGAGGATCAAAGACTAAGATAGCTAAAAGCACTACCATCCTGGGAAATAAAATAAAATGTAAGATGCTATAAGTATAAATGATCTAGAGATTTTATCATTGATGAGAACTGAGAAGGATATAATCTTGTTAGACATAAAATTGATTCAAATGGGAATCATAATGGAAGGAAGATCATCAATATTTTCTCAAATTGTTGTTCAACCATTCCTTATAGAGAATCTAAAGTATGATCAAAGAGAAAATGTGCGAATTCAGAAGAAAGGTGAAGTTATAAGAAAAGGGAAATCCTTAGACTTCAATGTTAATGAAGAAGGAGTTATAATATTTGGATCACGACTTTATGTAGCATAAAATCCTAAATTATTGGAGTTGTAGGATGATGCACAAACCTTGAACTTATCCATACATAGAGGAAGCACAAAGATGTATCGGGATTTCTAGGAGAACGATTTGTGGGAAAATAAGTATAACTGGATTGTGGAATAAAAATAAAGATATCTTGTACATCAACAAGTTATGTCATAAAATAACCAATGGGGTGATGCAACCATTACCCATACCTACATTGAATTGGGAAAACATCACCATGGAATTTTGTAATGTCCCATATCCGGGTGCTACCCAAAGGTGCCATGCACCTGGTTGGTCACAAAACCTCAAGCGCATTTCCCCAAACACTAGAGGCTTCTGACTAGCAGTGAAGACTAAGGTGTGATAATGCGGGAACTATGCCCTCATTGGAAGAGTATGCATGATGGAAAAAATAGTAACAATAGAAGAAGCAGTAATACCAAAATAGTTAATAGTGGAAGACCGAAAGTAAAACCAACAGTCTAGAAATATATATATATATATATATAGCATCTCATAAGTATCTAAGAAAACATACAAAAAATTCACAATGCTGGGAATCAATATAGATACCCAACTACAAATAAAACAAGTAAACTCTAGTAGCATCACAAGCCTCATCTTGGTCACATGCTCTCCATCTCCAACAACAATCAAGTACCTAATGAAGAAGGGATATTTCACCTACCTATACCTGTAATCATATAGTTTGTTTGGGTCCAGAAGCATGAACCAAATATTTTGGGAGAAGAATCTGATTAGGCAACCACCATAATATCATTGGCTAACTATCAGTGAATATATATAGCAGGTAATAATGAATAAATAAAGTGATAAACTAGGAATTACTCAAAGTAAACAATTCTAAAATATTCAATTACATTAATTTACATCTATTATTCATTCAATAAATCACGTAACCCTTGGGATCTAGACTAACCACTTTATCACTTGTGTGCATAACAATACAGATGTATCTAAGACCATCTAAAAATATAATGTAAAACTCAGTCAAAGATAGTGCATTGGCTCGGTAGACTCGACACAGTAATTCAATCATTCATAAATAACCCTCCTAAAAATCTCTCACATTCGAACCCCTTTTGTTTAATGTAGAACAAATTCATTAAATAATGACACTCTTGGAGGCTCTCATGATCTAACCCCTTTAGTCTAACATAGAACTAATCATTTACAAACAACCACCTGAGAAGATCTCATGATCTATACCCCTGGGTCTACATGTCATCAAATAATTATAAATGACCTCTTGGGTAGGTCTCACAATTAATAACCCTAAGCCAACATACTATAAATTAATTATAAATGACCTCCTGGGTAGATCTCCCGATCAATACCCCTAGGTCAATCATCTACACCATGGCTATCATAGTTCATTGGAAAATAGTTCGCACATATTATCAAAGAAAATAATGTAATCTTAAACTTCTACATGGATAATCATTCACAATCATATCATATGCATATCATATAATCAATCAAACTCCATCATAATCATCCAATTCATGGAAAACAAGGAAATCCAAATAGGCATCCTAGACCAAACAAACATCAACAAAAAAACAAGGAAAACACACCAACAAGGTATCCCATAAACAAGGTATCTAACCTTATTCATAAGAAACTACCCTTTATCAATTAAATAAACCATAGAAGGTGATAAACATGTTTAAATTCCAAATCAAGAAATCCCCCAAATGTGGGTATGTGGCACATTAAATAGATATTATCCAAGTAAATGCAACAAAAGGCATAAACCACCTACCTCGATGACATACGATCGATGTACTTCAACGAAAGCGCTTGAATCAACCTAGATTGGTGTAGATCTACAAAACAGTTTAAAATTACTGACCTTGAATAACTCACAAGAGTGGTAGAATCAAGAATAAAGTCTATAGGGGTTTTGATAACTAACCAGTGGGATTCCAATGCACTCAACGACGTCTCTAAAGGAGCTCAGATGAAGAATCAGTAGGGTTTCAAAGTTCATTGCGTATTCCAACGCTCTACTGTATGAACTATGGGGAGAAAAATCTTTTTAAAGGCATAAGACGTGACCCTGCTCTAATTTATCAAATAAAAAAGAAAACTAAATGGTGTGTTCATTAACACTACACACCATGTAATAACCTTGACAAGACCCCAACTTAAGTGGTCTGATAGGTCACCACATTACCATGTACTCAGCTGTTACATGGTCAGTACACGGTTGTATGTGACCTGATAGCTTCACGAGGTGTACATAGAAGTACGTGACGTGTACTTAGAAAAACATGTTCTCTTCCTTTTTCCACAAAAAAACATGAAATAAATATCCATAACTGAAATGGAGATCCGGTTTCTTAAAAACATCCCTCCTTAATGCCATTCATCCCTGAATTTCACTTCTAAAGGTGGTGTAGAAGAAACAGTGAAAAAATATGGCCACTGCAATCGTACGTCATCCTCTCTCTCCAAAGTCATGTCCTACACTCGGCTATATTTCCGTAACACCTATACCAAGGGAACAAACTAGTCATGGAGATCATTCGTGTTGTGATCCACAATCAGAATAGGGTGATAATCAAAAGGATGCATACAACTCCTACTCAATTTCCTCGGGTTGGAAAATATGAGATGGGTTTGACAAGTAACACCGTAGCTGAGAAACATAAATGATTTCCTCCATAGCTCAGTACCTTTGATGTAACTATAATTGACAGGGAATCTACCTGACTATCTCCAAACCCTCAAATAGCTCAACGTATCTCAGTGAAAGCATCCCTTATCTCCTAATCCTCATATATCTCAGCCTCGGTGTGACACGCAGGAAATCCTGCTCTCTGACCTCGATCTACAGGGGTCATAGTCATTGATCATCATAAGTTTTTTGCCAAAACATTATTGTATCTGTCCTCTTTAAAATCATATCTACATGCTTAGTTGTCTCTTGGACAAGATGAGGTCCTAGCCTAGCTACCCCTCCTACCTCCAAGAAATAAAAGAGTAATCAGGATGGCCTTCCATACAAAGCCCCATAATATTCATTCTGAATTGTTTCATGAAAATTATTATTGTAAGAAAAATCCACTAGGGGTATGTGTCTATGCCAATACCTTTTGAAATCTAGAAAGCATGCTCGAAAAATGTCCTCCAAAACCAGAATCATGTGCTCAGATGGACCATCTATCTGGGGATAGTAATTCATACTCATATGTACCTATGTACCCAAACCCCTATGTAGTCCATTGGAGAAACATGATGTAAACTGGGCATCCCTATCTGAAATGACAGAGTGTGTAACCTCATTTAAACTTACAATATATTGGATATAAAACCTTCCAATATAATCAATACTGAAGGATTACTTTATCCGCAAGAAATGTTCCATCTTCATGAGAATATCGATAACAACCCTAACCTCATCATTCCTTTGAGGTGACCTAGGTAACCCTATTAAAAAAATACATCAAGACATCATTCTACTTCAACATGGGAATGGGTAACTACTGTAAAAGCCCAGCTGGTCACTGATTCTCTGCATTCACCAGCTGAAAAGTGGAACATCTCATAACAAAACCATCTGCATCCCTCTTCACACATGGCCATCAATAGATACAATGTAAATCTCGATACATCATGGTGGCACCAGGATGAACTTCCTACACTATGGAATGAAAATCTCACAACAACTATTCATGTATGTCTAATAACACCCATACACACCCTTGAAAATGAAAAACCACATCCTCACATATGGTCCACCCATGAGAAGGGTCCCCTCTTGTAACACTCTCCCGCAGGACTAGGCCTTCAAAATCTGAAATCTACCTCATTCGCACTCGATCCAATTGAGTAGCGGTTACAACTACAGAGGAAATAAACATCTACCCTTGTTTTTAATTCACCTTAATGTTCATCTCATAGAATAGATCCATAATCTTCCACTCACTTTTGGCCTCTTGAACTATATGTATCTGAGTCCTCCTCCTCAGTGAATCATCTACTACATTTCCTTTCCTAGCCAGGTAGGCAAGCACAACATCAAAAGACTGAAGGTACACAACCCACATTCACTGTCTCAAATTCAGATCTCTCTGAGTAAAGATATACTTGATTCTTTGGGGGTCTGTGTACACCACCGAATTCTCTCCCAAAAGACAGTGTCTCCAATAGCACAAAGTATGCACAACTGATTCTATCTTGAGATCATGTGTTGGGTAATTAATCTCATGTGGCCTCAACTATTGAGACCCATACACAACAAATACCCCCCCTCCATAAGCACTATTTCCAGGCCAATTCTAGATGAATCAATGTAAATGGTATAACTCTTCCTTGATCTAGAAAAAACAGGATAAGTACTAAATTCAACCTTCCCTTCCTGCACCTGAATGGAACAATCGCAGGAATATGTCAACAAGTCCTTCTCACCATTCTTAGTGAGGCCTGTAAAAGGTTCTTCAATGTGTGAAAAGTCATGAATAAATCATCTTTAGTAAATATCCATCAATAGAAATCCCTTTACCTCAGAAAGTGTCTTCCTATGCTACAAAGAAACTAATTCTCTCAATTTCTCGGGGTCTTTTGATACTCCCGTCTTAGAGATGACATGAACCAAGAAGTGAATATGGTCCATCCAAATGTAGAACTTTTGGAGGATATCATATAACTGATGCTATCTCAGTGTAATATATACGATCTCAAGATGGATGGCATGGTCGTGTCGAGTGTGAGAGTACACCAAGATATCTTCCACAAATACTACAACAAAAAAAATCTAGGTACAGATGGAACACTCGATTCATCATTTCCATAAAAACTAGCACCAAATTTGTGAGACCAATGGCATAACCAAATACTCATATAGACCATAAATAATCAGAATGGAAATAAGATGTATATCTGAAGGTCTAACATTCAACTAATGATATCTTGATCCCAATTCAATCATCAAGAACACATGGGATCCTCAATGCTAATAAAAAATATCATCAATCCTCAGAAAGGGGTATCAATTCTTGGTTGTAAACTAGTTTAGCTTCTGATAATCCAAACAAAGTCTGAGGGTACCATCTCAATTCTTTGCAAAGAGGATAGGTGAACTCCAAGGAAAAGTACTGTGTCAGATGAAATCTTTTTCCAACGACTCCTCTAACTACTACTTAAGCTTTGGTAACTCGGGTGTAGCCATCCTATTTGGAAGAATCGACACTGGGGCCTCTTCTGGAACAAGCTCAATAGATAAATCCACCTATCTCTTTGGACGTAAACCTAAAAATTCATCTATAAATACATCACTTAAATTATTTACCACTAGAGGAAATTCCATCTATGAAGTCCCCTGATCATCAAGATATAAACCAGCAATCTGGGATGTGATTCCCCCTAATCCATGATACTCGTTTCGATATCTACTTTCCTGGACATCCCATTCTACCTTGTGTGGAAAATATCCTCTCTATAGTGACATGAACCTCACCATGCAACGATATCAGTAAATAGAGGCCTGAAAAAAGACTAACCTGTTCATTTTGAGAATGACAGCAAATCCTTTCATCTTTAAGACATATAGGTTCCACATGAAGTGACACCCACCTACCCAAAAAGGGAACCCCTTTCACTAATGTACACTATCCATCCTAATACCTAATGAATTTTATAACATCAAAACATTATCATAAGTAGAGATACAGAGCCTAAGGATCTACACAATGACAACAAGTATAAAAAAAATGGGAAGCCCCTTTATCTAAAAGAACAGAAGCTAAAAATATGGAAACTTGAATCGTACCTCTAACCATAGAGGGTCTGAGATCCTAATTTTTTTGGTCTGTATCATTCCAAAAGTATGAACTATGTCACATCCCTGCAACCCTACCCGGCAACCCTAAGTTGTTCAACCCTACTATTGCTGAGAAACTATCGTCTGGCTACCACTTCCATGACCACCTTATTGTCCTAAAGAACCCCAATTCCATGATTGATGAGAAACTAGTGGTCCTGATCTTGAATGTGAATGCATAACGGAACACCTATCACTCACTACTAGTGTCAACACCTTGTAGAAACACTGAATATGACATATCTTTTCACAAGATTAGTAGACAAATGCGTCCCTCTGGCACTATGGTATTGTGTTACTACTCTTTTTCAACTCGTAGCACCTAACATTGCTACCTAGTGTTACATTCCTTGTACTATAATAACCACTACGTGTAAAATCTATGTAGTACATCCTTATATCGGTCGAAGGAGTATCATCTATAGATACTGAACAACCCTAGATCATAGCTCCAAACTCCCTCAGATTGTGCTCATAAATCCACATCTAGATTACTATTGAAGTGACCAAAGTCAACCTCAAAAAATTCACCTGTTATCTGATGTCATACCAGATACCCTAATAAAATAAGATAGCCAGTTATAACTCATCACCAACCCAAATAGGATCGATGTGATGAAGCTATGTAAAGAGAGAATAATAATCCATCACTAAAAGAGCACCCCCTCCAAGTGCATGTTGTCCCGGGCTCGATCGGCCCTCAACGTCTTCTGTTATAGGTAATCACAATAGGTTAACTAAAACTCTTCCCAATTCATATCCTAATCATGTCCCACTTCTGAGATAACATCCCACCATCTCTTGGAGAAATCACGTACTATATAATTCATGAGCTTCACCCTCCTCTCATGAGGAATCTCTATATTTTTCAAAGATAGAAAGCATGGCCTCCAACCATGACTTCACAGCTTGTGGTCATCTGTCCCCTAAAGAATTGGGAGGATGAGGCTGTTGGAACTTCTACATCAACTCTCCCATAGTCGGGGAAGGATGTGGTGTTCCATGAACAATCTACAGCATCCTCATAAATCCTTATCGAAACTGTGAATTAGAACCTGTGTCCAGTATAACAACTGGTTCCATGACAGGCACGACAGGAGGATCTACTAGTAGGACCTGATCTACCATTTCTGGTTGTTGATCACAACCCTATACCTAAAGTACATCTATAGGATGTCTCGGTGGTAGGAAATTGCAAGGTTAAGTGTGCTCATCAGTTAATATTTATCTAAGACTACAAATTAGATGAGTAAGAACAGAAGAAGAGAAGTAATATATTCATGCTTCCCAAAAGAGAGTTACACGGCGTGTTCCCTAATGATTTATCATGAGAATGTACCCAAAAAACAGGTCATGTAGTACCTCATACACATGACGTGTTCCTCAAGAGACACAATGTGTAAATGAATGTTCTCTCCCACCCAAGTATATCTACATTTCTAGAACCACACTATTCTCCTAGTGTAACTCAACATGGAATGAACACTCTAGAAAGGACGTGTACAACTAAAGTCCCATCTACCCATGTCATTTGTCACATGGTCAGATACACGTTTGACTATAGCACAATGTGTACTCCATGTACACAATGTGTTCTTCCAAAAGTTTCTGAACTATGTCTCTCTGATAACACATTCATTCACATGGTCGACAACTACATGGAATGTACACACGGTATACAATGTCTAATTAAGAAAAATCATTTCTTCCAGAATAGAAGAATACATGGCGTGTGTTCATAACATCACACACTATGTTTTTTAGGTTTTCTAGACAGTATATCTCTAAAAAAAATTGGAACTCCCAACATCTTAAAATTTGGACAAGGCATGCCTAGTTCCGACCCATGGGATCCCATACTCCCTAAAAATACCAATTTGGAATCTTTATTCCTATCACATCTTAACATAATTCAATTAAAGTTCAAACATGATCCACCAAATTCTGATCCAAAAGTCCCCATAACACCTCAGGGACAAAATATTGGCATCCATACAAATGAAAATTTACATATACCGATACCCAATCAAAATAGTAGGTGTTTCTATCATGAAATCTATCACAACAACAATCAAATCTAGCACAACATCTATCATAACAACATTCAAATATTAATTATCCCTAACTGGACTGACAATAATGTTTGGCATACGATCTATAGAAAGATACAATATGAGGAATGAGATGGAATAACCTCATCTAATCATGTTGTAATGAAAATAGAAAAACAATGATATCAATCATAACAGCAAGAACAAGTGAATCACCCAACAGTGAAATCAAATCAACTGTAACAATTAAAAAACCAGCAAATTGCAATATTAGTAGTAACATTGATTTTCCATATACACAGGTTAGATATTGCCAAGCATAGATTATAACCATAAACCAATTCATTCCTATCCTAGTCTATTGGCACAAATATTATGGCAAAGCAGAAAGAAAACTGCACTCAGATACCACTTTGTAACATCCCAAATCTGAGTGCTGACCAAAGGTACCCCTAACCCGGTTGGTAATATAACCTCAAGTACATTTCCCCAAACACCAAAGGATTCCAAATAGTAGTGAGGGACACAGTGGTATGATGGGGAAACTATTCCCTCATTGGAATAGTTTACACAACGGAAAACCAATAGTAACAATAGCGGAAGCAGTAATACCAACAAAAGTAAAAATCAGAAGATTAAATGTAAATCCAACATAGGACATAATAAATAAATATTTATATATATAATTGATTAATGGAATATGTATCTAAGAAAGAATCTAAAAAATTCACAATTATGGAAAGAAAAAAATAAACCCAAGTAAACAAAGAAACAAGTAAACATCAACAGTATCGTAAGCCCCAGCTTGGTCCCATGCTCTCTAGCCCAACAACAATAAACTACCTGATAAAGAAGGGAGATTTACCATATCTATAAATGCAATCATATAATCTGTTTGGGTCCAAAATAATAACCCACATAGGGTTTGAGATTAATCCCAGTAGGAAACCTCCAAAATATTTGTTCTTAACTGCCAGTGAATATATAAAGCAGGTAATAATGCAGAAATGAAGCAATAAACATAGAATTACTCAAAGTAAACAATGAAACAATTTTAAATTACATTCATTTACATCTATTATACATTCATTTAATGATGTAGACCATGTGATCTAGCATAAGCTTAGTATCCCCTATGTACGTAACAATACATATGTCTTAGAATACCATCTAACCAATCAAGTAACACTGAGTCCAAGCTAGTGCTTTGTCTTGGATGACTCATCGTAATCATTCAATCATTCATAAAAAATCCTCCTGGGGAGATCTCAAGGTATAATCCCTATGTTTTATCATAGCACCAATTCATTAAATAAAGACCCTCTAGGAAGCTCTCATGGTCCAACCCCTTTGGTCTAACATAAAACTAATCATTTACCAATGACCTCCTGGGAAACTCTCATGGTCAATACCCCTAGATCAACATGGCATCAATAAATTATAAAAAACCTCCTAGGAATGGTTAAGGATCACATACATCAATCTATAAGATTCATTCATATCGAATACCACCATAAAAATCAGTCATAATCAATAGGATTTGGAAAAAATGAAAAAAAAGACACGAATTAGAGCATAACCATTAGTAGATGATGAAATAGAATTAGAAAAAATAAATAAAAGGAAAAATAATTCATATAATTACCTATGGAAACAACATAATTGATATGAAATTCTTTTTTAATAAAAAATGATGAGGATATCACCTTAAGAGAGGGTATATGAGTGATGAAGTAGATATATGAATCACAATGATAGATAAATAGTAATTCACCATTAATACATTAATAATATTAATTAATTAGAAATTTAAACTTCAAAAAATGCAGAGGGAGTTTGTATTCCATGACCATTGGGGTGGCTATGGAATTAACTTACTAGGGGAATATTACGACCTGATCCCTATGAAAATGATTCAGAACCCTACACCTAAGAAGAACCAAAACCCTAAGCCCAAGTCTTCATGGTGGGTCTGTCCACCTTCACGTCATTATTGACACCACTAGTCTAGAATCCTTCCACTCAGTATCCCCACTACAGTTTTGTGATTCCTCACTGCAGGAAATTTATAACATAGCCACTTCACCGTAGCACATCACATATCCTATCAATATAGCCATCACGATAAATCCCATGGGTCCGTTATACAACCTACTAAGTAGAAATAAGAAAAAAAATTAAATTATTAATCTCACATATCCCTAGAGTTATAGCTACATAGACTATAACATCACAAAAATCCAAAAATAAAATATGGTTTCTATGAACTATAGAAAAACTAATCTAACTTAGGTCACATCACGAAAACGTTCTTAACTATGTAGTGAAACCAAAAACATATGTATGATATTAATCTTATATAGCCACTTTCAATGATGTGTTATTCTAGGTTTTGTTGTGGACATTTAAGACTCCAAAAAAATTAATATCATCTTAGCCCTTATCTCAGAATACCCCCATGATACAACCTAAGCCTTGACATCAAATAGAATTTCATCTCACACATTGGGATAAGTTCCCAAATACTAACTCCTAGCCTCCACTATCCTCTACAACATCCAAAAACCTTTTAATCAGTGATTTTTTGGACAACAATTGAAAAATTACATACTTCAGATGATATGGGGTGTTACAACAAACACATTATGGCACTTATCATCATAAAGAAGTCTCCATGTTCGTACCTCATAAACAAAACTGTCTTATGAATCCTTATGTATGGTTTAAAATCATACCTACCAATATCTATGATTACTCCACACCGCACTAAAACTAGTGAAACCATATAACACCTTAGAATCATCACGCTACAACCCATCATAAATTCTATTAGTCACATGAAGGATGAAACCAAATCAATACCCGATTCATAACAGTCCATCACATAGTAAATGTGTTAGTCAGTACATTACTACACTGATTGGACCCAAAAAACATGATAAATCAACCATTTTTGTTCCATCTAATCTATCAGCCCCACAATGATGCCCCACCCCTGGGGACACATGCAGACTCCCAATTCTCTTACATCGTGCACCCAAGAACAACATCACTAGTCTATAATAGTCTACCACACACCTAAAAGACCCATAAGAACCTCCCAAAACATCATCTTAAATTCAATAATCATCTAAAACATAAGTCCATACACTATTTCATAGGTCATCAAACTTTTTAGTATTACTGGCTCCAAATAACCTAATTCTCCAACTAGAGAAATTTTGAAATTTCCAGTATTAATTACTAAAACAAACTAACCTTATCCATAGGCATAATTCAGTGCTAGAATTGGATTTCATACCATTGAGTAGGCATAAATACATATACATATAGGTTTTTTTTATCAAGGTTATATGGGGAATCCTCAGTGCAACTTGTTTAGTTCCTCTATACCCATTACAAATGATGCTTTCTATACTTTACTGAAACTGGGGTAAGAATAGAACAACATCAGTAGTGTCTCCAAATTATAAAATTTTCCACTTAATTAGTTCTGGACAAAAAATTTTCCATATTCCATAATCATAAAAATACTGATACTTAAAAATACTCACACATCATATCTGGATAGATCTTCCCCTTGAGCCTCACTCATTGTCCATGGAATCATGGTGATTTATTCTGGCACTATCCAAAAACACCAATAACCCCTTCCCTAAACATAGTATTGGTATTCACAACCCTCAAACCCATGAACTCCATTATTTTACATGAATTCCACATTTCAAACCTCTATGAACTATATTGGGATCCATTTGCAGTCTCATACTTTTAATAAAAACCAATATTCAAAGTTATTAGAAAAACTAATGAAGAAATTAAAAAAAAATCCATCAATCACCTCCCTGGATCTTGAATTACTAGGAGGCCATATATAATTCCCCTAAGTTGGTCAAAGAAGAAAATAACATTCCGGGCTCCTGCCACTGGATGAGAAAAGTTTTTTCACACATATGTACCCCATACCATACCTGATCAGACCCATGAGTGATATTATACAAAGTCATCAAATTTTTTCAATTTAGATAAATGTTTTCAAGACTTCTATGTAGTCCTAGAAAGTAACACAACATGGAGGCACATGATAAGGCCCTGTATATTATACAAGTCTCCCAGGACTATATATGCATGCCTAGTGTCCTAAAAACATACCTGGGAGGGATAAAAATGAATCAATATCCAAAAAAAGGTAAATATTAAATAAAAATTGTAATTACATGACTTATACAAAGACGATCTCTAACCTCAAGAGTTTTGAAAATCCTCCCATTAATATATCCTATGTACCATAAAAGTCTAATCATGCCTATCCAAACAATAAGATCACAACCAATGTGATGATATTAGTCCACATGTACTGGGAATCCACACACCTAATAGGAAATAATATCCTCTATAAAAAAATAAACGGATTAGTGAAAAATGGATCCATAATGGTTTACACAAACATCATGGTTAATTAAAGCACAACACTATGAAGGTTCACACTCTTATGTTATCATATCAATGACTGGAATCTGATCACTGGGAGGTCTGTTTCAATGATACTAGAATAATCTTCCAATAAAAAAACAAACCATTTATCACATGCATGTTGGTCACGTTACAACATGGGGCATCACACACACATAAATCTCAATATACCTCAAGGAATCCCTTATGCTAAGAAAAACATTAATTGCATGTGACTCATGTTTCAGCAATGTCATACATATCATAAAGGAACATATTATAGCTTATTATCAGAACCAAATATGATTTCCTTTTTATCACCAATCTTAACAGCCCTTGCATCGTCAAAACACATCTCAGGTAATAGAAGGATAAACACCCTCCCACATTACTAAAACTCATCTCACTACAATATTGGGATAGAAAAACCATCACTCAGATCCCAAACCTAGTTTATATATCATATCCCTTAAATATTAAAACTCACAAAACAAATCTCTTGATTTAATATTAAATATGTAAGGAGACTCATGTTCCATCACCCTATTCTTGGCATTTATCAACAATGAGAATATTGATTACCATACCAATCAACCTTCTTTAGGGTGGGAAACCTCACTAGGTACCCATAAAAATGAATAACCTCTAAATTATAACTATAAAAATCCATCGGTACATTGATGATTATATCTGTATGTAACATATCCAATAATTCCCTTGTAGAGTGAAAAAATAGTACGTGGAAATTTTTCCACAACTCGAAACTTATCCTACAACATAATGGCCTTATATCAATACAGAATAACTCTATCTCAACATAACTATTCATTTGATTGGTATCATATATATAAATTATTCACCCCACCAATTATTAAATGGTAAAAAATTATAATAATGTATGTCCATTAAGGTAGAGTTCCACCATCATCTTTTTTGAAAAAATTTCATATAAGCTTCTCCTAGGACATTAAATAACTAGGTCTTGTATCAAAATCATGGTACTAAATCATAATCAAGAAAAAAAATGATAGTGTATCATAAAATCTTAATATGATTTATGAATTCATGTCCTTTTCCACTCTGATCGAATAAAAAATCATTAATCCATAATGAAAAACAGTATACATTGAATAATCAAAATAAATCAGTTACAATAGTGAATATCAAACTGATAATATATGCTACCAGATAACATGGATTTCAAATCTTTTAGGTGCTGCAAATGAAAAAAAAACATCCAAATATATATATAATACTATCTATATCTACCATATTCTAAATATTAAGGGAATTAAATAATTAGTATATGATACTAGTTTTTAGAATACTCAGTATGGTTGACCTCTATTATGATTCAATAGTGACCCACATTTTTCAAGAACACCCCTTTATTTTATAGAGGTAGTAAACCAATGGTGATGGTCTATATGTGATCATGTAGAGACTATACCTTGTTGTATAAGTAATCATAAAACATAGCATAAGAACTGATATTATATAGTCATATTTTTCACTCGGTGTGATGACTTCTTTCTTCAGTTAGTGTTGAGGTGTCTTTGAATATATCACATAATAGTTAACTAAGAATCATATTAAATGTTTTCATCTATGGGAATAATGTTATATCAAAGTATCATGATAACAATATAGAAAATAAAACTTTATAACATCACCATATAGATATTGAAACATCATAAAGATATCAAATAATCAATATATGGGCTATAAATTCAAATTTTAAAGTCATAATAATTTAAAGAACATCCCAATAATTCAAATATAAGTTATAATAATTTCTCGAATACATCATCTATATAGATAATTATGAATTTTCCATGAGCAAAAACACAATTGATAAAATCTTCCCTTTCCCCAGGATGCATCATCAGCGAGGGTATCACATCCCTTGATATCATCAAGATAGCATATAATGACCCTCACAATGGTTGTTAACAAAACACAGTGAAGTGAACCATTCCTAAATCACATAAAAAGAGAAGGGATTAATTAACATAATAACCAATATCATACAAGAACCTCATCTACTTCCATGGAAGCATCAAATCATATTTATAACATCCCACTCTAATGGAAAATAACAAATAATTGGTCATCTCTTCCAATTCCATGGGAGTATCAAAACATGGGAAGTACATCCCAATTCATAGGGAAATAAAAAAATAATTTGGTATCTTTTCACTAATATAACATGAGAAGAAATGAATCATCTACCATATGCATCTACCTTTATACGAGGATCATGTCCCCTTCTTTGAATGTATCTCTGCATGATAAGTTTATTCCACTTCCATGGGAAATAAAAATTAATCAGGAATAATTTCCTAGGAAACATGAGTGGAAGGTAATCAAATCCTATATGTATTGAAACCCATATATGAGTCACAACCCTTTAATTGGAATCATCTGACCATGGGTAGTACAAATCACTTACAGGGTAAATTTAAAATAATGGGCTACACATTCCATTCCATTAGCGTCATCTATTTATTTTTAATTTCTATCCCATTACCAAAATAATCCTATCCATGTGGTAATTAGGGTTAGTGTATTGGTGAGAATTAATTCCCATTGTATCATTTATTAGATCATTACTCATAATATCAACATAAAACAAGCATGGAATCCCTCAACAACAAACATATGCTAGTTGTAAAACAAATCCTACGAGATAAGGACCTTACATAAGGAAAAATAACATCCCTAACCATCTTATCATATAGAATGTGGGAAATTAATCCCATAACACATGCCCTGATATCCTATTTTTCATGTGACTCCATTCCTTATGAAATATCAAATTGATTGGGCATGTCATCCTGGATTTGAAAAACATATCAAAAAGGGGTATCCCATCCACATTTTAACATAAAGAATAAAATTGGGAATAACATCCAACAATATAACCACAAATACATTGTGCAATGATAAATAGTTTTGAAAAATTTAAATAATTAAGAGTAACTTAGTTTGAAGAATATCTAAGGAACTTAAAGACTATGATGGGTTAGTACAAACACACATAACGCATATCAGAATACAAAACAAAGGTATAATGCACTATGAAATTACATGTTAATAGGGGATTTATAATCCCCCAGTTATTAGTCACGTAAGCCAAAAAGGTTACATGTAAACACTAAGTTCCATTCGTGAATAGTTTCACATAAGATTATTTATATTATGGATGAACAATGATAAATCCCTCTTGATTTTAGAGACTATAATTTAAGGTAAATTATTTCTTACACGAGGCTCTATGTTACTATAGTGTCAATATATAGTATACATGAGTCTAAATCATATCCCAAATAACACTTATGTACTCTCAGATAGTGAAGGAAAAACATTTAATTCAAAGGACCACATCATCCTCGCTGAATTATACACATATCCTCTATATAGGGTGGAAAAGGACTTCTATATAGGGTTTTAGTAATTATAGTATAACTCAAGGGAAATCCACGAGGGGTTTTAAGTATAAATTTTAACACACTTTATTTTAATCGTATAACGACCGGTGATCAAGACATTTTAGGAATAATGATTTGAGGTGCCACTACAACACTATAATTCCATACCGAACACATATAGGTCAAAGGAAAACAACTAAATTTAATTTAAGGTCAATCAGTCATGGAAGTGAATCTGTATATCATACATCACATGATGAAATGAATGGAAAATTTAGAATGGTTAGAGAACATATACCTCAATCCTTTTGAAGCATTCCTATTGAATATAAAAAGATGATTGGACCACAATAAGTCCAAATTTGAAAATGAAAATAATCATTTAATTAGGGAATAAAAATATAAATATATTTAATAATTAATATAAATTGAAAGTATAATGATAAGGTGTTATAAGATTTCCCGATCGATCCTCTTATGATAGATTAATCATTGATACGAGCCTAAATGATAATGATATCAAATTTGTAGAGATGAAATAATGTAGGAAGGATCTGTAGGAATCTCACATCGATATAAATGGAAATATTTCATCTAATAAATTATGAAACTAAATAAATTAAAAATAAATTATGAAAATAAAACTACCAAGAAAGAGTGTTGTGACGTGACTATTGAGGTCAAGACACGACACCCTTTCTAGGATCACATTGTGAAGAAAAACCTCTAGAAATAAAAAAATCCTTAGTCCTAGGAATAAACTAAATCCCAAGCTAATACCATGAGGTAATGAACTCACCCCTTCTTAATGTAGTTCTCCCTCAATGGCTTAGATTCATGTTACAGGATCCCACCTTTACGGGGAAACACTTCTTCACTAATTGTCCTTTATAGTGTACCCCCATCACTATGGCTTAACAACCCCCCCCCCCCACCCTCAAGTTATCCATCAGGACATAACCAAGTGGGATTAGGAACAACCCTGTATAAAAGAATAAAAAATTAATCTCACACATAATTTTAGAGAAATCCTTGTCTTATCAGATCTATAATAACACCTATCCTACATCAAAACCTAAAACAATAAAAAACCATAAAATCACAAATTTTTTAATGAAACTTAAACAATTCAATTATTTTAAAATATATAGGGTGTTATTGAGGGCACATCATTTACTATGAAATTTGCCACTAGATCTCAACAAGTTCATTATAGGGTAATATTTTAAATGAATAAATATAATGTAGAAACGTATATATAAACAAAATATGTCAATCAATAGTGTCATAGCAATTAAGTATCCTTGATAATAAATATACATTCTATTCAAAAAAAATATGAAAAATTTTATTGTCCTAGAATTTCTGTTTATATATTTTTAATATATGAACTTATTATGAGAATACCAAAATTGACGGCATGTGATTTAGATTCCATGAGTGCCCGGAATGAACCATCGAAAAATGTTACTCTTTAAGTAGTGTGTGTGAATACTTTTCCTAAAAAATTGAAGAACTCTTAAATGGGTTCCCAGATCATAAAATATTAGGGCACTATTGCATTCTAAATGGCGGGGTTAACCTAGAAGTGAATTAAGTTTAGTCGGCGTAGGCCTCCAATGAGAATACCCGAAAATGGATTAACCGAAAATAAAATAATTAAATAAAAAATTTATTCAGATATTCTGGGGAATTACATTAAAAAATGTTAAAAAATTTGGTTCTGGGATCACTGGGCCTCGGAATCACGTGTCATCAACTTCCGAGATAAGGATGAATGATCTTGTTCATGAGTCTCATGAACATTGTTGGGGAATTGGTAATGCTGAAAGGCATAACCAAGAAATAATAGTGGCCATACCAGCATCTGAAGGCCATATTTGGTACCTCATCATCTCATACCCTTTGGTGATGATAGCCTGATGTAAGGTCTATCTTGGAAGACCACTGAGATCCCTTCAGTTGAACGAAGAGATCATCAATCCTTGCAAGTGGATACTTTTTCTTCACGGTCACCTGATTCAGGAATCGATAGTTCACGAAAAGTATCAAACTCCCATCTCACTTTTTGGAAAACAAAATCGAGGCTTAAATAGAAACTGTGCCTTATGATCCCATTACCTTGCATGTCCTCCGGTTGTACCCTCAACTCACGAAGCTCTGCGGGAGCCATCCAATATGCTGGTGTAGATATTGGTGACATTCTAGGGTACAGGTCGATGTAGAAGTCTACCTCTATGCAAGGATGTAGTCCCAAAACATTATCAGTAAAGAAGTCAGCATACTGGTCCACCACTACATGATAACTCAGACTTCTCTCATTAGCTTCTCTGATGGAATGGATAGCCAACTAATGAGTGATTGGATGTATCCTCCTCCGACATAGTCCGTCCTGAGCTATGAAGGTTCCCTTCTTGACTCTAAAAGATAACATTGTCACATCCCTACGGTCACACAACACTTTTCACCTAAAATAGTCGATCTGAACATGGAATTTGGATAGCTAGTCTATACCCAAGATGACATCATAAGGACTCGACGATGCCACTAAGTGATCCCAGCCAAAAAACTCGCCTCAAGGGTCAAGTCACACCCTCAGTGTAAGTGTGATTATCGAGTCTCCATCCATAGGCATCTCCAGACATTAGGATCAAGTCAATGGTTTTACCAAAAACTCAAGGTATTGAACAAGATTTGTGACAATACAGAATTATTAGTACTAATGTCTATTAATATGGTTTCTACTAGTAGAAACAGACTGTACATATAATACTTCTTGGAGCCCTTGGGTCACACTCCTTAACAGCATGCAGCTTTTCACTTCCCATGTCCCCCAGATCCCTGATCCTGGTGGGGGTCACATTAGGGTGGTGGTTCTAATATGTCAAAACGTATACCACCTCCAGCTACTCTCTTAGATCCAATTCAACATCTACTTCCCTGCAGATTGATCTGTCTATATAACTTCCTCTTCCCGAAACATTTTACACGTCCAATTCTCTAAGACTGACGTCGATTTCATTATTTCCCACTACTAAAATTCACTAATTCTATGTAATCATCCAAAGAAAATACAAACACTAAGGTTCTCTCTAGAATCCTAACAAAATTATGAATGCAAAGAGGATTATTCATGGATCGGATGTCCCTAAACAAATCTCACTCGGAGGTTCGAGCCCTGATTCACTGGTTGTATCTTAATCATCAAGTACCTAGAGTAGATAATATTCCTTGATGAATACTCAGAAAATGACATGTAATCCTATTGAAGATATAGAATCTCTTGAGAACACATACCCCATAGCTCTTTATTGCAAGAGGCCCCTTATATGATAATTTTTCTCAAGCTATGTCAATGAAAAAGTCACCTCATCATAAGATAGGGGTAATCTAGACCCTGCCATTACCCTACTGATCCACATAGAATGCTCACTATGAGGACCACCATCTAATCTAATGGTGAACTGGCTATATGGAAACTCGGTCACCATCTCAGGCTAGTCCTTAGCTGCCAGTGAGTTGGGTTCACCATGGAACCTGAGGGGTATCTGTCACTGAAACTTGTGTAAGGCACTGAGCCTATATTTTCCTCTACCAGTAGCACCAGTTGTAACTACTGAACAATGAGCAATGGTATCACTGGAACACTACCCAAAGGTACCATCTCAGAAATAATTCCTTGTACTAAATCATCATCACTATGTGGACCGTCCTCATGGTCACGCATTGAAATCCTAGATGGCTGTCTGCGTGGAGGCATCTTGAAAGAGAATCAAGATGACCCATAATCAATAAGTTATACCTAGTGAGTTGACTCAAAAGCAATCAATTGAAAAAAAATTCAAAACAAATTCTACTAGTGTTTTCATGTACCCAGTCAGAAAAAAGAATCTAGGACCCTGGTGTATGGATACATCGGCTGCCGCACCAACACTGGACTCCCAAGACCGTAATCTGAACTCAAGACACTAAATACTATGGATCCATTTAAAACACAGACTCTTAGTTATTTTGGTATAACTAACCGCCCTTTGATACCACTTTTTCAGGAACCATCCCCCTGGGGCCCATTCTGTGACTTCCCCAAGCCCGCCTTCTCTGGACCATGGGTGGGCGACTAGCACTAGAAAGGCATATCCCAATAAAGGGATGGAATTTAATTTAAACTTCTATAGACAAACGTCCAACCACATCCTAACACACTGAAAGGGGGAGAAATTATACCACTAAAACAAGGTTGAGTTCATGTACAAGTGAATGTATGTTGACCAGAATAAAAACCCAACAAATGAACTAAAAATAGTAAAGTACAAAAGGAAACTCATGATGTCCATCCATGTAAATCCCCACCTGATCGTGAGAATAGTGAAGCTACTGGAAGTCGAAGTAGTATATCATTCCCACCCAATCCTACTGGGCCCCACATAGTCCAAGGCCACCAAGTCCACCATCATAGAGTCTATCTGTCTCATCCCCCCTGAGAACCTTTATCGAAATGTCGAACGTCTGCACCGATCACAACATGTGCGGGTGAAGCCCATGTAGGGGTGAGTATAACAATACCCAGTAGGGACATCGAGACCCCAAAGGTCTCCCAAAATTTCTCAAATAAAAAACCACAAAGCATGATCTCAATCACAAAGAATAATGTAAAAGACAGCTCACACCAGGTATATGGGAAGCAATGTAGAACACATACTAGTTGGGATGAAGCTGGTGAGAGAAATATTCATGGGCCTGATCTTGTGTAAAATATGATAGAAAAGGTTCATACCATCCAACAACACATTAAGGTAGATCAGAGTTGGAAAAATTGGTATCCCAAAAATTGTTGAATGGACATGGGGTTTGATGTTGGTGACAAATTATTTCATGGAATATCACCTTGGAAGAGAGTCATGAGGTTTGGGAAGAAAGGGAATCTCATCCCTAGGTATATTTCCCCCTATGAAATCATTAATCGCGTAAGAGAAATGACACATCTTCTTGCACTTCCTCCCAATCTAGCACCATTTCATAGTGTCTTCCTTGTATCCCTCTTGAGGAAGTACATACCAGACCCATAAAATGTACTAAATCCATAGATGATAGAACTAGAACATGACCTCTCGTATGAGGAGTATCCGGTGGAGATCATAGATCCTAGAGACAAGGTTCTACGTAACCAGACTACCCTCCTGGTTATGGTGTTATGGAGGTACCAAAATTTTGAACAATCAATGAGCGAACCATATGAGTCTATGGGGAAGAAGTACCCACACATTTCATCTTCATAGGGTACGAGTTGAAATTTCAGGGATGAAATTTCTTTAGGGGGAACAATGTAACGACCCAAACTTTTATATAATATTTGTTTTTGGATTTTGTGTGTTATTTTTTTATTTACTCAACAAAACTATATCCTTTTATCAATGAAGTGAGTATAAATAAAATGAGACATTTGGGTTTTGAGTGTTATATTACCATTGGTCAATATGACCGTTGGAAACTATATTTTTAACATTATTATTATTGTTTATAAATACAAATGATCATGGTTAATAAATACATAATGAAGATTCAATGGCCTCATCCAGTAGACTTGGGCCATATGAATCCCATCTCTTAGAGCTTGGGAAGGATGTAGCATTACTGGGATTTTCTCTGGACCAAGATCAAGCTAAGGATCAACTTATTAATCTTGAATGTAATCACTTCCAAGATTAGCTCAAGATGATATAAATCACCACTCGGGAAATGTTGTCTGAGCCACCCCAAGATTTTATCACCATTTCACACCTTACTCTTAGGTTATATGTTGGTGTTATAAGGGGATATATAATGAGGCCTTAGTTACATTGTGTAATCCTTTTTTACAAATAAAATGGTTATTTATTATTATGGTAAAATTTGGGAATTTCAAATGTCAAAATAAATATAAAATAATTTTTTAGAAGTTTCTAATTATTGATGAATATTGGAAAAAAGGTATTTTAAAATATTTTTTTATACTTTAAATAATTAATAATTTGAAATGATTTTTAAAAAATAGTATTCTACCATTGTGATCGGTATAAAATTTAGATTCTAATAAGATCAATATAATTTATTGGTGAATATTAATTTAGGCATTTTAATTGGTAATGTGATATAACAACATAGGAATATAACTGTTCCATAAATTATTAATTACGTATTGGTATTTTTTGCAGGTAAATAGTTTCTTTACATAAAAATTAAATATATCCTAAATAAAAAATTATTTTCATAAAATAGAGTTCATTTTTGAATTCAGAGCATCGATATAGGATAGGGTTAATTTATGATATTTTTATAAAATGTTTTGTTTTTTGGTGAATAATAAAAAAACAGTTTTGAGTTTCAGTGTGTTTACTGAAATCATTAATGATGTAATAATTATGTAATTATTATATTCATATTTTTTACAGTCAAATATGTTATGAGGTGTCCCAATTGGACCATACCATTGGCTAATACCATGGGAAAACCCATGGTTTGTCAAATACCACTAATGAGGTATCCCTTGGGAATTAATAAAATATTCCCTCACTTTTTTTATAAATACCACCGCATTACATAATTACATTCATTAAAAATTCATCCCCAATGCTTTTATGATATTTTAACCTCCCATGGAGTCCACCCAAGGATTACTCAAGCCCCCCAATGTTCCAATCTTCACGTTTTTGAAGTTACTCTTCAAGGTAAGGGAACCCTTCACCCTCCATTTTTAGTGAATACTTTTTTTATGTTGTGTATTTGAATTTCCATTTTCAAATGTTGGTGTTTTATATTTAGTATCCTTATTACTATACTTTTTATTTCAATATAATGAGATATCCCTTTTCTCTCATAAATTCATTTTTTTAATTTTTATGTGATGCCGTTAGGCAACCGAATTTTCGTAAATGAAATCGCATCTTTTGTTTTCTTTCAAGTATCTTTTTCAGTGGTATGTCATTAAAAAATCCATACTATAATGTTATTTATTTTTAATTCTATCCCTATACTATATTACTAGTTATTAATGGGTGGGTGACCCTTTTCCCCTCTCTTTTTATTGTTTTCTAAAACCATGTCATAAAGTCGTTACGCTGTAGACTTTTCATCTCAAAATCATTCTCTTTTTTCTCATGAAATTTTCATATTTTATTTATATGAATACCCAAAAATATTTAATTTATATGGGTATTAATAAAAAAAATAATATATTTTAATCTATAATTAAAATACAAAAAAACCCTCCTTCCCTTTCAATGTGTTATAAATGACATAATTATCTTGTTTTTAAACACTTTTTAAAACAACCTGATTTTGATATGAAACCCAATTATTTTATTCTATTTGGGTTATTTATGAAATTTTTGATTTTTATCTATGTAGATCACATGAAAATATATAAATATTAAGGGTCCACCATGATAGTGATCCAATGCACTATGTAAAGAATTAATCTCTATAGATGACATATTTTAGGATGCCTTGGTGAATAACCTTGGTTATTTTTATGAAACCTTAGGGAAGGACACTGATGATATGCCTATGAATGTATAAATTAAGTTTTTTAGTAAAATATTCGAGTTATGTTTCATGTTATTATTATGATTTTCCTTTTTATCCTCATGTTCTTATTGTTATCTCTCATGTTCACATGTAAACTTTTTCACTTGATTTCCTTACTGGGATTTATTCTCAATCCTTCCTTTGATGTATATCTCCAGGTTATGAGATGCAATAATTGTACATTGGATGAGCTATTCAATAATATTTTCAAGGGTATTAAAATAATGTTTAATTTTTTCTTGTGTTATGTACCCTTTTTCCATGACACTAAGAAGTGAAGATCCTCTGTTTGTAAAATTTTATGAAAAGTAATGTAATAAAAAGGAAGGATTCCATAGAAGGAGTTTCAGAAAATGATTTTTGATAAATATTAATATCACACTCTCCATCTTAAAATGGGAAGTAATTTCCTTTACCTCAAGAAAAAAATATGGTGAATCTATTGGAGAATATGTGTAAAAATGCGTAAGACTTGATCGATACACCTTCAGATTTTTCATTACCCCATAATAAAATGTTTACTGATTCTTTGGTGGGATAAGACCCAATCTATGAAAATACCTTGGGATCTGACACATAGATATCTATGATGAAATTATCAAATGTGACCTAATACTCGAAATGGAGATCAATTAATCTCAAGGTTATCACGAGGATAAGAATAAGAAAGTGGAATTTAATTTTGGTGGTCCGATGGTGAAATATGATGATGCTAGTAAATTTCATCATCCCACTTATCCAAAGTGTGAAAGAAGCACCATAAGAATTACCTAATTGGGAAAAGGGAATGATTTTGGATCTGGATTGAATGATACCTAGATATAAATCTTTGATAAGAAAAACCAACTAATGTGATAAAAGAATGTAATACTATGGTCATCCCTCAGGGAATTCTTCATAATTTCAATTTTAATGAATAAAGATACTATACAAACAAAGTCACTATGAAAAGGGTTTTCAAAGACAACCAACAACCTCCATGGTAATAAGGGAGATATTTTTCCATCACAACCGTAGAGGTGGTTCCCAAAAATAATTTAGTGACAGGTATTATAGTTATTTATTCACAAATAGTGAACTTACTTTTTGATTCTAGTTCTACTAATTCATTATAGAAATTTATTAAAATTATTCGAACAACACCATAATTTAAGGAAGTATAGTTGTCAGTGAAAACAAAAAATGGGGAAATTATTGCACCCCAATTATTTAAATCTAGTCTTATCATAATCTGTGGGATATACATCATAGAAAACCCTGTGATACACACTTTAGTGGATTTTGTTGAAATTATAGGCATGTATTGGCTTTACTTATATAGGTAAAAACTAATTTGATATGAGATGGAAATAAATATCTGTTTCATGAATCTTATTTGGATTCTATACAAGTGAAAGGAAGAGGATGGATCTTATTTAGTACTAACATCTCATGAATGGATATTATTTCCCAATGTGTAATCATATCTAGCCCAAATGATTGAGTCTAGGGAAAGGATTATACTCACAGATATTCCCATTTTGATGGAATATGATAATGTGTTTCCCAAATAATTTTTTGGTCTTCCAACTAGTCGATAGGCATAATTTACAATCGATCTTATACCAAGGGCATTTCCATTATCCCAGACTCCATATAGAATTGATAATTTGGAACTTGATGATCTAAATAAACAACTATAGGATAATCTGGGTAAAGGGATCATATACCCTAGTTCTTCATCTTTGGGTTTACCAATCCACTTCTTTAAGAAGAAGTGTGATCTTATTATACTTTGCAGTGATTATCATAAGCTAAAAAAGATCAAAATAATGAAAAATTATCCTCTACCATGAATTGATAACTTGTTAGATTAGTTATGTAGAGAAAAATACTTATCCAAGGTGGATCTTTAGTCAAGAAATTATCATGTTAGAATGAAAGAGGAAGATATCCCAAAAACTACATTGCATACAATGTTTAGAAACTATGATTTCATAATAATTTAATTTGAACTCACTAATGATCCAATAATATTGATAACATTTAGGAGTAAATTCTTTAAATATTACCTCAAAAAATTTGTGGTAGTATTTATAGTATGTATTCTAATATACTCCAAAATCAAGGAGGATTATGAGGATCATATGAGGAATATTCTAAAGACCTTATATAATTATGTAATTGATGAAAAGTATAGAAACTATGAGTTTTAGTTGAATGATGTCTCATTCATGGGGAATATTATCAAACATAATGTAATACCATTGGACCCTTAAATGGAAGAAAAAATTTATGGATTGATGAGGCTTACATATGTGATAGATATCCATAGATTCATTGGATTAAAAGTGTATTACTTTTAATTTTAATAAAATTATCTAGATTTTGAGACCCTTTAAAAAATATTATCATAAGTGAGTCAATTATTTTTGGAATGATGGAGAAGAGAACTTCAAGTAGTATAAGGAGACCCTTATCACTATACTAATAATCCTCCAAACTCCTTTTTTAGTCATTTTGAAAATACAACTTTTTGGATGAGTGGGAACCTCACAGAAACTAGATATTAGTTTCAAACATGACTCACATAATGAAATACAGAGAAAACCTGATCCCAAAAGCCACATTCAAAAATTAAAATTAAAATTGAAACATTGGAAACCACCAAATCACAGGCAATCATGAAGCCCTAGAAACCCACCATTGAGGAGAAACCTCACCACCATCGTTACCAAACCTTCCTATCATGTCAGCACTATCACGACCATCATGTTGTCACATCACTAAATACATCATCTTCATCAGCTCATCACCTACAGCTTGTTCTCTGAAAACCACCCTCCGTACACTGTCGCCACCATATCACATATATTTCTTCATCACGAATGATGTAAACTCTTATCTATCGCCACCATCATTGTCGCCAATTAACACCACACCAGAATGTTGGAACCTCTCAACAACATCATGTCGTTGTCCCCCATCACCAAACCACATCCAAACTACAAAAATAATCAACCTAATAAAGATCTTTTTTCCTATAACACTCATAATCTCTTGAAAAACACCTCCAAAATATTGTGTAACGGCCACCTCGCCAGAGAAACCCATGGGGGATAAATGACACCTGAAGATTGAATATATTATAAGAGGCATGCAGTCTTCATAGGGTGTCAACATCTTCAATGACATCGATCAACCAAACTGAAACCCCACCATCACCTGAACCCAAGCTGGGCTACCTAGAACCCCCCCCCCAGAATGCACTACATAACCTAAAACCCCTTAGAAACAATCACACCAGACCAATGTGGAAGGTAGAAGTGGATGTGGAGGCTAGAGGGGAGTATAAGTGATCATGACTTCCTTATCAACCGATGATCAAGGAATCACCAAACTCACTATAAAACAACATCGATGAGCATTAAATAGAAAAATAGAGACCACATATCCAAAAAAATATTTAATAGAAACAAAATCACAACCCATAACCACCCAAGAACAAGGAAGGATAAAAAGGATTTAAAACCTAATATGAACAGGGGACTGAGACCCAAAAAAGAAAAAATGAATGGGAAAGATGAAGAGGGGATGATGATGAAATCCTAAAAAGATGAATAGGGGTTTGATGTCGATTTCCTTCTTTCCCATTGCTAAATTTCACTAGATGTATCTACTCATCCAAATAACTTCCAACCACTAATGTTATCTTTAGAATACTGACAAAATTAGGAATTCACAGAGGATTAGTGATGGCTTGGAGGTCCCCAAACACATCTCGCTCAGTTGTCCGAGCAATGATGCACTGGTCATATCGTAATGATCGAGTACCTGGAATGGTTGTTATACCTTGAAGAATAGTCATCTAACAACATGCCATCCTGTCAAAGAAATAGAAACTCTTGGGAATACATAACCCTTATATCATTATTGCAAGATACCCCTTATATGAGAATGGTTCTCAAGCTCTGTACACAAAAAGGTCACCTCATCATAAGATAGTGGTAATATAGACCCTGAAATCACCCTATAGATCCACATAGAATGCTCACTTCCAAGATCACAATCTAATCTAATGGTGCCCTAGCCTGATGGAAACTCAGTCACCACCTCAGGACAGTCCTTAGCTACTAGTGAGTCAGGTTCACCATGGAACCTGAGGGGTATCTGTCACTGAAACTTGTGTAATTCACTGAGCATATATGTTTCCACTACCAATAGCACTGGTAGTAACTGATGACCAAAAAGAAATGGTATCACTAGAAAACAGCCCAAAGGTACCACCTCGTGAAACATTCTGTGTACTAAAGGCTCATCCCTGTGTGGAACTTCCTCGTGGTCTTGCATTGGAATCCTGTCTGACTATCTGCGTGGAGGAATCTTGAAAAAGAATCAAGATGAACCACGGTCAATAAAATATACCTAGTGAGATGACTCAGAAGAGATTAATTGAAAATCATCTTCAAAACACATTCAACTAGTGTTTTCATGTACTGAGTTAGGAAACAGAATCTAGGGCCCTAGTGTATGGAGATTTCTACCGCAGCATAAACACTAGAATCCCTATCCTGTAATCCGAACTCAAGCCACTTAACACTATGGATCCTTTTAAAATACAGACTCTTAGTTCTTTTGGTAGAACTAACTTCCCTCTGATACAAATTTTTCATGACGCATCCCCCTAGGGCCTATTCCGTGACTACCCCAAGCCCTCCTTTAATAGATTAGGCGGGTGACTAGCACTCGAAAGGCATATCCCAATAAAGGGATGACATTGCCTTTAAACCTGTATAAAAAAAAACATCTAACCACATCCTAACACACGAAAAGGGGGAAACAAGTATACCACTAAAACAAGGTTGATTGCAAGTACAAGTGAATGGAAGTGGACCAGAATAAAAACCCAACAAGGAATTAAAAGCAGTAAAGTACAAAAGGAAACTTTGATGGCCATCAACAAAAATCCCAACCGGATCATGGGAGTAGTGAATCTACTAGAAGACAAAGTAGTATGGCATTCCCACCCAGTCCTACAGGGCCCACCTAGTCCAAGGCCACCAATTCCACCATTACAGAATTTATCTGTCCTATCCCCCTGATCACTTATATCAAAACTTCAAAAGTCTATACCGAACACAATAGTTGTGGACAAAGACCGTGTTGGGGTGAGTATAAAATACTCAGTACGGAACCCGAGACCCTGAAGTTCTCCCAAAATTTCTCAAATGAAAAACCACAAAGAATGATCTCAATCACAATGAATAAAGTAAAATACATCTCATACATGTTATATGGGAAGAAATGTAGAAATACTAATTGTTGGGATGTAGCAAGTGAGATAAATCTTCTTAGGTATGATCTTATGTAAGAGATGACAGAAAACCTTCATGCCATCCAACAACACTTTAAGGCTGCTCAGAGTCGGAAAAAGAGTTATGCCGAAAATCATTGAATGGACTTAGGTTTGATGTTGGTGATAAAGTATTTCTTTTAATATCACCTTGTAATAGAGTCATGATATTTGGGAGGAAAGGGAAACTCATTCCTAGGTATATTTCCCCAATAAAATCCTTAATTGCATAGGGGAAATGGAAAATATTCTTTCACTTCCTCCCAATCTAGCACAGGTTCATGGTGATATCCATGTATCCCTCTAAGGGAAGTACATACCAGACCCTTATCATGTACTAAATCCATATATGGTACAACTAGAACACGGCCTCTCATATGAGGAGTATCATGTGGATATCGTGGATCCTAAATACAAGGTTCTATATAACAATATTACCCTCCTTGTTAAGGTGTTATGGAGGTACCAAAAATTCAAAGAATCTATCTTGGTACCATAAGAGTCTGTGGGGAAGAAGTACCAACACCTTTTATCTGCATAGGGTTTGAGTTGAAATTTTGGGGATGAAATTTGTTTTGGGGGGAAGAATGTAACGACCCAAAATTTTGTATAATATTTATTTCCTAATTTTGTGTGTTATTTTATTTTTTACTCAGAAAAAATATACCCTTTTATTAATGAAGTGAGCATAATTAAAATGAGACATTTTGGTTTTGATTGTTATATGAATATTGGTCAATATAACCATTAGAAGCTATTATCTTAACATTATGATTATTTTTTATAAATACACATGATCATGGTTAATAAATACATAAATAATATTCAATGGCCTCATCCAGTAGACTTGGTCCATATGAATCCCATCTATCAGAGTTTGGGAAGGAGGTAGCGTTACTGGGATTTTCTCTTGACCAAGCTCAAGATGAGGTTCAACATATTAAGCATGAATGTAATCACCTTCGTGATAAGTTCATGATAATATAAATCACCACTCTGGAAATGTTTTCGGAGCCACCCCAAGATTTTATCAGCATTTCACACCTTACTCTTAGGTTATATGCAGGTGTTATAAGGGGATATGTAATGAGGCCTTAGTTACTTTGTGTAATCCTTTTGTATAAATACAATAGTTATTTATTATTATGGTAAAATTGTGAATTTAAAATTTCAAAATAGATATAGGATTATTTTTTAGAATTTTCTCATTATTGATGAATATTGGATAAAAGGTATTTTAAAATATTTTATTTATACTTTAAATAATTGATAATTTGAAATGATTTTTAAAAAAATGGTATTCTACCATCATGATCAGTATGAAATTTAGGTTGTAATAAGATCAAAATAATTTCTAGTGAATAATAAATAATGAATAGTAATATTATCCTTATGAATCATAATGTGACCAATGGAATGGTAACCTCACTTAAGAAAGTGTAAATATAAATTAGGCATCTTAATTAGTAATGTGTTATAACAACATATGTATATAAATGTTTCATAAATTATTAATGAAGTATTGGAATTTTTTCTAGTAAATGTGGTCCTTACTTAAAAATTAAATATATCATAATTAGAAAAATATTCTAATAAAATAGAGTTAATCTTTGAATTCAGAGCATCAATATTAGGTTAGGGATAAATTATGATATTTTCATAAAATGTTTTATTTTTTGGTGAATAATAAAAATACAGCTTTGAGTTTTAGTGTGTTTAATGAAATCATTAATGATGTATTAATTCTATTCGACTTTTTTACAGTCAAATATGTAATGTGGTGTACCAAGTGGACCATACAATGGGAAAATACCATGGGAAAATCCATGGTTTGTCAAATACCACTAATGAGGTGTCCCTTCAAAATTAATAAAATATTTCCTCACTTTTTCTATAAATACCAACCCATTACTTAATTCCTTTCATTAAAAATTCGTCCCCAATGATGGTATGGTCCTTTTACCTCCCATGGAGTCCACCCAAGGTTCCAATAAGCCCTCCAAGGATCCAAACTTCATGTTTTTGAAGTTACTCTTCAAGGTAAGGGAACCTTTCACCCTCCATTTTTAGTGAAAAATTATTTTATGTTCTGTATTTGAACTTCCATTTTCTAATGTTGGTGTATTATATTCTATATCATTCTTACTGTCCCTTTTTATGTCCATTTTATGAGATATCCTTTTTCTCTCATCAATTTTTTTTACACTTTTATGTGACGTTGTTAGGATGCAGATTTTTTGTAAAAGAAATCGCATATTGTCTTTTCTTTCAGGTTTCTTTTTCATGTGATATGGAATTAAAATATCCATACCATAATATTATTATTTTTATTTTGTCCCTATAATGTATTAAGTGTTATTAATGGGTGGTTTACCATTGTCTCGTCTCTTTTTAATGTTTTCTAAAACCATGTCATAAAGCTGTTATGTTGTAGAATTTTCATCTCAAAATATCTCTCTTTTTCTAAATAAATTATCTTATTTTATTTATGTGAATATCCAAAACTATTTAATTTATATGGGTATTAATCAAAAAATAAAAATAATATATTTTTTTAGGTAATTTACATACATAAAACCATCACTCCATTTCCATGGGTTATAAATGACATAATGATCTTGTTTTTAAGCACTTTTTAAAACATCATAATTTTGATATGAAACCCATTTATTTTATTCTCTTTGGGTTTCTTATGAAAAGTTTTATTATGCTCTACATTGATCACATGAAAATAAATACATGTTAAGGGTGCTCCAAGATAGTGCTCAGAGGCATTTTGTATAGAATTAATCTCTACGGATGACATATTTTGTGATGCCTCGGTGAATAAACTTGGTGATTTTTATGAAACCTTAACGATGAACCCCGATGATATGCCTATAAATTTATAAATTATATTTTTAGCCACATTTTCAAGTTATTTTTCAAGTAATTATTATGATATTCCTATTTATCCTCATGTTCTTATTGTTATCTCTCATGTTCACATGTAAACTTCTTCACTTGTTTTTCTTACTGGGATTTATTCTCAACCTTTCCTTCGTGGTATGTCTCCAGGTCATGAGATGCAGTAAATGTACATTGGATGAACTATTCAATAATATTTTCAATGGTATTAAAATAATATTTAATGTGTTCTTGTGTTATGTACCCTTTTCCCTAAACACTAAACATTGAAGATGCTCTGTTTGTAAAATTTTATCAAACGTTATGTAATAAAAAGTTAGGATTCCATAGAAGGTGTTTCAGAAAATGTTTTTCAATAAATATTTCCATCACACTCTCCATCCTAAAATGGGATGTAATTTCCTTTCCCTCATGAAGAATGATTGTTAATATATTGGTGAATATGGGTAAAACTTTAGAAGACATGAACGATACACCTTCAGCTTTGTCATTTCCCCCAAATAAAAAGTTTACTGATTCTATGGTGGGATAAGACCCAATATATGAAAATACCATGTGATATGACGCATTGATATCTATGATGAAATTTTCAAATATGACATCATAGTAAAAATGGAGATCAATGAATCTCATGGTTATCACGAGGATAAGATGAAGAAAGTGGAATTTAATTTTGGTGGTCTGATGGTGAAATCTAATGATGCTAATAAATTTCAACATCCCACTTATACAAAGTGTGAAAGAAGAACGCTATGAATTGTCTATGTGTGAAAAGGAAATGACTTCAGTTTTGGATGGAAGGATACCTAGATAGAAATGGTTGATAATAAAAACCCACTAATGTGATAGAGGATTGTAATACTATGGTCATCCATCAGTGCATTTTTCATAATTTCAATTTTAAGAAATATAGGTACTTTTCTAACAAAGTCACTATGAAAAGGGTTTTTAGAGACAACAAACAAACTCCATGGTAATAAGGGAGATATTTTTTCATCACAACCATAGAGGTGGTTACCAAAAATAATTAAGTGATAGGTATTCTAGTTATTTTTTCATGAATAGTGAACTTACTTTTTTTATTCTGGTTCTACTAATTTGTTCATATCATAGAAATTTATTAGAACCATTCAAACCCAACAATAATTTATGGTAGTATAGTTGTTAGTGAAAAAATAGGGAAATTATTTCACCCCAATTATTTAAATCCTCTCTTATCAAAATCCCTGGGTTGTATTTCCTACAAAACCCTGTGATACACCCTTTAGTGGATTTTGTTTCAATTATAGGCATGTATTGGGTTTACTTATATAGATAAAAACTAATTTGATATGAGATGGAAATAAATATCTATTTTATGAATCTTTCTTCGATTCTATACAACCAAAAGGAGGAGGATTAATCTTCTTTAGTACCAACATCTCAAGAATGGATATTATTTCCCTACGAGAAATCATATCTAGACAAAATATTTGATTCTAAGGAAATGATTATACTTAAAGATATTACCATTTTTATGGAATATGCTAATGTGTTTCCCCAATTATTTTATGGTCTTCCATCTAGTTGATAGGTGGAATTTACAATCAAGCTTATACCTAGGGAAATTCCACTATCCCAGACTCCATATAGAATGGATAATTTAGAACTTGAGGAGCTAAAGAAACAAATATAAGATAATCTGGATAGAGGTTTCTTATTATCTAGTTCTTCACCTTAGGGTCTACCAGTCCTCTTCATCAAGAATAAGTATGATCTGATTCTACTTTTCTGTGATTATCATGAGATAAACAAGATCAAAATAATCAAAAAGTATCCTCTACCATGAATTGATGACTTGTTAGATCAGGTATGTGGAGAAAAATACTCATCCAAGGAAGATCTTCAGTCAATACATTATAAAGTTAGGGTGAAAAGGAGGATATCCCAAAAACTACATTCCTTACAATGTTTGGAAACTATGAGTTCTTAATAATTTCATTTGAACCCACTAATGATCCAATAACATTAATGAAATTTATGAAAAATTCTTTACAAATTACCTCGACAAATTTATGGTTGTATTTGTTGACGGTATTGTAATATACTCCAAAATCAAGTAGAATCATGAGCATCATTTGAGGAATATTCTAAAGACCTTATATATGCATATAATTGATGAAATGTATAGAAAATAGGACTTTTATTTGAAGTAAGTCTCATTCGTGGGGAATATTATCACACATAATTGAATACCATTGGACCCTTCAACGAAAGAATAAATGGAAGGATTGATGAGTCTAACATATGTGATAGATATCCATAGTTTCCTTGGATAATAAGTGTATTACTATTAATTTTTAATAAACCTATCATTATTTTTAGACCCTTTAAAAAATATTATCATAAGTGGTTCAATTGTATTTGGAATGATGAAGGAGAAGATGACATCAAGTAGTAGAAGGATACCCTTATCACTGTACTTATAATCTTCCAAATTCCTTTTTCTTGTAATTTTGAAAATACCACTTTTTAGATGAGTGGGAACCTCACAAAAACTATATATCAGTTTCAAACATGACCCACATAAAACATTACAGAGAAAACCTGATCCCAAAAGTCATATTTAAAAATTAAAATTGAAATTGAAACATTAAAAACCACCAAATGATGGGCAAGAAAGAAGCCCTAAAAAGACACCACTGAGGAGACACATCACCACCATCATCACCACTCTCTCCTATCATATCAGCACTATCACCCCCATTACGTTGTCACATCGCCAAATACACCATCGTCGTCGGCTCATCATCGCCAGCCTCTTCTCTGAAAACCACCACCCGTACACCGTCACTACCATATTTCATAGCTTCCCTCATCATGAATGACGTAAAATCCAATCTACCACCACCATCGTCATTGCCAATCAACACCACACCAGAATGTTGGATCCTCTCAGCAACATCATGTCATCATACCCCATCACCAGACCACATCCCAACTATAAAAAGAATAAACCGAATGAAGAACTTTCCTCCTAGAACACTGATAATCTCTCGAAAAACACGTCAAAAATCTTGTGTGATAACCACCTCACCAGAAAATCCTATGGAGGAGAAATGATAGCTAAAGACCGAACAGAGTATGAGAGGCATGAAGTCTTAATAGGGTGTCAAGATCTTCACCAATATCGAACAACCAAACTGAAACACCACCATCACCTGAACCCATGTTGGGCTACCTAGAACCCCCCACCAGAATGCACAACACAACCTAAAACCACTTAGAAACCATCACACCTGACTGAGGTGGAAGGGATCAGTAGATCTTGAGGATAGAGAGGAGTACAAGCGATCATGACTTATATATCAACCGATGATCAAGGAATCACCAAACTCACTATAAAACAACATCAGTGAGCCTTCACCATAAATAAAAAGGCCACATATCAAAAAACTTCTCAATAGAAACAAAATCACAGCCCCCAATCACCGTGAAACAAGGAAGAAGAAAAAGGATTGAAAACCTAATATGAATAGGGGACTGAGACCCAAAGATAAAAAACTGAAAGGGAAAGACAAAGAGGGGCTGAGGATGAAATCCTAAAAAAGTGAATAAAGCTAGAAATATGCTCTGTAATAGAAAATAGGGGGATGTAACCTTATGTATAACGAATGAGCGCACTCTAACGAGCTCATAAGATTAGTACAATGATCTTAATTTTTAAAATATGTTAGAATTTTATCTTTGGGGAGAAGTGTGAAACATATACAGATAAAAATAGACTCAAGTATATATTCACTGGGAAATAGGTGAATATGTAGCAATTAAGATGGTTAGAGAGGAACAAAGACTATGATAGCTAAAAGCACTACCATCCTGAGAAATAAAATAAAATGTAAGATTCTCTATGTAGAAATGATCTAGAGATTTTATCATTTTTAAGAACAAAGAAGGATCTAATATTCTTAGACATAAAATTGATGGACATGGGAATCATAATAGAAGGAACATCATCAATATTTCCACAAATTTTTTTCAACCATCCCTTACGAAGAAGATAAAGTATGATCAAAGAGATTATGTGGGAATTCAGAAGAAATTTGAAGTTATAAGAAAAGGTAAATCCTCAGAGTACATTTTTAGTGAAGAAGGAGTTCTGATATTAGGTTAAGGACTATGTGTAACATAAAACCCTTAATTATAGGAGTTGTAGGATGATGCACATACCCTAACATTATCCATCCATACAGGTTGCACAAATATGTATCGATATCTCCAAGATTACTATTTGTGGGACAATATGTATAACTGGAATGTGGAATAAAAATCAAGATATCATGTACAATAGCAAGTGATGTCATAAAGAAAAAAATTCAATGGGGTGATGCAACCATTACCCAAACCTACATGGATGTGGGAAAACCTCACCATGGAATTTTGTAATGTTCCATATCTTTGTGTCACCTAAAGGTGACCTGAACATGGTTGGCCTCATAACCTCAAGTGAATTTCCCCAAACACCAGAGGCTGCTGAATAGTAGTTATGACTAAGGTGTGATAATGAAAAAACTATGCCCTCATTGGCAAAGTGTGCATAATGGAAAAAATACTAACAATAGCAGAAGCAGTAGTACCAAAAAGTTAATAGCGGAAAACTGAAAGTAAATCCAATATAGTCCAGAATATATAGATATATATATATAATGAATCTCATAAGTATCTAAGAAAGAATCCAAAAAAAGTCACAATGTTGGGAATCAGTATAAAAATCCAACTACAAAATAAACAAGTAAACTACAGCAGTATCGCAAGCCTCATCTTGGTCACATGCTCTCCATATCCAAGAGTAATCAAGTACATAATGAAGAAGGGATATTTCCCCTATCTATACATGCAATCATATAGTCTGTTTGGGACCAAAATCATGACCCAAATATGATTTGAGAAGAATCCCAGTAGGCAACCACCAAAATATTTGTGGCTAACTATCCATGAATATATATTGCATGTAATAATGGATAAATGAAGTACTAAACGAGAAAATACTCAAAGTAAAAAAAATCTACAGTATTTATTACATTCATTTACATCTATTATTCATTCATTAAATTATGTAACCCTTGGGATCTAGTCTTACCACTTTATCCCTTGTGTGCTTAACAATACAGATATATCAAATACCATCTAAAAAAATATTATAAGGCTGAGTACAAGCTTGTGCTTTGTCTTGGAAGACTCATCACAATAATTCAATCATTCATAAATAAACCTCTAGAAGATATCACATAGTAACACCCCATTAGTTTAATTTAGAAAAATTTCATTAAATAACGACGCTCTGGGAGGCTCTCACGATCTGACCCCTTTGGTCGAACATAGAACTAATCATTTACAAACAACCTCCTGAGAAGATATCATGGTCAATACCCCTGGGTCAACATGGCACAAATATTTATAAATGGACTCCTAGATAGGTAACATTGTCAATACCCAAAATAAAACATACCATAAATTAATTATAAATGATCTCTTGGGTAGATCTCATGGTCAATAATCCTGGTTCATTCATCTACACCAAGGCTATCATATTTTATTGGAAAAATAGTGCGCATATAATATCAATGAATCTCATGTAATCTTAAACTTATACATGGATAATAATTCACAATCATATCACAATCATCTCATATAATCAAGAAAACTCCATCATAATCATCCAATTAATGGAAAATATGGCAATCCAAATAGGCATCCTAGACCAAATAACCATCAACAAACAAACAAGGAAAACACACCCACATGGTATCCCATAAACAAGTTATAAAACTTTAGTCACCAGAAAATACCCTTTATCAATTAAATAAACCATTATAGGTGATAAACATGGTTAAATTCCAAATCAATAAATACCCCAAATGTGGGTATGTGGCACATTAAGCAGATATTATCAAAGAAAATGCAACGAAAGGCATAAACCACCTACCTTGATGTCGTACAATCGATGTACATGAACGAAAGTGCTTGAATCAACTCAGATTGGCATAGATCTACAACTATACTGATTGGAACCACACAACTCGATAAATAAATCATTTTGGTTCCATCTAATCTACCAACCCCACAATGATGCCCCACCCTAGAGACACATAGAGACTCCCAATTCTCTTACATCTTACACCCAAGAACAACATCACTGGTCTATAATAGTCCACCACACACCTAAAATGGCCCATAAGATCCTCCATGAAAACCATATTAAATTCAATAATCAACTAAAATAAAAGTCCACACTCTATTTCATAGGTAATTATACTTTTTAGTGATACTGGCACCCAAGAACCCAGTTCTCCAACTGGTGAAAATTTGAAATTTCCACTAGTAATTTCAAAAACAAAATAACTTTCTCCAAATCCATAATCAACTGCCAGAATTGGGTTTCCTACCATTGAGCAGGCACAAATACATATATGTATATATATATATAGTTTATTTGTGTCATGGTTATATGGGTAATCCTCAATACTACTAGTTTAGTTCCACTATACCTATTACTAATGATACTTTCTATACATTACTAAAACTGGGCATAGAATATAACAACATCAATGGTGTATCCCAATTAAAAAATTTCCCACCTCATTTACTTAGGATGAAAATGTTTCCATATTCCATAATCATCAAAATACTAATACTTAGGAATACTCACTCATCATATCAAGATAGAGCTTCCCCTTGAGCTTTACTCATTGGCCATGGAATCCTGGCGATCCATTCAACCACTATCCCAAAACACCAATAACCCCCTTAAACAAACATTGTATTGGTATTAGCAACCCCCAAACCCATGAACTCTCTTATTTTAAATGAATTACACATTCCAGACCTCTATAAACTCTATTGCGATCCATTTGCAGTCTCGTAATTATAAGAAAAAACAATATTCATAGTTATTGGAAAAAACACTAAATAAATCAAAAAAATCCATCAATCACCTCCATGGTTCATGAATTACTCGGAGGCCATATATAATTCACCTAAGTTAGTCAAAGAATAAAATTACATCTGGGGATCCTACCACTAGATGAGAAATTGTGTCTCACCCATATGTACCCTAATAGCATACCTGATCAAACCCATGAGTTATCTTATATAAAATCATCAATTTTTTCAATTTAGATAAATGTTTTCGAGAATTCTAAGGAGTCCTAGAAAGTAACGCAACATGGAGGCACACGATAAGGCCCTATATCCTATAAAAGTCTCACAAGAATCTATATGATTGACTAGTGTCATAAACATACACATGGGAGGTATAAAAAGGATAAATATCCATAAAAGTTAAATATTAAATAACCCTAGTAATTACGTGACTTGTACAAACAATATATCTAAACTCAAGAGTTTCCAAAATTCACACATTAATATATCTTATGTGCCATACATGTCCAATCATGCCTATCGAAACACTGATATCACAACCATTGGGATGATAATATATCACACATTCTGGGAATCCACACACCTAATAAGAAATAACATTCTCTCTAATAAAATAAATGGATTAGTGAAAAGAAGTTCCATGATGGTTCACATGAACATCATGGTTAATTAGAACACAACATTATAAAGGTGCACAATATTGTGTTATCCTATCAATGACAGGAATCCGATCACTGAGAGGTCCATTTCAATGATACTAGAATCATCATAATATGAAAAAACGAACCATTTATCACATGCATGTTGGTCATGGTACAACATGCGACATAACCCACACATCGATATCAATATACCTCAAGGAATCCCTTATGCTAAGAAATTTTTTTATTGTATGTAACTCATGTTTCAGGAACATCATATATATCATAAAGGCAAATATTATGAATTTTTATCAAAACAGAATATGAAATCCTTTTTATCACCAATGTTAGCAACCCTTGCATCATCAAAACATATCTCAGGTAATAGAAGGATAAACACCCTCCCACATTACTAAAACTCATCTCACTGCAATATTGGGCTAAAAATATCATCACTAGGATCCCAACCGTAGTTTATATATCATATCCCAGAAAGTATAAAACTCACAAACCAAATCTAAAGATTTAATCTTAAATATATAAGGAAACTCATGTTCTATCACCCTATTCTAGGACCTTATCAACAATTATAGTCTTGATTACCATACCAATCCACCTACTTTACGGTGGGAAACCTTAGTAGGTGCCCATAAACAAGACTACACCTTAAAAGATAATTATAACATCCATAGGTATGTTGATGATTCTATCCCCATTTAATATATCCAATAATTCCCTCGTAGAGTGAAAAAAACAGTACTTAGTAATTTTTCGACAACTCAAAACATAACCTAAAACATAATGGCCATATATCACAACATAATAACACTATCCCAACATAACTATTAATTAGATTGGTATCATATATATAAATTATTCACCCCACAAATTATTAAATGGTAAAAAATTATAATAATGAATGTCTTGTTAGGTAGAGTTCCACTATCAATTTTTTGAGAAAATTTCTAATAAGTTTCTCCTAGGACACTAAATAACTAGGTCTTGTATCAGAATCATGTTAATAATTCATAGTCAAGAAATTAAATGTCAGGTGTATCCTACATGCATAAAATGATTTATGAAATCATGTCTCTTTCCACCCTGATCAAAGAAAAAATCATTAATTAATAATGATAAACATTATACATTGAATAATCAAAATAAATATGTAATAATAATGAATATCAAACTGATAATATATTCTACTAGATAACATGGATTTTAGATCTTTTAGGTGTTGTAAATACACAAAAAATAGAAATAATATAAATATATTACCACTATTATATCTATCTACCATATCCTACATATTAAGATAATGAAATAATTAGTATATGATACTAGTTTTTAGAATACTCAGTATAGTTGACCTCTAATATGATTCAATCGTGTCCCCCAATTTTCCGAAACACCCCCTAATTTTCTAGAGGCTAGAAACCAATGGTGATGGTCTATATGTCATAATGTAGATAATATAACTTCTTATATAAGTAATCATAAAACATATCATAAGAAATGACATTGAATTGTCATCTTTGTCCCTCGGTGTGATGACTACAGTATTCAGTTAGTGTTGACGTGTCTCTAAATATATCACATAATAGTTAACTAATAATCATTTTAAATGTTTTCATATATGGGAATAATGTTCTATCAAAGTATCATGACAAAAAAAAGGGAAATACAACTTGATAACATATCCATATAGAGATCGTAACATCATAAAGTTATCAAATAATCAATATATAGGCTATAAAGTCAAATTAAAAATTTATAATATTTTAAATAACATCCCAATAAATTATATACAAGTGGTAATCATGTCTCGAATACATCATCTATATATGGAATTATAAATTTTCCATCAGAAAAAACATAATCGATAAAATCATCCCCTTCCCTAGGATGCATCAGTAGAGAGGGTATCACATCCCACAACGTCATCATGATAGGACACAACAACCCTCACAATGGTTGTAAACATAACATGGTGAAGTGACCCTTTCTCAAATCACATAATAAGATAGGGGATTAAAGACCACAATAACCAATTTCATACAGAAATATCATCCCCTTCCAAGGAAGCGTCAAATCATATCCAGAACATCCCAGTCTAAAGGAAAATAACAAATAATTGGTCATCTCTTATAATTCTTTGGGAGTATCAAAACATGGGTAGTACATCCCACTTCACAGGTAAATAAAAAAAACTAGGAATCTTGTCACTAATATAACATGAGTATAAAGGCATCATCAACCATATACATCTATAGTTAAACGAGGATCGTGTCCCCTTCATTGAAAGTACCTCTTCATGATATGTTTATTACACTTCCATGGGAAATAAAAAATTATCAAGAATAATTTCTTAGGTAGCATGAGTGGAAGGGAATCAAATCCCATATGTATAGAAACCCATATATTTATCACAACCCTTTAATTGGAATCATCTAACTATGGGTATCGCATATCAATTACATTGTAAATTTAAAATAATGGGCTACACTTCGCATTCCATAGGCATCATCTATTTATTTTTAATTTCTGTCCCATTACCAAAATAATCAAGTCCATGTGAGAATTTGGGTCTAGGTATTGGTGAGAATTACTTCCCACGGTATCATGTATAATTTCCTTGATCATAATATCAACATAAAACAAGCATGGAATCCCTCAACAACAAACATATGGTAGTTATAAAACAAATTCTAGGAGATAGAGACCTTACATAAGGGAAATAACATCCCTAACCATCCTACCATATGGAATGTGGGAAATTCATCCCTTAACACATGTCCTAATATCTTATTTTTCATGTCACTCCACGCCTTATGAAATATCAAAGTGATTGGGTATGTCATCCTGTATTTGAAAAACATATCAAAAAGGGGATCACATCCATATTGTAAAATTAAGAATAAAATTGTGAATAACATCCAACAATATTACCACAAAAACATTGTCAAATGATAAATAGATTTGAAAAATCAAAATAATTAAGATCAACTTAGTTTGAATAATATCTAAGGAACTTAAAGTATATGATTAGTAATTCCAAACATGCACAAACCATATCGAAATCCAAAACCGAGGTATAATTCACTAAGGCATTACACGTTAATAGCGGATGTATAATCCCCCCAGATATAAGTCACATTAGCCAAAAATGTTACAAGTAAACACTAAGTTCCATTCATGTATAGTTTTACACCTAGTTGTTTGTATTATGGATGAACAACGATACGTCCCTCTTGGTTTTAGAAACTATAATTTCTAATAAATTATGTCTTACACATAGCCCTCGGTTGCTATTGTGTAAATTTATATTATATAAGAGTCCAAATCATATCCCTAATAACACCTACATACTCTCAAACAGTGAAGGAAAAACATATAATTAAACGGATTACATAATCCCCTCTCAATTATACAACTATCCTCAATATAGGGAGGAAAAGGACTTCTATATAGGGTTTTAGTAATTATAGTACAACTCAAGGGAAACCCACAAGGGGTTTAAAGTATAAATTTTAACACACTTTAATTTCATCCTATAACTATCGGTGATAAATACATTTAGGAATAATGATTTGAGGGGCCATCACAACACTATAATTCCATACCAAACAAATATAGGTCAAAGGAAAACCAATAAATTAAATTTAAGGTCAATCAATCATGGAAGTGAGTCCATTTATCACACATCACATGTAGAAATGCAAGGAAAATTTAGAATGGTTTGCGAACATATACCTCAATCCATTTGAAGCATTCTTATTGAAAATTTTAAGATTATTGGACCTCAATATGTCTAAATTTAAAAACAAGAAAACCCTTTAATTAGGGAATAAAAATCTAAATATGTTTAATAATTAATAGAAATAGAAATTAGAAGGAAGATGTGTTATAACATTTCTTGATAGATCCTCATATAATATATTACACTTTGATCTGAGCATGAATGATAATTATCTCATACTGAAAGAGCAGAAATAATTTAGGAAGGATCTGTATAAATCTCACATCCATATAAATGGAAATAATTCATCTAATAATTTATGAAATTAAATAAACTAGAAATAAATTCTGAAAATAAAACTAACAAGAGAGAGTGTTGTGACGTGACTACGGAGGTCAAGACACAACACCATTTATAGGATCACATTTTGATGAAAACCCTCAAGAAATAAACAACATTAGTCCTTGGAATAAACTAAAACCCAAGATAATACCATGATGGAATAACCTTACCCCTTCTTGATGTAGTTCTCCCTTAATAGCTTGGATTCATGTTATAGGATCCCACCTTTATGGGGAGGCAATTCCTCACTAATTTTTTTTCATTGTGTACCCTCATCACTATGCCTTAACAAACCCTGCACAAGTTATCCTTTTAGAATATAACCTAGAGGGATTAGGCAGAACCTTGTTTAAAAGAAGAAAAAATTAATCTTACACATAATTTTAGTGAAAATCCTTATTCTATCATATATATAATAACACCTATCCTAAATCAAAACCTACAAAAATAAAAAACCATAAAATCACACATTTTTTAATGAAACATAAATAGTTCAATTATTTTAAAAGTTATATGGTGTTATTGAGGTTACATAATACCTTATGAAATTCACCACCAGATCTCAAAAAGTTCCTTATAGGGTAGTGTTTCTAAAGAATAAATATAAAGTAGGAATGTATATTTAAACATAATATGTCTATCAAGAGTTTCATAGTAATTAAGAATGCCAGATAGTAAATATACATTCCATTCAAAAAAACATATGAAAATTTTTAATGTGCAAAATCTCCATAAGTTTTTTTTATTATATGGAACTATTTTGAGAATATGAAAATTGACAGTATGTGATTCAGAGGTCTGGAGTGATCAAAATGATCCGTCGAGAAATGTTATAATTTAAGTAGCAAGAATAAAAAATTTTCCTGTAAAAAGTTGAATAACTCTTAAATGGATGCCCATATCAAAAATATGAGAGAATATTTTCATTCAGGATGAAGGGTTTACCCTAGAAGCGACTTATGTTTAGTTGGCACATGCCTCCAATGAGAATACCCAAAAATTGAATAACCTAAAATAAAATAATTAAATAAAAAATTTTATTCAGAAATTCTGGGGCATTACATTAAAAAATGTTCAAAATTTCTTTTCAGGTTCTCCAGTACTTGGAATCACATGCCATCAATTTTCAAGGTAAAGATGGAAGATCCTATTCATGAGTCCCATGAACACTGCTAGGGAATTGGTCATGTCGAATGGAATCACCATGAAATCATAGTGTCCATAACAGCATCTGAAGGTCATCTTCTATATATCCTCATCTCATACTTTGAGTAGATGATAGCTTGATCTGAGGTCTATCTTGGAAAACCATCGAGATCCCTTCAGTTGATCAAAGAGATCATCAATCTTCAGAAGTGGATACTTTTTATTCATGTTCACCTAGTTCAGGCACCGATAGTCCACACAAAGTATCAAAATCCTATCTACCTTCTTGGAGAGAAAAATTGGGGCTTCCCATAGTGAGACATTGGGCCTTATGATCCCCTTTCCCTACAAGTCCTCGAGTTGTACCCTCAAATCATGAAGCTCCATGGTAGCCATCTGATATTCTGGTGCAGATATCGGTGAAATCCTGGGGTATAGGTCGATGTAGAAGTCTACCTATATGTAAGGATGAAGTCTCAGAACATCATCTGGAAAGACGTCATCATACTGGTACAAAACTACATGATAAATCATACTTCTCTCGTCAACTTCTATAATGGTAAGGCTAGAAAACTTATGAGTGATCGGTTTTACCCTCTCCAAGATAGTATATTCTGAGCTGTGAAGGTTCCCTTCTCTCTGTTGAAGGAAAACATGGTCCCATCCCCATGGTCACACAACACATTGCACCTAAAACAGTCGATATGAGCATAGAATGTTGATATCCAGTCCATACCCAAGATGACATCGTAAGGCCCCGATAATACTAATTGGAGATACCAGCTAAAACTATGACCTTAAGTGTAAGGTCACACCATCAGTGTAAGTGTGATTATCGAGTCTCCTCCTATAGGTATCTCTAGATGTAAGAATCAAATCAATGGTTATACCAGAAACTCTATGTCTTGAACAAGATTTGTGACAAGAAGTAATGATTCGTACTTATGTCTATTAATACAGTATCTAGTAGTAGACACTGACTATACGTATAATAATTCTTATAGCCCTTGGATCACACTCCTTAACCGCATACAACTTCTCCCTTCCACTTTCCTCCAACTCCCTGAGCCTGGTGGGGGTCACATTGGGGTGATGGTTATAATATGTCAAAACCTACACCACCTATAGCTGGTCTCCTAGATCTAATTCAACATCTACTACCCTACAAATTAATCTTTCCTTATCACTTCCTCTTCCCGAAACATTTTACATGTCCATGTTTCTGAGACTGATGTTCATTTCCTACTTTCCCATGACTAACATTCACTAGATGTATCTACTCAGCCAAAGAACTTACAACCACTAAGGTTCTATCTAAAATCCTAACATAAGTAGGAATACACATAGGACTATTGATGGATCAGATGTCCCTAAACACATCTCTCTCAGGGGTCTGATCCTTGATGCATTGTTCGTATCAGAAATAATGAGTACCTAGAATGGTTGTTATGCCTTGAAGAATACTCAATTACCAACATGTCATCCTATAGATGATATAGAATATCTTGGTAACACATACCCCTTAGCTCTTTATTGCAAGAGACCCCTTATCTGAGAATTCCTCTCAAGCTCTATCCATGAAAAAGTAACGTCATCATAAGACTTGGGTAATCAAGACCCTACCATCACCCTACTGAGCCACATAGAATGCTCACTTCCAGGACCACTATCTAATCGAATGGTGCCCTAGCAAGATGAAAAATCAGTCACCACCTCAGCCCAATCCTTAGCTGCCAGTGAGTTGGGTTCAGCATGGATCCTAAGGGGTTTCTGTCACTGAAACTCATGTAAGGCACTGAGCCAGTATGTGTCTATTACTGGCAGCACCGGTAGTAACTGCTGATCAACGAGAAATGGTATCACTGGAACACTTCCCAAAGGTACCATCTTAGAAAAAATTCCTTGTACTAAAGCCTCATCACTCTGTGGACCATCCTCATTGTCACACATTGGAATCATGGCTGGCAGTCTAGATGGAATACTTTTGAAAGAGAATCAAAATGAACCATGGTCAATAAGTTATACATTGTGAGCTGACTCAAAAGAGATCAATTAAAAAACATTTTCAAAACACATTCCACTAGTGTTTTCATGAACTAAGTCAGAAAACAAAATCTAGGGCCCTGGTGTATGGATACATCAGCCATTGCACCAACACTGGACTTCCTAGACTGTAATCTGAACTCAGGACACTTAACACTACGACTCTATTCAAAACAAATACTCTTAGTTCTTTTGGTTGAACTAACCACCCTATGATACCACTTTTTCATGACCCATATCCTTGGGGCCCGTTCTGTGACTACCCTATGCCCACCTTCTTTAGACTAGGGGTGGGTGACTAGCACTGGATGGGTATATCCCAAAAAAGAGACGACATTGGATTTAAACATGTATACCAAATGTCCAACCACATCCTAACACACTAAAATGGGGAAAGAAGTATACCACTAAAAAAAGGTTGAGTGCATGTACAAGTGAATGTATGTGGACCAGAATAAAAACACAACAATGAACTAAAAATAGTAAAGTACAGTAGGAAACTCTGATGGCCATCCATGGAAATCCACACTTGATCATGAGAGTATTGGAGCTACTGTAAGCCGAAGTCGTATGTCATGTTGGCCCAGTCCTAATAGGCCCCAACTAGTCCAAGGCCACCAAGTCCACTGTCATAACATCTGTCTGTCCCATCCCCCTGAGCCCTAATGTCAAAATGTCGAACTTATGTCCCGAACACTACATGTGTGGATGAATCCCGTGTAAGGGTGAGTATAACTATACTCAGTGGGGACCCCAATACCCTGATGGTCTCCCAGAATTTCTCAAATGAAAAACCACAAATCATGATCTCAATCGAAAAGAATAAAGTAAAAGATTGTTCAAAACAGGTATATAACATAGTGAACAAGAATAAAGATGAATTGTATAAAATCTAGATCATCTTATTCTATCGAGAGAATTTTGTGGCAGGACCACAATTGGTCGCTAAGTGTTGACCCATAGAAGAGGTGCCAACCCAAAGAGGATCACTAGATGCAGACCCACAAAGGATTTCTAGGTGATGTCCACTTTGTGGATCACTAGGTGGTGACCCACTCAGAAAATTGCTAGGTGTAGACCCATAGAGGATCTCTAGGTGTAGAACCATGGAGGATTTATAGGTGATGAACCACATAGGATTTATATCTACTAACCAACTTGGAGGTTCACTATATGTTGACCCGTGGAGGTTCTCTAGGTGCTGACCCACTCATATGACCAATATTGTTTCTTCACGTCACAGCCAACCACTAAATTACCCACGTAGCACGCTTGATTCTGAGATTATCCGTTCCTCAAGCAATCAGTCATACAACAACCTCCAAAAATCCACACAAAGAAGTATCTCGAAGAACTTCCAAGTCATAAGGGTTCCAATGCAATAGACGACACATCAATTGGACTCTCGGTCTATATGTTATTGGAATTTTAGTACCAAGGGCCTCGTTGGATTTATGTTTAATCCATCCCGGACGTACTCCAACTTTCTCCAAAACCCAAGTGGTGTATTTAAAAAGGACCACCTCATCATAAGGATTCCAACTCTGTAGAAGGTATTTCAAAAGGTTATCTGGTTTAGAAGATATGGCTCTTTAATTTAAACTAGATTGAAATGTGTCTTGGTCCGGTGTGACCCCGTATGACTAACCCGACTCAACCCGGCATGGGCCAACCCAAACTGAATTGGGTCAACCTAGGTATGACCCAACCTAGCCCAAACTGTCTAGGACCTATCTAGACCGGCTGGACCTGGTCCGGTCCGCTGGCTGGGCGCAGCCCACCAGCTTGGCATGGACCCAGCTCCCCACCGAACAAAAAAACGTATGTTCGGTCTTCAACAGGAAGTGACGGGCTTGCACTTCCCCTTTAGCTGACCGGTCCCATGCAGTGGGCTAGGGTGGGACCTGCAGTTCGGTTCCACCTCCGCTGTGGCCGAAGCTGTGACTTTTTCTTTTACGGCCGAAGCTGTGGCATCATCTCTACTGCCGAATCCTTGACCTATCCTCAGTGGAAAGACGTATGCCTTCAACATAGCCATTTTCAGTCATCCGCCCTTGTCCGTCGCAGCTCTTATAGGCACGACCCCCTCCTTGGTGCCACTACCGTGCTAGTGGAGCTTCCACGGGCCACCGATAAATCTCTAGTTGTCCGATTCTCTTTCTGTTTGTGCCTACGAGCCTCCCATGACACCACATTCACTACATGGACCTTGATTCTAAGTTGTCGACAAATTGACCATTCTCCCATGAAGAATGCATCAAGATAAATTTCAGTGGAGGGTTATGACCTTGTTCAGATTAGCCCGCTCCCTTCGCGTTAGCGTTATAACATGTGGATAAAGTAAAATCAACATAAGATTTAATAAAACCCGAAAATGTATTTCCAGGAAAACTACCCGAGGCTTGGAGTGCCCAGAATAATCCTTCAAAAAATGTTAGGAATTATATAGCACACATGAGGAGTTTTTTTTTTGAAAAAATTATTAGATCTCAAATGGGTTCCTGGACTAGAAATCCTTGGGCATAGTTGTGTTCCGAATGTTGGGTTAACCATAGGTGTGACATAAGTTCAGTCGGTGCAGGCCTCCTGTCAAAAAACCCAAAAATTAATTTCCATGAAAACCTCCTAGAAAATCGAATGATTCATGGAACAACCCGTTAGTTGTTTGATCTGCATTATTTTTATAAAGAAAGAATATAGATAAAAAAATTTAAATGAATAATCAATTTAAATCCCCTACATTGAAATCATTTGAAGACACTGCCAATGAAGAAAAAGGGTATGCATTCCAAGGTGTTCATCGGTGTTCGTCAATCTGTGGATTGAATCCTCAATAGCATAATTTAATCTCTACTATTTGTTAGATGAAAATGTCTACATGACTTCTTCAAGAGATCTCCCATGGGTTCCCAAAACCCACACCAATTATTCGATTAAATAAAAGAAAAGGAACCACCCTTGTAGCGTTCAATAATGTGGTTCATTAATGAAACCCAATTAATGTTCTATTTAATCCTACTAGAATTGTATTTTCACAAAAAATGTGTCATGCCATTGAATAAATCTCATTCAATGCATGACGTTATGCTGCAGTCCCACTATCCACCACTCAACCATTGAAAAAAGAATAAAATAACTTCTTTAGTAATTTTATAAATATATTTTTCAAAAAGTCTAGAAATTAAATTTTTTGTTCGACCCTTTCCAGTCGACGTTAAGATTCTCACAAGAGTATCCTAGTGCGGTGAATTCAACGGTGCCCTCAGTTTTTTAATTTGAGAACCAGTTCAATAGATAGAAGTTCGTTCTTGAACATTTACTAAATGTAACATTAAAAAAGTTAAAAAAATTATTAACAGTCACCCTAGACCCGTGCCATTCATGTTTAGGCTCCACCTAAGGGAAACATTCCCTCACAAGATCAATGTTACTCTTAGATTTCCAATATGAGTTACTTTTTATAAGACCAATGTTAGGATCTACATAAAGAAAGAATACCCTCATGAGTTCACCGATGGTCTGTGATTTTTAATCCATGTCACCGTTCAAAAGTTATAAGCATTTGAAGAATAAAATAATTTTATTTAATTATTTTATTTATGGTTATTCCATTTTTGGGGTTTCTCACTGGGGGCCTCTATCGACTAAACTTAAGTGTTACCTAGGGTAAACCTGCCATCCTGAACGCAACAGAGCCCTCATATTTCTTATCTGGGAAATCGTTTAAGAGTTACTATACCTTTTTAGGAAAACTATTAATGCATAATAATTAAAGATTAACATTTTTCAACGGATCATTCAGGGCACTCTAGGCCTCAGAATCACATGCCGTCAATTTTCACAATCTCGTAATTACTCCACTTATAAAATTTATATGGAAATTCTGGGACATTACAATCTCCCCACCATAGGTATTGACTTCCCTAAAGACAAACAAATTAAAATCAAACATGTGGGGTACTGAGCATGAATATGATCCTCCTTCTCCTCATGCACTACTGGAGATTCTCGTGCTGCAACTAGACGTGCACTAGAGGAATCACTACTGGAAATATAGTATATAACAATAGTATTAAACCATTGGTAAAGCCTGCATTACCATTGGTAACACTTATACCAATGGTTTAGCCAACTGTTGGAAATCAAGCCATGGGGATAGACTTATACTAACGGGTTATCAAATAACCATTAGGAAAATCCACTAGAAATAGTATTATCTTTCCCAATGGTTTCAAAACCGTTGTAATAGAAATTTATCAATGGTTTATGGAAATCTTTGATAATGATTGAGAATACCATGCCTTTACCAATGATTTTAGAAACCATTGGTAAAGGCTGAAGTAAGACATTTACCAATTATTGTAAACTATTGTTAAAGAGTGAGTTATTCAATTCTATACCAATGGTTTTGGAAACCGTTGGTATAGAGCCTGCAATTTTTCTAGAAGCAAGAAGATTCCCTGTGCCATTGGTCTATAAATTCACTTGAGGTTTATAATGATCTCCACCATTAAAATCATAAAATATCATATTATTTATTATGCTTGAATTTTATATTTTTTGTGTTGAGTTGACTCTAAACTATATCTTTATGAGGGATCTATTATACAACCCTATTTTGAGTTATTTCAAATTGGTATCACATATTGTGTTTATTAATGTACCACAAATATGTCTTGGTTAATTATCAATTATTTTCTTTGTTATCCCATATTGATATAAAGTAGATTATCCTAATTCTCTTAGGTAATTTTTCAATGAAACTTTCATTCTCTAAAAGGTGATGTATGATGTAATTCTGAGTAAAATATAGATAAGATGGTGTTTTTTAGAGAAATTAAATGAAACGAGAAGATCCTAAGATATCATTTGTATTTATTATCAATTAATGTGGAAAGAGATACAACCATATTGGTTTAAGAGTTGTTTTCTGGTATTGTAAATGAAATAAAAAGGTGAACATTGATGTTCTTATAGATTAAATTATATTTTTTATCAATGATTTGGGCATGATATATTGTTGAGGAGTGAAATAATATATTGATGTAAAGGGGGTAGGGGGTATGTCCAGGAGTGGGGGTGTTTTCAAAGGGGTTAGGGGATGCCCAGGGGGTGGGGGCTATCAACGTAGTTGGGGGTGGGTGTTTTATGGGCTATGGTGTGTCAGAGGGGGGTGGGTGTTGTTGTCCACGGTGGTGGGGGCTTTCAAGGTGGTACGGGATGTCTAGGTGGTGGGGGTCGTCAAGGGGGTTGGGTGAGGGAGGTTGTCCAAGGTGGGGGATGTCCATGGGGTGGGGGCATCCAGTGGGTTGGGGGTGTCCAGGTGGTGGGGTGGTGTCCAGGTGGCGGGGCGGTGTCCAGGGGTGGGGGTGTGGGGTCATTCAGGGGGTTGTGGGTCTCTCTATGGGGTAGGGGGATTTCTCTGCGGGTAGGGGTGTTTGGGGGGGTGGATGAGCTGTCCACGGGGTTTGGGGGAGATGTCTAGGGTAGGTTGGGTGGGTGTCCATGGTGGTGGGCAGGCTATCCATGGAGATGGGGGGTGTTCAGGGGTGCGGTCTGTCCAGGGTGGTGGGCAGGCTGTCCACAGGGGCGGTAGGACTGTCCAGGGGGTGGGGTAGTCACGAGGGTGGTGAAGCTGTCCAGGAGTGTACGAGGTGTCCAGTTGGGTGGGAGAGTGGTCCACGGGGGTGGCAGGGCTGCCCAAGGGGTAGGTGGTGTCTAGGGGTAGGGCAGGCTATCCACAGGGGTGGCGGGGCTATCTAGGGGGTATGGGGTGTCCAGGGGGTGGGTGAGCTATTCCCAGGGGTGGTGGGGCTATCCCGGGTCCCAAGGGTGTCCAGGGGGTGGGTGGGTTGTCCACGGGGGTGTGGGCTATCTAGGGGGTAGGGGGTGTCCATTGGGGGTGGGGGGGGGGGGGGTGGGGGGTGTCCCGAGGGTGGGTGTCCCGGGGGTGGGGCCGTGTCGAGGGTGGTGGGGGCAGTCTAGGGGGTTGGGGGCTGTCCAAGGGGAGTGAGGGCTGTCCAGTGGCTGGTGGAGACCATGGGGGTGGTGGGGCCTTTTCAAGGGCTAGGTGGTGTCTGGGGGGGGGGGGGCAGCGGGGCTATCACGGGGGGGGGGGGGGGTGTCTAAGGGGTAGGGGTGTCCACCGTGGTGGGAGGGGATGTCCAGGGGGTGGGCTATCCACGTGGGTGGTCGGGCTTTCCAGGGGGGTTGGGGCGTCCAAGGGGTGGGCGGGCTGTCTACGATTGTGGGGATATGTCTATTGGGGGAGGGGGTGTCCAGGGGGTGGGCGGGGCTATCCACAGGGACGGTCAGGCTGTCAAGGGGGGTAGGGGGTTTCTAGGGGTGGGAAGGCTATCCACAGGGGGTGGGGCTGTCTGGGGGGGGAACTATCCAATGGGGTTGGGGCAGTCCACAAGGGGCAGGGTGTCCTGGGGGGTCGGTGGGCTTTCCACAGGCATGGTCGGGCTATCAAAGGGGGGTGGGTGGGCTATCCACAGTGGTGGTTGGGCTGTCCAGGGGGGTAGGTGGTTTCCAGGGGGTGGGCGGGTTGTCCATGAGGGTGATTGGGGTTGTCCAGGGGGTACGGGGTGTCCCGGGGTTGGGTCGGCTGTCCACGGGGGTGGTCGGGCTGTCCAGGGTGTACGAGGAGTCCAGGGGGGTGGGCAGGCTGTCTTCGTGGGTGATCGGGCTATCCAGAGGGTAGGAGGTGTATAGAGGAGTGGGCGGGCCATCCACAGTTGTGGGGGGGGGACTGTCCATGAGGGGAGGGGTGTCTATAGGGGTGGGTGGGCTGTCAACAGGGGTGGTCGGGCTATCCAGGGGGTAGGGGTGTCGAGGGGGCTGGGTAGGCTGTCCACTGGGGGTAAGGGTGTCCAGGGGGGCGGGCAGGCTATCCACGGGGGTGGGGGGGGGGGGGGGCTGTCCAGGGGGTACATGGTGTCCAGGGGTGGGCGGCATGTCCACGGGGGGGGGGGGGGGGGTGGGAGTTTCCAGGGGTTGGGGGTTATCTAGGGGGTGGGCGGGCTATCGAAGGGGGGTGAGTTTTCCACGGGGGTGGGCAGCTGTCCAGGGGGTAGGGGTTGACCATGGGGGTGGCGGGGCTATCTAGGGGGTAGGGGTGTCCATGGGGGTGGTCGGGGTGTCCACGGAGGTGGGCGGGCTATCCAAGGGGTACTGGGTGTCCAGGGGGGGTGGACAGGTAGTCCACGTGGGTGGCTGGGCTGTCTAGGGGGTATAGGGGTGTTCAAGGGGAGGGTGGGTGTGGGTGCGCTTTCCTGAGTGAGGGATGTCACTCTTTTCCCTCTAGATATTGGAATCTTTATAAATATATTGGAGTTCATGTGAATTATTTAGACCTTCTTTGTTTTCCAGCCACATCCTCCTCCAAGATTATAAGATTTGTCTCCTCTATAATGATCACTGTGAGTATAAATGGGTTTTTTCAAGGTTAATTACATGGGAATAGAGGTTTGAGGCAAGGGGAGGCTCTATCTCCTCTCATTTTTGTGATTTCATTCAAGACTTTTGTCACATTCTGAAGTCTCAAATCTCTATTTGATACTCATTCATGTTCTATTATCATTGTGGTAAGACTTCCATCTCCCATATTGGTTTTGTGGAATGATATTTTATTGCTCTCATTTGGAAATATATATTATTTATCAGTATTGAAACATGACATAGATTTATTCTCTTCCTTTTCTGGATTGATTGTTAATCATTCAAAATCCATGATGTTCATAGATGGAAATTATTCTAATGTCTGGGATTGTTTTGATGATGCTATGGTAATTAAGGGAGGATCCCTTTTTCTTTTCTACCTTGGTGTTCCCCTTATTACATCCAATCATAGATCTATAGACTGTATGTTTTAGAGGATAGAATTTTTAGAGAATTATGTTTGGTCAAATTATTTTATTCCTTTGCTAGACTAGTACAACTTTTTCAATCTATTTTACTTAGGATGAAATCTTATTTGTGTCATCACTTCATGTGACCAAATAAATTGGTTAAGTCCATTAAACAATCATTAGATAATTATTTCAAAATTCCATTATCTTGTTACTTCTGGGGATCAAGTGAAGTTGGAATTGATGAATTATACTAAGGATGAGAGATGACTTGTATTAAGTGGGTTGGGCACTTGAATAAGTCTTCCATGGTTAAAAATGTTTGGGATGTTTTTAATCCATATTTTTCATCATTTTTTATTGACTAGGATTGCATTTTCCTACATGGTTGCTCCACCTTTTGGGTGGAAAAGTCTGATGGAATTTGTCATGGACATGGATGAAAGTGTGGGGGCTACAATATCTTCAAAAAGACCAACTCCATTTTTGTATGGAATTTATCTTTTTTTTATTATGTATTGATACTTGGATTCCTACGGGACCTATTTTCTTCTCTATCAACTGGACCTATTTTCTTCTCTATCAATGACAACATAATATATGATTCAAAGTTATCCATGTTTCCCTCAGTTGTGGAAATTATCTCTAATGGATCATGGATTCCACCAATTGTTGTTTCTACTAATATCAAGGATATTGGGCTGGAGATCCTTTAATTTTGTGAGCATAGAGAATATTGTGAAAGGATTATATGGAATGGATATGATGGGTTCTCCCTTCTCATGGTCTAGGATGATCCTAGGTTGAAATTTGTTTTGGTACTATGGATATATTTGGTTTGGAATCATTTCTCCCCAACCAAGGGGGTACGGGCATGCTATCCATGGGAGTGGGGGGCTTTCCATTGGGGGAGGGGCTTTCTAGGGGGTAAAGGGTGTCCAGGGGGTGGGCCGGCTGTCCACGGGGGTGGGGGGATTCTAGGGGGTGGGGGGATCAGTCACAACAAATATTCAAGTCATGTTTTATTATTTGTAGATAAAATAATAATGATAATGTGACCTACCTAATCACACATATATTCAGGCACACCAAATCAATAATCATCAAAGGTTAGTAATATCAATAAAAAATGTAACAGATCAATCTGTCCCTCATCACTATCACTAAAATCACCGTCATCATTAGCCTCACCCTCATCCTCATTTTCATCCTCATAATTGTCCCCGCCCTACTCAATGCCCTCCTCCACACCCTCGTACTCAGACTCATCCTCCTCATGGCCCTCCTCCTCCGTCTCACCCTCCTCCTCGCCCTCCTCCTCTGCCTTAGTCTCCTCCTTGCCATCCTCACCCTCCGCCTCTCCCTCCTCCTCACCATCATCTCAACATCCACTAGATCTACCACCTGGTGCACCATATTTAGAATGGATCGACAAATTATATTCACCACAAGCATTTCTGGACTCTGGTGGAAGTGTTGGATGTAAAACATCCATCAGTTTCATAAATGTAGTGTTTCTATAGCAGACTGTTCCACCATCTCTATGGGACTTTTTTCAAACTATTCTGCATGTGCCTTAACCTGTTGTACCTCAGTGGCACTACAATTTTTTCCTGAGGAGTGCCAATACCTCTTCGGAACTATACTATTCTTAGGGTGGCAGCGTACTCTACCAGGGTGCTCATCCCCCAACACCTGATGTAAGTGATTGATTGGCACACAATTTTTAGGTTACTGGGCAACAAGGGCCTCTAAAGCAGCCTGTTACAAATATAAATAGATTAATAAGTTACAAAATGGATATTAAAATATTAAATCTACAAAGTAAAACACAAAATATGTTGTTGAGTCGGTTCATTAACCGCACTTCCATCATTCTTGCTTCTACTCGAACAAAATAGTTTTTCTTGAGGAACATGTCCTTTTATGTTCAATTTATGCCTCTACAATAATATTCAATGTAGTAAAACATAATTAAAAATAGGTTACCAATAATTAATTTGATAAAAAAATTATATAACAACATTATAAATTGAATAAATTATGGATGTAGCAATAGAAAGTTCAATTCGTAAAGAAAATTTATTAATAGTCATACCTGATGCCTCTCATGATCTGGCATTGTAGTATGTCCCAATGTGTGGATGTATTTTTTTCCACCAATATTTCTTTTAGTTCTTCTAGATGAATCCTAAATAAAATTCAATAATTAGTATTAACGAAAAATATGAAAAAAAATTATTTAAATATCTATAATGTGATTAATATCTTAAATTGGTTACTCATCCAATGAGTAATAATCTATCAGTAATGTTCTAACAGACAATAATCCATGAGATGGACCGCCTCTAACTTTGTAACCACTATAACATGCCATCCAATGTACAAATACTTCTTTTAAGCTCTCGAAAGCTCACCGAAATCCTTTAGACGTGTTGGCCGTGCAACCTCACCATCGAGGAAATTAAACCGTAACTGAAACCAAAATATTAATTCATATAAATATAGAAAATAATATATAACATTAAATACAACATATTTTATTACCCATATCTCTTCCCAAGATTTATCTGTGCCATCATTTTGCAGGTGTCTCCATGAGAGTGGGATGACAAGAAAGATGTCGGAGTATTTGGAAAGCATCGACAAAAATCTCCGACATTGTTGCCCTGATTTTTCCATCATTTGACTATCTTTATTGTAGTCCACCATCAACTGTGTGCAGTGTTTCTACACTACACATATGCATGTATTCCCCTACCCCCATCTCTTATCAGTTTTTGTATCTATTATGAAAGAAAAAACAAATATTTTATCAATACATGTTTTAATGAAACTAAATAATGGTGTAAATTTTTTTCATGTTGTATAAGTATACTTGTGGTAATCTTATCAATGGGTGCCGATGGATATGTAGAAACTAATGGAACACCATGTACTGATGGAATGAGTCCAAATGTATTCTCCATAGGGAGAGACTATGGCAGAGCAGGAGTCATAGAAGATGGAATATAAAATCACGAAGAGAAGGAAGCAGAAGTAAAAGAAGATGATAGGGATGGCTGGTCGAATGTTGGATGGGGAGTGGGAATCATCATAGGATATTTTAAAGACGGGTGAGGATGCTCATATATAAAGGGTGGTGAAAATATGGGAGGCTAAAATATCTCATGTGTCCTTAATGGAACACAGGGATCAGAAAGTGGGATGGATGGTATGTCAGTGGGAGGGGAAGGGCCTAATCGGGTATGCTGACCAGATCGTCCAGCTCCCTTACCACCCCCCTCTTACGAACACCCTGAGTAGTAGGACCACTACTAGAATTCTCATCAAATAATTGTCTCCTAATATATGGATCCTGAAAAAATGTTTTAAAAAATTAATCACTAGACATTATATATTATTTAAATAAATATATTTAAAATAAAATACTCACTGTAGGCACTAGTGGTGGAATTCCCAGCTTAGTCATGTGATGATTGTTGTCTATAATATGTTTCTTTTTCCACTCTTCAGTTGGTTTCATTTCCTAAATTTGAAAGCAAATATGGAAGTAAATAGAAAAGGATAACAATTGTGTAACCCAAAAAATAAAATAAATGAGAGGGAATATGGGAATTCAGGGATAATTTAACAATCCATTATTTTTGGTGAGTTTGAAAAAATATATAGTGAAGTAAATAAATCGTAGAAGACATAATAAAGAAATTTAATTTTTATTAGGATAGTTATTTACTAAGTATCATTAGTCTATTAAATTCCTGGAACCTTGATTCTACCAGATTCATAAGGGGTAAAGCAGTCGTCAAAACTATAGAAAAAATTAATTTCTTTAGCCCAGGTAGATGATGAAAGTTTCAATACATGTTTTTCTGAAGAATACAAACCATCATGTTCATTACCTAGTAAAATGTTAAAGAGGTCTTATTTTTTTACAAATTTTATACAAATCACAGTTGAAGCATTGAAATGTTCACCAAGTTAGAAATATTGGTTTCGTAGGTTTGAATACAGTTCAATTCCAAATTAGAAAATGAAATCAAAATAAAATTGCAACCGATAAAAATTGAAAATTCACAACACGGTCTAGTAGGATAAAAAATATTTTTAATCAATATTAAATCAATTTGAATTGTACCAACCTTAACATCCCAAGTCGAGTTAAACCAAAATAACTGAGAACACGAATGGATGATTTTATATATTTCCCATCACAACTTTAGGTTCAAAATCTACTCTGAAAATTTAGCTATAAGAATCATCAAAAGTAATAAATGGATTGTTTACAATGGCAGTAGGGATGGTGTCAATTCCATCATCACCATCATCACAAATATGTCTTGTAATTACTTCAATAATGACATCAAATTTAGGTCAAAGATGTTCTATGACATAAAAAACTTGTTTTTCCATTGATGTCAATATATATGGTTCATCGATTGGAAGTCTGTGAGTCATATAAATTACTTGAAATCCAAAATAATAAATAAATGTGCCCTTCCACGTCATAAAATCAATCCACTAGAATTTCATCATCAAGACTCGTCCATGAGAATAATAATCCAATTTTTTTTCAATGACTCCATAATAACCTACATTTTCAAATCACAGTCTACTATCTGATGCACTAGTATAACAGTATATTGTGGTAGTAACCATAAAACCATCATGTAGTGTTCTCATGTTCTTTTCTTGTTTAGTGATAATTAATCTTTACCCACTGATAACAATTGATTTACAGTCATGAACCACGGTATTAGGACCAAAAGACAAAGCTCTTATTTCCTCAGAGACAGAGTCAGTAAGAGATCTCAATACCTGAAATATAAATCAATATTAAACGTAATTAAATATTTTTTTAATTATTATAAACAATAATATTATTACCTTAAATATTCACCAAGAAAAAAACTCTTCACTATGAAAATTCTTCCTCCTTCTCAAATATATAGAATGATGTTTTCTATTTATCATCGCTTTATGTTCACTATAGATAAAAATAGGAATAGATTAACATATATATATATATATAATATAAAAATATTGAATTTAATTACAAGATGTAGTCATCGAACAAATCATAGTTGAACAAAACTATGTGATGTTCCATATCCCGCTCTTCAAGGCTTAATACCATCAATGTATAAGATCCAGGAATTCCTCCTATTTGAGGAAGTGATGGAAAACTTGGTTCAATTTTCTCAAAATATTATTCTTCATTTCTCATTAGTTTGTTCATTCTTGTAGTAATATGAAGCAAATACATAGAGAAGAAATCCATACATTCTTGATCCAAGTAACCCTTCACAATAGAACCCTTGGGATGATTCCTGTTACGAACATAAGAATTTAATGTGTACATATTTATTTCAGTAGGATACATACAATGAAAAGAAATAGGTATTTCGAGAAGTCTTTCAGTTGAAATATGGACAGTAAGATGCAACATGCATGTGAAACATGATGGAGGAAATATTTTCTCTAACTCACTCAAAATTCATGGGGCATCTACAAACATTTTTTTGAAGAAATACTTGGACAAATTCTTAGCACAAAGATCCCTAAACAAATGGCACAACCGAATGAAAACCACCCTTAAATTATTGGAAATAAAATGACAAATTTATATTAGAATCAAATCATGCATAATTATGTGATAATCATGAGTCTTCAAAGATTCTAACATCAAATATCTTCAATTGACCCATTTGGATATGTTTCTTGAATAGAAATCAAGAACTTTAATAGTCTCTAGTACTTCCAAAAATTTCTTATTTTTCTAAAGGTGTCATCACAAAAGAAGTGCATGGAACTTTCCATTTATTTTCACTAATATGCAGAGGATGCAATTATGGTCTGATGCCTTAGTCCACAAAGTTCGGCCAAGACCGTAAATCATCTTTTGTCTTTATCTTAACATTTAGAATAATCAAAAGAAACATTTCACATATTTTTTTTAAAATGTGCATTACGTCTAAGCAATGACATTAGAAACTAGTTGACCAATAAGACAAATCAAAGAAGATACTTCTCTTCTTCCAATTGTAACAGGTTTCAGTGGAATCATTATTTCTCTTTCCATATTTCATTTGACCCTTCCGAAATGAAAAAAATGAAATCGTTCAATTAATTAATCGCATTAGTTCTAGACATATGTTGAGGTGGATCATCGGTCTCCATGGTATGGTCAAATCCTATATGATTATTTTTTTATGGATGGTCCATTGGCAAGAATCATCGATGTCCCATAAAACTAAAACAACAATGATGTTTCAGTTTTTTGAATTGTGTATTCTTCTTTCAGGACAAGATAGTTTTCCCTTCATGCTCCATCCAAACATCATTGCATATGCAAGACAATCATTGGTCATCCACATAATCACATCATGCATATGAAATATGTCTTCCGAACATTAATCGTATGTGCGCACACCCACATCCCAAATAAGTTTCAATTCCTTTATTAAATGTTTCATGTATACGTCAATATCATTGCTAAGATCAGTAGGTATAGATATGAGTATACTCATGAAAGTGACGAGTTTTTTCATACACAACCATGGGGGAAGATTATAAATGTGTATAAAATCCGGTAATGAGATGTGAAATGTAAGAATCTACCCAAACAAATTAAAACTGTCACATGAAAGACCGAACCTCACATTACGCACATCAGCTGCAAAATCAGGATATCGAGCATCAAAACTCTACCATGTAAATCCATCTCTAGGGTGAACCAACTCATCATTAGTCTTCTTTCTCTTGGTATCATTCCATCGCATTTTATTGATATTTCATCTGACATAAAAATATTCTAGAGTCTGGGGATCAATGGAATGTGCCACATTACTTTCTGTGGCACACGGTATGGTGTTCTATTAGCTTTTGGCTTCCAGCGGGATGTGCCACATTTTATACAATTATTTCATTAACCATTTTCCTCCAATAATAAACTGCAATACTTTGGGCAAGCATGAATTTTGTTTCTCAAAAATCCAAGTTCCTCAACTAACTTCCATGACATATAGTGGTTTGAAGTAATATCTATATCATATGGACGTAAGTCCTTCAAGAAGGAAAGAATGCAATTGATGGAAGTATTAGAAATCCCATTAATAGTTTTCTAATGAAACAATTGGATTAAAAATTACATCTTTTTCATTTTACCACATGGTCGATATACTTGATTCGTGGATGCACCATTCAATTTTTTCACCCTGACAACATCATCATTTTCATTAGATGCATCATGTGTGCTAATATAGAAATCTTCTAGGGTTACAATACTTTCTTTTTCATGATGAAGAATAAACAGAAATTGGTCATATAACAAATTCTCCAATCTAATCCTCTCATTTGGATTATTGGCAATTTGAGATGTCATTCTCTCCCCATTGTGATACCACACAAAGTAGTTTCTTGAAAATCATATTTGTTTATGTGGTAGCTGACTTCTTCATGGATCAACGAAGGTCTTCTATAAAAATTGTAATAGGGGAAATGTATGTGACCACTATCTTAAGCATTGTGAAATGAAAAATCTAAAAAGCTCTCCAAATTGTTCTGAAAATCACTTGAGATCCGATCATTTTCATGCATCCAACTTCTATCTATTCTATAAAAAATATATTATAAGTCATTTCATCCAAAAAAATTCAATAAGATTGAAGATTCATCGAAAATATATTTATGTAAACAAGAATTGTTCACATTATATGAAACCATAATTGACACACTACTATATATGAGAATCGTAATATAAAAGGAAAAAAAATACTATATTTATAATAAAATATCTATGAAGAACTATACATGAGTGTACAAGATCATGTACACTTGTGGAAGAGAATTAGTAAGGAGTTGAGTAAATTTTAGATCAAAAAAATTTAATATTTTAGAAGATAATTTGAGTGATCACATACATTACCCAAGGGGGTGGCAGTGTCTAGGGGGTGGGAGTGTCCAGGGGGTGGGGGCTATCGACAGGGGTGGCGAGGCTATCGACAGGGGTGGAAGGGTAGTCCATAGGGGTAGTGTGTGTCTAGGTGGGGTGGGCGGGATATCCACGGGGGTGGGGGGGGGGGGGGGCTGTCTAGGGGGTACGTGGTGTCCAGGGGGTGGGGATGTCTGGGTGGGGGGGTTGTCCGGTGGGTGGGGATGTCTAGGGGGTGGATGGGTTTCCCACAGGGTTGGGGCTGTACAGGGTGTAGGGGTTGTCCATGGGGGTGGGCGTGTTGTCCACGGAGGTGGTAGGGTTTTCTAGGGGGTACAGGGTGTCCAGGGGGTGGGGGAAGTCCATGGGGGTGGTGGGGTTGTCCATGGTGTTGGGGGTGTCCAGGGGGTGGGCGAGTTGTCCACAGGGGTGGGGGGCTGTCCGCAGGGGTGGAGGGGCTGTCCAGGGGGTGGGCAGGCTGTCCATGGGGGTGGTGGCTCTACAGGGGGGTACGGGGTGTCCAGGAGGTGGGGGCGTCCGGGGGGAATGGGGTGGTGTCCAGGGGTGGTGGCGGTGTGCAGGGGGTGGGGGTGTCTTGGGGTGGGTGGGGGGTGTCCAGGTGGTGGGCGGGCTGTCCATAGGGTTCAGGGATATCCAGGGAAGTAGGGGGTGTCTAGGGGGTGGGCGTGATGCCCACGAGGGTGGAAGGGCTGTCCAGGTTGGTACATGGTGTCCAGGTGGTAGGCGTGCTATCCACGGGGGTGGAAAGTCTATCCAGGGGGTTGGGGTGTCTAGGGGGTGGGCTATCCATAGGGTTGGGGGCTGTCCACCGGGTTGGGGGTTGTCCACAGGGGTTGGGGCATCCAGGGTGTAGGGGTGTCTGGGGGGGACGAGGGGCGGGCTGTCCACGAGGGTGTTAGGGCTGTCCAGGGGGTAAATGGTGTTCAATGGGTCGGTGTGCTGTCCATGGTGGTGTCAGGGCTGTCCAGGGGGTTGGGGTGTCCAGGGGGCGGACTGTTCAAGGGTTTGGTGGACTGTCCAGGGGGTATGGGGTGTCCAGGGGGGTGGGTTGGCTTTCCACGGGGATTCATGATCCCCATGGGATGATGAATAGGACCTGACATCATAAAAAGTGAATGTGGGAATGATTTTCCACTAGCATTGTGAACACAATATAAAAATATAGTATACATAAAAAATAACTCCAATGGGAGATGTGTACTAGAATTAAAACAAGAATAAACAAGATAAAGTACTACAGAACATTACAATAAAAATAGGAAGGAAAACTGCTACATTCCCAAGAGATGTATAACTCCACATTAGCATGTCAACATAAAGAAATACCTCAAAGTGGTGAATTTACCCTACCCAAACTAGGAAGTTGATAATCTATAGAAACCTAAATCTATAGTCAGTGTGTGACATAAATATCCCAGTACAGTCTCACTAATGATTCCATAACAAGATTACAAAACCAAAATAACCAAATTATTTCCTTTCAATTTTCAAATAATATAATTTTATATTTCAAGTGAATAATATTCAAATAATATGGTTTTCCATTTCCCCACCCACTTGCACACTCCCCTCCCCCAAACCACTTGCACCCCCCCCCACCCACCAAAACCCCCGCTTGCACTGCCCCCTCCCCCCACCCCCACCTGCACATCCCACCCCAACCACCCCAACCTGCACATCCCCCTTCACCTACTACACATCCCCCCACTTGCACACCCCCTACCACCCACCCACTGCACCCCCACCACCTGCACCCCATCCACTTGCACAGCCCCTCCCCCCCACCCCCATCAGCACATCACATCCCACCCCCACCCCACCCCACCCCCACCTGTATACCCCCCCACACACCCACCTCACCGCAGCAGACTCCCTGGCATCTCCCCCTCCCCCCCAATAACCCCACCATGCACATCCAATTATCTAAATTGATAATGATTGGTAACCATCCCATAAAATGGTTCTATGGGTGAAAACCAATTAATTAATCGAACAATCAGTGACCCACAAAAATGATATATTGGGAAATGATACACCAAATTGTACAATGGGAACCATCCCATAAAGTGGTGCAATATTCACTAAACCAACAAACATTGTGATGTTCATCATATTACCAAAATATATCACATCCCAAGGTGGAGCATTAATTTTCCTCTATCAAAATCAAAATTATTTCATCCATGTCTATTGAATTTTGACTTGTTTATAATAAATGTACTCTTGATATAGATGATAAAACACATCTTCTATCATTTAAATATTAACAAGTGGTCTAATCCGATACTCCTACTATAAGTAAATAAGAACATAGTTATATTAAACATGACACTAAATAATTTGTTATCAATACAATTGAAATATCATAGTTTAATGATGATAGATCAAGCACCATGTGTTAATAGAAGTTCCAGTCATAAAGGTCTACACCAAAATACCCATTATCATACACTCATCATACCATCATAAAAGAAAAGGAAATCAAAAAATCTACTGGGTATCTACTCCCCGTGGGTTATAAGATAATGTCTACTAATTAACATATAACTATATTATAGTTTTGAAATTAAAAGATCTTTAACATGATGAAATATTTGATGTGTTGAACAAAAAAAGAAATCAAATCCAATTACAATTCATGGTTATTCCATAGCGCACAGTCTTTTGGTTTAGGGAAAATAAAAACATAAAACAAAAAGAATAGATTGAAAATATTGAACATAAGGTACCACTTACATATTTGAAGTGCATAACAAAACAACTATCTGATTGAATGTTGGAAGAATTTTCTGAGTGAGAGATCTCTATGTCTCGGGATTTAGGTCTGCAATTGGGAGGATGGGGGATTGGGGATACCGACAATTTTAAGGGAAAACATTCCCAAAAGATTTTTAACACCATTGGGAGAGGTAAAATTTACCAATAGTTTTTCAAAACCATTGGAAAAGGCTTCCTAAAACTTCACATATCCCAATGGTTCTGTAGAACTGTTGGTTAAAACTAATCTAAACTTCTTTATTCCAATGGTTTATTGAAACCTTTGGGTAAAGACCTATCAAAATACCTATTCCAATGGTTTTCATAAACTGTTAGGAACAATCCGTTTATATTTCTTCCATTTCTAGTAGTGAATGGACCATCCATGAAGGACCTATTCCTGTCGATCCTCTATCCCCACCAAGAACCTCACAAAAGTTTCCCCATCATCAAAGTTCTGTTCTCCCCTATCAATGACGTGCAATGTACCATGCACGTATCTTCATTGCTTTGACATGCGGAAAAAATCTTCTACCTTGTGCATCCATGGGGAAGAGCTCAGCAGCATGCCACCTCGCTAACTCCACTCAGAAACTAAAAGGTCTGATGAACCTCGGAGATAGCTTTCCTCTCTAGCTAAATCTATAAAATCCCCATCGGGGTGTTATAAAAATGAAAACATAGTCGCGCTCCTCAACTTACAAGGGTCCCGTCTCCTTTCGGTACAAGACTTCTATCTGCTATGTGCAGTCCTCATCTACTCCTGGAAGATCCGCACCTTCTCAGTGGTAGCCTATACCAACTCAGGACCCATGAGTGCTGACTTCCCTTACTCTGTCCAAAATAGAGGTGATCTTCAAAGATGCTCTTACAAGGCCTTTAATGGTTCCATGGCAATGGTGGAGTGATAGTTGTGCTCAAGAGAAGCTGAATCCCTGGCCACCAGTACTGATGTTAGTGGTACGGGTACATCTTCGCCACACCAAGAAGTACCTCTAAAGGGAATGTATGGAACTCCCTCAACACCTCCTCCCATAACGTCACTAGTACTATGGTATGTCCTCTAAAAAGGATGATGTGCTTCCCACCTAATGAATATCAATAATGATATTGAGCTAAGGATAACTGAGTACGTCTGTCCTCGTAGTCAAAATCTCCAAATTGTGCATCCCTATCTCACTATAAGAGTAGGGGAGTGATAGTCAATAACTAAAGTTAGGCTGCTCCATCAACATCCATGAAGGATATCTGCATCACGGCTAGCTATTTCGTTGCCTCACTCAGCAGCTATAAACCAGACCTCCTGCTGAGAGCATCTTCCACCACCTTCTCTTTCCCAGGATTATAGAATATATCAAATTCATAGTCCTGGAGGGACTCCAACAATCTACAATGTCTTAACTATTGACGATCCTACATGAACCTTTCCATCTAAGAGAAAGGCTACCTCTTTTAACTGATTGATGTGCCCATCGATCCTTTCATAGAGAGTACTCATTCTCTGAGCCTCGGAATCACATGCTGTCAATTTTTTTAGTCTCATAATAATCCCATATAATATAAAAAAATTATACAATAATTATAGGACATTATATTAGTCATATATTCGTCCTGAAAGCCTCATACAATCCCTTCCTCAACTGAGATGTAAAATGAGCATCACGATCTAAAACGATCATCGATGGCACCCCAAGAAGCTGTAAAATCTCATGTACGTAGAGGAGTCCTAAGCCCTCTACTTATCCCCACTCTTGGATTGGTAGGAAGTGGGCCAAATTGGTGAGTTGGTCGATGATCACCCAAATTGAATCGTGGCCCCCGGACATAGGTGGTAGTCCTGTCATGAAGTCTAACGAGATACCATCCCACTTACATTCTGATACCTCAAGGGGTTGTACTAAGAATGCTAGAACATGATTTTCAACCTTCATTTGATGATAAGTTAGGCATCATGGTATGAACTCTACCATTTCTTTCTTCACCCCCCGGACATATGGTCAGATGGAGCAGACCATACACACACTTGAGGACACTCTTTCCTTAGGTAAATCCTAACATTGGTCGGAGTGGGCCAATAGTGGAAGTTAGATTTTGGATGTAAATAAAATAATTATGTGAATTTTTTTTTCAAATCTTTATAACTCATAAACGGTAACTTGGATTGAAAATTTGGTAGTACCATTGAGCTTGTGAGGGTGTGTTTCTCTTAGGCGGAGCCTAACCTTGATCAGCGCGGGTCGAGGGTGACTATTAATAATTTTTTAACTTTTCTCATGGTACATTTAGTAAACATGCAAGAAAAAATATCTATCTTTTGAACTGGTTCAAAATTTAAAAATCTAAGGGCATCATTGAATTCATAGTGCTCAGATTTTCTTTAGTGAAGATTAACTTCGACCATAAAGGGTTGGACAAAAAAGTTAATTTTTTTGAATTTTTTGAAAAAATTTCTAAATAAGTTATCTTATTCTTTATGAAATAGTTGAGAGGTGGATGGGGGGATCACATCCTAAAATCAAGCATTGAATGTGATACATTTAATGGAATGACCCATTTGTTGTGTAACCACGAAGCTCATAGGATTAAATGGAACATTAATTGCAGTTCATTAATGAACCACATTAATGAACAAAACGTGGGTGGTTACCATTATTTTATTTAATCAAATAGCTAGTGTCAGTTTTGGGAACCCATGAGAGAACTCTTAACATAGTACTGGGGTCATCTTCCTCTAATGAAGAATGGATATTCCATGACTCCATTGAGGATTTGATCCAGAGATCGACAAATACTGAAAAATACCTTTTAATGGGGACCCTTCTTCATCATCTACAACGTCTTCCAACGAGTTCAATGTAGGGGGTATAAATTATTTATGCGTTTAAATATTTTGTCTCACTTTGTTCTTGATTTATATGGAGAATGCATATGAACCAACTAATGGGTTGATCTGCAACTCATTCGTTTTTGAGAGAGGTGGTCGTGGGAATTCATTTTGGGGTTTTATTAAATCTTATGATGATTATGATTCACCCAAATGTTATAACGCTAACACAGAGGGAGTGGTCCAATCTGAACAAGGCATAGACCATCCCCCAAACTTGTTCTTGATGTGTTCTACATGGGCGAATGGTCATCTTTCTAGCAACGCGAAGCTGAGGGCCACATAGTGAAGGTGGAATCCCTGAAGGCGTGTAGGTGAACTCCGAAAGAGAATCAGACCACCCGAGATTCAGTAGTGGTCCAAGGAAGCCCTTCTGGCATAGAACCACTAGCATGACAGCATCGTTGACTGAGGGCAGTGACCGCAAGGTAGAAGCAGCGCCTACAGGCGCCGCAGCGGACAGGGGTGGCCGGTCGATTCTGGCCACGTTGAAGGAAGGCAGAATGCCATAGAGGATATACCGTGGCTCCAACCACGGAAGAGGTGGACCCAGACCGTGGGTCCCACCCTAGACCAGTCAGATGAAGGGTCTGTGCTAGCCTGGAACCACCAGTTGAGGACCAAACGAAATTTGTCTATTCAGTTGTGAGTTGGGTCCCTGCCTAACTGGCAGGCAGTGCTCAGCCGGTGGACCGGACCGGGTCCAGCCATTCTAGGTCGGGCCTAGAATGTTTGAGCAGGGCTGGGTTGGACCCAGGTCAACCCAGGATGAGTTCGGTCAGGTAGGGTTGGTCTGTCCATCCGAGTCGGACCGGACCCAGGCCCATTTCAATCCAGTTTCACTTAAAGGGCCATATCCTATAAACCAGACATCCATTTGACGAATAGACGGTGGCACTAGAATCCATGGAAAGAGGGGGTCCTTTTGAGATACGCCACTTGGGTTTAGAAGAATGTTGGAGTATGGTATGGTTGGATCGAAATCAAATCTAACCGGTCCCTCGGCACTAAAATGTCTATAACTTACAAACTGGGCATCCGATTGATGCACCATCTATTACATTTGAACCCTTATGTCTTTTCAGTTATTCGGGTTACTTCTTCATGGGATTTCGTGGTGGTTTAGATATGAAAAATGGATTTTGGAGAGAATCCTCCCGGAATCAACTGTGCTAAGTGAGGGAATCCAGTGGTTGGCTGCGACGTGGAGAAAGAATAATGATCCTATGAGTGGGTAAGCACCTAGAGATCATACGTGGGTCGGCATCTAGAGATCCTCTGAGTATATCATCATCTATAAATCCTTTGTGGGTTAGCACCTAGCAATCCTCCGTGGGTCTTCACATAGTGATCCTCTGTGGGTCTGCACCTAGAGATCTTCTTAGTGGGTCATCACCTAGAGATCCCTTGAGTGGGGATCACTTAGCGATCCTCTTTGGTTCATCACCTAGAGATCCTCTGTGGGTGAGAACCTAGTGATACTCTATGGGGAATCACATATAGACCATTTTTGGTCCTGCCACAAAAGCCTTAGGACAAAATAAGATGATATAGCTTTGTGACTAATCATCTTTATTCTTGTTCATTACTTTATATACCTGGGGTGAAATGCCTTTACATTTTTCTTTTTGATTGAGATCATGATTTTCTATTTTTTCATTTAGGAATTCTTGGGAGTCCTTTGGGGTCTCGGGGTCCCTACTGTGTGTTGTTATACACACCCATACACGGGCTTAGCCCACACATGTTGGGTCTCGTGCAGATGTTCGACGTTTCAACTGAGGTGCTTAGGGGGACGAGACAGATGGACGCTACGACAGTGGAATTGGTGGCCTAGGACTAGGTAGGGCCTAGTAGGACTGGGTGGTAAGGACATACTACTTTAGTTCCATTAGCTTCACTACTCTCATTATTATGTGGGGATTTCCACGGATGGACATCAGAGTTTCATTTTGTACTTTTCTATTTTCAGTTCCTTTTTGGGTTTGTATTCTGGCCCACATACTTTCACTTGTAATTGCACTCATCCTTATTTTAGTGGTATACTTCATTCCCCCTTTCAGTGTGTTGGGATGTGGTTGGAATGTTTTGTATACAGTTTTAAAGTAACTGCCTTCCCTTATTTTTATATTCCCTTATGGTGCTAGTAACAAGACCGTGGCCTATGGAAGGCGACCTTGGGGTAGTCACTGCATGGGCCACTGGGGATGGGACCTGACAAAAATGACCTTGATCCAGAAAAGTTTTTAATTTATTTTTTGTCACATTATCCAGACATACTTTGAGTCATCCTCAAAATTATAGTAGGGTAACTAACCATCATAAAAACATGTACATTAAAAAGAATATGACAAAGACTTTCCTTTATAGGACTAATTGTATATATATATATATGTATGTATATCAATATATAAATATATGCATATATTTCTATGTATATCAAGATATATATATATATATATATCCATCCTCCTATAGAAGAACGTATACTCACTCAAACAATGGAGGCCATCCATCCATTTTTATGGAGATTTAGTAGGGAATCATCTTTAACTAGGAGGAACCACATTCCATGTGATGGAATTTATATATAGACACACACAAACACACACACACCGATATATATATATATATAAATTTTTCATAACAATGTATATTAACCTTATACTTTCTATCCATGAATAAATGTACATAAATAGATTTGAGACCCCAAATGTGTTAGAAATTTACACACTGGGAGTTAGAACCTGTAAAAAAGGCACAACACTTGCATATACCATAAATGAAAACAAGTATATACATGAGAATAATAAAAAATTAGCCTTTAAAAATTTTCTTCTAGAACTTATATAAATATAAATCATAATAATATGATAATAAATTGAGTAATACAACAAATACACATCAAGGGATAAACATTATGCATAATCATGCCATTTCTGGCCCTTATTGTCATAAGAGAATACTGTAATCGGGAGTTAATGAAGGAATCCTTAAGACTATCTTATTGGCAATGGTTTTTCATTTATAATTGAATAAAGGAGTCTATATTATGTCTAGTATATAAGGAATTTCGTATACATGCATTATTAAGTATAAATTCAACTAAAAATCCATGAACAAGTCTACTTTAAATTTTGTGAATTAGAAATTCCCTGACATAATTTATTTATGGTCAATATCCATTTCCATAATTATAATATTTCACACATAATAAAGGAAAATCTCAGGCCATACAGACATGTGTATGTGTAGTTGGTCTAATGTGACAACCAACGACAGAATAAGCAAGGGTTAGAATGAAACAACCTATAAACTCTATGTAGAACATCGTAAATCAAGAAAAGTGTCTCATACCAAGGTTCACTCATTAATATTAAACAAGATAATAATAGATGAGGAATATTCCACCATATAAGTATACAAGAGAGAGAAAAGAGGGTTCTCTACATAATCCTATGTAGGTGAAAAGCCCTAACCCTATAAGAGAATATATGCCACTATTGAAAATCTTCGGAACCATATTCTAGAATAAAAGATGTATCAAATTTCTTACAAAATTGGAAGGAATGAGTTTCGAAAGAATGGGGGAACCCTTTATATAAGTGTGTTCATTATGAAATTCACTTACCACTAGTAGGAAGACCCACAAATAAATAATCACAACTCAAAACAATAAAAAAGTGATAAGATAATAGATAAAACTGTACGTTGAAAACAACTGAAACTTGTATAAGAGTAGAAAAACTTACTTGGAATAAATTATAATGGACTCCCATGGTGAATTGATCTAGATTAAAGAGGATGAAGAACACTTGGAATGAAAAAAGTGTAAGGATAATGGATAATAATATCATAATTGAAGAGAAGGGATTAATTGAGAAGGAAAACTAAAGGGTGTTGGTATAGTTTATAGTTTGATGGGCGAAAAGTGAATAATACCATTCTAAAGTTTATTTAACCAAGGTGTGTACCTGGTTCCTAGTAAAATGCCCTTGAGTAACCATTAGTTCTAGACAAATCCCCACCCCTTAGGACACCCACCAGGTACTCCATGAAAGTGTACTAAGTACATGGTTCCAACTATATAATTGGGTCCCTCTTTTATTCCTTTTCTTCTCCTAGGAAAGTATAAAATTACACATTTACCTTATACTATCATTGAAACTAATATTAATGGGATATAAGTGAGGTATAAAACCAATTAAAATGGGTATATGTATTTACATTCACATTTATACTTTTTTAATAGATGGCATTCTATTATAAAAGAGTTGGTGATGATTAGTTTACGTTATACTGCATCATTGTGAAGAACTTAATACTATTTTTTAGAAAAATGTCTAATGTGGAAATCTAAAATATTTAATATGTATGATTAAATCATGTTTTTGAGTTATTATCCAAATTGTGATATTAAATCATGGCATTATGATAGGCAAAACACCATTGGAAATGATATATTAATTATATTGTGTGGGAAACATGTAAAGAGATTTTTGGGTAAGGTGAGATATTATAAATATGAAAATGAAGGTAAAAGATGAAAAATAAGAAAATAACTAATGAAAAAGAAATTGATAATGATATGTAATAGTTCTTTATTATGAAAAGAAATAAGAAATTTTTAATGTCATTGGCTCTTTCTAACTTTAATAATGGTAATTGTAAAATTATAATAAAAATATTTGTATGTTTTTTATTTAAAATTTAATGAGGTTTTGATGATATGTTCTATGTTGAATATATTTCAAATTTTAATTCCACTATTTTTTATTGATATATATGTAGTTATTATTAATTTATCAAATTTATTTAATTTTCCTAATATTTTTATAGATTGAGGGTCGTATCATCCACCGTGAATGTTGGGTCGATTTAGGGGAATTGAAACTCTTATGAAATCACATATAATTAGTACCTAGTCCAACCAAAAATGTTAATTCATCTTATAAGATAATTTAAAAAATTAATTTTTCATCATAATTGATTTTAATGACATTATGAAGGAAAAATTATAAAATATAAGACATGTACAATTATGGAGGGTCCAAACGATTCCAATGAGGGTGAAAAAAATAATGTATTCATAGTGAATCTCACTCTATCAGTCAAAAAACTATACTATCCTTATGAATAAACATTATAATCCATTAATTAAAATTTATGATGAAAAAAAATGAAACCCTATAATTATAATTTCAAAATAATAAAACATCATATATTATAATGTGTCATATTCTCTAAGATTTTTTGATTTGGTTGTTTAATTTAAAAAGGAATGGAATTGGTACTGTGGAATATTGAACATTCCCAAAATATTCTCGTGAACACAATATTACACTCTATGAAATAAATGAGAAAAATATACATGAAAACATTGTGGCTTAAATGCAATATATTGAATATCTTTCAATAATACACATATTTTGAGAAATGGTGATGATGAGGGGATATATAAGGAAGTTACATAAATGATTCAAATAATATTATATTCTTACTATGTCTTTCATTATAGTGAAGGAATATCCAAAACAAATTGAGTGAAGAAAACATTATGGTGGTTTTTTTGATAATGAAATAAAACTTATACATTTATCCATTTAAAAGAGGTACTTTAAATATGTAAAATACTATTCTATTAACATCTTACATTTTATTGGTTTTGGGCTATGATGTTTATATTTTAAATTTCTTGGATAAACAAGCTGATTTATTTTCAAATTATTCTAAAATAAAAAATTAAAAACTTTTATGTGATTAAAAATAAAGATTGATAACTGCCAAGAAATTACACTATATCTAGATGGTTTTACATTTTTTAATAAAAATAATTACTTATCATTTTTTCAATTATCAACACAAATTTTAACGACACATTTACATGTTGAATTTTTATTGTACATTTTCATTTAAAATACCCATTTAATGGTTTCTTAGTATCTTATTTTTTCAAAATGATGCGAAAATTTTAGTTAACTGTGTAATTATTTTTTGTAGGTACAATATATAACCTTAATGAATTACTGAGTGGGGTGCATCATTTATATTTAAAAAATTCAATTAGAGTGGATGACCATTACAATACCCCATATTTTTAGTATTTTGTTTTCTCCTAAATTATTTTCATGTATTTAATATCTTGTATTATATTAAATAGTAGCCTAAAATAAATAAATACTTATCCCATTAAAGTATGATTTTATAATATAAAAATAAATATACATTATTTCAAGAAATATATATATAACATAAAAATGAAAATTAAAAGATGAATATAACTAAAAGTAAATAAAATTACTTTAATATTGAAGTAATATTACACATGATATTCCACAATGATTATACAACCATGTATAACCATATAAATAATACAAAAAATAGGAATATGATATAAATTTTATATAAGGAATAATGAGAATGATTTTAGATAAAATTCTTTATGGAAATATATTTAGGTAATGTAACTATTATATTGTCATTAGAAATTTAGTAATTGGATATATTGATGTTAGACACATGCCCCTATATTAATGTATTAATTGAATAAAGTTATTCATTGACATGATAATTAAAAACAATAGGAATTACATGAAAAAGATTATGAAATAATGGAATCAAATAGCATAAGTCTTACATATGAGGGTAATTTATTGAAATTACAGAAGGAGGTAATATTTATAGGGTTTTCCCTTGACCAAGCCTAATATAAACTTCAATAATTACGATTTGAAAAAACTCATTGATAGGAGAAGCTCATGCTTCTACATATCACTGAAGGATCCTTTTTAGCTGAGTCACCATATAAAAATACCAACATGTATTATCTATAGATTAGTGATTTAATTGATGCAATGAGGTGTTATGAAAGTAGAATACAAGGTGTTATCAATATATAACTATTAATGATATAAAAGATTCATTTTAAATTTATTTTCTATGATTATTATTATATAAATAGTAGTAATAATAAAAATTGTCATATAATTTCTAAATAAATAATCAACATCCTTAGAATAATCAACAAATTCCATGATATAAAAATGTAATCATTAATTGAAATAGAAACAATTTTTATTATAATTTTTTTTTATTATTGGTTTTCATTTTTAAGTTAAATTTCATTTATTTATAATTATAATTATATAAAAAGGATGGGACATTTGGAATCAATTTGTTAAAATTAGGTATGTGGTTATATATTTTTTTTGGTAAAAAAATATTTACCATAAAAAATTATTATATAAGATAAATATACTAAAACAAGATAAAAATTGAATTATATTACTTTCAAATATTTAAACAAAAAAATAATATATTTTATAAAAAAAATTAGGAATGTAACTGAATTTTACTAATACATAAATATTCTTACACCCAACTCCCCTATCTTTTCAAAATCAATTGTGATTTCATTTTCACCCATTATTTGCCTCATATATCTATAGATATTTCAAACATTTTCATTTTAAAAGGAACCCATTAATTTTGACATACTGATCTATAATTTTTTACTATAGCCAAACAAGAATTCCCAAAAACCCAAATCATAATCCTGATCACCATGGATAGGTACGAAATTTCACGGGTATCAGAAAGGAATTGGGAAAGATCCGCCCTTTAAAACCTATAAAGATTAAATGATTCTAAATCAATCATATCATAGAAAAGTACACTATTCCTTGAATAATATTTAAAAAAAATAAATGAATATATTTACAATAACTGAATAATTATATACAAAATATTATATAGCAATAAATAAAAGTAAAAATATATCTACATGACACAGAGACTCTATATAATATCACCATATCTATTGTCTCACACCTAAGCCATAGTCCACTCATAATGTTGAATATCACTAATCAATTCTATAATAATTCATAAAATATAGTCCAATAAATAAAACTCTAGAGATACATCATTGTGTGTATGTATGGTTTGAGTGAAATCCCTTTAGTATTCCACCAATAGTATGCATACCACCTTTCTTAGAAAAAACACATTTCAGTTTAAACTAAAACTATAGAAATATAATTTTATTTCTATATGAAAAACATGTTACATGGGAGAGCTTATACATATCTTTAAAAAATAATGTAATTATGTAAATTTGAATTCATTTGAATAAGATAAAGCATTAGTTAATAGAAATTTATTATAAATATTTACTAACATGTATCATGGGAATGAACTTAAGGAACTATTGTAAGTAATTCAAGGATCCTCACACTGACCAAATCCACCATTGTAACCATAATCATCATCATATCCAATATATATCCCACTGTGCATAGGTCACTTCATAGAGTGTTGTTGTAAACTAGTTGTAATGACATAATTGAACTAATCTGAGTTTCATCATGACTATTCTACCATAGTGAGAATCATATCATGACAAAAAGGTCACATTTTAGGGAGATTTTCCTTATAACCTGGATTTGTGCTTGTCCCATGGAAATTTCTAAGAAACCAAGGATTTCCCATGAAGTTTTATATATCATTAAATAATTTAAATTTAGCGAACACTTAACATGAATCCTCCCTTCATATAATAACAAAAACCCAAGAAATAAAACAATATGATTTATGAACAATTTATTTTAGAAAGGTGTGTGTTTGTTACGGGGTGAATAAATTAATAAAAACAGTTAATTAATCTAAAGAAATAATTTAGCCCAAAATTTTTATTATATAAGTACCATGGTAATTCCTAATAAATCATATTAAATAATTACTTGAAATCAATTAATTAAAAATGAATTGTTTTTGTACAAAAAAGAGAAAGAATTTCATAATCCTTGTTCACATAATAAAATGGATTTAATTAAAGAAAATAAACCCTTATAATTTTAAAACATCACAAACAATTGATACTCATCCATTATAATTCATAATAAAAAATTATTTAATAATTAACATCGATATTTCTCAAAAGAAACTTAGTAGCAATTTCATAAAACACCAAATGTTCATAAAAATACATGACCCGAATTTAAAACCTAAATTTTAGGAAATACCTCTTTAATGTCAATTTAATTTGTAGAAAGACAAAGAAATATAAATCTGTAATTATTATAGTAAAGGCCCAAAATATATTTTAATATAATAAAATATTATTTTAAAATGATCAATAATTGACCATTTATCTAATGAAATTGGGAAAAAGAAATCACTTACTTAGAATCCAATTAAACTTGACTCCTTTAAAAATGCATGATTAGATAGGGTTATATGTGGGGTTTAAATCCCTTTTATATGAAAATCCCCATTAAACTTGATCAATTTTCTTATAGTATGAGAATCCACAAACCATTCATTATCCCAATGTGGGAAATAAAGGCGAGAAGAAGATTAAGATTGAGAATAGGAAGAAAAAGTGGGTGTAAGACTCACCTAGAACAATTCTTCATGAATGTTCTTTGAAGATTTGATAAAGGGAAGTTGAATTTGGGAGAGGGTGATTCCTACCCCTTAAATAGATACCATGGAATAATTTGGGAGAGGGGTTAGCCTACACATTATGTTTTTCAAATCCATTAAAAATTTTTATAACACAATAATAATAATAATAATAGTAATAACAATAATATGAAAAACCCTTCTCTAGAATATTGTGATAATAATAATAAAATTACAACAAATAAAAATATATTTATCTAATTCATGGATAGAAAATCATAATATCCCTATACATATATTTTAAAAACTATCCAAAATTAATTATAATAATAAAAGTTCCATAAAATTCATGATATACCACTAACACATATATCGTTCATTACAAAAAAAACAAAAATATTTTAAACACACCACATAAATTATATAGCTGAAATAATTTGTCAATTGGACTGGTATAAAGTTATATAAATATATTACAAATGGTATCGGTATGTTGACACTTGATGATATTAGTAAATGTTTAATAAACAAATATAAGTAAATGATATTAAGTAAAATAAAACAATGTTATTATATAGACTAGTAATAAACCTATGGTGATTGTTTTGGGAGTCAGAGTATGTTTGATAATGAAGGAATCCATGGTTATGGGATTCTTGACCTAATATCCTTTTATTGAGTTGGATTTTTTCTTGTTTGAACATATTATTGTATGTTAGGTATATTATAATCCATAAACTATTTAAAATTATATTTCCTATTATTTTTATGGTAATTAATGTTCTCTTCACATATTATTATTTTTTATTAACTCATTCCTTTTAGAACATGAAATTATAAAGGAATGCTTATACTATCTATTGTGGGTAATTCTCTTCCATATTCATATTTCTTCTAATAAAAACTATTTTTTTATTTTTATGTTAATTAAAAATTTAATTTTATAACTATCAAATTTTTCTTTAATTATATTTAAAATATAATTTTATATTCCTTTTATCAAAGCAGGACATTATAAATCATTAAAAAATTATAAAACAGTAATGATTCTAACTTTCAAGAGAATTTTGAATCTTCTATAACAGCCTCAATCTCACACTTGTTGATTGTTGTTTGAAATATAAACTTTACATTTATATATTTGATACCAATGATGGTGACCCAATTTTTACCATCCAAAAATTACAATGTCAATAAGAAATATTGGATCACATTCATACCTAAAGACCTTTTAGGTTTAGAGTTTTGGTGAATTACAAAGAAATATGATATAACAATACGCATAAATTCATGGGAGTATTTTTTTTGACTATACCTAAATTTTCATTTTTCATATTATGTACATTACATATACCAGAAACATCATCACATTAAAAAACATTATAGACCTAAATTATTCAGTCATTATTATTAAAACCATGTGAAATAAGAAACATAACAAGGGTGATCTAAAATTGTCACTAATTGTGAACATAAGAATCATAAATCGAATTTCAAAAATAAGAATAAAAATCAACTTTTTTTATTATGAAATAAATAAAATACATGAGCATAATAGAAGAATATTCTGACACATCAACACCTAGATCCTCAATCCTAAAACATGGAATAATGATTTTAAAAATATATGAGTCATAATACTCAATAATATGAGAAATGTTATTTCAAACTTGTTCAAAAGAATCATTAAAACCCAATAAGAAGCATAAAAATCTGATTTGTATCTGGAAACATCATCTTCGTAGTCTGTTTTAAACTCATTTCAGAAGAACTGGAGCCAAGTTAAATCCATTGTACAAACCCTATGGTAACTCAATCCTTATTTACTCTAAGTAAAAAATAACATTACCCAATGAACTAGAGCTCTATATAAGTGATACCATCATAAATACTATATCAGTCTCACTCGGTGATATATGGATTCAGCCATAAAAAAGCTATGTCAATCTCACCCATGAGCTATATTGGGACTCAACCCATTGCATAAGATATATCGAGCTTGACCATGAGATATAATAATAATCAACCCTACATTTAAGCTATATCAGACTCACACATTTTTCATCAATAATGTCAATGTACTTTTCTTGAATAAAACATTTACAATCCTTAACTTTTCAATCAAAATAGTAACTGATGTTCATTCATAGCTCGATTAACTGGTGGAAAAGAAATGGGTTCCATGAAAATCTCATAGTGCATAAAAAGAAATTATAACAATATTATCATTAAAAAATATCCCTAGTGGATTTTATGGAACATCAAGGGTTTTTGACAATTATGAATACAGATACCATTAAAATATCATTAAAAACATTTTTCTTTAAAATAAACTTTTATACTTTGAAAATCACTTTTAAAAACAACAAATTCTCCTAAAATTATGAAAACACTATTAATTGAAAATGAAATTGTTAACATATTATGGTAATTATAATGAAAATAATGAATTTTATGGTCGTAAAATCCATTCATGTTGTAAATTTTAAAATACACTTTATTTTCAATCATTTCGTAAATAGATTCAATAGTGTCCTATTAGAAAAACATGACTAATTTTCTAATTTTATAAAACTTTAAAAGAAATAAAAATATCATGAAAATTATATTTAGAAAATATTTTTCTAGAAAATAATATTTTCGAAAACATTTTAGGAAACATAGATATATAAGAGCACGATTCCCGATTAAAAAAAAGGAACAAGATCAGTACAACTTACAAAAAACATTCAAGATGATTCTTTAATAAATAAGGAAGTAAATGTAAACTAAACATTTGAACCACAATTATAACCAATTTATAATAACATACATTTGGTTCATGATTATAATCACATATTATTTCCACCCAAATAGCCTTCAACATTAAAAAACCCCTTACAAAAATATGATTGTATTATAAAGACTTTGAAACTTTGGTAACAACTCTATCAAAATATTCATGAAATAATAACATTATATGAAGCTTAAATGTCATTAAAATAAGGATATTAATGATATTAAACATCAAATGGGTAGTATATACACCTCATAAATGATGATAGGTGTATTACACAACATATTCCCTAAAGAAGATAATTTGAGACGAGAAACCCATACAATGATCATAACATTGATGTGAGAATTAATGAATGAATTGATTATGTTTAGGAAGTATAAATCAATATAAATAATTGTAAGTAAAATATAACATAAAAAAAGTCATTATATTAACACTATTATAATATAAAAGAAAATTGAATAGTAATATAACCCAATTAAATGAAAGTGAGTTATGAAATTATTTACCACTTATTAACTCTCGAGTCGACTCCCTTTGAATGAAATAATAACAATTAAAATACCATAATTATTGAATTATTCATGAAATTACTTTAAAAATGTGTTATATATATACCATATAAAATAAATTAGGTTCATAACAATAAAATAATCCTCAATGAAATTAAATTCCGATGAAATCCCTAACCTTGAGTCCAAAACATCCTTGTACGTTCTTTAACTCTTGTATAATAAGATTATATATATAATTTTTTACTTATGAAACATATATAGTGTTAATACCTTATACTTAAATCATTTGTTTTATTTATATTAATGTAATATTTATATACATAATTATTTATGTCCATGTCTTCTGCTTTGAGGACATTCGATTCATTATTTCAAAACAACTTTGGTGTGTTGAAGAAGTAAAATCGGTAACTGTTAAATCATCTCCAAAATAATAATAATTATATAATAATAATTTTTATAAATCAATTATACTTTTAGAATTATCCATGAATAATTTTTATAAAAAATAAACTATGTTATAATAACGGAGACGACATGATCTACGTATGCATGAGCAACATTTCAAATTTTCAAAGATCAGTATGGAAAGAAGTTATGTATTAATTTATCATTATAGAATGATAATAATAAAATTAATATATTATTATTTATAAAAATATATTTATATGTGTCAAATTTGTGATTTGGTTAGATATAAGAATCACATCACTTTGTGAAGGTGGTAGTCGATACGTACACTCGAACGACATTATCATCATCAATAAGTTGAAAGGTAAAAATGAAAATGATATATTATATTTTAATAATTATAAATATGTAATTATTATCATATTTATTTCATATATATCACATATATTAATTAATATTAACTTTATCACCTTCCACGTAATGTGTTACTGAAAAATGAATAACATCGCTTTGTGAGGCGACAGTCTACTGTACACAAAAGTTACATTATCACATCCCCAATAGAATGAAAAGTAAGAAGGTATATGTGATAGAAAAATTTCATAAGTATAATTATTTTAGAAATATAATATATATATTTAAATAAATCATTATATCTATTAGCAATAGGATTTTATAGAAAATGAATTACACCAGTTTGCGATGCAATAGTTCGTCGTACACTAGAATGATGGCATCTTTTCAGATTTTATTATGGTAGATACAAATTTAGGTTATTCCTTCAAAATAATTACATATAATAATATTTTATATAATGTTGTTTCTATGTCAACACAATTGAATATTATTTAATGGGGGTGGATATAGAAATAACATAAAAATGATTGGTTAACCATGATAAATATTATTCTGACAACATCCTAAGGTGATGAACAAATATCATTCATAGGATGTCTTTATGATAAAAAACATACGATTTTTTTTGGAATTAATAAAGATATTTGTGCACTTATTATCTGAGAAAAAGGTTATTGAATGTGTGAATTATAATGGATAGGGGGTGGCCTTTTATAAGTTAGGTGAGTGGCATACTTGTAATTTTTGAAAAGAAAAAGATGTAACCATGTTTTTGACATCAAAAATAGACATTGAATGAACTACTGAAAAGAATAATACATTATAAGGTTTAAATATGGAAATATAACATTTATTATATAAGGTTTTAAGTCATTTCATTCCTTATCTTTTTAGTCTAACCCCCAGTAAACCGATTTTCACTACAACTATGGTAAAATATTTTTACTATTTTCACAATTTATTTTATAAAACACCAAATTTAACATATTATATAATTTAATTTAATAAAATTAATAATATATAATCCATTTTACTAATTTATATTCTCAAAATTGGATTAATTGAATTTAAAAATAGCATCAGCGAATGAGATGAAAAAGTGGTTTTTCAAGAAATGTATTTTTCAAACATAATATATTATATTAGGTGCTTGGGGGTACAATGACACCAAACACCCACATATAGTCCTGAAAGTTAGGTCATATCCCCCAAGGGATAACCCACCAAACTGCTTACTTTATTACATCATATATTTTTGTCCCAAAGGCCCAGTGGGAATGTAGCCCATTACGTGGCCCGTTTGCCCAAATTTTTGTCCCAAGTCACATTATGTTAATAGTACTGGTGCAGTAGCCACTTGCTACAGTACCACACAGTACTCACCACTTATATGGTGCCCAATGGTGCTACTAATACCATTCTTTCTACAGTAATAGTGTCGTCATTGTTACAGTGCCTCTGCTGCTATAAACACTACTACAATAATGTTACAAAACCTATTCCCAATGGGTTTTGAACCCCCATTTTTCATGTAGGATTATGGAGTGCTTACAACTAAGAATAATATAATTTAATATTTAATCTAGGACTAGTAATAATAATTTTATGCATTTAAATTAATATTTATTGATATAAAATTTATACATTTAGTTTTTATAATTTTTATTTGTTTATTTTTTAATTAATTAAAATGGATACACATTATTCATTTTAAAACATTTCTAGAAAAAACCCATTTTGAAACCAAAAATAAAATGTATACTAAAATCTAGCAAAAATAGTATTAAAGTGTTATTAAATTTGTTAAATATAACTTAATAATATATATGTGACTTGAAATAAAATTCATAGAATAAGAGGAGCTTTAAAACTATTAATATTTTTGAAATAAATTAAAGTTTTACAAAAATATGAATTTTTCAGTATACACTGAATAATATATATTATTTTAACAAATACCAAAATTTCACCCTAAGTTAATTTTTTATGATTACTTTATAAAATTTAGTTAATTTAATCAAATATTTTTTTTAAATTTACTGAAAATTAATAATAATATTTAAAATAAACAAAAACATATTTGAGTGATTATTTAATAATGACTTATTAATTTTTTTTATTCAGTATGTAATTTATCTGTATATTTTATAAATTATTTAATGCTATTCATATATTTAAATTTAATGTCCTGGTTTTAAAATTCATATTTAAAATAATATTATTTGATGGTTTGTTAAAGCTTGGTGTTGTGTGTCTTATACTCTATCAAGAATTGATTATTTTTTTAAAATCATTGGGTGTTACACTTTCTCTCCTATTTTATTTCTACATATCTTCATTTGTTTTTAATTTTCAATTCTTGGGATGATTTATTTTAAAATAAATATTTTAAACTTATTGGGTTACCTTTTAAAAATTATTTTCATTTGTTAGTTATGTATGTTTTACAACTATTCCCCCAAAAATTTAATGTTTTTTTAAATTATTATCCATTTTACATTATATCTCTTGAATATTAACCACCTATGAGTTTTATATTTTATATTATTATTTTATTTCCCACAAAATTTTGCAATGATATGTTACATTTTACTAATATAATTTGGGTAAACTTCGATCCAAATATGGATTACTTCTAAAAGTATACTTCATGAAAATGTTATATAACACATTTTTTACATTAGTTAATAAGTCTTTGATTTTAATAAATGTAAAATTATTTTCATTAGGGAAACACACACACACACACATATTATGTGATCATTTGTTCTGAAATTATATTTCATTACAATGCATTAGTTAAATTTGATATATAATGAGATGCATGTATCTGATATAACATGTTATCGTAGTCCAACATATTATTGGACATGTTTTTTATCACGTTATTATGATATTGGCAGGATTACCATACATATTTGATGACATTATATTTCTATAAATGCACCAAATTCCAATTTTATTTCACTATGATTCGTCAGTATTGATTTATTATTCGATATTCTTATTACATGGTATATGTTATACTATAGTGATCATTAATTTCTGGTTTTAAATTTATATAAAACGATTTGTGATTATTCTATCATGATTTAGATCACTCTATATTATTTGAAGATCATATTCAATTAGTAATATTGTTTCTCTCAAGTCCCTGCTTTGTCAAATGTATAGAATCTATTCGTAAATCCTTTATGACTCGTTATTGTTAACACTTACTAAGAAATTTAGCTCAATCATGTTTTTGTCTATGTTTTCCCCTAATATTTACTATTTGGTATTTTTTTTTGAGAAGGAATAAAATATAAAGAATGTTATAGAATAATTGTAAACTTTTTTTATGAAATAGGAGATATGTAAAATAACTATATAATGATACCAAACCATTGAGTTTTGCGAGTGTGACTTAATCACGAGTATTAATATATAATCATTTAAAATGATATTAAATATAATTTTGTTATGTATATTTCATCTCAATTGGTATCATTAGGAGTTAAATTTATTGTAGGGATTAATTTAAAAATTGAAATAGGATATTACCAAGATAAATATAGTTAGAACCAATAATATTAATGAATTTTCCAATTTTGGATTGTTTTTTTATTTATAAGATTTGAAAATATGATTTTTATTACAATTATTATTTATTCCTCAAAATAATATTTTTATTTTTATTTATTGATTTAAATAATAATTATTCAAGAAATCAATTATTGTGATTGAAAATATTATGATTGTTATAATGAATAACTGAATTGGATGACATATGATTTGATTTTTCTTATCTCTCATCTTACCCAACTATCCAAGGTTATGAATAGTAACCAAAACCATGTGAAACTCTCAAATTGAACAATAAAGGTACAACTCACAATTTTTCCATTCATTCAATAATGACTACCAACCTTTAATGGATCATTCAATCCATTAATTTTTGAATAATAGATCTATATTTTAGAAAATATAATATCCAATATTTATTATTCAAAGTGTGAAATATTTTTATCATTATTTAATTTTTATGGTGATAAATATTAGTGGAAAAATACGATTTAAAACATAAGTAAAATGGAAGAAATTGGATACAAAGGATGGGAGGAGTTAAAGGAGAAAACTTTCAATAAATATTTTCCTCAAACTTTTCACGTCAAACAGGACAAATAATTCATTGATCATTAGTAGAAGGACGATGTCTCTATTAGTTCATATGAACTATATTTATTTATATTTTTAGGTAATGCATCCAGTTTTATTATTTATCACAAATGTAAATATGGTCAATTCTTTAGTGTCTTAAAAGATGGTTTCTAAAAAACTTGTGATAAGAGACTTTGGTAATTAAAATAGATTCATATTCATGATCATATGGTGGAAATAGACAATGGGTTCTCTCATCATAGTCATGGAGTTTTGGATAAAAATGTAAAATAGAGTTTCATGAAATCCTTCTTGATAAATATCTGGTAGTGAAGAATGTTTAACTACCTACATGTTAGATATATGGGAAGAAACACCCAAGAAATTGGATTAAATTAATGGTAAAATATTTTAAGAATGTAATAGAGGTCCATAAAGTATATTATTTTCAAATAGATACAAAATTTCCAATAAATACAATGGAGGAGGAAATATTTACATCTAATATATTACCAATAGTTCAATGTTTCAATTATAAATAATTTGGGTATTATGTAATCAAATGAACCTATCTTAGGTTTAATTAGTAAATCATTGTTTATAGACTTCACAACTAAGGGATAATGAATGATTCTTTGAAATCAGTATCATTGAAGTGGATCATGAAAATTATTTGGTGAAAGGTACATTTATTATATATTCAAGAGTTAAAAACTTCTTATTCGGTTCACGATCTAAGCATTCCTTCTTATCATGAATGTTACTTGATAATTTTAATTGTTCACTATAAAATTTGAATATTATGTTTTTATTTAAAACACATAGTGGTTTTATGATTAAATATAAAATAAATTAATATTAACCCATTTATATTTATGGTAAGATACTTCATATATATCTTTTTATCCTTCATTCACTATAATTTAATGTTATATTGGGCATATACTTTCTCTCTCTATATAGAACTCATATCAATTTCCCAGATACAAAAATATCATTTCACGTCCTAAATCACCGAAGGATCATATACCCTTTGAATAATGATAATTAACATTTTATGAAAAATAATTAATTTTCATGGCTATTAATACTGAATAATGTATGATATTTGAATAAAATAGTTTGGGAAAAAAATTGATGATATTCCAATTTTATGGAAATATAATGATGTATTTAATGAATATTTTATTGGTATTCACAAAAATCACATGCTTCTGTTTTTAAATGAAGACATACCTAGGCTATACCCACACCAAAGTGACATTAAAGATTGAATCATATTTCATGGGAATAATTGAAAAATAAACTACAAGGGAATATTAAAAGTGGTCTAATATACCCAAGTGCTTCACCATTGGGTAACAAATTCCTTTTTGTTAAGAATTATGTACGGTTCAATGAATCTTTACATTGATTATTGTGATCATAATAAGAAAATGATCATGAAAATTTACCTTTACATGTATTGATAAATTATTTTACTAACTTTCGGGGTATCAATTCTTATTAAAGGTATATCTTCTATTAGGATTACATCGACTAAGGGTGAAAAGGTTGAATATGTCTAAGAGAACCTTCCATAAATAAATAATGACATTATAAATTCATAGTTATTCCATTCATACTCACAAATTCCATATCCATACTCATATATATGTTGAATAATATCTTTAGAGATTTCCTAGACATGTAAGATGTAGTATTTATTGGTGATATTGTCATATATTACATAAAGAATATGGAACATGAATATAATTTTAGTATTTTTTATATACCTTGAGAAATAGGAAATTGAATACCAAAATCACCAAGTGTATATTTTGGCTATAGAAAGTTTTATTTTTATGTCATATAATGAAAATTGAGGTTATATATTCTGAACCATTGTTCAAAGGTGATTAAACAGTCGACCATGCCAAAACTAGTTACCAAAATTCAAAGATTCCTTATATCTTCAAGATAATAATGTTGCTTGTGAGAAATTTATCATGATTAAAAAAATATTATAATCATGTTAACTCAAAAAGTGAGAGAATATTTTCTAGAGAAAATAAAGTAATGATAGATTCCTACAATGTTTTTTTTGAGTTTAGTTAATACAGAAATACCCAAACTAACATGCAGTTAATAAGGGATTATTATACAAAAAAAATCTTAAAATATAGATTATTTTATATTGAAATATAAAAGTATAAGGTTATAACTTATGTATTAGGTGAATTATTCCCCCATGAGAAAAATCACTAAATACATGATCTAGAATTAGAAGTGGTAATATTTTCATTAAATAGTTGGAGGAATTATATACATAGTTAGAAGTGTAATATATATGTTTTTATATTAATTATAAGGAATTAAGTTAAATATTAACCTTGATGGAGTTGAACATATAAAAAAGGTGATGGTTATAGTAGATCATGAATTATGACTTCTCAATACATTATAATCAAAGGAAGGTAAGTGAAGTTTCTGATTCTAACACATGAAAAGATTATACTACATTACCCATGATGAGGATTGAAAGAGACCTTACATTTATCGATATTACATGGATTAACCATGATATTATAATGGAAGGGATTGAATTTGTCCTTTTATACATTATATAAAAACTATTAATCAGTGAATGGAATAAGGATACAGATAATGATGATATGCTACTAGAAAATAATGTGAAACATATTATAGAGTTAAACCTTCAAAAATAAAGAGTAATAAGATTTTGAATAAACATTTTTGTCCCATATATTCTAGAATTGAAGAAATAACTTGAATAATGATTATAAATCATCGTTGTTTATTATTATAACTCGAAAAAATATGTGTAGAGATATTTGAGAACACTTCTTGCATAATAACACAAAGACTGATATTATAGAGTATGCAATATGATTCTTATTATTTCATAACATTATGTCTGAAACTATAACATTTAAGGGGATAATAAAACAATTACTCAATTAAATATGGAAATGGGAGTACACCATGATATATTTCATCATATATCTTCCCAATACATATAAGGGAGACAATAATATCTGTATTATGTTCAATCACTTTAAAAATTTGGCCTTCTTCATAGCTTTTTCAAAGAATTTATCAGTAGGTCAACATTCCATGATACATATGATGGAATTGTTACGGATATATATAACACCAATTTAAATTCTATCCAATCTAGATCCAAGGCTGAAATAATATTTCAATAAAATTAGTATAAAAGAATTTTATATAGAATAAGACATTATAATTACTTATCATCATCAATTTATGGTATTCTGAAAGGACTATTTAGAATTTTGATGACATTCTAAGATAATTATCATTGTAATTTAAATAAGATTGGGATCAATAACATCCACTTATCAAGTCATCATATAATATTAATTTCTATTTAATAATTAAAATAAAACCATATGAGTCTCTATATGTTAGGAGGTCTATAACTCAGACATTTTATAATGAATTTATGAAGAGAAAGCTATTGGGACTACATTTTCATCCTGAAATAACAGAGAATATTCAATCCCTTAATGAAATTTATTAATGCAGGAAAACGTTTACATGAATTATATACTCATATTTATTGTATAAATATAGAGTTTTATGATGTAAAAAAATAATTCCTTTAAAAATAAAATTATAAAAGGGTTATGAGATCAAGAAAAAGGGAAATTCATCCCCAAATACATCTTTCACTTCAAAACCCTTAATCATGTGGGGATTATGGATTATTGTTATGCCTTTCCATCGAACCTCTAACATGTGTACAACATATTCTATGTATCACTTTTAAGGTAGTATATATGAGATCAATGATATAAAGTGAACATAAAGTCTATATAAATGAAGAATCATCCTCATTATGAAGAAAAAAATTTCTTTCTTGGATCATATAGAAAAATTACTATGAAATGGTGCCAATCATGTACTAAATTTTTTTGTGAAATCATATGTTTAATGAATATATTAGACAACCTAATGAGTTAAAAAGGAAAATAAATACTCATATGATTATATCTAAGTAAAGTAATTTTCAGGGTGAAGTTATAATGAAAAACCTTAAAATATTAGAATGAAATTTAAATTAAATAATTTACATGTGTTCAATGACACTTCTTATATATATTAATAAGCTCAAATCATTATTTCATTTTTTCATTATGATAAAATATTTTAATATAAAATGAATTAAGTATTATCATAATAAATATATATGAAAAATAATACAAAAAATTACAAATGGAACATAACTATAGGTAAATTATAATACTAAAATCTTGATTTATTCTTGCTCATATTCTAAATTTATGATAATACCACTGAGTATAACTATGGAGTGAATGAAAACATTTGGAATATATTAATTATTTTTAATTATAGAATATGATAAATAATTTTATGTATAAGTATGTATGGAAATATATATATAAAGGGATCATTATAAATTCATCAAATACATTTCAATTAGATGTTTGGCCATTGTATTCATCTAACCATTTCATATAGGTCGTCATTGATATGATAATTATAAATAGATTCAATCAAATTTATTTTTTTAATATATAAAATCAAGTAGTTTAAGCCTTCTATATGATGATCACTTGTTCAAGATGATGGAGGAGGTAGCTTCATTATGGTTTTCCCTTGAACAAGCATAAGTCAAATATAAACAAGTGGAGATTGAGAGGAATCATTCATGAGAATAGTGTGATATTGTGGATATAGGTAAAAGATTCATGTTAGTTAAGTAATAACTTGAAATAATATTGTGGATAATTTCAAGGTTATGTCTTACAGACATTTTATGAGCGGTTATGTAACTAATAGATAGGTTGTTATCAAGATATAACTATTAATGTTCAAAAATTACATTTTTAATGTATTTGATTATGTGTATTATTATCAATATAAACTAATTAAAATAATAATAATAATGTTTTCAAAATAAATAAATATCTAAATAATAATTAAGGAATGATATGGAATATAAATATCATCGTTCATTATAAAAGTAATGGTATTTATTCTAAAAATACATATTTTTAGTGTATTATATATTTTATAAATATTAAAGTTCACATATTATGAGAATTAATTTGATAAAATGAATGAAAACATTGAATAAAAATATTAAAATTTTGTAAGATGGTATATATTTGTTTTCTGAATACTTTTTTACTGAACTAAATAATTAAATATGATAAAAATGGTAAATATGTAATGGAATGAATTTATATAATGTTGTTGATACTTACACATCATAGAAAAAATGTCTGGTATGAAATTTATTATTGTTTTATGATAAATATTCCTTCACCAAAATAACATAATTCATCAAAATCCTATGGATTTCCAAGTCCACCCTTCCCCCATGTCATGTTTTCATATTAATTTCTCTGATCATTTTCTATAAATGAACCTCCCTCTACTAATTATAGACCATTAAAATATCTATCATAACAATGTCCAAATTAATTTAACTTCATATTTTCCCCATATTTGGAGTCCCTTGGATTCATGAGGGAGAACTAAGTTATAAAAAAATAAGGTTTTAAGGGAAATCGATAATTTTCTATTTTTAGGAAATTTTTCCTTCACATTAATATTATTTTACCTTAACATTCCTTTTATTCATTAATTTTTTTTAATAATTTATAGAATCTTAATAACAGTATTATATTTTTTTTAATGATATTATAACAAATTAATTTCATATCAATCTGTTAATTATGGAATATTAATTCTTGTACTTATTTAAATACTTTTTATATTTCATATTATTGATAAATTTAATTTATGTTTATAATATTTATTTTTAATTTATTATAATTTATTTATTATTTAAATGAACCTGTTGGGCTGAATAAATAAACCTAAAAAAATGAATCACCAATTTTTATTTAGAAATCGCAATATTACCTATAATAAAATGAAACAAAGAACCTTATAAACCATTATAACATTATGATTATAGAAACTTTATTATTCTAGAGTTTGTGAACTCAATATCATGGAAGGACGGTTGAGAATGGTATGTGAAAGAAATCGTGGAACAAATAGAAAAATTAACATCTTCTTATTAATATTGACTGTGGATGATTAAAAATGTGTAATAAAAACTTTAAATTAATAATATTTATTAAAATAAATAATTTACTATATATATGTGAATACTAATCTAATGTTGATTATAAAGGGAGATTGAGTGTGTTTGAAAAAGCGTTATTATAATTTTTTTCAATTCTGGACACAATCACCTCTAACTGGGTTATACTTTTTCATTTGTCTATTCCCTTATAGGATGTTCACATTTTACCCCATTGACTATCTAATAAATTAAAAACCCCTTTATTACCAAAAATATTTAAATTTTTTATTTCAATATAATTTTTTAATTCTCATATTTATCATAAATTCTATTTAAAATCTAATTTTATATTCTTTTTACTAATGTTGGATACTTCATATAATTAATAAAATATAAAAACATAATTAATTAATTTTTTTAAAAATTACCATTCATTTTCTATAAATTTATTCTATTTTCTTATATTCAATTTCATGATTCATTTTTTTGGAAGTTTTATTCATAAAATTGACATTTAAAAGTTTTGTTATTACATTTAAAATAATATATTTTAAAGTAACTTATGTCTTTGTTTTTATGACCAGGTCGCTAGACCTCAGAATAAATATTTGTATTATTTTTTTTATAATTTTTTTATAATAATGATTCATAATAAATTAATTTTTTTTATTGATATTATTTGTGCATAGCCCTCAAATTTCTGCTATAATATATTTTATTTGGGTGATTGAATTTTGATAACATCTGATCCACATTCAAAATAATAATTTCGTAATATCTTTAAAAATGTTATCTAATAACTTTTTTGCATGGGTTATTAAAGTTAATATTTTAATGGATTTATAGTTATTTTTAAGATTCATGTATATGTGTTGATATATCATAATATTTACGGTGGTCCTAAAATTTTATACCCCTCCAATGCTTTGGGTATGTTTTTCATCTCATGAGATGAAATATGTGGAATGAGAGAGGTTATCATTTCCCTTTATTTGACGAGACATTGTATTCTAGTATGTAATTATGGAATTATAAGATATCCATTATATATTTTTTCTCTTTTTATGAATGTTTATGTTCCAAATTCCTTTTTTATATCACCATATTTCATGATTACTGATTTCACGTTTTTATATTATTATTCCATGGTACATTCTTTACTTTAGTTTCCATTTTTTGTCAGGTATATATTTCTATACCATCATATATGATTATAATATCATGTATAATTATAAATATTTATGATTTCCGGATATTATTTCACAAGATATTCTATTTCCCTCATGTTTATGATTTCTCACATGTTTATGATATAGTGATAAATATTTCAATAGACATTAGAATTACTTCTTACTGGGATATTTAGCCCACTCTTATCCTCTATTTATATTTCTCGCATCGATTCCAGACATAGTAATTTTTCAAAGAGGGAATAAATTTTACTGATATAAATATAGTAAATTCATATTATTTTATAAAATAATATGGATATAAATATAATATACAATTGGAGTAAATAATTAGATTCTAGGAGTGTGATTATATCCCAAGTACAGAGGTTTAATAATTTAAAATGATATTATATAAATATAAATATATAATGTCTGGATAATCTTAACGATCATGATATATTTAGTTTGTAAGCTTTTATGTAAGTTTTTTTAATTTAAAATTAGTTATTTGATACTTTTATTCTGAATATACCAACATAACTTGTTTTAGAATTTGAATAAAATATTCTTATAAAAAATCAATATAAATATTATTCCACTTATACATTTATACTCAGATCATGAAAGGTAAGAAAAGTAGGAAAACAAGATATCATTGTAAAAAATACATGATCCAAAGGCTCATAAAATATGTCCAATTGAAATGTTTATGCATATTTTATCTTTTTAGTAGTGAAAAATTAATTAGTTGTTTGGTAAAATAATCACTCATTCTATGTGGATAATTATATGCATATGATGGTGTTTTTAGTACATATAACCTTGTATTATTTTGAAACTCACAAGTAAAATTTTTCAATTTTAAATATATGATATTAAATACATATTATGATAATAAATGAAAATGAAAATAAAAAAATGAATAAAAACCAAGGATTAAATTTACAAGTTCTAAAAATAACAAATGAAATACCTGTAGTGGTCGTGAAATAGTTCTCTCAGAGTTTTTATAGTTTTGGGATTGTATTTTGACTTTACACCTTATTCTAAATCTATTAATGTTTCCCTTTTATATAATAATAAATTAGAAATTTTGTTTAACATTATTTCATCCAAAATGGAGTCATTTCCACTAAATTTGAGTTTTTTATAGAATTATATTTTCTATCGAATTTTTAGCACGCATTATATAAATACGTGAACAGTGTCGTAGTCGCTTGACAATATATAGGTAATTAGTATATTTCCTTATTTTTACCTAAATTATGAGTTTTCTCCATAATGAATTATAGGAATCCTAAAATATGAGTCCACTTTTATGGAATATAGAGAAAGTAGCTTGTAAAGACCCATACCCAAATATCCCAGAGAAGGTGTCTACATTATCTCATAGGCATAAGATACAAGAATTCATAACATGAAGGACCAAATAGTTTAGTAGTATTTGTAAATAAGATATATTTAAAATTCATATTATATTTTAAAACATAAAATACAAAAAATATTTTCATTGAGAATTTCATTATTCCCTTTAGTGTATCCCTACATATTAATAAAAAAACTTCTTTATTTCCTAGAGAAAATAAAACCTAATAAAGGGATGATAACATATGCACAATAATGTTATGTGTACTATGGAAGTTATCATGAATAAACAAGTATTAAATATGGAAAGGTAAATAACTAAAATAAATGTCAATCAATCAATTACTGGGGAATAATATGGTAGGAATAAATGATGATAAAATAATTCTATATAAATAATAACATGATATTTGAACATTACTATTTATATTATAACTAATAAGATAATGAAATTGAAAATAAATAAATAATATCATAAAAATGGAATGCATGATTTGGGATATCTGAAACATACAGTCAAGATCTTTCACAAAAGAGTTTAAAACTGTGACTAAAAAACCAATCTAATTTGGCCAACTATTTTATCTCAAGAGTCCTATTTATGCATCGAGGGGATATATATAATCTATCCTAAACCATCAGATACTATGTCTAATTAATTACTAATATAAAATGGCTGAAGCATTGTGAAAATAAAAATTAGAATTGAGAATCTACCATATGAAATGTTAATAGTGAACCCAATAAAATAAATATAATCATAAACCATCAAAAGTAATACGGTGAATAGAAATAAAATTTTACACCCTTATTAAAATTAATCATAAACCATCCAAATAAATAATAAGTATGATATAAATACAATATATCCCCATTGTATCATTATGAAAATACACGTTTGGTTTTGTTTAGGACTAGAAATACCATAAGACTGTCATTAAATTATTTTTAATGGAAAATGAACTTTCTATTAAAAATTATTTCTTTTCCAAAAAGATCACAACATATTTTTAAATTACATTTATTTTAATATAACATTTTAAAACATGTAAAATAATGTTTAAAACATTTGGTGTTCGTGATATATCATAATTATACACATGTCGTTCATGTTAAAATAATGATTCTTTTCACATTATTGGTAAAACTAAAATGGTAATTGTATGATATAAAAACATGAATATTACTTTCAATTTTTTCCATAAATTCAAAATGGGTAAAAATTTATTAAAAAAGTAAATAATATAATCAAAAAAATTAAAACATTTTTACAAATAAATTTTATGTAAAAAACAATTTATGATCGAAGAGAGGAATAATGTCTAATTTTATTAAACAAATTCACAATAATTTTAACTAAAAAAGAGATGAAAATGGTGATACTAATTTAAAAATTAAATAATTACCAAAGTATAATGAGATATATTGTTATTATTATTTAAATAAAAAATAATTCAACCAAAAAATACTTAAACAAAAATAATATTGAATAATGATTATATTAAGAAATAAATCATTACAACTTTGGTAACATTTGAATCATAATCTCTATGAAAGAAATAAACTAAAATAAAACTTTAAATGCCATGAATATAAATATATTAATGAAATTACATATCTAAATGTGTATTATATACACCACATAATGGAATAAGTGTTGAATATGGTATTTGTCTCATAGAAGTAAAAGTGAGATGGGAAATCCTTACCTAATGTTAATGTTCTTTAATATGTTTTAAAACCTAATATATAATATATTTATGTATATTATACATATATTAAGGAACCATAAAAAATACATATAATACTATATATTATTTACATATAGTCTTTTACCACATGTTTATCAATTTTTTTTAAAATCAACGTTTCAGGTGATAATTATATGATTTTTCATTTATGTTTTTGTCCAGTAACATTATTAATTTTACATACATCATGGTAAAATAATTTATATAATTTTATCTACGTTTTTATTTTCATATATATTAATTATAAATTTAATTATAGTAATCAATAAAAGATAGTGATAGAATGGATGCATGCGGCATGCATGCATGAATGAAGTTTCCATTTTTCTCGACAGATGGAATGAATGGAAGAAAAATGTTAGATAGAATTTACATATTAATTTTTATGTATTATATATAATTTATATAAATCAAATACTTATTTATTAACATCAATTTAAAAATAAAATGAAAAAAAATTCATAGAGCTACGTGGAGGCGATAATCCATAAATGCGCAAGAACAATATTATTGTTTTCCAATGGATTGGAAGGTAAGAAGTTAGATGTGATATTAAATTTATAGAATTAATTTTATGTCATAGATATCAAATATAATCATTAATTTTAACCTTAAAACCTTCCATGTAAAGCATAAGAGACAAATGAATTATATCACTTCATGAGGCAGTAGTCCCCTATAAACACGAACGACACTACTGTATCCCCTGACAGAATGGTAAGTAGAAAGGTATATGTGATATCATAATAAAAAGGTAAATAATTTAATAAATATCATATAAAAATATTAAATCCATCAATATATGCATCCATTAAAGGGTTTTATGGGAAAAAAAATTCAACGGTTCACGAGGTGGTAGTCTGCCATACACATGATTGATGGTTTCCTTTTACATTTCATAGAAGAGGAGATAAATACATGTAATTAACCTAAAATATTAACATATATGTATATGGTGGATAATAATTTTATTATATTAACATAGACAAATATTATTATAAGTTGTTATACGAAAAATTAAAATAATAATGTATAGTTTAAACATTATATCTCCTTCGAGAAGCCTCTTTAGGTTTAACATAAAGAGTCCATAGATTATATTTTTTATCAATAAATGAGATATAGTATATGTAAAGATAATTAATGATGGGATTTTTTTAAGTATTTTATGAACCAAATGGTTTTGGAAGTGTCAAGTGGGTAGTAGAGGTTATGGCCTTTTATAATTGGGGGAAATGGAATATGAAATGTTTGAAAAGATAAAGTAAAAAAACATGTTTTTATCTATCCACGAGACAAAAAAATTGGTCATTATCAAAACATTGAGGTTATAAGGTCCCAATATTACACTAAAATGGGGTTTTACAATATTATGTCGTGTTGACCCTTATCTCCTTAGATTAACCCACGATAAACCCATTTTTTCATAACCGTGATAATTAATTTTTACTTTATTCACTGTTCATTAGAGTGAAAAATTAAATTTTTCATATTGTATATTATTAATTATTTTTATTCAAAATATTAATTCCTTTTTTGAAAATTCAATTCACAAAAGTTTACGAATTAAATTTAAAATTAATCCCTTATATACACGTTGAAAAAACGGGTTTTCCAATGAAAATCATTCAGAATTAAAAAATGTTTCTATATTAGAATTCAATAATAAATTGATTCCAATGATATAAATTAGTTATATGATAATACAATATTACTAAATTAACTTTTAAAAATTAAAATATAATTTTTCTTTGTATATAATATATAAAAAAATACAACTTTTAATAAAAAATTATTATTTTCTCTATTAATCTAAAATTTAATCTTTTTAGAAAATTATAAAAACCAATCCTAGGGTTAATTTTGACTTGTATATTTCAAAGGAAATTTTTTCCATTTAAATTTTATGAAATTGTTAAAAATCAATTTTAAATTATATGCGCAAAATTTTACTATACTGCATTTTTTGAAAATAAATCTTTCTAGAAAACATTTCATTTTATTTCAATTGATTCTTAATTTAATTATACTCAATATATATATCTTTAATTTATTTTATAAATTTTTAAACAAATAATTTTCATAATTTATTTATTACTCTTCTAACCTTCCAACTTAATATCTAGGTTATAGTTGTTATGTGTGAATAATAACATTTTAATAGAGTATAATGTTTCATTCAACCTCAGTGTTGCATGCATTTAAAGCTATCAGAGAGATTGAATTTGTTAAAAAATATCATAAAGTATCATGATGTTTTATTTTATTATAATATTGGTGTTTCTTGTCATATATTATATTTTATAATATTTTCATTTTTAATATTTTGGGGTGTTACATTCTACCACCCTTAAATAATTTTTATCCTCGTAATTTAATCTTATTCTCAATAATAAAGGGTTTGAAATTTGAAAGTAAGATTTTTGCAAACCCATACTATAAAAAGGGTATATAAAACTTTCTATTGGATGGAGAGAAATGTATGTATGATTGACCTTTGGAATAACACATTCTAGGTTTCTAAATAAGAGAACATTACCGGCATGTGAAGATATAAACATGGATGAAAATATTAATTCCCATGGATTAATAAAGAGTGATATAGGGCATAGATCACAATAAAGTAAAAGAAATTTTTACTATAATAACCATAAATACCTAAACTTGTTATAAGTTAAAAAAATATTTTACTCATAAAAAATGAAGGTACCATGATAAAATTTACTTTTATTTTATTCTTAGTTCATTAAAATAAGGAAAATTTATTCCTCCTATTTTTATATATTTTCTTAGATTAAAATAATTAACATAAGTTATATAATATCACCCATTTTTCATCTTATTAAATTACATAAATATTTAACCCTAAGGCTCATCTAAAATATGTCTAACCAAATTCAATGTCTAATAATTTAGAAGGTATGACACAAAATTCACCAAATAAAAATTTCATTATATTCTAAAAATAGGACAATGTATCGATTAATATATGAATAATATATTTTAATACAATTATGACTATAAAATCTTTATAAATACACGCATGATTCTGAAAATAAAATCTCAGGTGGACAAATATTTTCCATAAATTCATACATTCTGTAAACTATAACAATGATAACATAAATCACTAACCAATTTCAAGGTTACCAATAATATCCCATAAACATATCATTATTATTATTATCACATAATTCTTTATATATTAATGATTATCCTCCTTCAATTAATTTTTTCTAGAAATATAAACTTTCCACTATATGAATTTTCTTGGTTGAATGTACCATTCAATATATATCTTTAAATGCTTATCGAAAAACTTCTACAGTACAACCCTTAAACATTTTATGATTCTTATCATTTATAGATTACTTCTACAAAAAAATTATTTAATCCAAATCCACATGAAATTTAAACATTCTACTTCAGAATTAGTAATATCATAAGATTGGACTTGATCTCTCACCTTCTTTTAAGATACATAAACGCGAGTCTAGGGGAATTTGTTTTCATAGTCCCTATATAGAAATAGTTTAAAAACTGAACATATAATATTTTATTCTTACCATTTAAATTAATATGATGTTGGTATTTGTCTCCATATAAATATAAAACTCCCAGTATATTCAAGAAAGTACGATAATATTTCTTTAAATAATTATTTGAAGGGGAAAATTATAATTTTATTTCTTCCTTTTATTCATCTTTTTTCCTCCATCATCTTCTTCACTTGATTCCTTTCAAATACATAAGACTTGGATAATTATTTACCTATTTATATTAAAAAGGATACCATGTCCTAATATGATGAAAATAGTTAGGATACTAGTTCTCTTCAAAATATTGGTTTAGCCACATCAAGGAAATGGAAATTCTTTCTTTTTAGAATACATGAATTGATACATTTTCCATTAATTCCAAAAGGTTCCATTTATTAAAACTAGAATACACTTTATTAGTTAATAACATTATGTATCATAATTTATAATCCTAATAAAACTTAAAAACTTCAAATAAAATGATATATTTATGCTTGGTTAATATTGTAATCACAAAGATTGTTTCTTTAGGAAAGTTTACACATCATAAAAATATTTCAAAATCCTTTTCAATGGTTTGTAAATAAAATGAGAATTATTATAAGTATATACTCTAATATTGACACACTTAGTGCATAGTAAGTCCCATTTCCATGTACTATGTAATGCTTGAGTCAAGACAAACATGCCTTTTTTGGACTTATTACCACTTGCTAAATCTATACCTAAACAACATCCACTTGTAGTATACACACATAATTGTATTTCTATGTGAAAAAAGAATATATTTCTTACCAATACGTAATAATTATATCATATACATCAAATTATCCTTAAATTATGTTTTATGGATATATTTCTTAATATATGTTAAGGATTCGACAACAAAATACTTTGATGTCAACTAAACATAATCTGAACCTAATAGTATAGAGCTGGTGTCTAATTTGTTAAGTTGTGATAAGATACAATGAATCGCATCCCAAAGGGATGAATAGTTTATTTTTATTGTTAAAATAGATAAATAATTGAAATTTACATTACATTTTAGAACATAAAATAAAAAAAGTATTTTTTAGATAATTTTATTATTCCACTTGGTGTAACCCTATATATTAGTCAAAAAAATTTCTGGTATCCTTGTAAAAAATAAAACATAATAAATTGATATGATCAGATGCACAGTAATGATATGTAAATAGTTTAATCTATCACAAATAAATATGAATAATATTTATTAAAATAAAAATTACTAAAATATATGCCATTAAATCAATTATTGAGAATAATATGGAAGGAATAAATGATGATAAAATAATTATACATAAATAATCACATAAGCATGAATCTTAACCATGGATATCCTAGTTAATTTAATAATAAAAAAAAAAATAAATTAATAACCTAATAATGGGGGAATGTATAATGATGGATATCTAAAAATATTATTAATACCTTTCAAAAGATAGTTTATAACCGTGTATAAAAATCTATATAATTAGGTCAATTCATTTGTATCATGAGACCTTTTTATGCATCGAGGGTATATATGTAACTTGTCACCACTCAACCCATTCTATTTCTAATGAATTCCCCATATAAAAGGGGTGAAACATAATCGATATAAATAATCATTTTGAAAAACTAACATATGTAATCTTAACACTTACACTAATCAAATAAACTTAATCATAAACCATCCAGAGTAACATAATGAAAGTTAATGAACTTTTACATCCTTAGTAAATCTAATCATAAACCATAAAAAAAGAATAAAGTTGATTAAAATATAACACATCCTAGTATATCATAAGTGAAATATCGGGTTTATGTCATTGATGAATTGAAATACCATGAGGATGTCATTAAAAAGAATTTGGTGGAAATTAACATTTTCAAATTTAAAATCTCTTAAAAAAAGTTCAATAAATATATTCAAAATAATGTTCTTTTAAAATATTATTTGAAAATCTTCACAATTTTTATTAAAACATTTCATGGTCATGATAGTGGAGAATTTGGTTTTAACCATTCACATTCAAAACAGATCCCTTTAACATTTTTGGTAAAATCCCAAAGAGGATTATTTGGTAAATGACATGATAATTCCTTTTAAAACATTTTATAAAAAGAAAAAATTGGAAAATATGTATTTGATAAATAATTTTGATAATGTTAAATCATTTCTGGAATCATTTTTAGAATACATGATTTTGGGAAATAGGATTTTAGACTACAACGAAAAATTAGGACATATTTTCTTAAAAATTTAGTTAATAACCATTGGATAATGAAATAGATTGGTTTTATTATGTAAATAAAAAAATCCCCAAGGGATACTTAAACAAAAACAATCCTGAATAATGGTGAGATTTTGAAATAAAACCTTACCACTTTGGTAACATTTGAATCATTAGTGAAATATATGAAATATATTAAAATTAAAATTTAGATACCATGAATATTAAAATTTCTTGATATAAGAGATCAAAAGTAGCATTATATTCACCACATAATATGATAATTGGTGAATATGGTATATGACTCATAGAAGTAAAAGTTATATGAAAACTTTTACCTCATGTTCAACATCCATAATATGAATAAAAAACTCCATTACAAAAAAATATAGGGTTATTATAAATATATTATATAATCATAATAATATATCTCATAAAATATATCGTTTACTTATTGTCTTTTATCACAAATCTATTTTCATTTCATTGTTAAAATCACTATTTCAGGTGACAATTTCTTTTTTCCCGTATGTTTTTGTTTGGTATCATTATGCCTTTTAAGATGATCATGGTAATAAAAAATCCATAAAGTTTAGACTAATTTAAATATAACTTATATTCAAAATATATATTTAATTAGGTAAATCTATAAATGATATATATATATATATATAATGGTTGACATCATTCACCGAGATGGTAAGACGTACGTACGCCTGAACGATGTTTCCATTTTTATATATTAATGTAAGAAAATGAAAATAAATTTTAATTCAACATTATAGAATCATTAATATGCCACATAAAGAATATATATTATACCAATACATCCTTAATACCATCAATGTGAAAAAAATTAATAAAAAGTTCACATTGCTATGTGGAAATGACAGTCCACACGTACGCATGAGAAACATTATTTTTTTCCAAAGGATTGGATGATAAGAAGTTATATGTGATGTTATATTTCTAAAATTATGTTTGGGTAATAAAAATCACAGACACACACACACACAAATATATATATATATATATATATATATATTAATTTTAACCTTAATACCTTCCATTTAAATCATACGCAAAAAGAAATCACATCACTTCGTTAGGTGGTAGTCTGCCGTACACATGAGCGACGTTATAGTATCCCCCCACATATCGATATGTAAGATTGTATATGTGATATAACAGTTATAGAATAATAATAATGTAATTAATATTATATAAATATGATAAATACATAATTATATATATCCGTTAGTGGTGGTGATGAAAAATGAATAAAGTTGGTTCGTACGGCAGTAGTCCAATGCACAAAAGATCATCAATATCGTTTCCCATTTGATTAAAGGGTAGATGTATATAGATAATTACAATAAAAATTAAAATATTAATATATTTAGGATTATCTTGTTTTAATATTATCATCTATTAAGAATATTATAAGGAGTTATAAGGAGAGGTAAAATGAAAACTCATCATTAAAAACATTACCTCTTCTTCAGGAAACCACTTTATGTTTAATCTAAAGCATCCATGAATGGATTTATGAACTAAACGATGACTATAAGATGTGGGTATGAAAGTAATTAAGGTAGTTGGATACATCTTGGTTGAACCAAATTGGTTTTTAAGTGTAAATAGTGGAGGAGAGTGGGTAGCCTTTAATAAGTGTGGGAGAGGACACAAATGGCCGTTTCGAAAAGTTAAAGTGATATCCATGTTTTTCATATTAAAAATCATCTAAATGGATAATTATGTATCATTATGGGTTATAAGGTATAAATATTTCTATAAAAGACTTTTATAAGAGTTTTAGGTCATTTAAAACCCTTTTCTTCTTAGTTTATCCCATAATAAATCAATTTTTACCTAAAATATAATAATTTATGTGTGCTATTTCAATATTCAAAATGGTAAAAAATAAAGTTGAAATTATAATATAATATATATTATTATGATATAAAACATTTAACCTATTATTCAAAATTCTATTCAATGATTTCGTAGAATTCAACTATTAATCAAACGTACTCACACGTAGAAAAAACAATTTTCTAAACAAAAACACCAAAATTAAAAAAACATTATATAATAATTTAAATTAAAAATTAATAAAGTGACCTAAATTATTAAAATTTTATTGTAATAGAAATAATTTTAATTGTAAAATATATAACATAATTTGTATATTTTAAATTATTTAAACAAAAAATAGTTATCAATAAAAAAATTATTTTACACTATTTGTCAAAAAATTATACTTTTCAAAAATTTATAAAAAATCACACAATATAAATATTGACATTTATATTTAAAAAATAGTTTATTTAAAATAAATTTTATAAATGTGGTAAAATATAATTTTAATATATGTTCTTAAAGCATGACTGAACTACAATTTAAAAAAAATGTAGTTTTTCAAAAACAATTTCTTTTTCATTCAAATGATTCATAATTTTCATATAATAAATATATATCCATTTACTTTATTTTATACATGTGTAAGACTTATAATGTTCATAATTATGTTTTTAGTATTCATACCTTCCAACTTAACATCTATACTATAATGGAAATGTTTAAAAAATAATATTTTAAAAAAGTATCATGTTTTGTTCAAAGTCAGTGTTGCATTCATTGCATGATATTAAACAGATTAAATTAATTTAAAAATAAATATATTATAAATTATTTCCGTGATAAATTCATTTATAATATTTTCCTTGTGATTCATATATGTTTTTGAATATGAAGTTACTGTTTTAAAATATAAAGGTATAACATATTCGAATAATAAACAACACATTTTGTTGAACTTATATGAGTCCTTATATATTGGATTTTAAAAAAATTATGGCTTTGGAGGTTCTGTTGGATGAAGCAATGAGAAAATGATTCTTCTATAACATATAAGGTAGATTAAGTTTTCTAATATTTAACTTCTATTTCCTAAGGTTATTTTCTTTTATTTTGCGTTTTTATTTCTATTCATGTATGAAAAATATATCAAAGTAGTATATGGATGTGATATTGAAAGAGTTGTATTTATGGATATTATATTATTATGAATGGTGTTGTTTTGGATAGATGTAGTTATGAGGTTTTTATTTATTATACACCAAACCCTTTTATATTGGTTTTGGATCTCTAGAAGGTGTGCACCTTCCAATACTTTTTCAAAAGATATTTATAGAAGATAGATCCTTATTTAGTAGAACTTCGGATAATGATTCGGAATTATTATTTTATTTAAAATAGTGATTTCCTTTGTGGGATTTTCATAATTCCCTCCCTATTTTTTAACATTTATAAAAGTATTAGTTGAGTAGGAATTATTTTTGATAATTAGTTTTAAATTGAAAGCCATAGAGGGTGTAGTTAGAGGATGAATTTATAGTGTGTACCCTAATGTTATAATAATAATTTTGGATATCCTCTTTCTTTTTTATATTTTTTTGGAATGGTCCTCAAACTAGAGATTTTGTATGGCTAACAGATTAGGATTTAGAGGATTTATTTTTGATGGGTATGAATGGATGATTCTTTTTTTTAAATCTTATTTTTATACTGGAATCTAGGGAACTTAATCTTAGTAGGTTTTATCAGTTGTAATCCAATTAGTGGTTCCCATTTAGTGTATTTCATATACTATGAAATGATTATTAGATGCATTTTAGACTTTAATTGAAAGTTGTAGTTCTATAAAAAGATACTTTGATGGAGATGAACTGAAAAATGTTGTTGAAAAGTTAGATTGTTAGAAGGATTTTAATGAATATGTGTCTTTATTGATGGTTGTAAGCTATATGTAGAATGTATCATCCCAAACATTTATTTTGAATAGTATAAATTAGACACTATGGATTTTACCTTTATTTTTACTTTTCTTTGTGATTATTTTCCATAAGATATGTGGTTTTTATATTTTCTTCCAAGGATGTTAATGATTCCCAGATAGTGGGTAGTATGATAGTGTAGGGGGATTTTAAGAGATATTCATATACATATTAGGTATTGGATGTTGAAGATGGGCTTAGATAAATTATAATTCCCTATCCTTAAAACATTACTTAATCTTAAGATCAGTCAATAATTTGACATCAATTTACATTGAGGATCGTTTTTGTTTTCGATTTTTAGAGAATTGATCCAAAACTAGGTCATTACATCTGAAAAATTAAAAAGTTGACACTACTACTCTATTAAAAAAATTTCACAATAATAAAACTTCTTAAATAAAACAAGATTTATTTTCTTGATAAATATTTTACGGAATTATTACTTTCTCTTAACCTTCCATATACCCCATGGATGACATTTTAAAAACATGGGATGAATATAAATAAACTCATTAAGGAATATAAAATAATGAATAAAATCATTAGAGCATGGTTTTTTTCAAAATAACATACTTTTCACCCATAAAACATAAACTACATAGCTTATATCATGTAATCCTAATAATACTAAAAAACTTCACAGAAATCATAAAACATAAAATTAACTTGTGGAATCCATATCATACTTGCATTATATATTTTACAGCTACATTAGGAGTAATCTTTATGGTTTCCTTTGGAATACCTATCACACTATATTCCCTAAATCTCTTAGGGTAAACCTTAACATTTACATCCATCATGTTACCCAATGTATTGGACAACTATCATGGGCTCACCCTCCCTTAGTTAATAATGGATCATTCGTATACATAAGCAATTCCCATGAAACATAACATAATAATAACAAATAAAAGATTGAAATTATCAACATTTCACTCATAAATCACAATAAATCAATTCAAGATTTTGAAATATTCAATCCATTTATAAAACAATTTAAAACAATTAATAAAGTGATTTTAGAATCCAAGTGTCCCATACCAATTGGAATATTTAAAAGGAAATAACATTTTAAAACATTAATGTTTATATAAATATATCCTTAAAACTATTTTTAAAAGGTGGAAATTAATAAGAATGATTTAGAAGAATAAATATTTAAAACATTTAAAATGATGATTTAGTTAAATATTCTCCTACTAATTGAGAAAATAATTGAAAAAACTTAAATAATAACAAAACATAAAATATCATGATAATAATGAGATTCATGATATAATATGTCAAAGGGAAGTATATACACCATATAATTGTTAATTGGTGGACAACAGCAAATAAGTCTCAATAGAATATAAATTGAGATGAAATCCATTAAAATAATTGTATCCTTGGATTGAGGATAAATCAATAAAATAATTATTTATGAAAAATATAAATACACTCAATATAAGTGGATATAAAGTTTAAAAAAACTAGGGGTCATTCACATATATTCTTGAAAAAACAAATCCAATGACATGGATATTTAAATCAATTAAATGATATTGAGTTAATATTTCACTTTAAAATTTCATATAAGTGATGTAAGAATTTATAAATGGGGTTGTCATATGTGGCAGGAGTATCTCCACACAAAGGGAAGTGGAAATTACAACATATATAAATAAATAGTGATTCGACACATAATCTTGGCATAATATAATCAATGAAGTATGTGTAATACCAAATTAGTGGAAATTGAGTTTAGAAATTCCCTTACCTTGAGATTCATACTGAAGAGGGACTTTACGTAGGCTAGTGGTATGAAATGTGACCTTGTCACCCTTCGGTTGTGGGTTTTATTCCCACATCCATTCCAAATGCAATCGGTTGTCACACATCTAGTGGGTTGTCCCTTTTTATTAAACTCAAAAATAGACCTAACATGTTTTAATATCTATGGTTTTCTTATACCTCTCATTTTCATCCCAACTCAGAATAACCTCAACATTTTAATTCATGATTTCTTATATATATTGATACTTTTTTTATTTCACCTATATATGATAAAATAAATCAATTCCCAATAAAAATAACATCATACCTTGATCTTGGTGTCCACCTGGTTTGATGGTCATCTTGTTCACGTAGATAAAAGGTCGATGTATTGAAACAATGATTTATAGATCCTTAAAAATAATTTGTTTCTTCTATACAAATACACCCATGTACAACATTGGTCATATGGGTGTTCACAAAAAAATAAATTCAGAAAATAATCATGAATGACATATAATTTCAAAACATATGATAAAACATGATTTTTATAAAATTGTCAGACCGAGTTTCTGTAACATCCCAGGTAAATAAAGAATAAGATATATTCATATTTATTAATTTTTTTTAATTAAATATTAATTTTTTTTGAAGGGTTTGCTATGTACGATAGCATGCCCGATACGCAACAATGAGTTTCTTTGAAATCTTACGTTACACGATAATAATATAATTTCAAATGGTAGTTAACACGTAGCCGTTGTACTGGCAGGAATGAATGTAAATAACTAAAATACGAATATATATGTTTGTACATTTATCCAATAAAATATAAAGGCTTACAATAAGAAAGGAATTCAATTTTATACATAAATACATTAATATTCACTAAAAGGTTCATTTATTGCCTTTTGATGGAGAACCCTCTTTAAATATAGTTTTGGTCACTCTTATACATTCTTTTGGACCAAATAAAATCCTTCTTTATAATTGGGACATCAAAATTTACTTTGTGTATGTTTTTTTTATTCTTCCGATAAAGTTCATTTTTTATGAATAAGTGAAAAATGTTGTATTTTAATTCAAAACCTCTTTTAATCTAATTTATTTATATGATTATATTATCTTTTGAATTTGTTTTAAAGTGAAACCATACAATATTTTTACAATTTGATTCAATGGTGGATTTTGGAATTAATTTCACTTTGAAATTCGACATAAACAAATATCAAACTTTTGATATATATTGTTTCTTAAAAACACACTATTTGTTTTGACAGCGGGAGTTAATTATTAAATTAATTAATTCTACTTATATTCATTGAATTAGGTAATATAAACATCATTTTTGAATTCGGAACATCGAATATATCTTAGAGTGAATTTTTGGTAATTTTCTGAAAAACTCCAATTTTTGACGAATAGTGAAACCACTAAGTGGTAATCAAGAAAACTGGTTTTTCAGTTAATTGAATGTTTGCCACTAATTTGTATTGAATTTTGAAAATCTGACATTCATGGTTGTCATTAGTATGTAAAATTTGGTTCAATGGGATGAAAATAAGTTTTGGTGAATAGTAACTTTTTTTCATTAATCGCAATTAGAGGTAATTAGTGTAATTTAAGGTAAAAATGATATTATAAAATTATGAAAACACCATGACACTTGTCCTACCCCTATTTTATGAGTCATGGCCGACCAAGACAACCCATGGGTCGATTTAGGGGACCCTATGGAGCCTCTTGGGTGAGATAATGACTTTAATGCATTTTTTTTAAATAAAGGTGAAAATGACACTAACATAAATTGTTTTACAAAAAAAAATTAGAAGGGGTTATAGTAATCATATATTTGTCAATAAATACTCTTTGAAAATATAAAACGATTTCCTACATCAGGATATTTTGTTTATAATTTTTAGACATTAAATAAATTAATTTAATTATGACATCATGATGATGCAACGATGACCTCATTAATGAACAGTTTAAATAAAATGAAACGATAATATAGAATATAAGACCTAAACTTGTCCAAAAACTATTGGATGAGCATATTTAGAAGCCTTATCATCTTATCTTCTAAATATATCAATGTGGGACCTTATAAATTCGAAACACTTTTGAAAATAAAATAATAGTTTCATGATTTCCAAAAGTTCCCTCCTCTCCTCTTATAAAAGGCCCCCACCTCTACCTCATTTCACTCACTCCTCAAGCCTTTGGATCGTCCATACCCTGCCCATTTACTCTCTCCACATCCCTCTCACCATCCTAGAGGATTCCCTTTGGACATAATCCTTTCAAAGGAAGCCTTTAGGCTCAAATCAAAAGGACTTACACTTTTAAAGGTAATTCATTCTCTCATGTTCATTTGTTTTATTTTGCTTCTCCAAACCCCTAAACTCTTTTTATTTAATTATTTTGTAACAAAACCAGTATCTTAAATACACTAGTATGTTGTTATAAGAATTATTCGTGCTACACTCTCACACAACTACATCAAATGGTTAAAGAACATACGGTTTCCGTGGATGACGAAATTCTGCCTCCTGAAATGATGATTGTTCAATACTCATTTAACACCTTCAAAGGTGGCTATTATGATGTCACTATTTTTATATATGATATATAATATGTTTATTCTTTCCCTAAGCTTCTGTATTTTTCATTTATGGAATACCATTATTGTTTCCATTATGGGTAAACACGATATCTTCATTTTAGGAAGTGCGGACTACCGCCCCCTGAAAGTGATTTGATTCGTTAATACCATATGTGGGATGTGTAAAGGATAAAGTTAAAGATATTATATATGTTATTATACTGGAATTATAATATACTCTTATATAATTATGATTCCATTCCAGAAAATACGAAATAGAAATGGAAGTAGCGTCCATGCGTACGTACGGCTTACCGTCTCCATGAACGGTGCATTTCATTTCTTACCTCTAAATGTGATGTAATATTATAAATACATTTATATTATGAATATACATGATATATATGTTATCCAAATCATTAATATCATTCTGGATATAACTAACCTTTGACCAAATTAACAACATGTAAGTGTAAGAAGTCTATTTTTGACTTAAGAACCAAATACCGACAAAATGAACATTATTAACTTAAATGATTACATGATGTTCATAACATGTTATAAAAGGAATAATGAACTTGAAAAAGGTTCTTAAGCAAGTAGAGATTAACTCAAGTTTATTATTCAGGAGATTAAAGAACGGTCGGGTCAAGTCAGATACGAGGTATGGGACTTCGTCTCAATCTCCTTTCATTGAGGCATATTTTGTTTTATACACAACCTTATTTTATACGGTGTATAAAACCCTGTGAATTTTATTCTTATTCAAAAGGGATCTTTTTTATATGAATCATTTTACAAAATGACAAAAGTGAATGTTTTTCTTGTCGTACGCATGCGGCGACAACGACTTCTCCACCGCTGTGACCGTTATTTGAGTTTCGGCTTCCTCTACAAGCCATACCTTCATTTTAAAAGTAAAACAAATACCATGTTTTAATTTGGTATTGAAAATGGTTTTCATAATGTTTTTATATCAATGTTTTGTATTGATATCTTGTGATTGAAAGTTGGAAATGTTATGTTTCCTTTATGCATGTTTTATGTGATACGATTATGTTGAGGTTCTTGGGCATTATTATGAAGACGGGTGGTTCCGTGATAAACTAAGGGCGGGTGAGCCTGATATAGCTCTCCAAGGCATTGGGTAACACGAAGGAGTGAAAAGTTAAGGTTTCTCCGAAGAGATTTAGGGAATATACTGTGATGGGTATTCCAAAGATAACCAAGAGGGTTACTCCCTACGTAAGAATGTTATGAATGCCTCAAGTTACGTTTATGTCCTTTGATTTCTATGATTTGTTCATGATTTTATGAGGTATGTTAAAGTGCCTATGTTTTATGGGTAAAGTATGATTTCATTATTATGTATATATGAACTCATGTTTCCTTTCCTTGTTTTTTTTATATAACCCATAATGAGATTTTTATGCTCATCCCAGGTTTTTGAAATGTTTTTCACAGGTCACGGGAAAGGTACATGATATGATGATAGTGTCAAGGAAGTGTCAAGAAATAATCCATGTTTTATTTTAAATGTGTTTCCATTGATGAGAATGAAGAATACTATCTTTATGTAACCACTTTGTTTATATGTGGAATGTAATGCAAGTTTTATGATCTAATTCTCTAAAACTCTAAACCAGAAAAGATCCTCAATGTGTAATATTGTAATAACTCAAGATTAAGTAAGGTTTAAGGCTGGGGCCATGTAGTTGGTATCCGAGGTCGGTTTAGATAACTTTAGGAGTTAGAATTCTATGAAATTATTATCCAAAAGTTTTTTTTATGGTCAAATTGAAATGATATAGCATTTAAAGATTACCATGTTGCTTTATCTAAGACATATTTGTTCAGAATGGTTTTCCCAGAGGAAATAGGGAAGCAGTGCTAGGAAGGCATACGGATGGAAATAACCATCCGAACCAGCATCCTGAGATGGTCGGAATTGGAACTGAACAGTTTGTTGCAGTAATGGAACAGTTGACTCAAGCGATAAATGGTGGTGGTATCCATGCATGAGATCAGCCAGATCAACCGCAAAGGAACATGTTAGCGGGGGAACATTTCATGAGGCAACATCCCCCATCATTCAGAGGATCATCTGACCCTGTGCTAGCTAAAGGGTGGATTAAAGCACTGGAGAAGATTTTCAATGTCATGGGGTGTTCAGACAATCAAAAGGTTAGTCTTGCTATTTACTGTATGGAGGGTGAAGCAGATCAGTGGTGGTCGATGGTTAAAAACATCAGGGACGCTGATGAGATTGATGCTCTCAAATGGGATGAATTCAAGGGTATTTTTCTTGAGAAGTATTTTCCTAAGGCTGTTCGACTTAGGATGGAAAAACAATTCCTGGAATTGAGGAAAGAGGAAGACTCAGTGGCTACCTATGAAGAAAGGTTCACTCGATTGTCAAGGTATGCTCCAAATTTTAACCAAGACCTTGATAGTAAAATCAATCGTTTTTATTCAGGATTAAAGCCAAAATATCAAAGGGATGTAGCTTCTCGTGAGTTCAAAAGTTATGAAAAGCTTGTTCGATGTGCTGAGAAGGTAGAAATGGAGTTTTCCGATGATCAAGTGTTCTACAACAACCAGCAAAAGAAGAGACCGAGGTGGCAGGAGAAAAGAAAGAATTCTTCTAAAAAGTCTGATGGTAAGAAAACTAAGTTTCCAGTTTGTGATAATTGTGGTAAAAGGCATGCTGGGGAATGTCTTCTGAATTCTGGAAAGTGCTACCGATGTGGTAAGATGGGACATAAGGCTCGTGATTGTACTGGAAATGATCAGGGTGATGGTAAGACCAAATTTGATTTACAGTTAGTGAAATGTTTTAAGTGCAATGAGATGGGTCACTATGCAAATGAGTGTCCGACAAAGAGATTGAGTGTTGGGAAGAAGTTAGACTACAAGCAGAAAGGGGTGGTGAAATCCTTTGAAACTACTTCAGCAGATGTCGGGCCATCAAATGAAGTTGTATCAGGTACTTTGTTCGTTTTTTCAGATTATGCCAGTGTGTTATTTGATTCGGGGTCTACACATTATTTAATCTCTGAAATCTTTTCTAGTAAAATGGGAATACCATCTCAAGAAATGACTCCTGAACTTGTGGTAAAAACACCTGGGGGGAAATGCTGAGGCAAAAAGGATTTATAAGAATCTTCCTATCCTTGTCTGTGGAAAGAACCTACTTGAAAACCTTATTGTTTTACCTCTAGTAGAGTTTGATGTTATCCTGGGTATGGATTGGCTCTCAATTTAACATGCTAAGATTGATTGTAGAGCTAAAGAAGTTTCTTTTCAGAAAGACATTTAGTTTGTGTACAAGAATGAACACTTACTGTTGATAACATATCAAGAGGCCGAGAAACTTGTAAAATATGGTAATGAATGTTACCTTGCACACATTGTTGAGAACAAGGGAACTGTTCAGATTAATGATGTGCTAGTGGTAAATGAGTATCCTGATGTTTTTCCTGATGAGTTGCCTGGAATAATACCAGATTGGGAAGTTGAATTTACTTTTGACTTAGTTCCTGATGCTAAGCCAATTTCAAAACCCCATTATCGAATGGCTCAGATTGATCTTTAAGAGTTGAAGGAGCAATTGCAAGATTTATTAGAGAAAGGTTCCATCCGACCTAGCACATCACCATGGGGTGCTCTTGTTTTATTTGTTAAAAAGAAAGATGGTTCTATGATACTTTCCATTGATTATAGAGCCTTAAATAATATTACTGTTAAGAACAAACATCCTTTGCCTCATATAGATGATATGTTTGATCAGCTCCAGGGAGCACAGTATTTTTCGAAGATTGACTTGAGGTCGGGGTACCATCAGTTGAAAGAAAAAGAAGGAGACGTTCCAAAGACTTCTTTTCGTACTAGATATGGCCATTATGAATTTGTAGTTATGCCTTTTGGGCTAACTAATGCACCTGCTGTATTCATGGACTTAATGTATAGAATTTTCCATGAATTCTTGGATAAGTTTGTGGTGGTTTTCATTGATGATATTTTGGTGTTTTCTAAAAGTAATGTGGAGAATGAAAGTCATTTAAGGGTTGTTTTTCAAACCTTAAAATAAAATAAACTATATGGAAAATTCAGAAAGTTTGAGTTTTGGTTGCAACAAATTTCGTTCCTTGGTCACATTGTTTCTAAAGATGGGATAACCGTTGATCCTGCAAAAACAAAGGTTGTTGAAGAATGGCCAAGACCCACAAATGTAACCGAGATTCGTAGCTTTCTTAGTTTGGTAGGCTATTACTGAAGGTTTGTTATAAATTTTTCACAGTTATCTGGTCCAATGACTAAGCTAACTCAGAAGGGTGTTAAGTTTATCTAGACAAAAGAATGTGATGATTGTTTTCAGGAACTGAAAAGAAGATTGGTGAATACTCCAGTTTTGGCACTACCTTCCAGAAAGGATGAGTTTGTGATCTACAACGATGCTTCATTGAAAGGAATTGGTTGCGTCCTAATGCAGAATGATCAGGTAATTTCTTATGCTTCACGACAATTGAAAACACATTAGGTAAATTACCCAACACATGATTTGGAATTAGCTGTTGTTGTTTTTGCTTTGAAAATTTGGAGGCATCATTTGTATGGAGTAAAGTGTGAAATATATACCGATCACAAAAGTTTAAAGTATATATTCACTCAGAAAGAATTTAACATGAGACAAAGGAGATGACTAGAATTAATCAAGGATTATGATTGTATGATTCACTACCATCCAGGAAAAGCAAATAAAGTGGCTGATGCTTTGAGTCGAAAAAGTAATGCTTCATTAGCAATGTTGCGTTTGGAACGTGATCCTTTGGGTAAGGATTTGATGAACTTTGGCATATAAGTTGTTGGTGTAGGAAGTTCTTCTGTTTTGTTTCAGGTATCAGTGAAATCTTCTCTATCAGACAGAATCAAGCAAGCACAGAAGCAAAACAGTGAGTTGCAGAAAAAGGTAGTGCTGGTTCAGAAAGGTATGTTGCCTAAATTCAACATTGATAATGATTGTGTTTTGATATTTGGGAAGAGATTGTGTTTACCTTCTGATTCACAGTTGAAGGAAGAGTTGTTATGTGAAGCTCATAGTTATTCGTTTTCAGTTCATCCGGGCAGTACTAAAATGTACAGAGATCTTCGAGAGTATTATTGGTGGGATGGAATGAAAAGAGATATTTCTGATTTTACTATGATGTGTTTGACTTGTCAATAGGTTAAAGAAAAGTGGCAGTTACCGAAAGGGATGCTTCCACCTTTACCAGTGCCAGAGTGGAAATGGGAGAATATATCCATGGACTTTGTTGTGGGATTACCAAAGACATCTCGAGGTAATAATGCAATCTGGGTTATTGTTGATCGCTTGACAAAATCTGCTCATTTCCTTCCTATTCGAGATACATTCTCTCTAGATCAACTTTCTCGTTTGTATCTTAAGGAGATAGTCAGGTTGCATGGAATTACCCTCTCCATTGTGTCTGATCGTGATCCCAGGTTCACTGTTAACTTTTGGAAAGGCCTTCAGAAGTCTTTGGGTACTGAATTAAATTTTAGTACATCTTTTCATCCTCAATCAGATGGGCAGTCAGAACGAACAATTCGGACTTTGGAGGATATGCTATGTGCTTGTTCGATGAATTATCAGGGAATTTGGGACCAACATCTTTCATTGGTTCAATTTTCTTATAAAAACAGTTTTCATTCCAGTATACAGATGACTCCATTTGAGGCATTATATGGCAAACAATGTCGAACTCCAGCTTTTTGGGATGAAGTAGGGGAAAGGAAGTTGATGGGACCAGAGTTGGTAGAAGAGATGGCAGAAAAAGTTCAGTTGATTCAGAGACACATGAGAACAGCTCAGAGCAGGCAGAAAAGTTATGCGGACAACAGGAGGAAGGATCTCTCTTTTGAGGTAGGTGATCATGTTTTTCTAAAAGTTTCTCCATGGAAAAGTGTTATGCGATTTGGTAATAAAGGAAAGCTAAGTCCAAGGTTCATTAGAGCATATGAAATTCTGGAGAGAGTTGGATCAGTTGCATACCGAGTGGCTTTACCTCTGAGTTTATCTCAGGTACACAATGTTTTTCATGTTTCGATGTTGAGAAAGTATATGCCCGATCCATCTCATATTTTGAGTCCAGAGGTAGTTCAGCTGGAAGAGAATCTATCTTACGAGAAACAACTGGTCCAGATTCTTGACCACAGGGAGCAGGTATTGCGGAATAAGGTGATTCATCAGGTAAAGGTTTTATGGAAAAACCATATGGTTGAAGAGGAAAAATGGGAATCTGAAAATGCTATGAGGGATAAATACCCCCACTTATTCGATAAGTGAATAAAATTGCGAGGATGCAATTCCAAAAAAGGGGGGAAGGATGTAACATCTCAGGTAAATAAATAATAAGACATATTCATATTTATTAATATTTTTTTTAATTAAATATTAATTTTTTTTGAAGGGGTTGTTATGTACGATAGCGTGCCCGATACGCAACAATGAGTTTCTTTGAAATCTTACGTTACCCGCAAATAATATAATTTCAATTGGTATTTAACACATAGCCGTTGTACTAGCCAGAATGAATAGAAATAACTAAAATATGAATATATATGTTTGTACATTTATCCAATAAAATATAAAGGCTTAAAATAAGAAAGGAATTCAATTTTATACATAAATACATTAATATTCACTAAAAGGTCATTTATCGCCTTTTGATGGCGAACCCTATTTAAATATAGTTTTGTTCACTCTTATACATTCTTTTGGACCCAATAAAATCCTTTTTTATAATTGGGACATCAAAATTTACTTTGTGTATGTTTTTGTTATTCTTCCGATAAAGATCATTTTTTATGAATAAGTGAAAAATGTTGTATTTTAATTCAAAACCTCTTTTAATATAATTTATTTATATGATTAGATTATCTTTTGAATTGGTTTTAAAGTGAAACCATAAAATATTTTTACCATTTGATTCAATGGTGGACTTTGGAATTAATTTCACTTTGAAATTCGACATAAACAAATACCAATCTTTTGATATATATCGTTTCTTAAAAACACGCTATTTGTTTTGACAGCAGGAGTTAATTATTAAATTAATTAATTATGCTTATATTCTTTTAATTAGGTAATATAAACATCATTTTTGAATTCGGAATATCGAATATAGATTAGAGTGAATTTTTGGTAATTTTCTGAAAAACTCCAATTTTTGATGAATAGTGAAACAACTAAGTGGTAATCAAGCAAACTGATTTTTCAGTTAAATGAAATTTTACCACTAATGTGTATTGAATTTTGAAAATACGACATACATGGTTGTCATTATTATGTAAAATGTGGTTCAATGGGATGAAAATAATTTTTTGGTGAATAGTAACTTTTTTTCATTAATCGCAATTAGAGGTAATTAGTGTAATTTAAGGTAAAAATGATATTATAAAAATATGAAAACACCATGAAACTTGTCCTACCAATATTGGATGAGTCATGGCCGACCAAGACAACCCATGGGTCGATTTAGAGGACCCTATGGAGCCTCTTGGGTGAGATAATGACTTTAATGCCTTTTTTAAATAAAGGTGAAAATGACACTAACATAAATTGTTTTACTAAATCAATTTTTAGAAAGGATTATACTAATCATATTTTTGTCTATAAATACTCTTTGGAAAGATAAAAAGAATTCCTAAATCTGGATAATTTTGTTATAATTTTTAGACATTAAATAAATTAATTTAATTATGACATCATGATGATGCAACGATGACCTCATTAATGAACAGTTTAAATAAAATGAAACGATATTATAAAATCTAAGACCTACACTTGTCAAAAAACTATTGGATGGAAATATTTCGAAGTTGTATCATCTTATCTTCGAAATATATCAATTTGGGACCTTTGAAATTCGAAACATGTTTGAAAATAAAATAATAGTTTCATGATTTCAAAAAGTGCCCTCCTCTCCTCTTATAAAAGGCCCCCACCTCTACCTCAATTCACAGACTCCTCAAGCCTTTTTCTCTACCATACCCTGCCCATTTACTCCCTCCACATCCCTCTCCTCATCCTAGATGATTCCCTTTGGGCATAATCCTTTTAAAGGAAGCCTTTAGTCTCAAATAAAAAGGAGTAACACTTTTAAAGGTAATTCATTCTTTCATGTTCATTTGTTTTATTTTGCTTCTCCAACCCCATAAACTCTTTTTATTTACTTCTTTTGTAACAAAACCAGTATATTCAATATACTAGGATGTTGTTATATGATTTATTCGAGCTACACTCTCACTCAACTACATCAAATGGTTAAAGAACATACGGTTTCCGTGGATGGCGAAATTCTGCCTCCAGAAACGATGATTGTTCAATACTCATTTAATACCTTCAAAGGTGGCCATTATGATGTCACTATTTTTATATATGATATATAATATTTTTATTCTTTCCTTAAGATTCTGTATTTTTCATTTATGGAATACCATTATTTTTTCCATTATGGGTAAACACGATATCTTCATTTTAGGAAGTGCGGACTACCGCCCCCTGAAAGTGATTTGATTCGTTAATACCATATGTGGGATGTGTAAAGGATAAAGTTAATGATATTATATATGTTATTATACTGGAATTATAATATACTCTTATATAATTATGTTTCCATTCCAGAAAATACGAAATAGAAATGGAAGTAGCGTTCATGCGTACGTACGGCTTACCATCTCCATGAACGGTGCATTTCATTTCTTACCTCTAAATGTGATTTAATATTATAAATACATGTATATGATGAATATATATGATATATATGTTATCCAAATCATTAATATCAATCTGGATATAACGAACCTTTGACCAAATTAACAACATGTAAGTGTAAGAAGTCTATTTTTGACTTAAGAACCAAATACCGACAAAATGAACATTATTAACTTAAATGATTACATGATGTTCATAACATGGTATAAAAGGAATAATAAACTTGAAAAAGGTTCTTAAGCAAGTAGAGATTTAACTCAAGTTTATTATTCAGGAGATTAAAGAACGGTCGGGTCAAGTCGGATACGAGGTATGGGATTTCGTCTCAATCTCCTTTCATTGAGGCATATTTTGTTTTATACACAACCTTCTTTTATACTGTGTATAAACCCCTTTGACTTTTACTCTTATTCAAAAGGAATCTTTTTTATATGAAGCATTTTACAAAACGACAAAAGGGAATGTTTTTCTTCTCGTACGTATGCGGCGACAACGACTTCTCAGCCGCCAGGACCGTTATTTGAGTTTCGGCTTCCTCTACAAGCCATACCTTCTCTTTAAAAGTAAAATAAATACCATGTTTTAATTTGGTATTGAAAATGGTTTTCATAATGTTTTTATATCAATGTGTTGTATTGATATCTTGTGATTGAAGGGTGGAAATGTTATGTTTCCTTTATGCATGTTTTATGTGATACGATTATGTTGAGGTTCTTTGACATTATTATGATGACGGGTGGTTCCGCGATAAACTAAGGGCGGGTGAGCCCGATATAGCTCTCCAATGCATTGGGTAACGTGAAGGAGTGAAACGTTAAGGTTTCTCCGAAGAGATTTAGGGAATATACTGTGATGGGTATTCCAAACGTATCCAGGAGGGTTACTCCCTACGTAAGAATGTTATGAATGCCTCAAGTTACCTTTATGTCCTATGATTTCTATGATTTGTTCATGGTTTTATGAGGTATGTTAAAGTGCCTATGTTTTATGGGTAAAGTATTATTTCATTCTTATGTATATATGAACTCATGTTCCTTTCCTTGTTTTTTTTATATAACCCATACTGAGCTTTTTATGCTCATCCCAAGTTTTTGAGTTGTTTTTCATAGGTCACGGGAAAGGTACATGATATGATGATAGTGTCAAGGAAGTGTCAAGAAATAATCCATGTTTTATTTTAAATGTGTTTCCATTGATGGGAATGAAGAATACTATCTTTATGTAACCATTATGTTTATATGTGGAATGTAATGCAAGTTTTGTGATCTAATTCTCTAAATCTCTAAACCCGAAAAGATCCTCAATGTGTAATCTTGTAATAACTCAAGATTAAGTAAGGTTTAAAGCTGGGGCCTTATAGTTTCAGTTCAAACATTCAATCAATGGTCCTTTTAAAACACCATAATAATGAGCTGAAAGGATATATTTTAAAAGAAAATAAAAATTGGTTGTGCAAGGGTCTCCTTCCTTAGCTCATTTTTTAAAAACATAATATTCATAAAAATATTGTGATAAGGTAAAATATTTGGATATTTTGGAAATAATATTTGATTAAATAAAACCCATGATCCACGATGGTATCGAGGTTTAGAGGAGGTGTTTGATATCTCAATAAACTTCTTGCAAGTGAGATTTATGTTAGTAAAGTTTCACAATCATACGAGCATGAATTTGCAATAATTATTGAAAGAAATTCATCAAGAAGAGATAGGAACGTTGTTTGGGATCCTTCTCCTTCCATTTGTAACCAAATTTCCTCGATCGTAAAAAGTTTAAAAAACAAGGATTTAACTGAAGGAATAGACATAGAGACTTTCAATGTTGTAATTAAAAACATATAATACTTAAAGTGGTCTAAACCAACCTTTGATTCCAACTATAAGGAACCAACATCAAAGCATTACTAAATATTGACATTATTCAATAATTTGACTTTAATTCACATTGAGGATCTTTTTAGTTTCGTAGTTTTAGATAATTAGGTCATAACTATTACATTAGATCTCAAAAATTTAAAACTATTCACTTCTACTCTATCCTATGTTTTCACCATAATAAAACTTCATAAATAAAATAAGAATTATTTTCTTGATAAAAATACTCTTTAATTCTTTAATTATCTTAACAATCCTTATTAACTATGATTTTTTTATCAAAAACTTAGGAGGAGTATAAAATTCTCGGTAACGTATATAAAATAATAAATAAAACCATTAGTCCATGACTATTTAAAACCTCTGTTTTTTTTTCACAAAATCATATTTTCACCCATAAAACATAAACTACTTTTCTTACATCATGTAATCCTAAGATCACTAAAAAAATGTTATAGAAATCATGTTACATAATATTAACTTGTAGCATTCATATGATACTTACATAGTAGCTTTCGCAGCTACATAAGGAGTAACCTTCATGGTTATGTTTGGAATACACATCACAGTATATTACCTAAATCTCTTAGGAGAAACCTTAAAGTTTACCTTCTTCATGTTTCCCAATGTATTGGAGAGATATCACAAGATCACCCACCCTCATTTTATCACAGAACCACCCATATACAAAAGCAATTCCCAAGAACCATAACATAATCATAACACATAATATATTTAAATTATCATAATTTCACTAATTAATCACATGAAATCTATTCCAGATCTTGAAATATTCAATCCATTTCCGAAACCATTTTAAACATTTATTTATGGTATTTTTGAATCAAAGTATCCCATACCACATTAATAAAATTAACGGAATTAAATTTTTTTAAAAATAATTCCCATATAAATAAATCCTTGAAACCATTTGGAAAAAACAAATATTAATGATAATTATTTAGAATAATAAATCATTAAAACATTTAAAATGATGTTTTAGTTAAAGAGTACCTTAACACTTGAGAAAATAACTGAATAAAAACAATTGAAGAAAAAAAATATTTTAATATCATGAGAATAAATAGAATCATGATTTAATATGTAAAATGGAAGTATATACACCATATAAATGTGATTTTGTGCATGAAAACGAATAACCCTTAGTGGAATTTAAATTGAGATGAAATCCCTTACAAAGATCATATCCTAAGATTAATGATAAATCAATGACATAATTATGTGTGAAAAATACAGATACACCCAATATATATGGATATTCAGTGTAAAAATCATAGGTCATACAAACCTTTTGTTGTAAAAAAATCAATGACATGGATATTTAACTCAATGAAATGAGATTGAGTTATGATTTCCCTTACAATGTTCACATATATGACATAAGAATTTATCAAAGTGGTTATTATGTAAATAAATAGTATACCCACATGAAGGGAAGTGGAAATTATAACATAAATAAATAAATAGTTATTCCCCTCATTATCTTGGCATAATATAATCAACAAAGTATGTGTAAAACCCAATGAGTGGAAATTGAGTTTAGAAATTCCCTTACTTTGAGTCTGACTCATCACATACAACTGTTATGTTCCGGAATAATAAAATTAGGTTAATTTATAAATTATTTATAAAAATTTTAAACTTTATTATTCTTTTTAAATCACTAATTATGATTTTATAAAAATAAAATAATTATTTACATTCATATCGGCCGTTTTGTCGATATTCGGTACATGAGTCAAAAAAGAAATTGTTATAATTAAAAAATTTCCAGTGTTTAATGTAAATTATCCCCAAAATACTATTCATGATTTAAATATCGTATATATTCAGTATATATATTTATTTATAATATTCCATAACATTTAGAGATAAGAAATGAAATTCACCGTTCATGGAGAGGGTATGCCGCAAGTACGCATGAACGCTACTTTCATATCTTTATCATTTTAAAAGATTGAAAACTAAATGATACATAGGTATGTTATAATATTATTATAATATCTATGTTATATATTTTTCATAATTTCATTAACTACATCCTTTATATGTTCCATGTATGGCATGAAGGAGTCATATCACTTTGAAGGGTCGGTAGTCCATAGTCCCTCAAATGAAATTATCATATTTACACATTATGGAAAGTATAATTGTATGATGTAAATAAAAATTAAATAATCATAGATAAAATATAAATGTAATATATATCTTATATACATACAGTTCTATCGTAATGGCCACTATGATAGGTGGTAGGAGAAAATTTACCAATCATCGTTTAGTGATGCAGTAGTTCACCATATAGAGAAACAACATGTTCGTATCAATTAAATGGAGGTGTGTGTATGTGTAGTTAGAATAATACCAATAAAAAATCCTAGTATATTTGGATACTTGTGTTTTTATTTAAACATAGAATAAGAATAGCGTAAGGCATGGAGAATGGAAAATAAAAGAAATGAACTTTAGAGAAGACGTTACCTATAAATAGTGAAAATTATTTTGATTTGAGCCAAAAGGATTTAATTAATTTCCTTAGGCCCAAGTTAAGGATTATAAGAAGAAGGTAGAGATTTTTAGAGATTATTTGAGCCGAATTTTTATGATCCAAGGGGATTTATAGGTGTAAGTAAGGGGGTAGATGTTGTGGCCTTTTATAAGAGGGAGGATGGGCACTTTAGGAAAGTCTTGAAATATTATTTTATTTTAAATTTATTTTAGAATTATAATAGTTAAAAAGTGATATTGTTTGAGTATAATATGATAAGAGTTGAAATAATCTAATCTAATAGATTTTAGAAATGATTATGTCACAAAATTATTCATATCATTTGGCTTCAACACTTAGTTAAAAACATTAACACTTACCATGTCTTCTTGTATTTTAAAAATATATGGTAACAATAGTAACTATAAAATTCCAAGAGAACCAGAAGTGGATCATTAATGAAATTTGAAACAATATATAAGTAATTTTTCTCAATATTAGATTTTTAAGACTATTATATCATTTAATAAAACTATTTTTGTTTTAAAAACACATTTATGTCAATTTTGACACTATTTAGTAATGGATTTTTGTTAAAGTACTAAAAACATTATTAGTTAGATCCAAAGACATTAAATCAAATATAATATTTCATAATAATCCATAAAATTCATGGATGGAATCCAAATCATCAAATTACATTTATTTTAATATTTATAATATCATTTATTTGAATCTTTCATTAATAAGGTAATCTCTGCATCATAAATGTGTCATAAATAAATATATTTATTCAATGTATAAAAATTATAAACAAAATACCCTAATGGGAGATGTAGTTTTAGATTTCTAATTACTATTTATAGTAAAATATATCAGTTATATTACTCTAAATGAAATTGTTTTTGTAATAAGATACAGGTTTGTGTTGTATATCCCTTTACTTTAAATTAATTATTTCAACATGTCATTTTCACACCCATGTGGCTCCATGGGGTCTTATAATCTACCGAAGGCTGATAATGGTTATAAATAAATAATAGATTATGACTAGGATATGTTTTAATGAAATTTTATATAATTATAATATTATTTTTTAACCTTTTTTACCTTATTTACCCTTTAACCATGGTAAAGAAAAATAATTATCTAAGTTACTATTCAATATGTCCAAAAATAAAAATTATCTAATTAAAAAAATTGATCCATTTTATTCCAAATATAGAATCCATTTTTCAAAATTCAAAACACTGAATTGGCAGAAATAAATTTAAAATTAATTTCTTTTGTCAAAAGCAGAAAGTGGGGTTTTAAGAAGTAAAAACTATCAAAATATTGACATGTGTTTTTGTGGAATTTCAATGCGAAATTACATAAATAACTATAATTGGATTAAATTATAAAAATATAATCTAATTAAACATTAAAAAGAATTAATATGTTAATATATATAAATAAATAAATTAGTAGAAAATGCATTTTTCAATTAAAATGTTGTAATTATCACTATTCATTAAAAAATGATCCTTATCAGATTATTACCAAAAATTTAACCAAAGTAAATTTTGATGTTTTGTTTCTATATAAGAAGTTTATTTTGTCAAATATATCATATAAAAGTGAAAAAAACAATATTTAAACAGGGTTATCCATTAAAAGGTGGTAAATTGATCTTTCAAAAATATTAGAGTATTTTTTACTTAGAATTGGATTCATTCACATTTAAAGCCTCTAAAATTCATTTGATAAATGTAAAAACATTTAAAAAATATATAAAATTATAACATATTTAATCATATTCATTAAAACCAATATAACGACTAGGCGTTAACTACCATTTAACATTATAATATTATTTTTGTATTATTTATTGGGTATAACTCATTGTTGTGTGGAACATAAGATTTCGGAGAGACCTGTCGTTGTGTGTCGAGTATGCTATAGGAAAAAGCATCCAAATTAACATAAAATTAATATTAAATTAAAAAATATGAATTGATATAAAAATTTATTATATTATAAATACTTTGGATGTTACATCATTCCCCCTTTTGGAAATTATGTCCTCACAATTTTAAAATTGGGCTTAGAAACATCATTGAAAATCCCATATCAGAAAAAGGGTTAATAAAACTACCACTTTAAAAAAATAAAGAGAAGTACAAAGGATACCCAAGATAACACATACTAGAGTTCCATATAGGAAAACATGGATATGGAAGAAAAACTAAGTGTCATGTTCTGATGGAGAGAGATAGAAAACATGATTAGGGGAAAGTTAAAAACCATAAAATCATAAACTTGTGATGGGTTAAATGGTTCTTAATTTCCCAGTAGCAAAACGAAAAAAAAACTTTTGGTTTTATGATCCTTTTTATAATGTTGAGGAATTTATTTATGATCTTATCTGAGAACATGATAAAATATAATTACTTGTCAAGTAGAGTTTCATCATTTTATAAATATTTACCACAAAGTCATCTTTTTTCCAAAATATGAGTATTCAAGATGACTTAGTCACACCAAAAGTGCTAGAATAAACTTCTAGAGAATCACATAATCCCAAAAAGATGAATTATTTATTTCTTCTGTCTTTACAAATTAACCAAAAACAAAATGGTTAGTATAAGATAAGATAATCCCCCAAAAAGAATTATCCTTTATAAAAATAAATATTAATCTTAATATACAAAATTAAACAAACAATACCCAAAGTTCAACAATTATCATTCAACAAATAATTTTACATATAATTACTCAAAAACAATAAACCAAACTAAGATTGAAACCTAAAATTAAGAAGGATTTGTTCATATAGTCTTCCATTCAAAATCATAACATTTATCTCTAAATAAAATTGACTACTAATAAGTCTCATACTAAAATGTAATTAATATAATAACCTATTCTCTAATATATGTTAATCATTTACATAAATAACCTAACTCACCATATTTCTACAATAGAAACATAGATTCTTCTAAAATAAAATTCAACCTTTAATACTCAAATTAAATCCCATATTATTTTATTTTCCTTAGAGATATATTGTTCCCAAAATAGAAAACTTCATCCAAAATAACATTTATCAATTAATCACCAAATCATTTTCAATACTAGGATATCGAATTGATAAAAAATAAGTTCCCGAAATCAACATATTATTGATCCATAAAATAATTTAATTAAAAAATAATAAGTCATAATAACAAGGGACTTCTTTTAGGCCAATGGTAGGCAATGCTCCCTTGTCTCCATTAATTTGTGGGTTCGATTCCCACAGCCTTGTCGGGCGTGATAGGTTTTCAACCATCTTGCAAGTTGTCCCTTTTTATAAAATTCAAAAATAACCCTAGTGTGTTTTAACCTCAATGGTTTTCTTATAACTCTCACTTTTATCAAAAATCCTAATGACCACAACATCTCAATTCATGAAGTCTTATATATACTGAAATTGGTTTTATTTTACCCCTTATGATAAAATAAAACTATTCCCAATAGAAAAAACAACATACCTTGATCGTGGTGTCCACCTAGGTTCATCATCATCTAATTCACATTGATAGAAGTTCCATGTATTAGAAAAATTATTTATTGATCCTTAAAAATAATTTTCTTCCATTATAAAAATACGCCTTTTACAACATGGGTCATATGTGTGTTCATAGAAAAATAATTTGAGAAATTAATCATGTATGACATATAATTTCAAAACATCTCATAAAACATTATTTTTCAAACCATATAGACTGAGTTTGAGTTGAATCTTTTAATCAATGGTACTTTTAAAATAACATAAGTTTGTTCTGAAAGACTATATTTTAAAAGACAATATAAATAGGTTGTGCAAGGGTGTCCTTATTAAGCACCTTTTTCAAAATCATTATATACTTCCAAATATTTTGATAAGGTAAAATATTTTAAAATGCCTTGATAATATTTACTATTCTTGGAAAAATTCGATTATTAAGGAAATAGGATTTTATTGAATACAACCCATGATCCACGATGGTATCGATGTATAGTAGATGTGTTTGATATCTCAAACAACAACATGAAAGTGGGTTGTATGTTAGTAAAAGTTTTACAATCATCCTAGCATGACCTTCCAATAATTATTACATGCAAGTCATCTAGAATAGATAGTCTTGTTGTTTTAGATCCTCCTCCATATATTTTCAACTGACATTACATGATATGAGAAATTTATAAAACAAGAATTTTTTGAACGAATAGAAATAGAGTCTTACCATGTGGTAATACAAAACATATCAACTCTAAAGTTGTCTAAACCAACCTCTAATATGAACTATAAGACCCAAACCATAAAAAATTACATAATCTTGAGATCAGTGAATAATTTGACTTAAATTCACATTGATGATATTTTCAGGTTTAAGAATTTAGATAATTAGGCCATAATTATTACATTTCATCTAAAACATTTAACAGTAGACACTTCTACTCTATCCATTTTTTCACTATAATAAACATTCGTATTTAAATCAATAATTATTTTCTTGATAGAAATCTTCTTGGACTCTTTCTTTTTCTTCTCCTTCATTATACCAGGTGAAAAACATTTCAAAAACATGGGATGAGAATAAAAAGCTCAGTATGGAATATAAAATATGGAACACATAAATTAGTCAATGAATATTTGAAACCCGTTATTTTTTAAAAAAATCGTACTTTTCAATAAAAAACAAAAACTACTTAGCTTACATCATGTAATCCTATGATTACTGAAAAAAATAATAAAAATAATAAAACATAAAGGTGAATAGTGTAATCCATATCATACATACATTGTTTCTTTCATAGCAACATATGGAGTAACATTAATGGTTACATTAGGAATACCCATCACATTATATTTCCTAAATCTCTTAGGAGAAACCTTACAGTTTATATCTGTCACATTGTCTAATGCATTAGAGAGCTATCATAGGATCACCTTCCCTCAGATTATCACGAAACCAACCATATACATATGATATTCCCAAGAACCATAACATAATCATAACACCAAAAATTTTGAAATTATTAATATTTCAATCATCAATCACATGAAATCAATTCAAGATATTGATATATTCAATAACTTTCCAAAACCATTTAAAACATTTAATAAAGAGATTTTTTAATCAAAGTATCCCATTCTAAATTGAATTATTTAATGGAATTAACATTTTATAACATTAATATACAGATAAATAAATCCTTAAACTATTTTGAAAATGTTGGAATTAATGAGAATGATTTATAAGAATAAATTATTAAAACATTGAAAACTATGTTTTAGTTAAAGAGTCCCATACCACTTGAGAAAATAGTTGAATAAAAATAATTAAAGAATAAAAAAACTTATAATATCATTATAATAAAGTGATTAATGATATAATATGTAAAAGAAAAGTATATAAAACATATAAATGTGAATTTGTGCATAACAAAAAATAAACCTCAATGAAATGTAAATTGATGGGAAACCCTTACAAAGATTGAATCCTTACATCATTTAATCACATGATTACTAAAAAACATAATATAAATAATAAAACATAATGTTAAATAGTGGAATCCATATCATTAATAAAATTTTTCTTTTATAGAAACATATATAGTAACATTAATGGTTACGTTAGGAATACCCATCACATTATATTTCTTAAATCGCTTAGGAGAAACCATACCGTTTACCTTTGTCACATTTCCCAATGCATTAGAGCGCTATCATAGGATCACCTTCTCTCAGATTATCATGAAACCACCCATATACATATGTAATTCCCAAGAACCATAACATAACCATAACACATAAAATATTAAAATTATCAACATTTCACTCATCAATCAAAAGAAATAAATTCAAGATATTGAAATAATCAATCCTTTTTCAAAACCATTTAAAATATTTAATAAATATATTTTTGAATCACACTGTCTCATGCCAATTTGATTCATTTAATGGAATTAACATTTTAAAATATGAACATACATATAAATAAATCCTTAAAACAATTTGAAAATGTGGTCATTAATGAGAATGATTTTTAAGAATAAATTATTAAAACATTCAAAACGATGTTTTAGTTAAAGAGTCCCATACCACTTGAGGAAATAATAGAATAAAAATAATTAAAGAATAAAAAAACTTATAATATCATTAGAATAAGGAGGTTAATGATATAATATGTAAAAGGGATGTATATACATCATATAAAAGTGAATTTTTACATAATGACAAATAAGCCTCAATGAAATGTAAATTGAGGGGAAATACCTTACAAAGATTGTATCCTTACTATAGTTACAATAAAATAAAAAGATAACCTAAAGTGGATCATTAATGACATTTGTAACATTATTAATGTCATTTCTTATGAATATCATATTTTTAGGACTATTATATCATTTATTGAAAATGAATTTTTTTTAACTCATTTTTGATAATTTTTTCCCAATTTATTAGTAGATTTTTTAAAGTCATAACAACATTATTCTTTAAAGAAAATGCATTAAATAGAATCTTCTATTTCATAATATTTTATAAAATTCATGTATTGCATCAAAATTTTCAAATTTCATTTATTTTAATAGTTATAATATCATTTATTTGAATATTTCATCAATAAGGTAATCACTGCATCATCATTGTGTCATAAAAAATTTATTTATTTAGTGTCTAAAAAATTTAAATAAAATAAAATGATTTAGGATGTATATTTATATTTCTAATGACTGTTTATAGTCAAATATATTTGTTTTATAACACAAATTATTTTTTTTGTCTTAAGATACATGTTTATGTTATATTTACCTTTTATATTAATTATTATAACATGTCATTTTCACACCCAAGTGTCTCCATGGTGTCCTAAAATTGACCTAAATATTCTCATGGTAGGACATATATCATCAAATATGATAAATACACTTGTTAGTGTAGTTATATACTATTATAATATTATTTTTTACCTATATATACATAATTTACCCTTTAACCATGGAAAATAAAAATAATTACTGAAGTTACTATTCACAATGTCCAAAAATAAAAGGTACCTATTTACACAGTTTAGACCTTCAGATTCCAAATATAGAATCTATTTTTCAAAATTCAAAACACATAATTGGCTACAATTAATTTAAAAATAATTCTCTTTGTCAAAATGAGAAATCACGTTTTTAAGAAGTAAAAACTATCAAAAGATTGACATGTGTTTATGTCTAATTTAAATTTTAAATAACCTATAACTATCATAATTGGATTAAATTATAATAACATAATCAAATTTCACTTTAAATCCAATTATGATGACAATCTAACTATTGAAATAAATTATATGAAAAGACAGTTTTGAATAAAAATGCAGTATTTTTCACTATTAATTTAAAAATTAACTTAGTCAAAAAATTACCAAAAAATTATCGAAATTATATTTTGATGTACCTATTCAACATAAGAAGAATAGTTTTCCAAATATAACATATAAAAGTGACCAATAATTGATTTAAAAACGGTCCTCCATCAAAAGGTGGTAAAATGATCTTATAAAAATATTAGAGTATTTTATACTTGAAATTTGATTAATTCCCATTTTAGGACTCTAAAATTCATTGTATATATGTAAAAATATTTAAAAAATGTGTAAAATCATAATATAGTTTATTTTTTTCATTCTTGCTAATATAATGGCTAGGCGCAAACTACAATTTTAAATTATAATATTTCAGTTGTATTATTTTTCGGTACAACTATGTGTCGTGTGAAATGTATGATTTTGGAGAAAACCATTTTTGTGTGTCATGTACGCTATCGGAGAAAGAATACCCTTTAAAGTAAAATTAATTTTAAATTAAAAAATATTAATAGATATGAAAATGTATAATTCTATAAATTCTTGGTATCACATAAATTCCTTGGTTTTATCGTTTGGATATCCCATAAGTGGAGTGATTATTTTTTATCTATGGGATCACGTGTACCCCTTTTCATATTTTATTATTTTTATTGATGAAATAATGTTGTACACTATAAAAATTAACACCTATGAAGATAAGGATAGGTGTGACCAACCATCAAAGTACTCTGTATCCTAGTAGTTATCCATTTGAGTATGAAATTCATTTTACCACAATTTTTTTTGATAAATATTTCAATTTCCATGGTTATAAAAAATATTGATGATAGAAGTTTGGTGAATTGATGTGTCATGTTGGGATTAAAATACTAGTTCAATAAGAATTATTTATAGGAGTAATATATTTTAATGTTTTGGTGGTGTAACAAACACAGAAAAATTTATACCATGTGATTTGGGAAGAATTCTTATAAAGAAAAATATGGTAGTTTTATAGGTTTTGATCTTATTGGGGAGTAGAATGGTTTCAATGGTTTATATTTTTCTGTCATGGATATATTATTATACTTAAATCAAACATGATTAATTTGATGTGAGGGACATGACATAATGATTATGGTTAAACTAACTTCAATATTTTAAATATCATTAAAATATTTTAGAATATTTTGGTGGTGTTTTTGTGTAGTGTTATCTTAATATTATATAGATATGAAGTACTAGAGACCAAGGGAGTTATATTATTATTGATATATACTATTTTTTTGATTTTTTGGTTGAGTAGTTTATGGTGATTAGGATTTGTGATTATATTTGGGGACTATTTGGTAAAGGATGATAATTTGTTATTATCCATGATGATGAAGATGATATTTTTGTGATGTTTTTTGTGCCAATTTTCATTACTTTTGGTGTGATGTTCTTACTAATGATGAAAAATACATTTTTGTTGATAGTGGTTCATTGGATAACAACATATTATGGTGTTTTATCTCTTGGTTATTTATTATTAATTTTTTACAGTGGTTTTATATGGTTTTTTATGTGGAATTTCAATATTGTTTTGGTTCTTGTTGATTTGATGAAGGTGGAATAGTCATTATTATTCTGTTTATTCCTCTCTAATTCCTACAAGGGGACACTGGATAGATCAATAAATTATGTATTTGTGGTTTTATAATGGTGTGATGATAGATGGTGGGTTCTCAACATTGAAGTGGAGATAATGATGGATTAAGAGGATCAACATGAGGTAGCTTGAGATTTTTTATCTAAAAGCCCGATGAAATTAGGTGGTTCCTAGTTCTATGATTGGACATAATGGAATTTTGAATATTTATATCAGTGGTGTTTTTTTGGTTGCCTTAAATTTTGAATATTTATTTTAAAATCTATATGTTGAGATTTTTGGTCTATTTCCCATTGAATGTGATGTTACCAAAAAAAACATAAGGTGTTATTTTAAAAAATTAATAAAAAACTTTTTGAGGATGGAGATGAATTAATGGGGGGGGGAAAGAATTAATTTTTTTTTTCAAATGGAGGATTGGGATATTTTTTGGAAAAGTCAAATGATATATTTCATTTCATAGTTAAGAAATAATATACCTGATTATATTATGTGAATTGGTTTATTAAAATTTACCATGGGTTTAGAGGACACATGTGATTCCATAAAGGACCCATGTGGTGCATATGTTGACAAAAAATAATGTTCCCTTTTCCATGATATTTTTAATGGGTTCATATTTTTAGATGTATATTATTTATAAAAAGAATTTCACTAATTCATTTATTTGACGGACTATGTTTTAGGTATTGTTTTAAAAATGATTTTTCTTAGTCACCAAGTAATATGAATTCCAATATGATCTTTCATCAATATGTCTGGGTAGTCCATATTATTCAAATTTTAGTATTTTATTTATGATATGGTGGAATTATTCACTACTGATTTTATCTAATGGAGAGGTAAGGGATAAGTATTTTGATGTTTAATTTCTTATTATGTTCTACAGGATGATATATAATTTTTGTATGATTACTTATGATGTGGTTATTAAATGATTTAAGATATTTTATAGGATGTTATGTAGGATTTTTTCTAATTCAGAGATGAATCAACAATGTTGTGTTCAGAGTGGAGTTTGGAGTAATATTTCATATTCTTCTGGAAAATAAACGTTCTTTCATGGTAAACTATGATCTTATTTCATGTCATTTTAGTCATTGAAATTTATATATTGAGTCCCTTTAGAGGTTTTTGAGTTTCAATTTGTTGATCTTGTAGTAGTGTGGGGAATATTCTTCAGGAGTGGGAATATTTTTAGGATATCATTGGAGGAAATATTGATTCATGAGAGTGGATATTTCTTATTGATTGTTTCAAATTCCCCAATAGTTGTAGCAATAGATTCGTCATCCTATTGGTCAATTGAGGTAGTGATAAACCAGTTGATTATTGAAATTGGTTGGAATGAAATTACCATAGGTTCATCATCTGAACATGTGTTTTAGAAAATGAAAATAACAATTCCATTATTTTGGATAACCTATGAGCGGAAAATATTAGGTCATTTCGGTTGAAAAGGTTAATTGTATGAAATTTTTTGATCTAAATACCTTATTTACTTGACTATTTATTCAGTAAGGATAGAAACAAATGTGTCTCTTCATTTATTATTCCAACCACTATTCATAATTAGTTCATATATATCGAAAGGATAATGAATCATAGAGATTTTTTATTGTTGATTAATATATTTTCAAGGTTATTTGTGGATTTTTAGGGCTTTGACATTTATTTTTGAAATTTTTTTTCTTGAGAACATATCATACTCTAAATATATCCTTATAATTTTATTCTTTTTATAGGATACTATTTATAGTGTCATAATGTATTGAATGTTACTAATGAATAGTTTTATAAAGTAAATGTAGGATATTTTTTGTAATTTAAGGGAAATCGTGGTTCTTTTTTATAACCCTTTTTTTATCGAAACAATATCATGATTCGTTTTTAGGGTTGTGTTTGTAGACAATGATGTTAGCAAGAATGTTATAGGAGTTATAAAAGAGCATAAAATTTCATGAGAATGGATGGATAATTGTTTAGAGGGTGGTATTGTATTGACTATAATATATAATATGGAACCACATTTTAGGGGTTTTGAAAATACTAAACTAATTGGTTCCATACCATGGAACATGGAGTTTGTTAATTATAAAGTGCCCATGAAAAAATTGTTCAGTATTTCCCCATGATGTGGTGAATGAATTTTTTCATCGGATGTTTTCCTATGTAAAATGGGGAGAAACATTTCACTAATAATATAATTTACTATTGAGGTTAAAGACACATTAATGAAAATTGGAAATGTTTGAATACGCTCCTAATGGGGACCATGGTGTAGTGGACACCATAATTGAGTTTAGAATCCCTATGTGAAATAAAGAGGCCCACTATGAGATATTTTTTATTTTATTATGGGATTGGGTGTAATTAGTTAAAGTAGAATAATATATAACCCCTAATCCTTTGTCCTAGATATGGTTAGTATTGGGATCTTTAAGTGGAATATTAAATGAGTAAGGTGAGAGTTATGTCACTCGATTTCAATGGTTTTTTTCATGGAGAAGGATTATTATATGGTTATAACTTATATTTACATGGTGTTTATGAAAATAATTATTACATTGTAATCACCATGGATGTTTGTATAGAAATTATTATAAAGATATAAGCTACAGGTCATGGTTGTGATGGGAACACCATGGTGGATTCAAGTGAGAAAACATACATTTTTGAATTTATTGTATTTTATGGGGAGACTCTAGGAATTTAATTAGTGATATAGATATTTAATTAAAGGAGATATTTTTATAAATTTCCCCAACTAAATGAAGCTTTATTTTTGGCCTATATATATAGAAAAATAGAGAATCATAGAATGTAGAATTATATATATCATTCTCTTTACATAGGTGGAAGATACAATGGAAAATAGTTCCTCGAGAGTTACTTGTAAAATATGAAGGAGATCAATGAGATATTCCCATATGAGTTTTACGAACTTCAATAGTGAAAAAAGTGGCATATAATTGATACACCATGTTGATGTAAATTAATTATTTGTTTAGGAAGATTAAGTTAACTACACTCATAAGAGAATTAAACAATTTGAGTGTGTTATTATAGTGAGATATTTAATTATGTGAGTTCTGTAAACCTAGAGGAATAGTGAAATTGATTTGAATTGCAATATAGAAATAACCGGACTAGTTTTTTAGGTTTACATCACATTATCATTGGTTTCTTCTTTGATTATCCAGTTTTACTAAAAACATGTACAGTTTATTATGTTCATTTATTATTATTTTTTCTTCTTATAAATAGGGAGGGAGAGGGGTTTTCCAAATAATTTTGGAACAATATAACCAGAATTGGGTTATTTTTGAATGATCAATATACACTAATTCACCCACCTATCATGGAATTTAACAATCCTACATCTAAAAATTTGTATCAAATCAAAAATTTATTTGTAAAATATTATCTCTATGAAGTTATGTATATGGTTTTACACCATAAATGAATTTTTATTTTAGATGAAAATAGTTTTCAAATATGGAAGATTCATATGAAAAAGTATTTTTGATCATTGTAAATATATTTTTACACAGATTCTATACATTGGATAATATATGGAATGAGTGCACCATTGGATAAATAATGATGGTAAAATGATACATATTCCAAAGGAGTAAACACATTAGGAGGTTCTTTATACAAATAGAAATACAATATGGATATGTCATGTAAATCCTAACTAGAAATGTGTGTAAAACTTCTCAAGATCTATCAAGTTGAATATAAGGTGTTTGAATCCAATTTATAGTTACTCTTAAACAATCATGAGGGTCTAAGGATACACCATAATGTGTTTGTCAATGAATTATTTGATTTTTTGAACATCATTATAGAGGTCTTGTGAATATTTATACAAATACTCAATGATATAAAAATTATCTAGAGGATGATGGTAATATTACTAGTATATTTAAATAAAATGTTTTAATTATTTAAAACAATAACCCATGGAAGGTGATGTAGATAGTCTTCACCAAACTCCCGTTGGGTAAGAGTTATTGAATAATGACCATAAGACCTTGAAAAAACAAAATTCTCATGAAGAGGTATTGATGGTAATAAACAAACTCAAAGTAGCAGATGATCCAAATGAGGGGTAAATTGATGAAGGGATGTATTGGAATTCCTCAAGCCTCAAATTGGGAAAATAAATATTTAATGGAAATCTTCCAAATAATTTATTTATTTTTGGTAAATATGGGGATATCTAAAAACATTTCACTAAAATATTTTTGTACAATGATGGAGATAAATTACCCATGGATTATTCACATAAGGGTGTAAAAGGAATGGGTAATTCATAGGAATATTTAGTAAAAAATAATAAAATTATTCACCTTGAGTATGTTGTCTCAAAGAATATTTTAGTGTAATATTTTTAGGACTACAATGGCCTCGACAGGGAAGTTCTTATATCCATCATAAATGTACCACAACTAGAGTAAAATAATGATGAATGAACTAAAATTGAGGGAAGAGAAGTCCTTAATATCTAAATAAAATCTCTTACTGAATAGATTTATGTTTGGAGTTTTAAAATGTCGATATCTAATGGATTGGTGTGTGACATGAAACATTATATACAATAAAAAGAGAGAGAAAATCTATGTTGAGGGATGAGATTTAATAGATTTAATCCATAAAATATAGAAACATGGAGAATGGATTTTATATCAACACCAAAATTGATGACCAAGCCCATATTATTTATGTCTATATTGATTATTTTTTTATTTTTTATAAAGACCTGGAAATTACGTGAAAAGTTTTTTCATAAAATACATGTGAATTTTAAGGGTCTATAGTTTCTGATAGTTCTTGATTTTGAGGCCCGGTGTGCCCGGAATCAATTTGTGAAGTTTTGTTCAGGTACATTCAGTAAACTAACAAGTAGGATTTTATCTCTTTTGAACTGGTGCTCAGAATTGAAATCTAAGGGCACCGTTGAACTCGCAGCGTCGGTGATTTCTTAGTGAGACCTTCACCGTAGTAGCATTCTAAAGAGAGTGGAAGTTAGATTTTGGGGGTTTTTAATTAAGTTAAATAAAATTAAGAGAAAGCTTGTTTTATTTTTATGTAGATGAAATATCCAATGGGAGGTTAGTGGTAGGGCCCACCCTCACATAACCTCCCTTGTGAGGATATTATTAGGTGGGGCCCACAAAAGCTTCAAACCCCCTAAACCCCCATTTATGTGGGATGAAACCCTTAAGCTTACCTTGAGTTAATGAAGCCAATACTCTCTTCATTTAGTGGTAACTTTCCACCTTCCCACATAAGTGTGCCAAACCACAATTTAATTAATGGAATTAATTAATTAATTTGAAATCATTTGATTTATTTTGGCAAAAATTAAATAATGGGTAGCTTAACATATTATTTTGGTTGGGAACTGTTTTGGTGGATCTTTTGGGGGAGAGGAGGAAGAACTTGGAAGAACGCTTCCTCCGTCAATGAAGAACCTTCAGTCGAGGAACGAAGTCGTCACCCACAAAGAACACCGACGATGTCATCTTCGACACGTCTTCTCTTAATTCTTCCTCTTCGGACATTGATGAAACTATGCCGCCTTCCCACGACTTCGTCAACGATTATAGTCAAGAGAGTTTGGGGTTTGAGTTTTACTATCAGTTCTTCATCATTCAAATTGCGGATTGAGTTTTGCCTTTTGTTTATCATCATAACGCCGAGGGTGCGGGCCGTATGAACACGGCCCGACCCACCTCCATTTAGCTTCTCATGATGATGACGGTGGTGTCACAACGGTGCTGCCGGAGGAATGGGCTATGGCCGATAGTCCGCAGCGATACACACGTCGACTGGTAATGAGCCGACTGCGGAGGAAGTCGATGGTGTGAGGACCTCCGGGCCGCCAGTGGATCACGGCACCATCGCGCCACGTAGAGGACTGGGCTGCAGCCAGGTAGGCCGCGGCGGTGCCCGAGGGGTACGCTGCATCGCATAGCTCCAGAAGTAGAAGTCATAGCTAGGAGGGCTGCGGCGTAAGACATGCTGGGCGCGGTGCTGTCGCGCCACACCCGAGGGAAGAATCACGGCCATAGGCCACGGCTGTTAGAGGAAGCCGGCTGGATGAGCCGGCCGTTGGTACGCACTACAGGAAGGACCCTTCAGGTCCCGTGGATACCAGGCGTGCACCATGCACCAGCCATTTCGGATGACCAGGGGTGTACCCCCCCCCCCTGCCATGGGTGGCCGGCCAGCCTGCTTCCCTCGACCAGGCTTCCCTCAGTTGTGCTGCCCTCACTCGGGCTTCCTTCGGTGGTGCTGCCCTTGGTCGGGCCACCGTCTGCCAGGCCACCCTCCCCCGGTCTCCCACGGCTGGGTCCCCCTCGGGTCGGGCCTCTTTTTGGGCCGGACTACTCGGGTCGGGCTTCCCCTTTGGGCTGTGCCGCCCCCTCGGGCCATACCACTTCCTCGAACCGGGATAGACCCCGGTACGGACCGGGTTGGGCCGGGTCGGTCTGACTGGGTCAGACCGAACGTGGACCCGTTTGGCCAGTTTACACCTTTTCACCCCTATCTTGGGATATGGGTGTTCGTTTGACGAACCGCATGCGACGATGGAAGGCTTGGAGCGAGACAGTTCTTTATCATACCCTACATGAGTTTTGGACACAGTTGGGGTTCAGTCAAGTTGGTTTGAACCTAAAAACCAACTGGACCCCCAGAACGGAATTGAAAATAAATCACAGGCTGGGCATCCGATTGACGCATCGTCTGTCGCGTTGGGTTTCTTATGATGAGACGGAACTATGGGATACATCAAATCAAGTCTTCGTGGTAGTTGATGTATCGATGCTTATCTCGAGGATTGGATTCTTCCAGAATCAAGCGTGCTGTGTCGGGAAACCCTATGGCTGGCTGCTACTGAGATGATAGCATCCTACGTGGACCTACTACTGTACTAGGATCCTCCGTGGGTTTGACAGTGAAGAGATTAGACCTGGATCCTCCATGGGTTTGAAAATGATGAGACTGGACCTAGATCCTCTGTGGGATCGATAGGGATGAGACTAGATATTGTATCCTCCGTGGGTTCGACAGCGATGAGACCAGACCCGGATCCTCCATGGGTCTGATAGTGACGATACTAGACCTGGATCCTCCGTGGGTTCAACTGTGATGAGACTGGACCTAGATCCTCCATGGGTTTGACAGCGATGAGAGTGGACCTGGATACTCCGTGGGTTTTATAGTGACAGATTTTGTACTGAGATCCCATGTAGGATCGATAGCTTCGAAAGACTACTGTTTTAGGTTTCTACGGATATCTTCCATTTGACAGTGAAAGTTGATTTAGTGGCTACAACTAATCATCTCGTACTCTCTTTTAAGTTGTTTATACCTGGTGAGAGATGAGTCATTACCTTCATGCTTACCTCATGTATGTGAAGAGTACTATTGATGACTTAGGTATATATATGGGCATATATCTAAGTAAGGGTGGATGATTCTTTGTGGATGTTTCTTCGTGGATGTTTCTCTGTGGATGTGTCGTGGTGAATCACACGTGGATTTCTTCTATGAGTTGTACCTATGGGGTACACCTTGTTTTGTACTATCTTTGTGGAGTGTTTTTAAACTTGTGGAATGGAATGTGGTTGGGCTCAAGAGTTGGATCCGGTTTGTGATTGGTAACATAGGTATATGTATGGGAATATACCTAAGTAAATATAGTTAATACTTTGTGATTGTATCTTACTACGGTGGTTTATCCTTAGTGGATTCTTGGATCCATTTGGGGGTCTCAGGGTCCCCTACTGAGTATGGTTATACTCTCCCCTGCAGGGCCTTCACCCGCACCTTGTTGTGTTCTGTGCAGACGACAATCAATAGTGATCGAGGCTAAGGGTGACAGACGGGAGGCTACTTGAAGCTGGACTAGACGGGACGTACCTCAGGGACTATTTGTTCAAGATCTGTACCTACAGTTCAGGTAGGATTCCCTGGTGGATGATCTAAGGGTTGTTTTCCCTTTTTACTTGTACTTTTACTTGTTGTTCAGTTGGGTTTGTATAGTATCCCACTTACATTCAACACAACATTATTTTCTATATTATAACTTTTTTACTTCTACTGATTTTGTTCATAATTTGTGTTAAACAGGTTTAAATAAAATGTCTTCCATTTTTATCAGGGATTTTCCTTTGGTGCTAGTCGCCAGCCCCTGGCCTCTAGAAGGCGGGCTTGGGGTAGTCACGAAACGGGCCCTGAGGACGGGTCGTGAAAAATTGGTGTCAAATGAGTTGGTTCCACTGTAGAACTTGGACTCTGATTCATTTAACAACAATATTATTACATGTTTTGGGTGTGGTTATCAGTTTAGGGAAACCAGTGTTGGTGTGGCAGATGACGTATCCATACACTAGGACTCTGACATCTGATTTCCGACTCAGTGCACGAAAACACTAATAGCGTGTATGTATATTTTGGAAATTTTTCTTTGGGATTACTTTGAGTAAGCTCACCATTTATAATTTTGACCTTGGAGAACCTGTTTCTTTTCAGGATGTCTTCACTTAGTCAATCAGTGCGGGTTTCTAGTAGAGAGTGTGATGGTAGCCAACCGAGCGATGAGGCCTCGGTGCATAGCCCCATCACAGTGGAGGCACCAGTGGTAACACTAACCACTGGGCTACCATTTCTATGAGCCCCATCAGTAGAGGGTGAGTGCCGCTTGAGCGCGTTGCACCGGTTCCTGTGACATAGGCCTCCGATGTTTCGAGGCGAGACTAATTTTCAATCGGCTGAGTGTTGGCTGGAGTATGTAGCATGAGTTTTCCACACTACTAGGACACCTGGTGAATTGATGGTGCACTTAGATGTTAGTACCTTTCTAGGAGGAGCTGATAGGTGGTGGAGACCGATACTTCTGTTTTACGATGAGGCGACCCTCACCTGGGGAAACTACATGGGTCTTTTCAGGGTGAAGTTTGTATTAGAGACTCTATGCTCTATGTGTTCTCACGAGCTACTGCACTTTCCACCGGGCATTCCAACAGTAGGCGAGTTATCTGTAAAAGGTAGTAGGCTGACTACACGAGGGAACAAGTGGGTTAGATCTACTATTAGATGACCCCAGAATTTTGCATCGGGGGTGCAGGTCACCCAAGGCCGAGGGAGATTTGATTAGAGAGTGGTCTGTTATTTCTGCAGGAGACTAGGTCACATAGCACGTGACTGCCCGACTGACCACATAGTTGATTAGTAGGCATTAGAGGAGCCACCGAGATAGAGGAATTGGTAGGAGCTTGAGCATCAGTAGAGCGGTGGATGAGGCAGTGGATCAGATCCTTCAGCAGATGGTGGTCAGAGTCATCGAGCACTACTACCACCACCCCTAGACGGTTCACCTTGAGCTCCGGTAGTAGGTTGACAGGAGCGGGACTAGCTCCAGGGATAGAGGCCTTTGTTCATGATGCTTCTAGCTTCGTTGATGTCATTGTTTGTGGTTGCTTTATATATTTTTTACTTCAAGCTGTAGTAATAAAATACACTTGTCGTTGTGACATTTTCTTTCCTTCCTTTTTGTGTTCTTGATACCGAGAGGTTACAGTTAAAACTTTTGACTTGACACTCACATTCGAGATTCCTACTAGAGGAGACCTAGTGACCACACACTAATGCCGATAGTGTGACTCCAATCTAGGAGGTGAGGGTAATAGTTGGATCTCTTGGTAGTAGCGTCAAGGCCTTACGACGTCATCCATGGAATGAAATAGTACCGTTCATGTCAAGATTGACTGTATTAGGAAAAGGACGTGGTTCATCTAGGGGATGATACCAGATTTCTCTTTTTGGAAAAGGAGAAATCCTTGCAGCTCTTGTAGGACATAGGAGAAGAAGAGTGTACTCAAGTTTTTTACAATTGGCTAGTCGCACCTATAGTTTTTTGAGTGAACGGTTTACAGTTTACTCTAATCTCAATAGTCTCAGTCGTGTCTTCTCATACAAGGACCTGAACCTGAGGCAATGCCGTTTTCTTGGGTTCCTCCAGGACTTTGACTTTGAGATAGTCTATACTCCTCAGAAGGGGAACGTTGTTTTGGATTCTCTCAGCAGGAGATCTGGTATACAGCTACTAGGAGAGGCGATAGAGCAGCTAGCTGCCTTGCAGATATCCTTTGTGGATAGAGTTGGAGCTGCCTTTCAACAGTCACTTACATTCTGTCCTCCACTTTGTCAGTGATTCAGGGAGGCACAACATGGAGATGATGACTTTGAGGCGTGACGTGATCAAATATCCACAGGGCGGGCACCTGATATATTTTCTGAATGTGGGGAGCACGTCATCATGTTCATAGGATGTCCTATGATACCATTTTTACTTTAGGAGTAAGTGTTCAGGGAGTTCCACACATCTCCTTTAGCAGTACATCCAGGAGTGGCGATGATGTATCAGGACCTCCGACGATAGCACTGGTGGCCAGGTACGAAGAAGGCAATAGCAGAGTTTGTCTCAAGATTCCTCACTTGTCAACAAGTGAAGGCAGAGCACCAGGTTTTAGAAAGATTTGTTCAACCCTTAGTGGTCCCAGAGTGGAATTGGGACGGGATATCCATGGATTTTGTGACGGGACTTCCACGTACATCCAGAGGGAACGACTCTATATGGGTGATCGTTGACTGACTCACCATGTCGGTCCAATTCCTACTAATCAGAGAGAAGGGTTTAGTAGAGATCCTAGAATGCCTCTAAGTACATGAGATCATACGTCTTCATGGTGTGCCATCGATGATCATCTCCGATCGAGATGCTCATTTCACTTTACGGCTATGGAATCAGTTTCAGGAGGCTTTAGGGACACAACTTCACTTAAGAACCACCTTCCATCATCATATGGATGGTCAGACTGAGAGGACCATTCAGACCCTCGAGGAAATGCTCCGTGCAAGCATCCTCGACTTCAGTCGCAACTAGGAGGATCACTTAACCTTGGTAGAGTTTTCATGTAACAACAACTACCACTCCACCACTGGGATGGAACCTTTTGAGGCACTTTACGGCCGACCTATCAGATCGCCTCTATGCTGGACTAACCCAGGGGAGTCAGCACTTATGGGACTAGAGATGGTGCAGGCTACAATGGAAAGTTACAGATCGTCCAGGAGCAGATGAAGACTACACATAGTAGGCAGAAGTCTTATGCTGATAGGAGACGAAGACCACTGGAGTTTGAGGATGGTGACCATGGTTTTCAACAAGTCTCACCTTGATGGGGTCTAAAGAGATATGGCCAAGGCATAAATTTATCTAAATGATTCATTAAACCATTCCAGGTCCTTAGCATAGTAGACGAGGTGGATTTCCACTTGACTCATCCACCTCAGTTGTACCGGGTGCACGACGTCCTCCACGTATCTCAACTGTGGTGATATGTGCATAACCCTTATCACATTATCGACCATGGAGAGCTGGACATCGATGAAAGTGAAACATTCATGGAGGTTCTAGTGGAGATCGAGGATCGACAGGAGTATGTTCTACATGGATAGTCGATACCTCTGGTGCGCATTCGCTGGCAACAAAAGAACAACCAGAAGAGCACATGGGAGCGGGAGGCTCAGATGCGTGCTCAGTACCCCTTTTGTTCCCTTAGTGTGAGTTATAGCTTATAGGGACGTAAAGCCCTGATGTGGGGAGAATGTAAATACCGGGAAATTCCATGGAAATGTTTTTCCTAAATACCTGGGAATTTTACGATTCCACAGTTTCTGGCGGTGCTTGATTCCGAGGCCTAGTGTGCCAGGAATCAATTTCTGAAGTTTTTTTCGGGTACGTTCAGTAAACATACGAGTGAGATTTTATTTATTTTGAAGTTGTGCTCGGAATGGAAATCTGAGGGCACCATTGAACTCGTAGTGTTGGTGATTGCTTAGTGAGACCTTCACCGTAGTTGCATTCTAACGAGAGTGGAAGTTATATTTTTGGGGTTTTTAATCAAGTTATATAAAAATAAGAGATAACTTATTTTTATTTCTTGGTAGTTAAAGCCTCAAGGGGAGGTTAGTGGTGGGGCCCACCTGAACATAACCTCCCTTAAGGGGATATTACTAGGTGGGGCCCACACAAACATCAAACCCCCTAAACACCCATTTATGTGGGATGAAACCCTTAAACTTCCCTTGAGTTAATGAAGCCAACCCTATCTTTATTTAATGGTAACTTTCCACCTTCCCACATAAGTGTTCCAAACCACAAATTAATTAATTTCATTAATTACATAATTTGAAATCGTTTGAATTCTTTTTTCAACAATTAAATAATAGGTTGCTTAACCCAATATTTTGCTTGGGAACTCTTTTGGTGGAACTTTTGGGGGAGAGGAGGAAGAACTTGGAAGAATGATTCGTCTGTCAATGAAGAAACTTCGGTCGAGGGATGAAGTTGTCACCCATGAAGAATGCCGATGATGCCTTATTCAACTCGTCTTCTCCGAACTCTTCCTCTTCAGACGTTGACGAAATGACACCAGCTTCCCGCGACTTCATCAATGATTATCGTCAAGCGAGGTAGGGGTTTGTGTTTTAATCTCCATTCTTTGTCGTTCAAATTGTGGATTGAGTTTTTCTTTTTTGTTTATCATCATAATTCGGAGGGTGCGGGGCACACGAACACGACCCAAACCCCCTCCATTTATCTTCTCTTGATGACGACGATGGTGTCGCAACGACATCGCCGAAGGAATGGTCAGCAACCGATGGGCCGCGGGGATACACATGGAGACCGACAATGAGCTGGCCGTTGAAGAAGCCCGCGGTCCGAGGGCCGTTGGGCCGCCAGAGCAGCACGTCACCCTCACGCTACAGAGAGGACCATGCCTCGGCCAGGTGGGCCGCGACGGTGCGAGAGGGGCATGATGCAGTCATACCACACCGGAATAAGATGTTGCGGCCAGGAGGGCAGCGATGGTCAGACGAGATGGGTACGTTGACCTTGTGCCGCACTGGATGGAAGTTCCATGACCATAGGCCAAGGCTGTTAGAGGAGGGCGGCTAGCTGAGCCGGTTGTCGGTGCACGCTACAGGCGGGACCCTTCGGGTCCTGTGGATACTAGGCATGTTCCATGCACCATCCGTTTCGGAAGATAGGGGGTGTAACCCCGCACCCCATGCATGTCTACCCTGCCGCATGGCCTGCCAGCGGGCAACACGGGCAAACCAGCTACCCTCGGCCGTACTGCCCTCGGCTGAGCCGCCCTGGGCCAGGCCGCTCTAGACCGGGCCGCCTTCGGTCGGACCGCCCTCGTCCGGGCCATCCCTTGAGGCCGGACCACTCGGTCCGGGCCACCCCTCGGGCTAGACCGCTTCCTCGGACCCGTGGACCAGGACGATCCGAGTCGGTCTGATTAGGTCGGACTAGACCCAAACCTATTTGGCCAGTTTACACCGTTTCGCCCCTATCTTGTGCTACAGGTGTCCGTTTGACAAACCGTCTGTGGTGATGGGAGGCTTGGAGCAAAGAGGTTCTTTTGTAATACCCTACAAGTGGATTGGAGACAGTTGGGGTATAGTCAGTTTGGTTTGAACAAAAAAATCAGATGGTCCCCTGGAATGGAAATGAAAATAACTCACAGACTATGTGTCTGATTGACGCGCCGTCTGTCGTGTTGGGTTGCTTATGATGATATGGAACTACAGGATAAATCAACTCAAGTTTTCGTGGTAGTTGATGTATCAACACATGGATTGAGGAGTGAAACCTCAAGAAATTAAGTGTGTTGTGTGCGGGAACCTAATGGCTGGCTGCGACTAAGATTATAGTATCCTACATGGACCTACTACTGTACTAAGATCCTTCGTGGGTTCAACAATGACAAGACTAGACCTGGATCCTCTATGGGTTTGATAGTAATGAGACTGGACCTAGATCCTCTATGGTTTCTATAGTGACGAGACTAGATCTTGGATCCTCTGTGGGACTGACAGTGATAGGACTGGACCTGGATCCCTGGTGGGTTCGACAACGACGAGACTGGACCTGGATCCTCCATGGGTTTGACAGTGACGAGACTGGACCTGGATCCTCCGTGGGTTTGACATCGACGAGACTGGACCTGGAATCTCGGTGGGTTCAACAACAAAGACTTTTGTACTGAGATACCACATAGGATTGACAGCTTTGACAGACTGTTGTTTTAGGTTTCTACAGATATATATCATTCCACATTGAAAGATGATTCAGTGGCTACAACTAATAATATCTTACTCTCTTTTAAGTTGTGTATACCTGGTGAGAGCTGAGTTGTAGAGACCCAAAGCCTGACGTACATGGTAATTACATTAATTTTGTGAAATACTTAATACATAACAAGAACCCGCACTCTAGGACCATAATAGTTTAGTGTCTTTGGAAACTCGGAACATAATCTTCTAATCATGGTGATAGTTCTTCAAGATCTTCCATAAATATCGTCCACTTTTGTTTTCTTACCTAAAACAATTCTTTATATCCTGGGTAAAAGAAAACATAAAAAGGGTGAGCTCAAATGCTCAGTAAGGTTAAGCATGGAGAAAATAAGACAAACCATATACATTTGAACATCAAAACATTAACATAATATTTAAACATCAAAATCTTGAGCAATGACATGAAACATGGCAGTACGTAGGGAATAGATCATAATGGATAATAAATCATGATAAAATTTTATGGTAATAAAACATGTAATTGTGGAAAACCATTAGGCACATGATATGATTTCTATAGTAGCCAAGGAATTTCTACCAAGACCATCTTAGTGGACAAAGTCCCTTTCTGAATCGAGTTCACTCCTTGTTCCAGTCTTGTAAGACTGAACCAGATTAACATACCATTCCATCCATGTATATCTCATGAGATATAAATCTTTACCCAATTCATTAGAGGGAGATATAGGTCCCACCCATCTCATAATGAAATCTTTATTACTTGTTCCAAAACATAATCATAAATCATTTATCATTACCCAAAGAATAAAATGGGTTTTATAAACATCATCCCATCATAACGTAAACCATATAAAACAAATGGATATCATTTAATCATAATGGAAATCAAGCCATGTAAAAAATAGAGACATTATACTTGAAACATGAACATACTAAATAATTTCATCTTAGATGGAAAATAGTTTTCATAAAACACTCGAAATGAGTTCTTGAGGAAAATATCCTTTATTCTTCAAAATCATTTTATTTTCACAAAATGCTAGGAAATTTTAAAATAAAAGGGTTTTGTTGAAAATAGTCACAAAATATTTTAGAGTAAGCTTCATTAAGAAAAGGCGTTATGAAACCATAAAAATCCGTTCAAGCTGTATAAGTTAAAAAAACATTATTCTGGTACTTTTTCCAGAAAAGTAAAAAAAAGTACCTTGTAACGTAAACAAAAGAAAGATTCCTTACATACCATGTAGTAAAAGTAAAAAATTGGTAAAAATGACTTTAAACATACATGAAACCATTTTTAGAAAATAGGGATGTAGATGATAAATATAACCCTAGTAAATATTTACGAATAAACAATCTCAGATAACAACGAGATTGGAAAAGTTATCCCTTACTTAGGTCTGATATGCTTCGTACATATCCGAACCTCATGTATAATGATTTAAATAATGTCATTGAATCATTAAAAAATAATATTCACTGTTATTATATCATATATGGTTCACTTATGACTTTATATTTCCCGTTCTTTTTTAAATTCAATGTTAATGCAGCGTTTTGGGTAAAATTGTTTCATTTATCGTACGTGATTGGACTTGTTCTTCTTTATATTATTACTTATATTATGATTTACTTACATCCAGAATGAAATAAATGATTTATATATCATATATATTCATTATATATATATATATATATAATAGACTGATACATGAAATGAAATACCCCATTCCTGGTGACGGTAGGTCGTACGTACACATGAACGCTATTTTTATTTCCATATTAAATTTAATGGAAGTAAGTATATGAAATATATATGTATATAAATAAATCCCTTATCATTATTATGTCATATATTTCAATACTATTCATTATATATACTTTATAATTATTTTTGAATGGTTAACATAGAGAATTAATCTCATCGCATCATGGAGACAGTAATCCTTACGTACGCACGAGCGATGATATAATCCGCATAATTATTAAATGAAATTGGAGTGGATGATATAATTTATCAGAATTAGAATCATGTAATAATAATCATATATAGTTATTATTTACTCCATTATACCGATCAAAGTAAGGTGGTGGTGGAAAACAGATTACACTACGGCGTGGAGACGGTATTCCGTACGTACGCACATGCGGTGATTTCATTTTCCGTAGGATGGATAGAAGGTGAAATAGGGTTGTTTCCTATTTATAATAACATATAATTATATATGTAATACTGATGTCATTAATTTATAACGATACAACTAAAGAAGAGGAAGTAGAAGAAGAATGAAACTTGAATGAGTCGGTAGAAGAGATTACCACCTCTTCAACGCACCTCATTTAAACTTTTTCTTATGGAACTAGAGTTGGTCTTTTAAGAAGACAAGAACCTCTATGATATAACTAGAGAGGTTGAGAAGTTGAATTGTCATGGGTTGGCTGAGCTTCAAGGCTCAAAAGGGTGTGAAGAGAAGTTGGAAGGGGTGTCCTTTTATAAAGGAGGAGAGGGGAACCTTTGGAAAGTGTGAAAATATTATTTTATTATAAACTTATCTTTGGTTTCAAAAGGTAAAAAAATAATTAATGATTATGATAAGATGACTCATGGTTGAAATAAAATCATTGAATCATAATTGTACATGTTTTGGATAATATTGTATTCATTATAATCTTATTTATTTAAATCATTCAACAATGATGTAAATAATGCATTATTATTGTGTCATAAATAATTTAATTTATTTGATGTCTAAAAATTATAAAAAAACTATCATCCTGTAGGAAATCATTTTATTTTTCCAATTAATATTTATAGTAGAAAATATAATTTATATAACTCTTTATAAAAATTAATTACTAAAATATTTTTGTTAATGTCAATTTTGTCTTTACATTAAATTAATTAATCCAAATTGTCATTATCACTACCAAGTGGCTCAATGGGGTCCCAAAATCAACCCAAGGATCCCAATGGTCGGCCAATACTAATCCAATAAGGTTAGGACAAGTGTTAAGGTAATTTTTAATTATTATAATATTCTTTTATCCTTGAATTACCCTATTTAACTTTAACCGCAATAAATAAAAGTCAAAAGTTACTATTCACCAAAAATTATTTTCATCTTATTGATCCACATTTTAGTTCTTGATAACAACCATTTATGTTGTATTTTTGAAATTCAATTAACATAAGTGGTAAAATTTCATTTAAATGAAAGAGTCAGTTTTTAACTACCACTAAGTGGTTTCACTATTCATAAAAAATTGATGTTTTTTCGGAAAAATATCCAAAATTCAGCCTAAGATATATTTTATATTCCAAATTCAAAAATGATGTCTATTTTTTCAAATTCAAAACCGAGAAGTGGGATTAATTAATTTTAGAATTAATTCCCGTTATCAAAACAAAAAGCGTGTTTTTAAGAAAAAATAACTATCAAAAGATCGACACTTCTTTATGTCCAAATTCAAAGTGAAATTAATTAAAATGACCAAAATTGGATTAAATGGTAAAAATATATTCTAATTACACTTTAAAACCGATTAAAAAGATAATATAACCATATAAATCATTGTGATGAAAAAAGTTGTTTTTAATTAAAATATAGCGTGTTTTTACTATTCATTAAAATAAGAACGTTATCAGAATAATATGAAAAAATTATCCAAAGTAAATTTTTATATCCTGATTCCAAAGAAGAATTCTATTTTCTCAAATCCAACTTATAAACATGGAAAAAAACTATATTTATAGTTGGTGCGCCATCAAAAGGCGGCAAAACTGCATTTTTTGAAAAATACTTATTTTACCAGAAAAATTTATTTTGTTCTCATACCATGTTCTAGAAACTGTGTAAGATGAATAATAATGTTATGAAATTCAAAATGTAGTTAATACTATTAATAATGGATAGTCCATAATAAAATTATAACAATATATCATTGTTCAGTGAAAACTAGTATTGCGTACTACACACGCAATCGAGGAAGGTCGCGATTGCATGTAATGCAAGACAAATAAGGGATGCGTGTAGTGAAAGATCCCTTTATTGTAGCGTAAAACACAAGACATTAATGAAATTAAAAAGAACAATTCTTAGAAAATCTTGGGTTGTTACATTCTACCCCCCTTAAAATGAATTTCTCCCTCGAAATTCTTCGAGGTTATAAATGGTTTACTACTTGACAGTTTCTTTCATAGAAACCCACATCATAAAAAGGAATACTAAAAAATAATTTTAAAAAGTGAAGTATGAAACATATCGGTAACCCAAATTGACTAATCATTGGGTTTCCAGATAGGAGAACGTAGATGAAAATATGGATATGGAAAAGAAACCTAACCATTAAGTTCTGATGGAGAGTGGTAGAGAACATGGATATGAAAAACACAACAATCACAAAGCCATAAATTTGTGATGATCTAAGGTACCATCTGATTCATCATATATAAGGTCACTAGAAAAACATTTTTGGATTTCAAGATCATTTCCCAAATGTTGAAGAATTTTTGAATTTAAATAAATACTTACTTGATTTTGGTACAATCTCAACGTTTCTCGTGCCTCGAACAATTTCCACTTCATATATTAAACAAATGAAGTTGAATTTGTCTTTCGCGAAGTTTTAGCAGATCCTCCGATAGAATTATAGGTCATTCCATCTGTCTCAAACATCAGTTAGCAAACATTGTATACATAAGTCCATCTATGGTGAGATTAATTGGATATGGTTCCAAAAATGGACTTATACTTCAACTATCATACTTCTTAATAAAATAAAACTAATTTCTACTAACCAGGGACTTCTTGTTGGCCAATGGTAGGAGATAAAGGCCTGTCGCACTTCAGTTGTGGGTTTGATTACTGTATCCTTGTCCGACGCGATGGGTTGTCGCCCATCCTACAGGTTTTCCTTTTTCTGAAACTACACTATTATAACATTCCAAAAAAATATTGAAAAAAGGTTCTATCCTTAAATGATACTATCTGATGTCTAACATAATATATTAAAATCTTTAGGCTTACACAAACTCACAGTATTAGGAAAAATATTGATAGAGAGGTCATCTACTAAACATGAAAATACCATAATTTATCCCCATATAAGATATGTCTGGTTGGTCACATTACAAACATTCGAATTCCTTAATCATTTATTCTCTTGAAAAATGAATACCCATTGAACCTTAGTGAAAACATGAATGGTGTCAAAAGTTAACTCTTTTCACATACCAAAATCACAAAATTTATATATACTCAAACCGTGATATCACTTTGTCCTTATATCAGTCGTGAGCTCATTAATATTATTTTCTCCTTATCCCTTCATTATGCACATATCATCTGCTTTCCAAAATATTTGAATTACTTTTCATGCTTACCGGTACCATATAAATATTGAAAACCATAGTAAACCAATACATAGATATTCCAATATTCCACATTACTATAAATTAGATTCCATAAAATTATTTTGGAATCCCGTTACATAAACACATAATCATTCCACTACATCGTTGTGATACTCAACATCACCAATCGTGATCGCATGTGACATCCCTTTTTTCCTTTTCCTTAAGAGGTTTCTCACGTCAATCATCATTAACCCTTGGATTAGGGAATTGATTAACATAATGCCCCATTTCCTTGCACTTGAAGCATTGAAGTGTTGGTGGAGAGTTCTCTGTAGTCTTTTCTCTATTCACATCATTAGCTACCTTTTTCCCGTTACTTCGAAACTCAAGTACTCAATGACCTTATTTTCCACACTTGAAACATATTCTAGTCCCTTTTAGACAATCTCCACCATGCTTCTTTCCACACATTGAGCATAAAGAAACATTCAATTTCTTTTCACCATTGTTCTGAGGTTTTTCCATGAACTCCGTCTTTCATTTCTTTTCAAAACCATGAGATGGATATGTTACACCAACTTCCAGTTCTACCTTGATAGAACAACGCTCAATTTCTTCATAGCTATTGGAATCTCTTATAGCTAATGCCCTTTTAAGACTTGGTTTTAATCAACTGAAGAATCGATCAACTTTACTTTCAGGTTGGATGATAAAGCCAGATGCATACCTTGAAAGTATTGTAAAATTCGCTTCATATATACAAACAAATTCATCATCCTTCCGCTTAAGCTCAAGGAACTCCATTTCCATCTTTGTTCGAAGAATACAAGGAAATTACTTATTGAAAAATAATTTCTTGAACTTATCCTATTCCATGGAGTCAATTTCACCTTGGGGCCTTATATTCTTAATTAGAGTCCACCATTGGTCTGCTTCACCATCTAAATGGTAAACAACCATAATTACTTTTTCATGTTATGAACATCGACATATGGAAAATATCATTTCAATGGTACTGATCCATTGTTCAACAACCAGTGGATCAGATGACCCACTAAAAGAAGGTGGACGTTGCCTCATGAAGGACTGAACAGAATATTGTTCCCTTCTCTGCTCATTCGAATGTCCTGAATGATTCATAGCTTGTGTATGTATAGCAATAAGATTTTTCACTCCATCTCCCATAACATTGGTTTGTTCAGGAGGACAATCATTGCATTTCCCATTACATTGATCTACACGGTTCCTTGGGTTCCATCCATCGTCTAAAACCCAAAAAGAATAGTGTGATAAGAAAAACTAAATCTAGGACAAAAATATAATAAAGGGGGAGTACCTTCAATATATAAAATATTAGGTTTAATTATAATATCCTTACGGTAATTCTAGGACTATAACCTATACTTATACTTAATCGTAGGGACATCCCTAGACATACCTTAGAAATATCTCTAGGTATCTCACTAAAGTTTTCACATCCTAGTTTCAAAAGGTTAGCTAAACATTTCCCCTGATACCATCTGTAGATACCCAAATATTGACGTACATGGACATTACATTACTTTTTAGTAATACTAAATAAATTACAAAAACCAACACTTAAGGTCCGTAATAGTTTAGTGTCTTTGGAAACTCGGAACGTAATCTTTTAATCAAGGTGAAGGATCTTCAAGATCTCCCATAAAGATCTTCCACTTTTTTTTTCTTAACTAAAACCTTTCTTTATATCCTGGGGAAAAGAAAACATAAAAATGGTGAGCTCAAATGCTCAGTAAGGGTAATCATGGATAAAATAAAACAAACCATATACATTTGAACTTCAAGACATGAACATAATATTTAAACATCAAAATCATGAGAAATGACATGAAACATGGAAGTACTTTGGGAATAGATCATAATGGATCATCAATCATGATAAAATAGTATGGGAATAAAACATTTAATTGTTTCAAACCATTAAGAACAAGTTATCATTTCTATAGTAGCCAAGACATTGCTGCCACGACCATCTTAGTGGACAAAGTCTCTTTCTGAATCGAGTTCACTCCTCGTTCCAATCCTGTAACACTGAAGAAGATTAACTTTCTATTCATGCCATGTCTATCTCATGAGATATAAATCTTTACCCAATGCATTGGAGGTAGATATAGGTCCCACCTACCTCATAATAAAATCATTCTTACTTGTGCCACAACATAAACATAAATCATTCATCATAACCCAAAGAATAAAATGGGTTTCATAAACATCATACCACCATAACATAATCCATATAAAACAAATGGATATCATTTCATCATAATAAAAATCAAAATATTAAAATAATATAAACATTATACTTGAAACATGAACATACTGAATAATGTCATCCTAGATAGAAAATAGTTTTGATAAAACTCTTGAAATGAATTCTTGAGTAAAATATCCTTTATTCTTCAAAATCATTTTCTTTTCACAAAATTCCATGAAATTTTAAAAGAAATGTATTTTATTGAAAATAGTCATGAAATCTTGTAGATTATGCTTCATTAGGAAAAGGCATTATGAAACCGTAAAAATCCGTTCAAGCCATATAAGTTAAAAAAACATTATTCTCGTACTTTTTCCAGAAAAGTCAAAAAAGTGCATTATAGCGTAAAGAAAAGAAAGATTGCTTACATACCATGGAGTAAAATTAAAAAATGGGTAAAAAAGACTATAAAAATACATGAAACCATTTTTAGAAAACAGGAACATGGATGATAAATATAACCCCAGTAAATACTTATGAATAAACAATCTCGGATAAAATTGAGATTGGAAAGCTTCTCCCTTACCTTAGATTTGATATGATTCATACATATCTGAACCTCCTGTATAATAATTTAAATAATGTCATTGAATTATTATAGAATCATATTAATTTTTATTATATCATATATGGTTCACTAATGACATTATATTACAAGTTGTTTTTTAAATCCCATGTTAAAGCAGCGTTTTGGGTAAAATTGTTTCATTTATCGTACGTGTTTGGACTTGTTGTTCTTTATATTATTACTTATATTATGATTTAATTACTTCCAGAATGTAATACAGGATTTATATATCATATATATTAATTATATATATATATAATAGATATATACATGAAATAAAAAACATCATTCATGGAGCTGGTAGGCCGTATGTACGCATGAACGCTGTTTTTATTTCCATATTGAATTTAATGGAAGTAAGTATATGACACACAAATATATATATATATATGCATAAATCCAGAAGAATTATTATGTCATATATTTTATTATTATTCATTATGTACACTTTATAATCATTCTTGAATGGTTAACATGGAGAATGAATCTCATCGCGTTGTGGAGATGGTAATCCGTACGTACGCATGAGCGATGATATTATCCCCATAATTATTGAATGAAATAGGAGTGGATGATATAATATATAATAATTATAATCATGTAATAATAATCATATATTTTTATTCTTTACACCATTATACCCATCCAAGTAAGGTGGTGGTGGAAAGCAGATTACACTATGGCGTAGAGACGGTATTCCGTAAGTACGCACACGTGGTGATTTCATTTTCTGTAGGATGGATAGAAGGTGAAATAGGGTTGTTTCATATTTATAATAACATATCAGTATATATGTAATAATTATGTTATTACTTTATCATGAAACAACTAAATAAGAGGAAGTAGAAGAAGAAAGAAACTTGAAAGAGTCGGTAGAAGAGATTACCTCTTCTTCGACGCACCTCCTTTAAACTTCTTATTAGGGCACTAGAGTTGGTCTTTTGAGAAGACAAAAACCTCTATTATAAAACTAGAGTGGTTGAGAATAGGCATTTTCAGGGTTTTTCTGAGCTTCAAGGCTCAAAAGGGTGTGAAGAGAAGAGGAAAGGGGTGCCCTTTTTTAAGGGAGGAGAGGGACACCTTTGGAAAGTGTGAAAATATTATTTTATTATAAACATATCCTTAGTTTTAAAAGATCCAAAAATAATTAAAGATGAAGATAATATGACTCATGGTAGAAATATAATCATCCAACTATAATTGGACATGTTTTGTACAATATTTTAACCATTATAATCTTATTTATTTAAATCATTTATTAATGTGGTAAATACTGCATCAATATTGTGTCATAAATATTTTAATTTATTTGATGTCTAAAAATTATAAAAAAATCCCATAATGTAGGAAATATTTTTATCTTTACAATGAATATTTATTGTCTAAAATATAATTTATATAACTCCTTATATAAATTAATTAATAAAATATTTTTGTTAATGTCAATTTTGTCTTTACATTAAATTAATTAATCCAAATTGTCATTATCATTACCAAGTGTCTCAATGGGGTACCAAAATCGACCCAAGGATGACCATGGTTGGCCACTACTCATCCAATATGGTTAGGACAAGTGTTAAGTTAATTATGAATTATTATAATATTATTTTAACCTTGAATTACTCTATTTACCTCAAACCGCATTAAATAAAAGTCAAAAGTTATTATTCACCAAAAATTATTTTCATCTTATTGAACCACATTTTATTTCATGATAACAACCATGTATATCGGATTTTTGAAATTCAATTCATAGAAGTGGTAAAATTTCATTTAAATGAAAGAGTTGGTTTTTTAACTACCACTTAGTGGTTTCACTATTCATCAAAAATTGAAGTTTTTTCAGAAAAATACCAAAAATTCTGCCAAAGCTATATTTGATATTCCGAATTCAAAAACGATGTATATTTTTCCAAATTAAAAACATAGAAGTGGCATTAATTAGTTTTAAAATTAATTCCAGTTATCAAAACAAATAGCGTGTTTTTATGAAACAATAACTATCAAAAGATCGACACTTGTTTATGTTCAAATTCAAAGTTAAATTAATTCAATGGCCAAAATTAGATTAAATGGTAAAAATATATTCTAATTAAACTTTAAAACCAATTAAAAATATAATCTCACCATATAAATTATAGCGATGAAAAAACTTGTTTTTATTTAAAATATAGCGTGTTTTTACTATTCATTAAAATATGAAATTTATCAGTATAATATGAAAATTTTATCCAAAGTAAATTTTTATATCTTGATTCCAAATAAGAATTTTATTTTCTCAAATTGATCTTATAATCCTGGAGAAAACTAGATTTAAAGTGGTTGCTCCATCAAAAGGCGGCAAAACTGCAATTTTTTAAAAATACTTATTTTACGCAAAAAATTAATTTTGTTCTCATACAATGTTCTAGAAAATGTGTAAGATGAATAATAATGTTTTAAATTTAAAAATGTAGTTAATAATATTCATAACGGATAGTCCATAATAATATTATAACAATATATCGTTGTTTAGTGAAACTCGGTATTGCGTACTACAAACGCTATCAAGGAAGGTCATGATTGCGTGTAATGCAAGCCAAATCAGGGATGCATGTAGTGAAAGTTCCCTTTGTAGTAGAATACAACACAAGGAACCAATTAAATTAGAAAGAATAATTGTTATAAAATCACTAGTCGTTAAATGAGTCAATACCTTCATACTTACATCATGTATGAGAAGAGTACTCTTGAAAACTTAGGTTTATCTATGGACATATACCAAAGTAAGGGTGGATGTTTCTTCATGGATATATCTCTGTGGATGTGTTGTGGTGAAGCCCACGTGGCTTTCTTATATGATCTGTACCTATGGGGTACACCTTGTGTTGTACTTTCTTTGTGGAGTGCTTCTACACTTTTGGAACAGAATGTGGTTGGGCTCAAGAGTTGGAGCCGGTTTCTGATTGGTAACATAGGTATATGTATGGGAATATAACTAATTAAGGATTGTTGATACTTTTTGATTATATATTACTACTGTGGTTTATCCTTAGTGGATTTTGGGAGACCTTCAGGGGTCTTGGGGTCCCCTACTGAGCATAGTTATACTCACCCCTACATGGGCTTTGCCCGTACCTTGTTGTGTTATGTCAAGATGTTATTCAACAGTGATCGAGGCTGAGGGTAATGGACAGAGGGCTGCTAAGAGCTATACTAGACGGGACATACCTCGGGGAAGATTTGATCGAGATCTGTACCTACCCTTCTGGTAGGATTCCTTGGTGGATGATCCAGAAGCTGTTTTCCCTTTTTACTTGTACTTGTACTTGTTGTTCAGTTGGGTTTATATACTGGCCCACTTATTTTCACCACAACTTTCCTTTTTATACTATTACTTGTTTCTTCTACTTCTTGTGTTCAGACTGTGTGTGATATAGTTTTAAAGGCAATGCCTTCCCTCTTTATCAGGGATTCGCCTTTGGTGCTAGTCGCCAGCCCCTAGCCTATGGAAGGCGGGCTTGAGGTAGTCACAGCATGGGCCCTGAGGATGGGTCACGACATTTTGGGTCCAATGTACCAATGATATTGAAGGATAAGTTATACCAATGAAAAAAATATTAAAGATCAAGATAGACTTCTAACACGCGATATAATATCGTGATGTTGGAATGGAATGTTTGTATAAAACAATAAGGGGGGGTCACTAGGTGTTAATATAGTATGTGTAAAATGTCCACAAGTATATAGGTTCAAAGATAATGTGTAGTCTATTGAGGGCTTTGATCACAAGAAACAGTATTTGGCCGCTGAGGCAAAACCATAAGAACCATCACCCAAGAAAAAGTGTGATTTCTGTGAATCATTAAATATCTAAATGTCGATTAACATTATAGTGAATACATGAAATGATACACTAAAAATATATTTTTATTATTTAGGAAATTTGGGGTATAAAAAATATGTTTTTTCTATAACTGAAAGAAAATAATCTAGTGTAACATCCTAGAGTTTTTAAACATATTTTTATTTTCAATAAATAAATAAATATTTTTTTATTTTATAATCTAAATAAACCTTGTTATGTTTTCATATGAAAATAATTTATGAAACTAAATTATTTACTTTAATAAAAATAGGTTTTGACTAATTTTATTTTTAATCCAATATTATTTTATTTTCAATGAAATATGATTTCCTTTTCTCAATGTAAGAATAATATATTTTTAGTAACTATTATAAATAAAGAATATAAATTATGTTTTCATTTAATATTTTAAAATAAATGATTCTATATATAAAGTATTTATAAAATTAATTAATTAATTCAAAAAATTTAATCTTTTTTTATAAATTATATTTAAATGTAACTGATTAATTGAAGGGGTCTTTATATGTAAATTTATAATTTTACGTTTCAATAATATTTGAAATTTAATGTCTATTATAAATAAAATATACATGTTTTTTTAATTTTTATCAAATATATTTTTGAAAATGTATAGTAAAGTATAGTGATAAGTAAATATTTATTTTAAAAAATTTATTTTCTCTAGGAAAATTATTTTCAGTAAAATTAATATAGAGGTTTTGATTACTAAAATACTTATATTATTGGTAATATAATGTGATAAAAAAATATAAAAAAGAAATGCGTACATGTATATTTACATATAACTAATATTTTTATTAGATATTTAAAGAATCCTAATATTAAATATTCGGCCAACCATGATCCACTAGTGACCAGCCTCAAAAAAATGGGACTAGGGTTAAACAAAATAGGAGTCAAATGAACCTAGAAAGACCATATGAAAGAAGGGTAGTCACATTTTACTCAGAAGTTGTCAATGGGATTTCATAACACCAACATTTTGCATCTTGATCCTGAAATAATACAAGGGGATAGGCAGGTTGGCCTATCCCATGTATGTGTGTGTGTAGTGTTGGAGGTTATGAACCCCACAGTCATATCAAGAAATCAATGACATTTGATTGTAAGTTATATAATCCAAAACTGAGTGAGTTTTTGAAGTGGGAATGATTTTCCACAGATACTATAGCTCTTAGCTCTTCATTAAAACACTCATTTATTTCATGACCATATGATTAGATAAATTTTAACTATCCAATCACATTGATGATCACCTTATTTATTGTGATCTTGACCTAACTTACTCATGATGCTAATTTCTACTTCCTCCAGGCAGCATTGTCTTCAACCATGTGAATTTGTGGCCGAACTTGAATCTTCCACATTCTTCCATTATCGTCTTCATTTTATGACAATATATTGATCATCAAAACACTAAACCCTATACATAATTACCTCCAATGTTACACAATCCAGTTAATAAACCCTCACACCAATATGATGGGTTGATTCTAGAAAGATAACAAATCTAATAAATGGTAACAAATATTAGAATTTTTTCAAGAATAATTCATTAATAACTATGCTTGGAAGCTAATCTAAAATGGTTTATAGAAATATAATTAATCACATCGTATCAATCATATTTAAAATTTATATCACCCACAATTCAGTTAGATTCTCTCAAACATGTCTTCTTCCTCTTATTATTGAACATGAAGCACCATTAATAAGGATATATATATATATATATATATATATATCTAATAAATTCTTGTATATAGTGGAGTTTAGTCCTCACATAATTTGATTCATACATCATTTACTTTTCACACCATATTCATTATATAAATCTGAATCTTGTACATGCATACAAGATTTAATTTTAGAATCTAGATAAATACCATATAAATATGAATGATTTAATGTATATATACACACCGACAAAAAAATAATATAACGAGAATCATCCATTAATATTATATATATAAAGTACTATAACCAACCATAGAAGGAGCCTTACCTATGAGGTTCTTCATTTTTAAAACCAAGTTGTAAGTTCCCCACATCTAATTAGAGATGGGGATTCATTTAGATATGTCCCAACGAAAAATATACCTTCAATAAAATTATTGGTTAAGGGAAATATATTCAAATGATAATATGACAATATATTTTTTTTATAAAATACTTATTCTATTTAATGAATCATTTTTATGGAAAAATAATTAATGATTTTATGTTCTATAATAGACTTATTATTTGTATGTGAATTATATTTTAAAAGTTATATTTTATGGTAATTATATTTATAAAACCTCTTTTTAAGGGATATATATTTATTTATTTATTTAAAAACACAATTAAGCACAATATGAATGTTTTAAAAAATTACTTGAAAATAATTTCCATTTTCAGGTTCATAAAATTTCATTTGTTTAAACAGAACTGTGTTTATTTTTTATGTAAGATTTTAATGGTTAATTTTTGTCATTTTATAGGTAAAATTTTGATAGATCAATAAATTTCTTTCAAAATAGTACCTATAACTATATATTATAATTAAAATTAAAATTATATGATGATTTAAAAAAAATTGAAGTTAAATTTCCAAAGTGTATATGAATGGTACATTGTAATTTATGAATTTCAACTAAAATTATATTTTTCTTGGAAAATAAATTATGTATGTTTTTAGTGTATTTTAATGCATTATAAATGAGGAAGGTAGGTATGAAAAAAAATTGTTTTATAAAAATATAACCTGGGACTTGGGTATAAAATGAGATGATAAGGATTGAGGAGTGAGCACACAGACTCAAAATTACAGTTTCATAAAGGTGATACTATTAGAGGTAGCATGGATTTCTTAAGGTTTTTCACGTATAAATTTTAATCCATAAAAAGATATTATTTTCAAAATATTTAAAAGGAGAAATAAATATCATTTCAAAAAGGTTATTTATCTTGAAATTAAATGGGTTTTAGTAATGATATATCTTTTAACGTTTTTATGAGAAGTATTCCTATTTAATTTTAATGAAAACCCAAGTCTCCTACCATTAGAAAAAAAATTAATTTAGAAAATGATTTTTATTTCATATAAAATAAAATTATTTTCAATGATTTATAATTTTTATTTATAAATGATTTTTCATAATATTTTAAAACCAAATTATAAGAAATTTCCTAATTACCCTATGTTTTAAATTATTTATCACATAATATTTATAAGTACCAAAAGTGTTTGTTTTCATTTATCGAGCTAGGGTGTGTGAAGCCAAATCACTATTTTATTTATAAATTCTTTAAAATATGATTTATAATAATGAATTTTCTTAATATTCCAAATATTAAACATGAACATATCATTAGTTATGTAATGTACTCTATATTTATAGCTAATTTTTATAAATATATATCTAATATGTTTTTAGCACCAAATTAGAGAGTGTAGGTCATAAGATGTCATAATTGGAATCAAATGAATCATTTAGAAAATTTTAGATATTATAATGTTTTAATTTGCGGATAATTTAATAGTTATAATTAATGAAGATACAATTAATAATTATATAATTTTTAAGAACCCTAGTTTATCAATTTTTTATGATATAAATTCATAATTTCAGTGTGTTTGATGAAAAACATTTGAGGGCGCAACTCCTTTATAGGGGTGTAACATCCCCTAAATTCTACGCATATTTTTATTTTCAGTAAATTTTAATTTATTGGTTTATTTTATCATATAAATATACTAATTGTTTTTAATATAAAGATATTTTATGTAAATAAATGAATATCTATAATCGAAATAAGTTTTGATTACTTTTATTTTTATGGAAATTGTATTTCATTATTTGAATTTAAATATAATAAATTTTTAGTCAATGTTTGAAATAATCATGCTAAGTTATATTTTCAATTAATGTATAAAATTAAATGATTCTAAATATATATTATTAATAAAATTTATTAATTATTTCATAAATTATAATATTTCAGTAATGAAAGTATTTTAAAAATGAAACTGATTAATTTAAATTAACTTTATATAAAAATTGGTAGATTTATATTTTAATAATATTGAATGTAATAAAATGCATTTTAATGATAAAATACATGTTTGGATAAATGTTTGTAAAATATTTTTTGATATTTTTTTAATACATTATAGGTATTTGTAAATTTATTTTTTATTTTTTACTTTTTTGTGTGTAAATTGTATTAATTAAAACTATTATAGTGGTTTTTGGTTACTAAAATAATAATAATAATGATAATAAATTTCTATGTAAAAATAATACTAAAAATGTCTGTACATGAATATTTAGATATATTTAATTTTATTATTATATATTTTAAACCATCTTATATGAAAATATTTTCCAACCATGGGCCACTAGGGTCCCGTCTCAACCAAATTAAACTAGGGATCAACTGTATGGGGGATAGGTTGGCCTAAAAATGATGCACCGTGAAAGGGTGGATGCATAATACCAATATGTTTTCAATTGTCTCGCGTATCTCCCGCATAGTGCATGATGTGCTTGAAGGCATGCAAGGGGTAAGGGGGTCTTCTTATCCCTTTTTTGCTGACTCATGCATTCAGTGCAATAAGAGTTTTTAATAAGAGGTCGCATACTGTGTGAGTTTTCTATGTGGGACATAACAGTCATAGATATTGTATATCTACATTAAAATGATTTTTTATATCATGATCTTCTGACATGATTAACTCCAACCATATTATCACCTCATTGACCATCTTCTTTCTTATTAGACTGACCTAGCCAACCCTATATGCTAATTTATTCTTCCTCCTAATTCCATTATCTTCATCCATGAGTTATTTTGACCCATATTAAATCCATCATTTCATAACATCATCTTCTTAATTCTATGAAAATATATTAATTTTTAAAAAATTTAACTATATTTAAAATAACCTATAGGGTTTTAATATGTAGTGATGAAACCCTAACATCAATATAATGACTTTATACTCTTAGGCCAAAAAATACATCATAAGTTCAAAAATATCAATATATTGTTCTTTTTCAAAAAACTTCTTGAATAAGCCTCTATGGAAGAAAATATAAAATGGAATATAAAAATATTTATAATCACACAAGTAATAAACACATTTAAAACTAAGATCACCCACAATTTAGTAATATTCTCTCAGGCGTGTCATCTTCCTCTTTTACATGTACTAGAAGTAGTTTAGTGATTCATATATATACATATATATATAAATAAATATATATATATATATATATATATATATATATATATATATCAAAAATCTCTATGTTTATAGTGGATTTAAATCCTTAGTTTCTTTATTTTACATATCATTTCCTAATTACACTGTATTTAATGAATATATCTAAATCCCATAAATATGTACATGAAAACATTATAAAAACTAGGTAAATATAGTATAAATCCAAATCATACAATATATATATGTAAATAAATTTAAAAAAAGAACTTTAATATTTTTATAAAATTATATATACATGTCAATAGTCGAGTATATAAAGAGCCTTACCGTTGGGATTCTTAATTTTGAACACTAAGTTGTAAGTTCCAAATTTGGAATGCGAGAGAGGAGAATTCATTTTGATATCTCTCAATGGGAAAGAGATCATAAAAAATGTAAAGTAATGGGATTATTTTCAAATCATACAATGATTTTATATTTTATTAAAAAAACTATCTTTTATGTAAGGGATAATTTTTTAAGAATAATAAATAATGATTTTTTGTTTTATAACAATATTATTCTATGTAATGGAATTATAATTTCATAATAATATTTTAATGGAATTTTATTTCCAAACCCTCTTTCTATGATTGATTTTTTATTTAATACTTTAGTGAAAAAAGTGTGTATTTATTTCCAATTTTCTTTAAAAAATGTTCATTTTCATGTTTAGAAAATTTATTTTTTTCGGATGTTTTAGTATATATTTACATTTTGAATTTTGACGGATAATGTAAATAATTTTTTTTATAAAATGTTTTTTAGTTCAATAAATGTTATTAATAATAGTATTTATTACTATATAATATAATTGTCCTTGAAATTCCATGAATATTAGAAAAATAATCTGTTTTAAGAAAAAATTAAAAAGTGTTTATGAATAATTACTTTGAATTAATGAATTTCCTCTAAAATAATGGATTTATCCCAACCCTTATTGTGTTTTAGAAAAACATATTCTGCAAAAAGTTATATGATATATAATAATTTCTTTCATGGAAAATCATTTATAATAGTTTTTAGTGGTTTTTAATGGATAATAAATGAGAAATGAAGACATAAAAAAATGTTTTCTTTAAATAATAATTATAAATTGGGAATCAAATGAGTTGATGAACAATCATGATTAAACCCATGACCACATGTGTATGTTTTCCTAAATTTGATACGTCTTGTGGACACATGTAATTCATATGGTATAACCAGGATCATTTTAATCTATAAAAAATTATTATTTCTAAAATATTTTAATTGATAAATCTAAAGATTGTTTGAAAGGTTATTTATTTTGAAATTAAATGGGGTTTCAAATTGATTGATCTTTTATAGTTTTTTGAGAAGTATTTTCTTATAGAATGTTCTTGAAATCCCTAGAATATTATCTTTGGAAAATATATTTATTATATAAAATGTTTTTTATTTAATATCAAAGAAAATGATTTTAAAGGAGTTTTAGAAAATATTTATAAATGTTTTTACACCAGCTTTTAAAATCCCTTATTGAGAGATTTTATATTATCCCATCTTTTAAATGTTTTTCACAATATCTTTAGAATTACAAGTAGTGTTTGTTTTCATTTGTGGTGCTAGTGCATTTGAATCAAAATAATTGTTTTATTTATAAAATGTGTAAACTAAGATTTATTGCATGTAATTTTTATAATACTCTAAATACTAAACCTAAAATGATCCCTGAGTATATAAAATACTATATATTGTTTGGTCACTCTATATAAATAATAATATTTAAACCATGTTTTTAGAACTCGATCCGGGAGTACTGTTTAATGGATACCATCGACAGGATAAAATAAATTAATGAACTACTTTCATAAACTTGTAAAATTAGATAAAAACATAGAGAATGAATTATCTACAACAAACATATTTATTATCTCAAGTAGAACTTAATTTTTTTTAAGTTTCTTCCTACAATGTTAATTAATTCAATTCAATGCATGAAGAGAATGAATAAATTAAGAAGAATGAAATGTGGGAAATAATATCAAGTTCAAAAAACAAAAATTTCATCCGAACCAATTGTGTGGTTGTGAATGAACCCAGTTAAGATATGATGGAAACTAAAAATAAGGAATGTCTAGTATGTAAAGGAAAATTCTGCATCAATGGAATTGTTGTTGATGAGATATTTTCCCTTATTTCTTAATTGGAAGGTATTATAATTTTCTTGTAAATGTTATTGGAAATAGGATTCAAGTTGTTCCCAATTGATTTCAAAGCTACATTACTCAATAGAGTACTTAAGAAGGATTTACCCCAAAAAAATCCAATATATTTATTATATTAAAAGACGTGAGAAATGATTTTCTATTGAAAAACATATTGTACGATCCAAATAAAGAACTATGAGGTTGATATTTAATTCTTGATAAATATTTTTGGAATCCTCGACTCCAATGAGGGAGATTTGATCAGAATCTGCCTATAAAGAAGGGGAATGATATGATAATATTGGTTCATATATATGTGTATGAAATTATATTTAGAAGATCAGATGATGCATTATGCTAGATGTTTTCATTATATATTATGTGTGAGTTCAAAGAGCATATGATTAGATAGATAATGTTTTCCCTTATTTTACATGTAACTCAAAGAGGGGATGGAAAATTTATTTATCAATAAAAATAAACCAAATAAGTTGAAAATATATTTAAAATGGAATATTATAATTTGATGAAAACCTTTGTGGATATCCAAAAGATATTGTTAGTTGATGACGATTGAAAGAGGGGTAATGTCATGCGATGTAGGAAATTCATAAAAGACTTTTATACCAAACACCAGCATAAGTTGACATAGTATTGGTACCATATCAAGCCTTAAAAACCAAATCAACACCAAATAAATCCATATATTATATATGATTATAATTCTTTGATACATCAATAACATGGTGCATTTTAGAATGTGTTATCACAGAAAATAATACAAGGAATTTATGAGATATATAGATATAGATTGGGTAGAATTAGTATGTGATTTTAAAATTTTCCTTGGGTGGTATTTTATTTATCTTGGATGATTACATAATTATTTTCTTAGAAATAAGAAAGAATAAATCTTAGTCAACAATGTAAGGGTAAAATATGTAGTGAATTCTCATGAATGAACTAAACTGATATGGATACAGAAATAGATAAAGGATTTAGATGTTGATGTAAATTATCCTCTTTCATTCTGACGCGGTAACTCAAGTTCTATTTACCTTATAAATAATTATATCCATCATTCAAGGAGGAATCACTATGAGATAAATTATAATTTAATAAAGTATATGGTTAAAAAATTGATGTTATTGTTAAATTATGTGTCAATTCAGTATCAGATAATAGATACAACGATGAAGTCACATCCTAAAGGTGATTTTGAGAATTATATGTTGAATCTTAGTGTCCCATCATCACCATCCAAATAGATGGGTTAGATAATATATGATCTAAATTACATAGGATTTTATACATATGTAAATGTATGGAAACTATATATAGAAATAATTTTTTTCTAAATTTCTTACCCACACTTGAGAATTTTCAAAGAAGAATGATTTGGTTTCAATTGAGATGGGTAAAAGATTATAATAACTTCATGGGGGTGGTTTTCCATTGTGAGATATGATGGTGTATGTGAGTGTTTATTCATATTGAAAAAGGAAGAGTAACACTATATTGGTTTTTTTGTAAGGTAAAGTGTGATTAAATGTTTATCATGGGTAGTAGGTGTAGAGAAGCTTGCATAATTTTTCATGATCATTAAAATCAAAATAATTTTTTTCATGAGGATCATATTATTTAACTATTTCTTCTCAATAAGTGCTTGACTCGTGTGGAATTACAGTTAATAACCAGTGGATAATTGATGTTATATTGAAAGGTAGATGGTATCTGATTAAATGGAGGAGTTAAATTATATATTTATTTGACAAGAATTTTTTGAATCTACCATAGTTATTTGGAAGCTCTGTTAACAAACCCAAAAGGGAATATTGTATGAAAAAATACCTTGAATAATTTTTGGGGTTGTATTTGATGGAATGTATTTTCAAATGCATATATATGATTTTATATGTTAACAAGAAAGGTTGGCAATGTTTTAGGAGAGTGGAATAGGTTCAAACCCAATATGAAAAATTTTCCAAAAATTAGTGGTTAAAAGACATAGAATTCATTCTTTTTATGCCATGGAACATGAAATTTTTTCATTACAACGTACATGTTCTAAATGGGTAGTATTTTTACCCCAAAACATGGTTAATAGAAAATTTTATTGGAAATTTAATTGGGTAAAATAGGTAGGGGTATTTCAGGAATTCTGGATTCCATGATCAAGGAAAAATATTTTTTAGTGAAATATGAAAAAGGTTGAAAATAGTCTCAAATCAAGACCACACTATTTTATAAGTCATAGTTGATTTTATAAATTCTATAGGATACGAGAAGGCAATGTATATATATATTTTAGTCTCAATAGGGGACTTGTGGGTGATAAGACGGAGTAGGGTTCTCTATAAAAATTTCACAATGGTCCTTATTATAGAATGTTTTGGGCTTCAAAAGATGAATATGAAACATACTTGGTGAGCATGGTGTGAGGGGCTTTGAAATAAATTTTTATAGAGAGGGACTAATCCATAATTATCCTGACGCTATGTTTTAGTGTGAATGTTAGAGGTTTATTTATAAGTACTCTCTAAGTCATGTTTTTTAGAGGAAAGCATAAAAATACAAGATACACATCATGATGGATATTTCCTTACCCTAGTGGATCTGTGTTAGTAGATTCAAGTGTTTGAATTTCATATCATTTAAGAGAAATATATGAGAACTAAATAATTTTTCTATACTCAAAAATCAAGATATTTTTGGTTGAAATTTCCCACTAAATTAAGGTTTATTTATTATCTATCTTTATGGAACATCCTGATTATCTAAATATAGAAATATATATTCAATTATATTTCAAAATATAGAATGTAAAATGAAAACTAGACCTCAAAGAGTTAGAGAGATTAATAGAAGAAGATTGACACACTGATATTTTCATGAACAATGTAAACATATTTTAAGGAATTTGGATGGGTTTTAATAAAAGTTCTCATATAATTATATATTTTAATTAATATTTCTAATTTAAAAATAAATTATTAGAATTTATTTATTTTAATAAAACAATTTTTTATTTTTTATTTGAATAATATTTATGAATATTGGATTGGTATTTTGTGATGTTAATTTGAATAGTTCAAAGTAGTTCACATTTTCTTAGGAGATTAACAAAACAAATTGGGCCAAGATTGGATATCCCTCAACCATCCAGCCCCAAGTCAAATAGATAACCCTTAAGGTTCTAGGAATCCATTTTGGACTAGAGGGAATAGTAGCATGAGCCATCTGGGCTGCATAGGGGACCTGACCAATGCATCATGTGAGAATGCTTGAGGATCCCAAGAGGGAAGAGTTTGTTTTGGGTGACATGGTACTGTGTGACCAATTTAATTTTGTGTGGATGTATCTAGGTGGAAACCCAATTGTGTCTAATGACGCATTATTTTTGTACATTTACATTACATTTATTTTGCAGAATATATAATACATTACCCAAATAGATGCCCAAGGACCATATTACTTTAGTTTCTTTGGAAACTTATAACACATTCTTCAAGATGGTGAATGATCTTAAAAATCTCCCAGAAAGATATTCCCCATTAGTTTTCCTATTTAAAAGCATTATTTATATCTTGGGGAAATGAAAACATAAAAATGGATAGATCAAAGGCTTAGTAAGGGTAAACTTAAATAACATCAAACAAAACATAAACATAAGAATATAAGAAAATGAAAATAAATTTTTAATATCAAAATCGTGAGTCATGAAATAAATATGGGTATTTGATATGGCATAAATCATAAATGAACATGAAGCATGATAAAATTACATTAACATTAAATATCAAATTGTGGAAAGAAAATAAACACATGATATGATTTCTATAGTATCCAAGGCATTGCTTCCAATACCATCAGAGTGGAAAAATTCCATTACAGAACCGGGTTTACATCCCATTCTTTCTATGTATTATTGAACCGGATTTACATGTCGTTCCATCCCTGTATTACATAACCATATTTACTTTCTATTCCAGTCCTGTATTATTGTACCATATTCTAATTAATTTCCACTCATGTCTATATAATGAGATATAAATCATTACCCAATGAATTGGTGGGAGATATAGGTTCCACCCATCTCATAGTTAAATCATTCTTACATGTGCCACAATATTATAAATCATTTATTATATCATAACCCATGAAATAAAATGGGTTTCTTAAACAATATTCCATCATTATACATAAAAAATAAATGGATTTTATAAAAATAATTCCATCATAAACACAATCAAATGAAATTAATAATTGGTATAGAAACATAACCATTTTTTATCTTAGATGGAAAATAATTTTGACAAAACAATTTAATTTAATTCCTGAGGAAAATATCCTTTCTTCTTCAAAAATGTTATCTATTCTCAAAATGTCAGACAATTATAAAATAAAAGTTTTTATTTGAAAATAAACATAAAATCATGTATAGGAATCTTCATGGAAATAAGGCATTATAAATATGTAAAAATCTATTCATTATATATATGTTAAAATAACAATATTCTTATACTCATTCTGGGAAAGTTAAAAAGTACCTCGTATGGAAAACGAAAGAAAGATTACTTCCATAAAATTTAAAAAAAAAATCAAAAAATGGTACACATGGATATAAATAATATTTTAAGAAAATAAATAATATTTTATATTTAGGAAACATGTATGTGAATTAAAAATATACCCTATTAAATACATACAAATAAACAATATCAAATAATAATGAGATTGAAAAATTATCCCTTACATTGGGTCTGATTTCTTTTTTATGTGTCTGAAACATCCATATATTGGGTTTAGAAAAATTAATATCTTGTAAAAGAACCATAAGAATAAATATGATATCATATATGATTCACTTATGACTTTATATTACACATTTATTTATCAATTGAATGGTAAAGCAATATTTTTGGTAATAATAATTTTATTTATTGTCTGTGTTTTGGCTAGTTATTACTGATATTATTATTTAGATAATGATTTAATTACATTAATAATTAAAACCATGATTTATATATCCTAAATATTTATTATAATAGAAAGATAAATGAAATGGAATACACTGTTCATGGAGATGGTAGGTCGTACATACGCATGAACAATGTTTTTGTTTCCTTTTTGAATTAAATGGAAGTAAGTAAATGACCACCATATATATATATCCATTATAATTATTATTTCAAATATTTAATTCTTATCTATTATATATAAATTATAATCATTTTTTAATGGTTAATGTGGAGAATGAATCTCGTCACGTTGTGGGGATGGTAGGACGTACGTACGCACATCCATCTATATAATTCACGTAATGGTTAAATGGTATCGAATTGGATGTTATATTAATTATAAAGAATAATTATCATTTTATATTCATTATTTACATTCATTATACTCATCCTTACACCCATCATAATTAAGTATTGTTGATAAACAAATTACAGCACGACGTGGAGACGGTAGTTCGTATGTACACATGCATGTGGATAATGTTATTACTAGGACAGATAGAAGGAGGTATAAGGTCGTACCATTATTATAATAAAATATAAAAATTTATAACATAATGAATTTATTTCTTTAGTGTGGAAAAATTTTATGAATAGTAAGTATAAGAAGAAAAGAATATTGACAGAGGTGATAACATAATTACCGCTTTTTCGAGTACCTCCATTTGATTTGCAAAAAGGAATCTTAAAGATGGATTTCTGCCCGAAGTGATGAATCCAGGATAAATTTAAGGAATTTTGGAGAGTCAATGGGTAATATTTGGAATATAAAAATGGATTTTGAGATGTGATTGAAAGAGAAGGATAAGTTAACTTTTATAGGAGTAGTGAGGGGTCCTTTACAAATGTATTTAAATATTAATTTATTATAAAATAATTTTCGACTTCTAATAGTCAAGAAAATAATTTATTTATAATATAAGATGAGGATGGGTCTAAATACTCTCAACCAATAGGTTTTATACTAGTTTAGTGGTCAAAATTACCCTTATCTTTAAGCTTTAACACTTAGTTAAAAACATTAACTCATACAATGTCTTCTTGTAATTCCCTACTATATGGTTACTATAGTGACTATAAAATAAAAAGAGAACCTCAAGTGGATTATTAATGATACTGTTAATATTATATTAGTAATTTTTTAGAATATTATATTTTTTGGACTATCATATAATATTAGAAAATATTATTTTTTTTAAAACCTCATTTATGTCAATTTTGACACTATTTAGTAATTGATATTTGTTAAAGTCATAACAACTTTATTTTTTTGAACCAAATGAATTAAATCATCCAATACATGTAAATTTAATCCAATAAATTCTTTTATGTCATCAAAATGTTTAAATTAAATTTATTTTATTATTTATAATATTAGTTATTTGAATATTTCATTAATAAGTTAATCATTGTGTCATCATTGTGTCATAAATAAATTTAATTATTTAAGTAAAAAAATTATAAATAAAATACCATAGGTAGAAAATATTTTTATATTTATAAATAATATCTATAGTCAAATAGATCTGTTATATCATCTTATATTAAAAATGTTTTAGTAAAAGATACATGTTTATGTTATATTTCTCTTTACATTAAATTAATAACTATAAAAGGTCATTATCACACTCATGTGGCTCCATGGGGTACTAAAATATATCCAAGGATGATCATGGTCAGCCATATATCATTAAATATATTTAGGACCCGTGTTATGGTATTTTTATATTATTATAATATTATTTGTTACCCTTATTTACCTGATTTACCCTTTAACCATAGTAAATAAATATAATTACTCATGTTATTATTGATAATGTCAAAAACTAAAATTTAACTATTTATAAAATTTGGCTTTATGATTCAAAATATGGAGTCCATTTTTCTACTTTCAAAATATAGAATTGGTATAAATTAATTTAAAATTAATTCCCATTGTAAAAACCGGAAAGTATGTTTTTAAGAAGTATAAACTATCAAAAGATTGACATCTGTTTATATCTAATTTAATTTTAAAATTACATAAAATGACCCATAATGGATTAAATTATAAGAACATAATTCAACTATATTTTAAAACAAATTAAAAATTTAATCTAACTATATAAATGAATTAGATGAAAAGAGAAGTTTTGAATTAAAGTATAATATTTTTAACAATTCATTAAAATATGAATTTTATCATAAAAATACCAAAAATTCAACCAAAGTAAATTTTGATGTCCCACATCCAAATAAGAAGTTCATTTTTCAAATATAAAATATAAAAGTGTAAAAAACTAAATTTGAAATGGGTGCGCCATTAAAGGGAGAAAAAACAACATTTTTGGGAAAATACTTCTTTTATCTGAAAAATTGAATATGTTCTTTTATAACATATAAGAAATACATAAGATGAATATTAATGTTATATAAAATTAATAATGTGTGTAATACTATTTATAAATTCAAGGTTATATCCCATTAAATAATAATATTTTAATAATATATTGTTGTTTACTGAAACTCGGTATTTCGTACAACCCAAGCTATCGAGGAAGGTCGCTCTTATGTGTAACACAATCCACATTAGAGTTTATTATAGCGAAATATTCTTTTATTTTTGTGTATAAAATAATCCATAATTAGTTTTTTATATATTGAACAAAATCTATACTCAATGTTGCATGTATCGTATGCCTACTCGGTGTTGTGTGTAACATACAACAAGTGGGTTTAGTGTGAAAGGAATTCGTGAATTAGTGCACTGAAAGATAAAAATGAAAATTTCAATTTAGTCAAAAAATGGTCCACAAAAACTCAAGGTGTTACATTTCACCCCCCTTAAAATGAATTTTACCCTAAAAATTTCATCAGGGTTATAAAAGGTTTACTACTTGAAAGTTTCATTCATAGAAACCCACATCATAAAAGGGAATAATAAAAAATAATTTTAAAATAGAATGTTAGAAACATAAGAGTTACCCAAAGTAACTCATCACTCAGTTTCCAAATAGGAGAATATTGGAGGTAAGTGAAAACATGGATATGCAATAAAAATCTAGCCATCAAGTTATAATTGATAGTGATAGAGAATGAGGTTTAGAGATAGTTAACCACAAGAAACCCATTAATCTGTGTTTATTTAAGGGGTGATCTGATTCATCAGATAAAAGGAAATAGGATAGTATTTTTGGTTTTCAAGATCCTTTTCCTAATGTTAAATAACATGAGAACAATTACTTACTTGATTTTAGTACAATCTCATCATTGGTCATGCCTTGAACAATTTCCACTTCGTCTCTTATTCAATGAAATAAAGTTGAATTGGTCTTTAATAAAGTATTAGTAGATCATGTGATCTATAAATGTAATGATAAGTCATTCAATATATTTTTATCAAAAAAAGGTTACCAAAATATATCAGACATATATAATTCCATATATGGTGGGTTAATACTTTATTCTAATAAACCTCATTTGATGTTTAATCTTTATGAAAATTTGATAACCTTACAATCGTTCTGAAAGATGAAAATAAAAAAAAATGAAAATAGTTAAAAAAATCGGATTAACATTAATTCCACAAATACCATAAGATATATCTGGTTTGTCACATTCCAAAAATGTGGACACCTTCATCATGTATTGTCTTGAGTCATGTTAACAACCTGAATTACCATATATCCATATTGAAAACACGCATGTTTCTATATTCCAAAAAATATTTGATATGTTCCTAAAGTCCAAAAAATTTTAATACTTCATCAATGATATCATAACCCTCTTGTCAATAACTACATAATTAGATCTCAAGAAACTAGCATAATACAATTTATTTATACATATCCAACATATAATTATCCAAGCATCAATATCTTAACATAGGGGATATATTAAGGGTTATCTTCCCCTTAATCGTGTGTTCCACAAGTATATAAACATTAAATTAAATAAATTTTATCCCTCCATATAACTATTCAACATATCTATTTCAATCCTTAATTAAGAATTTATTCCAAAACACTTATATACTTCATGATTCATATAACAAAATCATTGAAATTTGAAACATATACACTTCAATAATCCATATTTATTATTAAACCATTAATCAAGATCCACTATCTTCGTCTTTCTGAAAATATGAATAATGTATTATGGTTTCTCAACTTCAACCTTCTTAGGGTTAATGTAAAAAATATTGGAAGAACATCACATACATTTCACATGCCTTTTACAATCTATTTATCATCAGTAGTATGAATGATAATTGTACCGTCATCATGATTCTATTAATGATATTTCCACTTAGAAAATTGATCTGAATTATTCCCATAATTTCTACATCTGAAATATTCAATAGTTAAACATGTTCTATTTAGTTCTGGATATTTAATATGACTATAAAAAACCATGAGAAATTCATATCAGATATTAAAAACAAATTTTAAAGGCCGATTACTTATAATATTTCAATCTATGGTATCTTAGGTTTAATCCTAGGTTATTCAGGATTATCAAAAAAACTCTAGGATTGTAACCTATACTTTACATATCCTTAGGACATCCCTCGAAATATCTTCATTAATATCTATGGATATATCACTAAGGTTTTCGCATCCTAGTTTCCAAAGGATGAGTAAACCTTCTCTCTAATACCAACCCTAATGACCCTAGCTTGACATACATGGAAATAACATTTCTTTTGAGGAATACATAATATATTACACTAATAGACTCCCAAAGACTGTATTAGTGTAGTTTCATTTGAAACCCGGATCACATTCTTCTATAATGGAAAAATATCTTCAAAATCTCCCATAAATATCATCCGCATTAGTTTTACTACCTAATACCTTTATTTATATCATGGGGGAAAGAAAACATAAAAAGGGTGATCTAAAATACTTAGTAAGGGTATACATGAAAAACATGAAACAAAACATAAAAATAAAAATGTAAAAACATGAACATAAATTTGAATACTAAAATTGTGAATCATGAAATAAATATTGGTGGTTCATAAGGAATAACTCATAAATGAACATGAACCATGATAAAATAACATTGACATAAAACATTGAATTTTGGCAGGAAAATAGGCACATAATATGATTTTACATAGTATCCAAGGCATTTCTACTTTTTCCATCATAGTAAAAAAATTCCATTACCAAAACGGGTTTACTTGTTGTTCCATCCATGTATTACTAAACCAGATTTACTTTACATTACAACCCTATATTACTAAACCAGATGTACTTGTCGTTCCAACCATGTATTACTGAACCAGATATTCTTATCATTCCATTCATGTGTATCTCATTAGATATAAATCATTACCCATTTTATTTTAGGGAGATATAGGTCCCACCTGTCTCATGTTGAAACCATTCGTATATGTGGCACAAAAACATAAATAATTTAACATTGAATAACTTATGAAATGAAATGGGTTTCTTAAAAATCATTCCATCATAATCTATATAAAATAAATGGATTTCAAAAAAATAATTCCATCATAAAAAAAATCAAATAAAATTGATAATAGTTATAGAAACATTCCCATATGTCATCTTTTATGGAAAATAATTCTGATAAAACACTTGAACTTAATTTTTGAGGAAAATATCCTTTCTTCTTCAAAAATTTTTTCTTTTCTCAAAATTCGGTGAAATTATAAAATAAAATTATTTAGTTGAAAATAAATTTGAAATAATGTAGAGGATGATTTATTTAAATAATTCATCATGAAGATGTTAAAATATGATCTTGTCGTATAAGTTAAAAAACATTCTTCTCATACTCTTTCCAGAAAAGTGAAAATGTACATTTTATAGAAAACAAACAGAAGATTACATCCATACTATTTTAAAAAAATTCACCAATGGGTAAAATGGAATTTAAATAATAGTATAATAATATAAATAATATTATATACTTATGAAACATGGACGTTAATGATAAATATACCCCGGTAAATACTTATGAATAAAAAAACTTGGATAATAATGAGATTGGCAAATTATCCCTTACCTAAGGTCTTATTTCTTCTATATGTTTCTGAAACTCTGTTATAGTGGGTTTAAAAATATTATTAACATGTAACTAAACCATAATTATATCTATTATATCATATATGATTAACTTATGACTTTATATTATCCATTTATTTATTAATTCTGTGTTAACGAAACATTTTGGGTAATAATCGTTTTATCTATCGTACGTGTTTTGAATTTTTATTGTTTTACTACTACATATATCATGATTTACATACTTTAAGAATGTAAAACATGATTTTTATATATTAAATACTCAGTATAATTGATAGATATATCTAATGGAATACATCGTTCATGGAACCAGTAGGCCATACATATGCATGAATGTTGTTTTCGTTTCCTTATTAACTAAATTGAAGCAATTAAATAACATATATATATAAATAAATCAATTAGAATTATTATCTAATATATTTTATTCTTATATATTATATATGTGTTATAATCATTCTTGAATAGTTAACATGGAGAATGAATCCCATCATGTTGTGGAGATGTATGTATGCACGAGAAACGATATCATTCAATTAATGGTTCAATGATATGGAATTGGATTTTTTATTAATTATAAATAATAATTATCAAGTTATATTAATAATTTAAATCCATTATATTCATCATTAAACCCTTCAAAATTCTATTTTTTGAATAACAAATTGGACCACGTCGTGGAGACGGTGAGTTGTATGTATAAATGTATACTGATATTGTTATTCGTAGGATAGATAAAATGAGGTATAAGGTTGTCCCATAATTATGATAAAATATATGAATGTATAAGATATTGTATTTATTACTTTATTATAAAAGAAAAATAATAAGAGGAAGTATAAGATGAAATGTATTTTGGAAGAGGTGATAAAACATTTACCTCTTTTTTCGAGTATCTCCTTTTGATTTTCATAAAATGTATCAATAGGATGGATTTTATCCAACATGTGTCCTCTAAAATGATTTTATGGATGTTAGGAGAGGAAATTTATAGGGTATGGCCAAAAAGGGCATTTGATGTGCTATTAAAAGTTAAGGATAAGTTCCCTTTTATAGTAGAGATGCAGGGTACTGTAGGAAAGTCTCAAAATGTTAATTTATTTTAATTTTATTTAAGGATTATAATATTCCCAAAATAATTTATTTCAAATATATGAAGATTATGGGTCTAAATACTTTCATCCAATAGGTCTTAGAGATGTTTAGTGTATAAAACCCACCTTATCTTTTAGCATCAACCCTTAGTTAAGAACATTAGCTCTTACCATGTCTTCATGTATTTCCATAATATTTGGTGACTATAGTGAATATAAAATTCATAGACAACCTAAAGTGCATTATTAATAAATTATTTTAACATTATATAAGTCAATTGTCAGAATCTTATACTTTTAGAACTATTATATCATTTAATAAAACAATATGTTTTTTAAAAACTCATTTCTATCAATTTTGACTCTATTTAGTTATTGATTTTTAGTGTCCTAAATACATTTTTACTTCTAACCAAATGAAATAAATCATCCCTAAAATTTCAATTTCATTCATAAAATCGTGTATGTCATAAAAATGTTAAATTCACATTTATTTTTATATTTATTATATCATTTATTTGAATATTTCAGTAATAAGGTAATCACTACATCATCATTGTATCATAAATAAATTTAATTATTTAATGTACAAATATTATAAATAAAATACCATGATGTATGAATTTTTTTTATATTTATAATGAATACTTATAGTCAAATTTATCAGTTTTATAAACCTATATTAATTTTTTTTATAAAAGATACATGTTTATGTTATATTTCCCTTTACTCTAAATTAAAAATTATAAAAGGTCATTATCACACCTAAGTGACTCCATGGGGTCCTAAAATAGACCCAAGGGTTATAATGGTAGGAAATATCTCATAAAAATAGTATTAGAACACTTTTTATGGTAGTTTTATATTATTATAATTTTATTTTTTACCCTTATTTACCTGATTTATCCTTTAATAATGGTAAATAAAAATAATTTCTCAAGTTACTATTTATAATTTAAAAAAAAGGTAAAAATTTTCAGATTTTGGACCATATTATTAAAAATATGGAATAAATTTTTCTAAATTCAAAACACATAATTGACAGAAATTAATTTAGAATTAATTTCTGTTGCCAAAACCAGAAAGGGGTTTTTAATAAGGTAAAACTATCAAAAGATTAACATATGTTTATGTCCAATTTAAATGTGAAATTAAATAAAATGACCCAAATTGGAGCGAATTATACAAAAATCATCCAATTACAATTTAAAACCTTTTAAAAATATAATCTAACTATATAAATAAATTAAGCGAAAATAATGTTTTGAATTAAAATACAATATTTTTCACTATTCATTTAAACATGAATTTTATGAGAAAAATTCCAAAAAGTAATCCAATGTAAATTCTGATGTCCTTATTCCAAATAAGAAATTAATTAATAGAAATATAATATATTAAAGTGTTAAAAAATATTTTAAATTTGTGCACCATCAAAGGGTGACACAAATGCATTTTTTGAAAAATAATTCTTTTATCAAAAAAATTGAATTTGTTCTTATATCATGTTTAGAAAATAAATATGATGAATTTTATTGTTATATATAAGTAAAAATGTGGTTAATGATATTCCTAATGGCTAGTTTATATCCCATTAAATAATAATATTTTAATATTATATCAATTTTTAGTAAAATGCGGTATTGCGTAGAATGCATGTTATCGAGGAAGGTCACTCTAGCATGTAACACAATACAAGTTAGTGTTGCGTGTAGTGAATGCTTCCTTTGGTGTTGCGGGTAACATAATCCAAACTTAGATATTTAATACATTTAACAAAAAATATACTCAGTGTTGCTTGTATCATATGCCAACGCGGTGTTTCCTGTAACATACAACAAGTCAGTTTGGTGTGAAAGGATTGTTTGACTTAATGAATAATAAGATATAAATGAAAATTATAATTTATTTGAAAAAAAGTTCCATAAAAACTCAAGGTGTTACATTGCGGGATTTTTACCATCAATTAATTATCGTTGATCACATCCATTATTCTTATGTGGGATGAATTGATATAATTCACTATTCATCACATAATAGGGTGATTCCATCCTACCTCAGCTTCACACACCCCACCTTGGACATATTCCCACCACCATCTTCAGCCAATAAAACCACCATAACAATTCTTCCACTGATTCTATCCATGATAAGCTCTATTACTACACTAAGAGAGATCAAAGATGAGATAAGAACCACTTCTGAAGGCTGAGATGAACCAATATCATCTCTGGAATTGTTGATAACCCCCATATATCCCCTTTCAGTTCATAATATAGCCAGTTTGAGGGAAATAAGAAATTTATGGATATCTTTATACCACTGTTGTTCCAAGCTAGTTGATCTAAGACATTTCACTTCAACCACACACCCAATTCTATGTGGAGCTTCCATATTCCCATTAATGACACAGGCATCAAATCCATGCATTCCCAAAGGGGAGGAAGAGTGATACCATGCATAATTGTTATCATTTCAATTGAAAATCTAAAAAACATGAGATCCTCAACCAGTTTTCAAATAAACACCACATTAGGCTCATGGAAGATTTAAATTTACATATTCCAGGAGGCTTTAGAATTTATTTTCCGATAAAGGGTGAGCTAGGTCACTTCCAAAGTGCTTAAAACTAATACCGAACACTATATAGAGTTGGATTTGACGAAATTTTCTTCTTCCAATTTTTATTCTTATTTATTATTATGTACTTTCATTTTTAGTTTTAATTTCCATAAAATTTTAAATTAGTTTCTTTTTATGACACTTTAATTTTAGATCTTCTTTTAGCGATGTGGTTCCACCCAATTGTTCTTTTTCTTCTTCTTCTACTCCTCTGTATTTCATTCTTATTATTATAATTTTTTTTAATATTTTAATTTTTCTTCTCTTATTTTATTCTTATTATAAACACTTATTTTCTATTTTATTTATTTTATTTTATTTCTATCTCTCAATGTCTTCCATTATCTTATTATTAATGGTTTTATTTTATTTTATTTCCTTTCTTATTATCCTTTCATTATTCTCTCCACCATGACCCCTTACCCTCGATAATGATGCGATAACCTAATGCTTGGTCTACGGGAGGTAAGTGGTATTTTTAGAATTATTTTCTTAAATTATTAATGTTTTATTAATGTTTTTAGAGAGAGAGGGTGAAATGCAGAGGTGTGGTGGCCATCCACCATGGCACTAAACTAAAACTCATTCATATGATATTTTTTAATTCTTTTCCCACCTTTTTACTTGGACTAAGGTATTCGTACAATGGATTTAATTCATTCATTTTTGGAGAAACATAAAATATATCCTTGTCCTGAATGATGGCACACTCTATATTGATGTGTTCCATCAACCTAGAGTATAGGAGCATGTGGAATATAGTTTTCCTTAATCATTAAATATTTCACACCCAATTAATAATAAAATACTGATTATTTCATGATTTCTCATAATTGGATTTTTAATATAAAATTAAATAGGAAGACTAAGAATGATGAATCCCATTAAACAAACAATAAATTCGTTGTTATTTATTTTCTAATCACAATATTTCATTTCATGTTTGTTTAATTTTTTTCACTATTTTTTATCATTTAAATTTTATTGTTTTATTTGAATAATAAAATTAAAAAAACAAGTAGTATTAGGTGAATTATATTAATTATCTAATGAACTATGATGCTCCTCATGTGAGACAAGTCTTGTAAGATGCTGGATTTCTCATAAAGTTACGTTATTGTTTATGTATCAGTTTTAGTCCACTTTTTGGCTAATTAAGTATTTTCCCAAGTCTTTGTGAAGGCTTGGGGGTGTTACAGAGGTTTGGGACATGAAAAGGGGGATAAGGGGGATTTCTAGGTAGTCCACACAGTTTGTGCGTGGTTTGGAAAACCGTGCGATGAGAGACCGTGCAGGCAGTAGCAATTTGCATAGTTTGTGCACAGTCTGGAAAACCAAGTGAGGGAGAGGGAGTGTGGGATGTAACCTCCACTTAGTTTTCACATGGTTTGGAAAAACATATGGGGAAACTGTGTGGCCTGAAAACTTCTAAAAAATTTCCGAAATTCAATTACGTGATTTCTTACACCACTCGATATTTTCCTCCTTTCTTAATCCTCGAGCCAAAGTGAAACCCCAAAATCTCCAAGAAATTCCAATGATCTATCTCTCTCATCTTATGGCTTCTTTGAGGGTTTTTGGTTGTGCATTAAAGGTCCAGGTAAGGCTAATATACCTCTTTCATTTTTTTTGGGTTAGGGTTTCTATTTCTTCCCTAACTCCATCCGAAGCTGTAAAACGCTTCATTTTCAGTGAGGTGTTGGGTAAGTATTCAAGGGTTTGTTGAATCGAGAAATAAGTATTCTATTGAGTGGGATTTCTCCAACAGATTTAGGGTATGTGTCCTACAAGATATATCCCATGGTTTTTGTGTAGATTTGTGCATGTAGGGTTTTTTATTTTTTCCTTCTTTTGATGAGTTCTTTGTGATTTTGACATTAGGTGGTGTAATGGGTGTTTAAATGGTTAATTGAACCCCTTTAGATCCCCATGGTATTCAAGGAGGACGACTCGACCAAATTTGGGCCACCCGTGGGGTGTGCAGATATTTCCCGGACATAGAGTTTAGATAAGTAAGTTAAAGGCCGTTGTCTGAGAACATAGATCCCATGATAAATATTTTAATATACTTGATGGATGTGTAATTGGTGTTTAGTAATACACTTTGGTTGGGTAATGGCCTAAGAGTTTTTTTGGTCGGCATGAAAAATGATTAAAGGGATAAAAGGAAAAATGATACGGGACTATCTTTATACTTTTAAACTCTTAGTGAGATAGGCATGGTAAATAAGAATGGGGATAAAAGGGTCAAGTAATATAAATGATTAATGTGTTAATGGAGTGAGTCAAAATTTTAATTTCCCATTTAATGATATTTTTGTGATGTTGTGAATGATATTGGCTGTGTTTGTTGTAATATGGTTAATTGGGGTGAATGATAAATAAGCATGTTCACATGGCTTGGTTGAGTGGGGTATCGACTTGATGTTCTACTCTCATGGGTTGAGTTGGACCGAGGTTCTATCTCTGCGCCTAAATTCATGGGTTAGGGAAGGGTATGGTTTTCTATTCCCCTAATGGTTTCAGTCCACCAAGACTTAGGCATAGAAATGAGGATTATGGGTTTTTATATATTGTGATGCCTACTAATATAGGACATGATTTTATTCACATAATCATGAGAAAATTGAATTTTCCTAATCCATTGAACACATGAAAGGGGTAGATTAAATCATGAAATGACTATGTTGTGAACCCAGATTCAATGGTAACATAAATTAAGTAAACATAGTCTAGAATGGTCTGATGCATATTTTATCCTTACTTGTGATCATTTATCACTTTCATTCACTATATTCCTTTACTGGATATTTTGTAGACACCATTGGTGGTTTCCTACTGAGTTATACTCATACAATTCTCAGACCATCGTTGGGTACCTGAGCAAATCTCATTCTTACAGATCAAGACAAAGGAAAGGGTCTTATGCTACGGTGTTGACTTGAAAAGTGGACAAGTTGGGTGTGGTTCCATACATGGAGTCGAGACCATTTTGGGGAACCAGTTCTTTTCTTTTTTTTTGTGGTTTTTTTCACAAACACGGTAGCATGGAATGACATATTAACTATTTTATATGGTTGTAACCAGTTTTTAGAATTGCTTAATTATACATGTTTTTTATTGTTCTATTTCGTTTCCATTATTTATGTTATTATCTATTGTGGCTTACTCTGGTAATGAGGGTATAGTCTCCCCACATGACCTGTTTCACCCTCGCTACTAGTTAAAAACCTATAGCATATGAGGAGGCATGATTGAGGTCATGTAACTACCAGATCAGGGAACCAATTTAGTGTATCCTAGGTCGGGGATGTTAAAAATTGGTATCAAATGAGTTCTTTTCTGTTTATTACTATTTGTGGATGATAGACAAGAGGGTAGGAGTGCGTCAAGCCTTGGTAATGAGCTTGTTCTTGGGAATAACTAACCCATGTACGAGGTAATACCCAATCACCATGGGATGGGATTGTTGTTCTTATTGTGTGTTGTCACATTTAAGGATGTTTCACCATTGGGTGATTCACTTGTTTTGTGATTTAACAATTTTTTGATATTTCTCTCATTGATGGAAAGATACGAGGTTGTGTACTCATGCATCATTCTAGGAACCTATGTAGGAAACTGACATGCATCACGATAGGATCACACATGGGATGGGTGTGAGGGATAAAAGCATAGGATACATATGTTCCTTAAAAGTAATGAAATGGTGCCTAATAAGATGGTATGAAAGGGTAAAAGGGGAAATGAAAATGTCAAAAAGTAATTAGAAAAAAATGTTTTATAAAGAAGTAAATATGGATTAATCTCTTGTATGACAAAATTAAAATAAGGAATTATTTTTTAATGGGATTAAAAGATAAGTCTTGTAACCATGTGAATTAGATACCCGTGTTAGCCATGGACTTAGGAGAGATGACCAAGGGTAGTGATCTGGATGTGAGTGGGCATGTTTGGGTAGTTTATGTAAACCGGTTTGTGTATGAAAAGTGATGATTCTACCTACGTGTCATTTTTTCCTTCATAAGAGTGCTATAATTTTACTATAATGTTTATGTTTGGAATTGTATAGAAATCCCACCTCGAAGATGTGCACTTTTTGGGAGACATGAGGACATTGCCGAGAATGCTCCACCAGTAGTGGAGTAAGAGAATTTGTTGATCCAAGGAGATAGGGATGATTAGTTCGGCAGTATATTTTCTTGTTTTTTGAAGATGATGGAACGAGACCAAGGGAGGGTTGCACCAAGCATGTTTGAGATGACCAGGGAGTTTCAGCTGCAGCAACCTCCGAACATTAACAAATATGATGGTCTAAAAGTTTAAGAGTTATCGATTGAGTCAATTAAAACTATTCTTGATCATCTAGAGCCTCCTTTTGATATGCGAGTCAAGTGAGAGGCCTATATGATGTGAGGTCAAGCAAGGAGTTGGTGGGACATCATGGTCTAGACAGAGAAGACTAAATAAATGATGTTGACAGATTTTCAAGAGAAATTTCTTGAGAACTTCTTTCCAGAACCCATGAGACAAGAGAAGGTTGTGTATTTCATGAGGATGAATTATGGGACAATGTCATTGATGGACTATGTTAGTTGTTTCACCCATTTGATGCAGTTCATACCGACGTTGACGAGAGATGATGCATATGTGAAAAATGATTCAAATTTGGGCTGAGACACAAGATCAAATCTTAGGTTAATATCTTTCATCTGAAAAGGATTGCTAAAGTGTAGGGTCAAGCCCGTATCTCAGAGGAGAACCTAAAGAGAGCATCATATAGCGAACTGTTAGTACCACTTGGGAGATCAAGTGGGGTGGCTTGTAGTAGTAGGAAGCTCCACATTAGAACCATTCAGCAGGTTGGAAGCCCATAATTTAGTCCAAAGAGGGAGAAATCTTCTCCAAGTGGAAACCATGTCTTATGTTATCAATGTGGAAGGCTGGGGAAGAATCATGAACGATGCCCTTTCCCACTAGTCGAGTGACTAGCGTGCGGCAGGATAGACTACGTGCAGAGGTTCTGTAGAAACCTGTGATAGTTAGGGAATGATTGAGGTTAGAGTCATGTGTTGAGTGTAGGATGAGTGTCGATTACCCCGTATCAGGTAGGCAGTTAGAGACAACGGGCCATATTGGAATGGGCAATAGACCTGGAAGTACGGGGCGAATCACCCTTACCAATAGAGCAGTGCATTGTAGGGAACTATGCCAAGAGCCGAGGGTAAATGGTCAGGTCATCTCCATGCAGTTCAGGCTACACCTGAGGGTGGTGAGGTAGGACCATCTAATTTTTGAGGTAAAATTCTTGTAGCTTCCATGTTTTCTAGTGGTTTATTTGATACAGGTGCTACACATTCCTTTATTTCTACTCAGTTCGTAATTGTGATGGGCATAACCAAGGAGACTGTATATGGGGTAATGTCGCTTGATACACCGCAAGGGGTATGAACTGATGACATCAGGCAGTGTAAGGGTTGTGCTCTGGAGGATGGTGGGTATCAATTTCGATGTTATCTATTTGTCAAAGATATATTAGTTTTTGATCTAATATTGGAAATGGGATGGTTGATGTTATATTAAGATCATATCGACTATTACCGATGTCAAGTAACGTTCACATATCTCTATGGGAGAACTTATGTCCTTCGTGGTGAGTGGGATACTCGAGATGGCCGCACAGGGCCGCTACGACAGTAGTTGGGGAAATCATTGCCCAATTAGCATGACTTATATTAGATTATGGGGAGAAAGAACAATCGATTCTCCCTTTTGTTTTGGACCAATTCCAGGATGTGTTTTCGGAGGAAATATTGAGGATACCACTAGAGAGAGATTATGTGTCTAGGATTTAATTGTTTCCATGAGAGGAACCAGTTTCCATTTTACCTTATCGTATAGTGCCACCAGAGCTCCATGAACAGAAGGTTCATTTAGAGGATTTGGAGGGTAAAGGGTATATACGTCCTAGTACATCACCTTGGGGATCTCCTGTTCTATTTTATATGAAGGCTAACATATCAATAAGTCTATGTTTTGATTATTAGATGCTGAATGAGATGACCGTTTAGAACAGATACCCTCTTCCAAGAGTTGACGAACCGTTTGATCATATCAGAGGTTCCTCAGTGTTTTCTATGATTGATTTGAGGTCAGGATACCATAAGTTGAGGGTGAGACATTCTAAAATACCATGGATATCCTTTCAAAGAAGGTACAGGCTGTATGATTTTTAAGTAAGTCCATTTGGTTTGACCAATGCACTAGTTGTGTTCATGACCACGATGAAAATGATATTTCACCTATATCTGTATTAGTTTTTTGTCTCTTCCATTGATGACATCTTGGAGTACTCCAGATCTCATGATGATGATTCCAAACATCTTGAAATCATCTTGAGTACACCAAGAGATCATAGGATTTACTAAAATATTTAAAATGTCAGTTTTGGATTGATGAGGTTCAACTTTGGGACACATCATATCTATGTCGGGTGTGACAGTGGATCTGAAAAAAGTGCATGCTATGGTGTCATGGGAGCATCCCAAGACTGTATTTGATATTATGAGTTTTCTTGTTTCATAAGGTTATTACCAAAGGTTTATTAGAGATTTCTATCTTTTAGAAACTCGACTCACATTACTACCCAAGAACGAGTTATGTTTGATTGGTCATAGGCTTGTGAGAATTGTTTTCAGGAGCTGAATAAGCGAAGGAATACCACATCCATTTTGATCTTACCGAAACCAGGTAAAAAGTACATGTTGTTTTATGTTGCGTACGGTGTTGGAAATTGGGTAGTGTAGATGTAGGATGATCTGGTTGTAGCTTATGGGTCATGGTAGTTGAGACCACATGAAAGGAATTAACCTAAAAATGACCTTTATCTAGTTATTGTGGTTCATGCTTTGAAGTGCTGGATGCACTACCTATTGGGAGAACCTTCCATGGTGTTCACAAACCATAAAAGTATCAAATACATCTTCTCTCAGCGGTATTTGAATCTTCATCAATGATGGTGGGTTGAGTACCTGTAGTATTTTGATTTCGAGTTGGTGTACATGTCAGGGAAAGGGAGTAGTGTCACTGACACACTAAGACAGGAAACTTGGAATCAGGTAGTTCAAGAATCTAGTTCATAGTGGGTGATAATGGAATTGTTTGAGGAGATGTATCTAGAGGTAAATGATGGGAACAGAAAGATAACCCTTAAATCTATTGCAGTTGAGTCCGTGCTTTTGAGCCAAGTTAAAAAGAGTTAGTCGGAGGATCTAGAGTGTTTGGCTTTGAAAGAATCTCTTAAAGTTGGGGAGTCACCATCTATTTTGAATTTTGGTGAGGATAGAGTTTTATATTTTCATGGTCGTTTAGTGGTGTTGGTAGGTTCACAGTAAGAGTGGATGAGTGAGTTCCATGCGTTGAAGAGGGATGTGAATCGGAGCTTGACTAAGATGTACAGTGATCTTCAGTGGCCGTTTTGGTGGCCGAGAATGAAGATAGAAGTTGCTTGTTTTTTGGTCTGATCCCTTACCTGTCTGCAGGTGAAGGCTAAACATCAGTGTCCAGGTTGGTTGTTGTAGTCATTTCCTACTCCAGAGTTGAAGGGGAATGATGTCACGATAGACTTGATAGTGGGTATCCCGAGGAATCCTCAGAATAATGAAAAAATTTGGGTGGTTGTAGCTCAGATGAACAACGTTTCCCATTTCTTATTGATCTAGGAGACCTATACAGTCGACCAGCTAGGGTAGTTTTATGTTTGGGATATAATGTAGTTGAATGGTGTGCTAAGGACCCCAGTTTTAGATCATGATCTATGATTCACCCCACACATCTTGTGGGGACTAAATAAGTCACTTGGTACCCAGTGTTTTTGACTACGAATTACCACCCACGGACTGACGAGCAGTCAGTGCATACAATTTAGACATTATAAGACATGTTGAGGTAATGTGCCCTATATTTTGGTGGTTCATGGGAAAATCACTTGTCCATTATTGAGTTTTCTTACAACAACATTTTTTAGGCTACAATTCAGATGGAAGCTTTTGAGGTACTTTTTGGGAGACCATGTAGATCTCCACTGTGTTGGTTAGAGGTCAGAGAGTCTATGATAATAGGGCTGATTATTGTGTAGGAAATATCATAAATGTTTTTTTTATTCAAAAGTTTAGGGAAAAATCTCAGAGTTGGTATAAGTCGTATGAAAATTGGTGTTGTACACCACTTGAGTTCGTGGTGGGTGATAGTGAGTTTTTTTCAGGTGTCACCAAGGTTGGTTGACCATCGAATTGAGAAGCAGGGCAAGTTGGTTTCTAGATATATGGGACCATTTGATATTATTGATAGGATCAGACTTGTGGCATACTGATTGGATCTTCCACAGTGGTATAGTGGGATGCATGATGTTTTCCGTGTTTCATTACTCCAGGAGTAACACCCTGATCTATCTCATGTGATAAATTCTGAGGATGTAAAGCTTAATTTTGGTGCCTCCTTTGAGGGGCACCCAACTTGTATTAAGAATCATAGTGATAATGTTTTGTGGGGTAATGTTGTGCCCATGGATTGTGTTCTATGGAAGCATGGAAACATTCATGAAGAAACATGGGAGAGAGAATTAGCTATGTGGGACCAGAGCCCAAATATATTTTTATTGGGAACTCTATGATGCTCAAGAAGAGAAGCTCGAGGACGATCCGTAAAAAGGTGGGGAGTTTTTCAGGTCCCAGATTTATTTTAAAGGTATGTTCTTGGTTATGTTTCAGTTTTAGTCCCCTTTTGTGGTCAATTGGGTATTTTACCATGTTCTTCTAAGGGCTCAAGATTGTTCCAGGGGATCGGGATATGAAAATGGGAAAAATGGGATTTATGGATAGTCCACATGGTTTTCACATGGTTCAGAAAATAGTGAAATGGGAGATCATGTGGGAAGTGAAAATCGGCATCGTTTTTTAACAGTCAGGAAAAACTTGTGGCCAGGAAATTTCTAAAAACATACAAAAGTTACATTACTGGATTTCATATACCACTCGATATTTTCCTCTTTTCTTCTTCCTCCAGTCCAAGTGATTCCCAAAAAGCTCCAAGATCTTCCAAATTTCAATATCCCTCATCACAGGGTTGTTTGGAGTGTCGTTGGTTTCAAATTAATGATCCGGGTAAGACTAATCTCCCTCTATATTTTCTTTTTGTTTTAGGGTTTCTTTTACATCCCCATGTCCATCTGAATCACTCAAACTCTTATTTTTTAGTGAGTCATAGGTTAATGCGTCAAAGGATGGTGGAATCTATATCTGAGGATTTTATTAAGAGGGTGTTCTCTATTAGATTCAAGGTAGGTGTCCTAAAAGCTATATCCCTCGGTATTTGGGTAGAATTTTGAATGTAGGCTTTTTATTTTTTCCCTCTTTTGATGAGTTCGTTGTTCTTTTTACATGAGGTTGTGTAATGGGTGTCTAAATGGTTAATTGAACCTCTCTTGATCCCCATGGGATACAAGAAGGATGACTCGACCAAATTAGGGCCTCCCCTGGGGTGTGCCAATATTTATCAGACTTATAGTTTAGCTAAGTAAGTGAATGGAAGTTGTAAGAGAATATAGAGCCCATTAAAAATATGTTAATATTCTTGAAGGATGTGTAATTTTTGTTTAGTAATACACTTAGGTTGGGTAATGGCCTAAGATATTGTTTGGTCGGCATGAAAAAGGGTCAAAGGGATAAAAGGTAAAATTATATGGGACTAGATTTATACATGAAAATGCTTAGTGGGATAGGTGTGGTAAACGGGAATGGGGATAAAAGTGTCAAGTACTATAAATGATGAATGTGTTAATGGATTGAGGAAAAATTTTAATTTCCCATTTAATGATATTTGTTTTTATGTTGTGAAAGATATTGGCTATGTTTGTTGTGATGTAGTTAATTATGGTGAATGATATGTAAGAATGTGCACATATTTTGGTTAAGGGGGGTATTGACATGAGGTTCTACGTCCAAGTGTTGAGTTGGAATGAGGTTATAACTCCACCCCAAAATTCATGGGTTAGGGAATGGGATGAGGTTTCTATTTTTCTAATGGTTCCATTCCACTCAGACTGAGGCTTCAAGGTGAGGATTATAAGGTTTGTTATAGTGTGATACCGAGTGAGATAGGACATGATTTTATTCATATAATCCTGAGAATATTGACTGTACCTAATATATTGAACACATGAATGGCGTATATTAAATCATTAAATTCCTAAGTAGTGAACCTAGATTCAATGGTACAATAAATTAAGTGAACATAGTCTAGAATGGCCCAATGAACTATTTAGCCTTACTTGTTATCTTTTATAACTTGCATGAACTATCTTACTTTCTGATATATTTTGTAGACATTGTTGGTGGTGGCCTAATAAGTTATACTCACACCCTTCTCGGTCCGCCATTGGGTACCTAAGCATATTTAAAGCTTGCAGGTCAGTACAAGGGAAAGAGCCCAATGCTAGGGAGTTTAATTGGAGATGGAACATGTTGGTTGAGGTTCCAGACTTGGAGTCTGGACCATTTTTTGGATCTTCCTATTTTCTTTATTTTGGTGTATTTTTCACTGACATGGTAGAATGTCATGACATATTAACTATTCTATATTGTAGTACCTAGTTTTGGGAATTGGTTAATTATGAATGTTATTTATTGTTCTCTTTTTTCCAGTTATTTAAGTTATTATATGATGTGGATTACTCTCGTAATGTGGGTATAGTCTCTCCAAGTGACCTATCTCACCCTTTATACTAGTCAGCATCCTCAAGCTTATGGGGAGGTGCACTTGAGTTCATGTAATTACCTGGATCGGGGCACCAGTTTAGTGTCTCCCTGGTCAGTGATGTTACAACTCTAGTCATCCACTTTTTTACACTATAAAAATCGTAGAAATTTTATTATTCCATGTACCACGATACATCTGTGTCAAAACTAGATCCATTTTCAGGGAGCTAATCAATATTTTATTTTTATTTTCTTTTTCACACAATAGATAGTTTTGATTTCCTTTAAAAATTATTTTTCCATAATGAATCACAACATAAAATATACTTGTACATGTACCAATAACATAAGGGTGTAGAAAAAAGATCTTGTTATACACAATGCTATGAGGTAACTCCTTTGGAAGCTTGTTTAACACAGTAAACTATCTAAGAATATTTTAAATAGGCATGAAACAAGTCTTTGGTTTCAATAGTTGGTTGCGATTTGTAATGAAGTTAAGGCTGATATTCAAAGACTGAATTTTGAGGATGATGTACCACTGGAGATTCCAAAATTTTATAATATACCATTGAAATTGAATACAAACTAGGGTAACATCAATTTATCAACCATTTTTGGAGCTCGATCCAAGATGAACCTAATTTTATAGAGTGGATTCATGCTAGAGAAGACTTTCATGCTGAGATACATGTGGGTGATCATCATTATGTGGAATGTTTTTGTTACATGTATGAGTTAAAATATTACATTTATATTCCTCACAAAGTAGAATATCTTGCAGAACTCTATAGGTTTCCATCCATGGAACATGAGGAAAGCACCCTAGTGGTGTAATTTAAAGAAAATATGTAGGAGATAGACTAACCTCCTATATCCACTGAAAATCACTTTGAAGTGGCCCTTACCACTTCGAAAGAGACTAATCCTATACCAAATCAGATAATTAGAATTATTTTAAAATGTATCTCATTTTATTTTATTTAGAATGAATTAATTATAATATCCCCTTATTTTGAATTTTTAGATTTGGACAATACATATTTTTCCTTAGAGGATAATGATGAAAAAACACCTACACCTTTGGAGGAACACATGGGGCTCCCTAGTTTTAATGAACAAGCATTTGAGGAAGCCCATGAAGAAGTCCATGTCATTTATCCTAAAGAAATCAAGACATGTACTCATCATTATAAAATGGATAATAATTATGATTATTCATGATTAAATTTTTTCATGTAAAATTACCTACATACTTTACCATTGATCATTCAATACTCGTATCCCATATTGAGATTGAAATGGAAAATCAAGAGGGGGTTTCATAAGTATCACATAATTAAGTGGATGATCCATACATCATCCTACAACATCCATTTAGAATACACCTAATTATTAAGGGGATGAATATGGTATAATCTATCTATGTATTATCACTCAAAAAATCATGGATGTTGGGAAAAGCCACGAGTGGTAGTTCAAACAAAAGAAGATCCACCCACTATTGAATTATCGTTAATACTCAGTACTACCCTTAGGGTGGAATTAAAAAAAATCTAAGACCCACTTAAGGAATAAAACCATGTCTTAAATTTTCTTTATTTCATGTAATTTAAATTTAAATTTCATTTTATGGATTTAGATATAGCCCAGTCCACCTTATAATTTTCAGTTAAATGACATGATCATTACATTTAAATGAATTATTTTTTTGTAGGAATATAATGGTTTAAGGTAAACCAAAATATTGGAGGAAGTGTACTAAATCCTCATGTGAAAAGGGATATAAATTTTAATTTTTATCATTCAAAAACTTTATATTTTACTAACATTCTTATTTGATTACTAAAAATTGAAATTGCATGCCCATGCTTGAATTATTGATTTACTTGACTTATATTTGAAGCTTGAGATTCTAAAGAACACTATAATGCCATTTTCTATATTTCAATGATAATGAGATTAAATTAGTAAAATGGAGAATTAAATTATTAGGGTGAATCATGGATATTAAAAAGAGGACTCGTGATTTGAGGTAATTTGGTTGATTCTTATAAATTAAGTTTTCTTATCATTTTTCATACATTTAATTTATAAAATTCATGTGAATTTATTTATTATTACTAGTCATTCCTTGATTGATTTTCCAATTTTATATTCCCATTCCATATAGTATTTATAGACTAAATAATTCCTATTTTATATTAAGAATATTTCCTGAGTGATCTTGGAGAATGTAACCTATTAGAATATACTTTGAAACTTTTCAAAGTTATGACTATGAAATATCACATTTAAAATTAATGCGGTATATTTTTGATAAAAAATTATCCTTGAGACCACATTATACCTTAATCATTATTTAACCCCTAGAGAACATGAATGAACTTATTTTGAATGAACCATGTTTCAATCCATTATTATCCATTTCAACCCAACTCTTAGTATTTCATGATATTTTAACATTTAATTGTGAGGGTTAAGGGAGATTAGGGAAAAAGGGATGAAATACAGTATAAGGAAAAAATTTAATGGTGATTAATTGTGGTTGATGAGATTTTTTTGATTTATATATTATACTCTAGTGTTTTCCCTTCTTAAGAAAAATAAAAATATTGGAATGAGTTTTGACTAAGACGAATAAAAAATCACCATTAATAGATCAATGATTTTTATCATATGCGGTTAGGTTGTGTGTGTGAGACTCATTCTAAGAATTACTTTTAAAATATTTATAAAATGAAAAAAATTGAATATAAAAATTAAATAATGTGCACATCATTCATTATGAATTCACTATTCATGAACTTACTTTGTGACTAGGAGGAGGGATTTGTCACATTCTTAATTGGAGAATTTTATTAATATTTGAATTTAAATATAATTGTTTATAATTTAAGAGATAAACCTCTTATTTGAGAATTAATTTATGAACATTAATTTCCACCAACCTTAAGCATCAGAGTCATTTTATCCTTTATTTTAAAGTCCACAATATTTTTGATACATTTTGTCTTTACAAAGGGGATAATGTTGTTATATTTCAAGATTATAGAATAGGAGAAGGTTATAATGATATAAGAACAACTATACTCAAATTTATATCATTAGTTATGAGAGAAAATATTAAAATGTGTGATAAATCATGATTTGTAATATTTATTAATAATGAATTAAGGAGCTTTATTGGATGAAATATTAAGTTCCATCATTTTCAATGGGAAAAAGTTAAATATTTAAGTTGGTTGTTTCATTGATAATTTTGAAATTAAATTGATATTTTTTTTTTGTATTTTTGAAAGTTAATTTAACATTAATAATAATTATACTTTATTTATAATAAATTTAAAAAATGATAACAACAGTTCCCCAAAATTTTTAACGTTTAGATTTTATTCTTGATGGTAATAATTATTTGCATCTGGGGGTATTTAAAAAACTGATATATTCATTCAAATTTTAAACATATTTAATTTTTTTGGATGGGTTTTAATGGAAATTATTTTATAATTCAATGTTTTACAAAAAAATGAGAATTTAAAAATAAATAATTGAAATTAATTTATTATAATAAAATAATGTTTAATTTTGGATATAAATTTTGTTAATGAATTTTGTATTTTTATTTTTTAAAGTTAAATTTAATAATTATAAGTATTTCACATTTTCAAAAGTTTTAAAAGAAATGTTCAAAATTTGGCCATAAATGAACAAACTAGCACCAAGTCACATAACCATCCCTTAGAGGGCTAGACTACTATAGAAGACTGGTGGAAAGGCCAACACAAGATGGTAGGGCCACATAGGTGAAAACGATCATGTGACATGTGAGAAAAAATGAGGATCCTATGAGATCATAGTTTTGGGTATGAAAATTTTTATAGTGTGACCCATTTAATTGTGTGTGCATGTATCTAGGTGCCCGCCCTAGCATGGTATTATGACTAGTGGAATCCACACTTTGTCTTATAAACAACCAATGATAAAATTCATTATTTAGATGTGGTAAAACTTGACATAAGGTACATTTCATCATTTGATGAGAAAAATTCATGTCATATCAACTTTTCATTCCCCACCATAGACACAAGCTTATTTATATACTCAGAAAATTCTACGGCTTGATTTTACTCTACCACCACTATTATCCACCAGAAACTCTATTTATGCAAAAAGAGAGATCTGGATCGAGTGTAAGGCCCACTATCGAATGTTGGGATGACTCAGGATCAGATCTAGAACTATGGATGAACACCATCAAGACACTTTAGGAGAATAATTTTTCCACTGTGACAGTTTGGAGAAACCAAGGTAATTCTGTGCACCGTTACCACACCATGCCGATTGAGATGATATATTTCATCGCTACCGCACACCCTGATCCAGATAGAGTTCCAATGTCCACATGCATGACACATTCATTTAATCAATGAATGTCCAAAGTGGAAGAAGAGTAATTTGCCGCATAATTTTTATCCACACCTATGAAAATATAAGAAACCAAAGATCCTCTCCATATTTTCAATGATACACGACACATGTATCATAGTTGATTTACTTTTACTTATTCTAGAATACTGAGGTACTTATATACTTATAAAGGGAGAACGTGAACACTATCAAAGAGTTGGACACCACAAAGGGACACCACATGGTGGAGTCTTGGTCAAAGCCCATTGTTTCCTATTTTTCATCATCTTTAATTTTTTTTATTTCATGTTCAGTTTTATAATCCATTTATTTTAATTTAGTTTTTTATAACATATTTACTATAATTATTATACAAACAATGTGGTCCCTTATAATTATTCTTCTTATTCTTCTTTGTCATCTTCATATTTCAGTATAAACAATTTTATTATTTTATTTTATTTTCTTCTATTTATATTATTTTCTTTTTATTTTTCCATTTTATTTTATATTTTATCCCGTTTTATTTTATTTACCTTTATATCTGTATTAAATTATTTTATCATTATTTTTATTTTATTTTATTTTATTTATTTTATATTCTTATTATAATTTCTTTATTCTTTCCACAGATACCTCTTACCCCTAATAATGAGGGGCTAAGACAAGGTTTATCCCAAGGAAGGTAACTGGTCTTTTCCTTATTATGTGCTTAAATTATTAAAGTTTTATTTATGGTTATGGTGATTGAGGGAAAACTGATCATGTGTAATGATTTTACAGAGTGAAACTAAATTAAAAATCATTCATATGATATTATTTAAATATTTTCCATCCTATTGACTTAGAATAAGCTCCTCATATGAAGTACTTGAGATGTTTGGTGGATGAAATGACATATGATGGAGTTGAGTCCTAGAAGATGTCACTCTCATTATTGAGATTTTCCATAAACCTTAATTATTAAAGGATGTATAATTTAGTTTTGTTTAAGAAATGAAAGAATTACATCCAATAAATAAAATGAATTGTAATTCATATATGAGATATCATAATTCGATTATTATACTAAAATTAAACAATAAGAGAACAATAAAACATACTAACCAAACCATACTGGTCATATTATTTATTTTATAATCAAATTCTTCAATTGCATGTTAGATTCATTTTTTCACACTTTTATGTCAATTATATTTAATTATTTTAATAAAATAATAAAAACAAAAAAAAGTAGTAATTGGGGCATTAGGATATGTATGTAATGAATTGTGGAGCTCATCAAGTGAGAGTACCTAGGTCAGCCACTGTGACAAACTTAAAAAACATAGAAATTTTATTATTCCATACCTATTGATTGGAGTGCATCAGAGATCTATGAGGTATTATAATGTGTGGTTCTCAGATTCTATATATGGATTAATGGGGAGAAAAATGATATACCACTCGGGTATAAACTCAATATTTTTTCGTAAAGATCATGGAAACACCACTCATGGAAGAATTGATATTTCTGAGTGTTTTCAATTGGTATATTCTTAATTTATATGAGGGTTGTATACTTAGAGGGTTAGTGGGACCAATTTGAGTTATAAATGCAAATTACAGTGTTTGGTTGTACTTGTGGATGATATATTATCATTTATTACTCCTTGGATGATTCTAGTTTATCTAATCCGAATAAAATTTCACTCATGCATCTATAGTTTACATTTTTTTTAAAATATATTAAAAATGAGAGTAGATTTTGTAATTATTGTGTAATAATATTTTTGGAAAGGTTTCATTTTCAATATATCTTTATACCATGATTCAAACATAATATTTGTGTGACTACCTTTCCTATGACCAATTTACTTTAGATATCCTCTTTTTATTTTGTGATTTTAACATTGTGTGAAGTTTAGAGATAGGTAGAAGTTTATCCTCATTTTGTTTGGGAGTTTCCAAATATTTTTATGGGGATTTGAGTTTACCTCCTTGGAAGTTGGGTGCATTCAATATTAAGTTTCATCCATGTATCGAGTATATCATTTGGTATTTTTATAGTAAATATCTAACTATGTTCTGTGAACATAATTATTAGTTAAATGATTTGTGTATGAGAGTTTCATGTGATTTATTGTTTCAATATGGGGATAATCAGTGTTGTTTACCTTTAAGTATAGTTAAAAATTTAGGATTTTCACTGATTATTAATGGTCAAATCAATTATTAATGAATAACTAATATTTTTTTCTAGTGATAATTGATTTATTTTATCAACATAGAGGTACATTCTAATTTTTTAAGATTGATATGATGTAAGTGTAATTATTTTTTTCATTAGGGGTTGTAAATTTCAGAGAAAATTTTATTTTTTGAATTCAGAGTAATGGATGCTTTAAGAACATGGATTAAGATTAAAATTATGAGTGTTGGAGCATCTCAAAAAGATGTATTGGAATATTGATCATTGTTCAAGAGGTGTCTCATATTCTCAAGTAAGAGTCCGGGGAATGAAGTTGAAATTTTAAATTTCAGAAATGGTTTTTACCTATCACACAATTACATTATATGAGAAAATATGTGATTGAACCATATAGGGTGGTTTTTCTTTGGTTATTGTCACATGGTTTGTGCACGGTTGTATAGAAAAAATAAAAAACAATCAATTAATGTTTTACCGTAATATTCATGGTTAACACACATTTTGAAAAACAATGAAGTAACTATGTGACCATCCAAATTTTACATAACATGGGAATATTACCATTATTCCTCTTGTTATTTTAATCCTTCACCCACCCATCCTCTATCAAATTCACTAGACTATGGTGGTCCTACTCCTTAATTCTCCCATGATTCCCTTGGAATTATTTTGATTATTTTTTGTGAGTTACCTCCTATCCTTGTCCCATTTTTATTATCTCTATATGAATTTAATTAGGGTTTTTTTATATCTAGGGTTTCATTTAATAATCCACAAAATTTATGGTAGAATAATCCTGATATGGTGTGTCTTTTTCTCAAAATGGATAGAGGACGTTCTGAGATGATGAACCCACTACATTAAATAATGTTTATTTAGAATTATGATGAATTATGGATTTTTATGGGTTTTCAATAAATTGATTTTTTTTGGATTTAAATTCAGGTTATTAATATGTGGATTTTTTATGGAATAGGTTTTGGAGTATGTCAAGAGTGGACCACACCCCATTGGTTAACGTTTTGGTGATAGGTTATTACTAGATGAGATCCAAGAAAGTGTTATTAATATATTTAAAAAAATACTTAAATATAAATGGTTAAAATTAATGTTTATTTAATATTGGGGAATGAGAGAGGCCCTTATTAGGTGATATGAGCATGGATGTGTCTTTGAAGAGCTTGAGAGATAGTGTTCAGTATTCGTTTTAATCAAAATAACAACGTATGTGGTAGGTTGAAGTTAATAAAACCACAATGTTATAAACATCATGATATTTTTAATTGGGTGTGTGGTTTTAACCCGTTTTCATGATATATCTTATATTTTATGAATTTTTTTCACATCATATGAATAGAGTGTATGTGGTAAGGACTACGATGGGCTATTGAGCACTGCCTTAGTGAATCAGTCATTGATGGAAGTGTCAATGATTATAAATAGGTGATATGTAAAATTTAGAACCTAGAGGTGTATGAATGTAGTGAAAATAACTAATATAGTGGATCAATGGGTAATGTGTTTTGATATGAAGAATTGAGGAGGGTTATCCCGTGATGTTAGGGAAGACATATTTCCTATGGACTATGTCACCAAGTGGAAAAGATATCACCTATTACAAAGAGATGAATGAGGTATTTTATTGGACTTGAGATAACATATGATTTTCTTATGTTAGTTCCCTTATACCAGCTATGTAGGTTTAAGAGTCGTAGGACAAGTGGTGATGAAAATATGACTTTATATATCTTGTTTGATTGAATATCGTAAATGAGGGTGATTTGGTCTCTCGGAGTGTACCCTGGGCAAGATGATCCATACACTATAATATTTGGTGTGATAATTGGGATTTACAATATGTGGTTATATTTAGAGTTCTCTAATAGTGACATGATATTAGGACAAGGTCAGTTCATGGGTCTTTTTAGGATGGCATATAATGGGAGTGACACGGGGCACACTGTGAGATGGTTTGGGGTAGTTCCCAGGGAGTACGACCAAGTTTTAATGAGGTTTTTGACTAAAATCCTATGTATTGATTGAGATAGGGCCTATAGGTAAATAGAACACCTAAGTGTGTTGGAAAAGCCTTGGAACTGATGTCTGGAGACTTATTGGGTTGGGAGCACCTTATAGACTCCATTTACTGGTGGGATGAGGACACTGCTGGTTTTAGTTTGATGTAATATGCAATGCTTCTAGGGAGTGAGGATTATCTTAGTGTGTGAAGATTCTTGTATTGTAGAAGTTCACTAGAATTTACATGAGTCTACAGATGATATTATTTATTTTCTAATATTATATGGACCTGGGATTGAGTTTTTATATTAGGTTCCTTGTTTCCTCATAGGGTTCAGACATGCTCTTGGTTTTTTAGATGATCCTACTTGTTTCTAGGTAGGGTGTAAGAATTTACATGAGTATCAATATTATGTTTCTTATTTATGGGTGGGTTGTGATAAAATACCTTAGTTTCTAATTTAATTTTCATTCATTTTTAAATTTATTTAATAAATACCCCATGTTTCTATATGATGTTACAAGTTTTCTAGAAGTTTGTAGTCATTTCCTTGAGTTTTAGGATTTCATACCTTATTTCCAAGAAGGGAATGGGTATGGCCCTTATTTTCTAGAAAATTTTACTTGTTTATTTTATGGGAAAGAGAAGGACCTTGTGTTTTTAGATGATGTTACTATTTCCATGGAAGGATACAAGCAGACACCTGAGTTTTTGAATGATTATTCATAGTTTCCCAATAGGGTGCAGACATTCACATGAGTTTATATTGGATATTGTTTCTTAATAGGGAGTGTGTATGACTCAAGGTTCTAGATGACTGTTTTATACTCTAAGACACTATGGAAATATTTAAAATAGGTATAAATAATTCCATTTTCAACTTAGAAGAAAATTATTAGTGATTATTATTTATTTATGATTTTTTAGTTATTTTAGCATATAACATGTGTGTAAATTATATTTACTAGTTATGTTAGGTTCCCCCTTCGGTGTTATCTAATTAATTATACTCACATCCTTCTTCAGTAGCTATAAAAAAGGTATTCTCATGCATAAAACACTATTTTTTGTTCAGGATATAGAAGAGGAACAATATTGGAAGATCATGTGTGATAAGTTAGATGGGTATAAGGTTGTGTATGAGTTAAGGATGGAGTATTTCTATCAAGAAACTTAAGTATTTTTTATTTTGTTCATTTTTATATGTGATCAGCTCAGTTTGTGATCAGTTTTGGATGTATTCCTGTAAACTTCTACTTTTAATATGATATTGAGTTATTATTCTTTACTTATTATGACTAATTTAATTATTTTTGTGGATGTTTTTTGGATTATATAATTTTTTATATTGATATGATCATATAATCTCCCCACAATAACACCTTAGATGATCTATAACATTCAAAAACCTCTAGTGGATTGGGAGGTGCATCTAAGGTCGCATTGACCACTATCCAAGAGACTGAATATTGGTATATGGCTAAGGTATTTTAACAGTGGCATTATTTTTTTCATTATATTATAATTTGGATATATGGTAGAAAAATAAAAGGTATGTGCAAGATCTTGTGATAGACTACATACAGGTGCACCACGAACACCATTCTTAATGTGCATCCTAAGTTACCAAATATATGTTATTTGATTTGATTTTATTTTACTATGAAACATGAGATATATATTCATATATTATATTTGTATCCAAAAATTTATTTTATATTTTGATGTTGGACCCCTAGAATGAGGCTTTTGTAAATGAATGAAATTTTGGAATATAGGAATCACATGACATATACATTATCATGTGAGATTGATATCACCTTTGAAAGAAGGTCCAATAATTCAAAGTGTCAATAACAACTTATATAGAGTTCTCCCATTTAACTTCTTCATGACATTTTACTACGCTAGACCATGATATATTTTCTCTGATTGTTGGTCATATGGATTCTATGGAGACCTTGACATAGACTATATTGCCTCTATGTGTAATGGATTTTTAGTGACCTATAATTGGTCAATATAAACACTTGATTCCATGATACTAGTTCTTGGAAAAAATGGACTCAGTTACTTAATGTTTCAAAAATCCTATATAGTGTTTCCCATATAGGTTCTTTTTGCTGTATACTTTGATTTTGTTTATACATAATATATATCATCATAATATGATGTTTTTTGTATATATGTGGATGTGATTGTGTCCCTAAAAGTGGAATTTGGGTATGCTGATTACATCTAAAAATTAGTGTACTGATGTTTGCATTGGATTCTCCATGTGATTCCTGATGGGCATTTGTAACACCCTAAAATTATAAAGGTAGAACATTATATTCAATATCATGTATGACATGAAACAACAAGTGTGAATGTTTATATAATATCCCGATTCTTTAAAATGTAGTTAATATTTTAAATAATTTCAATCTATGATATATCATTCAATACACAAAATACTGGGTTATCTTTCATTACCTGCAACAAAGACTTTCTTCGATAGCTTGTGTTTCATAGAAGACTGTGTTTTACCAAATACTAGTAATATTATATTATATAATAGGATTTAAGCTAGATATTATATTATTGTTTATGATTAATAATAACTAATAAGTGAAAATATGTGTTCCCTAAAATATAAAATGAATTTTTTGGTAATCAATTTATTTGAAATGAACATACAAACCAATTGGATACAAAGGGGATGTTTTAATCCATAAATATGTATTTTATCATAATTAATTACTAATAGTGAATGATATTAATGATATATATATATATTATATTCAATAAAATATTTTTCTTACATTTATACATTATATTTCATAGTAATAAGACAAGAATAAATATAGTTTTATGATTAAAAATTGAATTTTTCTAAAAAAGAAATTTTACAACCTTTTAATAGAGAACCTATTTTAATGAAACAATTTGGAAATCTAAAAAAAATTATATTTAAAATAGAATTAAATTTTTAAATAGAAACATTAAAATTATGTAAGGGTGATTTTTTTATTTTTATGAGATGTTTAATGTTTTGATGCATAGTGAAAAATACTGTATTTTAATTCAAAACTGATTTTTCATTCAATTAATATATAATGATTGATTATATTTTTTCTTGTATTAAGGATTATTTAATTAAATTATATATAAATTAATCAAATTTAGTTAATTGGGATAAATTTAAAATTGAAATTTAATATGAAAACATGGAAAACCTTTGAATAGTTTACATTAAAAACCTACTTTTCCATCTCCTCTATAGGGAAAACTTTAAATTAATTTTGGCCACTTCTAGGATTTTAATTTGAAAAAATTGATTACATGTTTGGAATCATCATAATTTATAATGTCTAATATGTTCAACATAGTTTTTTACAAAATATATTAGTGAAATTAATTTAAATTATGTATAGTGATCAAGATAACAATTAGATTAAAAAGGGGCTGGACATTAAACATTGGGTCATAATGAAATATAAACTTATTAAAAATGAATTTTCATGAAATATTTCTACACTATACTCCCTTTTATTGAATTATGAACATTATTTTACGTATATGATGTAAGAGTGACCTCTAAATAGTGTTTACCGTTTTATATTTACAAGAATTCCACTCCTCCTCCACTTAAAAATGAATTCATCCCTCACTTTCATTCACACATATAAAACCATTTTTATGACTCAAAGTCTTCAAAAAAAAGATCAAAATATTTTTAACCTCATCATAAAATCCTCACTTCGGTAAAAATGCAATCATGTGAATTCTTTGGTTTAAAACCAATGGAGTTACATGAATAAGAGGTAACGTTCTTCAATGTTAACATTTCTTTCATTTACTTCTTCACCCTTTAAATTATTTTTATACAATAATTATTGAATAAATTAAATGTTATATATATATATTTGGTTAATTTAATTATCATTACTAAACCTACTCACACTTCCATCAAATGGGAAATAAAATTACTGTTCCTATACGGCAAACTACCACATCGTGAAACGATGTTGTTCGTTATCCTATACCACCTTTAATGATTTGGAATTATGATGGAAATTAAAAATTATGTTATATATATATATATTATCTATCTTTTATTCTTACTTAGTGATTTTTTATATTACACATTCGTTCATGATTTCTATTTTTGTGTAAATATGATAACATCATTTGGGGAAGTGTGGAATATCGTCTCCTCAAAGCGATGTGACACTTTCACACATTAAATGGAAGGTATAAAGGATGACATTAATAAAAATATATGATATATGTGACCCCGATACGAGAATTTAAATTTATTATTAATATATATCATTTAGTTCTCATTTTTAAATAATATAATGAAATGAATGAAGTGTTCATGCATACGTACAACCAACTTTCTCCATGAATGGTGGATTTAATTTAATATCTCTATATATTATGGAATGTTTTATATAAATATATAATGGATATATATGATATTCCAATCATGGTTTAAATTCTGGATAAAATTAAATCATGATCTAATTAATAGGAACAATAAGTAACAAGCCAAAAACATACATGAAAAACTAGACAATTAACACACAAAATAGTGAAAATAATGAAATATTTTTAACAAATGGTAATAAGATATTTTAATAATATAATATGTTATATTATGAGTATCGTTATTTTATAATTTAGTGAAATGCCAAAAATTATTATACATTAGGTTAATAGATGTGCACCCAAAAGGAAACTCAAGGTAAGGTATTTTCATCTCGCTTTTTATATCTATGAGAAAAATGTCATATCCACCGCTTACTTTTTTGGGGTTTATATACATCCCATTTTGATATATTAAAAGTTAAATTATTTTATATCAAGGTATTTTGAGTTTCAATTTGAATTATTTCTTTTAAGGTGATTTGAATTAAAATAAACAAAGTGGTAAATTATTTAATAACCCGATTTCTTTTCATTAGGATATTTTACTTCCTCATTGTCTTTAATAATATAATATTATGTTTGTAATCAATTTTTAATATATATTTATTTATTTATACTACATTTTTTTGTATTTAATGTTGAAAATAATAATATATTCATCGATTGTTTCTAGCTTCAATGTTATTGTGTATTAAAGGGTTTACTTCATAATCTCATTGTTTGATATTATTTACACATAAAAGTACATTAACGGAAATTATTTTACAATTATTTAATAAACCCATTATTTTTATTTTCATTGGTTATTAATGAAAATTTTGAATTAATAGTAACATTTTTACATTCTTTTTTATTAAAATGTTTTATTAAATGTTTTTAAGAAAACCCGACTTCATTTCTCTATTTAGTCGGAGAACCAATTTTATTCTAGAAACACTATTTTATTAAAAGGTTTTTAAAAGTGTTTGAACCTTTTAAAATGATTTATAAAATATATTTTTATAATTTTAATTCATTATCAAATGTTTTTTAAAGTATATTTCAACAATATTTCAGAACAAAGAAGTTTAGTATTCATTTTTACCTTACAAAAGGAATGTTCTTTTTTACATTGTTGTAAATATTTTTAATTACCTATATTATATTTTTAATCCCTCCTTCAAAATTTTAAAAGGGTAATTTTTTTAAATAAAATATGTTTTTCAAAGTTAATTTCAAATAAAATTATTTTTGAAATTTTATTAAACATTAAAAGGATGTTTTCCGTAAGAATGTTTTTAAAATATCTTTTTATAAACTTTACATTCATCAATTAAAAAACCATTACATTTAACTCCGATTAGGATGTGTTGTATTGATAGAATCCTTATTCTCCATTTAGATGTTTTTTGACTGATTTGACCAAGGATATAATTTAAATTCACTTCCTTGATTAATTTTTGTAATACTGTTGAAATATTCATTTTCCTAAGACTATTGAACATTAAAATATCGAATAATTATACATATCATTCATCATAGATATGTTCATTTCCTAAAAATTATATCATTTTTACATATGGTAATTACTTTTATAGTTATTTTATTTTCTGGGAAAATATGTATATATCTCCATTTTTTACCCAATATAGATATTTGATAAGGTACATTGTTCTTGAATTAAATCGATTATTTGATACATGAGTACTGATTTGGAATGGCATGAAATGGGTGGGCTAAGTTATAAATATCCCCTTGATTCATCATTATTTTCATCGGATGAATCATTTTTCTATCCTATGGTTAAGGTGTTTTAACCCAAGATTTTTAAACCATATCGTGAATGTTATTAATCATAAACGTATCATGTACCTAGTAAAAATCGAATCCAGTAATTAATAATTTCTTTCATTTAGATTCAGTGATTATTACCCATGAGATTTTGGATTTTAAATTATCTACGTATGGATATCATTATCTGTTAATTATTTAAATGGAATGTGTTTTAGTTATTTTACTTTCCATATTAATTATACCATATCTAGTAAATTTAATGGAATTTTTTTCTTGTTATTACATTTCCATATTGTTTATACCCTTCTATCTCAGTTTATTGATCATATGGAATGTGGATTCATATATTAAAATACCATATTGATTATTCTCATTGATTCATTGTTTCTTCTGTAGTACTAAAACCATAGTGAGAATTTGATCTCACCCTTATTTTTTTTCCTTTGACCAGGATTCTAAGAAGTTTACTAAGAATTATATGAATGGATATGATAATTGGGAATAAATTTATTCTAAAATGAAAAAAAATTGTGTTTGAACTAGGGTATTAATTTTCAATATAAGACTCATGTATGCATATGGTTTACCGAGACTACTAATCTCTTGGTTTATTAGTATTTTATTCCCTCTAATCATTCCAATGAAATGGTAGAAGGCACTGACTATGGGATTCTAGGGTCAGGTCACTAGAGTTGGTATGAGATAATGTTTAGTAGAAACCTTGGGAATTATATTTAATAAAAAAATATATTAGACAACATAGACATAAGTTATAATTTATGTGTAAGTATAGAAGAATACACTAAACCATCGATTACATTAATATTATATGGTTTTCTAAGAAATAAAAACTTTTCTAGACCATAAAAGTGGGCTTGCTTCTAGAACAGATGTTCCTAGGTGTAGAAACTCTTAAGAGGTGTGTTGGGCCTAAGTCGAGCATGAACTAGTTCACAACAAGGGTCTTTATTACACACCTAGTTTGAAATTCCGATGGGATATTCCTAAGATATTTAAAATTTTATTTACAAGGAACTACAAATGATTTGAATATATAATGAAAATAAAAACCTACGTTAAAACATAGAGCATGGAAATACCTATGTTGAAATAAAATGGATGAAATATTTATTTATTGAGGTTATATTGAAAACAATAGTTAAAATAAAATTTAGTGATTGACCTTATTTCAAGGATATCCAACACATTTTTTGGAAGGATATAGGAATCATATTAATATGGTTTTAGAAAAATAACAAATTGTATGATTTGTGGAAACCCATAAAATCTAAAACGGTGGGGGGGTCAATAACCCGTGACCAAAGGACGATATGGATTTCTTGCATACCACTATCCTACATGATGTCCTGGTCAATATATCAATATTTTTAGAAGAAAACACTGAAAAGTAAATATTAATGATGAAAAAGTAGTAGAACTTTTTTGGTTTATAAATTAATGTATTAACCTTATAAGTTATGGAAAATAGTCAGAAACAAATATAATTACTTATTTTATGGGTATTATGATCCTTTAGAAGTGTATTTTATTGGTCCAGACATCAAAGTTAATTTTCAGCATCAATTTCATGATGTAATGGTAAAATGGGAATTTATCAAAGAAAAAACAAAGGATTAAAATTATGTTTATTTAAATATAAAAATAAATAAATTTCCTTATATTCTTGGTCAAAAAAATAATTTCTCAAAATTATGAAAAGGATCTTACAAAAATGTTCTCCTAATAAATTAATTTTTGTTGAACCGATAGTATTTTAAATGAACACACAATTGTGGATTTTATGCCCTCAACATTCCATTGATCATTAACTTGTTTGTGATCGATGATAAAAATTATTACCTATAAATATGTATTATTTTACTCCAAGATTATATTTTCACTTTACACTAATTTTCTTCTACTTAGTGACCTAGTTATATGTTTTTCCATGTGAACATAGTGCTTCTCATTCTGTATTTTTTGGTAGATTTTTTAATAAAACTTATCATGATGCGTGATCTAAACAAAGGAAATACTAGACAATAGATCAACAAGATAAATTTAATTTATAAGGATATTATTTATTTAAGGTGGGGATAATGTAACAGTTGGAAATCTAATTTGATAACACTATATTTGATAGTGTGTATGAAAAGAAATAGCAAGAGAATAAGGGAATAAAATATCTCAGGAAATTAAAATATAATTAATATTCTAAATAAATTCAATATATGATATAGCTTTCAATGTACACAGTACTTGGTTATCTTGTATTACACACGTCAAATACTTTCTTTAATATCTTACATTACATGGAAGATTGAATTTTACCAAATATTACTAATATTATTAAAAATAATAATATATAACATATTTTTTAAATTATCATATATGAATATTATTAAATAAATAATGAAAATATATGGTTTAAACAAATATAAAAATATTTCCTTGGTAATCAATTTATTATAAATGTTTCTAAGAACCAATTGAATATAATGAAAAAAAATTTATTCTTACACATGTTTTTATCCTAATTATTTTGTTTTTGAAAATTTTATTAATGATATATATATATATATTATATTCAATAAACATATTTTTTACATTCATCCAAAATATTCTATTGGAATAATATTTGAATAAATCTAGTTTTCCGCATAAAAATTATATTTTTCTAAAAAGGAAATTTTACTTCCTTCTAAAAGTGAATCTATATTAAATCCAATTTTTCAAAATTTTATTAATTTTATATGTAAAAATGAACTTAATTTTTTAAATTATAAAATAAAAATTAGGTTATGGTGAATTTTTTGTATTTTTTTGTGAAGTTTCATTTTATGATGCATAATGAAAATTACTAAATTTTAATTCAAAACTAAATTTTCATATAATTAATTTATACTGTTAAATTATATTTTTGATTGGTTTTATAGTTTAGTTAGATAAATTTTTAATTTATTAATCCAATTTATCTCATTTTAATCAATTTCACTTTGATATTGATTATAAAAGCATAGTGAACTTTGGAAAATTTTACATTAAATACCTTATTTGTCATCTCGTTTGAGAGGTTAAATTTAAATTAATTAATGGCACTTATGTGATTTGAATTTGGAAAAAATGGATTCCATATTTTGAATTAAAATATTTTATTATTTATAATAAAGTAAAATTAGTTATCTTAAAAATAAATATTAGTGAAAGTAATAACAAGTAATTAGAACGGTTAAGGGAAAAAGCTCATCAAGGGACTAAACCTTAATCAAAAGGGAAATAATGACCAAGAAACTTATTAAAATTCCATTGGATGGTGATATTGAGACCATATTCTACTTTTTATTGAATATTCTCCCTTATCGGCTGCACATGATGTAAGGGAGAACTCCCAATATTTTTTACCAATTTTTATTTAAAAGAATTCCACTCCTCCTCCACTATAGAAAAGAACTCACCCTACAACATATTCTCACCTATAAATACTTTTTAAAAAAAATTCTTAAATAATCTCACAATGTAATTATTCTAATAATAGAATCTTCAATTTTTGAATAAGGAAATTCAAGGATGTCATGTATTTTAATATAAACGGCGTTACCTGAATAAGAGGTAACATTCTTCGACGTTCACTTTTCATTCATTTACTTATCCAAGAAATCAATTATTCTTATATCAGGATTATACAATAAAAAATAATAATAAATAGAATGAGATGTTATTATATTATGGTTTTTACATACTCCACCACAATATTCCATAAATTGGGCAACTAACATACCGTTTGTGTATATCGAACTACCACATTCCGAAACGATGTTGTTCGTTTTTTCCTCTACCACCTTACGTGGATGGGAATTGTAATTGAAAAAATATCATTATATGATATATATGATATTTTAGTTATACTAATACTTCAATAATTTTTATATAATGCATACCTTAATTATTTCAATTTTTTATAAATACGATATCATTGCTTGTGGGCTACCGCCTCTATAAAGAGATTTGACTCATTTACACTACATGTGGAATGTTTAAAGGTTAGTTTTAATAAAAATATTTTAAATATATTATATAAATATTATCATTTAAGTATAATATATATATATATATATAATTTAATTTTAATTATTTTAAATATTACAATGAAATGGAAGAAACGTTCATGCGTATGTATGGCATATCTTCTCCATGAATTGTGAATTTCATTTTCTATATCAAAATATTACAGATTATGTTAAATAAATATATAATAGATATATATGATATTTAAATCATGTTTTAAATTCTTTAAATTATGAAACCATGATCCTATTAATAGGAACATCAAGCAAGAATTCAAAACATACTAAAAGAACTACACTATTAACACCCAAAATAGTGAGAATAATTAAAGATTAATTAAAAATGGGTAATAAGATATTTTAAGAAGATAATATGTTTTATTATGATTATTTTATTAGTTAATTACCTGATTAAAACTATTATAAATGAGGTTAAAGGACGTTCACCAAAAAGGGGAATATGGTAATGGATTTTTTTCTCACTTTTTATTTATGCGAGATAAATGTGATATCCACCATATACTTATCTTTTGTGGTGTATATACTGACCATTGTGACATATTATATCACGAAATATTTTACCTTCATGTAATTTTTATTTTCAATTTTATTTATTTGTTTTATGTAGATTTGAATTAAAATTCACCAAGTGTTCAAGAAGTGCATAATTCAATTTAATTTCAATGGGTTATATTACTTCCTCATTGTTGTCAATATTATAAGATTATTTTTGTAATATATTTGTACTATCTATTATTTTATTTAATGCTTTTTATGTGTGTCTAATGTTGACACACATAATCTACTCATTTAATGATTCTCACTTCATCTTTATGATATTTTCAATTCTTTAATTCACAATATCATTTTTTTCAAGATTGTTTGAACATGAATAAACATTAAAGAAAATTATTTGATAATTTTGGTATAAAACATTTCATTTTCTTCCAATCTGGTTATTCAAGAACTTTTTCAAGTAATAGTACAATTTTTACTCTCTTTGGTATTCAATATTATTAAAACAATTCTTTCAAGAAAACCTGACTTCATTTCACAATTTAGTCAAAGAATCAATTTTATCTTACAAACCCTATTATCTATAAAGTTTTTAAAGAATATTTTATCCCTTAATGTTGATTTATTAAAAAACATTTACACTTTTTAATTTCACAAATTTTTTAAAGGAATATTATTTTCTCTTTTCGAACAAGGCACTTTTTATCCTTTTATCATGAAAAAAGAATGTTTTTTTAACCTATAAAACATGTATGTAAATTACACTATCATTTAATTGAAGATTAATTTACAATATTAATAGATAAATATTTTTAATTTTTCATTTTCAATGTTATTTTCAATGAAAATTATTCTCAAAAGTATTTTCAAAAGGAGAAGGGTATTTTCTTCAAGAATGTTTTTAAAAGATATTTTTATAGTATTTAAATTATTCAATGACAAAAACCATTTATTATTTCTCCACTTGGGATAGGTTATATTGATTCCATCCTTATTCTTAATTTGGATTGTTTATGATTTCTTCGGAAAATGATAGTATTGAATTTCAATTCCTTGATTCATTTTTGTAATCCCCTTGAAATATTCACGTTCTTGATATTATTGGACATTAAAATTTCCCCTAATTATCTATATCATTTATCATGGATATGTTCATTACCAAAACCATATATAATTTTTACATATTTTAATGAATTTAAAAATTATTTGATTATCTGGGGAAATATTGATAAATTCATATTCTTTACTCAATATAGATATTTTATCAGGAACATTATTCATGAATTAAATCTATTATTCGATATATGTGGAATTATTTGGATAGGTATGAAATGGGTGGGGCCCAGATATAGATATCCCCTAAATGAATCATTTATACAATGTAATGAATCAATTGGTTACCCTAAGCTAATGTTGTTTCCACCCAGTGTGTTTTAAAATTCTTTCTGAATGGTATTAATGATAAATTCACCACGTAGCTAGGAAACATACCATCAAATAATTAATAATATCCATCAATTTTATTAATTTATTATTATCCATGAGTTTTTTATTTGAAATTATTTATGGATGCATTTCATTTTCAGTTCATTGATTAAATGTCATGTGTTTTGGTTATTTGAATTTCCATATTGATTATTCTTTATACAATTATTTTAATGGAATCTATTTCAAGTTATTACACTACCATTTTGTTTACATACATCATTCTCACTTTTTTTATCATATGGAATTTCTTTTCAATTATTACCTATCTATACTGATTCGGATAATTGATTCGCTATTTTGTCCACTATAATTTACCCTTACTTCGAATCTTGGATCACCCTTAATTTTATCCTTTCATTAGGAATTGAAGAAGTGTACTAAGAAAGATATTAAAGGGTATGTTATGTTATAAAAAGGTTATCCTCAAAATAAAAACAATTACCTTGTAATTATTATATTCATTTGTAATACAAGACCCAGGTATGATTCTAGTTTACCAAGTCAACTAATCTCTTTGTTCCTTTAAGATTTTATTCTCTATAACCATTCCAATGTAATGGTAGTAGACACCAGATCTGACTTTCTGGGGTAGGGTTTCTACATTATATATATATATATATATTCTTACAATAGGGTGGTCATTTTAAAACATGATATACCATTTTATATTTGAGGTGGGAGCATGGATATTTCTCCATAAGTTGTATCCTTTATAAGACATTTTTTATGTGTTAGGTAGTAGAGCCTATTGAATTTGAAATATGGATTATGATAGTGGCGAGTTTGGTAATATGGTTGAGTTGATATGTGATTTAAGGGGGAATCATGATAGGGGTGTTAATCTAGACTTGTGAGCTTACTTCAATGTTTGAAATAAAAACCCTGATATCCTGAGGCATGTTTGGATTCGATGAGCATGTTCAGTAAGATACAAATACCTTTAAACCATGGGTGTAGATCTCAATAAATTTATGAATCATGATGCAAGATGTTTGGATCTAGGATATATTTGATATAATTATATTATTTTATCTAGTGATGACGCTTGAGGAAGTGAGTATTTATGAAGTATGCACTGGAATAGTTGAGATTCTATGCTTTTCCGAAAAAAATAACTACAATGAATCCAACTTGAAGATAATGATATACATGAGGATCATGGTTGGTGTTTTATTTATTTTATCCTAGAATTGATAGTGTGTGACTCATGTGAGAAGAAGTTTAGTTATATTATTATGTGGAAAATGGAATGCACCTGCATGGTTTAGATGATATCAATTTAGTATTCATTAGTTGTCTTTGGTGCTTGTATATTATTTATATCAATGGATGATATTGTTTGGGGTGAGGGATGAAGGATTTTTTCATATGCTGGCTGAAATGGGTTCTTGGGGTTTTGATGATAGAATTATAAGCACCCCTTTATAGTGTGAGGTGAAATTGGAAATGGATTAAGGAACTATAATAAATTTGATCATATATTCTTTCTTTTTATAACTATAGTGGGATGTTATGAATGTGTGAGAATTTCATGGGAGGAGTAACACACATGTGATATTAGAACCTATCAAGGTAGTTCTCGAGGAATGATATAAGGTAATCTATATGGTTGGGAGATCACCATTGGTTATTGAAGTGGGGAACACTCATTATTGATGGAAATTTAAAATATGTTGAGGGTAACATTTCTGGTGAACCAAGAATGGGTAGTGATTTATATTTTATATTGGTTCTCATGTTTGAGAAAAAAGAAAATGTATTTTCATAAATTCTTCACACTGTTCATATTATTGAATAAATTAAAAAAATATTAAGATATTCCAATTATAGGGAGTATATTGCATTAGAATCAACTATTATGAACCGAATCATAGAATGTGGAACACCAAGAGCATAAGAACGGATCAGTTTATGAGTTTATGGTTACATATATAGTTGTATGTGGTTAAGAACCATCTTTTTTTTTCAATGATGGTGAATAATGATGGATTAGGTTTTTGAGAATAGTGAACCTCTTTTTGAGTGTTATGTATAAGAACCTCATTCATCATTATAGAATAGATAATAATGATTCAATCTTCAATTAATGAAAAATAGAGTTTTGGTTCGATGCATGAAATTCCACTATGATTTATTGGGGACATGAAATGCTATGATATGAGGTTTATAATGACTCACACCATTAGAGGTTGTGAAATTTTTGTGATATTTGAATTTATAACTCAAGAAAAAAGGTTTTTTTAAGAACCCATATTCATATTATAATTTTAAAAGTAATATATTTTCAATGTGATATTTTTGGATATAGATTGAGCTTTGGGAGGTGTGTTCGGTGTTTGGATCAATGTCAAGTTTTTTAGGTTGAAATTTAAAATTTTGGAAAGGGATTTACACCATAATATTATTACCAAAAGGTTAGGGAATCCTTTGTGAGTGAACTATACATGTTTGTATTAATTTGGAGATCAGTAGATAGTCTTCACATGGTTGAAAAAAACCAAGAAATATCTAGTATTTTTGTTTAAGAAGGATATTTATATTTGGAACATAGCTTGAAAAACAATGTGTCCAAACCAAGGAAAATAGTGTGGATCAATATTATTCCAACCGTATGGTCGATGGAAATTTTGTAAAATAATGAAGTTTCAATGTGACTAGACAAATTTTCATTAAAATGGAGTAATTATAAATTTTCGTTATTAATATTTTAATTCATCACCCTCCTCCATCTCCCTTATCATGCACACTAGACTAGATATGTATTCCTCCCTCATTATTCTCAATTCCCCATGACATGGGGTTATTTCTTTGCATTATTTCATCATTTTGATGTGACATAGATCCCAGTTTTATTCCATTATTCTCAATTTGTTTCCACTTATTTGTTAAGGTATCCATTTATGGATTCTTTAAAAACTCTAATGGAGCCCATTGCAACAATTTTGATATGAAGAGGATTTTTCTCTGAGTTTCTTTGAAAATAAATATCTTGTGTGATGTAAATTCCATAATGGGGGTAGATTTGACTCTTTGTTAGTTCCAATAGTGGGATGATCCACTATAATTCTAGAAGAGTTTTATAATTATATGGTTCATTTTTATTTTTCACATCAATTAATGAGTAATAATTTTATAAAATATCATGCAGTAATTTCATACTAGTCCAAAATATTATGAGTTACAAAATTTAATTAAGTTAACCATGATATAATGACCCCCACCATTTTATGTTAGTAAACCAGAAGAATATTTAAGATTATATAGGTTTCTTTTATGGTTTAGTTTGAATTTATAAATATTGATCAAAATTAGAATCTTTTGGGACTGTTTGAAAAAGAAAATTGGTTGTTTTATTGGTTGAAAGATGGGTGAAAATAACTATGGAGTGTTTTTAAGTTGCATGTGTGTGAAATAGAGAGGGAGGTGGCTACTCTATGACATTATAAACTCAATTCTATTCCACCAAGTACCATATAGAGAAACTAGTGAGGGTATTCTAGTTTTTTGGGCACCATTTTTTTGTTGTTTTCCAATAGGTACATGGTGTAACAGTTGGTACATAGTATAAGAATAAATGGATCCCAATATAACCAATCTGTTTTTTTATAAAGGTAAATTTATTTTTTTATTTTTGTGGGGGGGGGATTTATTTTTAAACCCCATATGGTTTCTTTGGAATTTTCTGATAAGAGGAGCGATATTCCACCACCTTGGTCATCCATACCCCCACTATTGTTTCCCATTGATTTGAGTTGTCATATAGTGATTATGTGTACGGATTCAAGGTAATCTATTGGAAAAGTGATGATTGAATACAAAATGAGGGGGAGAATTATGTTGTTTCTCAATTAAAATACCCACAATAATCCAATTAACCCCATTATCGAATCTTTTTCCCTCATTGGAAAGAATAAAGTACAATATTTTCCCACACCTAGAACACATTATCATCAAATTATAATTATTAATGTAAAATTGGAAATAACACACAAAAACATGGACTTTACTTTGTTAACCAAAGTTGGGATACATAAATGGAGAACACACTAATGATATCTTGTGTTCCAAAACCCACTAACTTTCACTGTTTAATGGATATAATATTGGCCAGAGTCACCCTATGATAATGTGAACTCCAGTTATAATTTTTAGTTCTTGGTTGTTCCTAAAACAACGGGTAGTTCCCCTTAATCATATAAATGAACTACTTACTGTAAGTCATATTATAGACTCCAATGTATCTTCAACAATTTATATATATGAAGATCACTTCTATATTTGTGAAGTGGACAGATTTACTTGCATCATAGATTCCAGATTAGTTTTTCATTATGTTCTACTTTATAGTACTTCCAAATACCCAATTCCATAAGAGATAATATAATTGAAAAGAGTTGAGCCTTTTTTCATATTAAACTAGACGAAAGTGACCTATTAATTTTAGAGTTGAATAATTTCTTTCCAAATGAACAGAACAAAAAAATCTGTTGTCTTATAAATTAAAATTATTCTGCACTGGGAAAATATTTTTTTCACTCATTCTTCAACACTTTAGTCAAATGGATGTAGCAATGAATAAATAGTAATATTTAAGAATTATTTCTTCAATAAACCAAATATGATAATTGGAACTCCATTAGGTCTATTGTATTTTATCTCCTCCCTTTAATAAAGCTAAAGATGTCAATATCATTCTATAAATTTTATTGAACTATTATGAGAAAATTTTAGGACCATAATTCCATAATTCAAACCTTTCATCAATGAATCATATCTATTATCTTCCTCTAATTAGCAGATATTATTCCATTTTCCCACACATTTAATTGTGTTCAAATATTCCCAATTAAGTCAATTTAACTCCCTTATTCTCAATATAAACCTTATCCTGCACTTTCATTCAAATCCTATTTTGTCATCAAAATGATTAAAAATAGGGTGATTCTCCCCACTAAATCATGATCTATTTTTATTTCATCTTGATTTTAGCATGACATGCTCTATTGTTCATGGACATTAATTCAAACAAAAATCCAATAAAAATATTTTAATTGTCATTACAAACCCATGATAATCTTGCTAGGATTTCCTATCACTCCTCAAATCTTGACATTCATTATGGTATGTTTATAGAGTTGTGGTTTGGCCTCATTTCTAAATACTCTAGGTGTTGAAGATATTCTTTCCAATATATTCTACTCATGGAATAAAAATCAAGCTCAATTGTATTAATTCTTATCTCTTTCAATACAAAAACATGTTATGAATGATTTAATATGAATCTCACTAAACATCATATTCGAAAATCAAATTAATTTTTCCATGCTTCCTATTATGGGATGACTTTATCACCTAGTCTCACTTAACCTTGGTTTTTAATATTAAGGATCCTCTTGTGAAGATGTTCTTCTAGAAAATATACATAAGAAATTAAAAATTACAATTATGTTTCTTTTTAAAATCTTTATTAACATTATGAAATATTAAAAAACTCCAGTTCATTCTTAAACATCAATTTTTTTCTATATTTTACGTGTCTTTGTTTTATTTTATTATAAATAACATTTTCAAGTCAAAATTATCTCTTATTTAGAATTCTTAAATTACAATTTACTCATACATGATGAAATAATTTAGTGTAGTTTTATAACTCATAGTGAAAAACCCTTACAAAGATCAAAATTATTTTTGAAAAAAATTATTTTACATAGTCATTAGACTTTTGAGATTAATCTCTTATGTCATCTTTCATGGAATTATCAAAATTATTAATGTGGGATATATTATTTCTCCACTAAAACAACCACTATCTATTTAAAATTAATTAAATGAAACCTCACATTCCTCTACTACATTAATATAAATGAGAATGAATTATATCCACTATATTGGATTTAGTTACTCTTTACCAGAGTTTCCATAATCAACCTCAACCATCCACAACCATTATTTTCATGTATATCATTATCATGAATTCTCAACCAAATTTTATTACCATGTCTGGTAACCATATCCATATATTGGACTCTTCATGTATTAATCATATTTCAATGATCACAAATCCTATTAAACTAGTTATCTCTTATATATTATATCAAAATCTTGTGTATTCATGTGTTTTATTGTTTAAGTAGTCTCGTGATTTAAGAAGATCCATTAAATATTTTAATTGATCTACATTTAATTTACATACTATATACAATCTTTGATATAATCTCATAATACCTTCTTTGACAAACGATTAAGTCTAATCCGTTCTATAATCATCATTTATTATGTTTGAATATAGTTACTTTGAAAAGTCTGAGACACTGTAAGTCTGATATTGGTTATGTCTTTCTAACACTGTGAATCAGACACCATGAACAATACATCGTGATGAATTAGACACCGTGAAGCATACACCATGAACAAGACACCATGAAGAATCAGACACAATGAAGCAAACACCATGAAGCCGATACTGTGAACAAGACACTGTGAAGAATTGGACACCATGAAGCAGATACCTTGTAGCTGACATCGTGAACAAGACACCATGACCATGAGACACCATGACCACAAGACACTGTGATAAATCTAGACATCATGTGAAGGAGACACCGTTTCATAAACTATTTTGTCTTTTTTCAATTTAATCTCTAACAGTCATATTTGATGCATTTAACTACACCGACATAATTAATGTTTCTTTGTAGACATATCATCTAATAGAATGAGGTATGAGGTGTGGTATCCATGCAACCTGTCAGCTCCAACACATGATTTCCAAGATATAAGCGAAGTGTGGCCAAGAATCAAGGCACGCGATACTAAACTAAAAACAAGGCTATGAGCATGAAAACGAAGAACACTAAGAGAATTACTAAACGAAAGATTTCCACATTCATGCAACCCAAGTCTACTGAAGAAAATAAAAAATACACAGGAATCCAAAGAACATATTCGCATTATCGAACCTCACAACAAACATAAGATGAATTGTGAAACTCTATTTTACTAACGAGGACTCGAGATCTTCATATTCTTCATCTCAAAAAGTCCAGAGCAGCAATGACTAACACTCAGAGCACTTCTAAACCCATCTCCATATTTCTGCTCTGTTGTGTATGTTTTTATTACCTTTAAAGTATATTGTGTACCTATAGACCAACACACTCTTTCTCCTACATTAATCTGAAGGATATAAGATATTATTACTCAAACCTATATTTACTCATGGATACCCACTGAAAACTATGGAAGATATCCCTGTGTGGCCTGGTTATTTATACCCACGAAAACTGTGGAAGAGGTCACTATCTGACCTGGACAGTCTGTGTACTGTTGTTAACCCTGATCCAGGGTGCGGATCAAAGTTTATTTATATAAACTGTTTGGTGGCAGGTGATCACAAAGTGGAGTGGATTAGGTCTCATCTTGAGACTGATCCACTTGTTTCATATTCACTGTGCTGCTTAAATTAGTCTTCTATGTTTTATTTTTTTCCTGTATAATTCATAAAACACTGATTTCATATTGATAGTTAGTCTTGTAAAGAAGTTATAATTGGCTTTTCTTAGTACAATAACTTCAAAAGTAATATTAATAAAACAAATTAAGATTTCTATGAATTAATCAATCTTCTTAGAAGTTACGTAAACAGTCAAACTCTTATAACAGTATAACATTGATTAACTATGCTGTATTTAATCATTGGGGAAACCATTTTAGAAATAATTTTTAAAGAATTTTTTATAGTTACTCAATTAACCCCTCCCCTCTCGAGTAATCTACTCCGACCAACATTTGGTATCAAAGTTGGTTTATTAGGACTCCATGTAATCTTATTCAACTATGATTATAGTTGTACATTAAAGATCTATAAATTTATGATAATTCTAAATTTCTAGATCTTTTAAACTAATACTTTATTATGGATAATAGATTGGAAGGTGACACAACCAGCAGACCACGATTCATTAATGGGACCAACTCTAATCAATGGAAAATTAAAATGAAAATGCATTTAGAGAGTATGAGTTTTGAAATTTTTTCAACCACTATAGATGAATACAAAATTCCTTCTACTGATACAATCACATGGGATGAACCTACCAAAAATGCCTACAATAACAATTACAAAGCTATGAATGATTTATACTCCTCCTCAGGAGATGAAGAGTTTAATAGAATTTCTGTTTGTAAAAATACCGATGAAATTTGGGATACCCTGTCTGTCTCACATGAATTAACATCTAGTGTTAAAGAAATGAGACTTAATAGTTATAATATCAAATATTAAAATTTTAAAATGAAACGTGATGAGCCTATTTTTGACATGTATCTTAGGTTCAATGAGATTTTCAACACAATGGTTTCTCTTGGAAGGGAATTCACTGCCAAGGAACAAATCATGAGAATTCTTAGAAGTCTACCTAACAGAAATACGAAAACCAATGTCTCTATTAGATAATTGTATGACATCATCAAGCTACCTATAAAAGAACTCATTGAGAAACTAATGATGTATGAAGAAGAGATGAAAGTCAACAAGGAAGAGGAGGACAAACCAAAGTGGAAATTTGTTGCACTCAAGACCACCGACTCTAAGCACAAAGATAATGGAAACTGGAAGCTTCTGTCGAAAGCTCCACCAGTGAACAATAATCACTTGACAATGATGAGGAGATGGTTCAAATATCCAGAAGAATCAAACAATTTTACAAAAAGAAGAACTTCTCAGAAAGACTAACTTCAAGGGAAAATATGTACAAAAAGGAAACTAGAATAAGGACTAGAGAAGAAGTGAGAAACCTGATGAAATTTTTTGCTATGAATGTAAGTGAAAAGGACATATCAAGACTGAATGTCCAAAGCTCAAGTACAAAAAGAAATATGAGGACAAGGGCAACAAGTATAAAAAGGAAATGAAAGAAACCTGGAGTGCATCTAAGGATAGTTCAAGCGACCCAGAGATATCACATGATGAACATGCTAACAAATCCAATATGTGTTTTATGAAAAACACATATGAGGTTACATTGGACTCTTTTGTACATAATTCATACTATTCTGAAGATGAAAGAGACTCTGAAAAAATGACTAATGAAGAAATGTTTGAATACTGTAACATTCTTAAGGAAACATGCAATGAACTAAAAGACAAATATAAATCATAGAAGAAATAACATGATCTTACTGTGACTATTAAATTTCAACTCACAACATAAAAGGAGAAAAATGCTCAACTGATAAAAGAAAACAATGAATTAAAAATGTCTAATGAGAATGTAAAGAGTGACTTAAAAAAGTTTACTAACAGAAAAAATACCCTTACCCAAATCCTAGGAAAACAAATTTCCCCTAAATACAACACTAGAAATGGTTATAAACCTCATAAAACAAACCTTGGTAGAACAATTTTTTTTTTCAAAATCTTGGACATACATTTTTACTCCAAGTTCTAGACTCAAATCAACTAATTCAATCCATGATACCTATTCTAATGTTTCATGTTTTTGTGGACCAAATAAAATTTATTTTTCAAATACTTTACATAATTCTTATAGAAAACCTATGAGGAAAAGATGGGTTCCTAAAGCACTTATTAGTAATATTACTGGACCCAAACAGGTATGGGTACCAAAATCAGTTTTTTCTTATTCTTTTTGAAGGAAAGATGTATAAAGAGATCCTGCAAAAGTCTATGGTACTTGGATAGTGAATGTTCAAGGCACATGACAGGAGACTACTCATGCATCAAGAACCTGATAAAATTTGATGGATTACATGTCACATTTGGTGACAAGGCCAAGGGAAAGATTATTGGCCTCAGCCAAATCAGTAACTCTAACTCAGTTTTAATTTCTAAAGTACTGTTTTTTGATGTTTTAAAATATAATCTACTTAGTATCTCACAATTATGTGATGATGGATCTCATGTTATATTTGAAAATTTTGCTTGTAATGTCTTTAATTTTAAAGATGAATTATTAGTTTCTGCATTAAGAAATGAAAATGTTTATTCTATTAATTTATATTCTCAAAATGCTTCATGCTTAAGTGTATTTCATAAAGAATCTTGGTTCCATCATAGGAGACTTGGACACTATAATGTTCACTCCCTTAGAAAGATAACTAGAAAAAACCTAGTTAAAGACGTACCCAAACTTGAGTTTCCAAATGATAAAGTGTGTAAACCCTATCAAAAGGGAAAACAAAAAAATGTTTCCTTAAAACCAAATAAATAAGTGTCAACTTCTCAAAATCATGAATGGGTTCTCATGGATTTGTTTATACCTTCTATAGTTTCTAGTTTAAATGGGGAGGACTATGTTTATGTTCTTATAGATGAATTTTCTAGATATACTTGGACCTTCTTTATGGATCACAAAAGTGGATCCTGGTCTTATTTTACTAAATAATCCATGTCTCTAGAAAATCTTAGTGGACTTAGAATTAAATCCTTAGGAAGTGATCATGGCTGCGAGTTTGAAAATCAAGAGTTTGAATCCTTTTTCTCACATAATTTTTGTAGTCACAATTTCTCTACCCCTAGCACACATCAGCAGAATTTAGTTGTAGAGATAAGAAATAGAACCCTGTAAGAAGTTTCTAGAACAATGCTTAGTGAATATGACCTACCTATTTATTTTTGGGTTGAAGATGTCAATACAGCGTGCTAAATAATCAATAGAGAGTTTGTTAGACACATTCTTAAGAGGACTCCTTAGGAATTATGAAACAATAGAAACCCCAAGGTTAGCTACTTAAATGTTTTTGGTTAAAAAGTCTATATTATTAATAACAAATACAATCCTGATAAATTTGCATCCAAAAGTGATGAAGGTATATTTTTAGTATATTCCAATTCTAGTAAATACTATAGAGTGATCAATAAAAGAACTAAATGTGTGGAATAATATTTTCATGTCAAATTTGATGAAACAGATCCACATGAGCCTACAACAATCCTAGAGATTCTGGAGGATGTTGTGTCAAATTTGTACATCAATTCAAAATCCTTAAATTATTCTATGAAAGAGTCTATGAAAACTTCAAGTTCTAGAAGTTTCTTATAATCAGGTCTCGATGAACCTGAATCTGTTGATGAACCTGAAATCACTAGTCCCTCTTTTTTTAGAACTGTTAGAACCCTTAAGAACCATCCCTTTGATGATGTTGTGAGGTACTAAGACAAAGGAACTCAAACTAGAGCTTATGTTAGAAATTAGGTTGAACATCAAGTCTTCTTGTCACATCTTGAACCTAAAAACAATAATGATGCTATTAATGATGAATTTTAGGTGATGGATATGCAAGAAGTACTTAATCGGTTAGAAAGGAACAATGTTTGGAAACTTGTGGAAAGACCCAAGGACACATTCACCGTAGGCACTAAATGGGTGTTTAGAAATAAGGTAGATGAAGCTGGCAACACAGTTCGAAACAAGGCTAGATTAGTTTCATAAGGCTATAGTCAAGAAGAATGAATTGACTCTGAGGATATCTTTTCACTAGTAGCCAGACTTGGAGCCATCAGAATCTTGCTTTCCTATGCGGCACATCTGAATTTCAAACTATATCAAATGGATGTTAAGAGTTCATTATTAAATAAGTATATAGATGAGGATGTTTTTGTTGAAAAAACCCCAGGATTTACAAATCACCATTTTCGAAATCATATTTTTAAACAATCAAAAGCTTTATATGGTCTAAAGCAAGCTTTAAGAGCTTGGTATGATAGATTTATTAGTTTTATTATTTCCAAAGGCTTTACTATAGGAATAGCTGGTCCTACCCTTGTTATAAAATGAATTTATAATTATGTTTTAGTTGTTCAAAACTATGTAGATGACGTTATTTTTGGGTATACGAATAATTCTTTTTGTGATAATTTTTCTAAAATGATGAAAAACGAATTTGAAATGAGTTTAATGGGTGAACTAAAATTTTTTCCTAGATTTCAAATCTTTCAAAATAATGATGGAATTTTTTTAACTCAAAGTAAATATACTAGAGATCTTCTAAAAGGATTTGTATTGGATGGCACTAAAAGTAGTGACAGTCCCATGAGTACCACTTGTAAGTAAGATCTCTATGAAGTTGGAAAATCTATTAATCAAACCACTTATAGAGGAATGATTATAAGTTTACTCTACTTAACTGCAAGTCATCCAGACATTATGTTTAGTGTGTGTATGTGTGCTCGTTTTCAAGTAAATCCTATGGAATCTAATTTAAATGGTGTAAAGAGAATTTTCAAATACCTCAAGAATACACCCAATCTAAGACTGTTTTATCCTAAAGGACAATCATTTGAATTAGTTAGTTATTATGATACTGACTTCGGTGGCTGTAATTTAGATAGAAAAAGAACATCTGGAACAAGTCACCTTTTAGGAAAGTCCATTGTATCATGGTGTATTATGAAATAAAATTATGTTTCCTTATCTACTATAGAAGCAGAATATATAGTTGCTGGCAGTTTTTGTGCACAAATTTTGTGGTTGAAACACACATTACTAGATTATGGATATAAATTCAGACATGTACCTATAAATTGTGACAACAAATTAGCTATTGACATCTCAAAAAATCCTGTTTCACATTCTAGGACATAGCACATTGATGTAAGACATCACTTTTTGAGAGATCATTATAAAAAATGTGATATCACTATAGAATTCATTGGTACTGAATATCAGTTTGCTCATATATTAACCTAGACATTAAATTATGAGAGAATAGACTACATCATACATGAACTAGGCTTGACAAATCTCAAATAGATATCTTACTTTTGAATGTTTCATGTCCCACTATTCGATATCTTACTGTTTCATGTTTACGGTCTGACAGTTAGTATTTTGTGATTACTATCTGACAGTCACTGTCTCACCATATCACACACTGAGAAGTTTTTTCACTATCTCACCATGAAGCTCGTTCATTATCTCACCGTAATGTGCATTTACTATCTCACCGTAATAACCAGACATGGTCTCACCATAAAAAATCTTTATAATTTTTTTTTTAAAAAACTCGTATTGCGGTAATTATTGATTTCCTTTATTTATTTTCCCTAATTTTTATTTTTTCGACGTTTATTATTCCTAAATGATAAAATAAAGAATGTATCACTCGACTCCTCACTTAGGGTTTCTTCTACTTACTCATTATGAAACCTTATTCATCCCTGCAGCCCTTCTCTCTCTCGAACTGTTAGTGAATGCCACATATAAAACGTCCTTCATCATCGACACCTGAGAAGCGCAGCTCAAAGAAGAATAATATTGCACCTAAGATATCACCTGAAGGACCATTAAATCTAAATCTTGTAAATCATGCTGTTGTACCAGAGAAAGTGATTTTCCCCAAATGGCTTCTGTCTATTCAGTCTCTAGTAATGAAAGTGTTAGAATAGAAAGGATGGTTAGAGTGGTTCGCGAAGATGATAGACCCATCTACCCTAAGTTAGTGGCTCATTTTTACTAGTACTTACATTTATCTTTTTATTCTGGTGACAGTTATGTTGTGAGAAGTTTGGGAAATGGCCAGAGATGCTCATTCTCTTTGAGGTTAAGGGATGCATGCCTTAGGATACCTCATGAAGGAATCTGTAAGGATTTTCAAAGAGGACCTCCACCTTCAACTGAATTCTATGATTTGGAAGATGCTCTGGAATCCTTAACTAGAAATGGAACCAATAGTGGAATCTTATCAAGAATACGAGGCCATGAGATGAAATTGTGTCCATGTAATGGGACGAGTTCAAGAACTTATTTTTCAATAAGTACTTCCCTCGTATTCTTTGAAAAAATATGGAGAAAGAGTTTCTTGAACTAAAGAAAAAGAATGATGAATTTGTTGGTATATATGAAGCAAGTTTTACAAGTCTTGCAAGGTATGCATCTGGTTTTATCATCCAACCTGAAGTAAAGTTGATCGATTCTTCAGTGGCTTAAAACCAAATCTTCGAAGGTCATTAGCTATAAGAGACTTCAGTAGCTATGAAGAAATTGTGCGTTGTTCTATCAAGGTATAAATGGAAGATGGTGTTACATATCCATCTCAAGGTTTTGACAAGAAATGAAAGATGGAGTTCAAGGAGAAATCTCAGAATAATGGTTAAAAGAAGATGAATGTTTCTTTATACTCAAAGTGTGGAAAGAAGTATAGTAGAGATTGTCTTAAACAGACTAGAAAATGTTTTAAGTGCGGAAAAGAAGTTCATCAAGTATCTGAGTGCCGAAGTAATGGAAAAAGGGTTGTTAATGATGTGAATAAAGAAAAGACTACAGAGAACGCACCACCAACACTTCAATGCTTCAGGTGCAAGGAAATGGGGCACTATGCTAATAAATGCCCTAATACACGGGTTAAGGATGATCAATGTGAGAAACCTGCTAAGGCAAAGGATAATGGGATGTCTCAAGTGATCACTAATTGTGATGTTGAGCATGACAATGATGTTGTGTAATGATTAAGTGTTTATGTAATGGGATTTCAAAATAGTATCATGGAATCTCATTTATGGTATTTTGGAATTTTGGAATATCTATGTATTGGTTTTCAATAATTATATAATACTGGTAACCATGAAAAAGTGATTGAAATATTTTTTTGGAAGTTAGATGATATTTTCATAATGAAGGGATAAGGAGAAAATGAAATGTTTTACAGTAATCAAGAGCTCATGACTAATATAAGGAAACAATTATATCATGGTTTGAGTATATAGAATTTTAGGGTTTTGGTATATGGAAAGAGATACCTTTTTATAGCACTCGTGTTTTCACTAAGATTCAATGGGTATTCATTATTCAAAAGAATACATGATTAAGGCCTTAGAATGTTTGGAATGTGACCAACAAGACATATCTTATGATATATGGGGATCAACGATGGTATTAACATGATTTTTATATGAAATCTCTGGTAATTGTTTTCACTATAATATGAGAATGGACTGCCATATTATGGATAAGCCTAAAGATTAAGATGGATTATGTTGGACATAAGTTAGTATTGTATTTTTAGAAAAAAATAGGAAAACCTGCAGAACAGGTGACAACCCGTCACGTCGGACAAGGCTGTGGGAATCGAACCCACAACCGAAGTGCGACATGCCATTATTTCCTACCTCTAGCCTACACGAAGTCCCTGGTTAGTAGAAACTAGTTTTATTTTATTATACAGGATGATAGATGAAGTATAAGTCCATTTTGGAACCATATATGATTAATCTCACCATAGATGGAATTATGTATATAACTTTTGCTAACTTATGTTTGAGACAGATGGAATGACCTATCATTCTATCACATGATCTGCTAGAACTTCACAAAAGATAAATTCAACTTCATTTCATAATGATATGAAGTGGAAATTGTTCAAGGCACGAACAACGGTGAGATTATACCAAAACAAAGTAAGTATTTATTCTAATTCAAATTCTTCAACTTTAAGGAAATGATCTTGAAAACCAAAAATGTTGTCCTAGTGCCCTTATATCCAATGAATCAGATGGTACACAAGATCATCACAAATTTATGGCTTTGTGATTATTGGCTTTTTTATAGCCATGTTCTCTACCACTCTCCATTAGAACATGACGGTTCGATTTCTCTTCCATATCCATTTTTCACCTGTGTTCTCCTATGTGGAAACCCAGTGATTAGTTAATTTTGGTAACTCTTACGTTTCATACATTATTTTTTAAAGCCATGTTTTGGTATTCCTTTTTATGATGTGGGTTTCTATTAAAGAAACATTCGAGTAGAAACCATTTATAACCCTGGAAAATTTCGAGGACGAAAATCATTTTAAGGGGGGTAGAATGTAACACCCCAAGATTTTATAAAAAATATTCTTTTTAATTTCATTAATGTCTTGTGTTGTACGATACACCAAATCTAGCTTGAACAACATGCATCCCTGACTTGGCTTTATTACACGCAATCGCGACCTTCCACGATAGCGTGTGTTGTACGCAATACCGAGTTTCGCTAAACAATGATATGTTATATAAACTAGATGTTATGAATATTAATACCCACCTTTTGACATTTTATAAATTTTATATTTTAAAATGGACTTCATTTTTGGATTCAGAATATTGATATTAGACTAAGGTGAATTTTTGGTATTTTTCTGAAAACTTTCAATTTTTGATGAATAGTGAAAACATTGGGTCACTATTTAAAAACCGAATTTTTATTTAAATAATTTTATTTAAATTTATTTTAGGTAAAAATTGATACATAATACATATATAAGTTCAATTTAACTCATTGGAGTCATTTTATTATAATTTTAGATATATAAAAATTTTATTGAACTTTTCACCGTCTTTTACCCACCTCCTAGGAGAATTTGCAAATTTACATAAAAAATAATTTTACCACTTCTATAAGTGGAATTTATAAAATCCGAGAGACACTGTTAATATCAAGGATTAAAATTTGGTTCAATGTGATGAAAATAATTTTTGGTGAATAGTATCTTTTTACTTTTTTTTACCACGGTTAAAAGTAAATAGGGTAATTAAGGGTAAAAATGATATTATTATTACCCTAACACATGTACTAATTATATTGGATAAGTGTAATTCGACCAAAAACAACCTTAGGAATAACATATGACCATTTAGGCCCACATGGATTAGATTAGGACATTTATTATTAATTTATTTAAAGAAGTGTTAAAATAGTTAAAATCAAATATTAATAACTAAATAATTCTTAATATAGCGTTATACATAAGATTAATTCGACTATAAAAATTCATTATAAATATAAAAAGATTTCCTACATGATGGTATTTTATTTGTATTTTTTAGACATTAAATAATTTAATTTATTTATGACACAATGATGATGTAATAATTATCTTATTAATGAAATATTGACATAATGGATGTTATAAATACCTCAAAAAATGTAATTTGAGACTTTTTATGAATTCCAATAATTTTATAGGTCAATATGACATGTTATTATTGATTTAGTTAACTTTTTTCGAACTAATAATTATGTTATGATTTTCACAAAAATTAATTACCAAATAGTGTCAAAATTGACATAAAATAGTTTTTAAAACAAATATTATATTATTAATTGTTATATTATTCCTAAAACTCTAAGGATCGGTCAAATGACTTAGATAATTTTATGTATATTAATAATAAACAACTTGGGATTCTTTTGGCTTGTTATAGTATGTTTATTAACCATATAGTGTAAGAAAACAAGAAGACACAGTATAAGTTCAATTATCTAACTTAAAGTTAAATCTAAATGATAAGGTTAAACTAGAAATATAATCTTGTATAAAATATATTGGATGAGAGGATTTAGACCCGTCCCCACCTTAGCTTCAAAATAAATCAATTTGGTGCTATTAAAAAGCGAATATGACTTTATAATAAAATAATATTTTTAATTTTTTCAAAGGTGCCCCTCTCCACTCTTATAAAAGGGCACCTCCTCCATCTCTTCCTCACACCACTTTGAGTCTTCAAGCTCGGCCAACCAATTAAAAAATCTATTTTCCATTTCACTAGAAATATCCTAGAGGTCTTGGTATTTTTCAAAGACCAATTTTAGTGCCCTAAAAGGAGGTCTCAAAGAGGCGCTTCAAAGAAGAGGTAATGTCTGTTACTGATTGTTTCAACTTTATTTTTTCTTCCACTTCTTCTTATTTAGTTGTTTCATTATGAAGTAATAACATCAGAGTCACTCATACACCGATATGTTATTATAATTATGAAACAACCCTATTTCACCATCTATCCATCCTATGGAAAACAAAATCACTGCGCGTGCGTACGTACGGAATACCGTCGCCACACCGTGGTGTAATCTATTATCCACCACCACCTTACTTGTATGGGTATAATGGTGTAAAGAATAAATATATATGATTATTGTAAATTGAAATTTATTCTTAAATATTATACATACACTTCAATGCAATTCCACGATCATGGGAATGATATCATCACTCATGCGTACGTACGGACTACCGTCTCCACGACGCGATCAGATTCATTCTCCATGTTAACCATTCATGAATTATTATAAAGTATATATAATAAGTAATCATGAAATATATGACATAATGATGATACTGGATTTATTTGTATATATATGTATGTCATATACTTAATTTCATTCAATTCCTCAAGGAAATGAAAACAGCGTTCATGCGTACGTACGGCCTACCGTCTCCATGAACGGTGTATTTTATTCCATTTAATTGATCTATCATATATATATGTATATACTGAAATATATATTCTATATAAATAATGTTTTACATTATGGAATTAATTAAATCTGGATATAAGTAATATTATCAAGAACAACAAGTCCAAACACGTACGATAAATAAAACGATTTAACCCAAAACGTTGCTTTAACCTGGAACTTACAAAAGAACGGGTAATATAAAGTCATAATTGAACAATATATGATATCATAACAATGAATATGATTCTGTAATAAGTCAATGACATTATTTAAATCAATATACAGGAGGTTCGGAAATGTACGAAGCATATCATACCTAAGGTAATGGATAATGTTGCAATCCCAATTGTTTTCTATCTGAGATTGCTTATACGTAAGTCTTTGCTGGGGTTATTTCTATCATCCATGTCCATGTTTTATAAAAGTGTTTTCATGTATTTTTAAATTCCTTTTTACCCATTTTTGACTTTTACTACATGGTATGTAAGGAATCATTCTTTTCTTTATGTTATGAGGTACGTTTTTGACTTTTCCGACAAAAGTACGAGAAGAATGTTATTTTTAACTTATAAGGAATGAACGGATTTTTACGGTTTCGTAACGCCTAATTTTCATGAAGCTTACTCTACAATATTTAATGAATATTTTCAAAAAAAACCTTTTCTTTTAAAATTTCATGGAATTTTGTGAAATGTAAATGATTTTGAAGAAGAAAGGATATTTTCCTCAAAAATTCATTTGAAGTGCTTTATCAAAACCATTTTCCATATAAGATGGAATTATTTTATATGTGTATGTTTCATGTATAATTTCTATATGATTTAAATGGTTTCACTTATTCTATGATGAAATGATATCCATTTTTTTGTATGTATTAGGTTATGATGAGATGATGTTTATGAAACCCATTTTATTCTTTGGGTTATGATGAATGATTTAAGTTTATGTTGTTGAACAATTAAGAATGATAGCATTATGAGATGCATGGGACCTATATCTCCCTCAAATGAATTGGGTAAAGATATATATCTCATGAGATAGACATTGCTAGAATGGTATGTTAATCTGGTTCAGTGTTACAGGACTGAAACGAGGAGTGAACTCGATTCAGAAAGGGACTTTTTCCACTAAGATGATCTTGGCAGCAATGCCTTGGCTACTATAGAAATCATAACATGTGCTTAATGGTTGCCACAATTACATGTTTTATTCCCGTGATATTTTATCATGATTGATGTTCCTTTCTGATATCTTCCTTACGTACTTCCATGATTCATGTCTCTGCTCAAGATTTTGATGTTTAGATTTTTTGTTCAAGTTTTTGCATTAAAATGTTTATGGATTGTTTTATGTTCTCTATGTTTACCCTTACTGGGCATTTGATCTCACCCCTTTTATCTTTTCTTTTCCCCAGGATATAAATAATGGTTTTAGGTATGAAAAAAAGGGGAAGATCTTTATAGGAGATGTTGAAGATATTTCACCACGATTAGAAGATTATTTTCTGAGTTTCCAAAGACACTAAACTATTATGGTCTTTGTGTGTATGTTTTTGTTATGTACTATATATTCCGAAAAAAGTAATGTAATGTCTATGTACGTCAAGCTTTGGGCCTCTACAGTTGGTATCAGAGGGAGGTTTAGTCAACCTTTGGAAATTAGGATGCGAGAACTTTAGTGAGATCCCTAGATATATTTCTAAGGTATTTATAGGGATGTCCCTAAGGTTAAGTATAAGTGTAGGTTATAGTCCTAGAATTACGGTAACGATCTTAGAATTAAACCTAAGATGTTAGATATTGAATTTACTCCCCCTTTATTATGTTGTTTTCTCTAGCATGATTTTTTCCTCTCACACTATTATTTTTGGGATTTAGACGATGGCTGGAACCTGAAGGAACCATGTTGATCAATGTAATGGACAATGAAATGATTTTCCTCCTGAACAAACAAATGTTATAGGATATGGAGTGAAAAATATTATTTCTATACTTACACAAGCTATGAATAATTCTGGACTTCCAAATGAGCAGAGAAGGGAACAATATTCTATTGAGTCTTTCATGAGGCAACGTCCACCTTCTTTTATTGGGTCTTCTGATCCACTTGTTGCTGAACACTGGATCAGTACCACTGAAAAGATATATTTCGTTCTTCAATGTTTTGAACATGATAAAGTCATCTTAGCAGTATATCATTTGGAAGGTGAAGCTAATAAATGGTGGAATCTTATCAAGAATACAAGGCCAAGAGTTGAAATTGAGTCCATGAAATGGGACGAGTTGAAGAACTTGTTTTTCAATAAGTACTTCCCTCGTATTCTTCGAAAAAAGATAGAGAATGAGTTTCTTTAACTAAAGAAAAAGGATGATGAATATTTTGGTATATACAAAGCGAATTTTACAAGGCTTGCAAGGTATGCAACTGGCTTTATCATCCAACCTGAAAGTAAAGTTGATCGATTCTTCAGTGGATTAAAACCAAATCTTCGAAAGGCATTATCTATAAAAGACTTCAGTAGCTATGAAGAAATTTTGCGTCATACTATCATGGTAGAAATAGAAGTTGGTGTTACATATACATATCATGATTTTGATAAGAAACGAAAGATTGAGTTCAAGGCGAAATCTCAGAATAATGGTGAAAAGAATATGAATGTTTCCTTTTGCTCAAAGTGTGGAAAGAAGCATGGTGGAGATTTTCATAAAGGGACTAGAAAATGTTTTATGTGTGGAAAATAAGGTCATCGAGTAGCTAAGTGTCGAAGTAATGGAAAAAGGGTTTCTAATGATGTGAATAAAGAAAATACTACAGAGAACGCACCACCAACACTTCAATGCTTCAAGTGCAATGAAATGGGGCATTATGCTAATCAATGCCCTAATCCAAGGGTTAATGATGATCGACATGAGAAATCATTTAAGGCAAAGGAAAAATGCTAAATCACATGCGATCACTATTAGTGATGTTGAATATGACAACGATGTGGTGGAATGATTATTTGTTTATGTAATGGGATTCCAAAATAATGTTGTATATAGTATCGTAGAATATTGGAATATTTATTGGTCTATTGTGGTTTTAAATAATTTTATGGTACTAGTAACCATGGAAAGTGATTGAGATATTTTTGGAAAGAAGATGATATGCACATAATGAAGGGATGAGGAGAAAATGAAATGTTTGACAGTATTCATGAGCTCATGATTGATATAAGGAAAAAGTTATATCATGGTTTGAGTATATAGAATTTTGGGGTTTTGGTATGTGGAAACAGTTAACTTTTGAATGCACTCAAGTTTTCACTAAGATTCAATGGGTATTCATTTTTCAAGAGAATACATGATTAAGGCCTTCGAATGTTTGTAATGTGACCAACATGACATATCTTATGATATATGGGGATCAACGATGGTATTAACATGCTTGTTATATGAAATCTCTGGTAATAGTTTTCACTATAATATGAGAGTGGACTGCAGTATTATGGATAAGCCTAAAGATTGGAATGGATTATGTTGGACATAAGTTAGTATTGTTTAAGGATAAAAGTTTTTTCGATATTATTGATGGGATGTTATAGTAATGTAGTTTTAGAAAAAGGACAACCTTCTGGATGGATGACAGCCCATCGCGTCGGACAAGGCTGTGGGAATCGAACCCACAACTGAAGTGCGACTGGCCTTTATCGCTTACCATTGGCCTAAAGGAAGTCCCTGGTTAGTAGAAACTAGTTTTATTTTATTAAGCGGTATGATATATGAAGTATAAGATCAGTTTTGGAATCATATATAATTAACCTCACCATTGATGGACTTATGTATATTTGATAACTTTTGCTAACCTTTTGTTTAAAATAGATTGAATGACCCATCATTATATCACATGATCTGTTAACACTTCACGAATAACAAATTGAACTATATTTATTTAAGAGATTAAGTGGAAATTGTTCAATGCACGAACAACAGTGAGATTGTACCAAAATAAAGTAAGTATTTATTCTAATTCAAATTCTTCAACTTTAGGGAAATGATCTTGAAAACCAAAAATGTTGTCCTAGTGCCCTTATATCCGATGAATCAGATGGTACCCTAGATCATCACAAATTTATGGCTTTGTGATTGTTGGCTTTTTCATAGCCATGTTCTCTACCACTCTCCATCAAAACATGACGGTTAGATTTCTCTTCCATATACATATTTTCACCTATGTTCTCCTATGTTGTAACCCAGTGATTAGTTAATTTGGGTAACTGTTACGTTTCATACTTTAGTTTTTAAATCCACGTTTTGGTATTCCATTTTACGATGTGGGTTTCTATTAATGAAACTTTCGAGTAGTAAACCATTTATAACCCCGACGAATTTCGAGGGCGAAATTCATTTCAACGGGGGTAGAATGTAACACCCCGAGATTTTATGAAAAACATTATTTTAAATTTCATTAATGTCTTGTGTTGTATGCTACACCAAAAGGATCTTGCACAACATGCATCCCTGACTTGGCTTGCATTACACGAAATCGCAACCTTCCATGATAGCATGTGTTGTACACAATACCAAGTTTCGCTAAACAACGATATGTTATATAAACTAGCTGTTATGAATAGTAATACCCAATTTTTGAAATTTTATAAATTTTATCTTCCATAATGGACTTCATTTTTGGATTCATAATATCAAAATTAGCCTACGGTGAATTTTTGGTATTTTTCTGAAAACATTCAATTTTTGATGAATAGTGAAAACACTAGGTTACTATTCAAAAACCGACTTTTTAATTAAATAATTATTTATTTTATTTAAATTTATTTTATGTAAAAATTGGTACATAATAGCTATATAAGTTCAATTTAAGTCATTGGAGTCATTTTATAAAAATTTTAGATATATAAAAAGTTTTATTGAACTTTTTACAGTCTTTTACCCACCTGCTAGGAGAATTTGCAAATTCACATAAAACATAATTTTACCGCTTCTGTGAGTGGAATTTTGAAAATCCGAGAGACACAGTTAATATCAATGACTAAAATGTGGTTCAATGAGATGAAAATTATTTTTTGGTGAATAGTAACTTTTTACTTTTTTTTACCACGATTAAAAGTAAATTGGGTAATTAAGGGTAAAAATGATATTATTATTACCCTAACACATGTCCTAATTCTATTATTATTAATTGTTATTTTATTCTTAAAAATATAAGGATTGGAAAAATTACTTATATAAGGTTATATATATCAATAATAAACAACTTGGGGTTCTTTTGGCTTGTTATAGTAAGTTTATTAACTTTATAGTGTAAGAAAAAGAAGAAGACACGGTAAAAGTTAAATTATCTAACTTAAAGTTAAATCTAAATGATAAGGTTAAAATAGAAATCTAAACTTGTCTAAATTCTATTGGATGAGATTATTTCGACCCATCCACACCTTATCTTCGAAATAAATCTATTTGGAGCTATTAAAAACCGAATATGACTTTATAATAAAATAATATTTTTTGTTTTTCCAAAGGTTCCCCTCTCCTCTCTTATAAAAGGGAACCTCCTCCCTCTCTTCCTCGCACCAATTTGAGCCTTCAAGATTGGACAACCCCTTCCAAATTCTATTTTCTATTTCCCTAGAAACATCCTAGAGATCTTGGTCTTCTTCAAAGACCAATTTTACTTCCCTAAAAGGAGGTCTCAAAGAGGCGCTTCAAAGAAGAGGTAATGTCTGTTACCAATTCTGTCAACTTTATTTCTTCTTCCACTTCTTCTTATTTAGATGTTTCATTATGAAGTAATAACATCAGTATCACTAATATACTTATATGTTATTATAAGTATGAAACAACCCTATTTCACCATCTATCAACCCTACGTAAAACGAAATCACCGCGTGTGCGTACGTATAGAATTCCATCTCTACGCCGTGGTGTAATCTATTTTCCACCACCACCTTACTTGGATGGGTATAATGGTTTAAAGAATAAATATATATGATTATGGTAAAGTGATATTGATTTTTAAATATTATTCATACACTTCAATGAAATTCCACGATTATGGGAATGATATCATCGCTCGTGCATACGTACGGACTACTATCTCCACGACGCGATGAGATTCATTCTCCATGTTAACCATTCATGAATGATTATAAAGTATATATAATAAGTAATCATGAAATATATGACATAATAATGATACTGTATTTATGTTTATATATATGTATGTCATCTACTTAATTTCATTCAATTCAATAAAAAAACAAAAACAACGTTCATGCGTACGTACGGCCTACCGTCTCCATGAACGGTGTATTTCATTCCATTTAATTGATCTATCATATATATATGTATATAATGAAATATATATTATATATAAATTATGTTTTATATTCTGTAATTAAGTAAATCATGAGATAAGTAATAATATCAAGAACAACAAGTCCAAACACGTACGATAAATAAAACGATTTAACCCAAAACGTTTCTTTAACATGGAACTTACAAAAAAATGGGTAATATAAAGTCATAAGTGAACAATATATGATATCATAACAATGAATATGATTCTTTAATAAGTCAATCATATTATTTAAATCATTATACAGGAGGTTCGGAAATGTACGAAGCATATCAGACCTAAGGTAAGAGATAATGTTTCAATCTCAATTGTCTTCTATCCGAGATTGCTTATATGCAAGTATTTACTGGGGTTATTTCTATCATCCATTTCCATGTTTTATAAAAGTATTTTCATGTATTTTTAAAGTCATTTTTACCCATTTTTACTTTTACTACATGGTATGTAAGTAATCTTTCTTTTGTCTACGTTACAAGGTACTTTTTTGACTTTTCCGACAAAAGTACGGGAAGAATGTTATTTTTAACTTATACAGCGTGAACGGATTTTTACGGTTTCATAATGCCTCATTTTAATGAAGCTTACTCTACAAGATTTAATGACTATTATCAACAAAATCCTTTTCTTTTAAAATTTCATGGCATTTTGTGGAAGGAAAATTATTTTGAAGAAGAGATTATATTTTCTTCAAGAATTCATTTCAAGTGTTTTATCAAAACCATTTTCCATATAAATGGAATTATATCATATGTGTATGTTTCAAGTATAATTTCTCTATGATTTACATGGTTTCACTTTTTCTATGATGAAATGATATCCATTTTTTTGTATGGATTATGTTATGATGGGATGATGTTTATGAAACCCGTTTTATTCTTTGGGCTATGATGAATGATTTAAGTTTATGTTGTGCCACAAGTAATAATTACTTCATTATGAGATGGTTGGGACCTATATCTCCCCCCAATTCATTGGGTAAAGATTTAAATCTCATGAGATATACTTGGCTGGAATGGTAAGTTAATCTGGTTCAGTGTTACAGGACTGAAACGAGGAGTGAACTCGATTCAGAAAGGGACTTTCTCCACTAAGATGGTCTTGGCAGCAATGCCTTGGATACTATGGAAATCATAACATGTGCTTAATGGTTTCCACAATTACATGTTTTATTCCCATGCTATTTTATCATGATTGTTGTTCCCTTATGATATATGCCTTACGTACTTCCAAAATTCATGTCTTTGCTCAAGATTTTGATGTTTAGATTTTATGTTCAAGATTTTACATTCAAATGTTTATGGATTGTTTTATGTTCTCTATTTTACCCTTACTGGGAATTTGAGCTTACCCCTTTTATGTTATCTTTTCCCCAGGATATAGAGAAAGGTTTTCGGTAAGAAAAAAAGGGGAAGATCTTTATGGGAGATGTTGAAGATCTTTCACCACGATTAGAAGAATATATTCCGAGTTTCCATAGACATTAAACTATTATGGTCCTTGTGTGTATATTTTTGTTATGTACTAAGTATTCCACAAAAGTAATGTAATGTACATGTATGTCAATCTTTGCGTCTCTATAATTGGAATCAGAGGAAATGTTTAGTCAACCTTTGGAAACTAGGATGCGATAACTTTAGTGAGATCCCTAAAGATATTTCTAAGGTATGTCTAGGGATGTCCCTAAGGTTAAGTATAAGTATAGGTTATAGTCCTAGAATTATGGTAATGATATTAGAATTAAACCTAAGATGTTAGATATTGAAGTTACTCCCCCTTTATTATGTTGTTTTCCCAAGCATGATTTTTGCCTCTCACACTATTCTTTTTGGGTTTTAGACGATGGATAAACCCGAAGGAACTGTGTTGATCAATGTAATGGACAATGAAATGATTGTCCTCCTGAACAAACAAATGTAATGGGAGATGGAGTGCAAAATCTTATTTCTATACTTACACAAGCTATGAATCATTCTGCACTTACAAATGAGCAGAGAAGGGAACAATATTCTACTGAGTCCATCATGAGGCAACGTCCACCTTCTTTCAGTGGGTCTTATGATCCACTTGTTGCTGAACAATAGATCAGTACCACTGAAAAGATATTTTCAGTTCTTCAATGTTCTGAACATGATAAAGTCATCTTAGCAGTATATCATTTGGAAGGTGAATCTGATCAATGGTGAAATCTTATCAAGAAGACGAGGCCAATAGATGAAATTCAGTCCATGGAATAGGATGAGTTCAAGAACTTATTTTTCAATAAGTACTTCCCTCGTATTCTTCGAACAAAGATGGAGAAGGAGTTTATTGAACTAAAGAAAAAGGATTATGAATCTGTTGGTATATACGAAACGAATTTTACAAGTCTTGCAAGGTATGCATCTGGCTTTATCATCCAACCTGAAAGTAAAGTTGATCGATTCTTCAGTGGATTAAAAACAAATCATCAAAGGGAACTAGCTATAAAAGACATCATTAGCTATGAAGAAATTCTGCGTCGTGCTATCAAGGTAGAAATGGAAGTTGGTGTTACATATCTATCTCATGGTTTTGATAAGAAACGAAAGATGGAGTTCAAGGAGAAATCTCAGAATAATGGAGAAAAGAAGATGAATGTTTCCTTATGCTCAAAGTGTGGAAAGAAGCATGGTGGATATTGTCATAAAGGGACTATAAAATGTTTTACGTGTGGAAAAGAATGTCATCGAGCAGCTGATTGTTGAAGTAATGGAAAAAAGGTTGTTAATGATGTGAATAAATAAAATACTATAGAGAACGCACCACCAACACTTCAATGCTTCAAGTGAAATGAAATGGGGAATTATTCGAATCAATGCCCTAGTCCAATAGTTAATGATGATCAACGTGAGCATCCTCTTAAGGAAAAGGATAAAGGTAAGTCTCATTCCATCACTATTTGTGATGTTGAGTATGACAATGATGTTTTGTAATGATTAAGTGTTTATGTAATGGGATTTCAATAGTTTATCATGGAATCTCATTTATGGTATTGTGGAATTTTGGAATATCTATGTATTGGTTTTCAATAATTATATGTTACTGTTAACCATCAAAAAGTGATTGTAATATTGTTTTGGAAAGTAGATGATATGTGCATAATGAAGGGATATGGAGAAAATGAAATGTTTGATAGTATTCATGAGCTCAAGACTGATATAAGGAAATAGTTATATCATGGTTTGAGTATATAGAATTTTCGGGTTTTGGTATGTGGAAAGAGTTAACTTTTTACAGCACTCATGTTTTCACTAAGATTCAATTGGTATTCATTTTTGATGAGAATACATGATTAAGGCCTTCGAATGTTTGGAATGTGACCAACAAGACATATCTTATGACATATGGGGATCACTGATGGTATTAACGTGCTTGTTATATGAAATCTCTGGTAATTATTTCCCTATAATATGAGAATGGACTGCAATGTTATGGATAAGCCTAAATATTGGAATGAATTATGTTGGACATAAGTTAGTATTGTATTTTTAGAAAGAAAAAAAATGGGCAACCTGCAGAACGAGCGACAACCCGTCACGTCGGACAAGGCTGTGGGAATCGAACCCACAACCGAAGTGCGACAGGCCTTTATTTCCTACCACTGGCCTACAGGATGTCCCTGGTTAGTAGAAACTAGTTTTATTTTATTATACAGGATGATAGATAAAGTATAAGTCCATTTTGAAACCATATATGATTAATCTCACCATAGATGGAATTATGTATATAACTTTTGCTAACTTATTTTTGAGACAGATGGAATGACCTATCATTCTATCACATGATCTGCTAAAACTTAGCGAATGACAAATTCAACTTCATTTCTTAAAGAGATTAAGTTGAAATTGTTCAAGGCACGAACAACGGTGAGATTATACCAAAATAAAGTAAGTATTTATTCTAATTCAAATTCTTCAACTTTAGGGAAATGATCCTGAAAACCAAAAATGTTGTACTGGTGCCCTTATATCCGATTAATCAGATGGTACCTTAGATCATCAAAAATCTATGGCTTTTTTATTGTTGGCTTTTTCATAGCCATGTTCTCTACCACTCTCCATCAAAACATGACGGTTAGATTTCTATTCCATATCCATATTTTCACTTATGTTCTCATATGCGAAAACCCAGTGATTAATTATTTTGGGTAACCGTTACGTTTCATACTTTAGTTTTTAAACCCAAGTTTTTGTATTCCCTTTTATGATGTGGGTTTCTATTAAATAAACTTTTGAGTAGTAAACAATTTAAAACCCCGACGAATTTCAAGGGTGAAATTCTTTTTAAGGGGGGTAGAATGTAACACCCCGAGATTTTATAAAAAATATTATTTTTAATTTCAATAATGTCTTGTGTTGTACGCTACACCAAAATAAGTTTGCACAATACGCTTCCCAAACTTGGCTTACATTACACGCAATCACAACCTTCCATGATAGCGTGTGTTGTAAGCAATACCGAGTTTCGTTAAACAACGATATGTTATATAAACTAGCCCTTATGAATAGTAATACCCAATTTTTTAAATTTTATAAATTTTATCATTCAAAATGGACTTAATTTTTGGATTTAGAATTTCAAAATCACCCTAGGGTGAATTTTTGTTATTTTTCTAAAAACATTCAATTTTTGATGAATACTGAAAACACTCGGTTAATATTCAAAAACCGACTTTTAATTTAAATAATTATTTATTTTATTTAAATTTATTTTAGGTCAAAATTGATACATAATACCTATATAAGTTCAATTTAAGTCATTGGAGTCATTTTATAATAATTTTAGATATATTAAAATTTTATTGAACTTTTCACCATCTTTTACCCACCTCCTAGGAGAATTTGCAAATTAACATAAAACATGATTTTACCGCTTCTGTGAGTGGAATTTCGAAAATCCGAGAGACACGGTTAATATCAAGGACTAAAATGTGGTTCAATGAGATGAAAATAATTTTTGGTGAATAGTAACTTTTTACTTTTTTTACCACGGTTAAAAGTAAATAGGTTAATTAAAGGTAAAAAAGATATTATTATTACCCTAAAACATGTCCTAATTATATTGGATAAGTGTAATTAGACCAAAAATAACTTTAGTAATAAAATATAACCATTTAGGCCAACTTGGATTAGATTAGGACATTTATTATTAATTTATTTAAAGAAGGTTTAAAATAGTTAAAATCATAGTTCAATAACTAAATCATTTTTAATATAGGGTTATACATAAGATACATTAAGCTATAAATATTCATTAGAAAGATAAAAACCTTTCCTACATAATGGTATTTTATTTTTAATTTTTAGACTTTAAATAATTTAATTTATTTATGACACAATGATTATGCATTAATTATATTATTAATCAAATATTAACATAATTGATGTTATAAATATCCAAATAAAAGTAATTTGAGACTTTGTATGAATTAAAATAATTTTAAATGTTAATATGACATGTTATTATTTATTTAATTAACTTTTTTCGAACTAATATTTCTGTTATGATTTTCACAAATATCAATTACCAAATAATGTCAAAATTGACATAAAATAGTTTTTAAAAAACATATTAAATTATTAATTGTTATTTTATTCCTAAAAATATAAGGATCAGCCAAAGGACATAGATATGGTTATATATATTAATAATAAACAACTTGGGGTTCTTTTGGTTTGTAATAGTAAATTTATTAACCTTATAGGGTAAGAAAACAAGAAGACACGGTAAAAGATAAATTATCTAACTTAAAGTTAAATATAAATGATAAGATTAAAATAGAAATATAAAATTGTCTAAATTCTATTGGATGAGATGATTTCGACCCATACCCACCTTAGCTTTTAAATAAATCAATTTGAAGCTATTAAAAACTGAATATGACTTTATAATAAAATAAATTTTTTTGTTTTTCCAAAGGTTCCCCTATCCTCTCTTATAAAACGGCACCTCCTCCCTCTCTTCCTCACACCACTTTGAGACTTCAATCTCGGCCAACCCCTGACAAATTATCTTTTCCATTTCCCTAGAAACATCCTAGAGGTCGTGGTCTTCTTCAAAGACCAATTTTAGTTCCCTAAAAGGAGGTCTCAAAGAGGCGCTTCAAAGAAGAGGTAATGTCCGTTACCGATTCTTTCAACTTTATTTCTTCTTCCACTTATTAATATTTAGTTGTTTAATTATGAAGTAATAACATCAGTATCACTCATATACTTATATGTTATTATAATTATTAAACAACCCTATTTCACCATCTATCCATCCTACGGAAAAAGAAATCATTGCGCGTGCGTACGTACGGAATACCGTCTCCACGTCGTGGTGTAATCTATTTTCCACCACCACCTTACTTGGATGGTTATAATGGTGTAAAGAATAAATATATATGATTATTGTAAAGTTATATTGATTCTGAAATATTATACACACACTTCAATGCAATTTCATGATCATGGGAATGATGTCATCGCTCGTGCGTACGTACAGACTACCGTCTCCACGACGTGATGAGATTCATTCTCCATGTTAACAATTCATGAATGATTATAAAGTATATATAATATGTAATCATTAAATATATGACATAATAATGATACTGGATTTATGTGTATATATATATGTATTTCATCTACTAAATTTCATTCAATTCAATAAGGAAACGAAAATTGCGTTCATGCGTACGTACGGTCTACCATATCCATGAATGGTGTATTTCATTCCATTTAATCTATCTATCATATATATATATGTAATAATGAAATATATATTGTATATAAATCATTTTTTACAATCTTGAATTAAGTAAATCTGGATATAAGTAATAATATCAAGAACAACAAGAACAAAAACGTACGATAAATAAAACGATTTAACCCAAAACGTTGCTTTAACATGGAACCTACAAAAGAACGGGTAATATAAAGTCATAAGTGAACAATATATGATATCATAACAATGAATATGATTCTTTAATAAGTCAATTACATTATTTAAATCATTATACAGGAGATTCGGAAACATACGAAGCATATCGGACCTAAGGTAAGGGATAATGTTGCAATCTCAATTGTTTTCTATCCGAGATTACTTATATGTAACTATTTACTTGGGTAATATTTATCATGCATGTACAAGTTTTATAAAACTGTTTTCATGTATTTCTAAAGTCATTTTTGACCATTTTTTACTTTTACTACATGGTATGTAAGGAATCTTTTTTTATTACCATAGGAGGTACTTTTTGACTTTTCCAACAAAAGTACGAGAAGAATGTTATTTTTAACTTATACCGCATGAACGTATTTTTAAGGTTTCATAACGCCTCATTTTCATGAATATTACTCTACAATATTTTATGAAAATTTTCAAAAAACTTCTTTTATTCTAAAAGTACATGGCATTTTGTGAAAAGAAAATTATTTTGAAGAAGAAAGGATATTTTCCTCAAGAATTCATTTCAAATGTTTTATCAAAACCATCTTCCATCTATGATGAAATTATTTATATGTGTATGTTTCAAGTTTAATGTCTCAATGATTTATATGGTTTCACTTTTCTTATGATGAAATGTCCATTTGTTTTATATGGATTATGAGATGATGGGATGATGTTTATGAAACCCATTTTATTCTTTGGGTTATGATGAATGTTTTAAGTTTATTTTGTGGCACAAGTAAGAATGATTTCATTATGAGATGGGTGGGACCTATATCTCACTCCAATTAATTGGGTAAAGATTTATATCTCATCAGATAGACATGGCTGGAATGGTATGTTAATCTGGTTCAGTGTTATAGGACTGAAATGAGGAGTGAACTCGAATCAGAAATGGAATTTGTCCACTAAGATGGTCTTGGAAGAAATGCCTTGGATACTATGGAAATCATAACATGTGCTTAATGGTTTCCTCAATTACATGTTTTATTCCCATGTTATTTTATCATGATTGATGTTCCCTTATGATATATTCCTTACGTACTTCCAACATTCACGTCTTTGCTCAAGATTTTGATGTTTAGATTTTATGTTCAATGCATTCAAATGTTTATGGATTGTTTTATGTTCTCTATTTTTACCCTTACTGGGCATTTGAGCTCACCCCTTTTTTGTTTTCTTTTCACCATGATATAAAGAAATTTTTTAGGTAAGAAAAAAATGGGAAGATCCTTATGGGAGATGTTGAAGATCTTTCACCATGATTAGAAGAATATATTCTGAGTTTCCAAAGACACTAAACTATTACTGTCCTTGTGTGTCTATTTTTGTTATGTACTAATTATTCCGCAAAAGTAATGTAATGTCTATGTACGTCAAGCTTCGGCACTCTACATTTGGTACAATAGGAAGGTTTAGTCAACATTTGGAAACTAGGATGCAAGAAATTTAGTGATATCCCTAGAGATATTTCTAAGGTATGTCTAGGGATGTCCCTATGGTTAAGTATAAGTATAGGTTATAGTCCTAGAATTATTGTAATGATCTTAGAATTAAACCTATGATTTTAGATATTGAAGGTACTCCCCCTTTATTAGGTTGTTTTCCCTAGCATGATTTTTGCCTCTCACACTATTCTTTTTGGGTTTTAGACGATGGCTGCAACCCGAAGGAACTGTGATGATCAGTGTAATGGACAATGAAATGATTTTCCTCCTAAATAAACAAATGTTATGGGAGATGGAGGGAAAATATTATTACTATAATTTCACAAGATATGAATCATTCGGGACTTCCAAATGAGTAGAGAAGGGAAAAATATTCTTTTGAGTCCTTAATGAGGCAACGCCCACCTTCTTTCAGTGGGTCTTCTGATCCACATGTTGCTGAACAATGGATCAGTACCACTGAAAAGATATTTTTAGTTATTCAATGTTCTGAACATGATAAAGTCATCTTAGTAGTATATCGTTTGTAAGGTGAAGCTGATCAATGGTGGAATCTTATCAAGAATATGAGGCCAAGAGATTAAATTGAGTCCATGGAATGGGACGAGTTCAAGAACATATTTTTCAATAAGTACTTACCTCGTATTCTTCAAACAAATATGGATAAGGAGTTTATTGAAATAAAGAAAAAGGATGATGAATATGTTGGAACATACGAAGCGAATTTTACAAGGCTTTCAAGGTATGCATCTGGCTTTATCATCCAACCTGAAAGTAAAGTTGATCAATTCTGCAGTGGCTTAAAACCAAATCTTTGAAGGGCATTAGCTATAAGAGACTTTAGTAGCTATGAAGAAATTGTGCGTTGTTCTATCAAGGTAGAAATGGAAGATGGTTTTACATATCCATCTCATGGTTTTGACAAGAAACGAAACATGGTGTTCAAGGAGAAATTTCAGAATAATGGTGAAAAGAAGATGAATGTTTCCTTATGCTCAAAGTGTAGAAAGAAGCATGGTGGAGATTGTCTTAAAGAGACTAGAAAATGTTTTAAGTGTGGAAAATAAGGTCATCGAGCAGCTGAGTGTTGAAGTAATGGAAAAAGGGTTGTTAATGATTTGAATAAAGAAAAGACTACAGAGAACGCACCACTAACACTTCAATGCTTCAAGTGCAATGAAATGGGTCATTATGCTAATAAATTCCCTAATCCACAGGTTGATGATGATCAACGTGAGCAACCTCTTAAGGAAAAAAGATAAAGTGAAGTCTCATGCGATCACTATTTGTGATGTTGAGTATGAAAATGATGTTGTGTAATGATTAAGTGTTTATGTAATGGGATTTCAAAATAGTATCATGGAATCTCATTTATGGAATTATGGAATTTTGGAATATCTATGTATTGGTTTTCAATAATTATATGGTATTGGTAACCATGAAAAAGTGATGGAAATATTTTTTTGGAAAGTAGATGATATGTGCATAATGAAGGGATAAGGAGAAAATGAAATGTTTGATAGCATTCATGAGCTCATGACTAATATAAGGAAATAGTTATATCATGGTTTGAGTATATAGAATTTTGGGGTTTTGGTATGTGGAAAGAGTTAAGTTTTGAAAGCACACATGTTTTCACTAAGATTCAATGGGTATTCATTTTTCAAGAGAATACATGATTAAGGCCTTCTAATGATTGGAATGTGACCAACATCACATATCTTATGATATATGGGGATAAATGATGGTATTAACATGCTTGTTATATGAAATATTTGGTAATCGTTTTCACTATAATATGAGTGTGGACTATAGTATTACGGATAAGCCTAAAGATTGGAATAGATTATGTTGGACACAAGTTAGTATTGTTTAAGGATAACAGTTTTTTCGATATTATTGATGGGATGTTATAGTAATGTAGTTTTAGAAAAAGTACAACCTCCAGGATGGGCGACAACCCATCACGTCAGACAAGGCTCTGGGAATCGAACCAACAACTGAAGTGCGACTGACCTTTATCACATACCACTGGCCTACAAGAATTCCATGGTTAGAAGAAACTAGTTTTATTTTATTAAGCGGTATGATATATGATGTATAAGATCATTTTTGGAATCAAAGATGATTAACCTCACCATAGATGGACTTATGTTTATTTGATAACTTTTGCTTAACTTTTGTTTGAAACAGATGGAATGACTCATCATTCTATCACATGATCTATTAAAACATCACGAATAACAAATTCAACTTCATTTATTTAAGAGATTAAGTGGAAATTGTTCAAAGCACGAACAACAGTGAGATTGTTCCAAAATAAAGTAAGTATTTATTCTAATTCAAATTCTTCAACTTTAGGGAAATGATCTCGAAAACCAAAAATTTTGTCCCAGTGCCCTTATATATGATGAATTAGATGGTACCCTAGATCATAAAAATTTTATGGATTTGTGATTTTTGGCTTTTTCATAGCCATGTTCTCTACCACTCTCCATTAGAACATGACGGTTATATTTCTCTTCCATATCCATATTTTCACCTATGTTCTCCTATGTGGAAACCCAGTGATAAGTTAATTTGGGTAACCATTACGTTTCATACTTTAGTTTTTAAAGCCATGTTTTGGTATTACTTTTTACGATGTGGGTTTCCATTAAAGAAACTTTCTAGTAGTAAACCATTTATAACCCGGACGAATTTCGAGGGAAAAATTCATTTTAAGGGGGGTAGAATGTAACACCCTGAGATTTTATGAAAAATATTCTTTTTAATTTCATTAATGTCTTGTGTTTTACGATACACCAAAAGGATCTTACACAACACGGATCCCTGACTTGGATTGCATTACACACAATCGCAACCTTTCACGATAGCGTTTGCTGTACGCAATACCGAGTTTCGCTAAACAACGATGTTATATAAACTAGATGTAATGAATAGTAATACCCAAAATTTGAAATTTTATAAATTTTATCTTTCAAAATGGACTTCATTTTTGGATTTAGAATATCGAAATTAGACTAGGGTGAATTTTTGGTATTTTTCTTAAAACTGTCAATTTATGATGAATAGTTAAAACACTGGGTTACTATTTAAAAACCGACTTTTTATTTAAATAATTATTTATTTTATTTAAATTTATTTTAGGTAAAAATTGATACATAATACCTATATAAGTTCAATTTAAGTCATTGGAGTCATTTTATAATAATTTTAGATATACAAAATTTTTATTGAAATTTTCACCGTCTTTTACCCACCTCCTAGAAAAATTTGCAAATTCACATAAAACATAATTTTACCACTTCTGTGAGTGGAATTTTGAAAGTCCAGGAGACATGGTTAATATCAAGGACTAAAATGTGGTTCAATGAGATGAAATTTTTTTGGTGAATAGTAACTTTTTACTTTTTTTACCACGGTTAAAAGTAAATAGGGTAATTAAGGGTAAAAATGATATTATTATTACCCTAAAACAACTCCTTATTCTATTGGATAAGTTTAATTCGACCATAAATAATCTTAGGAATAAAATATGACCATTTAGGCCCACTTGGATTTAATTAGGACATTTATTATTAATTTATTTAAAGAAGGGTTAAAATAGTTAAAATCAAAGTTTAATAAATAAATCATTTTTAATATAGGGATATACATAAGATAAATTAGACTATAAATATTAATTATAAAGATAAAAATATTTCCTACATAATGGTATTTTATTTATAATTTTTAAACATTAAATATATTAATTTATTTATGACACAATGATGATGCAGTAATTATCTTATTAATGAAATGTTGACATAATTGATGTTATAAATACCCAAATAAATGTAATTTGAGACATTTTATGAATTAAACTAAGTTTTTAGGTTAATATGACATGTTAGTATTGATTTAGTTAAAAAATTTCGAACTAATCATTCTGTTATGATTTTCACAAAAATCAATTACCAAATTGTGTCAAAATTGACATAAAATAGTTTTAAAAAAAAATATTATATTATGAATTTTTATTTTATTCCTAAAATCTTAGGTTCGGCCAAATTACTTAGATGAGGTTATATATATTAATAATAAACAACTTGTGGTTCTTTTGGCCTGTTATAGTAAGTTTATTAACCTTATAGTTGTTGAAAACAGGAAGACATGGTAAAAATTATTATCTAACATAAAGTTAAATCTAAACGATAAGGTTAAAATATAAACATAAACATGTATAAATTCTATTTTATGAGAGTATTTCGACCCATACCCACCTTATATTCTAAATAACTCAATTTGGAGCTATTAAAAACCAAATATGACTTTATAATAAAATAATATTTTTAGTTATTCCAAAGGTGCCCCTCTCCTTCCTTATAAAAGGGCACATCCTCCCTCTCTTCCTCACACCACTTTGAGCCTTCATGCTCTTCCAACCCCATCAAATTTCTCTTCTAAACTTCCATAGAAACATCCTAAAGGTTCTGGGCTTCTTCAAAGACCAATATTAATGCTCTAAGAGGAGGTTTCAAAAAGGTGTGTCGAAAGAAGAGGTAATATCTGTTACCGATTCATTCAACTTTATTTCTTCTTCTACTTCTTATTATTTAGTTTTTTCATTATGAAGTAATAACATAAGTATCACTCATATACTGATATTCTATTATAAGTATGAAACAACCCTATTTCACCATCTATCCATCCTACGGAAAATGAAATCACAGCGCGTGCGTACGTACGGAATACCGTCTCCACGTCGTGGTGTAATCGATTTTCCACCACCACCTTAATTGGATGGGTATAATGGTGTAAAGAATAAATATATATGACTATTGTAAAGTGATATTGATTCTGAAATATTATACACACACTTCAATGCAATTCCACGATCATGGGAATGATATCATCGCTCGTGCATACGTACGGACTACCGTCTCCACGACCCGATGAGATTCATTCTCCATGTTAACCATTAATGAATGATTATAAAGTATATATAATAAGTAATCATGAAATATATGACATAATAATTATACTAGATTTATCTGTATATATATGTAAGTCATCTACTTAATTTCATTCAATTCAATAAGGAAACGAAAACAACGTTCATGCGTACGTACGACCTACCGTCTCCATGAACTGTGTATTTCATTCCATTTAATCGATCTATCATATATATATATGTATATACTGAATATATATTATATATAAATCATGTTTTACATTCTAGAATTATATAAATCAGGATATAAGTAATAATACCAAGAACAAAAACTCTAAACACGTATGATAAATAAAACGATTTAACCCAAAACGCTTTTTTAACATGGATCTTACAAAAGAACAGGTAATATAAAGTCATAAGTGAACCATATATGATATCATAACTATGAATATTATTCTCTAATAAGTCAATGACATTATTTAAATCATTATACATGAGGTTCGAAAATGTACAAATCATATCGGACATAAGGTAATTGATAATGTTTCCATCTCAATTGTTTTCTATCCGAGATTGCTTATACGTAAGTATTCACTGGGGTTATTTCTATCATCAATGTCCATGTTTTATAAAAGTGTTTTCATATATTTTTAAAGTCATTTTTACCCATTTATTACTTTTACTACATGGTATGTAAGGAATCTTTCTTTTGTTTACATTACGAGGTACTTTTTTTACTTTTCCGAAAAAAGTACGAGAAGAATGTTATTTTTAACTTATACGGCGTGAACGGATTTTTACAGTTTCATAACGCCTCATTTTCATGAAGATTACTCTACAAGATTTAATGACTATTTTCAAAAAAATCATTTGCTTTTAATATTCCATGTCCTTTTGTGAAAAGAAAATGAATTTGAAGAAGAAAGGATATTTTCCTCAAGAATTCATTTCATGTGTTTTATCAAAACCATTTTCCATATAAGATGGTGTTTTTTTATATGTGTATGTTTCAAGTATAATTTATCTATTATTTACATGGTTTCACTTTTTCTATGATGAAATGATATCCATTTTTTTGTAAGGATTATGCTATGATGGGATGATGTTTATGAAACCCATTTTATTCTTTGGGTTATGATGAATGATTTAAGTTTATGTTGTGGAACAAGTAAGAATGATTTAATTATGAGATGTGTGGGACCTCTATCTCCCTCCAATTAATTAGGTAAAGATTTATATCTCATGAGATAGACATGTATGGAATGGTAATTTAATCTGGTTCAAAGTTACAGGACTGAAACGAGGAGTGAACTCAATTCAGAAAGGGACTTTGTCCACTACGATGGTCTTGGAAGCAATGTCTTGGATACTATGGAAATAATAACAAGTGCTGAATGGTTTCCACAGTTAAATGTTTTATTCCCATTATATTTTATCGTGATTTATGTTCCTTTATGATATATGCCTTACATACTTCCAATATTCATGTCTTTGCTAAAGATTTTGATGTTTAGAATTTATGTTCAAGTTTTTTCATTCAAATGTTTATGGATTGTTTAATATTCCCTATGTTTACGCTTAATGGGAATTTGAGCTCACCCCTTTTATGTTTTCTTTTCCCCAGGGTATAAAGAAAGGTTTTAGGTAAGAAAAAAAGGGGAAGATCTTTATGGGAGATGTTGAAGATCTTTCACCATGATTAGAAGATTATATTTCGAGTTTCCAAAGACACTAAACTATTACGGTCCTTGTGTGTCTGTTTTTGTTATGTACTAAGTATTCCGCAAAAGTATTGTAATTTCCATGTACGTCAAGCTTTGGGTCTCTACAATTGGTATTAGAGGAAAGGTTTAGAAAACCTTTGGAAACTAGGATGCGAGAACTTTAGTGAGATCTCTAGAGATATTTCTAAGGTATGTCTAGGGATGTCCCTAAGGTTAAGTATAAGTATAGGTTATAGTCCTAGAGTTATGCTAACTATCTTATAATTAAACCTAAGATGTTAGATATTGAAGGTACTCCCCTTTATTATGTTTTCCCTAGCATGATTTTTGCCTCTCACACTATTCTTTTTGGGTTTTAGACGATGGCTGGAACCCGAAGGAACCGTGTTGATCAATGTAATGGAAAATGAAATCATTGTCCTTCTGAACAAACAAATGTTATTGGAGATGGAGTGCAAAATCTTATTTCTATACTTACACAATCTATGAATCATTCTGGACTTCCAAATTAGGAGAGAAGGGAACAATATTCTATTGAGTCCTTCATGAGGCAACGTCCACATTCTTTAAGTGGGTCTTCTGATCTACTTCTTGCTGAACAATGGATCAGTACCACTGAAAAGATATTTTCAGTTCTTCAATGTTATGAACATGATAAATTAATCTTAGCAGTATATCGTTTGGAGGTGAAGCTGATCAATGGTGGAATCTTATCAAGAATACGAGGCCAAGAGATGAAATTGAGTCCATGGAATGGGACGAGTTCAAGAACTTATTTTTCAATAAGTACTTCCATCGTATTCTTTGAACAAAGATGGAGAAGGAGTTTCTTGAACTAAAGCAAATGGATGATGAATCTGTTGGTATATACGAAGCGAATTTTACAAGGATTTCAAGGTATGCATCTATCTTTTTCATCCAACCTGAAAGTAAAGTTGATCAATTCTTCAGTGGATTAAAACCAAATCTTCGAAGGGAATTAGCTATAGGAGACTTCAGTAGCTATAATGAAATTGTGGGTCGTTCTATCAAGGGAGAAATGGAATTTGGTGTTACATATCCCTCTCATGGTTTTGACAAGAAACGAAAGATGGAGTTCAAGGAGAAATCATAGAATAATGGTGAAAATAAGATGAATGTTTCCTTATGCTCAGAGTGTGTAAAGAAACATGTTGTAGATTGTCTTAAAGGCACTAGAAAATGTTTTAAGTATGGAATTAAAGGTCATCGAGCAGCTAAGTGTCTAAGTAATAGAAAATGGGTTTCTAATGATGTGAATAAAGAAAAGACTGCAGAGAACGCACCACCAACACTTTAATGCTTCAAGTGCAATGAAATGGGGCATTATGCTAATCAATTCCCTAATCCAAGGGTCAATGATGATCGACATGAGCAACCACTTAAGGAAAAGGACAAAGGGAAGTCACATGCTATCACTATTGGAGACGTTGAATATGACAATGATGTGGTGGAATGATTAAATGTTTATGTAATGGGATTCCAAAATAATGTTGTACATAGTATCGTGGAATATAGGAATATTTATGTATTGGTCTATTGTGGTTTTCAATAATTTTATGGTACCGGTAACCATGGAAAGTGATTGAGATATTTTTGGAAAGAAGATGATATGTGCATAATGAAGGGTTAAAGAGAAAATGAAATGTTTGACAGTATTCATGAGCTCATGACTGATATAAGGAAATAGTTATATCATGGTTTGAGTATATAGAATTTTGGGGTTTTGGTATGTAGAAATAGTAAAATTTTGATAGCACTCATGTTTTCACTAAGATTCAATGTGTATTCATTTTTCAAGAGAATACATGATTACAGCCTTCGAATGTTTGGAATGTGACCAACAAGACATATCTTATGACATATGGGGATCAACGATGGTATTAACGTGCTTGTTATATGAAATATCTGGTAATCATTTTCACTATAATATGAGAATGGATTGCAATATTATAGATAAGCCTAAAGATTGGAATGGATTATGTTGGACATAAGTTATTATTGTATTTTTAGAATGAAAAAAATGGACAACCTGCAGAACGAGCGACAACCCGTCACGTCAGACAAGGCTGTGGGAATCGAACCCACAACTGAAGTGCGACATGCCTTTATTTCCTACCACTGGCCTACAAGAAGTCCCTAGTTAGTAGAAACTAGTTTTATTTTATTATAAAGGATGATATATGAATTATAAGTCCATTTTGGAACCATATATGATTAATATCACCATAGATGGAATTACTTATATAACTTTTGCTAACTTATTTTTGAGACAGATAGAATGACCTATCATTCTATCACATGATGTGCTAAAACATTGAGAAAGACAAATTCAACTTCATTTCTTAAAGAGATGAAGTGGAAATTGTTCAAGGCATGAACAACGGTGAGATTATACCAATATAAAGTAAGTATTTATTCTAATTCAAATTCTTCAACTTTAGGGAAATGATCTTGAAAACAAAAAATGTTGTCCTTGTGCCCTTATATCCAATGAATCAAATGGTACCTTAGATCATCAAAAATATATGGCTTTGTGATTGTTCGATTTTTCAAAGCCATGTTCTCTACCACTCTCCATCAGAACATGACGGTTATATTTCTCTTCCATATCCATATTTTCTCCTATGTTCTTCTATGTTATTCTATGTGGAAAGCCAGTGATTAGTTAATTTGGGTAACAGTTACGCTTCATACTTTAGTTTTTAAAGCCAAGTTTTGGTATTCCTTTTTACGATGTGGGTTTCTATTAAAGAAACTTTCAAGTAGTGAACCATTTATAACCCCGATGAATTTCGAGGGCGAAATTCATTTTATGGGGGGTAGAATGTAACACCCGGAGATTTTATGAAAATATTCTTTTTAATTTCATTAATGTCTTGTGTTGTACGATACACCAAAAAGAGCTTTCACAACATGCATCCCTGACTTGGCTTGCATTACATGCAATCGTGACCTTCCACGATAGCGTGTGTTGTACGCAATACTGAGTTTTGCTAAACAACGATATGTTATATAAACTAGCCGTTATGAATAGAAATACCCCCTTTTTGAAATTTTATAAATTTTGTCTTTCAAAATTAACTTCATTTTTGGATTCAGAATGTCGAAATTATCCAAGGGTGAATTTTTGGTATTTTTCTGAAAACTTTCAATTTTTGATGAATTGTGAAAACACTAGGTTACTATTCAAAAACCGACTTTTTATTTAAATAATTATTTATTTAATTTAAATTTATTTTAGGTAAAAATTGATACATAATACCTATATAAGTTCAATTTATGTCATTGGAGTCATTTTATAATAATTTTAGATATATAAAAAGTTTTATTGAACTTTTTATGGTCTTTTACCCACCTCCTAGAAAAATTTGCAAATTCACATAAAACATTATTTTACCGCTTCTGTGAGTGGAATTTCAAAAATATGAGAGACACGGTTAATATCAAGGACTAAAATGTGGTTCAATGAGATGAAAATATTTTTTTGGTGAATAGTAACTTTTTACTTTTTTTTACCACGGTTAAAAGTAAATAGGGTAATTAAGGGTAAAAATGATATTATTATTACCCTAACACATTTCCTAATTCTATTGAATAAGTGTAATTCGACCAAAAACAACCTTAAAAATAAAATATGACCATTTAGGCCCACTTGGATTAGATTAGAACATTTATTATTAATTTATTTAAAGAAGGGTTAAAATAGTTAAAATCAAAGTTTAATAATTAAATCATTTTTAATATAGGTTTATACATAAGATAAATTCGACTATAATCACTCATTAGAAAGATCAAATAATTTTCTACATAATGGTATTTTATTTATAATTTTTAGACATTAAATAAGTTAATTTATTAATGACACAATAATGATGCAATAATTATCTTAGTAATGAAATATTGACATAATTGATGTTATAAATACCCAAATAAATGTAATTTGAGACTTTTTGTGAGTTACACTAAATTTATAGGTTAATATGACATGTTATTACTGATTTAGTTAAATATTTTATAACTAATAATTCTTTTATGATTTTAACAAAAATTAATTACCAAATTGTGTCAAAATTGACATAAAATAGTTTTTAAAACAAATATTATATTATTATCAGTTATTTTATTCCTAAAAATCTAAGGATCGGAAAAATGACTTAGATAAGGTTATATATATTAATAATAAACAACTTGGAGTTCTTTTGACTTTTTATAGTATGTTTATTAACCATATAGTGTAAGAAAACAAGAAGACACGGTAAAAGAAAAATTATTTAACTAAATGTTAAATCTAAATGATAAGGTTAAAATAGAAACCCAAACTTGTCTAAATTCTATTATATGAGAGTATTTAGACCCATACCCACCTTATCTTCGAAATAACTCAATTTGGAGCTATTAAATACCGAATATGACTTTATAATAAAATAATATTTTTAGTTATTCCAAAGGTGCCCCTCTCCTCCCTTATAAAAGGGCACATCCTCTCTCTCTTCCTCACACCACTTTGAGCCATCAAGCTCAGCCAACCCCTTCCAATTTCTTTTCTACACTTCCGATGAAACATCCTAGATGTTCTGGTCTTCTTCAAAGACCAATCTTAGTGCCCTAAGAGGAGGTTTCAAAATGGCGTGTTGAAAGAAGAGGTAATATCTGTTACCGATTCTTTCAACTTTATTTCTTCCTCTACTACTTCTTCTTTAGTAGTTTCATTATTAAGTAATAACAACAGTATCACTCATATAATGATATGTTATTATAAGTATTAAAAAACCCAATTTCACTATCTATCCATCCTATGGAAAACGAAATCACTGCACGTGCGTACGTACGGAATATCGTCTCCACGCCGTGGTGTAATCTGTTTTCGACCACCACCTTACATGGATGGGTATAATGGTGTAAATAAATAACTATATATGATTATTGAAAAGTGATATTGATTCTGAAATTTTATACATACACTTCAATGCAATTCCACGATCATGGGAATTATATCATCACTCGTGCGTACGTACAGACTACCATCTCCACGACGCAATAAGATTCTTTCTCCATGTTAACCATTCCTAAATGATTATAAAGTATATAAAATAAGTAATCATGAAATATATTACATAATAATGATACTATATTTATGTGTATATATATGTATATCATCTACTTAATTTCATTCAATTCAATAAGGAAACGAAAACAGTGTTCATGCGTACGTACGGCCTATCGTCTCCATGAACGGTGTATTTCATTCCATTTAATTGATCTGTCATATATATATGAATATACTGAATATATATTATATATAAATCATGTTTTACATTATGGAATTAAGTAAATCAGGATACAATTAATAATATCATGTACAAAAAGTCCAAACACGTACGATAAATAAAAGTGTTTTCATGTATTTTTAAAGTTCTTTTTACCCATTTTTGACTTTTACTACATGGTATGTAAGGAATCATTGTTTTGTTTACGTTACGAAGTACTTTTTTGACTTTTCCAACAAAATTACAAGAAGAATGTTATTTTTAACTTATTCGACGTGAACGGATTTTTACGGTTTCAAAACGCCTCATTTTCATGAAGCTTACTCTACAAGATTTAATTAACATTTTCAACAAAATCCTTTTATTTTATAATTTCATGGCATTTTGTGAAAAGAAAATGATTTTTAATAAGAAAGGATATTTTCCTTAAGAATTCATTTCAAGTGTTTTATCAAAACCATTTTCCATATAAGATGGAATTATTCCATATGTGTATGTTTCAAGTATAATTTCTCTATGATTTACATGGTTTCACTTTATTTATGATGAAATGATATCCTTTTTTTTGTATGGATTATGTTATGATGGGATGATGTTTATGAAACCCATTTTATTCTTTGGGTTATGATGAATGATTTAAGTTTATGTTGTGGGACAAGTAAGAATGATTTCATTATGAGATGGGTGGGACCTATATCTCCCTCCAATGCATTGGGTAAAGATTTATATCTCATGAGATAGACATGGCTAGAATGGTAAGTTAATCTGGTTCAGTGTTACAAGACTGAAACGAGGAGTGAACTCGATTCAAAAAGGGACTTTGTCCAATAAGATGGTCTTGGTAGCAATGCCTTGGCTACTATGGAAATCATAACAAGTGTTGAATGGTTTCCACAATTAAATGTTTTATTCCCATGCTATTTTATCGGGATTTATGTTCCTTTATGATATATGCCTTACGTACTTCCAAGATTCATGTCTTTGCTCAAGATTTTGATGTTTTGATTTTATGTTCAATTTTTTTCATTCAGATTTTTATGGATTGTTTTATGTTCTCTATGTTTACCCTTACTGGGCATTTGACCTCACCCCTTTTATGTTTTCTTTTCCCCAGGATATAAAGAAATGTTTTAGGTGAGACAAAAAGTGGAAGATATTTATGGGAGATGTTGATGATCATTCACCACGATTAGAAGATTATATTCCGAGTTTCCCAAGACACTAAACTATTACGGTCCTTGTGTGTCTTTTTTTGTTATGTACTAAGTATTCAGAAACAGTAATGTAATGTCCATGTACGTCATGATTTTGGTCTCTACAGTTGATATCAGAGGAAAGGTTTAGTCAACCTTTGGAAACTAGGATGCGAGAACTTTAGTGAGATCCCTAGAGATATTTCTAAGGTATGTCTAGGGATGTGCCTAAGGTTAAGTATAAGTATAGGTTATAGTCCTAGAATTACGGTAACGATATTACAATTAAACCTAAGATGTTAGATATTGAAGGTACTCCCCCTTTATTATGTTGTTTTCCCTAGCATGATTTTTGCCTCTCACACTATTCTTTTTGGGTTTTAGAAGATGGATGGAACCCGAAGTAACCGTGTTGATCAATGTAATGGACAATGAAATGATTGTCCTCTTGAAAAAACAAATGTTATGGGATATGGAGTGCAAAATCTTATTTCAATACTTACACAATCTATGAATCATTTGGACTTCCAAATGAGCAGAGAAAGGAACAATATTCTATTGATTCCTTCATGAGGCAACGTCCACCTTCTTTCAGTGGGTCTTCTGATCCACTTGTTGCTGAATAATGGATCAGTACCACTGAAAAGATATTTTCAGTTTTTCAATGTTCTGAACATGATAATGTCATCTTAGCAGTATATCATTTGGAAGGTGAAGCTGATCAATGGTGGAATCTTATCAAGAATACGAGGCCAAGAGACGAAATTGAGTACATGGAATGGGACGAGTTCAAGAACTTATTTTTCAATAAGTAATTCCCTCGTATTCTTCAAACAAATATGGAGAAGGATTTTTTGGAACTAAAGAAAAAGTATGATGAATCTTTTGGTATATACGAAGCGAATTTTACAAGGCTTGAAAGGTATCCATCTGGATTTATCATCCAACCAGAAAGTAAAGTTGATCGATTCTTCAGTGGATTAAAACCAAATCTTCGAAGGGAATTAGCTATAAGAGACTTTAGTTGGTATGAAAAAATTCTGCGTCTTGCTATCAAGGTAGAAATGGAAGTTGGTGTTACATATTCATCTCATGGTTTTGACAAGAAATGAAAGATGGAGTTCAAGGATAAATCTCGGAATAATGGTGAAAAGAAGATGAATGTTTCCTTATGCTCAAAGTGTGGAAAGAAGTATGGTGGAGATTGTCATAAAGGGGCTAGAAAATGTTTTAAGTGTGGAAAAGAAGGTCATCGAGCATATGTGTGTCGAAGTAATGGAAAAAGGGTTTCTAATGATGTGAATAAAGAAAAGACTACAGAGAATGCACCACCAACACTTCAATGCTTCAAATGCAATGAAATGGGGAATTATGTTAATCAATGCCCTAATCCAAGGGTTAATGATGATCGACAAGAGCAACCACTTAATGAAAAGGACAATGGGAAGGCACATGCGATCACTATTGGCGATGTTGAATATGAAAACGATGTGGTGGAATGATTAAGTGTTTATGTAATGGGATTCTAAAATAATGTTGAATATAGTATCATGGAATATAGTAATATTTATTTATTGGTATATTGTGGTTTTCAATAATTTTATGGTACCGGTAACCATGGAAATTGATTGAGATATTTTTGGAAAGAAGATGATATTCACATAATGAAGGGATGAGGAGAAAATGAAATGTTTGACAGTATTCATGAGCTCATGACTGATATAAGGAAATAGTTATATCATGGTTTGAGTATATAGAATTTTGGGGTTTTGGTATCTGGAAAGAGTTAACTTTTGACATCACTCCGGTTTTCACTAAGTTTCAATAGGTATTCATTTTTCAAGAGAATACATGATTAAGGCCTTAGAATGTTTGGAATGTGACCAACAAGAAATATCTTATGACATATGGGGATCAACGATGGTATTAATGTGCTTGTTATATGAAATCTCTGGTAATCATTTTCACTATAATATGATAATGGACTGAAATATTATGGATAAGCCTAATTATTGGAATGGATTATGTTGGACATAAGTTAGTATTGTATTTTTAGAAAGAAAAAAATGGACAACCTCCAGAACGAGCGACGACCTGTCACGTCGGACAAGGCTGTGAGAATCAAACCCACAACCGAAGTGTGATAGGCCTTTATTTCCTACCACTGGCCAACAGGAAGTCCCTGGTTAGTAGAAACTAGTTTTATTTTATTATACAGGATGATAGATGAAGTATAAGTCCATTTTGGAACCATATAGGATTAATCTCACCATAGATGGAATTATGTATATAACTTTTGCTAACTTTTTTTTGAGACAGATGGAATGACCTATCATTCTATCACATGATCTGCTAAAACTTCGCAAAAGACAAATTCAACTTCATTTCTTAAAGAGATGAAGTGGAAATTTTTTAAGGCACGAACAACGGTGAGATTATACCAAAATAAAGTAAGTATTTATTCCAATTCAAATTCATCAACTTTAGGGAAATGATCTTCAAAACCAAAAATGTTGTCCTAGTGCCCTTATATACGATGAATCAGATGGTACCTTAGATTATCACAAATATATGGCTTTGTGATTGTTGTATTTTTCATATCCATGTTCTCTATCACTCTCCATCAGAACATGACGGTTATATTTCTCTTCCATATCCATATTTTCACCTATGTTCTCCTATGTAGAAACCCAGAGATTAGTTAATTTGGGTAACCGTTACGTTTCATACTTTAGTTTTTTAAGCCACGTTTTGGTATTACTTTTTACGATGTGGGTTTATATTAAAGAAACTTTTGAGTAGTAAACCATTTATAACCCCGACGAATTTCGAGGGCGAAATTCATTTTAAGGGGGGTAGAATGTAACACCCCAAGATTTTATGAAAAATATTCCTTTTAATTTCATTAATGTCTTGTGTTGTAAGATACACCAAAAGGAGCTTGCACAACACTCATCCCTGACTTGGCTTTCATTACACGCAATCGTGACCTTCCATGATAGCATGTGTTGTACGCAATACCGAGTTTCGCTAAACAACGATATGTTATATAAACTAGCCGTTATGAATAGTAATACCACTTTTTGAAATTTTATAAATTTTATCTTTCAAAATGGACTTCATTTTTGGATTCATAATATCGAAATTAGCCAAGGGTGAATTTTTGGTATTTTTCTGAAAACGTTCAATTTTTAATGAATAGTGAAAACACTGGGTTACTATTCAAAAACCAACTTTTTATTTAAATAATTATTAATTTTATTTAAATTTATTTTATGTATAAATTGATACATAATACCTATATAAGTTCAATTTATGTCATTGGAGTTATTCTATAATAATTTTAGATATATAAAAAAATTTATTAATCTTTTTACCGTCTTTTACCCACCTCCTAGGAGAATTTGCAAATTCACATAAAACATAATTTTACCACTTCTATGAGTTTAATTTAAAAAATATGAGAGACATGGTTAATATCAGGGACTAAAATGTGGTTCAATGAGATGAAAATAATTTTTGGTGAATAGTAACTTTTTTCTTTTTTTTACCACAGTTAAAAGTAAATAGGGTAATTAAGGGTAAAAATGATATTATTATTACACTAACACATATTCTAATTCTATTGGATAAGTTTAATTATACCAAAAACAACCTTAAAAATAAAATATGACCATTTAGGCCTACTTGGATTAGATTAGGACATTTATTATTAATTTATTTAAAGAAGGGTTAAAATAGTTAAAATCAAAGTTTAATAAATAAATCATTTTTAATATAGGGTTATACATAAGATAAATTAGACTATAAATATTAATTAGAAATATATAAATATTTCCTACATAATGGTTTTTTATCTATAATTTTTAGACATTATAAAATTTACTTTATTTATGACACAATGATGATGCAGTAATTATCTTATTAATGAAATATTGACATAATTGATTTATAAATACCCAAATAAATGTAATTTGAGACTTTTTATGAATTAATCTAATTTTTTAGGTTAATATTACATGTTATTATTGATTTAGGTAAATATTTTCTAACTAATCATTCTGTTATGAGTTTCACAAAATTCAATTACCAAATTGTGTCAAAATTGACATAAATAGTTTTTAAAACAAATATTATATTATTAATTGTTATTTTATTCCTAAAAATCAAATGATCGGCCAAATGACTTAGATATGCTGATATATTTTAATAATAAACACCTTACGGTTCGTTTGTCTTGTTATAGTATGTTTATTAACCTTATAGTGTAAGAAAACAAGATGACACGGTAAAAGAAAAATTATTTAACTTAATGTTAAATCTAAATGATAAGGTTAAAATAGAAACCTAAACTTGTATAAATTATATTGGATGAGATTATTTCGACCCATCCCCACCTTAGATTCGAAATAACTCAATCTGGAGCTATTAAAAACCGAATATTACTTTATAATAAAATAATATGTTTTGTTATTCCAAAGGTGCCCCTCTCCTCCCTTATAAAAGGGCAGATCCTCCCTCTCTTCCTCACACCACTTTGAGCCTTAAATCTAGGCCAAACCCTGAAAATTTCTCTTCTCAACTTTCCTAGAAACATACTAGAGGTTCTGGTCTTTTTCAAAGACCAATCATAGTGCCCTAAGAGGAGGTTTCAAAAAGGCGTGTCGAAAGAAGAGGTAATATCCGTTACCGATTCTTTCAACTTTATTTCTTCTTCTACTTATTATTCATTAGTGGTTTCATTATGAAGTAATAACATCAGTATCACTTATATAATGATATGTTATTATAATTATGAAACAACCCTATTTCACCATCTATCCATCCTACGGAAAATGAAATCATCGTGCATGTGTATGTACAGAATACCATCTCGACACCGTGGTGTAATCTGTTTTCGACCACCACCTTACATGGATGGGTATAATGGTGTAAATAAATAACTATATATGATTATTGCAAAGTGATATTGATTATGAAATTTTATACATACACTTCAATGCAATTCCACGATCATGGGAATGATATCATCGCTCGTGCGTACGTACGGACTACCATCTCCACGACGCGATGAGATTCATTCTCCATGTTAACCATTCATGAATGATTATAAAGTATATATAATAAGTAATAATAAAATATATGACATAATAATTATACTGGATTTATTTGTGTATATATGTATTTCATCTACTTAATTTCATTCAATTCAATAAGGAAACGAAAACAGCATTAATGCGTACGTACGGCATACCGTCTCCATGAACGGTGTATTTCATTCCATTTAATCGATCTATCATATATATATGTATATACTGAATATATGTTATATATAAATCATGATTTAAATTCTTGAATTAAGTAAATCTGGGTATAGTAATAATATCAAGAACAAAAAGTCCAAACACGTACGATAAATAAATCGATTTAACCCAAAACGTTGTTTTAACATGGAACTTACAAAAGAACGGGTAATATAAAGTCATAAGTGAACCATATATGATATCATAACAATGAATATTATTATTTAATAAGTCAATGACATTATTTAAATCATTATACAGGAGTTTCGGAAACCTACGAAGTATATCGGACCTAAGGTAAGGGATAATTTTGCAAATCTCATTTTATCTGAGATTGTTTATTCGTAACTATTTACTGGGGTTATGTTTATAATCAATGTCCATGTTTTATAAAATTGATTTCATAAAATGTTTAGTATTCTTCCATGTATTTTTAAAGTCATTTTTACCCTTTTATGACTTTTACCACATGGTTTGGAAGGAAACTTTCTTTTTTTACCATACGAGGTACTTTTTGACTTTTCCGGAAAAAGTACGAGAATAGTGTTTTTTTAACTTATATGGAACGAATGGATTTTTACGGTTTTATAAAGCCTTATTTTCATGAAGCTTCCTCCAAAATATTTCATGACTATTTTTAAAAAAAATCTTTTTCTTTTAAAATTTCATGACGTTTTGTGAAAAGAAATTGACTTTGCAGAAGAAAGGATATTTTTCTCAAGAATTCATTTCAAGTGTTTTATTAAAACCATTTTCCAACTAAGATGACGTTATATCATATGTGTATGTTTCAAGTATAATGTCTCTATGATTTACTTGGATTCACTTTAATTATTTTGAAATGATATCTGTTCCTTTTATATGGATTATGTGATGATGGGATGATGTTTATGAAACCCATTTTATTCTTTGGGTTAGGATGAATGTTTTAAGTTTATTTTGTGGCACGAGTAAGAATGGTTTCATTATGAGATGGGTGGTACCTATATCTCCCTCAATTCATTGGGTAAAGATTATATCTCATGAGATAGACATGGCTGTAATGGTAAGTTAATCTGGTTCAGTAATACATGACTGAAACGAGGAGTGAACTCGATTCAGAAAGGGACTTTGTCCACTAAGATGGTCTTGAAGTAATGCCTTGGCTACTATGGAAATCATAACATGTGCTTAATGTTTTCCAAAATTACATGTTTTATTCCCATGCTATTTTATCATAATTGATGTTCCTTTATGATATATGCCTTATGTACTTCCAAGATTCATGTGTTTGCTCATGATTTTGATGTTTATATTTTATGTTCAAGTTTTTTCATTCAAATGTTTATGGATGGTTTTATGTTCTCTATGTTTACCCTTACTGGGCATTTGAGCTCACCCCTTTTATGTTTTACTTTCCCTAGGATATAAATAAAGGTTTTAGGTAAGAAAAAAATGGGATGATCTTAATGGGAGATGTTGAAGATCTTTCACCATGAGTAGAAGGTTATATTCCGAGTTTCCAAAGACACTAAACTATTACGGTCCTTGTGTGTCTGGTTTTGTTATGTAATAAGTATTCCGAAAAAGTAATGTAATGTCCATGTACGTCAAGGTTTGGGTCTCTACAGTTGGTATCAGAGGAAAGGTTTAGTCAACCTTTGGAAACTAGGATGCGAGAACTTTAGTGAGATCCCAAGAGATATTTCTAAGGTATGTCTAGGGATGTCCCTAAGGTTATGTATAAGTATAGGTTATAGTCCTAGAATTATGGTAACTATCTTAGAATTAAACCTAAGATGATTGATATTGAAGGTACTCCCCCTTTATTATATTGTTTTCCCTAGAATGGTTTTTTCCTCTCACACTATTCTTTTTGGGTTTTAGACGATGGTTGAAACCCGAAGGAACCGTGTTGATCAATGTAATAGACAATGAAATGATTATTCTCCTGAAAAAACAAATGTTACGGGAGATGGAGTGAAAAATCTTATTTCTATACTTACACAATCTATGAATCATTATGGACTTCCAAATGAGCAGAGAAAGGAACAATATTCTATTGAGTCCTTCATGAGGCAACGTCCACCTTCTTTCAGTGGGTCTTCTGATCCACTTGCTACTGAACAATGGATCTGTACCGCTGAAAAGTTATTTTCAGTTCTTCAATGTTCTGAACATGATAAATTCATCTTAGCAGTATATCTTTTGAAAGGTGATGCTGATCAGTGGTGGAATATTATCAATAATACGAGGCCAATAGATGGTATTGAGTCCATGGAGTGGGACGAGTTCAAGAAATTATTTTTCAATAGATACTTCCCTAGTATTCTTAGAACAAAGATGGAGAAGGATTTTCTTGAACTAAAGCAAAAGAATGATGAATCAGTTGGTATATACAAAGCGAATTTTACAAGTCTTGCATGGTACACTTCTGGATTTATCATCCAACCTGAAAGTAAAGTTGACCGATTCTTCAGTGGATTAAAACCAAATCTTCGAAGGGCATTAGCTACAAGATACTTCAGTAACTATGATGAAATTGTGCATTGTGCTCTCAGGGTTGAAATGGATGTTGGTGTTATATATCCATCTAATGGTTTTGACAAGAAACGAAAGATGGAGTTCAAGGAGAAATATCAGAATAATGGTAAAAAGAAGATGAATGTTTCCTTATGCTCAAAGTGTGGAAAGAAGCATGGGGGAGATTGCCTTATAGGGACTAGAAAATGTTTTAAGTGTGGAAAAGAAGGTCATCAAGAAGCTGAGTGTCGAAGTAATGGAAAAAGGGTTGCAAATGATGTGAATAAAGAAAACACTACAGAGAACGCACCACCAACACTTCAATTCTTCAAGTGCAATGAAATGGGGAATTTTTCCAATCAATTCCCTAATCCAACGGTTAATGATGATCGACATGAGCAACCACTTAAGGCAAAGGACAAAGGGAAGTCACATGCGATCACTATTGACAATGTTGAATATGACAACGATGTGGTGGAATGATTAATTGTTTATGTAATGGGATTCCAAAATAATGTTGAATATAGTATCGTGGAATATAGGAATATTTATTTATTGGTCTATTGTGGTTTTCAATAATTTTATGGTACTAGTAACCATGGAAAGTGATTGAGATATTTTTGGAAAGAATATGATATGCACATAATGAAGGGATAAGGAGAAAATGAAATGTTTGACAGTATTAATGAGCTCATGACTGATATAAGGAAATAGTTATATCATGATTTGAGTGTATAGAATTTTGGGGTTTTGTTATGTGGAAAGAGATAACTTTTGACAGCACTCATGTTTTCACTAAGATTCAATGGGTATTCATTTTTGAAGAGAATACATGATTAAGGCCTTCGAATGTGTGGAATGTGACCAACAAGACATATCTTATGACATGTGGGGATCAACGATGGTATTAACGTGCTTGTCATATGAAATCTTTGGTATTCATTTTCCCAATAATATGAGAATGGACTGCAATATTATGGATATGCATTAAGATTTGAATGGATTATTTTGGACATAAGTTAGTATTGTAGTTTGAGAAAGAAAAAAATGGACAACCTGCAGAATGAGCGACAACCCGTGATGTCGGACAAGGCTGTGGGAATCAAACCCACAACCGAAGTTCAACAACCCTTTATTTCCTACCACTACCGTTCATGAAGTCCCTGGTTAGTAGAAACTAGTTTTATTTTATTATACATGATAATAGATGAAGTATAAGTCTATTTTGGAACTATATATGATTAATCTCATTATAGATGGAATTATGTATATAACTTTTGCTAACTTATTTTTGAGAGAGATGGAATGACCTATCATTCTATCACATGATCTACTAAAACTTCGCAAAAGAAAAATTCAACTTCATTTCTTAAAGTGATGAAGTGGAAATTATTCAAGTCACGAACAACGGTGAGATTATACCAAAATAAAGTAAGTATTTATTCTAATTCAGATTCTTGAACTTTAGGGAAATGATCTTGAAAACCAAAAATGTTGTCCTAGTGCCCTTATATCCGATGAATAAGATGGTACCTTAGATCATCACAAATCTATGGCTTTGTGATTGTTGGATTTTTCATAGCCATGTTCTCTACCACTCTCCATCAAAACATGACGGTTAAATTTCTCTTCCATATCCATATTTTCACCTACGTTCTCCTTTGTGGAAACCCAGTGATTAGTTAATTTGGGTAACCGTTACGTTTCATACATTAGTTATTAAATCCAAGTTTTGGTATTCACTTTTACGATGTGGGTTTTTATTAAAGAATCTTTCGAGTAGTAAACCATTTATAACCCCGACGAATTTCGAGGGCGAAATTCATTCTATGGGGGGTAAAATGTAACACCCCAAGATTTTATGAATAATATTCTTTTTAATTTCATTAATGTCTTGTGTTGTACGCTACACCAAAAGGAGATTTCACAACATGCATCCCTGACTTGGATTTCATTACACGCAATTGCGACCTTCCATGATAGCGTGTGTTGTACGCAATACCGAGTTTCGCTAAACAACGACATGTTATATAAACTTGCAGTTATGAATAGTAATACCCAATTTTTAAATTTTATAAATTATCTATTTCAAAATGGACTTCAATTTTGGATTCAGAATATCAAAATTATCCTAGGGTGAATTTTTGGTATTTTTCTAAAAACTTTCAATTTTTGATGAATAGTGAAAACACTGGGTTACTATTCAAAAACCGACTTTTTATTTAAATAATTATTTATTTTATTTAAATTTATTTTAGGACAAAATTGATACATAATACCTATATAAGTTCAATTTATGTCATTAGAGTCGTTTTATAATAATTGTAGATATATAAAAAAATTTATTGAACTTTTTACCTTCTTTTACCCACCTCCTAAGAGAATTTGCAAATTCACCTAAAACATAATTTTACCACTTCTGTGAGTGGAATTTCAAAAATACATGAGACACAGTTAACATTAAGGACTAAAATGTGGTTCAATGAGATGAAAATAATTATTGGTGAATAGTAACTTTTTACTTTTTTACCACGGTTAAAAGTAAATAGGGTAATTAAGGGTAAAAATGATATTATTATTACCCTAACACAAGTCTTAATTCTATTGGATAAGTTTAATTCGACCAAAAACAACCTTAGGAATTAAATATGACCATTTAGGCCCACATGGATTAGATTAGGACATTTATTATTAATTTATTTAAAGAAGGGTTAAAATAGTTAAAATCAAAGTTTAATAACTAAATTATTTTTAATATAGGGTTATACATAAGATAAATTAGACTATAAATATGAACTAGAAAGGTAAAAAAATTTCCTACATAATGGTATTTTCTTTATAATTTTTAGACATTAAATAATTTAATTTATTTATGAAATAATGATGATGCAGTAATTATCATATTAATGAAATATTGACATAATTGATGTTATAAATACCTAAATAAATGTAATTTGAGACTTTTCATGAATTAAACTAATTTTCTAGGTTAATATGACATGTTATTATTTATTTAGTTAAATATTTTCGAACTAATTATTCTGTTAGGATTTTCACAAAAATCAATTACCAAATTGTGTTAAAATTGACATAAAATAGTTTTTAAAACAAATATTATATTATTAATTGTTATTTTATTCCTAAAAATATAAGGTTCGTCCAAATGACTTATATAAGGTTATATATATTAATAATAAACAACTTGGGGGTCGGTTGGCTTGTTATATTAAGTTTATTAACCTTATAGTGTAAGAAAACAAGAAGACATGGTAAAAGAAAAATTATTTACCTTAAAGTTAAATCTAAATGATAAGGTTAAAATAGAAACCTAAACTTGTCAAAATTCTATTTGATGAGATTATTTCAACCCATCCCCACCTTAGCTTCGAAAGAACTCAATTTGGAGCTATTAATAACTGAATATGACTTTATAATAAAATAATATGTTTTGTTATTCCAAAGGTGTCCCTCTCCTCCCTTATAAAAGGGAACATCCTCTCTCTCTTCCTCACACCACTTTGAGCCTTCAATCTTGGCCAAACCCTGAAAATTTCTCTTCTAAACTTCCCTAGAAACATCCTAGAGGTTCTGGTCTTCTTCAAAGACCAATCTTAGTTCCCTAAGAGGAGGTTTCAAAAAGGCATGTCGAAAGAAGAGGTAATATCCGTTACCGATTCTTTAAAATTTATTTCTTCTTCTACTTCTTCTTATGTAGCTGTTTCATTATGAAGTAATAACATCAGTATCACTCATATACTTAAATATTATTATATTTATAAAACAACCCTATTTCACCATCTATCCATCCTACGGAAAACGAAATCACCGCGTGTGCGTACATACGAAATACCGTCTCCACGCTGTGGTGTAATCTATTTTCGACCACCACCTTACTTGGATGGGTATAATGGTGTAAATAAATAACTATATATGATTATTGAAAATTGATATTGATTATGAAATATTATATATACACTTCAATGCAATTCCATGATCATGGGAATGATATCATCGCTCGTGTGTACGTACGAACTACCATCTCCACGACGCGATGAGATTCATTCACCATGTTAACCATCCATGAATGATTATTAAGTATATATAATAAGTAATCATGAAATATATGAAATAATAATGATACTGTATTTATGTGTATATATATTTATGTCATCTACTTAATTTCATTCAATTCAATAAGGAAACGAAAACAACGTTCATGAGTACGTACGGCCTACCGTCTCCATGAACGGTGTATTTCATTCCATTTAGTCGATATATCATATATATATATATGTATATACTGAATATATATTATATATAAATCATGTTTTACATTCTGGAATTAAGTAAATTAGGATATAAGTAATAATATCAAGAACAAAAGGTCCAAACACGTATGATAAATAAAACGATTTAACCCAAAACGCCGTTTTAACATGAAACTTACAAAAGAACGGGTAATATAAAGTCATAAGTGAATCATATATGATATCATAACAATGAAAATTATTTTGTAATAATTCAATGACATTATTTAAATCATTATACAGGAGGTTCAGAAATGTACGAAGCATATCGGACCTAAGGTAAGGGATAATGTTGCAATCTCAATTGTTTTCTATCCGAGATTGCTTATACGTAAGTATTTATTGGGGTTATTTCTATCATACATGTCCATGATTTATAAAAGTGTTTTCATGTATTTTTAAAGTCCTTTTTACCCATTTTTTATATTTACTACATGGTATGTAAGGAATATTGCTTTTGTTTACATTACGAGGTACTTTTTTGACTTTTCTGACAAAACTACGAGAAGAATGTTATTTTTAACTTATACAGCGTGAACGGATTTTTACAGTTTCATAACGCCTCATTTTCATGAAGCTTACTCTACAAGATTTAATGACTATTTTCAACAAAATCTTTTTCTTTTAAAATTGCATGGTATCTTGTGAAAAGAAAATGATTTTGAAGAAGAAAGTATATTTTCCTCAAGAATTCATTTCAAGTGTTTTATCAAAAACATTTTCCATATAAGATGGGATTATTTCATATGTGTATGTTTCAAGTATAATTTCTCTATGATTTACATTTTTTAACTTTTTCTATGATGAAATGATATCCATTTTTTTGTATGGATTATGTTATGAGGGGATGATGTTTATTAAACCCATTTTATTCTTTGGGTTATGATGAATGATTTAAGTTTATGTTGTGGCACAAGTAAGAATGATTTCATTATGAGATGGGTGGGACCTATATATCCCTCAAATTAATTGGGTAAAGATTTATATCTCATGGGATAGACATGGCTGGAATGGTAAGTTAATCCGATTCAGTGTTACAGGACTGAAACGAGGAGTAAACTCGACTCAGAAAGGGACTTTGTCCACTAAGATGGTCTTGGAAGCAATGCCTTGGCTACTATAGAAATTATAACAATTTCTGAATGGTTTCCACAATTAAATGTTATATTCCCATGCTATTTTATATTTATTGATGTTCCATTATGATATATGCCTTACGTACTTCCAAGATTCGTGTCTTTGCTCAAGATTTTGATGTTTAGATTTTACGTTCAAGTTTTTTCATTCAAATGTTTATGGATTGTTTTATGTTCTCTATGTTTACCCTTACTGGGAATTTGAGCTCACCCCTTTTATTTTTTCTTTTCCCCAGGATATAAAGAAATGTGTTAGGTAATAAAAAAATTGGGAAGATCTTTATGGGAGATGTTGAAGATATTTCACCACGATTAGAAGATTATATTCAATGTTTCCAAAGAAACTACACTATTACGGTCCTTGTGTGTCTATTTTTGTTATGTACTAAGTATTCCGCAAAAGTAATGTAATGTCCTTGTACTTCATGCTTTGGGTCTCTACAGTTGGTATCAGAGGAAAGGTTTAGTCAACCTTTGGAAACTAGGATGCGAGAACTTTAGTGAGATCCCTAGAGATATTTTTAAGGTATGTCTAGGTATGTCCCTAAGGTTTAGTATAAGTATAGGTTATAGTCCTAGAATTATGGAAACGATTTTAGAATTAAACCTAAGATGTTAGATATTGAAGGTACTTCCCCTTTATTATGTCGTTTTCCCTGACATGATTTTTGCCTCTCACACTATTTTTTTTGGGTTTTAGACGATGGCTGGAACCCGAAGGAACTGTGATGATCAATGTAATGGGCAATGAAATGATTTTCCTACTGAACAAACAAATTTTATGGGAGATGGAGTGAAAAATGTTATTTCTATACTTACACAAGCTAGGAATCATTCTGTACTTACAAATGAGCAGAGAAGGGAATAATATTCTATTGAGTCCTTTATGAGGCAACGTCCACCTTCTTTCAGTGGGTCTTCTGATCCACTTGTTGCTGAACAATGGATCAGTACCACTGAAATGATATTTTCAGTTCTTCAATGTTCTGATCATGATAAAGACATCTTATCAGTATATCATTTGGAAGATGAAGCTGATCAATGGTGGAATCTTATCAAGAATACATGGCCAAGAGATGAAATTGAGTCCATGGAATGGGACGAGTTCATGAACTTATTTTTCAATAAGTACTTCCCTCGTATTATTCGAACAAAGATGGAGAAGGAGTTTCTTGAACTAAAGAAAAAGGATGATAAATCTGTTGGTATATGCGAAGTGAATTTTACAAGGCTTTCAAGTTGTGCATCTGGCTTTATCATCCAACCTGAAAGTAAAGTTGATCGATTCTTCAGTGGATTAAAACCAAATATTTGAAGGGCATTAGCTATAAGAGACTTCATTAGCTATAAGAAATTGTGTGTCGTTCTATCAAGGTAGAAATGGAAGTAGGTGTTACATATCCTCCTCATGGTTTTGACAAGAAAGGAAAGATGGAGTTCAAGGAGAAATCTCAGAATAATAGTGAAAAGAAGATGAATGTTTCCTTATGCTCAAAGTGTGGAAAGAAGCATGGTGGAGATTGTCTTAAAGGGAATATAAAATGTTTTAATTGTGGAAACAAAGGTCATCGAGCAGTTGAGTGTCGAAGTAATGGAAAAAGGGTTTCTAATGATGTGAATAAAGAAAAGACTGCATAGAACGCACCACCAACTCTTCAATGCTTCAAGTGCAATGAAATGGGGCATTATGCTAATCAATTCCCTAATCCAAGGGTTAATGATGATCGAAATGAGCAACCACTTAAGGCAAAGGACAAAGGGACGTCACATGCAATCACTATTGGAAATGTTGAATATGATAATGATGTGGTGGAAGGATGAAGTGTTTATGTAATGGGATTCCAAAATAATGTTGTATATAGTATCATGGAATATAGGAATATTTATGTATTGGTCTATTGTGGTTTTCAATAATTTTATGGTACCGGTAACCATAGAAAGTGATTGAGATATTTTTGGAAAGAATATGATATGGACATAATGATAGGATAAGGAGAAAATGAAATGTTTGATAGTATTCATGAGCTCATGACTGATATAAAGAAATAGTTATATCATGGTTTGAGTATATAGAATTTTGGGGTTTTGGTATGTGGAATGAGTTAACCTTTGACAGCACTCATGTTTTCATTAAGATTCAATGGGTATTCATTCTTCAAGAGAATACACGATTAAGGCCTTCGAATGTTTGGAATGTGACCAACAAGACATATCTTATGACATATGGGGATCAATGATGGTATTAACATCCTTGTTATATGAAATCTCTGGTAACTATTTTCACTATAATATGAGAATGGTCTGCAATATTATGGATAAGCCTAAAGATTGGAATGGATTATGTTGGACATAAGTTAGTATTGTATTTTTAGAAAGAAAAAAATGGACAACCTACAGAACAAGCGACAACCCGTCACATCAGACAAGGCTATGGGAATCGAACCCACAACCGAAGTGCGACAGGCCGTTATTTCCTTCCACTGGCCTATAAAAAGTCCCTGATTAGTAGAAACTAGTTTTATTTTATTATAAAAGATGATAGATGAAGTATAAGTCCATTTTGAAACCATATATGATTAATCTCACCATAGATGGAATTATGTATATAACTTTTGCTAACTTATTTTTGAGACAGACGGAATGACCTATCATTCTATAACATGATCTGCTAAAACTTCACGAAAGACAAATTCAACTTCATTTCTTAAAGATATGTAGTGGAAATTGTTCAAGGCACGAACAATGGTGAGATTATACCAAAATAAATTAAGTATTTATTCTAATTCAAATTCTTCAACTTTAGGGAAATGATCTTGAAAACCAAAAATGTTGTCCTAGTTCCCTTATATCCGATGAATTAGATGGTACCATAGATCATCACAAATATATGTCTTTGTGATTGTTGGCTTTTTCATAGCCATGTTCTCCTCCACTCTCCATCAGAACATGACGGTTAAATTTCTCTTCCATATCCATATTTTCACCAATTTCTCCTATGTGGAAACCCAGTGATTAGTTAATTTGGGTAACTGTTATGTTTCATACATTAGTTTTTAAAGCCAATTTTTGGTATTCCTTTTTATGATGTGGGTTTCTATTAAGGAAACTTTTGAGTAGTAAACCATTTATAACCTCGATGAATTTCGAGGGAGAAATTCATTTTAAGGGGGGTAGAATGTAACACCCCGCGATTTTATGAAAAATATAATTTTTTATTTCATTAATGTCTTGTTTTTTACGCTACTCCAAAAGGAGCTTTCACAATACGCATCCCTGACTTGGCTATCATTACACGCAATCGCGACCTTCCACAATAGTGTGTTTTGTACGCAATACCAACTTTCGATAAACAACGATATGTTATATAAACTAGCCGTTATGAATAGTAATACCCAATTTTTGAATTTTTATAAATTTTATCTTTAAAAATGGACTTCATTTTTGGATTCATAATTTCGAAATTAGCCTAGGGTGAATTTTTGTTATTTTTCTGAAAACATTCAATTTTTGATGAATAGTAAAAACACTGGGTTACTATTCAAAAACCGGCTTTTTATTTAAATAATTATTTATTTTATTTAAATTTATTTTAGGTAAAAATTGATACAAAATACCTATATAAGTTCAATTTAATTCATTGGAGTCATTTTATAATAATTTTAGATATATAAAAATATTTATTAAACTTTTTGCCGTCTTTTACCCTCCTCCTAAGAGTATTTGCAAATTCACATAAAAACTAATTTTACCGCTACTGTGAGTGGAATTTCAAAAATCTGAGAGACACAGTTAATATCAAGGACTAAAATGTGGTTCAATGAGATGAAAATAATTTTTGTAGAATAGTAACTTTTTAATTTTTTTTACCACGATTAAAAGTAAATAGGGTAATTAAGGGTCCAAATGATATCATTATTACCATAACACATGTTATAATTCTATTGGATAAGTTTAATTCGACCAAAAATAACATTTGGAATAAAATATGACCATTTAGGCCCACTTGGATTAGATTAGGACATTTATTATTAATTTATTTAAAGAAGGGTTAAAATAGTTAAAATCAAAGTTTATTAACTAAATAATATTTAATATAGGGTTATACATAAGATAAATTCGACTATAAATATTAATTAGAAAGATAAAAAAATTTCCTACATATTATTTTTTTATTTATAATTTTTAGACATTAAATAATTTAATTTATTTATGACACAATGATGATGCAGTAATTATCTTATTAATGAAATATTGACATAATTGATGTTATAAATACCTAAATAAATGTAATTTGAGACTTTTTATGAATTACACTAATTTTAGTGATAAATATGACATGTTAGTATTGATTTAGTTAAATGTTTTTGAACTAATCATTATTCTATGATTTTAACAAAAATCAATTACCAAATTGCGTCAAAATTGACAGAAAATAGTTTTCAAAACAGATTTTATACTATTAATTTTTATTTTATTCCTAAAAATCTAAAGTTAGGCCAAATGAATTAGATAGGGTTATATATATTAATAATAAACAACTTGGGGTTCGTTTATCTTGTTATAGTATGTTTATTAACCTTATAGTGTAAGAAAACAAGAAGACATGGTAAAAGAAATATTATTTAAATTAAAGTTAAATCTAAATGATAAGGTTAAAATAGAAACCTAAAATTTCCTAAATTATATTTAATGAGAGTATTTTGATCCATCCCCACCATGGCTTAAAAATAACTCAATTTGGAGCTATTAAAAACCAAATATGACTTTATAATAAAATAATATGTATTGTTATTCCAAAGGTGCCCCTCTCCTCCCTTATAAAATGGCACATCCTCCCTCTCTTCCTCATACCACTTTGAGCCTTCAAGCTCGGACAACCCCTGCCAATTTCTTTTCTCAACTTCTCTATAAACAACATATAGGTTCTGGTCTTCTTCAAAGACCAATCTTAGTGCCCTAAGAGGAGGTTTCAAAAAGGCGTGTCGAAAGAATAGGTAATATCCGTTACCGATTCTTTCAACCTTATTTCTTCTTCTACTTCTTCTTCTTTAGTTGTTTCATTATGAAGTAATAACATCAGTATCACTCATATAGTGATATGTTATTATATGTATGAAACAACCCTATTTCACCATCTATCCATCCTATGGAAAATGAAATCACCGCGCGTGCGTACGTATGGAATATGTCTCCACGCCGTGGTGTAATCTGTTTTCGACCACCACCTTACTTGGATGGGTATAATGGTTTAAATAAATAACTATATATGATTATTGAAAATTGATATTTATTCTGAAATATAATACATACACTTCAATGCAATTCCACGATCATGGGAATGATATCATCGCTCGTGCGTACGTATGGACTACCATCTCCACGACGCGATGAGATTCATTCTCCATGTTAACCATTCATGAATGATTATAAAGTATATATAATAAGTAATCATGAAATATAAGACATAATAATGATACTGTATTTATGTGTGTATATATGTATTTCATCTACTTAATTTCATTCAATTCAATAAGGAATCGAAAACAGCGTTCATGCGTACGTACGGCCAACCATCTCCATGAACGTTGTATTTCATTCCATTTAATCGATATATCATATATATATGTGTATACTGAATATATATTATATATAAATCATGTTTTACATTCTAGAATTAAGTAAATCAGGATATAAGTAATAATATCAAGAACAAAAAGTCCAAACACGTACGACAAATAAAACGATTTAACCCAAAACGTTGTTTTAACATGGAACTTACAAAGGAACGAGTAATATAAAGTCATAAGTGAACCATATATGATATCATAACAATGAATATTATTCTGTAATAAGTCAATTACATTATTTAAATCATTATACAGGAGGTTTGGAAACGTACGAAGCATATCGGACCTAAGGTAAGGGATAATGTTTCAATCTCAATTGTTTTATATCCGAGATTGATTATAGGTAGGTATTTACTGGGGTTATTTCTATCATCCATGTACATGTTTTATAAAAGTGTTTTCATGTATTTTTAAAGTCCTTTTTACCCATTTTTGATTTTTACTACATGGTATGTAAGGAATCTTTCTTTTGTTTACGTTACGAGGTACTTTTTTTGACTTTTCTGACAAAAGTATGAGAAGAATGTTATTTTTAACTTATACGGCGTGAACAGATTTTTACGCCTTCATAACCCCTCATTTTCATGAAGCTTAATCTAAAATATTTAATGACTATTTTCAACAAAATCCTTTTCGTTTTAAATTTAATGGAGTTTTGTGAAAGGAAAATGATTTTGAAGAAGAAAGTATATTTTCCTCAAGAATTCATTTCAAGTGTTTTATCAAAACCATTTTCCATATAAGATGGCATTATTTCATATGTGTATGTTTGAAGAAATTATTTTTCAATAAGTACTTACCTCGTATTCTTCGAACAAAGATGGAGAAGGATTTTCTTGAACTAAAGCAAAAGGATGATGAATCTGTTGGTACCTACGAAGAAAATTTTACAAGACATACAAGGTACGCTTCTGTTATTATTATCCAACCTGAGAGTAAAATCGATCGATTCTTTAGTGGATTAAAACCAAGTCTTCGAAGGGAGTTTTCCATAAGGGACATTAATAGCTACGAGGAAATCATCCGATGTGCTCTTAAAGTTGAGATGGATATTGGAGTAACCCATCAGCCATATGGGTTTCATAAGAAGAGGAAAATGGAATTCAAAGAAAAATCTAAAGAGCACACTGAAAAGAGGATGAGTTTTCCCTTATGCTCAAAGTGTTGAAATAAACATGTAGGAAATTGTCTTAAGGGGACAAGAAAATGTTATATGTTTGGAAAAGAAGGTCATCGAGAAATTCAATGTCGAAATAATGGGATGAAAATGTCTAATGATGCAAAAAAAGGAAGGGATACACATAATGAACCTACTACACTTCAATGTTTCAAGTGCAAAAAGATGGCGAATTATGACAATCAATGCCCAAATCCAAGGTTTGATGATGATGATCGACTTCAACAAACTCTTAAGGATAAAGACAAAGGAAAGACACATGCAATTACTATCGGCGACATGGAGTACGACAATGAAGTTGTGAGAGGTACGCTTACCATCCACTCTAAAGTAGAATATGTTTTATTTGATTATGGATCCACCCACTCTTTTATTTATTAAGAATTTTCGAAGGGTATCACTGTATTACCTCAAAAATAAGATATTGAGTTAGCTGTGACAACCCCTAATGGCACAACAGTCACATCAAAAGTTTAAAATTCTTCTCCGATTGATGTTTGTGGGAAAGTGCTTCCTGCAAATCTTGTGATCCATCCTATAGTGGAATTTGATGTGATTCATGGCATGGAGTGGCTTTCTCTATATGGAGCTCATATCAATTTCCAAATAAGGGAAGTCACATTTCATATTCTATATCAATCTATGATCATCTATCGATGCAAGGATGAACATAACCTTCCAGTGGAAATTTCTTCCATCTTATCGGTCTTGATTCCACTAAATGAAGGTTATTTATCTCAAATGGTTGGAGAGAAACTCACGATTAAGAATATTCCCATTTTACGGTAGTTTGATGATGTCTTTATAGAGGATTTACTGGGTCTTCCACCAAATCATGAAGTTGAGTTTTCAATAGAACTCATACCGGGTGCTTTACCTATTTCAAAGACACCTTATTTAATAGCCCCAATTGAGTTTCCAGAATTGAAGAAGCAACTCAAAGAGAATCTTGATAAGGGATTCATACGCCTTAGTGCGCCACCTTGGGGAGCACCTGTTCTGTTTGTTAAGAAGAAATATGGATCAATGAGACTCTACATTGATTATCAAGAACTTAACAAGATCACTATCAAGAACAAATATCCTCTCCCACAAATTGATGACTTATTTGACCAACTACGCGGAGCTCAATACTTTTCCATGATTGATCTTCATTTAGGGTATCATCAATTAAGGGTCAAAATGGATGATATACCAAAGACGGCTTTCCGTACAAGGTATGGACACTATGAATTTCTAGTGTTGCCATTTGGTCTTACTAATGCCCCTACTATCTTCATGGATCTGATGAATAGAGTCTTTAGAAACTATCTTGATCAGTTTGTGGTAGTCTTTATAGATGATATTCTTGTATATTCAAAGAGAAAAGAAGAACATGAAGATCACTTGAGAATTATATTGAAGACCCTGAGAAAGGAGAATCTTTATGAAAAATTTACAAAGTGTGAATTTTGGCTTCAAAAAGGTGCATTTTTGGGTCACAAAATCTCAAAAGAGGGGATATCTGTGGATCCAGCAAAAACAGAGGTTATCGAATGATGGTCGAGACCAACAACAGTAACTGAGATCCGAAGTTTCCTCAATATGTAATATTATTTCCATCCACCTACAATTGTTTAAATCAAATTTTACCCTTTGGTGAGTTTTTAGTAAAAGATATGAAATGAATCTTTTGTCGTTTTTCGTACGAGGTACATTCTGACTTTTCAGACAAAAGTACGAGAAGAATGTTTTTTTAACTTATACGGCATGAATGGATTTTTAGAACATTATTTCCAAGAAGCTTAATTTACAAGTTTTCATGTTTATTTTTAATCAACTTCTTTTAGTTTAAAATTTTATGACATGTTAAGAAAGTAAACATGTTTTTGAAGTAGAAAGGATATTTTCCTCAAGAATGGAATTCAAGTGTTTTATCAAAATTATTTTCCATCTAGGATAATATAGGGTTCTGTTTATATCCCTATTATTACATTTATTTGATTATGTTGTGATGGAATTATTTTTATGAATTCCTTTATCTTATATAAATTGTTTTATGATGTCAAGATGTTTAAGAATCTCATTTTTATTACATGGGTTATGCAATGATGTATGATTTTTGATTTTGTGGCACACATAAGAACTGTATCATAATGAGATGGGTGATACCTATATATCCCTCCAATGCATTGGATAAATATTTATATCTCATGATATAGACATGGCTGGAACGGCAGGTTAAACCGGTTCAATGAAATAGGACTGAAACGAGGAGTGAACTCGGTTCAGAAATGGACTTTGTATGCTAAGATAGTCTTGGAAATGTGTCTTGAATACTAAGAAATGATTATCTATGATTATGTGTGTATGCCACAAAGTTTCATATTTTAAGTTATGATTATTGGGATTACATTTCACTACTATGATTTTTCCCATGTTATGAAATTATGATCTCTTTTGGCAGGTTAAGATTTCCAAAATTTTATGTTCTTATGAATATTATGTGATTGATATTTCTTTTTTTTACCCTTATTGAGCATTTGAGGTCACCCTTTTGTATGTTTTCTTTCCCTAGGTCAGGAAGAAGGTTATTAAGTAGGATATACCAAAAGAGACTCTAGATATGATGAAATAAATGGGAGACAGTGTAGATGCTTTATGAACCAGTTGTTTATGTTTCCCAGTTTCCAAAGACACTATACCTATACGGTCCTTTCATGGTTTTGTTATATTTTGTAATAAGTATGCTTCAATTTTGAAGTATTAACAATGTATGTAAAGTATGGGTCGTTATAGTTGGTATCAGAGGGAAGGTTATAGTCAACCTTTGGAAACTAGGATGTGAAAGCCTTTGTAAGAAACCTAAAGATATGTCTAAGCATAGAACACAATCTTAGTGTTTTAGAATTGGCAATGAATAACCTATGATAAGACCTTATGTGTAAAATTTTATTCTTGATTATGTGGCGTTCCTATTATAATTAGTGTTTCTCACATTATTCTTCTTGGTTTTAGTCAATGGCTGGAACCCGAAGGAACTGTGTTAATACAGAATGCGATGGGAAATGAAATGATTGTCCCCCTGAGCAACCAAACATTATGGGAGATGGAATGAAAAATCTTGTAGCCATTCTCACACAACTTTCTCAAGATATGAATCATACAGGACTTCCAAACGAGAAAAGGAAGTAGCAACATTCTATTGAATCCTTCCTGAGGCAGCATCCACCTTCATTCAGCGGGTCTTCTAATCCAATAGTTTCTGAACAATGGATCAGTACCACTAAAAAGATATTTTCAGCTCTTCAATGTTCTGAACATGATAAAGTCATCTTAGTAGTGTATCGTTTGGAAGGAGATGCTGATCAATGGTGTAATCTTATCAAGAATACGAGGCAAAGAGATGAAATTGAGTCCATGGAATGGGACAAGTTCAAGAACATATTTTTGAATAAGTACTTCCCTCGTATTCTTCGGAAAATGATAGAGAATGTGTTTCCTGAACTAAAGAAAAAGGATGACGAATCTGTTGGAACCTACGAATCAAATTTTACAAGACTTGCAAGGTACGCTTCTAGTATTATTATCCAACCTATGAGTAAGATCGATCGACTCTTTAGTGTCTTAAAACCAAGTCTTCGAAGGGAATTAGCCATAAGGGACTTCAATAGCTACGAGGAAATCGTTCGATGTGCTCTCAAAGTTGAGATGGAGGTGGAGTAACCCATCAGCCATATGGGTTTGATAAGAAGAGGAAAATTGAATTCAAAGGAAAATCTAAAGAGCACACTGAAAAGAATATGATTTTCCCTTTTGGTCAAAGTGTGGAAAGAAACATGGAGGAAATTGTCTTAAGGGGACAAGAAAATGTTATATGTGTGGAAAAGAAGGTCATCGGCCAATTGAATGTCGAAATAATGGGAAGAAAATGTATAATGATGCAAACAAAGGAAGGGATACACAGAATGAACCTACTACACTTCAATGTTTCAAGTTCAAGGAGATGGGGAATTATGTCAATAAATGCCAAAATCCAAGGGTTGATGATGATGATCGACATCAACAAACTCTTAAGGCTAAAGATAAAGGAAAGTCACATGCAATTACTATTAGCGATGTGGAGTACGACAACGAAGTGGTAAGAGGTACACTTACCATCCACTCTAAAGTAGAAAATGTTTTATTTGATTCTGGATCCACCCACTCTTTTATTTCTGAAGAATTTTCTAAGGGTATCACCATATTAGCTCAACAATTAGATTTTGAGTTAGTTGTGAAAACCCCTAATGGCACAACAGTCGCATCAAAAGTTTATAATTCTTCTCTGATTGATGTTTTTGGGAAAGTGCTTCCTGCAAATCTTGTGATCCTTCCTATAGTGGAATTTGATGTGATTCTTTCCATGGATTGGCTTTCTCTATATGGAGCTCATATCAATTTCCAAAGAAGGGAAGTCACATTTCATATTCCAGATCAGTCTATGATCATCTATCGATGCAAGGATGAACATAACCATCCAGTGGAAATTTCTTCCATCTTATGGGTCTTGATTCCACTAAATGAAGGTTATTTATCTGAAATGGTTGGATAGAAACTCACGATTAAAAATATGCCCATTGTACGAGAGTTTGATGATGTCATTCCGGAGGAATTACAGGGTCTTCCACCAAATCGTGATGTTGAGTTTTCAGTAGAACTCGTACCGGGTGCTTTACCTATTTCAAAGACACCTTATAGAATGGCCCCAATTGTGTTGCAGGAATTGAAGAAGCAACTCCAAGAGAATCTTGATAAGGGATTCATACGCCCTAGTGCGTCACCTTGGAGAGTACATGTTCTGTTTGTTAAGAAGAATGATGGATCAATGAGACTCTGCATTGATTATTGAGAACTTAACAAGATCACTATCAAGAAAAAATATCCTCTACCACACATTGATGACATATTTGACCAACTACGCGGAGCTTAATACTTTTCCAAGATTGATCTTTGTTCAGGGTATCATGAATTAAGGTTCAAAAGGGAGGATATACCAAAGATGACTTTATATACAAGGTATGGACACTATGAATTTATAGTGATGCCATTTGGTTTTACTAATTCCCCAGCTATCTTCATGGATCTGATGAATAGAGTCTTTAGAGAATATCTTGATCTGTTTGTGGTAGTCTTTATAGACGATATTCTTGTATATTCAAAGAGTAAGGAAGAACATGAAGTTCACTAGAGAATTATATTGAAAACCCTGAGAAAAGAGAAGCTTTATGCCAAATTTACCAAGTGTGAATTTCGGATTCAAAGAGTTGCATTTTTGGGTCACATAATCTCAAAAGAGGGGATATCTGGGGATCCAGCAAAACAGAGGTTATCGAAAGATGGTCGAGACCCACAACAGTAACTGAGATCTGAAGTTTTCTTGGTTTGGCTGGATATTATCGATGTTTTGTGAAAGATTTTTCATGATTATCTAATCCACTCACCAAGTTGACTCAGAATAAAGTTAAGTTTGTTTAGACAAAGGAATGTGAAGAGAATTTCAAGGAGTTGAAAATAAGGATATCCAGTGCACCTGAACTAACACTTCCTTGTAATGGAGAAAGGTTTGTGATCTACAGTGATGCAACCAAGAAGGGGTTGGGGTGAGTTCTTATGAAAAATGATATGGTGATAGCTTATGCCTCACATTAGTTGAAAATCCATGAGAAAAAATACCCAACTCATGATTTGGAGTTAGCTACGGTAATCTTTGAATTAAAGATTTGGAGGCATTATCTTTATGGATAAAGGTGTGATATTTATACTGATCATAAAATTTTAAATCATACTTTCACACAAAAGGAGCAGAATATGTGCCAAAGAAGATGGTTGGATCTCATTAAGGATTATGATTGCTCAATTCATTACCACCATGGGAAAGCAAACTAGGTGGTGGGCACATTAAGTCGACAAGACCATGCTAGCTTATCCATGATGAGGATCAAAAAAATCCAATATTTATGGATTTATAAAGGACGGATCTTGGAATTATAATGGAAGGGGAAAAATCGTATCTTTTTCAAATTAATGTTCAACCATCTATACATGTGAAGATTAAAGAGGCACAGAAAGAAGATTTAGAGTTACAAAAGAAGGTGAGAAATGTTCCTGAATTCAACCTTGATTGTGATGGGATAATAAAGTTCAGGAATTGGGTTTGTGTTCCTCCCATCCCAGAATTAAAGGAGCTGCCGGCTGAGGCTCATAGTACTTCATTCTCTATTCATCCTGGAAGCACGAAGATGTATAGGGACCTGAAAGAGTACTTCTGGTGGGATGGCATGAAAAGATATGTTGTTGAATATGTCTCTCGATGCTTGGTTTGTCAGCAAGTTAAAGATTCGAGACAGAAGTCTAAGGGGTTGTTACAACCATTACCCATACTAGAATGGAAATGAGAAAACATCACTATGGACTTTGTCACTGGACTTCCTAAAAGATCCAATGGCAATAATGCTATCTGGGTCATAGTTGATCATCCTACAAAGTCGGCACACATCATCACTATTAGAGAGGATTTCTCTCTCCATATCAGCTTGCCAGGATATATGTGAAGGAAGTGGTAAGTTTGCATGGAGTACCACTTTCTATTATATCTGATCGGGATCCGAGATTTACCTCAAAGTTCTGGCGAAGTTTTCAACAGACTCTGGATACAGAGTTGAGTTTCAGCACTGCTTATCATCCTCAGACAGACGGCCTGTCTGAGAGTACAATTAAAACTCTAGAAGATATGTTGAGAGCTTGATCTATGGATTTCAAAGGTGGTTGGGATCCACACCTACCATTGGTGGAATTTTCTTATAACAAGAGCTTTCACTCCAGTAATACGATGGCTCCTTATGAAGCTATCTATGGAAAGAAATGCAGGACTCCAACTTACTGGGATGATGTTGGGGAAAGAAAGCTATTAGGACATGATCTTGTTGATGTGATTGCAGAAAAGGTCAGATCTATTCAACAACACATTAGAGCAGCTCAGAGTCGACAAAAATGTTATGCCGGCAACCGAAGAAAAGACCTAGATATTGAAGTGGGTGATAAAGTGTTCTTACAAATATCTCCTCGGAAGAGAGTAATGATATTTGGAAAGAAGGGAAAGATGAGCCCTAGATATAACGGTCCTTTAAAAATACTGGATCGTGTTGGGAAGGTAGCTTACCGATTGTCGCTTCCACCAAATCTCTCCCAAGTTCACGATGTGTTCCTTGCATCTCTCCTAAGGAAGTACATATCTGATCCTTCACATGTACTCACCTCAAAAGTTGTACTGCTGGAGCAAGATCTTTCTTATGAAGAACAGCTGATAGAGATTCTGGATCATAGAGAAAAAGTCCTACGTAACAAGACCACTTTCTTGGTGAAAGTTTTATGGAGGAACCGCCAATTAGAAGAAGCTACATGGGATCTTGAGGATATGATGAGGGAAAGTTATCCTCATTTGTTTGTTACAAAGTGACAAATTTCGAGGGCGAAAATCATTTTATGGGGGGTAGAATGTAACACCTGAGACTTTTATGAGAAATATTTTGTTTTTATGTTATATAAATCATCAAAGGAATGTTTAACTACACACAACACTAGCTTGTCTTTTTTTTACATGCAATTGCGACCTTCCTCGATAGCTTGCGTCGTACGCAATACCGAGTTTCACTAAATAATGATATGCTATAAAAATATTATTAAAACTAGCCGTTATGAATAGTAATACCCACTTTTTGAAATTTTGTAATTTTTATTTTTCAAAACTGACTTCATTTTTGGATTTGGAATATCGAAATTAGCCTAGGGCGAAATTTTGGTATTTTTCTGAAAACATTGAATTTTTGATGAATAGTGAAAACACTGGGTTACTATTTAAAAAACGACTTTTTATTTAAATAATTATTTATTTTATTTATATTTATTTTAGGTCAAAATTGATACATAATACCTATATAAGTTCAATGAAATTCATTGGAGTCACTTTATAATAATTTGAGATATATAAAAATTCTATTGAACTTTTCACCGTCTTTTACCCACCTCCTAAGAAAATTTCCAAATTCACATAAAACATAATTTTACCACTTCTGTGAGTAGAATTTCGAAAATCTGAGAGACACAGTTAATATCAAGGACCTAAATGTGGTTCAATGAGATGAAAATAATTTTTGGTGATTAGTAACTTTTTACTTTTTTACCACGGTTAAAAGTAAATAGGGTAATTAAGGGTAAAAATGATATTATTATTATTACCCAAAAACATGTCCTAATTCTATTGGATAAGTGTAATTCGACCAAAAACAACCTTAGGAATAAATTATGACCATTTAGCCCCACCTGGATTTGATTAGGACATTTAATATTAATTTATTTAAAGAAGGGTTAAAATAGTTAAATTCAAAGTTTAATAAGTAAATAATTTTTAATATAGGGTTATACATAAGATAAATTAGACTATAAATATTAATTAGAAATCTAAAAAGATTTCCTACATAATGGTATTTTATTTATAATTTTTAGACATTAAATAATTTAATTTATTTATGACACAATGATGATGAAGTAATTATATTATTAATGAAATATTAACATAATTGATGTTATAAATACCCAAATAAATGTAATTAGAGGCTTTATTTGAATTACACTAATTTTCTATGATAATATGACATGTTAGTATTGATTTAATTAAATTTGTTCGAACTAATATTTCTGTTATGATTTCATATAACAAGCACGTTAATACCATTGTTGATCCCCATATGTCATAAGATATGTCTTGTTGGTCACATTCCAAACATTCGAAAGCCTTAATCATGTATTCTCTTGAAAAATTAATACCCATTGAATCTTAGTGAAAACATGGGTGCTGTCAAAAGTTAACTCTTTCCACATACCAAAACCCCATAATTCTATATACTCAAACCATGATATAACTATTTCCTTATATGAGCTCATGAATACTGTCAAACATTTCATTTTCTCCTTATCCCTTCATTATGCACATATCATCTACTTTCCAAAAAAAATATTTCAATCACTTTTTCATGGTTACCAGTACCATATAATTATTGAAAACCAATACATAGATATTAAAAAATTCCACAATACGATAAATGAGATTCCATGATACTATTTTGAAATCCCATTACATAAACACTTAATCATTACACAACATCATTGTCATACTCAACATCACAAATAGTGATCACATGAGACTTCCCTTTATCCCTTGCCTTAAGAGTTTTCTCACGTTGATCATCATTAACCCATGGATTAGGGCATTTATTAGCATAATGCCCCGTTTCCTTGCAATTGAAGCATTGAAGTGTTTGTACTGCATTCTCTACAGTATTTTCTTTATTCATATCATTAGCAACCCTTTTCCCATTAATTCGACACTCAGCTGCTCGATGACCTTCTTTTCCACACTTAAAACATTTTCTAGTCCCTTTAAGACAATCTCCACCATGCTTCTTTCCAAAATTTGAGCATAAAGAAACATTCATCTTCTTTTCACCATTATTCTAAGATTTCTCCTTGAACTCCATCTTTCGTTTCTTGTCAAAACCTTGAGATGGATATGTAACACCAACTTCTATTTATACCTTGATAACACGACACACAATTTCTTTATAGATATTGAAGTCTCTTTTAGCTAATGCCCTTCAAAGATTTTGTTTTAATCCACTGAAGAATCGATCAACATTACTTTCAAGTTGGATGATAAAACCAGATGCATACCTTGCAAGCCTTGTAAAATTCACTTCGTATATACCAACAGATTCATCATCCTTTTGCTTTAGTTCAAGAAACTCCTTCTCCATCATTGATCGAAGAATATGAGGGAAGTACTTATTGAAAAATAATTTATTTAACTCCTCACATTCCATGCACTAAATTTCATCTCTTGGCCTCGTATTCTTGATCTGATTCCACCATTGTTCAGCTTCACCTTCCAAATGATATACTGCTAAGATGAATTTATCATGTTCAGAACATTGAAGAACTGAAAATATCTTTTCAGTGGTACTGGTCTATTGTTCTGCCACAAAGGGATCAGAAGACCTGCTGAATGAAGGTGGTTGCTGCCTCATGAAGGACTCAATAGAATATTATTCCCTCCTCTTCTCATTTAGAAGTCTAGAAGAATTCATAGCTTGTGTAATTATTGCAATAGGATTTTTCACTCCATCTCTCATAACATTGGTTTTTTCAGGAGGACAATCATTGCATTGTCCATTAGATTGATCAACACGGTTCCTTCGGGTTCCAACCATCGTCTAAAACTTAAAAAGAATGGTGTGAGAAGAAAAAATCATGCTAGGAAAACAACATAATAAAGGGGGAGTAACCTCAATATCAAAAATCTTAGGTTAAATTCTAAGATCATTACCGTAGTTCTAGGACTATATCCTATACGTATACTTATCCTTAGGGACATCCCTATACATACCTTAGAAATATCTCTAGGGATCTCACTAACGTTTTCGCATCCTAGTTTCCAAAGGATGACTAAACATTTCCTCTAATACCAACTGTAGAGTCTTGAAGCTTGACGTACATGGACATTACATTACTTTTCTAGAATACATAGTACATAACAAAAACAGACACACAAGGACCGTAATAGTTTAGTGTCTTTGGAAACTCGGAATATAATCTTCTAATCATGGTGAAAGATCTTCAATATCTCCCATAAAGATCTTCCCCTTTTTTTCTTACCTAAAACCTTTATTTATATCTTGGGGAAAAGAAAACATAAAAGGGGTGAGCTCAAATGCACAGTAAGGGTAAACATAGAGAACATAAAACAATCCATAAACATTTTAATTCAAAAACATGAACATAAAATCTAAACATCAAAATATTGAGAAAAGACATGAATCTTGGAAGTACTTAAGGCATATATCATAATGGAACATAAACCATGATAAAATATAAAGGGAATAAAACATGTAATTGTGGAAACTATTCAGCACATGTTATGATTTCCATAGTAGCCAAGGCATTTTTGCCCAGACAATCTTAGTGGAAAAAGTCCCTTTCTGAATCGAGTTCACTCCTTGTTTCAGTCCTGTAACATTGAACTGGATTAACTTACCATTCCATCCATGTCTATCTCATGAGAAATAAATCTTTACCCAATTCATTGTAGGTAGATATAGGTCCCACCCATCTCATAATGAAATCATTCTTACATGTGCCACAAAATAAACTTAAAACATTCATCATAACCCAAAGAATAAAATGGGTTTCATAAACATCATCCCATCATTTCATAATCCATATAAAACAAATAGAAATTTCATCATAAGAAAATTGAAACCATGTAAATCAAATATACATTATACTTGAAACATACACGTATGAAATAATGTCATCTTAGATGGAAAATGGTTTTGATAAAACACTTGAAATGAATTCTTGAGGAAAATATCCTTTCTTCTTCAAAATCAATTTCTTTTCACAAAATGTCATGAAATTTTAGAAGAAATATATATTGTTGAAAATAGTCATGAAATGTTTTGGAGGAATTTTCATGAAAATAAGGCTTTATAAAACCATAAAAAACCTTTCATTCCGTATAAGTTTAAAAAAACATTCTTCTCGTAGTTTTGCCGGAAGAGTCAAAAACATACCTCGTAACGTAAACAAAACAAAGATTCCTTACATACCATGTTGGAAAAGTTAAAAATGGGTAAAAAGGACTTTAACCATACATAAAACCATTTTTATAAAATAGGGACATGGATGATAAATATAACCCCAGTGAATACTTACAAATAAAGAATCTCGGATAAGACTGAGATTGAAATAATTATCTGTTACCTTAGGTCTTATATGCTTCGTACGTTTCTGAACCTCCTGTATAATGTTTTAAATAATGTCATTGACTTATTACAGAATCATATTCATTGTTATGATATCATAAATGGTTCACTTATGACTTTATATTACCCATTCTTTTGAAAGTTCCATGTTAAAGCAGCGTTTTGGGTTAAATCGTTTTATTTATCGTACGTGTTTGGACTTGTGGTTCTTGATATTATTAATTATATAATGATTTACCTAATTCCAGAATGTAAAATATGATCTATATATAATATATATTCAGTATATACATATATATATGATAGATATATTAAATGGAATGAAATACACCGTTCATGGAGACGGTAGGACGTATGTACGCATGAACGCTGTTTTCGTTTGCTTATTGAATTGAATGAAATTAAGTAGATTACATACATATATATACACATAGATCCAGTATCATTATTATGTCATATATTTCATGATTACTTATTATATATACTTTATAATCATTCGTGAATGGTTAACATGGAGAATGAATCTCATCGCGTTGTGGAGATGGTAGTCCATACGTACGCACGAGCGATGATATCATTCCCATGATCGTGGAATTGCATTAAAGAGTATGTATAATATTTCAGAATCAATATCACTTTTAAATAATCATATATAGTTATTTATTAACACCATTATACCCATCCAAGTAAGGTGGTGGTCGAAAACAGATTACACCATGGTGTGGAGATGGTATTCCGTACATACGCACGCGCGGTGATTTCGTTTTCTGTTGGATGGATAGAGGTTGAAATAGGGTTGTTTCATACTTATAATAACATATAATTATATGAGTGATAATTATGTTATTAATTCATAATGAAACAACTAAAGAAGAAGAAGTAGAAGAAGAAATAAAGTTGAAAGAATCGGTAACGTATATTACCTATTCTTTCGACACGCCTCTTTGAAACCTCCTCTTAGGGCACTAAAATTGGTCTTTGAAGAAGACCAGAACCTATAGGATGTTTCTAGGGAAGTGTAGAAGAGAAATTGGTAGGGGTTGGCCGAGATTGAAGGCTCAAAGTGGTGTGAGGTAGAGAGGGAGGAGGTTCCCTTTTATAAGGGAGGAGAGGGGCACCTTTGAAATAACTAAAAGTATTATTTTATTATAAAGAATATTCAGTTTTTAATAGCTCCAAATTGAGTCATTTAGAATATAAGTTTGGGATGGGTCGAAATACTCTCATAGAATATAATTTAGGAATGTTTAGGTTTCTATTTTAACCTTATCATTTAGATTTAACTTTAAGTTAAATAAATTTTCTTTTACCCTGTCTTCTTGTTTTCTTACACTATAAGGTTAATAAACTTAATATGACAATCCAAACGAACCCCAAGTTGTTTAGTATTAATATATATAACCTTATATAAGTCATTTGGCCGAACCTTAGTTTTTTAGGAATAAAATACAATTAATAATATAATATTTTTTTAAAAAAACTATTTTATGTCAATCTTGACACAATTTGGTAATTGATTTTTTTGAAAATCATAACAGAATTATTAGTTCAAAAAAATTAACTAAATCAATACTAAAAAGTCACATTAACCTATAAATTTAGTGTAATTCATAAAAAGTCCCAAATTTCATTTATTTGGGTATTTATAACATCAATTATGTCAATATTTTATTAATAAGATAATTACTCCATCATCATTGTGTCATAAATAAATTAAATTATTTAATGTCTAAAAATTATAAATAAAATACCATTATGTAGGAAATATTTTTATATTTCTAATGAATATTTATAGTGGAATTTATCTTATGTATAACCCTATATTAAAAATGATTTAGTTATTAAACTTTGATTTTAACTATTTTAACCCTTCTTTAAATAAATTAATAATAAATGTCGTAATCTAATCCAAATGGGCATAAATGGTCATATTTTATTCCTAAGGTTGTTTTTGGTCGAATTACACTTATACAATAGAATTAGGACATGTGTTAGGGTAATAATAATATCATTTTTACCCTTAATTACCCAATTTACTTTTATCCGTGGTAAAAAAAGTAAAAAGTTACTACTCACCAAATATTATTTTCATCTCATTGAACCACATTTTAGTCCTTGATATTAATCATGTCTCTCGGATTTTTAAAATTCCACTCAAAGAAGCGGTAAAATTATGTTTTATGTGAATTTGCAAATTCTCCTAGGAGGTGGGTAAAAGATTGTAAAAAGTTAAATAAAATTTTTTATATATCTAAAATTATTATAAAATGACTCCAATGACTTAAATTGAACTTATATAGGTATTATGTATCAATTTTTTCCTAAAATAAATTTAAATAAAATTAATAATTATTTAAATAAACAGTCGGTTTTTGAATAGTAACCCAGTGTTTTCACTATTCATCAAAAATTGAACGTTTTCAGAAAAATACAAAAAATTCACCCTAGGATAATTTCGATATTCTGAATCCAAAAATGAAGTCCATTTTGAAAGATAAAATTAATAAAATTTCAAAAAGTTGGTATTACTATTCATAAGGGCTAGTTTATATTACATATCTTTGTTTAGCGAAACTCGGTATTGCGAACAACACACGCTATCATGGAAGGTCACGATTGCGTGTAATGCAAGACGTGTCAGGGATGCGTGTTGTGAAAGCATCTTTTGGTGTAGCATACAACACAAGACATTAGTGAAATTAAAAAGAATATTTTTCATAAAATCTCGGGGTGTTACATTACTGTAGAGACCCAAAGCTTGACGTACATTGACATTACATTACTTTTGCGGAATACTTAGTACATAACAAAAACAGATACACAAGGATCGTAATAGTTTAGTGTCTATAGAAACTTGGAATATAATCTTATAATCATGGTGAATGATATTCAACATCTCCTATAATGATCTTCCCATTTTTTTCTTACCTAAAACCTTATTTATATCCTGGGGAAAAGAAAACATAAAAGGGGTGAGCTCAAATTCCCAGTAAGGGTAAACATATAGAACATAAAACAATACATAAACATTTGAATGAAAAAACTTGAACATAAAATCTAAACATAAAAATCTTGAGAAAATACATGAATCTTGGAAGTACGTAAGGCATATATCATAAAGGAACATCAATAATGACAAAATAGCATGGGAACAAAACATTTAATTGTGGAAACCATTCAGCACTTGTTATGATTTCCATAGTAGCCAAGACATTGCTGCCAAGACCATCTTAGTGGAAAAAGTCCCTTTTTGAATCGAGTTCACTCCTCATTTCAGCCCTATAACACTGAACCGGATTAACTTACCGTTCCACCCATGTCTATCTCATGAGATATAAATCATTACCCAATGCATTGGAGGGAGATATAGGTCTCACCCATCTTATTATGAAATCATTCTTACTTGTGTCACAACATAAACTTAAATCATTCATTATAACCCAAAGAATAAAATGGGTTTCATAAACATCATCCCATTATAACATAATCCATACAAAAAAATGGATATCATTTCATCATAAAAAAAGTGAAAGCATATAAATCATAGAGTAAGCTTCATGAAAATGGATATCATTTCACAAAATGCCATGAAATTAAAAAAAAGGATTTTGTTGAATATATTCATTAAATCTTGTAGAGTATGCTTCATGAAAATGAGTCTTTATGAAACCGTAAAAATCCATTCACACCGTATAGGTTTAAAATAACATTCTTCTCGTACTTTTGTCGGAAAAGTCAAAAAAATTACCTCGTAACGTAAACAAAGAAAGATTCCTTACATACCATGTAGTAAAAGTCAAAAATGGGTAAAAAGGATTTTAAAAATAAATGAAAAAACTTTTATAAAACATGGTCATGGATGAAAGAAATAACCCCAGTAAATACTTACATATAAGCAATCTCGGATAGAAAACAATTGAGATTGAAACATTATCCCTTACCGTAGGTCCGTTATGCTTCGTACGTTTCCGAACCTCCTGTAAAATGATTTAAATAATTCCATTGACTTATTAAAGAATAATATTCATTCTTATGATATCATATATGGCTCACTTATAACTTTGTATTACCCTTTCTTTTGTAAGTTCCATGTTAACAGAGCGTTTTGGGTTAAATCGTTTTATTTATCGTACATGTTTGGACTTTTTGTTGTTGATATTATTACTTATATCCTGATTTACTTAATTATAGAATGTAAAACATGATTTATATAATATATATTCAGTATATACATATATATATGATAGATCGATTAAATGGAATGAAATACACCATTCATGGAGACGGTAGACCATACGTACGCATGAATGATGTTTTGGTTTCCTAATTGAATTGAATGAAATTAAGTAGATGACATTAATATATATACACATAAATCATGTATCATTATTATGTCATATATTTCATGATTACTTATTATATATACTTTATAATCATCCATGAATGGTTAACATGGAGAATGAATCTCATCGCATCGTGGAGATGGTAGTCCGTACGTACGCATGAGCGATGATATCATTCCCATGATCGTGGAATTGCATTGAAGTGTATGTATAATATTTTAGAATCAATAGAAATTTGAAATAATCATATATAGTTATTTATTTACACCATTATACACATCCAAGTAAAGTGGTGGTCGAAAACAGATTACACCATGGCGTGGAGACGGTATTCCGTACGTACGCACGCGCGGTGATTTCTTTTTTCCATAGGATGGATAGATGGTGAAATAGGGTTGTTTCATACTTATAATAACATATAAGTATATGATTGATACTGATGTTATTACTTCATAATGAAAAAACTAAAGAAAAATAAGTATAAGAAAAAATAAAGTTGAAAGAATCGGTAACGAATATTACGTCTTCTTTCGACACGCCTTTTTGACACCTCCTCTTAGGGCACCATGATTGGTCTTTGAAGAATACCAGAACCTATAGGATGTTTCTAGGGAAGTGTAGAAGATAAATTTGCAGGGTTTGGCCGAGCATGAAGGCTCAAAGTGGTGTGAGGAAGAGAGGGAGGATGTGCCCTTTTATAAGGGAGGAGAGTGGCACCTTCGGAATAACTAAAAATATTATTTTATTATAAAGTCATATTCGGTTTTTAATAGCTCCAAATTGAGTCATTAAGAAGATAAGGTGGGTATGGGTCGAAATAATCTCATCCTATAGAATTCAGACAACTTTATATTTCTATATTAAACTTATCATTTAGATTTAACTTTAAGTTAAATAATTTTTCTTTTACAGTGTCTTCTTGTTTTCTTACACTATATGGTTATTAAACTTACAATAACATGACAAACGAACCCCAAGTTGTTTATTATTAATATATATAACCTTATCTAAGACATGTGGCCGAACATTAGATTTTTAGGAATAAAATAATAATTAATAATATAATATTTGTTTTAAAAACTATTTTATGTCAATTTTGACACAATTTTGTAATTGATTTTTCCAAAACTCATAACAGAATGACTAGTTCGAAAAAATTTAACTAAATAAATACTAACATGTAATATTAACCTATAAAATTAGTTTAATTCATAAAAAGCCTCAAATTACATTTAGTTGGGTATTTATAACATCAATTATGTCAATATTTCATTAATAAGATAATTACTGCATCATCATTGTGTCATAAATAAATTAAATTATGTAATGTCTAAAAATTATAAATAAAATAACATTATATAGGAAATATTTTTATCTTTCTAATGAATATTTATAGTCAAATTTATCGTATGTATAACCCTGTATTAAAAATGATTTAGTTATTAAACTTTGATTTTAACAATTTTAACCCTTCTTTAAATAAATTAATAATAAATGTCCTAATCTAATCCAAGTGAGCCTAAATGGTCATATTTTATTTCTAAGGTAGTTTTTGGTCGAATTAAACTTATCCAGTAGAATTAGGACATTTTTTAGGATAATAATAATATTATTTTTACCCTTAATTGCCCTATTTACTTTTAACCGTGGTAAAAAAAAGTAAAAAGTTACTATTCACCAAAAATTATTTTCATCTCATTTAACCGCATTTTAGACCTTGGTATAAACCGTGTCTCTCGGATTTTTGAAATTCAACTCATAGAAGTGGTAAAATTACGTTTTATGTGAATTTGCACATTCTCCTAGAAGGTGGGTAAAAGACGGTAAAAATTTCAATAAAAAATTTTAGATATCTAAAATTATTATAAAGTGACTCCAATGACTTAAATTGAACTTATATAGGTATTATGTATCAATTTTTTCCTAAAATAAATTTATTTGAAATAAATAATTATTTAAATAAAAAGTCGGTTTTTGAATAGTAACCCAGTGTTTTCACTATTCATAAAAAATTGAAAGTTTTCTGAAAAATACCAAAAATTCACCCTACGCTAATTTCGATGTTCTGAATCAAAAAATGGAGTCCATTTTGAAAGATAAAATTTATAAAATTTGAAAAGGTGGGTATTACTATTCATAACGTCTATTTTATATAACATATCGTTTTTTAGTGAAACTCGGTATTGCGTACAACACACGCTATCGTGGAAGGTCGTGATTGCGTGTAATGCAAGCCAAGCATGGGATACGTGTTGTGCAAGATCCTTTTTGTGAAGCCTACAACCCAAGACATTAATGAAATTAAAAAGAATATTTTTCATAAAATCTCAGGATGTTACATTCTACCCCCCTTAAAATGAATTTTTTTCCTAGAAAATCGTTAGGGTTATAAATGTTTTACTACTCGAAAGTTTCTTTAACAGAAACCCACATCGTAAAAAGGAACACCAAAACTTGGCTTTAAAAACTAATGTATGAAACGTAACGGTTACCCAAATTAACTAATCACTAGGTTTCCACATAAGAGAACATAGGTGAAAATATGGATATGGAAGAGAAATCTAACCGTCATGTTCTCATGGAGAGTGGTAGAGAACATGGCTATGAAAAAGCCAACAATCAAAAATCCATAGATTTGTGATGATCTAAGGTACCATCTGATTCATCGGATATAATGGCACTAGGACAATATTTTTGGTTTTCAAGATCATTTCCCTAAAGTTGAAGAATTTGAATTAGAATAAATACTTACTTTATTTTGGTATAATCTCACTGTTGTTCATGCCTTGAACAGTTTTCACTTCATCTCATTAAGAAATAAAGATTAAATTGTCTTTCACATAGTTTTAGCAGATCATGTGATAGAATGATTGGTCATTCAGTCTATGTCAAAAATTAGTTAGCAAAAGTTTTATACATAATTCCATCTATGGTGAGATTAATAATATATGGTTCCAAAATGGACTTATACTTCATCTATCATCATGTGTAATAAAATAAAACTAGTTTCTACTAACCAGGGACTTCCTATAGGCCAGTGGTAGGAAATAAAGGCTTGTCGCACTTCAGTTGTGGGTTTGATTCCCACAACCATCTCCAACGTGATGGGTTGTCGCTCGTTCTGCAGGTTGTCTATTTTTTTCTTTCTAAAAATACATATCTAACTTATGTCCAACATAATCCATTCCAATCTTTAGGTTTATCCATAATATTGTAGTCCATTATCATATTATAGTGAAAATGATTACCAAAGATTTCATATAACAAGCATGTTAATACCATCGTTGATACCCATATGTCATAAGATATGTCTTATTGGTCACATTCCAAACATTCAAAGGCCTTAATCATGCATTCTCTTGAAAAATGAAAACCCATTGAATCTTAGTGAAAACATGGGTGCTGTCAAAAGTTAACTCTTTCCACATACCAAAAACCCAAAAATATATATACTCAAACCATGATATAACTATTTCCTTATATCAGGCATGAGCTCATGAATACTGTCAAACATTTCATTTTCTCCTTATCCCTTCATTATGCGCATATCATCTTCTTTCCAAAAATATCTCAATCACTTTCCATGGTTACCAGTACCATAAAATTATTGAAAACCAAAATAGACCAATACATAAATATTCATATATTCCATGATACTATATACAAAATTATTTTGGAATCCCATTACATAAACACTTAATCATTCCACCACATCATTGTCATATTCAACATCGCCAATAGTGATCGCATGTGACTTCCCTTTTTTCCTTTGCCTTAAGTGGTTGCTCATGTCAATCATCATTAACCCTTCAATTAGGGCATTGATTAGCATAATTCCCCATTTCATTGCACTTGAAGAATTGAAGTGTTGGTGGTGAGTTCTCTGTAGTCTTTTCTTTATTCACATCATTAGCAACCCTTTTTCTATTATTTAGAAACTCAGCTGCTCGATGACCTTCTTTTCCACACTTAAAACATTTCTAGTCCCTTTAAGTCAATCTCCACCATGCTTCTTTCCACACTTTTAGCATAAGGAAACATTCATCTTCTTTTCACCATTATTATGAGATTTTCTCCTTGAACTCCATCATTCGTTTCTTATCAAAACCATGAGATGGATATGTAACACCAACTTCCATTTCTAACTTCATATCACGACACACAATTTCTTCAAAGCTACTGAAGTATCTTATAGCTAATGCCCTTCGAAGAATTGGTTTTAATCCACTGAAGAATCGATCAACTTTACTTTCAGGTTGGATGATAAAGCAAGATGCATACCTTGCAAGCCTTGTAAAATTCGCTTTGTATATACCAACAGATTCATCATCCTTTTGCTTTAGTTCAAGAAACTCCTTATCCATCTTTTTTCGAAGAATACGAGGGAAGAACTTACTGAAAAATAAGTTCTGGAACTCGTCCCATTCCATGGACTCAATTTCATCTCTTGGACTCATATTCTGGATAAGATTCCACAATTGATCAGCTTCACCTTCCAAACGATATACTGCTAAGATGACTTTATCATGTTCAGAACATTGAATAACTGAAAATATCTTTTTAGTGGTACTGATCCATTGTTCAGCAACAAGTGGATCAGAAGACCCACTGAAAGAAGGTGGACGTTGCCTCATGAAGGACTCAATAAAATATTGTTCCCTTCTCTGCTCATTTGGAAGTCCAGAATGATTCATATCTTGCGTAAGTATAGAAATAATATTTTTCACTCCATCTCCCATAATATTTGTTTGTTGAGGAGGACAATCATTTCATTGTCCATTACATTTATCAACACGGTTCTTTCGGGTTCCAGCCATCGTCTAAAACCCAAAAATAATAGTGTGAGAGGAAAAAATCATGCTAGGGAAAACACCATAATAAAGGGGGAGTACCTTCAATATCTAACATCTTACGTTAAATTCTAAGATCATTACCGTAGTTCTAGGACTATATCATATATGTATACTTATCCTTAGGGACATCCCTATACAAACCTTAGAAATGTCTATAGGGATCTCCCTAACGTTTTCGCATCCTAGTTTCCAAAGGTTGACTAAACCTTTCCTCTAATACCAACTTTAAAGAGCCAAAGCTTGACGTACATGGACATTACATTAATTTTTCGAAATACTTAGTACATAACAGAAATAGACACACAAGGACCGTAATAGTATAGTGTCTTTGGAAACTCGGAATATAATATTCTAATCGTGGTGAAAGATCTTCAACATCTCTTATAAAGATCTTCCCTTATTTTTATTACCTAAAACATTTCTTTATATCCTGGGGAAAAGAAAACATAAAAGGGGTTAGATCAATTGTCCAGTAAGGGTAAACATAGAGAACATAAAACAATCCACATACATTTGAATGGAAAAACTTGAACATAAAATCTATACATAAAAATCTTGAGAAAAGATATGAATCTTGGAAGTACGTAAGGAATATATCATAAAAGAACATCAATCACAATAAAATAGCATGGTAATAAAACATTTAATTGTGGAAGACATTCAGCACTTGTTATGATTTCCATAGTAGCCAAGGCATTGCTGCCAAGACTATCTTAGTGGACAAAGTCCCTTTCTGAATCGAGTTCACTCCTCATTTCAGTCATGTAACACTGAACCAGATTAACATACCATTCCATCCATGTCTATCTCATGAGATATAAATCTTTACCCAATGCATTGGCGGGAGATGTAGGTCCCACCCATATCATAATGAAATCATTCTTACTTGTGACACAACATAAAGGTAAATCATTCATTATAACCCAAATAATAAAATGGGTTTCATAAACATCATCCCATCATAACATAATCCATACAAAAAAATAGATATCATTTCATCATAGAAAAAGTGAAACCATGTAAATAATAGAAAAATTTTCCTTGAATCATACACATATGAAATAATGCCATCTTATGTGGAAAATGGTTTTGATAAAACAGTTGAAATGAATTCTTCAGAAAAATATCCTTTCTTCTTCAAAATCATTTTTTTACAAAATGCCATGAAATTTTAAAAGAAAAGGATTTTGTTGAAAATATTCATTAAATATTGTAGGGTAATCTTCATGAAAATGAGGTGTTATGAAAACGTAAAAATCCATTCATGCCGTATAAGTTAAAAATAACATTCTTCTCGTACTTTTGTTGGAAAAGTCAAAAAAGTACCTCGTAACGTTAAAAAAAAGATTCCTTACATACCATGTAGTAAAAGTAAAAAATGGGTAAAAATGACTTTAAAAATACATGAAAACACATTTATAAAACATGGACATGGATGATAGAAATAACCCCACTAAGTACTTACGTATAAGCAATCTCGGATAGAAAACAATTGAGATTGCAACATTATCCCTTACCTTAGGTCCGATATGCTTGGTACGTTTCCGAACCTCCTATATAATGATTTAAATAATTTCGTTTAATTATTAAATTATAATATTAATTGTTATGATATCATATATGGTTCACTTATGACTTTATATTACTCTTTCTTTTGAAAGTTCCATGTTAAAACAATGTTTTGGGTAAAATCGTTTTATTTATCGTACGTGTTTAGACTTTTTGTTCTTGATATTATTACTTATATACTTATTTACTTATTCAAGAATGTAAAACATGATTTATATATAATATATATTCATTATATACATATATATATGATAGATCGATTAAATGGAATGAAATACACCGTTCATGGAGACGATAGACCATATGTACGCATGAACGCTGTTTTCGTTTCTTTATTGAATTGAATGAAAATAAGTAGATGACATACATATATATACACATAAATCCAGTATCATTATTATGTCATATATTTAATGATTACTTATTATATATACTTTATAATCATTCATGAATTGTTAAGATGGAGAATGAATCTCATCGCGTCGTGGAGATGGTAGTCCGTACGTACGCACGAGCAATGATATCATTCCCATGATCATGGAATTGAATTGAAGTGTATGTATAACATTTCTAATTCAATATAACTTTGAAGTAATCATATATAGTTATTTATTTACACCATTATACCCATCCAAGTAAGGTGGTGGTCGAAAATAGATTACACCACAGCGTGGAGACGGTATTCTGCACGTACACACGCGTGGTGATTTCGTTTTCCGTAGGATGGATAGATGGTGAAATGGGGTTGTTTCATACTTATAATAACATATAAGTATATGAGTGATATTGATGTTATAACTTCATAATGAAACAACTAAATAAGAATAAGTAGAATAAGAAATAAAGTTGAAAGAATCGGTAATGGATATTACCTCTTCTTTCGACATGCCTTTTTGAAACCTCGTCTTAGGGCACTAAGATTGGTATTTGAAGAAGAACAAAACCTCTAGGATGTTTCTAGGGAAGTTGAGAAGAGAAATTTTCAGGGGTTGGCTGATCTTGAAGTCTCAAAGTGGTGTGAGGAAGAGAGGGAAGATGTGCCCTTTTATAAGGGAGGAGAGGGGCACCTGTGAAATATCTAAAAATATTATTTTATTATAAAGTCATATTCGGTTTTTTATAACTCCAAATTGAGTTATTTAGAATCTAAGGTGGGGATGGGTCAAACTAATCTCATCCAATAGAATTTAGACAATTTTAGGTTTCTATTTTAAACTTATCATTTAAATTTAACTTTAAGTTAAATAATTTTTCTTTTACCATGTCTTCTTGTTTTCTTACACTATGAGGTTAATAAACATACTATAACAAGCCAAACGAACCCCAAGTTGTTTATTATTAATATATATAACCCTATCTCAGTCATTTGGCCGAACCTAATATTTTTAGGAATAAAATAAAATTAATAATATAATATTTGTTTTTAAAACTATTTTATGTCAATTTTAACAGTATTTGGTAATTTATTTTTGTGAAAATCATAACAGAATGATTAGTTCGAAACAATTTAACTAAATCAATACTAACATGTCATATTAACCTAGAAAATTAGTGGAATTAATAAAAAGCCTCAAATTACATTTATTTGGGAATTTATAACATCAATTATGTCAATATTTCATTAATAAGTTAATTACTGCATCATCATTGTGTAATCAATAATTAAATTATTTAATGTTTAAAAATTTCAAATAAAATACCATTATGTATGAAATCGTTTTATCTTTCTAAATAATATTTATAGTCTAATTTATCTTATGTATAACCATATATTAAAAATGATTTAGTTATTAAACATTGATTTTAACTATTTTATCCCTTCTTTAAATAAATTAATAATAAATGTCCTAATCTAATACAAGTGGGCCTAAATGGTCATATTTTATTTATAAGGTTGTTTTTGGTCGAATTAAACTTATCCAATTGAATTAGGACATCTGTTAGGGTAATAATCATATCATTTTTACCCTTAATTACCCTATTTACTTTTAACTGTGGTAAAAAAAGTAAAAAGTTACTATTCAACAAAAAATATTTTCATATCATTGAACCACATTTTAGTCCTTGATATTAACCATGTCTCTCGGATTTTTGAATTTCCACTCACAGAAGCGGTAAAATTATGTTTTATGTGAATTTTCTAATTCTCCTATGAGGTGGGTAAAAGACGGTGAAAAGTTCAATAAAATTTTTATATATATAAATTTATTATAAAATGACTCCAATGGCTTAAATTGAACATATATAGGTATTATGTATCAATTTTAACCTAAAATTAATTTAAATAAAATAAATAATTATTTAAATAAAAAGTCGGTTTTTAATTAGTAACCCAGTGTTTTCACTATTCATTAAAAATTGAAAGTTTTCAGAAAAATACCAACAATTCACCCTAGTATAATTTCGATATTCTGAATCCAAAAATGAAGACCATTTTGAAAGATAAAATTTATAAAATTTTAAAAAGTCGGTATTACTATTCATAACGGCTAGTTTATATAACATATCGTTGTTTAGCGAAACTCGGTATTGCGTACAACACACGCTATCGTGTAAGGTCGTGATTGAATGTAATGCAAGCCAAGTCTGGGATGCATGTTGTGCAAGCTCCTTTTGGTGTAGCGTACAACATAAGAAATTAATGAAATTAAAAAGAATATTTTTTATAAAATATCGGGGTGTCACATTCTACCCCCCTTAAAATGAATTTCTCCCTCGAAATTCGCTGGGGTTATAAATGGTTTACTACTCGAAAGTTTCTTTAATATAAACCCAAATCGTAAAAACGAATACCAAAACATGGCTTTAAAAACTTAATTCTGAAACGTAACAGTTACCCAAATTAAATAATCACTAGGTTTCCGCATAGGAGAACATAGGTGAAAATATGGATATGGAAGAGAAATCTAACCGTCATGTTCTGATGCAGAGTGGTAGAGAACATGGCTATGAAAAAGCCAACAATCACAAAGCCATAAATTTGTGATGATCTAGGGTACCATCTGATTCATCGAATATAAGGGAACTAGGACAACATTTTTGGTTTTCAAGATCATTTCCCTAAAGTTGAATAATTTGAATTAGAATAAATACTAACATTATTTTCGTATAATATCACTGTTGTTCGTTCCATGACCAATTTACACTTCATATCTTTAAGAAATGAAGTTGAATTTGTCTTTCACGAAGTTTTAGCAGATCATGTGATAGAATGATAGGACATTCCATCTGTCGCAAACATAAGTTATCAAAAGTTATTTACATAATTCCATCTATGGTGAGATTAATCATATATAGTTCCAAAATGGACTTTTACTTCATCTATCATCCTGTATAATAAAATAAAACTAGTTTCTACTAACCAGGGACTTCCTGTAGGCCAGTGGTAGGAAATAAAGTCTCGTTGCACTCTGGTTGTGGGTTCGATTCCCACAGTATTGCCCGACGTGACAGGTTGTCACATGTTCTGCAGGTTGTCCTTTTTTTTCTATCAATACAATACTAACTTATGTCCAACATAATCCATTCCAATCTTTACACTTATCCATAATATTGAAGTCCATTATCATATTATAGTGAAAACGATTACCAGATATTTCATATAACAAGCTTGTTAATACCATCGTTGATCCCCATATATCATAAGATATGTCTTGTTTGTCACATTCCAAACATTCAAATGCCTTAATCATGTATTCTCTTGAAAAATAAATACCCATTGAATCTTAGTGAAAACATGAGTGCAGTAAAAAGTTAACTCTTTCCTCATACCAAAACCCTAAAATTCTATATACTCAAACCACGATATAACTATTTCCTTATATCAGTCATGAGCTCATGAATACTGTCAAACGTTTCATTTTCTTCATATCCCTTCATTATGAACATATCATCTACTTTCCAAAAAAATATTTCAATCACTTTTTCATGGTAACCAGTACCATATAATTATTGAAAACTAATACATAGATATTCCAAAATTCCACAATACCATAAATGATATTCCATGATACTATTTTGAAATCCCATTACATTAACACTTAATCATTAGACAAAATCATTATCATACTCAACATAACAAATAGTGATTGCATGAGACTTACCTTAATCCTTTGCCTTAAGAGGTTTCTCACGTTGATCATCATTAACCCGTGGATTATGGCATTTATTAGAATAATGCCCCATTTCCTTGCAAATGAAGCACTGAAGTGTTGGTGGTGCGTTCTCTGCAGTATTTTATTTATTCACATCATTAGAAACCCTTTTTCCATTACTTCGACACTCAGCTTCTCGATGACCTTATTTCCAACACTTAAAACATTTTCTAGTCCCTTTAAGACAATCTCCACCATGCTTCTTTCCACACTTTGACCATAAAGAAACATTCATCTTCTTTTCACCATTATTCTGAGATTTCTCCTTGAACTCCATCTTTCGTTTCTTGTCAAAACCTTGAGATGGATATGTAACACCAACTTCCATTTCTACATTGATAGCACAACGCACAATTTCTTCACAGCTATTGAAGTCTCTTATAGCTAATTCCCTTAGAAGATTTGGTTTTAAGCCACTGAAGAATCGATCAACTTTAATATCAGGTTGGATGATAAAGCCAGATGCATACCTTGCAAGCCTTGTAAAATTCACTTCGTATATACCAACAGATTCATCATCCTTTCACTATAGTTCAAGAAACTCCTTCTCCAACTTTGTTCAAAGAATACGAGGGAAGTACTTATTGAAAAATAAGATCTTGAACTCCTCCCATTCCATGGACTCAGTTTCATCTCTTGGCCTCGTATTCTTGATAAGATTCCACCATTGATCAGCATCACCTTCCAAACAATATACTACTAAGATGAATTTATCATGATCAGAACATTGTAGAACTGAAAATATCTTTTCAGTGGTACTGATCCATTGTTCTGCCACTAAGGGATCAGAAGACCCGCTGAATGAAGGTGGAAGCTTCCTCATGAAGGACTCAATAGAATATTGTTCCCTCCTCTGCTCATTTAGATGTCCAGAATGATTCATAGCTTGTGTAAGTATTGCAATAAGATTTTTTACTCCATCTCCCATAATGTTGGTTTGTTCAGGAGGACAATCATTGCATTGTCCATTAGATTGATCAACACGGTTCCTTCGGGTTCCAGCCATCATCTAAAACCAAAAAAGAATAGTGTGAGAGGAAAAATCATGATAGGAAAACAACATAATAAAGGGGGAGTACCCTCAATATCTAACATCTTAGGTTAAATTCTACTATCATTACCATAGTTCTAGGACAATTTCTTATACGTATACTTATCCTTAGAGACATCCCTAGACATACCATAGAAATATCTCTAGGGATCTCACTAAAGTTCTCGTATCATAGTTTCCAAAGGCTGACTAAACCTCCCTCTGATACCAACTGTAGAGTCCCGAAGCTTGGTGTACATGGACATTACTTTACTTTTGCGGAATACTTAGTACATAACAAAAACAGACACACAAGGACCATAATAGTTTAGTGTCTTTGGAAACTCGTAATATAATCTTCTAATCGTGGTGAAATGTAACACCCTGAGATTTTATGAAAAATATTCCTTTTAATTTCATTAATTTCTTGTGTTGTACGCTACACCAAAAGGAGCTTGCACAACACGCATCCCTGACTTGGCTTGCATTACACGCAATCACGACCTTTCACGATAGTGTGTGCTGTACGCAATACCGAGTTTCGTTAAACAACGATATGTTATATAAACTAGCCGTTATGAATAGTAATTCCCACTTTTTTAAATTTTATAAATTTTATATTTCAAAATGGACTTCATTTTTGGGCTCAGAATATCAAATTTAGACTAGGGTGAATTTTTTGTTTTTTCCTGAAAGCTTTCAGTTTTTGATGAATAGTGAAAACACTAGGTTACTATTCAAAAACCGACTTTTTATTTAAATAATTATTTATTTTATTTACATTTATTTTAGGTAAAAATTGATATATAATACCTATGTAAGTTCAATTTATGTCATTGGAGTCATTTTATAATAATTTTAGATATATGAAATTTTTATTGAACTTTTTACCGTCATTTACCCACCTCCTAGGAAAATTTGAAAATTCACATAAAACATAATTTTACCGCTTCTGTGAGTGGAATTTCGAAAATCCGAGAGACACGGTTAATATCAAGGACTAAAATGTTGTTCAATGAGATGAAAATAATTTTTGGTGAATAGTATCTTTTTACTTTTTTTTACCACGATTAAAAGTAAATTAGGTAATTAAGGGTAAAAATGATATTATTATTAGCCTAACACATGTCCTAATTCTATTGGATAAGTGTAATTCAACCAAAAACAACCTTAGGAATAAATTATGACCATTTAAGCCCACTTCGATTAGATTAGGACATTTATTATTAATTTATGTAAAGAAGGGTTAAAATAGTTAAAATCAATATTTAATAACTAAATCATTTTTAATATAGGGATATACATAAGATAAATTTGACTATAAATATTCATTATAAATATAGAACTATGTCCTACATAATGGTATTTTATTTATAATTTTTCGACGTTAAATAATTTAATTTATTTATGACATAATGATGATGCTGTAATTATCTTATTAATGAAATATTGACATAATTGATGTTATAAATACCCAAATAAATGTAATATGAGACTTATTATGAATTAAATTAATTTAATAGGTTAATATGACATGTTAGTATTGATTTAGTTAAATTTTTTCGAACTAATCATTCTTTTATGATTTTCACAAAAATCAATTACCAAATTGTGTCAAAATTGACATAAAATAGTTTGTAATACAAATATTATAATATTAATTGTTATTTTATTCCAAAAAATCTAAGGTTTGGAAAAATGACTTAAATAAGGTCATATATATTAATAATAAACAACTTGGGGTTTGTTTGGCTTGTTATAGTAAGTTTATTAACCATATAGTGTTAGAAAACAAGAAGACACGATAAAAGAAAAATTATTTAACTTAAAGTTAAATCTAAATGATAAGGTCAAAATAGAAACCTAAACTTGTTTAAATTATATTGGATGAGAGTATTTAGACCCATCCCAACCTTATCTCTTAAATAACTCAATTTGTATCTATTAAAAACCGAATATGACTTAATAATAAAATAATATTTTTAGTTATTCCAAAGGTTCCCCTCTCCTCCCTAATAAAAGGGCACATCCTCCCTCTCTTCCTCACAATACTTTGAGCCTTAAATCTCGGCCAACCCCTGCAAATTTCTCTTCTCCACTTCCCTAGAAACATCCTAGAGGTTATGGTCTTCTTCAAAGACCAATCTTAGTGCTCTAAGAGGAGGTTTCAAAAAGGCGTGTCGAAAGAAGTGGTAATATCCGTTACCGATTCTTTCAACTTTATTTATTCTTCTACTTATTCTTCTTTAGTTGTTTCATTATGAAGTAATAACATCAGTATCACTCAAATAAATATATGTTATTATAATTATGAAACAACCCTATTTCACCATCTATCCATCCTACAAAAAATGAAATCACCGCGTGTGCATACGTACGGAATACCGTCTCCACGCCGTGGTGTAATCTATTTTCGGACACCACATTACTTGGATGGGTATAATGGTGTAAATAAATAACTATATATGTTTATTGAAAAGTTATATTGATTCTGAAATATTATACGTACACTTCAATTCAATTCCACGATCATGGGAATGATATCATCGCTCGTGTGTACGTAAGGACTACCATCTCCACGACGTGATGAGATTCATTTTCCATGTTAACCATTCATGAATGATTACAAAGTATATATAATAACTAATCATTAAATATATGACATAATAATGATACCGGATTTATTTTTATATATATGTATGTCATCTACTTAATTTCATTCAATTCAATAATTTAACGAAAACAACTTTCATTCGTACGTACGGCCTACCGTCTCCATGAATGGTGTATTTCATTCCATGTAATCGATCTATCATATATATATATATGTATATAATGACTATATATTATATATAAATCATGTTTTACATTATTTAATTATGTAAATCAGGATATAATTAAAAATATCAAGAACAAAAAGTCCCAACACGTACGATAAATAAAACGATTTAACCAAAAACGTTGTTTTAACATGGAACTTACAAAAGAACGGGTAATATAAAGTCATAAGTGAACTATATATTATATAATAACAATGAATATTATTCTTTAATATGTAAATGGAATTATTTAAATCATTATACAGGAGGTTCGGAAATGTACTAAGCATATCGGACCTAAGGTAAGGGATAATGTTGCAATCTCAATTGTTTTCTATCCGAGATTGCTTACACGTAAGTATTTACTGGGGTTATTTCTATCATCCATGTCCATGTTTTAAAAAAGTGTTTTCATGTATTTATAAATTCCTTTTTACCCATTTATGACTTTTACTACATGGTATGTAAGGAATCTTTCTTTTGTTTACGTTACGAGGTACTTTTTTGACTTTTCCGACAAAAGTACGAGAAGAATGTTATTTTTACCTTATACGGTGTGAACAGATTTTTATGGTTTCATAACGCCTCATTTTCATGAAGCATACTCTACAATATTTAATTACTATTCTCAAAAAAAGGCATTTTTTTAAATTTAATGGCATTTTGTGAAAAGAAAATGATTTTTAAGAAGAAAGGATATTTTCCTCAAGAATTCATTTCAAGTGTTTTATCAAAACCATTTTCCATATAAGATTACATTATTTCATATGTGTATGTTTCATGTATAATTTATCTATGATTTACATGGTTTCACTTTTTCTATGATGAAATGATATCCATTTTTTTGTATGGATTATGTTATGATGGGTTGATGTTTATGAAACCCATTTTATTCTTTGGGTTATGATGAATGATTTAAGTTTATGTTGTGGCACAAGTAAGAATGATTTCATTATGAGATGGGTGTGACCTATATCTCCCTCCAATTAATTAGGTAAAGATTTATATCTCATGAGATAGACATGGCTGGAACGGTAAATTAATCTGGTTCAGTGTTACAGGACTGAAACGAGGAGTGAACTCGATCCAGAAAGGGACTTTGTCTACTATGATGGTCTTGGCAGCAATGCCTTGGCTACTATGGAAATTATAACAAGTGTTTAATGGTTGCCACAATTAAATGTTTTATTCCCATGATATTTTATCATGATTGATGTTCCTTTATGATATATGCCTTACGTACTTCCATAATTCATGTCTTTGCACAAGATTTTGATGTTTAGATTTTATGTTAATGTTTTTTCATTCAAATTTTTATCGATTGTTTTATGTTCTCTAGGTTTACCCTTACTGAGCATTTGATCTCACCCCTTTTATGTTTTCTTTTCCCCAGGATATAAACAAAGGTTTTAGGTAAGAAAAAAAGGGGAAGATCTTTATGGGAGATGTTGAAGATCTTTCATGAAGAGACCCAAAGCTTGACGTACATGGACATTACATTACTTTTGCGGAATACTTAATACATAACAAAAATAGACACACAAGGACCGTAATAGTTTAGTGTCTTTGGAAACTCGGAATATAATCTTCTAATCGTGGTGAAAGATCTTCAACATATCCCATAAAGATCTTCCCATTTTTTTCATACCTAAAACCTTTCTTTATATCCTGGGTAAAAGAAAACATAAAAGGGGTGAACTCAAATGCCTAGTAAGGGTAAACATAGAGAACACAAAACAATCCATAATCATTTGAATGAAAAAACATGAACATAAAATCTAAACATCAAAATCTTGAGCAAAGACATGAATCTTGGAACTACGTAAGGCATATATCATAATGGAACATCAATCATGATAAAATAGCATGGGAATAAAACATTTAATTGTGGCTACCATTCATCAATTGTTATGATTTCCATAGTGGCCAAGGCATTGCTGCCAAGACAATCTTAGTGGACAACGTCCCTTTCTGAATCGAGTTCACTCCTCGTTTCAGTCCGGTAACACTGAACCGGATTAACTTACCAATCCAGACATGTCTATCTCATGAGATATAAATCTTTACCCAATGCATTGGAGTGAGATATAGTTCCCACCCATCTCATAATTAAATCATTCTTACTTGTGCCACAACATAAACTTAAATCATTGATCATAACCCAAAGAATGAAATGGGTTTTATAAACATCATCTCATCATAACATAATCTATAAAAAAATGGATATCATTTAATCAAAGAAATAGTGAAAACCATGTAAATCATAGAGAAACTATACTTGAAACATACACATATGAAATAATGTCATCTTATATGGAAAATGGTTTTGATAAAACACTTGAAATGAATTCTTGAGGAAAATATCCTTTCTTCTTCAAAATAATTTTCTTTTCACAAAATGCCATGAAATTTTAAAAGAAAAGGATTTTGTTGAAAATAGTCATTAAATCGTGTAGAGTAATCTTCATGAAAATGAGGCGTTATGAAACCGTAAAAATCTGTTCACACCGTATAAGTTAAAAATAACATTCTTCTCATACTGTTGTCGGAAAAGTCAAAAAAGTACCTCGTAGCATCAACAAAAGAAATATTACTTACATACCATGTAGTAAAAGTCAAAAATTGGTAAAAAGGACTTTAAAAATACCTAAAAACACTTTTATAAAACATGGGCATGGATGATAGAAATAACCCCAGTAAATACTTACATAAAAGAAATCTTGGATAGAAAAAAATTGAGATTGCAACATTATCCCTTACCTTTGGTCGGATATGCTTCGTACATTTCTGAACCTCCTATATAATGATTTAAATAATTTCATTGACTTATTAAAGAATAATATTCATTTTTATGATATCATATATGGTTCACTTATGACTCTATATTACATGTTCTTTTGTAAGTTCCTTGTTAAAACAGCGTTTTGGGTTAAATCGTTTTATTTATCGTACGAGTTTGGACTTTTTTCTTCTTGATATTATTACTTATATCCTGATTTACTTAATTACATAATGTAAAACATGATTTATATATAATATATATTCAGTATATACATATATATGATAGATAGATTAAATGGAATGAAATACACTGTTCATGGAGACGGTAGGCCGTACAAACGCATGAACGATGTTTTCGTTTCCTTATTGAATTGAATGAAATTAAGTAGATTACATATATATATATATACACATAAATATAGTATCATTATTATGTCATATATTTGATTATTACTTATTATATATACTTTATAATCATTCATGAATGGTTAACATTGAGAATGAATCTCATCGTGTCGTGGAGATAGTAGTCTGTACGTACGCACAAGCGATGATATCATTCCCATGATCGTGGAATTGCATTTAAGTGTTTGTATAATATTTCACAATCAATATCACTTTGCAACAATCATATATAGTTATTTATTTACACCATTATACCAATCCATGTAAGGTGGTGGTCGAAAACAGATTACACCGCGGCGTGGAGACGGTATTCCGTACGTACACACGCGCGGTGATTTCGTTTTCCGTAGGATGGATAGATGGTGAATTATGGTTGTTTCATAATTATAATAAAATATCAATATATGATTGATACTGATGTTATTACTTCATAATAAAACAACTAAAGAAGAAGAAGTAGAATAAGAAATAAAGTTGAAAGAATCGGTAACGGATATTACCTCTTCTTTCAACATGCCTTTTTAAAACCTCTTCTTAGGGCACTAATATTGGTCTTTGAAGAAGACTAGAACCTCTAGAATGTTTCTAGGGAAGCGGAGAAGATAAATTGGCAGGTTTTGGCTGAGCTTGAAGGCTCAAAGTGGTGTGAGGAAGAGAGGGAGTATGTGCCCTTTTATAAGGGAGGAGAGGGGCACCTTTGGAATAACAAAAAATATTATTTTATTATAAAGTCATATTCGGTTTTTAATAGCTCCAAATTGAGTTATATCGGATCTAAGGTCGGTATGGGTCGAAATCATCTCATCAAATAGAATTTAGACAAGTTTAGGTTTCTATTTTAACCTTATCATTTAGATTTAACCTTAAGTTAAATAATTTTTCTTTTACCGCGTCTTCTTGTTTTCTTACACTATAAGGTTAATAAACTTAGTATAACAAGCCAAACGAACCCCAAGTTGTTTATTATTAATATATATAACTTTATCTAAGTCATTGGGCCGAACCTTAGATTTTTTGGAATAAAATAACAAATAATAATATAATATTTGATTTAAAAACTATTTTATGTCAATTTTGACACAATTTGGTAATTGATTTTTTTGAAAATCATAACAGAATGATAATTCAAAAATTTTTAACTAAATTAATACTAACATGTCATATTAACCTATAAAATTAGTGGAATTCACAAAAAGTCTCAAATTACATTTATTTGGGTATTTATAACATCAATTATGTCAATATTTCATTAATAAGATAATTACTGCATCATTATTGTGTCATAAATAAATTAAATTATTTAATGTCTTAAAATTATAAATAAAATACCATTATGTATGAAACCGTTTTATCTTTCTAATTAATATTTATAGTCGAATTGATCTTATGTATAACCCTATATTAAAATTGATTTAGTTATTAAACTTAGATTTTAACTATTTTAACACTTCTTTAAATAAATTAATAATAAATGTCCTAATCTAATCCATGTGGGCCTAAATGGTCATATTTTATTCCTACGGTTGTTTTTAGTCAAATTACACTTATCCAATAGAATTAGGACATGTGTTAGGGTAATAATAATATCTTTTTTACCCTTAATTACCCTATTTACTTTTAACTATGGTAAAAAAAGTAAAAAGTTACTATTCACCAAAAATTATTTTCATCTCATTGAACCACATTTTAGTCCTTGATATTAACTGTGTCTCTCGGATTTCCAAAATTCCACTCACAGAAGCGGTAAAATTATGTTTTATGTGAATTTGCAAATTCTCCTAGGAGGTGGGTAAAAGACGGTAAAAAGTTCAATAAAATTTTTTATATATCTAAAATTATTATAAAATGACTCCAATGACTTTAATTGAACTTATATAGGTATTATGTATCAATTTGGTCCTAAAATAAATTTAAATAAAATAAATAATTATTTAAATAAAAAGTCGGTTTTTGAATAGTAACCCAGTGTTTTCACTATTCATCAAAAATTGAAAGTTTTCAGAAAAATACCAAAAATTCACCCCAGGCTAATTTCGATATTCTGAATCGAAAAATGAAGTCCATTTTGAAAGATAAAATTTATAAAATTTTAAAAAGTGGGTATTACTATTCATAACGGCTAGTTTATATAACATATCGTTTTTTAGCGAAACTCGATATTGTGTACAACACATGCTATCGTGGAAGGTTGCGATTGCGTGTAATGAAAGCCAAGTCAGGGATGCGTGTTGTGTAAGCTTCTTTTGGGGTAGCATACAACACAAGACATTAATGAAATTAAAAAGAATATTTTTCATAAAATCTTGTGGTGTTACATTCTACCCCCCTTAAAATGAATTTGGCCCTCGAAATTTGTTGGGGTTATAAATGGTTTACTACTCGAAAGTTTCTTTAATAGAAACCCACATCGTAAAAAGGAATACCAAAACTTGGCTTTAAAAACTAAAGTATAAAACGTAACGGTTACCCAAATTAACTAATAATTGGGTTTCCACATAAGAGAACATGGGTGAAAATATGGATATAGAAGAGAAATCTAACTGTCATGTTCGGATGAAGATTGTTAGAGAACATGGCTTTGAAAAAGCCAACAATCCCAATGCCATAAATTTGTGATGATCTAAGGTACCATCTGATTCATCGGATATAAGGGCACTAGGACAACATTTTTGGTTTTCAAGATCATTTCCCTAAAGTTGAAGAATTTGAATTAGAATAAATACATACATTATTTTGGTATAATCTCACCCTTGTTCATGACTTGAACAATTTCCACTTCATCTCTTTACGAAATAATGTTGAATTTGTCTTTCGCGAAGTTTTAACAGATCATGTGATAGAATGATAGATCATTCCATCTGTCTCAAAAATAAGTTAGCAAAAGTTATATACATAATTCCATCTAGGGTGAGATTAATCATATATAGTTCCAAAATGGACTTATACTTCATCTATCATCCTGTATAATAAAATAAAACTAGTTTCTACTAACCAGGGACTTCATGTAGGCTAGTGGTCGGAAATAAAGGCATGTCGCACTTCGGTTGTGGGTTCGATTCCCACAGCCTTGTCCAACGTGACGGGTTGTCGCCCATTCTGCAGGTTGTCCTTTTTTTCTAAAAATACAATACTAACGTATGTCCAACAAAATCCATTCCAATCTTTAGGGTTATCTATAATATAGCAGTCCATTGTTATATTATAGTGAAAACGATTACCAGAGATTTCATATAACAAGCATGTTAATACCATCGTTGATTCCCATATATCATAAGATATGTCTTGTTGATCACATTCCAAACATTTGAAGGCCTTAATCATGTATTCTCTTGAAAAATGAATACCCATTGAATCTTATTGAAAACATGAGTTCTGTCAAAAGTTTACTCTTTCCACATACCAAAACCCCAAAATTCTATATACTCAAACCATGATATAACTATTTCCTTATATCAGTCTTGAGCTCATGAATACTGTCAAACATTTCATTTTCTCCTTATCCCTTCATTATGCGCATATAATCTTCTTTCCAAAAATATCTCAATCACATTACATGGTTACCAGTACCATAAATTTATTGAAAACCACAATATACCAATACATAAATATTCCTATATTCCACGATACTATATACACCATTATTTTGGAATCCCGCTACATAAACACTTAATCATTCCACCACATCGTTGTCATGTTCAACATCGCCAATAGTGACCGCATGTGACTTCACTTTGTCCTTTGCCTTAAGTGGTTGCTCATGTCAATCATCATTAACCCATGGATTAGGGCATTGATTAGAATAATTACCCATTTCATTGTACTTGAAACATTGAAGTGTTGGTGGTGCGTTCTCTGCAGTCTTTTCTTTATTCACATCATTAGCAACCCTTTTTCCATTACTTCGACACTCAGCTGCTCGACGGCCTTCTTTTCCACACTTAAGACATTTTCTAGTCCCTTTAAGACAATCTCCACCAAGATTCTTTCCACACATTGAGAATAAAGAAACATTCATATTCGTTTCACCATTATTCTGAGATTTCTCCTTTAACTCCATCTTCTGTATCCTGTCAAAACCTTGAGATGGATATGTAACACCAACATCCATTTCTACCTTGATAGCATGCCGCACAATTTCTGCATAGCTACTGAAGTCTCTTGTAGCTAATTCCCTTCGAAGATTTTGTTTTAATCCACTGAAAAATCGATCAAATTTACTTTCAGGTTGGATGATAAAGCCAGATGCATACCTTTCAAGCCTTGTAAAATTCGCTTTGTATTTACCTACAGATTCATCATCCTTTTTCTTTAGTTCAAGAAACTACTTCTCTATCTTTGTTGGAAGAATACGAGGGAAGTACTTATTGAAAAATAATTTCTTGAACTCGTCCCATTACATGGACTCAATTTCATCTCTTGGCCTCATATTCTTGATAAGATTCCACCATTGATCAGCTTCACCTTCCAAAAGATATACTGCTAAGATGAATTTATCATGTTTAGAACATTGAAGAACTAAAAATAACTTTTCAGTGGTATTGATCCATTGTTCAGCAACAAGTGGATCAGAAGACCCACTGAAAGAAGGTGGACGTTGCCTCATGAAGGACTCAATAGAATATTGTTCCCTTCTCTGCTCTTTTGGAAGTCCAGAATGATTCATAGCTTGTGTAAGTATAGAAATAAGATTTTTCACTCCATATCCCATAACATTTGTTTGTTCAGGAGGATAATCATTTCATTGTCCATTACATTGATCAACACGGTACCTTTGGGTTCCAGCTATCGTCTAAAACCCAAAAAGAATAGTGTAAGAGGAAAAAATCATGCTAGGGAAAACAACATAATAAAGGGGGAGTACCTTCAATATCTAACATCTTATGTTTAATTCTAAGATAGTTACCATAATTCTAGGACTATAACCTATACTTATACTTAACATTAGGGACATACCTTGAAATACCTTAGAAATATCTCTAGGGATCTCACTAAAGTTCTCGCATCCAAGTTTCCAAAGGTTAACTAAAAATTTCCTTTAATACCAACTGTAGAGACTCAATGCTTGACGTACATGGACTTTACATTACTTTTGTGGAATACATAGTACATAACAAAAATAGACACATAAGGACCGTAATAGTTTAGTGTCTTTGGAAACTTGGAATATAATCTTCTAATCGTGGTGAAAGATCTTCAACATCTCCCATAAAGATCTTCCCCTTTTTTTCATACATAAAACCTTTCTTTATATCCTCGGAAAAAGAAGACATAACAGGGGTGAGCTCAAATGACCATTAAGGGTAAACATAGAGAACCTAAAACAATCCATAAACATTTTAATGAAAAAACATGAACATAAAAACTAAACATCAAAATCTTGAGCAAAGACATGAATCTTGGAAGTACGTAAGGCATATATCATAAAGGAACATCAATCATGAAAAAATAGCATGGGAATAAAATATTTAATTGTGGAAACCATTCAGCATTTGTTATGATTTCTATAGTGGCCAAGGCATTGCTACCAAGACTATCTTAGTGGAAAAAGTCCCTTTCTGAATCGAGTTCACTCTTCATTTGAGTCCTGTAACACTGAACCGGATTAACTTACCATTCAATTCATGTCTATCTCATGAGATATAAATCTTTACCCAATGAATTGGAGAGAGATATAGGTCCCACGCATCTCATAATGAAATCATTCTTACTTGTGCCACAAAATAAACGTAAAACATTCATCATAACCCATATAATAAAATGGGTTTCTTAAACATCATCCAATCATTTCATAATCCATATAAAACAAATGGTCATTTCATCATAAGAAAAGTGAAACCATGTAAATCAAAGAGACATTATACTTGAAACATACACATATGAAATAATGTCATCTTAGATGGAAAAATGGTTTTGATAAAACACTTGAAATGAATTCTTGTGGAAAATATACTTTCTTCTTCAAAATCAATTTCTTTTCACAAAATGTCATGAAATTTTCGAAGGAAGAGATTTTCTTGAAAATATTAATGAAATATTTTGGAGTAAGCTTCATAAAAATAAGGCTTTATAAAACCATCAAAAACCTTTCATACCGTATAAGTTAAAAAACATCATTCTCGTACTATTGCCAGAAAAGTCAAAAAGATACCTCATAACGTAAACAAAAGAAAGATTCCTTACATACCATGTAGTAAAAGTCAAAATGGGTAAAAAGGAATTTAAACATACATGAAACCATTTTTAGAAAACAAGGACATCGATGATAAATATAACCCCAGTGAATAATTACAAATAAACAATCTCGGATAAGAACGAGATTGAAATATTTATCCCTTACCTTAGGTCTGATATGCTTCGTACATTTCCGAACCTCCTGTATAATGATTTAAATAATGTCATTGACTTATTACAGAAACATATTCATTGTTATGATATAATATATGGTTCACTTATTACTTTATAATACCGGTTCTTTTGTAAGATCCATGTTAAAGCAGTGTTTTGGGTTAAATCGTTCTATTTACCATACGTGTTTGGACTTGTTGTTCTTGATATTATTACTTATATCCTGATTTACTTAATTCCAGAATGTAAAACATGATTTATATATAATATATATTAAGTATATATATATATATATATATGATATATCGATTAAATGGAATGAAATACACCGTTCATAGAGACGGTAGGCCGTACATGTACATGAACACCGTTTTCGTTTCCTTATTGAATTGAATGAAATTATGTAGATGACATACATATATATACACATAAATCCAGTATCATTATTATGTGATATATTTCATTATTACTTATTATATATAATTTATAATCACTCATGAATGGTTAACGTGGAGAATGAATCTTATCGCGTTGTGGAGACGGTAGTCCGTACGTACGCAAGAGCGATGATGTCATTCCCATGATCATGGAATTGCATTGAAGTGTATGTATAATATTTAAGAATAAACATCACTTTAAAATAATTATATATATTTATTCTTTACACGATTATACCCATCCAAGTAAGGTGGTCGTGGAAAATAGATTACACCACGGCGTGGAGACGGTATTCCGTACGTACGCACGCGCGGTGATTTCATTTTCTGTAGGATGGATAGATGGTGAAATAGGGTTGTTTAATACTTATAATAACATACTAGTATATGAGTGATACTGATGTTATTACTTCATAATGAAACAACTAAAGAATAAGAAGTGGAAGAAGAAATAAAGTTGAAAGAATCGTTAACGGACATTACCTCTTCTTTGAAGCGCCTCTTTGAGACCTCCTCTTAGGGCACTAAAATTGGTCTTTGAAGAAGACCATGACCTCTAATATGTTTCTAGGGAACTGTAGAAGAGAGTTTGGTAGGTGTGGGTGGTCCGAGCTTGATGGCTAAAAGTGATGTGAGGAAGAGAGGGAGGAGGTGCCCTTTTATAAGGGAGGAGAGGGGCACCTTTGGAACAACAAAAAATATTATTTTATTATAAAGTCATATTCGGTTTTTAATAGCTCCAAATTGATTTATTTCGAAGCTAAGTTGTATATGGGTCGAAATAATCTCATCCAATAGAATTTAGACAAGTTTAGGTATCTATTTTAACCTTATAATTTAGATTTAACTTTAAGTTAGATAATTTAACTTTTATCGTGCCTTCTTATTTTCTTACACTATAAGGTTAATAAACGTACTATAACAAGACAAACGAACCCCAAGTTGTTTATTATTAATATATATAACCTTATATAAGTCATTTGGCCGAACCTTAGATTTTTAGGAATAAAATAACAATTAGTAATATAATATTTCTTTTAAAAACAATTTTATGTCAATTTTGACACTATTTGGTAATTTATTTTTGTGAAAATCATAACAGAAAGATTAGTTCAAAAAAAGTTAATTAAATCAATAATAACATGTCATATTAACATAAAAAATTATTTTAATTCATAAAAAGTCTAAAATTTCATTTATTTGGGTATTTATAACATCAATTATATTAATATTTCATTAATAAGATAATTACTGCATCATCATTGTGTCATAAATAAATTAAATTATTTATTGTCTAAAAATTATAAATAAAATACCATTATTTAGGAAATCTATATAGATTTCTAATGAATATTTATAGTAGAATTTATCTTTTGTATAACCATATATTAAAAATTATTTACTTATTAAACATTGATTTTAACTATTTTAACCATTCTTTAAATAAATTAATATTAAATTTTCTAATCTAATCCAAGTGGGCCTAAATGGTCATATTTTATTCAAATGGTTGTTTTTGGTCGAATTACACTTATCCAATATAATTAGGACTTGTGTTAGTGTAATAATAATATCGTTTTTACCCTTAATTACCCTATTTACTTTTATCCGTGTTAAAAAAAAGTAAAAAGTTACTATTCACTAAAAATTATTTTCATCTCATTGAACCACATTTTAGTCCTTGATATTAACCGTGTCTCTCGAATTTTCGAAATTCTACTCACAGAAGTGGTAAAATGAGGTTTTATGTGAATTTGGAAATTCTCCTAGGAGGTGGGTAAAAGACGGTGAAAAGTTCAATAAAATTTTTATATATATATAATTATTATAAAATAACTCCAATGAATTGAATTGAACTTATATAGATATTATGTATCAATTTTGACCTAAAATAAATTTAAACAAAATAAATAATTATTTAAATAAAAAGTCATTTTTTAAATAGTAACCTAGTGTTTTCACTATTCATCAAAAATTGAAACTTATCAGAAAAATACCAAAATTTCACCCTAAGATAATTTCGATATTATGAATCCAAAAATGAAGTCCGTTTTGAAAAATAAAAATTTCAAAATTTCAAAAAGTGGGTACTACTATTCAGAATTTCTAGTTTTAATAATATTTTAATATCACATCGTTGTTTAGTGAAACTCGATATTGCGTACGACGCAATCTATCGAGGAAGGTCACGATTGCGTGTATAGAAATCCAAGCTCGTGTTGTGTGTAGTGAAAGATTCTTTTGATGATTTATATAACATAAAAACAAAATATTTCTCATAAATATTTCGGGTGCTACATTCTACCCCCCCTAAAATGAATTTCGCCCTCGAAATTCGTCACTTTGTAACAAACAGATGAGGATAACCTTCCCTCATAATATCCTCAAGAACCCATGTAGCTTCTTCTAATTGGCGGTTTCTCCATAAAACATTCACCAAGCGAGTGGTCTTGTTCCGTAGGACTTTTTTGCTCCGCTCCAGAATCTCTATCGGCTGTTCTTCATAAGAAATATCTTGATCTAGTGGTACAACTTCTGAGCTGAGTACATGTGAAGGATCAGGTATGTACTTCCTCAGGAGAGATACATGGAACACATCGTGAACTTGGGAGAGATTCGGTGGAAACGCCAATCGGTAAGCTACCTTCCCAACATGATATAGTATTTCGAAAGGAAAGATATATCTAGGGATCAGCTTTCCCTTCTTTCCAAATCACATTACACTCTTCCAAGGAGATATTCGTAAGAACACTTTATCACCCACTTCAAACTCTAGGTCTTTTCTTAGGTTGTCGGCATAACTTTTTTGTCGACTCTGAGCTGCTCAAATGTGATGTTGAATAGATTTGACCTTTTCTGCCATCTCATCAACAAGAACAGGTCCTAATAACATTCTTTCCTGAACTTTGTCCCAGCAAGTTGGAATCCTGCATTTCTTTCCATAGAGAGATTCATAAGGAGCCATCTGAATACTGGAGTGAAAGCTATTATTATAAGAAAATTCCACCAAAGGTAGGTGTTGATACCAACCACCTTTGAAATCCATAGAGCAAGCTCTCAACATATCTTCTAGAGTTTTAATTGTCCTCTCAAACTGGCCATCTGTCTGTGGATGATAAGCAGTTCTGAAACTCAAATCTGTATCCAGAGTATGCTGAAGACTTCTCCAGAACATCTAGGTAAATCTTGGATCCTGATCAGATATAATGTAAAGTGGTACTCCATGCAATCTTACCACTTCCTTTACATATATCCTGGAAAGCTGATCCAGAGGGAAATCCTATCTAATAGCGATGATGTGTGCCGACTTTGTAAGATGATCAATTATGACCCAGATGACATTATTGCCTTTGTATGTTTTAGGAAGTCCAGTGACAAAGTCCATAGTGATGTTTTCCCATTTCCATTCTGGTATGGGAAATGGTTGTAACATCCCCTTAGACTTCTGTCTCTCAGCTTTAACTTGCTGACAAACCAAGCATCGAGAGACATATTCAGCAACATATCTTTTCATTCCATCCCACCAGAAGTAATCCTTCATGTCACTATACATCTTCATGCTTCCATGATGAATAGATAATGAAGAACTATGAGCCTCATCCAGCAGCTCCTTCTTTAATTCTGGGATGGGAGGAACACAAACCTGATTCCTGAACTTTATTATCCCACCACAATCAAGGTTGAATTATGGAACATTTCTCACCTTCTTTTGTAACTCTACATCTTCTTTCTGTGCCTCTTTAATCTTCACATGTATAGATGGTTGAAAATTCATTTGAGAAAGATACTATTTTTCCCCTTTCGTTATAATTCCAAGATCTATCCTTTGTAAATCCATAAACATTGGATCTTTTGTGATCCACATCATGGATAAGCTAGCATTGTCTTGTCGAATTAATGCGCCAGCCACCTTGTTTGCTTTCCCAGGGTGGTAATGAATTGAGCAGTCGTAATCCTTAATTAGCTCCAACCATCTTATTTGGCGCATATTCTGCTCCTTTTGTGTGAAAATATACTTTAAATTCTTATGATTACTATAAATACGACACCTTTCCCCATAGCGAAAATGCCTCTAAATCTTTAATGCAAAGATTAACGCAGCTAACTCCAAATCATGAGTTGGGTAATTTTGCAAATGGATTTTCAACTGTCGTGAGGCATTAGCTATCACTATATCATTTTGCATAAGAACACACCCCAGCCCCTTCTTGGATGCATCACTGTAGATCACAAAACTTTCACCACTACAAGGAAGTGTGAGTACAGGTGCACTGGATAACCTTCTTTTCAACTCCTTGAAATTCTCTTCACATTCCTCCGTCCAAACAAACTTAACTCCTATCCGAGTCAACATGGTGAGTGGATTAGATAATCATGAAAAATATTTCACAAAACGTCAATAATATCCAGCCAAAACAAGAAAACTTCGGATCTCAGTTACTATTATTGGTCTCGACCATCTTTCGATAACCTCTGTTTTTGCTGGATCCACAGATATCCCCTCTTTTGATATTATGTGACCTAAAAATGCAACTTTTTGAAGCCAAAATTCACACTTGGTAAATTTGGCATAAAGCTTCTCCATTTTCAGGCTCATCAATATAATTGTCAAGTGATCTTCATGTTCTTCCTTTCTCTTTGAATATAAAATAATATCTTCTATAAAGACTACCACAAACTGATCAAGATAGTCTCTAAAGACACTATTCATCAGATCCATGAAGATAGTAGGGGAATTATTAAAACCAAATGGAATCATTATAAATTCATAGTTTCCATACCTTGTACGGAATGTCATCTTTGGTATATCCTCCCTTTTGACCCTTAGTTGTTGATACCCTGAACGAAGATCAATCTTGGAAAAGTATTGACATCCGCGTAGTTGGTAAAATAACTCATTAATTCATGGGAGAGGATATTTTTCCTTGATAGTGATCTTGTTAAGTTCTCGATAATCAATGCAGAGTCTCATTGATTCATCTTTCTTCATAACAAATAGAACAGGTGCTCCCCAAGGTCAGGCACTAGGGCGTATGAATTCATTATCAAGATTCTCTTGGAGTTGCTTCTTCAATTCATGCAACTCAATTGGGGACATTCTATAAGGTGTCTTTAAAATAGAAAAAGAACCTGGTACGAGTTCTATTGAAAACTCAACTTCATGATTTGGTGGAAGACCCAGTAATTCCTCTGGAAAGACATCATCAAACTCTCGTACAATGGGAATATTCTTAATCCTGAGTTTCTCTCCAACCATTTGAGATAAATAACCTTCATTTAGTGAAATCAAGACCCCTAAGATGGAAGAAATTTCCACTGGAAGGTTATGTTCATCCTTGCATCCATAGCCGATCATTGATTGATCTGGAATATGGAATGTGACTTCCCTTCTTTGGAAATTTATATAATCTCCATATAGAGAAATCCAATCCATTCCAAGAATCACATAAAATTCCACTATAGGAAGGATCACAAGATTTGCTGGAAGCACTTTCCCAGAAACTTCAATTGCAGAAGATTCATAAACTTTTGATGCAAACGTTGTGCCATTATGAGTTGTCATAGCCAACTCAACATCTAATTGTTGAGGTAATACGGAGATACCATTAGAAAATTCCTCATAAATAAAAGAGTGGGTGGATCTAGAATCAAATAAAACATTTTCTACTTTAGAGTGGATGGTAAGTGTACCTCTCACTACTTCGTTGTCGTACTCCACATCGCCGATAGTAATTGCATGTGACTTTCCTTTGTCTTTAGCCTTAAGAGTTTGTTAACGTCGATCATCATCATCAACCCTTGGATTTGGGCATAGATTGGCATAATGCCCCATCTCCTTGCAGTTGAAACATTGATGTGTAGTAGGTTCATTCTGTGTATCCCTTTCTTTGTTTGCATCATTAGATATTTTCTTCCCATTATTTCGACATTCAATTGCCCGATTACCTTCTTTTCCATACTTATAATAGTAGCTTGTCCCCTTAAGACAATTTCTTCCATGTTTCTTTCCACACTTTGAGCATAAGGGAAAACTCATATTCTTTTCAGTGTGGTCTTTAGATTTTCCTTTGAATTCCATTTTCCTCTTCTTATCAAACCCATGTGACTGATGGGTTACACCAATCTCCATCTCAACCTTGAGATCACATCGAACAACTCGTATCTATTGAAGTCCCTTATGGCTAACGCCCTTCAAAGACTTGGTGTTAAGCCACTAAAGAATCGATCGATCTTACTCTTAGGTTGGATAATAATACCAGAAGCGTACCTTGCAAGTCTTGTAACTATATATGATATTTTAGGAATAAAATAACAATTAATAATATAATATATGTTTTAAAAACTATTTTATGTCAATTTTGACACTATTTGGAAATTGATTTTTTTGAAAATCATAACAGAAAGATTAGTTCGAAAAAGTTAAATAAATCAATACTAACATGTCATATTAACATAGAAAATTATTTTAATTCATAAAAAGTCTCAAATTACATTTATTTGGGTATTTATAACATCATTTATGTCAATATTTCATTAATAATATAATTACTGCATCATCATTGTGTCATAAATAAATTAAATTATTTAAAGTCTAAAAATTACAAATAAAATACTATTATGTAGCAAATATTTTTATCTTTATAGTGAATATTTATAGTCGAATTTATCTTATGTATAACTCTATATTAAAAATGATTTATTTATTAAACTTTGATTTTAACTATTTTAACCCTTCTTTAAATAAATTAATAATAAATGTCCTAATCTAATCCAAGTGGGCCTAAATGGTCATATTTTATTCCTAAGGTTGTTTTTGGTCGAATTACACTTATCCAATAGAATTAGGACATGTTTTAGGGTAATAATAATATCATTTTTACCCTTGATTACCCTATTTACTTTTAACCGTGGTAAAAAAGTAAAAAGTCACTATTCACCAAAAATTATTTTCCTATCATTGAACCACATTTTAGTCCTTGATATTAACCATGTCTCTCAGATTTTTGAAATTTCACTCACAGAATCGGTAAAATTATGTTTTATGTAAATTTTCAAATTCTCCTAGGAGGTGAGTAAAAGACGGTGAAAAGTTCAATTAAATTTTTATATATCTAAAATTATTATAAAATTACTCCAATGACTTAAATTGAACTTATATAGTTATTATGTTTCAATTTTGACCTAAAATAAATTTAAATAAAATAAATAATTATTTATATATAAAGTCGGTTTTTGAATAGTAACCTAGTGTTTTCACAATTCATCAAAAATTGAAAGTTTTCAAAAAAATACCAAAATTTCACCCTAGGATAATCATGATATTCTGAATCCAAAAATGAAGTCCATTTTGAAATATAAAATTTATAAAATTTCAAAAAATGGGTATTACTATTCATAATGGCTAGTTTATATAACATATCGTTGTTTAGCGAAACTCGGTATTACGTACAACACACGCTATCGTGGACGGTCTCGATTGCATGTAATGCAAGCCAAGTCAGGGATGCATGTTTTGCAAGCTCCTTTTGGCATAGCGTACAACACAATACATTAATGAAACTAAAAAGAATACATTTCATAAAATCTTGGGGTGTTACATTCTACCCCCCTTAAAATGAATTTCGCCCTTGAAATTCGTCGGTGTTATAAATAGTTTACTACTCGAAAGTTTCTTTAATAGACACCCACATCGTAAAAAGAAATACCAAAACTTGGCTTTAAAAACTGAAGTATGAAACATAACAGTTACCCAAATTAACTAATCACTGGGTTTCCACATAGGAGAACATAGGTGAAAATATGGATTTGGAAGTTAAATCTAACCGTCATGTTCTGATGGAGAGTGGTAGAGAACATGGCTATGAAAAAGCCAACAATCACAAAGCCATAAATTTGTGATGATCTAGGGTACCATCTGATTCATCGAATAAAAGGGCACTAGGAAAACTTTTTTGGTTTTCAAGATCATTTCCCTAAAGTTGAAGAATTTGAATTAGAATAAATACTTACTTTATTTTCGTACAATCTCACTGTTGTTCGTGCTTTGAACAATTTCTGCTTCATCTCTTAAAGAAATGAAGTTGAATTTGTTATTCATGAAGTTTTAACAGATCATGTGATAGAATGATTGGTCATTCCATCTGTTTCAAACAAAAGGTTAGAAAAATTTATCAAATATACATAAGTCCATCTATAGTGAGGTTAATCATATATGATTCCAAAAATGATCTTATGCTTCATATATCATACCACTTAATAAAATAAAACTAGTTTGTACTAACCAGGGTATTCCTGTAGGCCAGTTGTATGCGATAAAGGCCAGTCGCACTTCGGTTGTGGGTTCGATTCCCACAGCCTTGTCCGACGCGATGGGATGTCACCCATCCTGCAGGTTTTCCTTTTTCTAAAACTACATTACTATAACATCCCATCAATAATATCGAAAAAACATTTATCCTTAAACAATACTAACTTAAGGCCAACATAATCCATTCCAATATTTAGGCTTATCCATAATACTGCAGTCCACTCTCATATTATAGTGAAAAAAATTACCAGATATTTCATATAACAAGCATGTTAATACCATCATTGATCCCCATATATCATAAGATATGTCATGTTGGTCACATTCTAAAAATTCGAAGGCCTTAATCATGTATTCTCTTGAAAAATGAATACCCATTGAATCTTAGTGAAAACATGAGTGCTTTCAAAAGTTAACTCTTTCCACATACCAAAACACCAAAATTATATATACTAAAACCATGATATAACTATTTCCTTATATCAGTCATGAGCTCATGAATACTGTCAAAGATTTCATTTTCTCCTTATCCCTTCATTATGCGCATATCATCTTCTTTCCAAAAATATCTCAATCACGTTCCATGGTTACCGGTACCATAAAATTATTGAAAACCACAATAGACCAATACATAAATATTCAAATATTCCATGATACTATATAATAAATTATTTTGGAATCCCATTACATAAACACTTAATCATTCCACCACATCGTTGTCATATGCAAAATCGCCAATATTGATCGCATGTGACTTCCCTTTGTCCTTTTCCTTAAGTGGTTGCTCATGTAGATCATCATTAACCCTTGTATTAGGGCATTGATTAGCATAATGCCCCATTTTACAGCACTCATTTTTTTCCTAATATTCAATGGGTATTCATTTTTCAAGAGAATACATGATTAAGGCCTTCGAATGTTTGGAATGTGACCAACAAGGCATATCTTATGCTATATGGGGATCAACGATGGTATTAACATGCTTATTAAATAAAATATCTGGTAATTGTTTTCACTATAATATGATAATGGACTTCAATATTGTGGATAAGTATAAAGATTGGAATGGATTATGTTGGAAATAAGTTAGTATTGTATTTTTTGAAAAAAAGGACAACCTGCAAAACGGGAGAGAACCTGTCACGTCGGACAAGGCTGTGGGAATCGAACCCACAACCGAAGTGCGACATGCCTTTATTTCCTACCACTAGCATACAGGAAGTCCCTGGTTAGTAGAAACTAGTTTTATTTTATTATACAAGATGATAGATGAAGTATAAGTCCATTTTGGAACCATATATGATTAATCTCACCATAGATGGAATTATGTATATAACTTTTGCTAACTTATGGTTGAGATAGATGGAATGACCAATCATTCTATCACATGATCTGCTAAAACTTCACAAAAGACAAATTAAACTTCATTTCTTAAAGAGATGAAGTGGAATTTGTTCAAGGCACGAACAACAGTGAGATTATACCAAAATAAAGTAAGTATTTATTCTAATAAAAATTCTTCAACTTTAGTGAAATGATCTTGAAAACCAAAAATGTTGTCCTAGTGCCCTTATATCCGATGAATCAGATGGTACCCTAGATCATCACAAATTTATGGCTTTTTGATTGTTGGATTTTTCATAGCCATGTTCTCTACCACTCTCCATCAGAACATGACGATTAGATTTCTCTTCCATATCCATATTTTCACCTATGTTCTCCTATGTGGAAACCCAGTGATTAGTTAATTTGGGTAACTGTTACGTTTCATACATTAATTTTTAAAGCCAAGTTTTGGTATTCCTTTTTACTATGTGGTTTTCTATTAAAGAAACATTTGAGTAGTAAACCATTTGTAATCTCGATGAATTTCGAGGGTGAAATTCATTTTAAGGGGGGTAGAATGTAACACCCCAAGAATTTATGAAAAATATTTTTTTTAATTTCATTAATGTCTTGCATTGTATGCTACACCAAAAGGTTCTTTCACAACACGCACCCCTGACTTGGCTTGCATTACACGCAATCGCGACCTTCCACGATAGCGTGTGTTGTACGCAACACCATGTTTCGCTAAACAACGATATGTTATATAAACTAGCTGTTATGAATAGTAATACCCACTTTTTGAAATTTAATAAATTTTATCTTTCAAAATGGACTTCATTTTTGGATTCATGATATCGAAATTAGCCTAGGGTGAATTTTTGGTATTTTTCTGAAAACATTCAATTTTTGATGAATAGTGAAAACACTAGGTTACTATTCAAAAACAGAATTTTTATTTAAATAATTATTTATTTTATTTAAATTTATTTTAGGTCAAAATTGATACATAACACCTATAAAAGTTCAATTTATGTCATTGGAGTCCTTTTATAATAATTTTAGATATATAAAATTTTTTATTGAACTTTTTACCGTATTTTACCCACCTCCTAGGAGAATTTGCAAATTCACATAAAACATAATTTTACCGCTTCTGTGAGTGGAATTTTGAAAATCAGAGAGACACGATTAATATCAAGGACTAAAATTTGGTTCAATGAGATGAAAATAATTTTTGGTGAATAGTATCTTTTAAAATTTTTTTACCACGGTTAAAAGTAAATAGGGTAATTAAGGGTAAAAATGATATTATTATTACCCAAAAACATGTCCTAATTCTATTGGATAAGTGTAATTCGACCAAAAACAACCTTAGGAATAAAATATGACTATTTAGGCCCACTTGGATTAGATTAGGACATTTATTATGAATTTATTTAAAAAAGGATTAAAATAGTTAAAATCAAAGTTTAATAGCTAAATCATTTTTAATATAGGGTTCTACATAAGATAAATTCGACTATAAATATTCATTAGAAATATAAAAATATTTCCTACATAATGGTATTTTATTTATAATTTTTAGACATTAAATAATGTAATTTATTTATGACACAATGATGATGCAGTAATTATCTTATTAATGAAATATTGACACAATTGGTGTTATAAATACCAAAATAAATTTAATTTGATACTTTTGATGAATTACAATAATTTTATAGGTTAACATGACATGTTATTATTTATTTACTTAAATTTTTTCGAACTAATCATTCTATTATGACTTTCACAAAAATAAATTACCAAATTGTGTCAAAATTGACATAAAATAGTTTTTAAACAAAATATTATATTATTAATTGTTATTTTATTCCTAAAAATATAAGGTTAGGCCAAATGACATATGTAGGTTAAATATGTTAATAATAAACAACTTGAGTTCGTTTGGATTGTTATAGTAAGTTTATTAACCTTATAGTGTAAGAAAACAAGAAGACACGGTAAAAGAAAAATTATTTAACTTAAAATTAAATCTAAATGATAAGGTTAAAATAGAAACCTAAACTTGTCTAAATTCTATTGGGTGAGATTATTTCGACCCATCCACACCTTAGATTATAAATAACTCAATTTGGAGCTATTAAAAACTGAATATGACTTTATAATAAAATAATATTTTTAGTTATTCCAAAAGTGCCCCTCTCCTCCATTATAAAAGGGCACATCCTCCCTCTCTTCCTCACAACACTTTGAGCCTTCAATATCGTCCAAACCCTGAAAATTTCTCTTCTAAAATTCCCTGGAAACATCCTAGAGGTTATGGTATTCTTTAAAGACCAATATTAGTGCCCTAAGAGGAGGTTTAAAAAAGGCGTGTCGAAAGAAGAGGTAATATCCATTACCGATTCATTCAACTTTATTTCTTCTTCTACTTCTTCTTATTTAGTTGTTTCATTATGAAGTAATAACTTCAGTATCACTCATATACTGATATGTTATTATAATTATGAAACAACCCTATTTCACCATCTATCCATCCTACGGAAAATGAAATCACCGCACGTGCGTACGTACGGAATACGGTCTCCACGGCGTGGTCTAATCTCTTTTCAACCACCACCTTACTTGGATGGGTATAATGGTGTAAATAAATAACTATATATGATTATTTCAAAGGGATATTGATTCAGAAATAATATACATACACATCAATGCAATTCCACGATCATGGGAATGATATCATCGCTCGTACGTGCGTACAGACTATCGTCTCCACGACGCGATGAGATTCATTCTCCATGCTAAACATTCATGAATGATTATAAAGTATATATAAAAAGTAATCATGAAATATATGACATAATAATGATACTGGATTTATGTGTATATATATGTATGTCATCTACTTAATTTCATTCAATTCAATAAGGAAACGAAAACAGCGTTCATGCGTACGTACGGCCTACCGTCTCCATGAACGGTGTATTTCATTCCATTTAATTGATCTATCATATATATATATATGTATATACTGAATATATATTATATATAAATCATGTTTTAAATTATGGAATTAATTAAATCAGGATATATGTAATAATATCAAGAACAACAAGTCCAAACATGTACGATAAATAAAATGATTTAACCCAAAACACTGGTTTATCATGGAAATTACAAAAGAAAGGGTAATATAAAGTCATAAGTGAACCATATATGATATCATAAAAATGAATATGATTCTGTAATAAGTCAATGAAATTATTTAAATCATTACACTGGAGGTTCGGAAACCTACGAAGGACCTAAGGTAAGGGATAATTATTTCAATCTCATTCTTATCTGAGATTGTTTATTTGTAAGTATTCACTGGGGTTATTTCTATCATCCATGTCCATGTTTTATAAAAGTGTTTTCATGTATTTTTAAAGTAATTTTAACCCATTTTTGACTTTTACTACATGGTATGTAAGGAATAGTTCTTTTTTTTACGTTAGGAGGTACTTTTTTGACTTTTCCGACAAAAGTACGAGAAGAATGTTATTTTTAACTTATACGGCGTGAACAGATTTTTACGGTTTCATTACGCCTCATTTTCATGAAGATTAATCTACAATATTTAATGACTATATATTAATAATAAACAACTTGGGGTTCTTTTGGCTTGTTATAGTATGTTTATTAACCTTATAGTGTAAGAAAACCAGAAGACATTGTAAAAGTTAAATTATCTAACTTAAAGTTAAATCTAAATGATAAAGTTAAAACAGAAACCTAAACATGTCTAAATTCTATTGGATGAGAGTTTTTCGACCCATCCTTACCTTATCTTCTAAATAAATCAATTTAAAGCTATTAAAAACCGAATATGACTTTAAAATAAAATAATATTTTTGGTTTTTCCAAAGGTACCCCTCTCCTCCCTTATAAAAGGGCACCTCCTCCCTCTCTTCCTCACATCACTTTGTGCCTTCATGCTCGGCCAAACCCTGCCAAATTATCTTCTCCACTTCCCTAGAAACATCCTAGAGGTCCTGGTTTTCTTCAAAGACCAATTTTATTTCCCTAAGAGGAGGTCTCAAAGAGGCGATTCAAAGAAAAGGTAATGTCCGTTACCGATTCTTTCAACTTTATTTCTTATTCCACTTATTTTTCTTTAGTTATTTCATTATTAAGTAATTAAATCAGTATCAATCATATACTTATATCTTATTATAAGTATGAAACAACCTTATTTCACCATCAATCCATCCTACAAAAAATGAAATCATCGCGCGTGCGTACATACGAAATATCGTCTCCACATCGTGGTGTAATCTATTTTCCACCACCACCTTACATGGATGGGTATAATGATGTAAATAATAAATATATAAGATTATTGTAAAGTTATATTGATTCTGAAATAGTTTACATACACTCCAATACAATTCCACGATCATGGGAATGATATCATCGCTCGTGCGTACGTACGGAATACCGTCTCCACGATGTGATGTGACTCGTTCTACATGATTTTCATTGCATAATGATTACATAAATGAATTGAGTGAATAAATATGATATGTATTACACTAATACCATTATTTAAATGAGATATCTATAACCAAAAAATAAGAATAACAATTTATTCTACAAAACACGCATAAGAACAAAAAGCAATAAACACCCGAATAACAAGTAACAATGAAATGTTACTAATAAGAAGCTAAGAATATGACCATATATGATATCATAAAAATAAGTATGATTATGGAATAAGTTAATGACAATATTTAAATAATTATACAGGAGGTTCGGACACTTACGAAGAAAATTAGACCTAAGTTAAGGGATAATTTATCAATCTCATTTTTATCCGAGATTGTTTATTTGTAAGTATTTATTGGGGTTATCTTTATCATCCAAGCCCATGTTTTCTAAAAATGTTTTCATTTATGTTTAAAGTCCTTTTTACCCATTTTTGACTTTTACTATATGGTAGGTAAGGAATCTTTTTTTTCACCATACGAGGTACTTTTTGACTTTTCTGACAAAAGTACGAGAAGAATGTTATTTTTAACTTATACGACGTGAACGGATTTTTACGGATTCATAAAGCATAATTATCATGAAGCATAATATACATGGTTTTATGAATATTTTCAACAAAATACTTTTATTTTAAAATTTCATGGCATTTTGTGAAAAGAAAATGATTTTGAAGAAGAAAGGATATTTTCCTCAAGAATTCATTTCAAGTGTTTTATCAAAACCATTTTTCCAACTAAGATGACAATATTTCATATGTTTATGTTTCAAGTATAATGTCTCTATTATTTACATGGTCAAATTTTCTTATTGGGAAATGATATCCATTTATTTTATATGGATTATGAGATGATGGAATGATGTTTATGAAACCCATTTTATTCCTTGGGTCATGATGAATGATTTATGCTTATGTTGTGGAATGAGTAAGAATGATTTCATTATGAGATGGGTGGTACCTATATCTCCCTCAAATTCATTGAGTAATGATTTATATCTCATGATATAGACATGGCTGGAACGGTAAGTTAATCTGGTTCAGTGTTACAGGACTGAAACGAGGAGTGAACTCGATTCAGAAAGGGACTTTGTCCACTAAGATGGTCTTGGCAGCAATGCCTTGGCTACTATGGAAATCATAACAAGTGATGAATAGTTTCCACAATTAAAAGTTTTATTCCCATGCTATTTTATCATGATTGATGTTCCTTTATGATATATGCCTCACGTACATCCAAGATTCATGTCTTTGCTCGAGATTTTGATATTTAGATTTTATGTTCAAGTTTTTTCATTCAAATGTTTATGGATTGTTTTATGTTCTCTATGTTTAACCTTACTGGGCATTTGAGCTCAACCCTATTATGTTTTCTTTTCCCCAAGATATAAATAATTGTTTTAGGTATGAAAAAAAGGGGAAGATCTTTATGGGAGATGTTGAAGATCTTTCACCACGATTAGAAGATTATATTCGGAGTTTCCAAAGACACTAAACTATTACGGTCCTTGTGTGTCTATTTTTGTTTATGTACTAAGTATTCCGAAAAAGTAATGTAATGTCCATGTACATTAAGATTTGGGTCTCTACAGTTGGTATCAGTGGAAAGGTTTAGTCAACCTTTGGAAACTAAGATGCGAAAACGTTAGTGAGATCCCTAGATATATTTCTAAGGCATGTCTAGGGATGTCCCTAAGGATAAGTATACGTATAGGATATAGTCCTAGAAATATGGTGAAGATCTTAGAATTTAAAATAAGATGTTAGATATTGAGGGTACTCCCCCTTTATTATGTTGTTTTCCTAGCATTATTTTTGCCTCTCACACTATTCTTTTTGGGTTTTAGACGATGGATGGAACCCAAAGGAACCATGTTGATCAATGTAATGGACAATGCAATGATTTTCCTCCTAAAAAAACCAACGTTATGGGAGATGGAGTGAAAAATATTATTGTAATGCTTACACAAGCTATGAATCATTCTGGACTTCCAAATGAGCAGAGGAGGGAATGATATTCTATTGAGTCATTCATGAGGCATCGTCCACCTTCATTCAGTGGCTCTTCTGATCCCTAAGTGGCTGAACAATAGATCAGTACCACTGAAAAGATATTTTCAGTTCTACAATATTCTGAACATGATAAAGTCATCTTAGAAGTATATCGTTTCGAAGGTGAAGCTGATCAATGGTGGAATCTTATCAAGAATACGAGGCCAAGATATGAAATTGAGTCCATGGAATGGGACGAGTTCAAGACCTTATTTTTCAATAAGTACTTCCCTCGTATCCTTCGAACAAATATGGAGAATGATTTTCTTGAACTAAATCAAAAGGATGATGAATCTGTTGGTATATACGAAGAGAATTTTACAAGGCTTTCAAGGTATGCATCTGGCTTTATCATCCAACATGAAAGTAAAGTTGATCGATTCTTCAGTGGCTTAAACCAAATATTTGATGGTCATTAGCTATAAGATAATTCATTAGCTATGAATATATTGTGCATTGTGATATCAAGGTATAAATATAAGTTGGTGTTACATATCCATCTCATGGTTTGACAAGAAATGAAAGATGGAGTTCAAGGAGAAATCTCAGAATAATGGTGAAAAGAAGATGAATGTTTCCTTTTGCTCAAAGTGTGGAAAGAAGCATGGTAGATATTGTCTTAAATGGACTAGAAAATGTTTTAAGTGTGGAAAAGAAGTTCATCGAGCAGCTGAGTGTTGAAGTAATGGAAAAAGGGTTGTTAATGATGTAAGAAAACAAGAAGACACGGTAAAAGAAAAATTATTTAACTTAAAGTTAAATCAAAATGATAAGGCTAAAATAGAAATGTAAACTTGTCTATATTCTATTGGATGAGAGTATTTCGACCCTTCCCCCGCCTTAGCTTCGAAATAACTCAATTTGGAGCTATTAAAAACCGATTATGACTTTGTAAAAATATAATATTTTTAGTTATTCCATAGGTTCCCCTCTCCTCCCTTATAAAAGGGAAACTCTTCCCTCTATTCCTCAAACCACATTGAGCCTTCATGCTCAGCCAAACCCTAACAATTTCTCTTATACACTTCCCTAGAAACATCCTAGAGGTTCTATTCTTCCTCAAAGATCAATCTTAGTGCCCTAAGAGGAGGTCTCAAAGAGGAGCTTCAAAGAAGAGGTAATGTCTGTTACCGATTCTTTCAACTTTATTTCTTCTTCCAATTCTTCTTCATTAGTTGTTTCATTATGAAGTAATAACATCAGTATCACTAGTATACTGGTATGTTATTATAAGTATGAAACGACCCTATTTCACCATCTATCCATCCTACGGAAAACGAAATCATCGTGTGTGTGTACGTACGGAATACCATCTCCACGACGTGATGTAATCTGTTTTCCACCACCGCCTTACTTGGATGGGTATAATGGTGTAAATAATAACTATATCTGATTATTGTAAAGTGATATTGATTCTGAAATAGTATGAATACAGTCCAATACAATTCCATGATCATGGGAACGATATCATCGCTCGTGCGTACGTACGGAATACCGTCTCCACGATATGATGTGACTCGTTCTACATGATATTCATTGCATAGTGATATATAAATGAATTGAATGAATTAATATGATATATATTACACTAATACCATTCTGGAAATGAGGTATCTATAACCTAAAGAGAACAATAAGAATTTATTCGACAAAACACTCATAAGAACAAAAGGTAATAAACACCCGAATAACAAGTAGCAATGAAATATTTCTAATAAGAAGCTATGAATATCACCATATATGATATCATAACAATGATTATGATTCTGGAATAAGTCAATGACATTATTTAAATCATTATACATGAATTTTTAACACTTACGAAGAAAATTAGACCTATGGTAAAAGAAAATATCACAATCTCATTTTTATCCGAGATTGTTTATACTTTGGTATTTACTGGGGGGGTATTTTACCATCCACATACATGTTTCCTCAATATGTAATATTATTTCCACCCACCTACAATTTTTTAAATCCAATGTTACCCTTCGGTGAGTTTTTAGTAAAAGATATGAATGGAATCTTTTGTCGTTTTTCGTACGAGGTACTTTTTTACTTTTCCGACAAAAGTATGAGAAGAATGTTTTTTCAACTTATATAGAATGAATGAATTTTTAAAACATTATTTACAAGAAGCTTCCTTTATATGTTTTCAGGTTTATTTTTAACCAACATGTTTTAGTTTAAAATTGTATGACATGTTAAGAAAGTAAAAATGTTTTTGAAGTAGAAAGGATATTTTCCTCAAGAATGGAGTTCAACTGTTTTATCAAAATTATTTTCCATCTAAGATAATATAGGGTTCAGTTTCTAGCCCTATTATTACATTGATTTGATTATGTTGTGAGGGAATTATTTTTATGAATTCCTTTATCTAATATGAATTGTTTTATGATGTCACGATGTTTAAGAATCCCATTTTTATTACATGGGTTATGCAATGATGTATGATTTTTGAATTTGTGGCACACATAAGAATGGTATCATTATGAGATGGGTGGGACTTATATATCCCTCCAATGCATTGGGTAAATATTTATATGTCATGAGATAGACATGGCTAGAACAGCAGGTTAATCTGGTTCAGTGAAACAAGACTGAAACGAGGAGTGAACTTGGTTCAGGAATGGACTTTGTCTGCTAAGATAGTCTTGGCAATGAGTATTGATTACGAATAAATGATTCTCTATGATTATGTTTGTATTCCACAAAGTTTCATGTTTTATGTTATGATTATTGGGATTACATTTCACATCTATGATTTATCCCATGATATGAAATTATGATTTTATTTGCAGGTTAAGATTTCCAAAATGTTATGTTCTTATGAATATGATGTGATTGGTTTTTCTTTTGTTTACCCTTACTGAGAATTTTAGCTCACCCTTTTGTATGTTTTCTTTCCCCCAGGTCAGGAAGAAGGTTATTAAGTAGGATATGCCAAAAGGGACTCTAGATATGATGAAATAAATGGGAGACACAATAGATTCTTTATGAACCAGTTGTTTATGTTTCCCAGTTTATAAAGACACTATACCTATTCGGTCTTTTCATGGTTTTGTTATATGTTGTAATAAGTGTACTTCAATTTTGATGTATTAACAATTTTTGCAAAGTATGGGTCATTATAGTTGGTATCAGAGGAAAGGTATAGTCAACCTTTGGAAACTTGGATGTGAGAGGCTTAGTAAGAAACCTAAGGATATGTCTAAGCATAGAACACAATATTAGTGTTTTAGAAATGGCCATGAATAACCTATGATAAGACCTTAAGTGTAAAATTTTATTCTTGATTATGTGGTTTTCCTATTATAATTAGTGTTGCTCAAACTATTCTTCTTGGTTTTAGTCAATGGCTGGAACCCGAAGGAACCGTGTTAATGCGGAATGCGACGCGCAATGCAATGATTGTCCCCCTGAGCAACTAAACGTTATGGGAGCTGGAAGGAAAAATATTGTAGCCATGCTCACACAACTTTCTCAAGCTATGAATCATAAAGGACTTCCAAACGAGAAAATGAAGAAGCAACATTCTATTGAATTCTTCATGAGGCAGCGTCCACCTTCATTCAGTGGGTCTCCTGATCCATTAGTGGCTGAACAATGGATCAGTACCACTGAAAGATATTTTCAGTTCTTCAATGTTCTGAACATGATAAATTCATCTTAGCAGTGTATCGTTTAGAAGGATATGCTAATCAATGGTGGAATCTTATCAAGAATACAAGTGAAAGAGATGAAATTGAGTCCAAGGAATGGGACGGGTTCAAGAAATTATTTTTCAATAAGTACTTCCCTCGTATTCTTCAAACAAAGATGGAGAAGGAGTTTCTTGAACTAAAGAAAAAGGATGATGAATCTCTTGGTACCTACGATGAAAATTTTACGAGACTTGCAAGGTACGATTCTGGTATTATTATCCAACCTGAGAGTAAGATCAATTGATTCTTTAGTGGCTTAAAACCAAGTCTTAGAAGGGCGTTAGCCATAAGGGACTTCACATCAAAAGTTTATAATTCCTCTCTGATTGATGTTTGTGGGAAAGTGCTTCCTGCAAATCTTTTAATCCTTCCTATAGTGGAATTTGATGTGATTCGTGGCATGGATTGGCTTTCTATATATGGATATCATATCAATTGACAAAGAAGGGAAGTCACATTTCATATTCCAGATCAATCTATGATCGTCTATCGATGCAAGGATGAACATAACCTTCCAGTGGAAATTTCATCCATCTTAAGGGTCTTGATTCCACTAAATGAAGGTTATTTATCTCAAATGGTTGGAGAAAAACTCACGATTAAGAATATTCCCATTGTACGGGAGTTTGATGATGTCTTTCTAGAGGAATTATCGGGTCTTCCACCAAATCTTGAAGTTGAGTTTTCAATAGAACTCGTACTGAGTGCTTTACCTATTTCAAAGACAGCTTATAGAATGGCCCCAATTGAGTTGCAGGAACTGAAGAAGCAAATCCAATAAAATCTTGATAAGGGATTCATACGCCCTAGTGCATCACCTTGGGGAGAACCTGTTCTGTTTGTTAAGAAGAAAGATGGATCAATGAGACTCTGCATTGATTATCGAGAACTTAACAAGATCACTATCAAAATAAAATATCCTCTCCCACGCATTGATGACTTATTTGACCAAATACACGGAGCTAAATACTTTTCCAAGATTGATCTTCATTCCGGGTATCATCAATTAAGGTTAAAAAGGGAGGATATACCAAAGACGACTTTCCATAAAAGGTATAGACACTATGAATTTATAGTGATTCCATTTGGTCTTACTAATTCCCATTCTATCATCATGGATCTGATGAATAGAGTCTTTAAAGACTATCTTGATCAGTTTTTGGTAGTCTTTATTGACGATATTCTTGTACATTCAAAGAGCAAGGAAGAACATGAAGATCACTCGAGAATTATATTTAAGACCCTGAGAAAGGAGAATATTTATTCCAAATTTATCAAGAGTGAATTTTGGCTTCAAAAAGTTGCATTTTTGGGTCACATAATCTCAAATGAGGGGATATCTGTGGATCCAGCAAAAAAAGAGGTTATCGAAAGATGGTCGAGACCAACAACAGTAACTGAGGTATGAAGTTTTCTTGGTTTGGCTGGATATTATCGACGTTTTGTGAAATATTTTTCACGATTATCTAATCCACTCACCAAGTTGACTCAGAAAGAAGTTAAGTTTGTTTGTATGGAGGAATGTGAAGAGAATTTCAAGGAGTTGAAAAGAAGGTTATCCAGTGCACCTATACTCACACATCCTTGTAGTGGAGAAAGGTTTGTGATCTAAAGTGATGCATCCAAGAAGGGGATGGGTTGTGTTCTTATGGAAAATGATATGGTGATAGCTTATACCTCACGATAATTGAAAATCCATGAGCAAAATTACCCAACTCATGATTTGGAGTTAGCTACGGTAATCTTTGCATTAAAGATTTGGAGGCATTATCTTTATGGAGAAAGGTGTGATATTCATACTGATCATAAAAGTGTAAAGTATATTTTCACAAAAAAGAATATGAATATGTGCCAAAGAAGATGTTTGGAGCTGATTAAGGATTACGACTGCTCAATTCATTACCACCCTGGGAAAGAAAATTAGGTGGCAGATACATTGAGTCGACAAGACCATGCTAGCTTATCCATAATGAGGATCACAAAAGATCCAATATTTATGGATTTACAAAGGATGGATCTTGGAATTATAATGGAAGGGGGGAAATAATATCATTCTCAAATGAATGTTCAACAATCTATACATGTGAAGATTAAAGAGGCACAAAGAGAAGATGTATAGTTACAAAAGAAGGTGAGAAATGTTCCTGAATTCAACCTTGATTGTGATGGGATAATAAAGTTCAGGAATCGGGTTTGTGTTCCTCCCATCCCAGAATTAATGAAGGAGCTACTGGATTAGGCTCATAGCTCTTCATTCTCTATTCATCATGGAAGCACGAGGATGTATAGGGACCTGAAAGAGTACTTCTGGTGGGATGGCGTGAAAAGAGATGTTGCCGAATTTGTCTCTCGATACATGGTTTTTCAGCAAGTTAAAGCTGAGAGACAGAAGTCTAAGGGGATGTTACAACCATTACCCATACCAGAATGGAAATGGGAAAACATCACTATGGACTTTGTCAATGGACTTCCTAAAACATACAAAGGCAATAATGCTATCTGGGTCATAGTCGATCGTCTTACAAAGTCGACACACTTCATCGCTATTAGAGAGGATTTCTCTCTCGATCAGCTTGCCAGGATATATGTGAAGCAAGTGGTAATATTTCATGGAGTACCACTTTCCATTATATATTATAGGGATCCGAGATTTACCTCAAAGTTCTGGCGAAGTCTTCAGCATACTTTGGATACAGAGTTGAGTTTCAGCACTACTTATCATCCTCAGACAGACGGTCTGTCTGAGAGGACAATTCAAACTCTAGAAGATATGTTGAGAGCTTTCTCTATGGATTTCAAAGGTGTTTGGGATCAACACCTACCATTGGTGGAATTTTCTTATAATAATAGATTTCACTCCAGTATTCAGATGGCTCCTTATGAAGCTCTCTATGGAAAGAAATGCAGGACTCCAACTTGCTGTGATGAAGTTGGGGAAAGAAAGCTATTAGGACCTGATCTTGTTGATGTGATGGCAGAAAAGGTCAGATCTATTCAACAACAAATTAGAGCTACTCAGAGTCGACAAAAATGTTATGCCGACAACCAAAGAAAAGACCTAGAGTTTTAAGTGGGTGATAAAGTGTTCTTACGAATATCTCCTTGGAAGAGAGTAATGAGATTTGGAAAGAAGGGAAAGCTGAGCCCTAGATATATCAGTCCTTTCAAAATACAGTATCGTGTTGGGAAGGTAGCCTACCGATTGGCACTTCCACCGAATCTCTCCCAAGTTCACGATGTGTTCCATGTATCTCTCCCGAGGAAGTACATACCTGATCCTTCACATGTACTCAGCTCAGAAGTTGTACCGCTGGAACAAGATCTTTTTTATGAAGAACGTCCGATAGAGATTCTGGATCGTAGCGAAAAAGTCCTACAGAACAAGACCACTCGCTTGGTGAATGATTTATGGAGGAACTACCAATTAGAAGAAGCTACAAGGGTGCTTGAGGATATGATGAGGGAAAGGTATCCTCATCTCTTTGTTACAAATTGAGGAATTTTGAAGGCGAAATTCATTTTAAGGGGGGTAGAATGTAACACCTGAGACTTTTATGTGAAATATTTTGTTTTAATGTTATATAAATCATCAAAGGAATATTTCACTACACACAACACTATCTTGGATTTCTTTAAATGCAATCACAACCTTCCTTGATTGCTTGCATCGTACGCAATACCAATTTTCACTAAACAACGATATGCTATTAAAATACTATTAAAACTAGCCGTATTGAATAGTAATTCCCACTGTTTGAAATTTTGAAATTTTTATTTTTCAAAACGGGCTTCATTTTTTGATTCGGAATATCAAAATTATCCCAGGGTGAAATTTTGTTATTTTTCTGAAAACATTCAATTTTTGATGAATAGTGAAAACACTATGTTACTATTTAAAAACAGACTTTTTATTTAAATAATTATTTATTTTATTTAAATTCATTTTAGGTCAAAATTGATACCTAATACCTATACAAGTTCAATGCAATACATTGGAGTCATTTTATAATAATTTTAGTTATATAAAAAATTTATTGAACTTTTCACCGTCTTTCACCCACCTCCTAGGAGAATTTCCAAATTCACATAAAACCTAATTTTACCACTTCTGTGAGTGGAATTTCGAAAATCCGAGAGACATGGTTAATATCAAGGACTAAAATGTGTTTCAATGAGATGAAAATAATTTTGGTGAATAGTAACTTTTTACTTTTTTTTACCACGGTTAAAAGTAAATAGGGTAATTAAGGGTAAAAATGATATTATTATTACCCTAACACATGTCCTAATTCTATTGGATAAGTGTAATTCGACCAAAAAAACCTTAGGAATAAAATATGACCATTTAGGCCCACATGAATTAGATTAGGACATTTAATATTAATTTATTTAAAGAAAGGTTAAAATAGTTAAAATCAAAGTTTAATAAGTAAATCATTTTTAATATAGGGTTATACATAAGATAAATTAGACTATAAATATTCATTAAAAATATAAAAATATTTCCTACATAATGGTATTTTATTTATAATTTTTAGACATTAAATAAGTTAATTTATTTATGACACAATGATGATGCAATAATTATCTTATTAATGAAATATTCACAGAATTGATGTTATAAATACCCAAATAAATGTAATTTGAGACTTTTTATGAATTAAACTAATTTTCTATGTTAATATGACAAGTTAGTATTGATTTAATTAACTTTATTCGAACTAATATTTCTGTTATGATTTTCAAAAAATCAATTACCAAATAGTGTCAAAATTGACATAAAATTGTTTTTAAATCAAATATTATATTATTAATTTTTATTTTATTCCTAAAAATCTAAGGTTATTCCAAAGGACTTAGATAAAGTTATATATATTAATAATAAACAACTTGGGGTTCGTTTGGCTTGTTATAGTAAGTTTATTAACCTTATAGTGTAAGAAAAGAAGAAGACACGGTAAAAGTTAAATTATCTAACTTAAAGTTAAATCTAAATGATAAGGTTAAAATAGATACCTAAACATGTCTAAATTCTATTGGATGAGAGGATTTCGACCCTTACCCACCTCATCTTCTAAATAAATCAATTTGGAGCTATTAAAAACTGAATATGACTTTATAATAAAATAATATTTTTTGTTTTTCCAAAGGTGCCCCTCTCCTCCCTTATAAAAGGGAACCTCCTCCCTCTCTTCCTCACAGCACTTTGAGCCTTCAAGCTCGGACAACCCCTGAAAATTCTCTTCTCCACTGCCCTAGAAACATCCTAGAGGTCCGGGTCTTCTTCAAAGACCAATTTTTGTTCCCTAAGAGGAGGACTCAAAGAGGGGCTTCAAAGAAGAGGTAATGTCTGTTACCGATTCTTTCAATTTTATTTCTTCTTCCACTTCTTCTTATTTAGTTGTTTCATTATGCAGTAATAACATCAGTATAAATCATATACTAGTATGTTATTATAAGTATGAAACGACCCTATTTCACCATCTATCCATCCTACGGAAAACGAAATCACCGCGTGTGCGTACGTACGGAATATCGTCTCCACGCTGTGGTGTAATCTCTTTTCCACCACAACCTTACTTGGATGGGTATAATGGTGTAAATAATAATTATATATGATTATTTTAAAGTGATATTGATTCTGAAATAGTATTCATACACTCCAATACAATTCCACTATCATGGGAACAGTATCATCGCTCGTGCCTACGTATGGAATACCATCTCCACGATGTGATGCGACTCGTTCTACATGATCTTCATTGCATAATGATTATATAAATGAATTGAATGAATTAATATGATAAATATTACACTAATACCATTCTGGAAATGAGGTATCTATAACCTAAAGATAACAATAAGAATTTATTCGACAAAACACGCATAAGAACAAAAGGTAATAAACACCCGAATAACAAGTAGCAATGAAATATTATTAATAAGAAGCTAAGAATATGGCCATATATGATATCATAACATTTATTATGATTCTGGAATAAGTCAATGACATTATTTAAATAATTATACAGGAATTTGAACACTTACGAAGCAAATTGGACCTAAGGTAAGGGAAAATATAACAATCTCATTTTTATTTGAGATTGTTTATACTTTGGTATTTACTGGGGTGTATTTTATCATCCACATCCATGTTTCCTCAACATGTAATATTATTTCCATCCACCAACAATTGTTTAAATCCAATTTTACCCTTCGGTGAGTTTTTAGTAAAAGAGATTAAAGGAATCTTTTGTCGTTTTTCGTACAAGGTACTTTTTGACTTTTCCGACAAAAGTTCGAGAAGAATGTTTTTTTTAACTTGTACGACATGAATAGATTTTTAAAACATTATTTCCAAGAATCATACTTTACAAGTTTTCATGTTTATTTTTAATCAACTTCTTTTAGTTTAAAATTTTATGACTTGTTAAGAAAGGGAAAATGTTTTTGAAGTAGAAAGGATATTTTCCTCAAGAATGGAGTTCAAGTGTTTTATCAAAATTATTTTCCATCTAAGATAATTTAGGGTTCTGTTTCTACCCTATTATTATATTTATTTTATTATGTTGTTATGGAATTATTTTTATGAATTCCTTTATCTTATATGCATTGTTTAAGGATGTCACGATGTTTAAGAATCCCATTTTTATTACATGGGTCATGCAATGATGTATGATATTTGATTTTGAGGAACACATAAGAATGGTATCATTATGAGATGGGTGGGACCTATATCTCCCTCCAGTACATTGGGTAAAGATTTATATCTCATGAGATAGACATGGCTAGAATGGCAGGTTAATCCAGTTCAGTGAAACTGGACTGAAACGAGGAGTGAACTCGGTTCAGCAATGGACTTTGTCCGCTAAGATAGTCTTGGAAATGAGTCTTGACTACTAAGAAATGATTCTCTATGATTATGTGTGTATGAAACAAAGTTTAATGTTTTAAGTTATGATTATTGGGATTACATTTCACTTCTATGATTTATCCCATGATATGAAATTATGATTTTTTCTGCAAGTTAAGATTTCCAAAATGATATGTTCTTTTGAATATGATCTGACTGATTTTACTTTTGTTTACCCTTACTGAGCATTTGAGCTCACCCTTTTGTATGTTTTCTTTCCCCTAGGTTAGGAAGAAGGTTATTAAGTAGTATATGCCAAAAGGGACTCTAGATATTATGATGCAGTAACTATCTTATTAATGAAATATTGACATAATTGATGTTATAAATACCCAAATAAATGTAATTTGAGACTTTTTATGAATTCCACTAATTTTCTTGGTTAATATGACATGTTAGTATTGATTTAGTTAATTTTCTTCGATCTAATCATTCTGTTATGAGTTTCACAAAAATTATTTACCAAATTGTGTCAAAATTGACATAAAATAGTTTTTAAAACAAATATTATATTATTAATTGTTATTTTATTCCTAAAAAAATAAGGTTCGACCAAATGACTTAGATAAGGTTATATATATTAATAATAAACAACTTGGGTTCGTTTGGCTTGTTATTGTATGTTTATTAACCTTATAGTGTAAGAAAACAAGAAGACATTGTAAAACAAAAATTATTTAACTTAAAGTTAAATCTAAATGATAAGGTTAAAATAGAAACCTAAACTTTTCTAAATTATATTGGATGAGAGTATTTTGACCCATCCACACCTTAGCTTCTAAATAACTCAATTTGGAGCTATTAAAAACCGAATATGACTTTATAATAAAATAATATTTTTAGTTATTCCAAAGGTTCCCCTCTCCTCCCTTATAAAAGGGCACATCCCCCCTCTCTTCCTCACACCACTTTGAGCCTTCAAGCTCGGCCAACCCTGCCAATTTCTCTTCTCCACTTCCCTAGAAACAATCTAGAGGTTCTGGACTTCTTCAATGACCAATATTAGTCCCCTAAGAGGAGGTTTCAAAAAGGCGTGTTGAAAGAAGAGGAGGTTTGGAAACGTACGAAGCATATCAGACCTAAGGTAAGGGATAATGTTGCAATCTCAATTGTTTTCTATCCAAGATTGCTTATACGTAAGTATTTACTGGGGTTATTTCTATCATCCATGTCCATGTTTTATAAATGTGTTTTCATGTATTTTTAAAGTCCTTTTTACCCATTTTTGACTTTTACTACATGGTATGTAAGGAATCCTTCTTTTGTTTACGTTACGAGGTAATTTTTTTGACTATTCCAACAAAAGTACGAGAAGAATGTTATTTTTAACGTATACAACGTGAACGGATTTTTACAGTTTCATAATGCCTAATTTTCATGAAGATTACACTATAAGATTTAATGACTATTTTAAACAAAATCCTTTTCTTTTAAAATTTAATGGAATTTTGTGAAAAGAAAATGATTTTGAAGAAGAAAGGATATTTTCCTCAAGAATTCATTTCAAGTGTTTTATCAAAACCATTTTCCATATAAGAAGGAATTATTTCATATGTGTATGTTTAAAGTATAATTTCTCTATGATTTACATGGTTTCACTTTTTCTATGAGGAAATGATATCCATTTTTTTTGTATGGATTGTGTTATGATGGGATGATCTTTATGAAACCCATTTTATTCTTTGGGTTATGATGAATGATTTAAGTTTATGTTGTGGCACAAGTAAGAATGATTACATTATGAGATGGGTGGGACCTATATCTCCCTCCAATGCATTGGGTAAAGATTTATATCTCATGAGATAGACATGGCTGGAACGGTAAGTTAATCCGGTTCAGTGTTACCGTACTGAAACGAGGAGTGGACTCGATTCAGAAAGGGACATTGTCCACTAAGATGGTCTTGGTAGTAATTCCTTGGCTACTATGGAAATCATAACAAGTACTGAATGGTTTCCACAATTAAATGTTTTATTCCCATGCTATTTTATCGTGATTGATGTTCCTTTATAATATATGCCTTACGTACTTCCAAGATTCATGTCTTTGCTCAAGATTTTGATGTTTAGATTTTATGTTCATGTTTTTTCATTCAAATGTTTATGGATTGTTTTATGTTCTCTATGATTACCCTTACTGGGCATTTGAGCTCACCCCTTTTATGTTTTCTTTTCTCAAGGATATATAGAAAGGTTTTAGGTAAGATAAAAAGGGGAAGATCTTTATCGGAGATGTTGAAGATCTTTCACCACGATTAGAAGATTATATTCCGAGTTTCCAAAGACACTAAACTATTACAGTCCTTGTGTGTCTGTTTTTGTTATGTACTAATTATTCCGCAAAAGTAATGTAGTGTCCATGTATGTCAAGATTTGGGTCTCTACAGTTGGTATCATAGGAAAGGTTTAGTCAACCTTTGGAAACAAGGATGCGAGAACTTTAGTGAGATCCCTAGAGATATTTCTATGGTATGTCTAGGGATGTCCCTAAGGTTATGTATAAGTATAGGTTGTAGTCCTATAATTATGAAAACGATCTTAGAATTAAACTTAAGATTGTAGATATTTAAGGTACTCCCCCTTTATTATGTTGTTTTCCGTAGCATGATTTTTTCCTTTCACACTATTCTTTTTGGGTTTTAGATGATGGATGAAACTCGAAGGAACTATGTTGATCAATGTAATGGACAATGAAATGATTGTCCTCTGGAATAAACAAATGTTATGGGATATGGAGTGAAAAATCTTATTTCTATACTTACACAAGCTATGAATCATTCTGGACTTCCAAATGAGCATATAAGGGAACAAAATTCTATTGAGTCCTTCATGAGGCAACGTCCACCTTCTTTCAGTGGGTATTCTGATCCACTTGTTGCAGAACAATGGATCTGTACCACTGAAAAGATATTTTCAGTTCTTCAATGTTCTGGACATGTTAAAGTCATCTTAGCAGTATATCGTCTGGAAGGTGAAGCTGATCAATAGTGGAATCTTATCAAGAATACAAGGCCAAAAGATTAAATTGAGTCCATGGAATGAGACGAGTTGAAGAACATATTTTTCAATAAGTACTTCCCTCGTATTCTTTGAATAAATATGGAGAAGGTGTTTCTTGAACTAAAGAAAAAGGATGATGAATCTTTTGGTTTATACGAAGTGAATTTTACAAGGCTTTCAAGGTATGCATCTGGCTTTATCATACAACCTGAAAGTAATGTTGATCTATTCTTTAGTGGATTAAAACCAAATCTTCTAAGGGAATTAGCTATAAGAGACTTCAGTAGCTATAAAAAAATTTTGCGTCGTGCTATCAAGGTAGAAATGGAAGTTGTTGTTACATATCCATCTCATGGTTTTGACACGAAACGAAAGATGGAGTTCAAGGAGAAATCTCAGAATAATGGTGAAAAGAAGATCAATATTTCCTTATTCTCAAATTGTAGAAAGAAGCATGGTGGAGATTGTCTTAAAGGGACTAGAAAATGTTTTAAGTGTGGAAAAGAAGGTCATCGAGCAGCTGAGAGTCAAGTAATGTAAAAAGGATTGCTAATGATGTGAATAAAGAAAAAACTGCAGAGAACGCACCACCAACACTTCAATGCTTCATGTGCCATGAAATGGGGCATTATTCTAATCAATGCCCTAATCCAAGGGTTAATGATGATCGACATGAGAAACCACTTAAGGCAAAGGAAAAAGTAAAGTCACATGCGATCACTATTGGCGATGTTCAATATGACAACGATGTGGTGGAATGATTAAGTGTTTATGTAATGGGATTCCAAAATAATGTTGTATATAGTATCGTGGAATATAAGAATATTTGTGTATTGGTCTATTGTGGTTTTCAATAATTTTATGGTACCGGTAACCATGGAATGTGATTGAGATATTTTTGGAAAGAAGATGATATGCGCATAATGAAGGGATAAAGAGAAAATGAAATGTTTGACAGTATTCATGAGCTCATGACTAATATAAGGAAATAGTTATATCATGGTTTGAGTATATAGAATTTTGGGGTTTTGGTATGTGGAAAGAGTTAACTTTTGACAGCACTCGTTTTTTCACTAATATTCAATGGGTATTCATTTTTCAAGAGAATACATGATTAAGGCCTTCAAATGTTTGGAATGTGACCAACAAGACATATCTTATGACATATGGGGATCAACGATGGTATTAACGTGCTTGTTATATGAAATCTATGGTAATCATTTTCACTATTATATTTGAATGGACTGTAATATTATGGATAAGCCTAAATATTGGAATGGATTATGTTGGGAATATTTTAGTATTGTATTTTTAGAAAGAAAAAAATGGACAACCTGCAGAACGAGCGACAACCCGTCACGTCAGACAAGGCTGTGGGAATCGAACCCACAACCGAAGTGTGACATGCCTTTATTTCCTGCCAATGGCCTACAAGAAGTCCCTGGTTAGTAGAAACTAGTTTTATTTTATTATACAGGATGATAGATGAAGTATAATTCCAGTTTGGAACCATATATGATTAATCTCACCATAGATGGAATTATGTATATAACTTTTGCTATCTTATTTTTGAGACAGATGGAATGACCTATCATTCAATCACATGATTTGCTAAAACTTCGCGAAAAACAAATTCAACTTCATTTCTTAAAGAGATCAAGTGGAAATTGTTCAAGGCATGAACAACGGTGTGATTATACCAAAATAAAGTAAGTATTTATTCTGATTCAAATTTTTCAACTTTAGGGAAATGATCTTGAAAACCAAAAATGTTGTCCTAGTGCCCTTGTATCCGATGAATCAGATGATACATTAGATCATCACAAATCTATGGCTTTGTGATTGTTGGCTTTTTCATAGCCATGTTCTCTACCACTCTTCATCAGAACATGACGGTGAGATTTCTCTTCCATATCCATATTTTCACCTATGTTCTTCTATGTGGAAACCCAATGATTAGTTAATTTGGGCAATCGTTACGTTTCATAATTTAGTTTTTTATGCAAATTTTTGGTATTCCTTTTTACGATGTGGGTTTATATTAATGAAACTTTCGAGTTTTAAACAATTTATAACCTCGACGAATTTCGAGGGAGAAACTCATTTTAAGTTGGGTAGAATGTAACACCTCGAGATTTTATGAAAGATATTCTTTTTAATTTCATTAATTTATTGTGTTGTACGCTACACCAAAAGGATCTTGCAAAACACACATCCCTGACTTGGCTTGCATTACATGCAATCGCGACCTTCCACTATAGCGTGTGTTGTACGCAATACCGAGTTTTGCTAAACAACAATATGTTATATAAACTAGCCGTTATGAATAGTAATACCCACTTTGTGAAATTTAATAAATTCTAACTTTCAATATGGACTTCATTTTTGGATTCAGAATATCGAAATTAGCCTAGTGTGAATTTTTGGTATTTTTCTGAAAACTTTCAATTTTTGATGAATAGTGAAAACACTAGGTTACTATTCAAAAACCGAATTTTTATTTAAATAATTATTTATTTTATTTTAATTTATTTTAGGTAAAAATTGATACATAATGCCTATATATGTTCAATTTATGTCATTGGAGTCATTTAATAATAATTCTAGATATATAAAAAATTTATTGAACTTTTTACCGTCTTTTACCCACATCTTAGGAGAATGTGCAAATTCACATAAAACTTAATTTTACCGCTTCTATGAGTGGAATTTCGAAAATATGAGAGATATGGTTAATATCAAGGACTAAAATTTGGTTCAATGAGATGAAAATAATTTTTGGTAAATAGTAACTTTTTACTTTTTTTACCAATGTTAAAAGTAAAATAGGGTAATTAAGGGTAAAAATAATATTATTATTACCCTAACACATTTCCTTATTCTATTGGATAAGTGTAATTTGACCAAAAACAACCTTAGGAATAAAATATGACCATTTAGGCCCACATGGATTAGATTAGGACTTTTATTACTAATTTATTTAAAGTAGGGTTAAAATATTTAAAATCATAGTTTAATAATTAAATCATTTTTAATATAGGGTTATACATAAGATAAATTCGACTATAAATATTAATTAGAAAGATAAAATTATTTCCAACATAATGATATTTTATTTATAATTTTTAGACATTAAATAAGTTAATTTATTTATGAAACAACGATGATGCAGTAATTATCTTAGTAATGAAATATTGACATAATTGATGTTATAAATACCCAAATAAATGTAATTTAAGAGTTTTTATGAATTCCACTAATTTAATAGGTTAATATGAAATGTTAGTATTGATTTAGTTAAATTATTTTGAACTAATCATTCTGTTATGATTTTCACAAAAATCAATTACCAAATTGTGTCAAAATTGACATAAAATAGTTTTTAAAACGAATATTATATTATTAATTGTTATTTTATTCATAAAAATCTAAAGATTGTCCAAATGACTTATATAAGGTTATATATATTAATAATAAACAACTTGGGGTTCGTTTGGCTTGTTATATTATGTTTATTAACCTTATAGTGTAAGAAAAAAAGAAGACACAGTAAAAGAAAAATTATTTAACTTAAAGTATAATCTAAATGATAAGGTTAAAATAGAAAACTAAATTTTTCTAAATTCTATTGGATGAGATTATTTCGACCCATACCAACCTTATCTTCTAAATAACTCAATTTGGAGCTATTAAAAACCAAATATGACTTTATAATATAATAATATTTTTAGTTATTCCAAAGGTTCCCCTCTCCTCCCTTATAAAAGGGCACATCCTCCCTCTCTTCCTAACACCACTTTGAGCCTTCAAGCTCGGACAACCCCTGACAATTTCTCTTCTCCACTTCCCTAGAAACATCCTAGAGGTTCTGGTCTTCTTCAAAGACCAATCTTAGTTCCCTAAGAGGAGGTTTCAAAAAGGCGTGTCAAAAGAAGAGGAGGTTCGGAAACGTACGAAGCATATCAGACCTAAGGTAAAGGATAATGTTCCAACCTCAATTGTTTTCTATTCGAGATTTCTAATACATAATTATTTATTGGGGTTATTTCTATCATCCATTTCCATGTTTTATAAAAGTGTTTTAATGTATTTTTAAAGTCCTTTTTACCCATTTTTGACTTTTACTACATGGTATGTAAGGAATCTTTATTTTTTTTACGTTATGAGGTACTTTTTTTGACTTTTCTGAAAAAAGTACGAGAAGAATGTTATTTTTAACTTATACGGTGTGAATGGATTTTTACGGTTTCATAAAGCCTCATTTTCATGAAGCTTACTCTTCCAGATTTATGTACTATTTTCAGCAAAATCCGTTTATTTTAAAATTTCATAGAATTTTGTGAAAAGAAAAAGATTTTGATGAAGAAATGATATTTTCCTCAAGAATTTATTTCAAGTGTTTTATCAAAACCATTTTCCATATAGGATGGAATTATTTCATATGTGTATGTTTCAAGTATAATTTCTATATGATTTACATGGTTTAAATTTTTCTATGATGAAATGATATCCATTTTTTTATGGATTATGTTATGATGGGATGATGTTTATGAAACCCATTTTATTCTTTGGGTTATGATGAATGATTTAAGTTTATGTTGTTGCACAAGTAAGAATGATTTCCTTATGAGATGGGTGGGACCTATATCTCCCTCCAATGTATTGGGTAAAGATTTATATCTCATGAGATAGACATGGATGGAACGGTAAGTTAATCCGGTTCAGTGTTACGGGACTGAAACGAGGAGTGAACTTGATTCAGAAAGGGACTTTTTCCACTAAGATGGTCTTGGAAGCAATGCCTTGGAAACGATGGAAGTCATAACAAGTGCTGAATGGTTTCCACAATTAAATGTTTTATTCCCATACCATTTTATCATGATTGATGTTCCTTTATGATATATGCCTTACGTACTTCCAAGATTCATGTCTTTGCTCAAGATTTTGATGTTTAGATTTTATGTTCATGTTTTTTCATTAACATGTTTATTGATTGTTTTATGTTCTCTATGTTTACCCTTACTGGGAATTTGAGCTCACCCCTTTTATGTTTTCTTTTCCCCAGGATATAAAGAATAGTTTTAGGTAAGAAAAAAAGGGAAGATCTTTATGGTATATGTTGAAGATCTTTCACCATGATTAGAAGATAATATTCCGAGTTTCCAAATACAAGAAAATATTACGGTCCTTGTGTGTATTTTTTTGTTATGAACTAAGTATTATTTATGGGATGTTATAGTAATGTAGTTTTAGGAAATGGAGAACCTGCAGGATGGGCGACAGCCCATCGCGTCGGACAAGGCTGTGGGAATCGAACCCACAACTGAAGTGCGACTGACCTTTATCGCATACCACTGGCCTACAGGAAGTCCCTGGTTAGTAGAAACTAGTTTTATTTTATAAAGCAGTATGATATATGAAGTATAAGATCATTTTTGGAATCATATATGATTAACCTCACCATAGATGGACTTATGTATATTTGATAACTTTTGCTAACCTTTTGTTTGAAACATATGGAATGACCCATCATTCTATCACATGAACTATTAACACTTCACGAATAAAAAATTCAACTTCATTTCATTAAGAGATGAAGTGGAAATTATTCAAAGCACAAATAACAGGGAGATTGTACCAAAATAATGTAAGTATTTATTCTAATTCAAATTCGTCAACTTTAGGGAAATGATCTTGAAAACCAAAAATGTTTTCCTAGTGCCCTTATATTCGATGAATCAGATGGTACCCTAGATCATCACAAATTTACGGCTTTGTGATTTTTGGCTTTTTCATATCCATGTTCTCTACCACTATCCATTAGAAAACGACGGTTAGATTTCTCTTCCATATCCATATTTTCACCTATGTTCTCCTCTGTGGAAACCCAGTGATTAGTTAATTTGAGTAACTGTTAAGTATCATACTTTAGTTTTTAAATCCAAGTTTTGATATTCCTTTTTATGATGTGGGTTTCTATTAAATAAACTTTCGAGTAGTAATCTATTTATAACCCCGACGAATTTCGAGGGCGAAATTCATTTTAAGGGGGGTAGAATGTAACACCCCGAGATTTTATGAAAAATATTCTTTTTAATTTCATTATTGTCTTGTGTTGTATGCTACACCAAAATGAGCTTTCACAACACATATCCCTAACATGGCTTTCATTACACGCAGTCGCAACCTTCCATGATAGCGTGTGTTGTACACAATACCGAGTTTTTCTAAACAACGATATGTTATATAAACTTGCCTTTATGAATAGTAATACCCAATTTTTGAAATTTTATAGATTTTATCTTTCAAAATGGACTGCATTTTTTTATTCAGAATATCGAAATTAGCCTAGGGTGAATTTTTGGTATTTTTCTGAAAACTTTCAATTTTTGATTAATAGTGAAAACCCTGGGTTACTATTAAAAAACTGACTTTTTATTTAAATAATTATTTATTTTATTTAAATTTATTTATGTCAAAATTGATACATAATACCTATATAAGTACAATTTAAGTCATTGGAGACATTTTATAATAATTTTAGATATATAAAAATTTTATTGAACTTTTCACCGTCTTTTACCAACATCCTAGGAGAATTTGCAAATTCACATAAAACATAATTTGACCACTTATATGAGTGGAATTTATAAAATCCTAGAGACACGGTTAATATCAAGGACTATAATGTGGTTCAATGAGATGAAAATATTTTTTGGTGAATAGTAACTTTTTACTTTTTTTAACACGGTTAAAAGTAAATATGGTAATTAAGGGTACAATTGATATTATTATTACCCTAAAACATGTTATAATTCTATTGGATAAGTTTAATTCGACCAAAAACAAACTTAGGAATAAATTATTACCATTTAGGCCCACTTGGATTAGATTAGGACATTTATTATTAATTTATTTAAAGAAGGGTTAAAATAGTTAAAATCAAAGTTTAATAAATAAATAATTTTAATATAGGGTTATACAAAAGATAAATTCGACTATAAATATTAATTAGAAAGATAAAAATATTTCCTACATAATGGTATTTTATTTATAATTTTTAGACATTAAATAATTTAATTTATTTATGACACAATGATGATACAATAATTATCTTATTAATGAAATATAGACATAATTGATGTTATAAATACCCAAATAAATGTAATTTTAGACTTTTTATGAATTAAACTACTTTTCTAGGTTAATATGACATGTTATTATTGATTTAGTTAACCTTTTTCGAACTAATAATTCTGTTATGATTTTCACTAAAATCAATTACCAAATTGTGTCAAAATTGACATAAAATAGTGTTTAAAACATATATTATATTATTAATTGTTATTTTTTTCCTAAAAATATAAGGTTCGGAAATATGACTTATATAAGGTTATATATATTAATAATAAACAACTTGGGATTCTTTTGGCCTGTTATAGTATGTTTATTAACCCTATAGTGTAAGAAAACAAGAAGACACGGTAAAAGAAAAAAGTATTTAACTTAAAGTTAAATCTAAATGATAAGGTTAAAATAGAAAACTAAACTTATCTAAATTCTATTGGATGAGAGTATTTCGACCCATACCAACCTTAGCTTTGAAATAACTCAATTTGGAGCTATTAAAAACCGAATATGACTTTATAATAAAATAATATTTTTAGTTATTCCAAAGGTGCCCCTCTCCTCCCTTATAAAAGGGCACATCCTCCCTCTGTTCCTCACACCACTTTGAGCCTTCAAGATCGGCCAAAATCTATCAATTTTTCTTCTCCACTTCCCTAGAAACATCCTAGAGGTACTGGTATTCTTCAAAGACCAATATTAGTGCCCTAAGAGTAGGTTTCAAAAAGGCCTGTCGAAAGAAGAGGTAATATCCGTTACCGATTCTTTCAACTTTATTTATTCTTCTACTTCTTATTATTTAGTTGTTTCATTATGAAGTAATAACATAAATATCACTAATATACTGATATGTTATTATAGGTATGAAACAACCCTATTTTACCATCTATCCATCCTACGGAAAATGAAATTACCGCGCGTGCGTACGTACAGAATATTGTGTCCACGCCGTGGTGTAATATGTTTTCGACCACCACCTTACTTGGATGGGTATAATGGTGTAAATAAATAACTATATATGATTATTGAAAAGTGATATTGATTATTAAATATTATACATACACTTTAATGCAATTCCACCATCATGGGAATGATATCATCGCTCGTGCGTACGTACGGACTACCATCTCCACGATGCGATGAGATTCATTCTCCATGTTAACCATTCATGAATGATTATTAAGTATATATAATAAGTAATCATGAAATATATGACATAATAATTATACTGTATTTATTTGTATATATATGTATGTCATCTACTTAATTTCATTCAATTCAATAAAGAAACGAAAACAACGTTCATGCGTACGTATGGCCTACTGTCTCTATGAACGGTGTATTTCATTCCATTTAATCGATCTATCATATATATATATGTATATAATTAATATATATTATATATAAATCATGTTTTAAATTCTGGAATTAAGTAAATCAGGATATAAGTAATAATATCAATAACAAAAAGTCCAAACACGTACGATAAATAAAACGATTTAACTCAAAATGTTGTTTTAACATGGATCTTACAAAAGAAAGGGTAATATAAAGTCATAAGTGAACCATATATGATATCATAACAATGAATATTATTATGTAATAAGTCAATGACATTATTTAAATCATTATACAGGAGGTTCGGAAACGTACAAAGCGTCTCGGACCTAAGGTAAGGGATAATGTTTCAATCTCAATCGTTTTCTATCCGAGATTACTTATACGTAAGTATTTACTGGGGTTATTTCTATCATCCATGTCCATGTTTTATAAAAGTGTTTTCATGTATTTTTAAAGTCCTTTTTACCCATTTTTGACTTTTACTACATGCTATGTAAGGAATCTTTCTTTTGTTTACGTTACGAGGTTCTTTTTTGACTTTTCAAACAAAAGTACGAGAAAAATGTTATTTTTAACTTATACGGCGTGAAAGGATTTTTACAGTTTCATAGTGCCTCATTTTCATGAAGATTACTCTACAAGATTTAATTAATATTTTCAACAAAATCCTTTTCTTTTAAAATTTCATAGCATTTTGTGCAAAGAAAATGATTTTGAAGAAGAAAGGATATTTTCCTCAAGAATTCATTTCAAGTGTTTTATCAAAACCATTTTCCATATAAGATGGAATTATTTCATATGTGTTTGTTTCAAGTATAATTTTTATATGATTTTCATGGTTTCACTTTTTCTATGAAGAAATGATATCCATTTTTTTTATGGATTATGTTATGATGGGATGATGTTTATGAAACCCATTTTATTCTTTGGGTTATGATGAATGATTTAAGTTTATGTTGTGGCACAAGTAATAATGATTTCATTATGAGATGGGTGGGACCTATATCTCCCTCCAATGCATTGTGTAAATACTTATATCTCATGAGATAGACATGGCTATAGTGGTAAGTTAATCCAGTTAAGTGTTACTGGAATGAAACGAGGAGTGAACTGGATTCAGAAAGGGACTTTGTCCACTAAGATGGTCTTGGAAGCAATTCCTTGGCTACTATGGAAATCATAACAAGTGCTGAATAGTTTCCACAATTAAATGATTTATTCCCATGCTATTTTACCATGATTGATGTTCCTTTATGATATATGCCTTACGTACTTCCAAGATTCATGTGTTTGCTCAAGATTTTGATGTTTAGATTTTATGTTCAAGTTTTTTCATTCAAATGTTTATGAATTGTTTTATGTTCTATATGTTTACCCTTACTGGGACTTTGAGCTCACCCCTTTTATGTTTTCTTTTCCCAAGGATATAAATAAAGGTTTTAGGTAAGAAACAAAAGGGGAACATCTTTATGGGAGATGTTGAATATCTTTCACCACGATTAGAAGATTGTATTTCGAGTTTCCCAAGACACTAAAATATTACGGTCCTTGTGTGTCTGTTTTTGTTATGAACTAAGTATTCCAAAAAAGTAATGTAATTTCCATCTACATCAAGATTTGGGTCTCTACAGTTGGTATCAGAGGAAAGGTTTAGTTAACCTTTGGAAACTAGGATGCGAGAACTTTAGTGAGATCCCTAGAGATATTTCAAAGGTATGTCTAGGGATGTCCCTAAGGTTAAGTATAAGTATAGTTTATAGTCCTAGAATTATGGTAACGATATTAGAATAAAACCTAAGATTTTAGATATTGAAGGTACTCCCCCTTTATTATGTTGTTTTCCCTATGATGATTTTTGCCTCTCACACTATTCCTTTTGGGTTTTAGACGATGGCTGGAACCTGAAGGAACCGTGTTGATCAATGTAATGGACAATGAAATGATTTTCCTCCTGAACAAACAAATGTTATGGGAGATGGAGTGAAAAATCTTATTTCTATACTTACACAAGCTATGAATCATTCTGGACTTCCAAATGAGAAGAGAAGCGAACAATATTCTATTGAGTCCTTCATGAGGAAATGTCCACCTTCTTTTAGTGGGTCTTCTGATCCAGTTGTTGCTGAACAAAGGATCAGTACCACTGACACAATATTTTCAGTTCTTCAATGTTCTGAACATGGTAAAGTCATCTTAGCAGTATATCATTTGGAAGGTGAAGCTGATCAATGGTGGAATCTTAACAAGAATATGAGGCCAAGAGATGAAATTGAGTCCATGGAATGGGATGAGTTGAAGAACTCATTTTTCAATAAGTACTTCCCTTGTATTCTTCAAACAAAGATGGATTAGGAGTTTCTTGAATTAAAGCATAAGGATGATGAATCTGTTGGTACATATGAAGCGAATTTTACAGGGCTTGCAAGGTATGCATTTGGCTTTATCATCCAACCTGAAAGTAAAGTTGATCGATTCTTCAGTGGATTAAAACCAAATCTTAGAAGGGCATTAGCTATTAGAGACTTCAGTAGCTATGAAGAAATTGTGTTTCGTTCTATCAAGGTAGAAATGGAAGTTGGTGTTACATATCCATCTCATTGTTTTGACAAGAAAAGAAAGATGGAGTTCAAGGATAAATCTTAGAATAATGGTGAAAATAAGATGAATGTTTCCTTATGCTCAAAGTGTAGAAAGAAGCATGGTGGAGATTGTCTTAAAGGGACTAGAAAATGTTTTATGTGTGGAAAAGAAGGTTATCGAGCAGATGAGTGTCTAAGTAATGGAAAAAGGGTTTCTAATGATGTGAATAAAGAAAATACTGCAGAGAACGCACCACCAACACTTCAATGATTCAAGTGCAATGAAATGGGGCATTATGCTAATCAATGCCCTAATACAAGGGTTACTGATGATCGACATGAGAAATCACTTAAGGCAAATGACAAAGTTAAGTCACATGCGATCACTATTGGCGATGTTGAATATGATAATGATGTGGTGGAATGATTAAGTGTTTATGTAATGGGATTCCAAAATAATGTTGTATATAGTATCGTGGAATATAAGAATATTTATGTATTGGTCTATTGTGGTTTTCAATAATTTTATGGTACCGGTAACCAAGGAAAGTGATTGAGATATTTTTGGAAAGAATATGATATGCGCATAATGAAGGGATAAGGAGAAAATGAAATGTTTGACAATATTCATGAGCTCATGACTGCTATAAGGAAATAGTTATATAATGGTTTGAGTATATAGAATTTTAGGGTTTTGTTTTGTGGAAAGAATTAACTTTTGATAGCACTCATGTTTTTCACTAAGATTCAATGGGTATTCATTTTTCAATAGAATACATGATTAAGGCCTCTGAATGTTTGGAATGTGACCAACTAGACATTTCTTATGATATATGGGTATAAACGATGGTATTAACATTCTTGTTATATGAAATCTCTGGTAATCGTTTTCACTATAATATGAGAATGGACTACAATATTATGGATAAGCCTAAATATTGGAATGCATTATGTTGGACATAAGTTAGTATTGTATTTTTAGAAAAAAAGGACAACCTGCAGAACGAGTGACCACTCGTCACGCCGGACAAGGCTGTGGGAATCGAACCCACAACCGAAGTGCGAAAGGCCTTTATTTCCTACCACTGGCCTACAGGAAGTCCCTGGTTAGTAGAAAATAGTATTATTTTATTATGCAGAATGATAGATGAAGTATAAGTCCATTTTGGAACTATATATGATTAATCTCACCATAGATGGAATTATGTATATAACTTTTTCTAACTTATGTTTGAGACAGATGGAATGACCTATCATTCTATCACATGATCTGCTAAAACTTTGTGAAAGACAAATTAAACTTCATTTCTTAAAGAGATGAAGTGGAAACTGGTCAAGGCATAAACAACGGTGAGATTATACCAAAATAATGTAAGTATTTATTCTAATTCAAATTCTTCAACTTTAGGGAAATGATCTTGAAAACCAAAAATGTTGTCCTAGTTCCCTTATATCCGATGAATCAGATGGTACCCTAGACCATCAAAAAAATTTGGCTTTGTGATTTTTGGATTTTTCATAGCCATGTTCCCTACCACTCTCCATCAGAACACGACGTTTAGATTTCTCTTCTATATCCATATTTTCACCTATGTTCTCCTATGTGGAAACCAAGTGATTCATTAATTTGGGTAACTGTTATGTTTCAAACTTTAGTTTTTAAAGGCAAGTTTTGGTATTCCTTTTTACGATTTGGGTTTCTATTAAAGAAAATTTCGAGTGGTAAACCATTTATAACCCTGACGAATTTTGAGGGCGGAATTCATTTTATGGGGGATAGAATGTAACACACCGAGATTTTATGAAAAACAATTTTTTTTCATTAATGTCTTGTGTTGAACGCTGAACCAAAAGGAGCTTGAATAACACGAATCCCTGACTTGGCTTGCATTACACACAATCACGACCTTCCACGATAGTGTGTGTTTTACGCAATACCGAGTTTCGCTAAACAACGATATGTTATATAAACTAGCCGTTATGAATAGTAATACCCACTTTTTGAAATTTTATTAATTTTTTCTTTCCAAAAGGAATTCATTTTTGGATTCAGAATATTGAAATTATCCTAGGGTGAATTTTTGGTATTTTTCTAAAAACATTCAATTTTTTATGAATAGTGAAAACACTCGGTTACTATTTAAAAACCGAATTTTTATTTAAATAATTATTTATTTTATTTAAATTGATTTTAGGTCAAAATTGATACATAATACCTATATATGGTCAATTTAAGTCGTTGGAGTCATTTGATAATAATTTTAGATATATAAAAATTTTATTGAACTTTTCACTGTCTTTTACCCACCTCCTAGGAGAATTTGCAAATTTACATAAAACATAATTTTTCTGCTTCTGTGAGTGGAATTTCGAAAATCCAAGAGATACTGTTAATATCAAGGACTAAAATGTGGTTCAATGATATGAAAATAAGTTTTGGTGAATAGTAACTTTTTACTTTTTTTACCACGGTTAAAAGTAAATAGGGTAATTAAGGGTAAAAAATGATATTATTATTACAATAACACATGTACTAATTCTATTGGATAAGTGTAATTCGACCAAAAACAACCTTAGGAATAAAATATGACCATTTAGGCCCACTTGGATTAGATTAGGACATTTATTATTAATTTATTTAAAGAAGGGTTAAAATTGTTAAAATTAAAGTTTAATAACTAAATAATTTTTAATATTGGGTTATACATAAGATAAATTCGAATATAAATATTAATTAGAAAGCTAAAAATATTTCCTACATAATGGTATTTTTTTATAATTTTTAAACATCAAATAATTTAATTTATTTATGAAACAATTAGGATGTCGTAATTATCTTATTAATGAAATATTGAGATAATTGATGTTATAAATACCCAAATAAATGTAATTTTAGACTTTTTATGAATTAAAATAATTTTATATGTTAATTTGGCATGTTATTATTGATTTAGTTAAATGTTTTAGAACTAATCATTCTCTTATGATTTTCACAAAAATCAATTACCAAATTGTGTCAAAATTGACATAAAATAGTTTTTAAAACAAATATTATATTATTAATTGTTATATTATTCCTAAAAATATAAGGTTCGGTAAAATGACTTATAGAAGGTCATATATATTAATAATAAACAACTTGGGGTTCGTTTGGCTTGTTATAGTATGTTTATTAACCTTATAGTGTAAGAAAACAAGAAGACACGGTAAAAGAAAAATTCTGTAACTTAAAGTTACATCTAAATAATAAGGTTAAAATAGAAGCCTAAACTTGTCTAAATTTTATTGGATGAGATTATTTCTACCCATACCCACTTTATCTTATAAATAACTCAATTTGGAGCTATTAGAAACCGATTATGACTTTCTAATAAAATAATATATTTAGTTATTCCAAAGGTGCCCCTCTCCTCCCTTATAAAAGGGCACATTCTCCCTCTCTTCCTCACACCACTTTGAGCCTTCATGATCGTCCAAACCCTAAAAATTTGTCTTCTCCACTTCCCTAGAAACTTCCTAGAGGTTCTTGTCTTCTTCAAAGACCAATTTTAGTACCCTAAGAGGAGGTATGAAAAAGCCGTGTCGAAAGAAGAGGTAATATTCGTAACAGATTTTTTCAACTTTATTTCTTCTTCTACTTATTCTTATTTAGTTGTTTCATTATGAAGTAATTACATCAGTATCACTCATATACTGATATGTTATTATAAGTATGAAACAACCCTATTTCACCATCTATCCATCCTACGGAAAATGAACTCACCGCGCGTACGTACCTACAGAATACCGTCTCCACACCGTGGTGTAATTTGTTTTTGACCCCCACCTTACTTGGATGGGTATAATGGTGTAAATAAATAACTATATATGATTATTTAAAAGTGATATTGATTTTGAGATATTATACATACACTTCAATACAATTCCACGATCATGGGAATGATATCATCGGTCGTGCGTACGTACGAACTACCATCTCCATGACGCGATGAGATTCATTATCCATGTTAACCATTCATGAATGATTATAAAGTATATAAAATAAGTAATCATGAAATATATGACAAAATAATGATACTGGATTTATGTTTATATATATTTATTTCATATACTTAATTTCATTCAACTCAATAAGGAAACGAAAACAGCATTCATGCGTACATACGGTCTACCGTCTCCATGAACGATGTATTTCATTCCATTTAATATATCTATCATATATATATGTATATATTGAATATACATTATATATAAACCATGTTTTACATTCTGGAATTAAGTAAATCAGGATATAAGTAATAATATCAAGAACAAAAAGTCCAAAAACGTACGATAAATAAAACGATTTAACGCAAATCGTTGTTTTAACATGGAACTTACAAAAGAATGGGTAATATAAAGTCATAAGTGAACCATATATGATATCATAACAATGAATATTATTCTATAATAAGTCGATGACTTTATTTAAATCATTATACAGTAGGTCCAGAAACATATGAAGCATATCAGACCTAAGGTAAGGGATAATGTTGCAATCTCAATTGTTTTCTATCCGAGATTGCTTATACGTAAGTATTTACTGGGGTTATTTCTATCATCCATGTCCATGTTTTATAAAAGTGTTTTCATGTATTTTTGAAGTCCTTTTTACCCATTTTTTTACTTTTACTACATGGTATGTAAGGAATCTTTCTTTTGTTTACGTTACGAGGTACTTTTTTGACTTTTCCGACAAAAGTACGAGAAGAATGTTATTTTTAAATTATACGGCATGAACTGATTTTTACGGTTTCATATGTGTATGGTTCAAGTATAATTGTTCTATGATTTACATGGTTTCACTTTTTCTATGATGAAATGATGTCCATTTTTCTGTATGGATTATGTTATGATGGTATTATATTTATGAAACCCATTTTATTCTTTGGGTTATGATGAATGATTTAAGTTTATGTTGTGGCACAAGTAAGAATGATTTCATTATGAGAAGGGTGGGACCTATATATCCCTCTAATGCATTGGGTAAAGATTTATATCTCATGAGATAGACATGGATGGAACGGTAAGATAATCTGGTTCAGTGTTACAGGACTAAAACGAGGAGTGAACTCGATTCAGAAAGGGACTTTTTCCACTAAGATGGTCTTGGAAGCAATGCCTTGGCTACTATGGAAATCATAACAAGTGCTAAATGGTTTCCACAATTAATTGTTTTATTCCCATGCCATTTTATCATGATTCATGTTCCTTTATGATATATTCCTTACGTACTTCCAAGATTCATGTCTTTGCTCAAGATTTTGATGTTTAGATTTTATGTTCATGTTTTTTTCATTCAAATGTTTAAGGATTGTTTTATGTTCTCTATGTTTACCCTTACTGGGAATTTGAGCTCACCCCTTTTATGTTTTCTTTTCCCCAGGATATAAAGAAAGGTTTTAGGTAAGAAAAAAAGGGGAAGATCTTTATGGGAGATGTTGAAGATCTTTCACCATGATTAGAGGATTATATTCCGAGTTTCCAAATACAGTAAACTATTATGGTCCTTATGTGTCTGTTTTTTTATCTACTAAGTATTCCGAAAAAGTAATGTAATGTCCACGTACGTCAAGCTTTGGGTCTCTACAGTTGGTATCAGAGGGAAGGTTTAGTCAACCTTTGGAAACTAGGATGCGAGAACTTTAGTGATATCCCTAGAGATATTTCTAAGGTATTTCTAGGGACAACCATTAAGCACATCTTATGATTTCCATAGTAGCCAAGGCATTGCTTCCAAGACCATCTTAGTGGACAAATTCCCTTTCTGAATCAAGTTCACTCTTCGTTTTAGTCCTGTAACACTGAACCCGATTAACATAACGTTCCAGCCATGTCTATCTCATGAGATATAAATCTTTACCCAATGAATTGGAGGGAGATATAGGTCCCAACCATCTCATATTGATATCATTCTAACTTGTGCCACAAAATAAACTTAAAACATTCATCCTAACCCATAGAATAAAATGGGTTTCATAAACATCATCCCATCATCTCATAATCAATATAAAACAAATGAACATTTCATCATAAGAAAAGTGAAACCATTTAAATCATAGAGACATTAAAATTGTAACATAAACATATGAAATAATGTCATCTTAGTTGGAAAATGGTTTTGATAAAACATTTGAAATTAATTCTTGAGGAAAATATCCATTCTTCATCAAAATCATTTTATTATAAAAAAATGCCATGCACTTTTAAAATAAAATTATTTTGTTGAGAATAGTCATCAAATCATGTAGTGTATGCTTCAGGAAAATGAGGCATTATGAAACCGTAAAAATCCGTTCACACTGTATAAGTTAAAAATAACATTCTCCTCGTACTTTTGTCGGAAAAGTCAAAAAGTACCTTGTATGGTAAAAAAAAGATTCCTTACATACCATGTAGTAAAAGTCAAAAATGGTTAAAAAAGACATTAAACATACATGAAAACACTTTTATAAATCATGGACATGGATGATAGAAATAACCCCAGTAAATACTTACGAATAAGCAATCTTGGATAAAAATGAGATTTGCAAAATTATCCCTTACCTCAGGTCTGATATGCTTCGTATGGATCTGAACCTCCTGTATATTGATTTAAGTAATCTCATTGACTTACTACATAATCATATTAATTGTTATGATATCATATATGTTTCACTTATGACTTTATATTACCCATTCATTTGTAAATCCCATGTTAAAGCAGCATTTTGGGTAAAATCATTTCATTTATTGTATGTGTTTCAACTTGTCATTCCTGATATTATTACTTATATCCTGATTTAAATAATTCCAGAATGTAAAACATGATTTTTATATAATATATACTCATTATATACATATATATATATATGATAGATCGGTAAATGGAATGAAATACACCGTTCATGGAGACGGTAGGCCGTACGTACGCATGAACGCTGTTTTCGTTTCCTTATTGATTTGAATGGAATTAAGTAGATGAAATACATATATATACATAAATACAGTATTATTATGAAATATATTTCATGATTACTTATTATATATACTTTATAATCATTCATGAATGGTTAACATGGAGAATGAATCTAATCGCGTCGTGGAGACGGTAGTCCGTACGTACGCACGAGCGATGATACCATTCCCATGATCGCGGAGTTGTATTGAAGTGTTTTTATAATATTTCAGAATCAATATCACTTTACAGTAATCATATATAGTTATTATTTACACCATTATACCCATCCAATTAAGGTGGGGTGGAAAATAGATTACACCACGGCGTGGAGACGGTATTCCGTTCGTACGCACGCGCGGTGATTTCATTTTCCGTAGGATGGATAGATGGTGAGATAGGGTTGTTTCATACATATAATAACATATCATTATATGATTGATACTGATGTTATTACTTCATAATTAAACAACTAAACAAGAATAAGGTGAAGAAGAAATAAAGTTGAAATAATCGGTAACAGACATTACCTCTTCTTTGAAGCGCCTCTTTGAGACCTCCTCTTAGGGCACTAATTTTGTTCTTTGAAGAATACCAGGACCTCTAGGAATTTTCTAGGGAAGTTTAGAAGAGAATTTGGCAGGGTTTGGCCGAGCATGAAGGCTCAAAGTGGTGTTTGGAGGAGAGGGAAGAGGTGCCCTTTTATAAGGGAGGAGAGGGGCACCTTTGGAATAACTAAAAATATTATTTTATTATAAAGACATATTCGTGTTTTAATAGTTCAAAATTGAGTTATTTCAAAGCTAAGGTGGGGATGGGTCGAAATAATCTCATAAAATATAATTTAGTCAATTTTAGTTTTCTATTTTAACCTTATCATTTTGAATTAACATTAAGTTATATAATATTTCTTTTACCGTGTCTTCTTGTTTTCTTACACTATAAGGTTAATAAACTTACTATAACAAGACAAAAGAACCCCAAGTTGTTTATTATTAATATATATAACCTTATCTAATTAATTTGGCTGATCCTTAGATTTTTAGGAAAAAAATAACCATTAATAATATAATATTTGTTTTAAAAACTATTTGTTGACACTATTTGGTAATTGATTTCTGTGAAAATCATAACAGAATTATTAGTTAGAAAAAAGTTAAATAAATCAATACTAACATGTCATATTAACCCCGAAAATTAGTCGAATTCATAAAAATCCTCAAATTACATTTATTTGGGTATTTATAACATCAATTATGTCAATACTTCATTAATAAGATAATTATTGTATCATCATTGTGCCATAAATAAATTAAATTATTTAATGTCTAAAATTTATAAATAAAACACCATTATGTAGGAAATATTTTTATCTTTATAATGATATTTATAGTCGAATTTATCTTATGTATAACCCTATATTAAAAATGATTTAGTTATTAAACTTTGATTGTAACTATTTTAACCCCTGTTTAAATAAATTAATAATAAATGTCCTAATCTAATCCAAGTGGGCCTAAATGGTCATATTTTATTTATAAGGCTGTTTTTGGTTGAATTAGACTTATCCAATACAATTAGGACATGTGTTAGGGAAACAATAAAATCATTTTTACCCTTAATTACCCTATTTACTTTTAACCGTGGTAAAAAAGGTAAAAAGTTACTATTCACCAAAAATTATTTTTTTCTCATTGAACCACATTTTAGTCTTTGATATTAACCATGGCTCTCGTATTTTTGAAATTCCACTCCGAGAAGCAGTAAAATTATTTTTTATGTGAATTTTGAAATTCTCCTAAGAGGTGGGTAAAGGACGGTGAAAAGTTCAATAAAATTTTTATATATCTAAAATTATTATAAAATGACTCCAATGAATTTAATTGAACTTATATAGGTATTATGTATCAATTTTTACCTAAAATAAATTTAAATAAAATAAATAATTATTTAAATAAAAAGTCGGTTTTTGAATAGTAACCGAATGTTTTCACTATTCATCAAAAATTGAAAGTTTTCAGAACAATACAAAAAATTCACCCTAGGCTAATTTCGATATTCTGAATCCAAAAATGAAGTCCATTTTGAAAGATAAAATTTATAAAATTTCAAAAAGTGGGTATTACTATTCATAAAGGCTAGTTTATATAACATATTGTTTTTTATCAAAACTCGGTATTGCGTTCAACACACTATCGTGGAAGGTCACGATTGCGTGTAATGCAAGGCAAGTCAGGGATGTGTGTTATGCAAGCTCCTTTTGAGTTAAATCGTTTTATTTATCGTACGTGTTTGGACTTTTTTTCTTGATATTATTAATTATATCCTGATTTACTTAATTCCAGAATGTAAAACATGATTTATATATAATATATATTCAGTACATACATATTTATATGATAGATCGATTAAATGGAATGAAATACACCGTTCATGGAGACGGTAGGTCGTACGTACACATGAACATTGTTTTCGTTTCCTAATTTAACTGAATGAAATTAAGTAGATGACATACATATATACAAACATAAATCCAGTATCATTATTATGTCATATATTTCATGATTACTTATTATATGTACTTTATAATCATTCATGAATGGTTAACATGGAGAATGAATCTCATCGCGTCGTGGAGATGATAATCCGTACGTACGCACGAGCGGTGATATCATTCCCATGATCATGGAATTGCATTGAAAGTATGTATAATATTTCTGAATCAATATCACTTTTCAATAATCATATATAGTTATTTATTTACACAATTATACCCATACAAGTAAGGTGGTGGTCGAAAACAGATAACACCACGGTGTGGAGAGGGTATTCCTTACGTACGCACGCGCGGTGATTTTGTTTTCCATAGGATGGATAGATGGTGAAATAGGGTTGTTTCATTCTTATAATAACATATAAGTATATTAGTGATACTTATGTTATTGCTTCATAATGAAACAACTAAAGAAGAAGAAGTAGAAGAAGAAATAAAGTTGAATGAATCGGTAACGGATATTACCTCTTCTTTCGTCACGCCTTTTTGAAACCTCCTCTTAGGGCACTAAGATTGGTCTTTGAAGAAGACTAGAACCTCTAGGATGTTTCTAGGGAAGTGGAGAAGAGAAATTGGCAGGGGTTGGCCGAGCATGAAGGATCAAAGTGGTGTGAGGAAGAGAGGGAGGATGTGCCCTTTTATAAGGGAGGAGAGGGGTACCTTTGGAATAACTAAAAATATTATTTTATTATAATGTCATATTCGGTTTTAATAGCTCCAAATTGATTTATTTAAAAGATAAGGTGGGGATGGGTTGAAATAATCTCATCCAATAGAATTTATACAGGTTTAGGTCTCTATTTTTAAATTATCATTTAGATTTAACTTTAAGTTAAATAATTTTTCTTTTACCATGTATTCTTGTTTTCTTACACTATAAGGTTAATAAACTTACTATAACAAGCCAAAAGAACCCCAAGTTGTTTATTATTAATATATATAACCTTATCTAAGTCATTTGGATTGTTTTATGTTCCTTATGTTTACCCTTACTGGGCCTGTGGGGACAGTCATTAGTTAGATAACAAAAACAGACACACAAGGACCGTAATAGTTTAGTGTCTTTGGAAACTTGGAATAAAATCTTCTAATCGTGGTGAAAGATCTTAAAAATATACAATAAATATCTTCCCCTTTTTTTCTTACCTAAAACCTTTCTTTATATTCTAGGGAAAAGAAAACATAAAAGGGGTGAGCTCAAATGCCCAGTAAGGGTAAACATAGAGAACATAAAACAATCCATAAACATTTGAATGCAAAAACTTGAACATTAAATCTAAACGTCAAAATGTTGAGCAAAGACATGAATCTCGGACGTACTTAAGGAATATATCTTAAGGGAACATCAATAATGATAAAATAGCATGGGAATAAAACATGTAATTATGGCAACAATTAATCACATGTTATGATTTCCATAGTATCCAAGGCCTTGCTGCCAAGACCATCTTAGTGGACAAAGCCCCTTTCTGAATTGAGTTCACTCCTCGTTTCAGTCATGTAACACTGAACTGAATTAACTTACCATTCCAGCCATGTCTATCTCATGAGATATAAATCTTTACCCAATGCATTGGACGTATATATAGGTCCCACCCATCTCATAATGAAATCATTCTTACTTGTGCCACAAAATAAACTTACAACATTTATCATAACCCAAAGAATAAAATGGGTTTCATAAACATCATCCCATCATCTCATAATCCATATAAAACAAATGGACATTTCATCATAAGAAAAGTGAAACCATATAAATCATAGAGACATTAAACATGAAACATAAACATATAAAATAATGTCATCTTAGATGGAAAATGGTTTTGATAAAACATTCGAAATGAATTCTTGAGGAAAATATCCTTTCTTCTTCAAAATCATTTTCTTTTCACAAAATTCCATGCACATTTAAAATAAAATTATTTTTTTGAAAATTTTCATAAAATCTAGTAGAGTAAGCTTCATGAAAATGAGGTGTTATGAAACCGTAAAAATCCATTCATGCTGTATAAGTTAAAAATAACATTCTTCTCGTACTTTTGTTGGAAAAGTCAAAAATTACCGCGTATGGTAATAAAAAAAAGATTCCTTACATACCAAATAGTAAAAGTAAAAAAATGGGAAAAATTACTTTAAACATACATAAAAACATTTTTATAAAACTTGGACATGGATGATAAATATTACCCCAGTAAATACTTACGTATAAGAAATCTCGGATAGAAAACAATTGAGATCGCAACATTATCCCTTACCTTAGGTCCAATATGCTTCGTACGTTTCCAAACCTCCTGTATAATGATTTAAATAATTTCATTGAATTATTACAGAATCATAATCATTGTTATGATATCATATATTGTTCACTTATGACTTTATATTACCCGTTATTTTGTAAGTTCCATGTTAAAGCAACGTTTTTGGTTAAATCGTTTTATTTATCGTACGTGTTTGGACTTGTTGTTCTTGATATTATTACTTATATCCTGATTTAATTAATTCCAGAATGTAAAACTTGATTTATATATAATATATATTTCTATATATACATATATATATGATAGATCGATTATATGGAATGAAATACACCTTTCATAGAGATGGTAGGCCATACGTACGCATGAATGTTGTTTTCGTTTCCTTATTGAATTGAATGAAATTAAGTAGATGACATACATACATATACATATAAATCCAGCATCATTTTTATTTCATATATTTAATGATTACTTATTATATATACTTTATAATCATTCATGAATGGTTAACATGGAGAATGAATCTCATCACGTCGTGGAGACGGTAGTCCGTACGTATGCACGAGCGATGATATCATTCCCATGATCGTGGAATTGCATTGAAGTGTATGTATAATATTTTAGTACCAATATTACTTTAAAATAATCATATATATTTATTCTTTACACCGTTATACCCATCCACGTAAGGTGTTAGTGGAAAATAGATTACACCACGGCATGGAGACGGTATTCCGTAAGTATGCACGCGCGGTGATTTTGTTTTCCTTAGTATGGATAGATGGTGAAATAGGGTTGTTTCATAATTATAATAACATATCAGTATATTAGTGATACTGATGTTATTACTTCATAATGAAACAACTAAAGAATAATAAGTGGAAGAAGAAATAAAGTTGAAAGAATCAGTAACAGACATTACCTCTTCTTTGAAGCGCCTCTTTGAGACCTCATTTTAGGGAACTAAAATTGGTCTTTGAAGAATACCAGGACCTATAGGATGTTTCTAGGGAAATGGAAAAGATAATTTTTCATGGGTTGGCTGAGCTTGAAGGCTCAAAGTGGTGTGAGGAAGAGAGAGAGGATGTGCCCTTTTATAAGGGAGGAGAGGGGCACCAATGAAAAAACAAAAAATATTATTTTATTATAAAGTCATATTTAGTTTTTAATAGCTCCAAATTGATTTACTTTGAAGATAAGGTTGGGATGGGTCGAAATCCTCTCATCTAATAGAATTTAGACAAGTTTAGATTTCTATTTTAACCTTATCATTTTGATTTAACTTTAAGTTAGATAATCTTACTTTTACCATGTCTTCTTCTTTTCTTACACTATAAGATTAATGAACTTACTATAACAAGACAAACGAACATAAAGTTGTTTATTATTAATATATATAACCTTATCTAAGTCATTTGGCCGAACCTTAGATTTTTAGGAATAAAATAACAATTAATAATATACTATTTGTTTTAAAAACTATTTTATGTCAATTTTGACACTATTTGGTTATTGATTTTTTGTGAAAATCATAATAGAATTAATAGTTAGAAAAAGGTTAATTAAATCAATAATAACATGTCATATTAACATAGAAAATTATTTTAATTCATAAAAAGTCTCAAATTACTTTTATTTTGGTATTTATAACATCAATTATGTCAATATATCATTAATAATATAATTACTGCATCATCATTCTGTCATAAATAAATTAAATTATTTAATGTCTAAAAATTACAAATAAATTACCATTATGTAGGAAATCTCATTATACTTCAAATTAATTGTTACAGTCGAATTTATCTTATGTATAACCCTATATTAAAAATGATTTAGTAATTAAACATTGATTTTAACTATTTTAACCCTTCTTTAAATAAATTAATAATAAATGTCCTAATCTAATACAAGTGGGCCTAAATGGTCATATTTTATTCCTAAGGTTGTTTCTGGTCGAATTACACCTATCCAATAGAATTAGGACATGTGTTAGGGTAATAATAATATCATTTTTACCCTTAATTACCCTATTTACTTTTAACCGTGGTAAAAAAAAGTAAAAAGTAACTATTCACCAAAAATTATTTTCATATCATTGAACCACATTTTAGCCCTTGATATTAACCGTTTCTCTCAGATTTTTGAAATTCCACTCACAGAAGCGATAAAATTAAGTTTTATGTGAATTTGCACATTCTCCTAGGAGGTGGGTAAAAGATGGTGAAAAGTTCAATAAAATTTTTATTTATCTAAAATTATTATAAAATGACTCCAATGACTTAAATTGAACTTATATAGGTATTATGTATAAATTTTTACCTAAAATAAATTTAAATAAAATAAATAATTATTTAAATAAAAAACTCGGTTTTTCAATAGTAACCCAGTATTTTCACTATTCATCAAAAATTGAAATTTTTCAGAAAAATACCAAAAATTCACCCTAGGATAATTTAGATATTCTGAATCCAAAAATGAAGTCCATTTTGAATGATAAAATTTATAAAATTTTAAAATTTGGTTATTACTACTCGTAATGGCTAGTTTATATAACATATCGTTGTTTAGCGAAACTCGGTATTGCGTACAACACACGCTATCGTGGAAGGTCGTGATTGCGTGTAATACAAGCCAAGTCAGTGATGTGTGTTGTGCAAGCTCCGTTTGGTGTAGCGTACAACACAAGACATTAATGAAATTAAAAAGTATATTTTTTATAAAATCTCGGGGTGTTACATTCTACCCCCCTTAAAATGAATTTCGCCCTCGAAATTCGTCGGGGTTATAAATGGTTGACTACTCGAATGTTTCTTTAATAGAAACCCAAATCATAAAAAGTAATACCAAAACTTGTCTTTAAAAACTAAATTATGAAATGAAACTAATATCCAAATTAACTAATCACTAGGTTTCCACATAGGAGAACATAGGTGAAAATATGGATATGGAAGAGAAATATAACTGTCATGTTCTGATGGAGAGTGGTAGAGAACATGGCTATGAAAAAGACAACAATCACAAAGCCATAAATTTGTGATGATCTAGCTTACCATCTGATTCATCGGATATAAGGGCACCTGGACAACATTTTTGGTTTTCAAGATCATTTCCATAAGGTTGAAGAATTTGAATTAGAATAAATACTTTACTTTGGTACAATCTCACCGTTGTTCGTGCTTTGAACAATTTCCACTTCATCTCTTAAAGAAATGATGTTGATTTTGTTATTAATGAAGTTTTAATAGATCATGTGATATAATAATGGGTCATTCCATCTGTTTCAAACAAAAGGTTAGCAAAAGTTATCAAATATACATAAGACCATCTATGGTGAGATTAATCATACATGGTTCCAAAATGGACGTATACTTCATCTATCATCCTGTATAATAAAATAAAAGTAGTTTCTACTAACCAGGGACTTCCTGTAGGCATGTGGTAGGAAATAAAGGTCTGTCGAACTTCGGTTGTGGGTTCGATTCCCACAGCCTTGTCCAACGTGACGGGTTGTCGCTCGTTCTGCAGGTTGTCCATTTTTTTCATTCTAAAAATACAATGCTATCTTATGTCCAACATAATCCACTCTAATCTTTAGGCTTATCCATAATATTGCAGTCCATTTTCATATTATAGTGAAAATGATTACTAGATATTTCATATAACAAGCACGTTAATACCATCGTTCATCCCCATATGTCATAAGATATGTCTTGTTGGTCACATTCCAAACATTCGAAGTCCTTAATCATGTATTCTCTTGAAAAATGAATACCCATTGAATCTTAGTGAAAACATGAGTGCTGTCAAAAGTTAACTCTTTCCACATACCAAAATCCCAAAATTCTATATACTCAAACCATGATATAACTATTTCCTTATATCAGTCATGAGCTCATGAATACTGTCAAACATTTCATTTTCTCCTTATCCCTTCATTATGCGCATATCAACTTCTTTCCAAAAATATCTCAATCACTTTCCATGGTTACCGGTACCATAAAATTATTGAAAACCACAATAGACCAATACATAAATATTCCAATATTCCACGATACTATATACAACATTATTTTGGAATCCCATTACATAAACACTTAAAAATTACACCATGATAACCCAACGAATAAAATGGGTTTCATAAACATCATCCCATCATCATAATAATCATGTTGAAAGGTTTTAGTGTCTTTTGAAACATAGAATATAATCTTCTAATCATGGTGAATGATCTTCAACATCTCCCATAAAGATCTTACCCTTTTTTTCTTACCTAAAAACATTCTTTATATCCTGGGGAAAAGAAAACATAAAAGGGTTTGCTCAAATTCCCATTAAGGGTAAACATAGAGAACATAAAACAATCCACAAACATTTGAATGCAAAAACATGAACATAAAATCTAAACATCAAAATATTGAGCAAAGACATGAATCTTGGAAGTACATAAGGCATATATCATAAGGGAACATCCAAAATGATAAAATAGCATCGGAATAAAACATGTAATTGTGGCAACCATTAAGCACATGTTATGATTTACATAGAAGCCAAGGCATTACTGCCAAGACCATCTTAGTGGACAAAGTCAATTTCTGAATCGAGTTCACTCCTTGTTTTAGTCCTGTAACACTGAACCGGATTAACTTATCGTTCCAGCCATGTCTATCTCATGAGATATAAATCTTTACCCAATGCATTGGAGGGAGATATAGGTCCCACCCATCTCATAATGAAAACATTCTTACTTGTGCCACAAAATAAACATACATCACTCATAATAACCCAATAAATAAAATGGGTTTCATAAACTTCATCCCATCATCACATAATCCATATAAAAGAAATGGATATCATTTCATAATAAGAAAAGTGAAACCATTTAAATAATAGAGACATGATACTTGAAACATACACATATGAAATAATGTCATCTTAGATGAAAAATGGTTTTGATAAAACACTTGAAATGAATTCTTGAGGAAAATATCCTTTCTTCTTCAAAATCATTCTCTTTCCAAAAAATGTCATGCAATTTTAAAAGAAATGGATTTTGTTGAAAATAGTCATGAAATATTTTGGATGAAGCTTCATGAAAATAGGGCTTTATAAAACCATAAAAATCCATTCGTGTCGTATAAGTTAAAAAAACATTCTTCTCGTACTTTTTCCGGATAAGTCAAAAAGGTACCCCGTATGGTAATCAAAAAAAGATTCCTTAAATACCATGTAGTAAAAGTAAAAAATGGGAAAAAAGACTTTAAACATACATGAATTTTTTTTGTAAAACTTGGACATGGATGATAAATATTACCCCAGTAAATACATACGTATAAGAAATCTCGGATTGAAAATAATTTAGATTGAAACATTATCCCTTACCTTAGGTCCGATATGCTTCATAAGTTTCCTAACCTACTATATAATGATTTAAATAATTTCATTGAATTATTAAAGAATCATATTCATTGTTATGATATCATATATGGTTCACTTATGACTTTATATTACCCGCTTTTTTGTAAGTTCCATGTTAAAGCAGCGTTTTGGGTTAAATCATTTTATTTATCGTACGTGTTTGGACTTTTTGGTCTTTATATTATTACTTATATCCTGATTTACTTAATTAAAGAATGTAAAACATTATTTATATATAATATATATTCATTATATACATATATATATGATAGATCGATTAAATGGAATGAAATACACCGTTCATAGAGACGGTTCGTACACATGAATACTGTTTTCATTTAATTCTTGAATTGAATGAAATTAAGTAGATGATGTAAATATATATACACATAAATATAGTATAATTATTATGTCTTCTATTTCATTATTACTTATTATATAAACTTTATAATCATTCATGAATGGTTAACATGGAGAATGAATCTCATCGCGTCGTGGAGACGGTAGTCCGTACGTACGCACGAGCGATTATATCATTCACATGATGATGGAATTGCATTGAAATGTATGTATAATAATTCAGAATAAATATTACTTTGCAATAATCATATATAGTTATTTATTTACACCATTATACCCATCCAAATAAGCTGGTTGTCGAAAATAGATTACACCACGTCGTGGAGACGTTATTTCGTACGTACGCACGCACGGTGATTTCGTTTTCTATAGGATGGATAGATGGTGAAATAGGGTTGTTTCATACTTATAATAAAGTATCAGTATATGAGTTATATTGATGTTATTACTTCATAAGTAAAAAACTAAAGACGAATAAGTAGAAGAAGAAATAAAGTTGAAAAAATCGGTAACGGATATTACCTCTTCTTTCGACACACCTTTTTGAAACCTCTCCTTTGGGAACTAAGATTGATCTTTGAAGAAGAAAATAACCTCTATGATGTTTCTAGGGAAGTGTATAAGAGAAATTTGAAGGGGTTGGCCGAGCATGAAGGCTCAAAGAGTTCATAGGAAGAGAGGGAGGAGGTTCCCTTTTATAAGGGAGGAGAGGGGCACCTTTGGAATAACTAAACATATAATTTTATTATAAATTCATATTCAGTTATTAATAGCTCCAAATTGAGTTATTTATAAGATAAGGTGGGTATAGGTCTAAATCCTCTCATCCAATATAATTTAGACAAGTTTAGGTTTCTATTTTAACCTTATCATTTAGATTTAACTTTAAGTTAAATAATTTTTCTTTTACCATGTCTTCTTGTTTTCGTACACTATAAGGTTAATAAACTTACTATAACAATCAAAAAGGAACCCCAAGTTGTTTATTATTAATATATATAATTTTATATAAGTCATTTGGCCGAACCTTATATTTTTAGGACTAAAATAACCATTAATAATATAATATTTGTTTTAAAAACTATTTTATCTCAATTTTGACACAATTTCGTAATTGATTTTTTTGAAACTCATAACAGAAATTTTATTTCTAAAAAAGTTAACTAAATCAATAATAACATGTTATATTTACCTATAAAATTAGTGGAATTCATAAAAAGTCTCAAGATACATTTATTTGGGTATTTATAACATCAATTATGTCAATATTTCATTAATAAGATAATTACTGAATCATCATTGTGTCAAAAATAAATTAACTTATATAATGACTAAAAATAAAAAATAAAATACCATTATGTAGGAAATATTTTTATCTTTCTAATTAAAATTTATAGTCGAATTTATCTTATGTATAACCTTATATTAATAATTATTTAGTTATTAAACTGTGATTTTAACTATTTTAACCCTTCTTTAAATAAATTAATAATAAATTTCCTATTCTAATCCAAGTGGGTCTAAATGGTGATATTTTTTCCTAAGGTTGTTTTTGGTCAAATTAAACTTATCCAATAGAATTAAGAAATTTGTTAGGGTAATAATAATATCATTTTTACCCTAAATTACCCTATTTACTTTTAACCGTGGTAAAAAAAAGTAAAAAGTTACTATTTACCAAATAATATTTTCACATCATTGAACCACATTTTAGTCCTTGATATTAACTGTGTCTCTCGGATTTTCTAAATTCCACTCACAGAAGCGGTAAAATTATGTTTTATGGAAATTTGAAAATTCTCCTAGGAGGTGGGTAAAAGACGGTGAAAAGTTCAATAAAACTTTTATATGTCTAAAATTAGTATAAAATGACTCCAATGACTTGAATTGAACTTATATAGGTATTATGTATCAATTTTTACCTAAAATATATTTAAATAAAATAAATAATTATTTAAATAAAAAGTCAGTTTTTAAATAGTAATGCAGCGTTTTCACTATTCATCAAAAATTGAATGTTTTCAGAAAAATACCAAAAAATCACCCTAGGATAATTTTGATATTTTGAATGCAAAAATGAAGTCCATTTTTAAAGATAAAATTTATAAAATTTCAAAAAGTGGGTATTACTATTCATAACGGCTAGTTTATATAACATATCGTTGCTTAACGAAAGTCGATATTGTGTACAACACACACTATCATGGAAGGTCGTGATTGCGTGTAATGCAAGCCAAGTCAGGGATGTGTGTTGTGCAAGCTTTTTTTGGTTTAGCATACAACACAAGACATTAATGAAATTAAAAAGAATATTTTTCTTAAAATCTCAGGGTGTTACATTCTACCCCCCTTAAAATGAATTTCGCCCTCGAAATTCGTCGGGGTTATAAATTGTTTACTACTCGAAAGTTTCTTTAATAGAAACCCAAATCGTAAAAAGGAAAACCAAAACATGGATTTAAAAACAAAAGTATGAAACGTAACAGTTACCCAAATTATCTAATCCCTAGGTTTCCACATAGAAGAACATAGGTGAAAATATGGATATGGAAGAGAAATCTAACTGTCATGTCAGATGGAGAGTGGTAGAGAACATGGCTATGAAAAAGCCAACAATCACAAAGCCATAAATTTGTGGTGATCGAGGGTACCATCTGATTCATCAGATATAAGGGCACTAGGACAACATTTTTGGTTTTCATGATCATTTCCCTAAAGTTGAAGGATTTGAATTAGAATAAATACTTACTTTATTTTGGTATAATCTCACCGTTGTTCGTGCCTTGAACAATTTCCACTTCATCTCTTTAAGAAATGAAGTTGAATTTTTCATTCGCAAAGTTTTAGCAGATCATGTGATAGAATGATAGGTCATTCCATCTATCTCAAACATAAGTTATCAAAAGTTATATACATAATTCCATCTATGGTTAGATTAATCATATATTGTTCCAAAATGGACTTATACTTCATCTATCATTTTGTATAATAAAATAAAACTAGTTTCTAATAACCAGGGACTTCTTGTAGGCCAGTGGTAGGAAATAATGGCCTGTCGCACTTCGGTTGTGGGTTCAATTCTCACAGCCTTGTCCGACGTGACGGGTTGTCGCACATTCTGCAGGTTATCTTTTTTTCTTCTAAAAATACAATTCTAACTTATGTCCAACATAATCAATTCCAATCTTTAGGCTTATCCATAATATTGCAGTCCATTCTCATATTATAGTGAAAATGATTACCAGATATTTCATATAACAAGCATGTTAGTACCATCGTTGATCCCCATATATCATAAGATTTGTCTTGTTGGTCACATTCCCCTTTTTTGTACTCAGCTCAGAATTTGTACCACTAGAGCAAGATCATTCTTATGAAGAACAACCGATAGAGATTCTGGATCGTAGCGAAAAAGTCCTATGGAACTTGACCACTCGCTTGGTGAAAGTTTTATGGATGAACCACCAATTAGAAGAAGCTACATGGGATCTTGAGGATATTATGAGGGAAAGGTATCCTCATCTGTTTGTTACAAAGTGACGAATTTCGAGGGTGAAATTCATTTTAAGGGGGGTATAATGTAACACCCGAGACATTTATGAGAAATATTTAGTTTTTATATTATATAAATCATCAAAGGAATCTTTCACTACACACAACACTAGCTTGCCTTTCTTTACACACAATCAAGACCTTTCTCGATAGCTTGCGTCGTACGCAATACCGAGTTTCACTAAACAACGATATGCTTTTAAAATATTATTAAAACTAGCCGTTATGAATAATAATACCCACTTTTTGAAATTTTTTAATTTTTATTTTTCAAAACAGACTTCATTTTTGGATTCGGAATATCGAAATTAGCCTAGGGTGAAATTTTTGTATTTTTCTGAAAACTTTCAATTTTTGATGAATAGTGAAAACACTAGGTTTCTATTTAAAAACTGACATTTTATTTAAATAATTATTTATTTTATTTAAATATATATTAGTTCAAAATTGATACATAATACCTATATATGTTCAATGAAATTCATTGAAGTCATTTTATAGTAATTTTAGATATATAAAAATTTTATTGAACTTTTTACAGTCTTTTACCCACCTCCTGGAAGAATTTCAAAATTCACATAAAACCTAATTTTACCGCTTCTGTGAGTGGAATTTTGAAAATCTGAGAGACTTGGTTAATATCAAGTACTAAAATTTCGTTCAATGAGATGAAAATATTTTTTGGTGAATAGTAACTTTTTACTTTTTTTACCACGGTTAAAAGTTAATAGGGTAATTAAGGGTAAAATTGATATTATTATTAACCTAAAACATGTTCTAATTCTATTGGATAAGTTTACTTCGACCAAAAAAAACCTTAGGAATAAAATATGACCATTTAGGCCCACTTGGATTAGATTAGGACATTTATTAGTAATTTATTTAAAGAAGGGTTAAAATAGTTAAAATCAATGTTTAATAACTAAATAATTTTTAATATAGAGTTATACATAAGATAAATTTGACTATAAATATTAATTAGAAATATAAGAAGATTTAATACATAATCGTAGTTTATTTATAATTTTTAGACATTAAATAATTTAATTTATTTATGACACAATGATGATGCAGTAATTATCTTATTAATAAAATATTAACATAATTGATGTTATAAATACCCAAATAAATGTAATTTGAGACTTTTTATGGATTAAACTAATTTTATATGTTAATATTACAGGTTAGTATTGAGTTAATTAACTTTTTTTGAACTAATATTTCTGTTATGATTTTCAAAAAAATCTGTTACCAAATAGTGTCAAAATTGACATAAAATTGTTTCTAAAACAAATATTATATTATGAATTGTTATTTTATTCCTAAAAATATAAGGTTTGGCCAAATGACTTATATAAGGTTATATATATTAATAATAAACAACTTGGGGTTCGTTTGTCTTGTTATAGTAAGTTTATTAATCTTATAGTGAAAGAAAACAAGAAGACACGGTAAAAGTTAAATTATCTAACTGAAAGTTAAATCTAAATGATAAGGTTAAAATAGATACCTAAACTTGTCTAAATTATATTGGATGAGATTATTACGACCCATACCCACCTTAGCTTTGGAATAAATTAATTTGGAGCTATTAAAAACCGAATATGACTTTATAAGAAAATAATATTTTTAGTTTTTCCAAAGGTGCCCCTCTCCTCCCTTATAAAAGGGCACCTCGTCCCTCTCTTCCTCACATCACTTTGAGCCTTCATGATCTGCCAAACCCTGCCAAATTATCTTCTCCACTTCCATAGAAACATCCTAGAGGTCCTGGTCTTCTTCAAAGACCAATTTTAGTGCCCGAAGAGGAGGTCTCAAAGAGGAGCTTCAAGGAAGAGGTAATGTCCATTACCGATTCTTTCAAATTTATTTCTTCTTCCACTTCTTCTTTTTTAGTTGTTTAATTATGAAGTAATAACATCAGTATAACTCATATACTGGTATGTTATTATAAGTATGAAACAACCCAATTTCACCATCTATCCATCCTACGGAGAACGAAATCACCGTGCGTGCGTACATACGGAATACCGTCTCTACGCCGTGGTGTGCTCTATTTTCCACCACCACCTTACTTGGATGGTTATAATGGTGTAAATAATAACTATATATGATTATTTTAAAGTGATATTGACTCTGAAATAGTATTCATACACTCCAATACAATTACATGATCATGGGAATGATATCATCGCTCGTGCGTACGTACGAAATACCGTCTCCACGATGTGATGCAACTCATTCTACATGATCTTCATTGCATAATGATTATATAAATGAATTGAATGAACAAATATAATATATATTACACTAATTCCATTCTAGAAATGAGGTATCTATAACCTAAGGAGAAAAATAAGAATTTATTCGACAAAACACGCATAAGAACAAAAAGTAATAAACACCCGAATAACAAGTAGCAATGAAATATTACTAAAAAGAAGCTAAGAATATGGCCATATATGATATCATAACAGTGAGTATGATTATGTAATAATTCAATGACATTATTTAAATCATTATACAGGAGGTTCAGAAACTTATGAAGCAAATCAGACCTAAGGTAAGGGAAACTATCACAATCTCATTTTTATCCGAGATTGTTTATACTTTGGTATTTACTAGGGTGTATTTTATCATCCACATCCATGTTTCCTCAATATGTAATATTATTTCCATCCACCTAAAACTATTTAAATCCAATTTTACCCATCAGTGAGTTTTTAGTAAAAGATATGAAAGGAAACTTTTGTCATTTTTCGTATGATGTACTTTTTGACATTTCCGACAAAAGTACGAGAAGAATGTTTTTTTAACTTATACGACATGAACGGGTTTTTAAAATATTATTTCCAAGAATATTCCTTTACAATTTTTAAAGTTTATTTTTAATCAACTTCTTTTATTTTAAAATTGTTTGACATGTTATGAAAGGAAAAATGTTTTTGAAGTAGAACAGATATTTTACTCAATAATGGAGTTCAAGTGTTTTATCAAAATTATTTTCCATCTAAGATAATATAGTGTTCTATTTCTATCCCTATTATTACATTGATTTTATTATGTTGTGATGGAATTATTTTTATGAATTCTTTTATCTTATATGAATTGTTTTATGATGTCACGATGTTTAAGAATCCCATTTTTATTACATGGGTTATGCAATGATGTATGATTTTTTATTTTGTGGCACACATAAGAATGGTATCATTGTGAGATGGGTGGGACCTATATCACCCACCAATGCATTGGGTAAATATTTATATCTCATGAGATAGACATGGATGGAACGGCAGGTTAAATTGGTTCAGTGAAATAGGACTGAAACGAGGATTGAACTCAGTTCAGAAATGGAATTTGTTTATACTTTGGTATTTACTGGGGTGTATTTTATCATCCACTTCCATGTTTCCTAAATATGAAATATTATTTAAATCCACCTACAATTTTTTAAATCCAATTTTACCCTTCGGTGAGTTTTTAGTAAAAGATATGAAAGGAATATTTTGTCATTTTTCGTACGAGTTACTTTTTGACTTTTCCGACAAAAGTACAAGAAGAATGTTTTTTTAACTTTTACGGCATGAATGGATTTTTAAAAAATTATTTCCAAGAAGATTCCTTTACAAGTTTTCCAGTTTATTTTTAATAAACTTCTTTTAGTTTAAAATTGTATGACATGTTAAGAAAGGAAAATTCTTTTTTGAAGTAGAAAAGATATTTTCCTCAAGAATGGGGTTCAAGTGTTTTATCAAAATTATTTTCCATCTAAGATAATATAGGGTTATGTTTATATCCCTATTTTTACATTGATTTGATTATTTTATGATGGAATTGTTTTTATGATGTCCTTTTAACTTGTATGGATTATGTTATGATGGCATGATGTTTAAGATTCCCATTTTTATTACATGGGATATGCTATGATGTATGATTTATGATTTGTGGCACACATAAGAATGGTATAATTATGAGATGGGTGGGACCTATATCTCCCTCCAATGCATTGGGTAATGATTTATATCTCATGAGATAGACATGGATGGAATGGAAGGTTAATCTGGTTCAGTGAAACAGGACTGAAACTAGGAGAGAACTCGGTTCAGAAATGGACTTTGTCTGTTAAGATAGTCTTGGAAATGAGTCTTGACTTCTAAGAAATGATTATCTATGATTATGTGTGTATGCCAAAAAGTTTCTTGTTTTAAGTTATGATTATTGGGATTACATTTCACTACAATGATTTGTCCCATGTTATGAAATTATGATCTCTTTTGCAGATTAAGATTTCCAAAATGATATGTTCTTATGAATATGATGTGATTGTTATTTCTTTTGTTTACCCTTACAGAGCATTTGATATCACCCTTTATATGTTTTTCCCTATGATATAAAGAAAGGTTTTAGGTAAGAAAAAAAAGTGGAAGATCTTGTGTTGTACGCTACACCTAAAGGAGCTTGCACAACACGCATCCCTGACTTGGCTTGCGTTACATGCAATCACGACTTTCCACGATAACGTGTGTTGTACGCAATACCGAGTTTCGATAAACAACGATATGTTATATAAACCAGCTGTTATGAATAGAAATACCAAATTCTTAAAATTTTATAAATTTTATCTTTCAAAATGGACATCATTTTTGGATTCAGAATATCGAAATTAGCATAGGGTGAATTTTTGGTATTTTTATGAAAACATTCAATTTTTGATGAATAGTGAAAACACTGGGTTACTATTCAAAAACTAACTTTTTATTTAAATAATTATTTATTTTATTTAAATTTATTTTAGGTCAAAATTGAAACATAATTCCTTTGTAAGTTCAATTTAAGTCATTGGAGTCAATTTAAAATATTTTTAGATATATAAAAAATTTTATTGAACTTTTTACCATCTTTTACCCACCTTCTAGGAGAATTTGCAAATTCACATAAAAATTAATTTTACCGCTTCTGTGAGTGGAATTTTGAAAATACGAGAGACACGATTAATATCAAGGACTAAAATTTGGTTCAATGAGATGAAAATAATTTTTGGTGAATAATAACTTTTTACTTTTTTTACCACGGTTAAAAGTAAATAGATTAATTAAGGGTAAAAATGATATTATTATTTCCATAACACATGTTCTAATTCTATTTGATATGTGTAATTCAACCAAAAACATCCTTAGGAATAAAATATGACCATTTAGGCCCACATGGATTAGATTAGGAGATTTAATATTAATTTATTTAAAGAAGGGTTAAAATAGTTAAAATCAATGTTTAATAAGTAAATCATTTATAATATAGGGTTATAAATAAGATAAATTCAACTATAAATATTAATTATAAATCTAAAATTATTTCCTACATAATGTTATTTTATTTATAATTTTTAAACATTAAATAATTTAATTTATTAATGACACAATGATGATGCAGTAATTGTCTATTTAATGAAATATTGACATAATTTATGTTATAAATACCCAAATAAATGTAATTTGAGACTTTTTATGAATTACACTAATTTTCTAGGTAAATATGATAGTTTATTATTGATTTAGTTAAATATTTTGGAACTAATCATTCTTTTATGATTTTCACAAAAATCAATTACCAAATTCTGTCAAAATTGACATAAAATAGTTTTTAAAACAAATATTATATTATTAATGGCTATTTTATTCCTAAAAATCTAAGGATCGTCCAAATGAGTTATATAAGGTTATATATATTAATAATAAACAACTTGGGGTTAGTTTGGCTTGTTATAGAATGTTTATTAGCCTTACAGTGTAAGAAAACAAGAAGACGCGGTAAAAGAAAAATTAATTAACTTAAAGTTAAATCTAAATGATAAGGTTAAAATAGAAACCTAAACTGGTCTAAATTGTATTGGATGAGATTATTCCGACCCATACCCACCTTATCTTTTAAATTACTCAATTTGGAGCTATTAAAAACCGAATATGACTTTATAATAAAATAATATTTTTAATTATTCCAAAGGTGCCCCTCTCCTCTCTTATAAAAGGGCACATCCTCCCTCTCTTCCTCACATCACATTGAGCCTTAAATCCCAGCCAATCCCTACCAAATTATCTTATAGACTTCCCTAGAAACAATCTAGAGGTCCTGGTCTTCTTCAAAGACAAATTTTAGTGCCCTAAGAGGAGGTCTCAAAGAGGCACTTCAAAGAAGAGGTAATGTCCGTTACCGATTCTTTCAACTTTATTTCTTCTTCCACTTCTTCTTCTTTAGTTGTTTCATTATGAATTAATAACATCAGTATCACTCATATACTGGTATGTTATTATAAGTATGAAAAAAACCCTATTTCACCATCTATCCAACCTACGGAAAACAAAATCACCGCGCGTGCGTACGTACAGAATACTGTCTCCACGCCGTGGTGTAAACTATTTTCCACCACCACCTTACTTGGATGGGTATAATGGTGTAAATAATAACTATATATGATTATTGTAAATTGATAGTATGCATACCCTCCAATACAATTCCACAATCATGGGAATAATATCATCGATCGTGTGTACGTACGGAATACCGTCTCCACGATGTGATGCGACTCGTTCTACATGATCTTAATTGCATAATGATTATATAAATGAATTGAATGAATGAATATGATATATATTACACTAATACCATTCTGGAAATTAGGTATCTAAAACCTAAAGAGAACAATAATAATTTATTCGACAAAACACGCATAAGAACAAAAAGTAATAAACACCTGAATAACAAGTAGCATTGAAATATTACCAATAAGAAGCTAAGAATATGGCCATATATGATATCATAACAATGAGTATGATTCTGGAATAACTCAATAACATTATTTAAATCATTATACAGGAGGTTCAGACACTTATGAATCAAATCGGACCTAAGGTAATAGAAAATCTCACAATCTCATTCTTATTCGAGATTGTTTATACTTCATAATTTACTGGGGAATATTTATCATCCACATCCATGTTTCCTCAATATGTAGTATTATTAATGAAATATTGACATAATTGTTGTTATAAATACCCAAATAAATGTAATTTGAGACTTTTTATGAATTCCATTAATTTTCTAGGTTAATATGACAAGTTAGTACTGATTTAGTTAAATTATTTCGAACTAATATTTTTTTTATGATTTTCACAAAAATCAATTACCAAATTGTGTCAAAATTGACATAAAATAGTTTTTAAAACAAATATTATATTATTAATTGTTATTTCATTCCTAAAAATCTAAGGATGAGCCAAACGACTTAGATAAGGTTATATATATTAATAATAAACAACTTGGGGTTCGTTTGGTTTGTTATAGAATGTTTATTAACCTTATACTGTAAGAAAACAAGAAGACCTGGTAAAAGAAAAATTATTTAACATAAAGTTAAATCTAAACGATAAGGTTAAAATAGAAACCTAAACTTGTCTAAATTATATTAGACAAGAGTATATAGACCCATCCTCACATTAGCTTCGAAATAACTCAATTTGGAGCTATTAAAAACCGAACATGACATTATAATAAAATATTATTTTTAGTTATTCCAAAGGTGCCCCTCTCCTCCCTTATAAAAGGGCACATCCTCCCTCTCTTCCTCACACCACTTTGTGCCTTCTTGCTCAGCCAACACCTTCCAATTTCTCTTCTAAACTTCCCTATAAACATCCTAGAGGTTCTGGTCTTCTTCAATGACCAATCTTAGTGCCCTAAGAGGAGGTTTGAAAAAGGCGTGTTGAAAGAAGAGGCAATATCTGTTACCGATTCTTTCAACTTTATTTCTTCTTCTACCTCTTCTTATTTAGGTGTTTCATTATGAAGTAATAACATCAGTATCACTCATATACTTATTTTTTATTATAAGTATGAAACAACCCTATTTCACCATCTATCCATTCTACAGAAAACAAAATCACCGCGCGTGCGTACGTACAGAATACCATCTCTACACCGTGGTGTAATCTGTTTTCGACCACCACCTTACTTGGATGGGTAAAATGGTGTAAATAAATAACTATATACGATTATTTCAAAGTGATATTGATTCTTAAATATTATACATACACTTTAATGCAATTACAGGATCATGGGAATGATATCATCGCTCGTGTGTACGTACGGACTACCATCTCCACGACGCGATGAGATTCATTCTCCATGCTAACCATTCATGAATGATTATAAAGTATATATAATAAGTAATCATGAAATATATGACATAATAATGATAATATATTTTTGTGTATATATATGTATGTCATCTACTTAATTCCATTCAATTCAATATGTAAACGAAAACAGCGTTCATGCGTACGTACCATCTCCATGAACAGTGTATTTGATTCCATTTAATCGATCTATCATATATATATATACTGAATATATATTATATATAAATCATGTTTTACATTCTTTAATTAAGTAAATCAGGATATAAGTAATAATATCAAGAACAACAAGTCCAAACACGTAAGATAAATAAAACGATTTAACCCAAAACGCTACTTTAACATGGAACTTACAAAAGAACGGGTAATATAAAGTCATAAGTGAACCATATATGATATCATAACAATGAATATGATTATGTAATAAGTCAATGACATTATTTAAATCATTATACAGGTGGTTCGGAAACATACGAAGCATGTCTGACGTAAGGTAAGGGATAATGTTGCAATCTCAATTGTTTTCTATCCGAGATTGCTTATACGTAAGTATTTATTGGGATAATATTTATCATCCATGTCCAAGTTTTATAAAAATGTTTTCATGTATGTTTAAATTCCTTTTTTCCCATTTTTGACTTTTACTACATGGTATTTAAGGAATCTTTTTTTGATTACCATACGGTGTACCTTTTTGACTTTTCCGTTAAAAGTACGGGAATGATGTTTTCTTAACTTATACGAAACGAATGGATTTTTACGGTTTTATAAAGCCTTATTTTCATGAATCTTACTCCAAAATATTTCATGACTATTTTCAACAAAATCATTTTCTATTAAAATTGCATGACATTTTTTGGAAAGAGAATGATTTTCAAGAAGAAAGGATATTTTCATCAAGAATTCCTTTCAAGTGTTTTATCAAAACCATTTTTCATCTAAGATGACATTATTTCATATGTGTATGTTTCAAGTATCATGTATCTATGATCTACATGGTTTCAATTTTCTTATTATGAAATGATATCCATTTCTTTTATATGGATTATGTGATGATGGGATGATGTTTATGAAACCCATTTTATTTATTGTGTTATTATGAGTGATGTATGCTTATTTTGCGGCACAAGTAAGAATGATTTCATTATGAGATGGGTGGGACCTATATCTCCCTCCAATGCATTGGGTAAAGATTTATATCTCATGAGATAGACATGGCTAGAATGGTAAGTTAATCCGGTTCAGTGTTACAGGACTGAAACGAGGAGTGAACTCGATTCAGAAAGGAACTTTGTCCACTAAGATGGTCTTGGAAGAAATGCATTGGCTTCTATGTAAATCATAACATGTGCTTAATGGTTTCCACAATTAAATGTTTTATTCCCATGCTATTTTATCGTTATTGATGTTCCCTTATGATATATTCCTTACACACTTCCAAGATTCATGTCTTTGCTCAAGATTTTAAGGTTTAGATTTTATGTTCACGTTTTTTCATTCAAATGTTTACGGATTGTTTTATGTTTTCTATGTTTACACTTACTGGGCATTTGAGCTCACCCCTTTTATGTTTTCTCTTCCCTAGGATATAAATAAAGGTTTTAGGTAAGAAAATAAATGGGGAGATATTTATGGGACATGTTGAATATCTTTCACCACGATTAGAAGATTATATTCCGAGTTTCAAGAGACACTAAACTATTATGATACTTCTGTGTCTGTTTTTGTTATGTACTAATTATTCCACAAAAGTAATGTAATTTCCATGTACGTAAAGCTATGGGTCTCTACAGTTGGTATCAGAGGAATGGTTTAGTCAACCTTTGGAAACTAGGATGCGAGAACTTTAGTGAGATCCCTAGAGATATTTCTAAGGTATGTCTAGGGATGTCCCTAAGGTTAAGTATAAGTATAGGTTATAGTCCTAGAATTACGGTAACAATCTTAGAATTAAACCTAAGCTGTTAGATATTTAAGGTACTCCCCCTTTATTATGTTGTTTTCCCTAGCATGATTGTTTCCTCTCACACTATTCTTTTTGGGTTTTAGATGATGGCTGGAACCCGAAAAAACCGTGTTGATCAATGTAATGGACAATGAAATGATTGTACTCCTGAACAAACAAATGTTATGGGAGATGGAGTGAAAAATTTTATTTCTATACTTACACAAGCTATGAATCATTCTGTACTTCCAACTGAGCAGAGAAGGGAACAATATTATATTGAGTTTTTCATGAGGCAACGTATACCTTATTTCAGTGGGTCCTCTGATCCACTTGTTGCTGAACAATGGATCTGTACCACTGAAAAGATATTTTCAGTTCTTCAATGTTCAGAACATGATGAAGTCATCTTTGCAGTATATCGTTTGGAAGGTGAAGCTGGTCAATGGTGGAATCTTATCATGAATACGAGGCCAGGAGATGAAATTGAGTCCATGGAATGGGTCTAGTTCAATAACTTATTTTTCTATAAGTACTTCCCTCGTATTCTTAAAAAAAATATGGAGAAGTATTTTCTTGAACTAAAGAAAAATGATGATGAATCTATTGGTATATACGAAGCGAATTTTACAAGGCTTGCAAGGTATGCATCTGGCTTTATCATCCAACCTGAAAGTAAAGTTGATCGATTCTTCAGTGGATTAAAACCAAATCTTTGAAGGGAATTAGCTATTAGAGACTTCAGTAGCTATGAAGAAATTGTGTGTCGTGCTATCAATGTAGAAATAGAAGTTGGTGTTACATATCTATCTCATGGTTTTGACAAGAAACAAAAGATGAAGATCAAAGAGAAATCTCAGAATAATGGTGAAAATAAGATGAATGTTTCCTTATGCTCAAAGTGTGGAAAGAAGCATGGTGGATATTTTCTTAAAGGGACTAGAAAATGATTTAAGTGTGGAAAATAATGTCATCGAGCTGATGAGTGTCGAAGTAATGGAAAAAGGGTTTCTAATGATGTGATTAAGAAAATACTGCAGAAAACACACCACTAACACTTCAATGCTTCAAGTGCAACGAAATGGGGTATTATGCTAATCAATGCCCTAATCCAAGGGTTAATGATGATCAACATGAGCAACAACTTAAGGAAAAGTACAAAGGCAAGTCACATACGATAACTATTAGTGATGTTGAATATAACAACGATGTGGTGGAATGATTAAGTGTTTATGTAATGGGATTCCAAAAAAATGCTGTATATAGTATCGTGGAATATAGGAATATTTAAGTATTGGTCTATTGTGGTTTTCAATAATTTTATGGTACCGGTAACCATGGAAAGTGATTGAGATATTTTTGGAAAGAGGATGATATGCGCATAATGAAGGGATAATGAGAAAATGAAATGTTTGACAGTATTCATGAGCTCATGACTGATATAAGGAAATAGTTATATCATGGTTTGAGTATATATAATTTTGGGGTTTTGGTATGTGGAAAGAGTTAACTTTTGACAGCACACATGTTTTCACTAAGATTTAATGGGTATTCATTTTTCAAGAGAATACATGATTAAGGTCTTCGAATGTTTGGAATGTGACCAACAAGACATATCTTATGACATATGGGGATCAACGATGGTATTAATGTGCTTGTAATATGAAATATCTGGTATTCATTTTCACTATAATATGAGAATGGACTTCAATATTATGGATAATCCTAAATATTGGGATGGATTATGTTGGACATAAGTTAGTATTGTATTTTAAGAAAGAAAAAAATGGACAACCTGCAGGACGAGCGACAAACTGTCAAGTCGGACAAGGCTGTGGGAATTGAACCCACAACCAAAGTGCGACATGCCTTTATTTCCTACCACTGGCCTACAGGATGTCCCTGGTTAGTAGAAACTAGTTTTATTTTATTATAAAAGATGATAGATGAAGTATAAGTCCATTTTGGAACCATATATGATTAATTTCACTATAAGTGGAATTATGTATATAACTTTTGCTAACTTATTTTTGAGATAGATGGAATGCCCTATCATTCTATCACAAGATCTGCTAAAACATCGCGAAAGACAAATTCAACTTCATTTCATAAATATATGAAGTGGAAATTGTTCAAGGTACAAACAACGGTGAGATTATACCAAAATAAAGTAAGTATTTATTCTAATTCAAATTCTTCAACTTTAGGTAAATGATATTGAAAACCAAAAATGTTGTCCTAGTGCCCTTATATCCGATGAATCAGACGGTACCTTAGATCATCACAAATCTATGGCTTTTTGATTGTTGGATTTTTCAAAGCCATGTTCTCTACCACTCTCCATCAGAACATGACGGTTAGATTTCTCTTCCATATCCATATTTTCACCTATGTTCCTATATGTGGAAACCCAGTGATTAGTTAATTTGGGTAATCGTTACGTTTCATAATTTAGTTTTTAAAGCCAAGTTTTGGTATTCTTTTTTACGATGTGGGTTTCTATTAAAGAAACTTTCGATTAGTAAACCATTTATAACCCCGACGAATTTCGAGGGAGAAATTCATTTTAAGGGGGGTAGAATGTAACACCTCGAGATTTTATGGAAAATAATCTTTTTAATTTCATTAATTTCTTGTGTTGTACGCTACACCAAAAGGAGATTGCACAAAATGTATCCCTGACTTGGCTTGCATTACACGCAATCGTGACCTTCCACGGTAGCGTGTGTTGTACGCAACACCGAGTTTCGCTAAACAACGATATGTTATATAAACTTGCTGTTATGAATAGTAATAACCACTTTTTGAAATTTTATAAATTTTATCTTTCAAAATGGACTTCATTTTTGGATTCAGAATGTCAAAATTATCCTAGGATGAATTTTTGGTATTTTTCTGAAAACTTGCAATTTTGGATGAATAGTGAAAACACTGGGTTACTATTCAAAAACCGACTTTTTATTTAAATAATTATTTATTTTATTTAAATTTATTTTAGGAAAAAATTGATACATAATACCTATATAAGTTCAATTTAAGTCATTGGAGTCATTTTTTAATAATTTTAGATACATAAAAAATTTTGTTGAACTTTTTAGCGTCTTTTACCCACCTCCTAGGAGAATTTTCAAATTCACATAAAACATAATTTTACCGCTTCTGTGAGTGGAATTTATAATATCCAAGAGACACGGTTAAAATCAAGGACTAAAATGTGGTTCAATGAGATGAAAATAATTTTTGGTGAATAGTAACTTTTTACTTTTTTTTACCACGGTTAGAAGTAAATAGGGTAATTAAGGGTAAAAATGATATTATTATGACCCAAACACATGTTTTAATTCTATTACATAAGTTTAATTCGACCAAAAACAACCTTAGGAATAAAATATGACCATTTAATCCCACTTTCATTAGATTAGGACATTTATTATTAATTTATTTAAAGAAGGGTTAAAATAGTTAAAATCAATGTTTAATAACTAAACCATTTTTAATATAGTGTTATACATAAGATAAATTAGACTATAAATATTCATTAGAAATATTAAAGGATTTCATACATAATGGTATTTTATTTATAATTTTTATACATTAAATAATTTAATTTATTTATGACACAATGATGATGCAGTAATTATCTTATTAATGAAATATTGACATAATTGATGTTATAAATACCCAAATAAATGTAATTTGAGACTTTTTATGAATTACACTAATTTTCTAGGTTAATATGTCATGTTAGTATTTATTTAGTTTAATTTTTTATAACTAATAATTCTGTTATGTTTTTCACAAAAATCAATTACCAAATTGTGTCAACATTGACATAAAATAGTTTTTTTAAAAAATATTATATTATTAACTGTTATTTTATTACTAAAAATATTAGGTTCGGCCAAATGGCTTATATAAGGTTATATATATTAGTAATAAACAACTTGGGGTTCGTTTGTGTTGTTATAGTAAGTTTATTAACCTTATAGTGTAAGAAAACAAGAAGACACGGTAAAAAAAAATTATTTAACTTAAAGATAAATCTAAATGACAAGGTTAAAATAGAAACCTAAACTTGTCTAAATTCTATTTTATGAGAGTATTTACAACCATCCCCACCTTATCTTCTAAATAACTCAATTTTTAGCTATTAAAAATCGAATATGACTTTATAATAAAATAATATTTTTAGTTATTCCAAAGGTGCCCCTCTCCTCCCTGATAAAAGGGAACATCATCCCTCTCTTCCTCACACCAATTTGATCCTTAAAGCTCAGCCAAAACCTACCAATTTCTCTTTTCCACTTCCCTAGAAACATCCTAGAGGTTCTGGTCTTCTTCAAAGGCCAATCTTAGTGCCCTAAGAGGAGGATTCAAAAAGACGTGTCGAAAGAAGATGTAATATCTGTTACCGATTCTTTCAACTTTATTTCTTTTATACTTATTCTTATTTAGTTGTTTCAGTGTGAAGTAATAACATCAGTATCACTCATATACTGATATGTTATTATAAGTATGAAACAACCCTATTTCACCATCTATCTATCCTACAGAAAACGAAATCATCACGCGTGCGTACGTACGGAATACCGTCTCCACGTCATGGTGTAATCTGTTTTCGACCACCCCCTTACTTGGATGGGTATAATAGTGTCAATAAATAACTTTATACGATTATTGAAAAGTGATATTGTTTCTGAATTATTATACTTACACTTCAATACAATTCCATGATAATGGGAATGATAGCATCGCTCGTGCGTACGTACCGACTACCCTCTCCACGACGTGATGAGATTCATTCTCCATGTTAACCATTCATGAATGATTATAAAGTATATATAATAAGTAATCATGAAATATATGACATAATAATGATACTGTATTTATGTGTGCATATATGTATGCAATCTACTTAATTTCATTCAATTCAATAAGGAAATGAAAACAGCGTTTATGCATACGTACGGCCTACCGTCTCCATGAACGGTGTATTTCATTCCATTTAATCGATCTATCATATATATATATATGTATATACTGAATATATATTATATATAAATCATGTTTTACTTTCTGGAATTAAGTAAATCAGGATATAAGTAATAATATCAAGAACAAAAAGTCCAAACACGTACGACAAATAAAACGATTTAACCCAAAACGCTGTTTTAACATGGAACTTACAAAAGAACGTGTAATATAAAGTCATAAGTGAACCATATATGATATCATAAAAATTAATATTACTCATTAATAAGTCAATGACATTATTTAAGACATTATACAAGAGGTTCGGAAACGCACAAAGCATATCGGACCTAAGGTAAGGGATAATGTTGCAATCTCAATTGTTTTCTATCTGAGATTCCATATACGTAAGTATTTACTGGGGTTATTTCTATCATCCATGTCCATGTTTTATAAAAGTGTTTTCATGTATTTTTAAAGTTATTTTTACCCATTTTTGACTTTTACTACATGGTATGTAAGTAATCTTTCTTTTGTTTACGTTACGAGGTTCTTTTTTGACTTTTTTGACAAAACTACGAGACGAATGTTATATTTAACTTATACGGCGTGAACGGATTTTCACGGTTTCATAACGCCTCATTTTCATGATTCTTACTATACAATATTTAATGACTATTTTCAAATAAATCATTTTCTTTTTAAAATTTCATGGCATTTTGTGAAAAGAAAATTATTTTGAAGAAGAAAGGATATTTTCCTCAAGAATTCATTTCAAGTGTTTTATCAAAACCATTTTCCATATAAGATGGAATTATTTCATATGTGTATGTTTCATGTATAATATTCCAATCATTTTCATGGTTTCAATTTTTCTATGATGAAATGATATCCATTTTATTTGTATGGATTATGTTATGATGGGATGATGTTTATGAAACCCATTTTATTCTTTGGGTTATGATGAATGATTTAAGTTTATGTTGTGGCACAAGAAAGAATGATTTCATTGTGAGATGGGTGGGACCTATATCTCCCTCCAATGCATTGGGTAAAGATTTATATCTCATGATATATACAGGGCTGGAATGGTAAGTTAATCCAGTTTAGTGTTACAGGACTGAAATGAGGAGTGAACTCGATTCAGAAAGGGACTTTGTCCACTAAGATGGTCTTGGCAGCAATGACATGGCTACTATGGAAATCATAACAAGTGCCGAATGGTTTCCACAATTAAATGATTTATTCCCATTCTATTTTATCGTGATTGATGTTCCTTTATGATATATGCCTTACGTACTTCCAAAATTCATGTCTTTTCTCAAGATTTTGATGTTTATATTTTATGTTCAAGTTTTTTTCATTCAAATGTTTATCTATTGTTTTATGTTCTCTATGTTTACCCTTACTGGGCATTTGAGCTCACCCCTTTTATGTTTTCTTTTCCCCAGGATATAAAGAAAGGTTTTTGGTAAGAAAAAAAGGGGAAGATCTTTATGGGAGATGTTGAAGATCTTTCACCACGATTAGAAGATTATATTCCGAGTTTCCTTAGATACTAACTATTACAGTCCTTGTGTGTCTATTTTTGTTATGTACTAAGTATTCAGAAAAAGTAATGTAATGTCCTTGTACGTCAAGAATTGGGTCTATATAATTGGTATCAGAGGAAAGGATTAGTCAACCTTTGGAAACTAGGATGCGAGAACTTTAGTGAGATCCCTAGAGATATTTCTAAGGTATGTCTAGGGATGTCCCTATGGTTAAGTATAAGTATATGTTATAGTCTTAGAATTACGGTAACAATATTAGAATTAATCCTAAGATGTTAGATATTAAATTTACTCCCCATTTATTATGTTGTTTTCCCTAGCATTATTTTTTCCTCTCACGCTATTCTTTTTGGGTTTTAGATGATGGCTGGAACCCGAAGGAACCGTGTTGATCAATGTAATGGACAATGAAATGATTGTCCTCCTGAACAAACAAATTTTATGGGAGATGGAGTGAAAAATCTTATTTCTATACTTACACAAGCTATGAATCATTCTGGACTTCCAAATAAGCAAAGAAGGGAACAATATTCTATTGAGTCCTTCATGAGGCAACGTCCACCGTCTTTCAGTGGGTCTTCTGATCCACTTGTAGCTGAACAATAGATCAGTACCACTGAAAAGATATTTTCAGTTCTTCAATGTTATGAACATGATAAAGTCATCTTAGCAGTATATCGTTTGGAAGGTGAAGCTGATCAATGGTGGAATCTTATCAAGAATACGAGGCCAAGAGATGAAATTTAGTCCATGGAATGGGACGAGTTGAAGAACTTAGTTTTCAATAAGTACTTCCCTCATATTATTCGAACAAAGATGGAGAATGAGTTTCTTGAACTAAAGAAAAAGGATGATGAATCTCTTGGTATATACGAAGTGAATTTTATAAGGCTTGCAAGGTATGCATCTGGCTTTATCATCCAACCTGAAATTTAAGTTGATCGATTCTTCAGTGGATTAAAACCAAATCTTCAAAGGGAATTAGCTATAAGAGAATTCGGTAGCTATGAAGAAATTGTGCGTCGTGCTATGAAGGTAGAAATAGAAGTTGGTGTTACATATCTATCTCATGTTTTTGACAAGAAACGAAAGATGAAGTTCAAGGAGAAATCTCAGAATAATGGTGAAAAGAAGATAAATGTTTCCTTATGCTCAATGTGGAAAAATCATGGTGGAGATTGTCTTAAAGGGACTAGAAAATGTTTTAAGTGTGTAAAAGAAGGTCATCGTGCAGCTGAGTGATAAAGTAATGGAAAAATGGTTTCTAATGATGTGAATAAAGAAAAGACTGCAGAGAACGCACCACCAACACTTCAATGCTTCAAGTGAAATGAAATGGGGGCATTATGCTAATCAATTCCCTAATCCAAGGGTTAATGATGATCGACATGAGCATCCACTGAAGGCAAAGGACATAGGGAAGTCACATGCGATCACTATTGGCGATGTTGGATATGACAACGATGTGGTGGAATGATTAAGTGTTTATGTAATGGGATTCCAAAATAATGTTGTATATAGTATCGTGGAATATAGGAATATTTATGTATTTTTGTATTGTGGTTTTAAAAAATTTTATGGTACCGATAACCATGAAAATTGATTGAGATATTTTTGGAAAAAGGATTATATGCGCATAATGAAGGGATAAGGAGAAAATTAAATTTTTGACAGTATTCATTAGTTCATGACTGATATAAGGAAATAGTTATATCATGGTTTGAGTATATAGAATTTTGGGGTTTTGGTATCTGGAAAGAGTTAACTTTTGAAGCACCCATATTTTCACTAAGATTCAATGGGAATTCATTTTTTAAGAGAATACATGATTATGGCCTTCGAATGTTTGGAATGTGACCAACAAGACATATCTTATGACATATGGGGATCAACGATAGTATTAACATGATTTTTATATGAAATCTCTTGTAATAATTTTCACTATAACATGAGAATGGACAGCAATATTATGGATAAGCCTAAATATTGGAATGGATTATGTTGGACATAAGTTAGTATTGTATTTTTAGAAAGAAAAAAATGGAAAACCTGCAGAATGAGTGACAACCCGTCACATCGGACAAGGTTGTGGGAATCAAACCCACAACCGAAGTGCGAGAGGCCTTCATTTCCTACCACTAGCCTACAAGAAGTCCCCGGTTAGTATAAACTAGTTTTATTTTATTATATAGGATGATAGATGAAGTGTATGTCCATTTTGGAACCATATATGTTTAATCTCACCATAGATGGAATTATGTATATAACCTTTGCTAACTTATTTTTGAGACAGATGGAATGACCTATCATTCTATCACATGATCTGCTAAAACTTTGCGAAAGAAAAATTCAACTTAATTTCTTAAAGAGATGAATTGGAAATTGTTCAAGTCACGAACAACGGTGAGATTATACCAAAATAAAGTAAGTATTTATTCTAATTCAAATTCTTCAACTTTAGGGAAATGATCATGAAAAACAAAAATGTTTTCCTAGTTCCCTTATATTCGATGAATTAGATGGTACCTTAGATCATCAAAAATCTATGGCTTTGTGATTGTTTGCTTTTTCATAGCCATGTTCTCTACCACTCTCCATCAAATCATGACAGTTAGATTTCTCTTCCACGTCCATATTTTCACCTATGTTCTCCTATGTGGAAACCCAGTGATTAGTTAATTTGGGTAACCGTTACATTTCATACTTTAGTTTTTAAAGCCAAGATTTGGTATTCCTTTTTACGATGTGGGTTTCTATTAAAGAAACTTTCGAGTAGTAAACAATTTATAACCCCGACGAATTTCAAGGGCGAAATTCATTTTAAGGAGGGTAGAATGTAACACCCCGAGATTTTATGAAAAATATTCTCTTTTAATTTCATTAATGTCTTGTGTTGTACGCTATACCAAAAGGAGATTGCACCACATGCATCCCTGACATGGCTTGCATCACATGCAATTGCGACCTTCCACGATAGCCTGTGTTGTACGCAATACCGAGTTTCGCTAAACAACGATATGTTATATAAATTAGCCGTTATGAATAGTAACACCCAAATTTTGAAATTTTATAAATTTTATCTTTAAAAATGGACTTAATTTTTGGATTCAAAATATTGAAATTAGCCTAAGGTGATTTTTTTGTATTTTTCTGAAAACTTTCAATTTTTGATGAATAGTGAAAACACTGGGTTACTATTCAAAAACCGACTTTTTATTTAATTAATTAATTATTTTTTTAAATTTATTTTAGGTAAAAATTGATACGTAACAGCTATATAAGTTCAATTTAAGTCATTGGAGTCATTTTATAATAATTTTGGATATATAAAAAATTTTGTTGAACTTTTTACCGTCTTTTACCCACCTCCTAGGAGAATTTACAAATTCACATAAAACATAACTTTAACGCTTCTGTGAGTGGAATTTCGAAAATCTGAGAGACATGGTTAATATCAAGGACTAAAATGTGGTTCGATGAGATGAAAATAATTTTTGGTGAATAGTAACTTTTTACTTTTTTTACCACGGTTAAAAGTAAATAGGGTAATTAAGGGTAAAAATGATATTATTATTACCATAACACATGTAATAATTCTATTGTATAAGTATAATTCGACCAAAAACAACCTTAGGAATAAAATATGACCATTTAGGCTCACTTGGATTAGATTAGGACATTTATTATTAATTTATTTAGAGAAGGGTTAAAATAGTTAAAATCAATTTTAATAACTAAATAATTTTTAATATTGAGTTATACATAATATAAATTCTACTATAAATATTCATTACAAAGATAAAACGATTTCATACATAATTTTATTTTATTTACTATTTTTAGACATTAAATAATTTAATTTATTTATGACACAATGATGATGTAGTAATTATCTTATTAATGAAATATTGACATAATTGATGTTATAAATACCCAAACAAATGTAATTTGAGACTTTTTATGAATTAAACTAATTTTCTAGGTTAACATGACATGTTTTTAGTGATTTAGTTAATTTTTTTCGAACTAATCATTCTGTTATGATTTTCAAATAAATCAATTACCAAATTGTGTCAAAATTGACAAAAAATAGTTTTTAAAACAATTATTATATTATTAATTGTTATTTTATTCCTAAAAATCTATGGTTCGGAAAAATGACTTATATAAGGTTATATATATTAATAATAAACAACCTGGGGTTCGTTTGGCTTGTTATAGTAAGTTTATTAACCTTATAGTGTAAGAAAACAAGAAGACCCGGTAAAAGAAAAATTATTTAACTTTAAGTTAAATCTAAATGATAAGGTTAAAATAGAACCATAAACTTGTATAAATTCTATTGGATGAGAGTATTTCGACCCATCCCCACCATAGCTTTGAAATAACTCAATTTGGAGCTATTAAAAACCGAATATGACTTTATAAAAAAATAATATTTTTTGTTATTCCAAATGTGCCCCTCCCCTCCCTTATAAAAAAGAACATTGTCCCTCTCTTCCTCACACCACTTTGAGCCTTCAATCTCGGACAATCCCTGCCAATTTCTCTTCTCCACTTCCCTAGAAACATCCTAGAGTTTCTGGTCTTCTTCAAATACCAATATTTGTGCCCTAAGAAGAGGTTTCAAAAAGGCGTGTCGAAAGAAGAGGTAATATCCGTTACCGATTCTTTCAAATTAATTTCTTCTTCTACTTATTCTTCTTTAGTTTTTTTCATTATGAAGTAATAAAATAAGTATCACTCATGTACTGGTATGTTATTATAAGTATGAAACAACCCTATTTCACCATCTATCCATCCTACGGAATGCGAAATCACCGCGCGTGCGTACGTACGGAATACCGTCTCCACGCCGTGGTGTAATCTGTTTTCGACCACCACCTTACTTGGATGGGTATAATAGTGTAAATAAATAACTATATATGATTATTGAAAAGTTATATTGATTTTGAAATATTATACATACACTTAAATGCAATTCCACAATCATGGGAATGATATCATCGCCCGTGCGTACGTACGGACTACCATCTCCACGACGCGATGAGATTCATTCTCCATGTTAACCATTCATGAATGATTATAAGGTATATATAATAAGTAATCATGAAATATATGACATAATAATGATACTGGATTTATGTTTATATATATATATATATGTCATCTACTTAATTTAATTCAATTCAATAAGGAAACGAAAACAGCGTTCATGCGTACGTACGGCCTACCGTCTCCATGAATGGTGTATTTAATTCCATTTAATCGATCTATCATATATATATATATATGTATATACTGAATATATTTTATATATAAATCATGTTTTACATTATGGAATTAAGTAAATCAGGATATAAGTAATAATATCAAGAACAAAAAGTCCAAACACATACGATAAATAAAACGATTTAACCCAAAACGCTGTTTTAACATGGAACTTACAAAAGAACAGGTAATATAAAGTCATAAGTTAACCATATATGATATCATAAAAATGAATATTATTCTATAATAAGTCAATGAAATTATTTAAATCATTATACAGGAGGTTTCGAAATGTACGAAGCATATCGGACCTAAGGTAAGGGATAATGTTGCAATCTCAATTGTTTTCTATCCGAGATTGCTTATACGTAAGTATTTACTGGGGTTATTTCTATCATCCATGTCCATGTTTTATAAAAGTGTTTTCATGTATTTTTAAAATCCTTTTTACCCATTTTTTGACTTTTACTACATGGTATGTAAGGAATCTTTCTTTTATTTACGTTACGAGGTACTTTTTTGACTTTTCTGACAAAAGTACAAGAAGAATGTTATTTTTAACTTATACGGTGTGAACGGATTTTTAGGGTTTCATAACGCCTCATTTTCATGAAGCTTACTATACAAGATTTAATGAATATTTTCAAAAAAATCCTTTTGTTTTAAAATTTCATGGCATTTTGTGAAAAAAAAAATGATTTTGAAGAAGAAAGGATATTTTCCTCAAGAATTCAATTCAAGGGTTTTATCAAAACCATTTTCTATATAAGATGGAATTATACCATATGTGTATGTTTCAAGTATAATTTCTCTATGATTTACATGGTTTCACTTTTTCTATGATGAAATGATTTCCATTTTTTTGTATGGATTATGTTATGATGGGATGATGTTTATGAAACCCATTTTATTCTTTGGGTTATGATGAATGATTTAAGTTTATGTTGTGGCACAAGTAAGAATGATTTCATTATGAGATGGGTGGGACCTATATCTCGTTCCAATGCATTGGGTAAAGATTTATATCTAATGAGATAGACATGGCTGGAATGGTAAGTTAATCCGGATCAGTGTTACAGGACTGAAACGAGGAGTGAACTCGATTTAGAAAGGGACTTTGTCCACTAAGATGGTCTTGGCAGCAATGCCTTGGCTAATATGGAAATCATAACAAGTGATGAATGTTTTCAACAATTAAATGTTTTATTCCCATGCTATATTATCGTGATTTATGTTCCTTTATGATATACACCTTATGTACTTCCAAGATTCATGTCTTTTCTCAATATTCTGATGTTTAGATTTTATGTTCAAGTTTTTTCATTCAAATGTTTATGGATTGTTTTATGTTCTCTATGTTTACCTTTACTGGTCATTTGAGCTCACCCCGTTTTATGTTTTCTTTTCCCCCAGATATAAAGAAATTTTTTAGGTAAGAAAAAAAGGGTAAGATCTTTATGGGATATGTTGAAGATCTTTCACCACGATTAGAAGATTATATTCCAAGTTTCTAAAGACACTAAAATATTACGGTCCTTGTGTGTCTGTTATTGTTATGTACTAAGTATTCCGCAAAGTTAATGTAATGTCCATGTACGTCAAGATTTGGGTCTCTACTGTTGGTATCAGAGGAACGGTTTAGTCAACTATTGGAAACTAGGATGCAAGAACTTTAGTGAGATCCCTAGTGATATTTCTAAGGTATGTCTTGGGATGTCCCTAAGGTTAAGTATATGTATAGGTTATATTCCTAGAATTACGGTAACGATCATAGAATTAAACCTATGATGTTAGATATTGAAGGTACTCCCCCTTTATTATGTTGTTTTACATAACATGTTTTTTCCTTTCACACTATTCTTTTTGGGTTTTAGATGATGGCTGGAACCTGAAAGTACCGTGTTGATCAATGTAATGGACAATGAAATGATTTTCATAATGAACAAACAAATGTTATGGGAGATGGAGTGAAAAATCTTATTTCTATACTTACACAAGATATGAATCATTCTGGACATCGAAATTAGCAGAGAAGGGAACAATATTCTACTGAGTCCTTCATGAGGAAACGTCCACCTTTATTCAGTGGGTCTTATGATCCACTTGTTGCTGAACAATGGATCAGTAACACTGAAAAGATATTTACAGTTCTTCAATGTTCTGAACATGAAAAATTCATCTTAGTAGTGTATCGTTTGGAAGGTGATGCTGGTCAATAGTGGAATCTTATTAAGAATATGATGCAAAGGGATGAAATTGAGTCCATGGAATGGGACGAGTTCAAGAACTTATTTTTCAATAAGTATTTTCCTCGTATTCTTAGAACAAAGATGGAGAAATAGTTTCTTGAACTGAAGAAAAAGGATAATGAATCTGTTGGTACCTATGAAGAAAATTTTACAAGACTTGCAAGGCATGCTTTCGGAATTATTATCCAACCTGAGAGTAAGATCAATCGATTCTTTAGTGGCGTAAAACTAGGTCTTAGAAGGGCGTTATCCATAAGGGGCTTCAATAGAAATGAGGAAATTGTTCAATGTGCTCTCAAGGTTGAGATGGAGATTGGTGTAACCCATCAGTCACATGGGTTTGATAAGAACCAGAAAATGGAATTCAATTGAAAATCTAAAGACCACACTGAAAAGAAGAAGAGTTTTCCGTTATGCTCAATGTGTGGAAAGAAACATGGAGGAAATTGTCTTAAGGGGACAAAAAAATGTTATAAGTGTGGAAAAGAAGGTCATCGGGCAATTGAATGTCGAAATAATGGGAATAAGATGTCTAATGATGCAAAAAAGGAAGGGATAAAGATAACGCACCACCAACACTTAAATTCTTCAAGTGCAATGAAATGGGGCATTATGCTAATCAATGCCCTAATCCAAGGGTTAATGATGATCGACATGAGCAACCACTCAAGGAAAAGGACAAAGGGATGTCACATGTGATCACTATTGGCGATGTTGAATATGAAAATGATGTGGTGGAATGATTAAGTGTTTATGTAATGGGATTCCAAAATAATGTTGTATATATTATCGTGGAATATAGGAATATTTACGTATTGGTCTATTGTGGTTTTCAATATTTTTATGGTACCGGTAACCATGGAAAGTTATTGAGATATTTTTGGAAAGAATATGATATGCGCATAATGAAGGGACAAGGAGAAAATGAAATGTCTGACAGTATTCATGAGCTCTTGACTGATATAAGTAAATAATTATATCATGGTTTGAGTATATTGAATTTTGGGGTTTGGGTATGTGGAAAGAGTTAACTTTTGACAGCACTAGTTTTTTCACTAAGATTCAATGGGTATTCATTTTTCAAGAGAATACATGATTAAGGCCTTCGAATGTTTGGAATGTGACCAACACGACATATCTTATGACATATGGGGATCAACGATGGTATTAACGTGCTTGTTATATGAAATCTATGGTAATCATTTTCACTATAATATGAGAATGGACTGTAATATTATTGATAAGCCTAAAGATTGGAAGGGATTATGTTGGACATAAGTTAGTATTGTATTTTAGAATGAAAAAAATGAACAACCTGCAGAACGAGCGACAACCTGTCACGTCGGACAAGGATGTGGGAATCGAACCCACAACAGAAGTGAGATAGGCCTTTATTTCCTACCACTGGCCTACAGGAAGTCCCTGGTTAGTAGAAACTAGTTTTATTTTATTATACAGGATGATAGATGAAGTATATGTCCATTTTCGAACCATATATGATTAATCTCATCATAGATGGAATTATGTATATAACGTTTACTGACTTATTTTTGAGACAGATGGAATGACCTATCATTCTATCAAATGATCTGCTAAAACATCACGAAAGACAAATTCAACTTAATTTCTTAAAGAGATGAAGTGGAAATTGTTCAAGGCATGAACAACGGTGAGATTATACCAAAATAAATTAAGTATTTATTCTAATTCAAATTATTCAACTTCAGGGAAATGATCTTGAAAACCAAAAATGTTGTCCTAGTTCCCTTATATCCGATGAATCATATGGTACCTTAGATCATCACAAATATATGTCTCTGTGATTATTGGCTTTTTTATATCCATGTTCTCTACCACTCTCCATCAGAACATGCCCGTTAGATTTCTCTTCTATATCCATATTTTCACCTATGTTCTCCTATGTGGAAACATAGTGATAAGTTAATTTGGGTAACCATTACGTTTCATACATTAGTTTTTAAAGCCAGGTTTTGGTATTCCTTTTTTACGATGTGGGTTTCTATTAAAGAAACTTTCGAGTAGTAAACCATTTATTACCCTGACGTATTTCGAGGAAGAAATTCATTTTAAGGGGGGTAGAATGTAACACCACGAGATTTTATGAAAAATATTCTTTTTAATTTCATTAATATCTTGTTTTGTACGCTACACCAAAAGGAGCTTTCACAACACGCATCCCTGACAAGGCTTGCATTACACGCAATCACAACCTTCCACGATATCGTGTGTTGTACACAATACCAAGTTTCGCCAAACAACGATATGTTATATAAACTAGCTGTTATTAATAGTAATACCCACTTTTTAAAATTTTATAAATTTTATCTTTCAAAATGGACTTCATTTTTGGATTCATAATATCGAAATTAGCCTAGGGTGAAATTTTGGTATTTTTCTGAAAACATTCAATTTTTTATGAATAGTGAAAACACTTGGTTACTATTTAAAAACCAACTTTTTATTTAAATAATTATTTATTTTATTTAAATTTATTTTAGGTCAAAATTGATACATATTACCTATATAATTTAAATGCAATTAATTGGAGTCATTTTATAATAATTTTAGATATAGAAAAATTTTATCGAACTTTTCACCGTCATTTACCCACCTCCTAGGAGAATTTGAAATTTTACATAAAAATTAATTTTACCGCTTATGTGGGTGGATTTTTGAAAATCCAAGAGACACAGTTAACATCAATGACTAAAATTTGGTTCAATGAGATGAAAATAATTTTTTTTGAATGGTAACTTTTTTACTTTTTTTTACCACAGTTAAAAGTAAATAGGGTAATTAAGGGTAAAAATGATATTATTATTACCCTAACACATGTCCTAATTCTATTGGATAAGTGTAATTCGACCCAAAAAAACCTTAATAATAAAGGATGACCATTTAGGCCCACATGGATTAGATTAGGACATTTAATATTAATTAATTTAAAGAAGGGTTAAAGTAGTTAATATCAAAGTTTAATAAGTAAATCATTTTTAATATAAGGTTATACATAAGATAAATTCAACTATAAATATTTATTATAAATATAATGATATTTCCCACAAAATGGTATTTTATTTATAATTTTTAGACATTAAATAATTTAATTTATTTATGACAAAATGATGATGCAGTAATTATCTTATTAACGAAATATTGACATAATTGATGTTATAAATACCCAAACAAATGTAATTTGAGACTTTTTATGAATTCCACTAACTTTATAGGTTAATATTACATGTTATTATTGATTTAGTTGAATTTTTTTGATCTAATCATTATGTTATGATTTTCACAAAAATCAATTACAAAATTGTGTCAAAATTGACATAAAATAGTTTTTAAACAAATATTATATTATCAATTGTTATTTTATTCCTAAAAATATAAGGTTCGGCCAAATGACTTAGATAAGGCAATATATATTAATATTAAACAACTTGGGGTTCGTTTGGCATGTTAAAGTAAGTTTACTAACCTTACAGTGTAAGAAAACAAGAAGACACGGTAAAAGAAAAATTATTTAACTTAAAGTTAAATCTAAATGATAAGGTTAAAATAGAAACCAAAACTTTTCTAAATTCTATTGGATGAGATTATTTTGACCCATCCCCACCTTATCTTAGAAATAAATCAATTTTAAGCTATTAAAAACTGAATATGACTTTATAATAAAATAATATTTTTTGTTTTTCCAAAGGTGCCCCTCTCCTCCTTTATAAAAGGGAACCTCCTCCCTCTCTTCCTCACACCACTTTGAGCCTTCAAGGTCGGGAAACCCCTGAAAACTTCTCTTCTCCACTTCCCTAGAAACATCCCAGAGGTCCTGGTCTTCTTCATAGACCAATTTATTTCCCTAATAGGAGGTCTCAAAGAGGCGCTTCAAAGAAGAGGTAATGTCCATTACCGATTCTTTCAACTTTATTTCTTCTTCCACTTCTTCTTCTTGAGTTGCTTCATTTTGAAGTAATAACATTAGTATCACTCATATACTAATATGTTATTAGAAGTATAAAACAACCCTATTTCACCATCTATCCATCCTACGGAAAACGAAATCACCGCGCGTGCGTACGTACGGAATACCGTCTCCACGCCGTGGTGTAATCTGTTTTCTACCACCACCTTACTTGGACGGGTATAATGGTGTAAATAATAACTATATATGATCATTTTAAAGTTATATTGATTCTGAAATAGTATACACACACTCCAATACAATTCCACAATCATGGGAATGATATCATCGCTCGTGCGTACGTACGAATACCGTCTCCACGATGTGATGTGACTCGTTCTACATGATTTTAATTGCATAATGATTACATAAATTAATTGAGTGAATAAATATGATGTGTATTACACTAATAACATTCTTGGAAATGAGGTATATATAACTTAAAAAGAAGAATAAGAATTTATTCGACAAAACACGCATAAGAACAAAAAGTAATAAACACCCGAATAACAAGTAACAATGAAATATTACTAATAAGAAGCTAAGAATATGACCATATATGATATCATAAAAATAAGTATGATTCTTGAATAAGTCAATGACATTATTTAAATCATTATACAGGAGGTTCAGACACTTACGAAGCAAATCGGACCTAAGGTAAGGGAAAATATCAAAATCGCATTTTTATCCGATATTGTTTATACTTTGGTATTTACTTGGGATTATTTTATCATCCACATCCATGTTTCCTCAATATGTAACAATATTTCCATCCACCTAAAATTTTTTAAATCCAATTTTATCCTTCATTGAGTTTTTAGTAAAAGATATGAAAGGAATCTTTGGTTGTTTTCGTACGAGGTACTTTTTGACTTTTCCAACAAAAGTAGGAGAAGAATGTTTTTTTAACTTATACGGCATGAATGGATTTTTAAAACATTATTTCCAAGAAGTATCCTTTACATGTTTTCAAGTTTATTTTTAATCAAATTCTTTTAGTTTAAAATTTTATGACATGTTAAGAAAGGAAAAATGTTTTTGAAGTAGAAAGGATATTTTCCTCAAGAATGGAGTTCAAGTGTTTTATCAAAATTATTTTCCATATAAGATAATATAGGGTTATGTTTCTATCACTATTATTACATTGATTTGTTTATGTTGTGATGGAATTATTTTTATGAATTCCTTTATCTTATATGAATTGTTTTATGATGTCACGATGTTTAAGAATCCCATTTTTATTATATGGGTTATGCAATGATGTATGATTTATGATTTTGTGGAAAACATAAGAATGGTATCATTATGAGATGGGTGGGACCTATATATCCCTATAATGTATTGGGTAAATATTTATATCGCATGAGATAGACATGGCTGGAATGGCAGGTTAATCTGGTTCAGTGAAACAGGACTGAAACAAGGAGTGAACTTGGTTCAGAAATGGAATTTGTCCGCTAAGATAGTATTGGCAATGTGTCTTGACTACTAAGAAATGATTCTCTATAATGATTTGTGTATGACACAAATTTTAGTGTTTTAAGTTATGATTATTGGGATTACATTTCACTTCTATGATTTATCCCATGATATGAAATTATGATTTCTTTTGCAGGTTAAGATTTCCCAAATGTAATGTTCTTATGAATATGATGTGATTGATTTTTCTTTTTTTTTCCATTACTGATCATTTGATCTCACCCTTTTGTCTGTTTTCTTTCCCCCAGGTCAGGAATAAGGTTATTAATTAGGATATGCCAAAAGGGACTCTAGATATGATGAAATAAATGGGAGACAATGTAGATGTTTTATAAACCAGTTGTTTATGTTTCCCAGTTTCTAAAGACACTATACCTATTCGGTCCTTTCATGGTTTTGTTATATGTTGTAATAAGTGTACTTTAATTTTGAAGTATTAACAATGTATGAAAAGTATGGGTTGTTATAGTTGGTATCAGAGGAAAGGTATAGTCAACATTTGGAAACTAGGATGTGAAAGCCATAGTAAGAACCCTGAGGATAAGTCTAAGCATAGAAAACAATCTTAGTGTTTTAGAAATGGCCATGAAAAACCTATGATAAGACCTTAAGTGTGAAATTTTATTCTTTATTATGTGGTTTTCCTATTATAATTAGTGTTGCTCACACTATTCTTCTTGGTTTTATTCAATGGCTGGAACCTGAAGGAACCGTGTTAATGCGGAATGCGACGGGCAATGAAATGATTGTCCCCCTGAGCAACCAAATTTTATGGGAGCTAGAATGCAAAATCTTGTAGCCAAGCTCACACAACATTCTAAAGCTATGAATCATGTAGGACTTCCAAACGAGCAAAGGAAGGAGCAACATTCTATTGAATCCTTCATGAGGCAGTGTCCACCTTCATTCAGTGGGTCTTCTGATCCATTAGTGGCTGAACAATGGATCAGTACCACTGAAAAGATATTTTCAGTTCTTCAAAGTTTTGAACTTGATAAAGTCATCTTAGCAGTGTATCGTTCGGAAGGAGATGCTGATCAATGGTGGAATATTATCAAGAATACGAGGCAATGAGATGAAATTGAGTCCATGGAATGGGACGAGTTCAAGAACTTATTTTTCAATAAGTACTTCCCTCGTATTCTTTGAACAAATATGGAGAAGGATTTTCTTGAACTAAATCAAAAGGATGATGAATCTGTTGGTACCTACGAAGAAAATTTTACAAGACTTGCAAGGTACGCTTCTGGTATTATTATCCAACCTGAGAGTAAGATCGATCGATTCTTTAGTTGCTTAAAACCAAGTCTTCAAAGGGTGTTAGCCACAAGGGACTTCAATAGCTACTAGGAAATCATTCGATGTGCTCTCAAAGTTGAGATGGAGATTGGAGTAACCAATCATCCATATGGGTTTGATAAGAAGAGGAAAATGGAATTCAAAGGAAAATCTAAAGAGCACACTGAAAAGAAGATGAGTTTTCCCTTATTCTCAAAATCGGGAAAGAAACATGGAGGAAATTGTCTTAAGGGGACAAGAAAATGTTATAAGTGTAGAAAAGAAGGTCATCAGGCAATTGAATGTCGAAATAATGGCAAGAGGATATCTAATGATGCAAACAAAGGAAGGGATACACATAATGAACCTACTACACATCAATGTTTCAAGTGCTAGGAGATGGGGTATTATGCCAATAAATGCCCAAATCCAATGGTTGATGATGATGATCGACGTCAATAAACTCTTAAGGCTAAAGACAAAGGAAATTCACATGCAATTACTATCGGCGATGTGGATTAGGACAACGAAGTGGTGAGAGGTACACATACCATCCACTCTAAATTAGCAAATGTTTTATTTGATTCTGGATCCACCCACTCATTTATTTCTGAAGAATTTTCTAAGGGTATCACAGTATTACCGCAAAAATTAGATTTCGAGTTGGCTGTGACAACTCCTAAAGGCACAATGGTTGCATCAAAAGTTTATAATTCTTCTCCAATTGAAGTTTTTGGGAAAGTGCTTCCTGAAAATCTTGTGATCCTTCCTATAGTGGAATTTGATGCAATTCATGGCATGGATTGGATTTCTCTATATGGAGCTCATATCAATTACCAAAGAAGGGAAGTCACATTTCATATTCCAGATGAATCTATGATCGTATATCGATGCAAGGATGAACATAACCTTCTAGTGGAAATTTCTTCCATCTTATGGGTCTTGATTCCACAAAATGAAGGTTATTTATCTCAAATGGTTGGAGAGAAACTCAAGGTTAAGAATATTACAATTGTACACGAGTTTGATGATGTCTTTCCGGATGAATTACCTATTCTTCCACCAAATCATGAAGTTGATTTTTCAATAGAACTGGTACCGGGTGCTTTACCTATTTCAAAGACACCTTATAGAATGGCCCCAATTGAGTTTCAAGAATTGAAGAAGCAATTCCAAGAGAATCTTGATAAGGTATTCATACACCCTAATGAGTCACCTTGGGGAGCACCTGTTCTGTTTGTTAAGAATAAAGATGGATCAATGAGGCTCTGCATTGATTATCGGGAACTTAACAAGATCACTATCAAAAACAAATATCCCCTCCCACGCATTGATGACTTATTTGACCAACTATGCGGAGCTCAATAATTTTCCAAGATTGATCTTTGTTCAGGGTATCATCAATTAAGGGTCAAAAGAGAGGATATACCAAAGACGACTTTCCGTACAAGGTATGGACACTATGAATTTATAGTGATGCCATTTGGTCATACTAATGCCCCTGCTATCATCATGGATCTGATGAATAGAGTCTTTAGAGACTATCTTGATCAGTTTGTGGTAGTCTTTATAGACGATATTCTTGTATATTGAAAGAGCAAGGAAGAACATGAAGATCACTTGAGAATTATATTGAAGACCCTGAGAAAGGATAAGCTTTATGCCAAATTTACCAAGTGTGAATTTTGGCTTAAAAAAGTTGCATTTTTGTGTCACATAATCTCAAAAGAGGGTATATTTGTGGATCCAACAAAAAAAGAGGTTATCGAAAGATGGTCTAGACCAACAATAGTAACTGAGATCCGAAGTTTTCTTGGTTTGGATGGATATTATCGACGTTTTGTGAAATATTTTTCACGATTATCTAATCCACTCACCAAGTTGACTCAGAAAGGAGTTAAGTTTGTTTGGACGGAGTAATGTGGAGAGAATTTCAAGGAGATGTAAAGAAGGTTATCCAATGCACCTGTACTCACACTTCCTTGTAGTGGAGAAAAGTTTTTGATCTATATTGATGCATCCAAGAAGGGGATGGGGTGTGTTCTTATGAAAAATGATATGGTGATAGCTTATGCCTCATGACAGTTGAAAATCCATGAGCAAAATTACCCAACTATTGATTTGGAGTTAGCTGCGGTAATCTTTGCATTAAAGATTTGGAGGAATTATCTTTATGGAGAAAGGTGTGATATTTATACTGATCATAAAAGTTTAAAGTATATTTTCACACAAAAGGAGCTGAATATGCGCCAAAGAAGATGGCTGGAGCTGATTAAAGATTACGAATGCTCAATTCATTACCACCCTGGGAAAGCAAACAAGGTGGCAGATGCATTAAGTCGACAAGACCATGCTAGCTTATCCATGATGAGGATCACAAAAGATCCAATATTTATGGATTTACAAAGGATGGATCTTGGAATTATAATGGAAGGGGAAAAATCGTATCTTTCTCAAATGAATGTTTAACCATCTATACATGTGAAGATTAAAGAGGCACATAAAGAAGATGTAGATTTACAAAAGAAGGTGAGAAATGTTCCTGAATTCAACCTTGATTGTGATGGGATAATAAAGTTCAGGAATCGGGTTTGTGTTCCTCCCATCCCAGAATTAATGAAGGAGCTGCTGGATGAGGCTCATAGTTCTTCATTCTCTATTAATCATGGAAGCACGAATATGTATAGGAACCTGAAAGAGTACTTCTGGTGGGATGGTAGGAAAAGGGAGGTTGCTGAATATGTCTCTCGATGCTTGGTTTTTCAGCAAGTTAAAGCTGAGAGATAGAAGTCTACGGGGATGTTACAACCATTATGCAAACCAGAATGGAAATGGGAAAACATCACTATGGACTTTGTCATTGGACTTCCTAAAACATCCAAAGGAAATAATGATATCTGTTTCATAGTTGATCGTCTTACAAATTTGGCACAATTCATCTCTATTAGAGAGGATTTCTCTCTGGATCAGCTTGCCAGGATATATGTGAAGGAAGTGGTAAGATTGCATGGAGTACCACATTCCATTATATCTGATAGGGATCCGAGATTTACCTCGAAGTTCTGGCGAAGTCTTCAGCATACTCTGGATACAGTGTAGAGTTTCAGCACTGCGTATCATCCTCAAATAGATGGTCAGTCTGAGAGAACAATTCAAACTCTAGAAGATATGTTGAGAGCTTTCTCTATGGATTTCAAAGGTGGTTGAGATCAACACCTACCTTTGGTGGAATTTTCTTATAATAATAGCTTCCACTCCAGTATTCAGACGGCTCCTTATGAATCTCTCTATGGAAAGAAATGCAGGACTCCAACTTTCTAGAATGAAGTTGGGGAAAGAAAGCTATTAGAACCTGATCTTGTTGATGAGATGGCAGAAAAGGTCAGATCTTTTCAACAACACATTAGAGCAGCTCATAGTCGACAAAAAAGTTATGCCGACAACTGAAGAAAATACGTATAGTATGAAGTGGGTGATAAAGTGTTCTTACGAATATTTCCTTGGAAGAGAGTAATGAGATTTGGAAAGAAGGGAAAGCTGAGCCCTAGAAATATCGGTCCTTTCGAAATACTGGATCGTGTTGGGAAGGTAGCTTACTAATTGGGGCTTCCACCGAATCTCTCCCAAGGTCATGATTTGTTCCTTGTATCTCTCCTGAGGAAGTACGTACCTGATCCTTCACATGTACTCAGCTCAGAAGTTGTACTGCTGGAGCAAGATCTTTCTTATGAAGAACAGCCGATAGAGATTCTGGATCATAGTGAAAAAGACCTACGGAACAAGACCACTCTCTTGGTGAAAGTTTTATGGAGGAACCACCAATTAGAATAAGATACATGGGAGCTTGAGGATATGATGAGGGAAAGGTATCCTCATCTGTTTGTTACAAAGTGACAAATTTCGAGGGAGAAATTCAATTTGAGGGGGGTAGAATGTAACACCCGAGAATTTTATGAGAAATATTTTGTTTTTATGTTATATAAATCATCAAACGAATATTTAACTACACACAACACTATCTTTCCCTGCTTTACACGCAATCACGACCTTCCTCAATAGCTTTCGTCGTACGCAATATCGAGTTTCACTAAACAATGATATGCTATTAAAATATTATTAAAACTAGCCGTTATGAATAGTAATACCAACTTTTTGAATATTATGAATTTTTATTTTTCAAAACAGACTTCATTTTTGGATTCAGAATATCGAAATTAGCTTAGGGTAAAATTTTGGTATTTTTCTAAAAACATTCAATTTTTGATGAATAGTGAAAACACTCGGTTACTATTTAAATACCGACTTTTTATTTAAATAATTATTTATTTTATATGAATTTATTTTAGGTAAAAATGGATACATAATACCTACATAAGTTCAATTCAATTCATTGGAGTCATTTTAAAATAATTTTAGATATATAAAAATTTTATTGAACTTTTCACCGTCTTTTACCCACCTCCTAGGAGAATTTCCAAATTCATATAAAAACTAATTTTATCACTTCTGTGAGTGGAATTTCGACAATCCAAGAGATACGGTTAATATCAAGGACTAAAATGTGGTTCAATGAGATGAAAAATATTTTTTTTGAATAGTAACTTTTTACTTTTTTTACCACGGTTAAAGGTAAATAGGGTAATTAAGGGTAAAAATGATATTATTATTACCCTAATACATGTCCTAATTCTATTAGATAATTTTAATTCGACTGAAAAAACCCTTAAAAATAAAATATGACCATTTAGGCCCACATGGATTCGATTAGGACATTTAATATTAATTTATTTAAAGAAGGGTTAAAATAGTTAAAATCAATGTTTAATAAGTAAATAATTTTTTATCTAGGGTTATACATAAGATAAATTCGACTATAAATATTTATTATAAATCTAAAACTATTTCCTAAATAATGGTATTTTATTTATAATTTTTAAACTTTAAATAATATAATTTATTTATGGCACAATGATGATGTAGTAATTATCTTGTTAATGAAATATTGACAAAATTGATGTTATAAATACCCAAATAAATGAAATTTGAGACTTTTTATGAATTACACTAATTTTATAGGTTAATATGACATGTTAGTATTTATTTGGTTAAATTTTTTAGAACTAATCATTCTGTTATGATTTTCCCAAAAATCAATTACCAAATAGTGTCAAAATTGACATAAAATTGTTTTTAAAACAAATATTATATTATTAATTGTTATTTTATTCCTAAAAATCTAAGGATCGTCAAAATGACTTATATAAGGTTATATATGTTAATAATAAACAACTTGGGGTTCCTTTGTCTTGTTATAGTATGTTTATTAACCTTATAGTGTAAGAAAACAAGAAGACACGGTAAAAGAAAAATTATTTAACTTAAAGTTAAATCTAAATTATAAGGTTAAAATAGAAACCTCAACTTATATAAATTCTATTGTATGAGAGTATTTCGACCCATACCCACCTTAGCTTCGAAATAACTCAATTTGGAGATATTAAAAACCGAATATGACTTTATAATAAAATAATATTTTTAGTTTTTCCAAAGGTGCCCCTCTCCTCCTTTATAAAAGGGCACATCCTCCCTCTCTTCCTCACACCACTTTGAGCCTTCAATCTCGGACAACACCTTCCAATTTCTCTTCTCAACTTCACTAGAAACATCATATAGGTTTTGGTATTCTTCAAAGACCAGTCTTAGTGCCCTAAGAGGAGGTTTCAAAAAGGCGTTTCGAAAGAAGAGGTAATATCCGTTACCAATTCTTTCAACTTTATTTCTTCTTCTACTTATTCTTTTTTAGTTGTTTCATTGTGAAGTAATAACATAAGTATCTATAATATACTGATAAGTTATTATAATTATGAAAAAACTCTATTTCACAATCTATCCATCCTACGGAAAACGAAATCACCGCACGTGCGTACGTACGGAATACCGTCTCCACGCCGTGGTGTAATCTGTTTTAGACCACCACCTTACTTGGATGGGTATAATGGTGTAAATAAATAACTATATATGATTATTACAAAGTTATATTGATTATGAAATATTATACATACACTTCAATTCAATTCCACGATCATGGAAATGATATCATCGCTCGTGCTTCCGTACGGACTACCATCTCCACGACGCGATGAGATTCATTCTCCATGTTAACCATTCATGAATGATTATAAAGTATATATAATAAGTAATCATGAAATATATGACATAATAATGATACTGGATTTATTTGTATATATATTTATGTCATCTACTAAATTTCATTCAATTCAATAAGGAAATGAAAATAGTGTTCATGCGTACGTACGGCCTACCGTCTCCATGAACGATGTATTTCATTCCATTATTTGATCTATCATATATATATGTATATACTGAATATATATTATATATAAATCATGTTTTACAATCTGGAATTAATTAAATCAGGATATAAGTAATAATATCAAGAACAAAAAGTCCAAACACGTACGATAAATAAAACGATTTAACCCAAAACGTTGTTTAACATGGAACTTACAAAAGAACGGGTAATATAAAGTCATAAGTGAACCATATATGATATCATAACAATGAATATTATTCTATAATAAGTAAATTACATTATTTAAATCATTATACAGTAGGTTCGGAAACGTATGAATCATGTCGGACCTAAGGTAAGGGATAATGTTGCAATCTCAATTGTTTTCTATCCGAGATTGCTTATACGTAAGTATTTACTTGGGTTATTTATATCATCCATGTACATGTTTTATAAAAGTGTTTTCATGTATTTTTAAAGTCCTTTTTACCCATTTTTTACTTTTACTACATGGTATGTAAGGAATCTTTCTTTTGTTTACGTTATGAGGTACTTTTTTGACTTTTCCGACAAAAGTACAAGAATAATGTTATTTTTACCTTATACGGCGTGAACGTATTTTTACGATTTCATAATGCCTAATTTTCATGAAGCTTACTCTACAAGATTTAATGACTATTTTCAACAAAATCCTTTTCTTTTAAAATTTCCTGGCATTTTTTGAAAAGAAAATGATTTTGAAGAAGAAAGGATATTTTCCCCAAGAATTCATTTCAAGTGTTTTATCAAAACCATTTTCCATATAAGATGGAATTATTTCATATGTGTATATTTCAAGTATAATATCTCTATGACTTAAATGATTTCACTTTTTCAATGATGAAATGATATCCATTTTTTTGTATGGATTATGTTATGATGGGATGATGTTTATGAAACCCATTTTATTCTTTGGGTTATGATGAATGATTTAAGTTTATGTTGTGGCACAAGTAAGAATGATTTCATTATATGATGGGTGTGACATATATCTCCCTCCAATTCATTGGGTAAAGATTTATATCTCATGAGATAGACAGGGCTGGAACGGTAAGTTAATCCGGTTCAGTGTTACAGGACTGAAATGAGGGGTGAACTCTATTCAGAAAGGGACTTTGTCCACTAAGATGGTCTTGGCAGACACACAAGGACCGTAATAGTGTAGTGTCTTTGGAAACTCAGAATATAATCTTCTAATCGTGGTGAAGGATCTTCAACATCTCCCATAAATATCTTCCCCTTTTTTCTTACCTAAAACCTTTCTTTATATCCTGGAGAAAAGAAAACATAAAAGGGGTGAGATCAAATTCCCATTAAGTGCAAACATAGAGAACATAAAACAATCAATAAACCTTTGAATGCAAAAACATGAACATAAAATCTAAAAATTAAAATCTTGAGCAAAGACATGAATCTTGTAAGTACGTAAGGCATATATCATAAGGGAACATAAATCCTGATAAAATAGAATGGGAATGAAAAATGTAATTGTGGAAACCATTAATCACATGTTATGATTTACATAGAAGCCAAGGAATTTATCCCAAGACCATCTTAGTGGACAAAATCCCTTTCTGAATCAAGTTCACTCCTCGTTTCAGTCCTGTAACACTGAACCGGATTAACTTATCGTTCCAGACATGTCTATCTCATGAGATATAAATCTTTACCCAATGCATTGGAGGGAGATATAGGTCCCACCCATCTCATAATGATATCATTCTTACTTGTGCCACAAAATAAACATACATCACTCATAATAACCCAATAAATAAAATGGGTTTCATAAACATCATCCCATCATCACATAATCCATATAAAAGAAATGGATATCATTTCATAATAAGAAAAGTGAAACCATGTAAATCATAGAGACATGATACTTGAAACATACACATATGAAATAATGTCATCTTAGATGAAAAATGGTTTTGATAAAACACTTGAAATGAATTCTTATGGAAAATATCATTTCTTCTTCAAAATCACTCTCTTTCCACAAAATGACATGAAATTTTAAAAGAAAAGGATTTTGTTGAAAATAGCCATGAAATCTTTTGGAGGAAGCTTCATGAAAATAAGGCTTTATAAAATAGTAAAAATCCGTTCGTGCCGTATAAGTTAAAAAAAACATTCTTCTTGTACTTTTGCCGGAAAATTCAAAAAGGTACCTCGTATGGTAATCAAAAAAAGATTCCTTACAAAGCATGTAGTAAAAGTCAAAAATGGGAAAAAAGGACTTTAAACATACATGAAAACATTTTTATAAAACATGGACATGGATGATAAATATTACCCCAGTAAATACTTACGTATATGAAATCTTGGATAGAAAACAATTGAGATTGCAACATTATCCCTTACCTTAGGTCCGATATGCTTCGTACGGTTCCGAACTTCCTCTTCTTTTGACACGCCTTTGTGAAACCTCCTCTTAGGGAACAAAGATTGGTCTTTGAAGAAGTCCAAAACCTGTAGGATGTTTCTAGGGAAGTGTATAAGAGAAATTGGCAGGGATTGGCCGAGCTTGAAAGCTCAAAGTGGTGTGAGGAAGATATGGAGGATGTGCCCTTTTATAAGGGAGGAGAGGGTCACCTTTGGAATAACTAAAAATATTATTTTCTTATAAAGTCATATTCGGTTTTTAATAGCTTCAAATTGAGTTATTTCGAAGATAAGGTCGGTATGGGTCGAAATACTCTCATCCAATAGAATTTAGACAAGTTTAGGTTTCTAGTTTAAAATTATCATTTAGATTTAACTTTAAGTTAAATAATTTTTCTTTTACCGCGTCTTCATGTTTTACTACACTATAAGGTTAATAAACATACTATAACAATCCAAACGAATGCCAAGTTGTTTATTATTAATATATATAACCTTATCTAAGTCATTTGGCCAAACCTTAGATTTTTAGGAATAAAATAACAATTAATAATATAATATTTGTTTTAAAAACTATTTTATGTCAATTTTGACACAATTTGGTAATTGATTTTTGTGAAAATCATAACAGAGTGATTAGTTCGAAAAAATTTAATGAAATGAATACTAACATGTCATATTAACCTAAAAAAATTAGTGGAATTCATAAAAATTCCCAAATTACATTTATTTGGGTATTTATAACATCAATTATGTCAATATTTTATTAGTAAGATAATTACTCCATCATCATTGTGTCATAAATAAATTAAAGTATTTAATGTATAAAAATTATAAATAAAATACCATTATGTAGGAAATATTTTTAGCTTTCTAATGAATATTTATAGTAGAATTTATCTTATTTATAACCCTATATTAATAATGATTTAGTTATTAAACTTTGATTTTAACTATTTTAACCCTTTTTTAAATAAATTGATAATAAATGTCCTAATCTAATCCATGTGGGACCAAATGGTCATATTTTATTTCTAAAGTTGTTTTTGGTCGAATTACACATATAAAATAGAATTAGGACATGTTTTAGGGTAATAATAATATCATTTTTACCCTTAATTACTCTATTTACTTTTAACCGTGGTAAAAAAAAGTAAAAAGTTACTATGCACCAAAAATTATTTTCATCTCATTGAACCATATTTTAGTCCTTGATATTAACTATGTCTCTCAGATTTTCGAAATTCCACTCACAGAAGTGGTAAAATTATGTTTTATGTGAATTTGCAAATTCTCCAAGGAGGTGGGTAAAAGACGGGAAAAAGTTCAATAAAACATTTTATATATCTAAAATTATTATAAAATGACTCCAATGACTTAAATTGAACTTATATAGGTATTATGTATCAATTTTTACCTAAAATAAATAATTATTTAAATAAAAAGTCGGTTTTTGAATAGTAACCAAGTGTTTTCACTATTCATCAAAAATTGAATGTTTTTAGAAAAATACCAAAAATTCACCCGAGGATAATTTCGTTATTCTGAATCCCAAAATGAAGTCCATTTTTAAAGATAAAATTTATAAAATTTCAAAAAGTGGGTATTACTATTTATAACAGCTAATTTATATAACATATCTTTGTTTTAAGAAACTCGGTATTGCGTATAACATACACTATCATGGACGGTCGTGATTGCGTGTAATGCAAGACAAGTTAGGGATGCATGTTGTGCAAGCTCCTTTTGGTGTAGCGTACAACACAAGACATTAATTAAATTAAAAATAATATTTTTCATAAAATCTCGGGGTGTTACATTCTACCCCCCTTAAAATGAATTTCGCCCTCGAAATTCGTCGGGGTTATAAATGGTTTTATACTTGAAAGTTTCTTTAATATAAACCCACATCGTAAAAAGGAATACCAAAACATGGATTTAAAAACTGAAGTATGAAACTTAACGGTTACCCAAATTAACTAATCACTAGGTTTCCACATAGGAGAACATAGGTGAAAATATGGATATGGAAGAGAAATATAAATGTCATGTTCTCATGGAGAGTGGTAGAAAACATGGCTATGAAAAAGCCAAAAATAACAAAGCCATAGATTTATGATGATCTAAGGTACCATCTGATTCATCGAATATAAGGGCACTAGGAAAAAAATTTGGTTTTCAAAATCATTTCCCTAAAGTTGAAGAATTTGAATTAGAATGAATTATTACTTTATTTTGGTATAATCTCACCGTTGTTCATGCCTTGAACAATTTCCACTTCATCTCTTTAATAAATGATGTTGAATTTGACTTTCGCGAAGTTTTAGCAGATCATGTGATAGAATGATAGGTCATTCCATCTGTCTCAAAAATAAGTTAGCAAAAGTTATATGAATAATTCCATCTATGGTGAGATTAATCCTATATGGTTCCAAAATGGACTTATACTTCATCTATCATCATGTATAATAAAATAAAACTAGTTTCTACTAACTAGGGACTTCCTGTAGGCCAGTGGTAGGAAATAAAGGCCCGTCACACTTCGGTTTTGGTTTCGATTCCCACAGCCTTGTCCGACGTGACGAGTTGTCGCTTGTTCTACAGGTTGTCCATTTTTTTCTTTCTAAAAATACAATACAAACTTATGTCCAACATAATTCATTCCAATATTTTGTCTTATCCATAATATTGCAGTCCATTCTCATATTATAGTGAAAACGATTACCAAAGATTTCATATAACAAGCACGTTAATAGCATTATTGATCCCCCATATGTCATAAGATATGTCTTGTTGGTCACATTCCAAACATTCGAAGTCCTTAATCATGTATTCTCTTGAAAATGAATACCCATTGAATCTTAGTGAAAATATGAGTGCTGTTAAAAGTTAACTCTTTCCACATACCAAAACCCTAAAAGTATATATACTCAAACCATGATATAACTATTTCCTTATATCAGTCATGAGCTCATGAATACTGTCAAACATTTCATTTTCTCCTTATCCCTTCATTTATCCTCATATCATCTTCTTTCCAAAAATATCTCAATCACTTTCCATGGTTACCGGTACCATAAAATTATTGAAAACCACAATAGACCAATACATAAATATTCCTATATTCCACGATACTATATACAACATTATTTTGGAATCCCATTACATAAATACTTAATCATTCCACCACATCATTGTCATATTCAACATCACCAATAGTGATCGCATCTGAATTTCCTTTGTCCTTTGCCTTAAGTGGTTTCTCATGTCGATCATCATTAACCATTGGTTTAGGGTATTGATTAGCATAATTCCCCATTTCATTGCACTTGAAGCATTGAAGTGTTGGTGGTGCGTTCTCTGTAGTCTTTTCTTTATTCACATCATTAGTAAACCTTTTTCCATTACTTCGACACTCAGCTGCTCGATAACCTTCTTTTCCATACTTAAAACATTTTCTAGTCCCTTGAAGACAATCTCCACCATGCTTCTTTCCTCACTTTGATCATAAGGAAACATTCATCTTCTTTTCACCATTATTCTGAGATTTATCCTTGAACTCCATCTTTCGTTTCTTGTCAAAACCATGAGATGGATATATAACACCAACTTCCATTTCTACCTTGATAGACCGACGCACAATTTCTTCAGAGCTACTGAAGTCTCTTATGGCTAATGCCCTTCGAAGATTTTGTTTTAATCCACTAAATAATCAATCAACTTTACTTTTAGGTTGGATGATAAAGCCAGATGCATACATTGAAAGCCTTGTAAAATTCGCTTCGTATATACCAACAGATTCATCATCCTTTTGATTTAGATCAAAAAACTCCTTCTCTATCTTTGTTCGAAGAATACGAGGTAAGTAATTATTGAAAAATAAGTTCTTTAACTCGTCCCATTCCATGGACTCAATTTCATCTCTTGGCCTCGTATTATTGATAAGATTCCACCATTGATCAGCTTCACCTTCCAAACGATATACTGCTAAGATGACTTTATCATGTTCAGAACATCGAAGAACTGAAAATATCATTTCAGTGGTACTGATCCATTGTTCAGCAACAAGTGGATCATAATACCCACTGAAAGAAGGTGGACGTTGCCTCATGAAGGACTCGATAGAATATTGTTCCCTTCTCTGCTCATTTGGAATTCCAGAATGATTCATAGCTTCTGTAAGTATAGAAATAAGATTTTGCACTCCATCTCCCATAACATTTGTTTGTTCAAGTGGAAAATCATTTCATTGTACATTAAATTGATCAACACGGTTCCTTCTGCTTCTAGCCATCTTCTAAAACCCAAAATTACTTTTGCGGAATACTTAATTGTGAAAACACTGGGTTACTATTCAAAAACCGACTTTTTATTTAAATAATTATTTATTTTATTAAAATTTATTCTAGGTAAAAATTGATACATAATTCCTATATAAGTTCAATTTAATTCATTGGAGTCATTTTCTAATAATTTTAGATATATAAAAATTTTATTGAACTTTTCACCGTCTTTTACCCTCCTCTTAGGAGAATTTGCAAATTCACATAAAACATAATTTTACCACTTCTGTGAGTGGAATTTTGAAAATCCTAGAGACATGGATAATATCAAGGACTAAAATTTGGTTCAATGAGATGAAAATAATTTTTGTTGAATAGTAACGTTTTACTTTTTTTAACCATGGTTAAAAATTAAATAGGGTAATTAAGGGTAAAACTGATATTATTATTACCCTAAAACATGTCCAAATTTTATTGGATAAGTTTAATTATACCAAAAACAACCTTAGTAATAAAATTTGACCATTTAGGCCCACTTGGATTAGATTAGGACATTTATTATTAATTTATTTAAAGAAGGGTTAAAATACTTAAAATAAAAGTTTAATAACTAAATAATTTTTAATATAGGGTTATACATAAGATAAATTAGACTATAAATATTAATTAAAAAGGTAAAAAGGGTTCCTACATGATGGTATTTTATTTGTAATTTTTAGACTTTAAATAATTTAATTTATTTATGACACAATGATGATGCGGTAATTATATTATTAATGAAATATTGACATAATTGATGTTATAAATACCCAAATAAATGTAATTTGAGACATTTTATGAATTAAAATAATTTTCCATGTTAATATGACATGTTAGTATTGAGTTAATTAAATTGTTTCTAACTAATATTTCTGTTATGATTTTCACAAAAATCAATTACCAAATAGTGTCAAAGTTGACATAAAATAGTTTTTAAAACAAATATTATATTATTAATTATTATTTTATTCCTAAAGATCTAAGTTTTTTTCAAATGACATAGATAAGTTTATATATATTAATAATAAACAACTTGGGGTTCTTTTCGCTTGTTATAGTAAGTTTATTAACCTTATAGTGTAAGAAAATAAGAAGACATGGTAAAAGTTAAATTATCTAACTTAAAGTTAAATCTAAATGATAAAGTTAAAATAGAAATATAAACTTGTCTAAATTATATTGTATGAGAGGATATCGACCCATCCCCATCTTAGCTTCTAAATAAATCAATTTGGATCTATTAAAAACCGAATATGAATTTATAATAAAATAACATTTTTAGTTTTTCTAAAGGTGCCACTCTCCTCCCTTATAAAAGGGCACCTCCTCCCTCTCTTCCTCACACCACTTTGAGCCTTCAAGATCCGAAAACCCATGCCAAAATCTCTTTTCCATTTCCCTAGAAACATAATAGAGGTCTTGGTCTTCTTCAAAGACCAATTTTAGTGCCCTAAAAGGAGGTATCAAAGAGGCGCTTCAAAGAAGAGGTAATGTTCGTTACCGATTCTTTCAACATTATTTATTCTTCCACTTCTTCTTATTTAATTGTTTAATTATGATGTAATAACATCAGTATAACTAATATACTGATATGTTATTATAAGTATGAAACAACCCTATTTCTCCATCTATCCATCCTACGAAAAACAAAATCACCGCGTGTGCGTACGTACGTAATACCGTCTCCACGCCGTGGTGTAATCTATTTTCCATCACCACCTTACTTGGATGGGTATAATGGTTTAAAGAATAGATATATATGATTATTTTAAATTGCTCTTTATTCTGAAATATTATACATACAATTCAATGCAATTCCACGATCATGGGAATGATACCATCACTCGTGCGTACGTACGGACTACCGTCTCCACGACGCGATGACATTCATTCTCCATGTTAACCATTCATGAATGATTATAAAGTATATATAATAAGTAATCATGAAATATATAACATAATAATGATACTGGATTTATTTTTATATATATGTATGTCATCTACTTAATTTCATTCAATTCAATAAGGAAGCAAAAACAGCATTAATGCATACGTACGGCCTACCGCCTCAATGAAATGTGTATTTCATTCCATTTAATCGATCTATCATATATATATGTATATACTGAAATTTATATTATATATAAGTCATGTTTTACATTCTTGAATTAAGTAAATCAGGATATAAGTAATAATATCAAGAACAACAAGTCCAAAGACGTACGATAAATAAAACGATTTAACCCAAAACGTTGCTTTAGCATGGAACTTACAAAAGAACGGGTAATATAAAGTCATAAGTGAATAATATATGATATCATAAGAATGAATATGATTCTGTAATAAGTCAATGACATTATTTAAATCATTATACAGGAGGTTCGGAAATGTACAAAGCATATCGGACCTAAGGTAAGGGATAATGTTGCAATCTCAATTGTTTTCTATCCGAGATTGCTTATACGTAAGTATTTACTGGGGTTATTTCTATCATCCATGTACACGTTTTATAAAAGTGTTTTCATATATTTTAAAAGTCCTTTAACCCATTTTTTACTTTTTCTACATGGTATGTAAGAAATCTTTCTTTTGTTTACGTTACGAGGTACTTTTTTGACTTTTCCCACAAAAGTACGGGAAGAATGTTATTTTTAAATTATACGGCGTGAACGGATTTTTACGTTTCATAACGCCTCATTTTCATGAAGCTTACTCTACAAGATTTAATGAATCTTTTCAACAAAATCCTTTTCTTTTAAAATTGCATGGAATTTTTTGAAAAGAAAATGATTTCAAAGAAGAAAGGTTATTTTCTTTAAGAATTCATTTCAAGTGTTTTATCAAAACCATTTTCTATATAAGATGACATTATTTCATATGTGTTTGTTTGAAGTATAATTTCTCTATGATTTATATGGTTTCACTTTTTCTATGACGAAATAATATCCATTTTTTTGTATGGATTATGTTATAATGGGATGATGTTTATGAAACCCATTTTATTCTTTGAGTTATGATGAATGATTTAAGTTTATGTTGTGGCACAAGTAAGAATGATTTCATTATGAGATGGTTGGGACCTATATCTCCCTCCAATTCATTGGGTAAATATTAATATATCATGATATATATATGGATGGAAAGGTAAGTTAATCCAGTTCAGTGTTACAGGACTGAAACGAGGAGTGAACCCGATTCAGAAAGGGTCTTTGTCCACTAACATGGTCTTGGCAGCAATGCCTTGGCTACTATGGAAATCATAACAAGTGATGAATGGTTGCCACAATTAAATGTTTTATTCCCATGATATTTTATCGTGATTGATGTTCCTTTATGATATATGCCTTACGTACTTTCAAGATTCATGTCTTTGCTCAAGATTTTGATGTTTAGATTTTATGTTCAAGTTTTTTCATTCAAATGTTTATGGATTGTTTTATGTTCTCTATGTTTACCCTTACTGGGCATTTGAGCTCACCCCTTTTATGTTTTCTTTTCACCAGGATATAGAGAAAGGTTTTAGGTAAGAAAAAAAGGGGAAGATCTTTATGGGAGATGTTGAAGATCTTTCACCACGATTAGAGGATTATATTCCGAGTTTTCAAGGACACTAAACTATTACGGTCCTTTATTTCATACCACTGGCCTACAAAAAGTCGCTGGTTAGTAGAAACTAGTTTTATTTTTTTATAAAGGATGATAGATGAAGTATAAGTCCATTTTGGAACCATATATGATTAATCTCACCGTAGATGGAATTATGTATATAACTTTTTTTAACTTATTTTTGAGAATGATGGAATGACCTATCATTCTATCACACGATCTACTAAAACATCGCGAAAGACAAATTCAACTTCATTTCAAAAAGATATTAAGTGGAAATTGTTCAAGGCATGAACAATGGTGAGATTATACCAAAAATAAAGTAAGTATTTATTCTAATTCAAATTCTTCAACATTAGGGAAATGATCTTGAAAACCAAAAATGTTGTCCAAGTGCCCTTATATCCGATGAATCTGATGGTACCTTAGATCATCACAAATCTATGGCAATGTGATTGTTGGACTTTTCATACCCATGTTCTATACTACTTTCCATCAGAACATGATGGTTAGATTTCTCTTCCATATCCATATTTTCACCTATGTTCTTCTTTGTGGAAACCCAGTGATTAGTTAATTTGGGTAACCGTTACGTTTGATACTTTAGTTTTTAAAGCCATGTTTTGGTATTCCTTTTTACGATGTGGGTTTCTATTAATGAAAATTTCGAGTAGTAAACCATTTATAACCCCGACGAATTTCGAGGGCGAGATTCATTTTAATGGGGGTAGAATGTAACACCCAGATATTTTATGAAAAACATTCTTTTTAATTTCATTAATTTCTTGTGTTGTATGCTACACCAAAAGGATCTTTCACAACACACATCCCTGACTTGTCTTGCATTACACACAATCATGACCTTCCACGATAGTGTGTGTTGTACGCAATACCGAGTTTCGCTAAAAACCGATATCTTATATAAACCAGCCGTTATGAATAGTAATACCCACTTTTTGAAGTTTTATAAATTTTATCTTTCAAAATGGACTTCATTTTTTCGATTCATAATATCGAAATTAGCCTAGGGTGAATTTTTGGTATTTTTCTGAAAACTTTAAATTTTTTATGAATAGTGAAAACAAAGGGTTACTATTCAAAAACCGACTTTTTATTTAAATAATTATTTATTTTATTTAAATTTATTTTAGGTAAAAATTTATACATAATACCTATATAAGTTCAATTTATGTCATTGAAGTCATTTTATAATAATTTTAGATATATAAAAATTTTTATTGAACTTTTTACCATGTTTTACCCACCTCCTAGGAGAATTTTCAAATTCACATAAAACTTAATTTTACCGCTTCTGTGAGTGTAATTTAGAACATATGAGAGACATAGTTACTATAAAATTATAAAATATGGTTCAATGAGATGAGAATAATTTTTGGTGAATAGTAACTTTTTACTTTTTTTACCACGGTTAAAAGTAAACAGGGTAATTAAGGGTAAAAATGAAATTATTATTACCCTAAAAAATGTCCTAATTCTATTGGATAAGTGTAATTCTACCAAAACAACCTTAGTAATAAATTATGACCATTTATCCCCACTTGGATTAGATTAGGACATTTATTATTAATTTTTTTGAAGAAGGGTTAAAATAGTTAAAATCAAAGTGTAATAACTAAATAATTTTTAATATAGGGTTATACATAAGATAAATTCGACAATAAATATTCATTAGAATTCTAAAACGATTTCCTAAATAATGGTATTTTATTTATAATTTTTAGACATTAAATAATTTAATTTATATTTGACACAATGATGATGCAGTAATTATCTTATTAATGAAATATTGACATAATTGATGTTATAAATACCCAAATAAATGTAATTTGAGACTTTTTATGAATCAATATAATTTTATAGGTTAATAGGACATGTTAGTATTGATTTAGTTAAATTTTTTCAAACTAATCATTCTGTTATGATTTTCCCATAAATCAATTACCAAATTTTGTCAAAATTGACATAAAATAGTTTTCAAGAAAAATATTATATTTGAAATTTTTATTTTATTCCTAAAAATCTATGGTGCGGCAAAATGACTTATATAAGGATATATATATTAATTATAAACAACTTGGGGTTCTTTTGGCTTGTTATTGTAAGTTTATTAACCTAATAGTGTAAGAATACAAGAAGACATGGTAAAAGAAAAATTATTTAACTTAAAGTTAAATCTAAATGATATGGTTAAAATAGAAACCTAAACTTATCTAAATTCTATTGGATAAGATTATTTCGACCCATTCCTACCTTAGCTTCCAAATAACTTAATTTGGATCTATTAAAAACCGAATATGACTTTATAATAAAATAATATTTTTAGTTACTCCAAAGGTGCCCCTCTCCTCCCTTATAAAAGGGCACATCCTCCCTCTCTTCATCACACCACTTTTAGCCTTCAATATTGGCCAAACCCTGCCAATTTTTCTTCTCCACTTCCCTAGAAACATCCTAGAGGTTTTGGTCATCTTCAAAGACCAATCTTAGTGCCCTAAGAGAATGTTTCAAAACAGCGTTTTGAAAGAAGAGGTAATATGTGTTACCGATTCTTTCAACTTTATTTCTTCTTATACTTCTTCTTCATTATTTTTTTAATTATGAAGTAATAACATCAGTATCACTAATATATTGATATGTATTATAAGTATGAAACAACCCTATTTCACCATCTATCCATCCTACGGAAAATGAAATGACCGCGTGTGCGTACGTACGGAATACCGTCTCCACGCCGTGGTGTAATCTGTTTTTGACCAACACCTTACTTTGATGGGTATAGTGGTGTAACTAAATAACTATATATGATTATTTCAAAGTGATATTGATTCTAAGACATTATACATACACTTCAATGCAATTCCACGATCATGGGAATGATATCATCGCTCGTGCGTATGTACGGACTACCATCTCCATGATGCGATGAGATTCATTCTCCATGTTAACCATTAATGAATGATTATAAAGTATATATAATAAGTAATCATGAAATATATGACATAATAATGATACTGGATTTATGTGTATATATATGTATTTCATCTACTTAATTTCATTCAATTCAATAAGGAATCTAAAACAACGTTCATGTGTACGTACGTCCTACCGTCTCCATGAACGGTGTATTTCATTCCATTTAATCGATCTATCATATATATATATGTATATACTGAATATATATTATATATAAATCATGTTTTACATTTTGGAATTATGTAAATCAGGATATAAGTAATGATATCAAGAACAAAAATTCCAAACACATATGAAAAATAATACGATTTAACACAAAACGTTGTTTTAACATGGAACTTACAAAAGAACGGGTAATATAAAGTCATGAGTGAACCATATATGATATCATAACAATGAATATTATTCTATAATAAGTCAATGACATTATTTAAATCATTATACAGGAGGTTCAGAAATGTATGAAGCATATCGGTCCTAAGGTAAGGGATAATGTTGCAATCTCAATTGTTTTCCATCCAAGATTGCTTATACGTAAGTATTTACAAGGGTTATTTCTATCATCCATGTCCATGTTTTATAAAAGCGTTTTCATGTATTTTTAAAGTCCTTTTTACCCATTTTTAACTTTTACTACATGGTATGTAAGGAATCTTTCTTTTTTTATGTTACGAGGTACTTGTTTGACTATTCCGAAAAAAGTACGAGAAGAATGTTATTTTTTACTTATACGGCATGAACAGATTTTTACAGTTTCATAACGCCTCAATTTCATGAAGCTTACTCTACAAGATTTATTGACTATTTCAAAAAAATCCTTTTCTTTTAAAATTGCATTGAATTTGGTGACAAGAAAATGATTTTGAAGAAGAAAGGATATTTTCCTCAAGAAATCATTTTAAGTGTTTTATCAAAACCATTTTCCATATAAGATGGAATTATTTTATATGTGTATGTTTCAAGTATAATTTCTCTATGATTTTCATAGTTTCACTTTTTCTTTGATGAAATGATATCCATTTTTTTGTATGGATTATGATATGATGGGATGATGTTTATGAAACCCATTTTATTCTTTGGGTTATGTTGAATGATTTAAGTTTATGTTGGGGAACAAGTAAGAATGATTTCATTATGAGATGGGTGGGACCTCTATCTCCCTCTAATGAATTGGATAATGATTTATATCTCATGAGATAGACATGGCTGGAATGGTAAGTTAATCTGGTTCAGTGTTACAGGACTGAAATGAGGAGTGAACTCGATTCAGAAAGGGACTTTGTCCACTAAGATGGTCATGGCAGCAATGCCTTGGCTTCTATGGAAATCATAACATGTTCTGAATGGTTTCCAAAATTAAATGTTCTATTCCCATGCTATTTTATCGTGATTGATGGTCCTTTATAATATATGCCTTACGTACTTCCAAGATTCATGTCTTTGCTCAAGATTTTGATGTTTAGATTTTATGTTCAAGTTTTTTCATTCAAATGTTTATGGATTGTTTTATGATCTCTATCTTTACCCTTACTAGGCATTTGAGCTCACCCATTTTATGTTTTCTTTTCCCCATGATATAAAGAAAGGATTTATGTAAGAAAAAAAGGGAAATATCTTTATGAGAGATTTTGAAGATCGTTCACCATGATTAGAAGATTATATTCTGAGTTTCCAAAGACACTAAACTATTACGGTCCTTGTGTGTCTGTTTTTGTTATGTACTAAGTATTCCGCAAAAGTAATGTAATTTCATCGGGTTTGTGTTCCTCCCATCCGAGAATTAAAGAAGTAGCTGTTGGATGAGGCTCATTGTTCTTCATTCTCTATTCATCCTAGAAGCACAAAGATGTATATGGACCTGAAAGAGTACTTCTGGTGGGATGGCATGAAAAGAGATGTTGCTAAATATGTCTCTCGATGCTTGGTTTGTCAGCAAGTTAAATCTGAGAGACAGAAGTCTAAGGGGATATTACAACCATTACCCATACCAGAATGGAAATGGGAAAACATCACTATGGACTTTGTCACTGGACTTCCTAAAACATCCAAAGGCAATAATGCTATCTGGGTCATATTTGATCGTCTTACAAAGTCAGCACACTTCATCGCTATTAGTGAGGATTTCTCACTGGATCAGCTTTCCAGGATATATGTGAAGGAAGTGGTAAGATTGCATGGGGTACCACTTTCCATTATATCTCATCGGGATCAGAGATTTACCTCGATGTTCTGGAAAAGTCTTCAGCATACTCTGGATACAGACTTGAGTTTCAGCACTGCTTATCATCCTCAGACAGACGGTCAGCCTGAGAGTACAATTCAAACTCTAGAAAATATATTGAGAGATTTCTCTATGGATTTCAAAGGTGGTTGGGATCAACACCTAACTTTGTTGGAATTTTCTTATAATAATAGCTTTCACTCCAGTATTCAGATGGCTCCTTATGAAGCTCTCTATGGAACAAAATACAGGACTTAAACTTGCTGGGATGAAGTTGGGGAAAGAAAGCTATTAGGACCTGATCTTGTTGATGACATGGCGGAAAAGGTCAGATCTATTCAACAACAAATTAGAGAAGCTCAGAGTCGACAAAAAAGTTATGCCAACAACCGAAGAAAAGACCTTGAGTTTGTAGTGGGTGATAATGTGTTCTTACGAATATCTCCTTGGAAGAGAGTAATGAGATTTGGAAAGAAGGGAAAGCTGAGCCCTAGATATATCAGTCCTTTTGAAATACTGGATCGTGTTGGGAAGGTAGCTTACCAATTGGCGCTTTCACCAAATCTCTCCCAAGTTTATGATGTGTTCCATGTATCTCTCCTGAGAAAGTACACACCTGATCCTTCACGTGTACTCAGCTCAGAAGTTGTACCGCTGGAGCAAGATCTTTCTTATGAAAAACAGCTGATAGAGATTCTGGATCATAGCGAAAAAGTCCTACGGAACAAGACCACTCGCTTGATGAAAGTTTTATGGAAGAACCACCAATTAGAATAAGCTACATGGGAGCTTGAGGATATGATGAGGGAAAGGTATCCTCGTCTGTTTGTTACAAAGTGAAAAATTTCGAGGGCAAAATTCATTTTAAGGGGGGTAGAATATAACACCCGAGACTTTTATGAGAAATATTTTGTTTTTATGTTATATAAATCATCAAAGGAATCTTTCACTACACACAACACTAGCTTGGCTTGCTTTACACGCAATCACGACCTCCCTGGATAGCTTGCGTCGTACGCAATACCGAGTTTCACAAAACAATGATATGCTATTAAAATATTATTAAAACTAGCCGTTATGAATAGTCATACCCACTCTTTGAAAATATATAATTTTTATTTTTCAAAAAGGACTTCATTTTTGGATTTGCAATATCGAAATTAGCCTAGGGTGAAATTTTGGTATTTTTCTGAAAACATTCAATTTTTGATGAATAGTGAAAACACTAGGTTACTATTTAAAACCCGACTTTTTATTTAAATAATTAATTATTTTATTTAAATTTATTTAATGTAAAATTTGATAAATAATACCTATATAAGTTCAATGCAATTCATTAAAGTCATTTTATAATAATTTTTGATATATAAAAATTTTATTGAAATTTTCACCGTCTTTTACCCACCTCCTAGGAGAATTTCCAAATTCACATAAAACCTAATTTTACCACTTCTGTGAGTGTAATTTCGAAAATATGAGAGACGCGGTTAATATCAAGGACTAAAATGTGGTTTAATGAGATGAAAATAATTTTAGGTGAATAGTATGTTTTTACTTTTTTTACCACGGTTAAAAGTAAATCGGGTAATTAAGGGTAAAAATGATATTATTATTTCCCTAACACATATCCTAATTCTATTGGATAAGTTCAATTCGACCAAAAACAACCTTAGGAATAAAATATGACCATTTAGGCCAATATGGATTAGATTAGGACATTTAATATTAAATTATTTAAAGAAGGGTTAAAATAGTTAAAATCACAGTTTAATAAGTGAATCATTTTTAATATAGGGTTATACACAAGATAAATTCGACTATAAATATTAATTAGAAATATAATACTATTTCCTACATAATGGTATTTTATTTATAATTTTTAGACGTTAAATAATTTAATTTATTTAGGACACAATGATGATGCAGTAATTATCTTATTAATGAAATATTAACATAATTGATGTTATAAATTCCAAATAAATGTAATTTGAGACTCTTTATGAAATACACTAACTTTATATGTTAATAATACATGTTAGTATTGATTTAATTAACTGTTTTTGAACTAATCGTTCTGTTATGATTTTTACAAAAATCAATTACCAAATAGTGTCAAAATTGACATAAAATTGTCTTAAAAACAAATATTATATTATTAATTGTTATCTTATTCCTAAAAATCTACAGTTCGGTCAAATGATTTAGATAATGTTATATATATTAATAATAAACAACTTGGGGTTATTTTGGCTTGTTATAGTATGTTTATTGACCTTATAGTGTAAGAAAACAAGAAGACACGATAAACGTTAAACTATCTAACTTAAAGTTAAATCCAAATTATAAGGTTAAAATAGATACCTAAACTGGTCTAAATTATATTGGATGAGATTATTTAGACCCATCACCATCTTAGCTTCGAAATAAATCAATTTGTATATATTAAAAACTGAATATGACTTTATAATAAAATAATATTTTTTGTTTTTCCAAAGGTGCCCCTCTCCTCCCTTGTAAAAGGGCACCTCCTCCATCTCTTCCTCACATCACATTGAGCCTTCAAGCTCAACCAAACCCTGCAAAATTCTCTTATCCACTTCCCTAGAAACATCCTAGATGTCCTGGTTTTCTTCAAAGACTAATTTTAGTGCCCTAAGAGGAGGTCACAAAGAGGCGCTTCAAGTAAGAGGTAATGTCTGTTACTGATTCTTTCAACTTTATTTCTTCTTCCACTTATTCTTTTTTAGTTGTTTCATTATGAAGTAATAAAATACGTATCACTCATATAATGGTATGTTACTATAAGTATGAAACAACCCTATTTCACCATCTATCCATCCTACGGAAAATGAAATCACCGCGCGTGCGTACGTACGGAATACCATCTCCACGCCGTGGAGTAATCTATTTTCCACCACCACGTTACTTAGACGGGTATAATGGTGTAAATAATATCTATATATGATTATTGTAAAGTGATATTGATTCTGAAATAGTATTCATACACTCCAATACAATTCCACGATCATGGGAACGATATCATCGCTCCTGTGTACGTACGGAATACCGTCTCCACTATGTGATGCGACTCATTCTACATGATCTTCATTGCATAATGATTATATAAATGAATTGAATGAATTAATATGATATATATTACACTAATAAAATTATGTAAATGAGGTATCTATTACCTAAAGAGAACAATAAGAATTTATTCGCCAAATACGCATAAGAACAAAAAGTAATAAACACTCGAATAACAAGTAGCAATGAAATATTACTAACAAGTAGCTAATAATATGGTCATATATGATATCATAACAATGATTATGATTCTGGAATAAGTCAATTACATTATTTAAATCATTATACAGGAGTTTAGGACACTTACGAAGAAAATCAGACCAAAGATAAGGGAAAATATCACATTCTCATTTTTATCCGAGATTGTTTATACTTTGGTATTTACTGGGGTGTATTTTATCATCCACATCCATGTTTCCTCAATATTTAATATTATTTCCATCCAACTATAATTGTTTAAATCCAATTTTACCCTTCGGTGAGTTTTTAGTAAAAGACATGAAAGTAATATTTTGTCATTTTTCGTATGAGATACTTTTTGACTTTTCCGACAAAAGTACAAGAAGAATGTTTATTTTAACATATACAACATGCATGGATTTTTAGAACATTATTTCCAAGAATCTTCCTTTATAAGTTTTCAAGTTTATTTTTAATCAAATTATTTTAGTTTAAAAGTGTATGACATGTTAAGAATGGAAAAAAAATTTGAAGTAGAAAGGATATTTTCCTCAAGAATGTAGTTCAAGTGTTTTATCAAAATTATTTTCCATCTAAGATAATATAGGGTTCTGTTTCTGTCCCTATAATTAATTGATTTGATTATGTTGTGATGGAATTATTTTTATGAATTCCTTTATCTTATATGCATTGTTTTATGATGTCGCGATATTTAAGAATCCCATTTTTATTACATGGGTTATGCAATGATGTATGATTTTTGATTTTATGGCACACATAAGAATGGTATGATTATGAGATGGGTTGGACCTATATCTACCTCCAATGCATTGGGTAAAGATTTATATCTCATGAGATAGACATCGCTGGAATGGCAGGTTAAACCGGTTTAGTGAAAAAGGACTGAGGAGTATACACAACACTATGTATACTAACACCTCATTTTTTGACTTTTCCGACAAAAGTATGAGGAGAATGTTATTTTGAACTTATACGGCGTGAACGGATTTTTACGGTTTCATAACACCTCATTTTCATGAAGATTACGCTACATGATTTCATGACTATTTTCAACAAAATACTTTTATTTTAAAAGTGCATGGCATTTTTTGAAAAGAAAATTATTTTGACGAAAAAGGATATTTTCCTCAAGAAATCATTTCAAATGTTTCATCAAAACCATTTTCCGTCTAAGATGAAATTATTTCGTATGTGTATGTTTCAAGTTTAATGTCTCTATGATTTACATGGTTTCAATTTTCTTATGATGAAATGTTCATTTGTTTTATATGGATTATGAGATGATGGGGTGATGTTTATGAAACCCATATTATTCTTTGGGTTATGATGAATGTTTTAAGTTTATTTTGCGGCACAAGTAAGAATTATTTAAATATGATATGGGTGGGACCAATATCTCCCTCCAATGCATTGGGTAAAGATTTATATCTCATGAGATATACATGGCTGGAACAGTAATTTAATCTGGTTCAGTGTTACAGTACTGAAATGAGGAGTGAATTCGATTCAGAAAGGGACTTTGTCCACTATGATTGTCTTGTCAGCAATGCCTTGGCTACTATGGAAATCATAACATGTGCTTAATGGTTGCCACAAGTACATGTTTTATTCCCATGATATTTTATCATGATTGATGTAACTTTTTGATATATAACTTACGTACTTCCAAGATTTATGTCTTTGCTCAATGTTTTAATGTTTAGATTTCATGTTCATGTTTTTTCTTTCAAATGTTTATGGATTGTTTTATGTTATCTATGTTTTCCCCTACTGAGCATTTGAGAACACCATTTTAAGTTTTATTTTCCCCAGGAAATAAAGAAAGGTTTTAGGTAAGGAAACAAAAAGGGGAAGATCGTTATGGGAGATGTTGAACATCTTTCAACATGATTAGATGTTTATATTCGGAGTTTCAAAGACACTAAACTATTACGGTCCTTGTGTGTCTGTTTTTTGTTATGTATTAAGTATTCCAAAAAAGTAATTTAATGTCCATGTACGTCATGTTTCGGGTCTCTACAGTTGGTATCAGAGGAACGGTTTAGTCGACCTTTGGAAACTAGGATGCGAAAACTATAGTGAGATCCCTAGATATACTTCTAAGGTATGTCTAGGGATGTCCCTAAGGTTAAGTATAAGTATAGGTTATAGTCCTAGATTTACAGTAACGATATTAGAAATAAACCTAAGATGTTAGATGTCGAAGGTACTCCACCTTTATTATGTTATTTTCCATGTATGATTTTTTCCTCTCACAGAATTATTTTTGTGTTTTAGTCAATGGAGGGAACCAGAAGGAATTCGGTTAACATTGAATCCAATGGACAAATTGGTGACTATGAGAAACAAAATTACGTAATGCCTAGAGAGACAGATATTGTGATTATGACGAATCAGTCATCGTGATATATCATTAACAAGGTAAAATTTAGTGGTATGCCTAATTCATTAAATAAGAGGAAGATATACTTTTATGCATGTTCGCATGTAGAGGAGCATAAAGAAAGGAAGATTGAGACTTCTAAACAAGGGAAGAAGAACCTTGAGGAATACCTCAAATGGAGGGGCATATGTTAACTGTGTGGAGAAAAGGGTCATAGAGTGACTGACTGTTATGGAGTTCAATGTCTTATTTGTGGAGAACATGGGAATTACCAAACTCAATGCCCTGACCTAAAAAGTTACTTCTAAATCAAGGAAGGACTTATTCCAGGAAAATCATTGAAGAGGTTGGATTGAAGTGTTTATGTATTGGTATTCAAGAATAATGTTTTTGAGGTACTTTTATGGTGTATTAGAATATTTTTGTATTAGTCTATTGTGGTTTTCAATAATTTTATAGTACCAGTAACCATGAAAAGTGATTCAACTATTTTGGAAAGCAGACGATATGCGCATAATGAAGGGATAAGGAAAAAATGAAATGTTTGAAAGTATTCATGAGCTAATGATTTATATAAGGACAAAGTGATATCATGGTTTGAGTATATATAATTTTGAGGATTTTGGTATGTGGAAAGTGCATTCATGTTTTCACTAAGGTTCAATGGGTATTCATTTTTTTTCAAGAGAATACATGACTAAGGCCTTAGAATGTTTGGAATGTGACCAACAGGACATATTTTATGATATATGGGGATCAATGATAGTATTAACATGCTTGCTATATGAACTCTTTGGTATTCGTTTTCACTATAATATGAGATTGGACAGCAGTATATTGGATAAGCCTAAAGATTGGAATGGATTATGTTGGACATAAGTTAGTATTGTTTATGGCTAGAACTTTTTCGATATTATTGATGGAAAGTTATTATAATGTGTTTTTAGAAAAAAAGGAAAACCTGCAGGACGGGCGACAGCGCATCGCGTCGGACAAGGCTGTGGGAATCGAACCCACAACCGAAGTGCGAGTGGCCTTTATCGCCTACCACTGGCCAACAGGAAGTCCCTGGTTAGTGGAAACTAGTTTTATTTTATGATGTGTGATAAATAAAGTATAAGTCCATTTTTGGAACCATATATGATTAATCTCACCATAAGATGGACTTATAACTTTTGCTAACCTTTTGTTTGAAACAGATGGAATGACCCATCATTCTATCACATGATCTGCTAACACTTAACAGATAAAAAATTCAACTTCATTTCTTTAATAGATGAAGTGGAAATTGTTCAATTCACGAACAACAGTGAGATTGTACCAAAATCATGTATGTATTTCTTTTAATTCATCAACTTTAGGGAAATTATCTTGATAACCAAAAATGTTGTCCCGGTGCCCTTATATCCGATGAATCAGATGGTACCCTAGATCATCACAAATATATGGCTTTGTGATTGTTGGATTTTTCATAGTCATGTTCTCTAACACTCTCCATCAGAACATGACGGTTATATTTCTCTTCCATATCCACATTTTCACCTATGTTCTCCTATGTGGAAACCTGGTGATTAATTAATTTTGGGAAACCATTAAGTTTCATTCTTTAGTTTTTAAAGCCAATTTTTGGTATTCCTTTTTACGATGTGGGTTTCAATTAAATAAACTTTCGAGTAGTAAACCATTTATAAGCCTGACGAATTTTGATGGAGAAATTCATTTTTAGGAGGGTAGAATGTAACACCCCGAGATTTTATGAAAAATATTTTTTTTAATTTCATTAATGTCATGTGTTTTACGCTACACCAAAATAAGCTTGCATAACATGAATCCCTAACTTGGTATGCATTACACGCAATCGCGACCTTCCACGATAGCGTGTGTTGTACGCAATACCGAGTTTCGCTAAACAACGATATGTTATATAAACTAGCCGTTATGAATAGTATTACCCGCTTTTTGAAATTTTATAAATTTTATCTTTCAAAATGGACTTCATTTTCGATTCAGAATATCGAAATTAGCCTAAGGTGAATTTTTGGTATTTTTCTGAAAACTTTCAATTTTTGATGAATAGTGAAAACACTTGGTTACTATTCAAAAACCGACTTTTAATTTAAATAATTATTTACTTTATTTAAATTTATTTTAGGTAAAAATTGATACATAATTCCTATATAAGTTCAATTTAAGTCATTAGAGTCATTTTATAATAATTTTAGATATATAAAAATTTTATTGAACTTTTTCCGTCTTTTACCCACCTCCTAGGAGAATTGGCAAATATACATAAAACATAATTTTACCGCTTCTGTGAGTGGAATTTCGAAAAACCAAGAGATATGGTTAATATCAAGGACTAAAATGTGGTTCAATGGGATGAAAATAATGTTTGGTGAATAGTAACTTTTTACCTTTTTTTACCACTGTTAAAAGTAAATAGGGTAATTAAGGGTAAAAATGTTATTATTATTACCCTAAAACATGTCCTAATTCTATTGTATAAGTGTAATTCGACCAAAAACAACCTTAGGAATAAAATATTACCATTTAGGCCCACTTGTATTAGATTAGGACATTTATTATTAATTTATTTAATGAAGGGTTAAAATAGTTAAAATCAAAGTTTAGTAACTAAATAATTTTTAATATAGGGTTATACATAAGATAAATTCGACTATAAATATTAATTAGAAATCTAAAAAGATTTCCTACATAATGGTGTTTTATTTATAATTTTTAGAAATTAAATAATTTAATTTATTTATGACACAATGATGATGCAGTAATTATCTTATTAATGAAATATTGACATAATTGATGTTATAAATAGCCAAATAAATGTAATTTGATAATTTTTATGAATTAAACTAATTATATAGGTTAATATGACATGTTAGTTTTTATTTTGTTAACTTTTTTCTAACTAATCATTCTGTTATGATTTTCACAAAAATCAATTACCAAATAGTGTCAAAAAATTGTTTTTAAAACAAATATTATATTATTAATTGTTATTTTATTCCTAAAAATATATGGTTCGGCCAAATGACTTATATAAGGTTATATATATTAATAATAAACAACTTGGGGTTCGTTTGGCTTGTTATAGTATGTTTATTAACCTTATAGTGTAAGAAAACAAGAAGACACGGTAAAAGTTAAATTATCTAAATTAAAGTTAAATCTAAATGATAAGGTTAAAATAGATACCTAAACTTGTTTAAATTCTATTTTATGAGAGGGTTTTCACCCATCCCCACTTTAGCTTCGAAATAAATCAATTTTGAGCTATTAATAACCGAATATGACTTTATAATAAAATAATATTTTTTGTTTTTCCAAAGGTGCCACTCTCCTCCCTTATAAAAGGGAACCTCCTCCCTCTCTTCCTCACATCACTTTGAGCCTTCATGCTCAGCCAACCCCTGCCAAATTGTCTTCTCCACTTCCCTAGAAACATCCTATAGGTTCTGGTATTCTACAAAGACCAATTTTAGTGCCCTAAAAGGAGGTCTCAAAGAGGCGCTTCAAAGAAAAGGTAATGTCCGTTACCGATTCTTTCAACTTTATTTCTTCTTCCACTTATTCTTCTTTAGTTGTTTCATTATGAAGTAATAACATCAGTTTCAGTCATATGCTGTTATGTTATTATAAGTAAGAAACAACCCTATTTCACCATCTATCCATCCTACGGAAAATGAAATCACCGCGTGTGCGTGCATACGAAATACCGTCTCAACGCTGTGGTGTAATCTATTTTCCACTACCCCCTTACTTGGATGGGTATAATGGTGTAAATAATAACTATATATGATTATTGTAAAGTGATAATGATTCTGAAATAGTATTCATACACTCCAATACAATTCCACGATCATGGGAACGATATCATCGCTCGTTCATATGTACGGAATACCGTCTCCACGATGTGATGTGACTCCTTCTACATGATCTTCATTGCATAATGATTATATAAATGAATTGAATTAATGAATATGATATGTATTACACTAATACCATTCTGGAAATGAGGTTTCTATAACCTAAAGAGAACAATAAGAATTTATTCGACAAAACGCGCATAAGAACAAAAAGTAATAAACATCTGAATAACAAGTAGCAATGAAAAATTACTAATAAGAAGCTAACAATATGGACATATATGATATCATAACAATGAGTATGATTCTGGAATAAGTCAATGAAATTGAGTCCATGGAATGGGATGAGTTCAAGAACATATTTTTCAATAATTACTTCTCTTGTATTCTTCGAACAATGATGGAGGAGGAGTTTCTTGAACAAAAGCAAAAGGATGATGAATCTGCTGGTATATACGAAGCGAATTTTACAAGGCTTGAAAGGTATGCATCTGGCTTTATCATCCAACCTGAAAGAAAAGTTGATCGATTCTTCAGTGGATTAAAACCAAATCATCGAAGGGCATTAGCTATAAGAGACTTCAATAGCTATGAAGAAGTTGTGCATCGTGATATCAAGGTAGAAATGGAATTTGGTGTTACATATCCATCTCATGGTTTTGACAAGAAATGAAAGATGGAGTTCAAGGAGAAATCATAGAATAATGGTGAAATGAAGATGAATGTTTCCTTATGCTCAAAGTGTTTAAAGAAGCATGGTGGAGATTGTCTTAAAGGGACTAGAAAATGTTTTACGTCTGGAAAAGAAGGTCATCGAGCAGATGAGAGTCAAAGTAATGGAAAAACGCTTGTTAATGATGTGAATAAAGAAAAGACTACAGAGAATGCACCACCAACACTTCAATGCTTAAAGTGCAACGAAATGAGGCATTATGCTAATAAATTCCCTAATCCAAGGGTTAATGATGATCGACATGAGCAACCACTTAAGGAAAAGGACAAAGGGAAGTCACATGCGATCAATATTGGCGATGTTGAATATGACAACGATGTTGTGGAATGATTAAGTGTTTATGTTATGGGATTCCAAAATAAAGTTGTATATAGTATCGTGGAATATAGGAATATTTATGTATTGTTCTATTGTAGTTTTCAATAATTTTATGATACCAGTAACCATGGAAAGTGATTGAGATATTTTTGGAAAGAAGATGATATGCACATAATGAAGGGATATGGAGAAAATGAAATGTTTGACAGTATTCATTAGCTCATGACTGATATAAGGAAATAGTTATATCATGGTTTGAGAATATAGAATTTTGGGGATTTGGTATGTGGAAAGAGTTTACTTTTGATAGCACTCATGTTTTCACTAAGATTCAATGGGTATTCATTTTTCAAGAGAATACATGATTAAGGCCTTCGAATGTTTGGAATGTGACCAACAAGACATATCTTATGACATATGGGGATCAACGATGGTATTAACAAGCTTGCTATATGAAATCTCTGGTAATTATTTTCATTATAATATAAGAATGGACTGCAATATTATGGATAAGCCTAAATATTGGAATGGATGATGTTGGACAGAAGTTAGTATTGTATTTTTAGAAAGAAAAAAATGGACAACCTTCAGATTGAGCGGCAACCCGTCACGTCAGACAAGGCTGTGAGAATCGAACCCACAACCGAAGTGCGACATGCCTTTATTTCCTACCACTGGCCTACAGGAAGTCACTGGTTAGTAGAAACTTATTTTATTTTATTATACAGGATGATAGATGAAGTATAAGTCCATTTTGGAACCATATATGATTAATCTCACCATAGATGGAATTATGTATATAACTTTTGCTAACTTATTTTTGAGATAGATGGAATGACCTATCATTCTATCACATGATCTGCTAAAACATCACGAAAGACAAATTCAACTTCATTTCTTAAAGAGATGACGTGTAAATTGTTCAAGTCACAAAAAACGATGAGATTATACCAAAAAAAAGTAAGAATTTATTCTAATTCAAATTCTTCAACTTTAGGGAAACGATCTTGAAAACCAAAAATGTTGTCCTAGTGCCCTAATATCCGATGAATCAGATGGTACCTTAGATCATCACAGATCTATGGCTTTGTGATTGTTGGATTTTTCATAGCCATGTTCTCTACCACTCTCCATCAGAACATGACGGTTAGATTTCTCTTCCATATCCATATTTTCACCTATGTTCTCCTATGTGGAAACCCAGTGATTAGTTAGTTTGGGTAACCATTACGTTTCATACTTTAGTTTTTAAAGCCAAGTTTTGGTATTCCTTTTTACGATGTGGGTTTCTATTAGAGAAACATTCGAGTAGTAAACCATTTATAACCCCGACGAATTTCGAGAGTGAAATTCATTTTAAGGGGGTAGAATGTAACACCCCGAGATTTTATGAAAAATATTCTTTTTAATTTCATTAATGTCTTGTGTTGTACGCTACACCAAAAGGAGTTTTCACAACATGCATCCCTGTCTTGGCTTGCATTACACGCAATCACGACCTTCCACGATAGCGTGTGTTGTAAGTAATACCGAGTTTCGCTAAACAACGATATGTTATATAAACTAGCCGTTATGAATAGTAATACCCAGTTTTTGAAATTTTATAAATTTTATCATTCAAAATGGATTTCATTTTTGGATTCAGAATATCGAAATTAGCCTAGGGTGAGTTTATGGTAATTTTCTGAAAACTTTCAATGTTTGATGAATAGTGAAAACACTAGGTTACTATTCAAAAACCGACTTTTTATTTAAATAATTATTTATTTTATTTAAATTTATTTTAGGTAAAAATTGATACATAATACCAATATAAGTTCAATTTAAGTCATTGGAGTCATTTTATAGTAATTTTAGATATATAATAAATTTTTATTGAACTTTTTACCGTCTTTTACCCACCTCCTAGGAGAATTTGCAAATTCACATAAAACTTAATTTTACCGCTTCTGTGAGTGGAATTTCAAAAATCTGAGAGACACAATCAATATCAAGGACTAAAATGTGGTTCAATGAGATGAAAATAATTTTTTGTGAATAGTAACCTTTTACTTTTTTTACCACGGTTAAAAGTAATAGGGTGATTAAGGGTAAAAATGATATTATTATTACCCTAAAACATGTCATAATTCTATTGGATAAGTTTAATTCGACCAAAAACAACCTTAGGAATAAAATATGACCATTTACGCTCACTTTTATTAGATTAGGACATTTATTATTAATTTATTTAAAGAATGGTTAAAATAGTTAAAATCAAAGTTTAATAACTAAATAATTTTTAATATAGGGTTATACATAAGATAAATTCGACTATAAATATTAAATAGAAAGATAAAAAGATTTCCTACATAATGGTATTTTATTTATAATTTTTAGACATTAAATAATTTAATTTATTTATGACCTATTGATGATACAATAATTATCTTATTAATGAAATATTGACATAATTGATGTTATAAATACCCAAATAAATGTAATTTGAGACTTTTTATGAATTAAAATAATTTTCTAGGTTAATATGACATTTTAGTATTTATTATGTTAAATATTTTCGAACTAATCATTCTTTTATGATTTTCACAAAAATCAATTACCAAATTGTGTCAAAATTGACATAAAATAGTTTTTAAAACAAATAATATATTATTAATTGTTATTTTGTTAATAAAAACCCAAGGTTCGACCAAATGACTTAGATAAGTCTGTATATATTAATAATAAACATCCTAGGGTTTTTTTGGATTGTTATAGTAAGTTTATTAACCTTATAGTGTAAGAAAAAAACAAGACACGATAAAAGAAAAATTATTTAACTTAAAGTTAAATCTAAATGATAAGGTTAAAATAGAAACCTAAACTTGTATAAGTTCTATTGGATGATACTATTTCTACCCATCCCCACCTTAGCATCGAAATATCTCAATTTGGAGCTATTAAAAAACGAATATGACTTTATAATAAAATAACATTTTTTGTTATTCCAAAGGTGCCCCTCTCCTCCCTTATAAAAGGGCACATCCTCCATCTTTTCTTAACATCACTTTGAGCCTTCAATCTCGTCCAAACCCTGCCAATTTCTCTTCTCCACTTCCCTAGAAACATCATAAAGGTTCTGTTATTCTTCAAAGACCAATCCTAGTGCTCTATGAGGAGGTTTCAAAAAGGCTTGTCGAAAGAAGAGGTAATATCCGTTACCGATTCTTTCAACATTATTTCTTCTTCTACTTCTTCTTCTTTAGTTGTTTCATTATGAAGTAATAACATCAGTATCACTCATATACTGATATGTTATTATAATTATGAAACAACCCTATTTCAACATCTATCCATCATACAGAAAACAAAATCATTGCGCGTGCCTGCGTATGGAATACCGTCTCCACGCCATGGTGTAATCGGTTTTCGACCACCACCATACTTGGATAGGTATAATGGTGTAAATAAATAACTATTTATGATTATTGAAAAGTTATATTGATTCTGAAATTTTATACATACACTTCAATGTAATTCCACGATCATGGGAATGATATCATCGCTCGTGCGTACGTACGGACTACCATCTCCACGACGCAATGAGGTTCATTCTCCATGTTAACCATTCATGAATGATTATAAAGTATATATAATAAGTAATCATGAAATATATGACATAATAAAGATACTGGATTTATTTGTATATATATGTATGTTATATACTTAATTTCATTCAATTCAATAAGGAAACGAAAACAACGTTCATGCGTACGTACGGCCTACCGTCTCCATCAAAGGTGTATTTCATTCCATTTAATCGATATATCATATATATATATATGTATATACTGAATATATATTATATATAAATAATGTTTTAAATTCTGGAATTAAGTAAATCAGGATATAAGTATTAATATCAGGAACAAAAAGTCCAAACACGTACGATAAATAAAACGATTTAACCCAAAATGTTGTTTTAACATGGAACTTACAGAAGAACGGGTAATATAAAGTCATAAGTGAACCATATATGATATCATAACAATGAATATTATTATGTAATAAGTAAATAAAATTATTTAAATCATTATACAGGAGGTTCGGAAATGTACGAAGCATATCGGACCTAAGGTAAGGGATAATGTTGGAATCTCAATTGTTTTCTATCCGAGATTGCTTATACATAAGTATTTACTGGGGTTATTTCTATCATCCATGTCCATGTTTTATAAAAGTGTTTTCATGTATTTTTAAAGTCCCTATTACCCATTTTGACATTTACTATATGGTATGTAAGGAATATTTCTTTTGCTTACGTTACGAGGTACTTTTTTGACTTTCCGACAAAAGTACTAGAAGAATGTTATTTTTAACTTATACGGCGTGAACAGATTTTTACGGTTTCATAACGCCTCATTTTAATAAAGCTTACTCTAAAATATTTAATGACTATTTTCAGCAAAATCCTTTTCTTTTAAAATTGCATGCCATTTTGTGAAAAGAAAATGATTTTGAATAAGAAAGGATATTTTCCTCAGGAATTCATTTCAAGTGTTTTATCAAAACCATTTTCCATATAATATGGCATTATTTCATATGTGTATGTTTCAAGTATGATTTCTCTATGATTTACCTGGTTTGACTTTTTCTATGATGAAATGACATCCATTTTTTTGGATGGATTATGTTATGATGGGTTGATGTTTATGAAACCCATTTTATTCTTTGGGTTATGATGAATGATTTAAATTTATGTTGTGGCACAAGTAAGAATGATTTCATTATGAGATGGGTGGGACCTATATCTCCCTCCAATGCATAGGTTAAAGATTTATATCTCATGATATAGACATGGATATAATGGTAAGGTAATATGGTTCAGTGTTACAGGACTGAAACGAGGAGTAAACTCGATTCAGAAAGGGACTTTGTCCACTAAGATGGTCTTCGCAGCAATGCCATGGCTACTATGGAAGTCATAACAAGTGCTGAATGGTTTCCAAAATTAAATGTTTAATTCCCATGCTATTTTATCCTTATTTATGTTCCTTTATGATATATGCCTTACGTACTTCGAAGATTCATGTCATTGCTCAAGATTTTGATGTTTAGATTTTATGTTCAAGTTTTTTCAATAAAATGTTTATGGATTGTTTTACGTTCTCTATGTTTACCCTTACTGGGCATTTGACCTCACCCCTTTTATGTTTCCTTTTCCCCAGGATATAAGAAATGTTTTAGGTAAGAAAAAAAAGGGGAAGATCTTTATGGGAGATGTTAAAGATCTTTCACCACGATTAGAAGATTATATTCCGAGTTTCCAAAGACACTAAACTATTACAGTCCTTGTGTGTCTGTTTTTGTTATGTACTAAGTATTCCGCAAAAGTAATGTAATGTCTATGTACATCAAGCTTTGGGTCACTATAGTTGGTATCAGAGGAAAGTTTTAGTCAACCTTTGGAAACTAGGATGCGAGAGCTTTAGTGAGATCCCTAGAGATATTTCTAAGGTATGTCTAGGGATGTCCCTAAGGTTAAGTATAAGTATAGGTAATAGTCCTAGAATTATGGTAACGATCTTAGAATTAAACCTAATATGTTAGATATTGAAGGTACTTACCCTTTATTATGTTGTTTTCCCTAGCATTATTTTTTCCACTCACACTATTCTTTTTGGGTTTTAGACGATGGCTGGAACCCGAAGGAACCATGTTGATCAATGTAATGGAAAATGAAATGATTGTCCTCCTGAACAAACAAATTTTATGGGAGATGGAGTGAAAAATCGTATTTCTATACTTACAGAAGCTATGAATCATTCTGGACATCCAAATGAGCAGAGAAGGAACAATATTTTATTAAGTCCTTCATGAGGCAATGTCCACCTTCATTCAGTGGGTCTTCTGATCCACTTGTTGCTGAACAATGGATCAGTACCACTAAAAAGATATTTTTAGTTCTTCATTGTTCTGAACATGATAAAGTCATCTTAGCAGTATATCATTTGGAAGGTGAAGCTGATCAATGGTGGAATATTATCAAGAATACAAGGCCAAGAGATGAAATTGAGTCCCTGGAAGGGGACGAGTTCAAGAACTTCTTTTTCAATAAGTACTTCCCTCGTATTCTTCGAACAAAGATGGAGAAGGAGTTTCTTGAACTAAAGAAAATGGATGATGAATTTTTTGGTATATACGAAGTGAATTTTACAAGGCTTCCAAGGTATGCATATGGCTTTATCATCCAACCTAAAAGTAAAGTTGATCGATTCTTCAGTGGATTAAAACCAAATCTTCGAAGGGCATTAGCTATAAGAGACTTCAGTAGCTATGAATAAATTGTGCATTGTGCTATCAATGTAGAAATGGAAGTTTGTGTTACATATCCATCTCATGGTTTTGACAAGAAACTGAAGATGTAGTTCAAGGAGAAATCTCAGAATAATGGCGAAAAGAAGATGAATGTTTCCTTATGCTCAAAGTGTGGAAGGAAGCATGGTGGAGATCGTCTTAAAGGGACTAGAAAATGTTTTAAGTGTGGAAAAGAAGGTCATCGAGCAGCTAAGTATCGAAGTAATGGAAAACGGGTTTCTAATGATGTGAATAAAGAAAAGATTTCTGAGAACACACCACCAACACTTCAATGCTTCATGTGCAATGAAATGAGGCATTATGCTAATCAATGCCCCAATCCAAGGGTTAATGATGATCGACATGAGCAACCACTTATTGAAAAGGACAAAGGGAAGTCACATGCGATCACTATTGGCGATGTTGAATATGAAAATGATGTGGTGGAATGATTAAGTGTTTATGTAATGGGATTCCAAAATAATGTTGTATATTGTATCGTGGAGTATAGGAATATTTATGTATTGGTCTATTGTGGTTTTCAATAATTTTATGGTACCGGTAACCATGGAAAGTGATTGAGATATTTTTGGAAAGAAGATGATTTGTTCATAATGAAGGGATAAGGAGAAAATGAAATGTTTGACAGTATTCCTGAGGTCATGGTTGATATAAGGAAGTAGTTATATCATTGTTTGAGTATATAGAATTTTGGGGTTTTGGTATGTGGAAAGAGTTAACTTTTGACAGCACTCATGTTTTCACTAAGATTCAATGGGTATTCATTTTTCAAGAGAATACATGATTAAGGCCTTAGAATATTTGGAATGTGACCAACAAGACATATCTTATGACATAGGGGGATCAACAATGGTTTTAACATCCTTGTTATATGAAATATTTGGTAATCATTTTCAATAAAATATCAGAATGGACTGCAATATTATGGATAAGCCTAAATATTGGAATGGATTATGTTGGACATAAGTTATTATTGTATTTTTAGAATGAAAAAATGGAAAACCTATTGAACGAGCGACAACCCGTCACGTCCGACAAGGCTGTGGGAATCGAACACACAATCGAAGTGCGACAGACCATTATTTCCTAACACTGGCCTACAGGAAGTCCCTGGTTAGTAGAAACTAGTTTTATTTTATTATAAATGATGATAGATGAAGTATAAGTCCATTTCGGAACCATATATCATTAATCTCACCATAGATGTAATTATGTATATAACTTTTGCTAAATTATTTTTGAGACATATGGAATGACCTATCATTCTATCACATGATCTGCTAAAACTTCACGAACGACAAATTCAACTTCATTTCATAAAGAGATGAAGTGGAAATTTTTCAAGGCACGAACAACGGTGAGATTATACCAAAATAAAGTAAGTATTTATTCTAATTCAAATTCTAAAAATTTAGGGAAATGATCTTGAAAACCAAAAATGTTGTCCAAGTGACCTTTTATCCGATGAATCAGATTGTACCTTAGATCATCACAAATCTATGGCTTTGTGATTTTTGGGTTTTTCATAGCCATGTTCTCTACCACTCTCCATCAGAACATGATGGTTAGATTTCTCTTCCATATCCATATTTTCACCTATGTTCTCTTATGTGGAAACCGAGTGATTAGTTAATTTGGGTAACCGTTACGTTTCATACTTTAGTTTTTAAAGCCAAGTTTTGGTATTCCTTTTTACGATGTGGGTTTCTATTAAAGAAACTTTTGAGTAGTAAACCATTTATAACCCCGATGAATTTCAAGGGAGAAATTCATTTTAAGGGGGGTTGAATGTAACACCCCGAGATTTTATGAAAAATATTATTTTTAATTTCATTAATGTATGGTGTTGTATGCTACACCAAAAGGAGCTTGCACAACATGCATCCCTGACTTGGCTTGAATTACATGCAATCGTGACATTCCACGATAGCGTGTGTTGGACGCAATACAGAGTTTCGCTAAACAACGATATGTTATATAAACTAGCTGTTATGAATAGTAATACCAACATTTTGAAATTTTAAAAATTTTATCTTTAAAAATGGACTTCATTTTTGGATTCAGAATTTTGAAATTATACTAGGGTGAATTTTTGGTATTTTTTTGAAAACTTTCAATTTTTGATGAATAGTGAAAACACTGGGTTACTATTCAGAAAACGACTTTTTATTTAAATTTATTTTTGGTCAAAATTGATACATAATACCTATAAAAGTTCAATTTAAGTCATTGGAGTCATTTTATAATAATTTTAGATATATAAAAAATTTTATTGAACTTTTTACCGCCTTTTACCTACCTCTTAGTAGAATTTGCAAATTCACATAAAACTTAATTTTACCACTTCTGTGAGTGGAATTTCAAAAATCCGAGAGACACGGTTAATAACAAGGAGTAAAATTTGGTTCAATGAGATGAAAATAATTTTTGGTGAATAGTGACTTTTTACTTTTTTTACCACGGTTAAAAGTAAATAGGGTAATTAAGGGTAAAAATGATATTATTATTACCCTAACACATGTCCTTATTCTATTGGATATGTGTTATTCGACCGAAAACAACCTTAGGAATAAACTATGACCATTTAGGCCCACTTGGATTAGATTAGGACATTTATTATTAATTTATTTAAAGAAGGGTTAAAATAGTTAAAATCAATGTTTAATAACTAAATAATTTTTAATATAGGGTTATACATAAGATAAATTAGACTATAAATATTCATTATAAACCTAAAAATATTTCCTACATAGTGGTAGTTTATTTATAATTTTTAGACATTAAATAATTTAATTTATTTATGACATAATGATGATGCAATAATTATCCTATTAATGAAATATTGACATAATTGATGTTATAAATACCCAAATAAATTTAATTTGGGACTTTTTATGAATTAAAATAATTTTATAGGTTAATATGGCATGATAGTATTGATTTAGTTAAATGTTCTCGAACAAATAATTCTGTCATGATTTTCACAAAAATCAATTACCAAATTGTGTCAAAATTTAGATAAAATAGTTTTTAAAACAAATATTATATTATTAATTGTCATTTTATTCCTAAAAATCTATAGTTCAGAAACATGACTTAGATAAGGTTATATATATTAATAATAAACAACTTGGGGTTCGTTTGGCTTGTTATAGTAAGTTTATTAACCTTATAGTTTAAGAAAACAAGTAGACACGGTAAAAGAAATATTATTTAACCTAAAGTTAAATCTAAATGATAAGGTTAAAATAGAAACATAAACTTGTAAAAATTCTATTTTATGAGATTATTTCGACCCATCCCCACCTTAGCTATGAAATAAATCAATTTCGTGCTATTAAAAACTGAATATGACTTTATAATAAAATAATATTTTTAGTTATTCCAAGGGTGCCCCTCTCCTCCCTTATAAAAGGGCACATCCTCCCTCTCTTCCTCACACTACTTTGAGCCTTCAAGCTCAGAAAACCCCTGAAAATTTCTCTTCTCCACTTCCCTAGAAACATCCTAGATGTTCTGGTCTTCTACAAAGACCAATCTTAGTGCCCTAAGAGGAGGTTTCAAAAAGGCGTGTCAAAAGAAGAGGTAATATCCGTTACCAATTCTTTCAACTTTATTTCTTCTTCTACTTCTTATTATTTATTTGTTTCATTATGAAGTAATAACATCAGTATAAATAATATACTGATATGTTATTATATGTATGAAAAAAACCTATTTCACAATCTATCTATCATACAGAAAATGAAATCACTGCGCGTGCGTACGTACGGAATACCGTCTCTACGCCTTGGTGTAATATGTTTTCGACCACCACCTAACTTGGATGGGAATAATGGTGTAAATAAATAACTATATATGATTATTTCAGAGTTATTTTGATTATGAAATATTATACATACACTTAAATTCAATTCCACGAACATGGGAATGTTATCATCGCTCGTGCGTACGTACGGACTACCATCTCTACGACGTGATGAGATTCATTCTCCATGTTAACCATTCATGAATGATTATAAAGTATATATATTAGGTAATCATGAAATATATGACATAATAATGATACTGTATTTATGTGTATATATATGCAATTCATCTACTCAATTTCATTCAATTCAATAAGGAAACAAAAACAACGTTCATGCGTACGTACGGCCTACCGTCTCCATGAATGGTTTATTTCATTCCATTTAATCGATCTATCATATATATATGTATATGTATATACTGAATATATATTATATATAAATCATGTTTTACATTCTGTAATTAATTAAATCAGGATATAAGTAATAATATCAAGAACAAAAAGTCCAAACACGTACAATAAATAAAATGATTTAACCCAAAACGTTGTTTTAACATGGAACTTACAAAAGAACGGGTAATATAAAGCCATAAGTGAACCATATATGATATCATAACAATGAATGCTATTCTATAATAAGTCAATGACATTATTTAAATCATTATACAGGAGGTTTGGAAATGTATGAAGCATATTGGACCTAAGGTACGGGATAATGTTGCAATCTCAATTGTTTTCTATCCGAGATTGCTAATACGTAAGTATTTACTGGGGTTATTTCTATCATCCATGTCCATGTTTTATAAAAGTGTTTTCATGTATTTTTAAAGTCCTTTTTACCCATTTTTGACTTTTACTACATGGTATGTATGGAATCTTTTTTTTTACGTTACAATGTACTTTTTTGACTTTTCCGACAAAAGTACGAGAAGAATGTTATTTTTAACTTATATGGTGTGAATGGATTTTTACGGTTTCATAACGCCTCATTTTCATGAAGCTTACTCTACAATATTTAATCACTATTTTCAACAAAATCCTTTTCTTTTAAAATTTCATGGCATTTTGTGAAAAGAAAATGATTTTGAAGAAGAAAGGATATTTTCCACAAGAATTCATTTCAAGTGTTTTATCAAAACCATTTTCCATATAAGATGGAATTATTTCATATGTGTATGTTTCAAGTATAATTTCTCTATGATTTTCATGGTTTCACTTTTTCTATGATGAAATGATATCCATTTTTTTGTATGGATTATGTTATGATGGGATGATGTTTATGAAACCCATTTTATTCTTTGGGTAATGATGAATGATTTAAGTTTATGTTGTGGAACAAGTAATAATGATTTCATTATGAGATGGGTGGGACCTATATCTCCCTCTAATGAATTGGGTGAATATTTATATCTCACGAGATAGACATGGCTGGAATGGTAAGTTAATCTGGTTCAGTGTTACAGGACTGAAACGAGGAGGAAACTCGATTCAGAAAGGGACTTTGTCCACTAAGATGGTCTTGGCAGTAATGCCTTGGCTTCTATGGAAATCATTACAATTGTTGAATGGTTGCCATAATTAAGTGTTTTATTCCCATGCTGTTTTATCGTGATTTATGTTCCTTTATCATATATGCATTACATACTTCCAAGATTTATTTCTTTGCTCAAGATTTTCATATTTAGATTTTTTGTTCAAGTTTTTTCATTCAAATGTTTCTGGATTGTTTTATGTTATCTATGTTTACCCTTACTGGGCATTTGAGATCACCCCTTTTATGTTTTCTTTTCCCTGGGATATAAAGAAAGGTTTTAGGTAAGAAAAAAAGGGAAGATCTTTATGGGAGATGTTGAAGATCTTTCACCATGATTAGAACGTTATATTCCGAGTTTCCAAATACACTAAACTATTACGGTCCATGTGTGTATGTTTTTTTATGTACTAAGTATTCCGCAAAATTAATTTAATGTTCATGTACTTCAAGATTTGGGTCTCTACATTTGGTATCATAGGAAAGGTTTAGTCAACCTTTGGAAACTAGGATGTGAGAACTTTAGTGAGATCCCTAGAGATATTTCTAAGGTATGTCTAGGGATGTCCCTAAGGTTAAGTATAAGTATAGGTTATAGTCTTAGAATTATGGTAATGGTCTTAGAATTAAACCTAAGATGTCAGATATTGAAGGTACTCCCCCTTTATTATGTTGTTTTCCCTAGCATGATTCTTTCCTCTCACACTATTCTTTTTGGGTTTTAGACGATGGATGGTACCCGAAGGAACCATGTTGATCAATGTAATGGACAATGAAATGATTTTCCTCTTGAACAAACAAATGTTATGGGAGATAGAGTGAAAAATATTATTTCTATAATTACACATCCTATGAATCATTCTGGACTTCCAAATGAGCATTGAAGGGAACAATATTCTATTGAGTACTTCATGAGGAAACATCCACCTTATTTCAGTGGGTCTTCTGATCCACTTGTTTCTGAACAATGGATCAGTACCACTGAAAAGATATTTTCAGTTCTTCAATGTTCTGAACATGATAAAGTTATCTTAGTAGTATATCGTTTGGAAGGTGAAGCTGATCAATGGTGGAATCTTATCAAGAATACGAGGCCAAGAGATTAAATTGAGTCCATGGAATGGGACGAGATCAAGAAATTATTTTTCAATAAGTACATCCATTGTATTCATCGAACAAAGTTGGAGAAGGAGTTTCTTGAACTAAATCAAAAGGATGATGAATCTGTTGGTATATATGAAGCGAATTTTACAAGGCTTAAAAGGTATGCATCTGGATTTAACATTCAACCTGAAAGTAAAGTTGATCGATTCTTCAGTGGATTAAAACCAAATCTTCTAAGGGTATTAGCTATAAGAGACTTCAGTAGCTATGAAGAAATTTTGCGTCGTGCTATCAAGGTAGAAATGGAAGTTCCTGTTACATGTCCATCTCATGGTTTTGACAAGAAATGAAAGATGGAGTTTAAGGAGAAATCTCAGAATAATGGTGAAAAGAAGATGAATGTTTCCTTATGCTCAAAGTGTGGAAATAAGCATGGTGGAGATTGTCTTAAAGGGACTAGAAAATTTTTTAAGTGTGGAAAAGAAGGTCATCAAGCAGCTGAGTGTCGAAGTAATGGAAAATGGGTTGCTAATGATGTAAATAAATAAAAGACTGCAGAGAACGCACCACCAACACTTCAATGCTTCAAGTGCAATGAAACAGGTCATTATGCTAATCAATGCCCTAATCCAAGGTTTAATGATGATCGACACGAGCAACCACTTAAATAAAAAGAAAAAGAGAAGTCACATGCGATCACTATTAGCGATGTTGAATATGACAACGATGTGGTGGAATGATTAAGTGTTTATGTAATGGGATTCCAAAATAAGGTTGTATATAGTATCGTGGAATATAGGGATATTTATGTGTTGTTCTATTGTGGTTTTCAATAATTTTATGGTACCGGTAACCATGGAAAGTGATTGAGATATTTTTGGAAAGAAGATGATATGGGCATAATGAAGGGATATGGAGAAAATGAAATGTTTGACAGTATTCATTAGCTCATGACTGATATAAGGAAATAGTTATATCATGGTTTGAGTATATAGAATTTTGGGGATTTGGTACGTGGAAAGAGTTATCTTTTGACAACACTCATGTTTTCACTAAGATTCAATGGGTATTCATTTTTCAAGAGAATACATGATTAAGGCCTTTGAATGTTTGGAATGTGACCAAAAATACATATCTTATGTCATATGGGGATAAACGATTGTATTAATGTGCTTGTTATATGAAATATCTGGTAATCATTTTCACTATAATTTGAGAATGGACTGCAATATTATGGATAAGCCTAAATATTGGAATGGATGATGTTGGACATATGTTAGTATTGTATTTTTAGAAAAAAAAACGGACAACCTGCAGAACGAGGGACTACCCGTCCCATCGGACAAGGCTGTGGGAATCGAATCCACAGCCGAAGTGTGACAGACCTTTATTTCCTACCACTGGCCTACAAGAAGTCCTTGGTTAGAAGAAACAAGTTTTATTTTATTATACAGGATGATAGATGAAGTATATGTCTATTTTGGAACCATATATGATTAATCTCACCATATATGGAATTATGTATATAACTTTTGCTAACTTATTTTTGAGACACATGGAATGACCTATCATTCTATCACATGATCTATTAAAACTTTGCAAAAGACAAATTCATATTCATTTATTAAAGTGATGAAGGGGAAATTGTTCAAGGCATGAACAACGGTGAGATTATACCAAAATAAAGTAAGTATTTATTCTAATTCAAATTCTTTCACTTTAGGGAAATGATATTCAAAACCAAAAATGTTTTCATAGGGCCCTTATATTATATTAATCAGATGGTACCTTAGATAATCACAAATCTATGGCTTTGTGATTGTTGGGTTTTTCATAGCCATGTTCTCTACCACTCTCCATCAGAACATGACGATTAGATTTCTCTTCCATATCCATATTTTCACCTATGTTTTTCTATGTGGAAACCTAGTGATTAGTTAATTTGGGTAACCATTACGTTTCATACATTAGTTTTTAAAGCCATGTTTTTGGTATTTCTTTTTACGATTTGGATTTCTATTAATGAAACTTTTTAGTAGTAAACCATTTATAACCCCAACGAATTGCGAGGGTGAAATTCATTTTGAGGGGGGTAGAATGTAACACCCCGAGATTTTATGAAAAATATTCTTTTTAATTTCATTAGTTTCTTGTGTTGTACGCTACACCAAAATGAGATTACACAACATGCATCCCTGACTTGGCTTTCATTACACGCAATCGTGACCTTCCACGATAGCTTGTGTTGTATGCAATACTGAGTTTCGCTAAACAACAATATGTTATATAAACTAGATTCTATGAATAGTAATACCCACTTTTTGAAATTTTATAAATTTTATTTTTCAAATTGGACTTCATTTTTGGATTCAGAATATCGAAATTAGCCTAGGGTGAATTTTTGGTATTTTTCTGAAAAAATTAAATTTTTGATGAATAGTGAAAACACTGGGTTACTATTCAAAAACCGACTTTTTATTTAAATTTATTTTAGGTCAAAATTTATACATAATACCTATATAAGTTCAATTTAAGTCATTGGAGTCATTTTACTGTAATTTTAGATATATAAAAATTTTTACTGAACTTTTTACCGCCTTTTACCCACCTCCTAGGAGAATTTGCAAATTCACATAAAACATAATTTTACAGCTTCTGTGAGTGGAATTTCAAAAATCCGAGAGATATGGTTAATATCAAGGACTAAAATGTGGTTCAATGAGATGAAAATAATTTTTGGTGAATAGTAACTTTTTACTTTTTTTACCACGGTTAAAAGTAAATAGGGTAATTAAGGGTAAAAATGATACTATTATTACCCTTACACATGTCTTAATTATATTGGATAAGTGTAATTCGACCAAAAACAACCTTAGGAATAAAATATGACCATTTAGGCCCACATGGATTAGATTAGGGCATTTAATATTAATTTATTTAAAGAAGGGTTAAAATAGTTAAAATCAAAGTTTAATAACTAATTTATTTTTAATATAGGGTTATACATAAGTTAAATTTGACTATAAATATTCATTAGAAATGTAAAAAGATTTCCTACAGAATGGTATTTTATTTATAATTTTTATACATTAAATAATTTAATTTATTTATGACACAATGATGATGCAGTAATTATCTTATTAATAAAATATTGACATAATTGATGTTATAAATATCCAAATAAATGTAATTTGAGACTTTTTATGAATTCCACTACTTCTATAGATTAATATGACATGTTATTATTGATTTAGTTAAATGTTTTCGAACTAATCATTTTGTTATGATTTTCAAAAAAATCAATTACCAAATTGTATCAAAATTGACATAAAATAGTTTTTAAAACAAATATTATATTATTAATTGTTATTTTATTCATAAAAATCTAAGGTTAGGTCAAATGACTTATATAAGGTTATATATATTAATAATAAACAACTTGGGGTTCGTTTGTATTGTTATAGTATGTTTATTAACCTTATAGTGTAAGAAAACAAAAAGACGCAGTAAAAGAAAAATTATTTAACTTAAAGTTAAATCTAAATGATAAGGTTAAAATTGAAACCTAAACTTGTCTAAATTATATTGGATGAAGGTATTTTGAAACATACCCACCTTAGCTTCTTAAATAACACAATTTGGAGCTATTAAAAACCAAATATGACTTTATAATAAAATAATATTTTTTGTTATTTCAAAGGTGCCCCTCTCATCACTTATAAAAGGGCACATACTCCCTCTCTTCCTCACACCACTTTGAGCCTTCAAGCTAGGCCAAACCCTGCCAATTTATCTTCTCCACTTCCCTAGAAACATCCTAGAGGTTCTGTTCTTCTTCAAGGCCAATCCTCGTGCCCTAAGAGGAGTTTTCAAAAAGGTGTGTTGAAAGAAGAGGTAATATCCGTTATCGATTCTTTCAACTTTATTTCTTCTTCTACTTATTCTTCTTTAGTTGTTTATTTATGAAGTAATAACATCAGTATCACTCATATAATGATATGTTTTTATAATTATGAAACAACCCTATTTCACCATCTATCCATCCTACGGAAAACGAAATCACAGCGTGTGCGTACGTACAGAATACCGTCTCCACACCGTGGTGTAATATGATTTCGACCACCACCTTACTTGGATGGGTATAATGGTGTAAATAAATAACTATATATGATTATTGAAAAGTGATATTGATTATGAAATATTATACATACACTTCAATTCAATTCCACGATCATGGGAATGATATCATCGCTCGTGCGTACGTACGGACTGCCATCTCCACGACGCGATGAGACTCATTTTCCATGTTAACCATTCATGAATGATTATAAAGAATATATAATAAGTAATCATGAAATATATTACATAATAATGGTACTGGATTTATGTGTATATATATGTATGTCATCTACTTAATTTCATTCAATTCAATAAGGAAACGAAAACATCGTTCATGCGTAAGTACGACCTACTGTCTCCATGAATGGTGTATTTCATTCCATTTAATCGATCTATCATATATATATGTATATAATGAATATATATTATATATAAATCATTTTTTAAATTCTGGAATTATGTAAATCAGGATATAAGTAATAATACAAAGAACAAAAAGTCCAAACACGTATGATAAATAAAACGATTTAACGCAAAATGCTGTTTTAACACGGAACTTACAAAAGAACGGGTAATATAAAGTCATAAGTGAACCATATATGATATCATAACAATGAATATTATTCTGTAATAAGTCAATGATATTATTTTAATCATTATACAGGAGGTTCGGAAACATACGAAGCATATCAAACCTAAGGTAAGGGATAATGTTGCAATCTCAATTGTTTTCTATCCGAGACTGCTTATACGTAAGTATTTACTGGGGTTTTTTCTATCATCCATGTCCATATTTTATAAAAGTGTTTTCATGTATTATTAAAGTCCTTTTTACCCATTTTTTACTTTTACTACATGGTATGTAAGGAATCTTTCTTTTTTTTACGTTTTGAGGTACTTTTTTGACTTTTTCGACAAAAGTACGAGAAGAATGTTATTTTTAACTTATATGGTGTGAACGGATTTTTACGGTTTCATAACGCCTCATTTTCATGAGGCTTACTCTACAAGATTTAATGACTATTTTCAACAAAATCCTTTTCTTTTAAAATTTCATGGCATTTTCTGAAAAGAAAATGATTTTGAAGAAGAACGAATATTTTCCTCAAGAATTCATTTCAAGTGTTTTATCAAAACCATTTTCCATATAAGATGGAACTATTTCATATGTGTATTTTTCAAGTATAATTTCTCTATGATTTACAGGGTTTCACTTTTTCTATGATTAAATGATATCAATTTTTTTGTATAGATTATGTTATGATGGGATGATTTTTATGAAACCCATTTTATTCGTTGGGTTATGATGAATGATTTAAGTTTATGTTGTGGCACAAGTAAGAATGATATCATTATGAGATGGGTGGGACCTTTATCGCCCTCCAATGCATTGGGTAATGATTTATATCTCATGAGATAGACAGGGTTGGAACGGTAAGTTAATCCGGCTCAGTGTTACAGGACTGAAACGAGGAGTGAACTCGATTCAGAAAGGGACTTTGTCCACTAAGATGGTCATGGAAGTAATGCCTTGGCTACTATGGAAATCATAACAAGTTCTGAATGGTTTCCACAATTAAATTTTATATTCCCATGCTATTTTATCTTGATTGATGTTCCTTTATGATATATGCCTTACGTACTTCCAAGATTCATGTCTTTGCTCAAGATTTTCATGTTTAGGTTTTATGTTCAAGTTTTTTCATTCAAATGTTTATGGATTGTTTTATGTTCTTTAGGTTTTCCCTTATTGGGCATTTTAGCTCACCCCTTTTATGTTTTCTTTTCCCCATGATATAAAGAATGGTTTTAGGTAAGAAAAAAGGGGAAGATCTTTATGGGAGATGTTGAAGATATTTCACCACGATTAGAAGATTATATTCCAAGTTTCCAAGACACTAAACTATTACGGTCCTTGTGTGTCTGTTTTTGTTATGTACTAAGTATTCCGCAAAAGTAATGTAATGTCCATGTACGTCAAGCTTCGGGCCACAACATTTGGTATTAGGGGAAAGGTTTAGTCAACCTTTGGAAACTAGGATGCGAGAACTTTAGTGAGATCCCTAGAGATATTTCTAAGGTATGTCTAGGGATGTCCCTAAGGTTAAGTATAAGTATAGGTTATAGTCCTAGAATTATGATAACGATCTTAGAATTAAACCTATGATGTTAGATATTGAGGGTAATCCCCCTTTATTATGTTTTTTCCTTAGCATGATTTTTCCCTCTCACACTATTCATTTTGTGTTTTAGACGATGGCTGGAACCCGAAGGAACCGTGTTGATCAATGTAATGGACAATGAAATGATTGTCCTCTTGAACAAACAAATGTTATGGGAGATGGAGTGAAAAATATTATTTCTATACTTACACAATAAATGAATCATTCTGGACTTCCAAATGTGCAGAGAAGTGAACAATATTCTATTGAGTCCTTCATGAGGCAACGTCCACCTTCTTTCAGTGGGTCTTCTGATCCACTAGTTGATGAACAATGGATCAGTACCACTGAAAAGATATTTTCAGTTCTTCAATGTTCTGAACATGATAAAGTGATCTTAGCAGTATATCCTTTGGAAGTTGAAGCTGATCAATAGTGGAATCTTATGAAGAATATGAGGCCAAGAGATGAAATTGATTCCCTGGAATGGGAAGAGTTCAAGAACTTATTTTTCAATAAGTACTTACCTTGTATTCTTCGAACAAAGATGTAGAAGGAGTTTCTTGGACTAAAGAAAAAGGATGATGAATCTGTTGGTATATACGAATCGAATTTTACAAGGGTAGCAAGGTATGCATCTGGCTTTATCATCCAACCTGAAAGTAAATTTGATCGATTCTTCAGTGGATTAAAACCAAATTTTCAAAGGGAATTAGCTATAAGAGACTTCAATAGCTATGAAACAACTGTGCGTCATGCTATCAAGGTAGAAATGGAAGTTGGTGTTACATATCCATCTCATGGTTTTGACAAAAAACGAAAGATGGAGTTCAAGGAGAAATCTCAGAATAATGGTGAAAAGAAGATGAATGTTTCCTTATTCTCAAAGGGTGGAAATAAGCATGGTGGAGATATTTTTAAGGGATTAGATAATGTTTTAAGTGTGGAAAAGAATATCATCGAGCAGCTGAGTGTCGAAGTAATGGAAAAAGGGTTTCTAATGATGTGAATAAAGAAAAGAATGTAGAGAACACACCCCCAACACTTTAATGCTTCAAGTGAAATGAAATGGGGCATTATGCTAATAAATTCCCTAATCCAAGGTTTAATGATGATAGACACGAGAAACCACTTAAGGCAAAGGACAAAGAGAAGTCACATGCGATCACTATTGGTGATGTTGAATATGACAACGATGTGGTGGAATGATTAAGTGTTTATGTAATGGGATTCCAAAATAATGTTTTATATAGTATCGTGGAATATAGGAATATTTATGTGTTGGTCTATTGTGGTTTTCAATAATTTTTAGGTACCGGTAACCATGGAAAGTGATTGAGATATTTTTGGAAAGAAGATGATATGCGCATAATGAAGGGATAAGGAGAAAATGAAATGTTTGACAGTATTCATGAGCTCATAACTGATATAAGGAAATAGTTATATCATGGTTTTAGTATAGAGAATTTTGGGGTTTTGGTATGTGGAAAGAGTTAACTTTTCACAGCACTCATGTTTTCACAAAGATTCAATGGGTATTAATTTTTCAAGAGAATACATGATTAAGGCCTTCGAATGTTTGTAATGTGACCAACAACACATATCTTATGACATATGGGGATCAACGATTGCATTAACGTGCTTGTTATATGAAATCTATGGTAATCATTTTCACTATAATATGAGAATGGACTGCAATATTATGGATAAGCCTAAAGATTGGATTGGATTATGTTGGACATAAGTTAGTATTGTATTTTTAGAAAGAAAAAAATGGACAACCTGCAGAACGAGCGACAACCCGTCACGTCGGACAAGGCTGTAGGAATTGAACCCACAACCGAAGTGCGAAAAACCTTTATTTCCAACCACTGGCCTACAGGAATGCCCTGGTTAGTAGAACCTAGTTTTATATTATTATACAGGATGATAGATGAAGTATAAGTCAAGTTTTGGAACCATATATGATTAATCTCACCATAGATGGAATTATGTATATAACTTTTGATAACTTGTTTTTGAGACAGATGGAATGACCTATCATTCTATCACAAGATCTGCTAAAACTTCATGAAAGGAAAATTCAACTTCATTTATTAAAGAGATGAAGTGGAAAATTTTCAAGGAACAAACAACGGTGAGATTATACCAAAATAAAGTAAGTATTTATTCTAATTCAAATTCTTCAACTTTAGGGAAATGATTTTGAAAACCGAAATATTTTTCCTAGTGCCCTTATATTCTATGAATCAGATGGTACCTTAGATCACCACAAATCTATGGCTTTGTGATTGTTGGCTTTTTCCTATCCATGTTCTCTACCACTCTGCATCAGAACACGACGGTTAGATTTCTCCTCCATATCCATATTTTCACCTTTGTTCTCCTATGTGGAAACCCAGTGATTAGTTAATTTGGGTAACCGTTACGTTTCATACATTTGTTTTTAAAGCCAAGTTTCAGTATTTATTTTTACGATGTGGGTTTCTATTAAAGAAAATTTCGAGTAGTAAACCATTTATAAACCCAACGAATTTCGAGGGCGAAATTCATTTTAAGGGGGGTAAAATGTAACACCCTGATATTTTATGAAACAGAGTCTTTTTTAATTTCATTAATTCCTTGTGTTTTACGCTACATCAAACGGAGCTTACACAACACACATCCCTGACTTGGCTTTCATTACACGCAATTGCGACCTTCCACGATAGCATGTGTTGTATGCAATACCGAGTTTCGCTAAACAACAATATGTTATATAGACTAGCTGTTACGAATAGTAATACCCTCTTTTTGAAATTTTAAAAATTTTATTTTTCAAAATGGACTTCATTTTTGGATTCAGAATATCGAAATTATCCTAGGGTGAATTTTTGGTATTTTTCTGAAAAATTTCAATTTTTTATGAATAGTGAAAACACTGGGTTACTATTCAAAAACCGACTTTTTATTTAAATAATTATTTATTTTATTTAAATTTATTTTAGGTCAAAATTGATACATAATACCTATATAAGATCAATTTAAGTCATTGGAGTCATTTTATAATAATTTTAGATATATAAAAAAATTGAACTTTTTATCCTCTTTTACCCATCTCCTAGGAGAATTTGCAAATTCACATAAAACTTAATTTTACCACTTCTGTGAGTGGAATTTAGAAAATCCGAGAGACACGGTTAATATCAATGACTAAAATGTGGTTCAATGAGATGAAAATAATTTTTGGTGAATAGTAACTTTATACTTTTTTTACCACGGTTAAAAGTAAATAGGGTAATTAAGGGTAAAAATGTTACTATTATTACCCTAACACTTGTCCTAATTCTATTGGATAAGTTTAATCCGACCAAAACCAACCTTAGGGATAACATATGACCATTTAGGCCCACATGGATTAGATTAGAACATTTATTATTAATTTATATAAAGAAGGGTTAAAATAGTTAAAATCAAAGTTTAATAACTAATTTATTTTTAATATAGGGTTATACATAAGATAAATTCGACTATAAATATTCATTAGAAATATAAAAATATTTCCTACATAATGGTATTTTATTTATAATTTTTAGACATTAAATAATTTAATTTATTTATGACACAATGATGATGTAGTAATTATCTTATTAATGAAATATTGACATAATTGATGTTATAAATACCCAAATAAATGTAATTTCAGACTATTTATGAATTACACTAATTCTATAGGTTAATATGACATTTTATTATTGATTTAGTTAAATTATTTCGAACTAATCGTTCTGTTATGATTTTCACAAAGATCAATTACCAAATTGTATCAAAATTAACATAAAATAGTTTTTAAAACAAATATTATATTATTAATTGTTATTTTATTCCTAAAAATCTATGGTTTGGACAAATGACTTATATAAGTATATATATATTAATAATAAACAACTTGGGGGGTTCTTTTGGCTTGTTATAGTATGTTTATTAACCTTATAGTGTGAGAAAACAAGAAGATGCGGTAAAAGAAAAATTATTTAACTTAAAGTTAAATCTAAATGATAAGGTTAAAATAGAAACCTAAACTTGTCTAAATTCTATTAGATGAGATTCTTTCGACCCATCCCCACCTTATCTTTGAAATAACTCAATTTGGAGCTATTAAAAACAGAATATGACTTTATAATAAAATAATATTTTTAGCTATTCCAATGGTGGCCCTCTCCTCACTTATAAAAGGGCACATCCTCTCTCTCTTCCTCACACCACTTTGAGCCTTAAAGCTCGTCCAACCCCTGACAATGTCTCTTCTCCACTTCCCTAGAAATATCCTAGAGGTTATGGTCTTCTTCAAAAACCAATCTTAGTGCCCTAAGAGGAGGTTTTAAAAAGGTGTTTCGAAAGAAGAGGTAATATCCGTTACCTATTCTGTCAACTTTATTTCTTCTTCTTCTACTTCTTCTTCTTTAGTTGTTTAATTATGGAGTAAAAACATGAGTATCACTCATATAATGATATGTTATTATAAGAATTAAACAACCCTATTTCAGCATATATCCATCCTATGGAAAAAAAATCACCGCGCGTGCGTACGTACGGAATACCGTCTCCACGCCGTGGTGTAATCTGATTTTGATCACCACGTTACTTGGATGGGTATAATGGTGTAAATAAATAAATAAATATAATTATTGAAAAGTGATATTGATTCTGAAATATTATATACACACTTCAATTCAATTCCACGATCATGGGAATAATATCATGGCTCGTGCGTACGTACGGACTACCATCTCCACAACGCGATGAGACTCATTCTCCATGTTAACCATTCATGAATGATTATAAAGTATATATAATAAGTAATCAAAAAATATATGACATAATAATGATACTGGATTTATGTGTATATATATTTATGTCATCTACTTAATTTAGTTCAATTCAATAAGGAAATGAAAACATCGTTCATGCGTACGTACGACCTACTGTCTCCATGAACGGTGTATTTCATTCCATTTAATAGATTATCATATATATATATATATGTATATACTGAATATATATTAAATATAAATCATGGTTTAAATTCTGGAATTATGTAAATCAGGATATAAGTAATAATATCAAGAACAAAAATTCCAAACACGTACGATAAATAAAATGATTTAACCCAAAACACTGTTTTAACATGGAACTTTCAAAAGAATGGGTAATATAAAGTCATAAGTGAACCATATATGATATCATAACAATGAATATTATTCTGTAATAAGTCAGTGACATTATTTAAATCATTATATAGGAGTTTCAGAAATGTACGAAGCATATCAGACCTAAGGTAAGGGATAATGTTGTAATCTCAATTGTTTTCTATCCGAGATTGCTTATACATAAGCATTTACTGGTGTTATTTCTATCATCCATGTCCATGTTTTATAAAAGTGTTTTCATGTATTTTAAAGTCCTTTTTACCCATTTTTGACTTTTACTACATGGTAGGTAAGGAATATTTCTTTTGTTTACGTTACGAGGTACTTTTTTGACTTTTCCGACGAAAGTACGAGAAGAATGTTATTTTTAACTTATACGGTGTGAATGGATTTTTACGGTTTCATAACACCTCCTTTTTATGATGCTTACTCTACAAGATTTAATGACTATTTTCAACAAAATCCTTTTCTTTTAAAATTTCATGGCATTTTGTGAAAAGAAAATGATTTTGAAGAAGAAAGGATATTTTCCTCAAGAATTCATTTCAAGTGTTTATCAAAACCATTTTCCATATAATATGGAATTATTTCATATGTGTATGTTTCAAGTATAATTTACCTATGATTTACAGGGTGTCACTTTTTCAATGATGAAATGATATCCATTTTTTATTGATTATGTTATAATTGGATGATGTTTATGAAACCCATTTTATTCTTTGGGTTATGATGAATGATTTAAGTTTATGTTGTGGCACAAGTAAGAATGATTTCATTGGGTGGGACCTATATCTCCCTCCAATGCATTGGGTAATGATTTATATCTCATGAGATAGACATGGCTGGAATGGTAAGTTAATCCGGTTCAGTGTTAGAGGACATAAATGAGGAGTGAACTCGATTTAGAAAGGGACTTTGTCCACTATGATGATCTTGGCAGTAATGCCTTGGATACTATGGAAATAATAACAAGTGATGAATGGTTTCCATAATTAAATGTTTTATTCCCATGCTATTTTATCGTGATTGATGTTACTTTATGATATATGCCTTATGTACTTCCAAGATTCATATCTTTGCCCAAGATTTTGATGTTTAGATTTTATGTTCATGTTATTTCATTCAAATGTTTATGGATTGTTTTATATTCTCTATGTTTACCCTTACTGGGCATTTGAGCTCACCCCTTTTATGTTTTGTTTTCCCCAGGATGTAAAGAAAGGTTTTAGGTAAGAAAAAAAGGGGAAGATATTTATGGGAGATGTTGAAGATCCTTCACCACGATTAGAAGATTATATTCCAAGTTTCCAAAGACACTAAACTATTACGGTCCTTGTGTGTCTGTTTTTGTTATGTACTAAGTATTCCTCAAAAGTAATGTAATGTCCATGTACGTCAAGCTTCGGGCCTCTACAGTTGGTATCAGAGGAAAGGTTTAGTCAACCTTTGGAAACTAGGATGAGAGAACTTTAGTGAGATCCCTAGAGATATTTCTAAGGTATGTCTAGGGATGTCCCTAAGGTTAAGTATAAGTATAGGTTATAGTCCTAGAATTACGATAACGATCTTAGAATTAAACCTTAGATGTTATATATTGAGGCTAATCCCCCTTTATTATGTTGTTTTCCCTAGCATGATTTTTGCCTCTCACACAATTCTTTTTGTGTTTTAGACGATGGCTAGAACCCGAAGGAACAGTGTTGATCAATGTAATGGAAAATGAAATGATTTTCCTCCTAAACAAATGAATGTTATGTGAGATGGAGTGAAAAATATTATTTCTATACTTACACAAGCTATGAATCATTCTGGACATCCAAATGAGAAGAGAAGGGAACAATATTCTATTGAGTCCGTCATGAGGCAACACCCACCTACTTTCAGTGGATCATCTGATCCACTTGTTGCTGAACAATGGATCAGTACCACTGAAAAGATATTTTCAGTTCTTCAATGTTCTGAACATGATAATGTCATCTTAGCAGTATATTGTTTGGAAGGTGAAGCTGATCAATGGTGGAATCTTATCAAGAATACGAGGCCAAGAGTTGAAATTGAGTCCATGGAATGGGACGAGTTCAAGCACTTATTTTTCAATAAGTACTTCCCTCAAATTCTTCGAACAATGATGGAGAAGGAGTTTCTTGAACTAAAGCAAAAGGCTGATGAATCTGTTGGTATATACGAAGCGAATTTTACAAGACTTGCATGGTATTCATATGGATTTATCATCCAACCTGAAAGTAAAGTTGATCGATTCTTTAGTGGATTAAAACCAAATCATCGTAGGGAATTAGCTATAAGAGACTTCAGTAGGTATGAAGAAATTGTGTGTCGTGCTATCAAGTTAGAAATGGAAGTTGTTGTTACATATCCATCTCATGGTTTTGACAAAAAACGAATGATGGAGTTCAAGGAGAAATCTCAAAATAATGGTGAAAGGAAGATGAATGTTTCCTTATGCTCAAAGTGTGGAAAGAAGAATGGTGGATATTGTCTTAAAGGGACTAGAAAATGTTTTAAGTGTGGAAAATAAGGTCATCGAGATGCTGAGTGTTGAAGGAATGGAAAAAGGGTTGTTAATGGTGTGAATAAAGAAAAGACTGCAGAGAACGCACCAACAACACTTCAATGCTTCAAGTGCAATGAAATGGGGCATTATACTAATCAATTCCCTAATCCAAGGGTTAATGATGATCGACATGAGAAAATACTAAAGGCAAAGGACAATGGGAAGTCACATGCGATCACTATTGGTGATGTTAAATATGACAATGATGTGGTGGAATAATTAAGTGTTTATGTAATGGGATTCCAAAATAATGTTGTATATAGTATCGTGGAATATAGGAATATTTATGGATTGGTATATTGTAGTTTTCAATAATTTTATGGTACCAGTAACCATGGAAAGTGATTGAGATATTTTTGGAAAGAAGATGATATGCACATAATGAAGGGATAATGAGAAAATGAAATGTTTGACAATATTCATGAGCTCATGAATGATATAAGAAAATAGTTATATCATGGTTTGAGTATAGAGAATTTTGGGGTTTTGGTATGTGGAAAGAGTTAACTTTTTACAGCACTCAGTTTTTTACTAAGATTCAATGGGTATTCATTTTCAAGAGAATAGATGATTAAGGACTTAGAATGTTTGGAATGTGACCAACAACACATATCTTATGACATATAGGGATCAACGATGGTATTAACGTGCTTGTTATATGAAATATCTGGTAATCATTTTCACTATAATATGAGAATGGACTGCAATATTATAGATAAGCCTAAATATTGGAATGGATTATGTTGGACATAAGTTAGTATTGTATTTTTAGAAAGAAAAAAAATGGACAACCTGTAGAAAGAGCGACAACCCGTCACGTCAGACCAGGCTGTGGGAATCGAACCCACAACCGAAGTGTGATAGGCCTTTATTTCCTACCGCTGGCCTACAGGAAGTCCCTAGTTAGTAGAAACTAGTTTTATTTTATTATACAGGATGATAGATGAAGTATAAGTCCATTTTGGAACCATTTATGATAAATCTCTCCATACATGGAATTATGTATATAACTTTTGCTAACTAATTTTTGAGACAGATGGAATGACCTATCATTCTATCACATGATCTGCTAAAACTTCGCAAAAGACAAATTCAACTTCATTTCTTAAATATATGAAGTGTAAATTGTTCACGTCATGAACAACGGTGATATTATACCAAAATAAAGTAAGTATTTATTCTAATTCAAATTCTTCAACTTTAGGGAAATGATTTTGAAAACCAAAAATGGTGTCCTAGTTCCCTTATATCCGATGAATCAGATGGTACCTTAGATCATCACAAATCTATGGCTTTGTGATTGTTGTATTTTTCATAGCCATGTTCTCTACCACTCTCCATTAGAACATGACAGTTAGATTTCTCTTCCATATCCATATTTTCACCTATGTTCTTCTATGTGGAAACCTAGTGATTAGTTAATTTGGGTAACCGCTACATTTCATACTTTAGTTTTTAAAGCCAAGTTTTGGTATTACTTTTTACGATGTGGGTTTCTATTAAAGAAATGTTTGAGTAGTAAACCATTTATAACCTCGATGAATTTTGAGGGTAAAATTCATTTTAAGGGGGGTAGAATGTAACACCCCGAGAATTTAAGGAAAATATTTTTTAAAATTTCAATAATGTATTGTGTTGTACACTACACCAAAAGAATGTTGCACAACACGCATCCCTGACTTGGCTTGCATTACACGCAATTGTGAGCTTCCATGATAGTGTGTGTTGCATGCAATACCGAGTTTCGCTAAACAACGATATGTTATATAAACTAGCCGTTATGAATAGTAATACCCACTTTTTGAAGTTTTATAAATTTTATCTTCCAAAATGGACTTCATTTTTGGATTCAGAATTTCAAAATTAGCCTAGGGTGAATTTTTGGTATTTTCTGAAGACTTTTTAAATTTTTGATGAATAATGAAAACACTGGGTTACTATTCAAAAACTGAATATTTATTTAAATAATTATTTATTTTATTTAAATTTATTTTAGGTCAAAATTGATACATAATACCTATATAAGTTCAATTTAAGTCATTGGAGTCATTTTATAAAAATTCTAGATATATAAAAATTTGTATTGAACTTTTTAATGACTTTTACCCACCTCCTAGGAGAATTTGCAAATTCACATAAAACTTAATTTTACCGCTTCTATGAGTGGAATTTCAAAAATCCGAGAGACACAGTTAATATCAATGACTAAAATGTTGTTCAATGAGATGAAAATAATTTTTGGTGAATAGTAACTTTTTACTTTTTTTACCACGGTTAAAAGTAAATAGGGTAATTAAGGGTAAAAATGATATTATTATTATTACCCTAACACGTGTCCTAATTCTATTGGATAAGTGTAATTCGGACAAAAAAACCTTAGGAATAAAATATGACCATTTAGGCCCACTTGGATTAGATTAGGAAATTTATTATTAATTTATTTAAAGATGGGTTAAAATAGTTAAAATCAAAGTTTAATAACTAAATCATTTTTAATATAGGGTTATACATAAGATAAATTCGACTATAAAAATTCATTATACAAAAATTTCCTACTTAATGGTATTATATTTATAATTTTTAGACATTAAATAATTTAATTCATTTATGACACAATGATGATGTAGTAATTATCTTATTAATGAAATATTGACATAATTACTGTTATAAATATGCAAATAAATGTAATTTGAGACTTTTCATGAATTAAACTAATTTTCTAGGTTAATATGACATGTTATTATTCATTTAGTAAAATTTTTTCTAACTAATAATTCTGTTATGATTTTCAAAAAAAGCAATTACCAAATTGTGTCAAAATTGACATAAAATAGTTTTTAAAACAAATATTATATTATTAATTGTTATTTTATTCCTAAAAATATATGGTTCAGCCAAATGACTTAGATAAGGTTATATATATTAATAATTAACAACTTGGGGTTCGTTTGTCTTGTTATAGTAAGTTTATTAACCTTATAGTGTAAGAAAACATGAAGGCATGGTAAAAGTTAAATTATCTAACTTAAAGTTAAATCTAAATGATAAGGCTAAAATAGATAACAAAACTTGTCTAAATTCTATTCGATGAGATATTTCGACCCATCCCCACATTATCTTCGAAATAAATCAATTTGGAGCTATTTAAAACCAAATATGACTTTATTATAAAATAATATTTTTTGTTTTTCCAAAGGTGCCCCTCTCCTCCCTTATAAAAGGGCACCTCATCCCTCTCTTCCTCACATCACATTGAGCCTTCAAGATCGGCCAAAACCTGCCAAATTCTCTTATCCACTTCTTTAGAAACATCCTATAGGGCTTGGCCATCTTCAAAATCCAATTTTAGTTCCCTAATAGGAGGTCTCAAAGAGGCGCTTCAAAGAAGAGGTAATGTCTGTTGCCAATTCTTTCAACTTTATTTCTTCTTTGACATATTCTTCTTTAGTTGTTTCATTACTAAGTAATAACATAAGTATCAATAATAAAATGATATTTTATTATAAATATTAAACAACCCTATTTAACCATCTATCCATCCTACGGAAAATGAAATCACCGCGAGTGCGTCCGTATGGAATACCGTCTCCACGCCGTGGTGTAATCTGTTTTCCACCACCACCTTACTTCGATGGGTATAATGGTGTAAATAGTAACTATATATGATTATTTTAAATTTATATTTATTCTGAAATAGTATACATACACTCCAATATAATTCCACGATCATGGGAACGATATCATCGCTCGTGCGTACGTACGGAATATCGTCTCCACGATGTGATGCGACTCGTTCTACATGATTTTCATTGAATAATGATTACATAAATGAATTGATTGAATAAATATGATATGTATTACACTAATAACTTTTTGGAAATTCGGTATCTATAACCTTAAAAGAAAAATAAGAATTTATTCGACAAAACACGCATAAGAACAAAAAGCAATAAACACCCGAATAACAAGTAACAATGAAATATTACTAATAATAAGCCAATAATATGGTCATATATGATATCATAACAATGAGTATGATTCTATAATAAGTCAATGACATTATTTAAATCATTATACAGGAGGTTCAGACACTTATGAAGAAAATTGGACCTCAGGTAAGGGAAAATATAACAATCTCATTTTTATCCAAGATTGTTTATACTTTCGTATTTATTAGGGTGTATTTTATCTTCCACATACACGTTTCCTCAATATGTAATATTATTTCCATCCACCTACAATTTTTTAAATCCAATTTTACCCTTCAGTGAGTTTTTTGTAAAATATATGAAAGTAATCTTTTGTTGTTTTTCATACGAGGTACTTTTTGACTTTTCTGACAAAAGTATGAGAAGAATGTTTTTTTAACTTATACGGCATGAATGGATTTTTAAAACATTATTTCCAAGAATATTCCTTTACAAGTTTTCAAGTTTATTTTTAATTAACTTCTTTTTGTTTAAAATTGTATGACCTGTTATGAAAGGAAATTTTTTTTGAAGTAGAAAGGATATTTTCCTCAAGAATGGAGTTCAAGTGTTTTATAAAAATTATTTTTCATCTAAGATAATATAGGGTTATATTTATATCCCTATTATTACATTGATTTTATTATGATGTGATGGAATTATTTTTATGAATTCCTTTATCTTATATGAATTTTTTTTGATGTCATGATGTTTAAGAATCCCGTTTTTATTACATGGGTTATGTTATGATGTATGATTTATGATTTTGTGGCACACATAAGAATGGTTTCATTATCAGATGGGTGGGACCTATATCTCCCTCCAATGCATTGGGTAAAGATTTATATCTCATGAGATATACATGGCTGGAATGACAGGTTAAACCAGTTCAGTGAAACAGGACTGAAACGAGGAGTGAACTCGGTTTAGAAATGGACTTTGTCTGCTAAGATAGTCTTGGAAATGAGTCTTGACTACTAAGAAATGATTCTCTATGATTATGTGTGTATGACAAAAAGTTTCATGTTTTAAGTTATGATTATTGGGATTACATTTCACTACAATGTTTTATCCCATGTTATGAAATTATGATATCTTTTGCAGGTTAAGATTTCCAAAATTTTATGTTCTTATGAATATGATGTGATTGGTATTTCTTTTGATTACCCTTATTGAGAATTTGAGCTCACCCTTTTGTATGATTTCTTTCCCCATGACAGGAAGAAGGTTATTAAGCAGGATATTCCAAAAGGGACTCTAGATATGATGAAATAAATGGGAGACAATGTAGATGCTTTATGAACCAGTTGTTTATGTTTCCCAGTTTCTAAAGGCACTAAAACTATTCAGTCCTTTCATGGTTTTGTTATATGTTTTAATAAGTATGCTTCAATTTTGAAGTATTAACAATGTATGTAAAGTATGTGTCATTATAGTTGGTATCAGAGGAAAGGTATGGTCAACCTTTGGAATCTAGGATGTGAAATCCTTAGTAAGAAACCTAAGGATATGTCTAAGCATAGAACACAATATTAGTGTTTTAGAAATGGCCATGAATAACCCATGATAATACCTTGAGTGTAAAATTTTATTCTTGATTATGTGGTTTTCCTATTATAATTATTGCTTCTCACACTATTCTTTTTTTTAGTCAATGGATTGAACCCGAAGGAACCGTGTTAATGCGGAATGCGACATGAAATGCAATGATTGTATCTCTGAGCAACCAAACATTATGGGAGATGGAATGAAAAATCTTATAGCAATGCTCACACAACTTTCTTAACCTATGAATCATTAAGGACTTCCAAACAATCAAAGGAAGAATCAAAATTCTGTTGAATCCTTCATGAGGCAGCGTCCACCTTCATTCAGCGGGTCTTCTGATCCATTAGTGGCTGAACAATGGATCAGTACCACTGAAAAGATATTTTCAGTTCTTCAATGTTCTGAACATGATAATGTCATCTTAGCAGTGTATCATTTGGAAGGAGATGCTGATCAATGGTGGAATCTTATCAAGAATACGAGGCAAAGAGATGAAATTGAGTCCATTGAATGGGATGAGTTCAAGAAATTATTTTTTCAATAAGTACTTCCCTCGTATTCTTCGAACAAATATGGAGAAGGAGTTTCTTGAACTAAAGCAAAAGGATGATGAATCTGTTGGTACCTACGAAGAAAATTTTACAAGACTTGCAAGGTACGCATCTTGTATTATTATCCAACCTAAGAGTTAGATCAATCGATTCTTTAGTGGCTTAAAACCAATTCTTTGAAGGGCGTTAGCCATAAGGGATTTCAATAGCTATGAGGAAATAGTTCGATGTGCTCTCAAAGTTGAGATGGATATTGGAGTAACCCATCAGCCATATGGGTTTGATAAGAAGAGGAAAATGGAATTCAACGGAAAATTTAAAGAGCACACTGAAAAGAAGATGAGTTTTCCTTTATGCTAAAAGTGTGGAAAGAAACATGGAGGAAATTGTCTTAAGGGGACAAGAAAATGTTATAAGTGTAGAAAAGAAGTTCATCGGGCAATTGAATGTCGAAATAATGGGAAGAAAATGTCGAATGATGCAAACAAAGGAAGGGATACACAGAATGAACCTACTACACTAAAATGTTTCATGTGCAATTAGATGGGGCATTATGCCAATCAATGCCCAAATCCATGGGTTTATGATGATGATCGACGTGAACAAACTCTTAAGGCTAAAGAAAAAGGAAAGTCACATGCAATTACTATCGGCGATGTGGAGTACGACAACGAAGTGGTGAGTGGTACACTGACCATCCACTCTAAAGTAGCAAACATTTTATTTGATTCTGGATCCACCCACTCTTTTATTTCTAATGAATTTTCTAAGGGTATCATTGTATTACCTCAACAATTAGATGTTGAGTTGGCTGTGACAACTCCTAATGGCAAAACAGTCGCTTCATAAGTTTATAATTCTTCTCCGATTGAAGTTGGTGGAAAATTGCTTCCTGCAAATCTTGTGATACTTCCTATAATGGAATTTGATGTGATTATTGGCATGGATTGGCTTTCTCTATATGGAGCTCATATCAATTACCAAAGAATGGAAGTCACATTTCATATTCCAGATCAATCTATGATCGTCTATCGATGCAGGGATGAACATAACCTTCCAGTGTAAATTTCTTCCATCTTATGGGTCTTGATTCCACTAAATGAAGGTTATTTATCTCAAATGGTTTGATAGAAACTCACGATCAAGAACATTCCCATTGTATGGGAGTTTGATGATGTCTTTACGGAGGAATTACCGGTTCTTCCACCAAATCGTGAAGTTGAGTTTTCAATAGAACTCGTACCGGGTGCTTTACCTATTTAAAAGACACCTTATAGAATGGCCCCAATTGAGTTGTAGGAATTGAAGAAGAAACTCCAAGAGAATATTGATAAGGGATTCAAACGCCCTAGTGCATCACCTTTGGGATCACGTGTTCTATTTTTTAAGAAGAAAAATGGATCAATGAGACTCTCCATTGATTATCGGGAACTTAACAAGATCACTATAAAGAACAAATATCCTCTCCCACGCATTGATGACTTATTTGACCAACTTCACGGAGCTCAATACTTTTCCATGATTGATCTTCGTTCAGGGTATCATCAATTAAGGGTAAAAGGGAGGATTTACCAAAGACGGCTTTTCGTACAAGGTATGTACACTATGAATTTATAGGAATGCCATTTGGTCTTACTAATTCCCCTTCAATCTTCATGGGTATGATGAATAGAGTCTTTAGAGAATATCTTGATCAATTGGTGGTAGTCTTTATAGACGATATTCTGGTATATTCAAATAGCAAGGAAGAACATGAAAATCACTTGAAAATTATATTGAAGACCCTGAGAAAGGAGAAGCTTTATACCAAATTTACCATGTGTGAATTTTGGCTTCAAAAATTTTCATTTTTGTGTCACATAATCTCAAAAGAGGGGATATCTGTGGATCCAGCAAAAATAGAGGTGATCAAAAGATGGTCGAGACCAACAATAGTAACTGAGATCTGACGTTTTCTTGGTTTGGATGGATATTATCGACGTTTTGTGAAAGATTTTTCATGATTATCTATTCTACTCACCAAGTTGACTCGGAAAAGAGTTAATTTTGTTTGGACGGAGGAATGTGAACAGAATTTCAAGGAGTTGAAAAGAAGGTTATCCAGTTCACATGTACTCACACTTCCTTGTAGTGGAGAAAGGTTTTTGATCAACAGTGATGCATCCAAGAAGGGGATGGGGTGTGTTCTTATGCAAAATGATATGGTGATAGCTTATGCCTCACGATAGTTGAAAATCCATGAGAAAAAATACCCAACTCATGATTTGGAGTTAGCTGTGGTAATCTTTGCATTAATGATTTGGAGGCATTATCTTTATGGAGAAAAGTGTGATATTTATACTGATCATAAAAGTTTAAGGTATATTTTCACACAAAAGGAGCTGAATATGTGCCAAAGAAGATGGTTGGAGATGATTATGGATTACGACTGCTCAATTAATTACCACCATGGGAAAGAAAACAAGGTGGCAGACGCATTAAGTCGACAAGACCATGATAGCTTATCCATGATGAGGATCATAAAAGATCCAATATTTATGGATTTACAAAGGATGGATCTTGGAATTATAATGGAAGCGAAAAAATAGTATATTTATCAAATGAATGCTCAACCACATATACATGTGATGATTAAAGAGGCACAGAAAGAAGTTGTAGAGTTACAAAAGAAGGTGAAAAATGTTCCTAAATTCAACCTTGATTGTGATGGGATAATAAAGTTCAGGAATCAGGTTTGTGTTCCTCCATCCCAGAATTAAAGAAGGAGCTGCTAGATGAGGCTCATATTTCTTCATTATCTATTCATCCTGGAAGCACGAAGATGTATAGGGACCTGGAAGAGTACTTCTGGTGGGATGGCATGAAAAGAGATGTTGCTGAATATGTCTCTCGATGCTTGGTTTGTCAGCAAGTTAAAGCTGAGAGACAGAAGTCTAAGGGGATGTTATAACCATTACCCATACCAGAATGGAAATGGGAAAACATCACCATGGACTTTGTCACTGGACTTCCTAAAACATTCAAAGGCAATAATGCTATCTGGGTCATAGTTGATCATCTTACAAAGTAGACACACTTCATCGCTATTTGAGAGGATTTCTCTCTAGGTCAGCTTGCGAGGATATATATGAAGGAAGTGGTAAAATTTCATGGAGTACCACTTTCCATTATATCTGATTGTGATCTGAGATTTACCTTGAAGTTCTGGTGAAGTCTTCAGCATACTCTGGATACAGAGTTGAGCTTCAGCACTACTTATCATCCTCAGACAGACGATCAGTGTGAGAGTACAATTCAAACTCTAGAAGATATGTTGAGAGCTTGATCTATGGATTTAAAAGGTGGTTGGGATCAACACCTACATTTGGTTGAATTTTATTATAATAATAGCTTTCACTCCAGTATTTAGATGGCTCCTTATGAAGCTCTCTGTGCAAAGAAATGCAGGGCTCCAACTTGCAGCGATGAAGTTGGGGAAAAAAAGCTATTAGGACCTGATCTTGTTGATGAGATGGCAGAAAAGGCCATAACTATTCAACAACAAATTAGAGAAGCTCAGAGTCGACAAAAATGTTATGCCTACAACCAAAGAAAAGACCTAGAGTTTGAAGTGGGTGATAAAGTGTTGTTACGAATATCTCCTTGGAAGAGACTAATGAGATTTGGAAAGAAGGGAAAGCTGAGCACTAGATATATCGGTCCTTTCGAAATACTGGATCGTGTTGGGAAGGTAGCTTATCGATTGACACTTCCACCAAATCTATCCCATGTTCAAGATGTGTTTTATGTATCTCTCCTGAGGAAGTACATACCTGATCCTTCACATGTACTCAGCTCAGAAGTTGTACCGCTGGAGCAAGATCTTTCTTATGAAAAACAGTCGATAGAGATTCTGGATCGTAGCGAAAAAAGTCCTACAGAACAAGACCACTCACTTGGTGAATGTTTTATGGAGGAACCACCAATTAGAAGAAGCTACATGGGAGCTTGAGGATATGATGATGGAATGGTATCCTCATCTGTTCGTTAAAAAGTGACGAATTTCGACCGAGAAATTCCTTTTAAGGGGGGTAGAATGTAACACCCGAGACTTTTATGAGAAATATTATGTTGTTATGTTATATAAATCATCAAAGTAATCATTCACTACACAGAACACTAGCTTGGCTTGCTTTACACGCAATCACGACCTTTATCGATAGCTTTCATCGTATGCAATACCGAGTTTCACTAAACAATGATATGCTATTAAAATATTATTAAAACTAGCCATTATGAATACTAATACCCACTTTTTGAAATATTTTAATTTTTATTTTTCAAAATGGACTTCATTTTTGGATTCAGAATATCGAAATTAGCCTAGGGTAAAATTTTGGTATTTTTCTGAAAACTTTCTATTTTTGATGAATAGTGAAAACACTGGCTTACTATTCAAAAACCGACTTTTTATTTAAATAATTATTTATTTTATTTAAATTTATTTTAGGTCAAAATTGATACATAATACCTATATAAGTTTAATTCAATTCATTGGAGTCATTTTATAATAATTTTAGATATATAAAAAATTTATCAAACTTTTCACCGTCTTTTACCCACCTCATAGGAGAATTTGAAAATTGACATAAAACTTAATTTTACCGCTTCTATGAGTGGAATTTAAAAAATCTGAGAGACACGGTTAATATCAAGGGCTAAAATGTCGTTCAATGAGATGTAAATAATTTTTTGTCAATAGTAACTTTTTACTTTTTTTACCACGGTTAAAAGTAAATAGGCTAATTAAGGGTAAAAATGATATTATTATTACCCTAACACATGTCCTAATTCTATTGGATAAGTGTAATTCGACTAAAAACAACCATAGGAATAAAATATGACCATTTTGGCCCACATGGATTTGATTAGGACATTTAATATTAATTTATTTAAAAAAGGGTTAAAATAGATGAAATCAAAGATTAATAAGTAAATAATTTTTAATATAGGGTTATACATAAAATAAATTCGACTATAAATATTAATTAGAAATCTAAAAAGATTTAATACATAATGGTATTTTATTTATAATTTTTAGACATTAAATAATTTAATTTATTTGTGACACAATGATGATGCAGTAATTATCTTATTAATGAAATACTAACATAATTGATGTTACAAATACCCCAATAAATGTAATTTCAGACTTTTTATGAATTAAAATAATTTTATATGTTAATATGACATGTTATTATTGATTTAATTGACTTTTTGCAAACTAATATTTCTGTTATTATTTTCACAAAAATCAATTACCAAATAGTGTCAAAATTGACATAAAATTATTTTTAAAACAAATATTATATTATTAATTGTTATTTTATTCCTAAAAATCTAAGGTTCGGCCAAATAACTTTGATAAGGTCATATATATTATTAATAAACATCTTGGGGTTCTTTTGTCTTGTTATAGTAAGTTTATAAACCTTATAGTGTAAGAAAACAAGAAGACACGGTAAAAGTTAAATTATCTACTTAAAGTTAAATCTAAACGATCAGGTTAAAATAGATACCTAAACATGTCTAAATTCTATTGGATGAGAGGATTGCGACCCATCCCCACCTTATATTCGAAATAAATCAATTTGGAGCTATAAAAAACTGAATATGACTTTATAATAAAATAATAGTTTTTGTTTTTCCAAACGTGCCCCTCTCCTCCCTTATAAATGGGCACCTCCTCCCTCTCTTCCTCACATCACTTTGAGCCTTCAAGCTCGGCCAAACCCTGCCAAATTCTCTTCTCCACTTCCATAGAAACAGCCTAGAGTTCCTGGTATTCTTCAAAGACCAATTTTAGTGCCCTAAGGGGAGGTCTCAAAGAGGCGATTCAAGGAAGAGGTAAGGTCCGTTAATGATTCTTTTAACTTTATTTCTTCTTCCACTTATTCTTTTTTAGTTGTTTAATTATGAATTAATAACATCAGTATCTCTCATATACTGGTATGTTATTATAAGTATGAAACAGCCCTATTTCACCATCTATCCATCCTATGGAAAATGAAATCACCGTGCGTGCGTACGTACGGAATATCGTCTCCACACTGTGGTGTAATCTATTTTCCACCACCACCTTACTTGGATGGGTATAATGGTGTAAATAATAACTATATATAATTATTGTAAAGTGATATTGATTCTGAAATAGTATGCATACACTCCAATCCAATTCCACGATCATGGAAACAATATCATCGGTCGTGCGTACGTACAGAATACCGTCTCTACGATGTGATGCGACTCATTCTATAAGATCTTCATTGCATAATGATTATATAAATGCATTTAATGAATGAATACGATTTATATTACACTAGTACCATTCTGGAAATGAGGTATCTATAACCTAAAAAGAACAATAAGAATTTATTCGACAAAACACGCATAAGAACAAAAACTAATAAACACCGGAATAACAAGTAGCAATGAAATATTACTAATAAGAAGCTAAGAATATGGCCATATATGATATCATAACAATGAGTATGATTCTGTAATAAGTCAATGACATTATTTAAATCATTATATAGGAGGTTCAGACACTTACGAAGAAAATCGGACCTAAGGTAAGGGAAAATATCACAATCTCATTTTTATCCTAGATTGTTAATACTTTGGTATTCACTGGGGTGTATTTTATCATCCACATCCATGTTTCCTCAATATGTAATATTATTTCCATCCACCTACAATTGTTTAAATCCAATTTTACCCATTTCTGAGTTTTTTGTAAAAGATATGAAATGAATATTTTGTTGTTTTTCGTACGAGGTACTTTTTGAATTTTTTGACAAAAGTACAAGAAGAATGTTTTTTTAACTTATAGGGCATGAATGTATTTTTTTAAAATTATTTCCAAGAAGCTTCCTTTACAAGTTTTAATGATTATTTTTAATCAACTTCTTTTAGTTTAAAATTGTTTGACATGTTAAGAAAGTAAAAATGTTATTGAAGTAGAAAGGATATTTTCCTCAAGAATGGAGTTCAAGTGTTTTATAAAAATTATTTTCCATCTAAGATAATATAGGGTTCTGTTTCTATCCCTATTGTTACATTGATTTGATTATTTTGTGATGGAATTATTTTTATGAATTCCTTTATCTTATATGAATTGTTTTATGATGTCGCGATGTTTAAGAATCCCTTTTTTATTACATGTGTTATGCAATGATGTATGATTTTTTATTTTGTGGCACACATAAGAATAGTATCATTATGAGATGGGCGGGACCTATATCTCCCTTCAATTCATTGGGTAAATATTTATATCTCATGAGATAAACATGGCTGGAATGGCAGGTTAAACCGGTTCAGTGAAACAGGACTGAAACGAGGAGTGGACTCAGTTCAGAAATGGACTTTGTCTGCTAAGATAGTCTTGGAAATGAGTCTTGACTACTAAGAAATGATTCTCTATGATTTTGTGTGTATTCCACAAAGTTTAATGTTTTATGTTATGATTATTGGGATTACATTTCACTACTATGATTTATCCCATGTTATGAAATTATGAACTCTTTTGCAGGTTGAGATTTCCAAAATGTTATGTTACTATGAATATGATGTGATTGATATTTCTTTTGTTTACCCTTACGGATCATTTGAGCTCAAACTTTTGTATGTTTTCTTTCCCTAGGTCAGGAAGAAGGATATTAAGTAGGATATGCTAAAAGGGACTCTAGATATGATGAAATTAATGGGAGACAGTGTAGATGCTTTATGAACCAATAGTTTATGTTTCCCAGTTTCCAAAGACACTATACCTATACGGTCCTTTCATGGTTTGGTTATATGTTGTAATAAGTATGCTTCAATTTTGATGTATTAACAATGTATATAATGTATGGGTCGTTATATTTTGTATCAGAGGAAAGGTATAGTCAACCTTTGGAAACTAGGATGTGAAATCCTTAGTAAGAAACCTAAGGATATGTCTAACCATAGAACACAATCTTAGTGTTTTAGAAATGGACACGAATAACCTATGATAAGACCTAAAGTGTAAAATTTTATTCTTGATTATGTGGTTTTCCTATTATAATTAGTGTTTCTCACACTATTCTTCTTGGTTTTAGTCAATGGCTGGAACCCAAAGGAACCGTGTTAATGCGGAATGCAACGGGAAATGAAATGATTGTCCCCCTGAGAAACCAAACGTTATGGGAGCTGGAATGCATAATCATGTAGCCATGCTCACACAACTTTCTCAAGCTATGAATCATGCAGGACTTCCAAACGAGCAAAGGAAGGATCAACATTCTGTTGAATCCTTCATGAGGCAGCGTCCACCTTCATTCAGCGGGTCTTCTTATCTATTAGTGGTTGAACAATGGATCAGTACCACTGAAAAGATATTTTCAGTTCTTCAATGTTCTGAACATGATAAAGTCATCTTAGCAGTGTATCGTTTGGAAGGAGATGCTGATCAATGGTGGAATATTATCAAGAATACGATGCAAAGAGATGAAATTGAGTCCATGGAATGGGACGGGTTCAAGAACTTATTTTTCAATAAGTACTTCCCTCATATTCTTAGAACAAAGATGTAGAAGGAGTTTCTTGATCTAAATCAAAAGGATGATGAATCTGTTGGTACCTACGAAGCAAATTTTACAAGACTTAAAAGGTACGGTTCTGGTTTTATTATCTAACCTTAGAGTAAGATCGATCAATTCTTTAGTGGCTTAAAACCAAGTCTTAGAAGGGCGTTATGCATAAGGAACTTCAATAGCTACGAGGAAATCGTTCGATGTTCTCTCAAAGTTGAGATGGAGATTGGAGTAACCCATCAGCCATATGGCTTTGATAAGAAGAGGAAAATGGAATTCAAAGGAAAATCTAAAGAGCACACTGAAAAGAAGATGAGTTTTCCCTTATGCTCAAAGTGTGGAAAGAAACATGGAGGAAATTTTCTTAAGGGGACAAGAAAATGTTATAAGTGTGGAAAATATGGACATCGGTCAATTGAATGTCGAAATAATGGGAAGAAAATGTCCAATGATGCAAACAAAAAAAGGGATACATAGAATGAACCTACTACACTTCAATGTTTCAAGTGCAAAGGGATGGGGCATTATGCCAATCAATGCCCAAATCCAAGGGTTTATGATGATGATCGACGTCAACAGAATCTTATGGCTAAAGGTAAAGGAAAGTCACATGCAATTACTATTGGTGATGTGGAGTAAAACAACGAAGTGGTGAGAGGTACACTTACTATCCACTCTAAAGTAGAAAATGTTTTATTTGATTCTAGATCCACCCACTCTTTTATTTTTTAATAATTTTTTAATGGTATCACCGTATTTCCTCAACAATTAGATGTTGAGTTAGCTGTGACAACCCCTAATGGTACAACAGTCCCATAACAATTTTATAATTCTTCTCCGATTAAGTTTGTGGGAAAGTGCTTCCTGCAAATCTTGTGATCCTTCCTATAGTGGAATTTGATGTGATTCTTGGCATGGACTGGCTTTCTCTATATGGAGCTCATATCAATTTCCAAAGAAGGGAAGTCACATTTCATATTCCAGCTCAATCTATGATCGTCTATCGATGCAAGGATGAACATAACCTTCGAGTGGAAAATTCTTTCCATATTATTGGTCTCGATTCCACTAAATGAAGTTTATTTATCTCAAATGGTTGGAGAGAAAATCATGATTAAGAAGATTTCCATTGTATGAGAGTTTGATGATGTCTTTCCAGAGGAATTACCGGGTCTTCCACCAAATTGTGAAGTTTATTATTCAATAGAACTCGTACCCGGTGCTTTACCTATTTCAAAGACACCTTATAGAATGGCCCCAATTGAGTTGCAGGAATTGAAGAAGAAACTCCAAGAGAATTTTGATAAGGGACTCATACGTCCTAGTGCATCACCTTGGGGAGCACCTGTTCAGTTTGTTAAGAAGAAAGATGGATCAATGAGACTCTCCATTGATTATTGAGAACATAACAAGATCACTATCAAGAAAAAATATCCTCTCCCACGCATTGATGACTTATTTGACCAACTACGTGGAGCTCAATACTTTTCCAAGATTGATGTTCATTCAGGGTATCATCAATTAAGGGTCAAAAGGGAGGATATACCAAAGACGACTTTCCATACAAGGTATGGACACTATGAATTTATAGTGATGCCATTTGGTCTTACTAATGCCCCTGATATCTTCATGGATATGATTAATAGTGTCTTTAGAGACTATCTTTATCATTTTGTGGTAGTCTTTATAGAAGATATTCTTGTATATTCAAAGAGAAAGTAAGAACATGATGATCACTTGAGAATTATATTGAAGACCCTGAGAAAGGTGAAGCTTTATGCCAAATTTACCAAATTAAAATTTTGGCTTAAAAAATGTACATTTTTGGGTCACATAATCTCAAAAGAGGGGATATCTGTGGATCGTGCAAAAATAGAGGTTATTGAAGGACGGTCGAGACCAACAACAGTAACTAAGATCTGAAGTTTTCTTGGTTTGGTTGGATATTATCGATGTTTTGTGAAAGATTTTTAAATATTATCTAATCCACTCACCAAGTTGACTCAGAAAGAAGTTAAGTTTGTTTGTACGGAGGAATGTGAAGAGAATTTCAAGGAGTTGAAAAGAAGGTTATCCAGTGCACCTGTACTCACACTTCCTTGTAGTGGAGAAAGGTTTTTGATCTATAATGATGCATCCAAGAAGGGGTTGGGGTGTGTTCTTATGCAAAATGATATGGTGATAGCATATGTCTCACGACAGTTGAAAATCCATGAGCAAAATTACCCAACTCATGATTTGGAGTTAGCTGCGGTAATCTTTGCATTAAAGATTTGGAGGCATTATCTTTATAGAGAAAGGTTTGGTATTTATACTGATCATAAAAGTTTAAAGTATATTTTCACTCAAAAGGTGCTAAATATGCACCAAAGAAGATGGTTGGAGCTGATTAAGGATTATGACTTCTCAATTCATTACCACCCTGGGAAAGCAAACAAGGTGGAAGATGCATTAAGCCGACAAGACCATGCTAGCTTATCCATGATGAGGATCACAAAAGATCCAATATTTATGGATTTACAAAGGATGGATCTTGGAATTATAATGGAAGGGGAAAAATCATATCCTTCTCAAATGAATGTTCAACCATCTACACATGTGAAGATTAAAGAGGCACAGAAAGAAGATGTAGAGTTACAAAAGAAGGTGAGAAATGTTCCTGAATTCAACCTTGATTGTGATGGGATAATAAAGTTCAGGAATCGGGTTTGTGTTCCTCCCATCCCAGAATTAAAGAAGGAGCTGCTGGATGAGGCTCATAGTTCTTCATTATCTATTCATCCTGGAAGCACGAAGAAGTATAGCAAGCTGAAAGAGTACTTCTGGTTGGATGGCATGAAAAAAGATGTTGATGAATATGTCTCTCGATGCTTGGTTTGTTATCAAGTTAAAGATGATAGAAAGAAGTCTATGGGGATGTTACAACCATTACCCATACCAGAATGGAAATGGGAAAACATCACTGTGGACTTTGTCGCTGGACTTCCTAAAACATCCAAAGGCAATAATGATATCTGGGTCGTAGTTGATCGTCTTACAAAGTCGGCACACTTCATCGCTATTAGACAGGATTTCTCACTGGATCATCTTTACAACATATATGTGAAGGAAGTGGTAAGATTGCCTGGAGTAACACTTTCTATTATATCTGAACGGGATCCAAGATTTACCTCGATGTTCTGGAGAAGTATTCAGCATACTCTGGATACAGAGTTGAGTTTCAGCACCGCTTATCATCCTTAGATAGATGGTCAGTCTGAGAGGACAATTCAATCTCTAGAAGATATATTGAGAGCTTTCTCTATGGATTTCAAAGGTGGTTGGGATCAACACCTACCTTTGGTGGAATTTTCTTATAATAATAGATTTCTCTCCAGTATTCAGATGGCTCCTTATGAAGCTCTCTATGGAAAGAAATGCAGGACTCCAACTTGTAGGGATGAAGTTGGGGAAAGAAAGCTCTTAGGACCGGATCCTGTTGATGAGATGGTTGAAAAGGCGAGATCTATTCAAAAACACATTAGAGCAGCTCAGATTCGACAAAAAATTTATGCCGACAACCGAAAAAAAGACCTAGAGTTTGAAGTGGGTGATAAAATGTTCTTACGAATATCTCCTTGGAAGAGAGTAATGAGATTTGGAAAGAAGGGAAAGTTGAGCCCTAGATATATCCGTCCTTTAGAAATACTAGAGCGTGTTGGGAAGGTAGCTTACCAATTGGTTCTTCCACCGAATCTCTCCCAAGTTCACGATGTGTTCCATGTATCTCTCGTGAGAAAGTACATACCTGATCCTTCACATGTACTCAGCTCAGAAGTTGTACCGTCGGAGCAAGATCTTTCATATGAAGAACAGCCGATAGAGATTCTGGATCGTAGCGAAAAAGTCCTACGGAACAAGACCACACGCTAGGTGAATGTTTTATAGAGGAACCACCAATTATAAGAAGCTACATGGGAGCTTGAGGATATGATGAGGTAATGGTATCCTCATCTTTTTGTTACAAAGTGACGAATTTTGAGGGTGAAATTCATTTTAAGGGGGGTAGAATGTAACACACGAGACTTTTATGAGAAATATTTTGTTTTTATGTTATATAAATCATCAAAGGAATCTTTCACTACACACAACACTAGCTTGGCTTTCTTTACATGCAACCACGACCTTCCTCGATAGCTTGCGTCATACGCAATACCGAGTTTCACTAAACAACGATATGCTATTAAAATATTATTAAAACCATCCGTTATGATTAGTAATACCCACTTTTTGAATTTTTTGAATTTTTATTTTTCAAAACGGACTTCATTTTTGGATTCTGAATTTCAAAATTAGCCTAGGGTGAAATTTTGGTATTTTTCTGAAAACATTCAATTTTTGATGAATAGTGAAAACACTGGATTACTATTTAAAAACCGAATTTTTATTTAAATAATTATTTATTTTATTTAAATTTATTTTAGGCCAAAATTGATACATAATACCTATATAAGTTCAATCCAATTCATTGGAGTCATTTTATAATAATTTTAGATATATAAAAATTTTATTGAACTTTTCACCGCCTTTTGCCCACCTCCTAGGAGAATTTCCAAATTCATATAAAACCTAATTTTACCCCTTCTGTGAGTGGAATTTTGAAACTTCAAGAGACACAGTTAATATAAAGGACTAAAATGTGGTTGAAGGAGATGAAAATAATTTTTGGTGAATAGTAACTTTTTACTTTTTTTACCACGGTTAAAAGTAAATAGGGTAATTAAGGGGGAAAATGATATTATTATTACACTAAAACATGTCCTAATTCTATTGGATAAGTGTAATTATACCAGAAACAAACTTAGAATATAAAATATGACCATTTAGGCCCACATGGATTAGATTAGGACATTTAATATTAATTTATTTAAAGAAGGGTTAAAATAGTTAAAATCAATAGTTAATAAGTAAATAATTTTTAATATAGGGTTTAAAATAAGATAAATTTGACTATAAATATTCATTAGAAATATAAAAATATTTCATACATAATGTTATTTTATTTATAATTTTTAGATGTTATATAATTTAATTTATTTTTGAAACAATGTTGATGCAGTAATTATTTTATTAATGACATATTAACATAATTGATGTTATAAATACCGAAATAAATTTAATTTGAGACTTTTTATGAATTAAAATAATTTTATATGTTAATATGACATGTTATTATTGATTTAATTAAATTTTTTCGAACTAATATTTCTGTTATGATTTTCACAAAAATCAATTACCAAATATTGTCAAAATTGACATAAAATTGTTTTCAAAAAAAATATATTATTAATTGTTATTTTATTCTTAAAAATATAAGGTTCGGACAAATTACTTAGATACGGTTATATATATTAATAAAAAACAACTTGGGGTTCGTTTGTCTTGTTATATTAAGTTTATTAACCTTATAGTGTAAGAAAACAAGATGACACAGTAAAAGTTAAATTATCTAACTTAAAGTTAAATCTAAATTATAAGGTTAAAATAGATACCTAAACTTTTCTAAATTATATTATATGAGATTATTTCGACCCATACCCATCATAGCTTCTAAATAAATCAATTTGGAGCTATTTAAACCCAAATATGACTTTATAATAAAATAATATATTTAGTTTTTCCAAAGGTTCCCCTCTTCTCCCTTATAAAAGGGAACCTCCTCCCTCTCTTCCTCACGTCACTTTGAGCCTTCATGCTTGGCCAACCCCTGACAAATTCTCTTCTCCAATTATTTAGAAAGACACTAGAGGTCCTGGTCTTCTTCAAACACCAATTTTAGTGCCCTAAGGGAGGTCTCAAAGAGGCGCTTCAAAGAAGAGGTAATGTCTGTTACCGATTCTTTCAACTTTATTTATTCTTCCACTTCTTCTTAATTAGTTGGTTAATTATAAAGTAATAACATCAGTATCACTCATATACTGTTATTTTATTATAATTATGAAACAACCCTATTTCACCATCTATCCATCCTAAGGAAAATGAAATCACTGCGCCTGCGTACGTACGGAATACCGTTTCCACGTCGTGGTGTAATCTATTTTCCACCACCACCTTACTTGGATGGGTATAATGTTGTAAATAATAACTATATATGATTATTTTAAATTTATATTTATTCTGAAATAGTATGAATACACTCTAATACAATTCCACGATCATGGGAATGATATCATCGCTCGTGCGTACATACGTAATATCGTCTCCACGATGGGATGCGACTCATTCTACATGATCATCATTGAATAATGATTATATAAATGAATTGAATTAATGAATATGATATATATTACACTAATACCATTTTGTAAATTAGGTATCTACAACCTAAAGAGAATAATAAGAATTTATTCGACAAAACACACATAAGAACGAAAAGTAATAAACAACCGAATAACAAGTAGCAATGAAATATTACTAATAAGAAGCTACGAATATGGCCATATATGATATCATAATAATTATTATGATTCTGTAATAAGTTAATGACATTATTTAAATCATTATACAGGAGGTTCAGACACTTACGAAGCAAATCGGACCTAAGGTAAGGGAAAATATCACAATCTCATTTTTATCCGAGATTGTTTATACTTTGGTATTTACTGGGGTGTATTTTATCATCCACGTCCATTTTTACTCAATATTTAATATCATTTCAATCCACCTAAAATATTTTAAATCCAATTTTACCCTTCGGTGAGTTTTTAGTAAAAGATATGAAAAGAATCATTTGTCATTTTTCGTACGAGGTACTTTTTGACTTTTCCGAAAAAAGTACGAGAAGAATTTTTTTTTAAATTATACGACATGAATGGATTTTTAAAACATTATTTCCAAGAAGCTTAATTTATAAGTTTTCAAGTTTATTCTTAATCAACTTATTTTAGTTTGAAATTGTATGACATGTTATGAAAGGAAAAAAAAAATTTGAAGTAGAAAGGATATTTTCCTCAAGAATGGAGTTCAAGTGTTTTATCCAAATTATTTTCCATCAAAGGTAATATAGGGTTATGTTTCTATCACTATTATTACATTGATTTGATTATGTTGTGGTGGAATTATATTTATGAATTCCTTTATCTTATATGAATTTTTTTATTATATCACGATGTTTAAGAATCCCATTTTTATTTCATGGGTTATGCAATGATGTATGATTTTTTATTTTGTGGCACACATAAGAATGGTATCATTATGAGATGGGTGGGACCTATATCTTCCTTTAATGCATTGGGTAAAGATTTATATCTCATGAGATAGACATGGCTGGAACGACAGGTTAAAACGGTTCAATGAAACAGGACTGAAACGAGGAGTGAACTCAGTTCAGAAATGGACTTTGTCCGCTAAGATAGTCTTGGAAACGAGTCTTGACTAATAAGAAATGATTCCTTATGATTATATGTGTATGCCACAAAGTTTCATGTTTTAATTTATGATTATTGGGATTACATTTCACTACTATGATTTATCCCATGTAATGAAAATATGATCTCTTTTCAAGTTAATATTTCAAAAATTTTATGTTCTTATGAATATGATGTGATTGGTATTTCTTTTACTGAGAATTTTAGATCACCCTTTTGTATGTTTTCTTTCCCCAGGTCAGGAAGAAGGTTATTAAGTAGGATATCCCAAAAGGGACTCTAGATATGATGAAATAAATGGGAGACAGTGTCAATTCTTTATGAACCAGTTGTTTATGTTTCCCAGTTTCCAATGACACTATACCTATACGGTCCTTTCATGGTTTTGTTATATGTTGTAATAAGTATGCTTCAATTATGAATTATTAACAATGTATGAAATGTATGGGTCGTTATAGTTGGTATCAGAGGGAGGTTATAGTAAACCTTTGGAAACTAGGATGTGAAAGACTTAGTAAGAAACCTAAGGATATGTCTAAGCATAGAACACAATCATAGTGTTTAGAAATGGCCATGAATAACCTATGATAAGACCTTAAGTGTAAAATTTTATTCTTGATTATGTGGTTTTCCTATTATAATTAGTGTTGCTCACACTATTCTTCTTGGTTTTAGTCAATGGCTGGAACCCGAAGGAACCGTGTTAATGCGGAATGTGACGGGCAATGCAATGATTGTCCCCCTGAGCAACCAAACGTTATGGGAGCTGGAATGAAAAATCTTGTAGCCATTCTCACAAAACTTTCTCAAGCTATGAATCTTGTAGGACTTCCAAACGAGCAAATGAAGGAGAAACATTCTGTTGAGTCCTTCATGAGGCAGCTTCCGCCTTCATTCATCGGGTCTTCTGATCAATTAGTGGCTGAACAATGGATCAGTACCACTGAAAATATATTTTCAGTTCTTCAATGTTCTGAACATGATAATGTCATCTTAGCATTGTATCGTTTGTAAGGAGATTCTGATCAATGGTGGAATCTTATCAAGAATATGAGACAAAGAGATGAAATTGAGTCCATGGAATGGGATGAATTCAAGAACTTATTTTTCAATAAGTACTTCCCCCGTATTCTTCGAACAAAGATGGAGAAGGAGTTTTTTGAACTAAAGAAAAAGGATGATGAATCTATTGGTACCTACGAAGAAAATTTTACAAGACTTGCAAGGTACACTTCTGGTATTATTATCCAACCTGAGAGTAAGATCGATCGATTCTTTAGTGGCTTAAAACCAATTCTTCGAAGGGCGATAGTCAAAAGGGACTTCAACAGCTACGAGGAAATCGTTCGATGTGCTCTCAAAGTTGAGATGGATATTGGAGTAACCCATCAACCATATGGGTTTGATAAGAAGAGGAAAATGGAATTCAAAGGAAAATCTAAAGAGCACACTAAAAAGAAGATGAGTTTTCCCTTATGCTCAATGTGTGGAAAGAAACATGGAGGAAATTGTCTTAAGGGGACAAGAAAATGTTATAAGTGTAGAAAAGAAGGTCATCGGGTAATTGAATGTCGAAATAATGGGAAGAAAATGTCTAATGATGCAAACAAAGGAAGGGATACACAGAATGAACCTACTAGACTTCAATGTTTCAAGTGCAAGGAGATGGGGCATTACGCCAATCAATGCCCAAATCCAAGGGTTGATGATGATGATCGACGTCAACAAACTCTTAAATCTAAAGACAAAGGAAAGTCACATGCAATTATTATTAGCGATGTGGAGTACGACAATGAAGTGGTGAGAGGTACACTTACCATACACTCTAAAGTAGAAAATGTTTTATTTGATTCAATATCCACCCACTCTTTTATTTCTGAAGAATTTTCTAAGGGTATCACTGTATTACCTCAACAATTAGATGTTTAGTTAACTGTGACAACCCCTAATGGCACAATAGTCAAATCGAAAGTTTATAATTCTTCTCCGATTGAAGTTTGTGGGAAAGTGCTTCCTGCAAATCTTGTGATCCTTCCTATAGTGTAATTTGATGTGATTCTTGGCATGGATTGGATTTCTCTATATGGAGATCATATCAATTTCCAAATAAGGGAAGTCACATTTCATATTCCAGATCAATTTATGATCGTCTATCGATGTAAGGATGAATATAACATTCCAGTGGAAATTTATTCCATCTTATGGGTCTTGATTCCACTAAATGAAGGTTATTTATCTCAAATAGTTGGAGAGAATCTCACGATTAAGAAAATTTCCATTGTATGAGAGTTTGATGATGTCTTTCCAGAGGAATTACCGGGTCTTCCACCAAATCGTGAATTTGAGTTTTCAATAGAACTCATACCGGGTGCTTTACATATTTAAAAGACACCTTATAGAATTGACACAATTTAGTTATAGGAATTGAAGAAGCAACTCCAAGAGTATCTTGATAAGGGATTCATACGCCCTAGTGCGTCACCTTGGGGAGCACCTGTTCTGTTTGTTAAGAAGAAAGATGGATCAATGAGACTCTGCATTGATTATCAAGAACTTAACAAGATCACTATAAAGAACAAATATCCTCTCCCATGCATTGATGACTTATTTGACCAACTACGCGGAGCTCAATACTTTTCCAAGATTGATCTTCATCCAGGGTAACGTCAATTAAGGTTCAAAAGGGTGGATATACCAAAGACGGATTTCCGTACAAGTTATGGACACTATGATTTTATAGTGATGCCATATTGTCTTACTAATGCCTCTGCTATCTTCATGGATCTGATGAATAGTGTCTTTAGAGACTATCCTGATTAATTTTTGGTAGTCCTTATAGACGATATTCTTGTATATTCAAAGAGAAAGGATGAACATGAAGATCACTTGAGAATTATCTTGAAGACCCTAAGAAAGGAGAAGCTTTATGAAAAATTTACCAAGTGTGAATTTTGGCTTCAAAAAGTTGCATTTGTGGGTCACATAATCTCAAAAGAGGGGATATCTGTGGATCCAGCAAAAACAGAGGTTATAAAAATATGGTTGAGACCAAAAACAATAACTGAGATCCGATGTTTTCTTGGTTTGGCTGGATATTATCGACGTTTTGTGAATGATTTTTCACGATTATCTAATCCACTCACCAAGTTGACTCGGAAAGGAGTTAAGTTTGTTTGGACAGAGGAATGTGAAGAGAAATTCAAGGACTTGTAAATAAGGTTATCCAGTGCACCTGTACTCACACTTCCTTGTAGTGGAGAAAGGTTTGTGATCTACAGTGATTCATCCATGAAGGGGTTGGGGTGTGTTCTTATTCAAAATGATATGGTGATAGCTTATGATTCACGACAGTTGAAAATCCATGAAAAAAATTACCCAACTCATGATTTGGAGTTATCTATGGTAATATTTGCATTAAATATTTTGAGGTATTATCTTTAGGGAGAAAGGTGTGATATTTATACTGATCATAAAAGTTTAATGTATATTTTCACACAAAAGGAGCTGAATATGCGCCAAAGAAAGTGGTTGGAGCTGATTAATAATTAGGACTATTCAATTCATTACAACCCTAGGAAAGCAAACAAGGTGGCGGACACATTAAGTCAACAAGACTATGCTAGCTTATCCATGATGAGGATCACCAAAGATCCAATATTTATGGATTTACAAAGGATGGATCTTGGAATTATAATGGAAGGGGGAAAATCGTATCTTTCTCAAATAAAATTTCAACCATGTATACCTATGAAGATTAAATAGCCATAGAAAGAAGATGTAGAGTTACAAAAGAAGGTGAGAAATGTTCCTGAATTCAATGTTGATTGTGATGGGATAATAATGTTCAAGAATCAGGTTTGTGTTCCTCTCATCCCAGAATTAAAGAAGGAGCTGCTGGATGAGGCTCATAGTTCTTCATTCTCTATTCAACCTGGAAGCACGAAGATGTATATGGACCTGAAAGAGTACATATGGTGGGATGTCTTGAAAAGAGATGTTTCTGAATATGTCTCTCGATGCTTGGTTTATCAGCAAGTTAAAGATGAGAGATATAAGTCTTAGGGGATGTTACAACCATTTTCCATACCATAATGGAAATGGGAAAACATCACTATGGACTTTGTCACTGGACTTCCTAAAACATCCAAAGGCAATAACGCTATCTGGGTCATAGTTGATCATCTTACAAAGTTGACACACTTCATCACTATTAGAAGTATTTCTCTCTGGATCAGCTTTCCCGGATATATGTGAAAGAAGTGGTAAGATTTCATTGAGTAACAATTTCTATTATATCTGGTCAGGATCCGATATTTACCTCGATGTTCTGGCGAATTCTTCAGCATACTCTGGATATAGAGTTGAGTTTCATCACTACTTATCATCCTCAGACAGACGGTTAGTCTAAGAGGACAATTCAAACTCTAGAAGATATGTTGGGAGCTTGCTCTATGGATTTCAAAGGTGGTTGGGATCAACACCTACCTTTGGTGGAATTTTCTTTTAATAATATCTTTCACTCTAGTATTTAGATGGCTTCTTATGAAGCTCTCTATAGAAATAAATGCAGGACTCCAACTTTCTGGGATGAAGTTGGGGAAAGAAAGCAATTAGGACCTGATCTTGTTGATGAGATGGAAGAAAAGGTCAGATCTATTCAACAACACCTTAGAGTAGCTCAGAGTAGACAAAAAAGTTATGCTGAAAACCGAATAAAAGACCTAGAGTTTGATGTGGGTGATAAAGTGTTCTTACGAATATCTCCTTGTAAGAGAGTAATGAGATTTGGAAAGAAGGGAAAGTTGAGCCCTAGATATATCGGCCCTTTCAAAATACTGGATCGTGTTGGGAAGGTAGCTTACCGATTGGCGCTTCCACTGAATATCTCCCAAGTTCACGATGTGTTCCATGTATCTCTCCTGAGGAAGTACTTACCTGATCCTTCACATGTACTCAGCTCAGAAGTTGTACTGCTGGAGCAAGATCTTTCTTATGAAGAACAACCGATAGAGATTCTGGATCTTACAGAAAAACTCCTACGGAACAAGACCAATCGCTTGGTGAATGTTTTATGGGGGAACCACCAATTAGAAGAAGCTACATGGGAGCCTGAGGATATGAGGAGGGAAAGGTATCCTCATCTGTTTGTAACAAAGTGACGAATTTCGGGGGAGAAATTCATTTTAAGGGGGGTAGAATGTAACACCCGAGGGTTTTATGAGAAATATTTTTTTATGTTATATAAATCATCAAAGTAATCTTTCACTACACACAACACTAGCTTGTCTTTCTTCACGACCTTCCTCAATATCTTGCGTCGTACACAATACCGAGTTTTACTAAACAACGATATGCTATTAAAATATTATTAAAACTAGCCGTTGTGAATAGTAATACCCACTTTTTGAATTTTTTTAATTTTTATTTTTCAAAACGGACTTCATTTTTGGATACATAATATCGAAATTAGCCTAGGGTGAAATTTTGGTATTTTTCTGAACACTTTCAATTTTTGATTAATAGTGAAAACACTGGGTTACAATTTAAAAACCGACTTTTTATTTAAATAATTATTTATTTTATTTAAATTTATTTGAGGTAAAAATTGATACATAATACTTATATAAGTTCTATTCAATTCATTGGAGTCATTTTATAATAATTTTAGATATATAAAAATTTTATTGAACTTTTCACCGTCTTTTACCCACCTCCTAGGAGAGTTTCCAAATTCACATAAAACCTAATTTTACCATTTTTGTGAGTGGAATTTCGAAAATCTGAGAGACATGGTTAATATCAAGGACTAAAATGTGGTTCAATGAGATGAAAATAATTTTTGGTGAATAGTAACTTTTTACTTTTTTTACCATGGTTAAAAGTAAATAGGGTAATTAAGGGTAAAAATGATATTATTATTACCCAAAAACATGTCGTAATTCTATTGGATAAGTGTAATTCGACCAAAAACAACCTAAGGAATAAAATATGTCCATTTAGGCCCACATGGATTAGATTAGGACATTTAATATTAATTTATTTAAAGAAGAGTTAAAATAGTTAAAATCAAAGTTTAATAAGTAAATAATTTTTACTATAGGGTTATACATAAGATAAATTCGACTATAAATATTCATTATAAATCTATAAATATTTCCTAGATAATGGTATTTTATTTATAATTGTTAGACATTTAATAAGTTAATTTATTAATGACACAATGATGATGCAATAATTATCTTATTAATGAAATATTATCATAATTGATGTTATAAATACCCAAATAAATGTAATTTGAGACTTTTTATGAATTAAACTAATTTTATATGTTAATATGACATTTTAGTATAGATTTAATTAACTTTTTTCGAACTAATATTTCTGTTATGATTTTCACAAAAATCAATTACCAAATAGTGTCAAAATTGACATAAAATTGTTTTTAAAACAAATATTATATTATTAATTGTTATTTTATTCGTAAAAATATAAGGTTCGTCCAAATGAATTAGATAAGGCTATATATATTAATAATAAACAACTTGTGGTTCTTTTGTCTTGTTATAGTAGGTTTATTAACCTTAAAGTGTAAGAAAACAAGAAGACAGAGTAAAACTTAAATTATCTAACTTAAAGTTAAATCTAAATGATAAAGTTAAAATACAAACCTAAACTTGTATAAATTCTATTGGATGAGAGTATTTAGACCCATACCCACCTTATCTTCAAAATAAATCAATTTGGAGCTATTAAGAACCAAATATGACTTTATAATATAATAATATTTTTTGTTTTTCCAATGGTGCTCCTCTCCTCCCTTATAAAAGGGCACCTCCTCCCTCTCTTCCTCACACCACTTTGAGCCTTCAAGCTCAGCCAAACCCTGCCAAATTATCTTTTACATGTCCCTAGAAACATCCTATAGGTCCTGGTCTTCTTCAAATACCAATTTTAGTGCCCTAAAAGCAGGTCTCAAAGAGGCGCTTCAAAGAAGAGGTAATGTCCATTATCGATTCTTTCAACTTTATTTCTTCTTCCACTTCTTCTTGTTTAGTTTTTTCATTATTATGTAATAACATCAATATCACTCATATACGGATATGTTATTATATTTATTAAACAACCCTATTTCACCATCTATCCATCCTATGGAAAATGAAATCATCGCGCGTGCGTACGTACGGAATACCGTCTCCACGCTGTGCTGTAATCTATTTTCCACCACCACCTTACTTGGATGGGTATAATGGTGCAAATAATAAATATATATGATTATTTTAAAGTGATATTGATTCTGAAATATTATACATACACTTCAATGAAATTCCACGATCATGGGAATGATATCATCGCTCGTGCGTACGTACGGACTACCGTTTCCACGACGCGATGAGATTCATTATCCATGTTAACCATTCATGAATGATTATAAAGTATATATAATAAATGATAATGAAATATATGACATAATAATGATAATGTATTTATGTGTATATATATGTATGTCATCTACTTAATTTCATTCAATTCAATAAGAAACGAAAACAACATTCATGCGTACGTACGGCCTACCATCTCCATGAACGGTGTATTTCATTCCATTTAATCGATCTATCATATATATATGTATATACTGAAATATATATTATATATAAATCATGTTTTACATTCTGGAATTATGTAAATCATGATATAAGTAATAATATCAAGAACAACAAGTCCAAACACGTACGATAAATAAAATGGTTTAACCAAAAACGTTGCTTTAACATGGAACTTACAAAAGAACGGGTAATATAAAGTCATAAGTGAACAATATATGATATAATAACAATGAATATGATTCTGTAATAAGTCAATGAAATTATTTAAATCATTATATAGGAGGTTCGAAAAAGTACGAAGCATATCGGACCTAAGGTAAGGGATAATGTTTCAATCTCAATTGTTTTCTATCTGAGATTTCTTATACGTAAGTATTTACTATGGTAATATTTATCATCCATGTCCAAGTTTTATAAAAATGATTTCATGTATGTTTAAAGTCATTTTTCCCATTTTTGACTTTTACTACATGGTATGTAAGGAATCTTTTTTTATTACCATACGAGGCACTTTTTGACTTTTCCGAAAAAAGTACGAGAAGAATGTTATTTTTAACTTATACAGCATGAACGGATTTTTATGGTTTCATAACGCCTCATTTTCATGAAGATTACTCTACAAGATTTTATGAAAATTTTCAACAAAATACTTTTATTTTAAAAGTGCATGGAATTTTGTGAAAAGAAAATGATTTTGAAGAAGAAAGGATATTTTTCTCAAGAATTCATTTCAAATGTTTTATCAAAAATATTTTCCATCTGAGATGACATTATTTCATATGTGTATCTTTCAAGTTTATTGTCTCTATGATTTATATGGTTTCACTTTTCTTATGATGAAATGACTATTTGTTTTATATGGATTATGAGATGATGGGATGATGTTTATGAGACCCATTTTATTCTTTGGGTTATGATGAATGTTTTGAGTTTATTTTGTGGCACAAGTAAGAATGATTTCATTATGAGATGGGTGGACCTATATCTCCCTCCAATGCATTGGGTAAAGATTTATATCTCATGAGATAGACATGGATGGAACGGTATGTTAATCTGGTTCAGTGTTAAAGAGATGAAGTGGAAATTGTTCAAGGCACGAACAACAGTGAGATTATAACAAAATAAAGTAAGTATTTATTCTAATTCAAATTCTTCAACTTTAGGGAAATGATCTTGAAAACAAAAAATGTTTCCCTAGTGCCCTTATATCCGATGAATCAGATGGTACCTTAGATCGTCACAAATCTATGGCTTTGTTATTGTTGTCTTTTTCATAGCCATGTTCTCTACCACTCTCCATCAGAACATGACGGTTAGATTTCTCTTCCATATCCATAACTTCACCTATGTTCTCCAAAGTGGAAACCCATTGATTAGTTAATTAGGGTAACTGTTACGTTTCATACTTTAGTTTTTAATGTCAAGTTTTGGTATTCCTTTTTACGATGTGGGTTTCTATTAAAGAAACTTTCGAGGAGTAAACCATTTATAACCCCGACGAATTTGGAGAGCGAAATTCATTTTTACGGGGGTAGAATGTAACACCCCGGGATTTTATGAAAAATATTATTTTTAATTTCATTAATGTCTTGTTTTGTACGATACACCAAAAGGAGCTTGCACAACACACATCACAGACTTAGATTTCATTACATGCAATCGTGACCTTCTCTGATAGCGTGTGTTGTACGCAATACCGAGTTTTGCTAAACAACGATATGTTATATAAACTAGCCATTATGAATAGTAATACCCAATTTTTAAAATTTTATAAATTTTATCTTTCAAAATGGACTTCATTTTCTGATTCAAAATATCGAAATTAGCCTAGGGTGAATTTTTTGTATTTTTCTGAAAACTTTCATTTTTTGATGAATAGTGAAAACATTGGGTTGCTATTCAAAAACCGACATTTTATTTAAATAATAATTTATTTTAGGTCAAAATTGATACATAATACATATATAAGTTCAATTTAAGTCATCGGAGTCATTTTATAATAATTTGAGATATATAATAATTTTTATTGAACTTTTGAACCTCTTTTTCCCACCTCCTAGGAGAATTTGCAAATTCACATAAAACATAATTTTACCGCTTCTGTGAGTGTAATTTCGAAAATCCGAGAGACATGGTTAATATCAAGGACTAAAATGTGGTTCAATGAGATGAAAATAATTTTTGGTGAATAGTAACTTTTTACTTTTTTTTACGCCGGTTAAAAGAAAATAGGGTAATTAAGGGTAAAAATGATATTATTATTACCCTAACACATGTCCTAATTCTATTGGATAAGTGTAACTCGACCAAAAACAACCTTAGTAATAACATATGACCATTTAGGCCCACTTGGATTAGATTAGGACATTTATTATTAATGTACTTAAAAAATGGTTAAAATAGTTAAAATCAATGTTTAATAACTAAATCATTATAAACATAGGGTTATACATAAGATAAATTCGACTATAAATATTCATTAGAAACATAAAAATATTTCCTACATAATGGTATTTTATTTATAATATTTAGACATTAAATAAGTTAATTTATTTACGACATAATGATGATGCAGTAATTATCTTATTAATGAAATATTGACATAATTGATGTTATAAATACCCAAATAAATGTAATTTGAGACTTTTTATGAATTCAAATAATTTTCTAGGTTAATATGACTTGTTATTATTGATTTAGTTAAATTTTTTCGAACTTATAATTATTTTATGATTTTCAAAAAAATAAATTACCAAATTGTGTCAAAATTGACATAAAATAGTTTTTAAAATAAATATTATATTATTAATTGTTATTTTATTCCTAAAAATATAAGGTTAGTCCAAATGACTTAGATAAGGTTATATATATGAATAATAAACAACTTGGGGTTACTTTGGCTTGTTATAGTAATTTTATTAACCTTATAGTGTTAGAAAATAAGAAGACACAGTAAAAGAAGAATTATTTAACTTAAAGTTAAATCTAAATGGTAAGGTTAAAATAGAAACCTAAACTTGTCTAAATTAAATTGGATGTGATTATTAGACCCATCCCCACCTTATCTTAGAAATAACTCAATTTTTAGCTATTAAAAACCGAATATGAATTTATACTAAAATAATAGTTTTTGTTATTCCAACGGTGCCCCTCTTTTCCCTTATAAAATGGCACATCCTCCCTCTCTTCCTCACACCACTTTGAGCCTTCAAGATCGGCCAACCCCGGACAATTTATCTTCTACACTTCCCTAGAAACATCCTAGTGGTTCTTTTCTTCTTCAAAGTCCAATCTTAGTGCCCTAATAGGAGGTTTAAAAAAGTTGTGTCGAAAGAAGAGGTAATATCTGTTACTGATTCTTTCAAATTTATTTCTTCTTCTATTTATTCTTCTTTAGTTGTTTCATTATGAAGTAATAAAATCAGTATCAATCATATAATTATATGTTATTATAAGTATTAAACAACCATATTTCACCATCTACCCATCCTACGGAAAACTAAATCACCACGCGTGCGTGCGTACGGAATACCGTCTCCACGCCGTGGTGTAATCTGTTTTCGACCACCACTTTACTTGGATGGGTATAATGGTATAAATAAATAACTATATATGATTATTGAAAATTTATATTGATTCCAAAATATTATACATACACTTCAATGCAATTCCACGATCATGGGAATGATATCATCGCTCGTGCGTACGTACGGACTACCATCTCCACGACGCGATAAGATTCATTCTCCATGTTAACCATTCATGAATGATTATAAAATAAATATAATAAGTAATCATGAAATATATGACATACTAATGATACTGTATTTATGTGTATATATATGTATTTCATCTACTTAATTTCATTCAATTCAATAAGGAAACGAAAATAGCGTTCATGTGTACGTACGGCCTACCGTCTCCATGAACGGTGTATTTCATTCCATTTAATAGATCTATCATATATATATGTATATAATGAATATATATTATATATAAATCATGTTTTACATATTTTAATTAAGTAAATCAGGATATAAGTAATAATATCAAGAACAAAAAGTCCAAACACGTACGATAAATAAAACGATTTAACCCAAAGCACTGTTTTAACATGGAACTTACAAAAGAACGGGTAATGTAAAGTCATAATTGAACCATATATGATATTATAACAGTGAATATTATTCTGTAATGAGTCAATGACATTTTTTAAATCATTATACAGGACTTTTGGAAACGTACGAAGCATATCAGACCTAAGGTAAAGGATAATGTTGCAATCTCAATTGTTTTCTATCCGAGATTGCTTATAAGTAAGTATTTACTGGGGTTATTTCTATCATCCAAGTCCATGTTTTTTAAAAGTGTTTTCATGTATTTTTAAAGTCCTTTTTACCCTTTTTTGACTTTTACTACATGGTATGTAAGGAATCCTTCTTTTGTTTACGTTACGAGGTACTTTTTTTGACTTTTCCGACAAAAGTATGAGAAGAATGTTATTTTTAACTTATACGGCGTGAACGGATTTTTACAGTTTCATAATTCCTCATTTTCATGAAGCTTACTCTACAATATTTAATGACTATTTTCAACAAAATCCTTTTCTTTTAAAATTTCATGGCATTTTGTTAAAAGAAAAGGATTTTGAAGAAGAAAGGATATTTTCCTCAAGAATTCATTTCAAGTGTTTTGTCAAAACCATTTTCCATATAAGATGGAATTATTTCATATGTGTATGTTTCAAGTATAATTTCTCTATGATTTATATGGTTTCACTATTTCTATGATGAAATGATATCCATTTTTTGAATGGATTATGTTATGATGGGATGATGTTTATGAAACCCATTTTATTTTTTGGGTTATGATGAATTATTTAAGTTTATGTTGTGGCACAAGTAATAATGATTTCATTATGAGATGGGTGGGACCTATATCTCCCTCCAATGCATTGGGTAAAGATTTATATCTCATGAGATAGACATCGCTGGAACGGTAAGTTAATCTGGTTTAGTGTTACAGGACTGAAATGAGGAGTGAACTCGATTCAGAAAGGGACTTTGTCCACTAAGATGGTCTTGGCAGCAATGCCTTGGATACTATGGAAATCATAACAAGTGCTGAATGGTTTCCAAAATTAAATGTTTTATTCCCATTCTATTTTATCGTGATTGATGTTCCTTTATGATATACGCCTTACGTACTTCCAAGATTCATGTCTTTGCTCAAGATTTTGATGTTTAAATTTTATGTTCAAGTTTTTTCAATCAAATGTTTATGGATTGTTTTTTGTTATCTATGTTTACCCTTACTGGGAATTTGATCTCAGCCCTTTTATGTTTTCTTTTCCCCAGAATATAAAGAACGGTTTTAGGTAAGAAAAAAATGGGAAGATCTTTATGGAGGATGTTGAAGATCTTTCACCAAGATTATAAGAATATATTCTGAGTTTCCAAAGACACTAAACTATTACGGTCCTTGTGTGTCTATTTTTTTTATGTATTAAGTATTCTGAAAAAGTAATGTAATGTCCATGTACATCAAGCATTGGGTCTCTAAGTTGGTATCAGAGGAATGGTTTAGTCAACCTTTGGAAACTAGGATGCAAGAACATTAGTGATATCCCTAGAGATATTTCTAAGGTATGTCTAGGGATGTCCCTAAGGTTAAGTATAAGTATAGGTTATAGTCCTAGAATTACGGTAACAATCTTAGAATTAAACCTAAGATGTTAGATATTGAAGGTACTCCACCTTTATTATGTTGTTTTTTTCTAGCATGATTTTTTCCTCTCACACTATTCTTTTTGGGTTTTAGACGATGGCTGGAACCCGAAGGAACCGTGTTGATCAATATAATGGACAATGAAATGATTTTCCTTCTGAACATACAAATGTTATGGGAGATGGAGTGAAAAATCTTATTTCTATACATACACAAGCTATGAATCATTCTGGACTTCCAAATGAGCAGAGAAGGGAACAATATTTTATTGAGTCCTTCATGAGGCAACGTCCACCTTCTTTCAGTGGGTCTTCTGATCCACTTGTTGCTGAACAATGGATTAGTACCACTGAAAAGATATTTTCAGTTCTTCAATGTTCTAAACATGATGAATTCATCTTAGTAGTATATCATTTGGAAGGTGAAGATGATCAATGGAGGAATCTTATCAAGAATACAAGGCCACGAGATGAAATTGAGTCCATGGAATGGGATGTGTTCAAGAACTTATTTTCCGATAAGTACTTCCCTCGTATTCTTCGAACAAATATGGAGAAGTAGTTTCTTGAACTAAAGCAAAAGGATGATGAATCTGTTAGTCTATACGAAGCGAATTTTACAAGGCTTACAAGGTATGCATTTGGCATTATCATCTAACCTGAAAGTAAAGTTGATCGGTTCTTTAGTGGATTAAAACCAAATCTTCGAATGGAATTAGCAGTAAGAGACATCAGTAGCTATGAAAAAATTTTGTGTCATGCTATCAAGGTAGAAATGGAAGTTGGTGTTACATATCCATCTCATGGTTTTGAAAATAAACGAAAGATGGAGTTCAAGGAGAAATCTCAGAATAATGATGAAAAGAAGATGAATGTTTTCTTTATGCTCAAAGTGTGGAAAGAAGCATAGTGGATATTGTCTTAAAGGGACTAGAAAATGTTTTAAGTGTGGAAAAGAAGGTCATTGAGCAGCTGAGTGTCAAATAAATGGAAAAAGGGTTTCTAATGATGTGAATAAAGATAAGACTGCAGAGAACGCACCACCAACACATCAATGATTCAAGTGCAATGAAATGGGGCATTATGCTAATCAATGCCCTAATCCAAGGGTTAATGATGATCGACATGAGCAACCACTTATGGGAAAGGACAAAGGGAAGTCACATGCGATCACTATTGGCGATGTTGAATATGACAACGATGTGGTGGAATGATTAAGTGTTTATGTAATGGGATTCCAAAATAATTTTGTATATAGTATCGTGGAATATAGGAATATTTATGTATTGGTCTATTGTGGTTTTCAATAATTTTATGGTACCGGTAACCATGGAAAGTGATTGAGATATTTTTGGAAAGAAGATGATATGCACATAATGAAGGGATAAGGAGAAAATGAAATGTTTGACAGTATTCATGAGCTCATTACTGATATAAGGAAATAGTTATATCATGGTTTGAGTATATAGAATTATGGGGTTTTGGTATGTGGAAAGAGTTAACTTTTGACAGCACTCATGTTTTCACTAAGATTCAATGGGTATTCATCTTTCAAGTTAATACATGATTAAGGCCTTAGAATGTTTGGAATGTGACCAATAAGACATATCTTATGACATATGGGGATCAACGATGGTATTAACGTGCTTGTTATATGAAATCTCTGGTAATAATTTTCACTATAATATGAGAATGGAATACAATATTATGGATAAGCCTAAATATTGGAAAGGATTATGTTGTAAATAAGTTATTATTGTATTTTTAGAAAGAAAAAAATGGACAACATGCAGAACGAGCGACAACTCATCACATCGGACAAGGCTGTGGGAATTGAACCCACAATCGGAGTGCGGCAGGCCTTTATTTCCTGCCACTGGCCTACAAGAAGTCCCTGGTTTGTAGAAACTAGTTTTATTTTATTATACAGGATGATAGATGAAGTATAAGTGCATTTTGGAACCATATATGATTAATCTCACCATAGATGGAATTATGTATATAACTTTTTCTAACTTATTTTTGAGATAGATGGAATGACCTATCATTCTATCACATGATCTAATAAAACTTAGTGAAAGACAAATTCAACTTCATTTCTTAAAGAGATGAAGTGGAAATTGTTCGATGCACGAACAAAGGTGTGATTATACCAAAATAAAGTTAGTATTTATTCTAATTCAAATTCTTCAACTTTAGGGAAATGATCTTGAAAACCAAAAATGTTGTCCTATTGACCTTATATCCGATGAATCAGATGGTACCTTAGATCATCACAAATCTATGGATTTGTGATTGTTGGATTTTTCATAACCATGTTCTCTACCACTCTCCATCAGTAAATGACGGTTAGATTTCTCTTCCATATCCATATTTTCATCTATGTTCTCCTATGTGGAAACCCAGTGATTAGATAATTTGGGTAACCATTACGTTTCATACTTTAGTTTTTAAAGACAAGTTTTGGTATTCCTTTTTATGATGTGGGTTTCTATTAATGAAACTTATGAGTAGTAAACCATTTATAACCCCGACAAATTTTGAGGGAAAAATTCATTTTAAGGGGGGTAGAATGTAACACCCCGAGATTTTATGAAAAATATTCTATTTAATTTCTTTAATGTCTTGTGTTGTATGATACATCAAAAGGAGAATGCACAACATGCATCCCTGACTTGTCTTGCATTACACGCAATCAAAACCTTCCACGATAGCATGTGTTGTACGCAATACTGAGTTTCGCTAAACAACGATATGTTATATAAACTAGCCATTATGAATAGTAATACCCACTTTTTGAAATTTTATAAATTTCATATTTCAAAATGGACTTCATTTTTGGATTCAGAATATTGAAATTAGCCTTAGGTGATTTTTTGGTATTTTTCTGAAAACTTTCAATTTTTGATGAATAGTGAAAACACTAGGTTACTATTCAAAAACCAACTTTTTATTTAAATAATTATTTATTTTATTTAAATTTATTTTAGGTCAAAGTTGATACATAATACCTATATAAGTTCAATTTATGTCATTGGAGTCATTTTATAATAATTTTAGATATATAAAAAATTTCATTGAACTTTTTACCGTCTTTTACCCACCTCCTAGGAGAATTTGCAAATTCCCATAAAATATAATTTTACCGCTTATGTGACTGGAAGTTAGAAAATACTAGAGACACGGTTAATATCAAGGAGTAAAATTTGGTTCAATGAGATGAAAATAATTTTTGGGGAATGTTAACTTTTTTCTTTTTTTACCACGGTTAAAAGTAAATAGGGTAATTAAGGGTAAAAATGATATTATTATTACCCTAACACATGTCCTAATTATATTGTATAAGTGTAATTCGACCAAAAAAAACCTTACGAATAAAATATGACCATTTAAGCCCACTTTGATTAGATTAGGACATTTATTATTAATTTATTTAATGAAGGGTTAAAACAGTTAAAATCAAAGTTTAATAACTAATTCATTTTTAATATAGGGTTATACATAAGAAAAATTCGACTATAAATATTCATTAGAAAGATAAAAAGATTTACTACATAATGGTATTTTATCTATAATTTTTAGACATTAAATAATTTATTTTATTTATGACACAATGATGATGAAGTAATTATCTTATTAATGAAATATTGACATAATTGATGTTATAAATAACCAAATAAATGTAATTTGAGACTTTTTATGTATTCCAATAATTTTCTAGGTTACTATGACATGTTATTATTGCTTTAGTTGAATTTTTTATAACTAATCTCTTCTTTTATTATTTTGAAAAAAATAAATTACCAAATTATGTCAAAATTGACATAAAATAGTTTTTAAAACAAATATTATATTATTAATTGTTATTTTATTCCTAAAAATCTAAATTTAGGCCAAATGACTTATATACGGTTATATATATTAATAATAAACAACTTTGGGTTCGTTTGGCTTGTTATTGTAAGTTTATTAACTGTATAGTGTAAGAAAACAAGAAGACATGGTAAAAGAAGAATTATTTAACTTATTGATAAATCTACATGATAAGGTTAAAATAGAAACCTAAACTTGTCTAAATTCTATTGGATGAGAATATATAGACCCATACCCACCTCATATTAGAATTTACTCAATTGGGGGCTATTAAAAACTGAATATGACTTTATAATAAAATAATATTTTTAGTTATTCCAAAGGTGACCCTCTCCTCCCTTATAAAAGGGCACATCCTACCTCTCTTCCTCACACCACTTTGAGCCTTCATGCTCGGCCAAACCCTGCCAATTTATCTTCTCCACTTCCATAGAAACATCCTAGTGGTTCTGGTCTTCTTCAAAGACAAATATTAGTGCCCGAAGTGGAGGTTTCAAAAAGGCGTGTCGAAAGAAGATGTAGTATCCGTTACCGATTCTTTCAACTTTATTTCTTCTTTTACTTCTTCTTTAGTTGTTTCATTATGAAGTAATAACATCAGTATCACTCATATACTGATATGTTATTATATGTATGAAACAAACCCATTTCACCATCTATCCATCCTACGGAAAAGGAAATCACCGCGCGTGTGTACGTACAGAATACCGTCTCCATGCCGTGGTGTAATCTGTTTTCGACCACCACCTTACTTGGATGGGTATAATGGTGTAAATAAATAACTATATATTATTATTGCAAAGTGATATTGCTTATGAAATATTATACATACACTTCAATGCAATTCCACGATCATGGGAATGATATCATCGCTCGTTCGTACGTACGGACTACCATCTCCACGACGCGATTAGATTCATTCTCCATGTTAACCATTCATGAATGATTATAAAGTATATATAATAAGTAATCATGAAATATATGACATAATAATGATATTGTATTTATGTGTGTATATATGTATGCCATCTACTTAATTTCATTCAATCCAATAAGGAAACGAAAATAGCGTTCATGCGTACGTACGACCTACCATCTCCATGAACAGTGTATTTCATTCCATTTAATCGATCTATCATATATATATGTATATACTGAATATATATTATATATAAATCATGTTTTAAATTATGGAATTATGTAAATCATGATATAAGTAATAATATCAAGAACAAAAAGTCCAAACGCGTACGATAAATAAAACGATTTAACCCAAAACGCTGTTTTAACATTGAACTTACAAAAGAACGGGTAATATAAAGTCATAAGTGAACCATATATGATATAATAACAATGAATATTATTCTGTAATATGTCAATGACATTATTTATATCATTATACAGGAGGTTCGGAAACGTACGAAGTATATCGTACCTAAGGTAAGGGATAATGTTTCAATCTCAACTGTTTTCTATCCGAGATTGCTTATACGTAAGTATTTACTGGGGTTATTTCTATCATCCATGTACATGTGTTATAAAAGTGTTTTCATGTATTTTTATAGGTTTTTTACCCATTTTTTACTTTTACTACATGGTATGTAAGTAATCTTTCTTTTGTTTACGTTACGAGGTACTTTTTTGACTTTTCCGACAAAAGTATGAGAAGAATGTTATATTTAACTTATACGGCGTGAAAGGATTTTTAGGGTTTCATAACACCTCATTTTTATGAAGCATACTCTACAAGATTTAATGACTATTTTCAATAAAATCATTTTCTTTTAAAATTTCATTGCATTTTGTGAAAAGAAAATGATTTTGAAGAAGAATGAATATTTTCCTCAAGAATTCATTTCAAATGTTTTATCAAAACCATTTTCCATCTAAGATGACATTATTTCATATGTGTATGTTTCAAGTATAATTTATCTATGATTTATATGGCTTCACTTTTTCTTTGATGAAATGATATCCATTTTTTTTATAGATTATATTATGATGGGATGATGTTTATAAAACACATTTTATTCTTTGGGTTATGATGAATGATTGAAGTTTATATTTTGGAAAAAGTAAGAATGATTTCATTATGAGATGGGTGGGACCTATATCTCCTTCAAATGCATTAGGTAAAGATTTATATCTCATGAGATAGACATGGCTGGAACAGTAAGTTGATCCGGTTCAGTGTTACAGGACTGAAATGAGGAGTGAACTCGATTCAGAAAGGGACTTTGTCCACTAAGATGGTCTTGGAAGCAATGCCTAGGCTACTATGGAAATCATAACAAGTGATGAATGGCTTCTAGAATTAAATTTTTTATTCCCATTCTATTTTATCGTGATGGATGTTCCTTTATTATATATGCCTTACGTACTTCCAAGATTCACGTCTTTGCTCAAGATTTTGATGTTTAGATTTTATGTTCAAGTTTTTGCATTCAAATGTTTATGGATTGTTTTATGTTCTATATGTTTACCCTTACTGGGAATTTGAGCTCACCCCTTTTATGTTTTCTTTTCCCCAGGATATAAAGAAAGTTTTTAGTTATGAAAAAAGGGGAAGATCTTTATCGGAGATGTTGATGATCTTTCACTGTGAATAGAATATTATATTCCGAGTTTCCAAAGACACTAAACTATTAAGGTTCTTGTGTGTATTTTTTTGTTATGTACTAAGTATTCCCCAAAAGTAATGTAATGTCCATGTACATCATGATTTGGGTCTCTACAGCTGGTATCACAGGAAAGGTTTAGTCAACCTTTGGAAACTAGGAAACGAGAACTTTAGTGAGATCCCTGGAGATATTTCTAAGGTATGTCTAGGGATGTCCCTAAGGTTAAGTATAAGTATAGGTTATAGTCATAGAATTATGGTAACGATCTTAGAATTAAACCTAAGATGTTAGATATTGAATGTACTCCCCCTTTATTATGTTGTTTTCCCTAGCATGATTTTTTCCTCTCACACTATTCTTTTTGGGTTTTAGACGATGGATGGAACCTGAATGAACCCTGTTGATCAATGTAATGGACAATGAAATGATTTTACTCCTGAAAAAACAAATTTTATTGGAGATGGATTGAAAAATCATATTGCTATAATTACACAAGCTATGAATCATTTTGGACTTCCAAATGAGCAGATAAGGGAACAATATTTTATTGAGTCCTAATGAGGCAACGAACACCTTCTTTCAGGGTGTCTTCTGATCCAATTGTTACTGAACAATGGATCAGTACCAATGAAAAGATATTTTTAGTTCTTCAATGTTCTGAACAAGATAAATTCATCTTAGAAGTATATCGTTTGGAAGGTGAAGCTGATCAATGGTGGAATATTATCAAGAATACGAGGCCAAGAGATGAAATTGAGTCCATGGAATGGGACAAGTTCAAGAACTTATTTTTCAATAAGTACCTCCCTCGTATTCTTCGAACAAAGATGGAGAAGGAGTTTCTTTAACTAAAGAAAAAGGATGATGAATATGTTGGTATATACGAAGCGAATTTTACAAGGCTTGCAAGGTATGCATCTGGTTTTATCATCCAACCTGATAGTAAGGTTGATCGATTCTTCAGTGGATTAAAACCAAATCATCGAAGGGAATTAGCTATAAGAGACTTCAGTAGCTATGAAGAAATTGTGCATCGTGATATCAAGGTAGAAATGGAAGTTGGTGTTACATATCCATCTCATTGTTTTGACAAGAAACAAAATATGGAGTTCAAGGAGAAATATCGGAATAATGGTGAAAAGAAGATGAATGCTTCCTTATGCTCAAAGTGTGGAAAGAATCATGATGGAGATTGTCTTAAAGGGACTAGAAAATGTTTTAAGAGTGTAAAAGAAGGTCATCGAGCATCTGAGTGTCAAAGTAATGGTAAAAGGGTTGCTAATGATGTGAATAAATAAAAGACTGCAGAGAACGCACCACCAACACTTCAATGCTTCAAGTCCAATGAAATGGGGCATTTTGCTAATCAATGACCCAATCCAAGGGTTAATGATGATCGACATGAGCAACCACTTAAAGCAAAGGACAAAGGGAAGTCACATGTGATCACTATTGATGATGTTGAGTATGACAACGATGTGGTGGAATGACTAAGTGTTTATGTAATGAGATTCCAAAATAATGTTGTATACAGTATCATGGAATATAGAAATATTTATGTATTGGTCTATTGTGGTTTTCAATAATTTTATGGTACCGGTAACCATGGAAAGTGATTGAGATTTTTTTGGAAATAAGATGATATGTGCATAATGAAGGGATAAGGAGAAAATGAAATTTTTGACAGTATTCAAGATCTCATGACTGATATAAGGAAATAGTTATATCATGGTTTGAGTATATAGAATTCTGGGGTTTTGGTATGTGGAAAGAGTTAACTTTTGACAGCACTCATATTTTAACTAAGATTCAATGGGTATTCATTTTTCAAGAGAATACATGATTAAGGCCTTAGAATGTTTTGAATGTGACCAATAAGACATATCTTATGACATATGGGGATCAACGATGCTATTAATGTGCTTGTTATATGAAATATCTGGTAATCATTTTCACTATAATATGAGAATGGACTACAATATTATGGATAAGCCTAATGATTGGAATTGATTATGTTGGACATAAGATAGTATTGTATTTTTATAAAGAAAAAAATGGACAACCTGTAGAACGAGCGACAACCCCTCACGTCGGACTAGGCTGTGGGAATCGAACCCCCAACTGAAGTGCGAGAGGACTTTATTTCCTACCAGTGGCCTAGAGGAAGTCCCTGGTTAGTAGAAACTAGTTTTATTTTATTATACAGGATGATAGATGATGTATAAGTCCATTTTGGACCCAAAAATTATTAATCTCACCATAGATGTAATTATGTATATAACTTTTTCTATCTTATTTTTGAGACAGATGGAATGTCCTATCATTCTATCACATAATCTGCTAAAACTTCTTGAAAGACAAATTCAACTTCATTTCTTAAAGAGATGAAGTGGAAATTGTTCCAGGCATGAACAATGGTGAGATTATACCAAAATAAAGTAAGTATTTATTCTAATTCAAATTCTTCAACTTTAGTGAAATGATCTTGAAACCCAAAATTGTTGTCCCAGTGCCCTTATATCCGATGAATCAGATAGTACCTTAGATCGTCACAAATCTATGGCTTTGTGATTGTTGGATTTTTTATAGCCAAGTTCTCTACCACTCTCCATCAGAACATGACGGTTAGATTTCTCTTCCATATCCATATTTTCACCTATGTTCTCCTATGTGGAAACCCAATGATTAGTTAATTTGGGTAACCATTACGTTTCATACTTTAGTTTTTAAAGCCAAGTTTTGGTATTTCTTTTTTACGATGTGGGTTTCTATTAAAGAAACTTTCGAGTAGTAAACCATTTATAACCCCGACGAATTTTGAGGGCAAAATTTATTTTAAGGGGGGTAGAATGTAACACCCCGAGATTTTATGAAAAATATTCTTTTTAATTTCATTAATGTCTTCTGTTGTATGATAATCCAAAAGGATCTTGCACAAAACACATCTCTAACTTGGCTTGTATTACACGCAATCACGACCTTCCATGATAGCGTGTGTTGTACGTAATTCCAAGTTTCGGTAAACAACAATATGTTATATAAACCCGCCGTTATGAATAGTAATAAATTTTTTTTGAAATTTTATAAATTTTATCATTCAAGATGGACTTCATTTATGGATTCAGAATATCAAAATTAGCCTAGGGTGAATTTTAGGTATTTTTTTGAAAACTTTCAATTTTTGATGAATAGTGAAAACACTGAGTTACTATTCAAAAATCGACTTTTTATTTACATAATTATCTATTTTATTTAAATTTATTTTAGGTCAAAATTGATACATAATACCTATATAAGTTCAATTTAATTCATTGGAGTCATTTTATAATAATTTTAGATATTTAAAAATGTTTATTGAACTTTTTACCGTCTTTTACCCACCTCCTAGGAGAATTTGCAAATTCACAAAAAACATAATTTTACCGCTTCTTTGAGTGGAATTTTGAAAATCCGAGAGACACGGTTAATATCAAGGACTAAAATGTAGTTCAATGAGATGAAAATAATTTTTGGTGAATAGTAACTTTTTATTTTTTTTACACGGTTAAAAGTAAATATGGTAATTGAGGGTAAAAATGGTATTATTATTACCCTAACACACTTTTTAATTCTATTGGATCAGTGTAATTCGACCAAAAACAACCTCAAGATTACAGTATGACCATTTAGGCCCACTTGGATTAGATTAGGACATTTATTATTAATTTATTTAAAGAAGGGTTAAAATAGTTAAAATCATAGTTTAATAACTAAATCATTTTTAATATAAGATTATACATAAGATAAATTCGACTATAAATATTCATTAGAAATATAAAAATATTTCCTACATAATCGTATTTTATTTATAATTTTTAGACATTAAATAATTTAATTTATTTATGACACAATGACGATGAAGTAATTATCTTATTAATGAAATATTGACATAATTGATGTTATAAATACCCAAATAAATGTAATTTGAGATTTTTTATGAATTATAATAATTTTATAGGTTTATATGACATTTTATTATGGATATAGATAAATGTTTTCGAACTAATAATTCTGTTATTATTTTCAAAAAAATCAATTACCAAATTGTGTCCAAATTGACTTAAAATAGATTTTAAAACAAATACTATATTATTAATTGTTATTTTATTCCTAAAACTCTAATGTTCAGCCAAATTGTGTCCAAATTGGGGTTCGTTTGGCTTTTTATAGTTAGTTTATTAACCTTATAGTGTAAGAAAACAGGAAGACATGGTAAAAGAAAAATCATTTAACTTAATGTTAAATCTAAATGATAAGGTTAAAATAGAAACCTAAACTAGTATAAATTATATTGGATGAGACTATTTCGACCCATCCCCACCTTAGCTTCGAAATAAATCAATTTGAAGCTATTAAAAACCAAATATGACTTTATACTGAAATAATATTTTTAGTTATTCCAAAGGTGCCCCTCTCCTCCCTTATAAAAGGGCACATCCTCCCTCTATTCCTCACACCACTTTGAGCCTTCAAGCTCGTCAATCCCCTGAAAATTTATCTTCTAAACTTCCCTAGAAACATCCTAGAGGTTCTTGTCTTCTTCAAAGACCAATATTAGTGCCCTAAGAGGAGGTTTCAGAAAGGCGTGTCGAAAGAAGAGGTAATATCCATTACCGATTATTTCAAATTTATTTCTTCTTATACTTCTTCTTCTTTAGTTGTTTCATTATGAAGTAATAACATCAGTATCACTCATATAATGATATGTTATTATAAGTATGAAACAAACCTATTTCACAATCTATCCATCCTATGGAAAATGAAATCACCACGCGTGCGTACGTACGGAATACCGTCTCCACGCCGTGGTGTAATCTGTTTTCCACCACCACCTTACTTGTATGGGTATAATGGTGTAAATAAATAAATATATATGATTATTTGAAAGTGATATTTATTATTATATATTATACACACACTTCAATTCAATTCCACAATCATGGGAATGATATCATCGCTTGTGCGTACATACAGACTACCATCTCCACGACAAGATGAGATTCATTCTCCATGTTAACCATTCATGAATGATTATAAAGTATATATAATAAGTAATCATGAAATATATGACATAATAAGGATACTGGATTTATGTGTATATATATGTATGTCATCTACTTAATTTCATTCAATTCAATAAGGAAACAAAAACATTGTTCATGCGTACGTACGACCTACCGTTTTCATGAATGGTGTATTTCATTCCATTTAATCGATCTATCATATATATATGTATATACTGAATATATATTATATATAAATCATGTTTTAAATTATGAAATCAAGTAAATCAGGATATAAGTAAAAATATCACGAAAAAAAGTCCAAACACGTACGATAAATAAAACGATTTAACCCAAAATGCGGTTTTAACATCGATCTTACAAAAGAATGGGTAATATAAAGTCATAAGTGAACCATATATGATATCATAACAATGATTATTATTCTTTAATAAGTCAATGAAATTATTTAAATCATTATACAGGAGTTTTGGAAACGTACGAAGCATATCGGACCTAAGGTAAGGGATAATGTTGCAATCTCAATTGTTTTCTTTCCAAGATTTCTTATACGCAAGTATTTACTGGGGTTATTTCTATCATCCATGTCCATGTTTTATAAAAGTGTTTTCATGTATTTTTAAAGTTCTTTTTACCCATTTTTGACTTTTACTACATGGTATGTATGGAATGTTTCTTTTGTTTAAGTTACGAGGTACTTTTTTGAGTTTTCCGACAAAAGTACCAGAAGAATATTATTTTTAACTTATACGGCTTGAACGGATTTTTACAGTTTCATAACGCATAATTTTCATGAAGCTTACTCTACATGATTTAATGAATATTTTCAAAAAATTCCTTTTCTTTTAAAATTTCATGGCATTTTTTGAAAAGAAGATGATTTTGAAGAAGAAAGGATATTTTCCTCAAGAATTCATTTCAAGTGTTTTATCAAAACCATTTTCCATATAAGATGGAATTTTTTCATATGTGTATGTTTCAAGTATAATTTATCTATAATTTACATGGTTTGACTTTTTCTATGATGAAATGATATCCATTTTTTTGTATAGATTATGTTATGATGGGATGATATTTATGAAACCCATTTTATTCTTTGGGTTATGACGAATGATTTAAGTTTATGTTGTGGAACAAGTAATAAAGATTTCATTATGATATGGGTGGGACCTATATATCCCTACAATGCATTGGGTAATGATTTATATCTAATGATATAGACATGGATGGAATGGTAATTTAATCCGGTTCAGTGTTACAGGACAGAAACGAGGAGTGAACTCGATTCAGAAAGGGTCTTTGTCCACTAAGATGGTACTGGCAGCAATGCCTTGGATTCTATGTAAATTATAACATGTTATTAATGGTTGACACAATTACATGTTTTATTCCCATGCTATTTTATCATGATTGATGTTCCCTTATGATATATTCCTTACATACTTCCATGATTCATGTCTTTGCTCAAGATTTTGATGTTTGGAGTTTAAGTTCAAGTTTTTTCATTCAAATGTTTATGGATTGTTTTATGTTCTCTATTTTTACCCTTACTGGGCATTTGAGCTCACCCCTTTTATGTTTTCTTTTCCCCAGGATATAAAGAAAGGTTTTAGGTAAGAAAAAAAAGTGTAAGATATTTATGGGAGATTTTGAAGATCATTCACCACGATTAGAAGATTATATTCCGAGTTTCAAAAGACACTAAACTATTACGGTCCTTGTGTGTCTGTTTTTGTTATGTATTATGAATTCCACAACAGTAATTTAGAGTCCATGTACATCAAGCTTTGGGTCTCTACAGTTGGTATCAGAGGAAATGTTTAGTCAACCTTTGGAAACTAGGATGCGATAACTTTAGTGAGATCCCAAGAGATATTTATAAGGTATGCCTAGGGATGTCCCTAAGATTAAGTATAAGTATAGGATATAGTCCTAGAATTATGGTAACAATCTTAGAATTAAATCTAAGATGTTATATATTGAAGGTACTCCCCCTTTATTATGTTGCTTTCCCTAGCATTATTTTTTCCTCTCACACTATTCTTTTTGGGTTTTAGACGATGGCTGGAACCCGAAGGAACTGTGTTGATCAATGTAATGGACAATGAAATGATTGTCCTCCTGAACAAACAAATTTTATGGGATATGGAGTGAAAAATATTATTTCTATACTTACACAAGCTATGAATCATTCTGGAATTCCAAATGAGCAGAGAAGGGAACAATATTCTATTGAGTCCTTCATGAGGCAACGTCCACCTTCTTTCAGTGGGTCCTCTAATCCACTTAATTCTGAAAATTGGATCAGTACCACTGAAAAGATATTTTCAGTTCTTCAATGTTCTGAACATGATAAAGTCATCTTAGCAATATATCGTTTGGAAGGTGAAGCTGATCAATGGTTGAATCTTATAAAGAATATGAGGCTAAGAGATGAAATTGAGTCCATGGAATGGGACGAGTTCAAGAACTTATTTTTAAATAAGTACTTCCCTCGTATTCTTCAAATAAAGATGGAGAAAGAGTTTCTTGAACTAAAGATAAATGATGATGAATCTGTTGGTATATACGAAGCGAATTTTACAAGGCTTACAAGGTATGCATCTGGCTTTATCATCCAAACTGAAAGTAAAGTTGATCGATTCTTCAGTGGATTAAAACCAAATATTCGAAGGGAATTATCTATAAGAGACTTCAGTAGCTATGAAGAAATTCCGCGTCTTGCTATCAAGGTAGAAATGGAAGTTGGTGTTACATATCCATCTCATGGTTTTGATAAGAAACAAAAGTTGGAGTTCAAGGAGAAGTCTCAGAATAATGGTGAAAAGAAGATGAACGTTTCCTTATGCTCAAACTGTGGAAAGAAGCATGGTGGAGATTGTCTTAAAGGGACTAGAAAATGTTTTAAGTGTGGAAAAGAAGGTCATCGAGCAGCTGAGTGTCGAAGTAATGGAAAAAGGGTTGCTAATGATGTGAATAATGAAAAAAATGTAGAGAACGCACCCCTAACACTTCAATGCTTCAAGTGCAATGAAATGGGGCATTATGCTAATCAATTCCCTAATCCAAGGGCTAATGATTATCAACATGAGCAACCACTTAAGGAAAAGGACCAAGGGAAGTCACATGAGATCACTATTGGAGATGCTGAATATGAAAAAAATGTCGTGGAATGATTAAGTGTTTATGTAATGAGCTTCCAATATAATGTTGTATATAGTATCATGGAATATATAAATATTTATGTATTAGTCTATTATGGTTTTCAAAAAATTTATGGTACCGGTAACCGTGGAAAGTGATTGAGATATTTTTGGAAAGAAGATGATATGCGCATAATGAAGGGATAACGAGGAAATGAAATGGTTGATAGTATTCATGAGCTCATGACTGATATAAGGAAATAGTTATATCATGGTTTGATTATATAGAAATTTGGGGTTTTGGTATGTGGAAAGAGTTATCTTTTGATAGCACCCATGTTTTCACTAAGATTCAATGGGTATTCATTTTTCAAGAGAATACATGATTAAGGCCTTCGAATGTTTGAAATGTGACCAACAAGACATATCTTATGACATGTGGGGATCAACGATGGTATTAAAGTGCTTGTTATATAAAATCTCTGGTAATCAATTTCACTATAATATGAGAATGGACTGCAATATTATGGATGAGCCTAAATATTGGAATGGATTATGTTGTACATAAGCTAGTATTGTATTTTTAGAAAGAAAAAAATGGACAACCTGCAGAACGAGCGACAAACCGTCAAGTCGGAGAAGGCTGTGGGAATCGAACCCACAACCTAAGTGCGACAGACCTTTATTTCCTACCACTGGCCTACAGGAAGTCCCTGGTTAGTAGAAACTAGTTTTATTTTATTATACAGGATGATAGATGAAGTATAAGTCCATTTTGGAACCATATATGATTAATCTCACCATAGATGGAATTATGTATATAACTTTTTCTAACTTATTTTTGAGACAGATGGAACGACCTGTCATTCTATCACATGATCTGCTAAAACATCGCGAAAGACAAACTCAACTTTATTTCTTAAGGAGATGAAGTAGAGATTGTTCAAGGCACGAACAACGGTGAGATTATACCAAAATAAAGTAAGTATTTATTCTAATTCAAATTATTCATCTTTAGGGAAATGATATTGAAAAAAAAATGTGGTCCTAGTGCCCTTATATCCGATGAATCAGATGGTACCTTAGATCATCACAAATCTATGGTTTTGTGGTTGTTGGATTTTTCATAGCCATGTTCTCTACCACTCTCCATTAGAACATGACGGTTAGATTTCTCTTCCTTATCCATATTTTCAACTATGTTCTCCTATGTGGAAACCCAGTGATTAGTTAATTTGGGTAACCGTTATGTTTCATACGTTAGTTTTTAAAGCCATGTTTTGGTATTCCTTTTTACGATGTGGGTTTCTATTAAAGAAACTTTCGAGTAGTAAACCACTTATAATCTCGACGAATTTCGAGGTCGAAATTCATTTTAAGGGGGGTAGAATGTAACACCCCGAGATTTTATGAAAAATATTCTTTTTAATTTCATTAATTTCTTGTGTTGTACGATACACCAAAAGGAGCTTGAAAAACACGAATCCCTGCCTTGGCTTGCATTACATGCAATCGCGACCTTCCACGTTAGCATGTGTTGTACGCCATACCGAGTTTCGCTAAACAACGATATGTTATATAAACTAGCCGTTATGAATAGTAATACCCAATTTTTGAAATTTTATGAATTTTATCTTACAAAATGGACTTCATTTTTGGATTTAGAATATCGAAATTAGCCTAGGGTGAATTTTTGAAATTATTATTGAACTTTTCAACGTCTTTTACCCACCTCCTAGGAGAATTTGTAAATTCACATAATAATTAATTTTACCACTTCTGTGAGTGGAATTTCGAAAATCTGAGAGACATGGTTAATATGAAAGACTAAAATGTGGTTCAATGAGATGAAAATAATTTTTGGTGAATAGTACCTTTTTATTTTTTTTACCACGGTTAAAAGTAAAAATGGTAATTAAAGGTAAAAATGATATTATTATTACCCTAACACATGTCCTAATTATATTAGATAAGTTTAATTCGACCAAAAGCAACATTAGGAATAAAATATGACCATTTAGGCCCACTTGTATTAGATTAGGACATTTATTATTAATTTATTTAAAGAAGGTTTAAAATTGTTAAAATCAATGTTTAATAAATAAATAATTTTTAATATAGGGTTATACATAAGTTAAATTCGACTATAAATATTAATTAGAAAGATAAAAGGATTTCCTACATAATGGTATTTTATTTATAAATTTTAGACATTAAGTAATTTAATTTATTTATGACACAATGATGATGCAGTAATTATCTTATTAATGAAATATTGACATAATTGATGTTATAAATACCCAAATAAATGTAATTTGAGACTTTTATGAATTCCACTAATTTTCTAGGTTACTATGACATGTTAGTATTGATTTAGATAAATGCTTTCGAACTAATCATTCGGTTATGATTTTCAAAAAAATCAATTACCAAATTGTGTCGAAATTGACATTAAATAGTTTTTAAAAAAAATATTATATTATTAATTGTTATTTTATTTCTACAAGTCTAAGGTTCGGCCAAATGACTTAGATAGGGTTATATATATTAATAATAAACAACTTGGGGTTCTGTTGGATTTTTATAGTAAGTTTAATAACCTTGTAGTGTAAGAAAACAAGAACACATGGTAAAAGAAAAATTATTTAACTTAAAGTTAAATCTAAATGATAAGGTTAAAATAGAAACCTAAACATGTATAAATTATATTGTATGAGATTATTTCGACCCATCCCCACCGTAGCTTCTAAATAACTCAATTTGGAGCTATTAAAAACCGAATATGACTTTATGATAAAATAATATTTTTAGTTATTCCAAAGGTGCCCCTCTCCTCCCTTATAAAAGGGCACATCCTCCATCTCTTCGTCACACCATTTTGAGGCTTCAATCTCGGCCAAACCCTAACAATTTATCTTCTCCACTTCCCTATAAACATCCTAGAGGTTCTGGTCTTCTTCAATGACCAATCTTAGTGACCTAAGAGGAGGTTTCAAAAAGGCTTGTCGAAAGAAGAGGTAATATCCGATACCGATTCTTTCAACTTTATTTCTTCTTCTACTTCTTCTTCTTTAGTTGTTTCATTATGAAGTAATAACATAAGTATCACCAATATACTTATATGTCATTATAAGTATGAAACAACCCTCTTTCACCATTTATCCATCCTACGGAAAATGAAATCACCGTGCGTGCGTACGTATGGAATATCGTCTCCACGCCGTGGTGTAATCTGTTTTCGACCACCACATTACTCGGATGGGTATAATGGTGTAAATAAATAACTATATATGATTATTGCAAAGTGATATTTATTATGAAATATTATACATAAACTTCAATGCAATTCCACGATCATGGGAATGATATCATCGCTCGTGCGCACGTACGAACTACCATCTCCACGAAGCGATGAGATTCATTCTCCATGTTAACCATTCATGAATGATTATATAGTATATATAATAATTAATAATGAAATATATGACATAATAATGATACTGGATTTATGTTTATATATATGTATTTCATCTACTTATTTTCATTCAATTTAATAAGGAAACAAAAACAGCGTTCATGCGTACGTATGGCCTACCGTCTCTATGAACGGTGTACTTCATTCCATTTAATCGATATATCCTATATATATGTATATACTGAATATATATTATATATAAATCATGTTTTGAATTATGCAATTATGTAAATCAGGATATAAGTAATAATATCAAGAACAAAAAGTCCAAACACGCATGATAAATAAAACGATTTAACCCAAAATGTTGTTTTAACATGGAACTTACAAAAGAACGGGTAATATAAAGTCATAAGTGAACAATATATGATATCATAAAATTTAATATTATTCTGTAATAAGTCAATGACATTATTTAAATCATTATAAAGGAGGTTCGGAAAGGTACGAAGCATATCGGACCTAAGGTAAGGGATAATGTTGCAATCTCAATTGTTTTCTATCCGAGATTGCTTATACGTAAGTATTCACTGGGGATATTTCTATCATCCATGTCCATGTTTTATAAAAGTGTTTTCATGTATTTTTAAAGTCATTTTTACCCATTTTTGACTTTTACTACATGGTATGTAAGGAATATTACTTTTGTTTATGTTACGAGGTACGTTTTTGACTTTTCCGAAAAAAGTACGAGAAGAATGTTATTTTTAACTTATACGGTGTGAACAAATTTTTATGGTTTCATAACGCCTCATTTTCATGAAGTTTACTCTAAAATATTTAATGACTATTTTCAACCAAATCCTATTTTTTAGAATTTCATGGAATTTTGTGAAAAGAAAATGATTTTGAAGAAGAAATGATATTTTCCTCAAGAATTCATTTCAAGTATTTTATCAAAACCATTTTCCATATAAGATGGAATTATTTCATATGTGTATGTTTAAAGTATAATTTTTCTATGATCTAAATGGTTTCACATTTTCTATGATGAAATGATATCCATTTACAATTTCATAACGCCTCCATTATGAACCAGTTGTTTATTTTTCCCAGTTTCTAATCGTGGTGGAAGATCTTCAACATCTCCCATAAAGATCTTCCCATTTTGTTTTATTACCTAAAACTTTTCTTTATATCAAGGGGAAAAAATATATAAAGGGTGAGCTCAAATTCTCATTAGGGTTAAACAAAATAAATTATAATCATATCATATTCATAAGAACATATCATTTTGGAAATCTTAACCTGCAAAAGAGATCATAATTTCATAACATGGGATAAATCATAATAGTTAAATGTAATATCAATAATCATAACTTAAAACATGAATCTTTGTGTCATACACACATAATCATATAGAGTCATTTCTTAGTAGTCAAGACTCATTGCCAAGACTATCTTAGTGGACAAAGTCCTTTTCTGAACCGAGTTCACTCCTCATTTCAGTCCTGTTTCACTGAATTGGATTAACCTGTCGTTCCATCCATGTTTATCTCATGAGATATAAATCATTACCCAATGCATTTTAGGGAGATATAGGTCCCACCCATCTCATAATTATACCATTCTTATGTGTTCCAAAAATCATAAATCATACATCATAGGATAACCCATGTAATAAAAATGGGAATCTTAAACATCATGCCATCATAACATAATCCATATAAGATAAAAGGACATCATAAAAATAATTCCATCATAACATAATAAAATCAATGTAAAAATAGGGATATAAACATAACCCTATATTATCTTATATGGAAAATAATTTTGATAAAACACTTGAACTCCATTCTTGAGGAAAATATCCTTTCTACTTCAAAAAGATTTTTCCATTCTTAACATGTCATAAAATTTTAAAATAAAAGAAGTTGATTAAAAAAACATGAAAAATTATAAAGGAAGCTTCTTCTAAATAATGTTTCAAAAATCCATTCATGCCGTATAAGTTAAAAAAGCATTCTTCTCTTACTTTTTCCGGAAAAGTCAAAAAGTACCTCGTACAAAAAACGACAAAAGATTCCTTTCATATATTTTACTAAAAACTCACCGAAGGGTAAAATTGGATTTAAAAAACTATAGGTGGATGGAAATAATATTAAATATTGAGGAAAAATGGATTTGGATGATAAAATACACCCCAGTAAATATCAAAGTATAAACAATCTTGGATAAAAATAAGATTGTTATATTTTCCCTTACCTTAGGTCCAATTTGCTTCGTAAGTGTCCAAAACTCATGTATAATGATTTAATTAATGTCATTGAGTTATTACAGAATCATAATCATTGTTATGATATCATATATGGCCATATTCTTAGCTTCTTATTAGTAACATTTCATTGCTACTTGTTATTCAGGTGTTTATTACTTTTTGTTCTTATGCGTGTTTTGTCGAATAAATTCTTAATGTTCTCTTTAGGTTATAGATACCTCACTTCCAGAATGGTATTAGTGTAATATATATCATATTCATTCATTAAATTCATTTATATAATCATTATGCAATGAATATATTGTAGAACGAGTCACATCACATTGTGGAGACAGTATTCCGTACGTACGCACGACCAATGATATCGTTCTCATGATCATGGAATTGTATTGGAGTGTATGCATACTATTTCAGAATCAATATAACTTTACAATAATCATATATAGTTATTATTTACACCATTATACCCATCCAAGTAAGGTGGTGGTGGAAAATAGATTACACCACAGCGTGGAGACGGTATTCCGTACGTACGCATGCACGGTGATTTCATTTTTCGTAGGATGGATAGATGGTGAAATAGGGTTGTTTAATACTTATAATGACATAACAGTATATTATTGATACTGATGTTATTACTTCATAATGAAACAACTAAATACGAAGAAGTGGAAGAAGAAATAAAGTTGAAAGAATAGGTAACGGACATTACCTCTACTTTGCAGCGCCTCTTTGAGACCTACTCTTAGGGCACTAAAATTGGTCTTTGAATAATACCAGGACCTCTAGGATGTTTCTAGAAAAGTGGAGAAGATAATTTGGCAGGGGTTGGCCGAGCGTGAAGCCTCTAGTTGATGTGAGGAAGAGAGGGAGGAGGTGCGCTTTTATAAGGGAGGAGTGGGGATCCTTTGGAAAAACAAAAAATATTATTTTATTATAAAGTCATATTCGGTTTTTAATAGCTCTAAATTGATTTATTTAGAAGCTAAGGTGGGGTGGGTCAAAATACTCTCATCCAATAGAATTTAGACAAGTTTAGATTTCATGTTTAACATTATCATTTAGATTTATTTTAAGTTAGATAATTTAACTTTTACCGTGTATTCTTGTTTTCTTACACTATAAGGTTAGTAAACTTACTATAACAAGGAAAACGAACCCCAAGTTGGTTATTATTAATATATATAACCTTATCTAAGTAATTTTTCTGAACCTTATATTTTTAGGAATAAAATATCAATTAATAATATAATATTTGTTTTGAAAACAATTTTATGTCAATTTTGACACTATTTGGTAATTGATTTTTTTGAAAATCATAACAGAACTATTAGTTAGAACAAAGTTAATAAAATCAATAATAACATGTCATATTAACATATAAAAGTATTTTAATCCTTGAAAAGGCTCAAATAACATTTATTTGGGTATTTATAACATCAATTATGTTAATAATTCATTAATAAAATAATTACTGCATCATCATTGTGTCATAAATAAACTAAATTATTTAATGTCTAAAAATTAAAAATAAAATAAAATTATGTAGTAAGTACTATTATCTTTATAATGAATCTTTATTGTCGAATTTATCTTATGTATAACCCTATATTAAAAATGATTATTTATTAAACATTGATTTTAACTATGTTAACCCTTCTTCAAATAAATTAATATTAAATCTCATAATCTAATCCATGTGGGTCTAAATGGTCATATTTTATTCCAAAGGTTGTTTTTGGTCGAACTAAACTTATCCAATAGAATTATAACATGTTTTAGGGTAATAATAATATCATTTTTACCCTTAATTGTCCTATTTACTTTTAACCGTGGTAAAAAAAAGTAAAAAGTTACTAGTCACCAAAAATTATTTTCATCTCATTGAACCACATTTTAGTCCTTGATATTAACTATGTCTCTTGGATTTTCGAAATTCCACTCCCAGAAGCGGTAAAATTATGTTTTATGTGAATTTGGAAATTCTCCTAGGAGGTGGGTAAAAGACGGTGAAAAGTTCAATAAAATTTTTATATATCTAAAATTATTATAAAATGACTCCAATGAATTGAATTGAACTTATATAGGTATTATGTATCAATTTTTACATAAATTAAATTTAAATAAAATATCTAATTATTTAAATAAAAAGTCGGTTTTTGAATAGTAACCCAGTGTTTTCACTTTTCATCAAAAATTGAAAGTTTTCAGAAAAATACAAAAAATTCACCCTAGGATAATTTCGATATTCTAAATCAAAAAATGAAGTCCATTTTGAAAGATAAGATTTATAAAATTTCAAAATGTGGGTATTACTATTCATAATGTCTAGTTTATATAACATATTGTTGTTTAGCGAAACTCGGTATTGCGTACAACACACGCTATCGTGGAAGGTCGCGATTGCGTGTAATGCAAGCCAAGTCAGGGATGTGTGTTGTGAAAGCTCTTTTTGGTCTAGAATACAACACAAGACAATAATGAAATTAAAAGGGAATATTTTTCATAAAATCCCGGGGTGTTACATTCTACCCCCCTTAAATGAATTTCGCCCTCGAAATTCATCGGTGTTATAAATGGTTTACTACATGAATGTTTTTTTAATTGAAACCCAAATCATAAAATGAAATACCAAAACTGAACTTTAAAAACTAAAGTATGAAATGTAACGGTTACCCAAATTAACCAATCACTGGGTTTCCACATAGGAGAACATAGGTGAAAATATGGATATGGAAGAGAAATCTAACCATCATGTTATGATGGAGAGTGGTAGAGAACATGGATATGAAAAATCCATCAATAAAAAAGCCATAAATTTGTGATTATCTAAGGTACCATCTGATTCATCGAATATAAGAGCATTAGGACAACATTTTTGGTTTTCAATATCATTTCCCTAAAGTTGAAAATTTTGAATTAGAAGAAATACTCGCTTGATTTTGGTACAATCTCACTGTTGTTCGTGCATTGAATAATTTCCACTTCATCTCTCCAAGAAATGAAGTTGAATTTGTTATTCATGAAGTGTTAACAGATCATGTGATAGAATGATGTGTCATTGCATCTGTTTCAAACAAAAGGTTAGCAAGAGTTATCAAATATACATAAGTCCATCTATGGTGAGGTTAATCATATACAATTCCAAAAATGAACTTATACTTAATATATCATACCGCGTAATAAAATAAAACTAGTTTCTACTAACCATGGACTTCATATAGGTCAGTGGTATGCGATAAAGGCCAGTCGCACTTTGGTTTTGGGTTCGATTCCCACAGCCTTGTCCGATGCGACGTGTTGTCGCCCGTCCTGCAGGTTGTCCTTTTTCTAAAATTACATCATTATGACATTCCATCGATAATATCGAAAACAGTTCTAGCCTTAAACTAACTTATGTTCAACATAATTCATTTCAAATATATAGGCTTATCCAAAATACTTATATACTAGCTTATATATAAAGAAAACAATTAATATAAATGTCATCTACCGAGCATTTGAATACAATCATTTATCCCCGATATATCTTGTTGATCACATTCCAATCATGTGAATACCTTAATCATTGATGTTCCTTGTTTCATTATGTTCAATTTTTTGCATTCAAGTTTTTTTCTTACCTAAAACCTTTCTTTATATCTTGGGGAAAAGAAAACATAAAAGGGGTGAGCTCAAATGCCCAGTAAGGGTAAACATAGAGAACATAAAACAATCCATAAACATTTGAATGAAAAAACATTAACATAAAATCTAAACATCAAAATCTTGAGCAAAGACATGAATCTTGGAAGTACCTAAGGTATATATCATAAAGGAACATCAATCATGATAAAATAGCATGGTAATAAAACATTTAATTGTGGAAACCATTCACCACTTGTTATGATTTCCATAGTATCCAAGGCATTGCTTCCAAGACCATCTTAGTGGACAAAGTCCCTTCCTGAATCGAGTTCACTCCTCGTTTCATTCCGGTAACACTAAACCAGATTAACTTACCATTCCATCCATGTCTATCTCATGAGATATAAATCGTTACCCAATGCATTGGAGGGAGATATAGGTCCCACCCATCTCATAATGAAATCATTATTACTTGTGCCACAACATAAACTTAAATAATTCATCATAACCCAAAGAATAAAATGGGTTTCATAAACATCATCCCATCATAACATAATCCATACAAAAAAAATGGATATCATTTCATCATATAAAAAGTGAAACCGTGTAAATCATAGAGAAATTATATTTGAAACACACATATGAAATAATTCCATCTTATATGGAAAATGTTTTTGATAAAACACTTGAAATGAATTCTTGAGGGAAATATCCTTTCTTCTTCAAAATCATTTTATTTTCACAAAATGCCATGAAATTTTAAACGAAAAGGAATTTGTTGAAAATAATCATTAAATCATGTAGAGTAATCTTCATGAAAACGAGGCGTTATGAAACCGTAAAAATTTGTTCACGCCGTATAAGTTAAAAATAACATTCTTCTCGTACTTTTGTTAGAAAAGTCAAAAAAGAACCCCGTAACGTAAACAAAAGAAAGATTACTTACATACCATGTAGTAAAAGTAAAAAATGGGTAAAAAGTACATTAAAAATACATGAAAACACTTTTATAAAACATGGACATGGATGATAGAAATAACCCAAGTAAATACTTACGTATAAGCAATCTCGGATAGAAAACAATTCAGATTGCAACATTATCCCTTACCTTAGGTCTGATATGCTTCGTACGGTTCTGAACCTCCTGTATAATGATTTAAATAATGCCATTTACTTATTACATAATAATATTCATTGTTATGATATCATATATGGTTCTCTTATGACTTTATATTACCCGTTCTTTTGTAAGTTCCATGTTTAAACAACGTTTTGGGTTAAATCATTTTATTTATCGTACGTGATTGGACTTTTTGTTGTTGATATTATTACTTATATACTGATTTACTTAATTCTAGAATGTAAAACATGATTTATATATAATATATATTCATTATATACATATATATATATATATATGATATATTGATTAAATGGAATGAAATACACCGTTCATGGAGACGGTAGGCCGTACGTACGCATGAACGTTGTTTTCGTTTCCCTATTGAATTGAATGAAATTAAGTAGATGACATACATATATATACACATAAATCTAGTATCATTATTATGTCATATATTTCATGATTACTTATTATATATACTTTATAATCATTCATGAATGGTTAACATGTAGAATGAATCTCATCGTGTCGTGGAGATGGTAGTCCGTATGTACGCACGAGCAATGATATCATTCCCATGATCGTGGAATTGCATTGAAGTGTATGTATAATATTTCAGAATCAATATAACTTTTAAATAGTCATATATAGTTATTTATTTATACCATTATACCCATCCAAGTATGGTGGTGGTCGAAAATAGAATACACCACGGCGTGGAGACGGTATTCCGTACGTACGCACGCGTGGTGATTTCGTTTTCTGTAGGATGGATAGATGGTGAAATAGGGTTGTTTCATACTTATATTAAAATATAATTATATTATTGATACTGATGTTATTACTTCATAATCAAACAACTAAATAAGAAGAAGTAGAAGAAGAAATAAATTTTATAGAATCGGTAACGGATATTACCTCTTCTTTCGACACGCCTTTTTGAAACCTCCTCTTAGGTCACTATGATTGGTCTTTGAAGAAGACCAGAACCCCTAGGATGTTTCTAGGGAAGTGGATAATATAAATTGGCAGGGGTTGGCCGAGCTTGAAATCTCAAAGTGGTGTGACTAAAAGTGGGAAGATGTGCCCTTTTATAAGGGAGGAGAGGGGCACCTTTGGAATAACTAAAAATATTATTTTATTATAAAGTCATATTCGGTTTTTAATAGCTAAAAATTGAGTTATTTCGATGCTAAGTTGGGGATGGGTCTAAATAATCTCATCCAATAGAATTTAGACAAGTTTAGGTTTCTATTCAACCTTATCATTTAGATTTAACTTTAAGTTAAATAATTTTTCTTTTACCGTGTCTTCTTGTTTTCTTAAATTACAATGTAACACCAGAGTCTTTTACGAGAAATATTTTGTTTTTATGTTATATAAATCATCAAAGGAAACTTTCACTACACACTACACTATCGTGGCTTGATTTACATGCAATCACGACCTTCCTCGATAGCTTGTGTCGTACGCAATACCGAGTTTCACTAAACAACGATATGCTATTAAAATATTATTAAAACTAGCTGTTATGAATAGTAATACCCACTTTTTGAAATTTTGTAATTTTTATTTTTCAAAACGGACTTCATTTTTGGATTCGGAATATCGAAATTAGCCTAGGGTGAAATTTTGGTATTTTTCTGAAAACTTTCAATTTTTGATGAATAGTGAAAACACTCGGTTACTATTTAAAAACCAACTTTTTATTTAAATAATTATATATTTTATTTAAATTTATTTTAGGTCAAAATTGATACATAATACCCATATAAGTTCAATGCAATTCATTGGAGTCACTTTATAATAATTTTAGATATATAAAAATTGTATTGAACTTTTCACCGTCTTTTACCCACTTCCTAGGAAAATTTCCAAATTCACATAAAACATAATTTTACCGCTTCTGTGAGTGTAATTTCGAAAATCTGAGAGACACAGTTAATATCAAGGACTAAAATGTGGTTCAATGAGATGAAAATAATTTTTGGTGAATAGTAACTTTTTACTTTTTTTTACCACGGTTAAAAGTAAATAGGGTAATTAAGGGTAAAATGATATTATTATTACCCTAACACATGTCCCAATTCTATTGGATAAGTGTAATTCGTCCAAAAACAACCTTAGGAATAAAATATGACCATTTAGGCCCACATGGATTATATTAAGACAGTTCATATTAATTTATTTAATGAAGGGTTAAAATAGTTAAAATCAAAGAATAATAAGTAAATCATTTTTAATATAGGGTTATACATAAGATAAATTTGACTATAAATTAAAATTAAAACTCTAAAAAGATTTCCTACATAATGGGATTTTATTTATAATTTTTAGACATTATATAATTTAATTTATTTATGACACAATGATGATGCAGTAATTATCATATTAATGAAATATTAACATAATTGATGTTATAAATACCCAAATAAATGTAATTTGAGACTTTTTATGAATTAAACTAATTTTATATATTACTATGACATGTTATTATTGATTTAAATAATTTTTTTCGAACTAATATTTTTGTTATGATTTTCACAAAAATCAATTACCAAATAGTTCCAAAATTGACATAAAATTGTTTTTAAAACAAATATTATATTATTAATTTTTATTTTATATCTAGAAATATAAGGTTCAGACAAATGACTTAGATAAGGTTATATATATTAAAAATAAACAACTTGGGATTCTTTTGACTTTTTATTGTATGTTTATTAACCTTATAGTGTAAGAAAACAAGAAGACACGGTAAAAGTTAAATTATCCAACTTAAAGTTAAATCTAAATGATAAGGTTAAAATCGATACATAAACTTGTCTAAATTCTATTGGATGGGAGTATTTCGACCCATCCCCACCGTATCTTCTAAATAAACCAATTTGGAGCTATTAAAAACTGAATATGAATTTATAATAAAATAATATTTTTAGTTTTTCCAAAGGTGCCCCTCTTCTCCCTTATAAAAGGGAACCTCCTCCCTCTCTTCCTCACACCACTTTGAGCCTTCAAGCTCAGCCAACCCCAGACAATTTCTCTTCTACACTTCCCTTGAAACATCCTAGAGGTTCTTTTCTTCTTCAAAGATCAATCTTAGTGCCCTAAGAGGAGGTTTCAAAAAGGTGTGTCGAAAGAATAGGTAATATCCGTTACCGATTCTTTCAACATTATTTCTTCTTCTACTTCTTCTTATTTCGTTGTTTCCTTATGAAGTAATAAAATCAGTATCAATCATATACTGATATGTTATTATAAGTATGAAACAACCCTATTTCACCATCTATCCATCCTACGGAAAACGAAATCACTGCGCGTGTGTACGTACGGAATACCATCTCCACGCCGTGGGGTAATCTATTTTCGAGCACCACCTCCCTTGGATGGGTATAATGGTGTAAATAAATAACTATATATGATTATTGAAAATTTATATAGATTCTTAAATATTATACATACACTTCAATGCAATTCCATGATCATGGGAATGATATCATCGATCGTGCGTACGTACGAACAACCGTCTCCACGACGCGATGAGATCCATTCTCCATGTTCACCATTCATGAATGATTATAAAGTATATATAATAAGTAATCATGAAATAGATTTCATAATAATGATACTAGATTTATGTGTATATATATGTATGCCATCTACTTAATTTCATTCAATTCAATAAGTGAACGAAAACAATGTTCATGCATACGTACCATCTCCATGAACGGTGTATTTCATACAATTTAATCGATCTATCATATATATATGTATATACTGAATATATATTATATATAAATCATTTTTTACATTATTTAATTATATAAGTCATCATATAAGTATTAATATCAAGAACAACAAGTCCAAACACGTATGATAAATAAAACGATTTAACCCAAAACGCTGCTTTAACATGGAACTTACAAAAGAATGGGTAATATAAAGTCATAAGTGAACCATATATGATATCATAACAGTGAATATGATTCTTTAATAAGTCAATGACATTATTTAAATCATTATATAGGAGTTTTAGAAATGTACAAAGCATATAGGACCTAAGGTAAGGGATAATGTTGCAATCTCAATTGTTTTCTATTCGAGATTGCTTATATGTAAGTATTTACTGAGGTAATATTTATCATCCATGTCCAAGTTTTATAAAAAAAATTTCATGTACGTTTAAATTCCTTTTTTCCTATTTTTTGACATTTACTACATGGTATTTAAGGATTATTTTTTTATTACCATATGGGGTACCTTTTTGACTTTTACGTCAAAAGTACGAGAAGAATATTTTTTTTAACTTATAAGAAACGAATGGATTTTTACGGTTTTATAAAGCCTTATTTTCACAAAGCTTCCTCCAAATGATTTTATGAATATTTTCAACAAAATCCTTTTCATTTAGAATTGCATGAAATTTTATGGAAAAAGAATGATTTTGAAGAAGAAATGATATTTTCCTGAAAAATTCATTTCAAGTGTTTTATCAAAACCATTTTTCATCTAAGATGACAATATTTCTTATGTGTATGTTTCAAGTATCATGTCTCAATGATTTACATGGTTTCAATTTTCTTATTATGAAATGATATCCAATTATTTTATATGGATTATGTGATGATGGGATGATGTTTATGAAACACATTTTATTTATTGGGTTATTATGAGTGATGTATGTTTATTTTGTGGCACAAGTAAGAATGATTTAATTATGAGATGGGTGGGACCTATATCTCCCTCCAATGCATTGGGTAAATATTTATATCTCATGAGATAGACATGGCTGGAACAGTAAGTTAATCTGGTTCAGTGTTACAGGACTGATACGAGGAGTGAACTCGATTCAGAAAGGGTATTTGTCCACTAAGATTGTCTTGGCAGCAATGCCTTGGATTCTATGTAAATTATAACATGTGCTTAATGGTTTCCACAATTACATGTTTTATTCCCATGCTATTTTATCATGATTGATGTTCCCTTATGATATATTCCTTACGTACTTCCAAGATTCATGTATTTGCTCAAGATTTTGATATTTAGATTTTATGTTCAAATTTTTGCATTCAAATGTTTATGGATTGTTTTATGTTCTCTATGTTTACCCTTACAGGGCATTTGAGCTCACCCCTTTTATGTTTTCTTTTCCCCAGGATATAAAGAATGGTTTTAGGTAATAAAAAAAGGGGAAGATATTTATGGGAGATGTTGAAGATTTTTCACCTCGATTAGAAGATTATATTTCGAGTTTCCAAATACACTAAACTATTAAGCTCCTTATGTGTCTGTTTTTGTTATGTACTAAGTATTTCGAAAAAGTAATGTAATGTACATGTACGTCAGGATTTGGGTCTCTACAGTTGGTATCAGAGGGAGGTTATAGTCAACCTTTGGAAACTAGGATGTGAAAACCTTAGTAAAAAAAACTAAGGATATGTCTAAGCATAGAACACAATCAAAGTGTTTTAGAAAAGGACATGAATAAAATATGACAAGACCTTAAGTGTAAAATTATATTCTTTATTATTTGGTTTTCATATTATAATTAGTGTTTCTCACACTATTCTTCTTGGTTTTATTAAATGGATGGAACCCGAAGGAACCGTGTTAATGCGGAATGCGATGGGAAATGCAATGATTGTCCCCCTGAGCAACCAAACGTTATGGGAGCTGGAATGCAAAATCATGTAGCCATGCTCACAGAACTTTCTCAAGCTATGAATCATGCAGGACTTCCAAACGAGCAAAAGAATGAGAAACATTCTGCTGAATCCTTTATGAGGCAGTGTCCACCTTCATTCAACGGTACTTCTGATCCATTAGTGGATGAACAATGGATCAATACCACTAAAAAGATATTTTCAGTTCATCAATGTTATGAACATGATAAATTCATCTTAGCAGTGTCTCGTTTGGAAGGAGATGCTGATCAATGGTGGAATCTTATCAAGAATACGAGGAAAAGAGATGAAATTGAGTCCATGTAATGGGACGAGTTCAAGAACTTATTTTTCAATAAGTACTTCCCTCGTATTCTTCGAAAAAAGATGGAGAAGTAGTTTCTTGAACTACAGCAAAAGGATGATGAATCTATTGGTGCCTACGAAGAAAATTTTACAAGACGTTCAAGGTATGCTTCTGGTATTATTATCCAACCTCAGAGTAAGATCGGTATATACTTTAGTGGCTTAAAACCAAGTCTTCAAAGGGCATTATCCATAAGGGACTTCAATTGCTATGAGGAAATCGTTCGATGTGCTCTCAAAGTTGAGATGGAGATTGGAGTAACTCATCAGCCAAATGAGTTTGATAAGAAGAGGAAAATGGAATTCAAAGGAAAATCTAAAGAGCACAATGAAAAGAAGATGATTTTTCAATTATGTTCAATGTGTGGAAAGAAACATGGAGGAAATTGTCTTAAGGGGACAAGAAAATGTTATAAGTGTGGAAAAGAAGGTTATCGGGCAATTGAATGTCAAAATAATGGGACGAAAATGTATAATGATGCACACAAAGGAAGGGATACACAGAATGAACCTACTATACATAAATGATTCAAGTGCAAGTAGATGGGGCATTATTCCAATCAATGCCCAAATCCAAGGGTTGATGATGATGATCGATGTCAAAAAATTCTTAAGGCTAAAGACAAACGAAAGTCACATGCAATTACTATCGGCGATGTGGAGTCCGACAACGAAGTGGTGAGAGGTACACTTACCATCCACTCTAAAGTATCAAATGTTTTATTTGATTCTGGATCCACCCACTCTTTTATTTCTGAAGAATTTTCTAAGGGTATCACCATATTACCTCAACAATTAGACATTGAGTTAGCTGTGACAACCCCTAATGGCACAACGGTGGCATCAAAAGTTTATAATTCTTCTCCGATTGAAGATTGTGGGAAAGTGCTTCCTAAAAATCTTGTGATCCATCCTATAGTGGAATTTGATGTGATTCTTGGCATGTATTGGCTTTCTCTATATAGAGCTCATATCAATTGCCAAAGAAGGGAAGTCACATTTCATATTCCAGATCAATCTATGATCGTCTATCGATCCAAGGATGAACATAACCTTCCAGTGGAGATTTCTTCCATCTTATGGGTCTTGATTCCACTAAATGAAGGTTATTTATCTCAAATGGTTGGATAGAAACTCACGATTAAGAATATGCCCATTGTACGGGAGTTGATGATGTCTTTCCGGAGGAATTACCGGGTCTTCCAACAAATCGTGAAGTTGAGTTTTCAATAGAACTCGTACCAGGTACTTTACCTATTTCAAAGACACCTTATAGAATGGACCCAAATGAGTTGCAGGAATTGAAGAACAAACTCCAAGAGAATCCTGATAAGAGATTCATACGACCTAGTGTGTCACCTTGGGGAGCACCTGTTCTATTTGTTAATAAGAAATATGGATCAATGAAACTCTGCATTGATTATCAAGAACTTAACAAGATCACTATCAAGAACAAATATCATCTCCCACACATTGATGACTTATTTTACCAACTACACGGAGTTCAATACTATTCCAAGATTGATCTTCGTTCAGGGTATCATCAATTAAGGGTCAAAAGGGAGGATATACCAAAGACAACTTTCAGTACAAGGTATGAACACTATGAATTTATAGTGATTCCATTTGGTCTTACTAATGCCCCTATTATCTTCATGGATTTGATGAATAGATTATTTAGAGACAATCTTGATCAATTTGTGGTAGTCTTTATAGACGATATTCCTGTATATTCAAAGAGCAAGGAAGAACATGAAGGCCACTTGAGAATTATATTGAAGACCCTGAGAAAGGAGAATCTTTATGACAAATTTACCAAGTGTGAATTTTGGCTTCAAAAAGTTGCATTTTTGGGTCACATAATCTCAAAAGAGGGGATATCTGTGGATCCATCAAAAACAGAGGTTATCGAAAGATGGTCGAGACCAACAACAGTAATTGAGATCCGGAGATTTCTTGGTTTGGATTGATATTATCGACATTTTGTGAAATATTTTTCACGATTATCTAATCCACTCACTAAGTTGACTCAGAAAGGAGTTAAGTTTGTTTTGACAGAGGAATGTGAAGAGAATTTCAAGGAGTTGAAAAGAAGGTTTTCCAGTGCACCTGTACTCACACATCCTTGTAGTGGAGAATGGTTTCTAATCTACATTGATGCATCTAAGAAGGGGTTGGGGTGTGTTCTTATGAAAAATGATGTGGTGATAGCTTATGCCTCACGACAGTTAAAAATCCATGAGCAAAATTACCCAACTCATGATTTGGAGTTAGCTACGGTAATCTTTGCATTAATGATTTGGAGGCATTGTCTTTATGGAGAAAGGTGTGATATTTATACTGATCATAAAAGTTTAATGTATATTTTCACACAAAAGGAGCTGAATATGCACCAAAGAAGATGGTTGGAGGTGATTAAGGATTATGACTACTCAATTCATTACCACCATGGAAAAGCAAACAAGGTGGCAGACGCATTAAGTCGACAATACCATGCTAGCTTATCCATGATGAGGATCACAAAAGATCCAATATTTATGGATTTAAAAAGCATGGATCTTGGAATTATAATGGAAGGGGAAAATCGTATCTTTCTCAAATGAATGTTCAACCATATATACATGTGAATATTGAAGAGGCATAGAAAGAAGATGTAGAGTTACAAAAGATGGTGAGAAATGTACCGGAATTCAACCTTGATTGTGATGGGATAATAAAGTTCAGGAATCGGGTTTGTGTTCCTCCCATCCCAGAATTAAAGAAAGAGCTACTAGATGAGGCTAATAGTTCTTCGTTCTCTATTCATCCTGGAAGCACGAAGATGTATAGGGACCTGAAAGAGTACTTTTGGTGGGATGGCATGAAAAGAGATGTTGCTGAATATGTCTCTCGATGCTTGGTTTGTCAGCAAGTTAAAGCTGAGAGACAGAAGTCTAAGGGGATGTTACAACCATTACCCATACCATAATGGAAATTGGAAAACATCACTATGGACTTTGTCACTGGACTTCCTAAAACATCCAAAGGCAATAATGCTATCTGGGTCATAGTTGATCATCTTACAAAGTCGGCACACTTCATCTCTATTCGAGATGATTTCAATCTGGACCAGCTTTCCAGGATATATGTGAAGGAAGTGGTAAGATTTCATGGAGTAACACTTTCTATTATATCTGATCGGGATCCGAGATTTATCCCGAAGTTTTGGAGAAGTCTTCAGCATACTCTGGATATAGAGTTGAGTTTCCTCACTGCTTATCATCCTCAGACAGACGGCCAGTCTGAGAGGACAATTTAATCTCTAGAAGATATGATGAGAGCTTTCTCTATAGATTTCGATGGTGGTAGGGATAAACACCCACCTTTGGTGGAATTTTCTTATAATAATAACATTCACTCCAGTATTTAGATGGGTCCTTATGAATCTCTCTATGTAATGAAATGCAGGACTTCAACATGCTGGGATAAAGTTGGGGAAAGAAAGCTATTAGGACCAGATCTTGTTGATGAGATAGCAGAAAAGGTCAGATCTATTCAAAAAAACATTAGAGTATCTCAGAGTCGACAAAAAAGTTATGCCGACAACCAAATAAAAGACCTAGAGTTTGAAGTGGGTGATAAAGTGTTCTTACGAATATCTCCTTGGAAGAGAGTAATGAGATTTGGAAAGAAGGGAAAGCCGAGCCCTAGATATATTGGTCCTTTCGAAATACTGGATCGTGTTGGGAAAGTAGCTTACCGATTGGCGCTTACACCGAATCTCTCCCATGTTCACGATGTGTTCCCTGTATCTCTCCTGAGGAAGTATATACCTGATCCTTCACATGTACTCATCTCAGAAGTTGTACCGCTGGTGCAAGATCTTTCTTATGAATAACAGCCGATAGAGATTCTGGATCGTAGCGAAAAAGTCCTACAGAACAAGACCACTCGCTTGGTGAAAGTTTTATGGAGGAACCACCAATTAGAAGAAGCTACATGGGAGCTTAAGGATATGATGAGGAAAAGGTATCCTCATCTGTTTGTTTCAAAATGACAAATTTCGAGGGCGAAATTCATTTTAAGGGGGGTTGAATGTTACACCCAAGACGTTTATGAGAAATATTTTTTTTATGTTATATAAATCATCAAAGTAATCTTTCACTACACACAACACTATCTTGGCTTGATTTATATGCAATCGCGAGCTTCCTTGATAGCTTGGGTCATACACAATACTGAGTTTCACTAAACAACGATATGCTATTAAAATATTATTAAAACTAGCTGTTATGAATAGTAGTACCCACTTTTTGAAATTTTGTAATTATTATTTTTCAAAACGGACTTCATTTTTGGATTCATAATATCGAAATTAGCCTCTAGTGAAATTTTGGTATTTTTCTGAAAACTTTCAATTTTTGATGAATAGTGAAAACACTGGGTTACTATTTAAAAAAAAACTTTTTATTTAAATAATTATTTATTTTGTTTAAATTTATTTTACGTCAAAATTGATACATAATACCTAACACATGTCCTAATTCTATTGGATAAGTTTAATTCGACCCAAAACAACCTTGGGAATAAAATATGACCATTTAGGCCCACATGGATTAGATTAGGACATTTAATATTAATTTATTTAAAGAAGGGTTAAAATAGTTAAAATCAATGTTTATTAAGATAATCATTTTAAATATAGGGTTATACATAAGAAAAATTCGACTATAAATTTTCAATAGAAAGTTAAAAGATTTCCTACATAATGTTATTTTATTTATAATTTTTAGACATTAAATAATTTAATTTATTTATTACACAATGATGATGCAGTAATTATCTTATTAATAAAATATTAACATAATTGATGTTATAAATACCCAAATAAATTTAATTTGATAATTTTTATGAATTAAACTAATTTTCTATGTTAATATGACATGTTAGTATTGATTTAAATAACTTTGTTCGGACTAATATTTCTGTTATGATTTTCACAAAAATCAATTACCAAATAGTGTCAAAATTGACATAAAATTGTTTTTAAAACAAATATTATATTATTAAGTGTTATTTTATTCATAAAAATATATGTTTCGGCCAAATTACTTAGATAAGGTTATATATATTAATAATAAACATCTTGGGGTTCGTTTGGCTTGTTATAGTAAGTTTATTAACCTTATACTGTAAGAAAACAAAAAGACACGGTAAAAGTTAAATTATCTAACTTAAAGTTAAATCTAAATGATAAGTTAAAAATAGATACCTAAACTTTTAGAAATTCTATTGGGTTAGAGGATTTCGACCCATCCATACCTTAGCTTCTAAATAAATCAATTTGGAGCTATTAAAAACCGAATATGACATTATAATAAAATAATATTTTTAATTTTTCCAAAGGTTCCCCTCTCCTCCCTTATAGAAGGGAACCTCCTCCCTCTCTTCCTCACACCACTTTGAGCCTTCATGCTCGGCCAACCCCTACCAAATTCTATTCTCCACTTCCCTAGAAACATTCTAGAGGTCCTGTCCTTCTTCAAAGACCAATTTTAGTTCCCTAAGAGGAGGTCTCAAAGAGGCGCTTCAAAGAAGAGGTAATGTCCGTTACCGATTCTTTCAAATTTATTTCTTCTTCCACTTCTTCTTATTATTTTGTTTCATTATGAAGTAATAAAATCAGTATCACCCATATACTTATATGTTATTATAAATATGAAACTACCCTATTTCACCATCTATCCATCTTACGGAAAACGAAATCACCGCGCGTGCGTACGTACGAAATACCGTCTCCACACCGTGGTGTAATCTATTTTCCAACACCACCTTATGTGGATGGGTATAATGGTGTAAATAATAACTATATAAGATTATTGTAAAGTTATATTGATTCTGAAATAGTATACATACATTCCAATACAATTCCATGATCATGGGAATGATATCATCGCTCATGCGTACGTACAGAATACTGTCTCCACGATGTGATGCAACTCATTCTACATGATTTTCATTGCATAATGATTACATAAATGAATTTAGTGAATAAATATGATATGTATTACACTAATACCATTCTGTAAATGAGGTATCTAAAACCTAAAAAGAAGAATAAGAATTTATTCGACAAAACACGCATAATAACAAAAAGAAATAAACACCTGAATAACAAGTAACAATGAAATATTACTAATAAGAATCTAAGAATATGACCATATATGATATCATAAAAATAATTATGATTCTGGAATAAGTCGATGACATTATTTAAATCATTATACATGAGTTTTGGACACTTACAAAGCAAATCAGACCTATGGTAATGGAAAATCTCACAATCTCATTTTTATCCGAGATTGTTTATACTTCAGAATTTACTGGGGAATATTTTATCATCCCCATCCATGTTTCTTAAATATGTAATACTATTTCCATCCACCTAAAAAATTTTAAATCCAATTTTATCCTTCGGTTAGTTTTTAGTAAAAGATATGAAAGGAATCTTTTGTCGTTTTTCGTACGATGTACTTTTTGACTTTTCCGACAAAAGTATGAGAAGAATGTTTTTTTAACTTATACGGCATGAATGGATTTTTAAAACATTATTTCCAAGAAGCTTCCTTTACAAGTTTTCAAGTTTATTTTTAATCAACATCTATTAGTTTCAAATTGTATGACATGTAAAGAAAGGAAAAATGTTTTTGAAGTAGAATGGATATTTTCCTCAAGAATGGAGTTCAAGTGTTTTTATCAAAATTATTTTCCATCTAAGATAATATAGTGTTCTTTTTCTATCCCAATTATTACATTGATTTGATTATGTTGTTATGGAATTATTTTTATGAATTCCTTTATCTTATATGAATTGTTTTATGATGTCATGATGTTTAAGAATCCAATTTTTATTACATGGGTTATGCAATGATGTATGATTTATGATTTTGTGGAACACATAAGAATGGTATCATTATGAGATGGGTGGGACCTATATCTCTCTCCAATGCATTGGGTAAAGATTTATATCTCATGAGATAGACATGGCTAGAATTGCAGGATAATATGGTTCAGTGAAATAGGATTGAAATGAGGAGTGAACTCGGTTCAGAAATGGACTTTGTCCGCTAAGATAGTCTTGGAAATGAGTCATGACTACTAAGAAATGATTCTCTATGATTTTGTGTGTATTCCACCAAGTTTTTTGTTTTATGTTCTGATTATTGGGATTACATTTCACTTCTATGATTTATCCCATGATATGAAATTATGATTTCTTTTGTAGGTTAAGATTTCCAAAATGTTATGTTCTTATAAATATGATGTGATTGAATTTTCTTTTGTTTACCCTTACTGAGCATTTGAGCTCACCCTTTTGTATGTTTTCTTTCCCCCAGGTCAGGAATAAGGTTATTAAGTAGGATATGCCAAAAGGGACTCTAGATATGATGAAATAAATGGGAGACAACTTTCTCAAGCTATGAATCATGCAGGACTTCCAAACGAGCAAAGGAAGGAGCAACATTCTATTGAATCCTTCATGAGGCAGCGTCCACCTTCATTCAGAGGGTCTTCTGATCCATTAGTGGATGAACAATGGATCAGTACCACTGAAAAGATATTTTCAGTACATCAAAGTTTTTAACATGATAAAGTCATCTTAGCAATGTATCGTTTGGAAGGAGATGCTGATCAATAGTGGAATCTTATCAAGAATACGAGGAAAAGAGATGAAATTGAGTCTATGGAATGGGACGAGTTCAAGAACTTATTTTTTAATAAGTACTTCCCTCGTATTCTTCGAACAAAGATGGAGAAGGAGTTTCTTGAACTCAATCAAAATGATGATGAATCTTTTGGTACCTACAAAGCAAATTTTACAAGACTTGCAAGGTATGCTTCTGGTATTATTATCCAACCTGATAGTAAGATCGATCGATTATTTAGTGGCTTAAAACCAATTCTCCTAAGGGAGTTATCCATAAGGGACTTCAATAGCTACGAGGAATTCGTTTGATGTGCTCTCAAAGTTGAGATGGAGATTTGAGTAATCCATCAGCCATATGGGTTTGATAAGAAGAGGAAAATGGAATTCAAATGAAAATATAAAGGGAACACTGAAAAGAAGATGAGTTTTCCCTTATTCTCAAAGTGTGGAAAGAAACATGGAAGAAATTGTATTATGGGGAAAAAATGTTATAAGTTTGGAAAAGAAGGTTATCGGGCAATTGAATGTCGAAATAATGGGAAGAAAATGTCCAATGATGCAAACAAAGGAAGGGATACACAGAATAAACCTACTACACTTCAATTTTTAAAGTGCAAGGAGATGGGGAATTATGAAAATCAATGCCCAAATCTAAGGGTTGCTGATGATGATCGACGATAACATACTCTTAAGGCTAAAGACAAAGGAAAGTCACATGCAATTATTATCGGCGATGTGGAGTACAACAAAGAAGTGGTGAGAGGTACACTTACCATCCAATCTAAAGTACAAAATGTTTTATTTGATTTTGGATCCACCCACACTTTTATTTCTGAAGAATTTTCTAAGGTTATCACCATATTACCTCAACAATTAGATGTTGAGTTAGCTGTGACAACCCCTAATGGCACAATGGTTTCATCAAATGTTTATAATTCTTCTCCGATTGAAGTTTGTGGTAACGTACTTCCTGAAAATCTTGTGATCTTTCCTATAATGGAATTTGATGTGATTATTGGAATGGATTGGCTTTCTCTATATGGAGCTCATATCAATTTCCAAAGAAGGGAAGTCACATTTCATGTTCCAGATAAATCTATGATCGTCTATCGATGCAAGGATGAACATAACCATCTAGTGGAAATTTATTCCTTCTTATGGGTCTTGATTATACTAAATGAAGGTTATTTATCTCAAATGGTTGGAGAGAAACTCAAGATTAAGAATATTACCATTGTACGAAAGTTTGATGATGACTTTCCGGAGGAATTACCGTATCTTCCACCAAATCGTGAAGTTGAGTTTTCAATAAAACTCGTACCGGGTGCTTTACCTATTTCAAAGACACCATATAAAATGGCTGCAATTGAGTTGCAGGAATTGAAGAAGCAACTCCAAGAGAATCTTGATAAGGGATTCATACGCTCTAGTGCATCACCTTGGGGAGCACCTGTTATGTTTGTTAAGAAGAAAGATGGATCAATGAGACTCTTCATTGATTATCGAGAACTTAACAAGACCACTATCAAGAACAAATATCCTCTCCCACGCATTGATGACTTATTTGAACAAGTACACAAAGCTCAATACATTTCCAAGATTGATCTTCGTTCAGAGTATCATCAATTAAGGGTCAAAAGGGAGGATATACCAAAGACGGATTTCCGTACAAGGTATGGACACTATGAATTTATAGTGATGCCATTTGGTCTTACTAATGCCCCTGCTATCTTCATGGATCTGATGAATACAGTCTTTATAAACTATCTTGATAAGTTTTTGGTAGTATTTATAGAAGATATTCTTGTACATTCAAAGAGCAAGGACGAACATGAAGATCACTTGATAATTATATTGAAGACCCTCAGAAAGAAGAAGCTTTATGCGAAATTTACCAAGTGTGAATTTTGGATTCAAAAAGGTGCATTTTTGGGCCACATAATCTCAAAAGAGGGGATATCTGTTGATCCAGCAAAAATAGAGGTTATCGAAAGATGGTCGAGACCAACAACAGAAATAGAGATCCGATTTTTTCTTGGTTTGGATGGATATTATCGACGTTTTGTGAAATATTTTTCACGATTATCTAATCCACTCACCAAGTTGAGTCAGAAAGGAGTAAAGTTTGTTTGGACGGAGGAATATGAAGAGAATTTCAAGGAGTTGAAAAGAAGGTTATCCAGTGCACCTGTACTCACACTTCCTTGTAGAGGAGAAAGGTTTGTGATCTACAATGATGCATCCAAGAAGGAGCTGGGGTGTGTTCTTATGCAAAATGATAGGGTGATAGCTTATGCCTCACGACAGTTGAAAATCCATGAGAAAAATTACCCAACTCATGACATGGAGTTAGCTGCTGTAATCTTTGCATTAAAGATTTGGACGCATTATCTTTATGGAGAAAGATGTGATATTTATACTGATCACAAAAGTATAAAGTATATTTTTACAAAAAAGGAGCTGAATATGCGCCAAAGAAGATGGTTGGAACTAATTAAGGATTACGGCTGCTCAATTCATTACCACCCTTGGAAAGCAAACAAGGTGGCAAACGCATTAAGTTGACAAGACCATGCTAGCTTATCCATGATGAGGATCACAATAGAACCAATATTTATGGATTTAAAATGGATGGATCTTTGAATTATAATGGAAGGGGAAATCGTATCTTTCTAAAATGAATGTTCAACCATCTATACATGTGAAGATTAAAGAGGCACATAAAGAAGATGTAGAGTTACAAAAGAAGGTGAGAAATGTTCTTGAATTCAACCTTGATTGTGATGGGATAATAAAGTTCAGGAATCAGGTTTGTGTTCCTCCCATCCAAGAATTAAAGAAGTAACTACTGGATGAGGCTCATATTTCTTCATTCTCTATTCATCCTGGAAGCACGAAGATGTATAAGGAACTGAAAGAGTACTTCTGGTGGGATGGCATGAAAAGAGATGTTGCTGAATATGTATCTCGATACTTAGTTTGTCGTCAAGTTAAAGCTGAGAGACAAAAGTCTATGGGGATGTTACAACCATTACCCATACCAGAAAGGAAATGGGAAAACATCACTATGGACTTTGTCACTGGACTTCCTAAAACATCCAAAGGCAATAATGCTATATGGGTCATAATTGATCGTCTTACAAAGTCGGAACACTTCATCGCTATTAGAGAGGATTTCTCTCTGGATCATCTTGCCAGGATATATGTGAAGGAAGTGGTAATATTGCATGGAGTACCACTTTATATTATATCTGATCGGGATTTGAGATTTACCTCGACGTTCTGGCGAAGTCTTCAGCATACTCTGGATACAATGTTGAGTTTCAGCACTGCTTATCATCCTCAGACAGACGGTCAGTCTGAGAGAACAATTGAAACTCTAGAAGATATGTTGAGAGCTTTCTCTATGGATTTCGAAGGTGGTTGAGATCAACACCTACCTTTGGTTAAATTTTATTATAATAATAACTTTCACCCCAGTATTAAAATGGATTCTTATGATGCTCTCTATGGAATGAAATGCAGGACTCCAACTTGCTGGGATGAAGTTGGGGAAAGAAAGCTATTAGGACCTGATCTTGTTGATGAGATGGCAGAAAAGGTTAGATCTATTCAACAACACATTAGAGCAGCTCAGATTCCACAAAAAAGTTATGAAGACAACGAAAGAAAACTCCTATAGTTTGAAGTGGGTGATAAAGTGTTCTTACGAATATCTCCTTGGAAGAGAGTAATGGGATTTGGAAAGAAGGGAAAGTTGAGCCCTAGATATAATGGTCATTTTGAAATACTGGATCGTGTTGGGAAGGTAGCTTACTGATTGACGCTTCCACCGAATCTCTCCCAAGTTCACGATGTGTTCCATGTATCTCTCCTGAGGAAGTACATACCTGATCCTTCACATGTACTCAGCTCAGAAGTTGTATCGCCGGAGAAAGATCATTCTTATGAAGAATAGCCGACAGAGATTCTGGATCGTAGCGAAAAAGTCCTACGGAACAAGACCACTCGCTTGGTCAAAGTTTTATGGAGGAACCACCAATTAGAAGAAGCTACATGGGAGCTTGAGGATATGATGAGGGAAAGGTATCCTCATCTGTTTGTTACAATGTGACGAATTTCGGGGGCGAAATTCATTTTAAGGGGAGTAGAATGTAACACCTGAGACTTTTATGAGAAATATTTTGTTTTTCTGTTATTTAAATCATCAAAAGAATATTTCACTACACACAACACTAGCTTGGCTTGCTTTACATGAAATCACGACCTTCCTCGATAGCTTGTGTCGTACGAAATACCGAGTTTCACTAAACAACGATATGCCATTAAAATATTATTAAAACTAGCTGTTATGAATAGTAATGCCCACATTTTGAAATTTTGAAATTTTTATTTTTCAAAACGGACTTCATTTTTGGATTTGGAATATCAAAATTAGCCTAGGGTGAAATTTTGGTATTTTTCTGAAAACATTCAATTTTTGATGAATAATGAAAACACTGGGTTACTATTTAAAAACCAAATTTTTATTTAAATAATTATTTATTTAATTTAAATTTATTTTAGGTCAAAATTGATACATAATACCTATATAAGTTCAATTAAATTCATTGGATTCACTTTATAATAATTTTAGATATGTAAAAACTTTATTGAACTTTTAACCGTCTTTTACCCACCTCCTAGGAGAATTTCCAAATTCACATAAAACCTAATTTTACCGCTTCTATGAGTGAAATTTTGAAAATTCGAGAGACACGGTTAATATCTAGGTCTAAAATGTGGTTCAATGATATGAAAATAATTTTTGGTGAATAGTAACTTTTTATTTTATTTATCACGGTTAAAAGTAAATAGGGTAATTAAGGGTAAAAATGATATTATTATTACCCTAACACAAGTCCTAATTCTATTGGATAAGTGTAATTCGACCAAAAATAACCTTAGGAATAAAATATGACCATTTAGGCCCACATGGATTATATTTGGACATTTGATATTAATTTATTTAAAGAAGGGTTAAAATAGTTAAAATAAAAAATTAATAAGTAAATTATTTTTAATATAGGTTTATACATATGATAAATTAGACTATAAATATTCATTAGAAATATTAAAATATTTCCTACATAATGGTATTTTATTTATAATTTTTAGACATTAAATAATGTAATTTATTTATGACACAATGATGATGCATTAATTATCTTATTAATGACATATTAACATAATTGATGTTATAAATATCCAAATAAATGTAGTTTGAGACTTTTTATGAATTAAAATAATATTATATGTTAATATGACATGTTAGTATTGATTTAATTAAATATTTTCGAGCTAATATTTCTGTTATGATTTTCAAAAAAATCAATTACCAAATAGTGTCAAAATTGACATAAAATTGTTTTTAAAACAAATATTATATTATTAATTGTTATGTTATTTCTAAAAATATATGGTTTGGTCATCTGACTTAGATAAGGTTATATATATTAATCATAAACAACTTGGGGTTCATTTGGCTTGTTATAGTAAGTTTATTAACCTTATAGTGTAAGAAAACAAGAAAACACGATAAAAGTTAAATCATTTAACTTAAAGTTAAATCTAAATGATAAGGTTAAAATAGATAGCTAAAATTATCTAAATTCTATTTTATGAGAGGATTTCGACCCATCCCCAGCTTAGCTTCTAAATAAATCAATTTGGAGCTATTGAAAACTGAATATGACTTTATAATAAAATAATATTTTTTGTTTTTCCAAAGTTGCCCCTCTCCTCCCTTATAAAATGGAACCTCCTCCCTCTCTTCCTCACATCACTTTGAGCCATCAAGATCGGCCGAAACCTGCCAAATTCTCTTCTACACTTCCCTAGAAACATCCTATAGGTCCTGGTCTTCTTCAAAGGCCAATTTTAGTGCCCTGAGAGGAGGTCTCAAAGAGGCGCTTCAAGGAAGAGGTAATGTCCGTTACCGATTCTTTCAACTTTATTTATTATTCCACTTATTCTTTTTTAGTTGTTTTATTATGAAGTAATAACATCAGTATCACTCATATAATGGTATTTTATTATAAGTATGAAACAACCCTATTTCGCCATCTATACATTGTACAGAAAATGAAATCACCGCGCGTGTGTACGTACGGAATACCATCTCCACATCGCGGTGTAATCTATTTCAACCCACCTACAATTGTTTAAATCAAATTTTATCCTTCGGTGAGTTTTTAGTAAAACATATGAAAGGAATCTTTTGTTGTTTTTCGTACGAGGTACTTTATGACTTTTCCGAAAAAAGAATGAGAAGAATGTTTTTTTAACTAATACGGAATGAATGGATTTTTAAAACATTATTTCCAAGAAGCTTCTATTGAAATTTTTCAAGTGTATTTTTAATCAACTTCTTTTAGTTTAAAATTGTACGACATGTTAAGAAAGGAAAATGTTTTTGATGTAGAAAGGATATTTTCCTCAAGAATGGAGTTCAAGTGTTTTATCAAAATTATTTTCCATATAAGATAATGTAGGGTTCTGTTTCTATCCCTATTATTACATTGATTTAATTATGTTGTGATGGAATTACTTTTATGAATTCCTTTATATTATATTAATTGTTTTATGATGTCAAGATGTTTAAGAATCCTAATTTTGTTACATGGGTTATGCTATGATGTATGATTTATGATTTTGTGGAACACATAAGAATGGTTTCATTATGAGATGGGTGGGACCTATATCTCCCTCCAATGCATTGGGTAAATATTTATATCTCCTGATATAGACATGGCTGGAATGGCAGGTTAAACCGGTTCAGTGAAATAAGACTGAAATGAGGAGTGAACTTAGTTCAGAAATGGACTTTGTCCGCTAAGATAGTCTTGGAAATTAGTCTTGACTACTAAGAAATGATTCTTTATGATTATGTGTGTATGCCACAAAGTCACATGTTTTAAGTTATGATTATTGGGATTACATTTCACTACTATGATTTATCCCATGTTATGAAATTATGATCTCTTTTGCAGGTTAATATTTTCAAAATGTTATGTTCTTATGAATATTATGTGATTGGTATTTCTTTTTTTTACCCTTACTGAGCATTTGAGCTCACCCTTTTGCATGTTTTCTTTCCCCCAGGTCCGGAAGAAGGTTATTAAGTAGGATATGCCAAAAGGGACTCTAGATATGATGAAATAAATGGGAGACAGTGTAGATGCTTTATGAACCAGTTGTTTATGTTTCCCTGTTTCCAAAGATAGTGTAGATGCTTTAAGAATCCTATTTTTGTTACATGGGTTATGCTATGCTATATGATTTATTATTTTGTGGCACACATAAGAATGGTTTCATTATGATATTGGTGGGACATATATCTCCCTCCGATGCATTGGGTAAAGACTTATATCTCCTGAGATAGACATGGATGGAACGGCAGGTTAAACCAGTTTAGTGAAATAGGACTGAAATGAGGAGTGAACTCGGTTCAGAAATGGACTTTTTCCACTAAAATAGTATTGGAAATGAGTCTTGACTACTAAGAAATGATTCTCTATGATTATCTGTGTATGACATGTTTCATGTTTTGTGTTATGATTATTGGGATTACATTTCACTTCTATGATTTATCCCATGATATGAAATTATGATTTCTTTTTCAGGTTATGATTTCCGAAATGTTATGTTCATATGAATATGATGTGATTGAATTTTCTTTTGTTTACCCTTACTGAGAATTTGAGCTCACCCTTTTGTATTTTTTCTTTCCCCCAGGTCAAGAAGAAGGTTATTATGTAGGATATGTCAAAAGGGACGCTAGATATGATGAAATAAATTGGACACAACGTAGATGCTTTATGAACCAGTTGTTTATGTTTCCCGGTTTCTAAATACACTATACCTGTACGGTCCTTTCATGGTTTTGTTATATGTTGTAATAAGTGTACTTCAATTTCATCATAGATTTCAAGACTCCCCATAATGATCTTCCCCTTTTTAGTACATAACAAAAATAGACACACAAGGATCGTAATAGTTTAGAGTCTTTGGAAACTCGGAATATAATCTTCTAATCGTGGTGAAAGATCTTCAAAATCTCCCATAAAGATCTTCCCCTTTTTTTCTTACCTAAAACCTTTATTTATATCCTGGGAAAAAAACATAAAATGGGTGAGCTCAAATTCCCAATAAGGGTAAACATAGAGAACATAAAACAATCCATAAACATTTGAATGAAAAAAATTGAACATAAAATCTAAACATCAAAATCTTGAGCAAAGACATGAATCTTTGAAGTACGTAAGGCATATATCATAAAGGAACAATAATCACGATAAAATAGCATAAGAATAAAACATTTAATTGTGGAAACCATTAAGAACTTGTTATGATTTCCATAGTAGCCAAGGCATTTCTGCCAAGAACATCTTAGTAGACAAAGTCCCTTTCTGAATCGAGTTCACTCCTCATTTCAGTCATGTAACACTAAACTGGATTAACTTACCATTCCAGCTATGTCTATCTCATGAGATATAAATCTTTACCCAATGCATTGGAGGGAGATATAGGTCCCACCCATCTCATAATGAAATCATTCTTCCTTGTGCCACAACATAAACTTAAATCATTCATCATAACCCAAAGAATAAAATGGGTTTCATAAACATCATCCCACCATAACATAATCCATACAAAAAAAGGATATCATTTCATCATAGAAAAAGTGAAACCCTGTAAATCATTTAGAAATTATACTTGAAACATACACATATGAAATAATTCCATGCAATTTTAAAAGAAAAAGAATTTTTTGAAAATAGTAATTAAATCTTCCAGAGTAAGCTTCATGAAAATGAGGCGTTATGAAACCGTAAAAATCCGTTCACATCGTATAAGTTAAAAATAACATTCTTCTCATACTTTTGTTGGAAAAGTAAAAAAAGTACCTCGTAACGTAAACAAAAGAAATATTCCTTACATACCATGTTTTAAAATTCAAAAAATGTCTAAAAATTACTTTAAAAATACATGAAAACACTTTTATAAAACATGGACATGGATGATAGAAATAACCCTAGTAAATACTTACGTATAAGCAATCTCAGAGAGAAAACAATTGAGATTGCAACATTATCCCTTACCTTAGGTCCGATATGATTCGTACATTTCTGAACCTCTTGTATAATGATTAAATAATGTCATTGACTTATTACAGAATAATATTCATTGTTATGATATCATATATGGTTCACTTATGACTTTATATTACTCGTTCTTTTGTAAGTTCCATGTTTAAACAGCGTTTTGGGTTAAATCGTTTTATTTATCGTACGTGTTTCGACTTTTTTGTTCTTGATATCATTACTTATATCCCGATTTACTTAATTCCAAAATGTAAAACATGATTTATATATAATATATATTCATTATATACATATATATATGATAGATCGATTAAATTGAATGAAATACACTGTTCATGGAGATGGTAGGCCGTACGTACGCATGAAAACTGTTTTTGTTTCCTTATTGAATTGAATGAAATTAATTAGATGACATACATATATACACACACATAAATCCAGTATCATTATTATTTTATATATTTCATGATTACTTATTATATATACTTTATAATCATTCATGAATGGTTAACATGGAGAATGATTCTCATCGCGTCGTGGAGATGGTAGTCCGTACGTACGCACGAGCGATGATATCATTCCCATGATCATGGAATTGCATTGAAGAGTTTGTATAATATTTCAGAATCAATATCACTTTTCAATAATCATATATAGTCATTTATTTACACCATTAATCCCATCCAAGTAAGGTGGTGGTTGAAAACATATTACACCACGGCGTGGAGATGGTATTCTGTACGTACGCACGCGCGGTGATTTCGTTTTCCGTAGGATGGATAGATGGTGAAATAGGGTTGTTTCATAATTATAATAAAATATCAGTATATGAGTGATACTGATGTTATTACTTTATAATAAAACAACTAAAGAAGAATAACTAGAAGAAGAAATAAAGTTGAAATAATCGGTAATGGATATTACCTCTTCTTTCGACACGCCTTTTTGAGACCTCCTCTTAGGGCACTAAGATTGGTCTTTGAAAAAGACCAGAACCTCTAGGATGTTTCTAGGTAAGTTTAGAAGAGAAATTGGCCGGGATTGGCTGAGCATGAAGGCTCAAAGTGGTGTGAGGAAGAGAGGGAGGATGTGTCCTTTATAAGGGAGGAGAGGGGCACCTTTGGAATAACTAAAAATATTATTTTATTATAAAGTCATATTCGGTTTTTAATAGCTCCAAATTGAGTTATTTCAAAGCTAAGGTGGGTATGGGTCGAAATACTCTCATCCAATATAATTTATACAAGTTTAGGTTTCTATTTTAACCTTATCATTTAGATTTAACTTTAAGTTAAATAATTTTTCATTTACTATGTCTTCTTGTTTTCTTACAATATAAGGTTAATAAACTTACTATAACAAGACAAACGAGCCCCAATTTGTTTATTATTAATATATATAACCTTATATAAATAATTTTTCCAAACCATAGATTTTTAGGAATAAAATAATAATTAATAATATAATATTTGTTTTGAAAACAATTTTATGTCGATTTTGACACAATTTGGTAATTGATTTTTTAGAAAATTATAACAGAATTATTAGTTCGAAAAAATTTAACTAAATCAATAATAACATGTCATATTAACCTATAAAATTAGTGTAATTCATAAAAAGTCTCAAATTACATTTATTTGGGTATTTATAACATCAATTATGTCAATATTTCATTAATAAGATAATTACTACATCATCATTGTGTCATACAAAAATTAAATTATTTAATATCTAAAATTTATAAATAAAATAAAATTATGTAGGAAATATTTTTAGATTTATAATGAATATTTATAGTCGAATTTATCTTATGTATAACCCTATATTAAAAATTATTTAGTTATTAAACTTTGATTTTAACTATTTTAACCCTTCTTTAAATAAATTAATAATAAATGTCATAATGTAATCCAAGTGGGCCTAAATGGTAATATTTTATTCCTAATGTTGTTTTTGGTCTAATTACACTTATACAATAGAATTAGGACATGTGTTTGGGTAATAATAATATCATTTTTACCCTTAATTACCCTATTTACTTTTAAACGTGGTACAAAAAAGTAAAAAGTTACTATTCACCAAAAATTATTTAAATCTCATTGAACCACATTTTAGTCCTTGATATTAACCATGTCTCTCGGATTTTCGAAATTCCACTCACAGAAGTGGTAAAATTATGTTTTATGTGAATTTGAAAATTCTCCTAGAAGGTGAGTAAAAGACTGTAAAAAGTTCAATAAAATTTTTTATATATCTAAAATTATTATAAAATGACTCCAATGACTTAAATTGAACTTATATAGGTATTATGTATCAATTTTGACCTAAAATAAATTATAATAAAATAAATAATTATTTAAATAAAAAGACGGTTTTTGAATAGTAACCCAGTGTTTTCACTATTCATCGAAAATTGAAAGTTTTCAAAAAAATACCAAAAATTCCCCCTAGGCTTATTTCGATATTCGGAATCCAAAAATGAAGTCCATTTTTAATGATAAAATTTATAAAATTTCAAAAAGTGGGTATTACTATTCATAACAGGTAGTTTATATAACATGTCATTGTTTAGCGAAACATGGTATTGCATATAACACACACTATCGTGGAAGGTCGCGATTGTGTGTAATGCAAGACAAGTCATGGATGCATGTTGTGAAAGCTCCTTTTGGTGTAGCGTACAACACAAGACATTAATGAAATTAAAAAAAATGTTTTTCATAAAATCTCAGGGTGTTTTATTCTACCCCCCTTAATATGAATTTTGCCCACAAAATTCGTCAGGGTTATAAATGGGTTACTACTTAGGAGTTTCTTTAATAGAAACCCACATCGTAAAAAGGAATACCAAAACATGGCTTTAAAAACTAAAGTATGAAATGTAACGGTTACCCAAATTAACTGATCATTGGGTTTCCACATAGGAGAACATAGGTGAAAATATTGATATGGAAGAGAAATCTAACTGTCATGTTCAGATGGAGAGTGGTAGAGAACATGGCTATGAAAATGCCAATAATCACAAAGCCATAGATTTGTGATGATCGAAGGTAACATCTGATTAATCATCCTTTTTCTTTAGTTCAAGATACTCCTTCTCCATCTTTGTTCGAAGAATACGAGGGAAGTACTTATTGGAAAATAAGTTCTTGAACTCGTCCCTTTCAATGGACTCAATTTCATCTCTTGGCCGTTATTCTTGATAAGATTTCACCATTGATCAGCTTCACCTTCCAAATGATATAATACTAAGATGACTTTATCATGTTCATAACATTGAAGAACTGAAAATATCTTTTCAGTGGTACTGATCCATTGTTCAGCAACAAGTGGATCAGAAGACCCACTGAAAGAAGGTGGACATTGCCTCATGAAAGACTGAATAGAATATTGTTCCCTTCTCTGCTCATTTGGAAGTCCAGAATGATTCATAGCTTGTGTAAGTATAGAAATAAGATTTTGAAAGTGTATGATGAATGGTACCAGTAACCATGAATGGTTATTCAGATATTTTTGGAAAATAGATGATATGCACATAATGAAGGGATAAAGAGAAAATTAAATGAATGATTGTATTCATGAGCTCATGACGGATATACAGAGAAGGTTATATCATGGTTTGATTATATAGAATTTTTGGATTTTGGTATGTGGAAAGTGTTAACTTTTGACAGTATTCATGTTTTCACTAAGGTTCTATGGTAATTTATGTTTCAAGAGAATATATGACTAAGGTATTCATGTGTTTGGAATGCAAGAAACAAGATATATGTTATGATATATGTTAGATAAATGCTTGTATTCACATTCTTAGTAGATATCCTTTCTAGTAATTGTTTTCTTTATACTATGATCTTGGACCGAAGTATTTTAGATAAGCCTAAATATTGGAATGGATTATGTTGGACATAACATAGCATTGTTAAAGGATAGAACATTTTTCGATATTATTGATGGGATGTTATAGTAATGTAGTTTTAGAAAAAGGACAACCAGAAGGACGGGCAACAACTCATCGCATCGGACAAAGCTGTGGGAATCGAACCCACAACTGAAGTGCGACAGGCCTTTATCTCCTACCTCTGGCCTACAGGAAGTCCGTTTTCAGTAGAAACTAGTTTTATTATATTAAGAAGTATGATATATGACGTATAAGTCCATATTAGGAACCATATATGATTAATCTCACTATAGATGGACTTATGTATTTTTGATAACTTTTCTAACCTTTTGTTTGAGATTGATGGAATGACCCATCATTTTATCACATGATCTGCTAACACTTCACGAATGACAAATTCAACTTCATTTCTTTAAGAGATGAATTGGAAATTGTCCAAAGAATGACCAACGGTGAAACTGTACCAAAATCACGAAAGTATTTCTCCTAATTCCAATTTCATCAACATTAGGGAAAAGAACATGAAATCCAAAAATGTTGTCGTAGTGCCCTTATATCTGATGAATCAGATGGTACCTTAGAACATCAGAAATCTATGGATTTTTGATTGATGGCTTTTTCATAGCCATGTTCTCTACCACTCTCCATTAGAACTTGATGGTTAGAATTTTTTTCCATATCCATATTTTCACCTATGTTCTCCTGTATGGAAACCCAGTGATGAGTTACTTAGGGTAATCGTTACATTTCATACTTTAGTTTTTAAAATTAAGTTTTAGTATTCCTTTTTATGATGTGGGTTTCTATAAATAGTAAACGATTTATAACACTGAAGAATTTCGAGGGAGAAATTCATTTTAAGGGGGGTAGAATGTAACACCCCGAAATTTTATGAAAAATATTCTTTTAATTTCATTGATGTCTTGTTTTGTAAGCTACAACAAGATTACCTTGCACTATACGCAACACCGTATGAGCTTACAGTATACACAACACTATTCTTGGAACATGTTACACACAATTTTGATAGTAGTTATTCTATGAAACATTGAGTGTATATATATAAATATATATATATATATATATATATATATTCAATGTAAAAATGAAATATGGTTGGATTCTGTTATACAAAACAATGGAGGAGTCTTTCACAACACGCAACCCTGACTTGGGTTGCATTACATGCAATCACGACCTTCCTCGATAGCATGTGTTGTACGCAATACCAGGTTTCACTAAACAATGATATATGGTTATAATATTATTATGAACTAGCCTTTATGAATATTATCAACTACATTTTTAATTTTATAACATTAATATTCATCTTACACATTTTCTAGAACATGGTATGAGAACAAAATCAATTTTTCGAGTAAAATAATTATTTTTCAAAAAATCTAGTTTTGAGGCCTTTTGATGGTGCACCCACTTTAAATCTTGTCTTTTTACATGTCTATAAGTTCAATTTGACAAAATAATTTTTTTTTGGAATCTAGATATAAAAATAGACATTGGATAAATTTTTCATATTATACAGAAAACTTTCATATTTTAATGAATAGTAAAAACACGCTATATTTTTATTAAAAACAACTTTTTTCATCACAATAATTTATATGGTTAGATTATATTTTTAATTTGCTTTAAAGTGTAATAGGAATATATTTTTACCATTTAATCAAATGTTGGTCATTGGAATTAATTTCTCTTTGAAATTGGATATAAACAAGTATCAATCTTTTGATAGTTATTGTTTCTTAAAAAACACGCTATTTGTTTTGATAAAGGGAAGTAATTTTAAAATTAATTAAGTCCACTTCTATGTTTTGAATTTGGAAAAATAGACATCAATTTTGAATTCGGAATATCAAATAATGCTTAGGCTGAATTTTTGGTATTTTTCTGGAAAACTGTAATTTTTTATGAATAGTGAAACCACTTAGTGGTAGTTAAAAAACTGACTTTTTCATATAAATGAAATTTTTCCACTTCTGTGAATTGAATTTCAAAAATCCGAAAGACACGGTTTATATTAGGGACTAAAATGTGGTTCAATGAGAAGAAAAAAAAATTTTTTGCATAGTAAATTTTTACTTTTTTTACCATAATTAAAATTAAATAGGGTAATTAAGGGTAAAAATGTATTATTATTACACTAACACATTTCCTAATTCTATTGGATAAGTTTAATTCGACCAAAAATAACCTTAGGAATAACATATGACCATTTAAGCCCACTTGGATTAGATTAGGACATTTATTATTAATTTATTTAAAGAAGGGTTAAAATAGTTGAAATCAAAGTTTAATAACTAAATAATTTTTAATATATTGTTATACATAAGATAAATTCGACTATAAATATTCATTAGAAAGATAAAAAGACTTCCTACATAATAGTATTTTATTTATAATTTTTAGACATTTAATAATTTAATTTATTTATGACACAATGATGATTCAGTAATTATCTTATTAATGAAATATTGACATAATTGATGTTATAAATACCCAAATAAATGTAATTTGAGACTTTTTATGAATTAAACTAAATTTCTAGGTGAATATGACATTTTAGTATTTATTTAGTTAAATTTTTTCTAACTAATCATTCTGTTATGATTTTCACAAAAATCAATTACCAAATAGTTTCAAATTTGACATAAAATAGTTTTTAAAACAAATATTATATTATTAATTGTTATTTTATTCATCAAAATATAAGGTTCGGCCAAATGACTTATAAAAGGATATATATATTAATAATAAACAACTTGGTGTTTGTTTGTCTTTTTATAGTATGTTTATTAACCTTATAGTGTAAGAAAACAAGAAGACACTGTAAAAGAAAAATTATTTAACTTAAAGTTAAATCTAAATGATAAGGTTAAAATAGAAACATAACCTTGTATAAATTCTATTGAATGAGATTATTTCGACCCGCACCCGTCTTATCTTTGAAATAACTCAATTTTGAGCTATTAAAAACCGAATTTGACTTTATAATAAAATAATATTTTTAGTTATTCCAAAGGTGCCCCTCTCCTCCCTTAAAAAAGGGCACCTATTCCCTCTCTTCCTCACACCACTTTGAGCCTTCACGCTCATCCAAACCCAGCCAATTTCTCTTCTCCAATTCCCTAGGAACATCCTAGAGGTTATTGTCTTCTTCAAATACCAATCTTAGTTCCCTAAGAGGAGGTTTCAAAAAGGCGTGTCGAAAGAAGAGGTAATATCCGTTACTGATTCTTTCAACTTTATTTCTTCTTCTACTTATTCTTATTTAGTTGTTTCATTATGAATTAATAACATTAGTATCACTCATATAATGATATTTTATTATAAGTATGAAACAACCCTAGCTCACCATCTATCCATCGTACGGAAAACGAAATCACCGCGCGTGCGTACGTACGGAATACCGTCTCCACGCCGTGGTATAATCTGTTTTCGACCAGCACCTTACTTGGATGGGTATAATGGTGTAAATAAATAACTATATATGATTATTGAAATGTGATATTGATTTTTAAATATTATACATACACTTCAATGAAATTCCACGATCATGGGAATGATATCATCGCTCGTGCGTACGTACGGACTACCGTCTCCACGATGCCATGAGATTCATTCTCCATGTTAACCATTCATGAATGACTATAAAGTATATTTAAAAAGTAATCATGAAATATATGAAATAATAATGATACTGGATTTATGTGTATATATATGTATGTCATCTACTTAATTTCATTCAATTCAATAAGGAAACGAAAACAGTGTTCATGCGTATGTACGACCTACTGTCTCCATGAACGGTGTATTTCATTCCATTTAATCGATCTATAATATATATATGTATATACTAAATATATATTATATATAAATCATGTTTTACATTCTGGAATTAAGTAAATCAGGATATAAGTAATAATATCATGAACAACAATTCCAAACACGTACGATAAATAAAACGATTTAACCCAAAACGCTGCTTTAGTATGGAACTTACAAAGGAACGGGTAATATAAAGTCATAAGTGAACCATATATGATATCATAACAATGAATATGATTCTGTAATAAGTCAATGACATTATTTATATCATTATACAGGAGGTTGTGAAACGTACGAAGCATATCAGACCTAAGGTAAGGGATAACTATTCAAATCTCATTCGTATCCGAGATTGTTATTCATAAGTATTTACCTGGGTTATTTCTATCATCCATGTACATGTTTTATAAAAGTGTTTTCATGTATGTTTAAAGTCATTTTTAACCATTTTTGACTTTTACTACATGGTATGTAAGGAATATTTTTTTACCATACGAGGTACTTTTTGACTTTTCCGACAAAAGTACGAGGAGAATGTTATTTTTAACTTATAAGGCATGAACTGATTTTTATGGTTTCATAACGCCTCATTTTCATGAATCTTACTCTACATGATTTGATGACTATTTTCAACAAATTAATTTTATTTTAAAAGTGCATGTCATTTTTTGAAAATAAAATGATTTTGAAGAAGAAAGGATATTTCAATTGTGATGGTCTTGTAGAGACCCAAATCTTGACGTAAATGAATATTACATTACTTTTGCGGAATACTTAGTACATAACAAAAACAGACACACAATGACCGTAATAGTATAGTGTCTTTAGAAACTCAGAATATAATCTTCTAATCGTGGTGAAAGATCTTCAACATCTCCCATAAAGATCTTCCCCTTTTTTTCATACCTAAAAACTTTCTTTATATCCTGGGTAAAAGAAAACATAAAAGGGGTGAGCTCAAATTCCCAGTAAGGGTAAACATAAAGATCATAAAATAATCCATAATCATTTTAATGCAAACACTTGAACATAAAATCTATACATCAAAATATTGAGCAAAGACGTGAATCTTGGAAGTACGTAAGGCATATATCATAAGGGAACATAAATCATGATAAAATAGCATGGGAATAAAACATGTAATTGTGGCCACCATTAAGAACATGTTATGATTTCCATAGGATCCAAGGCATTACTGCTAAGACCATCTTAGTGGGAAAAGTCCCTTTCTGAATCGAGTTCACTCCTCATTTCAGTCTTGTAATACTAAACTGGATTAACTTATCGTTCCATCCATGTATATCTATTGAGATATAAATCTTTACCCAATGCATTGGATGGAGATATAGGTCCCACCCATCTCATAATGAAATCATTCTTACTTGTGCCACAAAATAAACTTAAAACATTCATCATAACCCAAAGAATAAAATGGGTTTCATAAACATCATCCCATCATTTCATAATCAATATAAAACAAATGGACATTTCATCATAAGAAAAGTGAAACCATGTTAATCAAAGTGAAATTAAACTTGAAACATACACATATGAAAAAATGTCATCTTAAATGGAAAATAGTTTTGATAAAACATTTGAAATGAATTCTTGAGGAAAATATCCTTTCTTTTTCAAAATCACATTCTTTTCACAAAATGCCATGCACTTTTAAAATAAAAGTATTTTTTTGAAAATTTTCATGAAATCTTGTATAGTAAGCTTCAGGAAAATGAGGCATTATAAAACCGTAAAAATCCATTCATTCCATATAAGTTAAAAATAACATTCTTCTCGCACTTTTGTAGGAAAAGTCAAAAAGTAACTTGTATGGTAATAGAAAAAAGATTCCTTACATACCATGTAGTAAAAGTCAAAAATGGGCAAAAATGAATTTAAACATACATGAATTTTTTTTATAAAACTTGGACATGGATGATAAATATTACACCAGTAAATACTTACGTATAAGCAACCTCGGATAGAAAATAATTGAGAATGCAACATTATCCCTTACCTTAGGTCTGATATTCTTCATACGTTTCTAAACCTCCTGTATAATGATTTACATAATGTCAATGACTTATTAGAAAATCATATTCATTATTATGATATCATATATTGTTCACTTATGACTTTATATTACCCGTTCTTTTGTAAGTTCCATGTTAAAGAAACGTTTTGGGTTAAATCGTTTTATTTATCGTACGTGTTTGGGCTTCTTGTTCTTGATATTGTTACTTATATCTTGATTTACTTAATTCCAGAATGTAAAAAATGATTTATATATAATATATATTTCAGTATCTACATATACATATGATAGATCGATTAAATAGAATGAAATACACCGTTCATGGAGACGGTAGGCCATACATACGCATGAACGCTGTTTTCATTTTCTAATTGAATTGAATGAAATTAAGTAGATGACATACATATATATACACATAAATCCAGTATCATTATTATGTCATATATTTCACGATTACTTATTATATATACTTTATAATCATTAATGAATGGTTAACATGGAGAATGAACCTCATCGCATCGTGGAGAAGGTAGTCCGTACGTACGCACGAGCGATGATATCATTCCCATGATCGTGGAATTGCATTGAAGTGTATGTATAATATTTCAGAATCAATATCACTTTAGAATAATCATATGTATTTATTCTTTACACCATTATCCCCATCCATGTAAGGTGGTGGTGGAAAATAGATTACACCATGATGTGGAGACTGTATTTCGTACGTACGCACGCGCAATGATTTCATTTTCCGTAGGATGGATAGATGGTGAAATAGGGTTGTTTTATACTTATAATAACATATCCGTATATTATTGATACTGATGTTATTACTTCATAATGAAACATCTAAATAAGAAGATGTGGAAGAAGATATAAAGTTGATAGAATCGGTAACGGACATTACCTCTTCTTTGAAAGCGCCTCTTTGAGACCTCCTTTTAGGGCACTAAAATTGCTCTTTGAAGAAGACCAGGACCTCTGGGATGTTTCTAGGGAAATGGAAAAGTGAATTTGGTAGGGTTTGGCTGATCTTGAAGGCTCAAAGTGGTGTGAGAAAGAGAGGGAGGAGGTGCCCTTTTATAAGAGAGGAGAGGGGCACCTTTGGAAAAACTAAATATATTATTTTATTATAAAGTCATATTCGGTTTTTAATAGCTCCAAACTGATTTATTTAGAAGCTAAAGTGGGGATGGGTCTCAATCCTCTCATCCAATAGAATTTAGACATGTTTAGATTTCTATTTTAACCTTATCATTTAGATTTATCTTTAGGTTAGATAATTTAACTTTTACCGTGTCTTCTTGTTTTCTTACACTATAAGGTTAATAAACTTACTATAACAAGCAAAACGAACCCAAAGTTGTTTATTATTAATATATATAACCTTATCTAAGTCAATTTTCCGAACCATATATTTTTAGAAATAAAATAACAATTAATAATATAATATTTGTTTTAAAAACTATTTTATGTCAATTTGACACTATTTGGTAATTGATTTTTGTGAAAATCATATCAGAAATATTAGTTCGAAAAAAGTAAATTAAATCAATACTAACATGTCATATTAACATATAAAATTATTTTAATTCATAAAAAGTCTCAAATTACATTTATTTGGGTATTTATAACATCAATTATGTTAATATTTCATTAATATGATAATTACTGCATCATCATTGTGTCATAAATAAATTAAATTATATAATGTCTAATTTATCTTATGTATAACCCTATATTAAAAATAATTTAGTTATTAAACTTTGATTTTAACTATTTTAACCCTTCTTTAAGTAAATTAATAATAAATGTCCTAATCTAATCCAAGTGGGCCTAAATGGTCATATTTTATTCCTAAGGTAGCTTTTGGTCAAATTACACTTATCCAATAGAATTAGGACATGTTTTAGGGTAATGATAATATCATTTTTACCCTTAATTACCCTATTTACTTTTAACCGTAGTAAAAAAAGTAAACAGATACTATTCACCAAAAATTATTATTATCTCATTGAACCACATTTTAGTCCTTGATATTAACCGTGTCTCTTGGATTTTCGAAATTCCACTGACAGAAGCGGTAAAATTAAGTTTTATGTGAATTTGAAAATTCTCATAGGAGGTGGGTAAAAGACGGTGAAATGTTCAATAAAATTTTTATATATCTAAAATTATTATAAAATGACTCCAATGACTAAAATTGAACATATATTGGTATTATGTATAAATTTAAATAAAATAAATAATTATTTAAATAAAAAGTCATTTTTTGAATAGTAACCCAGTGTTTTCACTATTCATCAAAAATTGAAAGTTTTCAGAAAAATACCAAAAATTCACCCCAGGCTAATTTTGATATTCTAAATCCAAAAATGAAGTATTTTTAAAAGATAAAATTTATAAAATTTCAAAAATTTGGTTTTACTATTCATACCGGCTAGTTTATATAACATATCGTTGTTTAGCGAAACTCGGTATTGCGTATAACACACACTATCGTGGAAGGTCATGATTGCGTTTAATGAAAGACAAGTTAGGGATGCGTGTTGTGGAATCTCATTTTGGTGTAGCGTACAACACAATACATTAATGAAATTAAAAATAATATTTTTCATAAAATCTCGTGGTGTTACATTCTATCACCCTTAAAATGAATTTCGCCCTCGAAATTCGTTGTGGTTATAAATGGTTTACAAATCAAAAGTTTCTTTAATATAAACCCACATCGTAAAAAGGAATACCAAAACGTGGCATTAAAAACTAATGTATGAAATGTAACGGTAACCCAAATTAACTAATCACTGGGATTCCACATAGGAGAACATAGGTGAAAATATGGATATGGAAGAGAAATCTAACTATCATGTTCTGATGGAGAGTGGTATAGAACATGGCTATGAAAAATCCAACAATCACAAAGCCATAAATTTGTGATGATCTAGGGTACCATCTGATTCATCAAATATTAGGGAACTAGGACAACATTTTTGGTTTTCAAGATCATTTCCCTAAAGTTGAAGAATTTGAATTAGAATAAATACTTACTTTATTTTGGTACAATCTCACTGTTGTTCGTGCTTTGAAAAATTTCTACATCAACTTTTAAATAAATGAAGTTGAATTTGTTATTCGTGAAGTGTTAACAGATCATGTGATACAATGATGGGTCATTCCATCTGTTTCAAAAAAAAGGTTAGCAAAAGTTATCAAATATACATAAGTACATCTATGGTGAGGTTAATCATATATGATTCCAAAAATGATCTTATACTTCATATATCATACCTCTTAATAAAATAAAACTAGTTTCTACTAACTAGTGACTTCTTGTAGGCTAGTGGTATGCGATAGAGGCCAGTCACACTTCGGTTGTGGGTTCGATTCCCACAGCCTTGTCTGAAGCGTTGGGTTGTCGCCCATCCTGCAGGTTGTCCTTTTTCTAAAACTACATTACTATAACATCCCATCAATAATATCGAAAAAAATTTATCCTTAAACAATACTAACTTATGTCCAACATAATCCATTCCAATCTTTAGGCTTATCCATAATACTGCAGTCCACTCTCATATTATAGTGAAAACGATTACCAGATATTTCATATAACAAACATGTTAATACCGTCGTTGATCCCCATATATCATAAGATATGTCATGTTGGTCACATTCCAAACATTCTAAGGCCTTAATCATGTATTTCTCTTGAAAAATGAATACCCATTGAATATCAGTGAAAACATGAGTGCTTTCAAAAGATAAGTCTTTCCACATACCAAAACCCCGAAATTCTATATACTCAAACCAGGATATAACTATTTCCTTATATCAGTCATGAGCTCATGAATACTGTCAAACATTTCATAATTATACCATTATTAAATCCAAGTTTTGGTATTACTTTTTACGATGTGGGTTTCTATTAAAGAAAATTTCGAGTAGTAAACCATTTATAACCCCGACTAATTTCGAGGGAGAAATTCATTTTAAGGGGGGTAGAATGTAACAACCCGAGATTTTATGAAAAATATTCTTTTTAATTTCAATAATGTCTTGTGTTGTACACTCCACCAAAAGGAGCTTGCACAACACGCACCCCTGACTTGGCTTGCATTACACGTAATCGCGACCTTCTACGATAGCGTGTGTTGTACGCAATACCGAGTTTTGCTAAACAATGATATGTTAAATAAACCAGCCGTTATGAATAGTAATACCCACTTTTTGAAATTTTATAAATTTTATATTTCAAAATGGACTTCATTTTTGGATTCAAAATATCGAAATTAGCCTAGGGTGAATTTTTGGTATTTTTCTGAAAACGTTCAATTTTTTATGAATAGTGAAAACGCTGGGTTACTATTCAAAAAACCGACTTTTTTATTTAAATAATAATTTTGTTTTATTTAAATTTATTTTAGGTCAAAATTGATACATAATACCTATATAACTTCAATTTATGTCATTGGAGTCATTTTATAATAATTTTAGAAATATAAAAATTTTTATTGAATTTTCTACCGTCTTTTACCCACCTCCTAGGAGAATTTGCAAATTCACATTAAACATAATTTTTCCACTTTTTTGAGTGGAATTTCAAAAATCTGAGAGACACGGTTAATATCAAGGACTAAAATGTGGTTCAATGAGATGAAAATAATTTTTGGTGAATAGTAACTTTTTACTTTTTTTTACCACGCTTAAAAGTAAATAGGGTAATTAAGGGTAAAAATGATTTTATTATTACCCTAACACATGTCCTAATTCTATTGGATAAGCGTAATTCGACCAAAAACAACCTTAGGAATTAAATATGACCATTTAGCCCCACTTGGATTAGATTAGGATATTTATTATAAATTTATATAAAGAAGGGATAAAATAGTTAAAATCAAAGTTTAATAACTAAATAATTTTTAATATAGGGTTATACAAAAGATAAATTCGACTATAAATATTAATTAGAATGATAAAACTATTTCCTACATAATGGTATTTTATTTATAATTTTTAGACATTATATAATTTAATTTATTGATGACACAATGATGATGCAGTAGTTATCTTATTAATGAAATATTGACATAATTGATGTTATAAATACCCAAATAAATGTAATTTGATACTTTTAATGAATTAAACTAATTTTATAGGTTAATATGCCATGTTATTATTGATTTAGTTAAATATTTATGAACTAATAATTCTATTATGATTTTCACAAAAATCAATTACCAAATTGTGTCAAAATTGACATAAAATAGTTTTTAAAACAATGATTATATTATTAATTATTATTTTATTCCAAAAAATCAAAGGTTCGTCCAAATGACTTAGATAAGGTTATATATATTAATAATAAACAACTTGGGGTTCGTTTGGCTTGTTATAGTAATTTATTAACCTTATAGTGTAGGAAAAGAAGAAGACACGGTAAAAGAAAAATTATTTAACTTAAAGTTAAATCTAAATGATAAGGTTCAAAAAGAAACCTAAACTTTTATAAATTCTATTGGACGAGATTATTTCGACCCATACCCACCTTATCTTCTAAATAACTCAATATGGAGCTATTAAAAACCGAATATGATTTTATAATAAAATAATATTTCTAGTTATTCCAAAGGTTCCCCTCTCCTCCCTTATAAAATGGCACATCCTCCCTCTCTTCCTCACACCACTTTGAGCCACCAAGATCTGAAAACCCCTGAAAATTTCTCTTCTACACTTCCCTAGAAACTTCCTAGAGGTTCTGGTCTTCTTCAAAGACTAATCCTAGTTCCCTAAGAGGAGGTTTCAAAAAGGCGTTTCGAAAGAAGAGGTAATATCCGTTACCGATTCTTTCAAATTTATTTCTTCTTCTACTTCTTCTTCTTTAGTTGTTTCATTATGAAGTAATAACATCATTATCACTCATATACTGATATGTTATTTTATGTATGAAACAACCCTATTTCACCATCTATCCATCCTACGGAAAACGAAATCACCCTGCGTGCGTACGTACGGAATACCGTCTCCACGCCGTGGTGTAATATGTTTTCGACCACCACCTTAATTGGATGGGTATAATGGTGTAAATAAATAAAAATATATGATTATTGAAAAGTGATATTGATTCTGAAAAATTATACATACACTTCAATGCAATTCCATGATCATGGGAATGATATCATCGCTCGTGCGTACGTACGGACTACCATCTCCACGACGCGATGAGATTCATTCTCCATGTTAACCATTAATGAATGATTAAAAAGTATATATAATAAGTAATCATGAAATATATGACATAATAATGATACTGTATTTATGTGTAGATATATGTATGTCATCTACTTAATTTCAGTCAATTCAATAAGGAAACGAAAACAGTGTTCATGCGTACATACGGCCTACCGTCTCCATGAACGGTTTATTTCATTCCATTTAATCGATCTATCATATATATATATATATATGTATATACTGAATATATATTATATATAAATCATGTTTTACATTCTTGAGTTAAGTAAATCAGGATATAAGTAATAATATCAAGAACGAAAAGTCCAAACACCTACAATAAATAAAACGATTTAACCCAAAACACTGTTTTAACATGGAACTTAAAAAAGAACGGGTAATAAAAAGTCATATGTGAACAATATATGATATCATAACAATGAATATTATTCTGTAATAAGTCAATGACATTATTTAAATCATTATATAGGAGTTTCGGAAACATACGAAGCATATCCGACCTAAGGTAAGGGAAAATATCACAATATCATTTTTATCCGAGATTGTTTATACTTTGGTATTTACTGGGGTGTATTTTATCATCCACATCCATGTTTCCTCAATATGTAATATTATTTCCACCCGCCTACAATTTTTTAAATCCAATTTTACCCTTAGGTGAGTATTTAGTAAAAGATATGAAAGGAATCTTTTGTCGTTTTTCATACGAGGTGCTTTTTGACTTTTCCGAAAAAAGTACGAGAAGAATGTTTTTTTAAATTATAAGGCATGAATGGATTTTTAAAACATTATTTCCAAAAATATTCTTTTATAAGTTTTCAAGTTTATTTTTAATCAACTTCTTTTAGTTTAAAATTGTATGACATGTTAAGAAAAGAAAATGTTTTTAAACTACAAAGGATATTTTCCTCAAGAATGGAGTTGCAGTGTTTTATCAAAATTATTTTCCAACTAAGAAAATATAGGGTTCTATTTCTATCCCTATTTTTAAATTTATTTGATTATGTTATGATGGAATTATTTTTAGGATGTTATTTTATCTTTTATGGATTATGTTATGATGACGTGATGTTTAAGAATCCCATTTTTATTACATGGGTTATGCAATCATGTACGATTTATGATTTTGTGGCACACATAAGAATGGTTTCATTATGTGATGGGTGGGACCTATATCTCCCTCCAATGCATTGGGTAAAGATTTATATCTCATGAGATATACATGGATGTAACGGTAAGTTAATCCGGTTCAGTGTTACAGGACTGAAACGAGGAGTGAACTCGATTCAGAAAGAGACTTTGTCCACTAAGATGGTCTTGGCAGCAATGCCTTGGCTACTATGGAAATCATAACAAGTGCTGAATGGTTGCCACAATTAAATGTTTTATTACCATTCTATTTTATCATTATTTATGTTCCTTTATGATATATTCCTTACTTACTTCCAAGTATCATGTCTTTGCTCATGATTTTGATGTTTAGATTTTATGTTCAATTTTTTTTCATTCAAATGTTTATGGATTGTTTTATGTTATCTATGTGTACCGTTACTAGGAATTTGAGCTCACCCCTTTTATGTTTTCTTTTCCCTAGGATATGAATAAAGGTTTTAGGTATGAAAATAAGGGGAAGATCTTTATGGGATATGTTTAAGATCTTTCACCATGATTAGATGATTATATTTTGAGTTTCCAAAGACACTAAACTATCCATCCTACGGAAAATGAAATCACCATGTGTGCGTACGTACGAAATACCGTATCCACGCCGTTGTGTAATCTATTTTCCACCACCACCTTACATGGATATGTATAATGGTTTAAATAATAATTATATATTATTATTGTAAAGAGATATTGATTCTAAAATAGTATGCATACACTCCAATACAATTCCACGATCATGGGAACGATATCATCGCTTGTGCGTATGTACGGAATACCGTCTCCATGATGTGATGTGACTCATTCTACATGATATTCATTGAATAATGATTATATAAATGAATTTAAGGAACTAATATGATATATATTACACTAATACCATTCTGGAAATGATGTATCTATAACCTAAAGAGAACAATAAGAATTTATTCAACAAAACACGCATAAGAACAAAAATTAATAAACACCTGTATAACAAGTGGAAATGAAATATTACTAATAAGAATATAAGAATATGGAAATATATGATATCATAAAAATGATTATGATTCCGGAATAATTCAATGACATTATTTAAATCATTATACAAGAGGTTCAGACACTTACGAAGCAAATCAGACCTAAGGTAAGGGAAAATATCACAATCTCATTTTTATCCGACATTGTTTATACTTTGGTATTTACTGGGGTTTATTTTATCATCCACATGCATTTTTCCTCAATATGTAATATTATTTCCATCCACCTTCAATTTTTTAAATCCAATTTTACCCTTCGGTGAGTTTTTAGTAAAAGATATGAAAGTAATCTTTTGTCATTTTTCGTATGAGGTACATTTTGACATTTCCGAAAAAAGTACGAGAATAATGTTTTTTTAACTTATACGACATGAATGGATTTTTAAAACATTATTTCCAAGAAGCTTACTTTACAAGTTTTCATGTTTATTTTTAATCAACTTCTTTTAGTTTAAACTTTAATGGCATGTTAAGAAAGGAAAAAAAATTTGAAGTAGAAAGGATATTTTCCTCAAGAATGGAGTTCAAGTGTTTTATCAAAATTATTTTCCATCTAAGATAATATAGGGTTATATTTCTATCCCTAATATTACATTGATTTTATTATGTTGTGATGGAATTATTTTTATGAATTCCTTTATCTTATATGAATTGTTTTATGATGTCACGATGTTTAAGAATCCCATTTTTGTTACATGGGTTATGCTATGATGTATGATTAATGATTTAGTGGCACACATAAGAATGGTTTCATTATGAGATAGTTGGGACCGATATCTCCCTCCAATGCCTTGGGTAATGATTTATATCTCATGAGATAGACATGGCTGGAATGGAAGGTTAAACCGGTTCAGTGAAACAGGACTGAAATGAGGAGTGAACTCGGTTCAGAAATGGACTTTGCCCGCTAAGATAGTCTTGGCAATGAGTCTTGAATACTAATAAATGATTCTCTATGATTATGTGTGTATTCCAAAAAGTTTCATGTTTTAATTTATGATTATTAGGATTATATTTCACTACTATTATTTATCCCATGTTATGAAATTATGATCTCTTTTGCAGGTTAAGATTTCCATAATGTTATGTTCTTATGAATATGATGTGATTGGTATTTCTTTTGTTTGACCTTACTGAGCATTTGAGCTCACCCTTTTGTATTTTTTCTTTCCCCCAGGCCAGGAAGAAGGTTATTAAGTAGCATTTTCCAAAAGGGACTCTGTATATGATGAAATAAATGGGAGACAATGTAGATGCTTTATGAACCAGTTGTTTATGTTTCCCAGTTTCTAAAAACAATATACCTATTCGGTCCTTTCATGGTTTTGTTATATGTTGTAATAAGTATGCTTCAATTTTGAAGTATTAACAATGTATATAAAGTATGGGTTGTTATAGTTGGTATCATAGGAAAGGTATAGTCAACCTTTGGAAACTAGGATGTGAAAGCCTTAGTAAGAAACCTAAGGATATGTCTAAGCATAGAACACAATCTTAGTGTTTTAGAAATGGCCATGAATAACCTATGATAAGAGCTTAAGTGTAAAATTTTATTCTTGATTATGTGGTTTTCCTATTATAATTAGTGTTTCTCACACTATTCTTCTTGGTTTTAGTCAATGGATGGAACACGAAGGAACAATGTTAATGCGGAATGTGACGGGCAATGCAATGATTGTCCCCCTGAGAAACCAAACGTTATGGGGGCTGGAATGCAAAATCTTGTAGCCATGCTCACACAGATTTCTCAAGTTATGAATCATGTAGGACTTCCAAACGAGCAAAGGAAGGAGAAACATTCTGTTTAATCCTTCATGAGGCAGCGTCCACCTTCATTCAACGGGTCTTATGATCCATTAGTGGCTGAACAATGGATCAGTACCACTAAAAAGATATTTTCAGTTCTTCAATGTTCTGAACATGAAAAAGTAATCTTAGTAGTGTATCTTTTGGAAGGAGATGCTGATCAATGGTGGAATCTTATCAAGAATACAAGGCAAAGAGATGAAATTGAGTCCATGGAATGGGACGAGTTCAAGAACTTATTTTTCAAAAATTACTTCCCTCGTATTCTTTGAACTAAGATGGAGAAGGATTTTCTTGAACTAAAGCAAAAGGACGATGAATCTGTTGGTACCTATGAAGATAAGTTTACAAGACTTTCAAGGTACATTTCAGGTATTATTATCCAACATGAGAGTAAGATCAATCGATTCTTTAGTGGCTTAAAACCAAGTCTTCGAAGGGAGTTAGCCATAAGGGACTTCAATATCTACGAGGAAATCATTCGATGTGATCTCAAAGATGAGATGGATATTGGAGTAACCCATCAACCATATGGGTTTGATAAATAGATGAAAATGGAATTCAAAGGAAAATATAAAGAGCACACTAAACAGAAGATGAGTTTTCCCTTATGCTCACAGTGTGGAAAGAAACATGGAGGAAATTGTATTAAGGGGACAAGAAAATGTTATAAGTGTGGAAAAGAAGGTCATCGGGAAATTGAATGTCGAAATAATGGGAAGAAAATGTCTAATGATGCAAACAAAGGAAGGGATACACAGAATGAACCTACTAAACTTCAATGTTTCAAGTGCAAGGAGATGGGGAATTAAGCCAATCAATGCCCATATCCAAGGGTTGATGATGATGATTGACGTCAACAAACTCTTAAGGCTAAAGACAAAGGAAAGTCACATGCAATTACTATCAGCGATGTGGAGTACGACAACGAAGTGGTGAGAGGTACACTTACCATCCACTCTAAAGTAGCAAATGTTTTATTTGATTCTGGATCCACCCACTCTTTTATTTCTGAAGAATTTTCTAAGGGTATCACTGTATTACCTCAAAAATTAGATGTTGAGTTAGCTGTGACAACCCCTAATGGCACAACAGTCACATCAAAAGTTTATAATTCTTCTACGATGGAAGTTTGTGGGAAAGTGCATCTTGAAAATCTTGTGATCCTTACTATTGTGGAAATTGATGTGATTCTTGGCATGGATTGGCTTTATCTATATGGAGCTCATATCAATTGCTAAAGAAGGGAAGTCACATTTCAGATTCCAGATCAATCTATAATCGTCTATCTATGCAAGGATGAACATAACCTTGCAGTGGAAATTTCTTCCATCTTATGGGTCTTGATTCCACTAAATAAAGGTTATTTACCTCAAATTGTTGGAGAGAAACTCACGATTAAGAATATTCCCATTGTACGAGAGTTTGATGATGTCTTTCCGGAGGAATTACCGGGTCTTCCACCAAATCGTGAAGTTGATCATTCAATAGAACTCATACCGGGTGCCTTACCTATTTCAAAGACACCTTATAGAATGGCCCCAATTGAGTTGCAGGAATTGAAGAAGAAACTCCAAGAGAATCTTGATAAGGGATTCATATGCCCTAGTGCGTCACCATGGGGAGAACTTGTTCTGTTTGTTAAGAAGAAAGATGGCTCAATGAGACTCTGCATTGATTATCGAGAACTTAACAAGATCACTATCAAGAACAAATATCGTCTCTCATGCATTGATGAATTATGTGACCAACTAAATGGAGATCAATAATTTTCCAAGATTTATCTTCGTTCAAGGTATCATCAATTATGGGTCAAAAGGGAGGATATACCAAAGATGGCTTTCCGTACAAGGTATGGACACTATGAATTTATAGTGACGCCATTTGGTCTTACTAATTCCACTAATATCTTCATGGATATGATGAATAGAGTCTTTAGAGACTATCTTGATCAGTTTGTGGTAGTATTTATAGATGATATTCTTGTATATTAAAAGAGAAAAGAAGAAAATGATGATCACTGGACAATTATATTGAAGACCCGAAGAAAGGAGAAGCTTTATACCAAATTTACGAAGTGTGAATTTTGGCTTCAAAAAGATGCATTTTTGGGTCACATAATCTCAAAAGAGGGGATATCTGTGGATCCAGAAAAAACAGAGGTTATCAAAAGATGGTTGGGACCAACAATAGTAACTGAGATCCGAAGTTTTCTTGGTTTGGCTGGATATTATCAATGTTTTGTGAAAGATTTTTCACGATTATCTAATCCACTCACCAAGTTTACTCGGAAAGGAGTTAAGTTTGTTTGGATGGAGGAATGTGAAGAGAATTTCAAGGATTTGAAAAGAAGGTTATCCAGTGCACCTGTACTCACACTTGCTTATAGTGAAGAAAGGTTTGTGATATACAATGATGCATTCAAGAAGGGGTTGGGGTGTGTTCTTATGCAAAATGATATGGTGATAGCTTATGCCTCACGACAGTTGAAAATCCATGAGAAAAATTACCAAACTCATGATTTGGAGTTAGCTGCGGTAATCTTTGCATTAAATATTTGGAGGCATTATATTTATGGAGAAAGGTGTGATATTTATATTGATCATAAAGGATTAAAGTATATTTTCACACAAAAGGAGTTGAATATGTGCCAAAGAAGATGGTTGGAGCTGATTAAGGATTACAACTACTCAATTCATTACCACCCTGGGAAAGCAATCAAGGTGGAAGATGCATTTAGTCGACAAGACCATGCTAGATTATCCATGATGAGGATCACAAAAGATCCAATATTTATGGATTTATAAAGGATGTATCTTGGAATTATAATGGAAGGGAAAAAATCATATCTTTCTCCAATGAATGCTCAACCATCTATACATGTGAAGATTAAAGAGGCAGAGAAAGAAGATGTAGAGTTACAAAAGAAGGTGAGAAATATTCCTGAATTCAACCTTGATTGTGATGGGATAATAAAGTTCAGGAATCGGGTTTATGTTCCTCCCATCCCAGAATTAAAGAATTAGCTGCTGGATGAGGCTCGTAGTTCTTCATTCTCTATTCATCCTGAAGCACGAAGATGTATAGGGACCTGAAAGAGTACTTCTGGTGGGATGGAATGAAAAGAGATGTTGCTGAATATGTCTCTCGAGGCTTGGTTTGTCAGCAAGTTAAAGTTTAGAGACAGAATTCAAAGGGGATGTTACAAACATTGCCCATACCAGAATGAAAATGGGAAAACATCACTATAGACTTTGTCACTAGACTTCCTAAAACATCGAAAGTCAATAATGCTATCTAGGTCATAGTTGATTGTCTTACAAAGTCGGCACACTTCATCGCTATTAGAGAGGATTTCTCTCTAGATCAGCTTGCCATGATATATGTAAAGGAAGTGGTAAGATTGCATGGAGTACCACTTTCCATTATATCTGATCGGGATCCAAGATTTACCTCGGACTTCTGGCGAAGTCTTCAGCATACTCTGGATACATAGTTGATTTTCATCACTGCTTATCATCCTCAGAAAGACAGTTAGTCTAAGAGGAAAATTCAAACTCTAGAAGATATGTTGAGAGCTTGCTCTATAGATATCAAAGGTGGTTGGGATCAACACCTACCTTTGGTGTAATTTTCTTATAATAATAGCTTTCACTCCAGTATTCAGATGGCTCCTTATGAAGCTCTCTATGGAATGAAATGATGGACTCCAACTTGCTGGGATGAAGTTGGGGAAAGAAATCTATTAGGACCTGATCTTGTTGATGAGATGGCAGAAAAGGTCAGATCTATTCAACAACAAATTAGAGAAGCTCAGAGTCAACAAAAAAGTTATGCCGACAATAGAAGAAAAGTCGTAGAGTTTGAAGTGGGTGATAAAGTGTTCTTACGAATATCTCCTTGGAAGAGAGTAATGAGATTTGGAAAGAATGGAAAGCTGAGCCCTAGATATATCAGTCCTTTTGAAATACTGGATCACGTTGGGAAGGTAGCTTAACGGTTGGCACTTCCACCGAATCTCTCCCAAGTTCACGATGTGTTCCATGTATCTCTCCTAAGGAATTACATACCTGATCCTTCACATGTACTCAGCTCAGAAATTTTACCGCTGGAGCAAGATCTTTCTTATGAAGAACAACCGATAGAGATTCTGGATTGTAGCGAAAAAGTCCTACGGAACAAGACCACTCGCTTGTTGAAAGTTTTATGGAGGAACCACCAATTAGAAGAAGCTACATCGGAGCTTGAGGATATGATGATGGAAAGGTATCCTCATCTGTTTGTTACAAAGTGACGAATTTTGAGGGTGAAATTCATTTTAAGGGGGGTAGAATGGAACACCCGAGACTTTTATGAAAAATATTTTGTTTTTATGTTATATAAATCATCAAAGGAATCATTCACTACACACAACACTAGCTTGGATTTCTTTACATGCAATCACAACCTTCCTCGATAGCTTGTGTCGTACACAATACTGAGTTTCACTAAACAACGTATGCTATTAAAATATTATTAAAACTAGCTGTTATGAATAGTAATACCCACTTTTTGAAATTTTGTATTTTTTATTTTTCAAAAAGGACTTTATTTTTGGATTTGAAATATCGAAATTAGCCTAGGGTGAAATTTTGGAGTTTTTCTGAAAACTTTCAATTTTTGATGAATAGTGAAAACACTAGGTTACTATTTAAAAACTGACTTTTTATTTAAATAAATATTTATTTTATTTAAATTTATTTTAGGTCAAAATTGATACATAATACTTATATAAGTTCAATTCAATTCATTGGAGTCATTTTATAATAATTTTAGATATATAAATATTTTATTGAACTTTTCACCGTCTTTTACCCACCTCCTAGGAGAATTTCCAAATTCAAATAAAACCTAATTTAACCGCTTCTGTGAGTGGAATTTCGAAAATCCAAGAGACACAGTTAATATCAAGGACTAAAATGTGGTTCAATGAGATGAAAATATTTTTTGGTGAAAAGTATCTTTTTACTTTTTTACCACGGTTAAAAGTAAATAGGGTAATTAAGGGTAAAAATGATATTATTATTACCCTAACACATGTACTAATTCTATTGGATAAGTGTAATTCGACCAAAAACAAACTTAAGAATAAAATATGACCATTTAGGCCCGCATGGATTAGATTAGGACATTTAATATTAATTTATTTAAAGAAGGGTTAAAATAGTTAAAATCAACGTTTAATAAGTAAATTATTTTTAATATAGGGTTATACATAATCTAAATTCAACTATAAATATTCATTAGAAAGCTAAAAATATTTCCTACATAATGGTATTTTATATCTAATTTTTAGACATTAAATAATCTAATTTATTTATGACACAATGATGATGTCGTAATTATGTTATTAATGAAATATTAACATAATTGATGTTATAAATACCCAAATAAATGTAATTTGAGACTTTTTATGAATTAAACTTATTTTATATGTTACAATGACATGTTATTATTTATTTAATTAACTTTTTTCGAACTAATATTTCGGTTATTATTTTCACAAAAATCAATTACCAAATAGTGTCAAAATTGACATAAAATTGTTTTTAAAACATATATTATATTATTAATTTTTATTTTATTCCTAAAAATATAGGGTTTGGCCAAATGACTTAGATAAGTTTATATATATTAATACTAAACAAATTGGGGTTCTTTTGTCTTGTTATAGTAAGTTTATTAACCTTATAGTGTAAGAAAACAAGAAGACACGGTAAAAGTTAAATTATCTAACTTAAAGTTAAATATAAATGATAAGGTTAAAATAGAAACCTAAACTTGTCTAAATTCTATTTTATGAGAGGATTTAGACCCATACCCACCTTAGCTTATAAATAAATCAATTTGGAGCTATTAAAAACCGAATATGACTTTATAATAAAATAATATTTTAAGTTTTTTCAAAGGTGCCCCTCTCCTCCCTTATAAAAGGGCACCTCCTCGCTCTCTTCCTCACAACACATTGAGACTTCAAGCTCGCCCAACCACTGCCAAATTATTTTCTCCACATCCATAGAAACATCCTAGAGGTCCGGGTCTTCTTCAAAGTCAAATTTTAGTGCCCTAAGAGGAGGTCTCAGAGAGGCGCTACAAGAAAGAGGTAATGCCTGTTACCGATTCTTTCAACTTTATTTCTTCTCTAGATTATTATTTTTTAGTTGTTTCATTATGAAGTAATAACATTAGTATCACTAATATATTGTAATGTTATTATAAGTATGAAACAAACCTATTTCACCATCTATCTATCCTACGGAAAACGAAATCACCGCGCGTGCGTACGTACGGAATACCGTCTCCACGCCGTGGTGTAATCTATTTTCCACCACCACCTTACTTGGATGGGTATAATGGTGTAAATAATAACTATATATGGTTATTGTAAAGTGATATTGATTCTGAAATAGTATGCATACACTTCAATACAATTCCACGATCATGGGAATGATATCATCGCTCATGCGTACGTACGGAATACTGTCTCCATGATGTGATGCGACTCATTCTACATGATCTTCATTGCATAATGATTATATAAATGAATTTAATGAAGGAATATGATATATATTACACTAATACCATTCTGTAAATTAGTTATCAACAACCTAAAGATAACAATAAGTATTTATTCGACAAAACACACATAAGAACAAAAAGTAATAAACACCTGAATAACAAGTAGCAATGAAATATTACTAATAAAAAGATAAGAATATGGCCATATAGGATATCATAACAATGAGTATGATTCTGGAATAAGTCAATGACATTATTTAAATCATTATACATGAGGTTCGGACACTTACAAAGCAAATCGGACCTAAGGTAAGGGAAAATATCACAATCTCATCTTTATCCGAGGTTGTTTATACTTTGGTATTTACTGGGGTGTATTTTATCATCCACATGCATGTTTACTAAATATGTAATATTATTTCCATCCACCTATAATTTTTTAAATCCAATTTTACCCTTTGGTGAGTTTTTATTAAAAGATATGAAAGGAATCTTTTGTCGTTTTTCGTACGAGGTACTTTTTGACTTTTCTGACAAAAGTACGAGAAGAATGTTTTTTTAACTTATACGGCATGATTGGATTTTTAAAACATTTTTCCAAGAAGCTTACTTTACAAGTTTTCGAGTTTATTTTTAATCAACTTCTTTTAGTTTAAAATTGTATGACATGTTAAGAAAGGAAAATGTTTTTGAAGTAGAAAGTATATTTTGTTCAAGAATGGAGTTCAAGTGTTTTATCAAAATTATTTTCCATCTAAGATAATATAGGGTTCTGTTTCTATCCCTATTATTACATTGATTTGATTATGTTGTGATGGAATTATTTTTATGAATTCCTCTATCTTATATGAATTGTTTTATGATGTCACGATGTTTAAGAATCCCATTACACGGGTTATGCAATGATGTATGATTTTTTATTTTGTGGCACACATAAGAATGGTATCATTATGAGATGGGTGGGACCTATATCTCCCTCCAATTCATTGGGTAAAGATTTATATCTCATGAGATAGATATGGCTGGAATGGTAGGTTAAACCGGTTCAGTGAAACAGGAATGAAATGAGGAGTGAACTCGGTTCAGAAATGGACTTTGTCCGCTAAGATAGTCTTGGCAATGAGTCTTGACTACTAAGAAATGATTATCTATGATTATGTGTGTATTACACAAAGTTTCATGTTTTTCGTTATTATTATTGGGATTATATTTCACTACTATGATTTATCCCATGTTATGAAATTATGATCTCTTTTGCAGGTTTTGATTTCCAAAATGTTATGTTATAATGAATGTGATGCGATTGATATTTCTTTTTTTTACCCTTACTCAGCATTTGAGCTCACCCTTTTGTATGTTTTCTTTCCCCAGGTCAGGAAGAAGGTTATTAAGTAGGATATTCCAAAAGGGACTCTATATATGATGAAATAAATGGGAGACAATGTAGATGCTTTATGAACCAGTTGGTTATGTTTCCCAGTTTCCAAAGACATTATACCTATACGGTCATTTCATGGTTTTGTTATATGTTGTAATAAGTATTCTTCAATTTTGAAGTATTAACAATTTATGTAAAGTATGGGTCATTATAGTTGGTATCAGAGGAAAGGTATAGTCAACCTTTGTAAACAAGGATGTGAAATCCTTAGTAAGAAATCTAAGGATATGTGTAAGCATAGAACACAATATTAGTGTTTTAGAAATGGCCATGAATAACCTATGATAAGACCTTAAGTGTAAAATTTTAATCTTGATTATGTGGTTTTCCTATTATAATTAGTGTTTCTCACACTATTTTTCTTGGTTTTAGTGAATGGCTGGAACCCGAAGGAACCGTGTTAATGCAGAATGTGACGGGTAAGGCAATGATTGTCCCCCTGAGAAACCAAACGTAATGGGAGCTAGAATGAAAAATCTTATAGTCATGATCACACAACTTTCTCAAGATATGAATCATGTAGGACTTCCAAACAAGAAAAGGAAGAAGCAACATTCTGTTGAATCCTTCATGAGGCAGCGTCCACCTTCATTCAATGGGTCTTCTGATCCATTAGTGGCTGAACAATGGATTAGTACCACTGAAAATATATTTCCAGTTCATCAATGTTCTGAACATGATAAAGTCATCTTAGCAGTGTATCGTTTGGAAGGATATGCTGATCAGTGGTGGAGTCTTATCAAGAATATGAGGCAAAGAGTTGAAATTGAGTCCATGGAATGGGACGAGTTCAACAACTTATTTTTCAATAAGTACATCCCTCGTATTCTTCGAACAAAGATGGAGAAAGAGTTTCTTGAACTAAAGCAAAAGAATGATGAATCTGTTGGTACCTATGAAGCAAATTTTACAAGACTTAAAAGGTACACTTCTGGTATTATTATCCAACCTGAGTGTAAGATCGATCGATTATTTAGTGGCTTAAAACCAAGTCTTCGAAGGGTGTTAGCCATAAGGGACTTCAATATCTACAATGAAATCATTCGATGTGATCTCAATGTTGAGATGGAGATTGGAGTACCCCATCAGCCATATGGGTTTGATAAGAAGAGGAAAATGGAATTCAAAGGAAAATCTAAAGGTCGCACTGAAAAGAAGATGAGTTTTCCCTTATGCTCACAGTGTGGAAAGAAACATGGAGGAAATTTTCTTAAGGGGACAGTCAAATGTTATAAGTGTGGAAAAGAAGGTCATCGGGCAGTTGAATGTTGAAATAATGGGAAGAAAATGTCTAATTATGTAAACAAAAGAAGGGATACACAGTATGAACCTACTACACTTCAATGTCTGAAGTGCAAGGAGATGGGGCATTATGCCAATCAATTCCCAAATCCAAAGGTTGGTGATGATGATCTATGTCAACAAACTCTTAAGGCTCAAAACAAAAAAAATTCACATGCAATTACTATCGGTGATGTGGAGTATGACAACGAAGTGGTGAGAGGTACACTTACCATCCACTCTAAAGTAGAAAATGTTTTATTTGATTATTGATCCACCCAGTCTTTTATTTTTGAAGAATTTTCTATGTGTATCACCATATTACCTCAACAATTAGATGTTGAGTTAGCTGTGACAACCCCTAATGGCACAACAGTCGCATCAAAAGTTTATAATTCTTCTCCGATTGAAGTTTGTGGGAAAGTGCTTCCTGAAAATCTTGTGATCCTTCCTATAATGGAAGTTGATGTGATTCTTGGCATGTATTGGATTTCTCTATATGAAGTTCATATCAATTCCCAAAGAAGGGAAGTCTCATTTCATATTCCAGATCAATCTATGATCATCTATCGATGTAAGGATGAACATAACCTTACAGTGGAAATTTCCTCCATCATATGGGTCTTGATTCCACTAAATGAAGGTTATTTATCTCAAATGGTTGGAGAGAAACTCATGATTAAGAATATTCCCATTGTACGGGAGTTTCATGATGTCTTTCCAGAGGAATTACCGGGTCTTCCACCAAATCGTGAATTTGAATTTTCAATAGAACTCGTACAAGGTGCTTTACCTATTTCAAGGACACCTTATAGAATGACCCCAATTGAGTTGCAGGAATTGAAGAAGAAACTCCAAGAGAATCTTGATAAGGGATTCATATGCCCTAGTGCATCACCTTGGGGAGCACCTGTTCTGTTTGTTAAGAAGAAAGATGGATCAATGAGACTCTACATTGATTATCGAGAACTTAACAAGATCACTATCAAGAACAAAAATCCTCTCCCACGCATTGATGATTATTTGACCAACTACGCGGAGCTCAATACTTTTCCAAGATTGATCTTCGTTCACGGTATCATCAATTAAGGGTCAAAAGGGAGGATATTCCAAAGGCGACTTTCCGTACAAGGTATGGACACTATGAATTTATAGTGATGCCATTTGGTCTTACTAATTCCCCTTCTATCTTCATGGATCTGATGAATAGAGTCTTTAGAGAATATCTTGATCAGTTTGTGGTAGTCTTTATAGATGATATTCTTTTATATTCAAAGAGAAATGAAGAACATGAAGATCACTTGACAATTATATTGAAGACCCTGAGAAAGGATAAGCTTTATTCCAAATTTAGCAAGTGTAAATTTTGGCTTCAAAAAGTTTCAATTTTGGGTCACATAATCTCAAAAGAGGGGATATCTGTGGATCCACCAAAAACAGAGGTTATCAAAAGATGGTCAAGACCAACAATAGTAACTGAGATCCGAAGTTTTCTTGGTTTGGCTGGATATTATCAATGTTTTGTGAAATATTTTTCACGATTATCTAATCCACTCACCAAGTTGACTCGGAATGGAGTTAAGTTTGTTTGGATGGAGGAATGTGAAGAGAATCTCAAGGAGTTGAAAAGAAGGTTATCCAGTGCACCTATAGTCACACTTCCTTGTAGTGGAGAAAGGTTTGTGATCTATAGTGATGCATCCAAAAAGGGGTTGGGGTGTGTTCTTATGCAAAATGATATGGTGATAGCTTATGCCTCATGACAGTTGAAAATCCATGAGCAAAATTACCCAACTCATGATTTGGAGTTAGCTGCGGTAATCTTTGCATTAAAGATTTGGATGAATTATCTTTATGGAGAAAGGTGTGATATTTATATTGATCATAACAGTTTAAAGTATATTTTCACACAAAAGGATCTGAATATGCGTCAATGAAGATGGTTGGAGCTGATTAAGGATTACGACTGGTCAATTCATTACCACCCTGGGAAAGCAAACAAGGTGGCAGATGCATTAAGTCGACAAGACCATGCTAGCTTATCCATGATGAGGATCACAAAAGATCCAATATTTGTGGATTTACAAAGGATGGATCTTGGAATTATAATGGAAGGGAAAAAATCGTATCTTTCTCAAATGAATATTCATCCATCTATACATGTGAAGATTAAAGAGGCACAGAAAGAAGATGTAGAGTTACAAAAGAAGGTGAGAAATTTTCCTGAATTCAACCTTGATTGTGATGGGATAATAATGTTCAGGAATCGGGTTTGTCTTCCTCCCATCCCAGAATTAAAGAAGGAGCTGCTAGATGAGGCTCATAGTTCTTCATTCTCTATTCATCTTGGAAGTACGAAGATGTATAGCGACCTGAAAGTGTACTTCTGGTGGGATGGCATGAAAAGAGATGTTGTTGAATATGTCTCTCGATGCTTGGTTTGTCAGCAAGTTAAAGCTGAGAGACAGAAATCTAAGGGGATGTTACAACCATTACCCATACCAGAATGGAAATGGGAAAACATCACTATGGACTTTTTCACTGGACTTCCTAAAACATCCAAAGGCAATAGTGCTATCTGGGTCATAGTTGATTGTCTAACAAATTCGGCACACTTCATCGCTATTAGAGAGGATTTATCTCTGGATCAGTTTTCCAGGATATATGTGAAGGAAGTGGAAAGATTGCATGGAGTACCACTTTCCATTATATCTGATCAGGATCCAAGATTTACCTCGAAGTTCTGGTGAAGTCTTCAGCATACTCTGGATACAGAGTTGAGTTTCAGCACTGCTTATCATCCTCAGAAAGACAGTCAGTCTGAGAGGACAATTCAAACTCTAGAATATATGTTGAGATCTTGCTCTATAGATTTCAAAGGTGTTTGGGATCAACACCTACCTTTGGTGGAATTTTCTTATAATAATAGAATTCACTCCAATATTCAGATGGCTCCTTATGAAGCTGTCTATGGAAAGAAATGTAGGACTCCAACTTGCTGGGATAATGTTGGGGAAAGAAAGCTATTAGGACCTGATCGTGTTGATGAGATGGCAGAAAAGGTCAGATCTATTCAACAACAAATTAGAGAAGCTCAGAGTCGACAAAAAAGTTATGCCGACAACTGAAGAAAAGACCTAGAGTTTAAAGTGGGTGATAAAGTGTTCTTACGAATATCTCCTTGGGAGAGAGTAATGAGATTTGGAAAGAAGGGAAAGATGAGCCCTAGATATATCGGTCCTTTCGAAATACGGGATCGTGTTGGGAAGGTACCTTACCAATTGGCGTTTCCACCGAATATCTCCCAAGTTCACGATGTGTTCCATGCATCTCTCCTAAGGAAGTACATACCTGATCCTTCACAAGTACTCAGCTCAGAAGTTGTACCGTTGGAGAAAGATCTTTCTTATGAAGAATAGCCGATAGAGATTCTAGATCCTAGCAAAAAAGTCCTACGGAACAAGACCACTCACTTGGTGAATGTTTTATGGAGGAACCAACAATTAGAAGAAGCTACATGGGAGCTTGAGGATATGATGAGGGAAAGGTATCCTCAACTTTTTGTTACAAAGTGACGAATTTCGGTGGCGGAATTCATTTTAAGGGGGTAGAATGTAACACCCGAGATTTTATAAGAAATATTTTGTTTTTCTATTATATAAATCATCAAAGGAATCATTCACTACACACAACACTATCTTGGCTTTCTTTACAAGCAATCACGGCCTTCCTCGATAGCTTGCGTCGTACACAATACCGAGTTTCACAAAACAACGATATTCTATTAAAATATCATTAAAACTAGCCATTATGAATAGTAATACCCACTTTTTGAAATTTTGTAATTTTTATTTTTCAAAACAGACTTCATTTTTGGATTCAGAATATCGAAATTAGCCTAGGGTGAAATTTTGGTATTTTTCTGAAAACTTTCAATTTTTGATGAATAGTGAAAACACTGGGTTACTATTTAAAAACCGACTTTTTATTTAAATAATTATTTATTTTATTTAAATTTATTTTAGGTCAAATTTGATACATAATACCTATATAAGTTCAATTCAAATCATTGGAGTCATTTTATAATAATTTTAGATATACATAAATTTTATTTACTTTTCACCGTCTTTTACCCACCTCCTAAGAGAATTTCCAAATTCATATAAAACCTAAATTTACCGCTTCTGTGAGTGGAATTTTGAAAATCCGAGAGACACAGTTAATATCAAGGACTAAAATGTGGTTCAATGAGATGAAAATAATTTTTGGTGAATAGTAACTTTTTACTTTTTTACCATGGTTAAAAGTAAATAGGGCAATTAAGGGTAAAAATGATATTATTGGATAAGTGTAATTCGACAAAAAACAACCCCATGAATAAAATATGACCATTTAGTCCCACATGGATTAGATTAGGACATTTAATATTAATTTATTTAAAGAAGGGTTAAAATAGTTAAAATCAATGTTTAATAAGTAAATCATTTTTAATATAGGGTTATACATAAGATAAATTCGACTATAAATTTTCATTAGAAAACTAAAAAGATTTCCTACAAAATGGTATTTTATTTATAACTTTTAGACATTAAATGATTTAATTTATTTATGACACAATGATTATGCATTAATTATCTTATTAATGAAATATTAACACAATTAATGTTATAAATACCCCCAATAAATGTAATTTGAGAACTTTTATGAATTAAACTAATTTTATATATTAACATGACATGTTAGTATTGATTTAATTTACATTGTTCGAACTAATATTTCTATTATGATTTTCACAAAAATCAATTGCCAAATAGTGTCAAAAATGACTTAAAATTGTTTTTAAAACAAATATTATATTACTAATTGTTATTTTATTCCTAAAAATCTAAGGTTTGGCCAAATGTCTTAGATAAGGTTATATATATTAATAAAAAACAACTTGGGGTTCTTTTCTCTTGTTATAGTAAGTTTATTAACCTTATAGTGTAAGAAAATAAGAAAACATGGTAAAAGTTAAATTATCTAACTTAAAGTTAAATCTAAATGATAAGGTTAATATAGATACCTCAACTTGTCTAAATTATATTGGATGAGATTATTTCGACTCATCCCCACCTTATCTTTAAAATAAATCAATTTGGAGCTATTAAAAACCGAATATGACTTTATAGTAAAATAATATTTTTGGTTTTTCCAAAGGTTCCCCTCTCCTCCCTTATAAAAGGGCACCTACTCCCTCTCTTCCTCACATCACTTTGAGCGTTCAATCTCAGCCAAAACCTGCCAAATTCTCTTCTCTACTTCCCTAGAATCATCTTAGATGTCCTGGTCTTCTTCAAATACCAATTTTAGTGCCCTAAGAGGAGGTCTCAAAGAGGCGCTTCAAGGAAGAGGTAATGTCCGTTACCGATTCTTTCAACTTTATTTCTTCCTCCACTTCTTCATTTTTAGTTGTTTCATTGTGAAGTAATAAAATAAGTATCACTCATATACTGGTATGTTATTATAAGTATGAAACAACCCTATTTCACAATCTATCCATCCTACGGAAAACGAAATCACCGCGCGTTCGTACGTATGGAATACCGTCTCCATGCCGTGGCGTAATCTATTTTCCACCACCACCTTACTTGGATGGGTATAATGGTGTAAATAATAACTATATATGATTATTGTAAAGTTATATTGATTCTGAAATAGTATGCATACACTCCAATACAATTCCACGATCATGGGAACAATATCATCGCTCGTGCGAACATACGGAATACTGTCTCCACGATGTGATGCGACTCATTCTACATGATCTTCATTTCATAATGATTATATAAATGAATTGAATGAATGAATATGATATATATTACACTAATAATATTCAGGAAATGAGGTATCTATAACATAAAGAGAACAATAAGAATTTATTCGACAAAACACGCATAAGAACAGAAAGTAATAAACACCCGAATAACAAGTAGCAATGAAATATTACTAATAAGAAGCTAAGAATATGGACATATATGATATCATAACAATGAGTATGATTCTGGAATAAGTCAATGACATTATTTAAATCATTATACAGGAGGTTCAGACACTTACAAAGCAAATTGGACCTAAGGTAAGGGAAAATATCACAATCTCATATTTATCCGAGATTGTTTATACATTGGTATTTTCTGGGTTGTATTTTATCATCCACATCCATGTTTCCTCAATATGTAATATTATTTCAATCCACCTAAAATTTTTTAAATCAAATTTTACCCTTCGGTGAGTTTTTAGTAAAATATATGAAAGGAACCTTTTGTCGTTTTTCGTACGAGGTACTTTTTTGAATTTTCTGACAAAAGTACGAGAAGAATGTTTTTTAACTTATACGGCATGAATGGATTTTTAGGGAAATGATCTTGAAAACCAAAAATGTTGCTCCTTCCTTTCCACTCACACTATTCTTTTTGGGTTTTAGACGATGGATGGAACCCGAAGGAACCGTGTTGATCAATCTAACGGATAATGTAATGATTGTCCTCTTGAACAAACCAACGTTATGGGAGATGGAGTGAAAAATATTATTGCAATACTTACATAAGCTATGAATCATTATTGACTTCCAAATGAGCAGAGGAGGGAACAATATTCTACTGAGTCCTTCATGAGGCAACGTCCACCATCATTCAGCGGGTCTTCTGATCCCTTAGTTGCTGAACAATGGATCAGTACCACTGAAAATATATTTTCAGTTCTACAATGTTCTGAGAATGATAAATTCATCTTAGCAGTATATCGTTTGGAAGGTGATGTGGATCTATGGTGGAATCTTATCAAGAATGCAAGGCCAAGAGATGAAATTGAGTCCATGGAATGGGATGAGTTCAAGAACTTATTTTTCAATAAGAACATCCCTCATATTCTTCAAACAAAGATGGAGAAGGAGTTTCTTGAACTAAAGCAAAAGGATGATGAATCTGTTGGTATATACGAAGTGAATTTTACGAGGCTTTCAAGGTATGCATCTGGATTTATCATCCAACCTGAAAGTAAAGTTGTTCGATTCTTCAGTGGCTTAAAACCAAATATTTGAAGGGCACTAGCTTTAAGAGACTTCAGTAGCTATGAAGAAATTGTGCGTTGTGCTATATGGGTAGAAATGGAAGTTGGTGTTACATATCCATCTCAAGGTTTTGACAAGAAACAAAAGATGGAGTTCAAGGAGAAATCTCAGAATAATGGTGAAAAGAATATGAATGTTTCTTTATGCTCAAAGTGTGGAAAGAAGCATGGTGGAGATTGTCTTAAAGGGACTAGAAAATGTTTTAAGTGTAGAAAAGAAGGTCATCGAGCAGCTGAGTGTCGAAGTAATGGAAAAAGGGTTGATAATAATGTTTATAAATAAAAGACTGCAGAGAACGCACCACCAACACTTTAATGATTCAAGTGCAAGGAAATGGGGCATTATGCTAATAAATTCCCTAATCCATGGATTAATGATAATCAAAGTTAGCAACCTCTTAAGGAAAAGGATAAAGGGAAGTCTCATGCGATCACAGTTTGTGATGTTGAGTATGACAATGATGTTGTGTAATGATTAAGTGTTTATGTAATGGAATTTCAAAATAGTATCATGGAATCTCATTAATGGAATTGTATAATTTTGGAATATCTATGTATTGGTTTTCAATAATTATATGGTACATGTAACCATGAAAAAGTGATTGAAATGTTTTTTTGGAAAGTAGATGATATGTGTGTAATGAAGGGATAAGGAGAAAATGAAATGTTTGACAGTATTCATGAGCACATGACTGATTTAAGGAAATAGTTATATCTTGGTTTGAGTATATAGAATTTTAGGGATTTGGTATGTGGAAAGAGGTAACTTTTTATAGCACTCATGTTTTCCCTGAGATTCAATGGTTATTAATTTTTTAAGAGAATACATGATTAAGGCCTTCAAATGTTTGGAATGTGACCAACAAGACATATCTTATGACATATGGGGATCAACGATGGTATTAACATTCTTGTTATATGAAATCTATGGTAATAGTTTTCACTATAGTATAAGAATGGACTGAAATATTATGGATAAGCCTAAATATTGGAATGGATCATATTGGACATAAGTTAGTATTGTATTTTTAGAAAAAAGGAAAACCTGCAGAACGGGCGACAACCTGTCACGTCGGACAAGGCTGTGGGAATCGAACACACAACCGAAGTGTGTCAGGCCTTTATTTCCTACCACTGGCCTACATGAAGTCCCTGGATAGTAGAAACTAGTTTTATTTTATTATACAGGATGATAGATGAAGTATAAGTCCATTTTGGAACCATATATGATTAATCTCACCATATATGGAATTATGTATATAACTTTTGCTAACTTATTTTTGAGACAGATGGAATGACCTATCATTCTATCACATGATCTAATAAAATTTCATAAAAGACAAATTCAACATCATTTCTTAAAGAGATGAAGTGTAAATTGTTCAAGGCACGAACAACGGTGAGATTATACCAAAATAAAGTAAGTATTTATTCTAATTCAAATTATCCAACTTTAGGGAAATGATCTTGAAAACCAAAAATGTTTTCCTAGTACCCTTATATCTGATGAATCAGATGTTACCTTAGATCTTCACAAATATATGTCATTTTGATTGTTGGTTTTTTCATAGCCATGTTCTCTACCACTCTCCATCAGAACATGATAGTTATATTTCTTTTCCATATCCATATTTTCACCTATTTTCTCCTATGTGGAAACCGAGTGATTAGTTAATTTGGGAAACTGTTACGTTTCATAATTTAGTTTTTAAAGCCATGTTTTCGTATTCCTTTTTACGATGTGGGTTTATATTAAAGAAACTTTCTAGTAGTAAACTATTTATAACCCCGATGAATTTCGAGGGTGAAATTCATTTTAAGGGGGGTAGAATGTAACACCCCGAGATTTTATGAAAAATATTCTTTTTAATTTAATTAATGTCTTGTGTTGTATAATACACCAAAAGGAGCTTGCACAACACGCATCCCTAACTTGGCTTGCATTACACGCAATCGTTACCTTCCACGACAGCGTGTGTTGTACGCAATACCGAGTTTCTCTAAACAACGATATGTTATATAAACTAGCTGTTATGAATAGTAATACCAACTTTTTAAAATTTTATAAATTTTATCTTTCTAAATGGACTTCTTTTTTGGATTCAGAATATTGAAATTTGTCTAGGGTGAATTTTTGGTATTTTTCTGAACACTTTCAATTTTTGATGAATAGTGAAAACACTAGGTTACTATTAAAAACCGACATTTTATTTAAATAATTATATATTTTATTTAAATTTATTTTATGTCAAAATTGATACATAATACCTATATAAGTTCAACTTATGTCATTGGAGTCATTTTGTAATAATTTTAGATATATAAAAACTTTTAATGAACTTTTTATCGTCTTTTACCCACCTCCTAGGAGAATTTGCAAATTTACATAAAACTTAATTTTACTGCTTCTGTGAGTGGACTTTCGAAAATACGAGAGACACGGTTAATATCAAGGACAAAAATGTTGTTCAATGAGATGAAAATAAATTTTGGTGAAGAGTAAATTTTTACTTTTTTTCACCTTGGTTAAAAGTAAATATGGTAATTAAGGGTACAAATGATATTATTATTACACTAAAACATGTCCAAATTCTATTTGATAAGTTTAATTAGACAAATACAACATTAGGAATAAAATATGAAAATTTAGGCCCACTTGGATTATATTAGGACATTTATTATTAATTTATTTAAAGAAGGGTTAAAATAGTTAAAATCAATGTTTAATAAATAAATTATTTTTAATATAGGGTTATACATAAGATAAATTCGACTATAAATATTAATTAGAAAGATAAAAAGAATTCATGCATAATTGTATTTTATTTAAAATTTTTAGACATTAAATAATTTAATTTATTTATGACACAATGATGATGCAGTAATTATCTTATTAATGAAATATTGACATAATTGATGTTATAAATACCCAAATAAATTTAATTAGAGACTTTTTATAAATTAAACTAATTTTAAAGGATAATATGACATGTTATTATTGATTTAGGTAAATGTTTTAGAACTAATCATTCTGTTATGATTTTAACAAAAATAAATTACCAAATTGTGTCAAAATTGACATAAAATAGTTTTTAAAACCAATATTATATTATTAATTGTCATTTTAATCCGAAAAATATAAGGTTCGGAAACATGACTTAGATATAATTATATATTTTAATAATAAACAACTTGGGGTTCGTTTGGCTTGTTATAGTAAGTTTATTATCCTTATAGTGTAAGAAAACAAGAAGACACGGTAAAAGAAAAATTACTTAACTTAAAGTTAAATCTAAATGATAAGGTTAAAATAGAAACCTAAACTGGTATAAATTCTATTAGATGGGAGTATTTCGACCCATACCCACATTATATTCTAAATAACTCAATTTTGAGCTTTTAAAAACCGAATATGACTTTATAATAAAATAATATTTTTCGTTATTCCAAAGATGCCCCTCTCCTCCCTTATAAAAGGGCACATCCTCCCTCTCTTCCTCACACCACTTTGAGCCTTCAAGATCGTCCAAACCCTGAAAATTTCTCTTCTCCACTTCCCTAGAAACATCCTAGGGGTTCTTTTTTTCTTCAAAGACTAATCTTGGTGCCCTAATAGGAGGTTTCAAAAAGGTGTGTCGAAAGAAGAGGTAATATCCGTTACCGATTCTTTCAACATTATTTCTTCTTCTTCTTCTTATTATTTAGTTGTTTCATTATGAAGTAATAACATAAGTATAAATCATATACTGATATGTTATTATATGTATGAAACAAACCTATTTCACCATCTATCCATCCTATGGAAAATGAAATCACCACGCGTGCGTACGTACGAAATACCGTCTCCACGCCGTGGTGTAATCTGTTTTCGACCAGCACCTTACTTGGAAGGGTATAATGGTATAAATAAATAACAATATATGATTATTTCAAATTGATATTGATTCTGAAATAGTATACATACTCTTCAATGCAATTCCACGATCATGGGAATGATATCATCGCTCGTGCGTACGTACGGACTACCATTTCCACGACGCGATGAGATTCATTCTCCATGTTAACCATTAATGAATGATTTTAAAGTATATATAATAATTAATCATGAAATATATGACATAATAATGATATTAGATTTATGTGTATATATATGTATGTCATCTACTTAATTTCATTCAATTCAATAAGGAAACGAAAACAGCGTTCATGCGTACGTACGACCTACCGTCTCCATGAACGGTGTATTTCATTCCATTTAATCGATCTATCATATATATATGTATATACTGAATATATATTATATATAAATCATGTTTTACATTCTGGAATTAAGTAAATCCTGATATAAGTAATAATATCAAGAACAAAAAGTCCAAACACGTACGATAAATAAAACGTTTTAACCCAAAACGCTGTTTTAACATGGAACTTACAAAAGAACGGGTAATATAAAGTCATAAGTGAACCATATATGATATCATAACAATGAATATTATTTTTTAATAAGTCATTGAAATTATTTAAATCATTATACAGGAGGTTAGCAAACGTACGGAGCATATCGGACCTAAGGTAAGGGATAATGTTGCAATCTCAATTGTTTTCTATCCAAGATTGCTTATACGTAAGTATTTACCGGGGTTATTTCAATCACCCATTTCCATGTTTTATAAAAGTATTTTAATGTATTTCTAAAGTCCTTTTTACTCATTTTTGAATTTTACTACATGGTATGTAAGGAATCTTTCTTTTTTTTACGTTACGAGGTACGTTTTTGACTTTTCCGACAAAAGTACGAGAAGAATGTTATTTTTAACTTATACGGCATGAACCGATTTTTAAGGTTTCATAACGCCTCATTTTCATAAAGCTTACTCTACAAGATTTAATGACTATTTTCAAAAAAATCCTTTTCTTTTAAAATTTCATGGCATTTTTTGAAAAAAAATGATTTTGAAGAAGAAAGGATATTTTCCTCAAGAATTCATTTCAACTGCTTTATGAAAACCATTTTCCATATAAGATGGAATTATTTCATATGTGTATGTTTCAAGTATAATTTTTCAACGATTTACATGGTTTCACTTTTTCTATGATGAAATGATATCTATTTTTTTGTATGGATTATGTTTTGATGGGATTATGTTTATGAGACCCATTTTATTCTTTGGGTTATGATGAATGATTCTAGTTTATGTTGTGGAAAAAGTAAGAATGATTTCATTATGAGATGGGTGGGACGTATATCTACCTCCAATGCATTGCGTAATGATTTATACTCATGATATAGACATGGCTGGAACGGTAAGTTAATCTGGTTCAGTATTACAGGACTGAAATGAGGATTGAACTCGATTCAGAAAGGGACTTTGTCCACTAAGATGGTCTTGGCAGCAATGCCTTGGCTACTATGGAAATCATAACAAGTGCTGAATGCTTTCCAGAATTAAATTTTTTATTCTCATTCTATTTTATCATGATTGATATTCCTTTATGATATATGTCTTACGTACTTCCAGGATTCATGTATTTGCTCAAGATTTTGATGTTTAGATTTTATGTTCATGTTTTTTCATTCAAATGTTTATGGATTGTCTTATGTTCTCTATGTTTACCCTTACTGGGAATTTGAGCTCACCCCTTTTATGTTTTCTTTTCCCCAGGATATAAAGAAAGGTTTTAGGTAAGAAAAAAACGGGGAAGATCTTTATTGGAGATGTTGAAGATCTTTCACCACTATTAGAAGATTATATTCCCGGTTTCCAAACACACTAAACTATTACGGTCCTTGTGTGAATATTTTTGTTATGTACTAAGTATTACACAATACCGTGTTTCGCTAAACAACGATATGTTATATAAACTAGCCGTTATGAATAGTAATACCCAAGGACCGTAATGTTCTCCCTCTCCTCCCTTATAAAAGGGAATCTCCTCCCTCTCTTCCTCACACCACTTTGAGCCTTCAAGCTCAGCCAAACCCTACCAATTTCTCTTCTCCAATTCCCTAGAAACATCCTAGAGGTTCTGGTCATCTTCAAAGACCAATCTTAGTGCCCTAAGAGGAGGTTTCAAAAAGGCGTATCGAAAGAAGAGGTAATATCTGTTACCGATTCTCTCAACATTATTTATTCTTCTACTTCTTCTTATTTAGTTGTTTTATTATGAAGTAATAACATCAGTATCAGTAATATATTTATATTTTATTATAAGTATGAAACAACCCTATTTCAATATCTATCCATCGTATGGAAAACGAAATCACTGCACGTGCATACATAGGGAATACCGTCTCCACGCCGTGGTGTAATCTGTTTTCGACCACCACCTTACTTGGATGGGTATAATGGTGTAAATAAATAACTATATATGATTATTTCAAAGTGATATTGATTCTGAAATATTATACATACACTTTAATGCAATTACACAATCATGTGATTGATATCATCGCTCATGCATACGTACGGACTACCGTCTCCATGACACGATGAGATTAATTCTCCATGTCAATCATTCATGAATGATTATAAAGTATATATAAAAAGTAATCATGAAATATATTACATAATAATGATACTGGATTTATGTGTATATATGTATGTCTTCTACTTAATTTCATTCAATTCAATAAGGAAATGAAAACAGCGTTCATGCGTACGTACGACCTACCGTCTCCATGAATGGTGTATTTCATTCCATTTAATCGATCTATCATATATATATGTATATACTGAATATATATTATATATAAATCATGTTTTACATTCTGTAATTAAGTAAATAAGGACATAAGTAATAATATCAAGAACAACAAGTCCAAACACGTACGATAAATAAAACGATTTAACCCAAAACGCAGCTTTAACATGGAACTTACAAAATAACGGGTAATATAAAGTCATAAGTGAATCATATATGATATCATTACAATGAATATGATTCTTCAATATGTCAATGAAATTATTTAAATCATTATATAGGTGGTTCGGAAATGTATGAAGCATATCAGACCTAAGGTAAAGGATAATTATTTCTATATCATTCTTAACCGAGATTGTATATTTGTAAGTATTCACTGGGGTTATATTTATCATCCATGTCCCTATTTTCTAAAAATGGTTTCATGTATTTTTAAAGTGCTTTTTACCCATTTTTGACTTTTACTACATGGTATGTAAGGAATATTTATTTTGTTTACGTTATGAGGTACTTTTTTTGACTATTCCGGCAAAAGTAAGAGAAGAATGTTTTTTTAAACTTATACGGCATAAAAGGTTTTTTATGGTTTTATAAAGCCTTATTTTCATGAAGCTTCCTCCAAAATATTTCATGACTATTTTCAACAGAATCTATTTCTTTTAAAATTTCATGACATTTTGTGAAAAAAATGGTTTTGAAGAAAAAAGGATATTTTCCTCAAGAATTCATTTCAAGTGTTTTATCAAAACCATTTTTCCATCTAAGATGAAATTATTTCATATGTGTATGTTTCAAGTATAATTTCTCTTTGATTTACATGGTTTCACTTTTCTTATGATGAAATGTCCATTTGTTTTATATTGATTATGAAATTATGGGATGATGTTTATGAAACCCATTTTATTCTTTGGGTTATCATGAATGTTTTAAGTTTATTTTGTGGCACAAGTAAGAATGATTTCATTATGAGATGAGTGGGACCTATATCTCCCTCCAATGCATTGGGTACAGATTTATATCTCATGAGATAGAAAATTAGTTTAATTCATAAAAAGTCTCAAATTAGTGTGTTTTGCAGAATACCTAGTACATAACGAAAACAGGCACACAAGGACTGAAATAGTTTAGTGTCTTTGGAAACTGGGAATATAATCTTCTAATCGTGGTGAAAGATCTTCAACATCTCCCATAAAGATCTTCCCCTTTTTTTCTTACCTAAAACCTTTCTTTATATCTTGGGGAAAAGAAAACAAAAAAGGGGTGAGCTCAAATGCTCAGTAAGGGTAAACATAGAAGACATAAAACAATCCATAAACATTTGAATGAAAAAACTTGAACATAAAATCTAAACATCAAAATCTTGAGCAAAGACATGAATCTTGGAAGTACGTAAGGCATATATCATAAAGGAACATAAATCACGATAAAATAGCATGGGAATGAAACATTTAATTGTGGAAACCATTCAACACTTGTTATGATTTCCATAGTAGCCGAGGCATTGCTGCCAAGACCATCTTAGTGGACAAAGTCCCTTTCTGAATCGAGTTCACTCCTCGTTTCGGTCCTGTAACACTGAACCAGATTAACTTACCGTTCCAGCCATGTCTATCTCATGAGATATAAATATTTACCCAATGCATTGGAGGGAGATATAGATCCCACCCATCTCATAATGAAATCATTCTTACTTGTGCCACAACATAAACTTAAATCATTCATCATAAACCAAAGAATAAAATGGGTTTCATAAACATCATCCCATCATAACATAATCCATACAAAAAAATGGATATCATTTCATCATAGAAAAAGTGAAACCATGTAAATCATAGATAAATTATACTTGAAACACACACATATAAAATAATTCCATCTTATATAGAAAATGGTTTTGATAAAACACTTGAAATGAATTTTTGAGGAATATATCCTTTCTTCTTCAAAATCATTTTCTTTTCACAAAATGCCATGAAATTTTAAAAGAAAAGGATTTTGTTGAAAATAGCCATTAAATATTGAAGAGTTTGCTTCATGAAAATGAGGCATTATGAAACCATAAAAATCCGTTCACGTCGTATAAGTTAAAAATAACATTCTTCTCATACTTTTGTCGGAAAAGTCAAAAGAGTACCTCGTAACGTAAACAAAAGAAATATTCCTTACATACCATGTAGTAAAAGTAAAATATGGGTAAAAAGGACTTTAAAAATACATGAAAACACTTTTATAAAACATGGACAAGTATGATAGAAATAACCCCATAAAATACTTACGTATAAGCAATCTCGGATAGAAAACAATTGAGATTGCAACATTATCCCTTACCATAGGTCTGATATGCTACGTACGTTTCTGAACCTCCTGTATAATTATTTAAATAATTTCATTGAATTATTACAGAATATTATTCATTGTTATGATATCATATATGGTTCACTTATGACTTTATATTTCCCGTTATTTTGTAAGTTCCAGGTTAAAACGGCATTTTGGGTTAAATCGTTTTATTTATCGTACGTGTTTGGACTTTTTGTTCTTGATATTATTACTTATATCCTGATTTACTTAATTCCAGAATGTAAAACATGATTTATATATAATATATATTCAGTATATACATATATATATGATAGATCAATTAAATGGAATGAAATACACCGTTCATGGAGACGGTAGGCCATACATACGCATGAACGCTGTTTTCATTTCTTTATTGAGTTGAATGAAATTAAGTAGATGACATACATATATATAACATATCGTTGTAGTGAAGGATTACTTTGATGATTTTTATTTTTGTAATTACGTAAGGCATATATCATAAAGGAACATCAATCATGATAAAATAGAATGGGAATAAAACATATAATTGTGGCAACCATTCAGCACTTGTTATGATTTCCATAGTAGCCAAGGCGTTGCTATCAAGACCATCTTAGTGGAAAAAGTCCTTTTCTGAATCAAGTTCACTCCTCGTTTCAGTCCTGTAACACTGAACCAGATTAACATACCCTTCCAGTCATGTCTATCTCATGAGATATAAATATTTACCCAATGCATTGAAGGGAGATATAGGTCCCACCCATCTCATAATGAAACCATTCTTACTTGTGCCACAAAATAAACATAAATCCCTCATAATAACCCCATAAATAAAATGGGTTTCATAAATATCATCCCATCATCACATAATCCATATAAAAGAAATGGATATCATTTCATAATAAGAAATGTTAAACCATGTAAATCATAGAGACATGATACTTGAAACATACACATGAAATAATGTCATCATAGATGAAAAATGGTTTTCATAAAACACTTGAAATTAATTCCTGAGGAAAATATCCTTTCTTCTTTAAAATCATTCTCTTTCCACAAAATTTCATGCAATTTTAAATGAAAATGATTTTTTTGAAAATAGTCATGAAATAATTTGGAGGAAGCTTCGTGAAAATAAGGCTTTATAAAACCGTAAAAATCCATTCATGTCGTATAAGTTAAAAAATCATTCTTCTTGTAATTTTGCTGGAAAAGTAAAAAAGGTACCCCGTATGGTAATAAAAAAAAGATTCCTTAAATACCATGTAGTAAAAGTAAAAAATGGGAAAAAAGGAATTTAAACATATATGAATTTTTTTTATAAAACATGGACATGGATGATAAATATTACCCTAGTAAATACTTACGTATAAGAAATGTTGGATAGAAAACAATTGATATTGCAACATTATCCTTTACCTTAGGTCCGATATGCTTCGTACGTTTCCGAACCTCCTCTTCTTTCGACACGCCTTTTTAAAACCTCCTCTTAGGTCACTAAGATTGGTCTTTGAAGAAGACTAGAACCTCTAGGATGTTTCTAGGGAATTGGAGAAGAGAAATTGGCAGGAGTTGGCCGAGAATGAAGGCTCAAAGTGGTGTGAGGAAGAGAGGGAGGATGTGCCCTTTACAAGTTTTCATGTTTATTTTAAATAAACTTCTTTTAGTTTAAAATTTTATGACATATTAAGAAATAAAAAATGTTTTTGAAGTAGAAAGGTTACTTTCCTCAAGAATGGAGTTCAAGTGTTTTATCAAAATTATTTTCCATCTAAGATAATATAGGGTTCTATTTCTATCCCTATTATTACATTGATTATATTATGTTGTGATGGAATTATTTTTATGAATTCCTTTATCTTATATTAATTGTTTTATGATGTCACGATGTTTAAGAATCCCATTTTTATTACATGGGTTATGCAATGATGTATGATTTTTGATTTTGTGGCACACATAAGAATGGTAGCATTATGAGATGGGTGAGACCTATATCTCCCTCCAATGCATTGGGTAAAGATTTATATCTCATGAGATAGACATGGCTGGAACGGTAGGTTAAACCGGTTTAGTGAAACAGGACTGAAACGAGGAGTGAACTCGGTTCAGAAATGGATTTTGTCAGCTAAGATAGTCTTGACTACTAAGAAATGATTCTCAATGATTATGTGTGTATAACATAAAGTTTCATGTTTTATGTTATGATTATTGGGATTACATTTCACTACTATGATTTATCCCATGTTATGAAATTATGATCTCTTTTGCAGGTTAAGATTTCCAAAATGTTATGTTCTTATGAATATGATGTGATTGATATTTCTTTTGGTTACCCTTACTAAGAATTTGAGCTCACCCTTTTGTATGTTCGCTTTCCCCAGGTCAGGAAGATGGTTATTAAGTAGGATATTCCAAAAGGGACTCGAGATATGAGGAAATAAATGGGAGACAGTATAGATGCTTTATGAACTAGTTGTTTAGGTTTCCCAGTTTCCAAAGACACTATACCTATATGGTACATGGACATTAAATCAATTACCAAATAGTGTCAAAATTGACATAAAATTGTTTTTAAAACAAATATTATATTATTAATTGTTATTTTTTCCCTTAAAATCTAAGGTTCGGCCAAATGACTTAGATAAGGTTATATATATTTATAATAAAACACTTGGGGTTCGTTTGGCTTGTTATAGTAAGTTTATTAACATTATAGTGTAAGAAAACAAGAAGACACGGTAAAAGTTAAATTATCTAACTTAAAGTTAAATCTAAATGATAAGGTTAAAATAGATACCTAAACTTGTCTAAATTCTATTGGATGAGAGGATTTCGACCCATCCCCACCTTAGCTTATAAATAAATCAATTTGAGCTATTAGAACCCGAATATGACTTTATAATAAAATAATATTTTTAGTTTTTCCAAAGGTGCCCCTCTCATCCCTTATAAAAGGGCACCTCCTCCCTCTCTTCCTCACATCACTTTGAGCCTTCAATCTCGGCCAACCCCTGCCAAATTCTCTTCTCCACTTCCCTAGAAACATACTAGTGGTCCTGGTCTTTTTCAAAGACAAATTTTAGTGCCCTAAGAGGAGGTCTCAAAGAGGCGCTTCGAAGAAGAGGAGGTACAGACACTTATGAAGAAAACCGGAACTAAGGTAAGGGAAAATATCACAATCTCATTTTTATCCGAGATTGTTTATACTTTGGTATTTATTGGGGTGTATTTTATCATCCACATCCAAGTTTCCTCAATATGTAATATTATTTCCATCCACCTAAAATATTTTAAATCCAATTTTACCCTGATGTGAGTTTTTAGTAAAAGATATGAAAGGAACCTTTTGTCGTTTTTCATACGAGGTACTTTTTGACTTTTTCGACAAAAATATGAGAATAATGTTTTTTTAACTTATACGGCATGAATGGATTTTTAAAACATTATTTCTAAGAAGCTTCCTTTACAAGTTATCAAGTTTATTTTTTATCAACTTATTTTAGTTTAAAATTGTATGACATGTTAAGAATGGAAAATTTTTTGAAGTAGAAAGGATATTTTCCTCAATAATGGAGTTCAAGTGTTTTATCAAAATTATTTTCCATCTAAGATAATATAGGGTTCTGTTTCTATCCCTATTATGTCTATTTTTTATGGGATATGGAATGAAAAATATTGTTGCCATGCTCACACAACTTTCTCAAGCTATGAATCATGCAGGACTTCCAAACGAGCAAAGGAAGGAGCAACATTCTGTTGAACCCTTCATGAGGCAGCGTCCACCCTCATTCAGGGGGTCTACTGATCCATTAGTGGCTAAACAATGGATCAGTACTACTGAAAAGATATTTTCAGTTCTTCAATGTTCTAAACCTAATAAAGTCATCTTAGTATTTTATCGTTTGGAAGGTGATATTGATCAATGGTGGAATCATATTTAGAATATGAGGCAAAGGGATGAAATTGAGTACATGGAATGGGATGAGTTCAAGAACTTATTTTTAAATAAGTACTTCCCTCGTATTCTTCGAACAAATATGGAGAAGGAGTTTCTTGAACTAAAGAAAAAGGATGATGCATCTGTGGGTATATATGAAGTGAATTTTACAAGGCTTGCAAGGTATGCATCTGGCTTTATCATACAACCTGAAAGTAAAGTTGATCGATTCTTCAGTGGATTAAAACCAAATCATCGAAGGGAATTATCCATAAGATACTTAAGTTGCTATGAAGAAATTGTGTGTTGTGCTATCAAGGTATAAATGAAGTTGGTGTTACATATCCATCTCATGGTTTTGACAAGAAACGAAAGATGGAGTTCAAGGAGAAATCTCAGAATAATGGTGAAAAGAATATGAATGTTTCTTTATGATCAAAGTGTGGAAAGAAGCATGGTGGAGATTGTCTTAAAGGGACTAGAAAATTTTTTAAGTGTGGAAAAGAAGGTCATCGAGCAGCTGAGTGTTGAAGTAATGGAAAAAGGGTTGCTAATGATGTGAATAAAGAAATGACTGTAGAGAACGCACCACCAACACTTCAATGCTTCAAGTGCAATGAAATGGGGCATTATTCTAATCAATTCCCTAATCCAAGGGTTAATGATGATCGACATGAGAAACCACTTAAGGAAAATGAAAAAGGGAAGTCACATGCGATCACTATTGGCGATGTTGAATATGACAACGATGTGGTGGAATGATTAAGTGTTTATGTAATGGGATTCCAAAATAATGTTGTATATAGTATCGAGGAATATAGTAATATTTATGTATTGGTCTATTGTGGTTTTCAATAATTTTATGGTACCGGTAACCATGGAAAGTGATTGAGATATTTTTGGAAAGAAGATCATATGCGCATAATGAAGGGATAAGGAGAAAATGATATGTTTGATAGTATTCATGAGCTCATGACTGATATAAGGAAATAGTTATATCATGGTTTGTGTATATAAAATTTTTGGGTTTTGGTATGTGGAAATAGTTAAATTTTGACAGCACTCATGTTTTCACTAAGATTCAGTGGGTATTCATTTTTCAAGAGAATACATGATTAAGGCCTTCGAATGTTTGGAATGTGACCAACAAGACATATCTTATGACATATGGGGATCAATGATGGTATTAATGTGCTTGTTATATGAAATCTCTGGTAATCATTTTCACTATAATATGTGAATGGACTGCAATATTATGGATAAGCCTAATGATTGGAATTGATTATGTTGGACATAAGTTAGTATTGTATTTTTAGAAAAAAAAGGACAACCTGCAGAATGGGAACAACCCGTCACGTCGAACAAGGCTGTGGGAATCAACCCACAACCAAAGTGCGACATGACTTTATTTCCTACCACTAGCCTCCAAGAAGTCCCTTGTTAGTAGAAACTAGTTTTATTTTATTATATAGGATGATAGATGAAGTATAAGTCCATTTTGAAACCATATATGATTAATCTCACCATAGATGGAATTATGTATATAACTTTGGCTAACTTATGTTTGTGACAGATGTAATGACCTATCATTCTATCACATGATCTGCTAAAACTTCACAAAAGACAAATTCAACTTCATTTCTTAAAGAGATGAAGTGGAAATTGTTCAAGGCACGAACAATGGTGAGATTATACCAAAATAAAGTAAGTATTTATTCTAATTCAAATTCTGCAACTTTAGGGAAATGATCTTGAAAACCAAAAATGTTATCCTAGTGCCCCTATATTTGATGAATCAGATGGTACCTTAGATCACCACAAATCTATGTCTTTGTGATTGTTGGATTTTTCATAGCCATGTTCTCTACCACTCTCCATCAGAACATGACAGTTAGATTTCTTCTCCATATCCATATTTTCACCTATGTTCTCCTATGTGGAAAACTAGTGATTATTTAATATGGGTAACCGTTACGTTTCATACTTTAGTTTTTAAATCCAAGTTTTGGTATTCCTTTTTACGATGTGGGTTTCTATTAAAGAAACTTTTGTGTAGTAAACCATTTATAACCCCAAAGAATTTCGAGGGCGAAATTCATTTTAAGGGGGGTAGAATGTAACACCCCGAGATTTTATGAAAAATATTTTTTAAAATTAATTAATTTTTTGTGTTTAATGCTACACCAAAAGGAGCTTTCACAACACGAATCCCTGACTTGGCTTGCAATAAACGCAATCGCGACCTTCCACGATAGCGTGTGTTGTACACAATACCGAGTTTCGCTAAACAACGATATGTTATATAAACTAGCCGTTATGAATAGTAATATCCACCTTTTGAAATTTTATAAATTTTATCTTTGAAAATGGACTTAATTTTTGGATTCAGAATATCGAAATTAGCCTAGGGTGAATTTTTGGTATTTTTCTGAAAACTTTCAATTTTTGATGAATAGTGAAAACACTGGGTTACTATTCAAAAACCGACTTATTATTTAAATAATTATTTATTTTATGTCAATTTATTTTCAGTAAAAATTGATAGATAATACCTATATAAGTTCAATTTAAGTCATTGGAGTCATTTTATAATAATTTTAGATATATAAATGTTTTTATTGAACTTTTTACCGTTTTTTACCCATCTTCTAGGAGAATTTGCAAATTCACATAAAACATAATTTTACCGCTTCTGTGAGTAGAATTTCAAAAATCCAAGAGACACGGTTAATATCAAGGACTAAAATGTGGTTCAATGAGATGAAAATAATTTTTGGTGAATACTAACTTTTTACTTTTTTTTACCACAGTTAAAAGTAAATAGGGTAATTAAGGGAAACAATGATATTATTATTACACTAACACATGTCCTAATTATATTGGATAAGTTTAATTCGACCAAAATCAACATTAGAAATTAAATATGACCATTTAGGCCAACTTGGATTAGATTAGGACATTTATTATTAATTTATTTAAAGAAGGGTTAAAATAGTTAAAATAAAAGTTTAATAACTAAATAATTTTTAATATAGGGTTATACATAAGATAAATTCGACTATAAATATTCATTATAAAGTTAAAAATATTTCCTACATAATGGTATTTTATTTATAATTTTTATACATTAAATAATTTATTTTATTTTATGACACAATGATGATGCAGTAATTATCTTATAAATGAAATATTGACATAATTGAAGTTATAAATACCCAAATAAATGTAATTTGAGACTTTTAATGAATTCAAATAATTATATAGGTTAATATGACATGTTAGTATTGATTTAGTTAAATTTTCTCGAACTAATCATTCTGTTATGATTTTCAGAAAAATCAATTACAAAATTGTGTCAAAATTGACATAAAATAGTTTTTTAAACAAATATTATATTATTAATTGTTATTTTATTACTAAGAATATAATGTCTAGACAAATAACTTAGATAAGGTTATATATATTAATAATAAACAACTCGGGGTTCGTTTATCTTGTTATAGTAAGTTTATTAATCTTATAGTGTAAGAAAACAGGAAGACACGGTAAAAGAAAAATTATTTAACTTAAAATTAAATCTAAATGATAAGGATAAAATAGAAACCTAAACTTGTCTAAATTCTATTGGATTAGATTATTTAGACATATACCTACCTTATATTAGAAATAACTCAATTTGGAGTTATTAAAAACTGAATATGACTTTATAATAAAACAATATTTTTAGTTATTCCAAAGGTGCCCCTCTCCTCCTTTATAAAAGGGCACCTCCTCCCTCTCTTCCTCACACCACTTTGAGCCTTCAAGCTCGGCAAAACCCTGAAAAATTCTCTTCTACACTTCCCTAGAAACATCCTAGAGGTCTTGTTCTTCTTCAAAGACCAATTTTAGTTCCCTAAGAGGAGGTCTCAAAGAGGCGCTTCAAAGAAGAGGTAATGTCCGTTACCGATTCTTTCAACTTTATTTCTTCTTACACTTCTTCTTATTTAGTTGTTTCATTATGAAGTAATAACATCAGAATCACTAATATACTGATATGTTATTATAAGTATTAAACAACCCTATTTCACCATCTATCCATCCTACGGAAAATGAAATCACCGCGCGTGCGTACGAATGGAATATTGTCTCTACGCTGTGATGTAATCTATTTTCCACCACCACCTTACTTGGATGGGTATAATGGTGTAAATAATAACTATATATGATTATTGTAAATTTATATTGATTCTAAAATAGTATAAATACACCCTAATACAATTCCACGATCATGGGAACGATATCATCGCTCATGCGTATGTACGGAATACCGTCTCCACGATTTGATGCGACTCGTTCTACATGATTTTCATTTCATAATGATTACATAAATGAATTGAGTGAATAAATATGATATGTATTACACTAATACCATTCTGTAAATGAGGTATCTATAACCTAAAAATAAGAATAAGAATTTATTCGACAAAACACGCATAAGAACAAAAAGCAATAAATACCCGAATAACAAGTAACAATGAAATATTACTAATAAGAAGCTACGAATATGGCCATATATGATATCATAAAAATAATTATGATTCTGGAATAAGTCAATGACATTATTTAAATCATTATACAGGAGGATTGGACACTTACGAAGCAAATCCGACCTAATGTAAGGGAAAATATCACAATCTCATTTTTATCCGAGATTGTTTATACTTTGGTATTTACTGGGGTGTATTTTATCATCCACACACATGTTTCCTCAATATTTAATACTATTTCCATACACCTACTACTGTTTAAATCCAATTTTAGCCTTCGGTGAGTTTTTAGTAAAAGATATGAAAGGAATCTTTTGTCATTTTTTGTACGAGGTACTTTTTGACTTTTCCAAAAAAAGTACGAGAAGAATGTTTTTTTAACTTATACAGCATGAATGGGTTTTTAACGAATTATTTCCAAGAAGATTCCTTTAAAAATTTTCTATTTTATTTTTAATAAACTTCTTTTAGTTTAAAATTGTATGACATGTTAATAAATGAAAAAAAATTGAAGTAGAAAGGATATTTTCCTCAAGAATGGAGTTCATGTGTTTTATCAAAATTATTTTCCATCTAAGATAATACTGGGTTCTGTTTCTATCCCTATTATTACATTGATTTAATTATATTGTGATGGAATTATTTTTATGAATTCCTTTATCTTATATGAATTGTTTTATGATGTCATGATGTTTAAGAATCCCATTTTTATTACATGGGTTATGCAATGATGTATGATTTATGATTTTCTGGCACACATAAGAATGGTATCATTATGAGATTGGTGGGACCTATATCTCCCTCCAATGCATTGGGTAAAGATTTATATCTCACGAGATAGACATGGCTGGAACGTCAGGTTAATCTGGTTCAGTGAAACAGGACTGAAACGAGGAGTGAACTCGGTTCAGAAATGGACTTTGTCCGCTAAGATAGTCTTGGCAATGAGTCTTGACTACTAAGAAATGATTCTCTATGATTATGTGTGTATGCCACAAACATTCATGTTTTATGTTATGATTATTGGGATTACATTTCACTTCTATGATTTATCCCATGATATGAAATTATGATTTCTTTTGCAGGTTAAGATTTCCAAAATGTTATGTTCTTATGAATATGATGTGATTGATTTTTCTTTTGATTACCCTTACAGAGCATTTGAGCACACCCTTTTGTATGTTTTCGTTCCCCCAGGTCAGGAAGAAGGTTATTAAGTAGGATATGCCAAAAGGGACTCTAGATATGATGAAATAAATGGGAGACAATGTAGATGATTTATGAACCAGTTGTTTATGTTTCCCAGTTTCTAAAGACACTATACCTATTTGTTCCTTTCATGGTTTTGTTATATGTTGTAATAAGTGTACTTCAATTTTGAAGGGATAAGGAGAAAATGAAATGTTTGACAGTATTCGTGAGCTCATGACTGATATAAAGAAATAGTTATATCATGGGTTGAGTATATATAATTTTAGGGTTTTGGTATGTGGAAAGAGTTAACTTTTGACAGCACTCGTGTTTTCACTAAGATTCAATGGTTATTCATTTTTCAAGAGAATACATTATTAAGGCCTTAGAATGTTTGGAATGTAACCAACAAGACATATCATATGATATATAGGGATCAATGATGGTATTAACATTCTTGTTATATGAAATCTCTGGTAATCGTTTTCACTATAATATGATAATGGACTGAAATATTATGGATAAGCCTAAAGATTGGAATGGATTATGTTGGACATAAGTTAGTATTGTGTTTTTAGAAAAAAAAAAAGACAACCTACAGAATGGGAGACAACCCGTCACGTCGGACAAGGCTGTGGGAATAGAACCCACAACCGAAGTGCGACAGGACTTTATTTCCTACCACAAGCCTACAGGAAGTCCCTGGTTAGTATAAACTAGTTTTATTTTATTATACATGATGATAGATGAAGTATAAGTCCATTTTGGAACCATATATGATTAATCTCACCATAGATGGAATTATGTATATAAATTTTTCAAAGTTATGTTTGAGATAGATGGATTGACCTATCATTCTATCACATGATCTGTTAAACTTCACGAAAGACAAATTCAACTTCATTTCTTAAAAATATGAAGTGGAAATTGTTCAAGGCACGAACAACAGTGAGATTATACCAAAATAAAGTAAGTATTTATTCTAATTCAAATTATCCAACTTTAGGGAAATGATCTTGAAAACCAGAAATGTTTTCCTAGTACCCTTATATCTGATGAATCAGATGGTACCTTAGATCTTCACAAATCTATGTCTTTTTGATTGTTGGTTTTTTCATAGCCATGTTCTCTACCACTCTCCATCAGAACATGGCGGTTAGATTTCTCTTCCATATCCATATTTTCACCTATGTTCTCTTATGTGGAAACACAGTGATTAGTTAATTTGGGTAACTGTTGCGTTTCATACTTTATTTTTTAAAGCCATGTTTTGGTATTCCTTTTTATGATGTGGGTTTCTATTAAATAAACTTTCGAGTAGTAAACCATTTATAACCCCGACGAATTTCGATGGCGAAATTAATTTTAAGGGGGGTAGAATGTAACACCCCATGATTTTATGAAAAATATTCTTTTTAATTTCAATAATGTCTTGTGTTGTACGCTACACAAAAATGATCTTGCACAACACACATCCCTGACTTGGCTTGCGTAACACGCAATCGTGACCTTCCACGATAGCGTGTGTTGTACGCAATACAACGTTTCGCTAAACAACGATATGTTATTTAAACTAGACGTTATGAATAGTAATACCCAGTTTTTAAAATTTTATAAATTTTATATTTCAAAATGGACTTCATTTTTGGATTCAGAATGTCGAAATTAGACTAGGGTGAATTTTTGGTATTTTTCTGAAAACTTTCAATTTTTGATGAATAGTGAAAACACTAGGTTACTATTTAAAACCCGACTTTGTATTTAAAAAATTATTTATTTTATTTAAATTTATTTTAGGAAATAATTGATACATAATACCTATATAAGTTCAATTTAAGTCATTGTAGTCATTTTATAATAATTTTAGATATATAAAAAATTTTGTTGAACTTTTCACCGTCTTTTACCCACCTCTTAGGAGAATTTGCAAATTTACATAAAACATAATTGTACCGCTTCTGTAAGTGGAATTTTGAAAATCCAAGACACACAGTTAATATCAAGGACTAAAATGTGGTTCAATGAGATGAAAATAATTCTCGGTGAATAGTAAATTTTTACTTTTTTTACCACGGTTAAAAGTAAATTGGGTAATTAAGGGTAAAAATGATATTATTATTACCCTAACACATGTCATAATTGTATTGGATAAATTTAATTCGACCAAAAACAACCTTAGGAATAACATATGACCCTTTGGGCCCACCTGGATTAGATTAGGACATTTATTATTAATTTATTTAAAGAAGGGTTAAAATAGTTAAAATCAAAGTTTAATAACTAAATAAATTTTAATATAGGGTTATACATAAAATAAATTAGACTATAAATATTAATTAGAAAGATAGAAAGATTTAATACTTAATGGTATTTTATTTGTAATTTTTAGACATTAAATAATTTAATTTATTTTTGACACAATGATGATACAGTATATATCTTATTAATGAAATATTGACATAATTGATGTTATAAATACCCAAATAAATGTATTTTGAGACTTTTTATGAATTTCACTAATTTTCTAGGTTAATATGACATGTTATTATTGATTTAGTTAACTGTTTTCGAACAAATCATTCTGTTATAATTTTCAGAAAAATCAATTACCAAATAGTGTCGAAATAGACATAAAATAGTTTTTAAAACAAATATTATATTATTAATTGTTATTTTATTCCTAAAAATATAAGGTTCGAAATAATGACTTAGATAAGGTTATATATATTAATAATAAACAACTTGGGGTTCTTTTGGCTTGTTACAGTATGTTTATTAACCTTATAGTGTAAGAAAACAAGAATACATGGTAAAAGAAAAATTATTTAACTTAAAGTTAAATCTAAATGATAATGTTAAAATTGAAACCTAAACTTGTCTAAATTCTAATGGATGAGAGGATTTCAACCCATCCCCACCTTATCTTCTAAATAACTCAATTTGAGCTATTAAAAACTGAATATGACTTTATAAAAAAATAATATTTTTAGTTATTCCAAAGGTGCCCCTCTCCTCCCTTATAAAAGGGCACCTCCTCTCTCTCTTCCTCGCAGCACTTTGAGCCTTCAAGCTCGGAAAACCCCTGAAAATATCTTTTCTCAAATTCCCTAGAAACATCCTAGAGGTTCTGGACTTCTTCAAAGACCAATCTTAGTGCCCTAAGAGGAGGTTTCAAAAAGGCGTGTTGAAAGAAGAGGTAATATCCGTTACCGATTCTTTCAACTTTATTTCTTCTTCTACTTCTTCTTCTTTAGTTACTTCATTATGAAGTAATAAAATCAGTGTCACTCATATACTGATATGTTATTATAATTATGAAACAACCCTATTTCACCATCTATACATCCTACGGAAAATGAAATCACCGCGCGTGCGTACGTACGGAATACCATCTCCCCGCCGTGGTGTAATCTGTTTTCAACCACCACCTTACTTGCATGGGTATAATGGTGTAAAAAAATAACTATATATGATTATTGAATAGTTATATTTATTCTTAAATATTATACATACACTTCAATGCAAATCTACGATAATGGGAATGATATCATCACTCGTGCGTACGTACGGACTACCGTCTCCACGACGCGATGAGATTCATTTTCCATGTTAACCATTCATGAATGATTAAAAATTATATATAAAAAGTAATCATGAAATATATTACATAATAAAGAAACAATATTTATATGTATATATATGTATGTCTTCTACTTAATTTCATTCAATTAAACACGGAAACGAAAATAGCATTCATGCGTACGTACGACCTACCGTCTCCATGAACGGTGTATTTCATTACATTTAATCTATCTATCATATATATATGTATATACTGAATATATATTATATATAAATAATTTTTTAAATTCTGTAATTAACTAAATCATGATATAAGTAATAATATGAAGAACAACAAGTCCAAACACGTACGATAAATAAAACGATTTGACCCAAAACGCTGCTTTAACATGGAACTTACCAAAGAATGGGTAATATAAAGTCATAAGTGAACCATATATGATATCATAACAATGAATATGATTCTGTAATAATTCAATGACATTATATAAATCATTATACAGGTGGTTCAGAAATGTACGAAGCATATTAGACCTAAGGTAAGGGATAATTATTTCAATCTCATTCTTATCCGAGATTGTTTATTTGTAAGTTTTCACCGGGGTTATATTTATCATCCATGTACCTATTTTCTAAAAATGGTTTCATGTATTTTTAATGTCCTTTTTACCCATTTTTAACTTTTACTACATGGTATGTAAGGAATCTTGCTTTTGTTTACGTTCCGAGGTACTTTTCCAACTCTTCCGGCAAAAGTACGAGAAGAATGTTTTTTAACTTGTACGGCATGAATGGTTTTTTGTGGTTTTATAAAGCCTTATTTTCATGAAGCTTCCTCCAAAATATTTCATGACTATTTTTCAACAAAATCTCTTTCTTTTAAAATTTCATGACATTTTGTGAAAAGAAATAGATTTTGAAGAAGAAAAGATATTTTCCTCAATAATTCATTTCAAGTGTTTTATCAAAACCATTTTTCCATCTAAGATGTCATTATTTCATATGTGTATGTTTCAAGTATAATGTAATTTTGATTTACATGGTTTCAATTTTCTTATGATGAAATATCCATTTGTTTTATATGGATTATGAAATGATGGGATGATGTTTATGAAACCCATTTTATTCTTTTGGTTGTGATGAATGTTTTAAGAATATTTTGTGGCACAAGTAAAAATGATTTCATTATGAGATGGGTGGGACCTATATCTACCTCCAATGCACTGGGTAAAGATTTATATCTCATGAGATATACATGGCCGGAATGGTAAGTTAATCAGGTTTAGTGTTACAGGACTAAAACGAGGAGTGAACTCGATTCAGAAAGAGACTTTGTCCACTAAGATGGTCTTGGCAGCAATGCCTTGGCTACTATGGAAATCATAACATATGCTGAATAGTTTCCACAATTAAATGTTTTATTCCTATTATATTTTATCATGGTTGATGTTCCATTATGATATATTCCTTACGTACTTCCAAGATTCACGTCTTTTCTCATGATTTTGATGTTTAAATTTTATGTTCTAGTTTTTGCATTCAAATGTTTATGGATTGTTTTATGTTCTCTATGTTTACCCTTACTGGGAATTTGAGCTCACCCCTTTTATGTTTTCTTTTCCCCATTATATAAAGAAAGGTTTTAGGTAAGAAAAAAAGGGGAAGATCTTTATAGGAGATGTTGAAGATCTTTCACCATGATTAGAAGAATATACTCTGCGTTTCCAAAGACACTAAACTATTATAGTCCTTGTCTGTCTGTTTTTTTTATTGAATTATGTATATAACTTTTGATAACTTATTTTTGAGAGAGATGGAATGACCAATCATTATATCACATGATCTGCTAAAACTTTGCGAAATACAAATTCAGCTTCATTTTTTTAAAGAGATGAAGTGGCAATTGTTCAAGGCACGAACACCGGTGAGATTATACCAAAATAAAGTAAGTATTTATTCTAATTCAAATTATTCAACTTTAGGGAAATGATCTTGAAAACCAAAAATGTTTTCCTAGTGCCCTTATATCCGATGAATCAGATGGTACCATAGATCATCACAAATCTATGGCTTTGTGATTGTTGGATTTTTCATAGCCATGTTCTCTACCACTCTCCATCAGAACATGACGACTAGATTTCTCTTCCATATCCATATTTTCACCTGTGTTCTCCTATGTGGAAACCTGGTGATTAGTTAATTTGGGTAACCGTTACATTTCATACTTTAGTTTTTAAAGCCATGTTTTGGTATTCCTTTTTACGATGTGGTTTTCTATTAAAGAAACTTTCGAGTAGTAAACCATTTATAACCCTGACGAATTTCGGGGGAGAAATTCATTTTAAGGGCGGTAGAATGTAATACCCTGAGATTTTATGAAAAATATTCTTTTTAATTTTATTAATGTCTTCTGTTGTACGCTACACCGAAATTATCTTGAATAACATGCATCCCTGACTTGGCTTGCATTACACGCAATTGCGACCTTCCACGATAGCGTATGTTATATGTAATACCGAGTTTCGTTAAACAACGATATGTTATATAGACTAGCCGTCATGATTAGTAATACCCACTTTTTGAAATTATGTAATTTTTATTTTTCAAAACGGAATTCATTTTTGGATTTGGAATATCGAAATTAGCCTTGGGTGAAATTTTGGTATTTTTCTGAAAACTTTCAATTTTTGATGAATAGTTAAAACACTGGGTTACTATTTAAAAACTGACTTTTTATTTAAATAATTATTTATTTTATTTAAATTTATTTTAGGTAAAAATTGATACATAATACCTATATATGTTCAATTCAATTCATTGGAGTTATTTTATAATAATTTTAGATATATAAAAATTTTATTGAACTTTTCACTGTCTTTTACCCACCTCCTAGGAGAATTTCCAAATACACATAAAACCCAATTTTACCGCTTTTGTGAGTGGAATTTCGAAAATCCGAGAGACAAGGTTAATATCAAGGACTAAAATGTGGTTCAATGAGATGAAAGTAATTTTTGGTGAATAGTAAATTTTACTTTTTTTACCACGGTTAAAAGTAAACAGGGTAATTAAGGGTAAAAATGATATTATTATTACCCTAAACCATGTCCTAATTCTATTGGATAAGTGTAATTCGACCAAAAACTACCTTAGGATTAAAATATGACCATATAGGCCCACATGGATTAGATTAGAACATTTAATATTAATTTATTTAAAGAAGGGTTAAAATAGTTAAAATCAATGTTTAATAAGTAAATCATTTTTAATATAGGGTTATACATAAGATAAATTTGACTATAAATATTAATTAGAAATATAAAAAGATTTAATACATAATGGTATTATATTTGTAATTTTTAGACATTAAATAATATAATTTATCTATGACACAATGATGATGCAGTAATAATCTTATTAATGAAATATTGACATAATTGATGTTATAAATACCCATATAATTGTAATTTTAGACTTTTTATGAATTCCAATAATTTTCTAGGTTAATATTACATATTATTACTGATTTATTTAACTTTTTTTCGAACTAATATTTCTGTTATGATTTTCACAAAAATCAATTACCAAATAGTGTCAAAATTGATATAAAATAGTTTTTAAAACAAATATTATATTATTAATAGTTATTTTATTCCTAAAAATCTAAGGTTCAGCCAAATGACTTAGATACGGTTATATATATTAATGATAAACAACTCGGGGATTCTTTTTCTTGTTATAATAATTTTATTAACCTGATAGTTTAAGAAAATAAGAACACATGGTAAAAGTTAATTCATCTAACTTAAAGATAAATCTAAATGATAAGGTTAAAATAGAAACCTAAACTTTTCCAAATTCTATTGTATGATAGGATTTGGACCCATACCAACCTTATATTTGAAATAAATTAATTTGGATCTATTAAAAACCGAATATGACTTTATAATAAAATAATATTTTTAGTTTTTCCAAAGGTGCCCCGCTCCTCCCTTATAAAAGGGCACCTCCTCCCTCTATTCCTCACATCACTTTGAGCCTTCAAGCTCGGCCAAACCCTACCAAATTCTCTTCTCCACATCCCTATAAAAATCTTAGAGGTCCTGGTCTTCTTCAAAGACCAATTTTAGTTCCCTAAGAGGAGGTCTCAAAGAGGCGCTTCAAAGAAGAGGTAATGTCTATTACCGATTCTTTCAACTTTATTTCTTCTTCCACTTCTTCTTCTTTAGTAGTTTCATTATGAAGTAATAACATCAGTATAATTAATATACTGATATGTTATTATAAGTATGAAACAACCCTATTTCACCATCTATCCATCCTACGGAAAACGAAATTACCGCGCGTGCGTACGTACGGAATACCGTCTCCACGCCGTGGTGTAATCTATTTTCCACCACCACCTTACTTGGATGGGTATAATGGTGTAAATAATAACAATATATGATTATTGTAAAGTTATATTGATTCTGAAATTGTATAAATACACTCCAATACAATTTCATGATCATGGGAACGATATCATCGCTCGTGCGTACATACAGAATACCGTCTCCACGATGTGATGTGACTCGTTCTACATGAGTTTCATTGCATAATGATTACATAAATGAATTGAGTGAATAAATATGATATGTATTACACTAATACCATTATGGAAATAAGGTATCTATAACCTAAAAAGAAGAATAACAATTTATTCGACAAAACACGCATAAGAACAAAAAGCAATAAACACCCGAATAACAAGCAACAATGAAATATTACTAATATGAAGCTAAGAATATGACCATATATGATATCATAAAAATATGTATGATTATGGAATAAGTTAATGGAATTATTTAAATCATTATACAAGAGTTTTGGACACTTACGAAGCAAATTGGACCTATGGTAAGGGATAATTTGTAAATCTCATTTTTATCCGAGATTGTTTATTCGTAAGTATTTACTGGGGTTATCTTTATCATCCAAGCCGATGTTTTCTAAAAAAAATTCATGTATGTTTAAAGTCATTTTTACCGTTTTTTGACTTTTACTACATTTTATGTAAGGAATATTTTTTTGTTTTCCATACGAGGTACTTTTTGACTTTTCAGACAAAAGTACGAGAAGAATGTTATTTTTAACTTATACGGCGTGAACCGATTTTTAGGGTTTCATAACGCCTCATTTTTATGAAGAATACTCTACAAGGATTTATTAATATTTTCAAAAAAATACTTTTCTTTTAAAATTTCATGGAATTTTGTGAAAAGAAAAAGATTTTGGAGAAGAAAGGATGTTTTCCTCAAGAATTAATTTCAAGTGTTTTATCAAAACCATTTTTCCATCTAAGATGACAATATTTCATTTGTGTATGTTTCAAGTATAATGTCTCTATAATTTACATGGTTTCAATTTTCTTATTATGAAATGATATCCATTTCTTTTATATGGATTATGTGATGATGGAATGATGTTTATGAAACCCATTTTATTCTTTGGGTTATGATGAATGATTTATGTTTATGTTGTGGCACGAGTAAGAATGATTTCATTATGAGATGGGTGGGACCTATATCTCCCTCCAATTCATTGGGTAATGATTTATATCTCATGAGATAGACATGGCTGGAATGGTAAGTTAATCTGGTTCAGTGTTACAGGACTGAAATGAGGAGTGAACACAATTCAGAAAGGGACATTATCCACTAAGATGGTCATAGCAGCAATTCCTTGGCTACTATAGAAATCATAACATGTGATTAATGGTTGCCACAATTACATGTTTTAATCCCATGCTATTTTATCATTATTGATGTTACCTTATGATATATGCCTTACATACTTCCAAGATTCACGTCTTTGCTCATGATTTTGATGTTTAGATTTTATGTTCAAGTTTTTTCATTCAAATGTTTATGGATTGTTTTATGTTCTCTATGATTACCCTTACTGGGAATTTGAGCTCACCCCTTTTATGTTTTCTTTTCCCCAGGATATAAAGGAATGTTTTTGGTATGAAAAAAAGGGGAAGATCTTTATGGGAGATGTTGAAGATCTTTCACCACGATTAGAAGATTATATTCCGAGTTTCCAAAGACACTATCCTAGTTTCCAAAGGTTGACAATCGGGTCCCGGTTACTGCACAGACACTCAATCTTAACATGGCCGTCAGGTCTAGGCCTGCTAGGTACCACCAGTTGCCCCGCAGACATGTGGGGCCCACCCCAGGGTCCAACCACATGCCCGAACGGGTCATCTGACTAATGACAGTCCCCACAGACCAACACTTGTCCTTTCCGGTGTGCTTGGTCCTCACTCACACACACCCTGGGAGACTTCCCAGAAGGTCACCCATCTTGATCACTACTCCAGGCCAAGCATGCTTAACTGTGGAGTTCTAATCAGACAGGCTCCCAAAATGGCTAGTGCGCCTTGTTGACACGAGTCATATCATTTAGTCATTTAACCCTTTATCATTTGGAGATGTTACAATCACCCCCCCCCCCCCTTTAGAGCACAACACCCTCGTTTTGGGCCCTACATCTCAACCCAGGAAGTGCACCACACTTTAGGGTGGGTTCCTCCTCTGATACCAAATGTGACAACTGGGTCCCGGGGACTGCACAGACACCCCACCTTAACATGGTCGTCGGGTCCTGGCCCGCTAGGTACCACCAGTTGCCCCGCAGACACGTGGGGGCAACCCCAGGGTCCACTTATCATTTGGGGATGTTACAATCACCCCCCCTTTAGAGCACAACGCCCTCGTTGTGGGCCCTACATCTCAACCCAGGCAGTGCACCACACTTAAGCCTGGGTTCCTCCTCTGATACCAAATGTGACAACTATGTCCCGGTGTCTGCAAAGACACCCCGCCTTAACATGGCCATCAGGTCCTGGCCCGCTAGGTACCAGTGGTTGCCGTGAAAACATGTGGGGCCCACCCCAGGGTCCACCCACATGCCCGAACGGGTCATCTGACTAATGATAGTCCCCACAGGCCATCACTTGTCCTTTCTAGTGTGCCTTTCCCTCACTCACAGAGGCCAACACTTGTCCTTTCTAGTGTGCTTTGTCCTCACTCACACACACCCTAGGAGACTTCCTAGAAGGTCAGCCATCCTGATCACTATTGCAGGCCAAGCATGCTTAGCTGTGGAGTTCTAATCAGACAACCACCCGAAAAGGAAGGTGCACCTTGTTGACATGAGTCATATCATTTATTCTTTTAACCCTTTATCAGAGGAAAGGTTTAGTAAACCTTTGGAAACTAGGATGCGAGAACTTTAGTGAAATCCCTAGAGATATTTCTAAGGTATGTCTAGGGATGTCCCTAAGGTTAAGTGTATGAATAGGTTATAGTACTAGAATTAGGGTAACTGTATTATAATTAAACCTAATATGTTAGATATTGAAGGTACTCCCCCTTTATTATGTTGTTTTCCCTAGCATTATTTTTGCCTCTCACACTATTATTTTTGGGTTTTTGACAATGGCTGGAACCCAAAAGAACCGTGTTGATCAATGTAATGGACAACGAAATGGTTGTCCTATTGAACAAACAAATGTTGTGGGAGATGGAGTGCAAAATCGTATTTCTGTACTTACACATGCTATGAATCATTCTGGACTTCCAAATGAGAAGAGAAGGGAACAATATCCTATTGAGTCCTTCATGAGGAAACATCCACCTTCTTTCAGTGGGTCTTCTGATCCACTTGTTGCTGAACAATGGATCTGTACCACTGAAAAGATATTTTCAGTTCTTCAATGTTCTGAACATGATAATGTCGTCTTAGCAGTATATCGTTTGAAAGGTGAAGCTGATCAATGGTGGAATCTTATCAAGAATACGAGGCCAAGAGATGAAATTGAGCCCATGGAATTGGACGAGTTCAAGAACTTATTTTTCAATAAGTACTTCCCTCGTATTCTTCGAACAAAGATGGAGAAGGAATTTCTTGAACTAAAGAAAAAGGATGATGAATCTGTTGGTATATACGAAGCGAATTTTACAACACTTGCAAGGTATGAATTTGGATTTATCATCCAACCAGAAAGTAAAGTTGATCGATTATTCAGTGTCTTAAAACCAAATCATTGGAGGGAATTATCCATAAGAGACTTCAGTAGCTATGAAGAAATTTTGCGTTGTGCTATCAAGGTAGAAATGGAATTTGGTGGTACATATCCATCTCATGGTTTTGATAAGAAACGAAAGATCGAGTTCAAGGAGAAATACCATAATAATGGTGAAAAGAAGATGAATGTTTCCTTATGCTCAACGTGTGGAAAGAAGCATGGTGGATATTTTCTTAAAGGGACTAGAAAATGTTTTAAGTGTGGAAAAGAAGGCCATCGTGCAGCTGACTGTCAAAGTAATCGAAAAAGGGTTGCTAATGATGTGAATAAAGAAAAGACTGTAGAGAATGCACCACCAACACTTCAATTCTTCAAGTGCAATGAAATGGGGCATTATGCTAATCAATTCCCTACTGCAAGGGTTAATGATGATCTACATGTGCAGCCACTTAAGGAAAATGACAAAGGGAAGTCACATGTGATCACTATTGGCGATGTTGAATATGAAAACGATGTGGTGGAATGATTAAGTGTTTATGTAATGGGATTCCAAAATAATGTTGTATATAGTATCGTGGAATATTGGAAAATTTATGTATTGGTCTATTGTGGTTTTCAAAAATTTTATGGTACCAGTAACCATGGAAAGTGATTGTGATATTTTTGGAAAGAAGATGATATGCGCATAATGAAGGGATAAGGAGAAAATGAAATATATGACAGTATTCATGAGCTCATGACTGATATAAGGACAAAGTGATATCATGGTTTGAGTATATAGAATTTTTGGGATTTTGGTATGTGGAAAGAGTTACCTTTTGACAAGATTCATGTTTTCACTAAGGTTCTATGGTAATGTTTTTTTAAGAGAATACAAGATTAAGGCCTTCGAATGTTTGGAATGTGACCAACAAGACATATCTTATGATATATGGGGATCAACGATGGTATTAACCTGCTTGTTAGATGAAATATCTTGTAATCGTTTTCACTATAATATGAGAATGGACTGAAATATTATGGATATGACAAAAGATTGGAAATTATTATGTTGGACATAAGTTAGTATTGTATTTTTGGAAGACAAAAAAATGACAACCTGCAGAACGAGTGACAACCTGTCACGTCTGACAAGGCAGTGGGAATCAAACCCACAACCGAAGTGCGATATGCCTTTATTTCCTACCACTGGCCTACAAAAAGTCCCTGGCTAGTAGAAATTAGTTTTATTTTATTATACAGGATGATAGATGAAGTATAAGTCCATTTTTGAACCATATATGATTAATCTCACCATAGATGGAATTATGTATTTAACATTTGCTAATTTATGTTTGAGATACATGGAATGACCAATCATTCTATCATATGATCTGCTAAAACTTCGCGAAAGACAGATTCAACTTCATTTCTTAAAGAGATGATGTTTAAATTGTTCAAGGCATGAACAACGGTGAGATTATACCAAAATAAAGTAAGTATTTATTCTAATTCAAATTCTTCAACTTTAGGGAAGTGATCTTGAAAACCAAAAATGTTGTCATAGTACCCTTATATCCGATGAATCAGATGGTACCCAAGATCATCAAAAATTTAGGGCTTTTTGATTATTGGATTTTTCATAGCCATGTTATCTACCGCTGTCCATCAGAACATGACAGTTAGATTTCTCTTCCATATCCATATTTTCACATATGTTCTCCTATGTGGATACCCAGTGATTAGTTAATTTGGGTAACCGATACGTTTCATACTTTAGTTTTTAAATCCAAGTTTTGGTATTCCTTTTTACGGTGTGGGTTTCTATTAAATAAAATTTCGAGTAGTAAACCATTTATAACCCCGACAAATTTCAAGGGATAAATTCATTTTAAGGGGGGTAGAATGTAACACACCGAGATTTTATGAAAAATATTTTTTTTAATTTCATTAATGTCCTGTGTTGTACGCTACACCAAAAGGAGCTTGTACAACACACATCCCTGACTTGGCTTGCATTACACGCAATCACGACCTTCCACGATAGCGTGTGTTGTACGCAATACCGAGTTTCGCTAAACAACGATATGTTTTGTAAACTAGCCATTATGAATAGTAATACCCACATTTTGAAATTTTATAAATTTTATCTTTCAAAATGGACTTCATTTTTGGATTCAGAATATCGAAATTTGTATAGGGTGATTATTTGGTATTTTTCTGAAAACTTTCAATTTTTGACGAATAGTGAAAACACTGGGTTACTATTCAAAAATTGACTTTTTATTTAAATAATTATTTATTTTATTTAAATTTATTTTAGGTCAAAATTGATATATAATACCTATATAAGTTCAATTTCATTCATCGTAGTCCTTTTATAATAATTTTATATATATACAAATTTTATTGAACTTTTTACGTCTTTTACCCACCTCCTAGGAGAATTTGCAAATTCACATAAAACATAATTTTACCGCTTCTGTGAGTGTAATTTCAAAACATCGAGAGACACGGTTAATATCAAGGACTAAAATTTGGTTCAATGAGATGAAAATAATTTTTTGTGAATAGTACCTTTTTACTTTTTTTCCCACGATTAAAAGTAAATAGTGTAATTTAGGGTAAAAATGATATTATTATTACCCTAACACATGTCCAAATTCTATTGGATAAGTTTAATTAGACCAAAAACAACCTTAGGAATAAAATATGACCATTTAGGCCCACATGGAATAGATTTGCACATTTATTATTAATTTATTTAAAGAAGGGTTAAAATAGTTAAAATCAATGTTTAATAAATAAATCATTTTTAATATAGGGTTATTCATCAGATAAATTCTACTATAAATATTCATTAGAAAGATGAAAACATTTCCTACATAATGGTATTTTATTTCTAATTTTTAGACATTATATACTTTAAATTATTTATGACACAATGATGATGCAGTAATTATCTTATTAATGAAATATTGACATAATTGATGTTATAAATACCCAAATAAATGTAATTTGAGACTTTTTATGAATTCCACTAATTTTGTAGGTTCATACGACATGAGTTTATTGATTTAGTTAAATTTTTTCGAACTAATAATTCTGTTATTAGTTTCACAAAAATCAATTACCAAATTGTGTCAAAATTGAAATAAAATTGTTTTTAAAAACAAATATTATATTATTATTTTTAATTTTATTCCTAAAAATATAAGGTTCGGCCAAATGACTTAGATAAGGTTATATATGTTAATAATAAACAACTTGGGGTTCGTTTTCCTTGTTATAGTAAGTTTATTAACCTTATAGTGTAAGAAAACAAGAAGACACGGTAAAGGAAAAATTATTTAACATAAAGTTAAATCTAAATGATAAGGTTAAAATAGAAACCTAAACTTGTATAATTTCTATTGTATGAGAGTCTTTCGACCCATCCCCACCTTATCTTCAAAATAACTCAATTTGGAGCTATTAAAAACCGAATATGACTTTATAATAAAATAATATTTTTAGTTATTCCAAAGGTGCCCCTCTCCTCCCTTATAAAAGGGCACATCCTCCCTCCCTTACTCACACCACTTTGAGCCTTCATGACCGGAAAAACCCTGCCAATTTCTCTCCTCCACTTCCCTAGAAACATCTTAGAGGTTTGGTTCTTCTTCAAACACCAATCTTAGTGCCCTAAGAGGAGGTTTCAAAAAGGCGTGACGAAAGAAGAGGTAATATCCGTTACCGATTCTTTCAACTTTATTTCTTCTTCTATTTCTTCTTCTTTAGTTGTTTCATTATGAAGTAATAACATCAGTATCACTCATATACTGATATGTTATTATAAGTATGAAAAAAACCTATTTCACCATCTATCCATCCTATGGAAAACGAAATCACCGCGCGTGCGTACGTACGGAATACCGTCTCCACGCCGTGGTGTAATCTGTTTTCGACCACCACCTTACATGGATGGGTATAATAGTGTAAATAAATTACTATATATGATTATTTCAAATTGATATTTATTCTGAAATTTTATACATACACTTGAATGAAATTCCACAATCATGGGAATGATATCATCTCTCTTGCGTACGTACGGACTACCATCTCCACGACGCGATGAGATTCATTCTCCATGTTAACCATTCAGGAACGATTTTAAAGTATATATAATAAGTAATCATGAAATATATGACATAATAATGATACTGGATTTATGTGTATATATATGTATTTCATATACTTAATTTCATTCAATTAAATAAGGAAACGAAAACAGTGTTCATGCATTCGTACGACCTACTGTCTCCATGAACGGTGTATTTCATTCCATTTAATCGATCTATCATATATATATGTATATACTGAATATATATTATATATAAATCATGTTTTACATTTTGGAATTAATTAAATCAGTATATAAGTAATAATATCAAGAACAAAAAGTTCAAACACGTACGATAAATAAAACGATTTAACCCAAAACAATGTTTTAACATGGAACTTACAAAATAACGGGTAATATAAAGTCATAATTGAACCATATATGATATCATAAAAATGAATATTATTCTGTAATCAGTCAATTACATTATTTAAATCATTATACAGGAGGTTCGGAAATGTACGAAGCATATCAGACCTAAGGTAAGGGATAATGTTGCAATCTCAATTGTTTTCTATCCGAGATTGCTTATACGTAAGTATTTACTGGGGTTATTTCTGTCAGCCATGTCAATGTTTTATAAAATTTTTTTCATGTATTTTTAAAGTCCTTTTTACACATTTTTTAATTTTACTACATGGTATGTAAGGAATCTTTCTTTTGTTTATGTTACGTCGTACTTTTTTGACTTTTTTGGAAAAAGTACGAGAAGAATGTTATTTTTAACTTATACGACGTCAACGGATTTTTACAGTTTCATAACGCCTCATTTTCGTGAAGCCTACTCTACAATATTTAATGACTATTTTCAACAAAATCATTTTCTTTTAAAATTTCATTGCATTTTTTGAAAATAAAATGATTTTGAAGAAGAAAGGATATTTTCCGCAAGAATTCATTTCAAGTGTTTTATCAAAACCATTTTCCATATAGGATGACATTATTTCATATGTGTATGTTTGAAGTATAATTTCTCTATAATTTACAAGGTTTCAATTTTTCTATGATGAAATGATATCCATTTTTTTGTATGGATTATGTTATGATGGGATGATGTTTATGAAACCCATTTTATTCTTTGGGTTATGATGAATGATTTAAGTTTATGTTGTGGCACAAGTAAGAATGATTTCATTATGAGATGGGTGGGACCTATATATCCCTCCAATGCATTGGGTAAAGATTTATATCTCATGAGATAGACATGGCTGGAATGGTAAGTTAATCAGGTTAAGTAATACAGGACTGAAATGAGGAGTGAGCTAGATTCAGAAAGGGACTTTTTCCACAAAGAAGGTCTTGGCAGCAATGCCTTGGATACTATGGAAATAATTACATGTGCTTAATGGTTGCGACAATTACATGTTTTTTCCCATGCTATTTTATCATTATTGATGTTCCCTTATGATATATTCCTTACATACTTCCAAGATTCATGTCTTTGCTCAATATTTTGATGTTTAGATTTTATGTTCATGTTTTTGCATTCCAATGTTTATGGGTTGTTTTATGTTCTCTATGTTTACCCATACTGGGCATTTGAGCTCACCCCTTTTATGTTTTCTTTTCCCCAGGATATAAATAATGGTTTTAGGTAAGAAAAAAATGAGAAGATCTTTATGGGAGATGTTTAATATCTTTCACCACGATTGGAAGATTATATTCCGAGTTTCCAAAGACACTAAACTATGACGGTCCTTGTTTTTCTGTTTTTGTTATGTACTAAGTATTCCTCAAAAGTAATGTAATGTCCATGTAAATCAATAATTGGGTCTCTACAAGAATAGACACACAAGGACCGTAATAGTTTAGTGTCTTTGGAAACATGGAATATAACCTTCTAAACGTGGTGAAAGATCTTCAACATCTCCCATAAAGATCCACCCCTTTTATGTTTTATTTTCCCCAGGATATAAAGAATGGTTTTAGGTTAGAAAAAAAGGGGAAGATCATTATGGGAGATGTTGAAGATCTTTCACCACGACTAGAAGGTTATATTCTGAGTTTCCGAAGACAGTAAACTATTACGGTCCTTGTGTGTCAGTTTTTGTTATGTACTAAGAATTCCACAAAAGTAATGTAATGTCCATGTACGTCAAGCTTTGGGTCACTACAGTTGATATCAGAGGAAAGGTATAGTCAACCTTTGGAAACTAGGATGTGAAAGCCTTAGTAAGAAACATAAGGATATGTCTAAGCATAGAACACAATCTTAGTGTTTTAGAAATGGACATGAAAAACCTATGATAAGACCTTAAGTGTAAAATTTTATTCATGATTACGTGGTTTTACTATTATAATTAGTGTTGCTCACACTATTCTTCTTGGTTTTAGTCAATGGCTGGAACCCGAAGGAAGAGTGTTAATGTGGAATGCGACGGGCAATGAAATGATTGTCCCCCTGAGCAACCAAACGTTATGGGAGCTGGAATGAAAAGTCTTGTAGCCATGCTCACACAACTTTCTCAAGATATGAATCAGGCAGGACTTCCAAACGAGCAAAGGAAGGAGCAAAATTCTATTGAATCCTTCATGAGGCAGCGTCCACCTTCTTTCAGTGGGTCTTCTGATCCACTTGTTGCTGAACAATGGTTCAGTACCACAGAAAATATATTTTTAGTTCTTCAATGTTCTGAACATGATAAAGTCATCTTAGCAGTATATCATTTGGAAGGTGAAGCTAATCAATGGTGGAATCTTATCAAGAATACGAGGCCAAGAGATGAAATTGAGTCCATGGAATGGGACGAGTTCAAGAACTTATTTTTCAATGAGTACTTCCCTCGTATTCTTCAAACAAATATGGAGAAGGAGTTTCTTGAACAAAAGCAAAAGGACGATGAATTTGTTGGTATATACGAAGTGAATTTTACAATTCTTGCAAGGTATGCATCTGGCTTTATCATCCAACCTGAAAGTAAAGTTGATTGATTCTTCAGTGGATTAAAACCAAATCTTTGAAGGAAATTAGCTATAAGAGACTTCAGTAGCTATGAAGAAATTGTGCGTCGTGCTATCACGGTAGTAATGGAAGTTGGTGTTACATATCCATCTCATGGTTTTGACAAGAAACAAAATATGGAGTTCAAGGAGAAATCTTAGAATAATGGTGAAAAGAAGATGAATGTTTCCTTATGCTCAATGTGTGGAAAGAAGCATGGTGGAGATTGTCATAAAGGGACTAGAAATGTTTTCAGTGTGGAAAATAAGGTCATCGAGCAGCTGAGTGTCGAAGTAATAGTAAAAGGGTTGCTAATGATGTGATTAAAGAAAATACTGCAGAGAACGCACCACTAACACTTCAATGCTTCAAGTGAAATGAAATGGGGCATTATGCTTATCAATGCCCTAATCCAAGAGTTAGTGACGATCGACATGAGCAACCACTTAAGGAAAAGGACAAAGGGAAGTCACATGCGATCACTATTGGCGATGTTGAATATGACAACGATGTGGTGGAATTATTAAGAGATTATGTAATGGGATTCCAAAATAATGTTGTATATAGTATCTTGGAATATTGGAATATTTATGTATTGGTCTATTGTGGTTTTCAATAATTTTATGGTACAGGTAACCATGGAAAGTGATTGAGATATTTTTGGAAAGAAGATGATATGCGCATAATAAAGGGATAAGGGTAAAATGAAATATATGACATTATTCATGAGCTCATGACTGATATAAGGACAAAGTGATATCATGGTTTGAGTATATAGAATTTTTGGGATTTTGGTATTTGGAAAGAGTTAACTTTTGACAGCATTCATGATTTCACTAAGGTTCTATGGTAATTTTTTTCAAGAGAATACATGATTAAGGCCTTAGAATGTTTGGAATGTTACCAACAAGACATATCTTATGACATATGGTGATCAACGATCGTATTAACGTGATTGTTATATGAAATATGTGGTAATCATTTTCACTATTATATGAGAATGGGCTGCAATATTATGTATAAGCCTAAATATTGGAATGGATTATGTTGGACATAAGTTAGTATTGCATTTTTAGAAAGAAAAAAATGGACAACCTGCAGAACGAGCGACAACCCATCATGTCGGACAAGGCTGTGGGAATCGAACCCACAACCGAAGTGCGACAGGCCTTTATTTCCTACCACTGGCATACAAGAAGTCCCTTGTTAGTAGAAACATGTTTTATTTTATTATACAGGATGATATATGAAGTATAAGTCCATTTTGGAACCATATACGATTAATCTCACCATAGATTGAATTATGTATATAACTTTTGCTAACTTATTTTTGAGACAGATGGAATGACCTATCATTCTATCACATGATCTGCTAAAACTTCGCAAAAGACAAATTCAACTTCATTTCTTAAAGAGATGAAGTGGAAATTGTTCAAGACACGAACAACGGTGAGATTATACCAAAATAAAGTAAGTATTTATTCTAATTCAAATTCTTCAACTTTAGGGAAATGATCTTGAAAACCAAAAATGTTGTCCTAGTGCCCTTATATCCGAGGAATCAGATGGTACCTTAGATCATCAGAAATCTATGGCTTTTTTATTGTTGGATTTTTCATAGCCATGTTCTCTACCACTATCCATCAGAACATGACAGTTAGATTTCTCTTCCATGTCCATATTTTCACCTATGTTCTCCCATGTGGAAACCCAGTGATTAGTTAATTTGGGTAACCGTTACATTTCATACATTATTTTTAAATCCAAGTTTTGGTATTCCTTTTTACGGTTTGGGTTTCTATTAAAGAAAATTTCGAGTAGTAATCCATTTATAACCACGACGAATTTCGAGGGCGAAATTCATTTTAAGGGGGTAGAATGTAACACCCAGAGATTATATGAAAAATATTCTTTTTAATTTCATTAATGTCCAGTGTTGTATGCTACACCAAAAGGAGCTTGTACAACATGAATCCCTGACTTGGCTTGCATTACACGCAATCACGACCATCCACGATAGCGTGTGTTGTACGCAATACCGAGTTTCGCTAAACAACGATATGTTATATAAACTATCCGTTATGAATAGTGATACCCACTTTTTGAAATTTTATAAATTTTATCTTTCAAAATGGAATTCATTTTTGGATTCAGAATATCGAAATTAGCCTAGGGTGAATATTTGGTATTTTTCTGAAAACTTTCAATTTTTGACGAATAGTGAAAACACTGGGTTACTATTCAAAAATTGACTTTTTATTTAAATAATTATTTATTTTATTTAAATTTATTTGAGGTCAAAATTGATACATAATACCTATATAAGTTCAATTTAAGTCATCGGAGTCATTTTATAATAATTTTAGATATATAAAATTTTTATTGAACTTTTTACGTCTTTTACCCACCACCTAAGAGAATTTACAAATTCACATAAAACATAATTTTACCGCTTCTGTGAGTGGAATTTCAAAACTCCGAGAGACATGGTTAATATCAAGGACTAAAATGTGGTTTAATGAGTTGAAAATAATTTTTGGTGAATAGTAACTTTTTACTTTTTTCCCCACGGTTAAAAGTAAATAGTGTAATTAAGGGTAAAAATGATATTATTATTACCCTAACACATGTCCTAATTCTATTGGATAAGTTTAATTCGACCAAAAACAACCTTAGGAATAACATATGACCATTTAGGCCCACATGGATTAGATTAGGACATTTATTATTAATTTATTTAAAGAAGGGTTAAAATAGTTAAAATCAATGTTTAATAAATAAATCATTTTTAATATAGGGTTATTCATAAGATAAACTCGACAATAAATATTCATTAGAAATGTAAAAACATTTCCTACATAATGGTATTTTATTTCTAATTTTTAGACATTAAATAATTTAATTTATTTATGACACAATGATGATGTAGTAATTATCTTATTAATGAAATATTGACATAATTGATGTTATAAATACCCAAATAAATGTAATTTGAGACTTTTTATGAATTCCACTAATTTTTAGGTTCATATGACATGTTTTTATTGATTTAGGTAAATTTTTTAGAACTAGTAATTCTGTTATTAGTTTCAAAAAAATCAATTACCAAATTGTCTCAAAATTGAAATAAAATAGTTTTTAAAACAAATATTATATTATTAATTGTTATTTTATTCCTAAAAATATAAGGTTCGGCCAAATGACTTAAATAAGGTTATATATGTTAATAATAACCAACTTGGGGTTCGTTTGGCTTGTTATAGTAAGTTTATTAACCTTATAGTGTAAGAAAACAAGAAGACACGGTAAAGGAATAATTATTTAACTTAAAGATAAATCTAAATGATAAGGTTAAAATAGAAACCTAAACTTGTCTAATTTCTATTGGATGAGAGTATTTCGACCCATACCTAACTTAGCTTCTAAATAACTCAATTTTGAGCTATTAAAAACCGAATATGAATTTATAATAAAATAACATTTTTAGTTATTCTAAAGGTGCCCCTCTCCTCCCTTATAAAAGGGAACATCCTCCCTCCCTTACTCACACCACTTTGAGCCTTCATGCTCGGACAAAACCTGCCGATTTCTCTTCTCCACTTCCCTAGAAACATCCTAGAAGTTCTTGTCTTCTTCAAACACCAATCGTAGTGCCCTAAGAGGAGGTTTCAAAAAGGCCTCTCGAAAGAAGTGGTAATATCCGTTACCGATTCTTTCAACTTTATTTCTTCTTCTACTTCTTCTTATTTAGTTGTTTAATTATGAAGTAATAACATCAGTATCACTCATATACTGATATGTTATTATAAGTATGAAAAAACCTATTTCACCATCTATCCATCCTATGGAAAACGAAATCACCACGCGTGCGTACGTACGGAATACCGTCTCCACGCCGTGGTGTAATCTGTTTTCGACCACCACCTTACTTTGATGGGTATAATGGTGTAAATAAATAACTATATATGATTATTTCAAATTGATATTTATTCTGAAATTTTATATATACACTTGAATGCAATTCCACAATCATGGGATTGATATCATCGCTCGTGCGTACGTACGGACTACCATCTCCACGACGCGATGAGATTCATTCTCCATGTTAACCATTAATGAATGATTATAAAGTATATATAATAAGTAATCATGACATATATGACAAAATAATGATACTGGATTTATGTGTATATAAATGTATTTCATATACTTAATTTCATTCAATTCAATAAGGAAACGAAAACAGTGTTCATGCATTCGTACGACCTACCGTCTCCATGAACGGTGTATTTCATTCCATTTAATCGATCTATCATATATATATGTATATACTAAATATATATTATATATAAATCATGTTTTACATTCTATAATTAATTAAATCAGGATATAAGTAATAATATCAAGAACAAAATGTCCAAATACGTACGATAAATAAAACGATTTAACCCAAAACGTTGTTTTAACATGGAACTTACAAAAGAACGGGAAATATAAAGTCATAAGTGAACCATATATGATATCATAAAAATGAATATTATTCTGTAATAAGTCAATGACATTATTTAAATCATTATACAGGAGGTTCGGAAATGTACGAAGCTTATCATACCTAAGGTAAGGGATAATGTTGCAATCTCAATTGTTTTCTATCCGAGATTGCTTATACGTAAGTATTTACTGGGGTTATTTCTATCATCCATGTAAATGTTTTTTTAAAGTGTTTTCATGTATTTTTAAAGTCCTTTTTACCCATTTTTGAATTTTACTACATGGTATGTAAGGTATCTTTCTTTTGTTTACGTTACGTGGTACTTTTTTGACTTTTCCGACAAAAGTACGAGAAGAATGTTATTTTTAACTTATACGACGTCAATGGATTTTTACGGTTTCATAACGCCTCATTTTCATGAAGCCTACTCTACAAGATTTAATCACTATTTTAAAAAAAATCACTTTATTTTAAAATTTCATGGCATTTTGTGAAAATAAAATGATTTTGAAGAAGAAAGGATATTTTCTGCAAGAATTCATTTCAAGTGTTTTATCAAAACCATTTTCCATATAGAATGACATTATTTCATATGTGTATGTTTGAAGTATAATTTCTCTATGATTTACAAGGTTTCAATTTTTCTATGATGAAATGATATCCATTTGTTTGTATGGATTATGTTATGATGGGATGATGTTTATGAAACCCATTTTATTCTTTGGGTTATGATGAATGATTTAAGTTTATGTTGTGGCACAAGTAAGAATGATTTCATTATGAGATGGGTGGGACCTATATCTCCCTCCAATGCATTGGGTAAAGATTTATATCTCATGAGATAGACATGGCTGGAACGGTACGTTAATCTGGTTCAGTAATACAGGACTGAAATGGGGAGTGAGCTCGATTCAGAAAGGGACTTTGTCCACAAAGAAGGTATTGGCAGCAATGCCTTGGATACTATGGAAATAATTACATGTGCTTAATGGTTGCCACAATTAAATGTTTTTTCCCATGATATTTTATCATTATTGATGTTCCCTTATGATATATGCTTTACGTACTTCCAAGATTCATGTCTTTGCTCAAGATTTTGATGTTTTGATTTTATGTTCATGTTTTTTCATTCAAATGTTAATGGATTGTTTTATGTTCTCTATGTTTACCCTTACTGGGCATTTGAGCTCACCCCTTTTATGTTTTCTTTTCCCCAGGATATAAATAATGGTTTTAGGTAAGAAAAAAAGGAAAAGATCTTTATTGGAGATGTTGAAGATCTTTCACCACGATTGGAAGATTATATTCCGAGTTTCCAAAGACACTAAACTATTACGGTCCTTGTTTTTCTGTTTTTGTTATTTACTAAGTATTTCTCAAAAGTAATGTAATGTCCATGTACGTCAATATTTGGGTCTCTAAAAGAATAGACACACAAGGACCATAATAGTTTAGTGTCTTTGGAAACATGGAATATAACCTTCTAAACGTGGTGAAAGATCTTCAACATCTCCCATAAAGATCCACCCCTTTTATGTTTTCTTTTCCCCAGGATATAAAGAAAGGTTTTAGGTAAGAAAAAAAGGGGAATATCATTATGGGAGATGTTGATGATCTTTCACCACGATTAGAAGGTTATATTCCGAGTTTCCGAAGACAATAAACTATTACGGTCCTTGTGTGTCTGTTTTTGTTATGTACTAAGTATTCCACAAAAGTAATGTAATGTCCATGTACATCAAGCTTTGGGTCTCTACAGTTGATATCAGAGGAAAGGTATAGTCAACCTTTGGAAACTAGGATGTGAAATCCATAGTAAGAAACCTAAGGATATGTCTAAGCATAGAACACAATATTAGTGTTTTAGAAATGGACATGAAAAACCTATGATAAGACCTTATTTGTAAAATTTTATTCATGATTATGTGGTTTTACTATTATAATTAGTGTTGCTCACACTATTATTCTTGGTTTTAGTCAATGGCTGGAACCCGAAGGAACCATGTTAATGCGGAATGCGACGGGCAATGAAATGATTGTCCCCCTGAACAACCAAACGTTATGGGAGCTAGAATGAAAAATCTTATAGCCATGCTCACAGAACATTCTCAAGATATGAATCATGCAGGACTTCTAAACGAGCAAATTAAGGAGAAAAATTCTGTTGAATCCTTCATGAGGCAGCGCCCACCTTCTTTCAGTGGGTCTTCTAATCCACTTGTTGCTGAACAATGGATCAGTACCACAGAAAATATATTTTTAGTTCTCCAATGTTCTGAACATGATAAAGTCATATTAGGAGTATATCATTTGGAAGGTGAAGCTAATCAATAGTGGAATCTTATCAAGAATACAAGGCCAAGAGATGAAATTGAGTCCATGAAATGGGACGAGTTCAAGAACTTATTTTTCAATAAGTACTTCCCTCGTATTCTTCGAACAAAGATGGAGAAGGAGTTTCTTCAACTAAAGCAAAAGGATGATGAATCTGTTGTTATATATGAAGTGAATTTTACAAGGCTTGCAAGGTATGCATCTGGATTTATCATCCAACCTGAAAGTAAAGTTGATCGATTCTTCAGTGGATTAAAACCAAATCTTTAAAGGGCATTAGCTATAAGATACTTCAGTAGCTATGAAGAAATTGTGCGTTGTGCTATCACGGTAGTAATGGAAGTTGGTGTTACATATCCATCTCATGGTTTTGACAAGAAATGAAAGATGGAGTTCAAGGAGAAATCTCAGAATAATGGTGAAAGGAAGATGAATGTTTCCTTATGCTCAATGTGTGGAAAGAAGCATGGTGGAGATTGCCTTAAAGGGACTAGAAAATGTTTTTAGTGTGGAAAAGAAGGTCATCGAGCATCTGAGTGTCGAAGTAATAGTAAAAGGGTTGCTAATGATGTTATTAAAGAAAAGAATGCAGAGAACGCACCAACAACCCTTCAATGCTTCAAGTACAACGAAATGGGGCATTATGCTAATCAATTCCCTAATCCAAGGGTTAGTGATGATCGACATGAGCAACCACTTAAGGAAAAGGTCAAAGGGAAGTCACATGCGATCACTATTGGCGATGTTGAATATGACAATGATGTGGTGGAATGATTAAGAGTTTATGTAATGGGATTCCAAAATAATGTTGTATATAGTATCTTGGAATATTGGAATATTTATGTAGTGGTCTATTATAGTTTTCAATAATTTTATGGTAGCGGTAACCATGGAAAGTGATTAAGACATTTTTTTAAAGAAGATGATATGCGCATAATAAAGGGATAAGGGTAAAATGAAATATATGACATTATTCATGAGCTCAAGACTGATATAAGGAAAAAGTGATATCATGGTTTGAGTATATAGAATTTTTGGGATTTTGGTGTTTGGAAAGAGTTAACTTTTGACAGCATTCATGTTTCCTCTAAGGTTCTATGGTAATTTTTTTTCAACAGAATACATGATTAAGGCCTTCGAATGTTTGGAATGTGACCAACATGACATATCTTATGACATATGGTGATCAACGATGGTATTAACGTGCTTGTTATATGAAATATTTGGTAATCATTTTCACTACTATATGAGAATGGACTGCAATATTATGTATAAGCCTAAAGATTAGAATGGATTATGTTAGACATAATTTAGTATTGTATTTTTAGAAAGAAAAAATGGACAACCTGCAGAACGAGTGATAACCTATCACATCAGACAAGGCTGTAGGAATCGAACCCACAACCAAAGTGCGACATGCCTTTATTTCCTACCACTGGCCTACAGGAAGTCCCTGGTTAGTAGAAACTTGATTTATTTTATTATACAGGATGATATATGAAGTATAAGTCCATTTTGGAACCGTATACGATTAATCTCACCATATATGGAATTATGTATATAACTTTTGCTAACTTATTTTTGAGACAGATGGAATGACCTATCATTCTATCACATGATCTGCTAAAAATTCGCGAAAGACAAATTCAACTTCATTTCTTAAATAGATGAAGTGTAAATTTTTCAAGGCACGAACAACGGTGAGATTATACCAAAATAATGTAAGTATTTATTCTAATTCAAATTCTTCAACTTTAGGGAAATGATCTTGAAAACCAAAAATGTTGTCCTAGTGCCCTTATATCCGATGAATCAGATGGCAACTTAGATCATCACAAATCTATGGATTTGTTATCGTTGGATTTTTCATAGCCATGTTCTCTACCACTCTCTATCAGAACATGACAGTTATATTTCTCTTCCATATCCCTATTTTCACCTATGTTCTACTATGTAGAAGCCTAACGATTAGTTAAATTGGTTAACCGTTACGTTTCATACTTTAGTTTTTAAAGCCATGTTTTGGTATTCCTTTTTACGATGTGAGTTTCTATTAAAGAAACTTTCGAGTAGTAAACCATTTATAACCCCGATGAATTTCGAGGGCGAAATTCATTTTAAGGGGGGTAGAATGTAACATCCCGAAATTTTATGAAAAATATTTTTTTTTATTTCATTAATGTCTTCTATTGTACGCTACACCAAAAAGGATCTTGCACAACACGAATACCTGACTTGTCTTTCATTGCACACCATCACGACCTTCAACGATAGTGTGTGTTGTACGAAATACTGAGTTTCGCTAAACAACGATATGTTATATAAACTAGCCGTTATGAATAGTAATACGCACTTTTTGAAATTTTATAAATTTTATCTTTCAAAATGGACTTCATTTTTGGATTTAGAATATCGAAATTAGCCTGGGGTGAATTTTTGGTATTTTTCTGAAAACTTTCAATTTTTGATGAATAGTGAAAACACTGGGTTACTATTCAAAAACCGACTCTTTATTTTAATAATTATTTATTTTATTTAAATTTATTTTAGGTCAAAATTGATACATAATACCTATATAAGTTCAATTTATTTCATTGGAGTCATTTTATAAAAATTTTAGATATATAAAACTTTTTATTGAACTTTTTACCGTCTTTTACCCACCTCTTAGCAGAATTTGCAAATTCACATAAAACTTAATTTTACCGCTTCTGTGAGTGGAATTTTGAAAATCTGAGAGACACGGTTAATAAAAAGGACTAAAATGTGGTTCAATGAGATGAAAATAATTTTTGGTGAATAATAACTTTTTACTTTTTTTACCGCGGTTAAAAGTAAATAGGTTAATTAAGGGTAAAATGATATTATTATTACCCTAACACATGTCCTCATTCTATTGGATAAGTCTAATTCGACCAAAAACAACCTTAGGAATAAAATATGACCATTTAGGCCCACTTGGATTAGATTAGGACATTTATTATTAATTTATTTAAAGAATGGTTAAAATAGTTAAAATCGATGTTTAAAAACTAAATCATTTTTCATATAGGGTTAAAAATAAGATAAATTCGACTATAAATATTCATTAGAAATATAAAAATATTTCCTACATAATGGTATTTTATTTATAATTTTTATACATTAAATAATTTAATTTATTTATGACATAATAATGATGCAGTAATTATCTTATTAATGAAATATTGTCATCATTGATGTTATAAATACCCAAATAAATGGAATTTGAGACTTTTTATGAATTAAACTAATTTTCTAGATTAATATGACATGTTAGTATTGATTTAGTTCAATTTTTTCTAACTAATAATTCTGTTATGATTTTCAAAAAAATAAATTACCAAATTGTTTCAAAATTGACATAAAATAGTTTTTAAAACAAATATTATATTATTAATTGTTATTTTATTCCTAAAAATAAAAGGTTTCGCCAAATGACTTAGATAAGGTTTTATATATTAATAATAAACAACTTGGGGTTCGTTTGGCTTGTTATAGTATGTTACTAACCTTATAGTGTATGAAAACAAGAAGACACGGTAAAAGAAAAATTATTTAACTTAAAGTTAAATCTAAATGATAAGGTTAAAATAGAAAATTAACTTGTCTAAATTCTATTGGATGAGATTATTTAGACCCATCCCCACCTTATCTTATAAATAACTCAATTTGGAGCTATTAAAAACCGAATATGACTTTATAATAAAATAATATTTTTAGTTATTCCAAAGGTGCCCCTCTCCTCCCTTATAAAAGGGCACAAGCTCCCTCTCTTCCTCGCACCACTTTGAGTCTTCAAGCTCAGCCAACCCCTACCAATTTCTCTTCTCCACTTCCCTAGAAACATCCTAAAGGTTTTGGTATTCTTAAAAGACCAATCTTAGTGCCCTAAGAGAAGGTTTCAAAATGGCGTGTCGAAAGAAGAGGAGGTTCGGAAGCGTACGAAGAATATCATACCTAAGGTAAGGGATAATGTTGCAATCTCAATTGTTTTCTATCCGAGATTGCTTATACATAAGTATTTACTGGGGTTATTTCTATCATCCATTTACATATTTTTTAAAAGTGTTTTCATTTATTTTTAAAGTCCTTTTTACCAATTTTTGACTTTTACTACATGGTATGTAAGGAATCTTTCTTTTGTTTACGTTACGAGGTACTTTTTTTTTTACTTTTCCGACAAAAGTACGAGAAGAATGTTATTTTTAACTTATATGGAGTGAACATATTTTTACGGTTTCATAACACCTCATTTTCATGAAGCTTACTCTACAAGATTTGATGACTATTTTCAACAAAATCCTTTTCTTTTAAAATGTCATGGCATTTTTTGAAAAGAAAATGATTTTGAAGAAAAAAGGATATTTTCCTAAAAAATTCATTTCAAGTGTTTAATCAAAACCATTTTCCATATAAGATGGAATTATTTAAATTGTGTATGTTTCAAGTATAATTTATCTATAATTTACATGGTTTCACTTTTTCTATGATGAAATGATATCTATTTTTTTATGGATTATGTTATGATGGGACGATGTTTATGAAACCCATTTTATTCGTTGGGTTGTGATGAATGATTTATGTTTATGTTGTGGAACAAGTAAGAATGATTTCATTATGAGATGGGTGGGACCTATATCTCCCTCCAATGCGTTGGGTAAATATTTATATCTCATGAGATAGACATGACTGGAATGGTAAGTTAATCTGGTTCAGTGTTACAGGACTGAAAAGAGGAGTGAACTCGATTCAGAAAGGGACTTTGTCCACTAAGATGGTCTTGGCAGCAATGCCTTGGCTACTATGGAAATCATAACAAGTGTTGAATGGTTGCCACAATTAAATGTTTTATTCCTAGGCTATTTTATCATGATTGATGTTCCTTTATGATATATGCCTTACGTACTTCCAAGATTCATGTATTTGCTCAAGATTTTGATGTTTAGATTTTAGGTTCATGTTTTTTCATTCAAATGTTTATGGATTGTTTTATGTTCTCTATGTTTACCCTTACTGGGCATTTGAGCTCAACACTTTTAGGATAAATATTTTGTTTTTATGTTTTATAAATCATCAAAGGAATCTTTCACTACACACAACACTAGCTTGGCTTGCTTTACATGCAATTGTGACCTTCCTCGATAGCTTGTGTCGTACGCAATACCGAGTTTCACTAAACAACGTTATGCTATTAAAATATTATTAAAACTAGTAGTTATGAATAGTAATGACCACATTTTGAAATTTTTTAATTTTTATTTTTCAAAACGGACTTCATTTTTGGATTTGGAATATCGATATTAGCCTAGGGTGAAATTTTGGTATTTTTCTGAAAATTTCAATTTTTAATGAATAGTGAAAACACTGGGTTACTATTTAAAAACCGACTTTTTATTTAAATAATTATCTATTTTATTTAAATTAATTTTAGGTCAAAATTGATACACAATACTTATATAAGTTCATTGCAATTCATTGGAGTCATTTTATAAGAATTTTAGATATATAAAAAGTTTATTGAACTTTTCACCGTCTTTTACCCACCTCCTAGGAGAATTTCGAAATTCACATAAAACCTAATTTTACCACTTCTGTGAGTGGAATTTCGAAAATCTGAGAGAAACGGTTAATATCAAGGACTAAAATGAGGTTTAATGAGATGAAAATATTTTTTGGTGAATCGTAACTTTTTACTTTTTTTTACCACAATTAAAAGTAAATAGGGTAATTAAGGTTGAAAATGATATTATTATTACCCTAACACATGTCTTAATTATATTGGATAAATGTAATTCGAACAAAAACAACATTAGGAATAATATATGACCAATTAGAGCAACATGGATTAGATTAGGACATTTAATATTAATTTATTTAAAGAAGGGTTAAAATAGTTATAATCAAATTTAATATGTAAATAATTTTTAATATAGGGTTATACATTAGATAAATTCGACTAAAAATATTCATTAGAAATCTAAAAATATTACATACATAATAGTATTTTATTTATAATTTTCAGACATTAAATAATTTAATTTTTTTATGACACAATGATGATGCAGTAATTATCTTATTAATGAAATATTAACATAATTGATGTTATAAATACCAAAATAAATATAATTTGAGACTTTTTATGAATTAAACTAATTTTCTATGTTAATATGACATGTTATTATTGATTTAATTAACTTTTTTCGAAATAATATTTCTGTTATGATTTTCACAAAAATCAATTACCAAATAGTGTCAAAATTGACATAAAATTGTTTTTTAAAAAAATAATATATTATTAATTGTTATTTTATTCCTAAAAATATAAGGTTAGGCCAAATGACTTATATAAGGTTATAAATATTAGTAATAATAAACTTGGGGTTCGTTTGTCTTCTTATAGTAAGTTAATTAACCTTATTGTGTAAGAAAACAAGAAGACACGGTAAAAGTTAAATTATCTAACTTAAAGTTAAATCTAAATGATAAGGTTAAAATAGATACCTAAACTTGTATAAATTCTATATGATGAGAGGATTTAGACCAATACCCACCTTATCTTCGAAATTAATCAATTTGGATCTATTAAAAACCGAATATGACTTTATAATAAAATAATAGTTTTTGTTTTTCCAAAGGTGCCCCTCTCCTCCCTTATAAAAGAGCACCTCATCCCTCTCTTTCTAAAATTACTTTGGGGATTCAAGATCGGCCAAACCCTGACAAATTATCTTCTCCACTTCCCTAGAAACATCCTCGAGGTCCTGGTATTCTTCAAAGACCAATTTTGGTGCCCTAAGAGGAGGTCTCAAAGAGGCGCTTCAAAGAAGAGGTAATGTCCGTTATCGATTCTTTCAACTTTATTTCTTCTTCCACTTCTTCTTATTTTGTTTTTTAATTATGAAGTAATAACATAAGTATCACAAATATACTGGTATTTTATTATAAGTATGAAACAACCCTATTTCACCATCTATCCATCCTACGGAAAACGAAATCATCGCGTGTGCGTACGTACGAAATACCGTCTCCACGCCGTGGTGTAATCTATTTTCCACCACCACCTTACTTGGCTGGGTATAATGGTGAAAATAATAACTATATATGATTATTGTTTAAATTAATATTTATTATGAAATATTATGCATACACTCCAATACAATTCCACGATCATTAGAATGATATCATCGCACGTGTGTACGTACGGAATACCGTCTCCACGATGTGATGCGACTCGTTCTACATGATCTTCATTGCATAATGATTATATAAATGAATTGAATTAATGAATATGATATATATTACACCAATACAATTATTTAAATGAGGTATCTATAACCTAAAGAGAACAATAAGAATTTATTCGACAAAACACGCATAAGAACAAAAAATAATAAACATCCAAATAACAAGTAGCAATGAAATATTACTAATAAGAAGCTAAGAATATGGCCATATATGATAACTTAACAATGAATATGATTCTGGAATAAGTCAATGACATTATTTAAATCATTATTAATATTTCCAAAATGTTATGTTCTTATGAATATGATGTGATTGGTATTTCTTTTATTTACCCTTATTGAGCATTTGAGCTCACCCTTTTGTATGTTTTCTTTCCCCAGGTCAGGAAAAAGGTAATTAAGTAGGATATGCCAAAAGGGACTCTAGATATGATAAAATAAATGGGAGATAGTGTAGATGCTTTATGACCCAGTTGTTTATGTTTCCCAGTTTCCAAAGACACTATACATATACTGTCCTTTTATGGGTTTGTTATATGTTGTAATAAGTATGCTTCAATTTTGTTATATACTATTAAAATATTATTAAAACTAGCCGTTATGAATAGTAATACCAACTTTTTGAAATTTTTTAATTTTTATTTTTCAAAACGGACTTCATTTTTGGATTCGGAATATCGAAATTATCCTAGGGTAAAATTTTGGTATTTTTTTAAAACTTTCAATTTTAGATAAATAGTGAAAACACTGAGTTACTATTTAAAAACAGAATTTTTATTTAAATAATTATTTACTTTATTTAAATTTATTTTAGGTCCAAATTGATACATAATACCTATATAAGTTCAATTCAATTCATTGGAGTCATTTTATAATAATTTTAGATATTTAAAAATTTTATTGATGTTTTCACCGTCTTTTACCCACCTCCTAGGAGAATTTCCAAATTCACATAAAACTTAATTTTACCGCTTCTGTGTGTGGAATTTAGAAAATCAGAGAGACACGTTTAATATCAAGGACAAAAATGTGGTTCAATGAGATGAAAATAATTTTTGTTTAATAGTAACTTTTTAGTTTTTTTACCACGGTTAATAGTAAATAGGGTAATTAAGGGTAAAAATGATATTATTATTACCCTAACACATGTCCTAATTCTATTGGATAAGTTTAATTCTACCAAAAACAATCTTAGGAATAAAATATGACCATTTAGGCCCACATGGATTACATTAGGACATTTAATATTAATTTATTTAACGAAGGGTTAAAATAGTTAAAATCAAAGTTTAATAAGTAAATCCTTTAATATAGGTTTATACATAAGATAAATTCGACTATAAATATTCATTAGAAATATAAAATTATTTCCTAAATAATGGTAGATTATTTATGATTTTTAGACATTAAATAATTTAATTTATTTATGACACAATGATGATGTAGGAATTATCTTATTAATGACATATTAAAAAAATTAATGTTATAAATACACAAATAAATGTAATTTGAGACTTTTTATGAATTAAACTAATTTTATATGTTAATATGACATGTTAGTATTTATTTAATAAACTTTTTTCGAATTAATATTTCTGTTATGATTTTCACAAAAATCAATTACCAAATAGTGTCAAAATTGACATAAAATTGTTTTTAAAACAAATATTATATTATTAATTGTTATTTTATTCCTAAAAATATAACGTTCTAAAAAATGCCTTATATAAGGTTATATATATTAATAATAAACAACTTGGGGTTCTTTTGGCTTGTTATAGTATGTTTATTAACCATATAGTGTGAGAAAACAAGAAGACACAGTAAAAGTAAAATTATCTAACTTAAAGTTATATCTAAATGATAATGTTAAAATAGAAACCTAATTTGTATAAATTCTATTGGATGAGAGGATTTAGATCCATCCCCACCTTAGATTCGAAATAAATCAATTTTGAGCTATTAAAAACCGAATATGACTTTATAATAAAATAATATTTTTTTGTTTTTCCAAAGGTGCCCCTCTCCTCCCCTATAAAAGGGAACCTCCTCCCTCTTTTCCTCACAACACTTTGAGCCTTAAAACTCGGAAAAAACCTGACATATTCTCTTATACACTTCCCTTGAAACATCCTAGAGGTCTTGGTCTTCCTCAAATACCAATTTTAGTTCCCTAAGAGGAGTTCTCGAAGAGGTGCTTCAAAGAAGAGGTAATGTCCGTTACCGATTCTTTCAACTTTATTTCTTCTTCCACTTATTCTTCTTTAGTTGTTTCATTATAAAGTAACAAAATCAGTATAAATCATATACTTATATGTTATTATAAGTATTAAACAACCCTATTTCACCATCTATCGATCCTACGGAAAACTAAATCCCTGTGTGTGCGTACGTACAGAATACCGTCTCCACGCCGTGCTGTAATCTATTTTCCACCACCACCTTACTTGGATGGGTATAATGGTGTAAATAATAACTATATATTATTATTGTAAATTTATATTTATTCTGAAATAGTATACATACACTTCAATACAATTCCACAATCATGGGAAGGCTATCATCGCTTGTGCGTACGTACGGAATACCGTTTCGACGATGTGATGCAACTCGTTCTACATGATTTTCATTGCATAATGATTACATAAATGAATTGAGTGAATAAATAAGATATGTATTACACTAATAACATTCCAGAAATGGGGTATCTATAACATAAATAGAAGAATAATAATTTATTCGACAAAACACGCATAAGAACAAAAAGCAATAAACACCCAAATAACAAGTAACAATGAAATATTACTAATAAAAAGCTAATAATATGACCATATATGATATAATAACAATGAGTATGATTCTGGAATAAGTAAATGACATTATTTAAATCATTATACAGGAGTTTCGGACACTTACGAAGAAAATCGTACTTAAGGTAAGGGAAAATATCACAATCTCATTTTTATCCGAGATAGTTTATACTTTGGTATTTACTGGGGTGTATTTTATCATCCACATCCACGTTTCCTCAATATGTAATATTATTTACATAAATCTACAATTGTTTAAATCCAATTTTACCCTTCAGTGAGTTTTTAGTAAAAGATATGAAAGGAATCTTTTGTCGTTTTTCGTACGAGGTACTTTTTGACTTTTCTGAAAAAAGTACGAGAATAATGTTTTTTTAACTTATACGACATGAATGTATTTTTAAAACATTATTTCCAAGAATCTTCCTTTACAAGTTTTCAAGTTTATTTTAAAATCAACTTCTTTTAGTTTAAAATTGTATGACATGTTAAGAATGGAAAAATGTTTTTGAAGTAGAAAGGATATTTTCCTCAAGAATGGAGTTCAAGTGATTTATAAAAATTATTTTCCATATAAGATACTATAAGGTTCTATTTCTATCCCTATTATTACATTGATTTGATTATGTAATGATGGAATTATTTTTATGAATTCTTTTATCTTATATGAATTGTTTTATGATGTCATGATATTTAAGAATCCCATTTTTATTACATGGGTTATGCAATGATGTATGATTTATGATTTTGTGGCACGCATACAAATGGTATCATTATGAGATGGGTGGGACATATATCTCCCTGCAATGCATTGGGTAAAGATTTATATATCATGAGATATACATGGATGGAACGGCAGGTTAATCCGGTTCAGTGAAACAGGACTGAAACGAGGAGTGAACTCAGTTCAGAAATGGACTTTTTCCACTAAGATAGTCTTGGCAATGAGTCTTGACTACTAAGAAATGATTCTATATGATTATGTGTGTATGACAAAAAGTTTCTTGTTTTCAGTTATGATTATTGGGTTTACATTTCACTACTATGATTTATCCCATGTAATGAAATTATGATTTTTTGTGCAGGTTAAGATTTCCAAAAATGATATGTTCTTATGAATGTGATGTGATTGATTTTTCTTTTGTTTACCCTTACTGAGAATTTGAGCTCACCATTTTCTATGTTTTCTTTACCCCAGGTCAGGAAGAAGGTTATTAAGTTGGATATGCCAAAAGGGACTTTATCCACTAAGATGGTCTTGGCAGCAATGCCTTGGCTACTATGGAAATCATAACATGTGTTGAATCGTTTCCACAATAAAATGTTTTATTCCCATTATATTTTATCATGGTTGGTGTTCCATTATGATATATGCCTTAAATACTTCCAAGATTCATGTCTTTTCTCAAGATTTTGATGTTTAGATATTATGTTCATGTTTTTGCATTCAAATGTTTATGGATTGTTTTATGTTCTCTATGTTTACTGTTACTGGGAATTTGAGCTCACCCCTTTTATGTTTTCTTTTCCCCAGGATATAAAGAAAGGTTTTAGGTAAGAAAAAAGGGGATGATCTTTATGGGAGATGTTGAAGATCTTTTACCACGATTAGAAGAATATATTCCGATTTTCCAAAGACACTAAACTATTATGGTCCTTGTGTGTCTGTTTTTGTTATGTACTAAGTATTATGAAAAAGTAATGTAATGTCCATGTATCCAAGGCATTGCGGTCAAGACCATCATAGTGGACAGAGTCCCTTCCTGAATCTAGTTCACTCCTCGTTTCAGTCTTGTAACACTGAACCGGATTAACTTACCGTTCCAGACATGTCTATCTCATGAGATATAAATCTATACCCAATTCATTGGAGGGAGATATAGGTCCCACCCATCTCATAATGAAATTATTCTTACTTGTGCCACAACATAAACTTAAATCATTCATCATAACCCAAAGAATAAAATGGGGTTCATAAACATCATCCCATCATAACATAATACATACAAAAAAATGGATATCATTTCATCATAGAAAAAGTGAAACCATGTAAATCATAGAGAAATTATACTTGAAACATACACATATGAAATAATTCCATCTTATATGGAAAATGGTTTGGATAAAACACTTGAAATGAATTCTTGAGGAAAATATCCTTTCTTCTTCAAAATCATTTTCTTTTCACAAAATTCCATGAAATTTTAAAAGAAATGAATTTTTTTGAAAATAGTATTTAAATATTGTATAGTAAGAATCATGAAAATGAGACGTTATGAAACCGTAAAAATCCGTTCATTCCGTATAAGTTAAAAAGAACATTCTTCTCGTACTTTTGTCAGAAAAGTCAAAAAAGTATCTTGTAACATAAACAAAAGAAAGATTCCTTACATACCATGTAGTAAAAGTCAAAAATGTGTAAAAGGACTTTAAAAATACATGAAAATACTTTTATAAAACATTGACATGGATGATAGAAATAACCCCAGTAAATACTTATGTAGAAGCCATCTCAGATAGAAAACAATTGAGATTGCAACATTATCCCTTACCTTAGGTCTGATATGCTTCGTACGTTTCCGAACCTCCTGTATAATGATTTAAATAATTTCATTGACTTATTAAATAATAATATTATTTGTTATGATATCATATATGGTTCAATTATGACTTTATATTACCCGTTCTTTTGTAAGTTCCATGTTAAAACAGCGTTTTGGGGTAAATCGTTTTATTTATCGTACATGTTTGGACTTGTTGTTCTTGATATTATTACTTATATCCATATTTACTTAATTACAGAATTTAAAACATGATTTATATATAATATATATTAAGTATATACATATATATATATATGATAGATCGATTAAATGGAATGAAATACGCCGTTCATGTAGATGGTAGGCCGTACGTACGCATGAACGCTGTTTTCATTTCCTTATTGAATTGAATGAAATTAAGTAGATGACATACATATATATATACACATAAATCCAGTATCATTATTATGTCATGTATGTCATGATTAATTATTATATATACTTTATAATCAATCATGAATGGTTAACATGGAGAATGAATCTCATCGCGTCGTGGAGACGATATTCCGTACGTACACACGAGCAATGATATCGTTCCCCTAATCGTGGAATTGTATTGGAGTGTATGTATACTATTTCAGAATCAATATCACTTTACAATAATCATATATAGTTATTATTTACACCATTATACCCGTCCAAGTAAGTTGGTGGTGGAAAATAGATTACACCACGGCGTGGAGACGGTATTCTGTACGTACGCATGCGCGGTGATTTCGTTTTTTATAGGATGGATAGATGGTGAAATAGGGTTGTTTCATAATTATAATAACATATCAGTATATGGGTGATACTGATGTTATTAATTCATAATTAAATAACTAAAGAAGAATATGTTGAATAAGAAATACAGTTGAAAGATTCAGTAACAGATATTACCTCTTCTTTCGACACGCCTTTTTGAAACCTCCTCTTAGGCCACTACAATTAGCCTTTGAAGAAGACCAGAACCTCTAGGATGTTTCTAGGGAAGTGGAGAAGAGAATTTTTCAGGGGTTTTCCAAGCTTGAAAGCTCAAATTGTTGTGAGTTAGGGAGGGAGGAGGTGCCCTTTTATAAGGGAGGAGAGGGGCACCTTTGAAAAAACTGAAAATATTATTTTATTATAAAGTAATATTATTTTTTTAATAGCTACCAATTGAATTATTTCGAAGATAAGGTGGGTATGGGTCTAAATCATATCATAAAATATAATTTAGACATGTTTAGGTTACTATTTTAACTTTATCTTTTAGATTTAACTTTAAGTTAGATAATTTAACTTTTACCGTGTCTTCTTCTTTTCTTATACTATAAAGTTAATAAAGTTACTATAACAAGCCAAAAGAACCCCAAGTTTTTTATTATTAATATATATAACCTTATCTATTTCATTTTTCCGAACCTTAGATTTTTAGGAATAAAATAATAATTATTAATATAATATTTGTTTTAAAAACAATTTTATGTCAATTTCGACACTATTTGGTAATTGATTTTTTTGAAAATCATAACAGAAAGATTAGTTCAAAAAAGGTTAATGAAATCAATAATAACATGACATATTAACATATAAAATTAGTTTAATTCATAAAAAGACTCAAATTATATTTATTTGGGTATTTATAACATCAATTATGTTAATATCTCATTAATAAGAAAATTACTGCATCATCATTGTGTCATAAATAAATGAAATTATTTAATGTCTAAAAATTATAAATAAAATACCATTATGTAGGAAATCAATATATCTTTCTAATAAATATTTATATTCAAATATATCGTATGTATAACCCTATATTAAAAATTATTTACTTATGAAACTTTGATTTTAACTATTTTAACCCTTCTTTAAATAAATTAATATTAAATGTCCAAATCTAATACATGTGGGCCTAAATGGTCATATTTTATTCCTAAGGTTGTTTTTGGTCTAATTAAACTTATCCAATAGAAATAGGACATGGTTTAGGGTAATAATAATATCATTTTTACCCTTAATTACCCTATTTACTTTTAACCGTGGTAAAAAAAGTAAAAAGTTACTCTTCACCAAAAATTATTTTCATCTCATTGAACCAAATTTTAGTCCTTGATATTAATCGTGTCTCTCGAATTTTAGAAATTCCACTCACAGAAATGGTAAAATTAAGTTTTATGAAAATTTTCAAATTCTCATAGTAGGTGGGTAAAACACGGAGAAAAGTTCAATAAAAATTTTATATATCTAAAATAATTATAAAGTGACTCCAATGAATTTCATTGAACTTATATAAGTATTATGTATCAATTTTGACCAAAAATAAATTTAAATAAAATAAATAATTTTTTAAATAAAAAGTTGTTTTTTAAATAGTAACCCAGTGTTTTCACTATTCATAAAAAATTGAATGTTTTCAGAAAAATACCAAAATTTCACCCTAGGCTAATTTCGATATTCCGAATCCAAAAATGAAGTCCATTTTTGAAAATAAAATTTTCATAATTCAAAAAGTTGGAATTACTATTCATAACGCCTAGTTTTAATAATATTTTAATAGCATATCGTTGTTTATTTAAACTCGGTATTACGTACGACGCAAGCTATCGAGGAAGGTCGCGATTGTGTGTAAAGAAAGGAAATCTAGTGTTGTGTGTAGTGAAAGATTCATTTGATTATTTATATAAAAACAAAATATTTCACATAAATGTCTCAGGTGTTACATTCTACCACCCATAAAATGAATTGCGCCCTCGAAATTCGTCACTTTGTAACAAACAGTTGAGGATACCGTTACCTCATCACATCCTCAAGCTCCCATGTATCTTCTTCTATTTGGTGGATCCACCATAAAACTTTCAACAAGCGAGTGGTCTTGTTTCGTAGGACTTTTTCTCTACGATCCAGAATCTCTATCGGTTGTTCTTCATAAGAAAGATCTTTCTCCAGCGGTACAACTTCTGAGCTGAGTACATGTGAAGGATCAGGTATGTACTTCCTTGGGAGAGATACATGGAACACATCGCGAACTAGGGAGAGATTCGATGGAAGTGCCAACCGGTAAGCTACCTTCCCAACATGATCTGGTATTTCGAAAGGACCGATATACCTAGGGCTCACCTTTCCCTTCTTTCCAAATCTCATTACTCTCTCCCAAGGAGATATTCGTAAGAACACTTTATCACCAAATTCAAACTCTAGGTCTTTTTTTCGGTTATCAACATAACTTTTTTTCAACTATGAGCTACTCTAATATGTTGTTGAATAGATCTGACCTTTTCTGCCATCTCATAAACAAGATTAGGTCCTTATAGCTTTCTTTCTGCAACTTCATCCCATCAAGTTGGAGTCCTGCATTTCTTTCCATAGAGAGCTTCATAAGGAGCCATCTGAATACTGGAGTTAAATCTATTATTATAAGAAAATTCCACCCAAGGTAGGTGTTGATCCCAACCTCCTTTAAAATCCATAGAGCAAGCTCTCAACATATCTTCTAGAGTTTGAATTGTCCTCTCAGACTAACCGTCTGTCTGAGGATGATAAGTAGTTCTGAAACTCAACTCTGTATCCAGAGTATGCTGAAGACTTCGCCAGAACATCGAGGTAAATCTCGGATCCCGATCAGATATAATGGAAAGTGGTACTCCATGCAATCCTACCATTTTCTTTTACATATATCCTGGCAAGCTGATCCAGAGAGAAATCATCTATAATAGCGATGAAGTGTGCCGAATTTGTAAGACGATCAACTATGACCCAGATAGAATTACTGCCTTTGGATGTTTTAGGAATTCCAGTGACAAAGTCCATAGTGATGTTTTCCCATTTCCATTCTGGTATGGGTAATGGTTGTAACATCCCCTTAGACTTCTGTCTCTCATCATTAACTTGTTGACAAACCAAGCATTGAGAGACACATTCAGCAACATCTCTTTTCATGCCATCCCACTAGAAGTACTATTTCAGGTCCCTATACGTCTTCGTGCTTCCAGGATGAATAGAGAATGAAGAACTATGAGCCTCATCCAGCAGCTCCTTCTCTAGTTCTAGGATGGGAGGAACACAAACCCGATTTCTGAACTTTATTATCCCATCACAATCAAGGTTGAATTCAGGAACATTTTTCACCTTCTTTTTTAACTCAACATCTTCTTTCTGTGCCTCTTTAATCTTCACATGTATAGATGGTTGAAAATTCATTTAATAAAGATACGATTATTCCCCTTCCATTATAATTCCAAGATCCATCCTTTGTAAATCCATAAATATTGGATCTTTTGTGATCCTCATCATGGATAAGCTAGCATGGTCTTGTCGACTTAATGCGTCTGCCACCTTGTTTGCTTTCCCAGGGTGGTAATGAATTGAGCATTCATAATCCTTAATCATCTCCAACCATCTTCTTTGGCGCATATTCATCTCCTTTTGTGTGAAAATATACTTTAAACTTTTATGATTAGTATAAATATCACATCTTTCTCCATAAAGATAATGCCTACAAATCTTTAATGAAAATATTACCACAGCTAACTGCAAATCATGAGTTGGGTAATTTTGCTCATGGATTTTCAACTGTCGGGAGGCATATGCTATCACCATATCATTTTGCATAGGAACACACCCTAGCCCCTTCTTGGATGCATCACTGTAGATCACAAACCATTCTCCACTACAAGGAAGTGTGATTATAGGTGCACTGGATAACCTTCTTTTCAACTCCTTGAAATTCTCTTCACATTCCTCCATCCAAACAAACTTAACTCCTTTCCAAGTCAACTTGGTGAGTGGATTACATAATCGTGAAAAATCATTCACAAAACGTCGATAATATCCAGCGAAACCAAGAAAACTTTGGATCTTAGTTAATATTGTTGGTCTCAACCATCTTTCGATAACCTCTGTTTTTGCTGGATCCACAGGTATCCCCACTTTTGCGATTATGTGACCCAAAAATGAAACTTTTTGAAGCCAAGATTCACACTTGGTAAATTTGGCATAAATCTTCTCCTTTATTAGGGTCTTCAATATAATTGTCAAGTGATCTTCATGTTCTTCCTTGCTATTTGAATATACAAGATTATCGTCTATAAAGACAAACAAAAAACTGATCAAGATAGTCTCTAAAGGCTCTATTCATTAGATCCATGAAGATAGCTGGGGAATTCGTAAGACCAAATGACATCACTATAAATTCATAGATTCCATACCTTGTACGGAAAGATGTCTTTGGTATATCCTCCCTTTTGACCCTTAATTGATGATACCCTGCACGAAGATCAATCTTGGAAAAGTATTGAGCTCCGCGTATTTGGTCAAATAAGTCATCAATGCGTGAGAGATGATATTTGTTCTTGATAGTGATCTTGTTAAGTTCTCGATAAGCAATGTAGAGTCTCATTGATCCATCTTTCTTCTTAACAAATAGAACAGGTGCTCCCCAAGGTGACGCACTATGGTGTATGAATCCCTTATCAAGATTCTCTTGGAGTTTCTTCTTCAATTCCTGCAACTCAATTGGGGCCATTCTATAAGGTTTCTTTGAAATAGGTAAAGCACCCGGTACGAGTTCTATTGAAAACTCAACTTCACGATTTGGTGGAAGACCTAGTAATTCCTCCGGAAATACATCATCAAACTCCCGTACAATGGGAATATTCTTAATCATGAGTTTCTCTTCAACCATTTGAGATAAATAACCTTCATTTAGTGGAATCAAGACCCATAAGATGGAAGAAATTTCCACTGGAAGGTTATGTTAATCCTTGCATCGATAGAAAATCATAGATTGATCTGGAATATGAAATGTGACTTCCATTCTTTGGAAATTGATATGAGTTCCATATAGAGAAATCCAATCCATGCCAGGAATCACATCAAATTCCACTACAGGAAGGATCACAAGATTTGCAGGAAGCACTTTTCCACAAACTTTAATCGGAGAAGAATTATAATCTTTTGATGCAACCATTTTTCCATTATGAGTTGTCACAACCAACGCAACATCTAATTTTTGAGGTAATGCAGCGATACCCTTATAAAATTATTCAGAAATAAAAGATTGGGTGGATCCAGAATGAAATAAAACATTTTCTACTTTAGAGTGGATGGTAAGTGTACCTATCACCACTTCGTTGTCGTACTCCACATCACCGATAGTAATTGCATGTGACTTTCCTTTGTCTTTAGCCTTAAGAGTTTGTTGACGTCGATCATCATCATCAACCCTTGGATTTAGGCATTGATTGGAATAATGCCCCATCTCCTTTCACTTGATTCATTGAAGTGTAGTAGGTTCATTCTATGTATCCCTTCCTTTGTTTGCATCATTAGAAATTTTCTTCCCATTATTTTGACATTCAATTGCCCGATGACCTTCTTTTCCACACATATATCATTTGCTTGTCCCCTTAAGACAATTTACTCCATGTTTCTTTACACACATTGAGAATAAGGGAAAACTCATCTTCTTTTCAATGTGCTCATTAGATTTTCCTTTGAATTCCATTTTCCTCTTCTTATCAAACCCATATGGCTGATGGGTTACTCCAATCTCCATCTCAACTTTTAGAGCACATCGAACGATTTCCTCGTAGCAATTGAAGTCCCTTATGGCTAACTCTCTTCAAAAACTTGGTTTTAAGCCACTATAGAATTAATCTATCTTACTCTCAGGTTGGATAATATTACCAGAAGTGTACCTTTCAAGTCTTGTAAAATTTTCTTCGTAGGTACCAACAGATTCATCATCCTTTTGCTTTAGTTCATGAAACTCCTTCTCCATCTGTGTTCGAAGAATAAGAGGGAAGTACTTATTGAAAAATAAGTTCTTGAACTCGTCCCATTCCATGGACTCAATTTCATCTCTTTGCCTCGTATTCTTGATAAGATTCCACCATTGATCAGCATCTCCTTCCAAACGATACACTGCTAAGATGACTTTATCATGTTCAGAACATTGAAGAACTGAAAATATATTTTCAGTTGTACTGATCCATTGTTCAGCCACTAATGGATCAGAAGACCCGCTGAATGAAGGTGAACGCTGCCTCATGAAGGATTCAACAAAATGTTGCTCTTTCCTTTTCTGGTTTTGAAGTCCTGCATGATTCATAACTTGAGAAAGTTGTGTGAGCATGGCTAAAAGATTTTTCATTCCAACTCCCATAACGTTTGGTTGCTTAGGGGGACAATCATTGCATTGCCCATTGCATTCTGCATTAACACGGTTCCTTCAGGTTCCATCCAGTGACTAAAACCAAGAATAATAGTGTGAGCAACACTAATTATAATAGGAAAACAACATAATCAAGAATATAATTTTTCACTTAAGGTCTTATCATAGGTTATTCATGACCATTTCTAAAACACTAAGATTGTGTTCTATGCTTAGGTTGACTATACCTTTACTTTGATACCAACTGTAGAGACCCAAATCTTGACGTACATGGACATTACATTACTTTTGCGGAATACTTAGTACATAACAAAAACAGACACACAAGGAGCGTAATAGTTTACTGTCTTTGGAAACTCGGAATATAATCTTCTAATCATGGTGAAAGATCTTCAACATCTCCCATAAATATCTTCCTCTTTTTTTTCTTACCTAAAACCTTTCTTTATATCCTGCGGAAAAGAAAACATAAAAGGAGTGAGATAAAATTCCCAGTAAGGGTAAACATAGAGAACATAAAACAGTCCATAAACATTTGAATGAAAAAACTTGAACATAAAATCTAAACATCAAAATCTTGAGCAACTACATGAATCTTGGAAGTACGTAAGGGATATATCATAAAGGAACATCAATTACGATAAAATAGCATGGAAATAAAACATTTAATTATGGAAACCATTATACACTTGTTATGATTTCCTTAGTAGCCTAGGAATTACTGCCAAGACCATCTTAGTGGACAAAGTCTCTTTCTGAATCGAGTTCACTCCTCGTTTCAGTCCTGTAACACTGAACCGGATTAACTTACCGTTCCAGCCCTTTCTATCTCATGAGATATAAATCATTACCCAATGCATTGGAGGGAGATATAGGTCCGGACCATCTCATAATGAAATCATTCTTACTTGTGCCACAACATAAACTTAAATCATTCATCATAACCCATAGAATAAAATGGGTTTCATAAACATCATCCCATCATAACATAATCCAAACATAAAAATGGATATCATTTCATGATATAAAAAGTGAAACCATGTAAATCATAGATAAATTATACTTGAAACATACACATATGAAATAATTCCATATTATATGGAAAATGGTTTGGATAAAATACTTGAAATGAATTCTTGAGGAAAATATCCTTTCTTCTTAAAAATCATTTTCTTTTCACAAAATTGCATGAAATTTTAAAAGAAAAGGATTTTTTTGAAAATATTCATTAAATCTTGTAGGGTAAGCTTCATGAAAATGAGGCGTTATGAAACCGTAAAAATCCGTTCACACTGTATAAGTTAACAATAACATTCTTCTCGTACTTTTGTCGGAAAAGTCAAAAAAGTACCTTGTAACGTAAACAAAAGAAAGATTCTTTACATACCATGTAGTAAAAGTCAAAAATTGGTAAAAAGGACATTAAAAATACATTAAAAAACTTTTATAAAACATGGAAATGGATGATAGAAATAACCCCAGTAAATACTTACGTATAAGCAGTCTTGGATAGAAAACAATTGAGATTGCAACATTATCCCTTACCTTAGGTCCGATATGCTTCGTATGATTCCAAAACTCCTGTATAATGATTTAAATAATTTCATTGACTTATTACAGAATAATATTCGTGTTTATGATATCATATATGGTTCACTTATGACTTTATATTACTCGTTCTTTTGTAAGTTCCATGTTAAAACAGCGTTTTGGGTTAAATTATTTTATTTATCGTACGTGTTTGGAATTTTTGTTCTTGATATTATTACTTATATCCTGATTTACATAATTCCAGAATGTAAAACATGTTTTATATATAATATATATTCAGTATATACATATATATATATGATAGATCGATTAAATGGAATGAAATACACCATTCATGGAGACGGTAGGTCGTACGTACGCATGAACGCTGTTTTCGTCTCCGTATTGAATTGAATGAAATTATGTAGATGAAATAAATATATATACACAAAAATCCAGTATCATTATTAAGTCATATATTTCATGATTACTTATTATATATACTTTATAACCATTCATGAATGGTTAACATGGAGAATAAATCTCATCGCGTCGTGGAGATGGTAGTCCGTACGTACGCACGAGCGATGATATCATTCCCATGATCGTGGAATTGCATTGAAGTGTATGTATAATCTTTCAAAATCAATATCAATTTGAAATAAACATATATAGTTATTTATTTACACCATTATACCCATCCATGTAAGGTGGTGGTCAAAAACAGATTACACCATGGCGTGGAGATGGTATTCCATACGTACGTACGCGCGGGGATTTCGTTTTTCGTAGGATGGATAGATGGTGAAATAGGGTTGTTTAATACTTATAATAACATATTAGTATATTAGTGATACTTATTTTATTACTTCACAATGAAACAAATAAAGAAGAAGATGTAGAAGAAGAAATAAAGTTGAATGAATTGGTAACGAATATTACCTCTTCTTTCGACACGACTTTTTGAAACCTCCTCTTAGGGCAGTAAGATTGGTCTTTCAAGAAGATCAGAACCTCTAGGATATTTCTAGGGAAGTTGAAAAGAGAAATTGGCAGGGTTTGGAAGAGCTTTAAGGCTCAATGTGGTGTTAGGAAGAGAGGGAGAATGTTCCCTTTTATAAGGGAGGAGAGGGGCACCATTGGAATAACTAAAAATATTATTATATTATAAAGTCATATTCGGATTTTAATAGCTCCAAAATGAGTTATTTAGAAGATAAGGTGGGGATGGGTCTAAATACTCTCATCCAATATAATTTAGACTAGTTTATTTTTCTCTTTTAACCTTGTCATTTTGATTTAACTTTAAGTTAAATAATTTTTCTTATACCGTGTCTTCTTGTTTTCTTACACTATAAGGTTAATAAACATACTATAAGAAGCCAAACGAACCCCAAGTTGTTTATTATTAATATATATAACCTTATCTAAGTCATTTGGGCGCACCTTAGATTTTTAGGAATAAAATAACAATTATAATATAATATTTGGTTTAATAACTATTTTATGTCAATTTTGACACTATTTGGTAATTGATTTTTTGTGAAAATCATAACAGAATTATTAGTTCTAAAAAAGTTAACTAAATCAATAATAATGTGTCATATTAACCTATTAAATTATTAGAATTCATAAAAAGTATCAAATTACAATTATTTGGGTATTTATAACATCAATTATGTCAATATTTCATTAATAAGATAATTACTGCATCATCATTGTGTCATATATAAATTAAATTATTTAATGTCTAAAAATTACAAATAAAATACCATTACATAGGAAATATTTTTTTATTTCTAATGAATATTTATAGTCAAATTTATCTTATGTATAACCCTATATTAAAAATTATTTAGTTATTAGACTTTGAATTTAACTATTTTAACCCTTCCTTAAATAAATTAATAATAAATGTCCATATCTAATCCAAGTGGTCCTAAATGGTCATATTTTATCCCTAAGGTTGTTTTTGGTCGAATTACACTTATCTAATATAATTAGGACATGTGTTAGGGTAATAATAATATCATTTTACCCTTAATTTCCCTATTTACTTTTAACCGTGGTAAAAAAAGTAAAAAGTTACTATTCACAAAAAATTATTTTCATCTCATTGAACCACATTTTAGTTCTTGATATTAACCGTGTCTCTCAGATTTTTGAAATTCTACTCACAGAAGCGGTAAAATTAATTTTTATGTGAACTTGCAAATTCTCCTAGGAGGTGTGTAAAAGACGGTAAGAAGTTCAATAAAAGTTTTTATATATCTAAAATTATTATAAAATGTCCCCAATGACTTAAATTGAACTTATATAGGCATTATGTATCAATTTTGACCTAAAATAAATTTAAATAAAATAAATAATTATTTAAATAAAAACTCAGCTTTTGAATTGTAACCTAGTGTTTTCACTATTCATCAAAAATTGAAAGTTTTCAGAAAAATACCAAAAATTCACCCTAGGCTAATTTTGATATTCTGAATCCATAAATGAAGTCCATTTTTAAAGACTAAATTTATAAAATTTCAAAAAGTGGGTATTACTATTCATGGCTAGTTTATTTAACATATCGTTGTTTAGTGAAACTCGGTATTGCGTACAACACATGTTATCGTGGAAGGTCGTGATTGCGTGTAATGCAAGCCAAGTCAGGAATGCGTGTTGTGAAATCTTTTTTTGTTGTAGCATACAACACAAGACATTAATGAAATTAAAAAGATTATTTTTCATAAAATCGCAGGGTGTTACATTCTACCCTCCTTAAAAGGAATTTCACCCTTGAAATTCGTTGGGGTTATAAATGGTTTACTACTCAAAAGTTTCTTTAATAGAAACCCACATCTTAAAAAGGAATACCAAAACATGGCTTTAAAAACTAAAGTATGAAACATAACGATTACCCAATTTAACTAATAACTGGGTTTCCACATAGGAGAACATAGGTGAAAATATGGATATGGAAGAGAAATCTTACCGTCAAGTTCTGATGGAGAGTGGTAGAGAACATGGTTATTAAAAAGACAATAATCACAAAGCCATATATTTGTGATGATCTAAGGTACCATCGGATTCATCAGATATAAGGGCACCATGACAACATTTTTGGTTTTCAAGATCATTTCCCTAAATTTGAAGAATTTGAATTAGAATAAATACTTACTTTATTTTGGTATAATCTCACCGTTGTTCATTCCTTGAACAATTTCCACTTTATCTCTTTAAGAAATGAAGTTGAATTTGTCTTTCGTGATGTTTTAGTATATCATGTTATATAATTATAGGTCATTCAATCTGTCTCAAAAATAAGTTAGCAAAAGTTATATACATAATTCCATCTATGGTGAGGTAAATCATATATGGTTTCAAAATGGACTTTTACTTCATCTATCATTATGTATAATAAAATAAAATGAGTTTCTATTATCCAAGGACTTCCTGTAGGCCAGTGGTTGTAAATAAAGGCCTGTCGCACTTCGGTTGTGGGTTCAATTCCCACAACATTGTCCAACATGACGAGTTGTATCTCGTTCTGCAGGTTGTCCATTTTTTTCTTTCTAAAAATACAATACTAACTTATGTCCAACATAATCCATTCCAATCTTTAGGCTTATCCATAATATTGCAGTCCATTCTCATATTATATTGAAAATGATTACCAGAGATTTCATATAACAAGCACGTTAATACCATCGTTGATCCCCATATGTCATAAGATATGTCTTGTTGGTCACATTCCAAACATTCGAAGGCCTTAATCATGTATTCTCTTGAAAAATGAATACCCATTGAATCTTAGTGAAAACATTAGTACTGTCAAAAGTTAACTCTTTACACATACCAAAACCCCAAAATTCTATATACTCAAACCATGATATAACTATTTTCTTATATCAGTCATGAGCTCATGAATACTGTCAAACATTTCATTTTCTCCTTATCCCTTCATTATGCGCATATCATCTTCTTTCTATAAATATCTCAATCACTTTACTTGGTTACCAGTACCATAAAATTATTGAAAAAAACAGTATACCAATACATAAATATTCCTATATTCCACGATACAATATACAACATTATTTTGGAATCCCATCACATAAACACTTAATCATTCCACCACATCGTTATCATATTCAACATCACCAATAGTGATTGCATGTGACTTCCCTTTGTCCATTGACTTAAGTGGTATCTCATGTCGATCATCATTAACCCTTGGAATAGGGAATTGATTAGCATAATTCCTCAATTCATTTCACTTGAAGCATTGAAGTGTTGGTGGTGTGTTCTCTACAGTCTTTTCTTTATTCACATCATTAGCAACCCTTTTTCCAAAACTTCGACACTCAGCTGCTCGATGACCTTCTTTTCCACACATAAAACATTTTATAGTCTCTTTAAGACATTCTCCACCATGCTTCTTTCCATACTTTGAACATAAGGAAACATTCATCATCTTTTCACCATTATTCTGAGATTTCTCCTTAAACTCCATCTTTCGTTTCTTCCCAAAACCATGAGATGGATATGTAACAACAACTTCCATTTATACCTTGATAGAATGACGCACAATTTCTTCATAGCTACTGAAGTCTCTTATAGCTAATTCCCTTCGAAGATTTGGTTTTAATCCACTGAAGAATCGACCAATTTACTTTCAGGTTGGATGATAAAGCCACATGCATTCCTTGTAAGCCTTGTAAAATTCACTTCGTATATACCAACAGATTCATCGTCCTTTTGCATTAGTCCAAGAAACTCCTTCTCCATATTTTTTTGAAGAATACGAGGGAAGTACTTATTGAAAAATAAGTTCTTGAACTCGTCCCATTCCGTGGACTCAATTTCATCTCTTGTCCTCATATTCTTGATAAGATTCCACCATTGATCAGATTCACCTTCCAAACATTATACTGCTAAGACGACTTTATCATGTTCATAACATTGAAGAACTGAAAATATCTTTTCAGTGGTACTGATCCATTGTTTCGGAACAAGTGGATCAGAAGACCCACTGAAAGAAGGTGGACATTGCCTCATGAAGGACTCAATAGAATATTGTTCCCTTCTCTGCTCATTTGGAAGTCCAGAATGATTCATAGCTTGTGTAAGTATAGAAATAAGATTTTTCACTCCATCTCCCATAACATTTGTTTGTTCAAGAGGAAAATCATTTCATTGTCCATTACATTGATCAACACGGTTCCTTCGGGTTCCAGCCATCGTCTAAAACTCAAAAAGAGTAGTGTGAGAGGAAAAAATCATGCTAGGGAAAACAACATAATAAAGGGGGAGTACCTTCAATATCTAACATCTTAGGTTGAATTATAAGATTGTTACCATAATTCTAGGAATATAACCTATACGTATACTTATCCTTAGGGACATCCCTAGACATACCTTAGAAATATCTCTAAGGATCTCATTAAAGTTATCGCATCCTAGTTTCCAAAGGTTGACTAAACCTTTCCTCTAATACCAACTGTAGAGGCCCGAAGCTTGACGTACATGTACATTACATTACTTTTGCAGAATACTTAGTAAAAAAAAACAGACACACAAGGACCGTAATAGTTTAGTGTCTTTGGAAACTCGAAATATAATCTTCTAATTGTGGTGAAAGATCTTCAACATCTCCCATAAAGATCTTCCCCTTTGTTTCTTCTTACCTAAAACCTTTCTTTATATCATGGTGAAAAGAAAACATAAAATGGGTGAGCTCCAATTCCTAGTAAGGGTAAACATAGAGAACATAAAACAATCCATAAACATTTGATTGAAAAAAATATGAACATAAAATCTAAACATCAAAATATTGAGCAAAGACATGAATCTTGGAAGTACGTAAGGCATATATCATAAAGCAGCATCAATCACGATAAAATAGCATGGTAATAAAACATTTAATTCTGGCAACCATTCAGCACTTGTTATGATTTCTATAGTAGCCTAGGCATTGCTGCCAAGACCATCTTACTGGACAGAGTCCCTTTCTGAATCGAGTTCACTCCTCGTTTCAGTCCGGTAACACTAAACCATATTAACTTACTATTCCAGCCATGTCTATCTCATGAGATATAAATCTTTACCCAATGCATTGGAGGGAGATATAGGTCCCACCAATCTCATAATGAAATCATTCTTACTTTTTCCACAACATAAACTTAAATCATTCATCATAACCCAAAGAATAAAATGGGTTTCATAAACATCATCCCATCATAACATAATCCATACAAAAAAATGGATATAATTTCATCATAGAAAAACTGAAACCATGTAAATCATTGAGAAATTATACTTGAAACATACACATATGAAATAATTCCATCTTATATGGAAAATGGTTTTGATAAAACACTTGAAATGAATTCTTGGGGAAAATATCCTTTATTCTTCAAAATCATTTTCTTTTCACAAAATGCCATGAAATTTTAAAAGAAAAGGATTTTTTTTAAGATAGTCATTAAGTATTGTAGAGTAAGCTTCATGAAAATGAGGCGTTATGAAACCGTAAAAATCCGTTCACGCCATATAGGTTTAAAATAACATTCTTCTCATACTTTTGTCAGAAAAGTCAAAAAGGTACCTCGTATGGTAATCAAAAAAAGATTCCTTTCATACCATGTAGTAAAAGTAAAAAATGGGTAAAAAGGAATTTAAAAATACATGAAGACATATTTATAAAACATGGAAATGGATGATAGAAATAACCTCAGTAAATACTTACGTATAAGAAATCTTGGAAAGAAAACAATTGAAATTGCAACATTATCCCTTACCTTAGGTCCGATATGCTTCGTACATTTCCGAACCTCCTGTATAATGATTTAAATAATTTCATTTACTTATTACTGAATAATAATCATTGTTATGATATCATATATGGTTCACTTATGACTTTATATTACCCTTTCTTTTGTAAGTTCCATGTTAAAACAACATTTTGGGTTAAATCGTTTTATTTATCATACGTGTTTGGAATTTTTGTTCTTGATATTATTACTTATATAGTGATTTACTTAATTCCAGAATGTAAAACATGATTTATATATAATATATATTCATTATATACATATATATATGATAGATCGATTAAATGGAATGAAATACACCGTTTTTGGAGACGGTAGGCCGTACGTACGCATGAATGTTGTTTTCGTTTCCTTGTTGAATTGAATGAAATTAAGTAGATGACATACATATATATACACATAAATCCAGTATCATTATTATTTCGTATATTTCATGATTACTTTTTATATATACTTTATAATCATTCATGAATGGTTAACATGGAGAATGAATCTCATCGGGTCGTGGAGACGGTAGTCCGTACGTACGCACGAGCGATCATATCATTCCCATGATCATGGAATTACATTGAAGTGTATGTATAATATTTAAGAATCAATATCAATTTGAAATAATCATATATAGTTATTTATGAACTCCATGATACGCATCCAAGTAAGGTGGTGGTTGAAAACAGATTACACCACGGCGTGGAGACGTTATTCCGTACATACGCACGCGCGGTGATTTCATTTTCCGTAGGATAGATAGATGGTAAAATAGGATTGTTTCATACTTATAATAACATATCAGTATATTATTGATGCTGATGTTAATACTTCATAATGAAACAACTAAAGAAGAATAAGTAGAAGAAGAAATAAAGTTGAAAGAATCGGTAACAGATATTACCTCTTCTTTCGACACGCCTTTTTGAAACCTCCTCTTAGGGCACTAAGATTGGTATTTGAAGAAGACCAAAACCTTTATAATGTTTTTAGGGAATTGGAGAAGGGAAATTGGCAGGGGTTGGCCGATCTTGAAAGCTCAATGTTGTGTGAGGAAGAGAGGGAGGAGGTTCCCTTTTATAAGGGAGGAGAGGGGCACCTTTGGAAAAACTAAAAATATTATTTTATTATAAAGTCATATTCGGTTTTTAATAGCTCCAAATTGAGTTATTTCGAAGCTAAGGTGGGAATGGGTCAAAATCATCTCATCCAATAGAATTTAGACAAGTTTAGGATTCTATTTTAACTTTATCATTTAGATTTAACTTTAAGTTAAACAATTTTTCTTTTTACCGTGTCTTCTTGTTTTCTTACACTATAGGGTTAATAAACTTACTATAACAAGCCAAACGAACCCCAAGTTGTTTATTATTAATATATATAACCTTATATAAGTAATTTTTCCTATCATAAGATTTTTAGGAATAAAATAACAATTAATAATATAATATTTGTTTTAAAAACTATTTTATGTCAATTTTGACACTATTTGGTAATTGAATTTTTTGAAAATCATAAAAGAATGATTAGTTCGAAAAAAGTTAACTAAATAAATACTAACATGTCATATTAACCTATAAAATTAGTGGAATTCATTAAAAGACTAAAATTACATTTATTTGGGTATTTATAACATCAATTATGTCAATATTTCATTAATAAGATAATTAGTGCATCATCATTGTGTCATAAATAAATTAAATTATTTAATGTCTAAAATTATAAATAAAATACCGTTATGTAGGCAATATTTTTATATTTATAATGAATATTTATAGTCGAATTTATCTTATTTATAACTATATATTAAAAATGATTTAGTTATTAAACGTTGATTTTAACTATTTTAACCCTTCTTTAAATAAATTAATAATAAATGTCCTAATCTAATCCAAGTGGGCCTAAATGGTCATATTTTATTCCTAAGGTTGTTTTTGGTCGAATTACTCTTATCCAATAGAATTATGACATGTATTAGAGTAATAATACTATCATTTTTACCCTTAATTACCCTATTTACTTTTAACCGCGGTAAAAAAATGTAAAAAGTTACTATTCACCAAAAATTATTTTCATCTCAATGAACCACATTTTAGTCCTTGATATTTACCATGTCTCTGGGATTTTCGAAATTCCACTCACAGAAGCGGTAAAATTAGGTTTTATGTGAATTTGCAAATTCTCCTAGGAGGTGGATAAAAGACGGTGAAAAGTTCAATAATTTTTTTTTATATCTAAAATTATTATAAAATGACTCCAATGACTTAAATTGAACTTATATAGGTATTATGTATCAATTTTGAACTCAAATAAATTTAAATAAAATAAATAATTATTTAAATAAAAATTCGGTTTTTGAATAGTAACCCTGTGTTTTCACTATTCATCAAAAATTGACAGTTTTCAGAAAAATACCAAAAATTCACCCTAGGCTAATTTAGATATTCTGAATCCAAAAATGAAGTCCATTTTTAAAGATAAAATTTATAAAATTTCAAAAAGTGGGTATTACTATTCAAAACGGCTAGTTTATATGACATATCGTTGTTTAACGAAACTCGGTATTGCGTACAACACACGCTATCGTGGAAGGTCGCGTTTGCATGTAATGCAATCCAAGTCAGGGATTCATGTTTTTCAAGCTCTTTTTGGTTTATCATACAACACAATACATTAATTAAATTAAAAAGAATATTTTTCATAAAATCTCGGGGTGTTACATTCTACCCCCCTTAAAAGGAATTTCGCCCTCGAAATTCGTCGGGGTTATAAATGGTTTACTACTCAAAAGTTTCTTTAATAGAAAACCACATCGTAAAAATGAATACCAAAACTTGTATTTAAAAACTAAAGTATGAAACGTAATGGTTACCCAAATTTACTAATCATTGGGTTTCCACATAAGAGAACATAGGTGAAAATATGGATATGGAAGAGAAATCTTACCGTCATGTTCTGATGGAGAGTGGTAGAGAACATGGATATGAAAAATACAACAATCCCAAAGCCATAAATTTGTGATGATCTAGGGTACCATCTGATTCATCGGATATAAGGGCACTAGGACAACGTTTTTTGTTTCCAAGATCATTTCCCTAAAGATGAATAATTTGAATTAGAATAAATACTTACTTTATTTTGGTACAATCTCACTATTGTTCGTGATTTTAACAATTTCCACTTCATCTCTTAATTAAATGAAGGTGAATTTGTTATTCGTTAAGTGTTAGCAGATCATGTGATAGAATGATGGGTCATTCCATCTGTTTCAAACAAAAGGTTAGCAAAAGTTATCAAATATACATAAGTCCATCTATGGTGAGGTTAATCATATATGATTCCAAAAATGATCTTGGACTTCATATATCGTACCACTTAATAAAATAAAACTAGTTTATACTAACCAGGGACTTCCTGTAGGCCAGTGGTATGTGATAAAGGCCATTCGCACATCAGTTTTGGGTTCAATTCCCACAGCCTTGTCTGACGCGATGGGCTGTCGCCCATCATGCAGGTTGTCCTTTTTATAAAACTACATTACTATAACATACCATCAATAATATCGAAAAAACTTTTATCCTTAAATAATACTATCTTATGTCCAACATAATCCATTCCAATCTTTAGGCTTATCCATAATACTGTAGTCTACTCTCATATTATAGTGAAAACGATTACCAGAGATTTCATATAACAATAATGTTAATACCATCATTGATCCCCATATATCATAAGATATGTCATCTTGGTCACATTACAAACATTATAAGGCCTTAATCATGTATTATCTTGAAAATTGAATACCCATTGAATCTTAGTGAAAACATGAGTGCTTTCAAAATTAACTCTTTCCACATACCAAAACCCCAAAATTCTATATACTCAATCCATGATATAACAATTTCCTTATATCAGTCATGATCTCATGAATACTGTCAAACATTTCATTTCTTCCTTATCCCTTCATTTTGCGCATATTATCTTCTTTCCAAAAATATCTCAATCACTTTCCATGGTTACCGATACCATAAAATTATTGAAAACCACAATAGACCAATACATAAATATTCCAATATTCCACGATACTATATACAACATTATTTTGGAATCCCATTACATAAACACTTAATCATTCCACCACATCATTTTCAAATTCAACATCACCAATAGTGATCCCATGTGACTTCCCTTTGTCCTTTTCCTTAAGTGGTTGCTCATGTTGATCATCATTAACCCTTGGATTAGGGAATTGATTAGCATTATGCCCCATTTCATTACTGTTGAAGCATTGAAGTGTTGGTGGTGCGTTCTCTGCAGTCTTTTCTTTATTCACATCATTAGCAACCCTTTTTCCATTACATCGACACTCAGCTGCTCTATGAACTTCTTTTCCACACTTAAAACATTTTCCAGTCCCTTTAAGACAATCTCCACCATGCTTCTTTCCACACTTTGAGCATAAGGAAAAATTCATCTTCTTTTCACCATTATTCTGAGATTTCTCCTTGAACTCCATCTTTTGTTTCTTGTCAAAACCATGAGATGGATATGTAACACCAACTTCCATTTCTACCTTGATAGCACAACGCACAATTTCTTCATAGCTACTAAAGTCTCTTATAGCTAATTTCCTTTGATGATTTGGTTTTATGACACTGAAGAATCGATCAACTTTACTTTCAGGTTGGATGATAAAGCCATATGCATACCTTGGAAGCCTTGTAAAATTCACTTCGTATATACCAACATATTCATCATCCTTTTTCTTTAGTTCTAGAATCTCCTTCTCCATCTTTGTTCGAAGAATACGAGGGAAGTACATATTGTAAAATAAGTTCTTGAACTCGTCCCATTCCATGGACTCAATTTCATCTCTTGGCCTTGTATTCTTAATAAGATTCCACCATTGATCAGCTTCACCTTCCAAATGATATACTTCTAAGATGAATTTATCATGTTCACATCATTGAAGAACTAAAAATATCTTTTCAGTGGTACTGATCCATTTTTTAGCAACAAGTGGATCAGAAGACCCATTAAAAGAAGGTGGACGTTGCCTCATGAAGGACTCAACAGAATATTGTTCCTTTCTCTGCTCATTTGGTAGTCCAGAATGATTCATAGATTATGTAAGTATAGAAATAAGTTTTTTCACTCCATCTCCCATAACATTTGTTTGTTCAGGAGGACAATCATTTCATTGTCCATTACATTGATCAACACGGTTCCTTCAGGTTCCAGCCATTGTCTAAAACCCAAAGAGAATAGTGTGAGAGGAAAAAATCATTCTAGGGAAAACAACATAATAAAGGGGGAGTACCATCAATATCTAACATATTGGGTTTAATTCTAAGATCGTTACCGTACTTCTAGGACTATAACCTATACATATACTTAAGCTTAGGGACATCCCTAGACATACCTTAAATATATCTCTTGGGATCTCACTAAAGTTCTCGCATCATAGTTTCCAAAGGTTGACTAATCCTTTCCTCTGATACCAACTGTAGTGAACCAAAGCTTGACTTACATGGAAATTACATTACTTTTTCGGAATACTTAGTACATAACAAAAACAGACACACAAGGACTGTAATAGTTTAGTGTCTTTGGAAACTAGGAATATTATCTTCTAATCGTTGTGAAAGATCTTCAACATCTCCCATAAAGATATTCCCCTTTTTTTCTTACCTATAACCATTCTTTATATCATGGGGAAAAGAAAACATAAAAGGGGTGAGGTCAAATTCCCAGTAAGGGTAAACATAGAGAACATAAAACAATCCATAAACATTTGAATGAAAAAACTTGAATATAAAATCTAAACATCAAAATCATGACCAAAGACATGAATATTGGAAGTAAGTAAGGAATATATCATAAAGGAACATCAATCACAATAAAATATCATGGGAATAAAACATTTAATTGTGGAAACCATTCAGCACTTGTTATGATTTCCATAGTAGCCAAGGCATTGCTGCCAAGACCATCCTAGTGGACAAAGTCCCTTTCTGAATCGATTTCACTCCTCGTTTCAGTCCTGTAACACTGAACCAGATTAACATACCATTCCAGCCATGTCTATCTCAAGATATATAAATCTTTACCCAATGCATTGGAGAGAGATATATGTCCCACCCATCTCATAATGAAATCATTCTTACTTGTGCCACAAAATAAACACAAATAATTCATCATAACCCAAAGAATAAAATGGGTTTAATAAACCTCATCCCATCATAACATAATCCATAAAAAAATGGATATCATTTCATCATAGAAAAAGTGAAACCATGTAAATCATAGAGAAATTTTACTTGAAATATACACATATGAAATAATACCATCTTATATGGAAAATGGGTTTGATAAAACACTTGAAATGAATTCTTGAGGAAAATATCATTTCTTCTTCAAAATCATTATCTTTTCACAAAATGACATGAAATTTTAAAAGAAAAGGATTTTTTTAAAATATTCATTAAATCTTGTAGAGTAATCTTCATGAAAATGAGGCGTTATGAAACCGTAAAAATCCGTTCACGCCGTATAAGTTAAAAATTACATTCTTCTCGTACTTTTGTCAGAAAAGTCAAAAAAGTACCTCATAACGTAAACAAAAGAAAGATTCCTTAGATAACATGTAGTAAAAGTCAAAAATGGGTAAAAAGGACATTAAAAATACATGAAAACACTTTTATAAAACATGGACGTGGATGATAGAAATAACCCCAATAAATACTTACATATATGCAATCTCGGATAGAAAACAATTGAGATTGTAACATTATCCCTTACCTTAGGTATAATATGCTTCGTTGGTTTCCGAACCCCATATATAATGATTTAAATAATGTCATTGACTTATTACAGAATAATAGTCATTGTTATGATATCATATATGGTTCACTTATGACTTTATATTACCCGTTCTTTTGTAAGTTCCAGGTTAAAACAACGTTTTGGGTTAAATCGTTTTATTTATCGTACGTGTTTGGACTTTTTGTTCTTGATATTATTACTTATATCCTGATTTACATAATTCAAGAATGTAAAAGATGATTTATATATAATATATATTTAGTGTATACATATATATGATAGATCGATTAAATGGAATGAAATACACCGTTCATGGAGACGGTAGGCCGTATGTACGCATGAATGCCGTTTTCGTTTCCTTATTGAATTGAATGAAATTAAGTAGATGACATACATATATATACAAATAAATCCAGTATCATTATTATGTCTTATATTTCATGATTACTTATTATATATACTTTATAATCATTCATGAATGGTTAACATGGAGAATGAATCTCATCGCGTCATGGAGATGGTAGTCCGTACGTACCCACGAGCGATGATATCATTCCCATGATCGTGGAATTGCATTGAAGTGTATGTATATTATTTAAGAATCAATACCACTTTTCAATAATCCAATATAGTTATTTATTTACACCATTATACCCATCCAAGTAAGGTTCTGGTCGAAAACAGATTACACCACGGCGTGGAGACGGTTTTTGTACGTACGCACGCGCGGTGATTTCGTTTTCCGTAGGATGGATAGATGGTGAAATAGGTTTGTTTCATAATTATAATAACATATCAGTATATGAGTGATACTGATTTTATTACTTTATAATTAAACAACAAAATAATAAGAATTAGAAGAAGAAATAAAGTTGAAAGAATCGGTAACGGATATTACCTCTTCTTTCGACACGCCTTTTTGAAACCTCCTCTTAGAGCACTAAGATTTGTCTTTGAAGAAGACCAGAACCTCTAGGATGTTTATAGGGAAGTGTAGAAGGTAAATTGGAAGGGTTTTATGAGCATGAAGGCTCAAAGTGGTGTGAGGAAGAGAGGGAGAATGCGCCCTTTTATAAGGGAGGAGAGGGGCACCTTTGGAATAACTAAAAATATTATTTTATTATAAAGTCATATTCCGTTTCTAATAGCTCAAAATTGAGTTATTTAGAAGATAAGGCGGGGATGAGACGAAATACTCTCATAAAATATAATTTAGTCAAGTTTAGGTTTCTATTTTAACCTTATCATTTAGATTTAACTTTAAGTTAAATAATTTTTCTTTTACCGTGTCTTCTTGTTTTCTTACACAATAAGGTTAATAAACTTACTATAACAAGCCAAAAGAACCCCAAGTTGTTTGTTATTAATATATATAACCTTATATAAGTCATTTGGACAAACCTTATATTTTTAGGAACAAAATAACAATTAATAATATAATATTTGTTTTAAAAACTATTTTATGTCAATTTTGACACAATTTGGTAATTGATTTTTCTGAAAATAATAAAAGAATGATTAGTTCTAAAAAATTTAACTAAATAAATACTCACATGTCATATTAACCTATAATATTAGTTTAATTCATAAAAAGTCTCAAATTACATTTATTTGGGTATTTATAACATCAATTAAGTCAATATTTCATTAATAAGATAATTACTGCATCATCATTGTGTCATAAATAAATTAAATTATTTAATGTCTAAAAATTAAAAATAAAATAAAATTATGTAGGAAGTCTTTTTATCTTTCTAATTAATATTTATAGTCTAATTTATCTTATGTATAACCCTATATTGAAAATGATTTAGTTATTAAACTTTGATTTAAATTATTTTAACCCTTCTTAAAATAAATTAATAATAAATGTCCTAATCTAATCCATGTGGGCCTAAATGGTCATATTTTATTCCTAAGGTTGTTTTTTGTCGAATTACACTTATCCAATAGGATTAGGACATGTGTTAGGATAATAATAATATCATTTTTACCCTTAATTACCCTATTTACTTTTAACCATAGAAAAAAAAGCAAAAAGTTACTATTCACCAAAAATTATTTTCACCACATTGATCCACATTTTATTCCTTGATATTAATCATGTCTCTCGGATTTTCAAAATTTCACTCACAAAAACGGTAAAATTATGTTTTATGTGAATTTTCAAATTCTCCAAGGAGGTGGGTAAAAGACGGTAAAAAGTTCAATAAAATTTTTTATATATCTAAAATTATTATAAAATGACACCAATGAATTAAATTGAACTTATATAGGTATTATGTATAAATTTTTACCTAAAAAAATATAAATAAAATAAATAATTATTTAAATAAAGAAGTCGGTTTTTGAATAGTAACCTAGTGTTTTCACTATTCATCAAAAATTGAAAGTTTTCAGAAAATTACCAAAAATTCACCCAAAGATAATTTCGAAATTATGAATCCAAAAATGAGGTCCATTTTGAAGGATAAAATTTATAAAATTTCAAAAAGTGGGTATTACTATTCATAACGGCTAGTTCATATAACATATCATTGTTTAGCGAAACTCGGTATTGCACACAGCACACGTTATCGTGGAAGGTCGTGATTGCGTGTAATGAAAGACAAGTCGGGGATGCATGTTGTGAAAGATACTTTTGGTGTAGCATACAACACAAGATATTAATGAAATTAAAAAGAATATTTTCATAAAATCTCTAGGTGTTTCATTCTACCCCCCTTAAAATGAATTTCGCCCTCGAAATTCATCGGGGTTATAAATGGTTTACTACTCAAAAGTTTCTTTAATATAAACCCCCATCATAAAAAGGAATACCAAAACAAGGCTTTTAAAACTAATGTATGAAATTTAACGGTTAACCAAATTAACTAATCACTGGGTTTCCACACAGGAGAACATAGGTGAAAATATGGATATGAAAGGGAAATCTAACTGTCATGTTCTGATGGAGAGTGGTAGAGAACATGGCTAGGAAAATCCAACAATCACAAATCCATAGATTTTTGATGATCTAAGATACCATCTGATTCATCAGATATAAGGGCATTAGGACAACATTCTTGGTTTTCAAGATCATTTCCCTAAAGTTGAAGAATTTGAATTAGAATAAATACTTACATTATTTTGGTATAATCTCACCGTTCTGCGTGCCTTGAACAATTTCCACTTGATCTCTTTAAGAAATGAAGTTGAATTTGTCTTTTGTGAAGTTTTAGCAGATCATGTGATAGAATGATATGTCATTCCATTTGTCTCAAAAATAAGTTAGCAAAAGTTATATACATAATTCCATCTATGGTGAGATTATCCATATATGGTTCCAAAATGGACTTATACTTCATGTATAATCCTGTATAATAAAATAAAACTAGTTTCTACAAACCAGGGACTTCATGTAGGCCAGTGGTAGGAAATAAAGGCATGTCGCACTTCGGTTGTGGGTTCGATTCCCACAGCCTTTTCTGACGTGACGGGTTGTCGGTCGTTATGCAGGTTGTCCATTTTGTCTTTCTAAAAATAAAATACTAAATTATTCCCAACATAATCCATTCCAATCATTAGGCTTATCCATAATATTGCAGTCCATTCTCATATTATAGTGAAAATGATTACCAGAGATTTCATATAACAAGCACATTAATACCATTGTTGATCCCCATATGTAATAAGATATGTCATGTTGGTCACATTCCAAACATTCGAAGGCCTTAATCATGTATTCTATTGAAAAATGAAAACCCATTGAATCTTAGTGAAAGCATGAGTGCTATAAAAAGTTAACTCTTTCCACATACCAAAACCCCAAAATTCTATATACTCAAACCATGATATAACTATTTCCTTATATCAGTCATGAGCTCATGAATACTGTCAAACATTTCATTTTTATTTTATCCCTTCATTATGCGCATATCATCTTCTTTCCTAAAATATCTCAACACTTTCCATGGTTACCGGTACCATAAAATTATTGAATACCACAATAGACCAATACATAAATATTCCTTTATTCCACGATACTATATACAACATTATTTTGTAATCCCATTACATAGACACTTAATCATTCCACCACATCGTTGTCATATTCAACATCGCCAATAGTGATCGCATGTGACTTCCCTTTGTCCTTTTCCTTAAGTGGTTGCTCATGTCGATCATCATTAACCCTTGGATTAGGGAATTGATTAGCATAATGCCCCATTTCATTGCACTTGAAGCATTGAAGTGTTGGTGGTGCGTTCTTTGCAGTCTTTTCTTTATTCACATCTTTAGCAACCCTTTTTCCATTAATTCGAAACTCAGTTGCTCGATGACCTTCTTTTCCACACTTAAAACATTTTCTAGTCCCTTTAATACAATCTCCACCATTCTTCTTTCCACACTTTGAGCATAAGGAAACATTCAACTTCTTTTAACTATTATTCTGAGATTTCTCCTTGAACTCCATCTTTCGTTTCTTGTCAAAACCATGAGACGGATATGTAACACCAACTTCCATTTCTACCTTGATATCACGACACACAATTTCTTCATAGCTACTGATGTCTCTTATAGCTAATGCCCTTTGAAGATTTGGTTTTAATCCACTGATGAATCAATCAAATTTACTTTCAGGTTGGATGATAAAGCCAGATGCATACCTTGCAAGCCTTGTAAAATTCACTTCGTATATACCAACAGATTCATCATCCTTTTGCTTTAGTTCAATAAACTACTTCTCCATCTTTTTTTGAAGAATACGAGGGAAGTACTTATTTAATAATAAGTTCATGAACTCATCCCATTCCATGGACTCAATTTCATCTCTTGGCCTTGTATTCTTGATAAGATTCTACCATTGATCAGCTTCACCTTCTAAAAAATATAATCCTAAGTGACTTTATCATGTTCAGAACATTGAAGAACTAAAAATATCTTTTCATTGGTACTGATCCATTTTCCAGCAACAATTGGATCAAAATACCCACTGAAAGAAGGTGGATGTTGCTTCATGAAGGACTCAATAGAATAATGTTCCCTTCTCTGCACATTTGGAAGTCCAGAATGATTCATAGCTTGTATAAGTATAGAAATAAGTTCTTGCACTCCATCTCCCATAACATTTTTTTGTGCATGAGGATAATCAAATCATTGTCCATTACATTGATCAACACGGTTCCTTTGGGTTCCAGCCATCGTCTAAAATGCAAAAAGAATAGTGTGAGAGGCAAAAATCATGCTAGGGAAAACAATATAATAATGGGGGAGTACCTTCAATATCTAACATCTTAGGTTTAATTCTAAGATAGTTACCATAATTCTAGGACTATAACCTATACTATACATAACCTTAGGGACACCCCTAGACATACCTTAGAAATATCTCTAGGGATCTCACTAATGTTATCGCATCCTAGTTTTCAAAGGTTGACTAAACCTTTACTCTAATACCAACTGTAGATACCCAAAGCTTGACGTACATGGACATTACATTACTTTTGCAGAATACTTAGTACATAACAAAAAAAGACACAAAAGTACCGTGATAGTTTAGTGTCTTTGGAAATTCGGAATATATTTTCTAATCGTGGCGAAAGATCTTCAACATCTCCCATAAAGATCTTCCCCTTTTTTTCTTACCTAAAACCTTTATTTATATCCTAGGGAAAGATAAAATAAAAGGGTTGAGATCAAATGCCCAGTAAGGGTAAACATAGAGAACATAAAACAATCAATAAATAGTTGAATGAAAAAACTTGAACATAAAATCTAAACATCAAAATCTTGAGCAAAGACATGAATCTTGGAAGTACGTAAGGAATATATCATAAAGGAACATCAATCACGATAAAATAGCATGGGAATAAAACATTTAATTGTGGGAACCATTCAGCACTTGTTATGATTTCCATAGTAGCCAAGGCATTGCTACCAAGACCATCTTAGTGGACAAAGTCCCTTTCTGAATCGAGTTCACTCCTCGTTTCAGTCTTGTAACACTGCACCAGACTAACTTACCATTCCATCCATGTCTATCTCATGAGATATAAATCTTTACCCAATGCATTGGAGGGAGATATAGGTCCCACCTATCTCATAATGAAATCATTCTTACTTTTTCCACAACATAAACTTAAATCATTCATCATAACCCAAAGAATAAAATGGGTTTCATAAACATCATCCCATCATAACATAATCCATACAAAAAAGGGATATCATTTCGTCATAGAAAAAGTGAAACCATGTAAATAATAGAGAAATTATACTTGAAACATACACATATGAAATAATGCCATCTTATATGGAAAATGTTTTTGATAAAACACTTGAAATGAATTCTTGAGAAAAATATCCTTTCTTCTTCAAAATCATTTTCTTTTCACAAAATGCCATGAAATTATAAAAGAAAAGGATTTAGTTGAAAATAGTCATTAAATATTTTAGAGTATGCTTCCTGAAAATGAGGCGTTATGAAACCGTAAAAATCCGTTGATGCCGTATAAGTTAAAAATAACATTCTTCTCGTACTTTTGTAGGAAAAGTCAAAAAAGTACCTCGTAACGTAAACAAAATAATGATTCCTTACATACCATGTAGTAAAAGTAAGAAATGGTTAAAAAGGACTTTCAAAATACATGAAAACACTTTTATAAAACATGGATATGGATGATATAAATAACCCCAGTAAATACTTACGTATAGTCAATCTCAGATAAAAAAACAATTGAGATTGCAACATTATCCCTTACCTTAGGTCTGATATGCTTCGTATGTTTCTGAACCTCCTGTATAATGATTTAAATAATGTCATTGACTTATTACCGAATAATATTCATTATTATGATATCATATATGGTTCACTTATGACTTTATATTACCCGTTCTTTTGTAAGTTCCATGTTAATATAACGTTTTGGGTAAAATCCTTTTATTTATCGTACGTGTTTGGAATTTTTGTTCCTGATATTGTTACTCAAATCCTGATTTACTTAATTCCAGAATGTAAAACATGATTTATATATAATATATATTCATTATATACATATATATATATGATAGATCGATTAAATGGAATGAAATACACCGTTCATGGAGACGGTAGGCCATACATACGCATGAACGTTGTTTTCGTTTCCTTATTGAATTGAATGAAATTAAGTAGATGACATACATATATATACACATAAATCCAGTATCATTATTATGTCATATATTTCATGACAAATTATTATATATACTTTATAATCATTCGTGAATGGTTAACATAGAGAATGAATCTAATCACGTCTAGGAGATGGTAGTCCGTACGTACGCACGGGTGATGATATCATTCCCATGATCGTGGAATTTCATTGAAGTGTGTGTATAATATTTAAGAATCAATATCAATTTGAAACAATAATATATAGTTATTTATTTACACCATTATACCCATCCAAGTAAGGTGGTGGTCGAAAACAGATTACACCACGGCGTGGAGACGATATTTCGTACGTACGCACGCGCGATGATTTCATTTTCCGTAGGATGGATGAATGGTGAAATAGGGTTGTTTCATACATATAATAACATATCAGTATATGATGGATACTGATGTTATTACTTCATAATTAAACAACTAAATAATAATAAGAAGTAGAAGAAAGAATGTTGAAAGAATCAGTAACGGATATTACATCTTCTTTCGATACGCCTTTTTGAAACTTCCTCTTACGGAACTAAGATTTGTCTTTAAAGAAGACCAGAACCTATAGGATGTTTCTAGGGAATTGGAAAAGAGAAATTGGCAGGGTTTGGACGAGCTTGAAGGCTCAAAGTGGTGTGAGGAAGAGAGGGAGGATGTGCCCTTTTATAAGGGAGGAGAGGGGCACCTTTGGAATAACTAAAAATATTATTTTATTATAAAGTCACATTCAGTTTTTAATAGATCAAAATTGATTTATTTTGAATCTATGGTGGGAATGGGTATAAATACTCTCATAAAATAGAATTTATACAAGTTTAGGTTTCTATTTTAACCTTATCATTTAGATTTAACTTTAAGTTAAATATTGTTTCCTTTACCGTGTCTTCTTGTTTTCTTACACTATAAGGTTAATAAAATTATTATAACAAGCCAAACAAACCCCAAGTTGTTTATTATTAGTATATATAACATTATCTAATTCATTTTTCTGAGCCTTAGATTTTTAGGAATAAAATAAAAAATAATAATATAATATTTGTTTGAAAAACTATTTTATGTCAATTTTGACAAACTTTTCTAATTGATTTTTGTGAAAATCATAACAGAATGATTAGTTCGAAAACAATTAACTAAATAAATACTAACACGTCATATTAACCTATAAAATAAGTGAAATTTATAAAAACTCTCAAATTACATTTATTTGGGTACTTATAACATCAATTATGTCAATATTTTATTAATTAGATAATTATTGCATCATCACTGTGCCATTAATAAATTAAATTATTTAATGTCTAAAAATTATAAATAAAATACCATTATGTAAGAAATCTTTTTTTATTTCTATGTAATATTTATAGTTGAATTTATCTTATGTATAACCCAATATTAAAAATGATTTAGTTATTAAAATTTGATTTTAACTATTTTAACACTTCTTCAAATAAATTAATAATAAATGTTCTAATCTAATCCAAGTGGGACTAAATGGTCAATATTTTATTCATAAGGTTGTTTTTGGTCGAATTACACTTGTAAAATAGAATTAGGACATGTGTTAGGGTAATAATAATATCATTTTTACCCTTAATTACCCTATTTACTTTTAACCGTGGTAAAAAAAGTAAAAAGTTACCATTCACCAAAAATTATTTTCATCTCATTGACCCACATTTTAGTCCTTGATATTAATCGTGTGTCTCAGATTTTCTAAATTCTATTCACAGAAGCGGTAAAATTATGTTTTATGTGAATCTGCAAAATCTCCTAGGAGGTGGGTAAAAGACGGTAAAAAGTTCAATAAAAATTCTTATATATCTAAAATTATTATAAAATGACTACAATGAATTAAATTGAACTTATATAGGTATTATGTATCAATTTTGACCTAAAATAAATTTAAATAAAATAAATAATTATTTAAATAAAAACTCGGTTTTTGAATAGTAACCCAGTGTTTTCACTATTCATCAAAAATTGAAATTTTTCAGAAAAATACCAAAAATTCACCCTAGGCTAATTTTGATATTATGAATCGAAAAATGAAGTCCATTTTGAAAGATAAAATTTATAAAATTTAAAAAAATGGGTATTACTATTCAAAACGGCTAGTTTATATAACATATCGTTGTTTAGCGAAACTCGGTATTGCGTACAACACACGCTATCGTGGAGGGTCGTGATTGCGTGTAATCCAACCCAAGTCAGGGATTCATGTTGTGCAAGATCCTTTTGGTGTAGCATAAAACACAAGATATTAATGAAATTAAAAAATATATATTTTTCATAAAATCTCAGGGTGTTACTTTCTACCCCCCTTAAAATGAATTTCGCCCTCGAAATTCGTCGGGGTTAAAAATGGTTTACTACTCGAAAGTTTCTTTAATAGAAACCCACATCATAAAAAGGAATACCAAAACATTGCTTTAAAAACTAAAGTATGAAACGTAACGGTTACCCAAATTAACTAATCACTGGGTTTCCACATTGGAGAACATAGGTAAAAATATGGATATGGAAGAGAAATCTAACCATCATGTTCTGATGGAGAGTGCTAGAGAACATGGCTATGAAAAAGCCAACAGTCACAAAGCCATAGATTTGTGATGATCTAAGGTACCATCTGATTCATCAGATATAAGGGCACTTGGACAACATTCTTGGTTTTCAAGATCATTTCCCTAAAGTTGAAGAATTTGAATTAGAATAAATACTTACTTTATTTTGGAATAATCTCACTGTTGTTCGTGCCTTGAACAATTTCCACTTCATCTCATTACGAAATGAAGTTGAATTTGTCGCTCGCGAAGTTTTAGCAGATCATGTGATAGAATGATAGGTCATTCTATCTGTCTCAAAAATAAGTTAGAAAAAGTTATATACATAATTCCATCTATGGTGAGATTAATCATATATGGTTCCAAAATGGACTTATACTTCGTCTATCATCTTGTATAATAAAATACAACTGGTTTCTACTAACCAGGGACTTTATGTTAGCCAGTGGTAGGAAATAAAGGCCTGTCGCACTTTAGTTGCAGGTTCGATTCTCACAGCCCCATCTGATGTGACGGGTTGTCGCTCGTTCTACAGGTTGTCCATTTTTTTCTTTCTAAAAATACAATACAAACTTATGTCCAACATAATCCATTCCAATCTTTAGTCTTATCCATAATATTTCATTCCATTCTCATATTATAGTGAAAATGATTACCAGATATTTCATATAACAAGCACGTTAACACCATCGTTGATCCCTATATGTCATAAGATATGCGTTGTTGGTCACATTCCAAACATTTGAAGGCCTTAATCATGTATTCTCTGGAAAAATGAATACCCATTGAATCTTAGTGAAAACCCGAGTGCAGTCAAAAGTCAACTCTTTCCACATACCTAAACCCCAAAATTCTATATACTCAAACCATGATATAACTATTTCCTTATATCAGTCATGGGCTCATGAATACTGTCAAACATTTCATTTTCTCTTTATCCCTTCATTATGCGCATATCATCTTCTTTCAAAAAATATCTCAATCACTTTCCATGGTTACCGGTACCATAAAATTATTGAAAACCACAATAGACCAATACATAAATATTCCTATATTCCACGATACTATATACAACATTATTTTGGAATCCCATTAAATAAACACTTAATAATTCCACCACATCGTTGTCATATTTGACATCACCAATAGTGATCGCATGTTACTTCCCTTTGTCCTTTGCCTTAAGTGGTTTCTCATGTTGATTATCATTAACCCTTGGATTAGGGCATTGATTAGCATAATGCCCCATTTCATTTCACTTTATGCATTCAACTCCTTCTTTCGTTTCTTGTCAAAACCATGAGATGGATATATAACACAAACTTCCATTTCTACCTTGATAGCATGACGCACAATTTCTTCATAGCTACTGAAGTCTATTATAGCTAATTCCCTTCTAAGATTTGGTTTTAAGCCACTGAAAAATCGATCAACTTTACTTTCAGGTTGGATGATAAAGCCAGATGCATACCTTGAAAGCCTTGTAAAATTCCCTTCGTATATATCAACAGATTCATCAACCTTTTTCTTTAGTTCAAGAAACTCCTTCTCCATATTTGTTCGAAGAATATGAGGGAAGTATTTATTGAAAAATAAGTTTTTGAACTCGTCCCATTCCATGGAATCAATTTCATCTCTTGGACTCATATTCTTGACAAGATTTCACCATTGATCAGCTTCACCTTCTAAACGATATACTGCTAAGATGACTTTATCAGGTTCAGAATAATGAAGAACTAAAAATATCTATTCAGTGGTATTGATCCATTGTTCGGCTACAAGTGGATCAGAAGCCCCACTGAAAGAAGGTGGACGTTTCCTCATGAAGGACTCAATAGAATATTGTTCCCTTCTCTTCTCATTTGGAAATCCAGAATGATTCATAGCTTGTGTAAGTATAGCAATAAGATTTTGCACTCCATCTCCCATAACATTTGTTTGTTCAAAAGGACAATCATTGCATAGTCCATTACATTGATCAACACAGTTCCTTCAGGTTCCAGCCATCATCTAAAACCCAAAAAGAATAGTTTGAGAGGAAAAAATCATGCTAGGGAAAAAAACATAATAAAGGGGGAGTACCTTCAATATCTAACATATTAGGTTTAATTATAAGATCGTTACCATAATTCTAGGACTATAACCTATAATTATGCTTAACCTTAGGGACATCCCTAGACATACCGTAGAAATAACTCTAGGGATCTCACTAAAGTTTTCGCATCCTAGTTTTCAAAGGTTGACTAAACCTTTCCTCTGATACCAACTGTAGAGACCCAAAGCTTGACTTACATGGAAATTACATTACTTTTGCGGAATACTTAGTACATAACAAAAACAGACACACAATGACTTTAATAGTATAGTGTCTTTGGAAACTCGGAATATAATCTTCTAATCGTGGTGAACTATCTTCAACATCTCCCATAAAGATCTTCCCCTTTTCCATACCTAAAACCTTTCTTTATATCTTGGGGAAAATAAAACCTAAAAGGGGTGAGCTAATATTCCCAGTAAGGGTAAACATAGAGATCATAAAGCAATCCATAAACATTTGAATGCAAAAACTTGATCATAAATTCTAAACATCAAAATCTTGAGCAAAGACGTGAATCTTGGAAGTACGTAAGACATATATCATAAGGGAACATCAATCATGATAAATAGCATGGGAATAAAACATGTAACTGTGGCAACCATTAAGCACATGTTATGATTCCCATAGTATCCAAGGCATTGCTGCCAAGACCATCTTAGTGGACAAAGTCCCTTTCTGAATCGAGTTCACTCCTCGTTTCAGTCCTGTAACACTGAACCAGATTAGCTAACCATTCCAGCCATGTCTATATCATGAGATATAAATCTTTACCCAATTCATTGGAGGGAGATATAGGTCCCACCCATCTCATAATGAAGTCATTCTTTCTTGTGCCACAAAATAAACTTAAAACATTCATCATAACCCAAAGAATAAAATGGGTTTCATAAACATCATCCCATCATCTCATAATCCATATAAAACAAATGGACATTTCATCTTAAGAAAAGTGAAACCATATAAATCATAGAGAAATTAAACTTGAAACATACACATATGAAATAATGTCATCTTAGATGGAAAATGGTTTTGATAAAACATTTGAAATGAATTCTTGAGGAAAATAACCTTTCTTCTTCAAAATATTTTTCTTTTCACAAAATTCCATGAAATTTTAAAATAAAAGTATTTTGTTGAAAATTTTCATAAAATCTTGTAGAGTAAGCTTCATGAAAATGAGGCGTTATGAAACCGTAAAATCCGTTCATGCCGTATAAGTTAAAAATAACATTATTCTCATACTTTTGTTGGAAAGTCAAAAAGTACCTCGTATGGTAATAAAAAAAAGATTCCTTACATACCATGTAGTAAAAGTCAAAAATGGGAAAAAAATGACTTTAAACATACATGAAAACATTTTAATAAAACCTGGAAATGGATGATAAATATTATCCCAGTAAATACTTACGTATAAGCAATCTCAGATAGGAAACAATTGAGATTGCAACATTATCCCTTACCTTAGGTCTGATATGCTTCGTACATTTCCGAACATTCTGTATAATGATTTAAATAATGTCATTGAATTATTACAGAATCATATTCATTGTTATGATATCATATATTGTTCTCTTATGACTTTATATCACCCATTCTTTTGTAAGTTCCATGCTAAAGCAACGTTTTGGGTTAAATCGTTTTATTTATCGTACGTGTTTGGACATGTTGTTCATGATATTATTACTTTTATCTTGATTTAATTAATTCCAGAATGTAAAAAATGATTTATATATAATATATATTTTATTATATATATATATATATATGATAGATCGATTAAATGGAATGATATACACCGTTCATGGAGACGGTAGGCCGTGCGTACGCATGAACAATGTTTTCATTTCCTTATTGAATTGAATGAAATTAAGTAGATGACATACATATATATACACATAAATATAGTATCATTATTATGTAATACATTTCATGATTACTTATTATATATACTTTATAATTATTCATGAATGGTTAACATGGAGAATGAATCTCATCGCGTCGTGGAGACAGTAGTCCGTACGTACGCACGAGCGATGATATCATTGCCATGATCGTGGAATTGCATTGAAGTGTATGTATAATATTTCATAATCAATATAACTTTACAATAATCATATATATTTTTTATTTACGCCATTATACCCATCAAAGTAAGGTGGGGGTGGAAAATAGATTACACCACAGCGTGGAGACGGTATTCCGTATGTACGCATGCGCGGTGATTTCGTGTTCCGTAGGATGGATAGATGGTGAAATATGGTTGTTTAATACTTATAATAACATATTAGTATATGGGTGATACTGATGTTATTACTTCATAATGAAACAACTAAAGAAGAAGAAGTGGAAGAAGAAATAAAGTTGAAAGAATCGGTAACAGACATTACCTCTTCTTTGAAGCACCTCTTTGGGACCTCCTTTTATGGCACTAAAATTAGTCTTTGAAGAAGACCAGGACCTCTAGGATGTTTCTAGGCAAATGGAAAATATAATTTGGAAGGGGTTGGACGAGCTTTAATGCTCAAAGTGGTGTGAGGAAGAGATGGAGGAGGTGCCCTTTTATAAGAGAAAAGAGGGGCACCTTTGGAAAAACAAAAAATATTATTTTATTATAAAGTCATATTCGGTTTTTAATAGATCCAAATTGATTTATTTCTAAGATAAGGTGGGGATGGGGGTAAATCATCTCATCCAATATAATTTAGACAAGTTTATAATTCTATTTTAACCTTATCATTTAAATTTAACTTTAAGTTAGATAATTTAACTTTTACTGTGTCTTCTTGTTTTCTTACACTATATGGTTAATAAACTTACTATAACAAGCCAAAAGAACACCAAGTTGTTTATTATTAATATATATAACCTCCTCTAAGTCCTTTTTCCGAACCATAGAATTTTAGGAATAAAATAACAATTAATAATAAAGTATTTTTTTTAAAAACTATTTTATGTCGATTTTTACAATATTTGGTAATTGATTTTTGTGAAAATAATAACAGATAGTTTAGTTCGAACAAAGTTAATTAAATCAATACTAACATTTCATATTAACATAAAAATTATTTTAATTCATAAAAAGTCTCAAATTACATTTATTTGGGTATTTATAACATCAATTAAGTCAATATTTCATTAATAATATAATTATTGCATCATTTTGTGTCATAATTAAATTAAATTATTTAAAGTCTAAAAATTACAAATAAAATACCATTATTTAGTAAATATTTTTATATTTCTAATTAATATTTATAGTCTAATTTATCTTATGTATAACCCTATATTAAAAATGATTTAGTTATTAAACTTTTATTTTAACTATTTTAACCCTTCTTTAAATAAATTAATAATAAATGTCCTAATCTAATCCAAGTGGGCATAAATGGTCATATTTTATTCCTAAGGTTGTTTTTGGTCTAATTAAACTTATCCAATAGAATTAGGAATTTTTTAAGGGTAGTAATAATAACATTTTTACCCTTAATTACCCTATTTACTTTGAACCGTGGTAAAAAAAAGTAAAAAGTTACTATTCACCAAAAAATATTTTCATCTCATTGAACCACATTTTAGTCCTTGATATTAAACATGTCTCTCGGAGTTTCTAAATTCCACTCACAGAAGCGGTTAAATTAAGTTTTATGTGAGTTTGCAAATTTTCCTAGGAGGTGGGTAAAAGACGGTGAAAAGTTCAATAAAATTTTTATATATCTAAAATTATTCTAAAATGACTCCAATGACTTAAATTGAACTTATATAGGTATTATGTATCAATTTTGACCTAAAATAAATTTAAATGAAATAATTAATTTTTTAAATAAAAAGTCGGGTTTTGAATAGTAACCCAGTGTTTTCACTATTCATCAAAAATTGAATGTTTTAAAAACAAATACCAAAATTTCACCCTAGGATAATTTTGATATTCTGAATCAAAAAATGAAGTCCATTTTGAAATATAAGATTTATAAAATTTCAAAAATTGGGTATTACTATTACGGTCCTTGTGTGTCTGTTTTTGTTAGTGTCTTTGGAAATTCGGAATATAATCTTCTAATCGTGGTGAAACATCTTCAACATCTCCCATAAAGATCTTCCCCTTTTTTTTCTTACCTAAAACATTTATTTATATCCTGGGGAAAAGAAAACATAAATGGGGTGAGCTCAAATTCCCAGTAAGGGTAAACATAGAGAACATAAAACAATCCATAAACATTTGAATGCAAAAATATGAACATAAAATCTAAACACCAAAATCTTGAGCGAAGACATGAATCTTGGAAGTACGTAAGACATATATCATAAGGGAACATCAATCATGATAAAATATCATGGGAATAAAACATGTAATTTTGGAAACCATTAAGAACATGTTATGATTTTCATAGTAGCCAAGGCATTGCTGCAAAGACCATCTTAGTGGACAAAGTCCCTTTCTGAAAAGAGTTCACTCCTCATTTCATTCCTGTATTACTGAACCAGATTAACTTACCGTTCCAGCCATGTCTATATCATTAGAGATAAATCTTTACCCAATGCATTTTAGGGAGATATAAGTCCCACCCATCTCATAATGAAATCATTCTTACTTGTGCCACAAAAGAAACTTCAAACATTCATCATAACCCAAAGAATAAAATGGGTTTCATAAACATCATCCCATCATCACATAATCCATATAAAAGAAATTGATATCATTTCAAAATAAGATAATTTAAACCATGTAAATCATAGAGACATTATACTTGAAACATACACATATGAAATAATGTCATCTTAGATGGAAAATGGTTTTAATAAAACACATGAAATGAATTCTTGAGGAAAATATTTTTTCTTCTTCAAAATCAATTTCTTTTCACAAAACGTCATGAAATTTTAAAAGAAAAATATTTTGATTAAAATAGTCATGAAATCTTTTGGAGGAAGCTTCATGAAAATAAGGCTTTATAAAACCGTAAAAATCAGTTCATTCCGTATAAGTGAAAAAAACATTCTTCTCGTACTTTTGCCGGAAAAGTCAAAAAGTACCTCGTATGGTAAAAAAAAGATTCCTTCCAAACCTTGTGGTAAAAGTCATAAAAGGGAAAAAATGAATTTAAACATACATGGAAGAATAATAAAAATTTTATGAAATCAATTTTAGAAAACATGGACATGGATGACAAACACAACCCCAGTAAATACTTAAGAATGAACAATCTCAGATAAAATGAGATTTGAAAAAGTATCCCATACCTTAGGTCCGATTTTCTTCGTAAGTGTCCGAATCTCCTGTATAATGATTTAAATAATTTCATTGAATTATTCCAGAATCATACTCATTTTTATGATATCATATATGGTCATATTCTTATCTTCTTATTAGTAATATTTCATTGTTACTTGTTATTCAGGTGTTTATTGCTTTTTGTTCTTATGCGTGTTTTGTCGAATAAATTCTTATTATTCTGTTTATGTTATAGATACCTCATTTCTAGAATGTTATTATTGTAATAAATATCATATTTATTCACTCAATTCATTTATGTAATCATTATGCAATGAAAATCTTGTAGAATGAGTCGCATCACATCGTGAATACGGTATTCCTTACGTACGTACGAGCGATGATATCGTTCGCATGATCGTGGAATTGTATTGGAGTGTATGTATACTATTTCAGAATCAATATAAATTTACAATAATCATATATAGTTATTATTTACACCATTATACCCATCCAACTAAGGTGGTGGTGGAAAATAGATTACACCACGACGTGGAGACGGTATTCCGTACGTATGCACGCGCGATGATTTCGTTTTCCATAGGATGGACAGATGGTGAAATAGGGTTGTTTCATAATTATAATAACATATCATTATATTAGTGATACTGATGTTATTACTTCATAATGAAACAACTAAAGAAGAAGAAGTGGAAGAAGAAATAATGTTGAAAAAATCGGTAACGGACATTACCTCTTCTTTGAAGCGCCTCTTTGAGACCTAGACTTAGGGAACTAAAATTGGTATTTGTAGAAAACCGGGACCTCTAAGATGTTTCTAGGGATGTGGAAAAGATAATTTGGCAGGTTTTGGCCGATCTTGAAGGCTCATAGTGGTCTGAGGAAGAGAGGGAGGAGGTGCCGTTTTATAAGGGAGGAGAGGGGCACCTTTGGAAAAACTAAAAATGTTATTTTATTATAAAGTCATATTCGGTTTTTAATAGCTCCAAATTTATTTATTTATAATATAAGGTGGGGATGGGTCTAAATAATCTCATCCAATAGAATTTAGACATGGTTAGGTTTCTATTTTAACCTTATCATTTAGATTTAACTTTAAGTTAGATAATTTAACTTTTACCGTGTCTTCTTGTTTTCTTACACTATAAGGTTAATAAACTCACCATAACAAGACAAACGAACCCCAAGTTGTTTATTATTAATATATATAACCTTATATATGTCATTGGGAAAAACATTAAATTTTTACGAATAAAATAACAATTAATAATATAATATTTTTTTAAAAACTATTTTATGTCATTTTTGACACCATTTGGTAATTCATTTTTGTGAAACTCATAACAGAAATATTTGTTCGAAAAAAGTTAATTAAATCAATAATAACATGTAATATTAACATATAAAATTCGTTTAATTCATAAAAAGTCTCAAATTACAATTATTTGGGTATTTATAACATCAATTATGTTAATATTGTATTAATAAAATAATTACTACATCATCATTATGTCATAAATAAATTAAATTATATAATTTATAAAAATTATAAATAAAATACTATTATGTAGGAAATCTTTTTATATTTCTAATTAATATTTATAGTCTAATTTATCTTATTTATAACCCTATATGAAAAATTATTTACTTATTAAACATTGATTTTAACTATTTTAACCATTCTTTAAATAAATTAATATTAAATGTCCTAATCTAATCCATGTGGGCAAAAATGGTCATATTTTATTCCTAAGGTTTATTTTGGTCGAATTACACTTATATAATAGATTTAGGACATGTGTTAGGGTAATAATAATATCATTTTTACACTTAATTACCCTATTTACTTTTAACCGTGGTAAAAACGTAAAAAGTTACTATTCACCAAAAATTATTTTCATCTCATTGAACAAAATTTTAGCCCTTGATATTAACCATGTCTCTCATATTTTCTAAATTCCACTCATAGAAGCGGTAAAATTAAGTTTTTTGTGAATTTGGAAATTTTCCTAGGAAGTGGGTAAAAGACGGTGAAAAGTTCAATAAAAATTTTATATATCTAAATTTATTATAAAATGAATCCAATGAATTGCATTGAACTTATATAGGTATTATGTATAAATTTTGACCTAAAATAAATTTAAATAAAAAAATAATTATTTAAATAAAAAGTCGGTTTTTAAATAGTAACTCAGTGTTTTCCCTATTCATCAAAAATTGAAAGCTTTCATAAAAATACCAAAATTTCACCCTAGGCTAATTTAGATATTCCAAATCCAAAAATGAAGTCCGTTTTGAAAAATAAAAATTACAACATTTCAAAAAGTGGGTATTACTATTCATAACGGCTAGTTTTAATAATATTTTAATAGCATATCGTCGTTTAGTGAAACTTGATATTGCATACGACGCAAGCTATCGAGGAAGGTCGCGATTGCGTGTAAAGAAAGCCAAGCTAGTGTTGTGTGTAGTGAAATATTCCTTTGATGATTTATATAACATAAAAATAAAATATTTCTCATAAAAGTCTCGGGTGTTACATTCTAACCCTCTTAAAAAGAATTTCACCCTCGAAATTCATCACTTTGTAACAAATATATGAGGATACCTTCCCCTCATCATATCCTCAAGCTCCCATGTAGCTTCTTCTAATTGGTGGTTCCTCCATAAAACTTTCACCAAGCGAGTGCTCTTGTTTCCGTAGGACTTTTTCACTATGATCCAGAATCTCTATCAGTTGTTATTCATAAAAAAGATCTTGCTCCAGCGGTACAACTTCTGAGCTGAGTACATGTGAAGGATCAGGTATATACTTTCTCAGGAGAGATACATGGAACACATCGTGAACTTGGGAGAGATTCGATGGAAGCGCTAATCGGTAAGGTGCCTTCCCAACACGATCCAGTATTTCGAAAGGACCCATATATCTAGGGCTCATCTTTCCCTTCTTTCCAAATCTCATTACTCTCTTCCAAGGAGATATTCGTAAGAACACTTTATCACCCACTTCAAACTCTATGTCTTTTTTTGGTTGTCGGCTTAAATTTTTTGTCAACTCTGAGATGCTCTAATGTGTTGTTGAATAGATCTGACCTTTTCTGCCATCTCATCAACAAGATCAGGTCCTAATATGTTTCTTTCCCCAACTTCATCCCAGCAAGTTGGAGTCCTGCATTTCTTTCCATAGAGAGCTTCTTAAGGAGCCATCTGAATACTGGAGTGAAAGCTATAAGTATAAGAAAATTCCACCAAAGGTAGCTGTTGATCCCAACCACATTTGAAATCCATATAGAAAGTTCTCAAAATATCTTCTAGAGTTTGAATTTTCCTCTCAGACTGACTGTCTGTATGAGGATGATATGCAGTGTTGAAACCCAACTCTGTATCCAGAGTATGCTGAAGACTTCACCAGAACTTCGAGGTAAATCTCGGATCCCGATCAGATATAATAGAAAGTGGTAATCCATGAAATTTTACCAAAATAATGGGATTCAAAGTATAAATGAAATATTTTTTGATTCTATTATATGAAACAACGGAGGAGTCTTGGACAACACGCAACCCTGACTTGGCTTGCATTACACGCAATCACGACCTTCCTCGATAGCGTGTGTTGTACGCAATACCGGGTTTCACTAAACAATGATATATGGTATAATATTATTATTAACTAGAAATTATCAATATTATCAACTAAATTTTGAATTTTATTACATTATTATTCATCTTACACATTTTCTAGAACATGGTAAGAGAAAAAAATCAATTTTTTCAAGTAAAATAAGTATTTTTAAAAAAATGTAGTTTTGCCACCTTTTGATGGCGCACCAACATTAAATATTGTTTTTTACATGTCTATAAGTTCAATTTGACAAAATAAAATTCCTCTTTGGAATCAGGATATAAAAAATTACTTTGGATAAATTTTTCATATTATTCTAATAACTTTCATATTTTAATAAAAAGTAAAAACACGCTATATTTTAATTAAAAATAACTTTTTCATCGCAATAATTTATATGGTTAGATTATCTTTTTAATTGGTTTTAAAGTGTAATTAGAATATATTTTACCATTTAATTCAATTTTGGTCATTGGAATTATTTTCACTTTGAAATTGGATATAAACAAGTATCAATCTTTTGATAGTTATTATTTCTTAAAAACATGCTATTTGTTTTGATAATGGAAATTAATTTTAAAATTAATTAATGCCACTTCTATATTTTGAATTTGGAAAATTAGACATCAATTTTGAATTCAGAATATCAAATAATTCTTAGGCTTAATTTTTGGTATTTTTCTGAAAAACTTCAATTTTCGATGAATAGTGAAACCACATAGTGTTAGTTAAAAAAACTGACTTTTTCATTTAAATGAAATTTTACCACTTCTGTGAATTGAATTTCGAAAATAAGAGAGACACGGTTAATATCAAGGACTAAAATGTGGATCAATGAGATGAAAATAATTTTGGGTGAATAGTAACTTTTTACTTATATTTACAACAGTTAAAAGTAAATAGGGTAATTAAGGGTACAAATGATATTTATATTACCCTAACACATGTCCTAATTCTATTGGATAATTATAAATTGACCAAAAACAACCTTATGAATAAAATATGACCATTTAGGTCCACTTGGATTAGATTAGGACATTTATTATTAATTTATTAAAATAAGGGTTAAAATAGTTAAAATCAATGTTTAATAACTAATTAATTTTTAATATAGGGTTATACATAAGATAAATTCGACTATAAATATTAATTAGAAAGAAAACAATATTTCCTACATAATGGTATTTTATTTATAATTTTTAGACATTAGATAATTTAATTTATTTATGACAAAAAGATGATGCATTAATTATCTTATTAAAGAAATATTGACATAATTGATATTATAAATACCCAAATAAATGTAATTTGAGGCTTTTTATGAATTCCACTAATTTTCTAGGTTTATATGTGATGTTAGTATTAATTTAATTATCTTTTTTCTAACTAATCATTCTGTTATGATTTTCACAAAAATCAATTACCAAATAGTGTCAAAATTGACATAAAATAGTTTTTAAAACAAATATTATATTTTTAATTGTTATTTTATTCCTAAAAATATAAGGTTCGGCCAAATGACTTAGATAAGGTTATATATATTAATAATAAAAAACTTGGGGTTATTTTGGCTTGTTATTGTAAGTTTATTAACCTTATAGTGTAAGAAAACAGGAAGACATGACAAAAGTAAAATTATTTAACTTAAAGTGAAATATAAATAATAAGGTTAAAATAGAAACCTAAACTTGTCTAAATTATATTGGATGATAGGATTTCGACCCATCCCACCTTATATTTGAAATCAATCAATTTGGAGCTTTTAAAAACCGAATTTGACTTTATAATAAAATAATATATTTTGTTTTTCCAAAGGTGCCCCTCTCTTCCCATATAAAAGGGCACCCCTTCACTCTTCTCTTCACACCATTTTGAGCCTTGATGCTCGGCCAACCCCTGCTAGTTTTTCATCTACATTGTCTCCCATTTATTTTATAATATCTAGAGTCCATTTTGGCATATCCTACTTAATAACATTCTTCCTGACCTGGGGGAACGAAATCATACAAAAGGGTGAGCTCAAATGCTCAGTAAGGGTAAACAAAAGAAAAATCAATGACATCATATTCATAAGAACATAACATTTTGGAAATCTTAACCTACAAAAGAAATCATAATTTCATATCATGAGATAAATCATAGAAGTGAAATGTAATCCCAATAATCATAACTTAAAACATGAAAATTTGTGGAATACACACGTAATCATAGAGAATCATTTCTTAGTAGTAAAGACTCATTTCCAAGACTATCTTAGCTGATAAAGTCCATTTCTGAACCGAGTTCACTCCTCGTTTCAGTCCTGTTTCACTGAACCGGATTAACCTGCCATTCCAACCATGTCTATCTCATGAGATATAAATATTTACTCAATGCATTGGAGGGAGATATAGGTCCCATCCATCTCATAATGATACCATTCTTATGTGTTCCAGAAAATCATAAATCATACATCATTGCATAACCCATGTAATAAAAATGGGATTCATAAACATTGTGAAATCATAAAACAATTCATATAAGATAAAGGAATTCATAAAAATAATTACATCACCACATAATCAAATCAATGTAATAATAGGGATAGAAACAAAACCCTTTATTATCTTATATGGAAAATAATTTTGATAAAACACTAGAACTCCATTCTTGAGGAAAATACCCTTTCTACTTCAAAAACATTTTTCCTTTATTAACATGTCATAAAATTTTAAAATAAAAAAATTTGATTAAATATTAACTTGAAAACTTGTAAAGGATGCTTCTTGAAAATAATGTTTTAAAAATCCATTCATGCCGTATAAGTTAAAAAACATTCTTCTCGTACTTTTGTCAGAAAAGTCAAAAAGTAACTTGTACGAAAAACGAAAAAAGATTCCTTTCATATATTTTACTAAAAACTCACCAAAGGATAAAATTGGATTTAAACAATTGTATGTGGATGGAAATAGTATTAAATATTGAGGAAACATGGATGTGGATGATAAAATACACCCTAGTAAATACCAAAGTATAAACAATCTCAGATAAAAATGAGATTGTGATATTTTCCCTTACCTTAGGTCTGATTTGCTTTGTAAGTGTCCGAACCTCCTGTATAATGATTTAAATAATGTCATTGAATTATTCCAGAATCATACTTATTTTTATGATATCATATATGGTCATATTCTTAGCTTCTTATTAGTAATATTTCATTGTTACTTGTTATTCGGGTGTTTATTGCTTTTTGTTCTTATGAGTGTTTTGTCGAATAAATTCTTATTATTCATTTTAGGTTATATATAACTCATTTACAGAATGTTATTAGTGTAATACATATCATATTTATTCACAAAATTCATTTATGTAATCATTATGCAATGAAAATCATGTAGAACGAGTCGTATAACATCGTGGAGACGGTATTCCGTACGTACGCACGAGCGATGATATCATTCCCATGATCGTGGAATTGTATTGGAGTGTATGTATACTATTTCATAATCAATATAACTTTAAAATAATCATATATAGTTATTATTTACACCATTATACCCATCCAAGTTAGGTGGTGGTGGAAAATAGATTACACCACGGCGTGGAGACAGTATTCTGTACGTACGCACCCGCATTGATTTCGTTTTCCGTAGGATAGATAGATTGTGAAATAGGGTTGTTCCATACTTATAATAACATATAAGTATATGAGTTATACTTATTTTATTACTTCATAATTAAACAACTAAAGAAGAAGGAGTGGAAGAAGAAATAAAGTTGAAATAATCGGTAACGGACATTTATTCTTCTTTGAAGCGCCTCTTTGAGACCTCCTCTTAGGGAACTAAAATTGTCCTTTTAAGAAGACCCAGACATCTAGGATGTTTCTAGGGAAGTTTAGAAGAGAATTTGGCAGGGTCTGGCCAAGCTTGAAGGCTCAAAGTGGTGTGAGGAAGAGAGGGAGGAGGTTCCCTTTTATAAGGGAGGAGAGGGGCACCTTTGGAAAAACTAAAAATATTATTTTATTATAAAGTCATATTCGGTTTTTAATAGCTCCAAATTGATTTATTTAGAATATAAGGTGGGGATGGGTCGAAATACTCTCATACAATAGAATTTATACAAGTTTAGGTATCTCTTTTAACCTTATCATTTAGATTTAACTTTAAGTTAGATAATTTAACTTTTACAGTGTCTTCTTGTTTTCTTACACTATAAGGTTAATAAACTGACTATAACAAGCCAAAAGAATCCCATGTTGTTTATTATTAATATATATAACTTTATCTAAGTAATTTGGCCGAACATTATATTTTTAGGAATAAAATAACAATTAATAATATAATATTTGTTTTAAAAACAATTTTATGTCAATTTTGACAATATTTGGTAATTGATTTTTGTGAAAATCATAACAGAAATATTAGTTCTAAAAAAGTTAATTAAATCAATAATAACATGTAATTTTAACATATAAAATTAGTGTAATTCATAAAAAGTCTCAAATTACATTTATTTGGGTATTTATAACATCAATTAGTTTAATATTTCATTAATAAGATAATTATTGCATTATTATTGTGTCATAAATAAATTAAGTTATTTAATGTCTATAAATAATAAATAAAATACAATTATGTAGGAATGAATTTTATCTTTATAATTAATATTTATAGTATAATTTATCTTATGTATAGCCCTATATTAAAAATTATTTACTTATTAAACATTGATTTTAACTATTTTTACACTTCTTTAAATAAATTAATATTAAATGTCATAATCTAATCCATGTGGGCCTAAATGGTCTTATTTTATTCCTAAGGTTGTTTTTGGTCGAATTAAACTTATCCAATAGAATTAGGACATGTGTTAGGGTAATAATAATATCATTTTTACCCTTAATTACCCTATTTACTTTTAATCGTGGTAAAAAAGTAAAAAGTTATTGTTCACCAAAAATTATTTTCATCTCATTGTACCAAATTTTAGTCCTTGATATTAAACGTGTATCTTGGATTTTCAAAATTCAGTCATAGAAGCGGTAAAATTAAGTTTTATGTAAATTTGAAAATTCTCCTAGTAGGTGGGTAAAAGACGGTGAAAAGTTCAATAAAATTTTTATATATCTAAAATAATTATAAAGTGACTCCAATGAATTGCATTGAACTTATATAGGTATTATGTATCAATTTTGACCTAAAATAAATTTAAATAAAATAATTAATTATTTAAATAAAAAGTCGGTTTTTAAATAGTAACCCTGTGTTTTCACTATTCATAAAAAATTGAACGTTTTCAGAAAAATACCAAAATTTTACCCTAGGCTAATTTCAATATTCCGAATCCAAAAATGAAGTCCATTTTGGAAAATAAAATTTACAGAATTCAAAAAGTGGGTATTACTATTCATAACTGCTAGTTTTAATAATATTTTAATAGCATATCGTTGTTTAGTTAAACTCGGTATTGCATACGACGCAAGCTATCGAGGAAGGTCGCGATTGTGTGTAAAGAAAGCCAATCTAGTGTTGTGTGTAGTGAAAGATTCCTTTGATGATTTATATAACATAAAAATAAAATATTTCTCATAAATGTATGGGGTGTTACATTCTAACCCCCTTAAAAAGAATTTCGCCCTCGAAATTCATCACTTTGTAACAAACAGATGAGGATACTTTCCCCTCATCATATCATCAAGCTCCCATGTACCTTCTTCTAATTGGTGGTTCCTCCATAAAACTGTTTCCAAGAGAGCAGTCTTGTTCCATAGGACTTTTTCACTATGATCTAGAATCTCTATTGGTTGTTCTTCATAAAAAAGATCTTGCTCCAGTGGTACAACTTCTGAGCTGAGTTCATGTGAAGGATCAGGTATGTACTTTCTCAGGAGAGATACAGGAACACATCGTGAACTTGGGATAGATTTGGTGGAAGCGCCAATCGGTAAGGTACTTTCCCAACACGATCCAGTATTTTGAAAGGACAGATATATCTAGGGCTCAACATTCCCTTCTTTCCCAGTCTCATTACTCTCTTATAAGGAGATATTCGTAAGAACACTTTATCACCCACTTCGAACTCTAGGTATTTTCTTCGGTTGTCGGCATAACTTTTTGTCGACTCTGAGTTGCTCTAATTTGTTGTTGAATATATCTGACCTTTTTTACCATCACATCAACAAGATCAGGACCTATAACTTTCTTTCCCCAACTTCATCCCAGCAAGTTGGAGTCCTAAATTTCTTTCCATAGAGAGCTTCATAAGGATCCATCTGAAAACTAGAGTGAAAGATATTATTATAAGAAAATTCTACCAAAGGTAGGTGTTGATCCCAAACACATTTGAAATCCATAAAGAAAGATCTGAACATATCTTCTAGAGTTTTAATTGTCCTCTTAGACTGACCGTCTGTCTGAGGATGATAAGCAGTGCTGAAACTCAACTCTATATCCAGAGTATGCTGAAGACTTCACCAAAACATTGAGGTAAACCTCGGATCCCGATCAGATATAATAGAAAGTTGTACTCCATGCAATCTTATAGATTCCTTTAAATATATCCTGGCAAGCTGATCTAGAGAGAAATCCTCTCTAACAACAATGAAGTGTGAAAACTTTGTAAGACGATCAACTATGACGCAGATAACATTATTTCCTTTGGATGTTTTAGGAAGTCCAGTGAAAAAATCCATAGTGATGTTTTCCCATTTCCATTCTGGTATGGGTAATGGTTGTAACATCCCCTTAGACTTCTGTCTCTCAGCTTTAACTTGCTGACAAACCAAGCATCGAAAGACATATTCAGCAACATCTCTTTTCATGCCATCCCACTAGAAGTACTCTTTCAGGTCCCTATACATCTTCGTGCTTCCAGGATGAATAGAGGATGAATAACTATGAGCTTCATCGAGAAGCTCCTTCTTTAATTCTGGGATGGGAGGAACACAAACCCGATTCCTGAATTTTATTATCCCATCACAATCAAGGTTGAATTCAAGAACATTTCTCACCTTCTTTTGTAACTCTACATCTTCTTTCTGTGCCTCTTTAATCTTCACATATATATATGGCTGAACATTCATTTGAGAAAGATAATATTTTCCCCTTCCATTATAATTCCAAGATCCATCCTTTGTAAATCCATAAATATTGGATCTTTTCTAATCCTCATCATGGATAAGCTAGCATGGTCTTGTTGACTTAATGCATCTGCCACCTTGTTTGCTTTCCCAGAGTGGTAATGAATTGAGCAGTCGTAATCCTTAATCAGCTCCTTTTGTGTGAAAATATACTTTAAACTTTTATGATCAGTATAAATATCACACCTTTCTCCATAAAGATAATGCCTCCAAATCTTTAATGCAAAGATTACCGCAATTAACTCCAAATCATGTGTTGGGTAATTTTGCTTAAGGATTTTCAACTGTCGTGAGGCATAAGCTATCACCATATCATTTTGCATAAGAACACACCCCAGCCCCTTATTGGATGAATAACTGTATATCACAAACCTTTCTCCACTACAAGGAAGTGTGAGTACAGGTGCACTAGATAACCTTCTTTTCAACTCCTTGAAATTCTCTTCACATTCCTCCATCCAAACAAACATAACTTCTTTCCAAGTCAACTTGGTGAGTGGATTAGATAATCGTGAAAAATATTTCACAAAACGTCGATAATATCCAGCCAAACCAAGAAAACATCGGATCTCAGTTACTATTGTTGGTCTCGACCATCTTTCTATAACCTATGTTTTTGCTGGATCCACAGATATCCCATCTTTTGAGATTATGTGACCCAAAAATGCAACTTTTTGAAGCCAAAATTCACACTTGGTAAATTTGGCATAAAGCCACTCCTTTCTCAGGGTCTTTAATATAATTCTTAAGTGATATTCATGTTTTTCCTTTCTCTTTGAATATACTAGAATATCGTCTATAAAGACTACCAGAAACTGATCAATATAGTATCTAAAGACTATATTCATCAGATTCATGAAGATAGAAGGGGCATTAGTAAGACCAAATGACATCACTATAAATTCATTGTGTCCATACCTTGTATTGGAAGCCGTCTTTGGTGGTGCGTTCTCTGCATACTCTCGATACAGAGTTGAGTTTCAGCACTGCTTATCATCCTCAGACAGACGGTCAGTCTGAGAGGACAATTCAAACACTAGAAGATAGGTTGAGAGCTTGCTCTATGGATTTCAAAGGTCGTTGGGATCAACACCTACCTTTGGTGGAATTTTCTTATAATAATAGCTTTCACTCCAGTATTCAGATGGCTCCTTATGAATCTCTCTATGGAAAGAAATATAGGACTCCAACCTGTTGGGATGAAGTTGGGGAAAGAAAGCTATTAGGACCTGATCTTGTTGATGAGATGGTAGAAAAGGTCAGATCTATTCAACAACACATTAGAGCAGATCATAGTCGACAAAAAAGATATGTCGACAACCGAAGAAAAGACCTAGAGTTTGAAGTGGGTGATAAAGTTTTCTTACGAATATCTCCTTGGAAGAGAGTAATGAGATTTGGAAAGAAGGGAAAGTTGAGCCCTAGGTATATCGGTCCTTTCGAAATGATGGATCATGTTGGGAAGGTAGCTTACTGATAGGCGCTTCCACCGAATCTCTCCCAAGTTCACGATGTGTTCCATGTATCTCTCCTAAGAAAGTATATACCTGATCCTTCACATGTACTCAGCTCAGAAGTTGTACCGCTGGAGCAAGATCTTTCTTATGAAGAACATCCGATAAGGATTCTAGATCGTAGCGAAAAAGTCCTATGGAATAAGACCACTCACTTGGTGAAAGTTTTATGGAGGAACCACCAATTAGAATAAGCTACATGGGAGCTTGAGGATATGATGAGGGAGAGGTATCCTCATCTGTTTGTTACAAAGAGATGAATCTCGAGGGCGCAATTAATTTTAAGGGGGGTAGAATGTAACACTTGAGACTTTTATGAGAAATATTTTGTTTTTATATAAATCATCAAATGAATCTTTCACTACACACAACACTATCTTGTCTTTCTTTACACACAATCCTGAACTTCCTCGATAGCTTGCGTCGTACGCAATACCGTGTTTCACTAAACAACGATATGCTATTAAAATATTATTAAAACTAGCCATTATGAATAGTAACACCCAATTTTTTAAAATTTCTAAATTTTATTTTCCAAAATGGACTTCATTTTTGAATTCGGAATATCGAAATTAGACTAGGGTGAAATTTTGGTATTTTTCTGAAAACTTTCAATTTTTGATGAATAGTGATAACACTGGGTTACTATTTAAAAACCGACTTTTTATTTAAATAATTATTTATTTTATTTAAATTTATTTTAGGTAAAAATTGATACATAATACCTATATAAGTTCAATTCAATTCATTGGAGTCATTTTATAATAATTTTAGATATATAAAAATTTTATCGAACTTTTCACCGTCTTTTACCCACCTCCTAGGAGAATTTGCAAATTTACATAAAAAATAATTTTACGGCTTCTATGAGTAGAATTTCAAAACCCCGAGAGACACGGTTAATATCAAGGACTAAAATGTGGTTCAATGAGATGAAAATAAATTTTGGTGAATAGTAACTTTTTACTTATTTTTACCACGGTTAAAAGTAAATAGGGTAATTAATGGTAAAAATGATATTATTATTACCCTAACACATGTCCTAATTCTATTGGATAAATTTAATTCGACCAAAAACAACCTTATGAATAAAATATGATAATTTAGGCCCACATGGATTAGATTATGACATTTAATATTAATTTATTTAAAGAAGGGTTAAAATAGTTAAAATCAATGTTTAATAAGTAAATAATTTTTCTTATAGGGTTATACATAAGATAAATTCGACTATAAATATTAATTATAAAGCTAAAAATATTTCCTACATTATGGTATTTTATTTATAATTTTTAGACATTAAATAATTTAATTTATTCAAGAAACAATGATGATGCAATAATTATCTTATTAATGAAATATAAACGTAATTGATGTTATAAATACCCAAATAAATGTAATTTGAGACTTTTTATGAATCACACTAATTTTATATGTTAATATGACATTTAGTATTGATTTAATAAACTTTTTTTGAACTAATATTTCTGTTATGATTTTCACAAAAATCAATTACAAAATAGTGTCAAAATTGACATAAAACTGTTTTTAAAACAAATATTATATTATTAATTGTTATTTTATTCCTAAAAATATAAGGTTCGTCCAAATGACTTACATAATGTTATATATGTTAATAATAAAAAACTTGGTGTTCTTTTGGCTTGTTATAGTAAGTTTATTAACCTTATAGTGCAAGAAAACAAGAAGACACAGTAAAAGTTAAATTATCTAACTTAAAGATAAATCTAAATGATAAGGTTATAATAGAAACCTAAACTTGTCTAAATTATATTGGATGAGAGGATTTAGACCCATTCCCATTTTAACTTTGAAATAAATCAATTTAGAGCTATTAAAAACCGAATATGACTTTATAATAAAATAATATTTTTAGTTTTTCCAAAGGTGCCCCTCTCCTCCCTTATAAAAGGGCACCTCCTCCCTTTTTCCTCACATCACTTTGTTCCTTCAAGCTCGGCCAAACAGTGAAAAAATCTCCTCTACACTTCCTTAGAAAAATCATAGAGGTCCTGGTCTTCTTCAAAGACCAATTTTAGTTCCCTGAGAGGAGGTCTTAAAGAGGCGCTTCAAAGAAGAGGTAATGTCCGTTACCGATTCTTTCAACTTTATTTCTTCTTCCACTTATTCATATTTATTTGTTTAATAATGAAGTAATAAAATCAGTATAACTCATATACTGATGTGTTTTTATAAGTATGAAACAACCATATTTCACCATCTATCCACCCTATGAAAAACGAAATAACTGCGCGTGCGTACGTACAGAATATCGTCTCCACGCCGTGGTGTAATCTATTTTCCACCACCACCTTACTTGGATGGGTATAATGGTGTAAATAATAACTATATATTATTATTGAAATGTTATATTGATTCTTAAATAGTATACATACACTCCTATACAATTCCACGATCATGGGAACGATATCCTCGCTCGTGCGTACGTATGGAATACCGTCTCCACGATGTGATGCGACTCGTTCTACATGATTTTCATTGCATAATGATTACATAAATGAGTTGAGTGAATAAATTTTATATGTATTACACTAATACCATTCTATAAATGAGGTATCTATAACCTAAAATGAATAATAAAAATTTATTCGACAAAACACGCATAAGAACAAAAAGCAATAAACACCCAAATAAGAAGTAACAATGAAATATTACTAATAAGAAGCTAAGCATATGAACATATATGATATCATAAAAATCAGTATGATTCTGTCATAAGTCAATGACATTATTTAAATCATTATAAAGAAGGTTCTGACACTTACAAAGAAAATTGGACCTAAGGTAAGGTAAAATATCACAATCTCATTTTTATCCGAGATTGTTTATACTTTGGTATTTACTAGGGTGTATTTTATCATCCACATCCATGTTTCCTCAATATGTAATAATATATCCATCCACCTACAATTTTTTAAATCCAATTTTACCCTTTGGTGAGTTTTTAGTAAAAGATATGAAAGGAATCTTTTTTCGTTTTTCATAAGAGGTACTTTTTGACTTTTCTGAAAAAAGTACGAGAAGAATGTTTTTTCAACTTATAAAACATGAATGTATTTTTAAAACATTATTTCCAAGAATCATCCTTTACAAGTTTTCATGTTTATTTTTAATCAACATCTTTTAGTTTAATATTGTATGACATGTTAAGAAAGGAAAAATGTTTTTGATGTAGAAAGGATGTTTTCCTCAAGAATGGAGTTCAAGTGTTTTATCAAAATTATTTTCCATCCAAGATAATATAGGGTTATGTTTCTATCCCTATTATTACATTGATTTGAATATGTTGTGATGGAATTATTTTTATGAATTGATCTATCTTATATGAATTTTTTTATGATGTCACGATGTTTAAGAATCCCATTTTTATTACATGGGTTATGCAATGATGTATGATTTATGATTTTGCGGCACACATAAGAATGGTATCATTATGAGATGGGTGGGATCTATATCTCCATCCAATGAATTGGGTAAATATTTATTTCTCATGAGATTGACATGGCTGGAACGACAGGTTAATCCGGTTCAGTGAAACAAAACTGAAACGAGGAGTGAACTCGGTTCAGAAATGGACTTTGTCTGCTAAGATAGTCTTGGAAATGAGTCTTGACTACTAAGAAATGATTCTCTATGATTATGTGTGTATGACACAAAGTTTCATGTTTTATGTTATGATTATTGGGATTACATTTCACTTCTATGATTTATCCCATGTAATGAAATTATGATTTCATTTGCAGGTTAAGATTTCCAAAATGTTATGTTCTTATGAATATGATGCGATTGATTTTTCTTTTGTTTACCCTTACTGAACATTTGAGCTCACCCTTTTGTATGTTTTCTTTTCCCTAGGTCAGGAAGAAGGTTATTAAGTAGGATATTCCAAAAGGGACTCTAGATATGATGAAATAAATGGGAGACAACATAGATGCTTTATGAACCGGTTGTTTATGTTTCCCAGTTTCTAAAGACACTATACCTATTAGGTCCTTTCATGGTTTTCTTATATGTTGTAATAAGTGTACATCAATTTTTAAGTATTAAAAATGTATGAAAAGTATGGGTCGTTATATTTGGTATCAGAGGGAGGTTTTGATCCTCCGACCTGTGGACATTACATTACGTAACACTTAGTACATAACAAAAACAGACCCACAAGGATGGTAATAGTTTAGTGTCTTTGGAAACATGGAATATAATATTCTAATCATGGTGAAAGATCCTCAACATCTCCCATAAAGATCTTTCCCTTTTTTTTCTTAAATAAAACATTTCTTTATATCCTGGGGAAAAGAAAACATAAAAGGGGTGATCCCAAATGCCCAGTAAGGGTTAAGATAGAGAACATAAAACAATCCATAAACATTTGACTGAAAAAACAAGAACATAAAATCTAAACATCAAAATCTTGAGCAAAAACATGAATCTTGGAAGTAGGTAAGGCATATATCATAAAGCAACATAAATCATGATAAAATAGCATGGGAATAAAACATTTAATTGTGGAAACCATTCATTACTTGTTATGATTTCTATAGTAGCCAAGGCATTGCTTCCAAGACCATCTTAGTGGACAAAGTCCCTTTCTGAATCAAGTTCACTCCTCATTTTTTGTCCTGTAACACTGAACTTGATTAACATACCACTCCAGCCATTTCTATCTCATGAGATATAAATATTTACCCAATGCATTGGAGGGAGATATAGGTCCCAACCATCTCATAGTTAAATCATTTTTACTTGTGACACAATATAAACTTAAATCATTCATCATAACCCAAAGAATAAAATGGGTTTCATAAATATCATCCCATCATAACATAATCCATACAAACAAATGGATATCATTTCATAATAGAAAAAGTGAAACCATGTAAATCATAGAGAAATTATAGTTGAAACATACACATACGAAATAATGCCATCTTATATGGAAAATGGTTTTGATAAAACACTTGAAATGAATTCTTGAGGAAAATATACTTTCTTCTTCAAAATCATTTTATTTTCACAAAATGCCATTAAATTTTAAAAGAAAATGATTTTGTTGAAAATAGTCATTAAATCTTGTATAGTATGCTTCATGAAAAGGAGGCATCATGAAACCGTAAAAATCCGTTCACGACGTATATGTTAAAAATAACATTCTTCCCGTACTTTTGTCGGAAAAGTCAGAGAAACTACCTCGTAACGTAAACAAAAGAAAGATTCCTTACATACCATGTAGTAAATGTCAAAAAATGGGTAAAAAGGACTTTAAAAATACATGTAACACTTTTATAAAACATGTACATGGATGATAGAAATAACCCCAGTAAATACTTACGTATAAGAAATCTCGGATAGAAAACAATTGAGATTCCATCATTATCCCTTACCTTAGGTCCGATATGCTTCGTACGTTTCCGAACCTCCTGTATAACGATTTAAATAATGTCATTGACTTATTACAGAATAATATTCATTGTTATGATATCATATATGGTTCACTTATGACTTTATATTACCCGTTCTTTTTTAAGTTCCATGCTAAAACAACGTTTTGGGTTAAATCATTTTATTTATCGTACGCGTTTGGACTTTTTGTTCTTGATATTATTACTTATATCCTGATTTAATAAATTCCAGAATGTAAAACATGATTTATATATAATATATATTCATTATATACATATATATATGATAGATTGATTAAATGGAATGAAATACACCGTTCATGGAGACGGTAGGCCGTACGTACGCATGAACGCTACTTTCGTTTCCTTATTGAATTGAATGAAATTAAGTAGATGACATACATATATATACACATAAATACAGTATCATTATTATGTCTTATATTTCATTATTACTTATTATATATAATTTATAATCATTCATTAATGGTTAACATGGAGAATGAATCTCATCGCGTCGTGGAGATAGTAGTCCGTACGTACGCACGAGCGATGATATCATTACCATGATCATAGAATTGCATTGAAGTGTATATATAATATTTCATAATCAATATCACTTTTCAATAATAATATATAGTTATTTATTTACACTATTATACCCATCCAAGTAAGGTAGTGGTCGAAAACAGATTACACCACGGCGTGGAGACTGTATTCCGTACGTACGCACGCGCGGTGATTTCGTTTTCCATAGGATGGATAGATAGTGAAATAGGGTTGTTTCATACTTATAATAACATATCAGTATATTAGTGATACTGATGTTATTACTTCATAATGAAACAAATAAATAAGACGAAGTAGAAGAAGAAATAAAGTTGAAAGAATCGGTAACGGATATTACCTCTTCTTTCAACACGCCTTTTTGAAACCTCCTCTTAGGGAACAATGATTGGTCTTTGAAGAATACCAGAACCTCTAGGATGTTTATAGGGAAGTGGAGAAGATAATTTGGCAAGGTTTGGACGAGTTTGAAGGCTCAAAGTGGTGTGAGGAAGAGAGGGAGGACGTGCCCTTTTATAAGGGATGGGAGGGGCACCTTTGGAATAACTAAAAATATTATTTTATTATAAAGTCATATTTGGTTTTTAATAGCTCAGAATTGAGTTATTTAGAAGATAAGGTGGGGATGGGTCGAAATACTCTCATCCAATATAATTTGGACAAGTTTAGGTTTCTATTTTAACCTTATCATTTTGATTTAACTTTAAGTTAAATAATTTTTCTTTTACCGTGTCTTCTTGTTTTCTTACACTATAAGGTTAATAAACTTACTATAACAAGCCAAACGAACCCCAAGTTGTTTATTATTAATATATATAACCTTATCTAAGTCATTTGGCCGAACCATAGATTTTTTGGAATAAAATAACCATTAATAATATAATATTTGTTTTAAAAACTATTTTATGTCAATTTTGACACTATTTGGTAATTGATTTTTGTGAAAATCATAACAGAATGATTAGTTCGAAAATATTTATCTAAATAAATACTAACATGTCATATTAACCTAGGAAATTAGTGTAATTCATAAAAAGACTCAAATTAAATTTATTTGGGTATTTATATCGTCAATTATGTCAATATTTCATTAATAAGATAATTACTGTATCATCTTTGTGTCATAAATAAATTAAATTATTTAATGTAGAAAAATTATAAATAAACTACCATTATGTAGGAAATCGTTTTATCATTCTAAATAATATTTATAGTCGAATTTATCTTATTATTAACCATATATTAAAAATGATTTAGTTATTAAACATTGATTTTAACTATTTTAACCCTTCTTTAAATAAATTAATATTAAATGTCCTAATCTAATACAAGTGGGCCTAAATGGTCATATTTTATTCCTAAGGTTATTTTTGGTCGAATTACACTTATCCAATAGAATTATGACATGTTTTAGGGTAATAATTATATCATTTTTACCGTTAATTACCTTATTTACTTTTAACTGTGGTAAAAAAAGTAAAAAGTTACTATTCACCAAAAATTATTTTCATCTCATTGAACCACATTTTAGTCATTGATATTAACCGTGTCTCTTGGATTTTCTAAATTCCACTCACAAAAGAGGTAAAATTATGTTTTATATGAATTTGAAAATTTACTAGGAGCTGGGTAAAATACGGTGAAAAGTTCAATAAAATTTTTATATATCTAAAATTATTATAAAATGACTCCAATGAAATAAATTGAATATATATAGGTATTATGTATAAATTTTGACCTAAAATAAATTTAATTAAAATAAATAATTATTTAAATAAAAAGTCGGTTTTTGAATAGTAACCCAGTGTTTTCACTATTCATCAAAAATTGAAAGTTTTCAGAAAAATACCAAAAATTCACATTAGGATAATTTCGATATTCTGAATCCAAAAATGAAGTCCATTTTGAAAGATAAAATTTATAAAATTTCAAAAAGTGAGTATTACTATTCATAACGGCTAGTTTATATAACATATCGTTGTTTAGCGAAACTCGGTATTGCGTACAACAAACGCTATCGTGGAAGGTGGCGATTGCGTGTAATACAAGCCAAGTTAGGTATGAGTGTTGTGCAAGATACTTTTGTTGTAGCGTACAAGACAAGACATTAATGAAATTAAAAATAATATTTTTCATAAAATCTCGGGGTGTTACATTCTACCCCCCTTAAAATGAATTTCGCCCTCGAAATTCGTCGGGGTTATAAATGGTTTACTACTCGAAAGTTTCTTTAATAGAAACCCACATCGTAAAAAGGAATACCAAAATGTGGCTTTAAAAACTAATGTATGAAATGTAACAGTTACCCAAATTAACTAATCACTGGGTTTCCACATAGTTAAACATAGGTGAAAATATGGATATGGAAGAGAAATCTAACCGTCATGTTCTGATGGAGAGTGGTAGAGAACATGGCTATGAAAAAGCGAACAATCACAAATCCATAGATTTGTGATGATCTGAGGTACCATCTGATTCATTGGATATAAGGGAACTAGGACAACATTTTTGGTTTTCAAGATCATTTCCCTAAAGTTGAAGAATTTCAATTAGAATAGATACTTAATTTATTTTGGTATAATCTCACCGTTGTTCCTGCCTTGCAAAATTTCCACTTCATCTCTTTAAGAAATGAAGTTGAATTTGTCTTTCGTGATGTTTTAGCAGATCATTTGATAGAATGATTGGTCATTCCATCTGTCTCAAAAATCAGTAAGAAAAAGTTATATACATAATTACATCTATGGTGAGATTAATCATATATGGTTCCAAAATGGACTTATACTTCATCTATCATCTTGTATAATAAAATAAAACTAGTTTCTACTAACCAGCGACTTCCTGTAGGCTAGTGGTAGGAAATGAAGGCATGTCGCACTTCAGTTGTGGGTTTGATTCCCACATCCTTGTCCGACGTGACGGGTTGTCGCTCGTTCTGCAGGTTGTCCATTTTTTTCCTTTCTAAAAATACAATACTAACTTATGTCCAACATAATACATTCCAATCTTTAGGATTATCCATAATATTGCAGTCCATTCTCATATTATAGTGAAAATGATTACCAGAGATTTCTTATAACAAGCACGTTAATACCATCGTTGATCCCCATATGTCATAAGATATGTCTTGTTGGTCACATTCCAAACATTCGAAGGCCTCAATCATGTATTCTCTTGAAAAATGAATACCCATTGAATCTTAGTGAAAACATGAGTGCTGTCAAAAGTTAACTCATTCCACATACCAAAACCCCAAAATTTTATATACTCAAACCATGATAGAACTATTTCCTTATATCAGTCATGAGCTCATGAATACTGTCAAATATTTCATTTTCTCCTTATCCCTTCATTATGCGCATATCATCTTCTTTCCAAAAATATCTCAATCACTTTCCATGGTTACCGGTACCATAAAATTTTTGAAAACCAGAATAGAACAATACATAAATATTCTTATATTCCACGATACTATATACAACATTATTTTGGAATCCCATTACATAAACACTTAATCATTACAACACATCATTTTCATATTCAACATCGCCAATAGTGATCGCATGTGACTTCCCTTTGTCCTTTTTCTTAAGTGGTTGCTCATGTCGATCATCATTAACCCTTGGAATAGGGAATTGATTTGCATAATTCCCCATTTCATTTCCCTTGAAGCATTGAAGTGTTGTTGTTGCGTTCTCTGCAGTCTTTTCTTTATTCACATCATTAGCAACCCTTTTTCTATTACTTCAACACTCAGCTGTTCGATGACCTTATTTTCCACACTTAAAACATTTTCTAGTCCCTTTAGGACAATATCCACCATGCTTCTTTCCACACTTTGAACATATGGAAACATTCATCTTCTTTTCACCATTATTTTGTAATTTCTCCTTGAACTCCATCTTTCGTTTCTTATCAAAACCATGAGATGGATATGTAACACCAACTTCCATTTCTACCTTGATAGCACGACGCACAATTTCTTCATAGCTACTGAAGTCTCTAATAGATAATACACTTCGAAGATTTGGTTTTAATCCACTAAATAATTGATCAACTTTACTTTCCGGTTGGATGATAAAGCCAGATGCATACCTTGAAAGCCTTGTAAAATTCACTTCGTATATACCAACAGATTCATAATCCTTTTGCTTTAGTTCAAGAAACTCCTTCTCCATCTTTGTTCTAAGAATAAGAGGGAAGGACTTATTGAAAAATAAGTTCTTAAACTCTTCCCATTCCATAGTCTCAATTTCATATCTTGGCCTCGTATTCTTGATAAGATTCCACCATTGATTAGCTTCACCTTCCAAACGATATACTACTAAGATGACTTTATCATGTTCAGAACATTGAAGAACTGAAAATATCTTTTTAGTGGTACTGATCCATTGTTCAACAACAAGTGGATCAGAAGACCCACTGAAAGAAGGTGGACGTTGCCTCATGAAGGACTCAATAGAATATTGTTCCCTTATCTGCTCATCTGGAAGTCCAGCATGATTCATAGCTTGTGTAAGTATAGAAATAAGATTTTTCACTCCATCTCCCATAACATTTGTTTGTTCAGGAGGACAATCATTTCATTGTCCATTACACTGATCAACACAGTTCCTTCGGGTTCTAGCCATCATCTAAAACCAAAAAAGAATTGTGTGATAGGAAAAAATCATTCTAGGGAAAAAAACATAATAAAGGGGGAGTGCCTTCAATATATAACATCTTAGGTTTAATTCTAAGATCGTTACCATAATTCTAGGACTATAACCTATAGTTATACTTAAAAGGACCGTAATAGTTTAGTGTCTTTGGAAACTCAAAATATAATCTTCTAATTGTGGTGAAAGATCTTCAACATCTCCCATAAAAATATTCCCCTTTTTTTCTTACCTAAAACATTTATTTATATCCTGGGGAAAAGAAAACATAATAGGGGTGAGCTCAAATGCCCAGTAAGGGTAAAAATAGAGAACATAAAACAATCCATAAACATTTGAATTAAAAAACATGAACATAAAATCTAAACATCAAAATCTTGAGCAAAGACATGAATCTTGGAAGTATGTAAGGCATATATCATAAAGGAACATCAATCAAGATAAAATAGAATGGGAATAAAACATTTAATTGTGGAAACCATTCAGCACTTGTTATGATTTCTATAGTAGCCAAGGCATTGCTGCCAAGACCATCTTAGTGGACAAAGTGACTTTCTAAATCGAGTTCACTCCTCGTTTCAGTCCTATAACACTGAACCAGATTAACTTACCATTTCAGCCATGTCTATCTGATGAGATATAAATCTTTACCCAATGCATTGGAGGGAGATATAGGTACCACCCATCTCATAATGAAATCATTCTTACTTGTGCCACAACATAAACATAAATCATTAATCATAACCCAAAGAATAAAATGGGTTTCATAAACATCATCCCATCATAACATAATCCATACAAAAAAATGGATATCATTTCATCATAGAAAAAGTGAAACCATGTAAATCATAGAGAAATTATACTTGAAACATACACATATGATATAATTCCATCTTTTATGGAAAATGGTTTTGATAAAACACTTGAAATGAATTCTTGAGGAAAATATCCTTTCTTCTTCAAAATCATTTTCTTTTCACAAAATGCCATGAAATTTTAAAAGAAAAGGATTTTGTTAAAAAATAGTCATTAAATATTTTAGAGTAAGCTTCATGAAAATGAGGCGTTATGAAACTGTAAAAATCCGTTCACGCCGTATAAGTTAAAAATAACATTCTTCTCGTACTTTTGTCAGAAAACGCAAAAAAGTAGCTCATAACGTAAAAGAAAGAAAGATTCCTTACATACCATGTAGTAAAAGTCAAAAATGGGTAAAAAGGAGTTTAAAAATACATGAAAACACTTTTATAAAACATGGACATAGATGATAGAAATAACCCCATTAAATACTTACATATAAGCAATCTCCGATAGAAAACAATTGAGATTACAACATTATCCCTTACCTTAGGTCTGATATGCTTCGTACATTTCCGAACCTCCTATATAATGATTTAAATAATTTCAATTACTTATTAATGAATAATATTCATTGTTATGATATCATATATGGTTCACTTATAACTTTATATTACCCGTTCTTTTGTAAGTTCCATGTTAAAACAACGTTTTGGGTTAAATCATTTTATTTATCATACGTGTTTGGACTTTTTGTTCATGATATTATTACTTATATCGTGATTTACTTAATTACAGAATGTAAAACATGATATATATATAATATATATTCATTATATACTTATATAAATGGTAGATCGATTAAATGGAATGAAATACACCGTTCATGGAGACGGTAGGTTGTACGTACGCATGAACGTTGTTTTCGTTTCCTTATTGAATTGAATGAAATTTAGTACATTAATTACATATATATACACACATAAATCCAGTATCATTATTATGTCATATATTTCATTATTACTTATTATATATACTTTATAATCATTCATCAATGGTTAACATGGAGAATGAATGTCATCGGGTCGTGGAGACGGTACTCCGTACGTACGCCCAAGCGATGATATCATTCCCATGATCGTGGAATTGCATTGAAGTGTGTGTATAATATTTCAGAATAAATATCACTTTACAACAATCATATATATTTATTCTTTACACCATTATACCAATCCATGTAAGGTGGTGGTGGAAAATATATTACACCACGGCGTGGAGACAGTATTCCGTACGTACGCACGCGCGGTGATTTCGTCTTCTGCAGGATGTATAGATGGTGAAATAGGGTTGTTTCATACTTATAATAACATATCAGTATATTAATGATATTTATGTTATTACCTCATAATGAAACAACTAAATAATAAGAATTAGAAGAAGAAATAATGTTGAAAGAATCGGTAACGGATATTACCTCTTCTTTCGACACGCCTTTTTGAAACCTCCTCTTAGGGCACTAAGATTGGAAATTGAAGAAGACCAGAGCCTTAGGATGTTTCTAAGTAAGTGGAGAAGAGAAATTGGCAGTGTTTTTCTGAGCTTGAAGGCTTAAAGTGGTGTGAGGAAGACAGAGAGGATGTGCCCTTTTATAAGGGAGGAGAGGTGCACCTTTGGAATAACAAAAAATATTATTTTATTATAAAGTCATATTCGGTTTTTAATAGCTCTAAATTGATTTATTTTGAATATAAGGTGGGGATGGGGCGAAATAATCTCATACAATAGAATTTAGACAAGTTAGGTTTCTATTTTAACCTTATGGTTTAGATTTAACTTTAAGATAAATAATGTTTCTTTTACCGTGTCTTCTTGTTTTCTTACACTATAAGGTAAATAAACTTACTATAACAAGCCAAACAAACCCCAAGTTTTTTATTATTAATATATATAACCTTATATAATTAATTTTTTCGAACCTTAGATTTTTAATTATAAAAGAAGAATTAATAATATAATATTTGTTTTAAAAACTATTTAATGTCAATTTTGAAACAATTTGGTAATTGATTTTTGTGAAAATCATAAAAAAATTATTAGTTCGAAATAGATTTAACTAAATAAATACTAACATGTCATATTAACCTATAAAATTAGTGTAATTCATAAAAAGTCTCAAATTACATTTATTTGGGTATTTATAACATCAATTATGTCAATATTTCATTAATAAGATAATTAATGCTTCATCATTGTGTCATAAATAAATTAAATTATTTAATGTCTAAAAATTATAAATAAAATACCATTATGTAGTAAATTTTTTTATCTTTCTAATTAATATTTATAGTCGAATTTATCTTATGTATAACCCTATATTAAAAATGATTTAGTTATTAAACTTTGATTTTAACTATTTTAACCCTTCCTTAAATAAATTAGTAATAAACGTCCTAATCTAATCCATGTGGGCCTAAATGGTCATATTTTATTCCGAAGGTTGTTTTTGGTCGAATTACACTTATAAAATAGAATTAGGACATGTGTTAGGGTAATAATAATATCATTTTTACCCTTAATTACCCTATTTACTTTTAACCATGGTAAAAAAAGTAAAAAGTTACTATTCACCAAAAATTATTTTCATCTCATTGAACCACATTTTAATCCTTGATATTAACCGTGTCTCTCAGATTTTCTAAATTCCACTCATAGAAGCGGTAAAATTAAGTTTTATGTGAATTTGCAAATTCTTCTAGGAGGCGGGTAAAAGACGGTAAAAAGTCCAATAAAATTTTTTATATATCTAAAATTACTATAAAATGACTCCAATGACTTAAAATTAACTTATATAGGTATTATGTATCGATTCTGACCAAAAATAAATTTAAATAAAATAAATAATTACTTAAATAAAAAGTCGGTTGAATAGTAACCTTGTATTTTCACTCTTCATCAAAAAATGAATGTTTTTAGAAAAATACCAAAAATTCACCCTAGTCTAATTTTGATATACTGAATCCAAAGATGATTTCCATTTTGAAATATAAAATTTATAAAATTTAAAAAATAGGGTATTACTATTCATAACAGATAGTTTATATAACATATCGTTGTTTAGCGAAACTCGGTATTGCGTACAACACACGCTATCGTGGAAGGTCGTGATTGCATGCAATGCAACCCAAGTCAGGGATGCATGTTGTGAAAGATCCTTTTGGTGTAGCGTACAACACAAGATAATAATGAAATTAAAAAGATTTTTTTTATAAAATATCGGGGTGTTACATTCTACCCCCCTTAAAATGAATTTCGCCCTCAAAATTCGTCGGAGTTATAAATGTTTTACAACTTGAAAGTTTCTTTAATAGAAACCCACATCGTAAAAAGGAATACCAAAAATTGGCTTTAAAAACTAACGTATGAAACGTAAGAGTTACCCAAATTAACTAATAACTGTGTTTCCACATAGGAGAACATAGGTGAAAATATGGATATGGAAGAAAAATCTAGCTGTCATGTTCTGATGTAGTGTGGTAGAGAACATGGCTATGAAAAAGCCGAAAATCACAAAGCCATATATTTGTAATGATCTAAGGTACCATCTGATTCATCGGATATAAGGGCACTAGGACAACATTTTTGGTTTTCAAGATCATTTCTCTAAAGTTGAAGAATTTTAATTAGAATAAATACTTAATTTATTTTGGTATAATCTTACCGTTGTTCTTGCCTTGAACAATTTCCACTTAATATCTTTAAGAAATGAAGTTGAATTTGTCTTTCATGATGTTTTAGCAGATCATGTGATATAATGATAGGTTATTCCATCTGTCTCAAAAATAAGTTAGCAAAAGTTATATACATAATTCCATTTATAGTGAGATTAATCATATATGGTTCCAAAATGGACTTATACTTCATCAATCATCTTGTATAATAAAATAAAACTAGTTTCTACTAACCAGGGACTTCCTGTAGGCCAGTGGTAGGAAATAAAGGCCTGTCGCACTTCGGTTGTGGGTTCGATACCCACAGCCTTGTCCGACGTGACGGGTTGTCGCTCGTTCTGCAGGTTGTCCATTTTTTTCTTTCTAAAAATACAATACTAACTTATATCCTACATAATACATTCCAATCTTTAGGTTTATCCATAATATTGCAGTCCATTCTCATATTATAGTTAAAATGATTACCAGATAATTCATATAACAAGCACGTTAATACAATCGTTTATCCCCATATGTTATAAGATATGTCTTTTTGGTCACATTCCAAACATTCGAAGGCCTTAATAATTTATTATCTTGAAAAATAAATACCCACTGAATCTTAGTGAAAACATGAGTGCTGTCAAAAGTTAACTCTTTCCACATACCAAAACCCCAAAATTCTATATAGTCAAACCATGATATCACTATTTCCTTATATCAGTCATGAGCACATGAATAATATCAAATATTTAATTTTCTCTTTATCCCTTCATTATGCACATATCATCTTCTTTCCAAAAATATCTCAATCACTTTCCAGGGTTACCGATACCATAAAATCTAAATATCAAAATTTTGAGCAAAGACCTGAATCTTGGAAGTACGTAAGGCATATATCATAAAGGAACATCAATCACGATAAAATAGCATGGGAATAAAACATTTAATTTTTTCAACCATTCAACACTTGTGATGATTTCCATAGTAGCCAAGGCATTGCTGCCAAGACCATCTTAGTGGACAAAGTCCCTTTCTGAATCGAGTTCATTCCTCGTTTCAGTCCTGTAACACTGAACCGGATTAACTTACCGTTCCTGCCATGTCTATCTCATGAGATATAAATCTTCACCCAATGAACTGGAGAGAGATATAGGTCCCACCCATCTCATAATGAAATCATTCTTACTTGTGGCACAACATAAACTTAAATCATTCATCATAACCCAAAGAATAAAATGGGTTTCATAAACATCATCCCATCATAACATAATCCAAACAAAAAAATGGATATCATTTCATCATAGAAAAAGTGAAACCTTGTAAATCATAGAGAAATTATACATGAAACATACACATATGAAATAATTCCATCTTATATGGAAAATGGTTTTGATAAAACACTTGAAATGCATTCTTGAGGAAAATATCCTTTCTTCTTCAAAATCATTTTCTTATCAAAAAATTCCATGCAATTTTAAAATAAAATGATTTTGTTGAAAATATTCATTAAATCTTGTAGAGTAAGCTTCATGAAAATGAGGCGTTATGAAACCGTAAAAATCCGTTCACACTTTATAAGTTAAAAATAACATTCTTCTCGTACTTTTGTAGAAAAAGTCAAAAAAGTACCTCGTAACATAAACAAAAGAAAGATTCTTTACATACCATGTAGTAAAATTCAAAAATTGGTAAAAATGACATTAAAAATACATGAAAACACTTTTATAAAATATGGACATGGTTGATAGAAATAACCCCAGTAAATACTTACATATAAGCAATCTCGGATAGAAAACAATTAAGATTTCAACATTATCCCTTACCTTAGGTCCGATATGCTTCTTACATTTCCGAACCTCCTCTTAGTGCACTAAGATTGGTCTTTGAAGAAGACAAAAACCTCTAGGATGTTTCTAGGGAAGTGGAGAAGAGAAATTGGCAGGGGTTGGCCGAGCTTGAAGGCTCAAAGTGGTGTGAGGAAGAGAGGGAGGAAGTGCCCTTTTACAAGGGAGGAGAGGGGAACCTTTGGAATAACTAAAAATATTAATTTATTATAAAGTCATATTCGGTTTTTAATAGCTTCAAATTGAGATATTTCTATGCTAAGGTGGGTATGGGTCGAAATACTCTCATCCAATATAATTTAGACAAGTTTAGGTTTCTATTTTAACCTTATCATTTAGATTTAACTTTAAGTTAAATAATTTTTCTTTTACCGTGTCTTCTCGTTTTCTTACACTATAAGGTTAATAAACTTACTATAACAAGCCAAACGAACCCCAAGTTGTTTATTATTAATATACATAACCTTATCTAAGTCATTTGGCCGATCCTTATATTTTTAGGAACAAAATAACAATTAATAATATAATATATTTTTTAAAACTATTTTATGTCAATTCTGACACAATTTGGTAATTGATTTTTGTGAAAATAATAACAGAATTATTAGTTCGAAAATATTTAACTAAATCAATACTAACCTTTCATGTTAACCTATAAAATAAGTTTAATTCATAAAAAGTATCAAATTACTTTTATTTGGGTATTTATAACAACAATTTTTTCAATATTTCATTAATAAGATAATTATTGCATCATCATTGTGTCATAAATAAATAAAATTAATTAATGTATAAAAATTATAAATAAAGCCCCATTATGTAGGAAATCTTTTTAGATTTCTAATAAATATTTATAGTCGAATTTATCTTATGTATGACCCTATATTAAAAATGATTTAGTTATTAAATTTTGATTTTAACTATTTTAACCCTTCTTTAAATAAATTAATAATAAATGTCCCAATCTAATCCAAGTGGGCCTAAATGATCATATTTTATTCCTAAGGTTGTTTTTGGTCGAATTACACTTATCCAATAGAATTAGGACATGTGTTAGGGTAATAATAATATCATTTTTACCCTTAATTACCCTATTTTCTTTTAACAGTGGTAACAAAAGTAAAAAGTTACTATTCACCAAAAATTATTTTCATCTCATTGAACCACATTTCAGTACTTGATATTATCTATGTCTCCCGGATTTTCGAAATTCCACTCACAGAAGCGGTAAAATTAAGTTTTATGTGAATTTGCAAATTCTCCTAGGAGGTGGGTAAAAGACGGTAAAAAGTTCAATAAAACATTTTATATATCTAAAATTATTATAAAATGACTCCAATGACTTAAATTGAACTTATATAGGTATTATGTATCAATTTTGACATAAAAAAATTAAATTAAATAAATATTTATTTAAATAAAAAGTCGTTTTTTGAATAGTAACCTAGTATTTCCACTATTCATCAAGAATAGAAAGTTTTCAAAAAAATACCAAAAATTCACTCTAGGCTAATTTTGATATTCTAAATCAAAAAATGAAGTCCATTTTAAAAGATAAAATTTATAAAATTTCAAAAAGTCGAAATTACAATTCATAACGGCTAGTTTATATAACATATCGTTGTTTAGCGAAACTCGGTATTGCGTACAACACACGCTATCGTGGAAGGTCACGATTGCGTGTAATGTAAGCCAAGTCAGGGATGAGTATTGTGAAAGCTCCATTTGGTGTAGCTTACAACAAAAGACATTAATGAAATTAAAAAGAATATTTTTCATAAAATCTCGGGGTGTTACATTCTACCCCCCTAAAAATGAATTTCGCCCTCGAAATTCGTCAGGATTATAAATGGTTTACTACTCGAAAGTTTTTTTAATAGAAACCCACATCATAAAAAGGAGTACCAAAACTTTGCTTTAAAAACTAATGTATGAAACGTAATGGTTACCCAAATTAACTAATCACTGGGTTTCAACATAGGATAACATAGGTGAAAATATGGATATGGAAATGAAATCTAACCGTCATGTTCTGATGGAGAGTGGTAGAGAACATGGCTATGAAAAATCCAACAATCACGAAGCCATATATTTGTGATGATCTAAGGTACCATCCGATTCATCGGATATAAGGGCACTAGGACAACATTTTTGGTTTTCAAGATCCTTTCCCTAAAGTTGAAGAATTTGAATTATAATAAATACTTACTTTATTTTGGTATAATCTCACCGTTGTTCGTGCCTTGAACAATTTACACTTCATCTATTTAAGAAATGAAGTTGAATTTGTCTTTCGCGATGTTTTAGCAGATCATGTGAAAGAATGATAGGTCATTCCATTTGTCTCAAAAATAAGTTAGCAAAAGTTATATACATAATTCTATTTATGGTGAGATTTATCATATATGGTTCCAAAATGGACTTATACTTCATCTATCATCCTGTATAATAAAATAAAACTAGTTTCTACTAACCAGGGACTTTCTGTAGGCTAGTGGTAGGAAATAAATTCCTATCGCACTTCGGTTGTGGGTTCGATTCCCACAGCCTTGTTCGACGTAATGGGTTGTCGCTCGTTCTGCAGGTTGTCCATTTTTTCTTTCTAAAAATACAATACTAACTTATATACAACATAATCCATTCCAATATTTAGGATTATCGATAATATTGCAGTCCATTCTCATATTATAGTGAAAATGATTACCAGAGATTTCATATAACAATCACGTTAATACCATCTTTGATCCCCATATGTCATAAGATATGTCTTGTTGGTCACATTCCAAACATTCGAAGGCCTTAATCATGTATTCTCTTGAAAAATGAAAACCCATTGAATCTCAGTGAAAACATGAGTGCTGTCAAAAGTTATCTCTTTCCACATACCAAAACCCCAAAATTCTATATACTCAAACCATGATATAACTATTTCCTTATATCAGTCATGAGTTCATGAATACTGTCAAACATTTCATTTTCTCCTTATCCCTTCACTATGCGCATATCATCTTCTTTCCAAAAATATCTCAATCACTTTCCATGGTTACCAGTACCATAAAATTATTGAAAACCACAATAGACCAATAGATAAATATTCCTATATTCCACAACACTATATACAACATTATTTTGGAATCCCATTACATAAACACTTAATCATTCCACCACATCGTTGTCATATTCAACATTGACAATAGTGATCACATGTGACTTCCCTTTATCCTTTGCCTTAATTGGTTTCTCATATCGATCATCATTAACCCTTTGACTAGTGCATTGATTAGCATAATGCCCCATTTCATTGCACTTGAAGCATTGAAGTGTTGGTGGTGCGTTCTCGGCAGTCTTTTCTTTATTCACATCATTTGAAACCCATTTTACATTACTTCGACACTCAGCTGCTCGATGACCTTATTTTCCACACATAAAACATTTTCTTGTCCCTTTAACACAATCTCCACCATGCTTCTTTCCACACTTTGAGCATAAGCAAACATTCATCTTTTTTTTACCATTATTCTGAGATTTCTCCTTGAACTCCATCTTTCGTTTCTTGTCAAAACCATGAGATAGATATGTAACACCAACTTCCATTTCTACCTTGATAGCATGACACACAATTTCTTCATATCTACTGAAGTCTCTTATAGCTAATGCCCTTCGAAGATTTGGTTTTAATCCACTGAAGAATCGATCAACTTTACTTTCAGGTTGGATGATAAAGCCAGATGCATACCTTGCAATCCTTGTAAAATTCTCTTTGTATATACAAACAAAATCATCATCCTTTTGCTTTAGTTCAAGAAACCCCTTCTCCATTTTTGTTCGAAGAATACGAGGGAAGTACTTATTGAAAATAAGTTCTTGAACTTGTCTCATTACATGGACTCAATTTCATCTCTTGGCCTCGTATTCTTGATACGATTCAACCATTGATCAACTTCACCTTCCAAACGATATACTGATAAGAGGACTTTATCATGTTCAGAACATTGAAGAACTTAAAATATCTTTTCAGTGGTACTGATCCATTGTTCAGCAACAAGTGGATCTGAAGACCCACTAAAAGAAGGTGGGCGTTGCCTCATGAAGGACTCAATAGAATATTGTTCCCCTCTCTGCTCATTTGGAAGTCCAGAATGATTAATAGCTCGTGTAAGTATAGAAATAAGATTTTGCACTGCATATCCCATAACATTTGTTTGTTCAGGTGGACAATCATTTCATTGTCCATTACATTGTTCACATGGTTCCTTCGGGTTCCAGCCATCGTCTAAAACCCAAAAAGAATAGTGTGAGAGGCAAAAATCATGATAGGGAAAACAAAATAATAAAGGGGGAGTACCTTCAATATCTAACATATTAGGTTTAATTCTAATATCATTACCATAATTCTAGAACTATAAACTATACATATACTTAACCTTAGGGACATCCCTAGACATACCATAGAAATATCTGTAGGGATCTCACTAAAATTATCACATCCCAGTTTCCAAAGGATGACTAAACCTTTCCTCTAATACAAACTGTAGAGACCCAAAGCATGACATACATGGACATTACATTACTTTTGAGGAATACTTAGTACATAACAAAAACATACACACAAGTACCGTAATAGTTTAGTGTCTTTGGAAACTCAGAATATAATCTTCTAATCGTGGTGAAATATATTCAACATCTCCCATAAAGATCTTCCCCTTTTTTTCTTACCTAAAACCTTTCTTTATATCCTGGGGAGAAGAAAACATAAAAGGGGTGAGCTCAAATGCCCAGTAAGGATAAACATAGAGAACATAAAACAATCCATAATCATTTGAATGAAAAAACTTGAACATAAAACCTAAACATCAAAATCTTGAGCAAAGACATGAATCTTGGATGTATGTAAGGCATATATCATAAAGGAACATCAATCACGATAAAATAGTATGGTAATAAAAAAATTTAATTGTGGAAACCATTCAGAATGAGTTATGATTTCCATAGTAGCCAAGGCATTGCTACCAAGACCATCTTAGTGGACAAAGTTCCTTTCTGAATCGAGTTCACTCCTTGTTTCAGTCCTGTAACACTGAACCGGATTAACTTACCGTTCCAGCTTTTTCTATCTCATGAGATATAAATCTTTACCCAATGCATTGGAGGGAGATATATGTCCCACCCATCTCATAATGAAATCATTCTTACTTGTGCCACAACATAAACTTAAATCATTCATCATAACCCAAAGAATAAAATGGGTTTCATAAACATCATCCCATCATAACATAATCCATACAAAAAAATGGATATCATTTCATCATAGAAAAAGTGAAACCATTTAAATCATAGAGAAATTATACTTGAAACATACACCTATGAAATAATGAAATCTTATATGGAAAATGTTTATGATAAAACGCATGAAATGAATTCTTGAAGAAAATATCCTTTCTTCTTCAAAATCATTTTCTTTTCACAAAATGTCATGCAATTTTAAAAGAAAAGGATTTTTTTTTGAAAATAGTCATTAATTCTTGTAGAGTAAGCTTCATGAAAATGAGGCGTTATGAAACTGTAAAAATCCATTCATGCTGTATAATTTAAAAATAAAATTCTTCTCGTACTTTTGTCGGAAAAGTCAAAAAAGTACCTCGTAACGTAAAGAAAAGAAATATTCTTTACATACCATGTAGTAAAAGTCAAAAATGGGTAAAAAGGAATTTAAAAATACATGAAAACACTTTTATAAAACATGGACATTGATGATAGATATAACCCCAATAAATACTTATGTATAAGCAATCTTGGATAGAAAACAATTGAGATTGCAACATTATCCCTTACCTTAGGTCTGATATGCTTCGTACATTTCCGAACCTCCTCTTAGGGAACTAAGATTGGACTTTGAAGAAGACCACAACCTCTAGGATGTTTCTAGGGAAGTTGAGAATAGAAATTGGTAGGGGTTGACCAAGCATGAAGGCTCAAAGTGGTGTGAGGAAGAGAGGGAGGATGTGCCTTTTTATAACGGAGGAGAGGGGCGCCTTTGGAATAACTAAAAATATTATTTTATTATAAAGTCATATTCGGTTTTTAATAGCTCCAAATTGAGGTATTTCGAAGCTAAGGTGGGTATGGGTCGAAATAATCTCATCCAATATAATTTATACAAGTTTAGGTTTCTATTTTAACCTTATCATTTATATTTAACTTTAAGTTAAATAATTTTTTTTACCGTGTCTTCTTGTTTTATTACACTATAATAATAATAAACATACTATAACAAACCAAACAAACACCAATTTGTTTATTATTAAGATATATAACCTTATCTAAGTAATTTGGATGAACCTTAGTTTTTTAGTATTAAAATAAAAATTAATAATATTGTATTTGTTTTAAAAACTATTTTTGTCACTATTTGGTATTTGATTTTTGTGAAAATCATAACAGAATGATTAGTTCGAAATTTTTTTTACTAAATCAATACTAACATGTCATATTAACCTAAAAAAATAGTGGAATTCATAAAAATTCTCAAATTACATTTATTTGGGTATTTGTAACATCGATTATGTCAATATTTCATTAGTAAGATAATTACTGCATCATCATTTTGTCAATATTTTATTAATAAGATAATTACTGCATCAATTATGTCAATATTTCATTAATAATATTATTACTGCATCATCATTGTGTCACATTCCAAACATTCGAAGGCCTTAATCATGTATTCTCTTGAAAAATGAATACCCATTGAATCTTAGTGAAAACATGAGTGCTGTCAAAAGTTAACTCTTTCCATATACCAAAACCCCAAAATTCTATATACTCAAACCATGATATAACTATTTCCTTATATCAGTCATGAGCTCAGGAATATTGTCAAACATTTCATTTTATCCTTATCCCTTCATTATGTGCATATCATCTTCTTTCCAAAAATATCTCAATCACTTTCCATGGTTACTGGTACCATAAAATTATTAAAAACCACAATAGACCAATACATAAATATTCCTATATTCCAAAATATTATATACAAAATTATTTTGGAATCCCATTACATAAACACTTAATCATTCCACCACATCGTTTTCATATTCAACAACTTGTTTTTCAATAAGCACTTCTCTCGTATTCTTTGAACAAAGATGGAAAAGGAGTTTCTTGAGCTTAAGCTGAAGGATGATGTATCTGTTGGTATATACAAAGAGAATTTTACAAGACTTTAAAGGTATGCATCTGGCTTTATCATCCAACCTGAAAGTAAAGTTGATCGATTTTTCAGTGGCTTTAAAACAAGTCTTAGAAGGGCATTAGCTATAAGAGACTTCAATAGCTATAAAGAAATTGTGCGTTGTACTATCAAGGTAGAACTGGAAGTTGGTGTAACACATCCATATCATGGTTTTGACAAGAAACGAAAGATGGAGTTCAAGGAGAAATCTTAGAATAATGGTGAAAAGAAGATGAATGTTTCTTTATGCTCAATGTGTGGAAAGAAGCATGGTGGATATTGCCTAAAAGGTACTATAAAATGTTTTAAGCTTGGAAAAGAAGGTCGTCGAGTAGTTGATTTTCGAAGTAATGGTAAAAAGTTTGCTAATGATGTGAATAGAGAAAAGACTATAGAGAACTCTCCACCAACACTTCAATGCTTCAAGTGCAAGGAAATGGGGCATTATGCTAATAAATGTTCTAATCCATGGGTTAATAATAATCAACGTGAGCAACCTCTTAAAGCAAAAGATAAAGGGAAGTCTCATGCAATCACTATTTGTGATGTTGAGTATGAAAATGATGCCGTGTAATGATTAAGTGTTTATGTAATGGGATTTCAAAATAGTATCATGGAATCTCATTTATGGTATTTTGGAATTTTGGAATATTAATGTATTGTTTTTCAATTACAATATGGTACTGCTAACCATGAAAAAGTTATTGAAATATTTTTGGAAAGCAGATGAAATGCGCATATTGAAGGGATTAGGAGAAAATAAGATGATAGTAATCATGAGCTCATGACTAAAATAAGGACAAAGTGATATTATGGTTTGATTATATAGAAATTTTGGGATTTTGGTATGTGGAAAGAGTTAACTTTTGACAGAATTCATGTTTTCACTAAGGTTAAATGGGTATTAATTTTTCAATAGAATACATGATTAAGGTATTCACATGATTGGAATGTGATCAACAAGATATATCGGGGATAAATGATGGTATTCACATGCTCGGTAGATGACATTTCTAGTAATTGTTTTCTTAATACTATAAGCTAGGACAGAAGAATTTTGGATAAGACTAAATATTTGAAATGAATTATGTTGAAAATAAGTTAGTTTAAGGCTAGAACTATTTTTGATATTATCGATGGAATGTTATAATGATGTAATTTTAGAAAAATGACAACCTGCAGGATGGGTGACAACCCATCGCGTCGGACAAGTCTGTGGGAATCTAACCCACAACCGAAGTGCGACTGGCCTTTATCGCATACCACTAGACTAAAAGAAGTCTATGGTTAGTAGAAACTACTTTTATTTTATTACGCGGTATGATATATGAAGTATAAGTTCATTTTTGGAATCGTATACGATTAACCTCGCCATAGATGGACTTATGTATATTTGATAACTTTTGCTAACCTTTTGTTTGAAACAGATGCAATGACCCATCATTCTATCACATGATATGTTAACACTTCATGAATAAAAAATTCAACTTCATTTATTTAAGAGATGAAGTGGAAATTATTAAAAGCATGAACAACAGTGATATTGTACCAAAATCAAGCAAGTATTTCTTCTAATTCAAAATTTTCAACTTTAGGGAAATGATATTGAAAACCAAAAATGTTGTCCTAGTGCTCTTATATCCGATGAATCAGATGGTACCTTAGATCGTCAAAAATTTATGGCTTTGTGATTGACAGCTTTTTCATATCTATGTTCTCTACCACTCGCCATCAGATCTTGATGGTAAGATTTCTCTTCCATATCCATATTTTCACCTATGTTCTCCTATGTTGAAACCCAATGATTAGTTAATTTGGCTAACCTTTACGTTTCATACTTTATTTTTTAAAGTTAAGTTTTGATATTTCATTTTACGATGTGTGTTTCAATTAAATAAACTTTCAAGTAGTAAACCATTTATAACCCCCGACGAATTTCGAGGGAAAAAATCATTTTAAGGGGGGTAGAATGTAACACCCCGAAATTTTATGAAAAATATTCCTTTTAATTTCATTAATGGATTGTGTTGTACTCTACACCAAAAGGAGCTTGCACAACACGCATCCCTATCTTGGCTTGCATTACACGCAATCATGACCTTTCACGATAGCGTGTGTTGTACGCAATACCGAGTTTCACTAAACAATGATATGTTATATAAACTAGCCGTTATGAATAGTAATGACCACATTTTGAAATTTTATAACTATTATCATTAAAATTGGACTTCATTTTTGGATTCAGAATATTTAAATTATCCTAGGGTGGATTTTTGGTATTTTTCTGAAAACATTCAATTTTTGATGAATAGTGAAAACACTAGGTAACTATTCAAAAACCGACTTTTTATTTAAATAATTAGTTATTTTATTTAAATTTATTTTAGGTAAAATTTGATACATAATACCTATATAAGTTCAATGCAATTCATTGGAGTCATTTTATAATAATTATAGATATATAAAAATTTTATTGAACTTTTCACCGTCTTTTACCCACCTCCTAGGAGAATTTCGGAGTTCACATAAAACATAATTTTACCACTTCTGTGAGTGAAATTTTAAAAATACGAGAGACACGGTTAATATCAAGTACTAAAATGTGGTTCAATGAGATGAAAATAATTTTTAGTGAATAGTAACGTTTTACTTTTTTTTACCATGGTTAAATGTAAATAGGGTAATTAAGGGTAAAAATGATATTATTATTACCCTAAAACATGTTCTAATTCAATTGGATAAGTGTAATTCGACCAGAAACCACCTTAGGAATAAAATATGACCGTTTAGTCCCACATGGATTAGATTAGGAGATTTAATATTAATTTATTTAAAAAAGGGTTAAAATAGTTAAAATCAATGTTTAATAAGTAAATAATTTTTAATATAGGGTTATACATAAGATAAATTCGACTATAAATATTAATTAGAAATCTAAAAATATTTCCTACATAATGGTATTTTATTTATAATTTTTAGACATTAAAAAATTTAGTTTATTTATGACACAATGATTATGTAGTAATTTTCTTACTAATGAAATATTAACATAATTGATGTTATAAATACCCAAATAAATGTAATTTGAGACTTTTTATGAATTTAACTAATTTTATATGTTAATATGAGATGTTAGTATTTATTTAATTAACTTTTTTAGAACTAATATTTTTGTTATGAGTTTCACAAAAATCAATTACCAAATAGTGTCAGAATTGACATAAAATTGTTTTTAAAACAAATATTATATTATTAATTTTTATTTTATTCTTAAAAATCTAAGGTTCAGACAAATGACTTAGATAACGTTATATATATTAATAATAAACAACTTGGGGTTCGTTTGGCTCATTATAGTAAATTTATTAACCTTATAGTGTCAGAAAACAAGAAGACAAGGTAAAAGTTAAATTATCCAACTTAAAGTTAAATCTTAATGATAAGGTTAAAATAGATACCTAAACTCATCTAAATTCTATTGGATGATATTATTTCGACCCATACCCTCCTTATATTATAAATAAATCAATTTGGAGCTATTAAAAACCAAATATGACTGTATAATAAAATAATATTTTTGGTTTTTCCAAAGGTGCCCCTCTCCTCCCTTATAAAAGGGAACCTCCTCCCTCTCTTCCTCACATCAATTTGAGCCTTCAAGCTTGGCCAACCCCTGAACATTATATTCTCAACTTCCCTAGAAACATCCTAGAGGCCCTGGTCTTCTTTAAAGACCAATTTTAGTTCCCTAAGAGGAGGTCTCAAAGAGGCGCTTCAAAGAAGAGGTAATGTCCGTTACTGATTGTTTCAACTTTATTTCTTCTTCCACATCTTCTTATTTAGTTGTTTCATTATGAAGTAATAAAATAAGTATCACTCATATACTGGTATGTTATTATAAGTATGAAACAACTCTATTTCACCATCTATCCATCCGACGGAAAACGAAATCACCGTGCGTGCGTACGTACGGAATACCGTCTCCACGCCATGGTGTAATCTATTTTCCACCAACACCTTACTTAGATAGGTATAATGGTGTAAATAAAAACTATATATTATTATTGTAAGTGATATTGATTCTAAAATAGTATTCATACACTCCAATACAATACCACGATCATGGGAACGATATCATCTCTCGTGCGTACGTACGGAATACCGTCTCCACGATCAATACTAGCCAAGGCATTGCTGCCAAGACCATCTTAGTGGACAAAGTCCTTTTCTGAATCTAGTTCACTCCTCATTTTAGTCCTGTAACACTGAACCAGATTAACTTATCGTTCCAACCATGTCTATCTCATGATATATAAATCTTTACCCAATGCATTTGACAGAGATATAGGTCCCACCCATCTCATAATGAAATCATTCTTACTTGTGCCACAACATAAACTTAAATCATTCAGCATAACCCAAAGAATAAAATGGGTTTCATAAAAATCATCCCATCATAACATAATCCATACAAAAAATTGGATATCATTTCATCATAGAAAAAGTGAAACCATGTAAATCATAGAGAAATTATACTTGAAACATACACATATGAAATAATGCCATCTTATATGGAAAATTGTTTTGATAAAACACTTGAAATGAATTCTTGAGGAAAATATCCTTTCTTCTTCAAAATCATTTTATTTTCACAAAATGCCATGAAATTTTAAAAGAAAAGGATTTTGTTGAAAATATTCATTAAATATTGTAGAGTAAGCTTCATGAAAATGAGGCATTATGAAACCATAAAAATCTGTTCACACCGTATAAGGTAAAAATAACATTCTTCTCATACTTTTTTTGGAAAAGTCAAAAAAGTACATCGTACCGTAAACAAAAGAAATATTCCTTACATACCATGTAGTAAAAGTCAAAAATGGGTAAAAAGGAATTTAAAAATACATTAAAACACTTTTATAAAACATGTACATGGATGATAGAAATTACCCCAGTAAATACTTACGTATAAGAAATCTCAGATAGAAAACAATTGAGATTGAAACATTATCCCTTACCTTAGGTCCGATATGCTTTGTACATTTACAAACCTCCTGTATAATGATTTAAATAATTTAATTGACTTATTACAGAATAGTATTCATTGTTATGATATCATATATGGTTCAATGAGATGAAAATAATTTTTGGCCTATAGTAACTTTTTACTTTTTTTTACCACGGTTAAATGTAAATAAGGTAATTAAGGGTAACAATGATATTATTATTACCCTAAAACATGTCCTAATTCTATTGGATAAGTGTAATTCGACCAAAAAAACCTTAGGAATAAAATATGACCATTTAGGCACTCTTGGATTAGATTAGGACATTTATTATTAATTTATTTAAAGAAGGGTTAAAATAGTTAAAATCAAAGTGTAATAACTAAATCATTTTTAATATTGGGTTATACATAAGATAAATTCCACTATAAATAATTATTAGATATATAAAACGATTTTCTACATAATGGTATTTTATTTATAATTTTTAGTCATTAAATAATTTAATTTATATATGACACAATGATGATGCAGTAATTATCTTATTAATGAAATATTGACAGAATTGATGTTATAAATACCCAAATAAATGTAATTTGAACCTTTTTATGAATTAAACTGATTTTCTAGGTTAATATGACATGTTAGTATTGATTTAGTTAAATATTTTCGAACTAATCATTGTGTGATGATTTTCACAAAAATCAATTACCAAATTGTGTCAAATTTGAGATAAAATAGTTTTTAAAAGAAATATTATATTATTAATTGTTATTTTATTCCTAAAACTACAAGGTTTGGCCAAATGACTTAGATAAGGTTATATATATTAATAAAAAACAATCTGGGGTTCGTTTGGCTTGTTATAGTATGTTTATTAACCTTATAGTGTAAGAAAACAAGAAGACACGGTAAAAGAAAAATTATTTATCTTAATGTTAAATCCAAATGATAAGGTTAAAATAGAAACCTAATCTTGTCTAAATTCTATTGGATGAGAGTATTTCGACCCATACCCACATTATCTTCTAAATTACTCAATTTGGAGCTATTAATAACCGAATATGACTTTATAATAAAATAATATTTTTAGTTATTCCAAAGGTGCCCCTCTCCTCCCCTATAAAAGGGCACATCCTCCCTCTCTTCCTCACACCACTTTGAGCCTTCAAACTCGGCCAAACCCTACCAATTTCACTTCTACACTTCCCTAGAAACATCTTAGAGGTTTCTGTATTCTTCAAAGACCAATATTAGTGCCCTAAGTGGAGGTTTCAAAAAGGCATGTCGAAAGAAGAGGTAATATCTGTTACCGTTTATTTCAACTTTATTTCTTCTTCTACATCTTCTTCTTTAGTTGTTTCATTATGAAGTAATAAAATCAGTTTCACTCATATAATTATATATTATTATAAGTATGAAACAACCCTATTTCACCATATATCTATCCTACGGAAAACGAAATCACCGCACGTGCGTACGTACGGATTATTGTCTCCACGCCGTGGTGTAATCTGTTTTCGACCACCACCTTACTTGGATGGGTATAATGGTGTAAATAAATAACTATATATGATTATTGAAAAGTGATATTTATTCTGAAATATTATACATACAATTCAATGCAATTCCATGATCATGGGAATGATATCATCGCTTGTGCATACATACGGACTACCATCTCCATGACGCGATGAGATTCATTATCCATGTTAACCATTTATGAATGATTATAAAGTATATATAATAAGTAATAATGAAATATATGACATAATACTGATAATGGATTTATGTGTATATATATGTATGTAATCTACTTAATTTCATTCAATTCAATAAGGAAACGAAAATATCATTCATGCGTACGTGCGGCCTACCGTCTCCATGAACGGTGTATTTCATTCCATTTAATCAATCTATCATATATATATATGTATATACTGTATATATATTATATATAAATCATGTTTTACATTCTGTAATTAAGTAAATCAGGATATATGTAATAATATCAAGAACAAAAAGTCCAAACAGATACGATAAATAAAACGATTTAACCCAAAACGCAGTTTTAACATGGAACTTACAAAAGAACGGGTTATATAAAGTCATAAGTGAACCGTATATGATATCATAACAATGAATATTGTTCTGTAATAAGTCAATGACATTATTTAAATCATTATACAGTAGGTTTGGAAACTTACTAAGCATATCATACCTAAGGTAAGGGATAATGTTGCAATCTCAATTGTTTTCTATCCGAGATTGCTTATACATAAGTATTTACTGGGGTTATTTCTATCATCCATGTCCATGTTTTATAAAAGTGTTTTCATGTATTTTTAAAGTTATTTTTACCCATTTTTTGATTTTTACTACATGGTATGTAAGGAAACTTTTTTTTGTTTACGTTACGAGGTACTTTTTTTGACTTTTACGAAAAAAGTACGAGAAGAATGTTATTTTTAACTTATACGGTGTGAACGGATTTTTACGGTTTCATAACGCCTCATTTTCATGAAGCTTACTCTAGAAGATTTAATGTCTATTTTCAACAAAATCTTTTTCTTTTAAAATTTCATGGCATTTTGTGAAAACAAAATGATTTTGGAGAAGAAAGGATATTTTCCTCAAGAATTCATTTCAAGTGTTTTATCAAAACCATTTTCCATATAAGATGGAATTATTTCATATGTGTATGTTTCAAGTATAATTTCTCTATGATTTACATGGTTTCACTTTTTCTATGATGAAATGATATCCATTTTTTAGTATGGACTATGTTATGATGGGATGATGTTTATGAAACCCATTTTATTCTTTGGGTTATGATGAATGATTTAAGTTTATGTTGTTGCACAATTAAGAATGACTTCATTATGAGATGGGAGGGACCTATATCTCCCTCCAATGCATTGGGTAAAGATTTATATCTCATGAGATAGACATGGATGGAACGGTAAGTAAATCCAGTTCAGTGTTACAGGACTGAAATGAGGAGTGAACTCGATTCAGAAAGGGACTTTGTCCACTAAGATGATCTTGGCAGCAATGCCATGGCTACTTTGGAAATCATAACAAGTGATGAATGGATGCCACAATTAAATGTTTCATTCCCATGATATTTTATCATGATTGATGTTCCTTTATGATATATGCCTTACGTACTTCCAAGATTCATGTCTTTGCTCAAGATTTTGATGTTTTGATTTTATGTTCAAGTTTTATCATTAAAATGTTTATGGATTGTTTTAAGCTCTATATTTTTACCCTTACTGAGAATTTGAGCTCACCCCTTTTATGTTTTCTTTTATTGAGGATATAAAGAAAGGTTTTAGGTAAGAAAAAAAGGGGAAGATCTTTATGGGAGATGTTGAAGATCTTTCACCATGATTAGAAGATTATATTCTATGTTTCCAAATACACTAAACTATTACGGTCCTTGTGTGTCTATTTTTGTTATGTACTAATTATTCTGCAAAAGTAATGTAATGCCCATGTACGTCAAGCTTTGGGTCTCTACAGATGGTATCAGAGGAGGAACTCAGCCTTAAGTGCATGGTGCACTGCCTAGGTTTAGATGTAGGGCCCACAACGAGGACGTTGTTCTCTAAAGGGGGGGGGTGATTGTAACACCCTCAAATGATAAAGGGTTAAATGACCAAATGATATGACTCATGTCAACAAGGTGCACCTTCCTTTTCAAAAGCCTGCCTGATTAGAACTCCATAGTTAAGCGTGCTTGGTTGGAGTAGTGATCAGGATGGGTGACCTTCTGGGAAGTTTCACAGGGTGTGTGAGTGAGGAAAAACCAAACTGGAAAGGACATGTGTTGGCCTGTGGGGACTGTCATTAGTCAGATGACCTGTTCAGGCACGTGGGTGGACCTTGGGGTGGGCCCCACATGTCTGCGGGGCAACTGGTGGTACCTGGTGGGCCAGGACCCTCATTGTAATAAGTATGCTTCAATTTTGACACACATGGACATTACATTACTTTTGCGGAATACTTAATACATAGCAACAATAGACACACAAGGACCATAATAGTTTAGTGTCTTTGGAAACTTGGAACGTAATCTTCTAATCGTGGTGGAAGATCTTCAACATCTCCCATAATGATCTTCCCCTTTTGTTTTCTTACCTAAAACCTTTATTTATATCCTAGGGAAAAAACATATAAAGGGTGAGCTCAAATACTCAGTAAGGGTAAACAAAAGAAATAACAATCACATCATATTCATAAGAACATATCATTTTGGAAATCTTAACCTGCAAAAGAGATCATAATTTCATAACATGGGATAAATCATAGTAGTGAAATGTAATCCCAATAATCATAACCTACAACATGAAACTTTGTGGCATACACACATAATCATAGAGATTCATTTCATAGTCGTCAATACTCATTTCCAATACGATCTTAGCGGACAAAGTCCATTTCTGAACCGAGTTCACTCCTCGTTTCTGTCCTTTTTCACTGAACCAGATTAACCTGCCATTCCATACATGTCTATCTCATGAGATATAAATCATTACCCAAAGAATTTTAGGGAGATATATGTCCCACCCATCTCATAATTATACCATTATTATGTGTTCCACAAATCATAAATCATACATCATAGCACAACCCATGTAATAAAAATGGGAATCTTAAACATCATGGCATCATAACATAATCCATATAAGACAAACGGTCATCATAAAAATAATTCCATCATAACATAATCAAATCAATGTAAAAATAGGGATATAAACATAACCCTATATTATCTTAGATGTATAATAATTTTGATAAAACACTTGAACTCCATTCTTGAGGAAAATATCCTTTCTACTTCAAAAACATTTTTCCTTTATTAAGATGTCATAAAATTTTAAACTAAAAGAAGTTGATTAAAAATAAACTAGAAAACTTGTAAAGGAATCTTCTTGGAAATAATGTTTTAAAAATCCATTCATGCCGAATAAGTTAAAAAAACATTCTTCTCGTACTTTTGTCGGAAAAGTCAAAAAGTACCTCGTACGAAAAACAACAAAATATTCATTTCATATCTTTTAATAAAAACTCACCGAAGGGTAAAATTGGATTTAAAAAATTGTATGTGGATGGAAAAAATATTAAATATTGAGGAAACATGGACGTGGATGATAAAATACACCCCAGTAAATACCAAAGTATAAACAATCTCAGATAAAAATAAGATTGTTATATTTTGCCTTACGTTAGGTCCAATTTTCTTCATAAGTGTCCGAACCTCATGTATAATGATTTAAATAATGCCATTGATTTATTATAGAATCATACTCATTGTTATGATATCATATATGGCCATATTATTAGCTTCTTATTAGTAATATTTCATTGTTACTTGTTATTCGGGTGTTTATTACTTTTTGTTCTTATGCGTGTTTTGTCGAATAAATTCTTATTGTTCTCTATAGGTTATAGATTCCTCATTTCCAGAATGGTATTAGTATAATATATATCAAATTCATTCATTCAATTCATTTATATAATCATTATTCAATGAAGATCATGTAGAATGAGTCGCATCACATCAGGGAGACGGTATTCCGTACGTATGCACGAGCGATGATATCGTTCCCATGACCGTGGAATTGTATTACAGTGTATGAATACTATTTCAGAATCAATATCACTTTAAAATAATCATATATAGTAATTATTTACACCATTATACCCATCCAAGTAAGGTGGTGGTGGAAAATAGATTACACCACGGCGTGGAGACGGTATTCCGTACGTATGCACGCGCGGTGATTTCATTTTCCGTAGGATGGATAGATGGTGAAATAGGGTTGTTTCATACTTATAATGACATAAAAGTATATGAGTGATACTTATGTTATTACTTAATAATGAAACAACTAAAAAAGAAGAAGTGGAAGAAGAAATAAAGTTGATAGAATCGGTAACAGACATTACCTCTTCCTTGAATCGCCTCTTTGAGACCACCTCTTAGGGAACTAAAATTGGTCTTTGAAGAAGACCAAGACCTATAGGATGTTTCTAGGGAAGTGGAGAAGATAATTGGGCAGTTTTTGTCCGAGCTTTAAGGCTCAAAGTGATGTGAGGAAGAGAGGGAGGAGGTTCCCTTTTATAAGGGAGGAGAGGGGCACCTTTGGAAAAACTAAAAACATTATTTTATTATAAAGTCATATTCGGTTTTTAATAGCTTCAAATTGATTTATTTCAAATATAAGGTGGGTATGGGTCGAAAGCCTCCCATACAATAGAGTTTAGAAATGTTTAGGTATCTATTTTAGCCTTATAATTTAGATTTAACTTTAAGTTAGATAATTTAACTTTTACCGTGTCTTCTTGTTTTCTTACACTATAAGGTTAATAAACTTACTATAATAAGCCAAAAGAACCCCAAGTTGTTTATTATTAATATATATAACATTATCTAATTAATTTGGCCGAACCTTATATTTTTAGGAATAAAATAACAATTAATAATATAATATTTGTTTTAAAAACAATTTTATGTCAATTTTGACACTATTTGGTAATTGATATTTGTGAAAATCATAACAGAAATATTAGTTCGAAAAAAGTTAATTAAATCAATACTAACATGTCATATTAAAATATAAAATTAGTGTAATTCATAAAAAGTCTCAAATTACATTTATTTGGGTATTTCTAACATCAATTATGTTAATATTTCATTAATAAGATAATTACTGCATCATCATTGGGTCATAAATAAATTAAATTATTTCAGGTTTAAAAAGTATAAATAAAATACCATTATTTATGGAATCTTTTTATCTTTCTAATGAATGTTTATTGTCGAATTTATCTTATGTATAACCCTATATTAAAAATGATTTACTTATTAATCTTTGATTTTAACTATTTTAACCCTTCTTTAAATAAATTAATATTAAATTTCCTAATATCATCCATGTGGACCTAAATGGTCTTATTTTATTCATAAGGTTGTTTTTGGTCGAATTACACTTATCCAATAGAATTAGGACATGTTTTAGGGTAATAATAATAATATCAATTTTACCATTAATTACACTATTTACTTTTAACCGTGGTAAAAAAAGTAAAAAGTTACTATTCACAAAAAATTATTTTCATCTCATTGAACCACATTTTTGTCCTTGATATTAACCGTGTCTCTCGGTTTTTCGAAATTCCACTCATAGATGTGGTAAAATTAGGTTTTATGTGAATTTGTAAATTCTCTTAGGATGTGGGTAAAAGACGGTGAAAAGTTCAATAAAAATTTTATATATCTAAAATTATTATAAAGTGACTCCAATGAATGGAATTGAACTTATATAGGTATTATGTATCAATTTTGACCAAAAACAAATTTAAATAAAATAAATAATTATTTAAATAAAAAGTCGGTTTTTAAAAGTAACCTAGTATTTTAACTATTTATCAAAAATTGAAAGTTTTCAGAAAAATACAAAAATTTTACCCTAGGCTAATTTTGATATTCCAAATCCAAAAATGAAGTCTGTTTTGAAAAATAAAAATTATAAAATTTCATAAAGTGGGTATTACTATTCATAACAGCTAGTTTTAATAATATTTTAATAGCATATCGTTGTTTAGTGAAACTCAGTATTGCGTACGGCGCAAGATATTGAGGAAGGTCGCGATTGCGTGTAAAGAAATCCAAGATAGTGTTGTGTGTAGTGAAAGATTCCTTTGATGATTTATATAACATAAAAATATTTTTTTTTTCATAAAAGTCACGGGTGTTACATTCTACCCCCATTAAAATGAATTTCGCCCTCGAAATTCGTCACTTTGTAACAAATAGATGAGGATACCTTTCCCTCATCATATCCACAAGATCCCATGTAGCTTCTTCTAATTGATGGTTCCTCCATAAAACATTCACCAAGTGAGTGGTCTTGTTTCGTTGGACTTTTTCGCTACGATCCAGAATCTCAATCGGCTGTTCTTCATAAGAAATATCTTGCTCCAGCGGTACAAATTCTGAGTTGAGTACATGTGAAGGATTAGGTATGTACTTCCTCAGGAGAGATACATGGAACAAATCGTGAACTTGGGAGAGATTCGGTAGAAGAGACAATTAGAAGAAGCTATTGGTAAGAACACTTTATCACCCACTTCAAAATCTAGGTCTTTTCTTCGGTTTTCAGCATAACTTTTTTGTCGACTCTTAGCTGCTCTAATTTGTTGTTGAATAGGTCTGACCTTTTCTGCCATCTCATCAACAAGATCAGGTCCTAATAGCTTTCTTTCCACAACTTCATCCCATCAAGTTGGAGTCCTGCATTTCTTTCCATAGAGAGCTTCATAAGGAGCCATATGAATACTGGAGTGAAAGCTATTATTATAAGATAATTACACCAAAGGTAGGTGTTGATCCCAACCACCTTTGAAATACATATAGAAAGATCTCAACATATCTTCTAGAGTTTGAATTGTCCTCTCAGGCTGACCGTATGTCTGACGATGATAGGCAGTGCTGAAATTCAACTCTGTATCCAGAGTATGCTGAATACTTCGCCCGAACTTCGAGGTAAATCTCGGATCCCGATCAGATATAATGGAAAGTGGTACTCCATACAATATTACCACTTCCTTCACATATATCCTCGAAAGCTGATCTAGAGAGAAATCCTCTCTAATAGCGATGAAGTGTGCCGACTTTGTAAGACGATCAACTATGACCCATATAGCATTATTGCCTTTGGATGTTTTAGGAAGTCCGGTGACAAAGACCTTAGTGATGTTTTACCATTTCCATTCTGGTATGGGTAATGGTTGTAACATCCCCTTAGACTTCTATCTCTCATCTTTAACTTGCTGAAAAACCAAGCATCAAGAGACATATTCAGCAACATCTCTTTTCATGCCATCCCACCAGAAGTACTCTTTCAGGTCCCTATACATCTTCGTGCTTCCAGGATGAATAGAGAATGAGGAACTATGACCCTCATCCAACAACTCCTTATTTAATTCTGGGATGGGAGGAACAGAAACCTGATTCTTGAACTTTATTATCCCATCACAATCAAGGTTAAATTCTGGAACATTTCACACCTTATTTTGTAACTCTACATCTTCTTTCGGTGCCTCTTTAATCTTCACATGTATAGATGGTTGAACATTCATTTAATAAAGATACGATTTTCCCCCTTTTATTATAACTCCAAGATTCATCCTTTGTAAATCCATAAATATTGGATCTTTTGTGATCCTCATCATGGATAAGCTAGCATGGTCTTGTTGACTTAATGCATCTTCCACCTTGTTTGCTTTCCCAGGGTGGTAATGAATTGAGAAGTCGTAATCTTTAATCAGCTCCAACCATCTTCTTTGGTGCATATTCATCTCCTTTTGTGTGAAAATATACTTTACACTTTTATGATCAGTATAAATATCACACCTTTCTCCATAAAGATAATCTCTCTAAATCTTTAATTCAAATATTACCGCAGATAACACCAAATCATAAGTTGGGTATTTTGGCTCATGGATTTTAAACCGTTGTGAGGCATAAGCTATCACCATATCATTTTGCATAAGAACACACCCCAGCCCCTTCTTAGATGCATCACTGTAGATCACAAACCTTTCTCCACTACAAGGAAGTGTGAGTACAGGTTCACTGGATAACCTTCATTTCAACTCCTTGAAAATCTCTTCACATTCCTCAGTCCAAACAAACACAACTCCTTTCTGATTCAACTTGGTGAGTGGATTAGATAATCGTGGAAAATCTTTCACAAAACGTCACTAATATCCAGCCAAACCATGAAAACATCGGATCTCAGTTACTGTTGTTAGTCTCGACCATCTTTCGCTAACCTCTATTTTTGCTGGATCTACAGATATCCCCTCTTTTGAGATTATGTGACCCAAAATGCGACTTTTTGAAGCCAAAATTCACACTTGGTAAATTTGGCATAAAACTTCTCCTTTCTCAGGGTCTTCAATATAATTCTCAAGTGATCTTCATATTCTTCCTTGCTCTTTGAATATACAAGAAAATCGGCTATAAAGACTACCACAAACTGATCAATATAGTCTCTAAAGACTCTATTCATCAGATCCATGAAGATAGCATGGGCATTAGTAAGACCAAATGGCATCAATATAAATTCATAGTGTCCATACCTTGTACGAAAATCCATCTTTGGTATATCCTCTCTTTTGACCCTTAATTGATGATACCCTGAATGGAGATCAGTCTTGGAAAAGTATTGAGCTCCACGTCATTGGTCAAATAAGTCATCAATGCGTGGGAGAGGATAGTTGTTCTTGATAGTTATCTTGTTAAGTTCTTGATAATCAATTCAGAGTCTCATTGACCCATCTTTCTTATTAACAAACAGAGCAGGTGCTCCCCAAGGTGACTCACTAGGGCATATGAATCCCTAATCAAGATTCTCTTGGAGTTGCTTCTTCAATTCCTGTAACTCAATTGGGGCCATTCTATAAGGTGTCTTTGAAATAGGTAAAGCACCCAGTACGAGTTCTATTGAAAACTCAACTTCACGATTTGGTGGAAGACCAGGGAATTCCTTCAGAAAGATATCATCAAACTCCCATACAATGGGCATATTCTTAATCGTGAGTTTCTCTCCAACCATTTGAGATAAATAACCTTCATTTAGTGGAATGAAGACCCATAAGATGGAAGAAATTTCCACTGGAAGGTTATGTTCATCCTTGCATCGATAGACGATCATAGATTGATCTGGAATATGAAATGTGACTTCCCTTCTTTGGCAATTGATATGAGCTCCATATAGAGAAAGCCAATCCATGCCAAGAATCACATCAAATTCCACTATAGGAAGGATCACAGGATTTGCAAGAATCACTTTCCCACAAACTTCAATCAGAGAAGAATTATAAACTTTTGATGCAACTGTTGTGCCATTAGGGGTTGTCACAGCTAACTCAACATCTAATTGTTGAGATAATACGGTGACACCCTTAGAAAATTCTTCAGAAATAAAAGAGTGGGTGGATCTAGAATCAAATAAAACATTTTCTACTTTAGAGTGGATGGTAAGTGTACCTCTCACCACTTCATTGTTGTACTCCATTTCATAAAGAGGTGAAGTGGAAATTGTTCAAGGAACGAACAACAGTGAGATTATAACAAAGTAATGTAAGTATTTATTCTAATTCAAATTCATCAACTTTAGGGAAATGATCTTGAAAACCAAAAATGTTGTCCTAGTGCCCTTATATCCGATGAATCAGATAGTACCTTAGATCATCACAAATCTATGGCTTTGTGATTGTTGGCTTTTTCATAGCCATGTTCTCTACCACTCTCCATCAGAACATGACAGTTATATTTCTCTTCCATATCCATATTTTTGCCGATGTTCTCCTATGTGGAAACCCAGTGATTAGTTAATTTGGGTAATCGTTACGTTTCATACTTTAGTTTTTAAAGCCAAGTTTTGGTATTCCTTTTTATGATGTGGGTTTCTATTAAAGAAACATTCAAGTAGTAAACCATTTATAACCCCGACGAATTTCAAGTGCGAAATTCATTTTAAGGGGGGTAGAATGTCACACCTCGAGATTTTAGGAAAAATATTATTTTTAATTTCATTATTGTCTTGTGTTGTACGCTACACCAAAAAAATCTTGCAAAACACGCATCCCCAACTTGGCTTGCATTACACGCAATCACAACCTTCTACGAGAGCATGTGTTGTACGCAATACCGAGTTTCGGTAAACAATGATATGTTATATAAACAAGCCATTATGAATAGTAATACCCACCTTTTGAATTTTTTTAAATTTTATCATTCAAAATGTACTTCATTTTTGGATTCAGAATATTGAAATTAGCCTAGGGTGAATTTTTGGTATTTTTCTGAAAACATTCAATTTTTTATGAATAGTGAAAACGCTGGGTTACTATTCAAAAATCAACTTTTTATTTAAATAATTATATATTTTATTTAAATTTATTTTTGGTCAAAATTGATACATAATAACTATATAAGTTCAATTTAAGACATTGGATTCATTTTATAATAATTTTAGATATATAAAAATTTTTATTGAACTTTTTACCGTCTTTTACCCACCTCCTCGGAGAATTTGCAAATTCACAAAAAACTTAATTTTACCGCTTCTGTGAGTAGAATTTTGAAAATCCAAGAGACACGATTAATATCAAGGACTAAAATGTGGTTCAATGAGATAAAAATAATTTTTGGTGAATAGTAACTTTTTTCTTTTTTTACCACGGTTAAAAGTAAATAGGTTAATAAAGGGTAAAAATGATATTATTATTACCCTAACACATGTCTTAATTCTATTGTATAAGTGTAATTCGACCAAAAACAACCTTAGGAATAAAATATGACCATTTAGGCCCACTTGGATTAGATTAGGACATTTATTATTAATTTATTTAAAGAAGGGTTAAAATAGTTAAATTCAAAGTTTAATAACTAAATCATTTTTAATATAGGGTAATACATAAGATAAATTCAACTATAAATATTAATTAGAAAGCTAAAACGGTTTCCTACATAATGGTATTTTATTTATAATTTTTATACATTAAATAATCTAATTTATTTATGACACAATGATGATGTAGTAATTATATTATTTAGGAATATTGTCATTATTGATGTTATAAATACCCAAATAAATGTAATTTGAGACTTTTTATGAATTACACTAATTTTCTAGGTTAATATGTCATGTTAGTATTTATTTATTTAAATATTTTTGAACTAATAATTCTGTTATTATTTTCACAAAAATCAATTACAAAATTGTGTTAAAAATGACATAAAATAGTTTTTAAAACAAATATTATATTATTAATTGTTATTTTATTCCAAAAAATCTACGGTTCAGAAAAATGACTTAGATAAGGTTATATATATTAATAATAAAAAACTTGGGGTTCTTTTTGCTTGTTATAGTAAGTTTATTAACCTTATAGTGTAAGAAAACAAGAAGACACGGTAAAAAAAAATTATTTAACTTAAAGTTAAATCTAAATGATAAGGTTAAAATAGAAACCTAAACTTGTCTAAATTATATTGGATGAGATTATGTCGACCCATCCCCATCTTAGATTAGAAATAACTCAATTTGGAGCTATTAAAAACCGAATATGACTTTATAATAAAATAATATGTTTAGTTATTCCAAAGGTGCCCCTCTCATCCCTTATAAAAGGGCACATCCTCCCCCTCTTCCTCACACCACTTTGAGCCGTCATGCTCGGTCAAACCCTGCCAATTTCTCTTCTAAAATTTCCTAGAAACATCCTAGAGGTTCTGGTCCTCTTCAAAGACCAATCTTAGTGCCCTAAGAGGAGGTTTCAAAAGGGCGTGTCGAAAGAAGAGGTAATATCCGTTACCGATTCTTTCAACTTTATTTCTTCTTCTACTTCTTCTTATTTAGTTGTTTCATTATGAATTAATAACATAAGTATCACTAATAAACTGAAATGTTATTATATCTATGAAACAACCCTATTTCACCATTTATTCATCCTATGAAAAACGAAATCACCGCGGATGCGTACGTACGTAATACCGTCTCCACGCCGTGGTGTAATCTGTTTTTGACCACCAACATACTTGGATGGGTATAATGGTGTAAATAAATAAATAAATATGATTATTGCAAAGTGATATTAATTCTGAAATATTATACATACCCTTCAATTCAATTCCATGATCATGGAAATAATATCATCGCTCGTGTGTACGTACGGACTACCATCTCCACGATGCGATGAGATTCATTCTCCATGTTAACCATTCATGAATGATTATAAAGTATATATAATAAGTAATCATGAAATATATGACATAATAATGATACTGTATTTATGTGTATATATATTTATGTCATCTACTTAATTTCATTCAATTCAATAAGGAAACGAAAACAACGTTCATGCGTACGTACGGCCTACCGTCTCCATGAACGGTGTATTTCATTCCATTTAATTGATCTATCATATATATATGTATATAATGAATATATAATATAAATAAATAATTTTTTACATTCTGGAATTAATTAAATAAGGATATAAGTAATAATATCAAGAACAAAAAGTCCAAACACGTACGATAAATAAAACGATTTAACCCAAAACGTTGTTTTAACATGGAACTTACAAAAGAACGGGTAATATAAAGTCATAAGTGAACCATATATGATATCATAACAATGAATATTATTCTGTAATAAGTCAATGACATTATTTAAATCATTATACTGGATGTTCGGAAACGTAAGCAGCATATCGGACCTAAGGTAAGGGATAATGTTGCAATCTCAATTGTTTTCTATCCGAGATTGCTTATACATAAGTATTAACTGGGGTTATTTCTATCATCCATGTCAATTTTTTATAAAAGTGTTTTCATGTATTTTTAAAGACTTTTTTACCCATTTTTTACTTTTACTAGATGGTTTCTAAGGAATCATTATTTTGTTTACGTTACGAGGTACGTTTTTGACTTTTCCGACAAATGTATGAGAAGAATGTTATTTTTAACTTATACGACATGAACAGATTTTTTCGGTTTCATAAAGCCTCGTTTTCATGAAGATTACTCTACAATATTTAATGACTATTTTCAATAAAATACATTTCTTTTAAAATTTCATGGCATTTTGTGAAAAGAAAATGATTTTGAAGAAGAAGGGATATTTTCCTCAAGAATTCATTTCAAGTGTTTTATCAAAGCCATTTTCCATCTAAGATGGAATTATTTCATATGTGTATGTTTCTAGTATAATTTCTCTATGATTTAAATGGTTTCTCTTTTTCTTTAATGAAATGATATCCATTTTTTTGGATGGATTATGTTATGATGGGATGATGTTTATGAAACCCATTTTATTCTTTGGGTTATGATGAATGATTTAAGTTTATGTTGTGGCACAAGTAAGAATGATTTCATTATGAGATTGGTGGGACCTATATCTCCCTCAAATGCATTGGGTAATGATATATATCTCATGAGATATACATGGATGGACTGGTAAGTAAATCTGGTTCAGTGTAACAGGACTTAAATGAGGAGTGAACTCGATTCAGAAAGGGACTTTGTACACTAAGATGGTCTTGGCAGCAATGCCTTGGCTACTATGGAAATCATAAAAAGTGCTGAATGGTTTCGATAATTAAATGTTTTAATCCCATGATATTCTATCGTGATTGATGTTCCTTTATGATATATGCCTTACGTACTTCCAAGATTCATGTCTTATCTCAGGATTTTGATGTTTAGATTTTATGTTCAAGTTTTTTCATTCAAATGTTTATGGATTGTTTTATGTTTTCTAACTCAATTCTTGTTTTCTGAGTAAAGATCACATAATGAGTTTTGTAGAGAAGTGTGTGAACTGAATTATGAAATACCAACTATATAGATACACCCTTTAATCTATCCAAATTAATATTTAATAGATGTATTTATATATAGCCTTCAGAATTCCCATATTAAACTTACATACTGCCCTTTAGGGAATAACCATGATTATTAAGGTGTGATATTCTTTTATTGACCAAAAATACTACCAAACATTGTTAAATAAATCCATGAATACTCATACTTTTTCCACTATATTAATTGACCTAAATAATAAATAAATACCCTTTGGTTGATTCAGTTCGACTAAATTAGATATTCTATACTCATCATAAACAATCCTCAACCATTATTAGAATGTATATCAATGTCAAGAATCCTACCCCAAATTTGGTTCCCATATATCGTAATCATCTACATATTTAATTTACCATCTACAAGCTTCATGTTTTATAATGTAAACCTCCATTAACAGTCAAAAAATATTGTATATATTAACGAAAAGTTCAACCCACTACATCCTAATTACAACAAAATCCCTCTATTTCATATTTCACTAACCTAATTACCCATTATTTTGTTTTGGTGTAGCTTGGAGAGGTCGTGAATATGTGATTCCATTAGATCATGGTTTAATTTCATCAGAAACATGGATATTTCCCATAAACAAAAATCACAGTATGCATTCATTTATAATCATAGGTTTAAAAATCCACAAATAATCACAAATCGTGAGTTCTATAACATTTTGTACCACTTTATTGGCGGTGATAAAATTTAATCATCACATAAAGAAATATTACTGGTAGTTTTTAATAACATGGGATAATATGAAGTATAATGATGGTTATTTAGAAACAACCACTAGTTAAGCCCTTTTTCGATCATTTATACATCCCATTCCCTTTGACCATCACCCTATTCTGTTATCCATCTCTTTCCTAAAATATTTTTCCCACCCCCTTCTTCAATGATACTTATTTTCCCATTTTTCAAGATCTCCTTCATCTTTTTTCCATCAAGATGGTTGCTTAGGGGTACATGCTATGTTCCCAAAAGCTCTACTACAATATTATCTTTTTTTATCCCTTATTGTAATGAACTCAATGAGATTAAAACATGGATATTGAATTTTGGATTGAGTAACTTCTTCTTGAATATGATCATATGGTTTTATCTTGTAGTTTTATCATCTTTTAAAACCACCTAGTTGGGAAATTTTTATTGGCATAAGGTCTGACTTCTACCTGACATTTCTCTCTTTTCCCCTACATAGTCCTACTCTAGTGTCCCATATAGTCAAACTTTTTGGATCTAGTAATATGTTTAAATTCTTAATTCAATTTAAATTTTATTTAATATAAAATATATTGTTAATTTTTTAATTGACATGTTATATTTTTTATGTTAGTTTTTTTAACTATTTTATTATTTATTATTGATTTTTTTTAATTTTTAGTTTTTTTCATATTAAATTTTATAGTAATAATTATATTTATATTTTACATTTAATTTTATTATGTTAGTTTTGATTTTTTTGGTTTTTAAAATTATATTATGTTTATTGTAATATTTTATGTTTTTCGTATCAAGTTATTTTTTATTTACTATGTGATTACTGAATATCAATTTTGAGTTTTTTTCAATGATTTACAATTCATTTAATATTATAGAGCTTTAAATGAAAATATTTTTTCCACAGTTAATATTATTTTTTTTAATACTAAATATTCTTGGATATAAATCATTTTAATAATTAAATAGTTTCAAGTAACCCTGTTAATGTACATATGATAAATCACAACAACCTAAATAAACTTACATTTATGATTTAGTTAAACAATTAGATATATCTTCAACAAAATATTAGATGTTTTATTTTATTTGACGTTGTATATTTATATATGTTATGTGATATATTTATAACAGTAATTTTGAAATCATAAAATCAATTTATGATTATTATATTATATGTTCTGATTTGTTCCCTGTTAATTTTTTTAGATGATACTATTTTTTTATGATATTAATATTTTTTTATAAATAAATATTTTTTTATGTTTAATATGATTCAATTTAATTAATTAATGTTTTATTTTGAATATTAATATTTAATAATTGTAAAAAATGGATAAATTTTGGATTATTTTACATCGAATACACATGACTATGTCGAGGGGATATGTGTGTTTTTAGATGTTTAAAAATAAAATAAATTCATAGATAGAAGAATAAAAAGTCAATGTTTGAATGTTTTATTGTTGATGGTTGAAAATAAATGAATTTTATGAGAACTTGATATTGAAAATTATTATGTTTGATATGTGTGATGAATTTGGCATGAGGAATTGAACATTACAGAAAGCTCGATTTGTGAAATCATTAGAATGAATCACCAATATCCCTAATCATAAATAATGAAATTGAAAAAATGATTAATGATGTATTTATCTTTTCAGTACAACATGACTGATATTTTAACATTTCCATGGGGTCCCTTTCAATTTTTTTAATGATTAATACAAGAGATAAGTTAATTGTGTCTGAAACTGATTTCTATTAATTAGTGGATTAATGAAATTGTGAGTTTTATAATGGACGTAAAAATATACTAAATTATATTTTCTACTGAAGGTGTTCTATAACCTTTGATTATACAAAATTTTAGATAATGTAATTCCAATGATATTTGAGTTGTGGTATGATGTATTAATTTATTAAAAGATCCCTGAATCATTTTATATGATGAAGATATTTGTTAACAAGGTCAGTCTCAATCTTAAAGAGATATAAGAATGTACAAATACCTCTTTGTTATACTAGGTATAATATTTTTATAGAAAAGAGTGTTATAAACATTATACTTATAAATATAAATCATTGAATCATGATAAAAATATGAATAAACTTACTATGAACAAGAATATAAATAAAACTAATATGAATGTTTTACATTGATTTATAAAGAAATCATGATTCAAATTGTGTTCATATATTATCAATTATAAATAAGATGAAATGAAATGCTATTGAAAACAATGACAGGTTTAATGGGAATCCAATAGATTATAAGGAATGGAAATATTTTTGTTTATTATGTCTAAATTTCACTCAAAATCAAACAATGTGTGTTTGGGATTGGATAATTATAAATTTTATTAATTTATGTATTATATAAAACATATAACATATATTTTATTATTTTGATACTCCACAATATACAACCAGGTATGTCTATGAAAAATTTGTTTTCATAATTTTGATGATCATTTTTCAAAAGATAAATCTTGAAAATAACATTAATGTATACATTTTTCCTCTTATATTATAATTTCAATCATTATAGAATAATGGTTTATATATATATATGATGCATCAATAACCAAAATAATCAACATTCATGTTCCCTAATTTGAATAATTATTTTTTTCAATGAATTTGGAATCCTTCCTTGTTCAAACTCTCACATTGGCCATGCATGTCCCATGTTTTACTTTCTATTCAATTCAACAAGACTAGAATTTAACAATAAATAATACCATATATGTAATAATTGATTATTTAATGCATCTAATAGATATTAGTTTAATATGTCCAAATTCAATGAATTAAATTATTTTAGTCCACCACCAAATTATTATTAGGCTTACAAATTTTATTACAATGATCAAATATTAATGAATAATTTTTGAAAGAGTATCAATTAAACATTAATAGGGAAATATTTCCTATGTCAGAAAATACAGTTGGTATAAAATAATGGAAGAATTATATATATATTTTTAAATATTCCTTATTGGTAATTTCCATTATCATGTCATAATCCTGATACTAAACACATTACAAATAATTTATGTAAAAATTAATTTTTTACAATATTGAAGGAAGGGGGAAAATAAAAATATAGTCATAATGATTTTAATAACTTATAATTAATGAATATAAAATGTAATTTTTTGAAATGATAATTTAGTGTATCCTATAATATTTTTTGTATTAAAAAATCCTTTAAAAAGATATTTCTCTGCAAAGGATGAAAATATGAACATAACTGAAGGATATTCCACTCACATTTGAAGATACATTGAATTAAAACGTCATATGATACATGAAATTGAAATTCATTACCCAGATATTTTGATGAAATAATTTATCACTTTTACATTTCATAAAATAAATCCTATTAAAATTTAAATGTTGTAATTGTGTTTAGAAAAAAGTTCTAACATCTTTGTGAGAAAAATCTAAACCCCAATGATCTTTAAATAAATTAAAAAATAATTCTAATGTAACTTCTAAATTTTGAGATGTTATTTCCACCAAATTATTTTATATTGAAGATTCATATAATTGTGTTTTTTGAAAAGGAAGTTAAATTAGGATGTCTCTTAGATTATACGGTTGTATCTAAAATAGAGGTATTTACATCTTATTTTTTATCATATTATTATTAAAATTTTTAAAATAATTTCATATATTGTTCCTTATTCTATGTTTCTTTTTTTCATTTGGTATCTTAGTATCTATATATATTTAGTGAGAAATAATCTCAAACACATGGCTATATTATTTAATTTTATATGGCTGAATACTATTTAACATATTTCTGAAGATATTTATTTAATATTGAGAAAACATTCGATTAAGATTGAAATGTATATGATAATTAAAATTAGTTATAGTCTTAGAGTATAATAGAAAACATTATTGTGATAGGTCATAAAGATGATCAAATATAATTATTGTCATTAAATAAAAAATTTCATAGAAGCACATATATATGTGAAATGTAATTGTGATATTATAGATCCCTTCATTGAGGAATCGAAATGAAAATAAATAGGTGACCTTAGAGATGAACATGAAATAGGGAAGGGATAAAAATCAATTAACAAATAATGTATTGATTTTATTTCATGTATTTTATGTTCATAACAAATTTTATATTCAAAATATATTAAAATAATTATCTTATATAATTAAGAATATTTTATACTTATTCTTTTAGATCATGAATGTTGAGAGTTTATCTATAATGATATATGATTTAAAAAAAATTGGATTATCTTTGAATTTGCCTTCAGCATTTTATGCTTATAATATTAATGGATCCATGTTTTATATAATTTTTTTGGGGGATGGATTGAATAAAAAATATTTAAATCTTCACAAAATTCCTAGTGTATGGATACCATTGAAATATGATTAAAATTATTGAATTTGATTATCAAGTAAGGTATATAGACGTTTTTGTCAAATTATCATGGGGTAATCTTTATATGGTCATAAGGAAATATTCGGAACAATTTACATTAGTTTACTTATCTTAGTTGATCAATGTTGGGGTTCTTGAAGAACATGGTCCATATATTTTATTATTGAAAAAATGAAATGGTATATTATATGAATGATGATGTCAACAAAGAGTGTATTTTTTTAGTCCATTTCAAGATGAGATCGTTATATGATATTAAAAGTGAAGTGGAGTAATTATTTTATAATAGAGAACCCCATCAAAAAAATGATATTTATCTGTTTGCTTATGATGACATTGAAATCGTAGGCCTTATGAGGGTGGGTAAGGATGATGAAATGTTGTAAATAGAGTATGATGACAATAATATGGTCAATGATGAATTAATTTGTTTTATATGTAGTCATCCTTTAACTTATCTATTATTTTTTATTTACAATGCTTGGATTCAATTAATATATAAACAATATTTTCAAAATATTTTCTTATTTTATATCATATATCATATTATATTTTGTTATATTTTTTTTTATATAAAGTAATTCATAAAAAATAATTTAATTATATGACTAAATATTTATCAACTTATACACAGGTGGATAACCCATCGAACACAATCCATACTTCATCAGTTATGCTCCAAACTTTGGGTATTCCCACATTATGTGATTTATTTCAATATTACGTGATTTCATATTAATTAGGCATGATCCCTAATGATAGTTCACTACATTCTACTATAGGGGGTCAAGGTGATCAGATGGAGGATCCAAGGAGTTTCCATAAACTAAGAATATGGTGTCATAGTTACCCGGAATAGGGTATTAGAGATTAGTGTGTTTTTATTCATAATTTTTACTCTGAAAAATATGTTATTAATATTTTATATTAAATATTGAATATATTTTATGAGTTGATTTTGATATTTAAAGTGTATAAAAAAACATGAATACAATAGATATTTAGAGGCGGGAACAATTTTCTCCCATTTGACATGTGTGGGTTGCCTATTTGTGATAGCAAAGGCTTATACAAGTAGATATTAGTGAATTTAGCACATTAGATAATGTACCTTCCCGTCATGTATCATAATTATAGGTTTATTTCCATCAATTGGATGAATTATGTTTTGATAATTAAGTGAATGTGTGTCAAATTAAATATGTATTGTTTATATTATGTCGATTTCCTATCAAATGTATGCGTTATTATTTTTACATAAATTATAGGTATTTGATTTTCCAATTTGACATGAAGGACATGGTTGTGCATAAATGTACTTTACAATGTTTGGGGAATAATTGAATGGACATTAATTACAAGATATAGTGTGATTTTAATGAAACATTCATCATACTCAGTGAAATTTATGAAAATGTACCTAAAGGGACACCACATGATTAGTGGATGACCATTAATGATATGCTACATGAATTCATAGGGATGTAAAACAATTATTTGAGAAAATTTAAGTGATTGATAGTCCGAAAAAAATTATCCATTCTTAAAAAAAGGAAAAAAATTAAAAATGGAATTGATAAAAAAGATATATTAATATATGTACCTTACACCAAAGATTCTGACCATCAATCATCCATTTTTGATAAGGACCATGAAGTAAAAAATTTATGAGTATTGCCATAATAGGACATCCATGTGTTTCACTTGAATAATCCATCATAAATATGTAACTCCTCTTATTATCATTGTATGTTATCTCTTTATACACAAAGAAAAAAATAGAGTTCTCTAGGTTTTAGTGATTCTTGGTTGAGCAATGAGAATGAACAACAAACAACTAAAATCACATAGAAGTATGATTTACAAATATATTAGGGATTCTACTTGAGAAATTTTTCATTTACTCATGATTTATAATGCCTGAGTATATACCTCTTCCAATACTTGAAATGTTATTATAAATTCTTCTACCTCCTATTACATTTATAGTATAATTTAATTTACCACTTCTAATCATCAAATCTACTAAAAATATCAGATAAAGTATTCTATTATCATATAAAATGTTTTATGATATGGATTCCTTTACCCTACAACTCTATGGAATGTGGATGAATACCATTCATTATGATTGAGGTGATTATAACTTATAATTAATGAGAAAGTCTGTAAGTTTTAGTTCCTTATGAATTGCACATCATACTCTATAATTGATATGTACAATTAAATAAAATCACGTATTTCATGAAATTATGATATACCATAGTGTTTAATGTGATATATCAAATTTTATCACTTTCAAAATTAGTTATGAGTACAAACTCCATAAATCACCTTCATTCTCTTTAGAATAATGGAATTTGTTCCATTTCACCTTATATTTTATCATATAAAATAACTTGTCTAAACATATACAAAATTTATTTTGTATTTCTTCCAAATTTCTATAGGAGATATATCCTAAAATTTTTAGTGTATATAATCTTATAAAATATCTTGTGAGTAAAGATCCAAAAATCTTTTGGAACAACTCAAAAATACATTTACAGTCGGTATTTGTGTGAAAATAAATCCACATTAAGTCTATTGTAATGTGTGACCCCAAAAGACATTGTAGAATTGAAAAATATAAATAACAAGATTCATAAATTTAAGAAAATAACATAATGGAGTAAAGTATCTGTGCCACTCAAATTATGAAGTGAATTGGAATGATCTCCATGAAGCACATGTATATTCATACCTCTACACTCTAGTTTCATCCCAATATTGGATGATTTCTCCCATGTTACCATTATACAAGACATCAAGTGACCGAGGGATATGGTTTATGTCAATACCATATATCCAAGTCATTTATTATCATCTTTAAAAGTATATATAATGTTTTTCGATGAATAAAACTCATTTGATACATATTTTAACGATCACATTACATACCCCTCATCAATATAAACAAGAAAATAATTTGTACTCTATTGGTGTGGATAAAACTCCCCTGTATATCTCAATAGAGGACCCAAATTTGATAATCATATTATGAAAGAAAAAATCACTTATTGGTCAAGATCCAACCAGTGATATGATCAGAAACATATGCAACCACCCCAAATTAGGGATTCAATGATTTTGAAATAAAGGTATCAAAGTATGATGGTTTTCATGTAATGTATCTCACTATAATTAGGTAACATGGAATCACATATATTCTAGACACCTCTAGTATAACAAATAAATTGTGTATGAAAATCCATGTGGTATAGTAAGTTGGTCATCTAGCGTACAAAACCCCTTTTTGTGCCTCATGAGTATATTCCATATATCATAAAATAATCCAACACATGTTATCGTTAACATTTCATAATAACTTATAATTCACATTGATTATAATTAGTTAGGGATAAATCAATATCATACTTTTAATGGTCAATTATCATTTCCATTCATGAAATATATATATATACTTAAATATATTTCCAATATGAAAGAATAATAATGTGAGGATATGCTTCTATATGTTACATTTTATATACATAAAATATTTTAAGAATACTTAAACATATAAAATTTATGAACTTTTCTATCATATCATTTATGATATAAATTCTAGACCAGTCTTATGTTTACTATGATATCTACAGTTCTAGAAAAGTATTACACTTATCTATAATTCTCACCAAAACACTATGTGACTATTTTACAAAACCCACCTACTATACTATATTTGGACTAACATATATAAAAAATAATGTTTGAATAATGATGATATTTCAGAATCATATTCCTAATGATAAAGACATTTAACAAATTCAAACTCCTTAACTACACGACATCTATTGTTATGATCTAAATAATTTTTATTTTGTACATGGAATATTTTTATGTTTAAAATAATTATTATTGGAACAAAATTCTTCAATCTTTACCCATAATAACCTATAGTAATTAATGTAACTATTTATATTATTTATGACATGACAATAAAAAACACATATAGATTAACATAAAAATTTCATTGATAATATTAATAAATGAAACTCTTTATATTTACCTTTATATCCAGTCACTAAAACTATTTTAGGGTAGTAAGTGAAATTCAATTTATATTTTCACTAGCATACTCCTGTAATAAATAATTGTTTTTAAATAATAAAATATAACAATTAATATTGACATTAATAACACATATGGTAAACCTTTTAATATATAATTGAAAAATAAATTAATTTTTATACTTTAATAAGCATTTATTTTATAAAATTTTACATATTTAAAATAAGACACAAACACACTAGCTTATTAGACACAATATTCTCTTCATAATATCATTCTAGGATACAAAAACTATTTTTATTATATAAAATAACACTTATTTACTTTAATATGAATATCAAATAAATATACTTTTATTTCCATATAATATTTGGCATTTTTTTGGATACTTTTCCTATAAAAATACATTTTATTTTTTAAAGTATCCAAATGATGGGTGGAAGGAACATCTTAATTCATTTTTTAACAAACACCAAGACAAAAAATATTTTTCCTTGTCTTATGTTTTCAACGTTCTATGGAATCTAATGGATCATAATACATGTGTATACAATTAATCATCCCATTTTCTTCACAATTATTTATTAATGAACTACATATCTTATGGTATTAGATAAATTAGTTTAAAAAACAAATATTTTTCTTAGATCCATATGATCTTGATAATTTCATTTACATTAATATTTTTTATATTTTCACTCTTTACATAATCACATGAATTTAAAATTCCATATCTGTATATCCACAAATTTAATTTAAAAATTATATATTTAGAAAACATGTAATGTATACATTTGGTATCAAATACCCTTAAAAACTTTATAATTTTATTCTATATGTCTAATACATATCATATAAATTACATAGAGTTTCCTAAATCCCTTTGGGAATATCATAATATTCCATACCACAGGATCATTAATTTCTCTTATTGATAATTTCATTAGGTTATAATAACCTGACTGACTACATAAAAAATCAATTTTAGACTCTATAACTAACTTTTCTTTATTCATTAATTTCATGACCCGTCCTTTGGGATCGTGCCGTGACTACCCCAAGCCCACATTTCATAGGCCAGGGGTTGGCGACTAGAACCAAAGGCGTAAATCCCGATAAAAGGTAAAGCATTTCCTTTATATAAGTAAACAAACACAACAGAGTACGCAAGCTAAAGTAAGCACTAAGTAAACTGAGTACAAAAGTAAGTGCTGGAAAGTAAATGGTCCAGAATAAAAACCCATCTGAAAGTATAGTACAACAGAAAAGAAAGAATAGTTGTAGTAAAGTAAACCAGAAACCACTGAGTCATCCTCTGGATATCCGACCTGAAGGGTGGGTACAAATGGTTTTCCCAGCTCCTTGGGTCCAACCGTCTTCTCCATGTACATTCCTCCAAGTGGTCCACCTCCAGGTACCGTCCTGCTCCACAAGACTCCACCTCGATCAGTGTTGTCTGTCGTCTGCATCCAACACAATGTAGTGCGCACATAGCCCATGCATGGGTGAGTATACGATACTCAGTTGGGACCACAAGACCCCCGAAGGTCTCCCAGAATACAGAAAGGATAAACCACAAAGGAAAGATACAAACAAAAAAGTATCAACCAACTCTACTTAGGTGTATGACCATACATATACCTAAGTCATCAATTCCAGTCCGGCTCCAACTCACGAGCCCATGTACAACCCAGTCCACATAGGAAAGCACAACCCAGTGCACACTGGATAGAAAGTCAATCACATCGATGATAATGACTAAAAATCAATACTCAGATCACACAGGTATATTATTCACAAAGAGGAGTGGATACGATAGATGTAGCCTCTGAATCATCTCCCCTGCGGAACCCATGTAAGATCCAAGTACAGAAGTCGTCACTGTCGAACCCACGTAGGATCCAAGTACAGTAACCATTGCTGCCGAACCCACGTATGATCCAACTATAGTGGCCATCACTTCCGAACCCACAGAGTATCCTAGTACAGTCTTCCTCACCGTCGAACCCATGTAGGACCCAAGTACAGTCGTCCTCGCCGTCATAGCTCTAGGGTTCCCACACACAGCACGCTTGATTATGGGAGGGTCTGCTCCTTGAGTCAAGCGATAGATTCATCAAATACCACGAAGTCTCAAGTTGATGTATTCTGAAGCTCCTCCATGTCATAGGGGGATAATCTAAAAAAAATGTATCCAAGATACTGAGTACAAAATGACCAAGACTTTTACCAAAAAGTACTTGGCGTGTAGGTATATGGTACACGCTGTGTAGTCAGTTCTTGGGTACTGCCCACATCCAATAGTCGATGTCGAAAGGCTGGTCATGTAGGAATTAAGTACAAAGAGTGTGGTATGGTTACACGCTATGTCCATGCATCTGGGTCGGCTCCATGTATGCTGGCCATGTACTCGTACACGGCCTCAACACGTGTTCGCCAAACCATGTAACTGGTACACGAGGTATGTCGTGCCACTGGCCATGCCTAGCCATGTGGTGGAGTACATGCCCGTGTAGTCCACCCCGTGTCCGTGTATCCCTGGGAGACACGTCGAGTCCCGCAAATCCGCTTCCACCCTTCTATGAAGAGAATACACGCTGTGCCTCTTGGCCGTGTATTGGTGCCCATGTCCGTGTATTTCCCAGAATACACGCTATGTCTCGCGAAGCTGCTTCTGCCAATCTGCATAGATATTACACGCCATGTGACCGGGGTCAAACGCCGTGTGTTACTTGTCTAAACCCGAAACTTAAGTCGCAGTATGCCCACACTACATGACGTGTTCCTCAGAGGTACACGCCGTGTATTCTGGAATTTTCCAGAAACGACGCCTCCAGCCAGCGCACCTCCCAGGATGTCCATTCTTCGTTCTGACAGTCCGTTCATCATGAAACTTCAGACACTCAATCGCCCTGATGTCCTGTTATCATCTCCGGTGTTTTCGGGCCTCCGATCAGATTTGAAAACATGATTTGATTCACCTGCTCGAAGAATGGCCGAGGGACGGTCCTTCCCGTTCCGGTTTGATCCGTCGCCCACTATTTTCATCGCACCTTCGCCAGGACATCAAGATGTTGGGTCTTCAAATTGGGATCGTTGCATCGCACAACGAAATCGCAATGATCCGGTGTTCATCACCCATGTAGAACACAAAGAACACAACAAACATTCACAAAAATGTTGGAGGGATCGGGCCGTGTTCATTTTTCCCGGTCCTTTTGTGTTAGTTTAGTAGAAAGCGTGTCAAGAGAAACAAAAATGGAAGGAATAATCAGAATTTCTCAAATAAAAACACACCCCTACCTCAAAAATAAGTTCACGGTTGACAAGTGTTGTGAATGATGGTTTCGTTTCCTTCATCTTTGGTGTCCACCCGAGGGAGTGACGTCTCCTCTTTTGTCACAGAGAGAATAAGAGGATGAAGAATTATGGTTTCCGAGTCGATGTTCTTCGTCAGAGAGATGGCATTCTTCAACAAAGGAGGTGAAGCGTTCTTCAAAACTCTAGTGCTCTCTCCCCAAAATCTCAACACAACAAGCCAACCCAAAAATAAAATAAGGCTTCTCCTTATTTTATTAAATCATTCCATGCATTCAAATTTACAAAATTCAAATTCCAATTCACTTAATTAATTAAACCATGAGTTGTCAAATTAATTAAGTGATAGGTTGGAAAGTTTTAATGGGGGAGAGAGGGGAGAGGAAGGGTTACTCAATTAAATTCAAGGGTGATGTAAACATTAAATAAAGGAGTTTAATGGGTGGTTTAATGGGTCTAGGGAAAGTGAAGGGTTGGGGATTTTGTGGGTCCCACCTCCCAAATATCCTCACATGGGTAGTTTGGGGCCCACCCCAACTCCCCCATGTAGGATATAACCACTTAGATATAGAATAAAAATTCATCCACATTTTTATTCACTTCTTATTTAATCCACAATTTTTAACTTCTCCTCCCCTGCAAATGCAATTATGGTAAAAGTCCTCTTAAGAAATTACAGGCGCTGTGAGTTCATCGGTGCCCTCATATTTTAAATTCATAGCACTAGTTCAAAAGATATGAAAACCCGCTCGTTAGTTCCCTGAACGCACCCTAGCTACACATCAGAAATTGATTCCGGGCACACCAGGCCTCAAAATCAAGTGCCGTCAGAAGCCACAGACTTGTAAAATTCCAAATTATTTAAGAAAAAAAATTTCCTTGAATTTCCTGGTCTTTACATTACTCACACCTAAGGGCTTTACATCCTCGTAAAGCTATATCATAAACTAGGGAAACAAATGAGGGAAATCTGCATACATCTAAGCCTCCCGCTCCCATGTGCTCTCCTGGAGGTTCCCGTGCTGCCAACGAATGCGCACCAGAGGAATCGACGATCCATGTAGGACCCACTCCTATCGATCCTCGATCTCCACTTGGACCTCTGCAAATGTCTCCCCATCATCGATGTATAGCTCCCCATGATCAATGATATGCATCAGGTTGTGCACATATCTCCTCAGTTGAGATACGTGGAAGACGTCATGCACCCGGTGCAACTGAGGCGGAAGGGCCAGGTGATAAGCCACCTCGCCTACCCTGTTGAGAACCTGGAATGGTTCGATGAAGCACAGAGATAACTTGCTACCCCAGAAAAATCTCTGTAATCCACGTCGAGGTGAGACCCATAAGAAAACATGGTCTCCATCCTCAAACTCCAGTGGTCTCTGCCTCTTATCAGCATAGGACTTATGTCTGCTCTGTGCAGTCTTCATCCGATCAGGGATGATTTGAACCTTCTCCGTCGTAGCCTAAACCATCTCTGGTCCTATGAGTGCTGACTCCCAAGGGTCAGTCCAGCATATAGGTGAACTGCATGGTCGGCCATACAACGACTCATATGGTGTCATCCCGATGGTGGAGTGGTAGTTGTTGTTGTACACAAACTCCACCAATGGTAGATGATCCTCCCAACTACGACCAAATTCAAGGACACATGCACGAAGCATGTCCTCGAGTGTCTGAATAGTTCTCTCCGTCTGGCCATCCGTCTGAGAATGAATGGCGGTGCTCATTCGTAGGTGCTTCCCAAATGCCTCCTGCAACCCCTTCCAAAGCCAGTAAATCAAGCGAGCATATCAATCAGAGATGATAGAAGATGGAACACCAGGAATCCACATGATCTCTTGAATGTAGAGGCATCCCAATCTCTTCAATGAGCCCTGCTCTCTGATAGGTAGGAAGTGGGACAACTTGGTGAGTCAGTCGACAATCACCCAGATGGAGTCACGTCCTCTGGAATTACGTGGGAGCCTCGCCACGCAATCCATGGATATCCCATCCCACTTCCACTCTGGGACCTCTAAGGGCTGGACCAAGCGTTCTAGTTCCTAGTTCTCTGCCTTCACTTGCTGGCAGGTGAGGCATCGTGAAACGAACTCTGCCACAACACTCTTCATACCCGGCCACCAGTGCTGTCGTCTGAGATCCTAGTAAATCATTTCCACTACTGGATGTACCGCAAGAGGGGAAGCGTGAAACTCCCATAGCACTTCCTCCTGCATTGCAACTGGTACCATGATACGTCCCCTGAAGAGGATGACGTGCTCTGCTCCTTCAGAAAATCCATTAGGCACCTGTCCTATGGATATATGTGCATGTCGCGTCTCATAGTCAACGTCCGCACGTTGTGCCTCTATGAACCGCTGAAGTAGTGGAGGAGTGACCGTGAGTGACTATAGAAAGGCTGCTCCATCTCTATCCATGAAGGATATCTGCAACACGGCTAGTTTCTCTGTCACCTCTCCAAGTAGCTGAATGGCCGATATCCTACTGAGAGCATCAGCTACCATGTTCCCCTTCCCAAGAGTATAGACTATCTCAAATTCATAGTCTTGGAGGAACTCAAGTCATCGCCGCTGTCTTAGGTTTAGTTCCTTCTGCATGAAGATGTACCTGAGACACTGGTGGTCCGAGTAGACTATAAAGTGGTCACCCATCAGATATTGCCGCCACATCTTCCAGGCGAAGACCACTGCTGCTAACTCCAGGTCATGGGTAGCGTAGTTCTGCTCATGCTTCCTCAACTATCATGAATCATAAGAGATCAATTCCTGCTCCTGCATCAGGACACACACAAGTCTGGTCCCTGATGAATCGTAGTAAACTATGTACCCTACTCCTTCCTCTGCTAGCCTCAAGATGGGTGCACCGGTCAATATCTACCTCAGCTCCTGGAATCTATACTGACATCTATCTGACCACACAAAGGTTTTCCCCTTATTTTTCAAAGATGAAAGTGGTGCTGCAACTCTGGAGACGTTTGGCACAAATCTTTGATAGCACCCAGCCAGACCTAGGAAACTCCGTACCTCCGTCATACTCCTGGGTGGCTCCCAAGAAAGTACTTCCTTGATCTTCGCAGGATCTGGCACAACTCCCACCTCAGAGATGATGTGCCCCAAGAAGTGGACCTCTAGAATTGATAACTGACACTTCGAGAGCTTACCATAAAGCTTGTGATCTCAGAGTTTGTCCAGTACAACCCGCAAGTGGTAGGTGTGCTCCTCCACAGTAGTAAAGTAAATCAATATGTCGTCGATGAAGACTACGACAAGTTGATCGAGGTATGGCTGGAAGATCCTGTTCATGAGACTCATGAACATAGATGGGGCGTTGGTTACACTGAAAGGCACAACCAAGAACTCATAATGGTCATACCGACACCTGAAGGTCGTCTTCTTCACATCCTCATCTCGAACTCTAAGCTGATGGTAGCCTGACCTAAGGTATATCTTTGAGAACAATCGTTCTCCCTTGAGTTGATCAAAGAGTTCGTCTATCCTCGGAAGTGGATACTTTTTCTTTACGGTCACCTGACTCTAGTGACGGTAGTCGACAGATAGTCGTAAGCTCACATTCGCCTTCTTGGGGAATAAAATCAGAGAAGCCCAAGGTGAAAAACTGGGTCGGATGAATCCCTTTCCCTTCAAGTCTTCCAGATGTACCCGTAGCTCACGAAGCTTAGCGAGAGCCATATGATATGCTGGAGTATATATCAAGGCTGTCCCAGGGTACATGTCAATGTAGAAATCTACATCTCTGGGAGGAGTTAGTCCTGTAACGTTGTCAGGAAAAATGTCAGCATACCAATCCACCACAACAGGAAAACTCGGACTCCGTACATCAACTGCTCCAAGGATGAGACTAGCCAATTGATGGGTGATCAGCTGTCCTCTCCTCTGCATAAGTCCATCCTTTGCTGAAAAGGCTCCCCTCTATCCGGTGAAGGTGAACCTGCTCCCATCTATGCATACACACCGCACTTTGTGCCAAATACAGTCAATCTAGGCACGAACTGTAGATAACCAGTCCATACCCAAGATGACGTTGTAAGGACTCAATGCCACAACAAGAAGATCCCAGCCGAAGCTCACGCCTCATAGAGTAATCTCACACTGCCGGTCCTAGTGTGTAATCATCGAGTCTACTCTTATAGGAGTCTCTAGCCATAAGGATCAAGCCAATGGCTTTGTCGGAATCTCTGAGTTTGGAACAAGGGTAGTGACTATAAAAGAATGACTCAATCCTATGTCTATAAGAATTGCAACAAAGGTGGAGTAGACACAAGAAGTACCTAGAATCATCTCAGGTGCACCGTGGTCATAGGCCTCAACTGCCTAGAGCTGAGCCTGCCTCTGTCTTCCAACTCCCTGTGGTCGAGGTGGACCTCCACGTGGTGGTGGTGGTAGAGCCTCAATGCATCGTCCACCACCTGCTGCTCGACCAACTCCTCTGCCTCGACCGCCCACTCCCTGCGAACCACCACGGTCGAACCTCTGCCTCTACCTGGGTGGTCCCTCAACCATCTGCTGCTCCTCTGCATGGCGGGTCGTGCAGTCACGCGCCATCTGGCCTTGCCCGCTGCATGCATAACACTGCCTGCCTCTCATATCATTGGCTCTTCTATGTGTGCCCGCACCTCCGAACTAGTATCCCGAGGTCTCCCACTCGATGGCCTAGTCCACTTGGACCTTTGCGACATCTGTCTACTGCCAGCTGCAGAAGACTCCACTACGTGTCACCCTGCGGTAGGCCTCGCTACTGGAATAGGCCTTGCAAGGAAGCTCTCCACAAGAAGGGCTCGCTTTAGTACTCCTTCCTGCGTCAGAATTCTGAGGGAGATCATCAACGCCCTGATCTCATGCCTCAATCCCTGCTCGAAGGACCGGGCCTGGAAGAATGGGTCCTGTACCATGTCCGTGGAGTAGCGCGAGAGGTCGGTAAATATCGCCGAGTACTGGGCTACTAACATGTTGCCCTACCACAACTATAGTAATTCCTGGATACACACCACACAGACGGTGGTTGGAGCAAAATCCGAGCAGAAGTGGCTCTCGAAGTCCATCCAAATTAGTGATGCCTCGTCGCGCACCTAGAGCATCGGGCTCTACCATCTACCTGCTACTCCGTTCATGAGACTCACTGCAAGGATCACCATTAGATCTACTGGTGTCCCTACCAATCTGAAGACTATGACGATAGGCTCTAGAAAATCATCGACTGCCTGAGGGTCTGTCTCTTCGTGGAACCTGTGCGACATCTATCGCTGAAACTCGTGCAACGCACTCAGGCGGCATGCACTCTCTGCTGCTGGGACTAGTAGTATTGGTGGCCCAGCGGGTAGTGATACCGTTGGTGCCTCCGTTGTGATGGGGCCCTGCACTGAGGCCTCGTTGCTCGGTGGGCTACCATCTTGTACAAAACTCGGAACCCCAGTTGGCTGCATTTGTGGGGCCATCCTGAAAAGTAACACGTGCGCCACGGTTTAAACAATATACCTGGTGAGCTGACACAAGTAATCACAAAGAAAAATTCTGGAAACACACACACAATTAGTGTTTTCGTGCACTGAGTCAGAATTCATAGATCAAGGTCCAGATGTATGGATATGTCCGTCGCCGCACCAACACTGGACTCACTGGACTGAAAACCACACTCAATACTCTTAACACTGTTTCTTTACAGAAAGAATGATCAGAGTCCTAAGTCTTGCGGTAGAACCTCCCTCTGATACAAATTTTTCACGAAATGTCCTCAGGGCCCGTGTCGTGACTCCCCCAAGCCCACCTTCCATAGGCTAGGCGACTGGCACCAAAGGCGTAAATCCCGATAGAAGGGAAGGTATTGCCTTTATATAAGTAAACAAACACAACAGAGTACGGAAGATGAAGTAAATACTATGTAAACTGAGTACAAAAGTAAGTGATGGAATGTTAATGGGCCAGAATACAAACCCAACTAAAAGTATAGTACAACAAAAAGGAACGAACGACTGGAGTAAAGTAAACCATCAACCATTGAGTCGTCCTCCAGATATCCCACCTGAAGGGTGGGTACAAATGGTCTCCTCCGCTCCTTGGGTCTGATCCTCCACTCATGGTACATTCTGCCAAGCGGTCCACCTCCAGGTACCGTCCTGCTCCACAAGACTACACCTCAATCAGTGCTTTCTGTCATCTGCATCCAACACAACGTAGTGCGGGCATAGCCCATGCATGGGTGAGTATACGATACTCAGTAGGGACCCCGAGACCCCTGAAGGTCTCCCAGAATCCACAAAGGTTAAACCACAAAGGAAAGATACAAACACAAAAGTATCAACCAACTCTAGTTAGGTGTATGCGTATACATATACCTAAGTCATCAATTCCAGTCCGACTCCAACTCATGAGCCCAATTACAAACTAGTCCACACAGGAAAGCACAACCCAATCCACACAGGATAGCAAGTCAATCACATCGATGATAATGACTGAAAGTCAATACTCAGCTCACACAGATATATTATTCACGAAGAGGGGTGGAGATGATAGATTTAGCCTCTGAATCATCTCCCCTACCAAACCAACATAGGATCCAAGTATACAATTTGTCGCTACCAAACCCACATAGGATCCAAGTATAGTAACCATTGTTGCCGAACCCACGTAGGATCCAAGTATTGTCACCATCACTTCCAAACCCACGGAGGATCCTAGTACATTCATCCTTGCTGTCGAACCCACATAGGATCCAAGTACAATCGTCATCGTCGTCGCAGTCGCAGCCAGCTCTAGGGTTCCCGCACACAGCATGCTTGATTCCTGGAGGGTCCGCTCCTCGAGTCAAGGTATCGATTCATCAACTACCACGAAATCTCAAATTGATGTATTCCGAATCTCCTCCATGTCATAGGGGGATAATCCAAACAAAACGTATCCATGATACTGAGTACAAAATGACCAAGCCTTTTACCAAAAAGTACACGACGTGTAGGTATATGGTACACGCCGTGTAGTCAGTTCTCAGGTACTGCCCGCGTTCAATAGTTCATGTTGAAAGGCTGGTCATGTTGAAAGTAAGTACACAACATGTGGTATGGTTACACACCGTGTCCATGCATCTGGGTCGACTTCATGTATGCTGTCCATGTACCTGTACACGGCCTCAAATCATATTTTCCAAACCGTATAACTGGTACACGGGGTATCCCATGCCACTGGCCATGCCTGGCCGTGTGGTGGAGTACATGCCATGTATTCTGGAATTTTCCAGAAATGACGTCTCCAGCTAGCGCACCTCCTGTGATTTCCATTATTCGTTCTGACGGTCTGTTCATCAATAAACTTCAGACACTAGGTCGCCCCAATATCCCGTAATCATCTCCGGTTTTTTCAGGCCTCCGATTGGCTCCAAAAACACGATTTGATTCACCAGCTCGAAGAATGGTCGAGGGACAGTCCTTCCCATTCTGGTTTGATCTGTCACCTGATATCATCGTTGCACCTATGCTAGAACGTCGTGATGTTGGGTCTTCAAATTGGGATCGTTTCATTGCACAACGTACTCACAACGAACTGGTGTTCATCACCCATTTAGAACACGGAGAACACACCAAACATTCAAAAAAACGGTGGAGGGATCATGTCATGTTTGTCTGGCCCAGTCCTTCCGCATTAGTTTGGTAGCAAGAGGGTCAAGAGAAACAAAAATGGTAGGAATAATCAGTGTTTCTCAAATAAAAACACACCCATACCTAGAAAAGAAGTTCACAGTTGACAAGCATCGTGAATGCTAGTGTCGTTTTCGTCATCTTTGGTGTGCACCCAAGGAAGTGATGTATCATCTTTTGTCATGGAGAGAAGAAGAGGATGAAGAACTACGGTCGCCGAGTCGATGTTCTTTGTTGGAGATTTGGCGTTCTTCAACAAAGGAGATGAAGGTTTCTTCAAAGCTCTAGAGCTCTCTCCCCAAAATCTCATCACAACAAGCCAAACCAAAAAAAAATATGGCTTCTCCTTATTTTATTAAGTCATGCCATGCATTCAAATTTACAAAATTAAAATTCCAATTCACTTAATTAATTAAACCATGATTTTTCTAATTAATTAAGTGATAAGTTGGCTAGTTTTAATGGGGGAGATAGGGGAGAAAAAGAGTTACTCAATTAAAATCAAGGGTGATGTCAATATTAAACAAAGAAGTTTAATGGGAGGTTTAAGGGATTTAGGGATAGTGAAGGGCTGGGGATCGTGTGGGACCCACCTCACAAATATCCTCACATGGGTAGTTTGGGGCCCACCCCAACTCCCCCATTCTGGATATAACCACTTAGATATAGAATAAAAATTGTTCCACATTTTTATTCACTTCTTATTTAATCCCCATTTTTTAACTTCTCCTCCCGTGCAAATGCAATTGCGGTAAAAGTCCTCTTAAGCAATTATGGGCGCTGCGAGTTTATAGGTGCCCTCTGATTTCAATTCCGTACACTCGTTCAAAAGTTAAGAAAACCCACTTAATCATTCTCTTAATGTACCCAAGCTAAACATCAGAAATTGATTCTGGGCATACCAGGCCTCAGAATCATGTGCCGTTAGAAGCCACAGACTCGTAAAATTCCAAAGTAATTCAAAAAAAAAATTCATTGAAATTTCAAGGACTTTACAGTTAAAAAAAAGTAACACTTGTACTATTTATACCACACATAAACATGATAATCCTATGACTAGTTAATATACTATAAAAAATGAAAATATCGGGTAAATATTTCATGCAATCATTAAACTTGTTGGAGCATTTTAATAGAACTACTAAACAATCAGGCTGTAGAGACCATTTAGTGACTACCATTGGCGGTCGCTTTCACCTCGTCACAATAGGCCAACAGCAACTGCCAATGGTGGTTGCTCTAGGTGGGCGAAATTCTGGCCTACAACGACCGCCTGGAGGTCACTCTAGGCTGCCCGGCGGGTCAACATTAGCGACCGCCAATGGCGGTCGCTGTAGGTGGCCGAAATTCCAGCCTACAGAGACCGCCATTGGTGGTCACTAATGTTGACCTGACAGGCAGCCTATAGGGACTGCCTATGGAGGTCGCTAGTCTGGGAAATTTTAAAAAAAATATTAATTCACAGTGCATATAAATCAAATATTTTTAAGATTAAAAATTTGATTTATTATAATAGAAAATAAATAAAATACATTTATTTAATGTTATTATTGAAACAAATATATATATATAATATTAAATAAAATATTTTTCTTTTTCATCCAATAGGTTTGTTAAGAATATGGTAAAAATAAATGAAATTTTATGCTTAAAATATGTATTTCTCTAAAAAGGTAATTTTACTACCTCTTAATGGATAGCCTATTTTAAATATAAATTCTATCACATTTATAAATTTTTTATTTGAATATAAACTGATCTTTTTAAAAACATAACATAAAAATGTGTTAGGGTTAATTTGTGGTATTTTTTGTGGATTTTTATTTTTTTAATGAAATGTACAAATTGAGTTTTTTTAATTCACGGTTAAAAATCAGAGATAACACAAGGTAAACATCATATAAAATGGAAAACAATTTTAAATAGAACAAACATCAAGATCGTCATAAACAATAAATGTTAAACGTGCTTCAACGATCTCAGCAGGTCCATCTATTTCAATCTTCTACTTCAATAAACCTACAATAAGACAAAAAAAACAAAAAAAAAACAAACGTAAATTAGAAATAATTATTCAGTAATTATATACATATAATAAAATTAAATCTGACATCAAATCATTGTGCTATAATAATTTAAAACCCCCAATTTAATAAATGCTATCATTTCCGGATTTTTTTCTTATTTGGTTGTTTGTGAAATTGTTTTGTTGTCTAAAAAGGAATGTTATCCACATTCACCGCATGTCTGATGTGTGTTTTGTCACCTCATATACGTCACGAATAATATTACTATTGTTTTTGTGTGGTTTCAGGTCCTTCGGAGCATGTTTTCTCTGAATTCGACCGTCTCATGCCGTTTTGGTGTTTTATTACTACGGAAATGCGTTCCCGGTCACCGTGGCAAAAAGAAACCTCCAATTGACGTTCTGTCTACACGACCATTTCAAAATTCCGACAACAACTGTTGTCGTATGATTTCAAGGCATTCTGAGGTCGTTCGAGTGGTTTTGACTCCCCAACGCTCCTTTTTAGCGCGCGCTGAGCTGCTAAAAACGACACAATCGGTCATACCTTGTGTACCGCACATCCGATGGGCGTTCCGTCACCTCCTAAACAACAAAAATAAAATTCCTATTGTTTTTGTGTGATTTCTGGTCATTAAGAGCATGTTTGTTTCGAATTCGACCATCCCACGCCATTTTGGTGTTTTACGACTACAGAAACGCGTTTCCGGTCACCGTGGTCAAAAGATACCAACGATTGACGTGGCGTCTACCCGACCATTTCAAAATTCATAAAACGGCTGTTTTCGTATGATTTTATGGCATTCTGAGGTCATTCGTGTGGTTTTGACCCCCCAACGTGCCCTTTTAGCGTGCACCGAACTGCGGAAAACGACACAATCGGTCGTACTGCGTGCAACGCACATCCGATGGGCGTGCCATCTCCTTATACACATCAAAAATATTATTACTATTGTTTTCGAGTGGTTTCAGGTCATTTAGAGAATGTTATCTCCGAATTCGACCGTCTCACGCTGTTTTGGTGTTTTATGACTCCGGAAACGCGTTTTCGGTCACCACGGACAAACGACACCTCTAATTGACATGCTGTCTGCCCGAACATTTCAAAATTCACACAACAGTTGTTGTAGTATGATTTCATGGCATTCCGAGGTCGTTCGGGTGGTTTTGACCCCCCAATGCGCCCTTTTAGCATGCGCTGAGCTGCTGAAAACGATACAATCGGTCGTACCGCGCACATCGCATGTCTGATGGGTGTGTCGTCTCCTCCTACATATCATGAATAATATTCCTACTATTTTCGTGGGGTTTCAGGTCATTCGGAGCACGTTAGCTCCGAATTCGATAGTCCCACGCCGTTTTTGTGTTTTATGACTCCAGAAATGCGTTTCTGGTCACCGCAGTTAAACGACACCTCCGATTGACATTTCGTCTACTCGACCATTTCAAAATTCACACAACGGCTATTTTCGTATGATTTTATGGCATTTCGAGGTCGTTCGGGTGATTTTGACCCCCGACGCGCCCTTTTAGCGCGGGTCGAGCTGCTGAAAATGTCACAATCGGTCATACCACGCGCACAGCATGTCCGATGGGTGTGTTGTCTCCTCCTACACATCATGAATAATATTCATATAGTTTTCATGTGGTTTCGGGTCATTCAAAGCATTGTTTCTCCAAATTGGACCGTCCCACGCCGGTTTGGTGTTTTATGACTCCGGAAACGTGTTTCCGGTCACCGCGTTCAAACGACACCTCCAATTGACGTGCTGTCTGCCCGACCATTTCACAATTCAGAAAACGGTTGTTTTCGTATGATTTCATGGCATTCTGAGGTCGTCCGGGGTGTGTGTGTGGGGGTGGGGCTGTCCAAAGTGTGTGTGGGGGGGTCCGGGGTGCGAGGGGGGGGGGGGGCTGTCCGGTTTGCAGCGGGGTCGTCCGGGGTGCGGGGAGGGATGTCCGGGTTGCGGGGGGGATGTCCGGGGTGCGGGGAGGGCTGTCTGGGGTGCGTGGGGGTGTCCGGGGTGGGGTTGTTCTGGGTGCGAACTGTGATGTCCAGGGTGCAGGGGGGGGGGGGGTCTGTCCGGGGTGCGTGGAGGGCTATCCGGGGTGCGGGGAGGGGCTTTCTGGGGTGCGGGGAGGGCTGTCCGGGGTGCGGGGGGGGGGGGGGGGGGTGTCCGGTGTGTGGGGAGAGCTGTCCGGGGTGATGGGGTGTTGTCCGGGGTGCGGGGGGGATGTCCAGGGTGTGGGGGGGGGGAGTGTTGTTCGGGGTGTGGGGTGGGTTGTCCGGGGTGCGGGGGGGGGGGGGGGGGGTCTGGTGTGCGGGGAGGGCTGTCTAGGGTGCGGGGGCTGTCAGGGGTGTAGGGAGGGATATCCGTGGTGCGGGGGGGGGGGGGGGAGCCCGAGGTGCGAGGGGGGGGGGGGCTGTCCGGGGTGCGGGGAGGGCTCTCTGGGGTGTGGGGAGGGGCTGTCCGGGGTGCCGGGAGGGTTGTATGGGGTTCAGGGGGCCTGTCTGGGTTGCGAGGGAGATGTCTATGGTGCAGATGAGGGGGGGGGGGGGGGGGGGCGGGGGCTGTTCGTGGTGTAGGGGGGTGTCCGGGGTGCGGGGAGGGTTGTTCGGGGTGCGGGGGGCTAGTCCAGGTTGCGAGGGGGCCGTCTAGGGGGCCAAATGGGGGGGGGGGGCTGTTCGGGTTGTGTGTGGGGGGGGGGGGGGTTGTCCCTGGTGAGGGGAGGGATGTCTGGGGTGCGGGGGGCCTGTCTGGGATGCGGGGAGGGCTGTCTGGTGTGCAGGGAGGGCTGTCCAGGGTGCGGGGAGGGCTGTTCAGGGTAGGGGGAGGGTTGTCTGTTGTGCGGGGCGGGTTGTCCGGCGTGCGGGGAGGGCTGTTCGGGGTGTGTGTGTGAGGGGGGGGGGGGGGGCTACCCGGCGTGCGGGGAGGGTTGTCCGGGGGTGCGGGGTTGTTGTCCGGGGTGCGGGGAGGGCTATCCGGGGTGCGGGGAGGGCTATTCGGGGTGCGGGGATGGGCTGTATGGGGTGTGGGGAGTGGTGTCCAGGGGTGAGGGGGGCTTGTCCATGGTGCGGGGGCCTGTTCGGGGTGCGTGGGGGGGGGGGGGGGGGGGCTGTCCGGGGTGCGAGGTGGATGTCCGGGGTGCGAGTGGATGTCCGGGGTGCAGGGGGGATGTCCGGGTTGCGGGGGGCTGTTCGGGTTGCAGGGGGGATGTCCGTGGTGCCAGGAGGGGCTGTCTGGGGTGTGGGGATGGCTGTCCGGGGTGCGGGGGGCCTGTCCGGGGTGCGGGGAGGGCTGTCCAGTATGCAGGGATGGCTGTCCGGGGTGCGAGGAGGGTTGTCCGATGTGCGGGGGGCCTGTCCATGGTGTGTGGAGGGCTGTCCGAAGTGCGGGGAGGGATATCCGGGGTGCAGGGGGGGCTGTCTTGGGTGCGGGGGGGGGGGGGGGGGGGGGGGCTCTCCGGGGTGTGGGGAGGGCTTTCTGGAGTGCGGGGGGATGTCCGGGGTGCGGGGGTGCTATCCGGGTTATGGGGGGGGGGGTTGTCCGGGGTGCGGGGAGGGGTGTCCGGGGTGCAGGGAGGGGTGTCCGGGGTGCAGGGAGGGGTGTCCCGGGTGCGGGGGGGCTGTCCGGGGTGTGGGGAGGGCTGTCCGGAGTGCGGGGAGGGTTGTACGGGGTGCGGGGAGGGATGTGCAGGCCGCATGGGGCATGTCCGAGGTACGGGGAGGGTTGGCCAGAGTACCGGGCGGGCTGTCTGTGGTGCGGGGGGCTGTCCGAGGTGCGAGGAGGGCTATCCTAGGTGTGGGGAGATCTGTCTGGTGTGGGACGAGGACTACAAATAGTGAACTTCAGCTCATTCATCAAAAAAAGTTTAATTGTTTATATTAGGAATAACATGTTTTTTTCAAAAATATTCCAGAACATGCAATTGAAAACATTGAAAACTTAAATGAACAAAAAATATCCAACTCATTAATCGGTTTCATGGTTACTTCTCAATTCGTGCACACACACATTGCATCCGGCCAAAACACACATGATACCCCCAAATCACAAAAAATCTCACTAGAAACCCAACCTAAATGTCAATAACAACCCCACTATTTCAAACAGAAACACACCTCATGAATAAGATGCGTCATGCATGGTCATGACTACTACCTCCATCAGGTGGGTCAGGGGCCTACAACAAAAAAACATTATGAATATTTTCATAACAAAAATAATATAAATTAAATAAATAAATACAGTATAAACCTACGTCATCTGATCCCCTACACCATCACCTAGACGCAAATATTTCCACAGTGCTCTAACCTCAGCAATCTATTGCGCATTTACCTCCATGGAAGCGTGCAACCATGCCTCAAAATCTGACAACTGCTGTGTCATCTGAGCAACAGCAGGACCGACAACCGCAGCGCGTGACACTACAGAATGAGGAATACTTATTCCATAGGTCAAACTATATCCATGCACGTCCCGACCAATAATGCGATGAAAGATCTCATCCCTTCACATGGGAAACTGTCGCTGGTCCACTGGCAGATGTTCTAACTCAACTTCAAATTGAGAGTGTGAAATATTTAAATATATATACATATATTAATATACATATTTTATGTATGTATTGGTAATGAGTACAAGCACTTACTATCAGTGCTGCAGCCTCTGGATCATTGGGATCATGAGTCCTCATCCACACCGACATTTTATCAGTCGGTGCACCTTTCTCCCTCAACTGTATATGAATAGAATATAAACACAAAACCATATTAATTAATAAATTAAAAAATAAATAATAAATACCAAATGTCGGCTCTGAGACACGTGACGAGTCCCGAGCTTGTGAGGTGGTCCCTGCAATGCTCGATTATCAGAAAGTCTTGTTGACACCTCCTACATTCAATTCATTCAAATTCCAAACAAATCACACATTATTGAAAATATATATAACAAAATAAATATACAAACTGCAACACCCTCATTAGACCAATATGTAACTAAATCATGCCACTGAGCTTGGAGGACACTTCTCGGGACTATTTCCAGAATGTCTGGGGCACCCACATTTGGCACCCAGTGGTTCCTCTTGACGTTTCCTTTATAGACTTTCCAAATTTTACGGCATTTGTTCATACACACTGGCCGAAACTCATCAGGACATACTTTAAAATTTTTCTATTAAAGAAAAAAATCACATATGTCATTGTTTTTTATACACATGGAATAAATTAAAATGGTCTTCTTACCTGAACCTCCCTCCAAAGAAAATCTAATGTGTCATAAGGGATAGAATCCCAATCACGCGTGCTCAATGGAAATCGATGTGGGTCACATATGATATGACCTAGCTGGGGAATAAATGTAGGGGAATTCCCTACCACAGGATGAAATACCTCATCAAATGAAACATCCAAAGGTGTTTCATAATTCCATGATAATATGCCACGACCAGGGCCTCTCTTATGAGAGGAAGAAGCTGTCGAGTCTGAATAAACTTTCAAAAGTCAAGTCTGAATAAACTTTCAAATTAAAATAATAAAAATTCAAGAAGCACATGAACCAAATGAAAAATACATCAATGGGAATATACCCTGACAATAACATCAATATTCCATGAGTTAAATCAAAATAAATATTTATAACACAATAAACATTCAAAAGTGAGGATTAAAAATTACAAGGATTTATAAAATGGATAGATAATTTATGATATCCTAGGCTAAATAGCGGGAAAAGAATTATACCTTTCATTAAGCATGAAAATCGACTGTTTCTCCTTCAACAGCCACTCTGACCCAATAAATATCTTATTCACATTGAACTACTGTATGTTGATCAGGCTGTTGGGAAACAAAAGAAATAGTCTAAGGTTCATCTTGTTCAAATACTAACACTCCTCGCCAAGACATTTTGACAACAACTTGCCAACATGGATTCGAAGGCAAATTAATGAAGAATAATTGTTCCTCTTGTGATGTCAAAATGAAAGGTTCATTATCAAATCGTTCATTTCTGTATAACATATAGTTAAAATTCACCAATGAAAACTGATATTGACCGACTTTACATCCACGCACTGAATCAACCAAATTACACTTCAACAATATGTACTTCAACCCGTGTGTGTATACAACTTCAATGATGTCTATCAATTGACCATAGTAATAACCAGAATCGACAAATGGACAACAGATGCCACTATTTTTTTTTGCTTGTTTTTCGTCAACATCTTTAATGCGAAATCGAAAACCATTATCATCTATACATTTATAACGATGAGCCGTTATAGATGGACCCTCAACAAGTTGGATAAATTCTTCTATTAGTGTGGGGTCCCCTAACTCCCTTAGCTTATGAACCTACATAATTCAAAGAATTCAATAATGATATATTCTGAAATAAATTAGTATAATACTTTACTCATAATTAAAATCAATTTATACGTACATAATCCTTAAACTAATCATGAAATGACGGATAATGAGATTGTTGAATTTTCTACTCAGTCGTACGATACATATATTCTTTATTTTATTAATGTGTTTCCTGCAAATGATAACGCGATGTTTAAGTGATCAACTTATGCAAAAAAATGTAAAAGTTAAACAATAAAAGTGATAAGATACTTACTGCATTAATGGTGCAACTGATGGAGTATTGAAAAAGAAATATAGATGCACGTGTATCCACTCGATGTTATCCATATCATATGTTGTTCCTTCTCCAACAGGACCATCATGAATCCAAGAGGGCTTGTCTAATTTTTTTTCAACATTCGTAAGATATTCTGAACAAAAAGTAGTACACTCATCCATTAAAAAACCATTGGCTATTGATGCCTCCAGATGAGATCTATTGTGTACAAATCGTTTCAATGTACTCAAATACCGCTCAATAGTATACATCCACCTGAATTTCACTAGACCAGCAGCCATTAATTCATCAGTTAGGTGCACTATCAAGTGGACCATAACATCAAAATATTTGGGGGGAAATAGTTTCACAAAGTGACAAAGAGTAAGTACAATTCAGTCCTGTAAACATTTTAAATCACTCATTCGTTGATTTCTTAAACAAAGCTATCTAAAAAAATTACTCATCCCAATCAATGACTGAACAACATTGGGGGATAAACAATCACAAATTGTGATTGGAATCAACTGCTGAAGTAGTATGTGATTGTCATGACTTTTCTACCCTTGCAATGTCTTGCTCGTCAGATTCACACACTTTGAATTATTAGAAGAGTAAGCATCAGATACCTTGAGAATCTTCAAAATGGAAAGAAATGTATCTTTCTCTTTGTAGTCATCTTATACCATGCAGCAGACATATATGCCTTGTTTCCCTCAGCTAACTATAAATGCAACTGTTTCCTTAAACCCATTTCTTCCAAATCACAGAATGCATTAACATGGTCCTTTGATTTTCCACTGACACGTAAAATGGCCCATAATAGGTTATCAAAATCATTTTTTTTCAATGTGCATGACATCCAAATTATGCCTCAACATGTTACTTTTCCAAAATAGATGACTATAAAAAATACTTTTCTTTTTCCAATTGTGACTGTGCTGCCTACCCAAAGCACGAATATTACATACCGGAGGAGCCACCACATCCTGAATTTCATATACCATGCGAATGTTTTCTTCCTCAATCTGTGATAGTATTTTGACTCGTGTCATGATCTTTGGTGCTAGGATGAACTCTCTAGAACCATCGAATGCCACTCTGTCCTTTCTAAACCTGTGATGAGGGGGGAGAAAATGTATGTGACCCATGGATGCCCAATTTTTGGAATGCTTAAGCCATACAGATTTTTTACATTTTTTGCAAATAGGTCAAGAAAGTTCCCCTTTCTTACGCCAACCTGATAAATTTGCATAAGCTGGGATGTCATTGATTGTCCATAATAAAGCAGCCTGCAGTTTGAACATTTCATTCATTTCACAGTCATAATTCATAACACCATCACCCCAATATTCATTCAACTCATCAATAAATGTCTAAAGATAAACATCAATCTTATCCCCCCGACTTTTAGGTCTATCAATAAGAGTGGAAAGTAATATAAATTGTTGCTTCATACAAATCCACGTAGGAAGATTATACGGAACCAACACCATGGGCCATGTGCTATGAGTTGCACCAACCATAGACTTGAATGGATTGAAACCATCTGCTGCCAATCCTAATCGAACATTATGAACATCTTTAGAAAAGTTGGGATGTCTTTTATCAAAATCCTTCCATGCATGAGAGTCTGCCGGGTGGCTTAACATATCACTTTCATGAGCTCTTTCAGCATGGCATCTCACTAAATTAGAAACTTTAGATGACATAAAAATACATTTCATCCTCGGTTTAAGGGGAAATTAATGCATTTGTTTTACAGCAATCGGTTTCCCCTGTATCACAATATGACTTTAATGAGTCTGATGTCCCCTATCATCTTTCCACCTGGAATCACCACAATCCATACAAATATCCAAATAATCAGTTTCCTTTCTAAAAACATACAGTTGTTTGCACATGTATCTGTGGTCTTATATGTAAATCCTAAGTTCTCTGTAAACTTACGATCATGGTAATACGACTTGGGAATCATATCATCGATAGGAAGAACCTTTTTCAATAACACCAACAGCCTGTCGAATGATGTGTCTGACCAATGATTCTAAGTCATCAAATGAAACAACTCCACGATAAATGAAATTTTATTGTAAGGAGTACATCCAAGATATAATTCTGTTTTTGCATCATCAAGTGCTTCATAAAACCTCCTCGAATCACTATCTGCACCAGAACGAAGATTTATCTCACCTGACTCTAGATTCTAGATGTCAATGCCTTCAGGATTCAACCCACGTACCATTTCAGTAAGCATATCATTCATTGGATCATTCATCCTTGCATCAACATCCATCTGAATTGCATCTGTATTTTGACAACGAACATATTCTTCTCCATGAAGAGTCTAACTCTTATAATTTTTCAGAAATCCATTAAATAATAGGTGCTCCCTCATAGTATCTCGTGTGAATTGATATCTTTTATCACATTTTATACATGGTAAAATAATATAGTCACATTAAAATCCTCTGGTGAAGTCAATAAACTGCATAATTCCATTGAAATATTCTCTAGATGTTCGATTTGGAAGATGAATCCAACTCTTATCCATAATAAGATCCCTATAACAAACATTTACACAAGACTTATTACATTTTCATTTTTCATATCCAATATATTTAAAATAAATACTAATTAATATTTTGTGAACCATTTAAAAAATAATAATGTAAGTGAAATCCCATGTAATACCTGATTGCGCTACAAATCTGGAAGGGAGGGGAGCCGAAGGCGGTGCTGCGAGAGAGAGGAGATGCATCAGAGGGGGGATGGAGCCGAAGGCGGTGCAGCGAGGGAGGGGACGGGCGGCGGCGACGATGGGGAGATGGAGGTGAGGAGGTGGAGACAGTGTAGCGAGTGTGGGATAACGAGGGAGGGGACCAAGTACAGGGGGAGCCGGAGTGGACAGGTGGGAGCGGTGAGGGGACGAGTAGCGGCCGTGCGGGGAGGAAGGGGACCAGGCGGCGGCGGTGCGGCAAGGGAGTGGACAGTGATGGAGGGGATGAAGATAGAGGGGACATAGGTTGGAGGGGTGCGGGGGGGGGGGGTGCGAGGGGGCGGAGGGACGAGGGCGGAGGACAGAGGGCAGAGGGGTCGGAGGCCGGAGAGGCTGGAGGCCGGAGGCGGGTGGCGGGAGGCCATAGGGCAGAGGGAGTCCAGAGGGCGGCCGGAGGGCTGCCAGAGGGCTGTCGAAGGGCTACCGGAGGGCTGCTAGAGGGCTACCGGAGGGCTGCCGGAGGTGGGTGGCGGGAGGACCGAGGTTGGAGAGAGGCCAGAGGGCGGCCGGCCGAAGGCGGAGGAAGGTCGAAGGAGTGGATGACAGGGCAGAGGGCGGCCAGAGGGCAGACAACGGAGGGCGGAGGCCGACAGGGCGACGGGGGACGACGGTGAAGAGGGCGCACGACAACAGGGTAGGGCAGGCGGTGATGGGGGTGGGCTGCGAGGGTGGGAGCACGGCGACGGGGGAGGGCACGTGGCAAGGCGAGGGAGGAGGACGGTTTGGGGGGCGCTGAAGACGCGAGGCGAGAGGACGGAGAGGAGGGTTCTTGGGGGGGGGGGATGAAGCCCCCCATTTTATTTGGGAAAACCTAGCAACCGCTATTGGCGGTCGCTATAGGTAAGGGAGCTCCAAAGACCAATTTTCTAGTAGTGTAGATCATAAAAAAATGAATTCCTTAACCATAATAATCGTTCCTAAAACCTAAAATCTTACCAATTCATTAACATAATAAATATTATTGAGTAACATTGACATACCCATTCATAATGAGTATATGAGACAAAAAATTATCCGATCATTCAATTTATAGTGGCTTTGAAACCATATGTGAATCTTTATATGATTCCTACAAGTGTCTAGTCTAACCTATTTAAAAAATTCAATAATTTTTACTTAGGAAAGTGTTACTGCAACTCATACTTATTTTTTATTTAAGAAAATTTATTAAGTTATTAGTCTGAGGAGCTGATTATATTATGATTATATTTCAATGATTGATTTTTTAGTTATGTTTGATTATGAAATTGATATTTTAAATTAACAAAAATTTTATTATATGTGCATATTTTTTTAGAATATCATTTAACAAATACAATTAATAAATAGGATCCCAGTAAAATGATAAACCAATTTTTTATATATTAAATAATTTCATATCCATTAATGGGATAAGATCGATATTTTACTAAGTAATGAGTTATATGTTTATTTTTTATCACCACTTTGTTATTTTGGGGGTGAATAATCTCAATCATATCATATATGAATCTTGGATAGTTAAGTATGAAAACATTTTCCAATATTGAAAGTGGATAAACACAACTCTATTCCTATAGAAACCTAATAAAATTTGGACATATGGACTAAGTGTAACCCCACAACAAAATAAAGGACATTAATACATGGGATAATAGGGGAACCCTGTAAGGGAATGACATACAATGTCAAATAATCAAGGGTTACCCATTACATTCTTATCTAACATAGAATAATCAAGGGGCACCCAAATGTTGAATGAACTACCTGGATGGATGACCATGGTCTTGAAAATATCTTGTTTGGATTTAATAAATCACTTAGTATTTTAATGTGGATTTAATATTTCTATCACATATCATTTTATTTCTTTTTTGTATGAATACTTATAAAAAAATGTGTTTAGAATCATATTCCTCCAACCAAATCATTATATTCAATCCAAATTGATGTGTATCTCAATACACTACCCAATGGTAGTGTATCTCACTGAAAAATAGAATCCATTTATATTTATATACACACACATATCCAAATAAATCAGATTCATAAGATTTATTAACCTTTCATGTATGTTTTAAAATTCTATTATATTGATAATCATATTATCATTAAGCCCAGATGTATAGAAAACAAACCACCACCTTCCTAGAATAAGGAATAATCCTCCATTCAAGTGGAAGGTATGACCTGAAGTCCCTATAAAATGATATAATTTACTCAATAGAGTGTCAAATTCATCATAATTCATCTAATAACATGTATATACTATATTTAAAAACTAAATTGAAGATAATAACTTCATTATAAGATAAGATGAGGGTAGATTAAAACTGAATATTATATAATCTCACTTAAAATAAAATGAGAGGATTTCAAATTTATATGAATCAGATTAACAACCAGAGCTAATTAATACAATTATTCACCATATAAACATTTAAAATCAATGAATAATTAATCAAGTGAATATTTTTAAATACATGAAAAATTGTAGTCTTCAAATATAAGAGGCCAATGATGAACAATTCAAAACTAAAAACAAATCATAAAAACTATAATTTTAACTCTTCATTATTATTATTCCATGATTTTAAATATAAAAAATTTATATTCATTTAATAATATGTACCTTTCATATTCTTCATCATATGTATTTTTTGAATTTAAATATATATTGTTTTATGAATCATAAATAATTTATATTGTTCTATCAATTTTCTAGATTATATACATAATATAAATATCACATACCCAACATAAATTAAACAATGATCAAATCAATCTTCAATTTTTTTTGATGAGTTCATAATATTTTCCCAAATAAAGACATTAATTAAAAAATTCAATTTTATTAATTTTTAACAATTTATAATTCAAAAATAAATACATTAGATTTTTGAATTAATGTTTAATTTATAAATACTTTATTAATAACTTCATAAATGGAAATTTAATGTAATTTAATGATATCTCTTAATTTTTTTTAAATATTTTTAAATAAATTGTGTATTAATTTTTTTATTAATTATAAACTTATTATAATTAATTAATATTTAAACCAATTTATAAATTAATAAATATTCCCAAAATACACAAATAATTTATTTATAATATAATGTAATTTATAAATTAAATTTTAAATTTGTTTCAAAAAACATAAAATAAATTAATTTTAAAGTAAATAAATTTTCTCATTGAATAATATTTTACTAATGGAATTAAATTATATATTATGATTGATAGGCATTAGCTTAATTCTCTATTTGTTATACAATATGATTGATAGTGAAATCATTAAATACAATTAAACAATGGATCACTATCAATTTTTTTGGACTAAAATTCATATCCATACCTATGATATTGTATATCATATTTCAAAACAATTAAAGATATCCTATTTATGATATGATACTCTATTTCTGTAATGAAGTTGTAGTCAATCATATTTTATGATATGAATATTTTTAACACAACTGGTAAAAAACCATGTATTTAAACCCTATTGTGGATTATTGTATCACATATCATATTTTTTGATATAGAAATTATAGAAAAAAGAACCAATAACTGGTTATGACTTGAATAATGATATGAAATATTATATTGATAATAAAAAATTTCCATATTATTTAATAAATCTAAATGAATGGTAATCTTTGAGGCCATATATGAGATTTTTTGAGATAAAATAACACTTAGTAGAGTCATTATAAGAGGTAAAAAATATAAAACCAAAATCTTTTTGGTTAAAATAACAAAAACATTTGAAACTATAAATTAATAAGTAGAAAAACTAGTACATGTACCTTACATTGAAGGGACTCATCATTAATATTCCATTCACAATGAAGATAATTAATTAATATTAAAAATATTTTTCCCTACATTGTGTAACATCATGTTGTTTTATAATTAATGTAAATATAGATTAAAATCCCCATATTAACATACTATGAAAGAACCTCAAATATAAAGAAGGAATAAGAAATAGTTCATGGTTCTTTGTAGTCTTAACTAAGAATTAAGAAGTAACCACACACAAATTCCATCATATAGAAGTGGGAATTATAAATCCATTGAGGTTTTTCCTAGGGAATTATCACACTTACTATTGTGTTATAATGCATGAGTAAATGATACAATTTATTTATGTAAAATATACATGAATGTATCTCCCCCACATTTCCCATTTTGAAATTATTTATTTATGATATTCAATAATGCATGGTTAAAAAAATATGAAATCCAAAGGTATATTATCATATACATGAAGGATTTATATACCCTATGAATTCATGAAAAATTAAAATAAACAATACATTATGATTCAAAAAATCATACCCTACGATTGGTGAGACAGTATGTATGTTTGACGCTTTGTGAAATCCACTCAATCATACTCTATGATTGAAATGGGAGATGTCATGAAATCATGAATTTACAATATAACATATCATATAAAAAGATATATGACATTATATGAATGATAAAATGGTTTAAGGTATTCCAATTATATCACGTACATAATTCTTTTAATGTATTTAGTGATATTTCTTTAGTATATTGATATTAATTTCATCAAAATATTGAAAACTTTATCAATATTAATATTTTTCTCAATAATATTCTAAAAAAGTCATCAATAAATGATAAATATCTCATTACATAGATATATTGTTCCAAAAATTTATCTCGAATAAGATCAGACAAGTTATTCATATTTTTATTAGTAGAAATACATTTTTTTTGTGACAGCCAAGCGTCAATTATTGTAAGTAAGCATTTCATTCTAAAGAAACTATAGTATAATAGACATAGATTTATTAATTAATGTTATTTAAACCCACAATTATAAAAAATATATTTTAAATTTTATAAAATAAATTACATTTTTTAATTCATAATGTCAAAATTATCATTGGGTGAATTTTTTAGAATTGTCAGAAATATTTTATTTCTCTGTGAATAGTGAAAATACCAATTTTACTAATTCAATAACATTTTTGAATTATTTGGATATAATAATGGCATGAATGTTTTTTAAAATTTTAATAAAACAAATCTATATTTAAGAAGACATATAATTAATTTAAAAATATAATGTGGAACTTATAAATCTATGTTTAACTTTTTGGAAGTCTATGTAATATTTTTATTCAAATAAAAAATGTATTCAATTTTTCTAATTTATTAATTTATTAAAATGTATAATTTTTTCTTTTATTTTGGTTTAGAGTAAAATAATATACCTTTTCTTTTATATAATCCAATTAATTATGTGGTTATTGGCATTATATATCATTTTCATATAAAACATTTTTCACTATTATGTGATCATTTTTGTTAAAACAATTTATAATTAATTCTGTGATCTTATATTGAAAGTAATTTCTAGCAATTATATTAATTTAATCATATAAAATGGATTCTACATTTGGAGTCATCATAATTAGTTTTAGTTAATTCTTTAAAATATGTTTTTTCTGATAATGAAAATTTCCCATTATAAAAATGTGTCTCCTTGGTTATGGGTAAAATACATCAAAATGGTTATTATAATGGTACAAGGAATCCAAATTAACAAAAAAATATTAAATCTAATATTATGGTTTCATTTAAACCAAAATATTATCATATTCAAAACTATGATAATTTTGAGCCACTTCACATGAGTAAGACAAATATTATATAATCTATTTTGAAGTATTTAACTATTTTACACCCACCTCACATATAATAGGGAAACATTCACTCTTTTAACACACTTATTTATCCACTTTTCCCCACTAATCTCTATATAAAAATCATACAATCACTTTTAGTCACATCATATAGGTTCGGTTCGTCCATAATTTAAGAACCCGATTTTTAATTCAGGAATGGATCATTCAATTTTTTGTCTAATTATTTATTTTGTACTGTATATGTGTGCCTAATGACCTAGAAGATGTATCAGTAGTTTCTGGGGCTTTTTTGGAGCTCAGGACCAATTTTTTTGGGAAACTGGACCTGTTTCATGATTAGAGAAAACTGTGGGGGTAAGGTATACATTTAGATATAACTGTGCGAATAGTCACATTTTTTGGCAGAGCTATCTCTCATGGTTGGAACATGGAATCCCTAACCCAGAGTCCTAATTGTGTTAGAAACCCTCTTAACTAGGTACCTATGCATGTTTTTGTGCATAGTTTCGAAAACTATGCGGACAAACCATGCATATGCTAATTTTCGGTTAAATGGCCATTTTTCCGTTAATGAAGTAATTAAGACTCCTTATTCCTACTAATATGAGTCACAGTGGTATTATACTCCATTCCTCTCATTTTGGATACTTTAAGGACTAATCTTGAGATTGAAATATCTGCTTCATCTAGGATTCGATTGATCTTCCTTTCATCATGTTGGATGCACAACAGTATGCACTCGAGTCCTTTTGTGTCTTTATTCGTCTCTATTTCTCTCGACCTATTTATCAATGTTTGAGTGATTTCTCTATTTTCGTAGATGTACTCTGAGATGAATTAAATCAAAAACAGATACCAGAGGACGAGAGTCCTACAAGCCAAATATGGATGGTTTACAACTCGTCCATCATGTTCATTACTTTTGGAATTTTAATGTGGGGCCCACCAACTTCATCGGGTGCCTTTTATTAAATTTACATTTCATGGTTATAATCATTATACATGTATGGTTATGATATTTCCAAATGTGTGATTAATTGTTGGTGTTTATTCCCACAACTCTATCTATCCCATGTAGGAGGTTATGCCACAATTTGGTTCATAGTTTTTGACATGTTTGAGACATAGTTCGAGTGTGAATTTTCCTTCCCCTTATAATTTTAATATTTTATATATTAAATTCCTATATTAGTATTTTGAATTTCATAATGAAAATTTCAATGCATTCTCACCAGTTGACCCAACAAAGGTTAGTGCTTAAATTTATAATTAAATGTGTAATGGAATTTGTCTATTATACTAAGTATATGACTTGAACGGATTAAATGAAAATAAATAATAGATTTCATGTCCATAATACCCCATACAACATTAATGGATAGTAGAGGAAGGGAACATAATAATTTAATATTCCATAACTAGAATTAATAAATGGTTCTTTCTATTTAAAAAATTCATTGTTAAAAAAGGCATGGCCTGAAGCAAATTAAATTATACAGGAATTCCTTATTAAACTAGAGCATCTTGACTCACGTTCACCTTGGATTCTGATCGAGGAATTCTTGGAGAACTCAGGAACCCTATTCTAAATCATGGATGTAGCTTTATTAGGTTTATACCCACCTAGATCTCAATCCTTTCCTATTCTTTTAGGCCTATTATAACACACTTGGATCCCTCACATAGTGTTAAATGATTCCATTGATACACTCCTTGGATCAAGAATTGAAAAGTAGGTGCCATGGATAAAGATAAAAGGGCCCTATCCCTACATATCCCCATTTTACCTTTGATGATCACATTGTATTCGGTAGGAATCTTATTATGGAATGAATTGTTCTATTCTCCTTGGATTACACTCTTAATCTTAGCTAGACCGAGATATTACTGAGTTAGGTACCCCTAAGTTCTTGGTTGCCTTAGTGAATACAATAGAGCCTTTTCTTATTAAATATTAACTATGGTTTCCTTGTTACATCTTAGAACCCTCATCATTGATAATGTGTTGATTATCTGTAAAATGGAAAAATTAATGAACTAGTTACATGTGCAGACACCGGCCAAGAGATGAATCAGGTACATGGATATTTACTTACATTTAACTACATTACTTTATATATGTAGTCTTTTACACTGTTACATTTCAATTACATGGGTAAGATGTTATAGACACCGTTGGTGGTGGGCCACTAAGATTTATCTCACACCCACATTGGGCGTCATTTGGTTCCTTGAGAAGATTACATGAATGCAGGTGTTGATAAAGGGAATCACACATCTTCAAACACTTGATTTATTGATATTTAGGATGGTTATTGATAGCATATGACTAAGAAAGAGCTTAGGATTCTTGGGATAGTCTTTATAATTCCTTATATCTTAAAAAACATGTTATGGATTCTATCGTTTATCCATGTTTTCCATTTTTTTGTGACATGAAATATTATTATCATTTATTCTAGTTGATACTATTATTGTTACCCTTGTTCATTTATTTATTTTGTATGCATCTTCTATTTACTTATATTGTTTTCACTATTTAACCATGTTTAAATTTATCAACTATGCTACACTCTAGTAACGAGGGCATAGTCTGCCCATGGAAACACCCTACTCTCATGCTACTAGAGAGAATCCTCTAGTATTTGGGTAGAAGTGGTTGAGGCCATGTGACCAACAGGACTCGAGGAACTTATTAAATAGAATCTGGGGTTAGGCTGTCAAAATGAGGTATTAGAGACTTTCCTTTCATTCCTTACTATTTGAAGACAATATTCTGGAGCTTATGAATTATTGGGACATGTCCATAAGTTGTGCTTGGGCGTCACAAACCCATGTTTGGGGTAAAAAACTAGTTTCTTGAATTATAGTTGTTGTTATACATTTTCCTATTATAGTTGATAAATTTTTCACCATTGGGTGATACAAATATTGTGTGGGGTTGTTGATTATAATTATGAAGGAAGATTTCTTTTCTTCTTGGCCCGATGATATGAGGTAAAGGAGCATTGTTAGACGTATCTTATTAGTCACCTAGAATTAATATATCATGAAAATTGCCATTATATATAGGTGAATATTATTGCCTTTCATTACCTAATATGCCTATGATTACTGAGTGATGCTATTATAGATATCTTATTATTGAATTACTCTTAGTTGGAATTGAGTTATTTCCTATCTCAATTATTGTGGTGTATGGGCCCTCATGGTTTGGGATATGTAATTTACTAATTCGATCCATTATTATAAAAATAAATTGGTGTTATTTTTATTGATAAGGTGTATGGGAACTGGTTCAATGGGAATTATTTTCCATTATAATGTGAAACATGACTTATAATATGAATTGGTTTCACATCCTTATATTCCATTATCATCATTATGGAAGTTAAAGGATTGAACCTTGTTATCAAATTTAAAATGAAATGAAACTTATACTCATGAACATTAAGATACCATTCTTTCAAAGAAGGAAGTTGGTGTAATATTTCTTGGGTAGTGAATTTTCATATGTTAAACTTCCACTAGTGATGTTATCTTTCTACTAAATCTTTTTCTGAGGCAAGTTCAGGGAATTTTTATACCAATGAGACCATGAAACCCTCGTATCACATGCTAGTAAGGATTCAACAATCATGCTCCAGACACGGGGGGCCTTGACCAAGTTGTCTTAACTATAGGAGTAAAAATAAAGAAACCACCAAAAGTGCCTGATTTCAGCACTAATGAAAATGTTTCTGATAGTTTCCTATATCTGATTCAGTCTATGCATGGTTCTCCATGAGTTTCACCCATGATGGATGATCTGACTCTGGAGTTCCAATTAGATCATCCATCTACATTCTCAGGGTATAGTGGTCCAAATATAGTAGAGTCTTGGATATAATCCACCCAATATATCTTTGTGTATATGGATATGCCTCTATAATAGAGGGTGAAGCTTTCCAAATTCATGCTTTGGGATTAGACCAATAATTGGTGGGATGTAAATACCTAGGATCGTCGTCATCAGGGAATGTTATGGGTTGATTTTCAGACTACCTTAAATGATTTTTTCTTTCCTCATATGCTAAGAGATGATACATCCGTAGAGTTCATAAATATCAATAAGGGTTCTATGTCAGTTTGGGATTATTTATCAGGTTTCATAGAGTTGACGTGAATTTATCTATTTCTAGTCGAGGATGAGCTTTCACATGCTAGACTTTTTGAGGATGGGCTCTAGTATGTCATCCATACAGTCAAGAAATTTTTTCTCCTACCAATGTTTTCTGCAATACTCAATCAAGCTCTTATCACTGATCATAACCTTATTGATGGAAATAATACCAGGCATAGAGGAACAATACTATGAGAGGCTAGTAGTTCTCTCAATGGAAGGAAACATTTCCTTGAGGTTTCTCATCCGGGTAGCAACAACCGAAGTTTCAATTTTTATATCTCTATAGTGTGTCATAAGTGTGGGTGATGGGGGATCCCAAATCCTCATTGTGATAGAGGCCCAATATAGTGTTGTTCTGGTAGTCATATAGGGCATGTTCAATGTTTCTATAGGACCTTTCCACCATCCCTGGGTGGAAAACAATCCGCCCTAGATCCACCTTCAGGAGCGGGTACTTTTACACCACATCAGGCAGAGAGTTAGTGTAGCACCAAAAGGACTGGATGAGGAGGAGGTCATCTCCATTGTAGCTAGACCCAGGATCACCAACAACACCAATAAAGAATTTATTATCATGGTAGCCCACATGTTTCCCAGGGCTGTGGATCAAGAAAGTTTCATGCACTACAGCTAATACCCAAGGATCAAGATGTCGGACCATCTTTAGTATGAGGTACTATAATTGTGGAATCTATTACAATATTTTCTTTATTTGATACAGGTTCTTCAAATTCTTTTATCTCTTTATCTATCATGGAATGTCTCAGAATGGAGATACAATATTTCTATGGTTTAATCACCATAGATGTTCCATTAAGGGTACAAACAGAGGGAAGACACCAATTTAGGGAATATCCCTTGAGTTAGGTAGTTACCTTTTCTTATGGAACCCCTTTGTTCTCGAGATTACTAGTTTTGATGTCATTATCATAATGGACTGGTTTGTTAGGTTTCATGATTTGGTAGAATAATATCACTACATGGTATCCTTTACGTCACCATAAAATAGTAGTTATCTACATAAGTGTGAGTGGGATGTCACGGCTAGTAGAGCTAGACCAGAGCATCATGGGATAGGTTGAGTGACCACCCATATTGAAAATCTCTTCTTGGAAGAACTGGGTTTACATCAAGCTTATTTCCCTCTAGTAGTGGATCATTTTATAGATAAATTTATTGATTATTTTTTGGCTTACCTCCAAAGAGAGAGGTAGAGTTTACAATCGATCTTATTCCAGGAGCATCTCTAGTGTCTATTACATTGTACAAGATGGCACCTATAGAGCTTCAAGAGCTCAAGAGGTAGTTATAGGATTTAGAGGCCAAAGGATTTGTATGTCCACGTAAATCCTCTTGGGATTCACCCTTGAATTTCTATAAGAAGGAGGATGTAACCTTACATCGATGCATGTATTATAGAAGGATTAACTAGCTTATGGTCAAGAACCGATATCCACTTCCTCGAATAGATTTTCTCTTCGAACAGCTCTGAGGAGTTATGGACTTCTCAAAAACTAGCCTGAGACCAGGTTATCATTAGGTGAAAGTTAGTCCATTTTACATACAACATGAAACATTTCATATTAGGTATGGTTTGTATGAGTACCTTGTTTGTTATATTCAGTCCTATAAATGTGCCAACCCTTTTCATCGATATGATGAATATAGTTTTCCATCCCTATCTCGACTTTTTTTGGGGTCTTGGTGGATGATATCCTGGTGTATTATCATACTTGAAATAAACATTCTAAACACCTTGATATTTTTATGAGTACCATAAGATGACATAGTTTTTATTCTAAACTTGCTATGTGCCACTTCTGGTTCTAAAAAGTTCACTTCTTGGGTTTCATCAAATTGGAATCAGAAGTATCTGTTGACATAAAAAAGGACTGTGTTATAGTTTCATGGGAGAATCCCAAGAACGTGTTTGATATAATGTGTTTCATGGGGTAGGCTGGATATCACACAAATTTCATACATGTCTTCTCAAGTATTTCTTTACCTATTACTGGCCTTACCAAGATGGTTTTTATGTTCCTATGGTCTGATGTTTGTGAGAAATCATATCAGGAGATAAAAGGGAGGCTTGTCTTGAAAACTATTATAATTTTCATATATCTGGAAACAGTTTATAGCATCTTCTATGATGCATCATGCATCATAATAGGAGTAGTGATGATGTAAGAGGATTTAATTGTTGCATATGGATTTCAATAGTAGATGCCTCATGAGAGAAATTACCTAATTCACAACCTTGATCTAGCAGCAGTTTTCTATACCTTATGTTACATGAGACACATTATATTAGGTGAGAACTTTTTGGTGTACATAGACCAAAGTATAATTAAATATATCTGTAATAAGCATGAATTAAAACTCAAATAGTTCAGATGGGTCAAATATCTACAATCCTTTGATTTTGATCTTTCCTATATGCCTGGTATGGGAAATGTGGCTACAGATGAACTAAGTTAGAAACCCCAAACATATTCCACATGGGATGATAGTGTTGAATGGAATTTAATGGACCTATTTTTTTGAGCTACATATGTAGTTTCAGGACAGTTACGAGAAGTCTTACCTCTCATCTTTGACAATTACCTCTTATATCCTTGAGAAGGTGTAGGGTAGAAACTTTCATATCCTAAAGGTTTGATTCATCATGAGAGAATTTCAAAAGATACCTGCCTCTATATTTTTATGTGGATAGTGACCCCATTTTACGTATTGATAGATGTGTTTGGGTTTCTATAGATATGAGAGAGTTGTTGATGCATGAGTCCCATGCTTCTCAGTGGGAACATCATCCAGGTGTATCCAAGATGTATCGAGATATGTGACGATGGTATTGTTGGTTTGGGATTAATTGTTAGACATCTAGCTTTATCACTAGATGTTTCACCTATCAGCAGGTGAAGGTAGAGTACTAGAGACCTACAATCTTATTATAGACACATTGAGTCTCGAAATGGGAATGGGAATGGGAATATGTTTCCATGGACTTTGTAGTCGGTTTTCCTAGGATTCTTAGAGGTAGACACATTGTATGGTTTTTTATTAACAAAATGTTGAAAGTGGATCACTTACTTTGATTTTGGTAAACATTCTAAGTTGATGGTCTTGGAAGACTATATGTTTGTGAGATCGTAATATTATATGGGTTTCCACATACTATCATTTCAGATAGGGATGCCTGTTTCACATCACGGTTCCAACAGGGATTGTTGAAGCGTATGGGAACATAGGTACTTCTGAGAATATCTTTACAACCTCAGACATATGGATACTTGGAATGAAAAAAATAGATTTTATAGGAAAAGATATGAGAATGTGTCCTTGATTTCAGTGGTTCTTGGGAGAATCATATCAATATCATTGAGTTTTCCGATAAAAATAGCCTTTTGGTTACTATTCATATGTCTCCCTTTGAGGAATTATATGGTAGGTCATGTCATTTACCTTTGTGCTGGTTAGATGTAGGTATGGAATCCCTACTCGGTCCACGTCTTGTTTAGGAGTCTTCGGAACAGGTTCAAATGATTAAAAAGTGTATGACTACTACTCAATCTATACAGAAATAATATGCCAATTGTCATTGACGAACTATAGAGTTCGAGGTTGGGGACCATGTTTTCATTCAGGTATCACCCTGGATAGCGAATTGATGGTTAAATCTTTTACAGAAGTAATAACCACATTATGTAGGGCCATTTGAGATCCTGGAGGGTGTGAGGACGGTAGCCTATCAGTTGCTATTACCTCTAAGGTATTGTGACATGCACGACGTCTTCCATGTTTCACATCTTCTCCAGTATCATGCCAACCTATATCATACCTTTTAGTGTAAATGTTTTTCTCAGGATTATAGTTCCAATTAATAGTTACATGGTGTTTTGAAATATGTGTTATTATATACATTTTTTTGTAATTTAGAAAGATCCATGTATTATACAATTTTTGAATGACTGTTTGGTGTTGGGAAAGATATTCTAGTTTTGAAATTGATATATTAATGGTTTGAAGAAAATTTTATTAAGAATATATAGGTTATTAATTAGTTCGAAATAACAATTACATGAGAATAGGCATTATTATATAATCCACATAGTTGGAAGAACTATAATGTTTAGAATTAAATGGTCATAATTATTTTTTAATTCATATATACATTATTGTATAATCTAAATGTTTTGGTTAGATTCATGAATTGTGTAATTGAGATAAATTATTTTGAATTAAAGAGCATAAATAAATAGTTCATATAAAAATTGCATCAGTGGGGTGATGAATATCATTTAAATTCATGTGAGGTTCTCAGTGGACAGGTATTGAGGCTTTTGATGTGTAATCTGTTCCAGTATTGGAATCATGCATCAGAAATTTGATAGGTGTTTGAAGGTAAAACAATGTGGTTTAGCGGTAAATTGATGAATGTAATAGGTTATGGTTAATGGTTGAATGATATAAACAAATTATCTATGATATGAAGCAATATGATGCATATCTTATTAAAACCCATGATTTTACATGTCTATGATCTAAAAAAATAATAAGATTTCAATTAATTTGGTAGATGGGTAAAATTTAATTTTTGAATTTTGATAAAAGGAATAGAGTTTTTGGCACGTTTAAAATATATATTTGTATGTTTTAGAGTTTTAATTATGTGTGTAAATAACCAGATATATCTTTATAGTTGGTTGGTGAGTGATAGAAGGAGGGTGAACCAACACTATACTACACCGGTTAGCCTACTTAGGACAATAAGGTACCTACTGTTTTAATCAAAATGGCTATCTTGAGATTTGTTTTCTACTAGGCAGCTAGTGATATTCCATGGAGTACTATGTGAGAGACTTTATACCTAGTGGTGTGTAATTAGACATTCCATAAGATTAATTTTCATTTTTCATGGGGTGGTGTTAGTTAATGTAATTATTTATACCCTAGTAACCCATAATAAGTGGTTACATTATTATATCAGTACAAAATACAAGAAATTGAATCCCAAAGGACTAATTTTTTTTATTCTTGGTAAAATATATAAATATATAAATACAATATAACATTTGAAAACATAAAATACAATAAAGTTTTTTCTTTTTGATTATATCAATTACCACTATAACATACTCTAATATCAATCATAAAAAATTTCTTGTCATCACAGGGGCTGAAAACAAATGAAATGGGTGATATTAGATTCTCAATAAGGGAATGAATATAAATAATATTAACAAGGAATGAATAATATAGAAGCAATAAATTATGATCAAATAATTCCATATAACTAATCACATGATTATTAAATGTACATTGGATAAAAAATATTCAAATAAACTTATGGATATCAATAATGGATTGAAAAATTATAAAATGAATAATTATTGACTTCTAAAACTTATTGGTGAGTCCTTGTGAGAAGAAATATTAAATAAATGTCAAGGCCTCATGAAAAGAAATATAAACTAATGGGAAAGGTCATAACTATATTTCTAATATAGTTTTTCCCATGAGACTTACTAATGCATTTTGGGTCTATGCAATTATAGGCCCCACCCAAAACATAACAAGTCCAATTAATTCATCATATCAATAAACAACATAACTTAAATAAAATTATATAAAAAATATTAATACCTATAAGTATTCAAATAATTATAATTCAAAATATTTGTATATTTCCCTTTCAATTTGATCACAAAAAATCCAAAGACATATTGTAGATGGTATCATGGTATTGTAACCTATGTTATAAATAATATTCAATAAAGTATGTTTATATAAATTTAAATACTTTAAAATCTCACAAGAATGTTTCAGGATGAAAATACATATTTTTACATTGAGAAAAATTATTTAAAATTCCGAAAAATCAAAAATATTAAATAAACAATTTTCTTTGAAAAGAAGAATGTCAAATTTTGAAGTATCCTTCAATGAAATGAGTGTTTGTGACATTATAAAATCCCATTCTTGCTATATAAGTTAAAAACATCATTTCATGCATTAATTAAAAGGTAAAAAACACTTCATTCATAAAAATAGATGATTCATTTAAAATATTTATTTTGTAAAAGTTAAATATGGTTAAAATTTTATTTAATAAATTAATGAAAATTGTTAGGTACATCCATTTTTACTTTTTAAGGAAAATATGGACATGTAAGAGAGACACTCCTGACCGTGTAGAAAGTCATGGTTGGTTTTCCTTGAAAATAATATTTCAGTATCATAAGTACTTAAATAGAAGAAAATTAATGAAAAAAATGTAATTTATAGAAATAACCAGATGAGAATAAAATATTTTGGGTTAAAATAAAAAAATTATATTATCTCTATAAAAATACTTAAACATAAACAATATTGAATAGTGATTTCAAATAACCCATTACCTCTTATTCAAATTCCATAGTATATGTCTAACCTTAATATATAGAAAATATAGGTTTATTATTAATCTATTATAGAAACATAATCATATATATCTTACCATATACTATTTAATAATATTATTATATCACCCATTTATTAAAATTATTTTGTAAATTAACTATTTTGGGTAATAAATGATTCATTTTTTATTTATGTTTTGATCATGTTGTAATGGAAATTTAATTTTTATCATGATTAAACAATATAAATAATTTTATTCATGATATATGTATTTAATAGAATCAATAAAATATAGTGATAATAAAATCGATTACACCATTCATAGAGATAGGAGGCTATAAGTACGCATAAACAATGCTATCACTTTTCACAGGATGGAATAAAAGACAGGTAAAATTTAATTAAACTATAAATAATAATTATAATACCATAAAAATCATATATATTAACTTAATATATCCTTATTATGATCTGAGTAAAAAAAAATGAAAAATAAATCACAATTCTTTGTGAAGGTACTACCCAACATGAACACACAAGTGATGTTATTGTTATCCATCAAATAAAAAGGTAAGGAGTTATTTGTGATATTATAATTTAAAAAACAATTATTTCATAATTATGATGTATTAACATTAAAATCATAATATTATCTATCCATGGAATATGGTGGTGGATAATGAATTGTATCACTTCGAGTAGATGGTAAGATGTACGTATGCATAACAGATTCTATAACTTCTCATTTGATGGGAAAGAGGGTGAATAATGATGGTTTCATAATAATAATAAAATTTATGTATATTTTTTATACTGAAGTTTTTATTTTATTCTAATTATCATAGATATAGAAGAGGTTAAAAAATAAATAAATTGAAAGTGGTCAGGAATAAAAATTACCACTTCTTAAGGGGACCTCATTTAGATCCCTTCTTATAGAACCTAGGGTCGGAATTTCGAAGAGAATATAACCAATTTAATTTAAATAAGGTAGATTATAATAGAATTATTTAGGGGATTATAGATATAGGATACTCATATTGGTGTAAAGAAGAGAAGGACAAGGTGTCCTTTTATAATGGAGGGAAATAAAAAACCTGGAATTACCAAAAATGTCAAATATATAACTAAGTAATTATAAAGAAAAATGATTATAAATGGAAATATATTCAAATTTAGTGTTGGATAATGTCTATATATCATCAATAAAGAATATTTTGAATGATTTATGTGGCATTTTAAAAAATATTCTTTGTTTTCACCCCATAGTTAACCTGTTTTAACCTTAACCGTTATAATTCCATTTTCACACTTGATGAGTTATAAATTTATTTATAAGGTGAAATTTGGCACATAAATGGAAAATGGATTACACTTTAGAGCATATATTATCCCCCATGCACTCTTTAAATTTTTTAATGATTTGAAAATAAATTAATAAATTATTATTTTCATATATTACCATTATTAACATTTTTCACACTATTCATTTAATTCGACATCAAATACATCAAGAAAAAGTATTAATTATAAAATAAACCCTTTAAATATCAATATCATGTTATATATAACTAAAATTCATGTATCACAATAAATTACCCAAGTGTTATTTCTTTTAATATTTATAAAATCATATATTTTATTTCTCCGTTAATTGAATAAATATCATGTCTGTGCTGTGTAAGATATTATGGTAATAATATAATACCTAAAAATTATAAATAAATTTCCATAATAAAAATAATTTTATTATGGTGAGAATAAAAATCTTGATTATTTCACCACTTTATTTTTCTTCTATGTGAACATATTATATATATTTATAATTAAGAGATAGACATTATTTATTTTTTATTTCATTAAATTATTATATAGGTCATTTTCAAGGAAATGTGTCCATTAAAAATTTACATATAAAGACTAAGGTGATAAATTTAGTATTATATTCACAAAATAGGAATCTGGGATAAATAAGGGTGACCTTAACACAATGTGTTAACCAGGGTAAACCCGATTTGCCCTATACCGAGGAGATAAATTTTACCAAGGTTAATATTTATACAGAAAAAATAAAATGGGATTATATAAAAGATTTTAACCCCATAATTACATATATTTTAGCTATTTTTCAATATTCAAATTATGTATTTGTAATATATAAATTTTAAAATATGTGTGTAATATTTAATGAAAACCATTCCTTTGGAAATATAATGTTTCTTCATCATAATCATGGATTAATTATTATCACATGCCTAAAAATATTAAATAAATATTATATTCATTAATAAATAATATATATATATATATATATCATAAAAATTATTCAATAATAGCAATTAATTTAATTCATTGAGATAATCACATGTTTCGTGCATAAATTTTTTTTTATTAAACCAACTCTTTTACTTTCAAAATATTTTTATTTCCATTTATAGTTAACTGATAATCAATGAATTTATTTTATACATAAATTTTTGACATGTCACTATGTCCAATTCATTAATTACATTATATTTTATAGGTTATTACATTATAATATATGATGGTTTATTTAGAATTAGGGTTCAATGTACCAAAAGTTGATGATTTATTTAGTTAAATAGAATTATATATAAAAATATCAGGGGGTTTCATTCCAAAAACCTTTAAACTAATTTATCCATAAAAAAGAAACCACTATTATAGAAACAATTTAGGGTATATATGTTTCATTTTATTATCAGTTTCCCAAGTATCTTCATTGAATTTTTGATTCCCATAAAAAATATATCATGTTGAGTAGTATTGTTCTGTAGAATATTTTCTCTACAATATAACATTTTTAATAAACTTTCCTCATATGAAATACAATTCTTTAATTTTTTAATCATATGAGTATAGTGGATGTTAATTTTTAATTATTTAATTCTTTAGTATAGATATATTGTACAAATTTTGATCTTTAGAGAGTTTCAATAGATGTTATAAGTGATAAGCTTCCATCCTGATTCGATCAATAATTTTTAAGGGATCGATAAATGTAACGATCAAGATATGCTTTATTAAAAATAACATATCCTTATTCCATATATAAATTCAATGATATAACTTCTCAATAACCAAAACCTATAGATCTCATCAACGATTTCTCATATAACTCTTTTTTCAATATTGATAAGCCTTGATGTTTTATTGAATTAATATAACCTTAACATTCATTTACTATACAAGATCAGGTCCCAATAAATTTCATTTTCCAAAGTCAATATATAATGTTGGGGTTCTACACAAATTCCTATAGATGTATTTATAAATATCCATTATAATACATGATTTCAATTTAATGTTTTAATAAAATTCCATCAATTGATGGTGTTGATTCCAAATTCCATAGAAATCTGTATAACAAGATCTTAACATGTATTTTTTAGTTTAAAGGGTCATCTTAAAAATATTATCTTTATAATGATGATATGGAGTACTAGAACATATATATATATATATATATATATATATATCTCACTAAATAATTTTTCATAACATTGAGGTAATCTTAAGATCCCGTTCAGATAAAATATGAAGTGGTACTCCATGTAACATTACCACTTAATGAATAATCTGGAATATTGGTAAAGATATAAATATTCTCTCATAGAAATTATGATTAATCACCTTTTTATAAAATATACTACATCCAAAATAACATTAAATGCTTTTGAATTTTTTAGGAGTCTGATGACAAAATCCATGGTGATTTTTTCCCATTTCCATTCTAGTATGGGTAAAGGTTGTACAATCCCATTACATTTTATTCTCTCAGCATTAACTTGTTAACATACCATGCATCAAGGTACAAATAATGTGATATCTTTTGTTATGTTATTCCTCTAAAAATATTAAGATGGATCTCTAAACATCTTTATACTCTGATAATTAATAAAGAATAATGAACTTTATACCTCATCCAATATCTCATAATTTATGTATGGCATTGATGGGACACATACTTGTTTCATGGATATTATCATTCCAACATGGTCATTTTTAAACTGAAGAAAATCCATCACCTTCTTCTTTAATTTCATATATTACTTTTTCGAATTATTAATATTCTCATGGATGGATGGTTGGATATTCATATGAGTAAGATAATATTATTTCACGATCTATCTTCTATAAATCCTTGAATATTGGATCTCTTTCAATTCACATTTTCAATATGGTCTTTCCAAATCAATGCACCAACCACCTTGTTCCCCTTCCCTAGGTGGTAATTTATTGAGAAATCATAATCAATTGTTAACTAATACCATGTCATATATATTATATTAAATATTATATGTGTGAATATATCATTAAATATTTTGTGATCTATATATTTATACCACAAATTTTCCCTTAAAAATAATGCGTCCATATTTTCAATGTAAAATTTACCACTGACAACTACCAATAAACATTCTGGTAATTTTCAAACGAACCATTAATTTTAATGAGGAAATATTTATCACTATACCATTATATATGTGGATTCAAACCAATACATTATATGATGAACCATTATAAATAATAAAATCTTCTCCACTATAGGGTAGAAGAATCATAGGCGCACTCAACCACCTTCACTACCGTTCTTGAAAACTCTCCTCACATTCACCTGTCCTAAAGAACATAGACACATTCCAAGTCAACATTATGTGTACTCCACGTAACATTACCACCTACTTAATTAAAATTCTAGAATATTTGTAAAGACATAAATATTCTCTCATAGAAATTATGATTAATCACCTTTTTAGGAAATGGACTACATCCAAAATAAATCTACATCCTTTTGATTTTTTTAGGAGTCTAATGATAAAATACATGGAGATGTTTTCCCATTTCCATTATATAATTGGTAAATATTGTATAATACCATTATATTTTATTCTATGAACCTTAATTTTTGGACATACCATGCATCGAGGTACATATAATGTGATATCTGTTTTTATGTTGTTCATCAAAAAATAATATGCTGGATCTATATACATCTTCATACTCTGATAATTAATAAAGAATAATGAACATTATGCCACATCCAATATCTTATTATTCAAGTATGGAATTGATGGGACACATAATTTTTTCTTGGATATTATCATTCCAACGTGGTCATTTTTAAACTAAGGAAAATCCATCACCTTCTTCTATAATTTCATATATTCCTTTTGCAATTTCTTAATATTCTCCTGGATGGATGGTTGGATATTCATTTGAGAAGATAACATTATTTCAAGATATATCTTCTACTAATCTGGATCTCTTTCAATTCACATTTTCAAAAAATATACTTGCTCTTTCCGAATCAATGCGCCAACAACCTTGTTCCCCTTCCCATTCATCCAATGGCCCGAAGGCCTTCATTTTTTATTGATTTTTGATAATCCACCATTAAATGGGTGAGGTGGAACCCTTACAATTCCCGTAGGTGTAATTATTACATGTCCCTATAAGTATTATAGGGATTCATTGCTCGTAGGATTTAAACATTACATATAACCCAGACTAACGACTTGGAACTGCTCCTCCCAATATCTCAATCGTGAAATCAGCTCTCCACCATTGCAAGGCTATTCAGCTAGGCTATCCCATGCATGAATAGGCCTATCTCGATGGTAGGTTCCATGCCCTCTCATTCTTTCTATCCGTGTAGCTTCTGCTGTGGTGAAAGCTCCACACTCATCCTCTTATAGAGCTTGTTCCTTATAGGTTGTATTGTTTGCATCTACACTTAAGGTGGTACGAAGGCCTTGAGGTGGACCGATGGACTTACTGGAATGAAGGCCTGGGTGGTCCAAAGGACTTAAAAGACTCAAGGACCAAATCAATTGCCCGAAGGCCAAAACAGGGGAAAATTCCTGGCTACTACAGTGCCAAACAGTGCCTACTACAGTCCGTTATAGTACCTGCTACAGTACTGAACCGTTACCACTACAGTCCCTGCTACAGTACCTGGTAAAACATTTCTACAATACCTGGAGATTTTACCTCTGCTTGGATTTCATCCCACGTCCCCTAGATTTACTTAATATTCCTCACCAACCGGGCTGAAGCTCATGTGAAAAATGTGTGTTGCTAACACCGACTCACAGAGGGGGCCCCCACCTTCCAAAGTGCACGCTACGTTCCCCAGCTAAGAAATTGCTTTGAATCACCCTATTCATAATATGAATAGTATTCGAGCTTGGTGGGACTCGATCCTACGCCAGTTCCCCTAGAGAGCGAGGTGTAGAACCAGCATCCACCAATCGGGAAACACCCCATGGGAAAAACGTGTGTTTCTAACACCGACTCCCAGAGGGGGCCCCCACCAACCCAAGTGTGTACCATGTTCCCCAACTAAGAAATAGCTTTGAATCGCCCTTGTTCATAATACAAATAGTGTTCGAGCCTGGTGGGACATGATCCTACGCCAGTTCCCATGGAGAGAGGGGGGTACAACCAGTGGGTACCACTCAGCTAACACCCCATGGGAAAAATGTGTGTAGCTAACACCAACTCCCAGATGGGGGGGGCACCAGCCTAAGTGTGTGCCACGTTACCTAGCTAAGAAATTTATTTGAATCACCCTGTTCATAGTAAAAATAGTGTTCGAGCATGGTGGCACTCAATCCTGCGCCATTTCCCATGGAGAGCGAGGGGTACATCTAGCGGGTACCACTCGGCTATCACCCCATGGGCAAAATGTGTGCTGCTAACACCCACTCCCTGAGGGGGCCACCACCATCCAAAGTGTGCGCTATGTTCCCCAGCATTGAAATGGATTTGAACTACCATGTTCATAATACGAATAGTGTTCAAGCCTGGTGGGACTCTATCCTACACCAGTCCCCATGGAGAGGGAGGGGTACAACTAGCGAGTACCACTCGGCTAACACCCCATGGGAAAACAAACCATTAATTTTCATGGGGGTTAATTTTTCACCATACCATTATACATGAAGATTCATACCAATACATTAAATGATGAATCATTGTAAATAATAAACTCTTCTCCACTATAGGGTTGGAGAATCATAGGCTCACTCACCAACAATCCCTTCAGTCTTGAAAAATATCTTCACATTCACATGTCCGGAAGAACATAGCCACCTTCCAAGTCAATAATGTGAGTAGATTAGTTGATCATTATAAATATCTCAAAAATCATTAGTAGTATCCAATAAACCTAAGAAATACATGGATTTTGGTTACTGTGGTTGGACTAGGCCATTTCTCAATAACTTCCATATTTTAAGGATGTACTCATATACACTCAAATTAGATTTTATAACCAAATAATGAAATATTCTAAATAAGAAATCCAAACATGTAAAATTTATTATACAATTTTACCATTCCTAGATACTCTATCACAATTCCAAAATTTTATTCAATATCGTCATTTTAATTTGAATATATAATAATATTATCTAAAAATACAATCCCAAAATTATATTGGTAATATATATAGACTCTTTTCATTAAATTCATAAATATAGTAGGATAATTGTTAAATCCCAATGGAACTACTATTAATTCATAATCCCCACACTTTCTATGGAAATTCATCATGGTTATATCCTTTTTATTGATCCTTAGTTGATGATGTATAGATCAAAGTTCAATATTTGAAAAATATATAGCTCCTCATAATTGGTCAAATAGATCATCAACATGGGGAATAAGATACTTTTTCTTAATTGGGATTTCTTAAGTTTCTCGTAATCAATCTAAATATCCATAGACACATCGTTCTTCTAAAGAAGAAGTGCAGTCCCACCTTATTGTAAAATACATGAAAAAATGAATCTTATATCTTTATTATCCAAGAGCTTCATATTAAATATCTCTTAATAAATCAAGGACATTCTATATAGTTTCTTTCAAATAGGTGTAAAACCTGGTAGTATTTATATTCAAATCTCAACATTATGATTTAGGGGAATTCTTGTATAATCATCTAGAAACACATTAGTATATTCCCGAAAACAAGGATCCTATTCAATGTTGAGTTTCTCCACAGAAATTTGAGATAAATATTCCTCTTGAACAGGTAGAAAAACAACTATGATTAAAGTAATTCCATTTGGGTGTTTAGTTTCCAACTCGCAATGATAGATGATTGAATTTTGATTCATAATATCATATATAACTTCCATTCCTAGAAAATTGATATTATATCTGTAATGGGAGATCCAATCTCAAACAAAAAATTACTTCAATTTAAAATAGAGGAAGAATAAAAATTTTCAATAGAAGAGACAACCCACAAACTAATATATTAGAGTAGTTGTAGACATGAGATATAGTCATCCTACCATTAAATGTTTTCACTGCCAACTCAATATATAATAATTATGGTGGTGATGTGATAACCTTAGAAAATTATTTTGATATAAAATATTTATTATAACTTGAATAAAATAAAAAAGTTAAAATTATAGTGTGGAAAATAAATTTACCTGCAACCATATTTCTAGGAACTGCTTTGTCAGCTGTAGTAATAACATAATCTTTACCTTCTCCCCATTATTTGTTTATTTTTAACACCCCAACCCCAGTTACCCAGATTCGGTGCATTATTAAATAACATTGGCACGATCACAAGAGATCAATTCTTGAAAGGCCGATTAGTTTAGTAGCCTTGGAAGCACCAGATACATTCATAAGTCTTAAATTACATGATAAAGTGAACAAAATAAAACAATATAGTCTCCATAGACCAAACTCATATCCCCTTAGACTATTCCTGCAGGTTAGTCATAAAATAATTCTTCACATCCTGGAAAAAATAAAGCATAGAAAGGGGTGAGCTCAGATGCTTAGTAAGGATAACAATATAGCAGAAACTTTTAATAAATAATCATAAACATTTAAGGCAATGTATAACTAGAACAAAAGCCTTTTAAACCTGAACTTCATCATAATATGGAAAAAATAAAATGAAATAATTCCATTTAATTATTCACATCAATATTTTACTAGTCAAATAATCACATGAAATATCAATAACCACTCTCATAATGATGGAATGCATAATGCCAGACTACTATAACCACATAGTCAAGGCCTTGTGCCAAGACTACAAATAAGATTTTGTCAAGGCCTTGTGCCAAGACACTAGTTTCTCTCATGAGACCTACTGATGCATCGAGGAGCTATATAAGGCTCCACCCATCACTTATTATGTCCAATGCATTTCTCATATGGACATGTTTAAACTTAGCATAAACATTCGTATTAAAACTAGCATACGAAATGTCAATAATTTATCCATAAACTATTAATGGTATAAAAATAAAACATCCACAGAAAAACATATCCCAAAACCTTCAATACAATATGGATGTTTTGTATCATAATAAATCAACTTCAAATAAGCATAAAATCTTTGAAATGATGTTGACATCGATTAAATCAAAACTATTTGAGAGAAATTTCTCTTTTTTAAAATCATTTAAAAGTCACATAATTATAAAATAAAAAAGTTACCTTGAAAATATTCTTATAATCTTGTAAGGGAAGCTTCGATGATTTTATAATGGCAGAAAATAGTCGCACCCGCTGTATAAGTTAAGAAAACATTCTTACATTAATTTTGTCGAGAATGTTAAAAGTACCTTTTTTGGAAAACGGAAAAAAGATTCCCTTCAAACCATTTTATAAAAAGTAAAACAAGGGTATAAATGACTTTAACCCGTAGTCTCGTAAATATTAAAAATGTTTTGGAATACATTTTTATGAAACATGGATTGGATGATAATGAGGTCCCACAAGATAATTACATATAAACAACCTTGGATAATGAATAAATTTTGAAATTAACCCTTCTCTTGTACTTTTCCTTGGTAGAGGGTAGGTTAACCTCCTGTATAATGGTGAAATATTTATTATTAAATTATAAAAGATTCATATACATTAATATGATATCATATATGATCTTTTAACATTTATTTGTTAAAAATATCTTAGTATTATCGTCGTTTCAGGTGTTAACAGATTCATTTTCCATTATATTCTTTGTTATGTGAGTCATATTTGTTATGGATGGGATGTATCTTATTCATATCTAGAATGATATCAAGTCTTTATACTTTAATTTTAATCATCAAATTAAAATTAGTCTTGAATGTATATGATGGGGAATGCATCTAATCACTATGTGGAGACGGTGATCTGTACGTACGCACGAGCGACAATATCATTATTTTTATATTAAAATAATATATAATTGTAGGATATTTTATATATACAGAATAATTATAATTTTGTATTTATTATTTGAATCTATTAAACATCATTATTATACCCATCCAAATAATAATGTATTGAATAACAACTACACCACGACGTGGAGACGATAAGTCGTACGTACGCACGTATGGTGACATGTTATTAAAAGGATGCATAGAATAATGAATTTTGTTGTACCATATTTATAATAACATCACAGTATATAGATTATACATGTATTTATTATCTTATAATGGAAACAACAAATAAATAGGAAGTGGAAGAAGAAATAATCTTGAAAGAGGTGGTGAGATATTTGCCTATTCTTCGGGTTCTTCCTTTTGATTTGATCAAAAGGGCTCCATAGGTTGACTTTATGACTAAAGGAAGGCCTCCTGGATTAAGGTAGGATAGTTGGGAGGGTATTTTGGCAGAGGTTGGATGAGAAAAATGTCTTTGAAGGTGTGAATTAGAGAGAAGTGGGAGTGGCCTTTTATAAGAGGGGTGAGGGACACCTTAGGAAAAGGTAGAAATATTATTTTATAATAAAACCATTTTCAGTTTCTAATGGCTCAAAAAATGAATTATTTAAATTATAAGGTGTGTATGAGTCAAAAAAGACTTAACCAATATGTTTTATACAGGTTTGGGTCACTATATTAACTTTATCTTTTATATTTAACTATTAGTTAAATAGTTTGACATTTACAATGTAACTTTGTATTTTTATATTATATGGTTAATAAACATGTTATATACTTCCAAGAGAACCCCAAGTGGTTCATTAATGAAACACCTATCATTATATAAGTCTTTTTGCCTAGCCTTATATTTTTAAGAATAGAATAACAATTAATAATATAATATTTGTTTGAAAACCTCTTTTATGTCAATTTTGACACTATTTGGTATTTCGTTTTTTCTAAATTCATAATAGCATTATTACTTAGAAAAAAATTCATCTAACAAACCCTAATATGTAATATTAACCTATGAAATTAGTGGAATTAATAATAAGTTTACAATTACATTTATTTGGATATTTATAATATCAATTATTTTAATATTTCATTAATTAGGAAATTACTGCATCATCATTGTGTCATAAATAAATTGAATTATATAATGTCTAAAAAATATAAATAAAGTACCATTATGTAGGAAATATTTTTATCTTTCTAATTAATATTTATATTCTAATTTATCGTATTTTTAGACCTATATTAAAATGTTTTAGTTATTAAACATTTATTTTAACTCTTTTAACTTTTCTTTAAATAAAATAATAATAAATGTCTTAATCTAATCCAAGTGGATCAAAGAGGCTCATATTTTATTACTAAGGTTTTTTTGGTCGAATTATACTTATCCAATAGAATTAGGACTTGTGTTAGGGTAATAATAATATCATTTTTACCCTAAATTACCCTATTTACTTTTAACGCGGTAAATAAAAGTAAAAAAGTTACTATTCACCAAGAATTATTTTTATCTTATTGAACCAAATTTTACTCCATGATATTAACCGTGCCTCTTGTAATTTCGAAATTAAACTCACAGAAGTGATAAAATTATGTTTTATTTGAATTTTCAAATTCTCCTAGGAGATGGGTAAAATACGGCGAAAAGTTCAATATAATTTTTATATATTTAGAATTATTAAAAACTGACTCAAATGAATTATATTGAACATATATAGGTATTATGTATCGATTTTGACCTAAAATATATATAAATAAAATAAATAATTATTTAAATTAAAATTCGGTTTTAAACTATAACTCAGTGTTTTTCACTATTCAACAAAAATAAAAATTTTCAGAAAAATAAAAAAAATTCACCATAAGCTAATTTCAATATTCTAAATCCTAAAATGAAGTCCATTTTGATAGATAAAATTTATAAAATTTCAAAAAGCGAGTTTTACTATTCATAACGGCTAGTTTGATTGGTTGTGGTGTGTTAGAACTCAAAGTTGCGTACAACACACGCTACTATATTATTCAAAGAGAATCATGCTGTGGATGCTTGGAGTGTTACATTCTCCCTCCTTCCAATAATTTTGTCCATGAAATTTCTATAATATTACTACATAAAAAGACTTGGGTGGTTCTTCATCATAAGTTCCTCGAGTTCCCACATTGCCTCTTCCATCTTATGGTTTCTCCATAAAACATTTACCAGAGGAGTCGTCTGGTATCTCAACACTTGTTCTCTTTTATCAAGAATCTTGATAGGCTCCTCTCAATAAGACATATCGGGTTCCAGTTCTATTTCCTCATAGGTGAGTACATGCGTAGGGTCAGGCATGTATTTTCTCAACAGTGATTAGTGGAACACATCGTGAACTTTGGAGTGACATGGCGTCATTTCCAAACGGTAAGCTACAACCCCAATTCGTTCTAGAATTTCAAAAGGTTCGATTTACCTGGGACTCAATTTACCCTTCTTACCAAAACATATAACACCCTTCCATGGTGATTCCTTCAAGAAAACATGATCTCCTACCTGAAATTTGAAATCCTTATTCGGTTATCGAAATAGATTATATGCCTATTTTGAGATTCTTTGATGTGGGTTTGGATTACCTTCACCTTTTCCATCATTTCCTCAACATGTTCTGGGCCTACATGTTTTATTTCACCAAAATCATCCCAACAAGTTGGTGTGTGACATCTGATTCCATATAACGCTTTATATGGTGCCATCCGAATACTTGAATGGAAGCTATTGTTATAGGAAAATTCTCCCAAAGGTAAATATTGATCTCACATACCTTGAAAGTCTAGTGAGAATGATCTCAACATATATTCTATGGTTTGAATAGTCCGTTCTGATTGTCCATCAGTTTGGGGGTGGTAGGCAGTGCTCAAACGAAGCTCAGTATCCAGAGCTTTCTAAAGACTTTTCTAGAATCTTGAAGTAAAACAGAGATCACTGTCAGAAACAATCAATATGGGTACTCCATGAAGTCTCACAACTTCAATAATATATAGTCTTTCTAGACGTTCAAGTGGTAGATCTTCTCTTATATTACAAACATGTGCTGACTTAGTAAGACGATCAACAATGACCCATATTGAATCGTTCCATCTAGGAGTCTTTGGTAGTCCCATGAAAAAGTCCATCATAATATTATCCCATTTCCTATCCGGTATGGGAAGAGGTTTCAGGACACCTCCAGGATGTAGCCTTCCAGCTTTCACTTTCTGAAAAACCATACATCTTGACACAAAATTAGCAATCTCCTATATTCATGTTGTCCCACCAAAAATGTTCCCTCAAATATCTATACATTTTGGTTCTCCCAGGGTGTATAGAGAAATTGGAACTATGAGCATGATCAAAAAATTCTCTTTTTAAATCAGGTATATTGGGAACACAAAGTCTCTCCACAAATTTCAAACTTCCATCTTCATACACCAAGTCACACAATCTCCCATCATTCACAGCATTAATATTCTTTTGAAACTCTTCATCATCGGTCTGAGAACTATTTATCCTTTCTAGTAAAGATTTTTTTCAAAACTATTAGAAAAAGTATTGATGATTCACCTTCCATGGTGATTCCCATATCCATCTTTACTAGATCCATGAAAATAGGATCCCATTCAACTCTCATCTTATTCAAAACTCCATGATCCTTTCATCTTAAAGCATCGGCCACCTTATTTTCCTTCCTCTGGTGGTAGTGTATAGTGAACTCATAATCCTTGAGTAGTTCAAGCCATCTCTTTTAAATCATGATGAGTTCTTCTTGTGAGAAAATATACTTCAAACTCTTGTGATCAGTATAAATCTAACATTTTTTACCCTAGAGATTGTGTCTCCAAATCTTAAAAGCAAAGATTACAGCTGCTAACTCATGATCATGAGTAGGATAGTTTTTCTCATTAATTTTTAGCTGTTGTGATGCATAGGAAATAACCCTATCATTCTATATAAGGACACAACCAAGTCTTTTCTTCGATGCATCACTATAAATAACGAACCCATCATTCCCTGATGGTAAAGTAAATATAGGAGCATTGACTAATATTCTCTTCAGTTCTTCAAAACATTCTTCAAACTCTTTTTTCCAAAAAAATGTAACCCCTTTTCACGTGATCATTGATAATGGGTTACCCAACCGGGAAACATTCTGGATGAAATGTCGATAATAACCAGCTAAACCAATAAAACTGCATACCTTAGTTATACTTTTCGGTGCTTGCCATTTTTGGATTGATTTGGTCATTGAAGGATCAACAGAAATTCCATCCTTAGAGACAATATGGCCAAGAAAAGAAATATCTTGAAGCCAAAATTCACACTTGCTAAAATTCCCATATAATTCATGTCATCAAAGAGTCTTCAAGATAATGTGCAAAGGATTTTCATGATCTTCATAGATTTTTTATTATACCAAGATGTCATCAATAAATACAACTAAAAAGTTATCAAGATAATTTTTGAGAACTCTCCTCATTAGATCCATGAAAACAGAGGGTGCGTTAATCAATTTGAAAGGCATTATTGTAAACTCGTAATGCACGTACCTGGTTCGAAAAGTTTTCTTCAAAATGCCTTCCTTATTCACACACAACTAATGGTATCCAGATCGAAGGCCAATATTTGAAAATTATTGAGCTCCATGTAGTTGGTCAAATAAATCATCAATGTGAGGTAGGGTATACTTGTTTTTTATTGTTATAGCATTGATATACCTGTATTAGATACATAACCTCATAGATCCATCTTTATTCTTAACAAAAAGGTTAGGGGATCCTCATGGAGAAACACTAGGGCAAATAAATTTCTTATTTATAAATTCCTCTAATTGTCTCATTAGTTCCACTAATTCCACAGTTTCTATTCTATAAGGGGTATTCGATATGGGCCTTGAACTAGGAATTAAGTCAATGGAAAACCCAATTTCTCATTCTGGAGGATTTCCAGGTAAATCTTTTGAAAACACATCAAGATATTCTTTCACAATTGGTGCATCCTCTATTTGAACATTCCTTTACTTACCCCCAGTTATTTCATTCTCTTCCTCCCCAATAATTAAATTTAGTTGAGCTACTGGGGGTGAATCTAGATAAGAATTACATGGTGACGCTTCTGATCTAATGATATGGTGTTCTTTATCATCATTATAAAAAATCATAACCTCCTTCTTCTTATAATAAGATCTTTGCATCATTTACCGAAAGCCAATCCATACTGAGGATTATATCACATTCAATCATAGGTATGATGATGAGATCATCAGATAAATAACATTTATATGCTCTAATGGGAACAGATTCACAAAACATTGTTGTGATGATACTTCCCTTAAGAGTTTTAAATGAAAACTCTCTTGTTAAATAGAATTTTAAATATCTAATTTTCTTAAAAAACTGGGAAGATATGAAACAATGCGATGATCCAGAATCAAATAAAGCATTTTCTAAATTTGAGGAAACCATTAAATTACCTGCCACCGCGTCTTTCGGAGCTTCAACCTTAGTAGTAGTGATAGCATAAGCTTGCACTTGATCCCTCAGCCTTTTTTGAGAAAAGTTCCCCTGACACTTTTGACATTCATATTCATAATGTCCGATCTCCCTACAATTGTAGTATTGAACATCGGTAGTTCTTTCTTCCCCATGGAATCACGAGCATGGTGGCCTTTTTCACCACACTTGTAACAGACTCTGATTCCCTTCAGGAAAGTACCAGGGTTCTTCTTCCAAAATTTTCTACAGGATGGATATTCAACATTTCCCTTCTTCCCCTTATTTACTTTTCTAGAGTTTTCAACATATCTCTTCTTCTCTTTCTTCTCTTTAAAGTTGTAAGACTTAAAGAATTATTTTTCTGTCTTGATAGCGCATGAGACAATATCTTCGTATGACGAGAAGGATTGTGAGACAAATTCTCGACAATGAAATGTTTTTAAACCATAAATGAAATGATCAATCTTACTTCTTGGGTAACATATATAATCTGTAGCATGCCTCGCTAGCCTAGTAAGGCTAGATTCATACTTTGAGACACTCTCATCCTCTTTTTTCACCAAATTCAGAAAATTTCTTTCCACATTCTCTTGATGGTCACGAGGAAAGTATTTTTCTAGGAAAATATCTTTAAACTCCCTCCATTCAATATTTGATACTTCATCATCTTTTTTTGTGTTTTGTATCAATGACCACCATTGATCACCATCTCTAGTGAGGCGGTAAACTTCCATGATAAATTTTTCCCTTTCACTACTCCCCAAGGCAAGGAATGTTTTCTCTAAAGAATTTATCCACTAATCAGCAACTAATGGATTGGTACTCCCATTGAATGTTGGTGGTTTTTTCCTCATGAAGCGGTCTAACATTGATCCTTCACACTGTGTATTACGATGCTACATAGAAGTAAGGTTATTATTCACAACCTGTGTGAGTTGTCCCAGTATAGTGATAATATGATCCACACCAGTTGTATCACCAACTCCACTATAATTATCTCGAGCAGGAGGGAAATCCCTACATGGTGTGTGTGCATTGATATAGTTTCCATTCCTTCTACTAGGAAACATTTCTAAACAATTGAATAAACTAGATCAGTTTATGAATCTAAATACATAATTTCAAACTTGTAAAACACTTAACATAAGTTGAACAGTTTATGGATATAATCCATAATCAAAAAAAATGTTTTCTTTGAGTAATTATATACTCATAAACCCTTCACAATGGTTTGTAAATAAAATGAGAATTATCCTAAGCATATCCCCCGGTAGTGTCCTAACCAAGAGTGTAGCAAGGCCTGTTGTCGTGCACCAGTTCCCGTTCGAGTCCAGCTCAAATCGGTGTTTTCGGGTATTACCCCTAGGTACATCTATGCCAGAGCTGCCTCTACCTTCTCGTATCGAGATAGGGATGTATTGCTTGGAAAACTCAAAAAATCTCTACAATAACAAAATTCTAGGATGTTCTTCTATACTAATCATCAATGTCTATCTAAGGGCTACGTGCTCTAATCAGAGTTTATCTAAATCTAGCTTCCAAGGTTTGTACTAAACTTCCTCTGATACAAACTCTAATGCCCCGAACACAATTACCCAGAGTCGGTGCATTATTACATAAAATTGGCATGATCACAAAATATAAAGTCTCAAAAGGTCGATTAGTTTAGTAGCCATGGAAACACTAGATACATTCATAAGTCTTACATTACATGATAAAGTGAAAAACTACAACAACATAGTCTCCATAGTCCACACTCATATCACCTCAGACTACCCCTATAGGTCAGTCATAAAATACTTCTTCAAATCCTGGGAAAAATAAAACATAGAAAGTGATGAGCTCAGATTCTCAGTAAGGATACCAATATAGAAGAAAGTTTCATAAATAGGCATAAATATTTAAGGGAATGTATAACTAAAACAAAATCCTTTTAAACTTGAGCTTTAGAATAATATGAAAAAAATAAAATGAAATAATTCCATTTACTTATTCACATGGATATTCTACTAGTCGAATAATCACATGCAATATCAATAACCACGTTCATAATTATGGAATGCATAATTCCAGACAATCATAACCATAGAGTCAAGGCCCTGTGCCAAGACTACAAATAAGATTTTTTCAAAGCCTTGTTACAAGACACTAGTTTGTCTCATGAGACCTACCGATGTATCGAGGAGCTATAACAGGCTCCACCCATCACTTACTAAGTCCAATTCATTCCTCATATGAATAGGTTTAAAAATAACATAAACATTCGTATTAAAACTAGAAAACCAAATGTCAATACATTATCCATAAACCATGAATGGTATAAAAATAACACATCCACATCAAAACATATCACAAAACATTCAATACAATATGGAAGTTTTGTATCATAATAAATCTACTTCAAATAATCATAAAATGCATCAATGGATGTTGACATAGATGAAACCAATACTATTTGAAAGGAATATATCTTTTTTGAAATCACTTAAAAGTCAAATAATTATAAAATAAGAAATTTACTTTGAAAATATTCTTATAAGCTTGAAAGGGAAGATTTGATGTTTTTCTAATGGTGGAAAACAGCTACACCCGCCATTTAAGTTAAAAAAACATTCTTACCTTAATATTGTTGAAAAGGTTAAAAGTACCTTGTTTGGAAAAGAATGGAAAGATTACTTTGAAAAAAATTTATAAACATTCAAACAAGGGTATAAATGACTTTATCCCATAGTCTAGTAAATAGTAATTTTTTTTCGAATACATTTTTAATAAACATGGATGTGGATGATAAAGAGGTCTAAGTAGATAATTACGTATAAACAACCTCAGATAATGATGAAATTGTGAAATTAACCATTACCTTGTCATTTTCCATGTTTTAGGGTAGGATAACCTCCTGTATAATGGTGAAATAATTTTTATTAAATTATACAGTAATCATATACATTAATTTGATATCATATATGATCTTTTAACATTGCTTTGTTAATAATATCTTAGTATTATCGTCATTTTGGATGTTAACGGATTCATTTTCCTTTATATTATTTGTTTTTTGAGTCATATTTGTTATCTATGAGATGTATCTTATTAATATCAAGTATTTAAAAGTTTTTTTTAATCATCAAATGAAAATTAGTCTTGAATGGATACGATGTGGAATGAATCTCATCTCTATGTGGAGACGGTAATCCGTAAGTACACACGAGCGACAATATCATTATTTTGATATTAAAATAATATATAATTTGATGGTATATGATATATACAAAATCATTAAAATGTTATATATATTATTTACATCAATTACACATCATTATTATATCCATACAAATAATAATGTATTTAATAACAATTACACCACGACGTGGAGATGATAAGCCGTACATACGCACGTATGGTGACATGTTATTCAAAGGATGGATCGAATATTGAATTTGGTTGTACCATATTTATAACAACATCAAAGTATGTATAAGATATTACAGTTACTATTTTTGAATAAAAACAACAATGAAAAATGAAGTGGAAGAAGAAAGGAACTTGAAAGAGGTGGTGAGATATTCACCTTTTTTTCAGGTTATTCCTTTTTAATTGATCAAAATGGATCTTTAGGTTGGATTTATGACAAAAGGAAGGCCTCTAAGATGATGGAAGGATAGTTGAAAGGGTATTTGGGTAGATTTTGTCCCAGAAAAATGGATTTGAAGGTGTGAATTAGAGAGAATGGAGAGTTCCCTTTTATAAGAGGGGTGATTGGCACCATAGAAAAATCTAGAAATATTATTCTATAATAAAATAATTTTCGGTTTATAATGGCTCAAAAATGGATTATTTAAAGGATAAGATGGGGATGGGTCGAAAACCACTCAAACAATAGGATTTATAAAGGTTTGGGTCACTATATTAACTTTATCTTTTAGATTAAACTCTTACTAAAATAGTTTGACATTTACCATGTCTGTTTGTATTTTTTAATATATGGTTAATAAAATTACTATATACATCCAAGGAAACCCCAAGTGGTTTATTAATGACAAAAATATCATTATATATGTCTTTTTTCCAAACCATAGTTTTTTAGGAATATAATATTAATTAATAATATAATATATTTTTTAAAAACTCTTTTATGTCAATTTTGACACTATTTTGTATTTTGTTTTTTCTAAATTTATATAAGAATTATTACTTCGAAAAAAATTCATCTAAGAAACCATAATATTTCATATTAACCTATAAAATTAGTGTAATTCATAAAAAGTCACAGATTACATTTATTTGGGCATTTATAATGTCAATTATTTTAATATTTCATTAATTAGGTAATTACTACATCATCATTGTGTCATTAATAACTTAAATTATTTAATGTCTAAAAAATATAAATAAAATACCATTATGTAGGAAATATTTTTATCTTTCTAATGAATATTTATAGTCTAATTTATCTTATGTTTATCCCCATATTTAAAAAATTTTAGTTATTAAACATTGATTTTAACTCTTTTAACTCTTCTTTAAATAAAATAATAATAAATGTCCTAATCTAATCCAAGAGGACCAAAAAGGTTCATATTTTATTACTAAGGTTGTTTTTTTTTTCGAAATATACTTATCCAATAGAATTAAAACATGTTTTAGGGTAATAATAATATCATTTTTACCCTTAATTACCCTATTTACTTTTAACCGTGGTATATAAAAGTAAAAAGTTACTATTCACCAAAAATTATTTTTATTTATTAAACCACATTTTACTCCTTGATATTAACTGTGTCTCTCGGATTTTTTAAATTCAACCCAGAGAAGCGGTAAAATTATGTTTTATGTGAATTTACAAATTCTTTTAGGATATTGGTAAAAGACGGTGAAAAGTTCAATAGAATTTTTATATATCTAAAATTATTATAAACTGACTCCAATGAATTACATTGAACTTATATAGATATTATGTATCTATTTTGACCTAAAATAAATTTAAATAAAACAAATAATTATTTAAGTAAAAATTCGGTTTTATACTATAACTCAGTGTTTTTCAGTATTCATCAAATATTTAAAATTTTTAGAAAAATACCAAAAATTCACCCTAAGCTAATTTCGATATTCTGAATCAAAAAATGAAGTCCATTTTGATAGAAAAAATTTAAAAAATTTCATGAAGTGGGTATTACTATTCATAACGGCTATTTTGATTCGTTCTGGTGTTTTAGAACATGAAGTTGCGTACAACACACACTAATGTATTATTCAAAGTGAAGCATACCGTGGAAGCTTGGGGTGTTACACTATTGATATTTTCCCATATTGGTTAGAGGATTGGTTGAAATAATTCCCCAAAACCTTATAGTAAAATCAATTTTCACTAATAGATTATCCCTTACACTGTCATTCATGATCATGATGGCCTTTTTCTACACACGTTATGAAAAATAATTTTTTAGGATTGTGCTATGTTTTTTCCTTCCACAAGTATCACATGTTGGAAAATTGATCATTCTCTAATTCCCCTTATACATTTATTTCTATACCATCCTCTTATTATATTGCATTCCTTTGAATCCAAATTAATTTAATAATTATTTTTCTATCTTGATTTCACATGATACCATATCCTCATATAATGATAATTATTGGGTGATTACTGACCTTAAAAAGTGTAGTTTTAACCCATCAATAAAAAAATCAATCTTACTCTTTCACTACACCAAATAGAGCATTTAGTAGTGGTTTTGTAAACCGATAATAAATTTTTTAAATAATGTTTCAATTATTTTATATAAACCATCGCTAAAAAGCTAAAAAATTTAAAAAACATAACACTTTCCCCTTCCCCCGACACCGTCGACGCCCTCGACACCACCAACCACCACCCCGTTGACTCCCCAAAGCCCTAAACTCGTCACCACCAATCACCGATCATCACCTCCCATCACTTCCTCTCACCGCGACTCGCTTCACTGCGCCTCACTGTTCCTCTCTAGCCTTCGCTGCACCATGCCTCTCCACCCCCCACCATGCCTTAACCTTGCTCGCTGGCGATCCAGACCCCCACCCCGCTGCCCCTCAAATTCCGAGTGGTGATTTCAAGTTAGATTCCCTCTCATATCCTTTAGTATTATCATTAGATCTTTATACACTGATTTATTCATTTACGAATATGATTTAGTGATGATTTAATATAATCATGGTTATTCTTCACCATTGTAACGAGGTTTGGTTTATAATGGGTATAGGAGGACACAATTTGATGAATTCACAAACATGGAAGTAGTTCGAGTTATGGGAAGACACTGAATAATTTTATTTTTTATTTTTTAAAAAATTTGGTGATATTGATGGTTATATTAAAGTCAAATTATTGTTTTTTGTCTAGTATAGTGTCTAGAATGCTCCATAGACCATATATGGGGTGTTACACCTGTGTTCATAATGATAGTAGTTCCTGGTGCGTTTTTGAATATTTATGCCTATTTTTTAATGTAAATATTTATTATAATTATTTATAGACAGTTATTAATGTTATGTGACGTGATGAAAATTTTGAGAGTTGATATGGACTCAAGTGCAACATGGATGAGATTGGATGAGGTCTCCTAGTGTATGTTTTATGTTCTGATGTAAATATGGATGTTTTTGGTCCCTATAATTCAAGAAAATATTTTTTTTTTCATGAATTACCACTATAATAATATTGGATTGAATTTTGTAGAATTTATGTAGGAATATTATTGCTGAGTAAATGAGATATGATGGTGTAGTTTCTCCTATACTTGTGAGGGTTGTGACATGGTACATTTTGAGATGATATTGATGAACCCTACTTTTATTGATAATGAAGTGGGATGAGATGTGAATACATAACCAAACCTAGATCCATTAGGAAACTATATAAGGCTTTTATGCCACCCTACCAAGAGTTCTAATGTTTTTATGGTGTTGTTCATTTCTCGAATTTTGAGGTGTACTACCCAGTGGAGGACACATGGAAATATCTTCTAGACCCCATCTATTTTCAATATAGAGGACCTAGTTTAGTGATGTATTTCAACACATTAAATAATTTCATTATTACCTAGAATAACAAAAAAAATTTATTTGTAATGTTATTGCCAAAAAATAAATGAGCATGGATTTATCATCACTCAATGAAAAAAATTCATTGGAACCTGACCCATTTGATGGTGGTGTTGGTGTGACTTATGAAAACTTCATGATCACATAAAACATTATGCATGGTATAGCTGTCTACATTCATGATTTTAACTCTTCTTTAATTTTCATTTTAATTAATGAATGAAAAAATAATGTTCTCATACTGAATGTGGATTCATGTGTCTCTATATATCACTTTGTAAATAGGAATAAGTACAGATATTTATTTTCTCAATGTGATGATTTCTGTTGGGATATTAGCATATCCATCTTTCAATTCAACATTTTTAGAAACATGGATAGGGGGTGTGCATTTTTTATTGATATCTTGTGTCACCAAACCCCCATTATTGGTACCAAGGATATGTACACACTATTTATTAATTTTTTAACATGTATGTCCACTCTCTACTTCATTTATAGGTGTACTTTTTTGTATTTTCATTATATATTTCTCAATGATATGGTTTTGTATGATTTTAAGATTATTATTTGAAATTAAATTCTCTATGATACCTATTATATTTCATATTTCATTATCATTAATTATCTTGTATCATTTATGATTTCAAATTCATTTGTACAAGGTCTTATTACGAAATATATTTTTAGTATATTCAACATAAATCATAGAAACCATGTATTATAGGTATTTTTACATACTATATGTCAAGGGATGAAGTTATGTATCCTCACAACCAAATATTTTTCTCGATAATTGATTCCCTAAACTGAAGTATACATGAATAATTAAAATCATTGAATCCTAATATCCACAATAAATTATTATTTTATAGACTTGTTACCCAAATTAAATTTCTCATGTTAAATAGAAATCATTGAAAATAAAATTTTCTATGAGTTTACCTTTACAATAGAAAATGTTTCAATTTAATAGTACTCCCACCAACTCTCAATACATAATAGCACCCATTATATTATTTATTCATTTTAATGGTCCATTTATCTATACATGAAAATCTAATCAATAAAGAATATAAAACATGTAATAATTTGTAATTTAATGACTTTTTAACTAGGGACCATGTGAGATTTGAAAAATTAATATGCTAGTTTCACTATATGTGTGTGTAATAAATGTAAAACCACAATGTTATACAAATATATATTTATTAGTTTCATTGAAACCAAAATAAAATTTTTATTTAGACTTTAGAAAACCATGTGTGTATAAATTCAGTACATCCTTATAATATGAATTTAGATTTCATTTAGTTGGAATGAATGTTTGGAAAAATTCAATTTAGAAATACAAAATCATTTTAAAGTCTCCATGATGAAATTTTTTTTGGGGTTCACAATAAGTGTATCTTTAGATATAGAAATATTTAGGTATGTTATGATTTAAAATTTCTCTATTTCCCTGACAAATTCATGTATTTGAATTACCAGATTAAATCTAAATATAAATCATTCTTTTCTTCTTTTTGTCTATTTTTACTTTAATAATTACTTATACCTTTCTTTTTTATAGTACATGAGATCTTCTGGAATAATTAAAAATATATTTGTGTTTATAAATATTATTAATAGAAACACAATATAAACACACAATATTTTTACCGTTATGGTAAAATACAGAATACCTAACAAGATTTTCATTAAAACTGTCAGTGTTTCTAGATAGTTGGAATCTATACAATACACCAAACTAATCATTTTGAGGGATTTTTAGCAGCAGTTTATAAAACCACCTCTATTGTTTTAAAAATAATTTCATGGCGGTTTTATATAAACATATTCTAAATAGTTAAATAATTTAAAAAATGTGACACTTTTCCCCTCCCCAGACACCGCAAACACACAAAACCCCAAACCACCCCCACCCCACCACACCGACCTCCCAACCTCCAACACCCCTATGAGCAAGTGTACCTTAAATTTATACCGTTGATAAGAATGTCACATGAAGAGGATAGGTCTTGTACAGTTTGATTCATATTTTTAGATAGGTTTTTTTAGTCCTGAGGATGGATGCACATCTAGATTTCTAGTGTTTTATTTTTCTTGGTTAATATTATATTTTTTCTTCATCCCTTGGGTGATTTTTTTTTGAAAATATGGATTATTCATGTAATTAATTATATAATTTGGTTTATTTTATAGTTTATATTTATATATGGTTGAATGACTTGGTTATTTTTCCATTATACTATCCCCTAATTTGATGTATTTTTAGACCATATAATATAGATTAGTACATTGCAACATGTTTGAAGCCACATTAATATGTGCTGAAATGCTTGAGGTGTGTCAAACCTAATCTCATATGATGATTTTAGAATGGAAAATTAAAAATGTGACATCATATCATTTATTTCATTTTATAAATTGGGTAGATGGAAGAGGGGAATTTGATGACATTATCGAATCCCCCGATAGTCCATATATAGGTGAGTCATGAAAACCTTTTTGGTGGTAAGACATAGTTACCATTGGTGTGGGATTGTTGTTATTTCATTTCTCTAATAGGATTGAGTTTTTTATAGAATATAATGTTCTTATGGAATTAGTTATTTTAAATTTTCATCTCCTATATCACTAGAATGAGGCCCATCTGCCTACACCATATTTGTTATATATTACTTTCATGACATATACATGAATGAATTAAATTAGAATTTTAAAATGGGATTCAGTTGATTAAAGTGTCAAAAAAACATATATCTAGTTCAAAAGTATTTAACCTCAATGAATTTATGTTACATGATTAGTCCCTTCAAAAATACAATTATTTACAATTTTAGTGATTGAACTCATGGAGTCATGAAAATTGATTCTTGATCCCTTCATGGTTATTTATATAAGAAAACCATATTTAACATATGCATATATTTTTTTCAGATAGTATATATGAATCTTTATTCATATTTAATAATAGGTATGTTTTTTAATTTCTCATTAAAAATGTGTTGGCCAAACAAACCATTTTATTAGATTTTAAAAAGAGACACAACAGGGTATGACCGCAAAAAGACCAAAAACAAAGAGAGGCTCAATGTTTTCTGAAGTAGTGAAGGCCAAGGGAATCTATGCAAACAAGGTTGACACCCTCTAGAGGGAAGGATCCATGATCGGATAAGCAAGATAGACGAATCCCATAAGTTTTCTTGGATGCTAAAAAATCATCCACAAAATTCACTTTGCGCCATGTATGACACACCTCCTTGCTACTGCTCAAAATCCCCTTGCACCACCGAATGGTGTAAAAAATAGCCCATGGGCTGGGCCTAATACCACACAGAGCGTTGTACACTATAAGTGAATTTGTTTCCACAGCCACGAGATGGACATTATTTTTCCTGCATAAGAGTAAACCAGTCAACATAACCAAAGCTTCCTTTTAAATGGAATCCCCACTGCCATGAGTACCATAAAAATCAAGAGTCATCGATCCCCATGGGTCCCGGATCAACCCCCCACCTCCCATCATGCCCATGATGTATGATCTTTTCGTGTTCATTTTGAGGCCTGAATGATGGGGCAACAAGCGTTCCCATCTTCCTTTCCCACTACAGTAGTAATTAGGGGAAGAAAAGGTTGCAGCAAGAAGGGGTCTACTAATAGAAACATGACAAGTGATGTTTTTGATATTTTAGGACAACCAGATCAAGATTATAATATATCATTGGATCCACTTGATTCTATGGAGACTAATGAAAGAAATAACTTCACAGAGTAGACAAATGCATTTTATTGTTTAGTTGATGATGGAAATCAATATTTTTATAGTGGATGTTTGAAATATTTAAAAAATTTATTTCTTCTAAATTTTCACCATATAAAATTCCTATGTTTAATTACAAATATTTTGTTCTACATGATATTATAATTTTTGCATGATTCATTTTCTAAAGCAAAGAACCCTCGGTTTTTTTATTAGAAAAAAACATTTTAACATTATTGGTCAGAACTATACATATTTTTTTGAGTTTCCCAATGATTGTATGCTTTATTGGGGATAGGATTCAAGAAGGCATGATTGAAATAAATGTTTTTCTTCTAGATATCAGTCTATGCGTGATATTTGATGTATGAATTAATATACTACCATGTAGAAGAATAAAAGTAACACACCTATTTTTTTCATTACTTTCCTTTATATATTCTATTGTGATGTTTTTTCATATCATTGTAAACCGTCAAACACATGAAGTGGCATTCTATAGATAATAACAATGAAGGGTTAATGAAACATCCAAGATAATCATAGTCATGGATGACACTTGATTCATTACATCCATATTTCTCATATAATCAAAGGAATAATTGATTGGGATTTGTTGCTAATGGATTCAACCCATTTAGGACTTTGAGTAGTAGTCGTAGCATTTTTTGATTTGTTTTGATCCCTTAAAATATTCCTCCATGGATGTGTATACAAAAAATTTCTTTTATCGTTTTTATGATTATTCCACGAAAACAAATGCTTGGAAGTGATATTGAGGTATACATGGGCCTTTAATTGAATAATTACTAGATTTATAGTGCAAAGGTGTTGAGACATATGATGAATCTTCTAGAACAATTTTTAAAATGAAAGCTCATCTATTGTGGACCATTAGTGACTTTCCCGGACATGGGAATTTATTTGTTTGGAATAATTACACTGTTTTTGATTTTCCTATTTGTAACATTTATTTTGAGCCTAAATGACTAATTAACTGTAGAAAATGGTGCTTCTTATGTGTAACGTCCGAGTTTCGGAGGCCACCTAGAGGCGCCCCATACCCGGTTGGTCACATGGCCTCAAGCACATTTCCCCAATTGCCAGAGGCTTCTGACAAGCAGTGAGGGCCTTGGGTGTGATAGTGGGGAAACTATTCCCTTATTGGAAGAGTACACAACAGAAGAAAATAAACATGCAATAGAGGAAGCAGTAATAACCAATAATATAAACATCGGATGACTAAGACAACAAACTAGATAACATATGTATATATATTAAATGATGCATGATACATAACTATGAAAGCATCCAAACAAGTCACAATGCTGGAGAAACACTACAGTACCAAAACAAGTACAAAAGAAAAGTAAACATCTCCTCAGCGTCGTGAGCCGAAGCTCGGTCCCATGCTCCCCTGCTCCGAGAAATCAAGTTCCAGAAGTTAAAGAGTGCTTTCCCTTGTTTATACCTAAAAAAAATAGACTTCTTGGACCCAAAAGCTTGGCCCAAACATGGTGTGAGATAAAATCCCAGTAGGCATTCACCTGAAGATCTGTGCCTAACAGTCAGTGAGTATATGGCAGGTACAAGTACAATAAACAGTAAACAACAACAACAAGCAATAGGCAGTAACATTAAGTAGTAAAACAAAATGATACATAGCAGAAATCAATCCACAAAAAATCAACAGTAGTGAAAAAAACATCTAACAAGAAGAAAACCCTCTGGTAAGTACTTGTAGCCATCCCCTCTGGTCCTATCCAAGAAGTACCACAACCCTCTAGGTAGTGCACTTAGCCTAACCCCTCTGGCTTGGTCATAAAAATTTATGAGACTCTATGGGGAAGCTCACTCAGTCAATTCCCCTTATAGTCTAGGGTAGTCAGTGACTCTCTTGAAGAATATACCGCGGTCTAAACCTCCTATCCCCGTGGTCTAGAGACTCTCTAAGGGAGATATCTTGGTCAATTTCTCCTATAGCCTCAGGTATACCACAGACTCTCTGAGGAAGCTCACTCGGTCAATTCCTCCTCTAGCTTGGGAAGGTTCTTAAAGAGATTAAAAAAAGGTAATACTCTCTCAAGAAGCTCACTCGGTCTATCCTCCTATTGTCTATAAAATCAAAGACTCGCTGGGAGCTCACTCGGTCTATCCCCTGTAGTCTATAATATCTAAGACTCTCTGGGAAGCTCACTCCATCAATCCCTTAAAATATATAGCACCAGGTTCTCTCAGCCCCATTCCAGTTAGTGCATAATAATTATATAAGTAAAAATCACTCCTATATAGCTACATGTCTAACCAAAGTACACCTATAGAGCTACTTAGCTAAACAGCCTACAAGGCAACAAGCATGCCATGAGTTTCACTTTAACCTATAACCGAAAGGCATGAAAACAGATGTAGGAGCCAAAGGGAAACGAGACCCAATGGTTGTAAATAGAACAAAGGAAGGGAAAATACATCAAAGAACAACAAATTATCCTTTAACATGGTCAAAATATCTCTACACAAGCATACAAGCAAGGCAGGAAAACAACGAAGGCAAAAAGGGGTAACATGCAATACCCCGTTCATGGGTATCAGTGGAAATTCGCACATAAACTCAGAGACATTGAACGGTAAGGCACAAAACACCTACCTCGATCCTAGGAGATTGATATACTTGAATCAAAATGGTTGATTCTCCCCCTAATTTTTTAGATCTGAGAAAATGTCCAAAATGCTCAACCTATGATAACCTGAGAAAGAGGAAGAATTGGAAAACAAGGCTCAAGAAGAAAGGAGAACTAACCGCTGTGCTTCCAACGCAATCGACAGATCTCGAATCGGAGAACGAATGGAGGATCGAGAATCTAGAGAAGTTTTGTGGCCGTACGACTTCTCTCGGGTGAACCAGACCTTGAAGAAGACGATTATGGCGATGAGGCGTGACCCCGGTCCGTTTTGTGAAAAAAAAAGAAAAGTACATAGTGTGTATTTTTAAAGTACATGGAGTTTACTGGGTTTTTTCATACTCTTCCAAAATCGGCCTCCACGTCACCCCTACACACCGTGTGTGTGGTCCGGACATGGCCAACACATAGTTTCGAAAGGGAAAAGAGTACACGACGTGTACTCAGAAAGTACATGGTGTGTACTTCAAAAATTTCCAGAAACTCCAAAAATTCTCAAAAACTCCAGAAAAGGAAAGAAATACCTGAAACGAAGATCCGGGTTCTTACAAACTTCACCCCTTAAAAAATTTCGTCCCCGAATTTCCCTAGATGGGCATAGAAGAAGAAACCTCGAATAGATCCGGCCACTACGATCAAACCTCGGCCTCCCTTTCCCAAGTCTTGTCCTCTACTCGCCCGTGCAGCCATAGCACTCGTACCAGACAAACAGAACGGACTCGGAGAACCTTCGTGTTGCGATCAACAATCCGGATGGGATGCTCCTCAAACAACGCATCCTCTTCATGCTCAACCTCCTCGGGCTGAAATACATGAGACGGGTCTGAAAAGTAACGTTGGAGCCGAGAGACATGGAAGATGTCGTGCATAGACCGGTACCTCTGAGGTAGTTGCAACTGATAGGAAACTGTACCAACTCTCTTCAATACCTAAAACGGCCCGACGTACCACGGTGAAAGCTGACCATGTCTCCGAATCCTCTTATGTCACAACCTCGGTGCGACACGCAGGAAAACCTAATCTCCCACCTCGAACTCCAGAGGTCATCTCTGCTGAGCAGCATTAGACTTCTGTCGAGACTGTGATGTAGCCATCCTCTTCTGAATCAACTCTATCTGCTCTCAGGTCTCCTGAACAAGAGTGGTCCTAGAAAAGATGCCTCTCCTGTGTCCAGCCAGCATAATGGTGATCAGCATGGCCTAATATATAGAGCCTCGTATGGTTCCATCTGAATGGTCGCCTGAAAACTGTTTTTGTAGGCATACTCCACAAGAGGTATATGTTTCTCCCAAGAACCGTCGAAGTCTAGAATACAATCTCGGAGCACATCCTTAAGCACCACGATCGTGCGCTCGGACTGACCATCAGTCTGGGGATGGTATGATGTACTCAAAATTACCTGTGTACCCAAAGCCTTCTGAAGTCCTTGCCAGAACCGAGAGGTAAAGCGTGCATCCCTGTCTGAAACAATGGAGTGTGGAAATCAATGTAGACGTACAATCTATCGGATGTAGAGTCATCCCAGATGATCAACACTGAAGGTTTCCTTGATCGGCAAGAAGTGTGCTACCTTCTAAAGCCTATCGAGGACGACCCAAACAAAATCACTTCCCCGAGGCGACCTCGGTAACCCGGTCACGAAGTCCATCGTGACATCATTCCATTTCCACTCCGGAATGGGTAACTGCTGTAAAAGCCATGCTGGTCGCTGATTATCTACTCTCACCTTTTGATAAGTAGTACATCTCATGACAAAACTAGCAACATCACTCTTCATACCTGGCCACCAGTACTGGCGATAAAGATCCCGATACATCTAGGTGATGCCAGGATGAACTGCCCAGTATGAGGAATGAAAATCCCGCATCAGCTCCTCACGTATGTCTGCTGGCACCCATAAGCGTCCCTGGAAATGCAAGATCTCATCCTCGCCTATTGTAAATCTAGGAAGAGGGTCCCCTCCTGACACACTCTCTCGCATCACTAAGGCCTCCGAATCTGATAACTGCTTCATTTGGACCCAATCAAGAAGTGTATAGGTAACAACCACATATAAAAGAAAGGTCTGTACCTACCTATAATGCACCTCTAGATGCATCTCAGAGAACAGAACCATAAGATGCCACTCATGGCCGGCCTCCTGAACTGCCTGAATCTGAGTTCTCCTGCTCAAGGCATCTGCCACTACGTTGCCCTTTCCCGTTGTATAGGTGAGCTTGAAATAAAAGGACTGAAGGTACTTGACCCATCTATGCTGTCTCAAATTCAGATCACGCTGAGTGAAGATATAATTCAGACTCTTGTGGTTAGTGAAAACCATAATGTTCTCTCCTAGAGGATAGTGTCTTCAACAACATAAGGCGTGAACAACTGCTGCCAACTCCAGATTGTTCGTCGGGTAGTTCCTCTCATGTGGCCTCAATTACTAAGACCTGTACGCAATGACTCCATCTCCCTACATAAACACGTCTCCCAGACCGATACCTGAAGCATCACAGTAAACAGTATAGGCCTTGCCCAGATCCAGAAAGACTAGTATTAGTGCTGACATCAACCTCCCTTTCAACTCCTGAAAGGTGGACTCACAAGAATCTGACCATAAAAACTTTTCCCTTTTCTTGGTCAGACCTGTCAACGGTGCTACTAGGCACGAGAAGTCCTAAATGAAGCGTCTGTAGTACCCAACCAGCCCTAGAAAACTCCACAGCTCAAAATGTCCTTTGGCTACTCCCAAGAAACTACAGATCTCACTTTTTCTGGGTCCACCGATTCTCCATCCACTGTGGTGACGTGACCAAAGATGTGAATACGATCCATCGAAAAGTTGCAGTTTGAGAGTTTAGCATATAGAAGATGCTATCTTAGTGTAATCAGAACGATCTCAAGATGTGTGGCATGGTCGTGTTGAGTGTGAGAGTACACCAAGATATCTTCCATGAAAACCACGACAAAGGCGTCCAAGTACGGATGGAACACTCAGTTCATCAATGCCATGAAGACTGCAGGCACATTCATAAGACCAAACGGCATGACTGTATACTCAAAAAGACCATACATGCTGTTGAAAGATTTCAGAGGTATATCTGATGGTCTAACGTGCAACTGATGATAACCGGACCTTAAGTCGATCTTCAAGAACACCCGAGCTCCTCGAATCTGATCAATGAGTTCATCAATCCTTGTCAAGGGATATCGGTTCTTAACTGTCAACTGGTTCAGCTTCCGATAATCCACACAAAGACGATGGGTACCATCTGCCTTCTTCGCGAACAGGACATGCGAACCCCAAAGAGAAGTAATGGGTCAGATGAAACCCTTTTCCTGCAACTCCTCCAACTACTTCTTGAGCTCCTAAAACTCAGGTGTAGCCATCCTAAAAGGAGGAACGGACAACGGTGCCACTCCTGGCACCAGATCAATCGAGAAGTCTAACTCATGCTATGGAGGTAAACCTAAAAAGTCTTCTAGAAAGAAATCTTTGAAATGATCCACCACAAGAGGAAACTCTAACTGTGAAGTCCCCTGGTTATCCAGATAAAGACTGGAAATCTAGGCTGTAACTTCCCCTAGACCATTATGCTCGGGTCCAGATCTACCTGCCTGGACATCCCACTCGCCTCTATGAAGGAAAGATCCACCTTCTCGTGATACAAAACTCACCCTGCGGCGATAGAAATCAACGACTGCCTGGAAGGGAACCAACCAGTCCATCCCGAGGACGTCATAACCCGTCATCTATAAGAAATAGAGGTCCCATAAGAAAGGACACCTCGCAACCTCAAGAGGGAACTCTCTGAACTGACGTACGCTAGATGTCCTCATTCCCAAAGGCGTGTCAAGAGTCAACAAGTCAGCAGACAAAAAGATACAGAGCCCAAGGCTCTCCACAACCGCAACAGAGATAATGCTATGGGAAGCACCAATATCGAAAAGAGTTGAGGATAAAACTAAGGCTATTAGGATCGTGCCTAAAACTATAAAAGGGTCATGATCCTACTTCTGATAGGACTGCTCCACTTCGAAAGACTGGCCTGCATCGTGGCCCTGCACCCCTGGATGACCGCTCTGAGCTGATCCACTCTGTTGTTGTTGATGACCTGGTGACTGAACACCATGGCCGTGACCTCAACCTTGCCCTGAACGGCTGAAAGAACTCCAGTTCCCTGACTGGTGGGAAACTGGTGAAGCATCTCCAGAACGCAGGGTCATAGAAGAATCCCTACCAAGAGCTAAAGGTGAGAGAAAGTGACAGAAGCACTGAAGATGGACCACCTTCCCACAAGATCGGCACTCCATCAGATCACTCTGGAACTGAGGCATGGTGTGGCCACTTCTACCACACTGGTAGAATACAACCTGGCTGCCAGAAGATGTACCCCACGAACCCAAATCTCCTCAATAAGACTCTCTGCGACGCTTCCTACTGTCTGTAGGAGGAACACCATCTCTGGATGAAGAACCACCCTGGCTCACTGCTCCAGAATCCCTCAGATTGTGCTCAGTGATCAGTTCCTGGTTGACGATGGAGAATATCAACGTCAACTAGAAGATATTCACCTGGGAACAGATCTCTTGCAAGAGACCGTCCTCGAACTTCCTAGCAAGTAACAACTCATCACATGCTGGGATCGGTGTGAAACGCTGCAGCTCAGTGAAACGAGATGAGTACTCCATAACAGAAAAAGTACCCTGCTACAGAATCATAATCTCCTGGGCTCGATCGGCCCTCAGGGTCTCCAGATAGATGTAGTCATAGAAGGTGCATCAAAAATTATCCCAAGACATACCATGATGATGCCCTGACCGTGAGATCACCTCCCACCACCTCTTGGCGGTGTCCTGGAGCATATAAGTAGCCAACTTTACCCTTTTCTCTGGAGGGATCTCTAGCTTCTCAAAGATGGTCAATGTGGCCTCTATCCACGACTGTTCAGCCTATGATTCTCCATCCCCTGAAAAAGTAGGGGGATGCTGCTGCTGGAAAACCCGCGTCAACTCAGCCATTGATGGGGACGGAGGCGGCACTCCTTGAAAATTCTGTATCATCCTCATGAAATCCTCACTAAACTGTGCATCGGCGCCTGTGAAGGGTATGGAAGCCGGTGCCAAAGCTGGCCCCACTAGAGGGTTGGCAGGAAGTCCCTGATCAGCCATATCTGGCGTTTGATCACTTCCGGACGACAGACGTAGAACCAGATGATGTCTCAGAGGAATATCTCTGAAAGATCAAAAGCACACCTTAGATTATAAAAACAAGGACAGGAAACACAAGAGTACAGGATGGGAATCGGGGAGGAAAACATAGAAGTTTACAAAACACGACTACACTGCGTGTATAAAAACTACAATGCGTGTCTTCTAAAGCCACTGGCATGGGCGTGTACCCCAGCCCTATAGGTCATGTAACACCTCAAACTACATGGCGTGTTGACCCAACACACGACGTGTACTTGAAAGATATTACCCTTCCTGAGTCTCTTTACACAGATAACCCACACGGTCCAACTTAACCCGAGACTACACGGCATGTTTTGAACAAACTTGGCGTGTACTAGACAAGGCTTCAGCAGCCCGTGTTGTTAAATACATAGCCGTCTACACGGCTGGACCTTACACGACTTGTTCTGAACAAACACGGCGTGTATAGTTGAAGGTGACACCGTCCTGTGTTGTTCATAACATGGTCGTGTACCTGGGAAAGACTACACGGCGTGTTACGAAAGCAACACAGCGTGTCTTAGAGAAGTTCACACCGACCCGTGTTGTTCGTGACACGGCAGTGTACCTGGACAAAACTACTTGGCATGTTCATTTCCAACACGGCATGTTCTACTCGAGCTTCCCCGACCCGTGTTATTATTGACTTGACCAGGTACAAGGCTCTACACTACACAGCGTGTACATACCGTACACGGCATGTTCCTGAAGTTATTTTCACAACACCGTGTTCCTGCACACACAGTCAGTAACACGACCTAAAAACTACACGGCGTGTAGCCAGAAAGTACACACCGTGTATTCTGGGATTTTTTGGGCAGTAGCTCAAAAACTGAATAGAAGCCCAGAAACATGGAAAACAAGGAAAAGAGGTGCCAAATTCCAATCCGTGAGGGCCCATAATCCCTGCGAATCAATGATTGGCATCCCCTACAGTCATGTACAAGATAAAATAGGATCATGATCCACCAATTTTTGATTCAAGAGGGCCCATAATACCTCAATAATCAAAATTTGGCATTAATTTAAAAAAAGTACAATACAAACAATTCTCTAACAAGAAGTAGAGATTCTATCAAGCATCTATCACAAAAACATGCATAATCTACACAACATCTATCACAACAGTATGCAATCTCTAATGCACCCTAAATGGAATGGAAAGAATGCATGGCATATGATTTCTACAAGTGCCTATATGATTCATGATATGGCATACCCTCATCTCATCAGGGTGCGACAGAAATAGAACCGTAATATCAAAACAATAAAAGTAAAAATCATGTGAATCACTCTAGGTGAAATTGTATGAACCGTAAAATCTCAAAACCATAAAACTGCAATAAACGAGGTAGTATGCCTTTTCCCTACACACGGGTTAGCTACTCCCGGGCACAACTTATTACCAAGTACCGAATCTGTCCTATCCCTGGATAAAGCCTCCAAATAGTAATGAAAGCAAAAAGAAAATCATCTGATACCACTTTGTAACGTCCTGGTTCCGGAAGCCACCCAGAGGCACCCCGTACCCATATGGTCACATGGCCTCAAGCACATTTCCATAAATGCCAGAGGCTGCCGACTAGCAGTGATGGCCTTGGCTGTGACAGTGGGGAAACTATGCCCTCATTGGTAGAGTACACAATGGAAGAAAATAAACAGACAATAGCAGAAGCAGTAATAACCAACAATATAAACAGCGTAAGACTAAGTCAACAAACTGGAGCACATATGTATATATATGAAATGATGCATGATACATTACTAGGAAAGCATCCAAAAAAGTCACAATGCTGGAAAAACACTACAGTATCAAAAAAAATTACAAAATAAAAGTAAACACCTCCTCAGCATCGTGATCCAATGCTCATTCCCATGCTCCCCTGCTCCAAGAAATCAAGTTCCAAAAGTCGAAGGGTGATTTCCCTTGTCTATACCTGCAACAACATAGTCTGCTTGGGCCCAAAATCATGGCCCAAATAGGGTGTGAGATAAAATCCGAGTACTAATTCACCCGAAGATCTTTGCGTAACAGTCAGTGAGTACATAGCAGGTAAAAGTACAATAATGAGTAAACAACAACAACAAGAAATAGGCAGTAACAATAAGCAGTAAAACATGATGATACATAGCAGAAATCAATCCACAAATAATCAACAGCAGTGAAACAAACATCTAACGAGAAGAAAACCCTCTAGGAAGTACTCGTAGCCATCCCCTCTGGTACTATCCAAGAAGTACCACAACCCTCTGGGTAGTGCACTCAGCCAAACCCCTCTGGCTTGGTCATACTAATTTATGAGACTCTCTGGGGAAGATCACTCGGTGAATTCCCCTTATAGTCTAGGGTAGTCAGGGACTCTCTTGAAGAAGACCACGTGGTCTAACCCTCTTATCCCCAAGGTCTATAGACTCTCTAAGGAAGCTATCTCGGTCAATTCCTCCTATAGCCTCAGGTATACAACAGAATCTCTAAGGAAGCTCACTCGGTCAATTCCTCCTCTAGCCTGTGAAGGTTCTTAAAGAGATTCAAACAAGGTAAGACTCTCTGAGGAAGCTCACTCAGTTTACCCTCATATAGTCTATAAAATCCAAGTCTCGCGTGGAGCTCACTCGGACCATCCCCTATAGTCTATATTATCTAAGACTCTCTGGGAAGCTCACTCGGTCAATCCCTTATAATCTATAGCACCTGGTTCTCTCAGCCCCATGTCAATCAGTGCATAATAATGCTATAAGGCCAATTCACACCTATAGAGCTACTTGGATAGCCATTGTTCACCTCTAGAGATACTTAGATAAACAGTCTACAAGGCAACACGCATGTCATGAGTTTCACTTCAACCTATAACCGCAAGGCATGAAAACAGGTGTAGCAGCCAAAGGCAAATGAGACCCAAAGGTCGTAAACATAACAAAGCAAGGGAAAATACATCCAAGCACAAAAAATTATCCTCTAACATGGTGAAAATTTCTATACACAAGCATACAAGCAAGGCGGGAAAAATGTGAAGGCAAAAAGGGGTAACACGCAATACCCTGTTCACGGGTATTGGTGGAAATTCACACATAAACTTAGATACTTTGAACGGTAAGACACAGACCACCTATCTCGATCCTAGGAGATAGATATACTTGAACCACAACAGTTGGTTCTCCCCCAAAAGTCATAGATCTGAGAAAACGTCCAAAACGCTCAACCTACGATAACTTGAGAAAGAGGAAGAATTGGAAAACAAGGCTCAAGAAGAAGGGAGAACTCACCGCTACACTTCCAACGCAATAGACAGAGATCGAATTGGAGAATGGATGGAGGCTCAATAATTTGCAGAATTTTCGCGGCCGTACGACTTCTCTCGGTCGAACCAGACCTAGAAGAAGACGATTATGGCGATGAGGAATGACCCCAGTCCGTTTAGTGAAAAAAAAGAAAAGTACACAGAGTGTATTTTTAAAGTACACATCGTGTAGTGGGTTTTTCCGTACTCTACCGAAATCGGCCTCCACGTCACCCCTACACACCGTGTGTGTGGTCCGGACATGGCCAGCACACGGTTTCGAGAGGGAAAAGAGTACACGTCATGTACTCAGAAAGTACATGGCATGTACTTCAAAAATTTCTAGAAACTCCAAAAATTCTCAAAAACTCCAGAAAAGGAATGACATACATAAAACTAAGATTTGGTTTCTTACATTATGTAATCAATTATTTCTTTATGCATCTCATTAATTTCTGTTGAACAAATAAAAATCAAATGGTTTCATTGATCTTAGACCAACTCCAAAGTAGTTAATAAGATCTGAAATATTGGCATAAAATTGAAATTTTGAAATAGAATTGGGGAAGGTGCATCAATTGAATGATAGTGTAAAATGAGTTCTAAGTGAATCATCAAGGGAAATCAGAATGAACAAATTAAAGAAAACGAGTTTATTCTTCAAACATCTGTACTGGGAATTTAATTTGTTGTGGTATAATTCTGATGTGATGCATATTGAGAATAATTTTTGTGAAAATATTATCATCACATTGATTAATGGGCATGGGATGTTGATGGATCATCTCAATGCTTGTTGATACAAAAAAGTAATGACCATAATGTGTGATCTCTAGCTAGATGAGAATGGAATGTATTATCTAGAATTTTTACAATGAAAAATAGGGATACATATACATTCCTTCAAAATTTAAAACATGTAAAGGTATATGATGGGTGTTCAAGTAACATATGAAGTTGTGTTGACCTAGATTATTGGAAGCTACATAGACTGAAAAGCCATGATTCACATATTCTGTTGTAGTAGTTACTTCCATTGGCCTTGAATACATTATTACTGGAATATTTTACAGCTATTGTACTCCAATTCTATCCATTGTTCAGACAAATATGTGAGAAAACTCTACATCCATTTCTTCAAAACATCTTTTAGAAGATATTTTTATTGAAACTTCTTGAAATGTATTGGATCTTTCCTATGGCATTTTTTACTATCATGATGCATTTAGCTGTTCTTTTAGTTGAGGAAGCTAAATCCAGAGCCCCATATAATATCGATGGATGTATCAAATTGAAAGGTACTCTATTTATATGTGTTTCATTCAAGTAAAAAATTCCTAGTACTACATTATATATATAATTGTGTTTTTTATTTTATTTCATAAATATCTTGGGCATTTGAAATCAAACATGAAAAATTAAGCTCAACCTAAAGGTTATATTTCTGAAGTTTATTTGGAAGATGAGTGTCTTAAATTTATTTCCAGATACTTGGATGACATTGAGACATGATTAAATCGAGTTGGACATGTTGATGACACATTTACTCAATCTGAAATACATATGGAATCATAAATATTTCCTACTATTAGCCGATCAGTTGGGTGGAGCTCAAATTTTACACAAATGGAAATGGAATTATTATAGGAACATAGATATGTGATGCTGAATAGTGAAATTAAAGATCCATTTATTAAATATTTTGAGGATACAAACAAAGAGACAAATGAGAGGGTGAACATGAAATTGAAAATATATAACAAAAGATGTTAATAATGAGCATGTATAATGGTTTGAAAGATGTGTAAGTTCATAATTATTGCAATCAATACGTATATTAGGTTGATACATATATATTTTAAATATAATAATGTATATTAATATTATCAGATCATGAATAATGATACTAGGGTAGAGTTATGAGAAGATTTGAAGTTTCATTCTTGAGGTCATCTAAATAAATATAGGAAGATTGATTCATACAACGTGAATGGATTTATATTCCATAAAATTAATCGGGAACAGGGTTTGAAAACATAGAATAGTGGAATAATTACATTTTTAAAGAGTAATACTATGGAAATTTGACTGATATAATCAAATTAAACTACCACATACATTTTTCAATTGTTTTGTTCAACTTCATTTGGATGGATATTATCATGGGTGTTAAAAGAGATTCCATGCAATTTAATTCCGTAAACTTCTCTCGATTGATTGATGTTGGTGACCATGAACTACATGATCTGTATATCTTATCATTACATGAAAAATGGTATATTATGTGAAACATGTCATGGATGATGGGTGGAGTGTACTTTTCCATGTAAAACTAAGAGACTTGTATAACATGGCTCAGGAAGGGGAAGATTTAACTTTTGACATTGAATCCCATCAATAGTAAGAAGTATACTTATTTATTCATCATTATTTTTAAAATATTAATCATGAAAGATAGGATCATGTAGATGAAGTAATGATGGAGCATTAAATCGACATAACTGAAGGATAAAATTATTGTTTGTGTAGTTATCCATCCATTTATCAACAAGTTATGTCATTTGTGCAATCATTCATTATAATTATTATGTATATTTTGTTTGTTAGTAATGTGCATCTATTTTTATTTAATTTTTTTACACATTAATTTTTATAAATATATGTTCTGAACAAAATATTATTTGATTAAATGATAGGAATGCTAAGGAGGAAGTGTTATACTCAAACTGCGGGGCAAATGAGTATTTCTAAAAGTCAATCGACTCTGATAATATATTTTTTAGTTTAAGTATTTACTGGAAAATGTTACCTATTTAATATATTAAATTGTTGACTTATATTTTCTAAATGTAGTGGCATAACATAGGCCACCAAGAATCTTGAACAGAACTGTGGTTGAATATTCATAAAAAATATGATGGGTGTTTTGTTAATGACCATGCCAAAATGTTGGGGTATGAATTCATTTTTCATTATAATAACTAATTATTAATTGTCACTCGGTTAATATATTCTACTACTAATATGAATTATATTTGATTTATAGGTAAAAATAAATGAACTATGGGATTTCAATCCCACATATCCCTACTCAGTCTCCCAGGATGACCATGTTGGTAAAGTCCCTGGGAAAGAGAATCCTAATCAAGTTTGCGGGATGGGGTTAGGACTATTACCATATGAGGTCATTGCTAGGTAAACATGATTTCATTTGGTGAATGTTGGTGATAAGGTAAATCGAAAAACATTCAAATCATTTAGTTCACAAAATTTTGATGATTTTGAATTTAAATATAAATATACTAATTTTTTAATTTTCAATATTATTGTATTAATGGTGCCTGTAGTAGGAAGTAGATATGGATATAGATAGAGTGATTAGAAGAGTTCATCATTGGGAAATGATTATTAAAGAGGGTTTGTTCATGTATTAGTACATCCAATGTGGGTATTGTTTTTACCTTTTTCCCATATTTTAAATGGGATTGGGTCATTGGGTTCCCTATGTATGTGTTGTACAACCATGTGTCTATATGTTGTGTTTCAACTGGATATGAATATTGAAATTTCTATATGATCAAATATGATTTTTTTAGGTCTCTCTTATATATAGGTTGGTCTGACTATTATATTCTACTATGTTCACTTTTTTTTCGTGGTGCCTTACTAAGTATGTTTATACTCACACCTTCTTGAGATTTTCATGCATGATTTTTTTCTTATAAAGAAAATTGGTAGATGGTTTATTTGGTTGACCTAGTATCTAAGGAACATAGATATAAGAGGAGGCACTAACCATGTTTTGTGGTCACAAATAGGGATCCTAAGTTAGGAAATCCTCTTCTTTATTTTTCAATTTTTTCTAGATTGGGGCCTAATTTCCTTCTTCTTGGTTAGGAGTATATTTTAATCTCTTCCTTTTCTAGATATTTATCTATGTTATTCTGATGTATTTCCTAGAGGTTACTACATGAATATCTTACACTCAGAGGTTTTATATTATTATACCTATGCAATATTTCATGGAGTTGAGTGTGTGTGTGTGTGTGTTCATGTACAATAGGATAAAGCCTCCCACATCATTGATATTGCTACAATGTGCTTGTATCTAGCCCTAAAACTATTGGGGGTGAATATGTGGTGTCACTCTCATCTTACCGGTGTCCCATGTTGGGTTTCCATAGGTTAATTCATGGAAAAAAACCAAATAGTTTAATCCAAGACCATAATATCTACATAACCCCGACCCTTATTGGGATGACTGTACCATTTTCCAAATCTCACATCACAACCCAGTCCTACTGACCAAGGGTCATTCTATTTTTTTCTCGCCAAACTATGTTCTTATATCACTTAATCATATAATGATATCTCAAGCATATAACATATAGTATAACCCATATCTATCATACCATAGGATTGATTAGTATCCTCTTGTTATCTTCTTCTTGGTTGGATCTCAATCTTGCTGTGTTGGGTGACCTCCATTTTGGGATGTTTTTGTGCTCTATTTGTGCATGGACCCTGTTTTCTAAGATATTTCCTGTTGTTCTTGGATGGGCCATGGGGATGTAATCAGGTAGCTCAGACTATGTGGATTATTGTCGGTCTAGGCCCATAGAGACATCTATGTTGTTTTTCATGATCTCATAAATGGGTTGGATCAATGATGTAATTCCTTGGAATTCATAATGTATTTACCCATTGTACAAATCCAAGATAGTTTTAATCCTTCCATGTGAATGTCTAGATCATTTATGGCATGACCCATCCCCCGGGGCCCATGGCATGACTACCCCAAGCCCACCTTCAAAATACCATGGGCTGGCGACTAGCACAAAAGGTGTAATTCCCTAAAACTGGGAAGGCATTACCTTTATAACCTTCATTCACAAACAATAGAGCAAAAAAATGGATACAAAACACTAGGTAAAGATATTTAACAAAATTGTGATGGATGAAAAAGGGGTCGGAAATACAATCCCAACTCTAAAGTACAAGAAACTGAAAGTACAACTGAAGAGAAGAAAATATGCCGCTCGGTCGTCCTCTCAGGTTCCCACCTGAAGGGTAGGTACAGATCGCCTCCTCAGCACTCAAGGTCCATCCATATCCTCTGTGTACTGACTCGCCGTATGGTCCACCTATGGGTACCGTCCAGTCCCGGTACTCTCAGTCTCGATCAGCACTGTCCATCATCTGCATCCAACACAACAAGGTGCGGGCATATCCCATTCATGGGTGTGTATAACGAAACTCAGTAGGGACCCCGAGACCCTCAAGGTCTCAAAAAATATAACAAGGATAACCACAAATAAAAGAAATCAATACATAAACCTACTTAGTTATATTCCCATACATATACCTAATTTATTAGGTAATCCATCTCAATCATGGGGAAAACACAAAAGTACTAACTCAGCTCAACCAAGATTTTATTCACATTATCGAAACCTCAGATGCTAGAGAACTCCTAATCAATCAAGTACATTGGCCCTGAAGTGTCACACAGAGGCACTTCCAAATAACCTTGGACTACTGAGTTAATCCTCCTGTCGAGTACTGTGGGTCTGCTGCGTCACACAGTGGTGCTCCCCACCGTGGGTCTGCTGCCACACCAAGGCACTCCCCCTCATATCCTGAAGAGGTACTCTTCCAGTTGAATAACGTGGTTCTAACACATTACTAAGAGCTTTCCTCCACCGTGGATCTTCCCCCACAACCAGGCCCTCCCCACTGGGCCAGTCGAGTCACTCTGAGTCAAACAATCAGTTGTCGTCAGGTATCAACCAGCTACTAGGTCTCTGCACTCTGCTCTCTCATCACTATAAGAATCTGCTCCACGAACTACTGGTCGATACTCAAACTATCAAGAATTACCACCAGTCTATATCATAAAGGTCTTCCATGTCAATGGGGTCTCAATGCAATAGACGGTGTGTCAATCGGACACCCAGTCTGTGAGTTATTAGCTTTTTAGTTCGTTGGGCCCGGTTGGATTCGTGCATGATCCAACCTGAATATATCTCAAATATACCCCAAATTGTGGTGGGGTATACTCAATGTAAATGTCATTCTCCAAGATTTACATTGCTGCTAATAGTTTTTCAAACAGATGTATATTGCCAAAGATATGGCTAAATGAATGTAAATGGTCATAGTGGGCATGGGTCCGATTCGACCCGGCCCGAACCAGCATGGGCCAGCCCAGTTCGGGTCGACCCGACTGAACTCGTTGTGTTTGGCCCGAACCGTTGGGTGGAAAAGACCATTGTTTTCGGCCTGGCCTACTGGGCCCCACCCAGTCAGCCGAAAGGGGATGCGGAGGGACGAGAGGACGCAGACTGGCCGCAGGTCAGCATGAGGGTGGCTCGGCCCAGAGGGCGCTGTGTGGGCGAATCGAACTAGAGGGTGCCACGATGGGTGCGGTAAGGCGGTATGGCCAGGGAACCATGAGGGGAACGGGAGGTCGACAACGGCAGGACACCGCGAGGGGTGCGGGAGGCCGGCTCGGCCTGGGCGCCAGAAGGCCGGGGGATCGGGAGGTCGGCGGGCTAGCGCGACTGAGGTGGCTCTGGAGGGCCGCATGAGGCCGATTCAACCGGAAGCCCGGGGTGGCCGGGGATGGTTCGGCTGGTGGACGATGCGGATTGGGCGGCTGGGCCCAGCCTAGGGTGGCTCAGACAAAAGGGAGAAGACCGTGGGGGCAGTTTGGCTGGGGCGACAGAGCAGGGGCTTGGCGAGGCAGGGGCGCGGCACTGCGCGACCTAGTTCAGATGGTAGGTGGCATCGCTGGCAGGCGGCGCAGCCGGCATACCTCGAAAGCCGGTGGGTGGCGTGGTTCATCTCGGGGTGGTAGAGATGGTTCAACAAGAGCGCCAGAGTGTCACGGGGGTGACGCGGGTTATGGAGGCCGCAGACTAGCGTGGTTGTTGCCTTCGTTGCATTCGTCGCCTTCAACACCATTTTCGCCTTCCTCCATTTCAAAGAACACTGCAAATAAACACAAGGGTTACGAAGAGGATGGGATATATTAGTTAGTCCCACACATTCCGCATTAGAGCGGTAACATGAGGTTTACCATGAACAAAAACAAGAATGAGCATGGAAGATATTTTCAATTCCCATAATCCCTTGATAATTTCTATTCCCAACACCACAAAGGAAAAAGAGGGGAGAACACAGGATGTGGTAATTTCTATCCCCCGTTTAGGGTCATTTATCTTTTGTAAAATATTTTGAAATTGGTTATGAATCATAAGTGACAATTTTGATGAAAATTGTATTCATGATGGATGGTTTTAAATTGAGAATTATTCATTACTATTAAATTAATTTGTCTAGTTAGTAATTTTTGTGGATTTAGTTTTTAAATATGAAGCCTCATTTTAATAGAAGTCCGTTGATTAATTATGGATAGTTTTAAATGTATTCAATTTATGATTCCCTTAGAAATTTTTTGGGTAGCAAATTAAAGAATAGACATAAATTCAATGAGAGATGTATTGAGAAATGTGTGGATTCTTTCAATGTATTGAGAAATGTATTATTGATTATTTCAATGTGTTGATTTGTTAATTCTTATTATGTATTAGTGATTCTTTTATTGTGTTGTGTCTTGTTTTATTCTTTCAATGCATTGAGAAATGTATTATTTCTTTCAATGTGTTGTTTTAATTGATCAATTTTCCGATTCATTATGTTTTGGTGAGAATCAATGTACATTTATTATTTAGTTTTAACATCTGTTGTTTTAATTCTAAGTTGTTGATATATTTGATGTCCTATTAAAAAATGCAGTGCAACTATTTTGTTTTTGTGGATGTAGGTTCTAGGGCTACAAAACCAGTAGTTTTTATAAATTCGTGATATATATTCAGTTTAAACTGCCGATAGATATAGGTTTTTATTCACGGAGACTTAAACAACTGCTATATTATGGTATTTTTTACATCGGTAGTTAAAATCACTGAAAAATAAGGGAAAAAATTTACTTAGAGGTTCTTTTTCTCATATTAATGGTGGTTTTTTCGGTAAAAAGGTCAATATTTAGCGGTGGTTAAAACCCACTATTAGATATCCATTATTTTTTTAGCGAAAACCACTAGTAAAACTAAGAAAACCATTGAAAAATATGAGTTATACAACACTTTCTTGAAACTGCCAGTAAATGGAAGGAACTGCTGCATATTGAATGCTGACACCAATTTTAGTGGCGGTTTTGTGAAACCGTTGCCTAACCATCTAGAAGTGTTTTCAACCTCTACTAGATAAAAAACCAGGAGTAAATGGGAATTTGGTCATAGTGTTTGAATTACATAAATAGTGTGAAAAAAATAAATGATAACCTTGTTATTTTAGCTTCATTACATGAAAAATTTCCTTCTTCCTTTTATATTGTACTTAATAATTCTCTCTATATATCCTATCATTATTTATGATGAAAATATTTTTTTCTAGAAAAGTACCTAAATGTCCTTCCATTCCATGCATTTTATTTACTCCTCATCCTTAGTAGTTTGAATCAATGAACACCATTTATCCACATAACCAGAGAGATGATAAAAATCCCTGAAAAAAATTACCCTTTAATTACATCCCAAAGTGATAAATATCTTCTCTATAGAACTAATCCTTTGCTGAAGTACAAATAGATTTGTAGTCCCATTGAATGATGGAGGTTGCTAACATATAAAACGATTTAACACTGTTATAATGAATTGTGGATCAGAAGAAATATCTATATGGGTAAGGTTATTAGTTATAACCTAATTACTGTTCGCTAATATTGTTTTAATTTGTCTTGATACAATTATAGTTATGGATCCAATATCATTATATTGTCTTGGAGGGAAATCCATATATTTATTTTCTGTATTGATATTGTTTCCATTCCATTAGATATTTGTCATTTCTAAAAAATAGAATTCACTATATTAGATTAAAATAAATGTTTTCATAATGTATAACTTTAAAAATAACAACACACTTAAAAAACGAATATTCAAACATAAGTAATATCAAAATTATATGCTTAGTTTCATTGAGATTATTCACTTGGTCTTTTATATGGTAAGTTCCCTAATAAATTATTTATAAATCTAGTTACCAAGGTTTATAATAAAAAAAATCTAAAGCCAACAATAAATGTCCCAACCCTAGTATCCCAGATCCTATGGAAACATTTTTAAAATAGTACTAAATACAAGAAAACGCATCCCAATGGGTGGAATTATTTTATTATTTTTGGTAAAATATACACAAACAAAAACGACATATTATATTCGAAAAAAAATTATAGTATTTTATTTTGGATCATATTTATTCTCTATATTATATCCCTTTATATTAATCATAAACTATTTATTATAATCATGGGGAAATTAAATAGAAGAAATGGGTAATCATTGATTCTAATTAAGGGAAAGAACACAAGAAAATCCAATCAAGTCCTGAATAATATATAAAGAATAAATTATTATAAAAAAAGCATATAAATAATAACATTAATTTTAAATTTATACGCAGACATAAAAAATTATTTAAATAAATTTATTAAAATCAATTAAATATTTCATAATGATGGAATAAAAAATTCTGAACATATGAAACATGCGATTGAGGCCTTATGCTCTGAAATCTTAAAATACCTTAATTCCCTATTCTATTAAATCTTTATAAATGGGTAATACCTTATCAAAATACACAATCTAGATTATATCATAAGACCTATTGATTCATTGTTAGGATACGTAATTTTGGTCCCCACCTATATCTTCATATGCCCAATGAATTTATCCTAAAAATAACAACATAACATAAATAATATGAAGTAAACAATCAATAAAAATATATTTTTCAGGAACTAGCACATGGGATATTAAAACTTTTCCCAGTCATGTTGATCATAAAAGATGAATAGAAATTCGGTGGATTACATCATAAGATTATAACCATAAAAATCAATGGATATAACAAATTATGTTGACATATTTGAAAAAAATTCGAAAATCTCATTGAAAATTTTCTTTAGGAAAATACCCTTTTTCACTTTGAGATAGATTATTTAATATTTAAACATTTCCAAAATAATGAGGAAAAAAAGTTTTTGAATTTTTTTTAAATATAAAAATTAATCTCATATAAATGAGTATTATTAATGGGTAAAAATTATTTTCATTTTTATATTCATTTAACACTTTTGGAATAATGTGAAAAATTACCTTGTTTGGAAAAAAATAAGAGATTGTTTTTATTTTTTATTTGAAAAAAATCAAAAATGATTAAAACATTATTTAATAAATCATTGGATAATGCTAAAAATATTATTTTACACATTACAATTAAAATTTGGACATAGATGAGAAATATTCCCAGTTGAGTGGAAAAACAAGGTCAGTGAAGCTTAAATAATATTATTTCAGTATCTTGAGTACTTAAATTGTATAGAATTAAAGGAAAAATATAATATATAGACATAATCACATGGGAATAAAATATACTGTATTTACGATATAAAAATCACATATATAAAATAATGTATAATTAAACATAAAAAATCCTAAATAATGTTGAGATTGTGAAATAAACTATTTCTTCACATTCATCTTCCTTCATATGTGTTTGAACATACTATATAATAAATATCTATTTATTATGATCATGTTATATCACCATAATCATATGTATGATACCATATATGGTTTACTTATAATCTTTTATCTTCTGTTTATTAACAATTATTTTTTAAAATCATCACTCAGAGTGAGAACTACTTCATTTAGTCATGTATGATTTGGTTTAGAAGTTTTTTTAATTTTAATATTATGATCGTTAAATAATATATAGAATTTAATGCATTATATAAATATCTTATATATTAAATTTAAAAATATTTAGAGTAATCCATAAAATATAGATATAGAAAAACGCATTACACTATTCATTGATACATTAAGTCGTGTATAGAAATGAACGTTGTCTACACTTATTGACAAATGGACCAAAATAAAGGTAAAGAATAATTTACATATTCATAATCATTATTATATCATTTAAATAATTTATATTAATTAAATATATCCTTATTAAAATCCAATTAAAACATAATTTAAAAGAAAATCACATCACTTCACGGAGGTGGTATTACACAAAAACACACGATCGAAAATATTGTTTTTCAATGAATTATAAGGTACGAAGTTAGATGTGATATTATAATTAACGAATAATAATTATTTCATAATTATTATATACTAAAATTATACTAATAATAATTACCATCAATGAAATATTCTTGTAGAAGATGAATTCTGTTGCTATTTAGAGATTGTAAGTTGTACGTATGCACGATCGATACTTTCACATCTCATTTGATGGGAATTACGGGTGATAATGATGTTTTCATATTAATAATAACATTTATGTGAATTTAGGATATATAAATTTTTATTTTATGAAATATACCATTATTTTGTTGGATATACGTGTAGAAATAAATTGAATGAAGTTAGGTAAGAGTATTACCTCTTTTTCAGGATACCTCCTCTAGATACCTTCATATGGAAACTTGGGTTGGTATTTTTTTGATAAAATCACCTATAAAATATTAATAAGTATTTTAATAATAAAATGTTCAGTTTTGGAAAATATATGTTGCTCAATGTGGTTTAAAGGAGACAAGGAATGTGTTTTATTTTTAAAGGGAGGGAAATGTCAAACATAGAATTACAAAAATATTAAAATATAACTAATTCATTCTCAAATAAAAATGATTCCAAATGTTCATATATTCAAATAAAATGTATTATATGGTTTATATATCATCAATATATAAAATGTTTACTGATTTATGTGGTATTTTAGGTGTTATATTTGGTTTAACCCCTTAGTTAACCTATTTTAAACTTAACCTCAGTAATGTCTTTCTCACTCTTAATGTGTTATAATTTCACTTATAGTTTAGAATTAGATCATAAATGTACTAGGAATAAAATTTTGGATCATATCATCTCTTCTTGGTCATCATTAATGATTTTTAAATATGTTTAATGAATTTCATAAAATTTTATTTTCATAAAATTTCATTCTTGATTTTTTACACTATTTATTTAATTCCACTTCAAATATATAAAAATATTAAATTAAAATATAAAACATTAGAATATACAACATATGTTATAATTTAAAAAAAATTCATTCATAAAATTATATAATTATTAAAATTAAAATTATAATTATATATATATATAATCATTTATTTTAATTTTCCATTTATTGAATATATAATTTTTTTATGATTGTGTAAGAAGTTAACAAAATTATATAATTATTAAAATTATAAATAAATTCAAATAATGAAAATAATTTAGTTATTCCAAAAATATCAATCTATATTCATTCAAAACAGTATTTTTGCCTTTTTCAAGACATAAGATATATATTAAAGAAAATGTTTGACATTTTTTAATTTTTCATTGCCTTTCATATTATATAGTTCATTTTATTAGAGAATTTTCACTTAATAAATTAAGTTTTAAGAATAATGTTATAAGGGTTGAATTAAATTCATATAATAAGAGTTTTTATGAAAAATGGTGACCTTAAAACTATGTTTTCAGCTAGGATAACCAGATTTACCATTTATATGGTGATTAATATTAACATAATAATTATTCATATTGACCAAAAACAAAATGGAAATATTTTAACACATTGAACCTATGAATCCAAATAATATATCCATCTTCAAGATTTAATTTCTCTATATATAAGAAATTAATATTAAAATAAATGCGCAAAATGTGGAAGGAATCATTTTTTTGGAAAATATAGTTTTCAAGCGTAAAACTAGATTTATTTTAATCCAAGGCCTAAAAAACATCAGATGAATTTTATAATTTTTTATTGAATATTTAATATATTTATTTCAATAAAATCATTTACCAAGTATGATCAATTGAATTCATTAAAATAAAAATGTGTTACGCTCATAAAAACATTTCTCTAAGAAACCTCTCTTTTAAATTCAAATGATTATTATTTACATTGCTCATAAATAGATAATCACTGAATTTATTTTATTTATATATTTTTCATAAGGTAGTTAGTCTTATTTTTTCCTTCCAACTTAACTTATTGGTTATAACAATATACTATATTATTTTTCATTTGGACTAAGGGTTGTGTGTATCACAACCGTGAAATTTTTTTATCTTTTGAAAGATATATATGAAAATAAAAGGGTGTTATAATTAAATATTTATATGTGAGAACCTGTGAAACCCACATATCATTTCTTTAGTGTCAATAAATCATAATTTAAGGAGACCAAATCTCTGGGATCCCTCTCTTACCCCCTTTTCTTTTTGATGATCCATGATGTTATTAAAAACACCCCATGGATTCAATGTATGCATTACCCTCCATCTTACATGGATCATATTACTTATTATTCTCTAGGATTTGGGGCTCTAGAATTTTTTTTGGGTTTATAATTAAACCATAACATTATGGAACCACAAAAGAATAATAGAGGTTTTATGTGAAGTATATATTGGAGGCTTGGAATGAACAAATTATTATAATTGCATGCCGTTACTCTTGAGTTATGTCACTTAATAAATTATTTTATGATTTTTTATACCATAGGATTAAAATTGTCATTTATTTGATATTTTAAATTAGGTAATTTTCAAGGATTGATATTGGGTGTGTATAAGAAGATGACCACACTACTTCACTAATGGTTCGAAAATAGGTACACTACACAATATGAATCAAACCTATTTTTAAAAATTCAGAATTTGGTTTAAAATGATAAAAATGATAAATTTAGGTGTCTTTATAGATGATATCGGTTCATAGTGACTCGAAAGATGTCAGTAAGGGAATTTATTATATAAATGGTATATGAATGTGGTAGTTGGTCTTTAATTATTGAGTTTTTAATGAGTTATATTATATTTTATCTATCTATACTAATAATTATAATTATAGAGATTATTTTCTGGAATGGTACAATATTCACATATACATGGGATAGTCTTATACCAATGTATTATCCAATAATGATGTTTTATGTTTCCAAATTATTTTTTTGGCGGCTCCTTGGTCGAATGAGTTCGAGTGGCCTAATGAAGGATTTTTTTGGTGGTTGGAGGAAACTATTTAATGGTAAAATATTTCTACATTTTTTAATGAGATTTAGAAAAGGGGTTTTGGATTAAATTTATGTAAAATGGAAATTAAATAAATCATTTAAAATAAAATTTAAACATTGAATTGTACTGAAGTGCGAATTTTAAAGGAAATATATTTAAATTAAAATTCCAATGAAAATATTGATCTAAAGGTCTTGTTTTGAAATGGTATATCAAATCAAAAGTAGATGTTTTCAAAAGAGGGGTTTATGGGTTTTTACCAAGGTCCTACTGTGAGTTATTTGAAACATTATTCCCTTATATAATGAAATTTTATAATGGAATTTTTAAAAGTGTTTTAGGGGAAATACATGAGGTATTGTTTTGATACGTGTTTTGGTTAGTTTGAGATTGTGTGGGTGATGATTGATGGTTCAATTATTTTATACATCTGTGTGGTTATTTATATTTGTTTTACTTATTATTATCACTAATTTCATAATGAGTTGTAATATTAAATGAACCTTAGGTTTGAGAACCTTAGTGGGGTGTTTGGTTGTCTAGTTGGGATGGATATACAAGATAAGAATACTTTTTGGGATAGTTCATTATGAACCATGAGAGACGATTTTGGTGAGAATAAAACATCGACTATTAGGTAATCCTAACTACTTAGGATGACTCTTGGGTTCCTGTAGGATCTTGTGAGATAATGAGAAATTATACATCAAGCATTTTTGGTATTCCCAATGAGTATTTACCTCTTTATTTCCTCACATGAGAGCCTCATGGCTGACTTAATTGGTTATTATAGGCGATAGTAACTTGTCCTTCAATTTAGGGATATTATTGAAATCATGGTAATAGATCACAATATTGGGATTGGTCATTCAAATTAAATTAGTGATTATGTAAAAAGATGAGTGTTTTCAGCCTCCATATTATGGATTGAAGAGGTGCAGTTAGTTTCTTTTTTTTTGAAATGGTGTGAGTAGTTTAATCCCGTATTTTTCGTTTAGGGGATGAGTTTGTATATTATTTTTATTATTAGTAGGATGTGAGTCTGTTCTACATGGTAATTATTACACTATGTTGGTTCGAGACAGAGGATGACTAATTTTGTTTTTGAGTCTATTCATGATATTTGATATGATTAGTTGGGATTTAAATCACTCTCTATGTAATAATCCCTTTGTGAAACCAAACATTGGGTGATTATTGATGATACATATTGTGACCCATACATTTCATAGTAAAATTTTACATCATTTTAAATAAATATTAAATAAAGATATTTATGATGCATGCAGGAATTATATACTTTTACAATCTTTAGAAACATAGATAAATAAATAATAGGTTCATAAGACATCATTATAATTTCCCAATAAGTAATTTCTAACAAGAATACTTATAAGAAATATCATACAAAATACATTTCTTCACTACATAGGGAAATGAAACATAAGAAATAGTGACATCATATGCTTAGTATAGGTAAAGAAGGTAGATATAAATGATTAGTTAATTTCAAAATGAGAAAAAGGGTATGATAAAATGAGGTTAAAATTTTAAAACCATAACCAATATATCATATATCATTATCTTGAGGCATGACTTAAATATTGGGAGTTCATAACACACGAATACAACAGTAATCAATGAACATGAGCTATGAGAGAATAAAATTGGCATAAGAAAAAAATTTTAGATAAAATTATTCATAGAAAATCATCTATTTATTCAAGGATCACTACCATGACTATAAATATGGGCTGTTTTGACTCCCAATTCCTTCACATCCTCAGTCAAGGTGAGCTCCTAAAATTATCCTAGTGGATTGAGTCACTTGAAAAAATGAGATCACTCCCCATTTCAGTCCTTATTATCTCAGGATATATCCATCATTATATAATTCATTGGATGGATACATAATTCTAGGAACGCCTAGAATAAAATAATAATACATTCATATGTTTTCCATAAGATCATAAAAATTTCATCATATATCATATCTTGAGTAAAACAAACGAGTTTCAGAACCATTTAATCAATTAATCAAAGCATAAACAATGAAAAATAAATTAGTTTAAAAAAAATATCATTAACATAATCATAAAATGTATAGATAATGAATAATAATATAATAGTTTTATCACATCCCTAGTAAATCATATGTAAAATTAATTCTTGTAATTATAAATTATTTTCGATAAGAAGATTAGTTGGAATATTTCTTGCAGATAATACAATCTCATTTTTGAATAACTTATTTTAAAAATGGAAGACATCCCAAACATTTAGAAAAGAATTTTATTTTAATATAATAATGGATACATATTATGATATGTTAAATTCATTTTGTGTTCATGTCATAAATGAGTATGGATACCCCAATACCATGATTCCCCAATAGGCACTAACCTGGCCTGAAGGGAATTCTTGATCCCCATGGTTTAGTGAATATCACCTGGAATCATGCATAAATCATGAGGGAAAAATATTTCCCTAAAATATTGGATTAAAAGCTACCACTAAATATTTCCAATACTACTAATGTAGAAATAAATAGCAATTAATAGAAAAAACTACATCCATATAGTACATCATCAAAATATACAATGTCTTACAGGGTAAATCTAAAATATAATCCCTTGAAAAAATTTGATAAAATCTCCACAAGTCACCTCCAACACTCCAGGACCTAATGATCATGAATATCTAAAAAATCCAAAGGAGGTTTCCATTTTATCTTACATAGAAAATGGTAATCTATAAACATGTGAAGGAAATGGTAGTGTATGATCTAAACATCCCAAATAGAATCTCAAAAAGTGATACCTAATTAATTTGATAAAAATTTAAAAAAATTATGATTTAAATTTATATAAATCAATTAATGAAATTAAATTTACACATTACCAACAAAACATTCTTTCTTAATGAAAATATGGAAGATATATTAAAATAGGATTACACAAACTTTTAATATAATAAATTTATATAGTGAAGTTGGAATGAATAAAACATTTCAATAATTATTGTAATGAAATCATAAAATCAAGCATCTCATTGTATATTATAATAATCCATTCGGTAAATTAGTTTTATATAATTGGATCCTCACACTACTCATCCATGATATCGGCTCAATGTTTGCACATGTCCCATTACATCGACTTCTGAGACTCAAATCCCCATTAAAGAAAATATCATGTCACAATATATTTAATTAAGGTATTTGATCATGAATTTATTTATATAGGGTCATATTGTAACATGTCTACCATAATTACATTATAAATTCATATTCTACATATTATTAAAATAAATAAAACAGTTAAACATGGGAAATAAATCTTTTTAAATTTTATAATATTTAACATTTTAATTACCCAATTTAATTTTGAACCAGTATTTTAATTTCAAAACAAAATTATAGGTTTTCAACATTACCATTTCTTTCAAAAAATATTTCATTTTATAAATTTTTTTCTCTAATCAAGGGACTTTTTTTACCAAACGCCTTCCATTATATGTGATCCTTTCTAAAGTCATTGAATCTCTTAAAACCACCAAAAATGAGGTTGTATTTCAAATACCCATGAATATGAAATCATATATCAAATTGACTTTAAACCAACATTAAAAATACATCCATATTAATTAATGGTAAGGAAAACTAGTTTTGTATTAAAATTCAATAAATAAATCAATGAAGATTTTAATTGTGTGGAAGAAACATTACAGAACCACCTACATTTTACCAGTGATCAAACCAACCCAACACTGTCAGTGAGAATATATAATGAAGAATAAAGGTGTAGTAAATCAAAGATACCAACCCAGTATCTAGGTCCGTCAAAAGTGAGATTTGATCCATTAGTAACGTAATGTTATATCACTCCCTAATTAAGAGAGAATGGGATACTAGAATAAAACAAATGATATGATATTTAGTCATTAGAAGGATACATGACCTGATAACTGATTAATTTGTTTGAGAATAAAGGTGTTTGGAGGAGTCAAAATGGCTATTGAGTGTGATGTATTGACTCGAGTGGAACTCAATGGTGTCCCAAACCTAGTTGGACACATCACCTCAAGAACAAAACCTTATATGCCCGAGGAAACTGAATAGTTATGAGGGGTTATGGAATATCCTTGGGGGGAATATGACCTAATATTAAAGTGGGTCACAAAAGGGATATAATAGTAAGATTAATGAAAAGAGAGGGTTTTATAAAAAATAAAAAATAATCGAAATGAAAGTGAGAATAAAAAAACATCCATAATAATCAAATAAAAGAATGAACTATATCATAACTATAATACGATGATTCAATTTCATGTGTCTACAAAATAGGAAAATATGAATACATGGAAGTAGATAATCATTATAGTTCATCATATATGAAAGAATCAAATGTAACAAAAACTATCCAGGCATCCCAATAGCTGATCCAATAATATGATAGATGTAACAGCCCGAGATTTTATGAAAAATATTTTTTTTTATTTCACTAATGTCTTTTGTTGTACGCTACACCAAAAGGAGCTTGCACAACACGCATCCTTGACTTGCCTTGCATTACACGCAATCGCGACCTTCCTCGATAGCTTGCATCGTAGGCAATACCGAGTTTCACTAAACAACGATATGCTATTAAAATATTATTAAAACTAGCCGTTATGAATAGTAATAACCACTTTTTAAATTTTAGAAAATGTAGCTCTCAAAATGGACTTTATTTTTGGATTCGGTGTATCGAATTTAGCCTAAGGTGAAATTTTGGTACTTTTCGGATAACTTTCATATTCTGATGAATAGTGAAAATTACTAAATTATAATTAAAAACAACTTTTTTAATCGAAATAATTAATAGTAATAAATTATTAATTTTAGTGGTTTTAAAGTATATTTAGAATATATTTTACAATTTAATACGATGTTGGTCATTGGATGTAATTTTACATTTAAACCAGACATAATCAAGTGTCAATCTTTTGGTAGATATTGTTTCTTAAAAACACGCTATTTGTTTTAACAGCGGGATTTAATTATAAAATTAATTAATGCAATTTATATGTTATGAATTTCGTAAAATAGACATCATTTTTGAATTTGGAATATGAAATATAGCTTAGGATAAAATTTTGGCATTTTTATGAAAACTATCAATTTTTGATGAATAGTGAAACCACTGAGTGGTAGGTTAAAAACTGAATTTTGCATAAAACTTAATTTTACCGCTTCTGTGAATGGAATTTCAAAAATCCGAGAGACACGGTTGATGTCAGTAAGTAAAATGTGGTTCAATGAGATGAAAATAATTTTTGGTGAATAGTAACTTTTTACTTTTATTTACCACGGTTAATAGTAAATAGGGTAACTAAGGGTAAATATGATATTACTATTACCCTAACACATGTCCTAATTCTATTGGATAAGTGTAATTCGACCAAAAACAACCTTATGAATATAATATGACCATTTAGGTCCACTTGGATTAGATTATGACATTTAATATTATTTTATTTAATGAATAGTTAAAATAGGTAAAATCAAAGTTTAATAACTAAAACATTTTTAATATGGGGTTATACATAAAATAAATTCGACTATAAATATTCATTATAAAGCTAAAACGATTTCCTACATAATGATATTTTATTAATAATTTTTAGACCTTAAATAAATTAATTTATTTATGACACAACGATGATGCAGTAATTACCCTTTTAAGGAAATATTAACATAATTGATGTTATAAATGCTCAAATTAATGTAATTTGAGACTTTTTATGAATTACACTAATTTTATAGGTTACTATGATATATTAGTGTTGATTTAATCAATTTGGTTCGAACATAAAATTATGTTATGACTTTCAAAAAAAAAATCAAATAGTGTCAAAATTGACACAAAATAGTTTTTAAATCAAATATTATATTATTAATTGTTATTTTATTCCTAAAAATCTAGGGTTCGGCCAAATGACTTAGATAAGGATATATGTATTAATAATATACAATTTGGGGTTCGTTTGGCATGTTATAGTAAGTGTATTAACCATATAGTGAAAGAAAACAAAAAGACACGGTAAAAGTTAAATTATTTAACTTAGAGTTAAATCTAATTGATAAGGTTAAAATAATACCCTAAACTTGTCTAAATCCTATTGGTTGATAGGATTTCGACCCATCCCCACTTTAGCTTCGAAATAAGACCCTTTGGAACCATTATAAACCGATTTTTACATTAATATAAAATAATATTTTGAGGTATTCCTAAGGTGCCCCTCTCCTCCCTTATAAAAGGACACCTCCTCCCCCTCCTCATCACACCAATTTGAGCACTCAAGCTCGGACAAACCCTGCCAAAATCTCTTCTCCATTTCCCTAGCAACATCCTAGAGGTTCTGGTCTTCCTCAAAGACCAATTTTAGTGCCCTAAGAGGCGGTCTCAAAGAGGCGCTTCAAAGAAGAGGTAATTACCGTTACCAATTATTTCATCTTTATTTCTTCTTCCACTTCTTATTCTTAGGTTGTTTCATTATGAAGTAATAACATCAGTATCACTCATATACTGATATGTTATTATAAGTTTGAAACAACCCTATTTCACCATCTATCCATCCTACGGAAAAAGAAATCACCGCGCGTGCGTACGTACGGAATACCGTCTCCACGCCGTGGTGTAATCTATTTTCCACCACCACCTTACATGGATGGGTATAATGGTGCAAAGAATAACTATAAATAGTTATTAAAACATCATATTGATTCTGATATATTGTATAATCCACTCCAATTCAATTCAATATTTATGAAAATGATATCATCGCTCGTGCGTACGTACGGACTACCGTCTCCACGACGTGATGAGATTCATTCTCCATGTTAACCATTTAAGAATGATTATAAAGTATATATAAGAAATAATAATGAAATATATGACATTATAAAGCTACTGGATTTATGTATATATATATATATGTATGTCATCTACTTACTTCCATTCAAGACAATAAGGAAAGGAAAACAGCGTTCATGCGTACGTACGGACTACCGTCTCCATGAACGGTGTTTTTCATTTCATTTATCTATCTATTATATATATATATATACTGAATATATATGATATATAAATCATATTTTATATTCTGGAAGTAAGTAAATCATGATATAAGTAATAATAATGTCAAGAACAACAAGTCAAAACACCTACGATAAATGAAACGATTTTACCCAAAACGCTTCTTTAACATGGAATTTACAAAAGAACGGGTAATATAATGTCATAAGTGAACAAAATATGATATCATAACAATGAATATGATTCTGTAATAAGTCAATGACATTATTTAAATCATTATACAGGAGGTTCGGATACATACGAAGAAAATCGGACCTAAGGTAAGGGAAATATCACAATCTCATTTTTATCCGAGATTGTTTATTCGTAAGTATTTATTGGGGTGTATTTTATCATCCACATCCATGTTCCCTCAATATGTAATATTATTTCCATCCACCTACAATTTTTTAAATCCATTTTTACCCTTCGGTGAGTTTTTAGTAATATGTATGAAAGGAATCTTTTGTCGTTTTTCGTACGAAGTACTTTTTGACTTTTCCGACAAAAGTACGAAGAATGTTTTTTTTAACTTATACGACATGAATGGATTTTTAAAACATTATTTACAAGAATCTTCCTTTACAATTTTTCAAGTTTATTTTTAATCAACTTCTTTTAGTTTATAATTGTATGACATATTAAGAAAAGAAAAGTGTTTTTGAAGAAGAAAGGATATTTTCCTCAAGAATGGTGTTCAAGTGTTTTATCAAAATTATTTTCCATCTAAGATAATAAAGGGTTCTGTTTTTATCCCTTTAATTACATTGATTTGATTATGTTGTGAGGGAATTATTTTTATGAAGTCATTTGCCTTATAAGATTTGTTTTATGATGTCATGATGTTTGAAGAATCCCATTTTTGTTACATGTGTTATGCGATGATGTATGATTTATGACTAGGTGGCACACATAAGAAAGGATTCATTATAAGATGGGTGGGACCTATATCTCCCTCCAATACATTGGGTAAAGATTTTATATCTCATGAGATAGACAGGGCTGGAACGGTAGGTTATACCGGTTCAGTGAAATAGGACTGAAACGAGGGTTACTCGATTCAGAAAGGGACTTTGTCCACTAAGATAGTCTTGGCAATGAGTCTTGACTAACAAGAAATGATTCTCTATGATTATGTGTGAATGCCACAAAGTTTCATGTTTTAAGTTATGATTATTGTGATTACATTTCACTGCCATGATTTATCCCATGTTATGAAATTATGCTCTCTTTTGCAGGTTATGATTTCCAAAATGTTATGTTCTTATGAATACGATGTGATTGATATTTCTTTTGTTTACCCTTACTGAGCATTTGAGCTCACCCTTTTTTGTTTTCTTTTCCCCAGGATATAAAGAAAGGTTTTAGGTAAAAAAAAAAGGAAGATCTTTATGGGAGATGTTGAAGATCTTTCACCACGATTAGAAGATTTTATTCCGAGTTTCCAAAGACACTAAACTATTACGATCCTTGTGTGTGTGTTTTTGTTATGTACTTAGTATTACGCAAAAGTAATGTAATGTCAATGTACGTCAGGTTTTCGGGTCTCTACAGTTGGTATCAGAGGAAAGGTTTAGTCAACCTTTGGAAACTAGGATGCGAAAACGTTAGTGAGATCCCTAGAGATATTTCTACGGTATGTCTAGGGATGTCCCTAAGGTTAAGTATACGTATAGGTTATAGTACTAGAATTACGCTAACGATCATAGAATTAAACCTAAGATGTTAGATATTAAAGGTACTCCCCCTTTATTATGTTGTTTTCCCTAGCATGATTTTTGCCTCTCACACTATTCTTTTTGGGTTTTAGACGATGGCTGGAACCCGGAGGAACCGTGTTGATCAATGCAATGGACAATGCAATGATTGTCCTCCTGAACAAACAAATGTTATGGGAGATGGAGTGCAAAATCTTATTGCTATACTTACACAAGCTATGAATCATTCTGGACTTCCAAATGAGCAGAGAAGGGAACAATATTCTATTGAGTCCTTCATGAGGCAACGTCCACCTTCTTTCAGTTGGTCTTCTGATCCACTTGTTGCTGAACAATGGATCAGTACCACTGAAAAGATATTTTCAGTTCTTCAATGTTCTGAACATGATAAAGTCATCTTAGCAGTATATCGTTTGGAAGGTGAAGCTGATCAATGGTGGAATCTTATCAAGAATACAAGGCCAAGAGATGAAATTGAGTCCATGGAATGGGACGAGTTCAAGAACTTATTTTTCAATAAGTACTTCCCTCGTATTCTTCGAACAAAGATGGAGAAGGAGTTTCTTGAACTAAAGCAAAAGGATGATGAATCTGTTGGTATATACGAAGCGAATTTTACAAGACTTGCAAGGTATGCATCTGGCATTATCATCCAACCTGAAAGTAAAGTTGATCGATTTTTCAGTGGCTTAAAACCAAGTCTTCGAAGGGCATTAGCTATAAGAGACTTCAGTAGCTATGAATAAATTGTTCGTTGTGCTATCAAGGTAGAAATGGAAGTTGGTGTTACATATCCATCTCATGGTTTTGACAAGAAACGAAAGATGGAGTTCAAGGAGAAATCTCAGAATAATGGTGAAAAGAAGATGAATGTTTCCTTATGCACAAAGTGTGGAAAGAAGCATGGTGGAGATTGTCTTAAAGGGACTAGAAAATGTTTTAAGTGTGGAAAAGAAGGTCATCGAGCAGCTGAGTGTCGAAGTAATGGAAAAAGGGTTTCTAATGATGTGAATAAAGCAAACACTGCAGAGAACGCACCACCAACACTTCAATGCTTCAAGTGCAAGGAAATGGGGCATTATGCTAATAAATGCCCTAATCCAAGGGTTAGTGCTGATCAACATGAGCAACCACTGAAGGCAAAGGACAAAGGGAAGTCACATGCGATCACTATTGGCAATGTTGAATATGACAACGATGTGGTGGAATGATTAAGTGTTTATGTAATGGGATTCCAAAATAATGTTGTATCATTGAGTATTGCAATATTTATTGATGTGGTATTCAAAGTGATTGAGATATTTTTTGGAAATAAGATGATATGCGAGAAAATGAAATGTTTAATAGTATTCATGAGCTCAAGATTGATATAAGGACTAAGTGATATCATGGTTTGAGTATATAGAATTTTGAGGATTTTGGTATGTGGAAAGTGTTAACTTTAAACTGCATTCATGTTTTCACTAAGGTATTCAAAAGAATACATGATTAAGGACTTTGAATGTTTGGAATGTGACAAAAAAAACATATCTTATGATATATGGGGATCAACGATGGTATTAAATCTCTGGTAATCGTTTTCACTATGTTATGAGAGTGGACTGTAGTATTATGGATAATCCTAAAGATTGAAATGGATTATGTTGGACATAAGTGAGTATTGTTTAAGGATAGAAGTTTTTTTTATTCGATATTATTGATGGGATGTTATAGTAAACTAGTTTTAGAAAAAGGACAACCTGCAGGACGAGCGACAGCCCATCGCTTCGGACAAGGCTGTGGGAATCGAACCCACAACCGAAGTGTGACTGGCCTTTATCACCTACCACTGGCCTACAGGAAGTACCTGTTTAATAGAAACTAGTTTTATTATATTAAGCAGTATGATATATGAAGTATAAGTCCATTTTAGGATCCATATGTGATTAATCTCACTATAGATCGACTTATGTATATAATTTTTGCTAACCTTTTGTTTGAGATAGATGGAATGACCCGTCATTCTATCACATGATCTGCTAACACTTCACGAATGACAAATTCAACTTCATTTCTTTAAGAGATGAAGTGGAAATTGTCCAAAGAATGAAAAACGGTGAGACTATACCAAAATCACGAAAGTATTTCTTCTAATTCCAATTTCATCAACTTTAGGGAAATGATCTTGAAAACCAAAAATGTTTTCCTAGTGATCTTATACCTGATGAATCAGATGGTACCTTAGATCATCACAAATTTATGGATTTGTGATTACTGGATTTTCCATAGCCATGTTCTCTACCACTCTCCATCAGAACATGATGGTTAGATTTCTCTTCCATATCCATATTTTCACCTATGTGGAAACCCAGTGATTAGTTTATTTGGGTAATCGTTACATTTCATACTTTACTTTTTAAAGCCAAGTTTTGGTATTCCTTTTTACGATGTGGGTTTCTATTAAAGAAACTTTCGAATAGTAAACCATTTATAACCCCGACGAATTTCGAGGGCGAAATTCATTTTAAGGGGGGTAGAATGTAACAGCCCGAGATTTTATGAAAAATATTTTTTTTTATTTCACTAATGTCTTTTGTTGTACGCTACACCAAAAGGAGCTTGCACAACACGCATCCTTGACTTGCCTTGCATTACACGCAATCGCGACCTTCCTCGATAGCTTGCATCGTACGCAATACCGAGTTTCACTAAACAACGATATGCTATTAAAATATTATTAAAACTAGCCGTTATGAATAGTAATAACCACTTTTTAAATTTTAGAAAATGTAGCTCTCAAAATGGACTTTATTTTTGGATTCGGTGTATCGAATTTAGCCTAAGGTGAAATTTTGGTACTTTTCGGATAACTTTCATATTCTGATGAATAGTGAAAATTACTAAATTATAATTAAAAACAACTTTTTTAATCGAAATAATTAATAGTAATAAATTATTAATTTTAGTGGTTTTAAAGTATATTTAGAATATATTTTACAATTTAATATGATGTTGGTCATTGGATGTAATTTTACATTTAAACCAGACATAATCAAGTGTCAATCTTTTGGTAGATATTGTTTCTTAAAAACACGCTATTTGTTTTAACAGCGGGATTTAATTATAAAATTAATTAATGCAATTTATATGTTATGAATTTCGTAAAATAGACATCATTTTTGAATTTGGAATATGAAATATAGCTTAGGATAAAATTTTGGCATTTTTATGAAAACTATCAATTTTTGATGAATAGTGAAACCACTGAGTGGTAGGTTAAAAACTGAATTTTGCATAAAACATAATTTTACCGCTTCTGTGAATGGAATTTCAAAAATCCGAGAGACACGGTTGATGTCAGTAAGTAAAATGTGGTTCAATGAGATGAAAATAATTTTTGGTGAATAGTAACTTTTTACTTTTATTTACCACGGTTAATAGTAAATAGGGTAACTAAGGGTAAATATGATATTACTATTACCCTAACACATGTCCTAATTCTATTGGATAAGTGTAATTCGACCAAAAACAACCTTATGAATATAATATGACCATTTAGGTCCACTTGGATTAGATTATGACATTTAATATTATTTTATTTAATGAATAGTTAAAATAGTTAAAATCAAAGTTTAATAACTAAAACATTTTTAATATGGGGTTATACATAAAATAAATTCGACTATAAATATTCATTAGAAAGCTAAAAAGATTTCCTACATAATGATATTTTATTTATAATTTTTAGACCTTAAATTAATTTATTTATTTATGACACAACGATGATGCAGTAATTACCCTTTTAAGGAAATATTAACATAATTGATGTTATAAATGCTCAAATTAATGTAATTTGAGACTTTTTATGAATTACACTAATTTTCTAGGTTACTATGATATATTAGTGTTGATTTAATCAATTTGGTTCGAACATAAAATTATGTTATGACTTTCAAAAAAAATCAAATAGTGTCAAAATTGACACAAAATAGTTTTTAAATCAAATATTATATTATTAATTGTTATTTTATTCCTAAAAATCTAGGGTTCGGCCAAATGACTTAGATAAGTATATATGTATTAATAATATACAATTTGGGGTTCGTTTGGCATGTTATAGTAAGTGTATTAACCATATAGTGAAAGAAAACAAAAAGACACGGTAAAAGTTAAATTATTTAACTTAGAGTTAAATATAATTGATAAGGTTAAAATAATACCCTAAACTTGTCTAAATCTTATTGGTTGATAGGATTTCGACCCATCCCCACTTTAGCTTCGAAATAAGACCCTTTGGAACCATTATAAACCGATTTTTACATTAATATAAAATAATATTTTGAGGTATTCCTAAGGTGCCCCTCTCCTCCCTTATAAAAGGACACCTCCTCCCCCTCCTCATCACACCAATTTGAGCACTCAAGCTCGGCCAACCCCTGCCAAAATCTCTTCTCCATTTCCCTAGAAACATCCTAGAGGTTCTGGTCTTCCTCAAAGACCAATTTTAGTGCCCTAAGAGGAGGTCTCAAAGAGGCGCTTCAAAGAAGAGGTAATTACCGTTACCAATTCTTTCATCTTTATTTCTTCTTCCACTTCTTCTTCTTAGGTTGTTTCATTATGAAGTAATGACATCAGTATCACTCATATACTGATATGTTATTATAAGTATGAAACAACCCTATTTCACCATCTATCCATCCTACGGAAAAAGAAATCACCGCGCGTGCGTACGTACGGAATACCGTCTCCACGCCGTGGTGTAATCTATTTTCCACCACCACCTTACATGGATGGGTATAATGGTGCAAAGAATAACTATAAATAGTTATTAAAACATCATATTGATTCTGATATATTGTATAATCCACTCCAATTCAATTCAATATTTATGAAAATGATATCATCGCTCGTGCGTACGTACGGACTACCGTCTCCACGACGCGATGAGATTCATTCTCCATGTTAACCATTTAAGAATGATTATAAAGTATATATAAGAAATAATAATGAAATATATGACATTATAAAGCTACTGGATTTATGTATATATATATATATATGTATGTCATCTACTTACTTCCATTCAAGACAATAAGGAAAGGAAAACAGCGTTCATGCGTACGTACGGACTACCGTCTCCATGAACGGTGTTTTTCATTTCATTTATCTATCTATTATATATATATATATACTGAATATATATGATATATAAATCATATTTTATATTCTGGAAGTAAGTAAATCATGATATAAGTAATAATAATGTCAAGAACAACAAGTCAAAACACCTACGATAAATGAAACGATTTTACCCAAAACGCTTCTTTAACATGGAATTTACAAAAGAATGGGTAATATAATGTCATAAGTGAACAAAATATGATATCATAACAATGAATATGATTCTGTAATAAGTCAATGACATTATTTAAATCATTATACAGGAGGTTCGGATACATACGAAGAAAATCGGACCTAAGGTAAGGGAAATATCACAATCTCATTTTTATCCGAGATTGTTTATTAGTAAGTATTTATTGGGGTGTATTTTATCATCCACATCCATGTTCCCTCAATATGTAATATTATTTCCATCCACCTACAATTGTTTAAATCCATTTTTACCCTTCGGTGAGTTTTTAGTAATATGTATGAAAGGAATCTTTTGTCGTTTTTCGTACGAAGAACTTTTTGACTTTTCCGACAAAAGTACGAAGAATGTTTTTTTTAACTTATACGACATGAATGGATTTTTAAAACATTATTTACAAGAATCTTCCTTTACAATTTTTCAAGTTTATTTTTAATCAACTTCTTTTAGTTTATAATTGTATGACATATTAAGAAAAGAAAAGTGTTTTTGAAGAAGAAAGGATATTTTCCTCAAGAATGGTGTTCAAGTGTTTTATCAAAATTATTTTCCATCTAAGATAATAAAGGGTTCTGTTTTTATCCCTTTAATTACATTGATTTGATTATGTTGTGAGGGAATTATTTTTATGAAGTCATTTTCCTTATAAGATTTGTTTTATGATGTCATGATGTTTGAAGAATCCCATTTTTGTTACATGTGTTATGAGATGATGTATGATTTATGACTAGGTGGCACACATAAGAAAGGATTAATTATAAGATGGGTGGGAACTATATCTCCCTCCAATACATTGGGTAAAGATTTTATATCTCATGAGATAGACAGGGCTGGAACGGTAGGTTATACCGGTTCAGTGAAATAGGACTGAAACGAGGGTTACTCGATTCAGAAAGGGACTTTGTCCACTAAGATAGTCTTGGCAATGAGTCTTGACTAACAAGAAATGATTCTCTATGATTATGTGTGAATGCCACAAAGTTTCATGTTTTAAGTTATGATTATTGTGATTACATTTCACTGCCATGATTTATCCCATGTTATGAAATTATGCTCTCTTTTGCAGGTTATGATTTCCAAAATGTTATGTTCTTATGAATACGATGTGATTGATATTTCTTTTGTTTACCCTTACTGAGCATTTGAGCTCACCCTTTTTTGTTTTCTTTTCCCCAGGATATAAAGAATGGTTTTAGGTAAAAAAAAAGGAAGATCTTTATGGGAGATGTTGAAGATCTTTCACCACGATTAGAAGATTTTATTCCGAGTTTCCAAAGACACTAAACTATTACGATCCTTGTGTGTGTGTTTTTGTTATGTACTTAGTATTACGCAAAAGTAATGTAATGTCAATGTACGTCAGGTTTTCGGGTCTCTACAATAGATATATCCTATCCTATTAAAGAAATAAATTTACGTGTCTAAGGAAGAAAGATTATCCTTGAACGTACATACGATCATAAGACATCCTTGGGTACTAATGGATGCAAGAACAGGGCATGAATGAAATATCAGCAGGCAACCAAAAAAACATCTATATAATTCTAGTATGTGTCAATAAACTAAATTATGTTCATGTATATATAAATGTAATTATATGATAAAATAATAACTCAAACCTGCTTCAGATTTAGTTGGTAATGTCTCTGAACATGATATCAGTCAGTTAATTCAATTAATTATATATTATTTTTTATAAACCTTGTGAGGGTACTCCCAATGTAGTAATAGGTCACAATAGCGATAAAAGTGGATCCAATGTATAACCAAAGAATCCATGACCGTAGGGTTTTCCAACTCAAAGAAGTATCACATGAAATCTAGCTATTACAATGACTGAGTATAATACGAGGGGGAAATTCCCAACGCATTCCACTATGAATAATTACAAAAACGTCGAAGGATCTCATCAAAAGTAATCATTGGCTAAGCTTGACTGGTATAATAACCATGCCCTTTATTACACACATAAAAATGATTTATTACAAAAACCTACACTTAGAACCACTCTGAGGGTCGAGAGGGCTAGTGTCTTAGTAAATTAGGAACATTACATAACCACATACAACATAAAACACACCATTTTTATTGAAAACTTATTTTAAATGACCACAACAATCCTTCATACTTAGAATTGCATTGGATATCCTGGGGACATGAATAAGAAAAGGGTGAGATATAAAGCCCAGTAAGGGATAAAACAAGGAATAACATGAATAATACAATACATTTTAGCCAATAGGAATATCAATAGAGAGTAATGGAAACATGAAAAAAGGCATGATATATAATGATTATCAAAACATGTAAATGTGGAGACAACATTTGACATTATATTTACACGAGACAAGGCTCATTTCACATGGAGCATGAGTAAAACCTCATTGAAAAAGAATTATCATATGTAAACCCACATTTCACATGAATTATCATGATTAAAACCTCATTTTAAAATGGCCTATCATGATACTATTCTCTACCAAATTCATTGGAGCGCTATAAGTTTTCACCCTTTATAAACATTTCATTTCATGCTTAAGTTTTCTATATAGATCATACAACATGGATTCATAATACATCATAATTTATTCCATGAATAAGAGATGTGGAATATATAAATTTAATTCCTCAATCAATAAGTACAACTGTATAATGGTTAATACCCTTTATAGAGATATGGGTATGGTATTCACTTACATGATGATTTTGGAATGGAAATTTTGTTGTAACTTCACAAGCATAACGTCATCAATTAGATATCATAAAATGAGTTGATGAGAAAAAAATGGGTATATAATAATTTATACAAGAAATATACAGTAAGGGGTTAATGTAATATAATATACCAATGTATGTAATGGAATTTATATGCATAATATAAAATAATTACTTTAATGTAAATGAGAACAGAGAAATTCGTATGGAATTCTGGATTGTAACAGGCGTACAAGGGAGGAATTAATGAGAGAGAACGAGTTTTATCATCAAAAAAACCAAAGGGGGGAAGTATGGAGAGGTGTGAAACCATAACCCAACATATTTAATTTAAAATAGAAGGATGTAACAAATTAATGAAATTTCAAAAAAAATGAGAAAGGATGAAATCCCTTAGTAAATTTTGGCTTGGTAATGAGTGTACATTAGAACAATTAATGAGTATGAATGAGGTGTATCGTCTTTAAAACATAAGGAGGGATGTATAATAGAGTTTTGACATCATAACTAACATTTAAAAAAATTAAATAACAACATAAAGAAACTAGGACAACAAATGAGAAAGGAAGAAATCCCTTACTTGGATGTGTGATCCCAAAGGCTTGGGAGAGGCTAGAGAGAGGCTTCGTAGGAGCTTGGGGGTGCCTTTTGAGGATTATAGAGAGATGATATCAGGGGTTTCTCAAGCTCAAAATGGTATTAGTGAATAGTAACCTGTGATTTGGTGGGTTTATATAGAGAAGGAGAGTGAATTATTTATTATTTAGGTTTTGGACACTACACATTAAACTAATCAAAACCAGAATCCATCCCATGGTTTTTTCCCATGGTTTTTGCTAAAGGGGATTGGAAAACATATTTTATAAGGATAATGTGCTAACTAATTAAAATATTAGTCTTGATTTTGTTGAGGTGAGTCACATCCTCAAGGAAATCATTTTAAAAAGATCAAATATTTTATTATTCTTGGAGGGTCCACTATGGCACAATAAAATTAATCAAACAAATCTAAAATAACATTATTTTAAAGATAAAACATATATTGGACGAAAATAATTTTTATAGTATTTTATTACATCACTATTAGTTCATTATGAAGTCATAAAACACATTATATATTTAAATGTTATTTAATTTTAACCAAACATTCGACTATATAATAATGTTATGAAAAATTCACCGTTAGATAATTTTGACATCCTGAATCCAAAAATGATATTCATTTTATCTATAAAAGAGTATAAATATTTGAATTTCCAATTTTAAAATTAAAATACTCATATATCAAAAATTCGTGTGTTTTTATAGAAACAACGTTCAAACCATAATAAAAATTGCAATTGTATTCATAAAAATTATACGATCATTTATGTTTAATAAAAATTAATTTAGTAATAATTTTTTATTACAATATTATTTAATTAAAAAATATATTAATTCATCAAAGTATATTTCTTAATTGAATTTAAATATTAACTAAAAAAATACTATTTATGATTTAAAAACCATTTAGAAACTAACAGTAATAAAATGAATATATTTTATTTATAAAAAAATAATGCAAATAATCATAGAGCTAGGGTCTTGTTACATAAACCCTTATAACACCCACATAAGACCTAAGGGTAATGTGTGCGATGGTGACAGACTCTCGGGGTGGATTAGATAACATCGCTCGGGTGGTAATCTCTATTAACATCCACTTCTCCTGTAGGTGATTCTTTTCAAGCTTGCCATGTTTAAGCACGCCTTGGGATTGGTCGAGAGAAAATCCCAGTGACACTACCTCCTTTCCGAGCTCTGAAAAATGGGATTCGTATGGAGGAATTCTAGTGGATGAGGTCATCGGTTTCTTTTTCTGGGTGAATTGGATTTGTTAAAACCCTATATTTATACTAATCATGTGATCACTGTTCAACTAATATATTAGTGATGGTTACAATTCATAAGGGTATTTTAAAATTGGAAAACATAAAACCAAGTAAGTTCATATGTTATATAACAATTTTACATAATAATACATTTAAATAGATTAAGAGTAATTTTCATTAATAAATGTTTGGGTCGTTACAATCTTCCCCCCTTAAGAAATTTGTTTTTCAAAAATTTCCTTTTACCATAATAAAAAATATAAGGGTACAATTTCTTCATCACTTTCACTGATTCCAACATTGCTTCTTCAAAATTTTGGTTTCTCCACAACACCTTGATGAGGGGCATTGTCTTATTTTGTAGAAATTTTCTCTTCGTTAAAATATCTTCATCATCTTCTCTTCATATGATAGGTCATTCTCCAATGGTACCACCTCTATATTGAGTACATGTGATGGGCCTAGTATGTATTTCTTAAAGAGTGATACATGGAATACAACATGTACATGAGATAGGTACATGGGGAGTGCTAGTCGATAGGCCACTTCTCTACTGCGATCAAGGATCACAAAAGAGACAATGTACCTTGGAAAAAGCTTTCCATTCTTCCCAAATCTCATTACTCTCTTCCATGATATTCAAAGGAACAATATGTCTCAAACTTCAATCTATTTGTCTTTTTGATGATTATCATCATAACACTTTCGTCAACTCTGAGCAACATTAATGTTTTGATTGATGATTTTAACCATCTACATCATTTCTCCAACCATTTATAAACCTAGAAGTTTTCACTGCCCAGCATCATCCTAACATGTTAGTGTTCTTTTCCTCTTCCCATAAAGGGATTCATAAGGAGACATTTTGATTCTTGAGTGGAAACTTGTTTTGTAAGAGAACTCAACCAAAGGAAGATATTGATCCCATCCTCCTTTGGTGTCCATTGAGAACGCTCTCAACATTTCCTCAAGTGTTTGTATAGTCTCCTCGGATTTTCCATCAGTTTGTGTATGATAAGGTGTACTGAAGTTCATATTAGTATTCAAAGCATGTTGGAGACTCTTCCAGAACATAGAGATGAATCTTGGATCTCGATCAGATATAATAGATAGTGGTATTCCATACAACCTTAAAACTTCTCTAATGTATATCTATGCTAGTTGATCCAATGAGAAATCCTACCAAATTTAAATTAAATGTGAATTCTTTTTAAGATGACCTACAACAACCAAGAAAACATTATTTCCTTTGGATGTCTATGGATGCCTGGTGAAAATGACCATCATGATATTCTCCCATTTCCATATTAGTATGGGTAATGGTTGCATCATCCCATTATACTTCTTCCTATCAGCCTTCACTTGCTGAAATACCAAGCACTTTGATGTGTACTCAGCGATATATGCCTTCATGTTATCCCACCAATAATTAACTCATATATCTCGATTCATCTTTATGTTTCTTTGGGTGAATTGATAATTTTGAACTATTTACATCATATAAAAGTTTTGTCTTTAACACTAGATTTTATGAAAGGAATTGTCGTGAACCAAATTTCACAATTCCTTCTTCATTAACATTGAACTCCAAGGATTTCCCTTTTTCTGATAGTTTCCACTTTTTTCTGAATTCCCACGTCATGATTTTGAGCATCCATTAACCTTTTAAAAAGATACGACTAAGCAATCATTTGTGAATGAATTGATTATGTTCCCTTATTTATGATTCCCATGTTCATCATTATAAAATCTATGAAGATTAGATCCTTTTAAATACTCACCAGTGATAGAATTGCTGGGTCATTTCAATTTAGAGCATCCACCACCTTTTTCTATTTCCTAATGTGGTAATGGATTGAGCATTCATAGTATTATATCAGCTCTAACCATCTTCATTGGTGCCTGTTCAACTCTTTCTGTATGAATATATACTTGCATATTTTTTGATCTGTATATATTTCAAACTTATCACCAAAGGGGTAATGCCGATAAATTTTCAATGAAAAGATTTCTGCATCCAACTCTAGATCATGTCTTAGAGTTTTTCTCTCATGAACTTTTAATTTCCTTAAATCATAAGAAATGGATTTTTATTTTTACATCAAATTCCTTCAACGTGAGACTTATAAAATTTTCATTAAGAACATTCCCGCAAACATCAACATGTGATTCGAGGATTATATATGTTTTCCATAATGAATTAATTTCATTTCTTATGGAGTCTCAATGTTCATAGAAAACATTAATGATATACTAATATGACATGAATTGAAATACACAATGACATACACTACCTTAAAGTAGTGTTTACATGTAATTCATTCATCATTATCCATATTATCATAGGACTTCCCATTCTCCCTTGACCATGGAGATTACGGATTCTCATCATGCTTCTTAGCCCTTCCAATTTAGCATTCTCTTGGGTAATGCCAAACATCTCCACATTTTTAGCAGAGGATTGTGTAACATTCCTTAGATGGAACTTTGTCTCCATACATCACATTATCCATTCGTTCATTGAAATTGGATATATTGTGCCCTTCTTTTCAAAACATTAAAGACCTCCTAGTCCATTTGTGGCATTCCCTTCGATCCTCTTTCCAGACATGTGTCATGAAATAAATTGGGTCTTCTTCCCCTTATCAACTTTATCAGATGGAAATTTAGTAGATGTCATCTTCCTATTCTTTTATTTACTTGGGCATTCAAAAAAGTGCCAATTTCTAATCTTTATTTTTGATAGATGGTTTGTCATAATCATGATATGTCCTACCTGATCTCACATTTCATTGAGAATCTCATTAGTACAATCATCATGTTTCCCTCTTCATCGGATGTTATATATATTCCTCATGTTTTCTAGAATAAAATGGAAATTAGGGATGAGTATCTTAATAATTTTAACACATAAGGGGGAATCCAATTAAAAAAAGGATAGCCTATAAATTAAATTTATTTTCTTAACATATGTATTTATAGGCTTCAATCAATTTTATGGATGATTTAATTCCCAAAATTTATTCTTAGTGGAATTTTTTAATTCCATTTATAATGGTTCATACTAAGCTTATGAATTTACCAATGCATATCCCCTAGGAGTGTCATAACCAAGAGTGCTGCAAGGCCCATTGTTGTGAACCTGTTACCATTCGATTTTAGCTCGAAGTAATGTTTTCAAGTTTTACAACTAGATAAATCTGTGCCAAAGCTGCCTATACTTGTTCGAATCAAGACAGTTATATATTTTATTTATAAAGCACTTTTTATATACTCACCAATTTATAGGGATATTTTTATTATAATTAATCATATACCTAAGGCTTTCATGATAGTTTTCTAATCCTAATCACCAAAATAACTAAACCTACCATCTGATACCAACTATAACAACTATTCTATTTATTACACACATAAACATGATTTACTACAAAAACATGCACATAAAACAACTATAAGGATCGGGAGGTCTAGTTTATTGGAAAATTAGAAACATTACATAACAACATAGATCATAAAACACCACATCTTTATTGAAAACATCTTATACATTACCATAACATTCTTTCATACTTAGCATTTCATGAGATATCCTGTGGACATGCATAAGAAATGGGTGAGCTATATAGCCCAGTAAGGGATAAAACAAGTCATAACATGAATAATATAGTACATGTTAGTCAACAGTCATATCAATGGAGCTTAAGAGAAATAGGAACATAAAGGCATGATATAGCATGATTATCATAACATGTAAATGTTTCAACAATATTTAACATGATATTAGCATGAGAAAAGGCTCATTCCACATGGAGCATGAGTAAACCATAATTGCACTTGAATTAGCATGAGTAAATCCTTTTTTAGTTGAATTAGAATTATTAAACCCTCATTGAATGTGATGTATAATGAAAATATTCTTTACCCAATGCATTGAAGCGCTATCAGGGTGCACCCTTTATATACATTTCATTTCATGCCTAAGTGTGCCACATAGATCATACAACATGGAAAAATTAAACATCATAATTTATTCCACAAATAAGAGACGTGGAATACATTTAAGTAATTCCTTAATCAACATGTAAATGTGCATATAGGTGAATAACCTTGATAGATATGTGGGTATGGTATTCATTTACATGATGATTTTTCCATGGAAATTTTATTGTAACTTCAGAAACATAACAACGTCAAATAGAAATCGTAAAATGGGTTGATGAGAGAGAAATGAGTCTCTTATAAATTATAAATGAAATATATAGTAAGTGGGTCATGGAATATAATATCCCAACCTATTTAATTGAATTTAGATTCATAATATAAAATAATTGGTTGAATGTAAATGAGAAGAGAGAAATTCCTTACAGAATTTCGACATGGAAATACGTATACATGGAAGGAATTACTGAGAGAGAAAGAAGTATATAATCATAAAAACATAAATAGGAAAGTATGGGGGAGTTTATTAACCATAACCCATACTTTTTAATTTAAAATAGAAGGGTATAACATCATAAATAAATTTTGACTAAAATGAGAATGGAAGAAATCCATTATGGAATTTCGGCATGGTAATGGGTGTACATGGGAGGAATTAATGAGAGAGAAAGGGGTCTCAAATCATTCAAAAATAAGGGGGGTTGTACTGGGGGGGTGAGAAATTATACCCCAACATTTGTAATTAAAAATAAAAAGGAATAACAACACAAAGAAACGTGAAACATAAATGAGAAAGGAAGAAATCACTTACATTGAAATGTGATCCCAAATGCTTGGGAGAGGCTTTAGAGAGTGTTCTCGGGAGCTTGGGGCTCCATGGGAGTATTATATAGATTGGTGTAATGTAGGGGGTTGTTGATCCCCAAATGGTTTCAGTGAAGGGGAATGGGAAATTGGGTGGGTTTATAAAGGAAAGGAGAGGGAATTCTTTACTAATAAGGTTTTGGGAACGACACATTAAACTAATCAAAACCACAAACCACCTCATGGGGATTTCTGATGGTTTTTTCCAAAGGGGTTTATAAAACAATATTTTATAAGTCCAATGTCTGAACCTATTATAATATTACATTTGATTACATGGAGGTGTGTCACAACCTCTAGTAAATCATTTTAAAAAGTTAAAATATTTTATAAGTCTTCGAGGGATCTCTAATGCACCATAAAATTTATCGAAAAATATAAAATCATTTTATTTTAGAGATAAAACATATATTGGCTGAAAATAATTTTTATAGTATTTTATTACATTAGTATTCGGTCATTATGATGTCATAAAACATATTATATATATATATATATTGATTAATTTTTACCCAAAAATTGGGTTATCTCAGAAAAATATGAAAAATTCACCGTTAGATAATTTCGGAATCCTGAATCTAAAAATGAAAATAATTTTATTTAAATAATTTTCTATATATTGTAATTTACAATTTTAAAATAGAAACCAACATTTATATTAAATTCATGGGCTTTTACAAAAATAGTGTTCAAACCTTAATGAACATTTCATTTGTATTCATAAAAATTATACGATAATATATATTAAAAAAAATTAATTTAGTAATACCATTTTATTAAAATATTTTTTATTCGAAAATACATAAAATCGTCAAAATATATTTCTTAAGTGAATTTAAATAATAACTAAAAAATACTATTTTTATTTTAAAACCTTTTACAAATTAACAATAAAAAATTTAATGTATATTATTTATAAAAAAAATTCACATAATAATAGTACAAGGGTCTTATTACATTACCCCTTATAACACATGCATAAGACCTATGGGTAAGAAGTGCGATGGTGACAGACTCTTGGGGTGGCTTGGATAACATCGCTCGAGTGGTAATCTTTATCATCTTCTACTTCTCTCGTAGGTGATTCCATTGAAGTTTAACGTGTTGAATCTAGGCTTGGTCGTGGTTAAGAAAAAATATCAGGGATGCTAATTACCAGATCTGACAAATGGGCTTCGTATAGAGCAATTCTACTAGATGAGGTCATTACTTTCTTTTTCTGAGTAAATTTGATTTGTTAAAGCCCTATATTTATAATAATCTTGTGATCATTGTTCAACTCCTATATTATCAATCGTAAAAATTCATAATAATATTTTAAAATACAAAAACATATGACTATGGTAGTGAATATGTCATATAACCATTTTACATAATAATACATTTAATTAGATCAATTGGAATTTTCATTAATAAATATTTGGGATCTTAAAACATGGACCAATGGGGTGAATCCCTGAGACTATGTTCCTAAAGACATCCAGCTAGATACATGTTATATATTCAATGAATTCTAATATTTGGAGAGATATTGAAGGGATCAAATATCATCATGTCTGGGATCCTCTAGTAAATAAAGACCATGTTATAAGGTGTGTATCTCCCTTGGAAACCAAATCATTGAAACAAAATGTAATCCTAAGAGTTCTCAAGGAATTCCCTTGGGAATAAAAATCCAGCTTAGGTCTTATCCTTCCCGTAATGATAAAAAGGTCTATATGAAATAGGTACCTAATACATAATTCATTATTTAATTCATTCCACGTAATACTCATTCCATTTAATAAGTCCTTAGGGCCACTCATTTACCATTCATCAATGTCAAAAGGTTAATCAAGGACATGAAACCATTCATCCCTTAAACTACATAATCATTTAACATGTGAATTCCATTATCTTTCAAAAATCATGATAAGGTGGGTATACAAATTTATCCAATTACCATTCAATTAAAATTAACTAGAAATAGTGATATATATAAAGATACATTCCAATAAAAAATTTAAGATTCATTTTTTAAACTAAAATACATATCCTATAAGGGAATTTTGATAACAATATAAAATATACATGTGTTACCCATTATTAATTCATAAATCATTCTAATTTAAAATGGAATACCATTAAAGGGGTATTTCAAACACACCCAAATAGTGTCTCAAATAATTATCACAAGGGACATAAAGTCAAAACATTGAATGAACCGTACCAGGGGTGGATGGCGTTGAGGTCAAAACCTCCTATATCATGAAGAGAAAGTATAGGAAAAACTCTAGAGCCTACGTATAAAAACTATTATAAAGTCATATTTACTTAAGGGTAAAGGTCTAATAAAATTGGTGTGTGAATAATGAAATTTTTTTTTAAATGATGACACTTTATTGAAAATTCGTAAACCACATACCCAATTTCTATAGGAATCTCATTTTCCCTTTTTGACACTTAGTATCCCCTATATTGAAAGAAAACTGAAAAAGAAATCATTACCCTAAGAATAAGACATATGATCATGTATCAAAATAACATCATCGAGGGAAAGAAAAATGATGAACTAAGCCTAAGGACTGAAGCACATACTGAAAGAAGTCCAACTGGATGACCATATCTTGAATCAGATTCAGAATGGTGAAGTAATCCAAGAACCAGGATTAGGATGGCCATGGAGCTTCCAACAAGATAAAATGATAGGCCCTGTCTACTAGATTTGAAAAAAAATAAGATAGAGGGGTATGATTATAATTATTTAATTGTATTTTTATCATTTCCAAAAAATATCTATTGCATAGTTTGGAAACATGGTTATCCAAATAGTTTTCCAACCATGCATGGAACAATGTCTAAGGAGGGACCCCACATGGTTTGGAAATATAGTTTGAGAATCCATGTGATAAACATTCCATTATTATCTTCAAAAAACTATAGAAAATTTTAATGGGCTTGTGGCCCTTGCAGCACGGTTATGGAAGACTGTGCACCATAATCTTCCCTCTAATATTAATTAAACGGTTAGAATAACCTATGCGGGTTGGGTAGCAGGTTTTCTACTAACTGTATGGCCAAATTATTCCTTCTAGAAAGGTGGAATCTGGGCTCTGAATAGGCTACATACATCTTCAATTCCTCCATATCCTCACTAGACAATCATATTAGATAAAAACTAAATAATAGTAAAAAAATATAAAGGATCAATACGTAACAAAAAAATAGTGTTATTTTAGTGTTTCCTCATTAAAGGAAAACATCCATGATTTACACTACTATGGGAAGTGAAGCACTGTCTGAGAAAAACTATATCCACTAAGATGGTACATCAGTCTCCCACTCCCAGTTCTCGTCCTCTACATGGTCTTACTTCCCCAGGCCCCATATTGAAGGAACAGACTATCCTCAGAGAGTCTTCCTATTCAGGTCAGTGATGTTTATGGGATACTCTTCAAATAAAGAATCAACATCCAACTCGACCTCCTAAGGATCAAAATTATAAGAGAGGATGATATAATAATAATGAACATGTGAAAGGTGCAATGCATTTTTCATTGCATGATACCTCAAAGATTGTTGTAACTGATAGGCTACGAGATAGAATCCATCCAATATCTTGAATGGGCCAACATAATGAGGTGATAAATCCCCTTTCCTGTGTATTTTTCTATGCCCATGTCTGAGTGATACCTAAACAAATGATCACCAACCTCAAACTACAGAGGTCATAAAAGGGATTTATTTACAATTTCCATAAAGTCTAAATAGTTTACATATGATTTATGAAAATCTATAACTTCTTTGATGTCTCTTATATTATATGAGTACTATGTTACAATGCCTTTCCTTCCTCTATCCATCACAATGTTGAATGACATGATCAAAAATAAATTACCTCATAATGATCCATCTGAATTGTCACCTGAAAGACATTATTATAGATGATCCTGATGAGAGGGACATTGTTCTCCAAGGAACTATCAAAATAATGGATGTATGCTCAGAGTATGTCCACTAACTTATATATCATCTATATAGAATGTTCATATGCCTAAGGGTGAAAATATGTTCTTATAATCCACTTTTTCCAAAATCTCTCTATAAACCCTACCAATACCTCAATGTAAAATTACCAACCATATCTGAAATGATTGTACATGGGACCCCATAAATTTGTATGATATTATAGATATACAGTCTTCCCATCTCATCAGTTAATAAATTCTATTACATAGGAACAAAGTGGGATAATTTTTTTCAATATATCACGGGATACCCAAACCACATCGCTACCTCGAGGTAACCTTAATAACATACAAATAAATTTAATCGAATTATTGTCCCTTATCCATTCCATAAATTGTAACAAATTTAACAATAAAACGAGAAAGTACTGCTCTTCCATCACCTACTAATATGTGGAAAACCTAGAAATAAAACCTACCATATGATGTCTTATCCTAGGACAACAATACTAGAAATTCATATCATGTAACATCATGAAGATGTCAGGATGAGATCCCCCTTGTAACTGTGGTAATCTCTCATAATTTCCTTTATCAAATCTACAGAATCCTAGACATGTCCATTTATATGTAGGATCCCTATCAATAGATCTATCTGAAGGAGTGCACTCCCTTGAAATACATTCCTGTGGGACCAACCCCTTAGGATATGAATAACTACATTCTCTTTACCTATAAAGTAGTGAAGAGGTATCATATAAGGCTATAAGAAAATGCCACTCATTTTTGTCATCAAACTCTTTATGTAGCTTAGAAAAGAGGGACATTAATTTCTATTCATCATTGTATTCATATACAGCCTATTCCTAGGTCTTCCAAGTCAACACTTTAGCAACCAAATTTTCCATTCCTAGTATGCTCGAAGGCTCAAAATCAAAAGACAAAAGTTTTTAAACCCATATTTAATATATAATATTCATGTCACATTTTTTGAATATACTTTTGATGTTTTTTGGTTTGTATGCATCAAAAAAACATTCACCCATCATATAATGTCTCTAGGAGTGGACGACAAGGGCAATTGCTGCTATTTCAAGGTAATGTGTTGGGTAGATACAATCAATAATTCTAAACAGATGTGATAAATACAAAATGACTCTATCATCACGCATCAATAATGCACCAAAAAGAATGCATGATGTATCACACAGAACTGTATATCCGCTATCAGGCTCTAGAAGAGTCATAATTAGTGTCGAGTTAAGCCTTCATTTTAGCTACTGAAAGACCTCATCACACACTTCATACCACAATAACGTGATTCAAAATGTGTGAGAAGTGATATATGAAATTCTTATAATATACAACTATCCTCAAGAAACTCATTATATCGTACATGTTCTTAGGATGATCCTAGGAAACCACAAAACTCATCTTATCTAGGCCACTGATACTCCAGATTATGAGATAATATGACCTAATAAGTGGAGTTTTTTCTTATCGAGGTGACACTTAGAAATATTTATGCAACTCTAATACTCTTTAAATGTATTCAAAATGATCTCACAATGTTTAGAATGGTTTATCTGAGTATGAGAATACCCAAATATGTCTTCTACAAAAACCATGACAATGAATCCAGATTGGGGTGGAATTAAATATTCATCAATGCCATGAAGACATTGGGTTCATCCGTAAGGCCGAATGAAATATTGAGATACTCATATAAACCATAATGACTTTAGAAAGTTTTACATGATTTATAAAAATGCCTAACTGACACATAATGATATTCTAATATCAATTCAATTTTTTATAATAACCTAGCTTCTTGGAGCTGACCAAAGAGGCCATCTATTTGAAGAAAATGATACGATTTCTTAACCATAATCCAATTGAATCGTGAGTAATCCACACATATAAAAATGTAACTATCTTGATTCTTGGATAAAATAATGATGAATCCTAGTATGAAGTGTTGTGTCGGAATGAAACACGTAGTTTATAAATCCAACAACTATATATTGAGATATCGGTGATCAGTAGCCGCCATCCTAAACATAGGAATAGATACTAGAGATTCTCCTCGAAGAAGATCAATTATAAACTCTAACTCTCTCTTAAAAGTTGAACTAGAATAATATTTTGGATGAATATCGTTAAAATGATCTACAATTGAAGTAAAATATATCAAATTTATCCTAGGTCACTAATAAAATCCTAGAAATTTGGGTGATCACTTCACCTAGGGCACGATGCTCTGGTCCAACTATATCAACATAAACATCCCACTCACCCTTATGGAGATAACTGTAACTCTCTGGCGATGTAAAAGTTCCCTAGTTGGGAATTTAGTCCACATAGTCATGATAGGGAATCAATCAATCTATTCCATGAATTATGTCAATGACCTTAATCATTAGGACTGTTATGTCCCATGAGAAGGGACAACTATTAAACTCATGGGGAAAAACCATTTAATGGTGTATTCCCTCTAACCTTACTCCCAAAAGTGTGTCTAAGATCATAAAACCACATAAGTGCTGAATTTAAAACTCAACACTTTCCATGTTCAATAAATATATAAATGAGTGAGAAGCACCGATATCAAATAAATAAGATACCATAATTGGGGTCACTGGAATAATACCTCATACTATAGATGGTCCTTCACTATGATCCCTGGGTATCAACTCTAATGCATGAGATTGAACTTATCTGTGAATCTATGAAATATTTGTACTACCTTGAGTAGGTCCACGTTTCTAGCACAGATAATCTGACATACGGATGCCACAACCACAACCTCCTCTTCAGCATGTCCTGCCACAGCTACTCCAACTCCACGACTGATGTGAAATTACTGTTCCTACCTTTGAAGGAGGAGATGCGACATATCCTCTTCCAATAAGAGTAGGGGGAAATGTTGGATTGAAATTCTAAATATGTATCATATGTAAACAATCATGAAAATCAATAGGGTTCTTATCATACAGAGGCTTCAGATGCCCCTTCTATCCACACTGATGGCATATAACATAGCTTCTATTATAGATACTCTAACTACCACTACTCCAACAAGAAACCTCAAGGCTAATTTTCCTACTCCCATAAGAATTGCATAATTTTCATCACACTAATCCAGTTTACCTAGTACTATCAGCCTCTCTCAGGTTTATCTTATTGATAAGATCCTGATTAAGGATATCCAAAAAGGTATATTGGTGAATGATGATCACTTAAGAGTAGATGGAACACTTTATCCCATCCTTGAAATGTCTCTCTCGTGATAGCTTATCACCATATGAAAACACTGAAAAGTGCTTCAACTCAATAAAATGCACATAATAGTCCATAAAAACTATAGTATCCTGGTCCATGTGAATGAATTCCCTAGATAGGTCATATCATAGTTCCTCAGGGAAAAAGTAATCATAAAAGGTAGTCTGTAAGTCCACCCAAACCATTCCTTGGTGATGACCATCACGAGTAATAGCATACCACTAGCGCTTCTAGGAATCACACAATATATTGGTGGAATGTTTGGATACCCTCTCTAGAGTGTCTCTCGATGATTGAATATAAAATAATGTCACCCAACAAAGAATCAGCAGCTTGAGAACCACCATCCCCCAAAATGATAGGAAAATACTATTGCTGGAACTCACTAGTCGTGTGAGAAACTGTAGGTCTAGGTCATAGATCACCCTATATGAACATCATCAAACATAGAAAACCCTCTCGAAGCTGAGTGTTAGTGCCCAGTTTGGGTATAATAGGTGGTACCACGAGTGGAACTCTGGATGGAATGATTAGAAGCTCAGGGCCCACCATATTATGAGCGTGGTCATCACCACCCTCATAGTGAATGTCTCAAGGAAGTAATGGGGGAATAACTCTATAATTCTAGTCACACATATCAAAACAATATTTGATAGAAGATATGCACACTAGTAGAATATGAAAATAATAAAAATTCTCACTACCCAGAATTCTATCCCAAATACCTTCTTAGAAGGCCAAAGTATTATTAAGTGTATGAATTTAATTTATTTAGGTTCTAGTTTATAGAAGGGTTAATTGCAGCTCAAATTGGAAAACAGTCTTCAAAATATAGTTGGAATCCCCATTTACTAAAAAAATTATTTATATGTTGGATATAACATTTTTATTTATATATGATTATATAAATATATCAAGGTTCAATTAAATGTATCATCATTCCCATATAATAAAGGCACATACACTTTATACCTAAAATCGAGACCAATTTAATTCTAATTAGCTATCTTAAATCTGGTCTCAGAATGTAATGGGTGAAAATTTGTGGGCTTCAACCATTGAATTTCCCTTTCCAGTTCATAAGGGCCCAAACACATTATAATTGAAATTAGTTATCATGTGATCATAGCCAACACCCATCTCATGTTAGAAGGGGAACATATATTGTAATAGTTGAATGTAACCATTTAAGATACCACCATCAACCTATATAGTAAAATATTATTTATATTGATGCCAAAATATTAAATGACCAATTTACATAGCCTAAAAAACATGTTAGCAGCACATGAATATATAAGAACCATGTCCCACTCAATAATCATAGGATAAAAGGGTAGTGTAAGTAGTTAAATGAAAATATATTCCAGGGAATCTGTATGGAATGTTGAAACTAGGTAATTATGATGATGCAAGTAACAATGCTCCTTACCATACAATGAACTTCAATATATACATATAGAATATCCATAACCACAATCCATGTACATAACCTAACATTATCAACTATAATAGGGAAAAAATTGAAAAACACTATCCCATTCCAAGGAAATTTCTTATTTACCATGAATGTGGGTTAGCTACACCCAGAAGAACTTATGACCATGTTCCATAATGATATTAATATTCAATCATTATTCACAAAAAATATTACCAAAGAAAATAAAAACAATATGACACAACTTTGTGATGTCCCGACAGTGTGGGAATCAACGGTGCCTGTAGAGACCCGAAGATTGACATACATGGACATTACATTACTTTTTCAGAATACTTAATACATAACAAAAACATAAACACAAGGATTGTAATAGTTTAGTGTCTTTGGAAACTTGGAATATAAACTTCTAATCATGTTGAATGATCTTCAACAACTCCCAAAACGATCTTCCCCTTTTTGTTTCCTTACCTAAAACCTTTCTTTATTTCCTGGGTAAAATAAAACATAAAAAGGGTGATCTCAAATGCTCAGTAAGGGAAACCATAGAGAACATAAAACAATCCATAAACATTTGAAAACAAAAACTTGTACATGAAATTTAAACATCAAAATATTTAGAAAAGACATAAATCGTGGAAGTACGTAAGGCATATATCATAATGGAACATCAACCATGATAAAATATAATGGGAATAAAGAATGTAATTGTGGAAACCATTCAGCACATGTTATGACTTCCATAGTGGCCAAGGCATTGCTACCAAGACCATATTAGTGGACAAAGTCCCTTTCTAAATCAAGTTCACTCCTCGTTTCAGTCTTGTAACACTGATCCGGATTAACTTACCATTCCATCCATGTCTATCTCATGAGATATAAATCTTTACCCAATGCATTGGAGGGAGATATAGGTCCCACCCATCTCATAATGAAATCATTCTTACTTGTGCCACAAAATAAACATACATCATTCATAATATCCCAACGAATAAAATGGGTTTCATAAACATCATCCCATCATCAAATAATCCATATAAAAGAAATGGAAATCATTTCATAATAAGAAAAGTGAAACCATGTAAATCATAGAGAAATTATACTTGAAACATACACATATGAAATAATGTCATCTTATATGGAAAATGGGTTTGATAAAACACTTGAAATGAATTCTTGAGGAAAATATCCTTTCTTCTTCAAAATCATTTTCTTTTCACAAAATGCCATGAAATTTTAAAATAAAAGATTTTTTGTTGAAAATAGTCATGAAATATTTTGGAGGAAGCGTCATGAAAATAAGGCTTTATAAAACCGTAAAAATCCTTTCATGCCGTATAAGTTAAAAAAACATTCTCCTCGTACTTTTGTCTGAAAAGTCAAAAAGTACCTTGTATGGAAAAAAAGATTCCCTACATACCTTGTAGTAAAAGTAAAAAATGGGTAAAAAGGACATTAAACATACATAAGGACACTTTTCGAAAACATGGACATGGATGATAACAATAACCCCAGTAAATACTTAAGTATAAGCAATCTCAGATTAAAAATGAGATTTGCAAAAATATCCCTTATCTTATGTCCGATATACTTCTTATGTATCCAAATCTACTGTATAATGATTTAAATAATGTCATTGAATTATTACAGAATCATATTCATTGTTATCATATATGGTTCACTTATGACTTTATATTACCCGTTCTTTTGTAAATTCTATGTTAAGGAGCGTTTTGGGTTAAATCGTTTCATATGTCGTCCGTGTTTTAACTTGTAATTATTCATATGATTACTTAGATCACGATTACTTAATTCTGGAATATAAAACATGATTTATATATAATATATATTCATAATATACATATATATAATAGATCGATAAATGGAAAGAAATACACCATTCATGGAGACTGTAGGTCGTACGTACGCATGAACGCTGTTTTCGTTTCCTTGTTGAATTGAATGGAATTAAGTATATGACATACATATATATATATATACATAAATCCAGTAACATTATTATGTAATATATTTCATGATTACTTATTATATATACTTAATAATCATTCTTGAATGGTTAACATGGAAAATGAATCTCATCGCGCCGTGGAGACAATAATCTGTACGTACGCACCAGTGATGATATCATTCCCATATTTATTGAATCAAATTGGAGTAAATGATCTAATATCTTAGAATAAGTATTATGTTATAATAATCAAATGTATTTATTCTTTACACCATTATACCCATCCAAGTAAGGTGGTGGTGGAAAAACAGATTACACCATGGCGTGGAGACGGTATTCCATACGTACGCATACACAGTGATTTAGTTTTCCTTAGGATGGATAGAATGTAAAATGTGGTTGTTTAATATTTATAATAACATATCAGTATATTAGTGATACTGAGGTTATTACAATATAATGATAAAAGTTAATAAGAGGAGGTAGAAGAAGAAATAAATTTGAAAGAATCGGTAACGGATATTACCTCTTCTTCGATATGCCTTTTTGAAACCTCTTTTTAAGGCACTAAGATTGGTCTTTGAAGTAGACCAGGACCTCTAGAATGTTTCTTGGGAAATGGAGAAGATAAATTGGCAGGGTTTGGCCAAGAATGAAGGCTCAAAGTGGTGTGAGGAGTAGAGGGAGGAGGTGCCCTTTTATAAAGGAGGAGAGGGGCACCTTTGGAATCCTCAAAGATATTAGTTTAATATAAATTCAAACCACACATAAAAACCTCCAAAAATGACACAATGTTATGATTATATGAGATAGGGTTGTAATCACATCAACCAATCAAATTTATACATGTTTTGATCTTATTTTAAACCTTATCATTTTGATTTATCCTTATTTAATCTATTTAAGTTTATTTGGGGTAATAAGATTCTAAATTTTAAATGGTTATAAATAATCACTATATGTTGTTAATTTTCCATAATTGGATACTTTATGACATTATAAACTATATAAATTTCAATTTATAATTTTTAAATATTTTTGTTATTTTTGAACAATTTAATAATATGTTATTTTTATAAAATAACAATAGTGTCAATTTTGATACTATTTATTTATTTCAATTTAAACAAAATCTAAACAGAGGATATATTCGAAATAAAATATTTAATAGATTCCTAACATGTCAAATTTGTCTAGAAAATTCGTGGAGAACATTAAATATTTCATATAATATTTATTTTAATATTTTTAAAACTATTTATTTGGTATATCTTTTAATAAAATAATTAGTACAACAGTTTTGTATAATTATTTAATATACATATTTTTGCATAAAAATTAAAAATAAAATCATTTGATGAAGATAAATATCAAAGATTTTGTAATAATAATTTTACTCGAATTTATCATCTTAAAATAACATCATGTAAATTGTTATCTTTATTAAATTATGAAGTTGACAACATTGGAAGCATTTAAAATAAAATGATATAAGTGTCATAATCGCCTTAGTAAGGATCCAAATGGTCAACAATTAGGCCAGTGGATTATTAGGGTTTATATATAAACTAATAATAAGTTTTTTGTAGATTTTTGTGCCTTTTGATATGTATTACTATTTCAATAAAAACTATATTTTTGATTTTTCACTAAATAAATAATTTCTGCATCATTAATGTATAGAATAAAAAAGTAATTATATAACTCTTAAAAATTAAAAATAAATTACCATGATAAAGGAAAACATTTTATCTTTCAAATGAGTATTTATAACCGAATTTATATTCTGTATAAATTATATTAAAAATACTTTAATTATTAATGTTGAGTGAGACATATTTCACTTTCCTATAAATAAAATAAACCGATGGTCTTAATCACCTCCATGTGGGTTCCAATGGATTCCATTTCAACCCAAATATTCCTTAGGAAGAAATATAAGCATACAATTATATTAAGACAAGTGTTACTGCAATTTTATAATATTATATTTACCCTTAATTACTCGATTTACCTTTTACTATGGTAAATAAAATTTACCGTAGTTACTATTCATAATGCCCAAAAATAAAAAGTATCTTATTAACATAATTTGGACCCACTGATTCCAAATATAGAATCCATTTTTCTAAATTCAATACACAAAAGTTGCAGAAATTGATTTAAATTTAATCCTGTTGTTAAGAAAACGTGTTTTAAAAGTTAAAACATTGCAAAAGATTGAAATGTTTTTACCTATGAATTCAATGTAAAATTAAATTTAATGACATAAATTATATTAAATGGTAAAAATATATTCTATTTATACTTTAAAACCATTCAATATTATAATTTAACCATATAAATTGTTGCGATGAAAAAAGTTGTTTTTAATTAAAATATAGCGTGTTTTTACTATTCATCAAAATAGGAAAGTTACCAGGTTAATAAGAAAAATTTATCCAAAGTAAATTTTTATTTCCTGGTTCAAAATAATAATTTTATTTTGTCAAATTTAACTTATAAAAATTTTAAAAACTAGATTTAATGTGGGTGCTCCATCAAAAGGCGGAAAAACTGCATTTTTTTTGAAAAATACTTATTTTACCTGAAAATTTTATTTTGTTTTTATACCATGTTCTAGAAAATGTGTAAGATGAATAATAATGTTATAAAATTCAAAATATATTTAATAATATTTTTAACAGCTAGATCATAATAAAATTATAACAATATATTGTTGTTTAGTAAAACCTGGTATTGTGTACAAAACACGCTCTCAAGGAAGGTCGTGATTGCTTGTAATGCAAGCCATGTCAGGGTTTCATTTAGTGCATGACTCCTTTTTTGTTGCGTATAACTAAATAAAACAATATTTCATTAATACATTGAATATATATATATACTCAATGTTGCGTAGCATAACTACTATCAAACAATCTTGAAATTATGTGTAACACGATCCAAGATTAGTGTTTCATATACTGTAAGCTAATATGGTGTCACGTATAGCGCAAGATAATATTGGCGTAGCATACAGTAGAAGATATGAAAGAGATTAAAAATAATATATCTTATGAAATCTCGGGTTGTTACATTCTACCCCCCTTAAAATGAATTTCGCCCTTGAAATTTGTCGGGGTTATAAATCATTTACTATTCATAGAAACCCACATCGTAAAAAGGAATAATAAAACTTAATTTTAAAAACTAAAGTATGAAATGTAACGATTACCCAATGTAACTAATCACTGGGTTTCTATATAGGAGAACATAGGTTAAAATATGGATATGGAAGAAATATCTAACCATCATGTTCTGACGGAGAGTGGTAGAGAACATGGCTATGAAAAAGCCATAAATCACAAAGCCATAAATTTGTGATGATATAAGGCATCATCTGATTCATCGGATATAAGAGCACTAGGACAACATTTTTGGTTTTCAATATCATTTCCCTAAAGTTGAATATTTTGAATTAGAATAAATACTTGTTTGATTTTGGTACAATCTCACTATTGTTCGTACTTTGAACAATTTTCACTTTATCTCTTAATGAAATGAAGTTGAATTTTTTATTTGTGAAGTGTTAACAGGTCATGTGATAGAATGATGGGTTATTCCATCTATTTCAAACAAAAGGTTAGCTAAATTTATCAAATATACATAAGTCCATCTATGGTGAGGTTAATCATATACGATTCCAAAAATGAACTTATACTTCATATATCATACCGCTTAATAAAATAAAACTAATTTCTACTAACCAGGGAATTCCTGTAGGCCATTGGTATGCGATAAAGGCCAGTCAAACTTCAGTTGTGGGTTCGATTCCCACAGCCTTGTCCGACGCGATGGGTTGTCGCCCATCATGCAGGTTTTCCTTTTTCTAAAACTACATTACTATAACATCCCATCAATAATATCGAAAAAAGATATATCTTTATACAATACTAACTTATGTCCAACATAATCCATTCCAATCTTTAGTCTTATCTAAAATACTTCTGTCCAAGCTCATAGTATAAAGAAAACAATTACTAGAAAGGTTATCCACCAAGAATGTGAATACAAGCATTTATCCCACATATATCATAAGATATATCATGTTGGTTATATTTCAAACACATGAATACCTTAGTCATATATTCTCTTGAAACATAAATTACCATATAAACTTAGTGAATACATGAATAATGTCAAAAAATAACTCTTTCCACACACCAAAATCCCAAAAAAAATCTATATAATCAAACCATAATATCACTTAGTCCTTATATCAGTCATGAGATCATGAATACAATCAAACATATCATTATCTTCTTATCCCTTCATTATGCGCATATCATCTTCTTTCAAAAAATATCTGAATAACCTTCCATGGTTACTAGTACCATTCAACATATACTTTCAAATAATTTTGGAAAAACAATAGTGTAACAATCCTTAGATGATTCTTTATTCCATAGTACCATAAATTATTCATTATAAACATACAATCATTCCACTAACTTCTTAAACCACTGACCGAGCTTCATCATTTCTTTCATCTCATATTTCATTTGTAGTCTCTTCATCATCATCCACATAAATACTACTCATATGACCATTCCGATTCTCTTCATGAGATTTTCCCTTAGGTAATTGGTTTACATGAGGTGCATGTTGCGGTGCTTCACCCAAGTGTCTAAGGGAAAGCCTTTTTGGAGAGATATTCTTAAGACACACGATGTTGTGGAAAAGTTGAAAACCAGTGGGGAAGAGGTAGTGGGAAATCCTTGATATTAATTATTATATTATATACTCTTGTATGTGATAATTGGTGAGAGAATCCATGGGGAGGCTAGGAACAAAGTATAACTGTTTAGTTGACGAGTTAGTTTCACCTGTTGTTCACTATCATTTAGCATTATTTCTTCACACTTGAATGAGAGGCTCTGGGAAGGATCCTTCTTAGTATACTATTATACTCACCCTACGCATATGTGAATTATTTTTTAGGTCACTTGGTGATGGTCAGAGATCAGGCATGTTACTACTAGTGTGGGGTTTAAGGAGTTTTCTGGTAATTGTGGTCACTTACGTTTTTTACTTTCTTTTGGTACTTGCAGTTTCCCCTTTTAGTTTTAGTAGTTATTTCATGGCAATACATATGTGTTCTTGGTATGTCATTTACATTGTAGTATGAGTTAGAGTTGTTTGGGGTATTTATTATCTCTCTCTTCCATATGAGTTATCTTTGAGGGTAATGCCTACAGTCTTTTTTGTTTACTATACACTCGATGCTAGTCGCCAACCCAAGGCCTACTAGAGGAAGGACTCGAGGGTCACTGTATCCCTTCTAAATTTTCCAGCCTATAAGGGGTACACCTTGTGTGGAGGGGTTTATGAAAATTTGTTGACAAAGGGATGTTGAGTTATAGGATGGAGTTTTGTGTTAGGCATATGTGAGGTTGCATGGGTTAGTAGGTCAACGATGTTCGTCAAGTTTAGAAAGTAATGTAAGAACTATAGATCAGATAAGACATATGTATTTAGGCACCTGGTGATTTGATTCATGAACCTTTATGTTTGTAGTGGAAACTAAAAGAGGTGACATTGGTTGCAGGGTATAGACTTAGGAAAGGATATTGCATCATTCTTCCTTGTTCCCGTGTTTGAATGGGTAGATCATAAGATAGGATATCCTAAAATGAATAAAAGAAGAGAAATAAATTAATGTTTCTTCTTATATATTCCAAGTTTATAATATCTAAATATATGTTATCATGTAGGAAAATCTGTAGTTTCGATGTCCTCGTCAGGTTCATGCAGAAGATGTTTAATAGGACACACCGGCATATCTCCATAGGGTAGAAGAAGAAGACGACAACACTTGGAGGATGACACTCCGATAGTTTCAGTCTCATAGTCTGCATAACTACGAGGGATCTGTTTTAGATGTAGTCATGGAATACTAGTTGGATGAGGTTGAAATAGACTTCAGACCGATATGTGCTCTAAAGTATCAATGGGTTTCCTTGGTTGCAATGATATAGCATGGGGAAGCGAGGAAGTTGTGGTTCTTGTTCCTTGGGGACCATGAGGAGTTGGAAATCCCATGAGAGGAGTTCTGAGACAAGTTCTGGGTCCAGTTTCATTCTTCAACCATGAAGGCTTCCAATCGTTAGAAGATTATTACCCTTCAATAGGGGTGTTCTAGTGTGTGAGTGTTTTTATTTTTCCTTAAGAACCTTTTACAATATGATTTAGAACTCTTTACAAATGAGAAGGCTATGGTGAGGAATTTTTAAGAGGCTTTGTATCCAAAGATACTGTTCCAAGTCACCCCATTTTTGCATAAAACATATCTAGAGGTGATGGGGAGGGCAGAGTTAATTGAGATAATGTTAGAAAAAATTGGATCCTCATGATATGGGAGTCATCAATATTTATCATGAATAAGATCTATGGGCTGGTGTTCCCGGTTTTTAGGGAAGAAGAATTTTCATTCATTCGGGGGTAGGTCCCATCCCTCAACTTCTCGTCTATCTAGGGAGGAAGCCCTCGGGCCTATAAAAAGGGATCAAGAACATGGTTTTCTTATGTAGTTTTAGGTCATAAGAAGTGAGAGTTCCTGACATTACATAGTGTTTAGCGTGCATCCAGCCTTCCACTATAAGTTCCTCCATTGAGACAGTTCTAGCTTGGGAAGCAGCAACAAGTTGAACCAGATTTGGATCAGTAGAGAGAAGATCAATCTAGAAGAGGGTAGCATCAGGATGCTACCCATCCTCATAGAGAAGAGAACAAATGTGGTGGGGATCATCATCAAGGTTAGAGAGGGAATGGAGTAGGTCCTTATCACCTTCATGCTTTACTGTCACCAGTGCCAGGCGAGCCGGACATTGTTCGAGGTACCCTTTGTTTGTTTTCAACATGGGTGTATTCCTTGTTTTATTCGGGAGAGACACACCACTTCATATCACCTTCCGTTTTCCGTTACTTAGGATTTGATGTAAAGAGGCTTCCATTTCCCTTGTAATTGACTATAGTAGTTGGAGGTCTAGCTGACTTGTTTGAATTATGTAGAGACTGTGAGATCATGTTTGGGAAGCATCGCTCTTATGGATATTTCCAATGTTTATAGACACAACCATATGATCGAATCCTTACCAAATATTGGTTTTATTTTGTGTAGGATATCATGGATTTATTCAGGAGGAAGGTGGTGTTCTTCGATACTGATGGAGAGCCAACAGTGTTTGTGGGCGAGTGAGACCCTCCGATGGGTTAGTGGTGTGTTCTGTTATTTTTATCCTTAATATCTAAGATGATGATAAGTTCATCAGAGGTTTAGAAATTGGAATTTAATAGTGTCATAGAAGAGAACACTGATGTATTTCCAGATGAGGCGATTTCATTACCCCCTAAATGATAGATTGATATTGGGATTAAACTACAGCCAGGAGAATCCCCTATCCCTATGTCTCTAAATTGGATAACCCCTTATGAGTTACCGGTGCTGCGGATACATATCGATATCCTGTTAATGTTCGGTTTTGTTTGGCCAAGTGTGTCACTGTGGGGTGGACCAATTTTGTTCATGATGATAGTTGATGAATGACTGTGGTGGTGTATCAATTATCGTTGCTTAAACAAAGTGATGGTGAAGAATCTATATCCTCTTCCAAGGATTGATGATTTATTCAATCAACTAAAGTGTGAAGGATAGTTCTAGAGGATCTAATTGCAGTCAGGATATCATCAGATGCATGTTACAGATGAGGATGTCCCGAAGAATACTTTTTGTTTTTGTCATGGGAATTTCAATTTCGTTGTAATGTCGTTAAGTGTGACAAATTTTCTAGCTATGTTCATTGGGTTTATGAGAGTTTTGTTCCATGTGTTCCTGGATATGTTCATGGTGGTTTTCATCGACGATATCCTTGTGTACTCCATGTCTAAGGAGGATCATATAGAGCATCTTCACACTATTTTTTTTAATTCATCATCAAAATTAACTGTTTGGGATGTTTTTAATGTGTGAGATTTGGGCTCAAGAAGTATGTTTCTTGGGGATTGTTGTACCCCAGCATGGGGTATCTATAGTTCCTTATAAGATATAATAAGGTGTGCCTAGGTAATCCCCAAAAATAGTGGAAGAGGTTTGACGATTCCTTAGACTAATAGGCTATTACATGATGTGAGTAGATAATTTCTCTACGATTGCAACTCCTCTAATAGAATTGACCAGGAAGAATCATGTGATCTTGTGGACCGATCAGTGTCAAGCATCTTTTAAGTATCTGATAGAGAATTAGGTCAGTGGTCCAGTACATTATCTACTAGCAAAGGGAGTTTTGTTAATGTTTTTTATGATGCTTCATGTTGGGGGTTAGACTAGGTTCTAATTTATCAGAGATCATTTGTTTTTTATGGGTCCCAGTAGTTGTTCCCCCATGGTCGTAACAATTCTACCCATGATCTTTAGTCAGAGGAAGTGGTGTTTTCAATGATTTTGTGAAGACATTACCGCATTGGTGAGTGCTTTGTGGTTTTCCCTGATCATAATAGCATGATGTATGTTTTCTCCCAACATGACTTGAACATGCTGTAACATTGGTGGATGGAGTTCTTATAGGAATTTGACTTCAAAATATCATATACACCATGAAAGGGGAATTAGGTAGCTAATGCGCTGAGTAGGATTTTTGTAGTGATGCAGTGCCTGAATCTGGTGATTTATAGAGTGTAAGGGAAGAACATTAAATATTGAATATAGATATGGGATAAGTCAAGGGCATATGTTTTCATTTTCAGAAGAAGGTGCAGTCATGTTTGGTGCAGTGGGTGGAAGAGTCCCAGCTGGAGGATCTAGAGGTGGAGGTAGAGACAAATAGAGTGGTTTATGGTGAGGCCCCTAATGGAGGGTCTGAGGCTGGACAAACCAAGTGTTGTATCAAGGATGTCATGTAATTGCATTGGTGATGTAGGAGATGGTTCTGAGAGATTTACATAGATTTCCTTTAGTTGTGCATCCATGCATGAAAAATAGGTACCGAGCCTTGAGGAGTTAGTTTTTGTGGCCTTGGAAAAAGAGTGTAGTTTCCATGTTTGTGTCTCAATGTTTGATCTGTCAGATGGTGAAGTTCGAGCACTGTGTTCCTGGTGGTTTTCTCCAACTATTGGATGTTCCTTAGTGTAAATGAGAGGAAATCTCAATGGACTTTTTTGCTGGTTTACCTAGATCTCAGAGAGGCTATGACACTATATGGGTGGCAGTGAATCATTCGAATAAATCATCCCACTTCATAAAAATCACGCAATCAAGATTAGTGGTTTTTTAGGTAGTATCTGGAGGTGGTGGTGAGACTTCATGGAGTCCCAAGGATGATCATTTTCGATGGAGATATTTGTTTTAACTCCAGCGTGTGGATTGGTCTCAAGAATTATTTTAGTTCTTAGTTATGCCTTATCACTACTTTTCATCTGTAGACAGATAGTTAGATACAGAGGATAATCCAGACTCTTGAAGGCATGTTGTGCTCTTGTGTCTTGGATATTAGAGGTTCATGGATGAGGAAATTTCCCTTTTTGGAGTTTGATTACAATAATAATTTTCACTCCACCATTAGTATGGATCCATTAGAATCCTTCTATGGACATCCTTGACATTTAGCATTTTGTTGGACTGGGGTTGGTATGACAACCCTGCTTTTTATTACAACTTAAACATGCTTTATTACATAAAACTTCACTTGATACAACAAAGAAGATCGAGAGGTTTAGTGTCTTTGGGGCTTAGGATCATTACGAAAAAACTTTAAACTTGAAATACAACATCCTTATTGAAAACTTCCTTTACATGACCACTACATTCCTTCGTACTTAGCATTGCATGGGATAACCTGAGGACATGCATAAGAAAAGGGTGAGCTATAAAGCCCAGTAAGGGAGTACATAGTGAATAACATGAGGAGTACAATACATGTTAGGCAATAGGCATATCAATAGAGCATAAGAGAGACATGAACATAAAGGCATGATAAAGCATGATAATCATAACATGGAAATGTGGCAACAACACTTAACATTGAATTAGCATGAGCCAAGGCTCATTGCACATGGAGCATGAGTAAACCCTCATTGCACTTGAAGCACGAGTAAACCCTCGTTGCACTTGAATTAGCATGAGTCAACACTCATTGCACATGACGTATCATGATACTATACTTTACCCAATGCATTGGAGCGCTATCAGGGCGCACCCTTCTTAAACATTTCATTTCATGCATAAGTGTGCCACATGGATCATAAAACATGGATTCATAAAACATAATCATTTATTCCACGATAAAGGAATGTGGAATTCATACATGAAACTTTACAATCAATAAGTAAATGTGCATAAAGGTGAATACCCTTGATGGAGAAATGGGCATGGTATTCACTACACAAAGACATTGGCTTAGAAAATCGGTGCGATTTCGGCAACGTAACGGCGTGACATAAGAATTCATAAAAAAGGTTGATGAGAGAGAAAGGGGTTCCTCATCATATTTACATGTAATGGACAGTAAGGAGATCATATATATACATGTCCCAACAATAGAAAAGGAATTTAGATTCATGATACAAAAGTATTGCTTGAATGTAAAAGAAGAGAGAGAAGTTCCTTTCGGAATTTCGGCATAGTAACGGGTGTACATGGGAGGCATTTAATGAGAGAGAAAGGGTTCTCCCATAATTCAAAAAATAAGAGGGAAGTATGGGGGAGGTTCGAAACCATACCCCAACATTCATAATTGAAATAAAAAGGGAAATACAACTTAAAGAAAATTGACAAAAAATGAGAAAGGAAGAAAACCCCTTACTTGGAAGTGTGCTTCCAAAGGCTAGAGAGAGGCTTGTGAGAGGCTTCTTGGGAGCTTGGGGCACCTTGAGAGGATTCTAGAGAGAGTAGGGCAGAGTTTGGACGAACTTCAAGGGCTTTGAGTGAGGAGGAAGTGGGAGCTTGGGTGGGTTTATATAGGAAAGGTGAGAGAATTCTTTATTATTTAGGTTTGGGACCCCTTATATTAAAATAATCCAAACCACAAACCATCCCATGGTATTTGCCCATGGTTTCTGGAAAAGGAGAGAGGAAAACAATATTTTACAAGGCCAAGGTCCGAACTTATTAAAAAATTAGGGTTGCTTATGTGGAGGTGAGTCACACTCCCATGGAAATTAATTTAAAAAGGAAAAGTGTTGAATAAGTCTTGAGGGCTCCATTAATGCTTTGAAAAGTGAGTCAAACAAACCCAAAACCTCATTATTTTATTGATAAAACACATATTGGCCGAACATAAGGATTATGGTATTTTATTACATCACCATTGGGTCATTATGATGTCATAAAACACATTATATATTTAAATGGTATTTAATTTTTACCCAAAAATTTGACTGTCTCAGAAAATTATGAAAAATTCACCGTTGGATAATTTCGACGTCCTGATTCCAAAAATACTATTTATTTTATCTAAATAATTTTCTAAATATGTGAATTTTCACTTTTAAAATAAAAACCGACATTTATAAAAATTCACGGGTTTTGACAGAAATGGCTTTCAAACCTTAATAAAAATTTTAATTGCATTCATAAAATTATAAGATCATTTATATTTAATAAAAATTAATTTAATATTAATAATAATATTTTATTAAAATATTATTTAATTCAAAAATCCTTTAATTTAATAAAATATAATTCTTAATTAAATAATAACTAAAAACATCATTTTGTACTTTAAAAACTAATTACAATGCATCAAAAATGACTAGAAATTATATTCATTATTATATACAAAAAAAATAATGTACATGAACATGGTGCTACTTATTTGTTACATAACCCCTTAAAATAGCCGCATAAGACCTAAGGGTAAGGTGTGCGATGGTGACAGACTCTTGGGGTTGCTCGGATAACATCGCTCGAGTGGTAATCTCTATCAACTTCCTTTTTTCCCGTAGACGATCACGTTCGATCTTGACTTGATGAAGCTCAGCTTGGGCTTGGTCAAGGGCAAAGCCCAAAGACGCCACCTCCTTTCCGAGCTCCGACAAATGGGATTCGTAAGGGGCAATTCTACTGGATGAGGCCATCGCTTCCTTTGTCTGAGTAGAAAATTGGTTCGTTAAATCCTTATATTTAAACTACCCAGATGATCACTGTTCAACGGCTATAAAAGTAACAGTCACAAATCTTGACGTTAAACTAAAGAAGTTGACATCATATAAAAACATAAAGAAACATTTAACTGGATCAAGAGGGATTTTCCATTAATGAAATTTTGGGTCGTTACAACATTCCCCCCTTAAGAAATTTCGCCCTCGAAATTTTCCTTTTCCCACACTAAAACAAATGTGGGTAACTTAGCTTCATCATATCCTCCGACTCCCAAGTTGCTTCTTCAAACTTGTCGTTTCTCCACAACACCTTGACGAGGGGCATTGTCTTATTTCGTAGAACTTTTTCTCTACGATCTAAGATCTTCACTGGTTGATCCTCATAAGAAAGATCGTCTTCTAATTGTACCACCTCGGAAGAGAGTAAATGTGAAGGGTCTGGTATGTACTTCCTTAAGAGGGATACATGGAAGACATCATGCACCTTGGCCATAGTAGGTGGAAGTGCTAGTCGATAGGCCACAGCCCCAACACGATCAAGAATCTCGAATGGGCCGATGTACCTTGGACTTAACTTCCCTTTCTTTCCAAACCTCATGACCTTCTTCCACGGAGATATGCGTAAAAACACCATGTCTCCGACTTTAAACTCAAGGTCTCGTCGACGATTATCTGCATAACTCTTCTGTCGACTTTGGGCTGCCTTGATATGCTGCTGAATGGTTTTCACCTTCTCCACCATTTCTTCGACCATTTCTGGTCCAAGCAGCTTACGTTCACCGACCTCATCCCAACATGCCGGTGTTCTACACCTTTTCCCATACAGGGCTTCATATGGTGCCATTTGGATGCTTGAGTGGAAACTATTATTATAAGAGAACTCAACCAGAGGAAGATGCTGATCCCATCCTCCTTTAAAGTCCATTGAGCACGCTCTCAACATATCCTCAAGTGTTTGGATAGTCCGCTCGGATTGGCCATCAGTTTGAGGATGATAGGCCGTACTGAAGTTCAGTTCAGTATTCAGAGCATGTTGAAGACTCTTCCAAAACTTAGAGGTAAATCTTGGATCTCGGTCCGACACAATAGATAGTGGTACTCCATGCAACCGTACCACTTCCCTGATATATATCCGTGCCAGTTGATCCAAAGAGAAATCCTCTCGAATAGCAATGAAGTGTGCAGTCTTTGTAAGACGATCCACAATAACCCAGATTGCGTTGTTGCTTTTGGATGTCCTTGGAAGTCCAGTGACGAAGTCCATGGTGATGTTCTCCCATTTCCATTCTGGTATGGGCAATGGTTGCATCATCCCCTTAGACTTCTGCCTCTCTGCCTTCACTTGCTGACACACCAGGCACTTTGATGTATATTCGGCGATCTCCTTCTTCATATTATACCACCAAAAGTTTTCTCGGAGATCTCGATACATCTTTGTGCTCCCTGGGTGAATAGAGAAATTTGAACTATGTGCATCATCCAAAAGTTCCTTCTTCAGCTCCGAACTTGATGGGACACATAGTCTTTTCCCAAACCGCACAATTCCTTCTTCATTAACATTAAACTCTGAGGATTTTCCCTTTTTGATAGCTTCCACTTTTTCTTGGATTCTCGCATCATCCTTTTGAGCATCCTTTAACCTTTCCAAAAGAGATGGTTGAGCAATCATTTGTGAAAGGATTGATGATGTTCCCTTCTTTATGATTCCCACGTCCATCTTCATCAAGTCTAAGAAGATTGGATCCTTCTCAATTCTCATCATTGATAGAATTGCTGGATCCTTTCTACTTAGGGCATCCACCACCTTGTTCGCCTTCCCAGGGTGGTAATGTATTGAACAGTCATAATCCTTGATGAACTCTATCCATCTTCTCTGGCGCATATTAATCTCTTTCTGTGTGAATATATATTTAAGACTCTTGTGGTCAGTATATATCTCACATTTCTCCCCATAGAGATAATGCCGCCAGATTTTCAAGGCGAAGATCTCCGCCGCCAACTCCAGATCATGCGTTGGATAGTTTCGCTCATGGATTTTCAACTGCCTTGAGGCATAGGATATCACTTTATCATTCTGCATCAGCACACATCCTAAGCCCTTCTTCGAAGCATCACTGAATACCACAAAAAGCTCCCCACTTGTGGGTAAAGTGAGCACAGGTGCAGTGATAAGCCTCCTTTTCAACTCCTTGAAGCTTTCTTCGCATTCATCACTCCAAGTAATCTTTACTCCCTTTCGAGTTAGCTTGGTAAGAGGGTTGGACAATCGTGAGAAGTTTCTCACAAATCTTCGATAATATCCAGCTAACCCCAAGAAGCTACGGATATCAGTTACCGATGTTGGCCTCGGCCATCCCTCAATTGCATCTGTTTTGGAGGGGTCCACAGATATCCCATTGCTTGTGATGATATGGCCCAAGAATGAGACCTCCTTCAACCAGAACTCACACTTGCTGTACTTGGCATAGAGCTTCTCCTTGCGCAAAGTCTCCAGTACAGTTCTTAAATGCTCCTCATGGTCCTCCTTGGTTTTGGAGTATATCAGAATATCATCTATAAAGACTACCACAAATTTATCTAGGTAATCTCTAAAGACTCTATTCATCAAATCCATGAATATTGCTGGAGCATTGGTGAGTCCAAAAGGCATTACTATGAATTCATAGTGCCCGTACCTTGTACGAAAAGCAGTCTTGGGGATATCTTCCTTCTTCACCCTTACTTGATAATATCCCGACCGCAAGTCGACCTTGGAGAAGTATTGATCTCCACGCAGCTGATCAAACAAGTCATCGATTCTTAGGAGAGGATACTTGTTCTTTATCGTGATTTTGTTATGTTCACGATAATCGATGCAAAGCCGCATTGACCCATCCTTCTTCTTGACGAAGAGGACTGGTGCACCCCATGGTGATGCACTTGGGCGTATAAACCCTTTATCCAGATTCTCCTGTAGTTGTTTCTTCAGTTCTTCAAGCTCAACCACAGCTATTCTATATGGAGTCTTGGATATTGGTAGTGCCCCAGGTATAAGTTCAATTGAGAACTCAACATCTCTTCTTGGAGGAAGACCAGGAAGTTCCTCGGGAAATACTTCAGCGAATTCCCTCACAATAGGCATTTCTTCAAGGGTGGTTTCATCCTTGGACTCAATCATCTGAGCCAGATATGCGTGCTCATAAGGCAGTAATATCCATGCTTGAGATTGTGGAGCTAAAAGAGATTCATCTTCCTCCTGACACTTGTAAAGAATCGGGGGTCGATTCTCCATATGGAGTGTGATTTCCCTCTCCCGACAATTTATGTTGGCTCTATATAAGGAAAGCCAATCCATGCCAAGAATTGCATCAAATTCCACCAAAGGGAGTATGACGAGGTTCGCCGGGAAATTCAATCCACAGATTATAACAGGGGAGGACTTATACTCATGGGATGCAATGATTGCCCCATTTGCCGTACTCACCGACATCTTTACTTCCATTACTTGTGGTGGTGCAGGGATTATTCTACTAAACTTTTGAGATATAAAAGAATGCGTAGAACCTGAATCAAAAAGTACGTTCTCTATTCTTGAATGAATAACTAGCGTACCTGTCACCACTTCGTTGTCGGGGTTCACTTCGGCAGAAGTGATGGCAAAAGCTCTTCCTTGCTGTCTTGGAGGTTGTTGATTGCCTCCGATAACCCTTGGATTAGGGCACTGATTCGCAAAATGACCCGGTTCTTTGCATTTGAAGCATTGAACAACGCGTTGAGGTTCGAACGGAGCGTTCCTCCCCTCCGTCGCAGCCGCGGGTCCTTCTTGCTGACAGTTAACAGCTAGGTGCCCTTCTCTTCCACACTTGAAGCATTTTCTTGTCCCCCTAAGGCAATTTCCAGGGTGCTTCTTTCCACACTTTTGGCAAGTGGGGTGCTGGAATTTCTTAGCGCCGTTGGATTTATCCATCGGACCACCAGCATTGAAGTCCACCTTCCGCTTCTTGTCCCCATGATACCCCTGTGATTCTCCGATCTCCATTTCAACCTTAAGGGCACATCGGACAATTTCCTCATAGCTGTCGAAGTCACGGATCGCTAATGCTTTCCGCAAGCTAGGCTTCAGCCCACCAAAGAAGCGGTCAACCTTGCATTCGGGGGTAACGACAAAGCCAGAAGCGTATCGTGCAAGCCTTGTGAAGTTTGCCTCGTACGCTCCCACAGATTCCTCATCTTTCTGCTTGAGGGAAAGGAAGTCCCTTTCCATCTTAAGACGGAGGGTGCGTGGAAAATATTTATCGAAAAACATCTTCCGGAATACCTTCCATTCCAAAGCCTCGATCTCCTCCTCAGGCTTCTTATTTTTGATCAACATCCACCATTGATCAGCTTCACCCTCCATACGATAAGCCGCCAGGAGAACCTTCTCTTTTTCAGAGCATTGGAGGATGGAGAATATCTTTTCAATGGAGTTGATCCATTGTTCAGCAATCGTGGGATCAGATGATCCACTAAAATTAGGAGGCCTTTGTCTCATGAAGCTTTCAATAGCGACTTGTTCTTTCTTAGGGGGGGTTGAACGTTCCTCTTGACCAGTGTTTCTATTCAAAACTTGAGTTAGCTGAGAGAGGAGCATGACAAAGTTCGCGATTCCCGCTCCCATTGGATTGGGCATCTCATTGGTACAATCGTCACACTGATCTTCACAACGGTTGTTAGCCCGAGTTCTCCTATTACCGGCCATTGGCTGGAATAAAAGGAAAGTTAGGGGTAACACATAAAGGGTAATCCAAAGACAAAAGTTGATGACTTATAAATAAACTTTAATCTCTTTAGCTCATGAGTCTATAGGATTCAACCTAGGCTTTTCATGATCTACCTTCTAACATATATTCTTAGGGGCATTTTTCCCTTAATAAGGGTTCATACTAAGATTGTGAATTTATCAAAACATATCCCCCGGGAGTGTCGTAACCAAGAGTGCAGCAAGGCCCGTTGTCGTGCACCAGTTCCCGTTCGAGTCTAGCTCAAAGCGGTGTTTTCGGGTTTTACCCCTAGGATACATCTGTGCCAGAGCCGCCTCTACCTGCTCGTATCCAGACAGGGATGTATTTGTTTGATAAACCACTTACTTAGTATTTACCAAAATTTAGGGATGTTTTTATTATTCTTAGTCTTGTATCTAAGGCTTTACTAGGGTTTCCTAATCCCAAAAATAACTAAACCTATCCTCTGATACCAACTATGACAACCCTGCTTTTTATTACAACTTAAACATGCTTTATTACATAAAACTTCACTTGATACAACAAAGAAGATCGAGAGGTTTAGTGTCTTTGGGGCTTAGGATCATTACATAAAAACTTTAAACTTGAAATACAACATCCTTATTGAAAACTTCCTTTACATGACCACTAAATTCCTTCGTACTTAGCATTGCATGGGATAACCTGAGGACATGCATAAGAAAAGGGTGAGCTATAAAGCCCAGTAAGGGAGTACATAGTGAATAACATGAGGAGTACAATACATGTTAGGCAATAGGCATATCAATAGAGTATAAGAGAGACATGAACATAAAGGCATGATAAAGCATGATAATCATAACATGGAAATGTGGCAACAACACTTAACATTGAATTAGCATGAGCCAAGGCTCATTGCACATGGAGCATGAGTAAACCCTCATTGCACTTGAAGCACGAGTAAACCCTCGTTGCACTTGAATTAGCATGAGTCAACACTCATTGCACATGACGTATCATGATACTATACTTTACCCAATGCATTGGAGCGCTATCAGGGCGCACCCTTCTTAAACATTTCATTTCATGCATAAGTGTGCCACATGGATCATAAAACATGGATTCATAAAACATAATCATTTATTCCACGATAAAGGAATGTGGAATTCATACATGAAACTTTACAATCAATAAGTAAATGTGCATAAAGGTGAATACCCTTGATGGAGAAATGGGCATGGTATTCACTACACAAAGACATTGGCTTAGAAAATCGGTGCGATTTCGGCAACGTAACGGCGTGACATAAGAATTCATAAAAAAGGTTGATGAGAGATAAAGGGGTTCCTCATCATATTTACATGTAATGGACAGTAAGGAGATCATATATATACATGTCCCAACAATAGAAAAGGAATTTAGATTCATGATACAAAAGTATTGCTTGAATGTAAAAGAAGAGAGAGAAGTTCCTTTCGGAATTTCGGCATAGTAACGGGTGTACATGGGAGGAATTTAATGAGAGATAAAGGGTTCTCCCATAATTCAAACAATAAGAGGGAAGTATGGGGGAGGTGCGAAACCATACCCCAACATTCATAATTGAAATAAAAAGGGAAATACAACTTAAAGAAAATTGACAAAAAATGAGAAAGGAAGAAAACCCCTTACTTGGAAGTGTGCTTCCAAAGGCTAGAGAGAGGCTTGTGAGAGGCTTCTTGGGAGCTTGGGGCACCTTGAGAGGATTCTAGAGAGAGTAGGGCAGAGTTTGGACGAACTTCAAGGGCTTTGAGTGAGGAGGAAGTGGGAGCTTGGGTGGGTTTATATAGGAAAGGTGAGAGAATTCTTTATTATTTAGGTTTGGGACCCCTTATATTAAAATAATCCAAACCACAAACCATCCCATGGTATTTGCCCATGGTTTCTGGAAAAGGAGAGAGGAAAACAATATTTTACAAGGCCAAGGTCCGAACTTATTAAAAAATTAGGGTTGCTTATGTGGAGGTGAGTCACACTCCCATGGAAATTAATTTAAAAAGGAAAAGTGTTGAATAAGTCTTGAGGGCTCCATTAATGCTTTGAAAAGTGAGTCAAACAAACCCAAAACCTCATTATTTTATTGATAAAACACATATTGGCCGAACACAAGGATTATGGTATTTTATTACATCACCATTGGGTCATTATGATGTCATAAAACACATTATATATTTAAATGGTATTTAATTTTTACCCAAAAATTTGACTGTCTCAGAAAATTATGAAAAATTCACCGTTGGATAATTTCGACATCCTGATTCCAAAAATAATATTTATTTTATCTAAATAATTTTCTAAATATGTGAATTTTCACTTTTAAAATAAAAACCGACATTTATAAAAATTCACGGGTTTTGACAGAAATGGCTTTCAAACCTTAATAAAAATTTTAATTGCATTCATAAAATTATAAGATCATTTATATTTAATAAAAATTAATTTAATATTAATAATAATATTTTATTAAAATATTATTTAATTCAAAAATCCTTTAATTTAATAAAATATAATTCTTAATTAAATAATAACTAAAAACATCATTTTGTACTTTAAAAACTAATTACAATGCATCAAAAATGACTAGAAATTATATTCATTATTATATACAAAAAAAAAATAATGTACATGAACATGGTGCTACTTATTTGTTACATAACCCCTTAAAATAGCCGCATAAGACCTAAGGGTAAGGTGTGCGATGGTGACAGACTCTTGGGGTTGCTCGGATAACATCGCTCGAGTGGTAATCTCTATCAACTTCCTTTTTTCCCGTAGACGATCACGTTCGAGCTTGACTTGATGAAGCTCAGCTTGGGCTTGGTCAAGGGCAAAGCCCAAAGATGCCACCTCCTTTCCGAGCTCCGACAAATGGGCTTCGTAAGGGGAAATTCTACTGGATGAGGCCATCGCTTCCTTTGTCTGAGTAGAAAATTGGTTCGTTAAATCCTTATATTTAAACTACCCAGATGATCACTGTTCAACGGCTATAAAAGTAACGGTCACAAATCTTGACGTTAAACTAAAGAATTTGACATCATATAAAAACATAAAGAAACATTTAACTGGATCAAGAGGGATTTTCCATTAATGAAATTTTGGGTCGTTACAACATTCCCCCCTTAAGAAATTTCGCCCTCGAAATTTTCCTTTTCCCACACTAAAACAAATGTGGGTAACTTAGCTTCATCATATCCTCCGACTCCCAAGTTGCTTCTTCAAACTTGTGGTTTCTCCACAACACCTTGACGAGGGGCATTGTCTTATTTCGTAGAAATTTTTCTCTACGATCTAAGATCTTCACTGGTTGCTCCTCATAAGAAAGATCGTCTTCTAATTGTACCACCTCGGAAGAGAGTACATGTGAAGGGTCTGGTATGTACTTCCTTAAGAGGGATACATGGAAGACATCATGCACCTTGTCCATAGTAGGTGGAAGTGCTAGTCGATAGGCCACAGCCCCAACACGATCAAGAATCTCGAATGGGCCGATGTACCTTGGACTTAACTTCCCTTTCTTTCCAAACCTCATGACCTTCTTCCACGGAGATATGCGTAAAAACACCATGTCTCCGACTTTAAACTCAAGGTCTCGTCGACGATTATCTGCATAACTCTTCTGTCGACTTTGGGCTGCCTTGATATGCTGCTGAATGGTTTTCACCTTCTCCACCATTTCTTCAACCATTTCTGGTCCAAGCAGCTTACGTTCACCGACCTCATCCCAACATGCCGGTGTTCTACACCTTTTCCCATACAGGGCTTCATATCGTGCCATTTGGATGCTTGAGTGGAAACTATTATTATAAGAGAACTCAACCAGAGGAAGATGCTGATCCCATCCTCCTTTAAAGTCCATTGAGCACGCTCTCAACATATCCTCAAGTGTTTGGATAGTCCGCTCGGATTGGCCATCAGTTTGAGGATGATAGGCCGTACTGAAGTTCAGTTCAGTATTCAGAGCATGTTGAAGACTCTTCCAAAACTTAGAGGTAAATCTTGGATCTCGGTCCGACACAATAGATAGTGGTACTCCATGCAACCGTACCACTTCCCTGATATATATCCGTGCCAGTTGATCCAAAGAGAAATCCTCTCGAATAGCAATGAAGTGTGCAGTCTTTGTAAGACGATCCACAATAACCCAGATTGCGTTGTTGCTTTTGGATGTCCTTGGAAGTCCAGTGACGAAGTCCATGGTGATGTTCTCCCATTTCCATTCTGGTATGGGCAATGGTTGCATCATCCCCTTAGACTTCTGCCTCTCTGCCTTCACTTGCTGACACACCAGGCACTTTGATGTATATTCGGCGATCTCCTTCTTCATATTATCCCACCAAAAGTTTTCTCGGAGATCTCGATACATCTTTGTGCTCCCTGGGTGAATAGAGAAATTTGAACTATGTGCATCATCCAAAAGTTCCTTCTTCAGCTCCGAACTTGATGGGACACATAGTCTTTTCCCAAACCACACAATTCCTTCTTCATTAACATTAAACTCTGAGGATTTTCCCTTTTTGATAGCTTCCACTTTTTCTTGGATTCTCGCATCATCCTTTTGAGCATCCTTTAACCTTTCCAAAAGAGATGGTTGAGCAATCATTTGTGAAAGTATTGATGATGTTCCCTTCTTTATGATTCCCACGTCCATCTTCATCAAGTCTAAGAAGATTGGATCCTTCTCAATTCTCATCATTGATAGAATTGCTGGATCCTTTCTACTTAGGGAATCCGCCACCTTGTTCGCCTTCCCAGGGTGGTAATGTATTGAACAGTCATAATCCTTGATGAGCTCTATCCATCTTCTCTGGCGCATATTAAGCTCTTTCTGTGTGAATATATATTTAAGTCTCTTGTGGTCAGTATATATCTCACATTTCTCCCCATAGAGATAATGCCGCCAGATTTTCAAGGCGAAGATCACCGCCGCCAACTCCAGATCATGCGTTGGATAGTTTCGCTCATGGATTTTCAACTGCCTTGAGGCATAGGATATCACTTTATCATTCTGCATCAGCACACATCCTAAGCCCTTCTTCGAAGCATCACTGAATACCACAAAAAGCTCCCCACTTGTGGGTAAAGTGAGCACAGGTGCAGTGATAAGCCTCCTTTTCAACTCCTTGAAGCTTTCTTCGCATTCATCACTCCAAGTAATCTTTACTCCCTTTCGAGTTAGCTTGGTAAGAGGGTTGGACAATCGTGAGAAGTTTCTCACAAATCGTCGATAATATCCAGCTAACCCCAAGAAGCTACGGATATCAGTTACCGATGTTGGCCTCGGCCATCCCTCAATTGCATCTGTTTTGGAGGGGTCCACAGATATCCCATTGCTTGTGATGATATGGCCCAAGAATGAGACCTCCTTCAACCAGAACTCACACTTGCTGTACTTGGCATAGAGCTTCTCCTTGCGCAAAGTCTCCAGTACAGTTCTTAAATGCTCCTCATGGTCCTCCTTGGTTTTGGAGTATATCATAATATCATCTATAAAGACTACCACAAATTTATCTAGGTAATCTCTAAAGACTCTATTCATCAAATCCATGAATATTTCTGGAGCATTGGTGAGTCCAAAAGGCATTACTATGAATTCATAGTGCCCGTACCTTGTACGAAAAGCAGTCTTGGGGATATCTTCCTTCTTCACCCTTACTTGATAATATCCCGACCGCAAGTCGACCTTGGAGAAGTATTGAGCTCCACGCAGCTGATCAAACAAGTCATCGATTCTTGGGAGAGGATACTTGTTCTTCATCGTGATTTTGTTAAGTTCACGATAATCGATGCAAAGCCGCATTGACCCATCCTTCTTCTTGACGAAGAGGACTGGTGCACCCCATGGTGATGCACTTGGGCGTATAAACCCTTTATCCAGATTCTCCTGTAGTTGTTTCTTCAGTTCTTCAAGCTCAACCACAGCCATTCTATATGGAGTCTTGGATATTGGTAGTGCCCCAGGTATAAGTTCAATTGAGAACTCAACATCTCTTCTTGGAGGAAGACCAGGAAGTTCCTCGGGAAATACTTCAGCGAATTCCCTCACAATAGGCATTTCTTCAAGGGTGGTTTCTTCCTTGGACTCAATCATCTGAGCCAGATATGCGTGCTCATAAGGCAGTAATATCCATGCTTGAGATGATGGAGCTAAAAGAGATTCATCTTCCTCCTGACACTTGTAAAGAATCGGGGGTCGATTCTCCATATGGAGTGTGATTTCCCTCTCCCGACAATTTATGTTGGCTCTATATAAGGAAAGCCAATCCATGCCAAGAATTGCATCAAATTCCACCAAAGGGAGTATGACGAGGTTCCCCGGGAAATTCAATCCACAGATTATAACAGGGGAGGACTTATACTCATGGGATGCAATGATTGCCCCATTTGCCGTACTCACCGACATCTTTACTTCCATGACTTGTGGTGGTGCAGGGATTATTCTACTAAAATTTTGAGATATAAAAGAATGCGTAGAACCTGAATCAAAAAGTACGTTCGCTATTCTTGAATGAATAACTAGCGTACCTGTCACCACTTCGTTGTCGGGGTTCACTTCGGCAGAAGTGATGGCAAAAGCTCTTCCTTGCTGTCTTGGAGGTTGTTGATTGCCTCCGATAACCCTTGGATTAGGGCACTGATTCGCAAAATGACCCGGTTCTTTGCATTTGAAGCATTGAACAACGCGTTGAGGTTCGAACGGAGCGTTCCTCCCCTCCGTCGCAGCCGCGGGTCCTTCTTGCTGACAGTTAACAGCTAGGTGCCCTTCTCTTCCACACTTGAAGCATTTTCTTGTCCCCCTAAGGCAATTTCCAGGGTGCTTCTTTCCACACTTTTGGCAAGTGGGGTGCTGGAATTTCTTAGCGCCGTTGGATTTATCCATCGGACCACCAGCATTGAAGTCCACCTTCCGCTTCTTGTCCCCATGATACCCCTGTGATTCTCCGATCTCCATTTCAACCTTAAGGGCACATCGGACAATTTCCTCATAGCTGTCGAAGTCACGGATCGCTAATGCTTTCCGCAAGCTAGGCTTCAGCCCACCAAAGAAGCGGTCAACCTTGCATTCGGGGGTAACGACAAAGCCAGAAGCGTATCGTGCAAGCCTTGTGAAGTTTGCCTCGTACGCTCCCACAGATTCCTCATCTTTCTGCTTGAGGGAAAGGAAGTCCGTTTCCATCTTAAGACGGAGGGTGCGTGGAAAATATTTATCGAAAAACATCTTCCGGAATACCTTCCATTCCAAAGCCTCGATCTCCTCCTCAGGCTTCGTATTTTTGATCAACGTCCACCATTGATCAGCTTCACCCTCCATACGATAAGCCGCCAGGAGAACCTTCTATTTTTCAGAGCATTGGAGGATGGAGAATATCTTTTCAATGGAGTTGATCCATTGTTCAGCAATCGTGGGATCAGATGATCCACTAAAAGTAGGAGGCCTTTGTCTCATGAAGCTTTCAATAGCGACTTGTTCTTTCTTAGGGGGGGTTGAACGTTCCTCTTGACCAGTGTTTCTATTCAAAACTTGAGTTAGCTGAGAGAGGAGCGTGACAAAGTTCGCGATTCCCGCTCCCATTGGATTGGGCATCTCATTGGTACAATCGTCACACTGATCTTCACAACGGTTGTTAGCCCGAGTTCTCCTATTACCGGCCATTGGCTGGAATAAAAGGAAAGTTAGGGGTAACACATAAAGGGTAATCCAAAGACAAAAGTTGATGACTTATAAATAAACTTTAATCTCTTTAGCTCATGAGTCTATAGGATTCAACCTAGGCTTTTCATGATCTACCTTCTAACATATATTCTTAGGGGCATTTTTCCCTTAATAAGGGTTCATACTAAGATTGTGAATTTATCAAAACATATCCCCCGGGAGTGTCGTAACCAAGAGTGCAGCAAGGCCCGTTGTCGTGCACCAGTTCCCGTTCGAGTCTAGCTCAAAGCGGTGTTTTCGGGTTTTACCCCTAGGATACATCTGCGCCAGAGCCGCCTCTACCTGCTCGTATCCAGACAGGGATGTATTTGTTTGATAAACCACTTACTTAGTATTTACCAAAATTTAGGGATGTTTTTATTATGCTTAGTCTTGTATCTAAAGCTTTACTAGGGTTTCCTAATCCCAAAAATAACTAAACCTATCCTCTGATACCAACTATGACAACCCTGCTTTTTATTACAACTTAAACATGCTTTATTACATAAAACTTCACTTGATACAACAAAGAAGATCGAGAGGTTTAGTGTATTTGGGGCTTAGGATCATTACATAAAAACTTTAAACTTGAAATACAACATCCTTATTGAAAACTTCCTTTACATGACCACTACATTCCTTCGTACTTAGCATTGCATGGGATAACCTGAGGACATGCATAAGAAAAGGGTGAGCTATAAAGCCCAGTAAGGGAGTACATAGTGAATAACATGAGGAGTACAATACATGTTAGGCAATAGGCATATCAATAGAGCATAAGAGAGACATGAACATAAAGGCATGATAAAGCATGATAATCATAACATGGAAATGTGGCAACAACACTTAACATTGAATTAGCATGAGCCAAGGCTCATTGCACATGGAGCATGAGTAAACCCTCATTTCACTTGAAGCACGAGTAAACCCTCGTTGCACTTGAATTAGCATGAGTCAACACTCATTGCACATGACGTATCATGATACTATACTTTACCCAATGCATTGGAGCGCTATCAGGGCGCACCCTTCTTAAACATTTCATTTCATGCATAAGTGTGCCACATGGATCATAAAACATGGATTCATAAAACATAATAATTTATTCCACGATAAAGGAATGTGGAATTCATACATGAAACTTTACAATCAATAAGTAAATGTGCATAAAGGTGAATACCCTTGATGGAGAAATGGGCATGGTATTCACTACACAAAGACATTGGCTTAGAAAATCGGTGCGATTTCGGCAACGTAACGGCGTGACATAAGAATTCATAAAAAAGGTTGATGAGAGAGAAAGGGGTTCCTCATCATATTTACATGTAATGGACAGTAAGGAGATCATATATATACATGTCCCAACAATAGAAAAGGAATTTAGATTCATGATACAAAAGTATTGCTTGAATGTAAAAGAAGAGAGAGAAGTTCCTTTCGGAATTTCGGCATAGTAACGGGTGTACATGGGAGGCTTTTAATGAGAGAGAAAGGGTTCTCCCATAATTCAAACAATAAGAGGGAAGTATGGGGGAGGTGCGAAACCATACCCCAACATTCATAATTGAAATAAAAAGGGAAATACAACTTAAAGAAAATTGACAAAAAATGAGAAAGGAAGAAAACCCCTTACTTGGAAGTGTGCTTCCAAAGGCTAGAGAGATGCTTGTGAGAGGCTTCTTGGGAGCTTGGGGCACCTTGAGAGGATTCTAGAGAGAGTAGGGCAGAGTTTGGACGAACTTCAAGGGCTTTGAGTGAGGAGGAAGTGGGAGCTTGGGTGGGTTTATATAGGAAAGGTGAGAGAATTCTTTATTATTTAGGTTTGGGACCCCTTATATTAAAATAATCCAAACCACAAACCATCCAATGGTATTTGCCCATGGTTTCTGGAAAAGGAGAGAGGAAAACAATATTTTACAAGGCCAAGGTCCGAACTTATTAAAAAATTAGGGTTGCTTATGTGGAGGTGAGTCACACTCCCATGGAAATTAATTTAAAAAGGAAAAGTGTTGAATAAGTCTTGAGGGCTCCATTAATGCTTTGAAAAGTGAGTCAAACAAACCCAAAACCTCATTATTTTATTGATAAAACACATATTGGCCGAACATAAGGATTATGGTATTTTATTACATCACCATTGGGTCATTATGATGTCATAAAACACATTATATATTTAAATGGTATTTAATTTTTACCCAAAAATTTGACTGTCTCAGAAAATTATGAAAAATTCACCGTTGGATAATTTCGACGTCCTGATTCCAAAAATAATATTTATTTTATCTAAATAATTTTCTAAATATGTGAATTTTCACTTTTAAAATAAAAACCGACATTTATAAAAATTCACGGGTTTTGACAGAAATGGCTTTCAAACCATAATAAAAATTTTAATTGCATTCATAAAATTATAAGATCATTTATATTTAATAAAAATTAATTTAATATTAATAATAATATTTTATTAAAATATTATTTAATTCAAAAATCCTTTAATTTAATAAAATATAATTCTTAATTAAATAATAACTAAAAACATCATTTTGTACTTTAAAAACTAATTACAATGCATCAAAAATGACTAGAAATTATATTCATTATTATATACAAAAAAAAATAATGTACATGAACATGGTGCTACTTATTTGTTACATAACCCCTTAAAATAGCCGCATAAGACCTAAGGGTAAGGTGTGCGATGGTGACAGACTCTTGGGGTTGCTCGGATAACATCGCTCGAGTGGTAATCTCTATCAACTTCCTTTTTTCCCGTAGACGATCACGTTCGAGCTTGACTTGATGAAGCTCAGCTTGGGCTTGGTCAAGGGCAAAGCCCAAAGACGCCACCTCCTTTCCGAGCTCCGACAAATGGGCTTCGTAAGGGGCAATTCTACTGGATGAGGCCATCGCTTCCTTTGTCTGAGTAGAAAATTGGTTCGTTAAATCCTTATATTTAAACTACCCAGATGATCACTGTTCAACAGCTATAAAAGTAACGGTCACAAATCTTGACGTTAAACTAAAGAAGTTGACATCATATAAAAACATAAAGAAACATTTAACTGGATCAAGAGGGATTTTCCATTAATGAAATTTTGGGTCGTTACAGTTGGAGAGTAAAAAAATCTTGAACCGGAACTAGTGCAGAATATGATAGAGATGGTTCATGTGAGTTATGAGATCATGAGGGAAGCATAGGATCATCAGAAATCATATGTCGATCACAAGAGGAGACCTTTGGAGTTTGATTTTGGGGATCCCATGTCTCTAAAGGTGACTCCCTATCATGGGTAGTGATTATTTTGTCAAGGGAGTAAGAATTCTACTCAGTTTTTTGGGCCTTTCGAGGTGTGGCTCGTGTAGGTGTTGTGGCATATGAGGTAGCACTTCTCCCACATATGAGATGAATACATGATGTTCTTTATGTGACGCAACTCCATCTTTATCTTCATGATGACTTACATGTCATCAATTGGGGAGAGATCGACATTGATGATGATGCAACATTTATGAAGCGTCATATAGAGATCCAAGACCATAAGGAGAAGTTTTTGGGTGGGAATTCTATCCTCTTGGTCAGTGCCTTGTGAAGACACAATGGCATAGAGGAGAGTACATGGGAATGTGAATCACAGATATGTCCTCAATACCCTATTTTGTTTAATGTTGAGTTATTTTCTTGTAATAATATTCATTTGTGGTTGGAGACCATTAATTTTTACGATACATATTTCTTTTTATGCTTTTTTCGCATTCTCTCTTTTGAGAGGAATCTCAAGGATGGTTGTTTGGACCACTTTTATGATTCCTTTTAGGTTGTCGTTGAATTCTTGAGAATGAGAATGTTTGAGAGGTATCTGATATACTGTCCTAGAACTCTCTAGTCTATTCTTTTACTGAAATTTGGCGTTTGAGGTGTTTTGGAAGGTGAAGGTGACTTATCCCCAAAATTTTTCCCAATTTCTAGTTCTATTAACTGTGTTTCCAGTTTTCTGCACAGTCTTTCCTACTATCGGTTGGTGTGCAATGTTTCAAGCTATCGATAGGTGTACAATGTTTCCATAAATTAGTAGGTGTATAGTGTTTACAGGTGTCAGTAGGTGTATACTGATTCCATATATTGTTAGGTGTACAATGATTCTAGACGTCGGTATGTGTTAAGTGTTACTAGATGTCGGTAGGTGTACTGTGCTTCTAGACGTTGGTAGGTGTACTGTGTTTCCAGCTTCCTAAAATTTCACCCCTTTAGCATTTTCTTTGATGAAAAATACATTAAAAAATTTATTATAAGGGATTTATGGCCGATTCAAATCCCACAACTCCAATATTAATTTTCCTAAGGCTCATGATTCCTTTACTTGGTCAAACCACATGGATTAATATGATCCCCATTAATTGAAATTATAAACCATTTCAAATACTTTTAGTCTCAAATCTAATCCATTAATGTCAAAAACCTTCCCTTATTTCATTCCTTCACCTTTATTTATGTGCAAGGTTCCCCAATACATTATTCCCATAGAAGTGGTTTGATCAAATGATAATCCTTAGATTGTTTCCCAATGATGTTTTTTCCTGCTGCATGCACACCCATGTTTTGGTGCAAGCAGCAAGTGTCGACCCACCATTGGTAGAAGGTATGATATACCTTATTTATTGTGTTGTATTCAATCCTTATTATCCCATTTATCCTTGACATGTTATTAAATGGAATTTCCGTGTTTCTAATGGACTTTTATTGGATGTCTGTTGGTGTAATCGTGTTGCGGCGTCCTCAGGTGGATGCAGTTGTCACAGGGGGAGGTGATCTTTATCCGTTTCATGTATCATTATCATGTAAAGAACATCAAGAATATTTTTTGGTATGCTATTTAGGGCTTATATATTATTTTATCTGAATATATGGAGTTATCATGTTCTAGACCACTGGATCACAATGGAATTGACATAAAAAATAATTTAATAGGATAAATAAATTGAAATCGATCGTAAGTTATTGCCTCTATTTTCTCTAGATAGTGTGATATATATGATATTCTTGTAAGCATGTTGTTATTGATGAAATTGGTAAAGAACTTAAATTTGGAATTAATTGATAATTATTTGGCTAATGATAAAGAGGCATTTAATTGAATCATGTTATTGTTGTTGTAAAACGATGATAATAAAATTATTGTAGTAATCATGTCTAATTAATTTGTGATAGCAATGATAGATTTATATTTAGTTTACCCATAGATTGAACATAGTAAAATTGAATTATCCAATTCAAGATAGATTAATGAGTGGAATGATCTATAGAAGTTAATTCATTGTAGGGTTATGAGATACCATATCTATTGTAAGGCAGAGTGCCTTCTGCTTTAGAGACTTGACTACTTGTTGCATGTGAAGGAAGAGTGACTTTTTTAGGGCCAAGAGCCTAGTTGCATGTTTTTTTCTACTACTTGTGACTTGTTATGATCCAAGATGGATGTTGTGAGATGTGGGGGCCGGGAAGCCTTGTGATTATGGCAGAAGATAGTGCCTAGAGTGGTGAGATGCATCGATTTATGCATGTGGGTGTTGGGGAGGACACGGTATATAATGAAACAGGTTGGATACAGATGACTGGATGCTTCATGGATCTTGTTTTTTATCTAATTCACTTTCCACACTTCTCTAGAAAGCTGGTCTTGCTACCCTAATTCGAAAAACTGTTAAAGATCTACATGGTATGCCATTTTGTTTCTGTGCTTATATTCTCAAGGTTGGATGGTTCTTTTCTCTTTCTATAGGTGTTAAAGACGCGATGAGTAGTTCATAAAATCACTGTGTTGATAACCTTTTGCTTCATAGCATAAAATGTTTTCTAGAATGTCTAGGAATATGAAAAAGTGATAATTATATTAATAAATGATTGAATAAATGAAGTTAACCAATGGGGTTGGAGCCTCCTAGGACACATTGCTAAGGTTTAAATTTAAAGGAATATCAGACTTTGGGTGTGATGCTAGTGAAATATAATTTGGAATTGATAATGGTTAATTAATGTTTAAATAACTGATTAGTATAAATTGAAACTGATAAAAAGGGAATGATGTAATATAATAAAGATCTTTAAATGGTTGTGTTCTTAGAGGATACCTAGTCTTAGAAGTGGCATTCAAGAGTCTGGGAGTTGTTGGCTGCAATTGAATCTGAGACTATGTTATGTTCATAGTGTGGTTGTGAGATATAATATATTTTGAACCTTTTGTGTTTCTAAATGCTAGTCCACCCCATATGTTAGGGAAACTGACACCCTAGGGATTTTGAGCCTCGGGAGGAGGGGGTGTTTTCCTCAACATCTCAATGGGATGAAGGACGGAAGACAACCCCCTTTGTCCTCATTCTCTTCTCTTGGTAGTTACTTGCATTGGAAGGCATAAAAGTTAGCTTACCCATATATGTGTGTAGAGGGATGTAATGTCTTGTGGTTACTCACACACATATATTCTATATATAGTTTGCTTTGGACTACTATAGTTGTAATGTGTATAAGCTATGATGGCTTGAGGATCCTTACTCAGTGTATGGGATGTAATGTCTTGAGGTATAATGCCCGATATATGATACATGTTATGCGATCTATGGTGGATCCTAAAAAATAACAGGCTACTTTCGTTACATAGAATTCATTTTTGTGTTTCCCGTGGTTCATGTTGTGGTTCTTCACCTTGGTATCTGTGGGAAATCCTATTGAAGAGAGATTCTTGGGACATGTGACATTGGGGAAAATCCGAAAACTAGAGGGGAAGTCAAGGTGGGGTACCATTGATATTATTTTTTATATTATAAACTCTTGTATGTGATACTTGGTGAGAGTATCCATGGTGAGGTTAGGAACATTATATACCTGTTTATGTGATGAGTTAGTTTCAATTGTTGTTCACTGTGCTTTAACATGCTTTCTTTACTCTTGAATGACATGATATTGGGAGGATCCTAATGAGAATACTATTATACACAACCTATGCATATATAATATATTTTTAGGTCACATGGAGCATGTTGGAGATTAATTTGGTTACTACTATCTTGGGGTTGCAGGAGTTGTTTGGGATTCATGGTCACTTCTGTTTATTACAATATTTTGGTTCTTGAAATTTTACCTTTTAGTTTTAGTAGTTCTTGCATATAATTACATATTTGTACTTGGTATTTCTTTTATATTGCAGTATGAGTTGGTGTTGGTTGGTGTATGGCTTATCTCTCTCTTCATCATGTGTTCTATTAGAGAGTAATTCCTCCTAGTTTTGTGTGTTTACTATATCCTCGGTACTAGTCACAAACCCATGGCCTATTGGATGCAGGACTCTGGGGTCACTATCACCCTTCTCACACTGTCGTCACATGAGGGGTACACCTTGTGGGGAGGGGGTCATGGAAATTTATCCCTTAAATTTCTTAATCATTAATTTTAAAAATCTCATTCCATATGGAAAACAATGAAAATGTGAAAATTGAAATGTTACAAATTACAATTAATTTATAATTTTCTTGGAAATGTTATATATATAAATAAACTTTCCATTAAAAAATTTAAGACTCATTTATTAAATTGACACACTTACCTTATAAGGGAATGATGATAGATATATACAGTATACATGTTCTGAGCATTATGAATTCATAATTCATTTTGATTTAAAAGGAAATGCCATTAGTAGGGGAAAGACAACACACACAAATGATTTATCAAATAATTATGATAAGGATCATAAAATAATAACCCAAAAAACCATTGTTAGGTGTGGATGTCCATGAAGTCACAACCTCTAACTACATGAAGAAAAATTATATAATGGGTTCAAGAACATGAGTACAACAACTATAATAAAGGGATATGAAATTATAGGGAAATTTCTCATTAAAACCATGCACACACAATGATGTAAATTTATAATTGACAATACTTTCAGGGAAAATTCAAAGACCACATAAATTATGTGTGTAATAATCACTTCATCTAGTATCGAACCTTAGATTAGCCTGAATCAATATGTAACTGATGAATAGATCAACACCCTAAAAATAAGGAATATGATCATGTATCAAAATAGTTTCTTCAAGCAAATGGGAAATGATGAATTGAGACTATGGAATGAATAACATATCAAGAGGAATCGAATGAGAAGATCAAATCTTGTTTCCAAGTCCAGATGATGAAGCAATCTAAGAACATATATTAGGATGTCTGAAGATCATACAATGAGAGAAAAATAGATTACCTATACTTTGGTATAAAGAAAGTAAAAGGTAGAGGTAAAATTATAATAATTTAATTGAATATTGGTTGTTTTATGCATGAATTTTGGGCCATATGGATTGGTCTTACAGTTTTCCAAATTGTGATCTATATGTGCTTGGCTCACTCTCTAAGGTGGGACCCGACACATTTTGGATGAATGGTTTGAGAAACCTTTCTCTAACTAATCCATTTTTATTTTCTGAAAATTGTAAACATTTTAATGGGTATGTAGCCTTGGGTACACAGTTAGGGAAGACCATTTAACCAAATATTTCCTCTAAAAACCTCCACACTATTAGAAGAAAAAATTGAAATTACGGTGGCATTGTTTCTCCTAAACATGATACCTAGTTATTTATTCCAAAAAGTAGGGATCTAGGCTTCAAGATATCCTCAAATACCCATATATCCTCCAAATTCTAATTATTTAATCATATTAGGTCAAAACCAAATCAACAAACTAAAAATAAACATATATGTTCCTAAAAAAATAGGTTTTTTATATTGAGAGTCTTCAGTAGACAAGAATTCAAATAAGTTTGAAGCGAGAGAGAAAATATATAAAATGGATCTTGGGTTATTTTGGTGTATAAAATCATAGATCACACCAAAGTCCCGCTGAAAGCAATACAGAAATGATGGAAGAAACCATTCCATGACACAACCTCCCCAGACCGCATCACATCCACCACCGGTCAACCGACCTCTTAATAATATGCCACATACCTCAGTCAAATCAAATTCACTCTGTGTATATCAAAATCTCAAAAAAATTACCACAACACAGTAGTAGGTCCAAAAAATTTGTAGGAATCAATGGAGTAGCATGTAATATATGGCATATATATTTCAAATTAGGTTTTAGCCTTGAAAACAACCCACCAACTCCCCTATGTTGTAACCTAAAGGTCCAAAACACAGATGGTACTCTTCATGCCAGAGTCCCTACAACATAGCACAACTCCCTAATAATATGTTTATACCTAGAATACGTTAACACAAATAAACACACATCACCAAAATTTAGGTAATTTTCACTAACAAGAACTCTCCATCCCTAAAAATAATGAAAGGAACCCAAACAAAAAGGAAAAAGAAGAAGAAAATAAAGTTGTAATTGAAAGAAGGTAAAACAAATTTACAACCTCCTCACAATAAATAATGTATGTTCCATAAATTACAATCATGAAGATTCCATTTAAAATATATTAGGCCTTTAATCTCTCATCATTTCCTCATACTCCCATTTCACATGAGAATCAGAAAAATGAATGCATAGCACATCGACATAATGCATTTTCATCCCTTGAAGAACCTTTATCTCAGAATCAATAATCCTGAATGGATGCTCAATAATGGATAAATAAAACTCAACATCAAGATCCTCCTAGATCCGAAAATGAGAAGGGTTGGATATATAATTTAGATGTTTCAATAAATTAATTCATTTGTTGATCAATGAAAAAAATGAATAAATTTACAAAGGAAAGGACACTTTCCCCACTCAATCATAATTCCTAAACGGTATCACAAACCTTATTGAAATATTTACCTATTTTCCAAGGCATAAATGACCCAATTGAGGCTAAAATATCATAATCATGTACTCTCCAATAGATAAATCCAATTATCATCGACAAAGTCCATCATATGAACTATTTCAATTCTTTGCCACAAATATTATATGATGAAGCAAATCAATCGTTTCGATAATCACTTGAAACAAACATGGCACAAACAAGGAAATTTCATGAGTATTTGACCAAAAAATGATGATATATAAGTCCTTCTATACATGTCCTAAAAAATGAACCATTATAATAGTGGTCTAGTAATTATTATTGTAGTAATACTCAACCAGCCCAATATGGTTATACCATGCTCCACCAACTTCAAGAACACAAGAACGTAGCATGAACTCAATAGTCTGTATAGATATCTTGGCCTTTCTCTCTATCTATAGACAATATTCCATTCTTAAAATGTACATTGGATCTTATAGCCTCCCAAAGGCCTCTTCAGTAAAACTAAGTGAAACATAGATCCCAATCAGAGACAACATCATATAAAACTCCATGAAATATGAAAATATACAACACATTAAGACATCCGAAGTCTTCAATGTTGATTTCATATTTTATGGTTATAAAGTGAGAAAATGTGTTCATCCAATTGACCACTACCCATATTTTCGTATTTCATAGAGGGTTATGTAGAAAACTAACCATAAAGAACATAGAAAATTTATCCCACTTTCAAGTCAACATAAGAATTGGCTGATGAAATCTATAAGGTCTAGGGTCATCGACATTGACATATTGGAATGTTTAACAATGAGAATTTTTTTTGGCGATGTCTGGTATCAAACATGGCCAATAAAATTTATGTTGTATACCATAGAACATATTTGTGGATCTAGGGTGAAAAACCCACTGGGAACTATTGGAGTCCCCCATAAAAACCATTCTCATAGTAAAATAGACAAGAAATTAGTTCTAGATACATATGACACACTCATAAGAGAAAAAAGACTCGTAATGATCTACGCACTATAAATAAAGTCCATAATTCCATGGAATTAACCATAAAACTTTTTCTTCTAAATAATAATCTCGAGAATAGGGGAGGTAAAATACACACTCTCCAAAACAGCCTCAGACTCATCCTCTCATACTCCCAAATGAAACTGGGAAAAGAGTTCCATTATATTCTATTATTATGATGATTCTTTAATATCACGGGTTATATGGTTCCATCTCAAAGTATCGACAACAAAATTACACCTAATAAGGGTGTAGGAAATGTCAAAATAAATATAATGTAGGTAGTCAACCAAATTCCTTTATTAATGGTTATATTATTTTCTATATAATTTATAACTCATGATTTTGTAGTCTAATTAAATTTTAAAACTGCATCTAAAAAAAGTAATTTAATGAAATATTAAAATAATGTATCCAAACTACGATTTTGAGATCTTAGTATGGATATTTCTTCTCATGTGCCCTAATAACTCTATAATAATTGGCTACCATGTGATAACATTTCATAAGGACACAACCCAAACCCAAACATGATGCATCACATAAGACCGCATATCCCTACCCAACCACATGATTAATCAAAACTAGTGCATAAGTTAATATGAATTAGTACTGAAAAATAGAAATATAAAATTTATCATCCTTAATGAACTTCAATCCTTTTGAGTGAGTGTGTTCAGAAGAGAAGAAAACATTAAAAAATATTTAATGAATCTTGGGTAATATTCTTCCTATCTCAAGAAGTTTCGAATCTCAAAAACATTACATTGATGTTCACATATCATAACATCATTCACATTCTCAGGATGACCTGAAATACCATGTTTCAGGACCTTGTGTCCCAAGAAGAGAACTTCCTAAACCATGAAATTATATTTTGAAATATTCTTGTATTGTTGATGATTTTTTAGGGTTATGTGAACTTCTATCAAATGAAACACATGATCCACCTCAGTTTGAGAGAAATCATGGATTTCTTCATAAAATACCACCATGAATGAGTCAAGGTACTATAGAAATATATTTTTCCATAATTCCATGAATATTACAGGAGAATTGGTTTGATCGAATAGAATATCAAGTTACTCATAATGGACATACTTGAAACTAAAATCTATTTTCAAAATGTGATTTTATTTATTATTATATAGAAGATATATTATTCATTTAATATTATATGGAATTTTTTTTTAATAAATTTATAATCTCAAGAATAATTCTAAGGATAATTGTTAAATAATTATTTCAAAATTATTAATTTATTAACATCAATGAATTTATATCAAATAAATTTAATAAAAATACTGTAAATAATAATTATTATATAATTATGAAAAAAATAAATTTATATATTAACACACACTTATCTTTTAATTAATGGAAAATCATTACCTTTAGATAATAAAATGTTATTATTAGTTAATTTTGAATAAGGGTATTTTAAAGAAAATAATTTTCTTTTATATTTTTTATTTTACCTTAGAAAATAAATTTTATAATTTTATAATTTATGTTTGGTAGATGAATCCTAATTAAAATTTATTTACTATGAATTTTGGGTCATTTTATAAAAATGATGTTTTTAGTAGAAAAATTCAGGATTTATGAAAAACAAAAATTATAATCATTTTATCATGATGTAAGAATAATCTGAAAAAATTAATTAAATTTATGATATAAAATATTAAAGACACACACACACACACACATATATATTCATTTTGAAATAATTTATATATGTATAAAAAAAATGCCAAATATTTTTTTAACTAAAGAAAAAGTTTAATTTAATATAAAAAATGTTTTTGGTATTCTCATTAAATTTTGTATTTTCAATATGTGGTTTAGTTATGGATTACCTAGAATGATGCATAATTATTATTAAATTACATAGAAATCAATTTATTTCTTTATAATTAGAAACCATGTAAAATTCATCACATATAAATTTAGATGATTAATAATATTATTTTTTCACAAAAATAGTTTTACGCTTTAAACTGTTTTTTTAAAATTAACATTTTAGACATGTAAAAATATTATTTGATTATTTTCTTTAAAATATTAAATCTTAAGGTTCAATTAGTATAATCGTACAATTTTTTTCATTATCATTAATTACCATGGTTAATAATTGGTTAACATGATAAAAAGTAAAAATAGTAAACTCTTTTAATATGGTGGAAATTTAATATCCCAATAATTTATGGTTTTCCTATTCTAAAATTTAATATCATCAATAGTTTATAGTTCAGGAAACAATGAGTTTAAAACCATAATATACTATTAAATATGAATATTGAAATAGTAATTTGACCATTAGAAATAGTTATATAACCAATAGACTAGTTATATCACCTAAAAATGTATAAATAAAATTTATGTATCTTATTAATAAAAATATTAAATATTTAAATCAAGGAAATTTTTAATAAATGGTTTAGATATGATAGGTTGACTGTGATATTTTTTATAAAACATAAATGTTAATTTACAAATTTATAGTTAATATAATTATTTAAAATAAAATTTATTGTCATAAAATATATTCATAAATACGTATTTTATTTTCTTATGATTATAATATAATTTCAACAGACCTTAATTAAGTTTTCAAAGTATCATAAAAATAGTTATAATATTAAAATATGTACTTTAGTGTAAGTGGGGATTTTAGTTTAAAATTAAATTTTTGATATTTAGAAAATTATTTTCTTAAAATCGATTCCATTTGTTAATTCTAAACATTAATAAACGGTTAGGGATAATTATTTTGAATATTTATAAAATAGTTGAATTTTTTATGAATAGTGAAATATGGTAATTTGCAGTATTTATGTAATACATGATTTATCGAGTCATGGGTTATTTATGGCTTATGTAAGCCAGTAATATCAAACTCACATTAATTATTATTTTTTATTTATTGATAAGGATCATGATATTCATATTATTGAGCCAAAATAATAAACTAATGAATAAAATAAAGAAAAAACACCCCACTCCTCTATTATAAATACCACTCCTCACCCCATATTTCTCTTAGACCTCCAATGACTTGAATGTTTCCCAATTTCTACCTAATCTCCTATCAAACCTCTCCCCCACATTCAGGTCTTGATGATATCAGCCAAAATTCCATTTCAATGTTACTTAATTCGGTTCTCAAGGAGAGGAATTCAAGAGGTAAAATATCATTTTCTTCCATTAATTTGCTTTCAATATCATTTTGTTTAATATTCATTCATTTAATCCTTTTTTCGAACAATCATGATAACTATAGGTTCTTATATTTACTAAAATTATAGTATGTTAATGGTATATTCACCATCAATTCTCTTTTATTCTCCCTTTTACTCTAAAATATGAAAATATAATCCATGAGGTGCTGATTTACCGGCCTTGTGGGTAATGTGTTTTTGTTTTTCAATTCATCCTTCAAGTCTGGTCATAAAAACATTTTATTGTAAAAACCAGACTTTAATAAATTACATAAAACTTATTTAATCTTTTGTAGCTAGTATGTATACATAATATTAATTCATCAGACAAAACTAGTTCATGATGATCAAAAAATGCCAACATAATCCAAATGGTTATCATTAACACTTTATCTATTGAATATTCCACATATCTCGAAATAAATGATATTCATGAATACTTAATATTATTGAATTTCATTAATAACATATAATTTCAATTCTGGATATGTATTTCCATTTTTTCATGATTTTTGTACGTGTATACAAGTGAACCAATCTTGAAATCCAAGGAAATGAACACTCCCAAATGATGAAATACAATCTTCTAACTTGTAAAAAAGATGTAAATAAAATTAATAAAATTTAAATAAATAAAATAATATTTTAATAGGTTCTGAATTAAATTATTAATGAATCTAATTTTATTATCTATGACATTAAGTTCAAGTGAAGAACACGTTTGGACATATGGTAATGGATTCTCCTCGAACCTCCATTTTTCATTCGGGCTACACACACCCTCTCTTTATACCAATGTAATTAAAATTTATTTTTAAATAATTCTTATAAATTATGATTAAATGTTCAAAAATAATTCTTTTATATCATTTCATTCTTCTTTTACGGGAAATACATGATTTTATAAGGTTCATTTCTCAACTCATCCCGACAAGAAAGAATAATTTAAGGAAAATTCACAATTTTTTACCCATTTTCATGAACCAATAAAAATATATTTTATTCTACCCATTTTTTCATAAAATCACTCATTTTTTCATGATAAAATATCTTTGTCCATTATTGGTTTTATACAAAAATTATCCTTTTTCTGTTTCAATGACTCTTTAGTATTTTCTGTTAAACCGCACTAATGCGGCTCATTTATAATGTTTTATAAATACTCTTTTTTTATGTTTCCACTAAAGATGGAAATAATTAATTTCTAAAATTTAATTTCATTGTCGCTCACTTTACTTTGCTTAGATATACATGTTATATTATGATTTTATGAGAAATAAGAATGATTTTCTTATAGAACTCTTATTTCCAACATAAAAAGTGTATTACTCTCACGAATTCCTCATAGATTTTATTGAGGAATATTCATCTATATAAAACCCATATATTTAAACATAAAAATAATTTTGATTGATATTTTTTTTATTTCATCTACCATATATTATTAAATTGTTTATGATGAGTTTGACTGAGGATGTGCTATCTTAATACCATTCACCATATTACTCAGAATGGTTAGTGATTATGTCTACTAATTATGGAATTTTATTTACATTTCATATGTATATATAGATTATATTTAATCACATTCAAATTAAGAATGTATTGGACTTAGTAAGTGATTTATGTGGCCTTCTCTAGCCTCTTGATGCATTGGTATGTCTCATGAGACAAACCAGATTGGGATTTGGCTGAGGCCATACCCATTTATTTTCATATGCCTTAGTCAAGGCCTTGAAAATATGTTTCAAATGCCAAACATTATGAATTCACTAATTATAAAATTAGCATTTAATATCCTGTTTTATTATTCATATAGTAGAATACCTATTTTAATTTTGCATTCACAAGTTATTATTTATTGATTTTTTAATTAGATTGTGTTCCTTCTATATTTTAATAAAGATTATGTTTTAATGGTATGTGTTTTTAGTTACTCACCATGACTTATTTTTTATGTTTATTTATGATAGATTCCCCTATATTTCATACCCTTTCGGAGAATCTAAGGTTACCCATTTCATATGTAGTATTTTTCACCCGAAAGAGAATATGTTTATTATATATTACTTTCAGGGATAATCTTGGAATTAATGGGTGTTTCCAATGGAGTTTCTATTTTGTATTTCAATTTAAGTTTTATTGTAATACTTATGTTTGTCTCTAGTTTTCCAAATAATCTAAACTATTTATTCCTTTCATGTGAGAAGGTTTGTTTATAGTACCAATATAATAATGTGTCTCTCTAGCTATGTTCTACTGGGGTCATGTTCTTTATATTTGGTCTCAATGCATGTTTAGTAAAAACCATCGAAACTAGCTTTAGAAAAAATAGATTAGTGAACAGAACCATAAGGAAGGAATTAAGGATAAAAATAAAAGAACATCATAGAATTTTGGTAAGGTAGATATTATGTGGGTATTCTTAGTAATTAAACCCAATATATATACTACAAGTAGATTTGGTTCCCTAAAAGATGAAACTATGGGTAACAACTCTGAAAAGGTCAGTCAGGCCTAAATCGCCACAACTTAGTACTCGAAAAAAGGCCTAATTGTGCACCTAGTTTGAAACTCCTGGTGGATATGCTTAGGATAATTTACATTTATGATATAAAAAATTATGAAGGAATTAAATGTAAATACATCCCCAAAAAAACCTTGTTTATGATATATAGATTTTATGGGCATGAATTTCTGATTTTTGTAAATTATTTTTCCAGTTCTGAATTATACATTATGATTCATAACATAGTTTTACATATTACATTTTAAGAAATGGATCCTAATGGAAGGAATGTAAACCTTTATCAATGAATATAACCCATGTAGGGATTTCCCTAATATGTAAGATAATGATGTTGGAACTGGAGATGTGACTGGTGCTAAAAATATTATAACTATACTGGGATAGCATACTCAAGTTATGAATAACAACCTTACCCATATAGATCATCATTATCCACAATATTGAGGAAATATGAATGAATAATTCAGGAAACAACAACCTCCATCATCCAATGGGTACATAAATACATTTATAGTTGATGAATGGATATTTTTCGTCAAGGTGATGTTTTTCTATTTAGGAAATAATAAAAGGGAGATGGTTATCATTACATTTTATCATCTCATGGGATATGCAGATCAGTGGTGGATATTAATTCAAAACACAAAGGAGGAGTATGAAATTGAAAATATGGGATGGAATGTTTTTATGAATATTTTGGTAGAATAGTATTTCTCTCATGACGAGTGAGCAGATATAAAGAGGAAATTCATGAGTATGAGACAAAAAAAGAATGAAAACAATTCCAAGTATATAGCCAAATTTATAAGGTTATCAATGCATGCTATGAATTATATTTGAAATCCAAGGATCAATATTTATGAATTCGTTGATGTGTTAAAATCATTCCTCCGAAGGGCAATAGTCTCCAAAAATTTCTCATCATACGATGATATAATATCATGTGCTATCAAGATAAAGAATGAATTCTCAAATCCTTGTGACTTTATTGAAAAAAAGAGAATAAGAGGGTTGTAGAGAAAATAATGGATAAAGTGAATAATAAAAAAGGGAATTTTCCATCATGTGATAATTTTGGAAAGAAACACCCTAGTTCTTGCTTAGAAGGAAATGGAGTGTATTACAAGGAAAGAGAAAAATTCATGTAGGCCTGTGATTGCAGGAGAAATAAATAAGCTACCAATGTTCAATTATAATATTTTAATGATATGGGAAATTATGAAAATGATTATCCTATGTGAAAATGAAACTTTACATAGAAAAGGCCAAGGGAGAAAGGTTTTTCTTATGGGATTCTGAGGTTTAAGTTCCTAATGATGTGGTGGAAATTACGGTAATAATTTTATAAAACATAGGCAATAACTTATTTGATTATAGATCATTGCATTACTTTACATATTTTTAGTTTTCCAAGAAAATTACACATTTTACTTTTGATTAAATTAGAGAGATATTAGTCAAAACTCTAAAGTGATGTCTTATGGAAATATGTATAATTAATTCCTAATATAAATGAGATAAAAAATAATCAATGTATTCATTAATAATGAAAAACTAGCATATCAAATGTTATTAATTACTCCAAATAAATCAATATAATAAAAAACCATACATTTTAATATGGTGAATGATATCAGAATGGTACATCATGAGTCAAACTGATCATAAAAAATTTAGATAAATAATAATAAGAAACTTTTCATTAAAAAATATTATCAGTAGTTCATAATTGTTGTAGGGGATGTTGTCTTAGTTGAATAGAAATACCAAATAAATGTAATTAAAACATTTTACGGTAAAATTACATTTTCAATTTTAAAATAATTTAATAAAATAAAAAATATGATGGATTAAATAAAATTTTAATAGAAACATATAAACATGTAAAGGAGGATTCAAAAAAAATATTAGTCATTAAGGTGATAAAAGTCCATCATTCCATGCATGGTAAAAAAATCCCTTCATAATATTATATAACAAAAATAGTGAAAAGTTCTTCATCCATAAAATTAAAAGATGAATATTGAACTATTTGGGGAAAATTAAATCATTGGTGAAGATGAATTTGTATGATCATAAGAGAATATTAAAAATAGTTTTGTAAACATTTTTATAAAACATGGATATGAAAGAGGAATTTTCCCCAATGATGATTTAATCATTATAAACACAAATAATGATTAGATATTGTAATAAACTATTACCATTACAGTAACATTTCAATAATTACACTAATGAAATAACTATAATAAAACTAAAATTAAAATTCAATTAATTTTAATGGAATCATGTTATAAAATATCCATGGGTATGTATATGCACCACACAAAGTTAATTAGTGGTGAACATAACATGTGTCTCATAGAAGTATAAGTGAGATGAAAAACCCATACCTTATGTTTTAAATCCATCATATGATCTCCAATGTAATGTAATAATGATATAAACAATAACCATACTTATATGTATTATACAAAACAAATATATAGTTAACATCATTTATCACCCATTTATTATCAATTATTTGTTAAAATTAGTCCTTGGGGTAATAACTGATTTATTTTTCAAGAAAGTTTTGGTTTTGTAGATTCAATATTTTTAAATTAATAATTATAAAATAATATATATAAATTTAATCAGTATATAAATATAATATACATTCACTAAATAGGTATTTATAGTTATCCATAAAATTTATGGATAGAAAAAATAAATTCACCATTAATTGATACTGTATGTTGGACGTACCCATTAACATAGTTTCTATTTTTTTTGATGGATAGAACTATGGAAAGGTAAAAAAATAATTCAAATTTACATAATTAATATCTACTAATAAATATAATATATATTTATCAAATCATTCCTTATTATCATCCATGTTAAATTGGAAATGAAAAATGAATCACATCAGTTCATGTAGGCGGTAGTCCACGTGTAAGCATGAGTTATTTAATTGTTCTCAACCTATATTAAATGTAAGAATGTATGTATGATATTAAAATTATGTGGGTATAATTATATTAAATTTATAATATATTAATATTAAACACATAATAATACCCATCCATATATTTTGGTGATTAAAAATTAACTGTATCTCTTGGTGGATATGGTAAGCCATAAACACACGCAAGTGCTAATTTCACATCACATTTGATGGGGAATAGGGTGGAATATGGTGGATTAATAATCATGATAACTTTTAATTTTATTTATGATAAACATGTTAAATATGTATGATAAATACCATTGATTTAGAAGCTGTATGAGAAGATATAAATTAAAAGATGTACTGTAAGATTATTACCACTTATTCAGAATAACTTCATTAGATACTTTCTTAAGGAAGTTATGGTTGGTCCTATAAGGATACCAGCTCATCCAAAACCTAGATAATGATGTTTTTAAACGGAATTGGTAATTTTTTGTTGTAATATATTTTCCAATGTTGTTTAAATAAGTGATTGGATAGTTTCCCTTTTATAAATGTGGTGAGGGGTACTTTTGGATTTCAAAAAAAATTAAATTATGAGACAAATAATCTAGAAAAATGTTCATTAAAATGGTAATGAAATTAATGAAAATGTTTATTGGGTTAAAATAACACCAACCAATTAAATTAAAACAATTTTTAATATCAGTTTAATACATATATTGTTTGATTAACCCTCTTTTTAATTATTTTTTCCCTTTACCATTGCCACCACTATTTTGATTAAAAAGGGTTAATAATGTTACCAGAAATGGACTCGTGACTTTGAAATGGAACATGGTTGATGAGAATACCCATATTTTATTAACAGGTATAAAGATAAAAAAAATTTATTTATAAATAATTTTATTAAATATACTATTTATAAAAAATTATTAATATCAATTATGTTACTTTTAAATTAATTTATCTTGAAATATGTTAAGAAAAAGGGTGAAATTGAATATAATCCTTAAAAAAATACAAAAAAGTTTATATAGATCTATAAAATTCATATTTAAAAATTAATCATCATAATTAATTTAGTTTTGGCATTGTTATAATAATTTATTTTATTTTCCTGTTAGTTAAATAAAAATTGTGTTAGTGTTACAGAAGAATTTAAGGTAATTATATAACTAATAAAAATTATAAATAATTATATATCATCAAATAATATTAATTAATATATAAATATAGTGTTTGTTTCATTTATATATTCAGTTTTTCCCATGTGGAAGCATAATAGAGTTTTAAAACTAACAGAGTGGCATTTTTTAACTTTCTTTTGTTTAAATATTATATGGTCATTTTCATGGAATGATGTCCATCAAAAAATTATATATCAAGATTTATGTCGTAAAGGTATAATAATATTAATTTATTAGGATTTTTGATAAAAAAATATTTCCATATAACTTAGTATTAACAATGTTAAACCAATTTACCCTTTATTGAGGTGATAAATTTTAACGTGGTTACCATTCATAAAGCCCAAAAAATAAAAGGGACCAATTCACCAAATTTTATCCTCTAGAATCAAAATATGTAATCAATTTTATAAAACTCCAAATCTATTAATGTTTTAAATTAAATATAAAATAATTTTTCAAAATACAATGAGAATCAGTTTTTATAAAAATTTAGTTTTCTAAAAAATTTCTTTTTAGATATAGAAAATTTTTATACAAAATTTAGAACTAAAATTGATTCAAATGACAATAATTATATATTAATAATAAAATATAACTATTTTTAATAATTTTTTTGAAAAATATAATTTTATGAGTTCTTTAAACAAAAAATATAATTTTTGATAATAATCAGTATTTTTCACTTTTCCAAGGAATATAAATATTTTTAAAAAATTAATTAAAATTAACCATCTACTAATTTTTTTAATATAATTTAAAAACTATTTTTTATTAAATAAAAGGTATTTAAGATTACTAAATTAATTATAATACTTTTGTACAAAAAGCCAAAAAAATCATTTTTTATGAAATTGTATATTTGGAACACAAAATAACATTATAAAAAATTGGGAATTTTGTTAAAAGAATTTACAAATTGTATTTAATTGAGTATTCCAGTTATAAATATTTCTTAATTCAGATAATAGTATTCTTAATCACTAATTTAACTTCTAGGTTATAATGGACATTTTTAAATAATAATATTTTTACGTTTATTTTGTATATGTGTTCACTGTTGTATATGATATCATAAATAGAGTATATTTAATATATTAAGGTGTTTTAATATCTATTAATTAAAAAAATTCACACTCAGAATTTTAACATGTTATTTGTAATCAAGGGTTTAAAATCTGAAAAAAATTTATTTGGAAAACCACATTGTAAAAACTGTTAATAAAACATATCCTTTAGATGATGGAAATAGAATTTCAAGGGTCACCACAAAACAATATTTCCAAATATGATTAAATTAGTGGGAAGTGAAAATGTGGATATATAAGATAAAACAAACACCCAAGGATTAATATAGAGTTATAAATGACATGATCATGATAGTTATAATCATCAAAAACTATAAATATGATATGGGTTAAATGATCATTGATTTCACAAAAATTAATGTAAACAAATAACATTTTTTATTTGAAGGTCCTTTTTTAAAGGTGATGTATTCGATTACAAAATAAATATATCACTAAAGAGAATGACATTACAGGATTTATTTCCATGTCATAAGAAAAATATCATCCTTTTTTTAGGATTTTATATATTTACCCCTCGCATATATTATTAAGAAATTGATATTTGGGATTAATTTTTTATTCATGAACAACATTTTTTGAATCATATGATCCATAAGTCATTCCATGGGCCTCTAAATATTTATAAAAGATAAAATGTCTAGCACATGTTATCCAATATGATACATCATACTTTAACCTCAACAAATAATATCCAATGTTCAAAATAATACATTTTATAATTAGTTAACCTTACGATTCCTCCAAATTAATACTGGCCATATTCCAAACCCAAAAATATGATTATAAACTAATCACTTGATGGCCTAAATCTATTTATAATGTTATACTAACAATAAGTGAATACCTTGACAACATGTATTGATAACTTGAATCTCTATTAACTGTATTGTTATTCCATATATCCTATGAATGCAATAACCTAGTAAATTCCATCATTAATTTTGTTGTCATCAAATCACTATCCATTTTCATGGGAAACAATATCACCCCACAATATTTTTCTACGAAAAAATACATTTTATCCCAACTAAATATTATTAACTCAAAATCAAGAAATATTATGTTTTATCTTTCCCTTATTCATACATTCTGAAAATATCACCTTACCAAAAATCACATTTAATGCTTGTTAGTACCATTCCATATATGCTACCGAATCATTAAATAAAAACTTTTATGTGTAATCATTATATGTTTCATGAGTCATATAGACATTAAATCATTGTTTAAATAGTTATACATTAAAATTCTTGCATCCAAATACACATGTACTTTATATGTATAATGAATCATATATCCATAATATCAGTTATAAAATAATTCAACATTATAATTCCTGAATCCAAATAACCATATATATTTATTAGTGCACATAAGTTCTAGTAATAATATAGGATTGGCCTTGATCCCATTGATTGTTTTGAGATATATGCATTTGAGGCTTGGGGAATTCGTTTGTGTAGCTCCCTATCAAATTACAGTTGGAAAAAATAGTGGTTTCTTTCTTACCCTTTCATTCACGTTCCTGATGTCCATTCTCTCAAAACACGAAACAAACTCTCAATCCCTTTATAGAAGTACTGAGGTATGTCATTCCATAATTATCACATGAGGTAAAATCAAATATTTCTTTTCATCAACTTATAATTTTTTTATCTTTATTCCTATTATTCTTTTATATTTTATAGAAGCCATATGACATGGAAAATTCATTCTCATTATTGGTATGACGTGATAAAATATCGTTATATAAGAGGTTTTTGGGAGACTAGTACCCTTTAAAATATTTTCATAGGACCATCAAAGAAATATTCAAGATTTTTTTAATGTAAGTACTCTATAAAATTCCTTGATAACCATGTATATTTAGCTTCATACATAGAAATATATTTTTATTCAGTTTCTCTTATACCCTATAATGGTCTATATATATATTCTCATTGTTCAATAGGATGATATTTTTCAAAAAGAGTTCCATGAAATCATTCCACTCCATTTTTGATATTTTTTATTAATCCAGAATGTTTTGAATCAATGACCACCATTGATCTACATCACAAGAGAGATGGTAATCATCCATGAAAATATTCCCCTTTCATTATTTGACAAAGTATTAAATGTCGTCCTTAAATAACCTATTTATTTAATGGATAAAAATGAATTTTTAGTTCATCTTAATTATAGAGGTTGCTAATTCATAATTCGGTCTAACATAGTTACACAATGCTATGGATCAGAAGGCTTCTCAATATTGGGAGGACTATTTGCCATAACCTGATTCATATATCCCAATATAATTATAATATGTTGGTATCCCAATTTTAGTAGTATTTCTGTATTTATTTTCAAAATCTGAATGTGGTCATATCGAAATTTGAATGTGGTGTGCGGTGTGGATTAGGGATATGCATAAATACGGGAACTGTGGATGTTTTTTTGGTTCCCACTTTTCCAAAAGATGATTTTAATAAATTCAACAAATGGATTGTGGGGAATATAAGGTAGACTAAGAAATAAATTGAATGTGGTCTGGTAATACTATTACCTCTTCTTCCAGATACCATACTTACATCCATTATAATAATTATATGTTTGGAATTTTTGGAAGACTAAAACAAAAAAATGTATAAGGATGTTGAGGTGAAGAATGGTTGGGGGATGGTAAATATTTATAGGTAAAAGTGCTTTAAGGAAGTGATGGAGGAGGTTTCATTTTTTAATTATGTTGAGGGGAACAATAATATTTCTAAAATAAATGAAAATATAAAACTATTAATCTAGATCCAAACTAATAAAAATTGTCATTAATTAAATAAAATTGTAGATATGGTTAAAATAACATCATAAAACTAAATTTAGACAAGTTTTAATAACATTTTAATCTTTCTCATTTTGATTAACCCCTTTTTTAATAATTGTTTTACTTTAACTCTGATAACTACTATTCTAACCAAAATGGGTTAAAATTACTATAAATGGAAAAATGACTCAAAAATAGATCAGATACGAAATTTCAAACAATTATCCATTGAAATGGATGTATATATTTCTTCTATTTTTGTAAAAATTTCATAATTTATTTTTTTTATAAAATCTTATTAATGACACATTTAAGACTATTCATTTAATTTGATATTAAATGCATCATGACAATGGTGAAATTTGTAAATAATCATTTTACACTTCTATAAAATGACATAAAATTGTATAATTGTTTTGGGTAAAATTATTTATTACAAATTATTTTTATTTTTATTTTTTTAAAAAAATTATTTTATTATTATTTAATTTAAATAAATATTATATTTGGGAAAAAAAGTTTTTAAGGTAATTTTATAATTTTTAAAATTATAAATTATTTATTATCATGGAAATAAATAAAGTAAAATAAAAATATTCAGTCAGGTTTGTTCATATCATGATTTTCTCTGTACCCAGACACATGATATTTATTTTTAACTAAAAGAGTGAAATTTTGTGTCTTTAATTTTTTAGCATTCTAATGGGAATTTTCACGAAGAATTTCCCTTTAGGAAATGAAATTCATAGATTGATATGATAAGGGTACAATTTTATTCATAAAATAATAACTATAATGAAAAATTATTGGATTGTCACTTAATTATGTCAAATATTAACATGATTTTCCATTTACTAAGGTGATAAGTTTTTACCGCGATTAATATTAAAAATTAGAAAAAATAAAAGGGAACTATTTAACATATTTTAGCCACCTAATTAGTTATATGGAATCCATTTTTTCAAATTCCATCACTAAAATTGTATAAATTAAATTTTTAATATGTTTTTAAAACATGATGTAAGTCAAATTTTAGACAAATACAATTTTTCAGAAAGATAGATTGTTTTGTATAAAAATGTTTTCATAGAAAATTCGATCATAAAAATGATTCCACTGAACCTATTTGGATATCAATACCATAAGATATCTAATTTAACATTTAATAAATTTTAAAATAAATAGGATATTTAAAAAAACATCAATAAAAATGACAATTTTTGATAAAAATCATTATTTTTCACTATTCACTGGAAAAAAAATATTTCTAGAAAACCTCTAGAAAATAATATTATAATTTCCTAAATGGTTAATTTTATATATTAAAAAAAATATAAAAGTTCCCAAAATATTTTATATAAATGTTTCACAAAATATAATTAAAATACTTATTTTATTAAAACACATTTCAAATGCATAAAATTACATTACCAAATATTTAGCATTTATATCCAATAAAATAATAAATATATCTTCATTGAGTTGTTCCTTTATAAAGTTTTCATAATTAAGTTAATAATATTTATACCCACCAATTTAATATCTTTTTTGTAACATACATATTCAAATAACAATATTTTAGTGTTCATTCATGGCTTGTGTTGCGTGTCAAATATGATATCGAACATAGTGTTCTTATAAAATCAGTGTGTTTCACATAAATATATAACATATTATTCCAATTTCATCCAAATTTGATTTCATTATGACCTTCATTTCTACATATAAAATAGTTACCAACAACCTTATGATAATTTCCTCAATGTTTTCTTCCATGCTTAGAGCAAAATAAAAAATGTCATCTTCTCATTTCTTTTGTTTTTATTTTTAGTATTTTCTTTAAATTCCATCATTATTTTTCTATTCTAACCATAAAATTAATGGGTAACTCTACTATTCACATCCACTATTATGGAATACCAATTGTCATTTTTCATAGATACTAAAGTCACTTTTGTATAACTTCATTTAGAGACTTGGTTTTAAGACACTCACTCAATTAGAAATCTTATTTATAGGTAAAATAATTATACCAGAAGAATAACTAAAATATCTTGTAATATTTTACTCATAGATACTAATTAATTCATTATCATTCTTAATTAACATAAATAATATATTATTTATTTTCATATGAGTAATATGAATAATGTACATGTTAGAATATAAGCTCTTAAACTCATCCATATTCATGTATATAGTTTCTTCACAATTCATTGTGCTATTGATAAGATTCTTCCCTTGATCTAATTATCATTCCATATTATAATTAGCCAAAATATCTTTTAATTATCCAAATAATATATAATAGAATATATATATTCCATTGAATTAATTCATTTCCCAACAACTAATTGATCAGTCAAACCCTTAGATTAATGTTGTTGTTTCCTTATGAAGGACTCAATAGAATATAATTCCCATTATTTCTCTTTGGGAAGCATAAAATGATACATATTTTATGAAAGTTTATTAATCATAAAAATACTAATTTTCATTATAAATCTAATAATATTGGTCTTGATGGGAGGAAAATCATTTTAATATCCATCACATTCAATATTATCACAATTCTGTCATGTAACAGTGAATGAAGAAAAAACAAAAAACATAGTTTCAACAAAAATAGTTATAATATGAAACTAGATAATCATTAAAAATATTGTATAAGATATCTAAATCCAGACACCATATTTTTTAATCTATGAATTCTTTGTCATAAGCTTAGTAATTCTTAGTTATCAGCTATTGAAAAAATTTAATATCTTTCATATGGAAAATTTTAATTAACCCAATCATATCCGCCGATAGTGCCAAACCAATAAGATGTAAGGGCACACTCATTGTGCACTAGAATAATGGTGAAAATATAATCTACCAAATATTTTTGGGGTAAGTACCATGTTTATTCATTGCTAAAAAACCATTTTCAGTTATGTTATCTATATGGGAGTATTTTCTTGGAAAAGTACACTTATTTCTTTTTCATATCTCTAGATTTTCTATTTCATATAATATTATCCTAAGGGTTTTCACTAGAGTTTTCTCATTCTTATTTCCAAATTTATGTAATCCTTACTCAGATATAAATTAGAGAAATCCATGAATTTCATACAATAATATTTCCTTGTATTAGATGAATATTGAATACCTAACATTACTATCCATGTTATAATCATATAAGTCTGGCGTCTTTGAAAAAATGGATATATAATATACAAGTACAAAAAATATTCACATCATATCCCACTATATTCTATATACCTACCACCCTCCATAGTTATATAAAACCAAAACCATTATACATAGCCTACAGATAGGAAACCTATGAAATGTTAAATAAGGGATATATAAATGATCACTGAAGAATATCATGGACATAAGAGTATGAGAACATGATATTAACTTTTAATAATAATACACATAAAATCATTGATGATAAAATTAAGTCATGGATCATGTATTTATAGTTCATAAAACATTAATTAGAATTTAATTAATGTATGTTATCCATGACAACACAATATTCAAATAAAACATATATTTAGTATAAAAATAAATATATAAAATTATTTATTTAGTCAATTATCTCTTTTAAGGCAATCATAGTGGATTTTATTCACTCTTTAATCCATCATATCATTAATCACAGTTCACTCCTATGAAGATCATAGTTGACATTGTCTCTTACTTGATAGGGTTAACTTCCCATTCTAGTCCTTATTTCCTCATGAGATAACCATATTTTCCAAAATAATTTGAGAGATAAATGATTCTGGGTCCAGTCATCACATAATGGAAATCATACATATTTGTACCACTAGATAATAAGACGTTCACAATATAATAACCCTTGGAATGAAAATGTGTTTCAGAGACATTTTAACAATTCATCGTAGAAAAACTAATGGATGAAAAATTAGATTCACAAAAATCTTGTATTAATAATCATAAATATTTTATATAATTAATATTAGTGTCATCATTGGGTCATATCTCATGTAATATAGATGTAGAATCAAATTTTGTTATCCTAGATGAAAAAATTAACTATTCTCTAAAATATTTCATGATAGAAAATACCATTTTTATACCACATAGTTAAATATGGATATTTAAAAAATAATAAGGATTAAATTTCCTTTTATATAAAGATGGAAATATTTGAATAATATTTCAATGAATTAATTGGTCACAATGATGAGAAATTACATTCATTCCATGTATATTAAAATCATTATTACTTTAAAATATTCTGTATAATGTCGAAGGTGTCGATTTTTAAAATGAAAAGAATATTACTTTTTGATCATTTTTTCAAAGAGATAATGATGTGTAAAATTTACAATAAGAAACCGTGGTAATTACTAAAAAAAATATTCTATAAAACTTTTTGAATAAAACTTATACATGGAAGAAAAATATTCTCCACTGATGTGAAAATAATTTTTCATTTTCTAAAAACAATTCTATATAATTTTAACTACCAATGAAAGGGGAATATTACTATTACATTATAATTACATGAATAACCAGATGAGAATTTAATATGGATTTTATGATGAGGTTTTTATAAAATTTCTTCATTATAAAGTTAATCATAAACAATCTAGATAAACAATGAGATTGTATCTTAAATCCCCCACCTTATGTTAGTCTTTATTTTAATGTACTCTATCATCCTATATAATAAATTTAATTTTTAATTTAAACTATTTTAGAAGAATTAAATTTTTTATAAAATCGCATATGATCAAATTATTACAATTTTCATCCCGTTATTAACTATTTGGTATTAAAATTATCACTTTTAGATGACAGCTGTTTCATTTTTTCATGGAATATTATGTCCAGTAGTTTATGTCAGTAAGCATTGACTATGAATAAATAATCTCTATATTTTTTGTAATTATATAAATATAATGTAAAATAATTATATATATATATATTCATCAATAAAAGTTATATAATGAAAAATTATTTACACTATTTATCGAGATGGTAGGTCATACATACACCAAAGTGCTATTTTCATAATCTAACAGAATGATTTCAAGAAAGATAAATAATATTTTATCATTACCAAAACATAGTAGAACCCCCAAATATATATGTTATATATCTTCTTAATTAAATCATATTTACTCATCATCTTGTTTTTCATGAAACACTGAGCTTAAACGAATTGCGATATACTATTAATTATTAACATGAATGTTAGAATGGTAATGTGACCGTTAGGAATAGTAATGCCTCCATTTGAATAAAAAACTCATCAATGAAAATAATATTAAAATATACATATCTCATATATTAACATGTGATATATTTATAACATGGAATGTGTAAATAATTGTTTCAAAAATGATAAATTAATAGTATGTATTTTTGTGAAACCTAAATATTTTTTTCAAATATTATACTTAGTATAATAATTTAAAATAGAATTTATTTTCATAAAATAAATTCTTAAATTTATATTTTGTTGTATTATGGTTATAATATTATTTCTTGTGACCTTAATAACTTTATTAAAGTGTCATAAAACCATTAATAATTTCAAAATCGATAATTTTTTAAATAAAAGATGATTTTAATTAAAACTCAAATTTGATACATATATAATTTTTTTATCAAAAAATTGATTTCAATTTTGAAATATAATCATCATGAAATATTCATGGTGACATTTTTGGATTTATAAACAATACTTGAAATTTTAGTGAATAAAGAATGTTTGTAATTTACTGTATTAGCTATATTAATGATTTTCTGAGTCATAGATGATGTATGGATCATGTATGACCAATTTTATCAAACTCACATTTACTAATTACTATAATTTATTTTAATAATCATTATTATATATAATATTATGCCAAAATAATAAATTAATGAATAACACAATAATAAATACACCCCTCTCCTCCACTATAAATACCACCCCTCACAACCCCTTCTCCTCACACATTCTAAACCATAAATATTTCTAATATTATTCCCAATTCATATCTCAAACCTCCTGTCCACATACTGGTATTTTTGGTTTCAAAAAAATACCAATCCAAAGTGCCTTAGGAAGGTTCTCAAGGAGACTCTATACAACCATTAAAATCCTCTTTCGTTTTAATTTATTTTATTTTATTATCAAATCCATACCTAGTCTATCCAAATATAAATGATAACTCTAGTATCATATATATATTGTACTATTATTATGTTAGTTCAATGTTCATATCCAACCCCTTCTCCTATCATTTTTATATAAAAATGAAAACATCATTCATGATGTGTTGATTTACCACCATAATGGATAGTAGATTGTAATGTTCATTAACAAAATAAAATAAATAAATTGATATAGTTTGTAATGTTCATAAAAATTTCCAACACGAACTAATAATTTGGAAATAATATTTTATAAAATAAATCCTCCTCATAAGACACAACCAAATTAAGCATGATAACATTTAACATTATGGGAGTTCATTAATTCTAAATAATTTCAATTTTGGTGAATTTATCCAGATTATAAAAGTACTCCGATAATTATTCTCAAGGGAACCAACCATAAATCCATGAAACAAACTCTTAGAGGGAAATAAAATTAAAAATTATAACTCATTATAATGCCCATAAATTAACATAATAAATTATATAAAATTAAATATATTTTAAATAGGATCTAAATTATTTAATTAATGAATGTAATTTTATTATCTTGGATAATAGGTAAAAGTGCATAACATTTTATAATATAATGTAAGGGACATTATCTCAATTCCATTATTTGAGACTTACTTGGTATTGTGAACTTAATCATTTTAATGTGTTGTATCAACTACCTATTTGAGATAATTTTCTCATTAACATTATATTTATATTAAATATCTATATTTATTGTATCATGAATATGATTATAATCTAAGCCATATACCATTTTTACATATATTTTTTACAATGAATGTTATTTTTAATGTGGAAATATTGATAAATATGTATCCTGTAGTCAATAAAAATATGTTTATTAGTTATATTGTTCATGAATTAGTTCCTGGTATAAATAATGATTTGAACATGCAGTGACTGGTGGGTCCCAGTTACAGATATCCCTCGATGCATGGACATGTCTAATGACACACAATAGTTGGAGAAAAACATTTCTCATTTTATTCCAATCTGGATAAGACAGGTTTCTACCCACAGATGTACGATTTCATTTTAAATATCTTTATGGTAGTGGTTTAGGTTCTGTATTCATGATGTCCAATAATTAATAATTATCTTGTTTCATTATTATGTTTTTACTTTCCATGACCATTTCAATATGGAAAAATCTATGCAAGCATTTTCAGTATAATTTTTTTAATGGAATGTGTTATTCCATTATTAAAAATTCCATATTTATTATTCCTGATTGATTATTCTTAACATTTTATTCATTCATATAACCCTTACTATGATTTTTATTTATTCCTTTTTTTGATTTCCTTCCCAAGGTTATAAAGATGAAAATAAGTGCGAAGGAAGTGGCTTATTGTCCATTTGTATGTTATATGTTTAATTACATATTGAATAAGGGAACCAAGTTTGTACTTAGTTCATAAAGATAATTAAACTAATCAATCCTTGGTCATGTTAATTATTTTATAATTCCATTGTAATCAAATAACCAGTAACATTGGGTAACTATGGTTGGGGTTGTTATAGTTGGTATCAGAGCATGTTTAGTATAGATAATAGGAACTAGATGTTAAATAAACAAGGAAATTATAATAGATCCATATTGTGAATTTGTGGCATAATACAAGTTGTTATTATGGGCTAACAATGTGTGTGCCATTATTTAGTGATGGTTCCAAATAGAATAAAGTGAATCAATACCTTGATTCAATGAAGTTTTTTCAACACTAAGGATGTAAACCTAGTTAGTGTTGGAGATGAGTGGACCATGACCATATTAAGATATCTTACTCAGGTTATATTTAATAACAATTCTACACCTATTTTGAATTCTTCAATGTAGTATAAGACATCATTATTTAGTGGGAATACTAATCCAGTTGTAGTTGAGAAGTGTATCAATTCACTTTGAAATATATTTTTGTCATTGTTATGTGATGAAAGGGAAAATGTGCTATTAGAGATATGTTGAATCCATAGTGATATTGATATATTTTTGTCATTGGTCTAGAATATTAACGAGGAAATGGAATATAACATAGGGAGTTGAACGACTTTAATGAAATAGTCTTTGAAAAATATTTTCCTTGTGAGCAATGAATTGAAATAAAGAAAATATTACATCAATTAAAGAAAATGGAAGAAGATAATGTTGTAGAGTACGAGGTTTCCTTAAAAAGTCTATCAACTAATGGTACATATTACCGACATGATTTGGAAAAAATGATTTATTCTTTATTTGAGCATCTAAATACATGTTACCAGAGGGAACTGGTTTCTCAAACATTTTCCTATAATAATCAAATAGTATTATGTACCATCAAAATAGGGAAAATACTTGATAGATCAAATATTTTCACGAGAAATCAATGACATAAGAGGTCTTCAGATAATAATGGAAAAAAGTGAATTGTCAATGAATAAGTGGGGAATTAATTAAGTCCCACTATGTGAAAATTTTGGAACCATAATCCATTGAAATTCTTAACTGGCATGTGATTTTGTCATATGCATGGAGAAAAGTCTCATAGAGCCTATTAATTCAAGGGGAAAATCAAATATTCTTAATGCTTCACCTATAATGAAATGGATTATAATTCACACCAATTTCCCAAGCGTCCGGGTAATCTACCATAGAAGAGGCTAAACTGTGATGGCCATGCATATGTGATAACTGTATATGAAGTATATATACAAATTGATGTGGTAGATGGTAAATTTATCCAATATTTAAATTTATATAATAATTTATTTGATTCTAGATAATCAAACCCTTTGATATCTACCCATTTTTTCAAGAAAATTAGACACTTCTATTTTGGTTTAATAAATTTGGTTGTTAGTCAAAACATTTAAGGGATGTTTCATTGCAACAAAAATGTGTCTTCTAGTCTCTTTTATGGCACATAAACATGGTTTAGTTTTTTGACCTTGTCATCATAATATGGTTGACATTGGTATAATAATTAATATGGACTAGCTTCCAAAATATAATTCAATGATTTTTTTCAAAAAGATGAAATTTTGATTTATGCGGAATATGTAGAGTCCCTTATCTTTATAACAGAAACACCACCATCTTAATATTATCTAGATCCACCCGCAGTAGCTATACTAGATGATTTCATTGGAGAGGAAGAGAAAACATCATCTAGGGATGACGAAAGTAATCTTAAAATTGAGTATGTTCTAATTGTACTGGAATAAATTGATGTATTTTATGTGCAATTAGTTGGACACCCCCACCCCCGAGAGAAAGAGGTAGAGTTTTCCATTTATCTAATCCATGATGTAGGACCAATATCAATGACCCCTTATATAATGGACAATATTTTACTAGTTTATGTTATGAAATAACTAGCGGAGTTGAGAAATAATGGATTTATTTTTCTCAGTGTTTCTACATGGGGATACCTTATTCACTTTTTATGAATAAATATTTATCCTTGATGTTGTGTATTTAATATTGGGAAATAAATTTTGTTACAATAAAGAACAAGTATCATCTTTCTTATATTGATGATTTATTTGATCAACTTCGTGGATCTCAATATCTTTTGAATGTGTTCCTTTTTTTGGGTATTGACAATTGAGAGTAATGAAGGATGATATCATGAATACAAATTTTCAGACGAGGTATAGAAATTATGATTTTATATTAATGCCTTTGGCATTGTCTAATTCATCTCTATTTCCACATATTTAATGAACATTGTATTATAGTAATATCTTGATGATTTTTTATGGTATTCATTGATGATATTCTATTTGTTGTATAACATATAAAGAAAATGATAATCACTTATGGATCATTCATGAAACTCTCAATGTGAAATAGTTTTATAGTAAATTTTTTATGTGTGAATTATAGCTTTAAAAAATTTATTTTCTTGGTCATATTCTCTCTAAGGATGTAATATCAGTTTATCCTATAAAGATAAAGTAAATCCAAGAATTTCTTATTCCAATGAACATATATCATATATGTAGTTTCATTAGTTTAGGAGGTTTCTATCAGAGTTTTGTTCAGAAATTATCATGATTGGATAACTCACAAACCAAGTCTCATGTATAGGTTTTATGTTCATATGGACAAAATAATGTGAAGAATGTATTGAATATTTGAGTATAATATTAGACACTGATCCAATTTTCACATTACAATCAGAAGAGGACAGGTTTTTGATATACAGTAATGCCTCAAATAAAGGACCTGGTTTTGTCCTTATAAAAAAGATAAATTTATTCATATTTAACAAGGTAGTTGAAGATTCATGAATAAAATTATCCAACTCAAGATCTCAACTTAGCAGCTGTAATATTATATAGGATGATGAGGAGACACTCTATATTTGGTGAATGATTTGAGATATGTATGGATCAAAAGAGTTAAAAATATTTCATTACATATAAAGTAACCAACATGAGGCAAACATGAAGGCTCGAGTTACACATATATTATGATTGCTCAATACACTACCAGCTAGGAAAATCAAATAAGTTATAGGATTTATTAAAAATGAATGATCATGGAATTTTGAACCAATTAATGATTGAGAAAGATCCTTTATTCATAATTTTAGTAATTATGGATATGGTAATTGTAATGGAAGTGGAAACATTGCTCCTTTTTCAAATAATTGTTGAACCATATTCATTAGAGTATATTCAAAGTTTCCAATCTGATGATGATAATTTTCAATATAAAATAAATTCCATTGAGGATCGATTATTGGAAGAATTCATATATTAGGATGCAAAACTAATATTTGGAAAAAGGTTATGTGTTCTATCAAAACTATATCTAAAATGGTAACTATTATATGATTCCCATAACTCAAATTTCCATATACACCCAGGAAGTGCCATGATGTATAGAGATCCAATGGAATATGTTTTGGTGGGATAATATGAAGTTGGAAATTGCTGATTATGTGTCAAGATGCCAAGTTGTTAAATAAGTGATGGCTGAGAGACCACATCCTATAAGAGTCATGCAAACCCTACTTATTCCTATGATGAAGTGGGATGACATTACTATATATTTTTAGTGGATTAATAAATATCCCCAGATAGAATTATATGATATGTGTTACTATTCATCAACATACAAAAATCCTTAAATTATCATTGTAGAATAGAATATGTACCTCTTGAGAACTGAGCCATACTCTATATTAATAAAATTTTAAGACTTCTTGGTGAACCTATATCACTTGTGTATGATCAGGATCACTATTTTCTCCAAAAAACTAATGTTTCATTAGAAGGATTTGGATATTGAGCTTTATTTGAGCACAGGTTATCATCTACAAACTGAAGGACAATCGGAAATAATTATTCAATAATTGGAAGTTAATTTGAGATCATTCTCACATAACATTCAAGGGATTTTAGATCAGTATTTACCTATGGAAGAATTTTCCTACAATAATTTTTTTCCATTTTAGTATTCAAATGGTCCCATATGAAGCATTAAATGGAATGAGATTCCCTACTCCTAATATTTTGGCTGAAGTTGGTGAGTGGAAAATTAAGATCCTAGACTTTATTAAAGGGAAACATTAAAAGGCAAAGACTATTCAATGTCCCATTAAAGCTGCACATAGTAGTAACAAGAGTTATGCTAATATCCATAGAAAGGATTTGTAATTTCATGTGAGAGATCATGTCTTTCTGAAGGTATATCTATGAAAGAGTGACTTATGATTTTGAAATAAATTGAAACTGATCACAAGTTACATCAGACCATTTGAAATTCTATATTTAATTATGGATTTATCTTAGTAATTAGCAATGAAACCATTCCTTTCCAAGGATCCTAATTTTTCTACTTATTATTGTTAAGGAAGTATATGCCAGACCCACTGTATGTACTCACCTATGAATAAATTGAGCCGGAACCTGATTTTTTCTAATGCAAAGAGCTTGTCATGATTATTTACACTAAAGAACATGTTTTGAGAAACTTTTAAATAGTACTGGTAATGGTTCTCTAGAAAAATCATATAATGGAATAAGACCCATGGTAACCTTAGGATATTATAAAGAAGAAACACCCTGATCTATTTAGAGGGAATAATCATGAAACATTTCACAGATAGAATTTCTAATGCGGGAAGAATATTAATCCTAAATACTTATGGTATATATAATCTAAAATATATTAAATTTAATTGGCATCTTACGTTTTATGAAACACTGAGCTTAAAAAAACCATGATATGCAATTAAATTTTACCATGACAATTGGAATTGTAATGTGACACTTAGGAATACTAATACATACATTAGAATAATATTCTCACCATTGAATTTATAATGAAAATTTTTGTGTTTCCTAAATTAAAATATGATATATATATATATATATATATTATGTTTTGGTAATTTTGTGAAATAAAAATGTTTATTTATAATTTTAAATCTATCATAATAACATAAAAAAATTCATACAATTAAATATATTCATAAATTAATATTTTTCTATATTATGATTATAAGATAATTTTATCAGGCCTTAATTAGTTTATCAATGTGACATAAAATTGGTTATAATTTAACAATATTTATTTTTGGAATAATTGTTCATTTTAATTTAAAGTTAGATTCCAAATATTTATAAAATTATTTTCAAAAAATGGTTTCCTATAACATCCCATTACTGATATTCAATGTATATCTTTAACCTCATTGTGTTTTTCCTTTTTTCATTGTCCATATATGATTGATAAGGAATTTGGAGGATACCTATAATGTTAATGTCTGAGATTTTTTGGACTATTAGCTTCGTAAGGATTTTTTTCACTGGTAGAAAGAGGATTTCACATCAAGTAACTAGGTTAAAAGTCTTGTAATTGATACTGAGTAGAAGTTTAGAAGGTTTTCATGCTATGAAATGTTACACTTTGTGAAGATAGTTTTAACATATTATACGTTTATGTTATGTGTTTTTAATCTCAGGTGATGTGTTTTTCGTCGTATGTAGGAATATGGCAGTAACACGTTGTTAAATAGTGTTACACGTCATGACCCATCCCACATGTAGTTTTAAAACATGTGTATGGATGTTTTCTCTGAGTTCTTTTCTCTAGACTTCATCACCCTCGATCCATGGAATTTACTAGAATATTTTTGGAGACCCGATTATTTCTAGACCAATCTATTCCATATATTATATCAGTTGCGATTATGGTGAGTCTATCTGGGCAGAATATCATTCTACTTCTTCATTGGAATAGATCATGGTCACGCCATTGGGTTGTTTTATCAGATCTGTTGATCTAAGATGGTGTTTCTTCTCGACTAATTCCATGATCTATTGCACAATCTTGTACTAAAGGTCATTTCCTTGTTGGTTGTGGTGTGATCTGTGTTTGTTGTTGATGTATGTGGGTTTTCTCTTCTCTTCCAACCCTCATTCAAAATTGAATCAATCCTATTATGTGTGGATTGATTTATATGGCTACTATTAAATTCATTGGGTTTTCTATGTTGATGGATATTGTTGCAAGCATGGTAAGATCATTGTTTTCAATTGAGGTATGTGATATTCCTACATTATAAACTAATTTATACAGAAATTTGGAATGACTTTTTTGTGTGTGTTGAAAAGGGTTTTTGAAGAAAAATTGTATTTCCTTGGTTTTTGATAAATAGAATGGAAAAAATATTTTTAAAGGATTGAAATGGGATTGGGGAATGGATTTGAAATGGGATTCTAAAATGGATTTGAAATGGATTTCAAATCATTGAAATGATTGTGAAAATGAACACATGGGTTACCTTTTGTATCATGTTGAAGGGTTAGCTTGAGGATATTATACATAGTGATGCATCATTTTCTAGTATGTTCCTATTGTCCATGACCATAGATTAATGAGATCTAGGTATAGTTATGAAGTTGGGGTTTCACTTCAGGGCTGTCTCTTTGGTACTAGAGTGTAGATTTTATGGTTATACATACTATAGTGCACTGGTTCCATATATTTATGCGTAGAGTAGTCTGCTGCCTAACCTGTTGTGTTCCTTGCTATTTGCAATGCCTGTGCTAAAACTTTTGTTTTGTACTTCAAGTCTTTGTACTGTTTTATCCTTGATATTCATGTGGATTCTTATGAATTATGATATGAAAAACAGTCATTTAAATTTATATACCTTGGTTTTTTATGAATTGTGATAAAAAGAACATTTTAACCATATTTTCAATAAAACTGATTTACGAATTATCATGCCATGTTTTATTTCAAATTGACTATACATGAATAATTATATAGAGACTTGATATGGAAACACATTGGTGGGATCCTACTGATCTTGTTAGATTACATCATGTGAACCTCTTCAGTGGTGCATAGACCTTTGTATAACGTCCAACGAAGGGAATGACAATGGGTCGTACTGAGGTGATGAGGTTTTGTGTCAGCTGTGTTGGGTAGTCGGTGGTGTGATAGTGGTATTTTTTCAACACTATAACTTGTAGTAGCTATCTAGTTCTGGTCCTTTGTTGTAGGAATTGTCTTTTATAGTTTCTGGCTACTTTTTCAGTTGTTTGTTTTTTCTTCTATTCTTAAATATATGTTATATATTTTTTAGTAGTCCACTGTTTCATTCTTTCTTTACATATGTATTTCATGTGGTTGTCCATTTTAGGTGAAATATTTACCTATGGTTTGTCATCTAATGCCACGGTGTCTGTTTCTAGCCTGAACGGATTGGGAACGCCAATGGGGTATACGATGGATCATGTCTGGTGTTGGGTTTAAGAGAATCATGGGATAGTTCATTACTATTTGGTATTAAAGGGGGTCTATCCTTAGGAATCATTGCCTTGGTACATCATATATTTCCATGTATTCACTTCATACTCTATGAATACTTTTAATAAATAAATTTATCCCAATAATTCTATACTCAAACAATAATGAATTTAATAATCAAGCAATGAATTTAATACATGGACAATTCTCAGACCCCATGCTGGGGCCGAATATTTCAAATACACTTATTCAACAAAATAAGGAAGTATCTTAATTACGCATTTCTGTGTGACCCTCTAAGACCTTATCTCGATAGCAGCGAATACTATTCGCATACAAGGAGCAGAGTCTATCAACCCATCAAGGCCCCTAAAGAGATATGGAATATTAATAACAATGACCACCTTACTACAAACACACATTGTGTAATATAATATATTTGCATTGTTAAAACTCATAAATCTTGAAACACATATTGTTTCATCATAATTTCTTTATTTATTATTTTTTGATCTTCCTAGATGGACAAACTTCTTGTACCATGCCTATAGATTTAGTGAGGGTAATTCCATCCAGATGAAATTGACTCGAGATATCACTTCCATAACAAAGAAATGAAAAATTATATCTTGACCATTCAACCAATTCCATACCACCAGTGATGCACCAAAAACAGGGTACCACTTTATGAAATCAATCTCACAATTTTTTCCTTTCATCAACGTACATGATCAAATGAAACACATTGATAATGATCTCAAGTCTGGAGACCAACCCATATTCACAGATTGGAATAATCAGTGACACCCAAAACATCTGGAGATCAAATTGGATGGTTTTTCCCCATGATCTCACCAACTAGATATCACCATGTGTGGACTTTCAAGAGAATATCCCTCAATTATTATGATCCCTTAACTCATGATAGTCATAAATCAACTATGTCTAGTTAGTATGATGTATCTATACCATAGTATTGATATTAAAGATTAATTTCACAGTATCTCAGGATTACCAGTATATAATGGGAAATTCTATGACCTTTTGATATGATCAGTCATCAATGGATATTACCATTGAAATAAAGGATGAAGAAATACAAATATTATTATGGTAAGGTAACATCATCCACAAATCATTGTATACCTGATATGGACATCAAAAATTACTGTAAAAATTTTGTCTTGGGAACCCACTATTACAAATCTACGAACTATAAGCACCCAAAAATAATAAAATAAAAAACACATGGAAGGATAATACTAGACATGAGTGTTCTAGTGTTCATGATTGAATCCAAATCTAGATGAAATGAGATAATGAAGGGAAAAAGAGATAATTAGAGTAATATTTACTCTCGAACTACTTGAAAATTTCCAAAAAACCACGAATCAATGGGTGATGAATTTTAATCTCCTCCTTGGGATCCGAAGGATTAAGTGAAACAAATTATGGAAGAAAAGAGTGAAAATTTATTAAATCTAAAAGGTTCATTTTGGTAAAAATTTTATGTTATGTGATTCTTAAATAGGATTCATGGTTTTCCAAACCATACAGCAACTGTGTGTAGGATAATGATAATGCCAAAAACACCAAAACAGTTCCAAGTGAGTTCCACTTGTTTTTGATATACTTTAAAAAAGACATGAAAAATGTATATTTCCCTTTGCACCCCCACCCATGTATTGTAACCACACTTTTACTCTTAAAACTATATGAAAAACCATGATATTCTTAGAAAACCATAATAAATCCAAAATCCTAGCTAATTTTTTTTTGGTAATCAGAACATTCCAATATATGATTAAATAGACAAATTTAGATATATAGTGACATGTTGGTGTAACAATTCTTCCAACTATGCCACATTATTCCCCTAAAAAGTATATAGTTAAAAAATAATGAAATAGATAATGAATGATCCAAAGAGGACCAAACTAAAAGAATCGTTCAATATGACTCAACCTCAATGTAAAACAACAAAGATCCAAAAAAATTCTCCATCCTATCATACATAATATTCAAAATATCTCCATAAAAACCAAGATAATACCCACAAAAATAATCCATAATAAGAAAGGGATACCTAACAATGTGTCCCCGCTAGTTAGAATTCCTATAACATGGTGTCATTAATGGAAAAAACCAAGAGAGACATCCATAAACTACCGAAAAAATGAGATAAAATATCTCTCAAACTAAATGTAGTTAAAATCTATAATACATTAGGAAAAACAAATATAATTTTCAAAATAATTATTGAAGATCTCACATTGGGAAATGAAATATGTAGATAACATAGAGTCAAATATTGGATCTCCCTCACATGGTGTATCTCAAATGGCCCAGCATAAACCCCAACTATTATGAAAATTCAACTTGTCGAACACTCAACCAGATAATCCAATAATTCTCCCATGTTCATTATCACATTGAAACAATGAGAACCTCATAATATGAAGACAACATTGGGTGGAACCCCAACACTCAAGAGAGGATCACCCAAATACTGGGATCATCAAAATGGAACTCATAGAGAACTACAAAATAAGAGGAAAACCAAAACAAAAAAAATTAAAAAACCATCCATAGGGGATTGTCTGCAAAATAAATCATTCATTATATAAAATTTCCTCCAAATCCATCAATTAGATTCCTATCATGAATAACAGACCATAATATTGAAAAAATAACGGTCAGTTTTCCAAAATCGGAACCCATATTACCACTATCAAATAAGAGGTCCCAAAATAACACATCCGTAAAATATTTAAACTAGATAAATTTTTTAAAAACCCACCTTTAAATTCGTAAAAAGATAAACCAATTGAACACAATGGAGGAAGACATTAGGATACTTCAAACAGGAGGGATTAGAGATCCCTAAAGCACCATATTGGAAGAAAAAATGTCTTTTTTATGAAAAGTGGGACATTCTACTTCTAGATCTTGATAATCCTACATCTACACCTAATTCAATGGTTTACCATAGTTACCATATGATATTTCCAAGGCATCCCCTTTAATTAGTTTCCAAAACTATTTATCTTCCACCTGGATATCCTTAGTGATAATCTCCTAAAAATATAACATACTAGTTTCAAGTAAAATTTTACCAAAATTTTGTCAAATACAACCACTAAAGAAATAATCTTTCACATAGTCATTGATGACCGATATTGGAGACAATATGACAAAATATAATAACTGATTGACATACTCACTCAGTAATTGGTCACCCAGATAAAGGATCACAAGCACAGGAACTCTATCCACATTCACAACCATAAGAAAGAACCACTGGTTTAGAATCATCTGGAAAAAGAAAAGAAAAATATATCTTCCTATAGTAGAGAAGGTATCATAGAATCCAACCAAAATCATATAGAATAGACAAGAATGCTCCCCACTTCTCTCATCCATGAATATTTAACTATCCAAATAGAATTTAGGATCACCAAAATCTCATCCCACAACCACACTATATCCACCAATCATTGATTACTATAGAGATAAGGTGGAAAATAATTCAATATATTTGATATATGGTCTAAGGAGAAGGAATATTCCATATCCACCACTCTACTCAGAGTCTGGGTATCTTCAGGAGTTTAATATCCTATTTCAGTCATTATGGGAGGCAACCAATAAATAAAAAGAGACATGACAACACCAATTAATTCCTAAAAATATACCACTAAAATAAGGCACCTAAAATTCAGATAAAAAAAGAAAATTTTATTTTAAAATAAAAATATTCACCTTGGAATTTTGAAAATAAACCCCAATAAGGCGTACATTTGAAAAAAAACCCAAACCCTATCTTTGAAAACAACTCAACCATAGTGGAATACACATCACCCAAACAAGGAATGTCAAAATTCCATTTCAAAACACCATCCTAATTTGAAAACCAAATAATTTGATGAAATATCATTATAAAGTTCCTTTTATTACACCATTCAAATTTTTTTCCCAAAATTAAATACCCTTTCCAAATCGTGAAAGGATTTCAAAACTCCCATTTTAAAATAAATTGATCTTGAGAATACTTGAATAAATAATTGTAACACTACATGTTTCCTATTAAAATTTTTCCAAACACCATAAAGGGAAAATTCTTCTTTTATAAAAAATTTCATGAAATCCAAGTGAATATCCTCATCCTAATAATTTATAAAATGAATTGTTGACATTAATTATTTCACAAAATTCATTCATTTTTAATATTAACCAAGTCATTAAAACCATGTAAAATAAATGATTCACATCAACCTCAACAATGGTCCATAGAAACCACTACCAAATACCAATGAAGCACTCCTCGATCCACATCCAAAATGTGATGTTCACTTTTAGAGAAAATCAAAATCAATTAGATCTAAAGAAACAAAATTAGTGAAGAAACATGGATATGAATTATTTTTACACATTGGCCGGGAAACTGTGTTCTAACCATGAAACAATCTTTGTGAAGGATTCAGACTCAATCACATGGGTACGACATGGTTTCCCATGTCGTGTGTTCTAACCGTACTTTTCATGTTCTCTTATAGTTTCATCCTTAAATCTGAAAAAGATTCTCAAAATAACTTTCCTACTTAAAGGATATCCAAAAAATATAATTCCACATCAATATGCATTAGAAACAACCAAAAACAAACATGAATTCACAATTAAAAATCAAACTTCCTTGGGATGCTTGATGATTGTGATGAGAAAGATATAGGTAGACCCTCCCTGCCCTTACCTATCAAACTCTAAAAACCATTATATCATTATCACTAGGACATACTAAAATAATAGAGGGATACTAAAGGATCTTAGTATCTCCCCATTTAACCAAATTCCCTGATAACAATTTGTAGTGAAATGACTTGGGCTATCAACCACTAGTTTCAAAAAATGATTCCACAAGACCTTAAGGGAATTCCTAATCCCCAGATACTTGAAACTAGCTCTTGGGAATAAAATGAATCCCTTTGGGATTGTTTTTATCCAAATCATAGATAAAAGATAACGCAACATCAATTGACATTCAATTATGGACAGTAAATACATTGGACATAAATGAAATGTCCAACATATTAGAGACTAAAATAAATGAACATTCAAAATAGGTCATAAATAATATCACTGATCTATCCCATTACATAAATAAAAACATTATGTGTAAATAGAATGGCACAACATGAACCAATCAGATACAAAAAAATCATTGAAAAAAGACACAATTATGGAATTTATAGACAATACATCACTAACCAGAAATAAATTAACACAAACCAACTAGAGATGATCCTGAAAAAACATTAATGGAACCTGTGGTTTCTCACCACCACCTAAATCACCCAGCATCAGACTCATAAAAGTAAACCCAAATACAACTACAAAAATATAAAATAAAATATATTGGAGTGAGCTATAAATCCCAATTGGTCACCATAACCTACCATGACTATGCAATTTTTTTATAAAGAAATTTATCAATTATAGATGAAAAATTTAACTAGAATGTAGTAATTCCAAATGTAAATAGGGGAAAAGAGAAAAGATGTTAGTAAAATATTTCAAAATGTTCTATTATATTTTCATAAACTAAAAAAAATGTTTTGAAATCACTTAATCTAGCTACAAATTTTTAAACAAACACACACATTTAGATTTCTCAAAAGAATCAATTTGTTTTCATAAAATTAAAACATTTAAAATATGGAAACTTACCAAGACAAATCCTACTGTAAAACAAGACACATATTTTAAGGGTTCCTTTAAAAACCCACATAAGAGTATATAAACTAAAAAAAAGTGTATCGAAACATCTTTGAAAATAATTTCCCAAAATTTAATGACCCAAACACACATAGGTCAAGTATAAAAATGTAGGATCCTCAATTCACATGGAATATAACCAATAAATAAAAGATATGGGTTCCACTATAATATAAGAAATGGAAATGATAAAATCAAGCTATAGAACAATATCCCATATGTTGAAAATTAATCAAGAAATAAAATGTGTCATGGGATCTACGATGGATCCCAAATATAACACACATATAATATTTTAGGATTTTACCACTGGTTGAATTTTTTTTAAAATATACTAAGATCTAGACCATGGGATGTCAATCTATCCCACATAAGAATCATTGTGACGACACACTCTTAACCATTGTACCGTACATTACTTAAGGGCCACCGGAAATGTCTGAATCAACAAGTTTAATATAAATATATCGCCATAGATTAATACACATGTTCCCATTACCAATAAAGAATTGAGGTGAAATAACATGCAAGCCAATATTAACCCTTAATTCAAAATCCATGACTACCCATCACCCCCAACACTCTCATAATGAATAACACCATATATCCCATGCATCTTTTATAAATACAATAGTATTCACAAAAATGTGAATTAAAAAATCATATATAGATAAATAACCCAAACATGGGGTAAATAATTTAAGGGGAAATCAAGATGTTTCTTTAACATTATCCTTTTGAATCCAATGTTCTAAATGAAACTTTATCATAAAACATGGCTTTGATTTCCAAGAGCTTTCAAATTTCATAAAACAGTACTCAAAACACTCTTTTTAAATCAATGGAAATATCATATACTATTGAAAACATTTAATGCTATCCTTTAAAAAATGGGTCATACCATTTGAAATCCAAAACACATCAATAGAGAATCCATTTCCCTAAAAATCATTTCAAAAGATCCATAAAGAAATTCTCAAAAAGGGTAAAACACACAATTAATTTAAATCAACAATTTAAATTCATCAAAGAACCTTATTTTTAACCAATTTCAAGGTCCACACTTCACATTAATACCATTACTACTTCAAAACATAGTTTTCACTCATTGAAAACAAAATCCAGATTAAAATCCAACCCACACCATTAAAAATATTTGAAAAATAATCATGGAATTTTACATTTTCTTATCACATAAAAAATTCCATTTCAATCAAGAAAAAATGTAATTCAAAAGTTAAATAAAAGTTTTTAATCATCACATTGATATCACATATATTCATAAATTCTAATAAAAAGCCTTTATAAATCACAATAAAACATTGAATTACAAAATGAAACAATTTCATAGAACATCTACCTCAAAGGGGTGGAAATTAAGTTGAACTATATCATAACTCATCACCTTCAATATTATTGAGCACCCGAGTGGGATAGAGACAATGTCTATAAGAAAAATAAACAGAAAACAACTTTTGATCTGTCCAAAACCCTAAAATATTTCAATGATAGATTCAAGGTTCATGGAAGAAGCCAAATCCAATAAGGTTGTGAGAAATAGGGGAAAAAGAGAGAAACATAGGAGTATTTACCTTGGAACCATTTCAAAAACAGTAAATAAGGACCAATAATCAATAGCGAGGAGGTTAATGCGCCTCCATGGTCTTCCAAGGTTTAAACCATACTTATGGGGGGAGAATGTGGTGAAAAACAATTATTATTGAAACCGTGATTTTGTAAAATTCACTTTTAATGTGATTCTAGGAAGGCCTCATAGTATACTAAACCCTATGCCAACTATGGCTAAGTTACTTTCTAGGATAATAACACACACATGGTTTATAAGGATCCTTGAACAGTTTAAAAAAACATGTGGAATCCATAAAAAAATAGCTCTATACTCAGGAAATCCCCCTTCGTATTGGAAACACATGGTTACTCCTAACAATGCAGGAAAACCGTGTTACACAAAATAAACTCCATGACTACAAAGTGTCATCGTAAATTTTTTTACAGACATAAAATGTCCAAAGAAATGATTAATAGGGTAAATTATGCTCTACAGTGACATGTGGCTATCACAAAATTAATCTAATTGGGGTATTTGGTCTTATGTTTGATAGATGTTTTGATTATTTATTATTATGGAAGACTCTTCAAATAGAGGATGATTTTTCAAAGTAGGTATAAATTTATCATAAAAAACATATTCAATATATATGTTTCATAGGAGTGTTTCAATGTTAATTTGATCATGTTTTTTTAACTTTTCATTTAGTTGTAAAATCTATTCCGTGATAGAGAAAAACTCATTAGTTTTGAGTGGTGAGTGGGATAATTATGTAGAGACACCTATGTTTTTATCCACTATATGTTTCAATGTGCATGTTATAGAAATTGGTGTGGATCCCTATGCTCAGGCATTTATTTATTGTTGATTATATTCTCCTAATTTATATATCTCAGCACAAGTTTCATTTTCAACATATGTCTCTTTTTTAACCTTCTCATTTTTAACATTACTATCTAGATAATTAACATGGATACCTAAAATGATGATAAAAAATTTGAATCTTGGGGAAACCAAATCATTATCAAAATAAGTGAAGTATGACGATCCATTCACGTCAGTGTAATTATAAAGGTTTTAATCAGAATCATACATTATTATTGGTGTATTGGAAGGACATATGGAATTTTAGTTTGGATGAAACAAGTATAATATAAAAATATCATACATCATTTCCCTGATTAAATAAAACATCCAACAATTAAAATACATAATACCAGAACTCAAAGGTTTTTTTCTTTAACAATTAACTACATAAACCTATAATTTCACATTATTTATTCAATAAATCATATAAAATTATTTACACATGAATTAATATTAGAAATATTCCAAGATATAACATCCCAGGAAATTGGGAAATATAAGAATGAGTGAACTAAAATTATCAATAAGGTAAAATATTATCAACATGTCATAAAGGCTTAGATCATAAGTAAGAGAGAAAACATAGTCATGGGAGAAATACCTAAATAAAAAAAATATAACCATATAATCTTATCATATATAATCATATAATGATATAGATCATGTAATATATACTCATAAACTCAAAAAGAATATTATAAAATCACACAACATACCTTGTAGAATTAATGTCCAAACATGGTACAATAAATATGATCCATGGTTCATAACATAGGAATATGACCCAAACATAAGAATATGATATCATTACATTTTGAACATAAATAACCAAAATAATGTCTGCACATAACATCTTGATCACATCTTACTAAATTTATAACCATTACTAAATTTTTGAACACAGGTAATTAGAATCGTGTCTATGCAAATTGTTGTAAACAGGGCTAACCACAATCATGTCCAGGCATAACATTATTTCCTTATGAGATATTTACCTAGTTAATTAGATGGATATATCAAACCCATTGATCACTTGATGATAAAAAATAAAAATGTGTGTCACAAGAAATAAATCATTCTTATTATCCATAAAAACACTTTGAAAAAATGGGTTACATAAGAATTTTAAATTGTATAACAAAAATGAAATCAATAATTTGATTGATTGACACAAAAACGTTGATCACCCAAAAAATCATATCATAAGAAAATTTATAATATTCTTCATGAAGCATAACTCCATAAGAGATATTTCATTTTGTGTTAATGAGGAAAATTTAAGATAAATCATAATAATTATTTCCTTAATGGTTTTGTAATATTGTTATAAAAATGTTTTTTGTCACTTTCAAAAGTGTTTTCACTAAAAGTGGTGTCAATAAGACATTGAAAAAATTATAATAAGTTCAAATAAGGGAATCATGAAATGGAATAAAGTTATAATACTTGAAATGAATATTGGAATACAAAAAATGTATGAAAATAAAGAGAAATTCCTTTTGAATATTTTTTGGTATTTTAAAGAAACCCATAACAATGAAAGATTAATAAAATTTGTTTTCCAATAAAGATAAAGAAAAATATGAAAGTGAAAAAATATAATACATATTTGAATTTAGAAGTAAAAAAATAAATAATTTTTTGTAATAAATAATATAGACATGGAAGATAAATATTAAATAAATAGGATGAGAATTATTCATAACAACATCATATTTTTTATGAAGAAATAAGTTCCTCAAATAAGAAATTTCTTAAATTAAAATTAAATTTACCCAAAAAATAAAATAAAATACAATAAACTAATGGTATTTCATAAAGTATGTCAAACATAGAAGAACATAATCGAAGACAATATATTATTACCTAATGAAGATAGTTTGAGATGAGTAAAATCCTTACGACTTGGATAACATATTAATCAAAATCCAATGGAATAAAGTTCATGAAATTGAATTGAAAAATTCATGAGTAAAATTGGATTATTATAAAATCATTAAAATACATTACTAAAAATACTATATAAAATAAAATAGGCCCAGAATGTAAAATATTCCAAATAAAGGAAAATTAATACAAAAATATTAAAAATATGATATTTATGATGTAACAATTTTTCAAAAACTTGAATTTGATAATGAAATAAAAAAACAAAAAAATAGATAAAATAAAACATAATAAAATAATAATTTAGAATAAATAAATCATATAATGAAATATTAAAATAATACGGTGTATGGATTGATGAATAAATATTGAGTCAAAAAAATCCATATTTGGATTCATGCATTCTCAAATGATCTCCACTACCCAATATTACCAGTTTAGGTTTTTCTTGTTAATATATATCATCAAATTATTTATATTTACTTTTCATTATACCAATAAATTATGTATTCTTATTATTTATTTTTAATCATATTTAGGTAAAATCCATATTCATGTGTGAATTGTCCCAATCATTCCATGCCGACATTGGTATGGAGACTCCAATCCTTACTCCATGATAATGTTTTGAACCTAATTAATTTACAAAATGATTAAATAGTGGTTTTCGATATAGTTATAATGTATAACTTTTATTTTATGGAATTTATCATGGCAATTTATAAAGAGCAATTACAATTTTCATTTTTTTTTGAATTTCTATTTGATAAAATGAATTTATTTTATTAATGTGTACACTTGTATATATTAACATTAAAGAGTGAAAAAATAAAATTAATCATTATTAAAATATATTGAAATTATTTATGTTTTCTTAATTATTCTTTATATAATTATTACAACATTGTTCGGGTAGGTGGTAGAACTGACCCAAATGAGAACTTGTTCTAACGAATGAATGAATAAGAACATGTTATTTTTTAGAAATAATATCATTATTAAAAATATTATTAGATTCAAAATAATTATATTAAATCCATAATTTATATTGGAGAATATTTCATGGGAAAAAAATAAAAAGTATTTTGGAGAAGTTAACACTTATGCTGAATACATGAAACTTCTCTTAGAGTACATCATGGAATTTATTTATTTTGGGATCCTTCTTGTGATGAGTTGTTCCCAAACATGGGTGATGACATTGGTAGAGTTTATTCCAGGTGGTATTTAAGATAAAACTGAAGAGAAGTTTTGGGATAAAGTGAGTATGTGATGGGACCCTTTATAGTTGAGTTTTTTTTGAAAATTTTGAAAATACTTATTCATTATTATATATGCAATGTAATTTTACATGGAAATTAGGAAAAAATTAAAAATATAATGGAAAATGGATTAGGTAAGTTCCATAATTACTTCACTTAATAATTTATAGATAAGTTTTAGTGATATTTTATGACTTTACCCCTCATCTTAACCCTTTTACATAATTTAACCATTTACCATGGTAACTAACTATTACCTAAACAACTTATTTATATGACAAAAAAAATTTAAATTATTATTTTATATGAACAGATCATTAAAAATATTAAATTAATTTCATTAGATTCAATTTATAAAAATTATAAAAATTAATTTTAATATAGAAATGGATAAGGCAGAAAAATCAATTTTTAAAAGTTTATATTATTAAACAGATAAATTAATTTATTGTTATTACATAAAAAGTAATAATTAATAGTTTTTTAGTAATTTATATTATAATATATATAAATATTACAATTCATTAAAATTATTCAATAATAGAGAAAAAAGTTAATGTTTAAATATAATAACATCCAACATATAAAAGAAATTTCTCTAAAAAATATTCCTTTTGACATTAAATGATTTTATAACTATTACGATCCCATTAATAATCAATGCCTAGATTTTTATTAATTTGTGTGTGTCTATATATATATATATATTTTAAAAAATTTCATATTCTAAATATGATAAATTTATCTTTTAAATAATAACCAATAACATATAATAAAAACAAAGTTATTGAGAAAACATTTTTTTATAGCCCTGAAATATTTAATTATTATTTCTCATAGTTCCATGATTATTTCATGGATGTTATTTTTTTTATTTTACTAAAAATTCTTTTATTTTTTCAATTCCTTTTATTAATATAACTCTATAAAAGTAATAAATTTAATAAAAATATAAAATTCATAAAATGGGTTTGTCACAAATCAACCCAATGGGGCCCAAGACGTAACTACCCCAAGACCACATCCAATAGGCCATGGGATGGGGTCTAGAACCAAAAATGAATATCACACACATGGGATTCATTAGACTAATGTACCTTTATTCACACACACACATCTAATCCCAAACAATTATGAAATGTAAGAAGAAACTAATTAAAATTCATGCATACATCTATAATCACACAATCAGAGAATGACTTAATGAAATGGAAAGTATAAAAAGGGTCCAAATGCAATAACTTTCTAAAACTAGAAATAAGTTATGACCTGCCAAGAGGGAGGGGACTTATATCAAATGGAACCATATTATCCACCTTTATCTGTCTAGAACAAACTATATCTACCTACTCCTAGTCCATAAAGGAATCTACAAAAAGATCCCGTAGTAACATCAGACATGACATGTGCAGACATAACCCTTTCATGGGTGAGTATAATAATACACTTTAAGACACCCTGAAATTACTAAACATATAGCATCGAGAATAGTTATATCATCATAGTATATATCAATAATAATGTATGACATACAATCCAACATCATGATATACTCATAATAGACCCATAGTCTCAATTGAAGGTCATAATCACAAATCCATCTTAGGATTCCTGTTAAAAGGTTTCATAAAATAATCATTTAAGAGAACACTCTCCATGATCTATAAAACAACTATTGATAATCATCCTAGATGTGACACTCATATAGTATAATACACTCCATGAGCCACACTACTACTGATAAAACTCATCCCAAAGGCCACGCCCCAAAAGTCTTGTCAAGTAGAAGCACGACAGATACTAAGAGGGTTCATCCATGAAGCACACTCGACCAAACTACACCTCATTGTAATGATCAGATCAAGATACAATGATAGAGGGTCAATACCTAGGGCTCACTGGGGGGACACTAGACCCTATTGGAATATCATCCTAGATTGGGGATCGATGCCCATGTAAATATATGTTACTCCAATACAAAGAAGCCTTGTCCAAGGAAACAGAAAACTAAATGAGGATAACTTTATGCATCTGAGAGGGATATATACACCATAATATTGAGTAAGTAGTAGAATTGGACTAATAAAACTCATCCCATAATATGGTAACTCTCCCTCGCTGCACACATCACTAGGAAATTGTAGAGGGGTCACCCTATATAACTAGAATGGGATACATCACCGAACCCTCATAGGAATGGACCAAGAGAAAACATTAAACATATATTAGACCAAGGAAGTTCAAAGATTATCTTTATGAAAATAAGCTGAAAAAAATTAATGCATCCTATCCTCAAAGAAGTACACGAAATTTCCGTGGGGGTACACAAAAAGTCTCACTAAGCCAGACATAACCCATGTCTCATTCTCACAGAATTTTCAGTTTTCAATAATACATGGAGTGTCTCTGGGTACATGGAATGTAGATGTTTCCTTGGAAATCAACATACTATTCTACCCATGTATGTGTACACAGATCTATATCCATGTACATGGACATGTACGACTAAACATCTCCTCTCGTGTACTTCGGCCTTCCCTTGTACTTTCAATGTACACATCCTGTGGGACCACATAGAAACATAGGCGTGTACTCCCTCTATACACTGACACATCTTCCACACATTACACGACATCTGACCAGGAACACCTAGCATGTATCACTACATGGAATCGTAGAAGTGTACCCCCTATACATGCTAAGATGGTTAGTTAAGGGTCACATGGTGTGTGGCGCATGTCACACATCATGTGATACTTTGTTCCATGCTGAAACCCTATAACCACATCGAAGAAGCTACTTGGCATGTCTCCATAGTACTACACGTTTTATAGTGCATAATTTTATAGAAATTATATAAATTTCATACATCCACACCCAAGTAATCTACAATTGTAGATTCCTCCCTAAATTATGATGTATGATGTATATTTAAGGTTTACTGAACCTCCTTACCACCATTGACTAGATTTGAATATATTTCTCTAGAACCACCACCATCGTTCCTTGTTAGTACCATAAATTAAAATTGAGAACCACATCTCCAGATACATATATAGATCAAATTTCATTATTATAAACTGAAACTGTGAGGTTGAATCTCTATCCCAAACCCACTATAGTGATACATTTTAGTAAAGAACAAATGCACAATCATCATTCACCGGGTAATCATAAAATTATAGGCCAAAAGAAAATTCCAACGACCAATGCACATAGAATGATGAGAAAAAAATCCTAAACCATAAATGTGAGGAAAACCCCACGACCTTTGTTCATTTGATCTAGGATTCATTTTCATTGTATGGATGAAGGATGTGGTATGATTATCAATGAATAAACAAATAATAACTATCCCCAAACCCCCCAATATAACCCATTCCTGTAAAATGACTGATCTGTGAACTAATACCCTGTTTGATTGATTCGTATTCATTTTTGGATAATAAATGGTGACAAATCCAAAAAACATTTATCTTTACTTGATATAGATCAATCACTTATGAAGAATGAATCTTCATTATTATCAATGGTGAGATCATTTATTTTTATAGGAAAACCGATCTCCAAAGCATGATTCATCAATCCTGATCTTAATGAACTCCAACACTCATCCATGATCTCCTCTGAATTAATAGGGTTGCAAGGCTAACCATATGAATGGGTTATAACAGTATATTTAAAAAATAAAAATTAGGTCTTTTCATCAATGAAAAAAAAATTCATAATTCTCCCTCAACATCACTTTAACCAAACGACTAACACTGGAAATGTTTATTTATCGCCTATGGTAAATACCACGCTCTAAGGTTAAAAAATCCTCATATTTCTGATCCATTTCTTAGTTTATGATTTATTCCACTATTTCAGGAAAACAAAACGCACATGATATTAATGTATTTCAAAAATTAATTCAGGGATCACTGGGACACAGAATCTCAATCCATCTCAGCACCTTCCTCCAAAAACATCCTTAAGAATGTTCCAAATTCTAACACAAAATAAATTGAGACATTATATTATTCCCACATTTAAGTTATTTTATCCATAAAAATAGAAAACTAAGAATAATGGTGGGGATGTTGAGATCCTAATCTGGTCTCCCACTACCATGAGCTCTCTTGACAGTTTCTTGTGCTGTAAAAAAATATAGAACCAAGAAAAACACTTTACACTGATAGGTATTTATCCTAACAGTCATAAATGTCATCATCTCATTGAAAAGAAAACTCCACTTTCATTGCACAACATACCTAGGTTGATATCAAACAACGAGTTATGCACATACCTCCCCAGCTACAACATGTGGATAACACCATGCAACAAACACTAATATAACCATGGGGTTAAGCCGTAAATCACTCCACTAAACCAAAACAACCATAGGAATGGAAAGGGACTATGATACACAGAGATATCCTATTGACACCACCCAATCATGTGGTTTTTAAAATGCTATTTGTTCCCCCATAAGGGTGTAGTAGTAGGAATGACCTAATCTGTGTCCCATGAGAGGTGTTAGGAATCAAGATTTCAGAGATGAAAAAAGAAAATTAAAAATAATGAATTTGAATTACTAGTAAACAAGGGACTTGATTTTTGAAGAAATATTTAGAGAAGAGTGATTGGGTTTCAAGTTTTTATTTCCTTTTATAATTCAATCATTACCATTTTGAAATTGCATATTTTTTTGATTAATTATTTTAATGAATATAATAATAATAATTTATCATTTTTATCCATTGATTAAATTTTTTTTGATAGTGAGAGTAATCCTTCAAATTTCTTTAGGTTGGGATATTTTCCATCTAATTGCGAAAGGAAGGGAAAATATCCTCTGATAACAAATGCAATTCCAAATCAGTAACTAAGTAACCTGACTGATCAGATTAGCTCATTGTCTCTTCCCCTAGTGTTTAGTAATCACTAAGAACTTATCTCCATCAGAATAGATTACCAAATCAGTGTGATCTAATACCAATAAGAGGGAGAATAAAATTATTTAATCAATATAATTAATGAATTTTCAGATTTGAAAAAAAACACCATCGCATCGCATTAAAATTCAGAATTCATAAATTGAAAACCAGTTAAAAATCAATTATAGAGAATAATTTTATATAAATATGAATCTAGAATTACATAGGTCACCTCCCTTTCAGGAAATAAAAAAAAGGATTGACCACTCCATTAAAAAGGATACAATAGAGGAATACAAGGCATAATACATAACTAAAGAAAAAAAATAAATAAATTAGTAAAAATAGAGCCTCTGTAGTAGTAGAAGTTGTTTCTTACTTAAGGATATTCTTATTTACTTATTGTTATTCCAACTAGTTTTATTGGAATTGGGGAATTCCTTTTTGTTTCAATAAATATCCCCTAGATCATACCGCCCACCAGTATATCTTTATTTAATTTTGAATCATTAAGATCCATACGACTCGAGGTGTTAATTGGAAACAAAAAAAAGTGATTGAATCCCTTAAAAATATCTTAGGGGATGTGACTTTGGTTTTCCCCTACCCATAACACATGTATGTTGTGCATGGCGTCATGGATACCACGTAAATGGATTTTGGGACTTTTGGGTGTGGGAGAGGCAAGGTGGAAGTGCTCAAAGGATGTAGCAGCAGCCATCATTCCTTATACGACCTTAACAATGGCCGGATGAGGACACCTTTCATCATGGAGATACATATGTGGGATCTTGGTGGGGTAGAATTGGAGAGAATATCTAGCTCTCATCTGTCCTTATCAATATTTCACAATGTTAGATGATATAAGAAACTCAAGAATTGATGAAGGTTATCAAAGAAGAAGATATACTATTCAATAGTAGGGGTGGTAGAAGGAGCTCCAGTGAAGGGGGGAGGGGATCTCACACTGATATCATTGGGATAACATGGAGGTTGTACAATGGATTACAGGTGAAAGAGGTAGATGGTGAGGCCAGTGGTGAAAACTGCTCAATGGTTTCTCATCATTCACCATTAGAAAAAATCACCAATGGTGGATCACGAGTTACAGTTGGTTCAACGGTGGTTCATGAGTCACGATATTCTCAATGGTGTCTCATGAGCCACTGTCTACTCAATGGTATATTGTGAGTCACCATCTACTCAATGGGGGATTCGAGTCACCATCTACGCAATAGTGGCTCAAAAATCACAATCAGCTTAATGGTGGCTCATGAGACATCATCGTCTTCAAAAGTGGTTCACGTTTCACCATTGAGAAAAATTACCAACGTTTTCTCTGATGATCTTAGTGGAGTCGAGTAGTGGATCTCAACCTATTGGTGCAACGGTTAATGTGTAGCAACTGGGAAATGGAGAGTCCTCATCATCTAGCATTATTAGTGTCAGGATGTGCCTCAAAGGGCTTATGGAGGTCTTCTAGGGTGCAAAAGATAATCCATGCCGTATGGGTACTTTTAGAGTGGTGGAAGTCTCAACCACACAATTTACAGACATCAATGATGGTGTTTTATAGGATTTTCAGTGGTCGATGGTGAGGATGAGCAGTGTAGATGGTTGAGTAACAGTATCCAAGTAGGGTGTAGGAATAATTTGAGTGCGTGCTGATGAATATTTTAGAAAATATCAATTGTAAGCAAGTTCCAAAATCCCACATCTAAACACAATGTAAGGGGTGCATCATGTTAAATATCAGTTCCCCACTCCCCAACCAAAATGAAGTCATGTGGGAGTCAGAGTAATCACATCCTCTGTTGTGCACGCCCTATTCCAGTGATGACTTGTTCTTATCCCTTCATGGGTTTTCGAACCACATTCTGACACTTTAGGGATACAGGCTAGCTATGATACCCAATGTATTGATCCTTCATGGGTCACTGCACGAGCTTGGCGACCCCATGAATCCAATAGCTGAGGTTGCACCTCCAATGGAATCCCTTTCTAGGTTCCCCTAGTGGTCCTGCCTATATGGCTTGCAGGTGTCCGGTTTATGGATGGCCTCTTTTTGGCCAATCAGTTTTAGAAAACTCCTGGAAAATATAATCATGAATTATAAATAGCATGTATAAAATAAATAACCTATTTCAACACCTAGTTAATTCATTATTTTAACTCCATATTTATTCCACATTCCAAATTACACATTATTCAAAAAATCCTTGAAATTTATGGGGTTTTACGTTAAAAATAATTATATGTTCATTGATAAAATTTTAGAAATATGCACATAAACTGATGTTCTAAAATACCCATACACATGAACCATAAATTTCCTCAAGAATTAGATCTCAACGAAAAGGATTTGTGGTCACCAATTCTACCAATATTCAAATATCAAAGAAATTAATCAAAATAATTATCAATATTAAGTGAAAATTTTAAATTCCACATAAAACATCAATTAAATTTCTCAATTTTCAAAGAAACAATTTACTCAATCATTTTACTTATCCCCTTTTGAAAAAGACTAACTGACTGAAAATTAAAATTTTTATTTTCCATACACTTTTGAGGAAAATGTGAGAAACCAACAAACACTTTGAAGAAAAGTGGTGAACCAAACATGACATCACGACTTACAACATTCAACCACCAATGATCGAAATAAAATTTCCAAAAAAATAACTCAGTCAACATATAAAAACAACCACTCCATCATTCAAACAGAAAACCATCACAACAGGAGCAAAAATCACCCAAGAGAAGACCAAGGAATCTCGGACCAGAAAAGAAAAAGAACGAACCTCAGAAAAGCATGAATAAATCTCATAACTGGTCTCCTTGAATGCCACCAATGCGACCATAGACACTAGTCCAAATACACGAAACCCAGTGAACTCCCATAGGAGGTCACCCAAACCCTCCAGCAATGTGACATAGAATCTCAAAAATCTTCCTGGAAGAACACATCCACAGAAGGCCAACAAAAAATCCAGAATGAGGAAGATCATGTTGTCCAGCCGCCACATCCTACTCCGTAGAGAACCACAACCCAACCTCGAATGTCAACGACTCCACAAAACAAATCCAAAAGATTCATGTAGAGTTTAGATCTTATCATGAGATCATGTTAGTCACCCATAGGCTTGTATAAGTACTTATTTTATCCACTTGTAAAGAAAAAAAAACATATTAGGGATCTTAAATCAAGGTTATAACATCTTTGAGGCTTAAGGTTGTTAGGAATCAATGTTTTCAAAATTAATGCTAATTGAGGAGGTTTCACTATTAAAGCATAAAGCATAATATTAAAATTAAAAGTTCCATGAAATTATAACTTTTAAATTGTATCAACTCCCATATCCCCCAAATTTCAAAGTAAAGGTAATGGTGAAAATATAGCATAATTAATGATTTGTGCAACCTATTTAAATTTTCTATACTTTTAAACTATTTTGTTTTTTAAAGAACCTTTTAATTTTCATTTTTTTTAATTTGTTGAGAAGTTTGATTAGAATAATCCTCACATCCACCACCTAACCACATAAGAAAAAAATTATAAATCTAGTAATGATGATTTTTTTCCCAAATCACTACCCATTTTTTCCTTTTTTGGTTATTTTTGTCATTTTCTATATTTTTATGAGGATAAAAACAATATTTACTTCAATGAGTAAATAAACAACATTTTTTATCACCCATAAATAGAACCCCACACTTTTCACTTATAATAAACTAAATTACTTTCCACTATGACTCCCTTTATCCCCCACACTTCAAATTTCAAATATCACAAAAACACAAAGAGGAGGGAAATAGTGGATAAAAATGGATTAGAACATGGATAATTCCAAAAAAGGTTATTCATGGTCCTTATGGGATACAAAAGGATTAATTTAAGGGGGGTTTTCAAGAATAAGAGATTTTAAAATGATAACATGATCATTTTAAATGGTTTTTTCATTATCTTATCATTGAAAAGTTTAAATTCAAGTTATGGTCGATGACATGTACCAAGAACACTGAAGATATATGCTTAAGATAACATATGAAGTACTTGGTCTAAAAATAATCTCATGATTGAGAAATATAACATTGGAAAATCACAGAAGGCATGATTACTAATAAATAATCAATCCACATGAATTTAATAAATTTAAATCATGAATAATGTTAGGAAAATTTTATTTTCCATAATTAATTAATTTTCTCAAATCATTATTCCTCATTTAATATCCATGCATCAATTTAATCATCCAATTAATCATTTTACTCAGTCAATCTTGTTAACATCGAAATATAAAACATGGAATCATTGGGGTTTTTCAGAAACTCATGTCTTACTGATAAGTTGAATATAGGATAAATTAAATTGTTGGCATGTAATTGTGTTTTTAACATAGCTTCTATAAATTATAGCCCAAAAAAATTATATAACATGTAATAATTTGAAAACATCAGGAATGAAACAATAAAATCGATGTTTTCATGAAGCTTCAACATTATTCTTTCTTCATGGGATTACCTGTTAAATTCCCTCATGGTGGCCTTGCAAAAAAAATCACACCAGTGTAAGAATTATTCCACAAAATCTCATGAGAAGAAGGAAATAAGTGACCAAATATTGACTCTAGGTAAAAAAAATTAAAATTTGTGTTACCTCTCAGAAACACCTTTGGAAAAGTCATTTTCTCTACTTAACCTCATGGGAAAAATTAGTAGATGGGTTGGTGAATTCTAAGCTCCCCCTCTGGTTCTTGAGGTATATTGTTACGGAATATTTTTATCCTCTTCCCATTAATAGTTAACTGATTTTCTTCCTATTCCCTCTTAATATAAACAACACCAATGGGATATACATTAGTAACTGTATATGGTATTTCCTACTTGGAATGAAACATATCTGGCATAAATTTCAATATAGAGTTGTATATTAGGACATGGTATCTAGGTTTGATGGTATTTTACTTGATTAGTTTTTCATGTTCCACTTTGGTTATTTCATTGTATGTTATTGAGTTTTTAATGCTTATCTTCTGATTTCCTCTAGTTCATGAAATTGAAGATTTATCTCTTTCCCATCACTCACCAAATCCAAATTCATTTATTTTATATCCTAATTAGCTTGAGGCTCCAGTTCCAACAATAGATGATAACTTTTCTAATAAACTATCATATATGAGATCATTATTATAAGTGTATTGTATGTTATCCAGTATGGTCATATGGTGTGTTCAAGTCTTTGGCTCTAATACTTCCGTTTGGGATTAACAGGTTTCTACAAAATACCTTTTATCTCTCGATTAGACACTTTATCATGACCAATTTTGTTGGATGATAAGGTGTATATGTCTCGTAGTGCACACTATACTTTTTAAGAAAAGGCACTATATTCTTATTGAAAAAATTAGTCCCTTGGTCACTGATCATATCCCTTGGTTTGAAAAATGATGGTACTTCACCTTCCACTATGTGATGCTTCTCCACATGCATGTGATCATTGAGAGGGATCAATTCTGGAATTTATGTTTTAGATTTTTGTATGAGTCTACTAATAGGATATGCTACTTGGTTTCCTGATCCCTTCTTCTCCTTGATCACTAAGATAAATTCCTGCAAGAGTAGTATCCATCTCCCTAACCTTGATTTAACACCATCCTTCTTTAGAAATTACGTAAGTTCTGCATGGTCAGAAAATAAAATTAATTTAGTTCCCAACCAACATGATCTAATTTTTTCCAATGAAAATACAATAACTAAGAAATATTTCATAGTGTTGTTTAATTTAGCTGAGTTACATCCAAGGTTATTGATTAATATGAAATGACTTTTGGTCTTACTACAATCATTTGGGATTGTACTTATCCAATATCTTGGTTAGAGTAATCATATGATAACTCCAATGGGTTTTCCCAATCTGTGTGTCTCATAATACGTGGGGTGGCCAATTTATCCTTCAGCTCATCAAATTCCTCCCAATACTTATCATTAAAAATGAAGTCAACTGATTTTAAATGTAACTGTGAATGGGGTCTATAAGTCATACTAATTTTGTTGATGAATATTATAATGAACCCCACATGTCCTGTAAATGATCTAATATTTCTCAAAAAAGTGGGATATGTCAAAGAATTGGTTACTTCAACTTTATACTTATCCAACTCAATCCATTGTTTTGAAATGGTATGACCCATCACTATTATTTTTTCAACCATAAAGTGACACTTCTTAATGTTCCAAAAAATGTGTTTCTCTATAATATTTTTAAAAAAAATTTCAAGGATATCCAAGAAGAGATAAAAAAATATTCCTATGTATTAATGTCATCAAAGAATACCTCCATGTAGCCCTCTATGGGATTTCAGAAAATACATACATTACACCACTGGAATGTACCCGGATCATTTCACAAGGTGAAAGGCATCCTCATGTAGGAAAAGGTCATGAAAGGGAATGTGAATATTATTTTCTCTTGGTCTTTTGTGGAAATGGGTACCTGAAAATAACTAGTGAATGCATCCATAAAACAATAATTTATCCTTCTTACCAACCTCTCTAGAATTTGATATATAATGGGAATGGAGAAGTGATATCTTTGGGTGATGTGATTCTCTTTTATGTATTTAATGCATACCCTCCAAATATTTTGGACTCTCATAGTGATACATTCATTAATATCATTAGTCAATATATTAAGACTAGTATTCTTGGAATCCACATGAATGGGGATGAATCATTTTATATGTGAGATTGGTTATATAATCTCAGATACTAATAGTTTTTCAATTTATTTTTTTATCAACTTCCATGATGGGTGGGTTGAGTCTCCATTGGAGTTTTTGAACAAGTGTACAGTCTCTATCTAGAAAAATTATATGGGAAATACCTTTCAATTAATTCCTGGTATGTCTCTAAGTATTTACCATATTGCATGAATATTTCTTTTAAAAAGGTCAATCATAATTTTCTATTGGTATTGGGACAAGTTGTTAGAAATGATCAGTAAAAAATTTTATTCGTCCATGATATATACATATTTTCTATCAAAAGGGAGAGGTTTGAGTTCTAGTATTAGGAGTTGTTCCAGAGATGATATTAAATTAAAATTTCCATCTTTAGAGGCATGAATTTTCATATAAAATGGTATCATATCAGAATCCTCGTTCAAATTATCAAAAAAACTAAGATGTTATTTCACTAGAAAAAACATTCATTTTTTAGAGTATTCAATTGTTAATTGGTTTTTTAGTACAAAATTGATCTCACAGTGATAAAAATTATCTATGAATACATGATTATTCAATGGTATCATAACCTTCTTTGTGGCTAATTGAATATAGTGACTGATTGTTGTAATGGTTCATTTTTGAATCAATAACATTGAACTACATCTTAGAATCTTATAGATTCCTTGTGAGGGTTTCTTCATTCACATTAATGATCATCTTGGATGTATTTAGGAATGTAATTCCCAAGATGATGGGTGAATTCCCTGGTGCATTATCTCCCTCCATTACCAGTACATAGAAATATTATGAAAAAACTTGTCCTTCCACTCCCACTAAAACATCCTCTAAGACTCTAGATTGGAATACATTAAACCAATTGGAATGTTCGATAAAAACTTTTGTGGCTTTCATCTTCCCTCTTTTCAATGATTAAGAGACATTATTAGACATGAAATTAATGGAAGCACCAAGATAAATAATGGTCCCAAAAAATTTTAAACAACCAATGGTATATGAAAAAAAAAATTCTTGGGGACTTGACATTTTTTGGGTAATGGTAGTGTGATCATGGATGAAACACTTCTCTAGCGGTTGATTATTTCATTCCCATACAACCTTTTCCTCTTGGTAAAATTTTCATTGAGTAATTTGGAATATTTGGGAATGTCCTTTATGGCTTCCAAGAGGGGTATATTTATTTCCACATTATGAAATGTCACATGTATCACTTTTTAATGTTTCTATTCCTCAATAGTCATTAATTATGTAAATATTGTAGGGAATGGAAGGGGATATATTTCTTCCCCCTTTACCTCATTTTGAATGAAATTTCGGGTATCTCCTTTATAATTATTGTCTTTAGTTCGTTCTATGCCTTTTTTCCTCTTATATAGGTGGAAGTATTTCCACCACTACAGTCTATCCAGGAATTGTATAATTTCTAGAGCCACTCCATTTTTGGTCAGATTGTGCTTCCTTAGGTTTTTGTTGTTTGATCTATTTTCAACTCCATGTGATGATCATATTAGCACATAACACTAGGTTTATGATTTTCTGAGAACAATAATTTCCTATATTTTTGGACAACATGTCCATGAGATTCTAAAATTTATTTAACAAATCTTTTAGTGTGTTTTTATGGTCTACCATCTCTATTCCTTGCCTTCTATCTACTGGTGGTTCACTAGATTAGGGAATTCCATAAGATTTTTTTTGAAAATGAGGTAGTTAGTATGTTTATTATTGGTATTGCTTCTTTTTTGGTTGTTATAAAGGGGGTGGATTCTGGAATTGATGTTGGAAATGGGTTATAGTATAACTTTATTAACCTCCATATCCCTTTTTGGCTTTCCCTTCCCTCCGTGGTTGGTTCGGTTGAATCTATCTTGGTTGGAATGTATCTTTTCATCATTCCAAACCTTGTACCCTTTCACACTGATTAGTAAAGTGATGGGGTGATGAACATAAACCACAGACATAAGGTAGGTAAATTTTTTCATAACCTTATTTTACTACTATTGACCGAAAATGGGTTTTCAATTATTCTAGTTTGGATTCAATCAATGGTGATGAGTCATAACCTTTTACCTCATAGATTCCCTTGGTTCTTATACCTCTTTTTCCAAACTACTGGGAGTTTTGGGAAATTTTTTCAATTAGGATCCTAGCTTCCATTGGTGATTTATCAATCAAGGATCTTCTAGATGAGTCACCTAAGAGTATTCTATCATTTTCCAACAACCCTTGGTAGAAGAAGACTTAGAAATGATGATCATCCATAACTAGCTGAGTAAAGAGTGCAAAAAACAATTTGAATCTTTCCCATAATTCATAGAGGGTTTCATTAGAGGCTTTTATGATGAGATGGATTTGTTTTCTTATTTTATAGATTCAATAGGATAGGAATGGTATCTAAATAAAATTTATTTGGATATCATCTTTGTCCTGGATCTCTATAGGTTGTAGGTTGTACAATGATTCTTTAGTAGCTCCCTCTGGTAAAAAGGGGAATGTCCTCTACTTGACTTGTTCCTCCGTCACTCCACTTATATTGAATCTTGAGAATACATAAATGAACACCTGGATGTTCCAATTTAGGTCTTCACCTACAAGGACATGAAACTTGGGTAACATAGTTATCATATTGACTCACAATTCAAAAACAAAATTTTTGTAAATTCATGATCAATTAATTATTTTTATTATAAAATTTTGGGCATAAAGGTCCCTTAATGTTTTTTATGGGTTATGTTCCACGATTGTTGGCTCAGAGTGAGAAGTTGATGTGTTAATTGAGACTTCTAGCATTATTTCTTAAATGTTGATCTAAAGGATAATATCCCTATGCTTGTCCGACATGATTCTCTCTGTCTTAGGGTCAAGATCTAATATTTCCTCACTGAGGTCTTAGTCATGCAATTTTGTGGTGATTGATTTAACTGCAGATCCTCAGTAATGATCCCACGTTTTAACACCACCCAGTCATTGGGTGTGGAAATCCCCCCATAAGGGTGTAGTAGTTTGTATGAACTAAGTTGTCTCCCAATAGTGGTGTTTGGAAACATGATGTCACAAAATCAGAAAGGAAATCAAAAAATATTTTTTTTTTTAACCACTAGAAAACAAAATTTGTGGTTTGTAAAGATTAATTTAGAGAATATTAACTAGGTTTCAGGTTTGGATTCCCTTTTGTAATTCTATCATGGATATTTTGGTATTGCATCTTTTGTTTTGATTAATTATTTTAATGATTTTTTTAATAATCATTTATCCTTTTCGATTGTTTATTAAAAATTTTTGATAGTGAGAATAATACCTCAAATTTCATAGATTGGGATATTCTTATTCTAATTGTGAAAGGCACAATGGATCTCCCCAATTCATCTAGACAATCCCAAATCATTAATTTAATACCCTAAGTTCTCATATTATCTCAATGTGTCATCCCTAAGTGTTTATTAATCCTAAGAGCTTCTCTCCCTGACACTTTTTCACCTAATCAGGATGATCTTATAATAAGATGAGGGATAATAAAACTATTTATTCTAGGAAATTTAATAGTGTTATGATTTGAAACAAAACACCATCACATATTATTTAAATTATGAAGTCAAAAATTAAAAACCATTTAATAAATCAAATATGTTGAAGAACTTTATAGAACTAAGACTCCATCATTACACAGATCTCCTCTCCTTCACACAATTATAGAAATAGTTGAGATATAAAATAAAAAGGAAAAAATGGAGGTAGAAAAGACAAAAGACATAATGGAATCATAATGAAAATAATTTAGTAAAAAGAGAGCCTCCATAGAATAAGTAGGTGTTTCATCCTTTAGGGTATACTCCTTTCATCAGTATAATTCCTCTACTTTTTATAGGTAATGATGACTTACTTTGGGTTTCAATAAATATCCCTTGGACCTTCCTCCCCACTAGAATATCTTTATTTAATTTTTAATCTTTAAGATCTTTGTTACTCATTGTTTTAATTTGGAAACAACGTACATTCTTGGATTCCATAAAATATTCAAAACATGTGGATTTGGTATTCCCCTCCCCTTACATGTGCCTTGTGTGCATCAGGGTGTGGATTCTATTGAAATGGATTGCAGGACATGGGGATGTGGCATCGATATGGTGGAAATGCTCAAAGGATGAGGCAGTGGCCATCCAACCTTATCTAGCCTTTATAGTGGTGGAATAAGAACATCTATTTTAATGGAGAACCATCTGTGGAATCTTGGTGGTACAGAAATGGCAAGATGGTGTGGCTCCCATTACTCCTCATATAGATTTCATAGTGTAGGATGAGTTGAGAAAATCAAGTAGGAATGAATGTTATCAAATAATTGATCCCATGATCAATTGTAGTTGTGGATGATGGTGCTCCTATAGAGGGAGTACGCTAAAATAGATTTGTTTTGGTTTCCATGGTGTTTTTTGGTTGTATGAAGGTGGAGGTGGATGATGGTGCATCTTTAGGGGACAAATTCTCAATGTTGTATCAATAGTCAGCATTGGAAAAAATTACCAATGTTGGCTCGCATTCCACCATTGGCTAAACAGTGGATCAAGAGTCACCATTAGTGTTAGTATGTATAACAAGTTAAAATTTGTAAAAATTTACAATAGTGGATCATGAGTCATCATCTTCTCAATAGTTTCTCATGAGTCACCATTAACTTCAATGGTGACTCATGAGTCACCATTTATTCCAATCGTGGATCAGTTGAAGTATGTAGAGGGGAGTGGTGGTGCTCAACATGTTGCTATAGCAATTGACACGTGGAAGCAGGGTAGTGGAGACTGATCCTCATTCAACCTTATTAGTGGCCTGATGAGCCTATAAATGGCTCATGGAGGTCTCATAAGGTGCTGGAGATGATTCATGGAGTATGGGTAATTCGAAAATGGTGAAATAATTGACCGTGAGCTTTGTAGATGATTTCCATTGTGTTTTACTTGAGTTATAGTGGAAGACGGCGAGGTAGAAAAATGAAGATGCTGGAGTTGCGGTGTTCTAGTAGGGTGCATGATGAATTTGAGTGAATGCACTTCCCGGACCCCACAACGAAATGTGTTGTAAGGGGCATGTTGGGTTAAATATTAGGGCCCTGACCCCCCAACACAATGAATTCATATGGGAGCAAGAGGAATCCCTCTCTCTTCCATGCCCCACCCCAAGATGAAGACGACTTCCTTCTGTCACTACATGGGTTTCACCACCATGGGCCGACGCTTCAGGGAGGCGGAACAATTATGATCCCCAAGTTCTTGGTCCCCCCCTAGGCACTACAAAATATTGATTCCTCCATGCATCCTGCCACTGAGGCTGGCCCTCATGTTTCTTCAGTGTCCGAGTTCCCCTTATGGGCCTACCTATTTGGATTTTGGGCCTTTGGTTTAGGGTTGACCTCTAGTCGACTAATTTTTTTTACATAACTTTTGAAAATGTAAAAAAAAAATTCAGTAACATGTAGAAAATAAACACACAATTTAAACTCCTCATTAATTCATGCTTTTAGGAACATTTTAATTAAACATTCCAAATTACCCATATTTCAATAAAACATATAAATTTATGGGTGTTAACATTAAAAGTTATTATAAATTCATAGATAAGATTTTAAAAATATGCATATAAAACCAGTGTGTCAACTATTGCCTTAGATAAGACACAATAACACTAAACGTAAATGTCATCCATCATAAGTCCACTATAGAATCCTTACATTTATTAGGTAGTCATCATCCTCCCCTGGATGAACTGCACTATCTGTAACCATCACTAGCAAAAAAACAAGAACAAAAGTGCCATTACCCAGTGGCTCCGACAAGTATAATAGTGTTTTATAAATTTCCTCATTCTCTCCATGACACTCTTGTGAAGTAGTGGTAATTATCATGATACATAACCCCATAGATGGTCGATGGTCCTCCTAGATATGGCTCAAAAACTGACATGCAAACCCAATTAATAATCACCAGAACCTGAACAGTATATTTTACCTTTTCATATTAATGGGGAAAAACATGATGCCTGACTAAAATTGATTCCCTAAATGTTTTCCACATTCTCTCCCTAATCATTTCATAAAGTAGGAATGAGATTATGTGATGATCATCGAGGGAATTTCATGAATCTAGAAAACCTCCTACACGCACAGGTGTCCTGAACTATCCAAAAATCTCTTTTAGCCATCTCCCTAGATATATAACACAACACTAGTTTTGTTTCAAAACATGATACAATTCCCTTGGGTATCTATCCAATGAAAAGATATCCTTAGACATCCTCACCTCCACTAAATTTATCGATAAGGTAAAAGAATCTCCTCAACACCATCTATGACATCATTTCCAAATGATTCTATATCCCTTGAAAAAGGATAACATGATTCCATTTTTCTAGGAATACACCATAAATGTATCATGTAGGTATTTGGTCTTGAAAAATATCATAATTATAATCCTGGAGTCATACCCAACTAGATTGGTGACAAAAAGTAGTTTAACAACTGTCACATGGAGGAAAAATTTATCATCCTAATGTGTCTCGTGTGCTCTAACTCAACGTTGATCACATATGGATTCCATTATGTAATAATACTTTGATTTTATCCTAGAAGGATTAGGTTTCCTATCCATAGGTCTCATGATTCTGTTGTGGCATATAACTACCCAAAGGGTATCACTTTCAAATGAAAACAACCATAGTGGATTGGGAAATCCACTTCTAGTACATTGAACTCCAAAACTAGTGTTGGTGATAACCTATCTCGAGTTAAAACTCTAATAATAACTTCATAAAAACAACTGGTTGAAGAAGCTATGAAATATTGAGAATAGATACCTTCCTTCATTTCATCTGATAAAAGTGACAAAAATCCATAATTAACATCTAGCACTCATCTGACTCTCAGGAAATCCACATAGGGATTCCTTGGAAAACAAATGTGTCTTATGAAGCCACTACATTATAGACTCCACTATATACACCTCCATATCTCATAGCTAAATGGTAAAATATAATATGCTAGCGTAAATAACATGTCATCACTGGTACAAGTCCATATAGAATGAAAAATCTCAATGGCGAGGTAAACCTAGATTTTCATATAGAAATAATCACTCATACTCCTCCTATAAAGACCTGATTTTTTATTTTTAGTTTTTAAAATATTTCAAAATATTTCTAGAGATAGGCACTGAGACGACATGAAATTCTGAGGTCTGGTGTGCCCAGAATTAATTTTATAAAAGCATTAAATTTATTTTAAATTTCCCATGCATGTTCAATTAAAGAAAGACAGATAACAATTAAATGGATGCTGTGATCCAAAATCTAAGACCATATTTGGGTCTTCAATGTAGTGATTACTGTAGGTTCCACATTAAATGAGTCAGTGCGGGATATTTAGACACCTCTATCATCATGAGTGCATTTAATTTTATTAATTAATTCATTAATTCATTATCATTTGACCTAATTAGAAGTTATAAATAGGTCATTAGGAGAATTTGACCAAGGTTGCATCATATTCCACCATTCAATGGTGAAAGATCCCTCTTCCTCCTTCGCTTGTGATGAACGATGAACCTCTAATTCTAGGTGGATCGAAGTGAAACAAACGTAGTGGGTTCTCTAGAAAGTTTTGGTGAGTGAATACTTTAATAGAGATCGATCCAAATTAAGGTGGGACACTTTTTTTTGGGATTTTATGAATTTTGTATTAGGAGGTTGATTAAATCATTAATATTTATTCGATCTGCGTCTTGTCATGGCCTTTACATGAGCCCAAGTACTAGATTTAGTTTTTCTTAATCCATGTTCTAACCCCGGTGCCCCATTCTTGATCAGTGGACAAGAATGATTGGATGGTGATGTTTAAACCATTGTTTTATGGTGCATTTCTCTCTCATTTCATCGCTTTATTCATCATTTGGAACCCCGTGGTCCTTGCTCGACATTACAGGGTGACATCAAGCTTGATCGAGCTCCTGGATTCACAGCGGATCAACGATGTGACATTTTTTTGGCAAGTGAAGAATAGTTCTGGCAGCATTGCGGTATAGGTATTATCAATCTTTTGTTTTGAGATTAAATATTTAGATATGATATATAATATATAATGTATAATATATAATATTCAAGATATGAGATATAAGATATAAGATACATGATATGAGATACAGGATACATGATATTAGATATAAGATATAAGATACAATATATGAGATAGAAGATATAAGATACAATATATGAGATATAAGATATGATATATAATATATAATATATAATATATAATATATAATATATATGATATAAGATACATGATATGAGAAATTTTATATAAGATATAAGATAAAAGATAAAAGATATAAATCTTGGAGTAATAATATTATATCGGTTATATCTTTTAAAAGAGGCATTCGTTTGATGAATCATCTATGAAAATGAGATCCTAGAATTAAGATTTTCATTTTAAGACCAATGTTAGATATATTTTTTCAACACCAACCTCAGGTTAATGAAACAACAAATAATTATAAAATTATTATTATTATGGAATATTTTATCTGACATATCTCCCTCATATGGTGTCAGAATGATGAAATGTCTGTGATGCTTTGACCCTAATATTTAGATAAAAGTTTCAACACCAGGATTTAGTAATTTATTTGAATTCATGGGTGGATCCCACGAATAACATCTCATTCGTGATGTAGTGAAATAAAAATCTTTCACCGAGTGTTTCATTGAAGAAAGTGAATTGTATGTCTCGATCATTTTTCCATGTGGATCGCAATGGTGTAATTCATCTGGCCATCTAGGGCTGTTTGAAGAGGTATATTAGTGATATTATGTTTTTACCTTAGACTAATGGCAAACCTCATGTGTTCATCGAGCCTTTAGCTGAGACACATCTTATAGTACCCGTATACTCTGTGTTGTACTACATGGCTATAAATCTGTGTATTGGAAAGGACACAAACTGAGAGTAGAGCAGGACCACACGTCATGTGGGTCTATTACATTCCTTGTACACATTTATTAATCTTAGAGGTTCTATGTATCCATTTTTGGAACATATATATTTGTCTCGCGAGTAGCATATACTGAGCGTTTTTCCATGTACAATGCAATGATGCCCTCAGTAGCGGTTTTGGAGTTACGATGTAAAATACTTCAGGCATAAAACCAATTTTAGGAAATATTTTATGATGGCTATGAATAGGTAAGATCCCAGGAGACACCTTCTAGAGTGTAACCCCCCCATGGACATGGACGAGAGTACACTATAGTTACATTAGAGTGGAACCCCCTTCTGGGTTGGGCACTGTTCCTCAACTACAAAGTGGAACCCCCATACACACCAGGGAAAGAGTTCCCAATGACTTCAGAGTGGAACCCCCATGGATGCACCTGAGCATGTGTCCTCAACATATGAGTGGAACACCTCTATCATACCGGGGTGTGGGTCCTATACTAATATGTGAAACCCCCATGATTAAATAGGGCATGAGTCCTCGACGACATCAGATTTTAACCCCTCTTGATGCACCTGGGCACAGGTCCACGACTATTGAGTGGAAACCCCTATCACACCAAGGTGTAGGTCCTCAACTATCGAGTGGTACCCCCCATACAAACTAGTTCATAGGCCCTCAACAACAATAGAATGGGACCCCCTGATACACTAAGGTGTGATTCTTCTACATTGAGTTTGTTCCCACTAAGTTATGTTCCACATTGACGAGGCATGGGTTGATGTAGCTTTAGACGCATGAGAGAGTGTTACTCTTTCTCCACTGAGATACATTTTTGTGAAATTACCAGAACTGGGAGGGTGAGTTAGTCCCACCCAAATAGAAAGTATCAAGGTGCGGTTATTGACTTATTTTTATTTTTATGTTTTTATCAGATGTGAGGGACGGTGGGAATGATGATGGACAAATATATTTGGACTTGGTAACTCTTTTACTTGGGCTGATCTGTGACATGGAGATCCCCTACCTTGTCGTTTTGGTTTCTTGATTAACCATATATATATCCTTCTTAGGTACCCACTCCTTGGTTTTCTGTTACTCTCCATCCATGGGAGTTGATGATATGTGGGGTATGCCACATGTTTTCTATGTCTATCGTCTCGTGGTTGGACGAGTATACTATCCTACTATAGGGAGTGAAGACTCGACGAGAAGTTCGTTTTCCCACAGTTTCGAGTTCCATGTGCTTGGATGAGTTTATCTTCACTCTCATTTTTGTTTGAGTTGTTATATTTTATAATACCTTGTTCTATATACTGATTCCTCTTTATTTGTATCACTTACAGATCCCACATCACCTTTTTGGGGTGTTTTACTTGGTATGTATTTACTCACCCATGCATGGTCTTCTTCCAACACGTTTCACGTCATTTTCAGAAGAAATACATGTCGATCACTGATTTAAAGGAGATTAGGGACACAAATAGTTTTTCCAATGTATAGTGGTCATAACTTGGGATAATAGAGATGTGATCTCATTTTTTTACTATTTTCTAGTTTTTTAGGTTAGGAAATATTTCTAGGTGGGTGTTTGTATTTTCATTTTCTATTAAATTTAAACTACAATAATTCATACTATTTATAGTTCCATGAATAATATTATTATTTATAGTAGTTTTTTATCATTTATTTCTCTCCCTATACACTTTTTCATGGGTTAGGTCATGATAGATTGGTATCAGAGCAAGTTCATTACTTGGAACATTTTTCAGACATTTCCCATTAAGAGGATTGGCTGTGATTAGGGAAATAGTATAAAAGTGTCTTGAGTGTGGTTCTCAAGCCAGGGAATCTAGTTATGGTATGGGAGGCTAAGGTATCCATTCACCCATACATTGACTACCTACTTGTTGACTCATCATGCCATGATATTTAATAAAGGGATCAATGGTACATGCATTATATAGGATTGATCTGTTGACTATCTTTCTTGAGTCAGACCCACCTTTTTGTTTTATTTACATATATGCTCATTTGACCTTGGTACATCTCTATCACACTTGAGATGTCTCCATAATGAAAATCATCGAGGATAACGGATCTAATTAAAAACAATAACACTATGAGATATGAGGAATCAGCTTAGGGTCCATCCGGCAATCCCCTTCCTATAGGTGGACTTATAGAAACTCCTCCACCTATCGAGTTGTAGATTATCCCATAAGACCTGGATAAGGATGTGCGCAAGCTTAGTGAACTCCGTGAGTTCTAGCATCACATACCACAAAGGTTTCATGGAGAGCTAGATCCTCAAGAAGCTGTGGAATGGATATATTCGATGGTCTCTGTCATCAGGATTGTTTGGACTCTGAAAGATTAGGTGGTGGGTTTGGAAGCCAGAATTTTCCACAGAGCAGTTGGGAATCAGTAAAGCATTTTTACATAGATTAATTATTATTCAACACTCTTATGAGAGGAATTCCAGAGATTGTTCCATGAGGAGTACAATCCCTACATCATACACTCTGTCTGAATATAGTAGCATTTGGAGCATTAGAATAGAGGGATGATGAATGAGGAGTACACAGAAAGGTTCATCGAACTTATGCATTACACCCTCAACTTTCTTCCCAAAACCACTAAAATATCTTCTTTGGTATGTCGGATATCGCCTAACGAGCTCCAAGATCTACAATTTTAGTTGGAGGAACTTCTTGAGAAATCATTCATCATACCTAGTGTGTATGGATGGTAGATTATGGATTTTCATGGATTATCAATGTCTCCACCATTCCACGATAAAGAACAAATACATCTAGCAGCAGATTGGAGACTAATTTGACCAATTACGAGGCACAAGGTTATTATCAAAGATCAATCTTTGGTTCAGCAACCACTCATTGAGGCTTCACATGGCTAATATTCCAATGTTAGATTTCAGATGTCATTAAAGACACTAGGAGTTCATAGTGATTCCCTTTGGTGTGACAAATTCCCCGGCCATGTTTATGGATTTGATGAACAATGTCTTCCAGCCATAGATAGACTAGTTTTTTGTTGTATTCATCGGTGAAAAACTCATATAGTCCACAATATAGGAGGATCATGCAAATAACATGAGGATGGTCCTTGATTTTCTTTGAGATCACTATCTTTACAAAAATATCCCAAAGAACTAATTTTAGATACATGAGGTTCACTTTCTGTGGAATGTAATTTATAAGATTGGATTAGTCATGGATCCATCAAAAATTGATGAAGTGCTTGATTGGGATCCACCTAAGAATATTTCATAGGTGTGTAGCTTCCTTGACATAGTGTGGTACTACAGGATAATTTTCGAAGACATTTCTAGAATCACAACCCCGTTGGTCACCCTAACATTGAAAGGGCAGCCGTTTATCTAGTTTGATCAGTGATAGAGAGACTTTGAAGATTTTAGGTTGAGTCTGATGAGTAATCCAATGTTAATATTACCAGTAGAGGGCATGTATTTCATAGTGTATTGTGATGTATATAAAGCTGGGCTCTGTTGGGTGTTGATGTAGAAGTAAGAAGATATAAAATGAAGGTCAAGGAAGTTGAGACCGCATGAGAAGAACTATGTAACTAACGACTAAGATCTTGTAGAAGTAGTCTTCTCCTTGAGGATTTTAATACATTACCTTATGAGATATAACATTGTGGTTTACTCAGAAGACTAGAGTCTCTGGTATGTCTTCACCAAAAGAGACCAACACGTAAGGCAGCGATGTTGGCTAGAGTTCCTACAACACTATGAATCTGAGATAGTCTATACTCTGGGGAAGGGAGACATTAAAGAAAATTATTTCAGTAGGAATTCATTAGCTTGCCTATTATGGGATTCTTTAGAGAAATTAGATTTCCTCCATCTGACCATGGTGGAGCATGAGGGTACAACTTTTCTTCAGTCGAAGGTGTTGACTCCTTCGATCCATGCATGTGTGAGGGAGTTTTGGTTGAGAGAAATTGACTTCCAGGTCGTGCGTGATTAGATATCCATTGGTGATGAACCAGATAGATTTTGTAAAGGAGGGAATCACAGAATATTATTCTAGGGGCCAACAATTGTTACCGTCATATTTTGGGAGGACGTGATGTGGGATTTCAACACTTATCTCTTATATTTACATCCCAGTGCAGGGAAGATGTACATAGATATTCAATGGAAGTTTTGGAGGTTCAACATGACATGAAGCATAGCTGAATTCATCACATGATGTTGCACCTACCATCAGGTGAAATATGGGAACCATGTTCTAGTGGGTATGATGTGGCCTCTTGAGATCCTTGAGTAAAAATGGGATGGAATATCCATGGACATCATCACAAGTATTCTAAACACAACAGAGGGCTATGATGTCATCGGGTGATAACTGTTTGACTCATTATGTTAGTACACATTATTTATATGAGGTATCTATGTTCAATGGAGATTATATGGTAGTTTTTTATATGGGAGATTATCCGCCTTCATGGGTTTCCCTTGACGATTGTCTCCAAACATGACATGTAGTTTACGTCATGATTATAGTGAGGATTGCAAGAGTAATTTGGGATCTATTTGTGGAAGAGAATAGCCTTTCACCCCCAGACCGATGGATAGACTAAGCACACTATCTAGGTATTAGAGGATATGTTGACAGCTTGTGTATTGGATTTTGGTCGGAGCTGGGAGGATAACCAACATTTGGTAGAATTTGCGTACAATAATTATTACCACTCTATCATTGACATGACACCTTTTGAGGACATATATGGTATAACATGCAGGTCACCCTTGTTCTAGATAGTGGTTGGAGTTTCATCTCTAGTGTCCCCAAAATTGGTTCATGTGATAATAGAGAATGTTCAGGTCATCCGTGAGAAGATAAAGACAACATAGGGAAGAGACAAATCCTACGTAGGTCGCTATCGTAGGCTCTTAGCATTCAAGCACAGAGACCACATCTTCTTGAGATTCTCCCATAAATGTGGATCATGGAGGTTTTACTAGGGTGGAAAACTATCCCTGAGGTTCATTAGGATGTTCAAGATCAAAATGAGAGTTGATGAGGTTACCTACTACCTCACCCTACCCCCCACAGCTGGATTAGGTGCATGTCATCTTCCCCATGTCACTACTGAAGCGATATGTGCATGATCCCATGCACGTCTTTGATTGGGGAGAGTTGGACATCATGGATGGAGAAACCTTTACAAAGCACCCAGTGGTGATCGAGGACCTTCATGAGAGATCCTTGTGTGGATGGACCTTCCCTTTGGTTCGTGTGTTGTGGCAGCACAGAAATGTATGGGAGACTTCCTAGGAGCATGAGAGACAGATGAAGGCTCAGTATCCCAAGTGTTTTATTTATTTTTTATTTTTGGAAAAAAATGGACGTGGGATTGATACAGAGACTTGATTTTTGTCTTGTAAGATTTAAAAATATATCTAAATATTTACACAGCTCGACGTTGGGGCTGAGGGTGATTCCAAGGCCTGGTGTGCCTGGAATAATTTTTTTAAAATATTAAATATATTTTATATTGATCATGCATGGTTAACTAATGAAAATAGGATAAATATTAAATGTTTTATTGGATCAGAATTCTAAGACCATAGTTGGGTTTGGAATATAGTGATTACCCTAGGAATGCCATAAAATGAGTCGGTGTGGGATGTTTGGCCCCCTCACTCATCGGAGGTGCATTTATGTGAATTAATTAATTCATTAATTAATTAAATTTTGACATACTTATTGTTATAAATAGTTCTATAGGATAATTTGTTCCATCATTGGATCATATTCCACCATTTAACATTGATATATCTCTCTTCCTCCTCTATTGGAGACGAATGGTAAACCTTTGATTCTAGACGGATTGAAGTACAACGAATGTCATGGCGTCTCCCCAAGTAATTAGTGAGAATATTCTTCAAAATGATTGATCCAAAATGAGGTAAGACTCCTATTTTGGTGTTATTATCCCATTATATTAATATATTGAGTAGATAATTATTCATTGTTCAATCTGCATCTTGTTATGGCCTTTTCATGAGCCCAAATAACGAATTTGATATTGTTTAATAAATTTTCTAACCCCAGTTCCCCGTTATTGATTCTTGTCTAATAAATATTTGTATGAGATGTTTAAAACATTGATTTTGGGATATTTTATCCATAATTTATTTTTTTTATTTTCCTATTGGACCCTCGCAGTCCGGAATCAACATTGTCGAGTGACAGTAAGATTGATTGGCCCACCAGATTCACAACGGATCGACAATGCACTAATGTTTTTATAAGCGAAGCATAGATCTATAATCATTGTGGTATATGGATTATCGATCTATTGGTTTGTGATACAAGATACAATATATGATATATATGATATAAGATATATGATACAATATATAAGACATACGATATATGATACATGATACGAGATACAAGATACAAGATACAAGATTTAAGATATAAGATACAGGATATGAGATATAAGATATAAGTAACAAGATATGAGATAAATGATATATGACATAAGATACATGATATGCGATATAAGATATAAGATATAAGATCTGAGTTATATATCTTAGTTAAATTTTCTTATATCAGTTATATTTTTTAACCAAAGTATCTGTTTGATGAACCATCAGTGACAACATGATCCTAGAATTGAGATTGTATTTTTAAGAACATTGTTGGGTATATTTTTTGGACTCATGAATGAGGTAAACGAAACACCCAATAATAATAAAATTATTATTATTGCATAACCTTGAATCTGACATATCTCTAACATACGATGACAAAATGATGAACCTTTGGTGTGGTTGTGACCCTGAAATTTAGGTAGAAGTTTCAACACCAATATTGGGTACTTTATTCAAATACGTGGGAGGGTCCTATGAAGAACCTCTCATGTGTAATTCAATGAAATGAAACATTTTTACCTGGTTTCTGATTTAGGAAATTTAATTGTCTACCCCAAGAATTTTTCTATGGGGATCACAATGGTGTTACCCTTTTAGCCATATGTGTCCATTTAAAGAGTAATATAACTGAAATTACATTTTTCCCTTCATACTGGTGATGAGACTCGTGCTTTCATTATGATTTTGGATAGGACTCATCATGTAGTACCATTATATTCTATATTGTTCTACATGGCTAGAAATATGTGTGCTGACAGGTACATGGCTCAGAAGTAGGGTAGGACCAAATGTCAGGTGGGTCCCTTTCATTCCATGTACACCATTATGAATCTTCAAGGATCTCTATCTCCTTCATTTCAACTCTAATTTTGGCATGTGAGTAGCCTATCCTAGGTATTGTTTCTAGTATAAATCAATGTCACCCTCAGTTGTGTCTTTGGAGATATGAAAGGAAATATCAAGAGAAAGGAACCAATATAAGGCGATGCTCCATGACGGTTGTGATAATTCGGGATCACCAAAGACTTCTTCAAGAGTGGAACCCCCCATAGACATGGGTATAATTCCTCTATAGTTACTTCTTAGGGGAACCCCCTAATGGGTAGAGTGTGAGTCCTCAACTACATAGTGGACCCCCCCTGAATCACTAGGGTGCGGGTCCTCAACAACATCAGAGTGGAACCCCACTGATTTACTAGGGTATGGGTCCTTGACTACTAAGTGGATCCCCCTAGTGCACTAGAATATGGGTCCATGACTATAGACTAGAACCCCCCTGATGCATGAGGGAACTGTTCCTCGACAACATTAGAGTATACCCCCTCTGATACAATTGGGAACATGTCCTTGACTATTGAGTGGAACCTTCTATCACACCAAGGTGACGATACTTGACTACTAAGTGGAACCCCCTTGACGCACTAGGTCATGGGTCCTCAACAACATCAGTGTGGAACCCCATTGATGCACTAGGGTGTGGGTCCTCTACTTTGAGTTTATTCCCACCCTGTTGGGTGGCATTTTGATGAGTTGTGGTTTGACATAGATTTGGACTCATGAAAAAGATGAACGATTTCCCCACCATGACATGTTTTTGTGACACGACCAAAACCATGAGGGCGATTTAGCGCTTCCCAAGGAAGACTGTATCATGGTTTTGAGATTGACTTCCTTTGACTTATATGTTCTTATAAGACATTATGGATGCTATGAAATGATGATGGACCTTTCATTTTGGTCTAGGTTACCCTTTTTCTTCAGTTGAGCTATGATATGGAGATCCCCTACCTTCTCATTTGGGTTTCACGACTAATAATATGTATATATATATGTATATATCCTTCTTCAGTACCCACTCCATGGGTTTTGGTTACTCTCACTCAAAAAAAGATGAAGACATGTGGGGTATTCCATGTTCTTTCTTTGTATATCCTATCATTGTTGGTAGAGTATACTCTCCTACTATAGGTAGTGACGACTCGATGATATGTTCATCTTCTCCCCATTTTGAGTTCCTTAAGTAAGGATGATTTTACATTCACTATATTGTTGGGTTGATTAGTATACTTTTACCATACCATGTTTTATCTAATGCGTTCATATTAAATTGTATCACATAATTCTCCCCCATCACCTTTTCAAGCTGTTCTAATCGGTATGTATATACACACCCGGTAATGGGATTCTCCCAACACATGTGATGACTTTTGGAGATGAAAGACATGTTGATCATGACTTCAGAGGAGCTTAGCAATTTAGAATGTTTGAACTATGTAAGGTGGTCATAGCTTTGGATACTGGAGCTGAGCACTCTATTGTTTACTATTTTACAATTTCTTAGCATGGGATATATTTATCCGAGGGAGTGTATTTTAATTTTTATTTTCTGTTTAAACTATCATACTTCATAATTTTTAGAGGTATATGCATAATTGGTTTATTTATAGTAGTGTTACATCCTTTATTTATTTCCCTCTGTAGTTTTTTATGGCTCGGGTAATGATACCCCCACCATCATTGTAAACTGAAATATCATATATTCTACTTCTCCAATTGTTTCCCTGTAAAACCGATAAGATATCGGCCATGAAAACCTATACATGAGATCATCTAGATCATCCTGGGATCACTCCTTATCAAAGGATGAAAAATGATTCCTTACAAACAGGATGAACCGTTTCCCTCAGCAGTAGTAAAAATCTAATCATCGATTGTTGGAACCCAATACAATGTGAGGAAAAACATAACAGGGTCTCACCGCCACTATGAAGACAATCCACATGAGTCAATCTCCCATTTAAGAGTTGAATCACAATATTTATAGAAGTGAGTAATCAATGACCCACTCTATAGGAGCACAAAAATCAAAGGTGAATAAAAAAGGGATCCACTGGTATCACTAGATCTAAAATAGATGATACACTTATGGAAATGCTACTCACAAATTTATGAAAAAAATGATACTAGGTCGGTGAAGACACACATATTACCTCAAACTATAATAGAAGCATATACAAGATCCCACTTCTTATAACTCATCCTTTCCCATTACCACCTATTCCCCACAAAATAGAATTCATTGACACATTATTACACTAAACAACATCAACCACAGGAGTTAGAGAAACTCATCACCAACATCGGTCTCTACCAATACCCCGTGTAACCCTGGAGAAGCCTCGCCACTAGGAAAACCATCAGGAAGGGGTATCATCCAAGCGGTACATTCACACCACAGGTTTGTGCTAGTCCTATACGAATTTAGAATGGGCTATGGAATGAAATATAAACTGGGTGATCTATAACTCTAGAAATCAAGATGCACACTCAGTATATGTTTGTCATCATTCGGTACCAACCGATCCAACTCTTTCTCAAAGATGAAAAATGGGTTTCAAAAACAACAAACCGATCTATTGGGGGTCCTCACAAGCCAAAAAAGATTAATAATTTCATTTATTAAAGACTCTACTAGATGAGGATATGTCTCCTCATGGATCCTCAGTGATCCCCTTCACTAGAAATTGAGTAATGCACTAAGACTACACATACCATCATCCTGTACTATTCAAGAAATCGACGTCTAAACAGGCATTTGATGATCTTTCTAATCCAAAAAAGGATCCAAGTGCTACACCATAGGTTTTAGCACTACTCTGTGCCCGCATGGAAGAAACACCTCATGACTGGGTCTCTAAACTGAGTCCTAGTCACTCAACAGGTCATCATCATGAAAATATATCAGAAACGAATATAGTTGTCATTATATATGTATCTTGAATATTATCAAGATTTACCATAGTCAAGAATTTTATATGGGGATCTGAATCAAGAAGGACATGGAAACCACAACTGATTTCATTATGATGCATTTAACAATGTTTTCTAGAAAATTTGTACCTATATATATAGCAATTCAATTAAAAGGTTATCAGGATCTTGAATAATATGTATGAAAGCCATCATAATAACACCAGACACCCTGGACATAGATCCATACATGAAACACTTTATCACTTTTTCCATAGTTCCCAGACCAAACCTCAATGATAGATAAAAGAACTAAAAACTCTAATCACAAACAAAGGCAGTGTCATAATACCTCAGGCTGGGTAAGGTCGGATACCATTCATTCATCACCAAACTCAATAGGGCTCAAGACACAAATACCCCATGTCTACCATCAATATGCTAACGGCTAAATACTATCACAAAGAAGTCATACCACACACATGAGAGGAATTAGACTAATGTACCTATATGTGCACACACACACACACATATATCCAAACAAATAAAATACTAAAATGTAAAAAAACTAACAACAATGCATGCATATATCTATAATCCAATAATCATAGTATTGCATAAAGATCTAGAAATCATAAAAAGGGGTAAATAAAAACCCAACCAAAACTAGAAATAAAGTCTAACCAGCTCAAAAGGAGTGGAATTCAGTCAAATGCAACACTAGTGTATACCTCAATCTGCCTAGAACAATCTGGATATACTTTCTCTTGGACCACCAATGACTCTTCAAGAAAATGATACATCATCTTCATAAGGCATGACATGTGTGGGAAGATCACATTCATGGGTGAGTATAACGATACCTAGTAGGACTCCCCTAAATCTGTAATCATATGAAATCAAGAATAGTTATCTCATCCCACAATATATCAATCATTAAGTGAGAAGTAAAATACAACATACATATATACTCATAGTAAAAAAATAGTCTCATGGAAATGTCACAACCACAAATCCATCCTAGGATTCCTACTAAAAGGTTCCATAGAATATTCATCCAGGAGATTACACTGCATGAGCTATATTACTACAACAAAAATAAATATTAGAGGTTAGAATCATCTCATAGAACACACTAAATGATTCATACTACTACTGAAAACACTCACCCCTGAGTTCACACATTTTAGTTATAGTAAAAAATAAGCATGTAGGATACTGAGAGGGTTCATCTATGAAATACACACGATCGGGATGCACCTCATCAGAAAGATCATATCACGATAAACCAAAAGGGGTTAATGCCAAAGGTTCACTAGTGGGACACTAGAACCTACCGAAACAAATACCTAGATAGTGTATTGATGATTTTATAATTATAGGTCATCCAATTACAAAAACATAACATTATGAAAAGAGACAATAAGGAAAATGAGGATCACTCCAGAATCTCAGGGGGATACAAGCTCCAAGCCACCGATTTAGTAGTAGATGTAATATAAGATAACTCACCCCAAAATATGGGAACTCGACCTCACTCCAAAAATTATCAGGAAAGTGTACAGGTGTCACCCCCAATGATGCAAATAGGATATAACACTAAACCCTCATTGGAATAGTGCATGAAAAAAATCAACTGATATTTTCCCAAGGATACTCATTGAAGTTCGTAATAAAGCTAATCTAAGAAGAAATATGAATCAAATTGTCTATAAAGAAGTTCACAACATGTCCTTGGGGGAACAAAAAATGTCCTACTAGGCTTAGAACATCCCATCTCTCGCACTTTTTCAAAATTCCTAGAAAGTCCCTAAGGTACACTATGTGTAGATGATACCCTGTAAGTTAGCATGACATTTTCCTTATTCTACAGTACACTAGACCATGTTCATGTACTTGGTTATGTCTTATTACATGGCTCCACCCACGTACTATGACCTCCTATGTACTTCCCAAGTACATGAAGTGTGGGACCACAAGGCCACATGGGCTTGTACTCCAAGTACAATCAGATTCAGCCACCAGGTGTTACATGACAACTAACAAGGCACACATGGAATGTAACACTACATGGCCTCCAAGGCATGTACCCACTATATATGTTGAGATAGTCAATTAAGGGTCACACAGTGAGTGACACATGTCACACAATGGGTACATGCCCAGGAGGCCATGTAGTGTTACATTCTATGTGTGCCTAGTCCTCAAATCCAATATTTTTTATTACTCAAAACATGAATGAACAAGAAAACCCAGAAAAGTAGGTCAAGATTGTAACTCCCCGACCCTATTTATCTAGAGTTAGTGAATTATTACATAACATTGGCAGGATCACAAGAGATCATGTTGGAAAGGCCGACCAGTTTAGTATTCTTGGAAGTAGATGATACATAAATAATTTTTACAATACATTATGAAATGAAAATCAACATTGTGTATCCATAGAACACACTCATATCTTTTAGCCTATCCCTGTAGGTATTTCATAACATACTTATTCATATACAAGGAAAAATAAAACATAAGAAATGGGTGAGGGAAGATGATCAGTAAGGATAATAATATAGCATAATGTTTAATAAATAAGGATGAACATTTAAGGAAATGTATAAAACTAAAAAACGATCCTTTTAAAAATAAAATTCAGTATATTATGGAAAAGATAAATCAAATAATTCAATTTACATATTCACATGATCATTATACTAGTCGAATAATCACAAGTAATATCAATAGCTAATTTCATAATCATGGAATGTATAATGCTAGACATAATAACCACATAGTTAATTCCTCGTGCCATGACTACAAATAATATTTTGTCAAGGCCTTTATCCAAAACAATAGTTTGTCACATGAGACCTACTGATGTATTGAGTAGCTATAGCAGGCTCCACCCATCACTTACAATGTCTAATGCATTCCTCATATGAAAGGGTTGAAACATAATATAAATATTCTTATTAAAACTAGCATATGAAATGTCAATACATTAACCATAAACCTTGAATGGTATAAAAATATCACATATATAGTAAAAAATATTAAATAACATTAAATACACTATGGATTATTGTATCATAATAAATCAACAACAAAAAAATGTAAAATCCGACGAAGTATGTTGACATAGATGAAATCAATCCAAAAAAAATTTCAATGAAATATTTCCTTCTACAATGAAATAATTCAAAAGAAATGAAAACCTTTATTTTGAAAATATTCATTAAAGCTTGTAAGGGAAGCTTAAAAAGTGATATAATGATGGAAAATATATGCACCCTCTGTATAAGTTAAAAAACATTCTTTCCTTAATTTTTCAAAAAGGTTATAACATACCTTGTTTGGAAAGAGACATAAAGAGTACTTTCAAGCCATTTTATAAAAATTCAAACAAGGGTAAAAATGAATTTAACCCATAGTCAAGTAAATAGTAATTTTTTTGAAATACATCTTTAATAAACACAGATGTGGATAATAAAGAGGTCCCAGTAGATACTCACTTATACATAACCTTGGATAATAAATAGATTGTGATATTTAACCATCACATTTTACTTTTATATAGTAGAGGGTACATTATCCTCTTGTATAATGGTGAAATAATTGTTATTATATTATAATAGAACCACATACATAAATATGATGTCATAAATGATCCTTTAATATTGATTTGTTAATAATATTTCATTTGTATCATTGTTTTGGGTGTTAAATAATTCATTTTCTATATATATATTTTTTTATGTAAGTCCTGTTTGTTATGGATATGATGTATTTAATTCATATACATAATTGTATTATGTTTTTAAACATTATTTTTAAACATAAAATGAAAATTATTCTTGAATGGTTATGATGGGGAACATAATCTCATTACGTCGTGGAGACGTTAAGCCGTACGTATGCACTAGCGACAATATCATTATATTGATGGTAAAATCATATGTACATGAATGATATAATATATTTACAGAGTAATTAATATTTTAAATTTTTTATCCACATCAATTACACTCATTATTAGGCACATCCAAATAATTATGTGTTGAATAACAAACTACACCACGACGTGGAGACAGTTAGCTGTACGTACGCACGTATGGTGACTTTGTCATTCATAGGATGGATAGAACAATGAATATAGTTTTACCATATTTATAATAAAATCCATGTATTTATAAGTTACCAGATTTATTATTTTGGTATGGAGACTACAAAGAAAGAGGAAGTGGAAGAAGAAAAGAACTTGAAAGAGGTGATGAAATACTTACCTCTTCTTCTGGAGTTTCCTTTTGATTTGAACAAAAAGTATCTTTATATTGGATTTATGATCAAATTAAGGCCTCTAGGATGAAGTTAGGGTAGTTTGAAGGAGATTTGAGTAGGGGATGTCTGGGCCATAAGGATTTTGAGGTGAGAAATTACGATAAAGGGAGTTACCCTTTTATAAGAGAGGTGAGGAGCACCTTAAGAAAGTTTTCAAATATGATTTTATTATAAAATAATTTTTGGTTTATAATGGCTCCAAATAAATTTATTTCAATAATAAGGTGGGTATGGGTCAAAATATGCTCAACCAATAGGTTTTATACATGTTTAGGTTACCATATTAACGTTATCTTTTATATTTAACTCTGGGTTAAATAGTTTAACATTTACCATGTCTCCTTGTATTGTTATATTATATGGTTAATATACCAACAATAAAATGACAACGGAACCCCAAGTGGTTCATTAATGACATATCTAACCTTATATAAGTTCTGTGGTATTATATTATATTTTAATGTGTATTATATCATTTAATAATATAGTATTTCTTAATAACCTATTTATGTCAATTTGACACTATTTAATAATTGGTTTATGTGGAAGTCATAAAAACATGATTACTTTGAAAAAAATACATTAAATAAACCCTATAATTTCATATTCACCTATAAATTATGGTACGAAATAAAAACTTTCAAATTATATTTATTTTAATATTTATAATATCATTTATTTGATTCTTTCATTAATAAGGAAACTACAACATCATTACTGTGTCAAAAATAAATATATTTATTTTATGTCTAAAATTTATAAATAAAATATAATATTTTAGGAAATCATCTTATATTTATAACTAGTATTTATAGTCAAAGATATGAATTATATAACATCACAAAAAATTAGTTTTTACTAAGAGATATAATTTTATGTTACATTTTCCTTATCATTAAATTAATTTTTATAAAGTTTCATTTTCACTAATAAGTGGCCCCATGGGGTCCCAAAATAGACCAAAGGATTACCATGGTCTAAAATGTATCATAAAATAGGGTTATGAGACATGTTAGGTTAATTTATTATTATTATTATTTTATTTTTTACCTTTATTTACCGGATTTACCCTTTAACCAAGGTAAATAAAATATTTACAGATGTTACTATTCATAATTTCTAAAAATAAACATTACCTATTTAAAAATTTTTCACCACCTGATTCTAAATATAGAATCCATTTTCCTAAATTTAAAACACATAAGTTTCAGAAATTAATTTAAAATTAATTCTGGTTGTCAAAACTAAAAAAACGAGTTTTTAAGAAGTAAAACCTATAAAAATATTGACATGTGTTTATGTAAAATTTAAATGTTAAAGTACATAAGATGACCTAAATCAAATAAAATGATTAAAATATAATCTAATGATACATTAAAACCACTCAAATTCATAGTTTAACACTATAAATTATTTCGATTAAAAAATCTATTTTTAATGAAAATTTAATATTTTTCGGTATTCATCAAAATATGAATGTTATCAGAAAAGTGCCAAAAATTATCCCTAATAAAAATTTGATATATAGAATAGAAAAATGGATTCCAATTTGAAAAATAATATTTATAAAATTTCATGAAGTGGGTATTACTATTCATAACTTCTTTTAAAATGGCTTGTTTGATAGGTTATGGTTTGCTAGAACTCAATGTTGTGTACAACAAAATCTATTGTATTTTTCAAAGAGAAACGTATCGTGGATGATTGAGGTGTTAAATTCTTCCTTCCTTCAAAAAGTCTCATCCTCAAAATTTCTAGAATACTACTGCATAAATAGATTTAGGTGGTTCGTCATCATATGTTGCTCAAGTTCGCACATTGTTTCTTCAGTTTTATGGTTTCTCCGATGAACATTCACTAGGTGAGTCATCCGGTTTCTCAACACATGTTCTCTGGTATTATGAATTTTTATAGGATCTTCACAATAAGATAGAAGAGGTTCCATTTCCAATTCTTCAAAGGTGAGTACATGCATTGGGTCGGGCAAGTATTTTTTCAAAAGCGATACACGGTACACATGATGAACTTTAGAGAGACATGGCGGCATTTCCAAATGATAAGATAGAACTATAATTTGTTGTATAATTTTAAAAGGTTTGATGTAACTGGGACTCAATTTACCCTTTTTATCGAATTGTATGACACCCTTCCATAGATATACCTTCAATAAAACATGATATCTTACTTGAAATTCAAAATTCTTCTTTCAATTATCATCATATCTCTTTCGCCTACATTGAGATTCTTTGATCTGGGTTTCGATAATCTTTAGCTTTTCTATTGATTCCTCTATATGTTCTGGGCCAATGAGTTTTCTTTCACCAATAGCATCCCAACAAGTTGGTGTACGACATCTCATTCCATATAACGCTCCATATGGTGCGAACTAAATACTTGAATGGATACTATTGGTATAATAAACTTCTATCAGAGGTAAATAATAATCACATATACCTTGAATGTCCAATGAGAAAGATCTCAACATGTCTTATAATGTTTTAATAGTCTGTTCGTATTGTCAGTCAGTTTGAGTGTGGTAGGCAGTACTTAAATGAAGTTTGGTATCCAGGTATTTCTGAAGACTTCTCTAGAATCATGATGGGAAATGGGGATCACGATCAGAAATAATCAATAGGGTTACACCATTAATTCTTATAACTTCATTAATATATAGTCTTTCTAAATGTTCAAATGGGAAATCTTCTCTTATAGCAATAAAATGTGTTGAATTTCAAAGATGATCAACAAAGAACTATATTACATCATTCCTTCAAGGATTCTTTGGTAGTCCCATTAAAAATTCTATCTTAATATCATCCCATTTCCACTCAGGTATAGGAAGAGCTTTAATGACTGCACCAAGATCCCGTCTTCCAGCTCTCACCTGTTGACAAACCAAATATCATGACACATAATCAGAAATCTCCCTCTTCATGTTGTCCCACCAAAAATGTTTCTTCAAATCCCTATACATCTTAGTGCTACCATGGTGTATAGAGAAATTAGATCTATAAGCATCCTCTAATAATTCCCTTTTTCGATCAGGTATATCATGAAAACATAGCCTTTTCCCAAATTTCAAAATTCTATCTTCTTATACGATGTTGATCAATTTCTCATCATTCACAGCTTTAATTTTCTTTTGGAACTCCTCATCATTAGTCTGATATATTTTTATCCTTTCGAGTAAATATAGTTTTGAAACCATTTTAAAAAGTTTTGATGTTTCACAATCCATTATTATTCCCATACCCATCTTTACTAGAACCATGAACATAGTATCCCTTTCAAATATCATATTTTCAAAACTCCATGATCCTTTCTATTCAAAGCAACTTCCACCTTATTTTCCATCCTCGGGTGGGAGTGTATTGAGAAATAATAATCCTTGAGTAGTTCAAGCTATCACTTCTTCCTCATGCTGATTTATTTTTGTGAGAACATATACTTAAAACACTTGTGATCAGTATATATCTCAAATTTTTCACCATAGAGATAGTGCCTCTATTTCTTCATAGAAAATATTATAGCTTCTATCTCAAGATCATGAGTAGGATTTTTTTATTCGTGAATTTTTTTCTTCTATGATTCACAGGCAATAACTCTATCATTCTTCATAAGGACCCAATCGAGCCCATTCATTGATGCGCCACTATAAATAACAAAACCATCATTCCCCTATGGTAGATTCAAAATAGGAAAATTGACTAATTTTTTCTTCAATTATTCAAAAAATTCTTCACGATCTTTTTTTCAAACAAATTCAGCCCCTTTACATGTTATCTTGGTTAATGGGTCAGCCAATCAGGAAAAATTTTAGATGAAAACCCGATAGTAACCTGATAAACCAATAAAAAGGCGCACCTCATTTATACTCGTTAGTGCTATCCATTCATGAATTCCCCTGGTCTTTGAAGGATAAATATAGATTCCATACATAGAGACATTATGTCCAAGAAAATAAATCTTCTGAATTAAGAATTTAAACTTTCTAAACTTCCCATAAAATTCATTTGTTTTGTGGGTTTTAAGAATAGCGTGCATGTGATTTTCATGATCATTATTGATTTTGGAGTATACCAAGATATCATCAATAAATACCAATAAAATGTCATCAAGATATTCCTTAAAAATTCTATTCATTAGATCTATGAAAACAGAGGGTGCATTAGTCAATCCCAAGGGAATTACAATAAAGTCATAATGCTCGTACCTAGTTCGAAAAGTATTCTTTGGAATGTCTTCCATTTTTAGGCACTACTGATGGTATCCAGATCAAAGGTCGGTCTTGGAAAAATATTGAGCTCTATGAAGTTGATCGAATAAATCATCAATGTGAGGTAGGGGATACTTGTTTCCTATTGTTATATCATTAATCTCCCTGTAGTCTATGCAAAACCTCATAGATTCATCTTTCTTCTTAACAAAAAGAACAAGGGAACCCCATGGAGAAACACTCGGGAGAATAAATCCCCCATTACTCAATTCCTCTAGTTTTTCTTTATTTCCACTAATTACACAGTGTAAATTCTATAAGGGATATTTGATAAGGGCCCTGTACCCAGAATGAAATCAATGGAAAACTCAATTTCTCATTCCGGTGGATGTGCAATTAAATCCTCTGGAAACACATCAACATATTCTTGAACAAAAGGTAAATACTCTATTTTAACGTTCTATTCTTCACCCATAGTTATTTCACTCTCTTCCTCCCAAATAATGGAATTTAGTAAAGCTATAGGGGTGGATCTAGATAAGAATCAGATAGTGACGTTTCTACTCTAAAGATAAGGTATCACTTATCATCATCAAAATTTGTAAACTTCTTATTTTGACAATAAATTTTCGCATCACGGTCCAAAATCCAACACATACCAAGTATGATATCAAATTAAATCATGGGTATGACAATACGATCAGTAGATAAATCAGATTTATACTCCACAATGGTAACTGATTCACAAACATTTATCGCAATGATACTTCCCTTATGGGTTTTCACTGACAACTCCCTTGTTAAATAAAATTGGAAATATATAATTTTCATTGAAAACTAGGAAGATATGAAAGAATGTGTTGATACATAGTCAAATAATGAATTGGTGAAATTTGAGTAAAAAAGTAATGTACCTTCCACCACATCATTCAGAACTTCAACCTCTACATTTGTGGATTCATAAGCTTCGAATTTCTCCCCTGGAATTTTCTGAGGTTGGTTTCCTTGATGCTTAAGACATACATTTTCATTATTCCCGATTTCATTACAAATGTTTCATTCAACATTGACAACCTCTTTATTTCCCTTACAATCACAAACTTGGTGTCCCTTTTCACCACACTTTTAACAAACTCCCATTCCCTTCAGTCATATACTGGGGTGTTTATTACCACCATTAATGTAGGATGGAAATTTAACTTTTCTCTTTCTTCCCCTTATTTCCATTTCTAGAGTGTTTAGCAGATCTCTTATTCTCTTGCTTTTCTTTAAAGTTGTAAGACTTAGATAATCCCTTTTCGGTCTTGATATCACATGAGAGAATATATTTGTATGTTGATAAAGATTTTGAGAATAATGGTCAAGGTAGAAATGATTTTAACCCATCAAATAGTTTATCAATATTACTCCTTGTTTTATGTATATAATCTACAACATTCCATGATATCCTTGTAAAGTTAGCCTCATAATTTGTGACATTCTCATTTTTCGTTTTCCTCAGACTCAAAAATTTCCTTCCCATATCTGCTCGATGCTCATGAGGATAGTGTTTTTCTAAGGAAAGTTCTCTAAACTACATCTATTCCATATTTGATACTTCTTCATCCATCCTTTTATTTTCAATTAATGACCACCATTGATCTGCATATTCTGTGAGGAGATAAAATTCCATGACAATGTTTTCCCTTTCTCTACTCCATAAATCATGTAATATTTTCTATAAAGAACATATCCATTCCTCAGATATAAATGGTTTTGTAGTCCCATTGAATTTTTGTGGTTTTTGGCTCATGGAGTGTTGTAACATTGATCCTTTGCGTTGAGGATCAGGGTGCTCCATACGTGTAAGGTTATTTTTCATAACCTGAGTGATTTGTTCTAGTATGATTATAAGATGATCAGCACCAGTTTCATCACCAGCTCCACTATAATTATCCTTAGTAGGATGGAAATTCTTATGTGGATTACATGAATTGATAAAATTTCCATTCCTTCCACTTGGTGCCATTTCTAAACAATGGAATAAAGTAGATTAGATTATGAATCTCAATACGTAATTCCAAACTAGTAAAATACTTAACTTAAATTGAACAGTTTATGCATATAATCCATAATCATAAAAAATGTTTTCATTGAGAAAGTATTTACACATAGATCCTTCATAATAGTTTGTAAATAAAATTTGAATTATCCTAATAATATCCCCCAGGAGTGTCATAACCAAGAGTGCAGAAAGGCTCGTTGTTGTGTACCCAAATAACCCGGGTCAAGCCTAAAACTCCTTGTCAGAGTTTTCACTCCAAGGTACATCTGTGCCAGAGCTTCCTCTACCTGATCTTATCCAAATAGGAATTTTTTCTTGGAAAATTAGGAAAATATCTACAATACCAAAATTATAGGATGTTCTTCTATGCTAATCCTCAAAGTCTATCTTAGGTTAATGTTCTATTATCAGAGTTTTCTAACTCTAGTTTCCAGGGATTGTACTAATCTTCCTATGATACCAACTGTAACGCCCTGAACCTAGTTACCCAGAGTCATTGAATTATTAAATAACATTGTCATGATCAAAATAGATCACGTCCGAAAGATAGATTTGTTTATTAGCCTTGGAAGTACTAGATACATACATAAGATTTATGGTACATTATGAAATGAAAACAAAATATTGTGTCTCCATAGAACACACTCATATCTCTTAGCCTATCCTTGCAGTTCAGTAATGATATACTTATTCACATACTGGAAGAAATAAAAGAAAAAAAGGGGTGAGCTGAGATGCTCAGTAAGGATAACAATACAGAAAAAACTTTTATAAATAAGCCTAAATATTTAAGGCAATGTATAAGACTAAAAAACAAGCATTTTCAACTTACATTTAAGCATAGTATGGAAAAGATAAATAAAATAATGCCACTTAATTATTCACAAGGATATTCCACTAGTCGAACAATCACACATAATATCAATACATAATTTTATAATAATGGAATGCATAATTCCAGACATCATAACCACATAGTCAAGGCCTCATGCCAAACTAAAAAAAATATTTTGTCAAGGACTTGTTCCAAGACACTAGTTTGTCTCATGTGACCTAACAATGCATCAATGGGCAATAGTGGGATCCACCTATCACTTACTATGTCCAATTCATTAGTCATATGAAATGGTTGAAGCATAATATAAACATTAGTATTAAAACTAGATTTTAAAATGTCAAGACTTTAACCATAAATCATGAATGGTATAAAAATCAAATGTCCATAGTCAAACATATCACAAAACCTTCAATACAATATGGAATATTATATCATAATAAACTATCTTTAGAAAAATGTGAAATCCAACGAAGGATGATGGCATGGATAAAATCAATCCAAAAACTATCTGAGTGAAATATTTCTTTCTAAATTGAAATCATTCAAAAGTAATGAAAAAATATATTTTGAAAATATTAATATAAGCTTGTAAGGTAATCTTCTAGACTGATAAAATGGTGGAAAATTTCTGCACCCGCAGTATAAATTAAAAAAACAGTCTTTCTTAAATTTGTAGAAAATGATACAAAGTACCATGTTTGGAAAGTGATGGAATGATTCATTTCAAACCATTTTATTAAATGTAAAACAAGGGTATAAATGAATATAACCCATATTGTTATAAATAATAATAAAAACTTGAAATTCATTTTTATGAAACACGGATGTGGATGATAAAGAGGTCTTAGTTGATACTCACGTATACATAACCGCAGATAATAAAGAGATTGTGAAATTTAACACTTAACTTGTACTTTTCTTTAGTCATGTGTACGTTAACCTCTTGTATAATGGTGAAATAATTTTTATTAAACTATTAAAGAACCAAATACATAAATATGATATAATATATGATCCTTTAATGTTGCTTTGATAATAATATTATATTAGTATCATTGTTTTGGGTGTTAACAGATTCATTTTCCTTTATATTTTTTGATACTAAAGTCATGTTTTTTATGGATACGATGTATTTGATTCATATACAGAATGGTATTAAGTTTTTATACATTATTTTTAATCATAAAATGAAAATTATTCTTTAATTCTTAGGATGGGGAACGAAATCTCATCGCATTTTTGAGACGGTAAGCCGTACGTACGCACGAGAAACAATATCATTCGATTAATGGTAAAATCATAAGTTCTTGGATGGTATATTATATTTAAAAATTAATTAACATGTTTTATTTATTATATAAATCAATTACACTAATTATTATACCCATCCAAATAAAAAAGTGTTGAATAACAAACTACACCATGATGTGGAGACTGTAAGCCGTACATATGCATGTATGGTGACTTTGTCATTCATAGGATTGATGTAATAATGAATATGGTTGTAACATATTTATAATAAAATAACAGAATGTAGATGGTAATGGAGTTATAATTTTGGTATGGAAACAAAAAATAAAGAGGAAGTGGAAGAAGAAAAGAACTTGAAAGAAGTGATGAAATAATTACCTCCTCTTCAGGTGTTTCATTTTGATTTGAACAAAAGTTATCCTTATGTTGGATTTATGATCATATTAAATCCTCTATGATGAAGTTAGGGTAGTTTGGGGGATATTTTATCAGGTTTTGTCCAAGTAAAATGTCTTTGGATGTGTGAAATTAAGAGAAGAGGTAGTACCCTTTTATAAGAGAGGTGAGTGGCACCTCAGGAAAAGATTGAAATATTATTTTATTATAAAATCATTTTTGGTTTCTAACAGCTCAAAATGAATTTATATCAATACTATATTGGGTATCTGTTGGAAATATCTCACCAATAGGTTTTAGATAAGTTTAGGTTACCATATTAACCTTATCTTTTATACTTACCTCTTGGTTAAATAATTTAACATTTACCTTGTATCCCTATAATTTTATTTTACATAGTTAATAAACATAAAATAAAATCTCAAGAGAACCCAAAATGGTTCATTTATGACATATATATCTTTATAAAAGTCATTTTTATGAATCTTATATTTTGAGGAGTATTATATCATTTAATAAAATAGTATTTGTTTTAATAACTCATTTATGTAAATTTTGACACTATTTAATATTTTTTTTGGAAATTCATGACGACTTGATTACTTCGAAAAAAATACTTTGAATCAACCCTATTATTTTATATTCACCCATAAAGTTCATTGAAGGAATAATAAATTTCACGTTATACTTATTATAATATTTATAATATAATTTATTTCATTATTTCATTAATAAGAAAAATATTGCATCATTATTGTGTCATAAAGAAATATATTTATTTTATATATTAAAATTATATATAAAATATCATGATGTAGGAAATCATTTCAGATTTCTAGGTACTATTTATATTAGAAGATATCAATTATATAGCCTCGTATAAATGTTGTTTTACTAAAAGATATATGTTTGTGTTACATTTTTTTTATCTTTAAATACATTTTTATAAAGTTGAATTTTCACATACAAGTGGCTTCATGGGGTCACAAAATCGATCCAAGGATTCCCATAGTCATAAATGAATAATCCAATAGGTTTGGGTCACATGTTAGGGTAATTTATTGTTATTATTATATTATTATTATTTACCCTTATTTACCTGATTTACCTTTTAACCATCGTAAATAAAATTCGTACTGAAGTTACTATTCATAATTTCTAAAGATTAAAGTTTCCTATTTAAAATTTTTTGACCTATTGATTCAAAATATGAAATCCATTTTTCCAAATTCTATACATAGTAGTCGTAGAAATTAATTTAAATTTAATTCCCGTTGTCAAAACCAAAAAGAGGGTTTTTAAGAAAAAAACTATCAAATGATTGACATATTTTTATGGAAAATTTAAATGTAAATTACATCCAATGACCTAAATTATATTATATTATAATAATATAATCTAATGATACTTTAAAACATATTAAATTCATAATATAACACTATAAATTATTTTGATTAAAAAAGTTTTTAATTAAAATTTAGTATTTTTCATTATTCCTCAAAATATGAAAGTTATCAGAAAAGTGCTGAAAATTCACCCTAAGACATTTTTGATATTTTAAATAATAAAATGAATTAAAATTTGATAAATAAAATTTATTAAATTTCAAAAAGTGTGAATTACTATTCATAACTGCTTTTAAAACGGCTAGTTTGATAGGTCGTAGTGTGCTAGAACTCGAAGTTGCTAACAATGCAAGCTATTATATTATTAAAAGAAAAATGTACCATGTATTCTTGGGTTTTTAAAAATATGAATTAAATTCAAGGGGGGATAAAATGGTAGAGACCATGGGAATCTCCTCTAACAATGTTGATACCTTCCAACATCAAGTTAACCAAATCATGGTAGAATAAGCACTCTGAACTCGAGAAATTCGTCGAAGCATGGAAATACGCAGCTCTATTACCCTCCCTCCAAGTATGAGAAACCCTTATAAGATAAACAATTATACCTATACCATTCCTAATAATATACAAGTTAGACCAGGGAATAATACCTCTACCATAGAGGTCATAATTCAATATCATGGAGTTAGTTTCTGCCTCGGTGTTGTGTAACTTCTTCTACATGAAAATGTTATACCCTATGAGTAATTCTAGGTACTCAACCTGGAGAGAATTCCCCTACCCCAATCTAATGGATAATCGAAATAGGTTGAGCCACTGATATCATTAACAATTCCCCCTCCACGCATGGAACTAAAGAGACATGAGCGGTCACAATTAAGTTTTTGACCATTTAGAGGAGGGGACTAGCATATATAGGCAACCTGAAAAAATTTTCTAACCTGGGGAGAATCAGTAGAACCGGGAAAGGTCCCCTTTAACGATGGAACATCCCTCCAACTAATTGAAGATTTTACCAAATTAGTAGGAAGAATTTTGGTTCTGCATATAATACCCCATGCGTTCAAAGGCATATATTTAAAAATCCACTTGTTTCTTGCCTACCATAATCACCAACTACCAGAAAGAATAATCAAAGATTGAGCACCTCTCTCAACACAACTATCACCCAAGCCATGAGTACAACATTAAATAAAATAATGATCAGCCATACTATCAGAAGAGAATGCAGTGAACTCTCCAATGTGACTCCATACCTCATGAGTCCATTCACTATGAAAGGAATGATGGTCAAAGCTCTCTTATTTATGGATCTTGAAAAAAAACATCTCAAAACAATTGTAACCCCACACATTTTAACATTTTCATCTATTGGAATCGACCCCATTCAGATCCTCCAAAACAAGAAATTATACTTCGTTGGAATTTTCTTACTATAGAGGGTGCTAAACCAATCACATTCCAGAACAGGTAGTAGAAATTTATAACTATAATATCTCATTGTAAATGAGCTAAAAAGGTAGAGAAAAGACATACTTGTCTATCTCTGTGGATAATTCAACAGGGTTGATGAAGTCATTTTGATCCCTGTTAAAAATCTCATTAGTAAATGTAGGATACTGGAAAGCCTATTTAATGGAAATAAGCAGAAGAGGGCATCTTGGGAACTAATGAACTATCCCACACCATTTATGAATCCTGAAAAATATATCACCCTTCCCAATAATCTAGTGGTAGTGAGGTCTCACGGTATTAATAGTAAAATCAATCCCCATCCAGAAGGGTGAAACTAATGAAACCATAACATTCTCTTTATTGCTCTTCATTTTCATCCCCTATAACAGACGATCCTCCAAAACCTCCCAATAAACCTATTCTTTTATGCACCTGATAATCTTATAAAATAAGTACACACATATCCCTCCTTCATGCACTGGCCGATGCATCCTACCCCATGAAATCCAGTGCCTCTTACCCTAAAAGATAGATTCCAATAATAAGTTTATAAGAATCCCTTCAGTGTTTCTAATAACCCCTTCTGGAACCTTAATAGTGACAGAGCATGAATTGGAGAGGTCAAAAGCACACTATTTATTAGAGAAATTCTAACTCTAAAGGATAAAAGATAAATTTTCTATTTCATAACTGATGCCATAATCTAGGTAATGAGATTGTTAAAATCACAATTTTGAAGCCTCCCAGAAGAAAGTGGGGCTCCCAGATAATCCACAGGGAAACTTCCCTTATGCATATCTCGTATTTGACCCATAGAGGATAACCCATCCCCAGTTCACCTGCTGGAAATATAGAACCGTATTTTTCATTTGTTAACCACCTGGACGCTCCAATGAAAATAATCATCCACCACTATATTCATCCCCCATCAATGATATACGAGAGGGATTAAAAAAATCCAATTTCATACATAAGGTGAGAAACAAAAGAAACCCCCAATGTACTTTGATAAGATAGGATGAAACCATTATTCAGACTCTTGTGAATATGCCTGCTGAAAACATCTTTTTCGATTATAAAATACATAGTGATATAGGATCCCGGGGGTGAAGACTGTGGGTAGCCTTAAAAAAGATGAAATTCATTCCCATGTATGACACAACCAACGAAGAAGAATAAATGCAATGAAAAATAGATAAGTGTTACCCTAATAAATATTCAATACCATCGAGAACTTTTTAATAAAGCTCCACTCCATACAATCATAGGTTTTATTCATGTATATATTAAATCCACATTAGATCCCCTAGTTTTGAGGTAAATATCTCTAATCAATTCTTGGGCAAGGGAAATTTCCCTCAGGAGAGGCCTTCCATTCACAAAGCTGTGATGTTCCAAAGAGGTCCACCTGGGTAAAAAGACAGGAATACAATCATTTATGATACTGGACATGACCTTATAAGGAACATTACACATACTAATAGGATAAAAAATGATGGATATAAGTGGGGTTATTGGACATAGGGATGAGCACTAAAATCATGGAACTAGCTATAAGAGGCAGTTATCCTCCCAAAAAGAAATTTTGAATAACTGAAGAGAGACCACCCTTGATACTCTCCCATGAGGACTTATAAAAACAAGAAGGGAAACTATCTAGACAGGCAGCACTATCTGAGTAAATCTTAATCATAGCCTCAATTATATCCTTCTCCTATAGAGGGGAACCCAGGATGACATTGTCAGGGTCAGAGATGCAGCATTGAATCACATAAACAAATAGTGTGTTCCCCTAGATACCCATTAATAATCTTAGGATTTGAGAAAACTATATGATCTATTACATGGACAAAAGATATTCCCCCAACAATATCCCTATCTTAATTGATGGACCCATCCTCAAGCACCACATTTGAATTAATAAGTCATTTCCTTTCCTTAATACAGGCATGAAAAAATGATGTGTTTTTATCTCCCTCCCTCAGCCACTTAATTCTCACCTTCACCCTTGAAATACGTTCCTATTTGAGTAACATATCTTCTAAATAGTCTTTTCTACTCACCATGTTCTCAAAAAACCTAAACGTCCCAATTTTCCTCCATGATATGTTCTAAGTGATCAATGTCGATCATAGTGTCTTGAAGTTCTCTGTTTGGGGGAGGGAGATCATATGACCACACTTGGAATCTACTCTTGGCCATCTGATTTTATTATGAAGAATAAACCATGAATTGCCCCCAAAAGGATCCTCCAAGGATTCTCTAAATAACTCATGAAAACCCAGAGCCTTATCCCGAAACAAAAAACACCTTAACTTCTCATAGTGATCATTCCCAGGAGATAGTGTAATCAGGAGAGAGGAATGATACGATATGCCACACATTAGATGAGTCGCTTCACATTAGTATATGAGGAAATTACCTTTAAATTACCCATACATCTATCCAAATGACTCCATGATGTATGGTCTCATCATTGGTTATTTCACCATTTTAATTTATCACTAGCATAACCATGGTCCAATAGACCCATTCCTTCCATAAAATGGGAAATATCGATGCTAGCCTGCCTTGGAAAGGGACCTCTCCCCCTTTTTTCGTGAGGGTCTAAAATGATGTTGAATTCCCCCAATAATAAAGGAGGTATCTCTAGGATCAAAATAATTTATACAATTCGATATGAACATCGATTACTGATGATCACAACAACCATAGATAAAAGACACAAAGAAAATATAAGAGTCCTATGTTTCTCTGACTGTAATAAATTGATCACCTTCCTAAATATGATCCACCTTGAATCTCTTAGCCAAATAATCCATATGTTCTTGTTAACTGAGATCACATGCTAGAAGAAAATCATTCCAATTTTCCTATAAAATTCACCAATCTTATATGGTTGTTTTTTATGTTCTAGAATACAGACAAAGGCAACCTTATGTTTAACAATCATAGAAACATGAATGTCAAACTTGATATGGGCTCTAATACCCCAGGAATTCCAAATAAGAAAAGGGGTCATTTAAAAAGAAGGGTTCTAGTATTGTCTCTAGAACCAATATTGTTCTCAATTTGGGAAATAGTCACACCATATGAGACTTGGATCGAAGGCTGCAACATCCTCTGACTATTTTCGAGAGATTTCATTTTGAATAGAGGACGTATCCAAGACGATCCACACCCCCTCCCTCCCCAAAAGAGACCCCCACACTTCGTTCTTCTGAGGAAGGGAATTCCACCTTTGTACCCCTGAAATACAGTGTAGGAGAAGAGGACAAAAATGCATCTGAAGGATGAACAAAATATGAAAGATACATTCCCTTGGGACTTTCATCAACTACATAACCACCATGACACTAAATAATATTTAATATCAAAGGACCATGAAAATAGGGAAAAGAACTGTGAACAAAATCAATATCACAAAAGAAAAAAACACCAAATTCCAAAATAAAAAAAATATATCACCACAACACTAGATTTAAGGTAGAGAAATCAGAGCATATGGAAAATTCTCTCATCCATCACATGAATAAGACCTATGATCTTTTAGAGATAATGAATCATAAGAGATATCACCTGGTGTCAGGTCTTCATCCAAACATTCCATAGAAGAGTCCCCAACTAACAAAGGAACCTTATCAACCTTTTTATTTCTTTATTCCCTCCCACCATGACGATTCCTATTTTATCCCCTAAAAAAACTAATGATAATTCACTTGAAGAAGATAATTGTGACAAAACCTTGGAGAAAATGGATACATAATATCTTGATTCCAACTGAAAGAGTCTTGAACCCAATGAGAAATCTTGTCTGGAACCGGGAAAGAGATATCAAGTTCTACAAAAATACGGGCCACCGAAATGACATAATAGGACCAAGTCCTGATATCCAAGAAGAAGAACACACCATAAAAATCTCCAATAACCCTAAGAAAGCCCTCATTTCAAAAAGGGAGTGGAAGGCCTGAATGATAATCCCAGACTGCCACAAATAAATTTTCCATGCCTTGATGAGCATCCAGGGAAAACCTAGAGGGATTAAACCACCACCAGCCAAAATATCATATAAAAAAATACCAAGCCATAACAAAATACTCATAGGAACCAAAGATTATGTAGAATGATTTTTTATGGATGGAAAAAATCTTTAGAGGAGATCGAAGACCCCAATAATCCATAGACCATTGAAAGGATAAAAAAGAGGGCTTAAAACCTCTAAAACAAGAAACACAAGTCCAATTCAAAAAATCCGAAGATTCTTTGAAATCTAATATAGGGATATACATGCATATCTAAGACCCTTAGAACTCCAGTTGTGGATGAATTGTAGTGATTCCTTGAAATGAAGGGAAAACTGAAAAACCACCATAAAGAACATCCCTGAAAGATCACCGTTCAAGGCCCTATGATTTTGGTGACATCATTACCTAGGATCCAAGATGAGCAAATCTTCTTGGATCAAAGACCACCAGAGAAGAAGATCTCTCCTAAGGTCCATATGAAAGCTCATCACTTGAGTGAAAGAAATGAGATGGGAGCACATGAGGTATGTTCTCTATATTCAAAACATTCATCGCCATACACTCACTACTAGAAATACAGGTATTTGCGATGGGATCCCGTCGCAAATGGTCTTTTGCGACGGGGACCCGTCGCAAATGGTATTTTGTGATGGGGACCTGTCTCAAATGACCCGTTGCGGAAAACGGCGTCGCAAATATATTTCTGGTTTTTTTTACAAAACAAATCGCGACGGGCCTGTTGCAACAAAGTATTTGCGACGGTCCCTTTTCCCGTCGCAAATAGTCTCTTCGAAGGGTTTTTTGCGACGGGTCCCGTCGAAAATAATAATAATAAAATTAAAAAAATTTAAAAAAAAATTAAAAAATTAAATATTAATATTTAAATATATTAATCAATTTATATTGATATAAATATAATATTTATTTTATAAATATGTTTTTTAAAGGATCTATGGAAATATAATATTTATTTATAAAATATTTAATAAAACAGGATTATAAAATAAGTTAAAAAATATTTTTAGTTAGTAATTATGTACTTTTTATCAATTAATTGCCATTTAATAACTTTTTGAACATAAAAAAAATAAAAAAATTAATGAAAGATAAAAAATAAGTTGAAAATGAAATCCAAACTTCAAGCGTCCATAACTTTTGATCCGAGACTCCGTTTGAGCTCTACAATATATCAATTGAAGCCTACGACGAGCTCTACAGCCCAATGGATGGGTAAAACCCGTCCAAGGTTTTTTTGAGGCCAAAAAAGGCCCATAAGGCCTCTAAAACTGAGTTTTTAGTCAGGGTACCCCAGTTTTTTACCATTCAAATAGCTATAACTTCTGATCTCGATATCCGATAAACCTATACCATATATCATATCAAATATCGTTTCATATTTTTCGATTTGACTAATTGTAAAGCTGAAACGGACTCCTGGATTAGAAGTTATGGTTGTTTTAACATTCAAATGGCTATAACTTTCGATCCGGATGTCCGTTTGGCCTGTACTACATATCATATCTAAGATCATTTCATGTTATTTGATTTGACCGGTTGTGGAGTTGAAAGGGAATTACGGATTAGAAGTTATAGCCGTTTTAACAATCTTGATGGATTTTTACCCCCTCATTTCAATGTATTCATTCACAACTATACAAATATATATATATATATATATACAGATGTGTGTGTGTGTGTGTTGCATATATGTATGTATGTATGTATTTATTTATTTATAAATACACATCAGAAAACATATTTTATAAATTTATTTAAAAATAACTTTATAAATATATATTAATATACAAATAAATATACGAATAAAAATTTATAACTACATATATATATACATATATACATAAATAGATATAAATATATATTAATATAAGAATAAATATATATATTAATATATGAATAAATATATATATATATTTATTCATATAACGAAATATATTTATATTAATATAAATCTATATTAATATATGAATAAATATAACTATATATATATATAGATAGATCATTAAATGTATAAAAAAATGATATGGCTTAGTTTTAAAGGTTAATGTGCACATGGGGGAGGTTTATTAATAATTATTAGTAATTGTTAGTAATTATTAGTAATTATTAGTACTTTTTCTTATTTTTCATAATTGTTCCTAATTATTTCCTAATTATTCTTAATTATTCAAAATTATTACTAATTATTATTAATTATTACTATTCATTCCTAATTAATAATATTTATTACTAATCATTAGTATTTATTCTTAATTATGACTAATTTTTAATAATTATTCCTAATTACCATTAACTATGAACAAAGAATACTAATAATTTAAATTTATTAAGTAACAAAAAAATCTAAATATAATTAAATAACAACTAATTGAGAATAATTAAAACTAATAAAAAATTTAAAATAAATATTATATTAAAATGAACATAAATACCTCTACAATTGATCTGAGGTTGATCTCTGATCGTTGTTGAAGACTTCAATATCAACTCCGAAAATAAAAATTAAACTTAAGAAACTCTGAACTCTAAAAATAAAGTTTTGAGAGAAATATAAGATAGAGTTTGAGAATGAATGAAAAAAACGGATGGGGGTATTTATAGGTTAGCTTATTTGCGATGGTACCCGTCGCAAATACTTTAGCCTGCATTTATCACGGTCAACAGTTAAATAGTTATTTCTGACGGGACCCGTCGCAAATAATAACATACCGATATTCTATTTGCGACATGGGTATATTCCCGTCGCAATTTTTTTTACCGCCCCCGGTTATTTGCGACGGGGGGGGGGGGGGGGTAACCCCCCGTTGCAAATAATTTTCCTGCGATTTGGCGCGCATTCCACGCCAGAATTTTTGCGACGGGGTAGCTTTCCCCATCAAAAATAAGTAGTTATTTGCGACGGGAAAATTCCCCCATCCCAAATAAGTTTCTAACAAGACTATTTGCAACGAGATTTATCCCCATCACAAATAACCCGTCGCAAATACCCCTTTTTCCCGTAGTGACTATAGAACTAAAATGTCTTTATGTGTGCCTAGTCACATTCCATGTATCACGTGGTGGATGATTCACAATGTGTGATAATTATATCCACCTTAAACCCTAGCACAACACAAAAGAAGCTACCTGGTCTATGTTCATAGGACTACATGATGTGTAATCCATAATTTCATAGAAATTCAAATAATTTCATGTGTCTTCACCCAATATAATTGTAGACTATTTTTCTACCATGAATCGTTCAATATGATGTGAATATGAGGTTAGACAAACCTACATGGCACTGTTGGCCATATTCTGGTCGATTCTGGTTCTTGGGAACCACCATCATTGCACCTCACTGGTATCACACATCAAAACCATGAACTGTGTCTCCTAATCCATACATGGATCAAAATCCGTCAACATGAACTGCAACCATTATGTCAAATCTCCATCCCAAACCATAAATAGTGATCTGTTGTACCAAATACAAAATTTTCAATGATCATTCCCAGGGTAATCATCGAATAGCATAACGACGAAATCCACTAAAAATTCATATAATATCCGAGACCAATGAAGGTATTTCTTTGATTAAATTTTTTATTTCAATCCCTTATTTTTAATTAATAATTTTTTTTCTAGAAGTATGGGGGACCATGGGAGAATTCCATGAGTTTAGGACATGAATTAATGGAAAACCAAGCCAATCTGTGTAGGGTGCATTGTTGGCGCATGGTTAAGTAAACCATGTCACATTCCAAAGAAAATCGTGCAACCTTAGGTAGGGGCATATCACATACTTGGTGCATGGTATTCAAACCATACAGAGCCCCCAAGAAACCATGTGACTGAACTCCCCTTGGATAGTGTTCTATGCACAGTTTAGGAATGATTTGGGAAATCATGTTGGTAAACCTTGTGCCCCTGTAAAAGTTGAAAGAAAATTCAAAATTTCAATTACGGGATTTTAAGTCATCCCCCAATTTTTTCCCATCATTTTTTCCCATGAACGCTAGTGATGAAAATGAACCCTTAAAGAATTACATGGGTTGATCTCCCTCGTTTCATGGTTGTTTAGAGCACCTTTGGTTATAGACTGATGCTCTGGGTATGTCTAATCACGTCCCTTATACTATTATCCAGATTAAGGCCTGTATCCTGGGAAATCATCTTTTGATACTCTAAAACCTTCTTTTTCCAGTCAGATCTAGGTTTTTTCTTCAAAGGAATGTTCAATTAGTATCTATTTGCACATTTGGGAGTTTCTTCATTGATTGTATCAAGGTAGTTCTTCTACAAGTTATATCTCATAATATTCGAGTGGATTTGTGCATATGTGTATTTGTTCTATCTACCCCTTGTTTTGATTTGAATGAATTCGGTGAGTTTCTCTAAAATGGGAGTCTAAATGTAAAATTAAACCCCACATCATCCACATGGGAGGCATGTGGGATGACTCGACCAAGTTAGGGCCACCAATAGGGTGTGCCGACCTTCCCAAACATAGTGATCTAAAATGTTAAGTATTAAATTGAATTTTGTTAAATAGAGCCCATGAAGAATATGATGAATGGTGAATTTTATGGGTAAGAAGGGAATATTTTTATTTTGTGTCTAGATATGGATTTTGGTGTAAGGTATTTTCTGGCATAAGCATGGAAATTGGTTCGATGGGATAAATTTGGTTATGTCAAGTGAAATGTGAATAGTATTTGAAATTCATAAGTGGGTTAATATATGGGAATAATGAATGGTTTAAGTGGATTATTTTGTGGGAATGGTCAAATATGTTAAATGGAATAGAATATGGAAACTAATGAATATACTTAATGAGATAATAATAAGAAATAGGAATCCGGAAAAATGATTATGTGATGTAAATGGTAAAAGTCTTAATTGGTTACGATATAATATTAATTTCCATGTGAATTATTATGGTTTAAGATTTCTATTGGCATTGGTTATGTTTGGTTGTGATATTTTATGTGTATGGTGAATGAAAAAATGGAATGTTCAAATGGCTTGGTAGAGTAGGGTATTGATCTGAGGTTCTACGTCTATGGTTTGAGTTTGAATGAGGCTCTAAATACCCCACACAATGAACATTTTAGGGAAGGGGATAGAGATAAATTCCACTAAAGGATGCATTCCACCTAGACCGAGGCTTCAAGGTGAGGATTAAGTGAATTTTTTGATATGTTTATCCCTAGTGAGATAGGGACATGACTCTTCCAATTATGAATGTAGTTGATGGGTATGCATAAATCATTGATCATATTTTGAAAATGAATTACGAAATGAAGATGCATTATATAATGTAATCAGATGTAATGATATTAATGGCCTAAATGGACCTTGTTAACCAATAACACCAAATTTTCCTTTTTAAATTATCCTTTATTTACTAATTCAATGCACTATATTTGACTGGATATTTTTTAGAAACCATTGGTGGGGGCCTACTGAGTTATACTCACACCCTATTTGAGCCACCATTTTGTACGCGGGTAGACTTCCTGATTTTAGGTCATGACAAGTGAAATGGACATATTCTTGGGAGCTGAGTCAGGCTTGGATGGTACACAGATGAGGTTCTAGACTAGGGGTCAGGACCATTTTGTGGATTTCACTGTTTTCATATTTTTGTTTTTTCTCACTTTGTCCCTGATTAGCATAACATGGAATCTTCAAAATTGGCTATGGTTGCACTCCATTTCATGGGATGGTTGGTTATGTATTATCATTGTTTATTGCATATTATTTCTGCTATTTATTTATTTCTGGCATAGATTAGTCTGGTAAATAGAGTATAGTATCCCCACATGCCCTTTTATATTCTTGTCGTTAGTCGGCAACCTCTAGCATAAGTGGAGGCATGCTTGAGTTCATTTGATGACTCAGCTCAGAACACCAGATTAGTGGCTCCTAGGCTAGGGAAATAATAAACATAGGTATAATGAGGACACATTACAATAAACCATAAAATTATGGAAAAAACTCAACATTTTTTCATTTTATCATCGATCTATTTTCGTGCAAAAGGAAAAATGTAGAGGAATAAACTCCACAAATAATCAAATAATGAATATCCCCAAATCCTATTATTAAACCCATTCCTGCATAACGATGGATATTTCGGCCAATCTAATATTCGATTGATTCATGTTCATCATGGGATAATAGATAGGTATATTTCCATAAAACAATAATCCTAACTAGATTTGGATTGATCATGGATGAATAATGTATATTTTTTTGTCTCATTTGTGATATCATTGAATTCAGTTGGCACATCGATAACCAAATCCCAATCTTTCGATCACAATTTCAATGTTCTCTAATGCTCCTCCATGGACCCCTCTCAATTATTAGTGTTATGATATTAACCATGAAAATTGGTTGTAACATAATTTTTAAAGAGAAATAGTTAGGATGATGTGTAAAAAAATTAAATAAATTAAATAAATTAAATATTTTACTAGTTCACCCATGACTGCAATTTAATCCTACACCTGGCACCGACAATGTTTTTTTCACACCTACGGTAAATCCCACACTATGAGGTCAACTATGGCCATTTATTTCAGATCTAACCCTCCATGTAGAGTTATTATACTACTTCTAAAAAACTGTACGTGGGTGATATTAATATATTTAATATATTTCAAAAATTAATTCTTGGATCACCAGGCCTTGAAATCTCACACTATATCAGCACTTATCCCTTGAAATATCCTAAGAAGTATTTCAATGTCTTATATTGAGAAAACTAGAACAATATAGGTTTCTTTAAAATCATGATTTTTTCTCTAGATTATCAGTATATTTTAATTATATTCCAAAATCATTTATTATTTATAATAAATTATTTATAATTAAATTTTATAGTTTTAATATCGTTAGTTACTTATTATATTTCAACTACAAGTTAGTAATTTCAAATTGGTAACTAGTTGACTGGTATTATACCCAACATTTATATACCCATTTATAATGGCCAAATAACAATTGTATCACCCAATTACACTCTATAAATTCATCTCATTCCAACATCTCAAATAACACTTCTCTTTCCTTTATTATTCCTTTAGGGATTTAAAAAAATAATTCTCTATTAATGATGAAATTTTCTTATTATATGTTATAATCTACTAAAATAGATTATCATGATCGAGTTGATATAAGAGACTTTCTAGTTATTAAAATTTCATTCTCTTGTATTTTATTTCCAAATTATAATTTATTCAGTTTTAGGATATGTGATCATACATGATATGTAATAGTTGGTCTCATTTACTTTTGTTTTAATATACTGTTATGATTGAATAAAGTTCTATTAAATTTGATTAATTTCATATATGATTTGTTTTCTATTCATGATTTATTTATCAATTAGAATAAAATAAGTAACTTAGGATAAGAAAATTTATACTGAAATATGGTATGTAACATTCTCCCTCCCCATATTTAAATTTTAACCTAACAATTTTGACTTTATCTAATGAAAATAATTGAGTGTATCGGAAATATTGGAATTAATAGGGATATATTTTCTATCAATTTCTCAGCCTCACAACATTGGGTAAAAATTGAGAAACTAATATTTTTCTTCTTAAAAGGAATATATTAAGATTTTGATTTGTCTCAACTCTCTTTATGAAATATGATTCTATAGTTGGTTATAAGACTTAGAAGTATCTAGATACATACCTTTGATGAATCCAATTTCTCAATATAGTTCCCAACCAATTTCTAAAACTATAATTATTTAGATAATATACAATAAAAACATTGTAAATTATCATATGAATATAAAAAATAGATCTGAAAATGACTTATCCAATGAAACCATCATTTCAACTACTGATACTCTTTTTTTGAATTTGAAACATTTGATCCAACCTATAGTACTTATGATATTACACGTAATACTTTTAGCTAAAACTATTACTATTTTATTTAAAACCCGGGTTTCCATATGTTTTAGCATCTTAATATCAAAAACATAATTCCCAAAAATAAAAAAATTCTTCTCTTAAACCAACAGAGAAGACCTGAGCATTACATATATATATATATATTCGATCATTTGCATTATTAAATAGTAAATCTCAAAAATAAATCACAGAATCCAAGATCCAAAAGGATTAGATTATTTTTATATTACCTTTATAATCATCTTATTTCACATTATTACATCAACATATCCCGCAAAATTCATGACAAATATCTTCTTTTTAGAAATATTCCAATATAGAGTTTATTGTGAAAAGGTAAACAAAAGGATTGATCTCAAATTCTTAGATTGTTAAACAGTTATCAAAAAATCATAAATGGTTAAATAAAAAATGTGGGGGAACCTTAACATGAGATAAATAACTGATTAAAAATAACATTGAATCATAATAGATTATCTAAAGGATTTACAGAATGAAACTTATAATAGAATAAGGACTTATAACCTTAAAAAGTACAATCATAAATGCATATAATATACCATGTCATTAGAATATGGATACATGGGACAATAATCATAATCTACGGGGAACAATATAGGCATGATTCATAATAATTACATAGGAAATGAAAACATTTTGAACGTAGATAACCGCAATCATGTCCACACATTAATTTGTGAGCATAGTTAACTAAAATCATTCCCACACATAATGTTGTGAACATAAATAACCATAAACATTTCCATACATTATTTAATGAAAATAGATAACTATGGTCATATCGATGAACAATATCATTTTTGAGGTATCCTAATCAATTCATTCATACATAATGCATTACTTAAAAAATATCAATTAGACATCACAATCAATAACACCCTAGAACATATAGGTTTATTGTATTTGGGGATCAAATATATAAAAACATACTTTACAACATTTTCAAAATCTCTTAAAATTCGTCTTCTCACATGAAACCCTTTTTGACACATAAAGCATAATCATCTTCTTATAACCAAGGGAATGAAAACATAAGAATGGGTGAGACTAGATTCTCAGAAAGGGTAAACATAAGTGACATCAATTGAATATCATATATGACCATAAGATAAACATATGAAAATGAGGGTTTAATCAATGTACATAGACATAAACTAATAGAATAATACCCAATAAATCATATGTCTTAAAACATGATTCATTGAATTAGGCTTGCAGCCTAACAAAATACAAGAGTCATAGGATCGTAGAATCAATGGACAATCATCATGATCCACGATAACATAACATAAGTATGTTTCATAATATAATATTTTTTCATAAACATAAGCATATAAATCATATCATATATCAAGGATAACTATATATAAATTCACATCATAATATCAAAGGGTTAAAATATTCCCATAACATAGTGGACATGGGACAACCACCCAAATCCCATAAGATAGTAGACTTGGTCTCTCCACTCTTATGCCATCCAGAACTCATGATATATAAAACATTACCTAATAAGTTGTAGGGATATAAAAAACCCACTAAATATATAATGATAATATATATATATATATGTTCCACATGATCATAAAAACATTCATAATTCTATTATAAAATAAATATCCTTTGAAATATAATTTGGTGTCATGAAGAAATTAACACAACATGATCATAAGACATCCAGAGAAAGAAGGAAGATGTTATCACTATAGAGTATCCATAATTAATAATTAAAAAAATTAAAGGATGTTGACATTGGTAAAAACCCTTTTATAAAATCATTTGAAAATTTATTTGAAAAACAAGTAAAAATATGTTTTTCTATTAAGAACCTTTATTTAAAATAAATACATAATAAAACAATATAAATAGATATTACTTTTTAAAAACCATAAAAATGTAAAGAGGAATATTCATTACTGAAAATTTATATATAATTTGGAAAAATAATTCATGTTGAAAATATTAAAAAAGAATGATTTTTTTCACACTTTTGTAATGAGGGAAAAAGTTGGCGAAAAATAATAATATCAAAAAAATAAAAAGAAGATAAATTTTTGTAATGAAAAAAAGTACATTTAAAAAGAAATTATGAAATCATAGAATCATATATAATCATAGATATTAAATAAAATAAATAATATGTACATGGAAGAGAATGACTCTTGACTGAAAAGAAGAGACATGGTCGACTCTACTTACAAAAGTCCTTTTGATCAAATTATTAACCAAATGTGAAGAAATGGGAATAATACATGTAAAAACAAATGAATAAAAATAAGAGAAGAAAATAGATGGGTTTTTGAAATTGGAAAATATAATTATCCCAAAGGGATGTTCTAACTTAAACAATGTCAATTTTAAAATGATATTGTTAAAAAAACCCTTAAAATTTACCCTCAACTTCTATGAAAGTGTATTGACCACATTTAAAATAAACATATCCACTTAAATCACTTATTTAAGAACAATATTAATATATATTACCCACTTTTATTAGTTTATTATAATCATTTGTGACATATAGTAGTTATTTATAGTTTATATTCAATACCGGATGTTAATATTTTGATTTTATGTATAAGTTAATTAATAGTGATGTCAAAACCAATTATTTGATACAAAGTTCATCATTACTTGATTAGTCAATATATTTGAATCATTTTTTCCAATTATTTATTTATTCCTCTCTTAATTTTATATAAATTATGGTAAATATTTATGAGAATGGAATCCCAGACAAATATTTTTTAGGTACAATATTGATAACTATAAGTAACACTATAATTACTGTTCATTTTGATGGCATCCTTACAAAAATATACTCATGAAATATATTACTTTACAAATTAATATATTATCATTATTAATATCATTATACTTATTCATGGTGATGATGGTGATATTGGTATAACATCATTCATGTTGGTGGTTGAACCAACCGAAAAAATAACATGATATACTAGTGAATGTGTATGATATTAGGGTTATATTATAGTAGTATCAATTTATTAGATGTATAATGATATTAGTTTAACATCATTATAGTGGTGAAAGATATTTACAAATAGTGTAATTGATAACATAACTGAAAAAATAAGGGATGAACATAGATACATACCTGATGTGTTCTCTCATTCGTGTATAGTATGGGTGGTTTTTTATGGGTAGTGGAGGGGTCCTTTTATAGGTGGGTTTTGAGTTGAATTTCCTCAATTATTTATTTCATATGGTGTAAAGTTGTTATTTTAAAAATTAAAATTTATTGAAAGTGTACAATAAAGTTGATGAGATATGTTTTAATAGAGAAATAACTAATCCACACATCTAGAGAGATGGATTTGTGATATTTTATGTATTTACTAGTTAGTGTAACAATTTTTACCCCATTTTACCATTACCTCCAGAAAACCAATTTTTAACATGATAACATATTTCTATGCATAAGAATAATGTATACCCCTAAACTTAATTTATATGTTCTGATTACAAATTTGATCCCCATTTAATCTAATTCAATTTTTAATTTTTTGAAATTTAACATTGCAATGAAAATATAAAATATATTAAAAAATTATAGAAAAATAACTTTTTAAAATTTTTGGGTTCTTAATCATTTTTCATATAATATAATAATTAAGTGACTGTTTATCAATAATTTATTTATTGATGAGGTACTTTAAAATCAGGATTAAAATTTATCAATTTAATTTATTAAGGTAAAAACACACAACACATAAAAAATAATTCTTAAAAATATACAATATTTTAACATTAAATAAATGTAAACACCTTTTATTAAAATTAAATATTCACATTATAATATTTTGATTTTATCAGTACATTGGTATTAAAAAATTCGTTTAATTTTATGAATAAATTAAAACATTATTTAATAACAATAATAATAAAAATATGTAACATATAGAAATATTTTTTCTAATAAAATGTTTTAAGTAAATGTTCTATTTTTTACTTCATTCTAAAATTATATTACATTCCATAGGACACTAAAATTACATAACAATAATATACATATTAGGCACATGTATACCCAATGACCATTTATCAAACAACCATATTTCCGATGGGTATATATCAAACGAAAATATATATATACTAGTCAAATTTAATTTAAATATATAGACTTGATTATATTGTTAGAATCTTTTAAAAAATTCATTTACATATCCATTAACATGTCTTTTATATTTTGCTTGTAACCATGAGTTTATGTTGGATTTTTGAACAATATATTAAGGATAAGGTTGAAAGAAGAAATATATTGTGTGTTGCAATAGATGTTATTCTTCATAAAGTAAAATGGAATCATGGTTATTCTGGTTGGATTTATATAGAATAATATCAAAGGAATTAGTTCTCCATGATGAATTGAATACTAAATTTCACAGAAAATTCTTGTTGATGGTGTTTAAAAGGGAAATAATTCATATTTTTTGAATATTTCATAATATGAAGTTATTTGATGATCATGGATGATTTGGGGATGTTTAATATTCTATAAATATTTATTTTTAAGTGGTCCATATGCTGGAATGAACACTAGTATATATCTATTTGTTTTGTTAATGAGACATTTTGTGATTGTGGAAGGAGTTTTGGGTGAATTTGGGAAAATTTTAAATCTTAATGTAGAGTTTCATAAAATATTTGAAGTAAAAATATGAGGGAATGGGTAATTTTAAGTAGTTTCATAAGGGGAATTTAAATAATTCACTACCAATATAATTGTATGCACAGATCTGTGTAAAATTTTCTTTAAAACCACTCAACCCGTTGTAAGGGTAAGATGAAAATAAGTTGTGTTTGTAAAGGCAATCTGGGTAAATTTAAGGTTAACATCCATCTTTGTAAATTTGAATTATAGATCCTAAATATATTATGTGTAACATGACAGATCTCGATAATACCGTTGGACCCTTACAAAAGGGTAAATATTTAACCATGTATGAGTAGTTGGTAGTTTATAAGTGTTTTTTGTGATTCACTTGGTTTCTCAGTTTTGAAAATATGAGTACTCCACCACAATAATATAAGTGTTTAAACTCCATTAACCTAGAAATTATTTCATTACATATTATTGACTATCTTGATTTGTAAAAACTCTAATGTATAATATTTTTTGGTGTTTGTATTGTATTTAACTATTTAGATCATCACCACAAAAAATGGTTTATCTAAAAAACTAATGAGATTGAAATACGATGGTTTTTCCAATCTGGGCTATCCATGCCACCAAGAGTAATCAATAATTCATGGTGTGTTTTTTGTATTGCACGATTTTACACCATCCACCATGGAGAAACTATACACACTGTATTGATAAAAATTCAGACTATGTTAAGATAATTTATATTTTATGTTAATGTAAGCGAAGATCTATGTAAGGGATTTTGGATGAGAAATTTCCTGGAATACTTCATGTGAGAAATGATCATGTCACCTGATCTGGTTATTCCAAAATTCATTAATCAAAATTTTATGGAGTTTTAAAATTAATTTTTTATGATAAATACAATGAATATTGTGGTGTATTTAAATAAGGATTATCGAAAGGTTTGACTTCATTTAGAATTAGGAAGAATCGGGAAGATAAAAAATATTAGGAAACTATTTGTAGACCTTTTGAGATTATGGGATGTTCTAGTTAAAGCTAATACTCAAAATTTTAATCTCATTGGTTTTATTGGAATTTAAATAGGCTTTTTTCCAGACAAGTGAAAAAAATCAATAAGATTAATAGATACATCATATAATCTCTATTGATAGTTTTTGTGCATAGAGTCTTGTAAGGATGTATATAAAATGTTAGAGGCAGTTTATAAAATAGATATATTAGCGATACATCTCCATATTTGGTTTTTAATAATAATGTTTTCTATGCTACATTTACATATAAATTAATTTTTTATAAAATGAAATATTGAAGAGATAATAATAAAAAATAAGATCCTTTGTATTCTGTTAATCTCATTTTTTATTAACAAAAGAATAAATAATTTCAGTGTTTATATTAAAGAGAATAAAATGGTTTTTTACTTCTATATCATGAAATTAAATAATGTTAAAATGAAATATAATACTACTCTTGGAATTATCATTATCAGTAGAATGTTTGTGGTTGTTCAAGTGAATCCAATGATTCAATCCTCATATATGGGGATATGATCAAATTTTCCTTGAAGGATAAAAATTTTATGGAGTATATTGGAGGTTAAGGGACATCTACATAGATAAAAAAAAATTAGGTGGGGTCTCACACTAGAAAAATACATAACTACGAGTCTCTATACATTAGATAGGACCCTCATTTCTATAAACTAACATCACCCCTCACATGAACATTTCACAAGAGCCGAGAAGTGGATTTATTCCTGGGAATGATAGTATTACCTTTCCGAATACAATATAATATATCAAATTTATATTATTATAACCCTGGAATACTAACACATCTTTGTTAGTGTTCCTTAGAGTAGACCATTCTGATGAACCATGTAATATTTGAAATCATAACATATTAATTTTCTAAATGTGTACGATTTGAATTCACAAAAAAAGGTATTGTGAATGTTCTAGTTAACTGGAGTATATGATATGGAAATAGAAATTAAATAAAAGAGAAATAAAAGGCTTATATTGGTAAAAATACCATTCACCCCTCTCATGGTGTCCATGTTCTGACAAGTTGTATCATATCCTAGAGATTAAGTGATAATTCAAAAATTAGATATCTATTTTTAGATTTTTTCCCTTGATTTTTCAATATATGACATCAAAAAAGAAGTATTATTTATTTAATATTAATCATTTTTCTAAATGGAGGATGTAATTCATGTCATATATGAAAAAACTTGATGGTGAAGAATCTGTTATAATTGAATAATTTAGTCTATTGAAGAGGAATTTCATTTATAAAAAATAGGAATAAATAAAATATAAGGTTTCTTTTGAATTTTATGTTACCATTAATATAAAAAAATGATTCATTATATGAATTTATTTTAAAATATTCTCTCATTAAATTTGAATATACCGACTTGAGGTCACTTCGATATTTAATGGATAGATAATCTCCATTATGTCATGAATATAGAAACTAGGATAATAAAAAAATAGGATATTAAAATAATAAAACTAGAGTACAGTGATTAAAAATTAAATATGATTGAATTTGTTCATTAATTATAGGTTCAGAAGAAACTGTTTTATGTATGGATAAGATAATAAAGGATAAATGTGATGTTATTGAGGAATTAATACAAGAATCAAAAACATTCATGGAAAATAAGAAAAAATATGAGGTATCTAAGACTATTCTTATTGAAAAACATAACGAATAGGTGAAAAGTAATTATAATTAATGGAAGTGTCAAATTAGCAATTTATAATGGAAATTTAATGAGACCAAACCATGAATAAAGCTTCTTGAGGGGGAGCTTCAGGTTGCGATGAAAGATAAAAATAATAAATTATTTTAATTTTGAATATAAGCTAAAAACAAGAATAATTTCAATCTAATATTAGGGATAATACATTTAAAATTTTACATAACCAATGAAATAATATTTAAAGGGTATAAGAGGATACAATGCTTCTTTTTTGAAGGAATATGCACTCTATGAGTGTGTGTACGGAATCTAAACGGCTCAAAAATTATGAAAATTTTGATAGATGTATAATTAAATGAGGAGAGTTTTTTATATGTCCTGTTTGAATTAAAAAATGATAAAATTTTCTAATCCCTAGTCATATGGTAAGATACTATTGGTATAAAAGATAAAAATGATATCATGATGGGATCCTTCACTCCAATAACTAAAAGGAGACATGAATTGGAAAAAAATATATTGTACCCAAATAATTATTTATGGCACTGAAGAATGGTGAAGAAAGTATCAAAAGTATAATATTTGGAGTGTCTCTAATTCCTTTTTTATATCAGCCATTATGGAATGAAAAGAAGAACATAATGAAAATTGTTCAAATAAATAATTGCTTCATGGTTTTGGAAGATGACCATGAAGAAAAACAGAAATACATTTGTCAGGCACCAAGGAATTTATTTGTTAAACATCTTACCTAGAGATATATTAAATGATTATGGAATGTAAAACATAGAGAAGAAGTTCCTCACATGAAATTTGATGAATAGAATCATGTGTCATAATTTTGTGGATTCATTTTTACCATTTAAAAGGAAGATAAAAATAATAAAGGTGTAGTACTTTACATTAAAATATAGTATACTAGAAGAAAGTATTACATTGGATATACAAGGTAGAAAACATATACCTATGGGATAAGTCTAAGGGTTTAAGAAAATCATAAACTGAAATTAGGGATTGGTTCAAAAGAAAGCATTTGAATGAGTGATTGTAGCAGTGGTTCCCTATAATGAAACATCATGATAAAGGCTAAGTGGAATGATAGGAACAAAGGGTTAGTCAATAGAGACAAACCACACTTCTCAACCTAAGGAGGATGTAGGTACCAATCTCCCCATTTACATTATATTTGAATCCAATGAATAAATTAATATTGAGTAACGGGGAAGATACAATCCATGGGGTGATTTTTTCATAATGGTAAATTTTTTAGTGTGAAAGTAAAATTTTTCTCTAACAATATGTATATTAATGTGAATGTAAAGTCTCACGAAAAATATTGATTTTCTCTACGTGGAAGGATGTGTTACTATAGAATTATAATCTATCATTCAATGAGAAATAATATTATTAACGTATCATTTTCGAGACACCAAATCAAGACTTAATTTTATATGATAGAATAAGTCTAATGGTAATAAATTTATGTAAAATAGTGATCTCTTGATGAAATATATTTATTCTTGTTTTAGCCTTTCTATACAAAGTAATATTTTATATTTAGTTCTTATAATAGTTTATATGGAATAAGTATTTCATACATTGATAATAATAGTCCTTTGAGATATAATAGATAGTTGAATATTATAGTAGTCATGTTCATGGAAGTATAATTGATTTTCTTATTGGTTATAACATGTGAAACAATATCTGAGTGTTTTGTTCAGGTTACCAAGAAGTTGTTCAACATTGATGAGAATATACTGAAACATATTGTTTAAGAAATGATTATTCAATAAATATTGTGTGAAATCTGAATTTATAAATATATAATTTAATATCTCTGTATTTGATGAAATAATGATGATATAGGGGATTTGAAGCCAATTTTGGAGTGATCAATGTGTCATATCCATTTTTCAATCATCCCAATGGTGTTAAATATATTTTATAGAACCTTTTTTATATTCAATTATTTTAAATAATTGATGTGAACTTATTTTTCGGCAACCTTATAGAATCTTTTGAGTGGTTTTGTAGGATACCCTAAATATGCTTGGAGAAATAATTGTATCAAAAAAATGGTATAAAAAAGAATATTCTATTAAAAAATTAATTCCTATAATTTGTGTCTAGAGGCATACAATGTTTGATGGAATTGATGTCACGCACTCAATGATTTTTTTGCCTGTTGTGTAAAAGGAAAAGGCCTATAAAAAATTAAGAAGTAAAGATCTCAGGTCGTTTCACCTATCAACATGTTTTATAAATTTTTTATATTAGTGGTACGTTCCTCAACCCTATTATTTAATATTCTATGTAGTAATAGTTTGATGATAATTTTTAATGCATATATATTTTAAAATAATATTGTTCGACAACATACATGATGTTAAACATCGATCTTGACCAACTATAAAATATTATAATTAAAATATGACCATTACAACCTAAAAAGTAAATTATTGGATATAAATAGAATTAACCAAATTATGAATTATATATATAATTTTCTTATGAAATATAATTCTATTGATTAATTTTATGTAAATATTCACTCAGTTTTATGTAATGTCATTTTATGCTTCAAAAAATGGGTTTTATTGATTTTTGAGAGAGAATATTATAACTAACATCCATCACATTATGAAATTTTATTTTCTAAAAAAAATTAATTTCTGAAATAATAATATCAAAACTACCTTGGGGTGAATGTTTTTGATTTTTCTAAAAAGGTATATATTTAGTGAATAGTGAAAAATATCAATTTTATAGAAAACAATATTTTCTAATCGTTTATTTACAATGTTCAATTTTATTTTGAATGGGGTTTAAAATTTCATAAATTAATCTTTATTAAAAGATAATACAAATAATTTAATTATAATCATAATTTTTTATAATTTTTTTATAAAATCATTTATTTACATTAAACACAATTTTTGTGACCAATATTCATCGAGTTTTGTTGATTTATTTTAAAATTATTTGTTGACACTTATATAGAATTAATTTTATAAAATGGATTCCAAGATAGAAGATATCAATTTGAAACTTTTTAATACAACGTCCTTTTTTTTCTTAATGAATAATATCATTGGTAATAATGTTGTCCCCCACAGTAAGTGTAAATCGAGCAGAATAATGTTACAACTATGAAATAAGGGTAAACAATCACACATAAACTCAACTATATTTAATTTGAAGAGCTTAATTTTTCAAATACCTTCCTATATTATAAAATATATGGTATTTATTCAATTTTTCTTTGATAAATACCTTAATACTTTTTCAAGTAATGAAAAATTCCGAATTGTCTCTTTCTTGCTTACAATAAATATAATATTTTTTAACGGGTTAAAATATTTTATGGATAATTTTAAAATGTTATTTTTGATATGAATATATTTTTATTATGGTAACTTATTTTGAATTTTTAGTGATGAAACAATTACTTTAAATTCTTACATGACACCGACTTAGTGCTTGTGAAAGCAGGAGAAGAAACATGTAAATGATATTAAAAACACACAAAGTATAATTTTTATTGTAATTTATGGTACTATAAGAATTTTGAGGATTAATATAACGTATTAGTTATGTTTAAGGAGTTTGTATTCTAATTAAATTTTTGTATTGATATTTTTTAATGTCAAAATGTGTGAATAATCCCAAAAATTAATTTAATGTTATTTTATGTTAAATAATATCATTTTAAATGAACTAAAATTATTTAAAATATTATCTATGTCCAAGGAGAGGGTATATAGCTCATAATATCAACCATTTTCCTCTTATGATTTAATTTTCCTTTTATAGTGATTTTCTTGACCCCTAAAAAGTAAAAAACATAGATATCATGGTAATCGTCAAAAGGGTTGATGAAGGTGAAAACTAAAAGATAATTGTTAAAAAATTACCTAAAAATGAATAAATATTATTTTATGGGAAAAATTAGATGTATACTCATCACATATTATAAATAGATCACTCTTTTAAACTTTAACATGAAAATTAATTTGTATTATTTTAATCTTTATGTAATTCCATGGGTACTGTTCTCATCTCTTTTATATAAGGACAGCACCCAAAATACCTCTCTTATAGTTATTGAGACACTTAGATCAAAAAAACCAAGAATATTACACATCATAACTTACTTATATACATTCCATAGGGTCTGGTATTCTTAAAATAACATCTATAGGGACCTCAAAGAGAGATCTAATGGTGGTTCTTTAAAGAGAAGGTACTTTTCTTAACCCGAGTGTTTTCATTTTAGATATTATTCAACCTCAATGAATTTTTTCCTAATCATTAAAATATAATAAAATACATCTCTACCATATAATTATAAATAATTATGTTAATTTATTAACCTTTTCATCCCCTTTTTCTATCAAATTGGAAATGAAATCATCCTTCATTTCTTTGTGTGGGCTACCACATCTTGAACGAATGAATTCGGTTTCTCATCATCAGTATTAAAGATAATTTATTATTATGGATTTAATTTACATATATTATATTCATGAAAACATTATGAATATTCATAAATGACTTATCATCTATATTCACACCCTTTCAATCGTTAAAAATGGAAGCAGTGCACGTGCGTACGTACAGACTATTATCTCCAAGTAGAGATGTACTTTATTTTTAAATACTACCTCTCATGGATTGTTGTGGGGATATATTTAATGATTTTTTACGGTAAAAACATAATAATTATTCTAAAAAATAATAATTTAACTTATTTCTTTATTTTCCATCCAATAAAAAATAAAAACATCCCTCAAGAATACTTTCAGGCTACCGTCTCATGAGCCAATGCATATTCTTTTTCATAACCAAATTTCATGGATCACTATGAAATTATTTTTAATGTATATAAATGATAATTATGAATTTATTATTATTCTTTAGATGATGGAATAATGACCCTTTTGACCATGGTAAATCTACCAAAGTTATTATTCAATAGTGAACTGAATATCCTAAAAGCACCTGATGTGGACCTAACCGATTAGTTAACTAAATGTAATTGAAATAAAAGAAAAAAAAATTGTTTGAAGATAAATTAATAAACCTATAAAATTTTCTCAAAAAATTAAATAATTAATATAAGAATATTATATAGGATTTAATGTAAATATATATCAATGCGGGACTCCATCTAAGGGGTTTCCCAACTCAATTTATTTTCATTCGGTTATAACACTTAATCATTGGAAATGATATGACATTATTTTTTGTGAACTCAAATATAAATTTTTTATGATATATTTATAGTTTCTTTATTTAGATTTATATTTTTTTACATAAACACTCCATGGATTAATTATCACTTCAAATTTTATGATATTTGTAAGGGTTTTCTACATTTAAATCTCAATTTGTTGGGACTTGTTTTATGTCATTCACAACAATTTATTTGTATGTTATACTTAATAACCTATTAATTAATATTTATATATTAATTAATTTAATTAATAGTATTTAAAAAAAATCATAGTCTTGATTTCAATGTATTTTGAATCAAATGTTACCATATTAGTAAATTCGTTATGTTATAATCTCATTTATTTTTGTGATTTTTGGTCTTCAAGATTCCATTGGGCGAAATTTTATAAACCTAACTTATTGAAACCCTTATATACAATTATCCTCCTATTATTTATATTTTTCACATGATTTTCATTCATTTTCGTCCCTTGGTAACTTAAGTATACGAAAATATCCTTTTAAAGGAAAAAATGACCTTATTTTTATTTTTGTTTAGATGCCTTTTATCTTCCATATATGTGATCTTTATAAAATTTTAAGTATTTTTTTTATATTAAGTAATGATTAATTTATTCCATTTTCGACTATATTTTACTTTCAACATAATATTTTAAAATTAATATTTTTTATAATATTACAAATATGGTAGATTTGGTTTATACCAGATGTGTAATAGGGATTTTTGTTTTAATATTTACCAAATGAATGGATTTTCACAACATCATAAATATTCATTTATGTGAATATTATTTTATTTGTATGCATGTTTATTTTCAAATAAAATATTTTTCTTAGTATTCAATTATTTTTTATTTCAAACATTATTAATATAAAGGATATTTTGTAGGTTTTAAAATAAATAGCATAAATGTTATTTTATAATTATTTTTCATCTATGGAAAATCATCTATTATTTTTATATGATCCAATTGGGATATGATCACATTATACCATAATTATTCATTATCTAGATGGATTATAATTAATTTAAAATTTTTTAGTGAAAATTTTTCTTTTCCATTGGTTAATCAAGATAAAAAGTATTGACAACGGTCTTAAAGGGTGTTATGTTTAATAGTGTGGGATTATAAATGTTTTTATCATTCTATATTATTTGGTTATATGTTTTTATACTTTATAGGTGGTTCTATTATGAATAGTGGATGGGTGTTTATGTTAGAAACTAAGGAAAGGTGGTTACGTTATAAACCAAGGATGGGATTGGTCCATTATATCCCTCTAATGCATTGGGTAACTTGACAGAGTTAACTTGTGTAAGTTACTTCAAAGTGATGAAAGTGTTCACCAGTTTCTGGTTACTCTAGAAGGATTTGGTAATTATCTCATTAGGTGATTCCATGATGGTTGTTTGATGTCCCAAGATACCTAAAAAGTTTTTAAATTCAAGTTAAGAGTTCTAATGAATCATGTACTCAATAATTGATTTAACATTCTACATGATTTTTAACTTTTATGAATCATGTGTTATATAAAATATTTATTCTATTTCCCATGATTTATGATCCATATATTTTTGGGTATGAATTCTCTTATATTATATGCATTCATTTTGAATATATCATCATACCTTTATGCTCATCTTATTCTCACTGATGACATTCAATTATTAAGTCATATGGTTACCCTAACTAAGCATTTAACCTCACTATTATTCTGTTTTATATTTCCCCAAGTTATAAATAATGATATAAACTTAATTATGTCTATAAAACATTCATGTGTGAATAATTTTATGGGATATGATGAATTATTACTTCTAAATTAGAAAAGTTGTTTATAATAGGAAAATTGATCACATGAAGACTTGGGTATTTATATGTAAGACTTTGTATGAATTCTCTAAAATTATACAAATAAAAGTTCCTTGGGTATATAAGTGATCCAATGCTTCCATTTCATGTAGAATTTATTATATGGATAAAATTGGGTTACATTCTTCAACATGAATAAAAGAAATGTAAAGATTATGTTTTTGGACCTAGATATGAGAGTACGAGTTTAAGGATTTTATAGTTTGAATCTGATTTTTGTTTATATAACTTTAATGATTGGGATATTTTCATATGATTTTAACATAACTGTTATGGATAACATAATGGGTTTATAATATTATATTTGATCATATGTTAAAATTCTAGACACCCATTTTGAGGTTTTATGTAATGAGATTTTAAACTGATTAATGATATTTTGGGGGATGTTTTATTGGGTTGAGGTATATGTAACAGTTACGATTAATGTGATCTATTTTTTAAGAAAAAAATTATTATATTATAGTGATGTAAGATGAATGTTATAAGATAATCATTGAGCTTAATATGTTTTTATTGAGCTTATTTCATATATATGGTTAATTATTTATAGAAATGTATTAATTTTAACTTTGGGAATTATTATTTAATTTTGAATATTAATGTTTTATTTCTCCATATCTAGGTTTATTCATTTTGGGTATTATTTTCTCATGTGATAAATATTTTGGTTTTAGTTAGTATAGGAGTATTACACATTTATCCTTTTCTATATCCTATGATCTATTAAAAGCTAATTTATTGGGATTAAGAAAAATTCATCATGGATACTCAACACTTGGAGATTGGGACGATATTGAGGTCGAATCATTATAAAACATAAAACAAAAGGATGAAATTGAGTTCATGGATTTGATGAAAATAAATTAAGTATGTTTTTCAATTTTCTTAATATGGATAAAAAATGCGTCGTAAATTAATAATTTTATATATTTACAATCACTTTTAATGAATTGTTGGTCTTCATTCTCTCTTATTAATTAATGATTTAGTAGTAATTAACAATATCTTGATCATATTCTATAACAATCCAAATAAATATTTGGACATTAATTTTATATTCCAAGTCTATATTATTACTTTTCACAAATTTTATCCTTTTTGAAACCAAGATATGTGTTATTCTATATGACCATTATATTTCCATTTCCCATTTTTAGGATTTGGATTTTAAAAAAATGGATTTCAAAATATTGAACCATTGAATTAAAACTATTTAGATCAGATTGTGAGGGTGAAATTTATTTTGAGGGTAGAATTTGATACCAAGATATTCTAAAATAAAACTATGTTTGATAGCGTACAGGACACAAAACACATAGCTTTAACGACTGTTAAATATTATTATTTAATATTGATTGTATATCATAACCATTAAATTGGAAGATATGAATAGTATTTGATAAATAATTATATATATATAGACAATGGTCCTACTATATAGAAATTCAATGATTAATTCTAATTAAATAATCCCCTATTTATTGGTAAATACATCCCATGCTTAAAAAATATGTTTTCTTCCAAAATGGTTTTTATCTATTTTAAAGAGAGAATATTATAATTAATTTCTTCAAATTATGGAAGTTTTACTAATAAAATGGTATCATTTTTTAAATCATAACATTGAAATTATCTTCGGATATTATATATATATATATATATATATATATTTAAATGGATTATTTTTCAATGAATAGAGAAAATTGTGATTTTATATAAATCTATCAATACATTCCATGTATTTATAAAGTAAATTTTTTAATTTTTTAATATTTAATTATTTTTATTTTATTAATAATAATTCAATTAATTTCATTGGATTTTGAATTATGAAAAATTTAGTATATACAATTGTTTATACTTAAAATGATTTTTTTGAGAACTACTTTTCTTCGTATTTATTGGGATTATTTTAACATTAATTTAAACTAATTATTGGGAATGAATTTAATAAATTAATTTCTATATTTTTATTAATAATGTTTAAATTTTTTAAATTGGAAAACATTAATTTTGGTCATAATTAATAGAAACCATTGTAAAAATGTTGTCACCACGGTAAGGGTATAACATGTAGAAAAATGCTAAAAATATAAAATAAGGCTTCAAAATCATCCATAATCATTCATATATTTCATTAGATGAGTTTTTATTCTACCACCACCTTAAAATATTATAAAATATATCATTTTGGGGCTAATTGTTTTGATAAATACCTTTACATTATTTTAAGTAATGAAGAATTATAAAAAATCTCTTTCTTACTTTTAATATATATAATATTTCATGATATTGATAAAAAAATTGTGAACGGTTATAAGATGTTAATACGAATATTAAAAAAATTATTTTATTAATTTTTTAATTTATAGTGATGAAATAATTTCCTTATATTCTTACGCAATGTTGACACAATGTTTGTGCAAACACTAGAAAAATCATGTAAATAATTTAAAATAATAATATATTTTTGATAATATATGGTGTTCCAATAATTTTTTATATAGATATATTGTATTATTTTTTTAAAAGTTTATATTTGAATTAAATTACTATCGTGATATTTTTAATGTCCAATTATGTGATTAGTCTTGAAAATAAATTTAATGGAATTTTATGCTGAATAAAATTTTATTAGAAGATTTAAAACTCATAAAAATATTTTCAAAGACCAAGTGAATGTATCGTGATCTATATTCTCAAAATGTTGTACTTGTGGGTCACATTCCCAATTGTAGTAACGTTCTTGACCCCTACAGTGTAAAACTATTTGATATTGTGGTGAATGTTAAATGGGTTAATGTGTCTGTGGGGCGGGGGGGGGGGGGGGGGGGTTAAAACTACGATATAAGGGTCCAAACATCACCCAAAATTGTAGAAATTTGATTTTATGATATTTGTTTTAATTATAAAAATCCTTGATTTTAAATATATCAATTTTTTGTTTCACATGAAAAAGAAAATTAATTTATATTAATTTAATACATTATGCAAATCCAAGTGTGCTGCACTCCTATCTTATATAAGGACACTACCCCTCATCTCTTACTAATAATTCTTAAGCCACTTAACCCAACTAAAACCTGATAAAATATTTTTGACTTCATTAAATAAATTATTTAAGTTCCAAAATTTTTAAATGGCCATCCATAGAGTCCTTAAGGAGTGATCGAAAGGGGGTTCTTCAAAGAGTAGATAATTATCTTAACCGATCATTTTCACGTCACATATTCTTCTACCTAATTAAATTATTTCCTAACCATTAAAATATAATAGCAAAAATATCTCCCATCTTATGAGTTGTTTTCATATTAATTTCAAAACTTTATTCATCTACATTTTCCATCATATTGGATATGGAACCATCATTCATGCATACATGCAGATTATTGCCTCACAAACCAGTGAACTTCATTTCTCATCACAACTATTCATGGATAGTTATTATGATTGATTTATTTTATATAAATTATATTCATTAAAAAATTATTATTTCAAAATATATAATATATATTCTATTTTCATACCATTCTAATCATTAAAAACGATCTCATCACACATGAAAACATATGGAATACCATCTAAATATCGCAATGCACATTATTTTCAATAATACCTATCATGGATGGTCGTGGGAAAAAATTTAATGATATCATTTTTTTAATAAAATGATATTTATTTTATATATATAATAATTTATTTACATTATTTTAAATACAATGAAAAGTAAACACATCACTCGTTCATACATGAAGACTACTTCCTCACAAGCTAATGTATTTTTTTCATAATCAATTTTCATGGATGAAAATAAAATTTTATTTGATAAATGAAAATGATAATAATTGCATTATTATTATTCTAGAGATGATGACCCCTTTGATCATGGTCAACCCCCAAAGTCATTTTTCAATTATGAACTGAACGTCCTAAAAACACTCGATATGAACTAAACTTATTCTATAATTAAATTTCATTTTAAAAAAATAATTTAAGGGTTTAAGGATAAAATAACTGACATATAAAATATTCATAAACAATTAAACAATAAATATAAGTTTTTATAGTTGATTTAGAGAACATAAATAAGAAAATGACACTTGAGGTAATGGGTTTTCTAACTCAATTCCCTCTAGGTGAGTAGTAATAATTATATATTGAATTTCAATTCCATGATTTTATCTGAATTGATATCTCTATATTTTCATCATGTATTTACACTCATTTTTATTTAATTTTTTTCACATTATACCTTCATGTATTAATTATCACCTCAAATGCTATGATCTTTTCAAGGGTTTTGTTTGTTTGAATCTCATTTTCATGAGTCATGTTTCATTTCATGAAACTTTATCTACTAATATGATTTACTTACTAACCAATGAATGAATTTTCAAATATTAATTAGTTTTAGTCATTTTATTTTTATATCCTTTTAATATTCTTCCTTTAAATGGTCTTTGATTCAAAATCTACAGAAACGGTAAATATTTTCTGTTCAATCTCATTTCATTTTCAGATTGTTTATTTTCAAGGTTCCATTAGTGGAAATTGTATCATATTGAATTCATGAAACACATCTACCTTATTATACTCTCTTTATATCTTTTCATTACATTATTACCATTAATATTTCTCTCTTTCATATTTAAGGATATCAAAAGAACATTTTTATGGAAAAATAGGCCTTATTTCTCTTTTTGGTTGGGAATATTTTCTCTTTCATATCCATCTTCATTAAATTTTTAGAATGTTATCTTATATGATGAAATGAATATTTAAATCCATTTTAAACTATATCTTAGTTTCTTAAAAAAATTAATTAGAAACCTTTTTTTATTTTCTAAACATGGTACTTTTTTGTTTTTACCGGAAGTGTAAAAGGGGTATTTTTTTTTAAAATTTTCCAAATCAATAGATTTTAACACCTTCATAATTATTAATTTAATTAAAATTTCATATATATGTTTCATGTTCATTTTAAATGTAATAATTATTATAAAAAAAATTTCTTTAAAACATTAAAAAAAGAAAATGATATTTTCTGTGTTTTCAAATAAATGTCTTAAGTGTTCTTCGAAATATATTTTTCATCTATACAAGTAAACCTTATTATTTTTCATTTAAATAATGGGGACATTTTCCAATGATATCATATATATTATTTCTATGTATGGATTAGGATTGTTATAAATATATTTTTTGTGAGTTTGTTTCTTTTTCAATGGTAAATTTTTCTAAAAAGAAATGATAGTTATTTTCAACGGTGTTATGTTGAAACGTGAAATCTTATAAATATTTTCTTCATTATATTATAATTGGATATATGTATGAATTATTTATTAGTGGTTCTGTTACAAACAAACAATTCATGGTTATGTTATAAACCATGGATGGGTGGGTCGGTTAAAGCCCTCCAATGAATTGGGTAAAAAGACAGAGGTATATTATTTTAAGTTACTCCTAATATATGATTGAGTTTAAAAGGTATTGGATAGTCCAATGATAAATAAAAATTATCTGTCTTGGTGATTTAGTGATAAATTTTTTATATTCAAGATACCTATATATCTTTCTAATTTTTTTTATGAGTTCTAATACATCTGTTTCCCAAATATTATTTTAATGTGGATCATGATTATTGAATTATATAACTATTTTATTATGTTAAAGATTTTTGTCAGGAATCATGATTTAAGATCAATGTTTTTATTAGTATGTCTTATCTTATGTTATGATCAGGAACTTTGATTATGTTATTATATCCTTATTTTCATCTTATTCTTACTAATGACAATATAATTTTAATACATATGTGTACCCTTACAGAGTATTTAATCTCACCCTTCATTTGTTTTCCATTTCCATAGGTTATTAAGAATGGTGTTAAAGTATTTATGTTAAGATAGGTTTTTTGTATGATGAATTTTATGGGATATGTTTAATACTTATTTTGAAGTAAGAAAAACTAGGTATAATAGGCAAAATGATCCCATGAAGATATGGGTATTATTTTGTAATAGTTTTCCTTAGTTATCTAAAACTCAAAACCTTAAATTTATTTGGGTATGTAAGTGATCTAATATTATAGTTTAATTTACTACATTTTGGATGGCTAAAATTGGGTCATGTTTACTAGAATCAAATATAGAAATGTCAAAACTATCTTATTAGCATCAGATCCATGAGTGAGGGTTCAGAGCTATTAGAGATGTTGTTTAAGTTCAAGTGAGTTTCTTATTTATATTACATCAAATGGTTTTTGGGTATATAGTGAAAATATAGTTACGTTTTTTTATTTTAAAATATTTTTTAGTAATGTAAAATTTTCAATTATAAACCATCCTTAAACCCTATTTTTTTAATAAATTACAAATATTTTTATTTGAAATTCTAAATTTCCAATACATATATTTATTGGGGATTTATATATTGGTTAAATTCTTATTAATGTAATGACTCTATTTTTATCTTACAACACATGGAAATATTTTAAAGAATATTTTTAGAGTTTTTCATGGATACAATGTGAGATTCTAGGGAATGTAGTGCCTCAATGTTGATATAATAAAAATATAAAATATATTAAATCATGCATGCATATTTTTTCTGAAATAATAAAAAATATCAGAAATAATACTTCATATGTGAATTCTAATACATCCATTATATCTGGAATACATGTTTTTTTATAGACCTTGAATAACCAATGTATTCATCAGGTGTTTAGTCAAATCACATACCCCTGTCATTTGTTTTTTATTTTTGTTTTAATATATGTTATTAATAATAAAAAATATATTATTGTAGGACATTCATAGGGAAAAATGGGGAGTGTAACAGACACATATATTGAGATATATAAATTTTAAAAAAAATTCAATCCTTGTGAATTTTGGAAATTTTGATTTTCAAATGAATAGTTACATTTTTATTTGTATAAAAGTAGTGAAGATATTGGAGAAAAGAGGAGGAAAGGGAACTGCAGTGAAACACTATTGGGGCCTAATGTAGTGAATTCCATGAGTGTCAGCAAAAATGAGGTCAGTGCATCCAGGGGGATGGCACCCAGGCAGGAGAATATCATACATAGATTGTACTCACTACCCCTAGCTTGCCAATAGTCCTCCAATTTATTTCCTTCCCTCCATATGTGAAAGAGGATCACATGATTAGAAAAATATTTCATAGACCTTTTGATGATGTAGGAAATGGACCTGGGAGTAGTAGACTTGTCATTCATAGAGTTATAAATCATAGATGAGTCTGTTTCAATGATAGTAAGGCTAATACCATGACAACAGAAGACCTTTAAACCAGTTAATAAGTCTTGTGATTCATCTATGATCAAATTTTCCTAACCAAATATGCTATTCAAATCCAAAAAACTAATATATTATGGTCATGAACCACAACTACACCTCTTATAAGACCAAGATATCCTAAACAATCAATGTTGAGTTTCAGACCCTTGTTAGGATTAAATCTTTGAACACATCTAACAAGATTAGTTGGTCTCAATTAAGGGGTAAGATAACATCATCAAACCATGATATTATTAATCATGGTGTTATTATCCCTCTATTTAACCAATGAACCCAACTCCACCACAAGATATCTTGAGCATATTTTCATGACCAAAATTTAATTGGTTTTTCCTTTATCGAATTTTTTTCTAGCTGTCAAAATAGTCCAAAAATCTATACCCAAGAGAATATATCTCTCCATCTGGTCGTTATTTCTAGAACAAGCCCTATTGAACTAGTTATTTATAAATTTAGTATCATAGTTTCCTTATGTTTTCAAACCCATGGGAGATCCAAATCCATTTTAAATTATTGTCACCCACTCCCTAGTCAGAAAGATAGGATTGGTAGACACCTCCTTCGACCATCAATATCACAAATATATTGATGTAAGGTATATACATTTTTTGATCACCTCTAATATAGCTATGGAATTATTGAAATGTATCCATAAAAATTAGTTGAACATGGAATGAATTTACTTACACCAGGTCAAAGAAAACCATTTATAAAAATCACCATTTTCTTGGATATAGTTACTATATTCTTTGGTATAAAAAAACCTCACAGGACTTAGTGAAGATGAGGTGATCACGATCCGAAGAATCATCAATGAGGTAAAAATTTCCACTTATGATAGATCAGAATGGTTTGAATCAGAGTAGTATGTATGTTCACCTAAAAGAATGAGATATTGGATGAAGGGAAACCACGGAAGTGAATAGTGTTTCCAGACCTGTTGTTGAACTAAAAAATAATCTTAAAAAAAACTATAATACAATTTGAATGCTAAGTGAGTGTCGGAATGTGGGAGTGGATGGAATTTCAATGAGAAAAAACATTACTCAATGGATTCTTAGTATTTTTTCACTCATACTTAGGATGAACTTCCTTTAATGAGATTATCCTTCTATAACATCTCAGGCTAATTTTTCTATAAGGAAGTGTATGGTTACATCATACATGGATTGGATGATCCCACTATTAGTAATAGGATTCTAAAAGAGCTTTTATGAGGCCAATTGGATGCTTACATGACCTTTGGAGACCTAGACAAAGGCATTTAAGAATTTTTCAATATTTCATATGAAAATTCTAGGCACCTAAAGAGCTAATAACACATGCATTAGAATGGAGAAAAATAAATTGGTAACAAGGGTTATTCTTCTGCCAAAGATTGGAAGAAATTTTTTGAATTATTAATTTGGATCGTTAACTTTCCAAATATCACCTCAATGATTCAATCCCAGAGCCTTCCTAAGGAAAGGGGATCTCCCAATTAAACTATGAGGAACTACCTTAATGAATTCAAAAATAGTTTTCCATGGTACTATCTAGATGATCCGTACTGAGTCTGAAAAAACATGTGTCTCTTTTATCCATATTAATACATTATCCACCCCATTTAGATTATTCCTTCAAAACAACATTGAGGCCTCTAATGGACCTGCTACCCCTAGGATGTTTAAAATCATTTTTTATACATAAAGTATGTTGGAAACACCACTAGAGTTCCTCCTAAACTTTAATTTACATATACATCCACTATTAACTCTCTTACCGCGGATCCAACATAATGGGTCTTATATCATAATAATCAACATGGGTGAAAGGGTCTCCTTATATGAATCCATGAGTGGATTTGAAAAATCTACACTTCATTACCATTAATGAAATAGTGAACCAAATGGAGCAGAATAATCTGAAGAACAGATCCCGAACCCACTTTGAGTTTTTCATACAAAATATAACTCTAGAAATGTACCCCTATTCAATTCTATCAATTTTATTGTCCTTATAAAGTTGGCTCACCATATTGGAACTCAGAGTTTTTTGTGTATTTCACTGATCTTCTCTTTATAAATACCAATGGCCATTTGAATGGACCCACAATTCATGTAACTGTTCTAATTTTCTGACAACCATACATGGAGATATGGGAGATACTTATATAGGGAATTGTGAAAATAAACTTATATGTGAAGTTTCAAAAGTTGATTGATCTAAAATTATTTAGTGATGAATTATTATTGACCTTTAATATGAGGATTAGATTAGTATCACTATCCACCAATTTTAAGTGACCCCCCCACCTCAAAATAATCCTGAATTGATCTTATAAGCTTCCCTTTTATGAGGTCCCATGATGTAGCAAAAAAATCCTAGAAATCCATCTAGGTCTTGGAAATTTTCATGATTAAGAGAAGAACTGGATTTCCAGGAATCACATTAACAAAGAGTGCTACCTGAGAACTCATTTTTTTGGATCTAGAAACAATACTAGGAATGGAGTTGAATATGTTAGATAGGAATCCTAGATATACTCCCTACATTATAGGGTTATCTTCAATAATGAGTTATTTAATGTAACCCTCAACCATACCACAAATATTATTTGGGTCATTAAAAAGGTTCAATCATCTCTTTGAATATTCATGGAGAGAACACACTTCATTCTATTAAAGTAGGCATGGATGAAAGATGAATTTATGTGTCCTTCATTGAGCCAAATTGATATATACCAATCATGCTTAGTTTTCTCTTATTCCAGAAGAAGGAAATAATGTTGATTTCTATTGTGAATAATGGTGATGAATATCTCTTCATTCAGTTCATCATCAAATTAAGAATCAATGTGGTAAATATCTCTTGGGATGGGAATGAGGTCATTAAGACGATTTGATTTACCTGAAGACTATTTCCCAAGATCTCCATTGATCTTCCTTTGCTTATTGTGAAAGCCTATCCAAGTATGACAACTCATAGGATTTCTCTAGGAATCCTGAACCCCAGAAGGATAGTCAGTCTTAGTGGCCCACCATTAAGAGAGTAATAACTATTCTCTTGTAGAAATCCTAGAATTTGGGTTGATATAGAGAGGAGAATGATTAGATATGGATTGAACCAGGTGGAAGACAACAACATAAAGGAAGAGATATATTTCCATCAAGATGGATTGACATTGATCTAGAAAATCCCATGTATTTTGAGATCCCTTAGGATTGTTAGACTATATAAATATATTCCCAAGAATATAAGGGATCATGTTACAATTCCTATAATAAAAAAATCGGGATCATGGGGAGGTTTCATGCCATAAAGTGACTCATTGTTTCATGATGATCCTGATCACTCTAAAAGAGATGGTCAAAAATATTTCTTATTTATCTAGAATTGGTAATTGCATCTTAATTACCATGGTAATTTTTTTTCCTATATAGCTTTTATAGAATCAATTAAATAAATAAAATTATTAAAACATATTATTGTTTGCGAGTCATTGCATTGGTATAAGCCTCTCTAATACTCTTGGATAATTATTCCCACCAACATTTACATTTCTAGAATCTTTTCCCAAATTATGTGTTATGCCTATCTTATAGTATCATTTCTGGTATGTATAACCCATCTATTCTATCTATTATTTCCCTATCATAGTATTTTTTCCATTATCTACCAAGAATCCATATTTTTGGGGGTATTCTTTAAATTATATTTTAATTCTGATTAATTTTGAATTTCCTAGAGATAGTTCATGAGTGGACTTCTATTATATTAATATATGTGGTTACTACATCTTTATACTAGTTTATATACATTTTTATGTATATTGTGAGCCATGAATTTTGTTGGGAATATGATAATTTCATGATATAAATTCAAATTGGCAATATTCATGTATAACTGAAAAAATATAGATGTTATATCCATGAGAGGACTTCTGCATGATGTGTTTTGATTCAATAGTTACTGATGACCTAGAGGATAATGTAATGTGTTAATTTTTTTGTTCTTGTAAACCAATAGTGTGATCTTTTATTTCTTTGTAACATGGTGGAAATTTATTGGTTCCCTTAATACTCCCTTCATGATGGGGAACCTATTTATGTAAAGATCTAGCATGGCCTACAGACTTGAAATGATTGATTTTTTAAATTGATAGTCATTTAGATTGTTTTACCCAGAGAAAATGGTTAGGTATAACAACCGTTGAATGATAAGATTCCTATTAGAGGTGACTTCTTATATGACAAAGAGAGAATGGGTTGCGAGTGAGAGAAACCCAACCATACATTGAATTAAATTTCAAATTGGATGACTTAAAAAAACTTATTATGTTATCTATGATATATTTTTAATATCTTATTTATTATTCATGAATTGTTTTGATATGTAATTTTATGAGTTTTTATAGATTATTTGATTTGTGAAGGGAATAATATGATTTGTACATTTCCATTGATATGTGGAAGGAATGTGATGGCATGCCCACTAATCGTGATATTCATTAAAACTAGGGAGATTTTGTCCAGTTATTTTGTTTCTACCTATGGCTAGGGATGTTTTTTCTATTTCTTTAGTCTGTCTTATGTCCTGTATGATATTCTACTAGCATGATGTGACCTATATCTAGGAAGATATTCCCATTTTTTGAATATTTATTCCCTTATATATGATATTTCCTAAGGAAATAGAAATTATGCCAACGTATGTTATATTACCCATAGAGGTGTTGTTATTCTCATTTGTGGATATTACCATGGAATGGGATAATATTCCCACATATAATGAGATGGATATGGAAATGATTTTTTATTCCCACATATCCTTAGTCTTTTATTTGGCATGATACGATAGGTCATTTCCTATTTATCATAGAATGGAATGCCTATGTTTCATTCATGTGTTTATAGGCATGGGATGTTATTGATACATAGACATATATTTTAATATGGAATAATAGGTTATTCCAGTATGGAAAAAATGATATCATATATGATTTTTCTCCCATTTAGTGGATTTTTTACACTAAGGGGTGTTATTTTATTTTCATTGGATTTCACTATTTTATGGAACACTATTGCCATTCACCCATGATTTTTGTTATATAATCAAATATTATTCCCAATTTGTACATGATATTCTAAAATAGAAGTAGTTATGTTGATGCATGTATATTATGTGTGACATGTTCATATATGTATCAGTACCAGTTTAAGTAGGCATGCTTGTACATCAGGTGGATTGTTTAGTTATTTTGATTTGATGATTATCATTATTACTGTTAGTCACTTTAGTTTAATTGAATTTCATATCATAGATTTATTTTTATATTCAGTATTTGGGTTTTTTATCTATTGGTGGTGTCTTATTGGTTTTTACTAACTGCCTACATGAGTATATTGATGCATGTGAAGAATTTATGATCGGTGATGTAGGTAAGGGAGAGGGACTTATAGTTGGTGCCTGAGTTGGATAGATGATTAAAGTAGAATACATGACTTGGTAGGGACTTGGATAATGTTTATTTTTTAATTCCTATATAATTTTTATTTTTTGGAAAACTTATATATGATTTCATATATTTATATTTTCCGACCTTATATACGACTATAAAATTACAGTGGTATTCTATTTTTTATAGATTGATATATACACTAGTATTTTTACATCAAATAAAAAATTTACATTTATTTTTATCCATTATAATAATGGTTTATTATTACTTCATATGTTACTATCTATAGTTATCTAATAAACAGGGTATGGTTTCCCCACATTACATATATAATCATTCTACTATCCAACAACCTATTGTGCTAGTAGAGGTATACTTGACATGATGTGAATACCGAGTCTAGTAATATTTGAGTTAACCAGTATGGAAATGATATAAAGAGGCACCAATAACATGTTCGCATTGACTTATATTATGGACATAGTATTTAGATATAATATGTGGTTGAAACCAATGATTGAAACTATTATTTGAAAAATATAACTCTTATATAAGAAAAGTAAATGTTACCCTAGATGTAACACCCTATCACGAAACACTATCTAAGATGGAGGGATACAAAGAATCAAGGATTCCTCCTAGTACTATTAGTGATATCAACTAGTGTTGAGGGCCTATATCATAAATTGGGGTGATTATTCCCCAAAATCAAATTTAAACAATAGTTAAAATGACCAAAAATCATACATAATAGATATCAGAGTACAAATAAATCAAAATAAAAATAAAAAACATTCAATAACAAAAAGTAAATCTAGAAGTTTAGAGTCATACATCCCAATATATCTCATACATGGATTTTTATATATAAAAAAATAAAAAAAAATATCCAAAATAAACAGAGGTTATACTATCATCCCTGAGCCACACATCATCCCATTCTCTATTACCCAATGATTTTTAGAAACCATATCCACTACACAACCTATAATATACTTGAAAGCAGAGATAAAGTCTACATGGGAACCAGGGTTCTCTTTCAGGGTGTGATAAATATATCTCAATATGTTCTCTCCAAGTTCATATAATATATAAAATCATATATGTTAATGAATAAGAAAAGTAAATGGTATAAAATAACATGCATGTTGGGTTGTCAATTGATAACCAAGCCATGATGGCACATGAACATAAAATCCTAATTGAGTACATGAATTTAATAATCTAATACCACACATTTTGACACATCCTCTAAGACTTACGGTAGTGTTTCATAAAGTCCCCACAAATCTTTAATGATACATGGTAGGGTATTATGTCCATGTGTAGGACCATCCTTTATCCCTCAAGGGATTTCATTTATCAAGTCGTATCCATTAAATTTTCAGTCATGGTAGGGAATAATACAATATCCTGACCACTGCCTTATCACTAATGGTAGGGCCCACCATACACCCTAGACCAAAATTCTTAATCCAATTGGTTTATGAAAAAATTATTCTCAATCAAGATGAGGTCATTTCTCCACCAATTCCTTATCACTCAAGGTAAGGTTTGATTTCACTTCATAACCAAAGTTAGTATTATCACTAATGATTGTTGATGCAAACACCTTCTCACTCAAGGTACACCCATTTCCCATCAACTACCTTATCACTCAAGGTAAGGTCCGATGTGACGTTAAAACCTAGACCAGTCTTCTTACATAAGATATCCCATGAAAATACCTTCTCACTCGAGGTAAGGCCATTATCCATACTATTTTATTATCACTCAAGGTAGGTCTAATAATACATCAAAACATATATCTTATCACTCAAGGTTATTCCATTATCCATACTATTTACTTTTCACTCAATGTAGGTATGATAATACATCACATCGTATAACTTCTCACTCAAGGTAGGGATCTTCCAATACCTTATCAGTCAATGTGAGTCTTGGACTCATGATTTATTATTGTACACGTAATGATACACAGAATATCACAAAAACATGGTAAACATGTGCATTAAAAACCACAACCAGGGCATGTATCCCCTATCAAATGCTCACTATCTTCTCACCATAGTGTTAATCACTCTGGTCAAGCCCTGCAACCCAACATCCATCATTGAATATCCATCCCATACAAAAAATGTTGATCCTCATAGAATTCTCATCTCTCCCTTCACTGAATCCACTAGGATTCATAATATACATCTCAAATCATCTCCACCTGCATGCACATGTCACCCCATGGAGACCTCTCCTCCCATTAACTCTATCTACCTAGCCTCCAATGGAAATTCACATCTAAATCTAATACTAAATCACAAACCATTTATAAAAACTACATATTTTCTATGATAACTTACTCTAATACAATTATAAAACTTATTCCAGGTTTATAATAACAATCTCATCCCACTCTAGGGGTTTACCTCACCGCTCTCTTTTCAGGGATCTCAAACAATCACTTATATAAAAACTAGTCTCTCTTACTCCCTGTCTAGTTCTAGACGACTCATCCCTATCATGTCCACCACCAATAGACACATTAGACCTAAAATGGTTTCCCTTTACCACATGTGAGACATAAAACCACTTCACTCATCCCCACTAGGCCTAATCATCTCAGTCCTATTGAACTAGTCTTAGAAAGCTAAGCTAGGTGATATGCTTCTTATTTCACATCCCGAGATTCACCTAAAATATATCTCTAAGACAATTGGAACCTTCTTACTTTGGATACATATAAATCAGATCATTTAAAATAACCCATAGAGAATATGATAACAAATTTAACCCCAATGAAGATTTAATCCATTCCATCTCTTTCACTTTGGTACTCTTTATCCCTAACCATCAACCCGGGCTCATTAAAACATGTTAGGATACACATGCATTTTTAATAAAGTACATGAATATATATTAAAGGGTATACTGACCTAAAACATAGAGTTCTCGTGATTGAAATTCATTAAACATCCTAAACTGATCCTATAGACACCTTGTTCTAGATTTTACCACAAATAACCTCTTATATAATTCTATAACACAAAAATAAATAAGTATAACAATTTTTAACTAATTATTCAATTTAATCAATGATGCATATTCACTGAAAAAATTACCATGAATCAATGCTTCACGAAATAACTATAACAAATGACACTTAAAAGGTGTATGCCATAACCTCAACACCATAATAGGAAGTGTCCCGATGATCCAACAGATGTAAAATCACCAATTTCAATAAATTTATTCATTAACTCTAATAAAATTATAGAAGAGGGTTACCTCAATGTACATGATGAAATATAGCATATTCTTCTCATCTTTGGATGTCATATATGAATGAAATGAAAAATACCCATCATCATCACCCTATAACACCATGATCTGATGAAACTAGAACCAAAACGCTAGAGTGAATTAATTTCAAATTATTTAGTTCACAAGGAAAAGAAGAATGAAGTAGGAAGAAGGATAAAGAAACATTAATCCCACATTGATATTATATAAAACCTACCAATTTTAAAGATGGTTTGAATAAGATAAAAAGATAAGGAGGAGAAATAAATAATTCCCTCCTCAAGTTCCTCGCACAACCTAAATCAAAATGGTAGATAATACAAAAATTAATGATTTATCCCTATAATAAACCATAGAGGATGATCATGGAATGACCAAGATGGTCATTGTGCAATTCCTCCCCCGATAAGAGGAACTACAAATCAGCCTACTATAATAATAGTGAAACTCCTCCAAGGTGACATTACCAAAACCCCAGGCAGAGGACCCAACTCGAAGCCAAAAAACGGTCATGGTGTGACCCACAATGGACATGATGAGACATGACTTATAGTAGAATAATCCTGGAATAACATTTTCCTTTATAGGATAACCATTTGACCCTTTGTGATAAGATTCCATCTAAAACATGGGTTTTCCCACCTCACAGTTCATCCGTTGCACTCTTGGACTCAACATTCCTTTGTTATAAGTCGTCGATATATGACCATATGTTAGTATCCAAAAATAGTAAAGGGGATAAGGTCAACTTGAACCCACTCCAATACTCAATTGAACACTAAAAACATATATTTGGCCTTGATCTATATTTAAAACCATCTCTAAGATATTTTCCAACCCTTCTATTACCATTTCGAGTACCAATCATGAAACACCCCTCCTCCTAAAAAAATTCAACATTTCATTAACAAAGATGACCTAAAATATATGATTTATTAGAATATCCCCATTATAACACTACTTATCCTTGATAATTCATAGTGTTCACATAGCCATAATAACTGACCAACGTTAATCATGAACTAAACACTAACCCTCTCTGTTCTATCCTAGAATACCAAATGTGATTCGGGAAAAAAACCATAAACACCAGAGCATAATATTCATCAAAAACCAATCTACCAAATAAACATCATCTCTAAAACTACGATAAAGATCAATAGATCCTATATATACATATAAATATACGTATAATCAAACAATTCATCCTTAATCTTATGGTTATCCCCACCATAATTCTCTTCTCACAAAGGCTGATTCCTAATCATGGTGCTCCCCATCAAAATAATTGCCCACTGACACACACTTATAGTATCCCCATGAGATGATTGATGTCATATCAACCACCCCTCACACAAATTCATACAACAACACTAAATAGTCCTACTCAATTTAACTTAAAAAAAATGATCCTCTATACCCACCAATAGATATTCCCATCTCCCGATCATGATTCCTTAACTTTTAGAGGCATCACATGATCATCCAAATAGCCAAATTGATGTCTGGACCTATCACTGTGAATAATTATAGAGTTAGATATCTAACCAACACACCATCCATTATAATCTCTCTATGTGAACTATATCACATTTGATTTTAATCACCATTAGATCAAAATAAAATGTTATTTCATGCTTGATTCCAATACAATGACACAATACAACACTACATCTGAATTCAAAAACTAGTGTTTGATTATGAACTTGATCAAAATGAATCTATATACAATCTAGTATCCTATTTCTATCCCAACCATCCACCAATTGGTCTCACCACATCAACGAAATGTCCAACATGAGGTTCATTCCTTCGGGACCAATGAGATGATCCCCTCTCTGGGAGTATCCTTATCATTTCCCCATATAACCAAAACACTAAAAATAATCCATTCTATGATTAGCAGTAATATAATCCTTGATGTTGACCAAAATTTATCAGTAAAGAGGTACATACCACAAATAGATAGTGATGTGATCCACACCATATGGATTCCCTTTCACCATTCCCCAAGCATAACACCAGATATATTACAATATCCCATGAGTGTCTTACCTCATGGTCCAAACTCATACATCCTATTTTCCTCAGATTCCTTTTATTCTAATTAAGATCTAGGTCACCAAACCCACAGTCATCGCAATGCATCCATCAATACCTTATCCCATACATAACCATTCATTGATTCAAATCTCAAAGAGGAACCGTGTATAACCAATGTGAACATTACCTCATGGAAAAATAATTTTCATTAAAATCCATACAAATAACCACTATATTCATCCAAAGGTAGAGTGAATGTTAATAGAACCCTATCAATGATTATACACACCATCCAACTCAATCTCGCCCACACCCAATAGGTGTAGACTCTTATACTACCCGATCACACAACATGGATCATGTTCCCATGATTCGACTCCCACTAAACCTAGGCTCACACACAAAAACCGCTGAAAATGCTCCTCCTTCTGTCATTATTATCTAATAACAATAATTCCTTTATTCATTAATTCACAATGTCCTTAGGAATATCACTCATTTTAAAGCCTACCAAATGATCATCCACTACATAGGTATCATTCCATAACCATAGAGTATATATCCATGCTCTTACTATGCTACTTGAAAGCATGTCCAAAATCAATATGGCGATACATCTGACTAATCATTCCTTCAAAACCCAACTTGGATACATGTAGAACCACATTCAGTTCCAAAATCCAAATCCTTCAGTATCTCATATACCTTTCCTTAAACATATTAGGGTTATAAAAAACCTCAAGGAAACTAGTTCTCATCTTCATATCACCTCTCTATATTACATTTCCTTTACCCAATTATCACTATACATCTAATTCCTATACTCACCCACCAAAGGTGACTAAAAATTACATTCATAAATAATTTTATAAGAATCACTAGAGATAATACCCCCATAATATCTACATTAAATTCAATAATAAAACATCTCATGGTTGAAATTCAATGTCCAACTAAGAAGAATAACACCAATGATTAATATGGGAAGCACCATATTAGTTATTATTGACACATTAAAAAGCTAATAATCTACATTTAGTGAAAATAAATCACACACAATCACATGTCTTCCATGTAAATTCAACATGCTAATAACGATTATTGTACGCAGGCTTCCTTATAAATGTCCAAGATCCAAAAACATAAATAAAACTCTCAATAAATTCATAAAATGTGAGAAAAAATCTAAAACATAACAAAGAAACTCAAAATTTTCAATCGGGTTACCCTTGTATCTATGACTAACCCCGAAAAGGTGTTCACGAATCACTAGAATATAGTCTATCACATGATATCATGTATCTATATTCTCTACTTACCATACCCCAAATATTATGATAAAAAATACACTTTGATACCTCTAGAAAACCCCATCATAGAAAACCATTTGAGCCGAAGGGATATGAGACCTCAAGCCACCCCAATTTTCCAATAGTTAATAATTAGAGAAGTTGGCATAAATTATATATTGGGGATAATATTACCTCTATTTATGGTAAAATAACTGTATAAGTAGCCAAAAAACATCCATAACATTAATTAGAGTGTTCAAAAATCAATAAAAAAATAATCATGCTATAAAAAATGTAAATACAAAACATGTAGTCATACATCCCAATTGATCGACCACTTGTCAGATCAAATAGAAAAAATAATCCCAAGAAATAAAAATACAAGTGTGATATTTTTTTATCTCTCAACATCACATTATACCAATATCCAATACTCGTTGAGCTACTTTAGCCTAATCCAATGCACAACCTGGGCTCAACTTGAAAGCAAATATAAGGTCTACAATCACACTAGAGTTCCCTTACAGGGTGTATGAAATAAATATTATTGTGGTATCATGAAGTGCACCTTATATATTCCATTATATATATTTATTCAATAAGAAATTAAATATCATAAAATAATTTTCTAGTAGGGTCATTGTGTGCTAACCAGACCAACATGATACTCAGAAATACTTACCTAAACTATTGCTGGAATCTTTTCATCCCATGCCACACATGATCACCAATACACAAAGACATGGGGTAGTGTTCCACAAAGTCCATCCCACTACTTAAACACCCCATTATTTTAGGAAATTTTTATCAAAATATATTTAACTTTCTTTACATCTTGCATTAAACGCAACTGCAAGTTTAAGAGAACTATAATATACTACTTAAAATATTATTATTACATAGATGTTAAATTTAATGGTAAGAATAGGATTTAATACATTATTAATTATATAAAAATTCCATACTCAATATAAATACCTACTAATTAATCACTCAATTTTTAGTAATGTCATTTTATTTTTCAACAATTTGTTTTCTTAAAATGAATTTGTATTCATTTTTGTAAAAATATAATATAATTAATTTTTGGAACATTTAGAAAATATAGTTGGAAAATTAATTATTTTAAAATTAAAGTATCAACATTATATTTAAGTTAAATTTTTTAATTTTTCTAAAGGGATTGATTTTTTAGTGAATAGTGAAAATACCAATTTTTATAGAACAATCAATAGTTTATCTAAAGTATTATAATGATTTGAATTTTTTTTCAATGTAACATAACAATTATTTATTTTTTTATAATATATTTAAATTCATTTAATCATTATTATACATTATTTTTTATAAGTACATTTTTATACATAAAATACTATTTTTAAAAAAATATTTTTCCTGGAATTTTATGCATTTATATTGAATGTATTTTCTTCCACTTCTAGAAAATAAATCTTGAAAAATTAATTCTATATTTACTATATAGATGTCAAAATTTGGTAAATTGATTCCTTTTATTTGTGGTCAAACTGAATAGTTACTGTGGAAAAATTTACCACTGCAGTAGATGATAAATCTGGTAAATCTACGTTAAAACTAGGCAATAAGGCCCTAAATATTCATCTTAATTATTATTAGATAAATGAAAATTTACCCTTAAAACATTAGGATTTAATTTTAGTTATTTAATTTTCATTTTCCAGTGAAAATGACTTATATATTATTTATGCCAAAGGAAGGGACAATATGTCACTCTCTTATTCCTAAATATGATTTATGAGTTTACATAAAGGAAAAAAATAATTATTAATGAATATTAATATTTATTTTTTCCCAAATAAAATTATTTCCATTATTTTAATTTATTTACAATTTTTTAAAATAAATAATTACCATAAATAATTATAGAACACTGATGCAATAATTATTCAATTTGTGGAAAAATAAAATAAATGATATAAATAATATTTGTATTATAATTTGAGACAAATATGGTGATCCATGAATCTTCAAGATGAAAATTACATTTTTGTGATATTTTGATTTTTTTTCAAATTATAAACATTTTATTGATGGTATTAAAGTCAAAGTAATGAATAGTGTAAAAATAGACAATAATGATATTTTATGAGAACAATATTATATTAAATTATTTAAAAACCATAAAACATTAAATAAGTAAAAATGTGATAATATATGCTCAAATATTTTATAACTTATTAATTTATGAGTCTATAGTTTAATTATATGTAAAACTATTACCTTATATGATTTAAAAATATATTACCACAGTTGATGTTAAAATAAATAATTTAAGTGGTCAAACCGAAATATACTGTTTAAAATAGAAATTACTCCTATCAAATTTTTTGATGAAGATTATCCATATAATAACCTAGAATCAAAAAAATTACCATTTTCATGTGTTTAGATCTCTAACAGTTTTATTATATTGTATTATTTTTAATAAATTCCAAATTTACTCTCACCAAAATTATAATAAGACACCCCCTCCCTCACTTCATTACACCTCATTTTACCATATATTTATAATATACTCTAAATAATATTATCCACTTCCCTATATATATTATATGGGACTTGGTCTTCCTAATATACCAACCCTAGATCCCTTTACATGAAGACCTAAAGGAGTCATTTTGAATAAGACCTAATAGCCCAAATCATTCAATTTCTTTTTATACTATTCTTTACTTCCTTTAAAACAATAATATTTATCATAAAATAATAAATTATGTATAATCAATATTTTGAAATGTTATTATTATTATTAAAACATCACTATACACCCTCTTTCTATTCCAATAAGAAGTGAATGTATCTCTCTTGCATATATACGACTTGTCGTCGCCATATAGTGATACAATTTTTTTCATCACTATATTTTATGGATGTGAATTAATATTGGTTTATTTTTTACATGATATATTTATGAAATAATTATACTACAGGAATGATAATATCACTCCACCATTTTACCAGCCAATCATTTGAGAATTGATAACTCTGCTTGTGTGTACGTATGGACTACCATCTCCATGATGCAATGCGATTGATTTTCCATTTATATATCACATGAATGGTAGTAATGATAAATTTTCCAAAAATATATGATATATATGATATAATAATAATTATATAAAGGTAATTTATTTTTACAGTTCTTTCATTTGAGGTTTCAAAAAAATGAAAATAGTGTTCATGTATACGTACGACCACCATCTCAATAAAAAATGTAATTCATATTTCTATATCTAATTTTTATGAATAATTATTAATATATATATATATATATAATTAATATAAATTTTTATAATATGATTAACATTCATGAAATGATGGGACCATGATCACTGTATAAGCATCAGGACTAATGAATCGATACATGCTTGTATAACGAAGAAATTATAACTTAGAACAGTGGTTTAAATAAACAAATTATTAATAAACAGGTGATAAAATGTTATAAATAAATAATAAAATGTATAATAGATATATTTTCATTGAATAGATTTATAAAAAATCTATATTTATTATACATGTTATTTAAACATGAAAGAGGAAAGATGAGACTTGATGTTGGTGTTTATTTCACTATTATAAAATTATTTAGGATTATTTATGTTAAGTCCACACTAGGGAATATTTCACTTCAAAGTCCATGTTTTCTAAAAACCCTTCTTATTTTTTTTAATATTATCATATAATTAATTAATGTCATTTTCCCCATTTTCTAAATTTTACTAAACAGTTTGAAGGGAATCTTTTTTCCATTTTCTAGATGAGGTATATTGTGACTTTTTGAACAATAATAGGGAAGAAATGTCTCTCTCACTTATATATAATGATCATATTTTCCATCCATCATGATTCCTTAATTATTTTTATCTTCATTTAATTGTTTAAAAGACTATTTTCAAATAAACATATTTCATTTATATGTAATAATATTTTTAAAAAGGGAACTGATTTAAAAATGGAAATGTTATTTACCTCAAGAATTATTCCTAGTAATATTTCAAAATAATTTTTCCATATAAGATGAAATGATTTGATGATATATATTTTTTACAAGGTATATGATCCAAGGATACCAAGCCTATTTTTTTTATGGATGGTGTATATTTATGATGAAAAGATGTTAATGAAACATGTTTCCTTTTTCATAGGTTATACGTTGACTAAATTGATTTATTTTCATGAGTTCTAAGATGATTAATGTTTTATGACCATGTGGAACACATATATATGATTTTCATTATGTAATGTGTTGACCTATATGTCACTCCAATTCATTAGAAAAAAAATGTATAACTCATGAAGTAATTATATTTTTCTTGATCCTGATCTCATCTTAAAATTTTCATATATGGGCCACGATTTAATGTCCATATGTTTAGGTTTGTAATAGGATTTAATGTCCATAAGTTTATGCGTGAACCTATATTTCATGTCTATACGATTATGAATGGACTTTTTTTGTTTTATATATGTTTATTATATTTCCTTATTTCATGTCCTTAACTTAATGAGTGAATCATTTTCTACTTATATATGTTCACAACGTTACAATACTATGTGTATCATATAAATTCATGTATTATGTATATACTATTCTCTCATATATTATGTTTATTAATTGTATTATTATTCATATATTTTGTACTACTAATATTTATTTCATGACTCATTATTATGATCTATGATATTCAAGGTGTATATTATAAATGATTGGTTCATGTCCGCACACCTCAATTCACATGTTATGCTTATGTGATTATTGATATATCCCTTGTTTAACCATAATTAGAATATGAGATCACCCATTCATATGTTTCCTTTCCCCTGGTTATGAATAATGGTTTTAGAAATGATGTTTCTAAGACGGATTCTAGTTATGAAGTGCATAGTTGGGGAAAATATAGATCATTTATGAACCAATTGTTTTTGTGTCCATGTTTCTAGAGGAACTAGCACTATAAGCTTCTAGAATGGACCAATTTTTTTGTAATGAGTGTCCATCTACATAGATGTATTATGTATGTATGAAAATCCTTTTTAATTATAGTTGGTATCATAGAAGGGTTTACAAAACCTCTGGATACTAGGTTGAGAAAATTTTAGTAAGAACCCTAGGTATGAGTCTAAGAAAAGGATAACATCATATTTGTTTTGACCATGATTATCCTAGGTTAAACCTAAAGGGTATTATATTGTAAATAATGTGTCCTTATTTAAAAATTTGATGAATGAAGCATTATGATTATGTGGTTTTTATCTATGATAATAATTTGTCACACTAGGTTTTTTGGTTTTAGTCAATGGATGGGACCATAAGGAATCATGTAAAAAGAGAATGTAACATCTAATGAAATTTCCATACTCATGAAAAATCATATGGATTAAGAGTTGTGATGAAATATATTATGAATATGATACCTCAAATATATCAAGCTGTTGGTGGAAACACAGATCATGTTGAACATTAAAATGCCCCAAGGAGGGAGAAACATGATAATGAATCTTTTATAAAACAACAAGCACCATCCTTCTATGGGTTGTCTGATTAGCCAGTTACTATGAAATAGATAAATTTAATGTAAAATATATTTCTTGTTCATCAGAGTTCACACACAAAAAAATTTTCCAAGTTGTTTATCATTTTAGAGGTAAAGTAGATAAATAATGGATTCTTAATCATAATTCAAGGAAAGTGGTGGAAAGTATCTCCATGGGATGGGATGAGTTTAAGGGAATATTTTCTGTAAGTAAATCACTCATATTATACATAATAAAATGTTGAAGTAATTTCATGAGCTTAGGTAGAAGGTCAATGAATCAATTGGTACTTATAAGGATATTTTTACAATACATTCATGGTATTCTTCATGTTTATCAAAAAACCCTTAAAAAATTGATCAATTATTCAGTGCCTTGAAACCAGGTTTTCAAAACGCATTTTCCATAAGGGGTTTTGAAATATATGATGAAATGATTCACTGTGAAATGAAATTAGAAATGTAAGCTTGAAACCCTCAAGGTTATGGTTATAAGAAAATGAATATGGAGCTTCATTGAGACTCCAGGGGTTTTCTACATGGAGTGAATAGAATGTTTCAAATTCCTACATGAAAAAAATGTGGGAAGGAGAAATCAAGTGAATGTATCAGTGGAATAAGAAAATTTATCAAGTGTGGGAATCCTATTAATCAAGAAAAATAATTTGAAAGTTATATAAAGAGGGAATTAAATGAAATGAATGGATATAGATCTCCACAAAATACCCCACTTACACGTTAGTGCTTCAAATGTAAAGTGTTTGGGAACTATATGAATCAACTGCTTAATCCATGAGCAGTTGAATATAGTAAGTCTAAATAACCTATGAAGTCAAAGGAATAGAGGGAAATATTTTTCAATAGTTTAAGAGAATCATGATAGTGAGGTTGTACGTATCCTCCACTCTAGAATAGTTGATTCTATATTGATGTTTGTATTAATATGAACCATGAAAATATTATCATTTTGGGAAATTTTATGGGATTAAGATCATTGATTATCTTTTCCTACAAACATTACATATATTTTTTTAATTAAGAGATCTTATTTTATTATAAATTAACCTATGATTATTTATCTGTTCAAGGATGAACCCAAACCTCCAATAGATTTTTTTTCTAAGATAAGATTTTATTTATATAATACAGGGTGAATTATCCTTCAGAATAATATATTATTATAACTTTTTTTTGTAAACGATTAGTAAAACATGGATAATATAAGATGTAGGTATATAGGATTTGGTAGGAGACTTTATGAGTAATTAAAATTTATGTTATTTTTTTCATGGACTGATACAAGATCAAATTATTTTCATGTTTTGAATATGGTCAGTAATATTTTGGATATTTCAAAAGGTTTAATACTAGTAGAATGGATTAATTTGAAAATTTTGAAATTTTTTATTGAGGGTAATTTATGATTTCTATGTTTTTTCACTTACCATATTGGTTTTGATAATTTTTTAGAGGATGAATGGTTGAATTATGAGTCTTATAATTACATTAAAAGTGCGTGAAGAATGAAAAAATAATCTTGAAAATCCATTTCCTGGAGTAAGAGATTGGGTAGAAATAGATCAAATCGTAACCAATGAATGATATTATTCTAATGGAAAAAAATCATGTATGTTTAGTTTATCGAGTCTTTAATCTATATTGTAAATGATTTCCTCAACCTCAGTAAAAAGAACATGAAATAAAAATGTTATCTTCATACATTTCATAATAATAAATCAATGGCCTTTTAACCCATAATAGATTTATAGTTTTGTGATTGTTAAAATTATCTTAACCATGATATCTATCACTCTCAATAATTCCTTATGAGTTAGGTTTTTCTTCCGTGTCAATGTATTCCTATCCCACATATGTTCTCCTATCCAGGAACCCATTTATGTGTTATTCTAGATGATATTAATTCTTCCTTTCCTTTCTTTTCAAGAGGATGTTTTATTAACCCTTATTATGATGTGGGATTCCTCAAAGGAATTTATAATTTGAAAAACACGGACTACCAAGAAGAAATTTTGAGGACGCAATTTATTATGGGGGGGGGGGGTGGGGATATAACACCTTGATAATTGATGAAATTTTTCTTCTAAATATATATAACTTCTTCGATAACTTTTATAACACACAACCGTGAGTTTAGGTAAACAACGATATACAATTTAAAATATGATTATTAACTGGTAGTTAAATTGGTGGGTATGAATTGAATTAACTAATTTATGAATTATATACAAAATTATTACTCAATATAAAATCATAATAATTAATCACAAAATATTTAGCAATGTAATATTATTTTTCGACATTATTTATTTCTCAAAAATGAATTTTAATTTCTTGTTGTGAAAAATATTATTATTAATTTTTGTAATTTTTTTGAAAATATATTTGATAAAATGAAATTTCTTTTTTAAATAAAAATATCAACATTATATTTGGGTGAAATTTTTGGTATTTTTCTGAAATTCTGATTTTTCGATTAATAGTGAAAAATGATATTTTTTTAAAACCATATAATTTTTTCATATAAAGTATAATTATGAATTGAAATTGTTATCAAAGTAACATAAGTATTATTTTATTTGTTTTTATATAATTAACGTTATTTGATTCATCGTTATTCATGATTTTGGTATAAGTACATTTTTATTCTTAAAACGTATTTTTCGAAATAAAATATTTATGTTTATTGCATTTATATTCAATGTAATTTATTCTACTTATTAAAATTGAATATTATATAATTAATTCCATATTTAAAATAAAGATATTAAAATTTGGGAAATAGTCCCCTTTTATATTTGGTCAAAATGATTAGTGACCGTGGTAAAATTTATCACCATGGTAAAGCTTAAATAAAATATCCCTTGGTTAAAAATAAGAGTTAATGCCATAATTATTCATATTAATTCTTATTTGATGAAAGAAATTTTTCCATTACCACATTAATCTATAATTTGAGTTCATTAATGGAATATTTTTCATGAAAATTAATTATATATTATTTAAACCAATGGAAGTGACAAAATGTCACTCACATAGTATTAAATATCATTTATGTGCTCAAACAGGGAAAAATTATTTATGAACAAATATTAAGAGTAATTGCTTTTCTAATAAAATTTTAATAATGATGGTAATTTATTTATAATTTTTTTGGATATAAATAATTCCATTAAATACTTACACAATGATGATGTAGTAAATATTAAATTTATGGGAAAAAATAAATGATATTAAAAATATTGAAATTTTAATAACATGAGATAATTAAGATGATACAAGATTTTTGTATATTAACATGATATTTTTGGGATGTGTTAAAATAACAACATTTCGTTATATTTTTTTCTTGATGTTATTAATGTTAAAGTAATGAATACTGTAAAAATTGACAATAATGATATTTTAAGAAAATAATATTTTGTTAAAAAAATTAAAAATAATTAAAATATCACACTGGACCAAGATGAGAATATATGGTCTAAAATATCATACCAAAACCATTCATAATTTAATATTTAATATATATTTAATATTATATCATTTTAAGAGTGAAAAATATGTTACAATAATTAATGTTAAAATAGGTTAATTAAGGACACATTCTTACTCATTTCCAAATGTTCCCCATAGCTAAATTATAATAGGATACATTATTACTCATTTCCATGCACCACATTTATCCCTCTAGATCAACCATAAAATACCAAATTACATTCTCAAATTTTCTAGACACATTATTGTGGTTATTTTATTCATGAAATACCACCCAAGATCACTTTATAAGAGATCTATAGGATTCATTTTGAAGAAGTGTTAATGCTCTAACTGATCATTATCTTTTATATAAATATTTACCTTCTATAAATATTTAATATTTATCACAAAATAGTATATTTAGTATCGTCAATATTAAAAAAATTTAACACTATTATTAAAGCACCATTATACACTATCTTTCCGATCAAATAATATGTTAAAGTATCACTCATGCGTAGGTAAAACTTACTATCTCCACATAGCTATAAAATTCATTTTTAATCACCATATTTTATGGATAGTAATTATTAAGGGTTTAATGTTTATTTATGATATTTATGACATGACTAATATTTTCGGATGATAATATCATGTTTACCTTCCTATCATCTATTCAGTTTGGAAATGATATCGTCACTCATGCTTATGTATAGACAACCATCTTCACAATGCGATGTGATTAGTTTTTAATTTATTTCTCACATGGAGGGTAATAAAAATTATTTTTAATATAAAAATAATATATATTATATAATAATAAATCTTTAAAGGTGAATTATTATTTTCTGTTCTTTAATTATATCTACCGTAAAATTGAAATAGCGTTCATGGGTATATACGGCCTGCTATCTCCAAGAATGGTGTAATTCATTTTTCAATATCTAATTTTTTATGAATGATTATAAATATGTATATTATTAATATATATTATTTTTATACCATGATTAACATTATTTAAATGATGGTACCATGACCAATGTATACAGATTAGAACTATTGAATAGAAACATTCTTGGAAAATGAAGCTGTTATCACCCAGAACAATAATTTTAATAAAAAAAATTCTTAATAAATAATTGGTAAGATATTATAAATAAATAATACATAGTATAATATATAGGGTTATGGAATACATTAATAATAAATCCATATTTATAATACCTGAGGTTTTAACGTGACTGAAGAAATGTGATACTTGTTGTACGTCTTTATTTCACAATCTCATTATTATTCAGGATTCCTTATGTTATGTCCCCAATAGATAATATTTATCTTCAATGTATATGTTATCTAAAAGGTTTTTAATATTATCATTTATATTTTCCAATTTTTTTTTTCAAATGCAATATTTTTTATTAAATGTTTTAAATGGAATATTTTTATTGTGTTACTAATGATGTACTTTGTGACTTTTTTCAAAAAAAATAAATAAGAAATTTTTTTCTCACTGATATAAAATGATCAAATTATCCCATCATCATGACGCATTAATGATTTGAAAATTACATTAAAATTTTATAGTATTATTTCAAAATAAAATGTATCTATTTATAAGTTCACATCTTTTCAAATACATAAGTGATTTTAAAATTGAAAATTTATTTTCCTCATGATTTATTACATGTGATATTTCAAAATAAGATTTCTATATATGATGACATCCTTTTCATGATAATTAAGTTTCACTAGGTATATGATCCAAGGATAGCATCTTTTTTCTTTTTCTATATGGGTTGTGTTTATAATTATTGGATTTTGTTGAAACCCATTCCCTTTTTCACAGGTTATAATTTGTTGAAATTTGTTTCTTTTCATGAGTTTTGATATGATAAATTATTTATAATCTTGTGAAACACGTATTTATTGTTATGGGTGGGAATTATATCTCCCTCTAATGAATTGGGGAAATATGTAGAACTCATTTGGTAAATATGTTATTCATTAACTTGATTTCATGTTCACAATTTTAAGCATGAACATGGATTTTGTCGGTATAAGTTTATGTGTGGACCTGGATTTAAGGTCCATAAGTTTATGTGTGGACCTTGATTTGATATCAATGGGACTATTCATGGAACCTATTTTTTTCTATATGTTAATGTGATGTCCTTATTTCATATCCTTAAAATATAGAGTGAATTATTTTCTATTTATACATGTTCACAATGTTATAAGATTATGTTTATACCAAAAATCCATCTCTTTTGTCAATGTCATGATCTCATCGCTTATTTTCTATGATTATTTTATGATTCATGTCTTATAAACTTCAAATATATATTCCATGACTAGTGATTATGATTCATGATATACATGGTTAATATTTCAAAGAACAATATCATGTTCTCACACCCTTATTCTCATGTTATGATTATGTGATTATTGATGTCACTCTTTTTACCATTACTGATCTTATACGGTCATACATTCTTATGATTCCTATACCCAGTTTATGAAAACAAATGTTTTGTAATTGATTTTTCTTAGAAGGGTTATAGTCATAAAAAAAATTGTGGGAGAGAAGTAGACCATTTATGGACCAATTACTTATGTGTCAAACATTCCAAAGGAACTAAACCAATATAATTTTCGAGTGTATTGAAATTTTACATACAAAATGTTAATTTACCTAGATATAATAAATATGTTTGAAAAGTCTAGGTCATTATAATTACCTTAATATATAGGTTAGGTTCTTGTATCCACTTTTGGGAAAATCATTTTTACATAAAGGAGGTCATCCATCAAGTACGAATCACTATCTTTTCACTCATGGTTGAGCCCTATACCAAATCATGACCACTACCTTATCAATTAAGTCATGGTATCTGATCAAACATTAGACCATAGTTACTACTCAAGAAGATTTATGATAATATATTCTCACTCAATGTGAGTTTTTTTTCCAGTGCACAACATTATAACTCAAGGAATGATCTAGTGTCACATCAAAATCTATACCAGTTTTTTCACCCAATATAACTCATTAAAATTAATTTTCCCACAAGGTATGGTTATTTCTTTACCACTAACATATCACTCATAGTAGGGTTTTATGTCGCATCATAACCTAGGCCAGTGTTCCTACTGAAGATTAAAAATACTAATACTTATCAATAATGGTAAATCCATTATAATAACCACTATCTTATGAATTATGGTATGTATAATTTCACATCACAACCACTAAATTATCCCTCAATAAAGGGTTCTTCAAAAACCTTATCACTAAAGTTGAGGCTATAACTTGAGTTTTATCATAATCCATGCTCAGATTCATTTCCTCACACAAATAAAAATTAAGCACATGCCTGAAATAATTTCCAAGGCATATAGCCCATATCACAGGCTCACCAACTCATCAATATGCTTCTAGTCACATTGGACATGGCCCCACGGATTGACATACCTATTCATACATCTTGACCACTTCAACATGATGGTCTTCAATAAATTTTCATCTTTCACATAAATACATTCATTAGGATACATCATATATATCTCAAATTATGTCTACATATACGAACACATCACCCAAGTGTGACCTCATAGCCCATAGATTCTACTAATACTAAAATAAAAAGGAATAGCTCATCATCATCTAATACCAGATCATAACCCATTTATTCTATTTAGGGACCATCCCAAGGAAACACACTCTAAACACCTTGGAAGCCTTGAGATTGGTCCTTAGTGATGATCCCCACCCACTCTTTGGTTTTACCTCAAATATCAATTAGGAGAGATCATATCCTATCAACTGGAGGAAAATACATCTCTATTAAACCCTTTCTAATCCAAAAGAAATCATTCCTCTCATGGAAAATTCCAAGATTCCACTACACCATCCGGAGGGTCTCCCATATCACACACAAGACAAAAAATCGCCTCACTCATACCCACCAGGCCTAAGACTCTCATGCTTACCCAACTAGACATAGTAAACTAATATTGGGTATATTTGCCTCATTATTCCTTCTGAAACCTACATGTGGTCTCCCTCCAACTCAATTAGAACATTCATGCCTTAGAGAAATTGTCTTATGGAGGTTCCAAATTACACAATGTGATTAAAAGAACTCTTTCCAACCCTAGAAGGCCCAAATACATATTATCTCCTTTTCTATGGTGCATTGTGTGATGAACTGACCTAGATTACCGTATAACACAAGTACCTGACCTGTTCATCCACAAACCCAATGGGTGTTCCTGATCACCATGGGCTAGAGACTAGATCCCAAGCATTAAAAAAAACTAGAGGGAATGACTTCATGCAACCAAGAACAATATTCGTTGAATATATACATAATGTAAAGAAACAAAGGAAGAAAAGTACAATAATAATATTCTATAACCAAAGAGAAAATGTGTCAATGATACAACCTGAAAGTACAAATGAAAGAAAATTTACATTTCTTATAGTAAAATGGGAAACTATATTATGAAACCACTACTCCATGTGATAAATGGGAGAACTCCCACCATTTGACAACTAGTTACCCATACCTAGATTACATAAACCTCATGGCCTCACAATAATGTCTTGTCTTTTCTTGCATTAAAATATACTACAAGGTCTACACACCACTGAAGGGGTGTGTTGGGTGTGAGGTAAACATGCTCAACAAGATTCCACCTAGGTGTTCATATAATATCTATGTACAATAATTTGGACATGCTCAATGTTTTTAGAGAACAAGGTATGATAAAAATTTAATCAGTTTTTATATCAAAATAATGGTAAAAAATCCCCCATTTTTCAATAAATCTAAATAATCTAGGAAAATAGTTTCAAAGAATATCACATATATAAAATTAAGTAATAAAGTCTAAAATACTGAAACCAATGAACATTCCAAAACAATAAAACCAACACACAATTAAATCATGAAAAGGATTAATACAGGTTAGGATAACTATATCATTCATACCCAAGAATAGATATTCATGTGCATTAAGTCCCTAGACACATGAATTGAATCTAGGGATTATAAGAGCACCCAAAATAGTAACCCGCACACAAAAGTGTCAAATAAATCCCTAGGACACTTGGCCTATGAAGCATAAGAACACACCATGAGTTAAACAACAAAAACTACTATGGATTGAGGTCTATCTATACACTATCCACATTAGTACCCAAGGATTCCATTTTGATACGTTTCTGAAAAAAATTCATAAAAACATCATTTGAAAACCATTTAATACATTGTTTTCATGATATTTTCGAAATAAATTTTACATTACAAAAACAAGGGGAAAACTACGTTTTTTAAAACCATATTTGCATACACACATATAAATAAATAATGCCAATTAATTTATAATAATATTTATAATACTAGAGTAATCAAGGTTCTTCCAATATAGTCTAGAGATGGAACCACCTACCTCAAACTTTGTTTGCACACAAAATGTGATGGGACATACAACCACCAGAAGTAATAAAAAATTACAAATGGAATCCGTACCAACAATTATCACATTTTATAATAATATTCCATAACAACAAGGGTTAATTGAGAGGTAAGGTCACACATACCTAAAGAACCATTCATGCCACACCACAATAAACATAAGGATTTGCCTCTGGAAAAAATATCATAATGTATCTAGAAAGTTCAATAAAGAATCATTGTATGATCAACTTAATATATAAACAGACACAAAGTCTACAAAAAAATTAATTGAAATGAAGAATAAAAAAGACCATTAACCAGAAGAGGAGAAATGCAATCAGGCTATAGATTGAGCATATATTTGAGAAATCTAAAAGAGGAGGAGACACTCATAGTTTCTAAGAATAGAATAGGGTTTAATAGAGAGGGTAATAGATCCAAATGAGGGTAGAGTCATGAGAGTATTTGAAAATACTTCTAGGCACAGGGGGTTTACATTTTACCTTAGTGAATTATGGATTAAACTCCTTACAATTCTCGTACACTGGAAAATACATCAACTTGGTTTAATTTCTCTTAGGTCACATAATTATGATGTAAAAAAGATCACTTATGATATAAATGTATTTACGATGTAAAATATCTCCGCAAATTCTTCCTAGTAGTATATTTATTTTATAATTTATACATGTATGCAGTAAATGTGCCGTGTAGGCTGAAACCAGCTCCAGATCTACTGATGAACTCCAAATACCATTCGTTATGCCTTCCAAACCCAATAAAAACAGTCCTAAAAATAAAATAATGTTTCTCTATTATCTTGGAAGTTAGAATCTCCCCGACCATAAGATTTTAAATCTCTATAATGTCTTGTGGGAGAAGGGTGCTAAAAAAATATATGAGACTGATTCCCGCTCACCGATTATTTTCACACCCAAGTATTATGAGAATTCAGTTCATGCCACCATAACACTATGAAAAATGTAATATGCTTCCTAATGAATACTTTCAGTTGATCACTAATGATTTCTACTAGTATCTCCACAATGGAAACAATTGGCTCTAATTCAATCTCTTATCAACTCAGAGCATGAGAGGGATTAAGATGTTACATCCTGAGCTTGGATATGTTGAAATCATCATAGATACCTATAAGTTGAACCGATACTGAAAAACATTAAGTAACCTTCCCAATCCACTTAGTGACCTCAAATAGTCCAAACCGATGATAAAATATTAAGAAAACTCAATCAAAAATGGAAATCACCGAAAGGATATGTTGATGATTCACATATTATTTATTCCGACATTGATCTATAACTAGAAACCTATGTATATTCTAAATCCTCAAAAACATCTCCTAAATGAGACTCAATCCCAAAAGAGAGGCATCTCCCACCACATCTCATCATATAGGTTAATTTCATGGGTGAACATACTGTAATGACCTGGAATTTTATCAATGAAATTTCTCTTCTCATAATTATGTCATGTAGAATTAAGCACATTCATCACATTGAGAAAACAACAAAACATTGTTCTCATAAATGAATAATTATACATTTGATAGAAAATAAACCAATAAGATTTTCAAATCTTACAATTGAAAAAAATAAAAAAATAAAATGAATATATGGGAATTTGGATCTACTCGACCTACCAGAATGACTGCACTCACAAATAATGTTATGGAAATAAAACATAATGTTTGTAAAAAAAAATACATTTTGATGATAAAAGTTTATAAAACCTTGAAATAAAATATAAGTGAATGTAGAATTAATGAATTAATAGGTATTTATAGTAATTAAGGAACCTATATGACTGTTAAAAATATAACCATTAGAATTGTATCCTTACCATTAGAATAGTAAACTGACTTTGGGAATAGAAATATGAGAGCAAGAAATAGTAATCTGACTATAAGAATATCAAACTCACCTATAGAAGTGTAAAATAGTATTTATTGTTTTTATAAAATGAATATATTGTATATTTATATCATGGTACATGTAAATAAATGTTTTAAAAATGAAAAATTACATGATTGTAATTTTGTATAACATAATTGTTTTAATTGTAATTTTATAATGAATTTAATGATTTAAAATATTTTTATTTTTGTAAATTTTATTATAAATAAAATTTATGTTATATTATTATGATAAGATAATAGATTAGTGTATAATTAATTTTTTAAAGAATCAGATAATTTCTTGAAATATTAGAAATGGTACATTTTAATTAATCTATGATTTTGATGGAAAAACAATTCATTCTATTATGAAAATTATTTCCACAAGCTGGACTTAATTTTTTAAATCTAAATGTTAAAAAATGGAAAGATTTATTTTTTTCTAAAATAGTCGAATTTTTCATGATTAGAGAAATACAGTAATTACCACTTTTAAAATTATAAGACAAATACGTGGTTTTTGGTGTCATGGAAGATTCAATAATCAATTAGGTCAGAATAAAATTCACCATTTACTATATATGATCACAATAATTAATACTATCTATAGTATTGTTCCAAAATAATAAACAAATGAGTATAATAATCAACAACACCCCTCTTATCCCCTAATAAATACCACCCATTCTCCTCGTATGTTTTAATCCTTGATTCATGCAAAATATCATAAAAAACCTCCCCTACACACTCTACCCATTTCTAACTGATTCTTGTATCACCAAAAGACCAATTACAAGTTCCTTAATGTATCCTTTAAGGAAACGATATTCAGTAGTTAACATTCTCAAAATACCTCTATTAAATTCTTTTCTTCCTCAACCTTCCCATCACCTGCTTCATCAAACATAGAATAATAACTCTTTTATCATGTATATACAAAAATTTTATATGGATAATAAAATATCTTGATTTCTCATTGTTTGAAATATCCAATTTTTCAATGAAAAACAAAACCATTTTCTATATTATGTCAGTTAACCACCTCATGGATAAGTGTTTTTTGTTTTCCAATAATTCCTTCATTGAAGGTTTAATTCCAATATAGTTATTTAATTTGAATGAACTATGTATATTATATTGGCATTCAAATTCTAGAAAGAGAATTTGTAAATAATAGTAAATAAAAATAAACTAGTTTAATATGGATGAAAAAACCACATAAAATTAACGAAGCATTTATCACTAACACTTTATTAAATGAATCATCCACATGTCATAAAAATGATATATGGTACCATTTAATATTTTGAAGGATAATGAATTCAATTTTATTTCACTTCAAGAGTAGTATTCCCATTTTAAAAGAAATTCAATAATTATAAACAGGTGAGTTGAGAATGAAACAATGAAAGAAACGCTCCAAGAACACTGGAATTGAACATTATAACTCATCAAAATGGCCATAAATGAACCTAATAAAATTATGATAGATCAAATATATATTTAATAGTTTATGAAATTATTAATTATTGAATCTATTTTGATTATACAATACATAAAGTGAATGTGCATAATGAATTCATACATAAGGTAAGGGCTCTCTCAGAACCTCTATATTTTATTTGGGTTAGGTTTTATCTATATTTTCCTCAATTTAACTGCTCATTATTTTTATATACCTCTCCTATATTATTTATATGTTAAAAAATATATATTTATCAGAATTAATCTTTATTTGATGGTAAATACATGTTATAAAGGGGTCCTTACACAATTCCCCCAATAAGAAAACCTGAATAAAGAGGAATTCTTTATTTCTTACAAATTTTCAATTACACTCCCTAATTTTTTTTAATCCACCCATATTTTCTAAAATCATACATTTTTTTGATAAATCCATATTATATCATTTATGGTTTTACATAACTAATTATTTCTTTATACTCTTCAAAAAAATTTATTGTTTTTTCTAAAATTATGCATAAGTAGTGCATTTCAAAAATTTACCGACCACTACTTTTCATGTTTTCAATTAAAATTTAAATAATTATTCCATATTATTTCTTATTTTTTTTACATTATGAATTTCAAATAGTTTTTTAAATCCCTTCTATCATGGATTCCATTATGATACATCCTTTGGTAATACCATGTGAAATGATTACGAAGCCCATTTCATTACATTGGTAACCATTATGCTTATTCCTTTTGTTAGATTTCACTATGTCAAACACATTATCATGTACATGTTGTTATGGATACACCGAAATAGTGATCCAATTCATTGGTTAATTTTTTAGTCGTGTGAGTCATTTTTATCGAATTAGGGAGTAAGCCTAATCTATTATCAGACTTTGACCATCATTTCATATCATCCTGGTAGTTACCCTTGACTCATGTTTATGTCATGATGTATGTTTCTTCCAAATTCCAATTTTCCCATGATCTTATGATTCCCTATTCAATTTTTTATTCCTCCATCTAGGTATTCAAGATCCATGACCTTTATGTTAACATGTTATGCCTACTAACTCATGTGTTATGTTTTATTTCCACGATTATTCACTTACTGGATTTTTTATGTCACCCCTTTTGTATATGTATTAATTTGTTTATTATATGAAGTTTCAAGATCTCAAAGGGATTTTGGATCTTATTATAGAGATTAACAAAAAATATTTGTTTCCAGTTCCACATTTTCTAATTATGTACCTTTTCTTCAAAAGATGCTAGTTTTTTTATTCTTTGTCTATATTTAATGCACAATTATACATAAAACATGTAGTAATATATGTAAATGGCTTGGTTCTCTATATTTGGTTTGAGAGGAAAATTATAGATAATTTTTCTGATTAATACAAGAAAACATTTGTGATAACTCTTGGGACTAGGAACAATTTTTATGGAAGTTCTATATTGAAACTAAAGGAATCATAAGTCATGAAATATATTTCATTCATAAGTTATTTCTTCAATGTTCATAGTTTAGTTTTATATACTCATTAGTTATGTATTAAATCCCTCTAATTTTAATTTTATTCGTTTAGTTAATGGGTGGAAATAGTAGAACATGTGACAAAAACAAATATGATAGTTAATGTGATGATTTTCCTAATGATATTCCAAACCTACTAGAAATGGGAGATCGGAGAATCATGATAGTAATCACACAAATAGATCCTGTTATGAATAATAAAATAAATCATTTGGAGCACCCTCCTTTGCCTAAGAGAGATCTTGTTCTGGTCAAATTATTTATGTGACAAAGTCCTCCTATGCTTACTTCATTTTCTGATCCCCTCATCAAGGAATGGGAGATTAACTCCATTGAGAAGATATTCACTTTCCTCCAATTCATTTAATAAGAGAAATTCATATTGGAAGTATATAGTTTTGATGGTAAATTTGATCAGTAGTGGACATTGATCAATTACAAAGAGTCTAAAAAATAAATTTATTCCATGTAATGGGAAGTATTCAAGAATGTATTTTTAGTCAATGTTTTCCACAAACATTATCTCTTAATATGTAGGCATGCATGATATGCCTCTTGTTAATTCATGAACACTGAAAGCAAGTTGGATCACTTCTTTAGTAGATTAAATTTGAGTCTATGAAAATCTTTGGAGATTTGAGACTTTGACAACTACGAAGAGGTTTTTTTGTGCCTTTATGGTAGGGATATGGATTTATAACCTTTATAATCCTCATGTTATTAGATATAAAAAGTAGAATTTTTTTTTAAATACTGGAGATTCAAATAATATTCCCATTGAGGATAGAAAACCCCACATACCATGTGTCAGAAGATCCAGAGTAAGTATCCAAGGAACTGTTTGAAGGGAACCATGAGATGCTTCAATTTTGGTAGAGTGGGGTATTGGGATAATCATTTTAGAAGGGATATTAATAATCCCACTTATGTGAAAGAAGAAAGGAAGTTTCAAATCTAGAATAAACATATACTATAGTTTTTTAATTTCATGGAACATGGGAATTATATGACCAAATTCCAAAATCCATGGTTCATTAGAGTAAATAAAAGATAACAACCTCTATGGCTATAGGGAATAGATTATGTTAACACTACTACGGAGGTGGATCTTAACAATTATGTGGTGATAGGTACTCTGGTTATTCAATCAATAATAGGGAATATACTATTTGATTATATTTCTCTGAATTCATTCATATCATTCATGTTTGAAAGAACTATTCAGATGCCACATGAAAATATAGTGGTTGAGTTATCTATGAGAATTGAAAAAAGTAAATTATTTTGTCTAATGTATATAACTCCTACAAGGATAATGTTTGCAAGTATAACCTACTATAAAATATTTGTTGACATCTTTTTGAGGAGTTTGATTCTATATTGTTTATGGAGTTTCTATAGTTATATAAATCCAACATCATCTATCAGGATAAGGAGATAACTCTTCATAACTCGAGGCATCCTCATATTATATAAAAATGTAAGGAGGAAGATTAATATCATTTGGAATTTTATTCTCAAGCATTGCTACTATTTTATTGTGATAATGAATATCTATCTCAAATGATTGTCATAAAGGATAGGATTGTGCTTGAAGGCAAGCCCATTATGAGGGAATACCCCCGATGTTTTCCCTAAAGAATTTCTAGATCTTCCTTCTAAGTGATAGGTTGAGTTAACAATTGAACATATACCTCGATCTCTGAACATATCATAGAATCTATATAGGAATGTCGCTATTGAGTTGGTGGAACTAACAAAGTAGATAAAATAGAATATGGAAAAGGGTTTAATATTCATGATTGCTTCATCATGGGGTATACCAGTCCTCTTTAGAAAGAAAATTGAAGTATCAATATTCCTCTGCATTGATATCATGTGATCAAAAAATGATGACAAATAAAACGTATCCCATACCACAGCTAGATGACTTATTCAATCCACTGTGTGGGGACCAGTATTTTTCTAAGGTAGACATTCGGTCATGATATCGCTAATTAAAGGTAAATACGAAAAATATATCCAAGACTGCCTTTCGAAAAAGGTATGGACACTATGAGTTCAAAGTTATGACTTTCAGAAGAACTAATGTTCCAGAAATTTTCATAGACATAATGAATATATTCATTAGATATTACCTTGAAATATTTGTGGAAGTATTTATAAATGATATTCTGATATACTATAAGAGAAAATATGAGCATGAGGAGCATTTGAATACTTTTCTAAAGTAATTTTGAAGGGATAAAATATTTTAATATTATAGTAAATGTGAGTTCTATATGGATTAAGAATCATTACTGGGGAATTTTATCAATATAAAAGGGATATCATTAGACCCTACAAAGAAAAGGAAGTTGAGGAGTCTCCCAAGACAATATCTCTTACATAGATCCATAGTTTCCATGGTCTACCTGGGTATTACAAATAATTTATGTGGAACTTCTCGTGATTTTAAAATTCACTAACCAAGATAACTAGAAAGTGATTAAGGATTTTTAGACTAATTAATGTGAATAATGCATCAAAGGGTTGAAAAAGAGGCTTATCATTACACTATTACTTAAACTACCAACAAGTGGGGTACTCTTCATGGTTTAAAATGATGCATAAAAGATGGGATTAGGCTATGAAATAATGAAAAATGAAAAGGTGATAGCCCAAACATCAAGGAAAAAAAACATTCATGAGAAAACCTTTACCACACATTAACTGGAGTTAGAGGCTATGATCACTACAATGAAAATATGGTGGAATTATCTATATGCAGAGAATTATGAGATATATAATGATCACAAGACCTCAAATATATATTCACATATAAGGTTCTTAATACATTACAATTAATATTGTTAGAGATAATCAAGTATTATGACCTTTCAATCTAGTACCATCCTGGTAAAGTTAATAAAGTGGATGATTCTATATGTACAAAGAATCCAGCAAGATTACTAATGATTAGAATTGAGAGGGATCCAATATTTTTAGACTTGAAAATGATGGACATGGGAATAATAAAGTAACAAACATAATCATTCCTTCCACAAATGATTTATTGACCATCCATTTTAGTGAAGATAAAGTATGCTTAATGAAATGATGTGGAAATTAAAAGGAATGTGGAATATAATTTAAATGGGAAATCATTCGAGTTCAGAAGTGACGAGGAAGGGGTCATAAGATTTAGGTCCAAACTATTTCTGTCATGAAATCTTGATATAAAGAAATATATTTTGAATGATTCACATACCTTGACCTTTTCTATCCACCCAAAGCGAAAAAATATGTGTCATGGTCATTGAAAGAATAGTTGGTGTTACAGTATGAACACGGTGATAAACAATATACATCAATGTGCCTGGTATAGCAGAAAGTGATGGAAGAAAGGAAAATGTCTAAGGGGATAATGCAACCATTATGTTTATAAAAATTGAAATGGGGAAACATAACCATTGACACTTTCGTTGGGATTTGGATGAAACCCAGAGGAAAATGTCTTATATGGGTTATTGTGGATCGTTTTACAAAGACAGAAAATTAATATCAATTACAGATGACTTATCACTTGATAAACTTGCAAAAATATACATCAGTTAAGTAGTGAGGGTTTATGGGGTAACATTATATGTTTTAACTATTCATGATCTAATATTCAACTCCATGTTATGGAAGAGTCTCTAATAGGGTCTAAACACTAAGTTGAGATCAGTATGGCTTATCAACCCCAAACATATGACTAATCTGAATGCACTATTCAAATAGTGGATGACATGTTTAAAGAATACTCAATGGACTTTAAAGAAGGATGGTACCAACATCTTAATATAGTTTATTTATCAAAAACAATATTTTCTACTCAATAATCCAAATGAATTCATATGAATAACATTATGGGAAGAGATATAGAACACCTTTATGATGGTACAGAGTTGGTAAATGCATGCTGAAAGGACTTGAAATGACCAAGGATATTATAGAAAATGTGATGATCATTCAGCAGTACAATAGGGATGACAAAATTCAATATCATAGCTATGAAAATAATTTTTAATGGGACATGAATTTTGAGGTTTGAGATAACACAGTCCTTGGTATATCTTCGTGGAAGAGTATCATGATATTTGGGAAGAAGGGAAAGCTATGTCCTAGGTACATCAACCCCTTTGATATTCTGGATCATGTGGGAGTTGTGGTCAATTAAATAGCACTTCCACCAACCATGTATCATGTACATGATGTATTCAAAATATCCCTTTTTAAGAAGTACATACAAGATCACTCACATGTACTAAATTCAGAGGTGGCATAATTAGAAAATGATATTTCTTACGAGGTGAAGCCAATGATGATCATGGTCTAGAGAGATAAATTTCTATGAAACAAGACAACTAAATAGTATAAGTACATTGGTAAAATCTTATGTTTGAGGGGGGAACATGGGAACTGGAGGATCAATGGAAAGAGAAGTATGGTCACATGTTTTTACATTTGTTTGTAAAATTATATTTCAAGGGAGAAATTTCTCAAGGGGGGGGATAATGTAACGATATAAATTTTTTTTATGGAAATTTATCTTCTTATAATTATGTTATGTATAATAAAGAATAGACATCATATAGATAGACAAAAAAATATTCTCATAACGAAATAATGATACATTATTTAAAATATAATGAAATAAGCATTCCAAATATTAAAACAGGATAAAAAAAGTATAATTAATATTTGAAAATTTGGATTTTCTCAATCCCCCAGATTGACCACACTCACAAAAAAAGCAATTGAAATAGAACATAATGTTAGTAAAAAAATAACCATTTCTAAGATGAATGTATTTATAACCTTTAGGGAAAATATATGTAATTAAATAATTAATGAAATAAGAGTTATTTATAGAAATTAAAGAAACTATAAGATAGTTATAAATCTAACCATTGTAATGATTACCTGACCATTGGAATATTAACCTGGCTACTGGTGGGGTAATATGATCATTAGTTATAGTAGTATGACTCTTATAATAGTTAACTCACCTATGGAAGTGTATAGAAATATTTAGGTATCTAATAAAATTAAAATATGATATATTTATATCATGGAAAAAGTAAATAATTGTTTTAAAAATGATAAATTAAGGGTTGGTATTTTTATAAAACTTAAATGATTTAAATGTATTTTTATAATCAAAAAATTTAATTAAAATAGAATTTTTTTTGAATAAAATTTGTTCATAAGTTTTTATTAGGTTATATTATAAGGATAATATAATTTAATGAGACTATTAACAATATTTCAAAGAGTCAAATAATTTATCGAAATATCTGAATTGGTATTATTGAATTTAATAATGATTTTATTTAATAATTAAATTTCTCATACTATAAATTTATTTCCTTAAATGGATTTATTTTATGAAATCTAAATGTTGAAAAAGGGTTAGGGTGTATTTTTATTATTTTCTCTAAATAGTTGAATTTTTAGTGAATAGTAAAATATGATAATTTACTTTATTTAACATTATAAGTAAATGCCATGATTTTTTGAGTCATGGATGATGTAAGAACCCTTTTCTAAGAAATAAAATGAAATATTTACTATATATAGTCACAAGAATCAATAATATTTACAATCTTGATAAAAATAATAAACTATTGAATATATTAATAAAACACATCCCTCTCCCCCCTTATAAACACCACTCATCAACAACCTTCTATTAAAAACTTGTAATAATTTAATCATAAAAAATACCAGAAAAAAAATATCCTCCCCACTCTCCCCACCACAATGTGAAAATGATATCACAAAAGACCCATTTTATGTTCTTTAAGAACTTCATCAAGGAGACGATATTCAAGAGGTAACATTTCAAAACAACCTCTTTTAATTTCATTTCTTCTTATACTATCCCCTCACCTCATTCATCAAACATAGCATAATAACTTTATTATCATGTATATATTGGAATTTTTTATATCTAATGTAATATCTTCTATCCACCCCTATTCTCATCTCTTCTAATTCAATGAAAAATGAAACCAATGTCCATATTATGCCAGTTAACTGCCTTCATGGTTGATGAGATTTTATATTCCTCTAATGCCACTATGGTACGTTTAATTTTCTTGTAATTATATAAAATTTAAAAATTTGGTATATTATTTTTGTTTTCACCTTTTGGAATGATTAAATAACTATAAAATTGACAAAAAATAAACTAGTTTGAGATGGTTGGAAAACCCGCCAAAATTAACTAAAAGTTTATCATTAACGCTTTATTAAATTAATCGCCCACATGTCATAAGAAATGATATATGGGACCATTTAGAAATTTATATGTTCTTAAATACCATTTAAATTTAGATCTTTAGTATTAATCACATTTTAGATGAACTTCCAAAATTATTCACAAATAAACCTACTATGAATCCTTGAAACGAAAACTCCCAGAATAATGAAATTGAACATTGTAAATCACTAAAATCCTATAAATAAACATAATAAAATTATAATAAATAAACTATATGTGTAAGGGATTATTAAATTAGTACTTAATTAAAATAATTTTATTATCCTATTTATTAAGTGCAAGTGGATAATGGATTTTTAAATAAGTTAAGGGATTTCTCTAAACCTCCTTATTTCTATTAGGTTACGCTTTCTCTCTATTTCACTCAATTTATCTCTTAATTATTTGTATTTAATTTTATTTTTTACTTTATAAATATGAAATAATTATTTAAACTCATTCTTTCATGTAAAAAATTATGATACACTATTTGGTTTTTCTTTATGATGTGATTATGAAACACGTTTCTTTCCATAGGAAAACTACTATTATTCCTTATATCATATTTATTTATGTGGAACAAATATGATTTTATATGTTATGATGAATGTGCCCAGATAGTGCTCTAATGCTTTGGGTAATGTTTTTAAACTCATGAGACATTATGTATGGGATTAGGGAGTAAACCTAATCTTTTACGACACACTATCAACCATGTGATATTGTATTTGATGCTTGTCATTACTCATGTTTTTTAATGATATATGTATTTTTCACATTTCGATGTTTACTTGTTCTTATGATTACATATTCTAATTTTTTTGCCTATATATTCTTATTCCTAGTCAATGCCTTGTTATCCTTTTATGCCTTCTTACTCATATGATACGTTTCATTTTTAGGATTATTCCCTTAATGGGTTTTCTAGATCACCCATTTTGTATATGTATTCCACATGTTATCCTATGGTGTTGTAGGAGATCAATAGGATTTAGTAGATCATTTAGTAGATTTATATAATGTTTTGTTATTCTAGTTTTATGTTTTTTAGTTATTCACTTAGTCTTCCAAAGAGAGTAGGCTTTTTTATAACTGGTTTTTATTTAATGGATACTTATACTTAAAATAATGTAATAAGATGTGTAAAAGTCTTGGGTTACTATAAATACAAATCCTTGAAGTCATATCTTATGATTGAAAACTTGTAACTATTTTATAAGAAAACTCAACCCACCACGCACAGTTATCCCATAATCCACTGAAATCATAGAAACTAGAATAAAGAAAATCATTTAGGTGCAAATAGCACACTCTGTCAGACTATATATCTAAGGATGATCATAAATAATCAACTAAAAATGAGTCCATATCACCTCATGATGAATTTATAGAATCATGAAGTAAACCTAGGATCCGTATTCAAAATAAGTTTTGGGGGAATCCATTGTAACCTCATGACCTTTAGGATATATAACTTACCCATATCGACAACCAAAGTGGTGTCCCTGATCAGAATGAGATAAGTGCATTTCATCAACCAATTAATCACCACCCAAATAGAATTATTACTTCAGTTAGTCCATTGAAATAAAAAAACAAAGTCCATCGACACCACCCCATTTCTAAAATGGCAACAAAAAAGGCTGGAGCCTACCATAAGGATTCCAATTCTCCATCATTATCTACTGTAATGTGTAATTGTGAGATTCAAAATAATAAAATTTTTTCTTCATACTCAGTCACCAAAAATACCGTATAATTTCATAATAAATATTTTTATTATAAGGGTGAACAACCTAAAAATAACTAAGACAATCAAACAAGACTGAATTCCTAAAAGATACTGGGATGGGAAACTGATCCTTGAGGTGTAGAATGCCTTCATAAGGGAGAGACTAACCAGAAATGATGTCCTCAATACATATATTTTCAATAATTACTTTAAACTCATCATCATATGACTGTTTGTTTAATAATAGACTGATGTATAGATGATGATAAATGAACACTAGGGAAAATCACAGAAAAATAATTTGTCTGGGCATCAAGATGCATCTGAGTGAAGAGTCACATCACTTTCTATTCTTCCTTTGATCCAAATATGACCTACAGTGGAACTTTCTAACTAATACTATTTTCAACCACATTCCCTTTCTCTAGGGTGTATATAATATTTAAGGGATAATTTATAGGTATTTCACCCATCATTTGTACCTAAAATTCATTCCCTTCTAAGAGAATATATAGATTGGACTCTTATGATCAGAAAAAACCATGAACCAATCCCCAAAAATATTGTTCTACAAGAACTTATGTACATCCATAATTGAAGAAAGATAAAAATCATGAGTGGGTTAATTATTTTCATGAATCCAAATATGATGAGAACCATATTTCACTATGTGGTCATCATTCACAATCATAAAACCCTACCTATTACCAGAAGCATCACAGTAAAAAAATAACCCTTTTTAGTCTTAGGTAGGATATGAGTATGAGTTGATGTCAGAATTAATTCTAACTCATCAACATAAGAATATAATTTTTATTCCATTGTGAATTTCACCCATTTATTGATATGAGAAATCAAATGTGGAATCAACCTCGAGAAATACATGAAAAACTATTGATAGTATCCAACAAGACTAATGATACTGTGAATCTCAAAGTGGTTCTGTGGCTCCTCCCATGAAAATATATCCTTCACCTTCTCAGGATTAACAAGTATTCCATGATCTCAAATCACATTCCCAAATAATATCAGTTCTCAAATCAAATAATAACAATTCGAAAGATTTAAATAAAGTCAGTGGATCCTCTAAATAACCAAAACCATATTAATATGGTTCTCATGATAAAATTAGAATATAAAATAAACCAAGGAAATATCCACAAACACAATAATAAAGGTGTCCAAATACTGATGGAATATCAACTTCATCAAATAAATGAAAACTAAAGGAGTGTTAGTTCAACAAAAATGCATTATGAGATATTAATAATGTTCGTACCTACTTCTGATGGTGGTTTTCAACACATTAGACTCATGTACACTGAAATGATGAAAACCTCAATAACAAATGATCTTCAAAAACCACTTTCCCCACCAATAACTGGTCAAATAAATCATCCATGAGGGGAAAATGATACTTATTAATATCTGTAACTCAGTTCAACTTCCTATAGTCCACAAAAAAACAAATTCAGCTATCATCCCTCTCGGAAAACACACAAGGGCTACCCATAGTGAACCACTAGGGAAAAAAATTCTCTATCAGGCCATTCAATTGGATCTCGATATCTTTCAGCATAGTAGGTTCCATATGATAATCAAGTATCATGATCTTCAATATACCCAACACCATATCAATCATAAACTCTACCTCCCTCTATAGATAATGGTTGTATAATTTTTCTAGGGAGTCAAGAATGATGTTGTTGAGAACCATTGTAATGTCCCCAAAATAAGAAACCTCATAATTCTAAACAATTGTAGAAGAAAAAAATATATTGAGTTCTAGGTTGGGACGCCCTTCATGAATAGACCTCAGATCCCACTCCCCTCAAAATAGATGAGAGCTCACATCAACATCAAGGAATGAGACATGCTAAAAAACAACAAATATCAACATGGTGAAAAACTGGCCAATCCATATTAATGATTATGTCATCCAACTCTAGATTGATAACCATAAAATCCAAGACTAACAGTGCGTAAGCTATCGATTTAGGAAAAGATATACAATAAAAACCATGGCCCTTCCTTTATCAAAGAGGTTTCACTAGCCTATATAAAAAAGGAAATGAGCTTCATTGAATTTTACAACACATCAATAAAATGGGATGATATAAATGAGTTTTTGTAACTAGTACTAAATAAAGCAGTTACATTATAATATTAAACAATTATAGTAACTCTCACTATCCTTGGCCCCTGGAAAACCTCTATAGGAAACTCATCCACTGTGTAAGGTGCTTTAATGTAGAGGCATGTGGATAGATCCTTGTAGATTTTGAATCATATGATTTCACCATAATGGAATTTTGAGATTAATATCCATGATTATAATAAGATTAAGATATTACAAGGACGAACCTCTATAGATGTCCATAGTGACCAAAAAACAGAACATCTTGGTGGTGTAGAATTAGTACTCTTAGTGTTCCCCACAATTCTAGACTAATAGTGGGGAAGGGGGAAATTACTAGATAATGATGATGTTGATGAGGGGTTCCACTACTAAGAAATATCCCCATCACTCCTAATATTATCCTACAACTTCCTCTTTTTCCATGGAGTGCTGATTATGCCACCAATGGGTAGAAGATAAGAAGAAGTGTAATAGATATTTCCCATCATTTAAATATATTCCATCATAGCCCTCTCATCCATGTCATTATAGTTTGAATGGTTCAACATATACAATTGATATTAGATACCTGGACACAATCTGTGACGGTACTTCTGAGCTTTCAACTGATCATTACTTAATAAACATGGAGTAAAAAAGAACCAAATCCCCAAACCGTTTAGTGTACTTTGACACTATGAACTCTTCAAGCTACAAATAGAGGAACTATATATACTTTTCTATCATTAAACAATCATGGAAAACTACTTAAATAATATGGCTTAGAAACCCTTATAATCTAATCCCATGTTTCAATCCAAATATACCATGGAATCCCACCTCTTCTTGTTGGGGACTTCAATTTTGAACATTGCACACATTACCTTGATAGCATCAAGTGTATTAAGATAGTCATATATTTGAACAATCTTATCTAGAAAGTCTACTTCCACTTTCTGTTCATTCGTAACCATGAGGGATGGGGGTTTCTTTCATAAGAACACTCATGATCGATATATAATTTCTCCAATGCATGGTTATGCCTCATCATCTTTATCTTAAACTTTTGGTACATTCTAGACCATGACACAAAATCCCTTCATGACAGCCTTGATAACTCTATAATACAATGGTGGATTACCTTGAGGATCATATCTCATAGTACCCTTATGTGTAACACATGGGAGACTTCTTTGAGTCATATTAGAATTATACTAGAAACAAAGAAAAAATCAACAGACTATAGAATAATTATAGTTTAATATAGTAAAACCATTTTGTAAAATGATATTAAGATCAAATCTCTATATAAGAGAAATAAACATCCGAACATACAATTGTAACTTGAGGGTTATAATAAAAAGAGATGTTGATAATCTCACCAAATCCTACCTCTCATATTTTGAAAATATTATATGTAGATCAACAGACATCCAAAAACAAGGACATGTAAGGACTAACCACATTTTATAAAAATTTATAACAAATCCATCCAAGTTACCCTATGACAGTGGTACCTGAACCAATCTGTCACATTCTCAAAGGGAAATCTCGATACCCATTGGCTCATGACTAGTAACCGGTGGTAAAATAACAACAAGAGGGAACAATTTTTCCAAAAACAGAACAAGATACATGGAATATATACATAATAGAAAAAATAGAATAAAACTAGAATAAACATATTCCATAACCCAAGATATGAAGTGGTTGTTATAAAAATAGAAACGCTATAAAAAACTGAATATAAATGTCCAACAACGAAAGGAATATTCAAACCACGAAATCACTACTCCATGTGATATTTGAGAAATGTACCAGAATCTCTCAACCAGCTACCCATGCCTAGCTGACATGGACCTCATCACCTCAATAAAACTCATTTACTATTCCAATATAAAAAGAAAATATAAGTTTTACACACCATAGAAGGGGTGTTCTAAGTTCTAGATAAACGGGCTCAGTGCGATCCCACCTAGGTGATCTGTATCAAGTATCTTTATAAAATTGTGAATATTCAAATATTTTTATGAAAACGTTGAATAATAATAGGTTAAACTATTTTTATATCAAAATCATTGTAACACATTTCCCATTTTACATTGTTCTATACAATCAAGAATTTTTTTTCATAAGATATGATACGTATCAATGTAAGTAATCAATGCCACAAAAGTATAACCAAAACATAGGTAAATCATGAGAAGTATTTATATATGTCAATATAAGAAGATCACTCATACCCCAATCATATACAATGATGCACATCTAGTCCATTGACATATGAATTGAATCTTGGGAGTAGAGGAACACCCCAAAAATTTATCCTCATCAGTGTCTAATGAATCCATGGGATACATGGCATGTGGTGTAGAGGAAAACCCTTTTAGTGAATCCCCCAACAATAACAATAGATAAGTCCTACTTCCAAACTATCCTTCTAAGTACCCAAGGATTAAAATAATCTACATTTCCCAAATAATTTCATCAAATCCTTACTTTGAAAACAATTTCATAAATCTATTTTATGAATATTTGAAAATATAGTTTCCTTTACAAAAATATGGGGGAAACTAAATTTTATTAAAATGAAATTTACACACACCTAAATCATTAAATGATGCCAATAAATTTATAAAACCAGAGCATTCAAGTTTCCTCCAACATTGTCTAGAGACATAACCACCTACCTTAAAGTCAGGTCAGACACCAAAAGTGATGAGATCCACAACCATGAGAAGAAATATAAAATGAATAAGGGCGGCTTTATCAATGATTCCCACACATTAAAATATTATTCCATTACAAAAAGGATGTTGGAGAGGATCAGATAAACATACCATGATAACCATTATAGTCACACCACAATTGAAAAAATAGACAGCCTCGAGAAGAAGAATGCACAATAAATCAAGAAGGATATAGGAATAATAATTATATGATCAACCAATTCCATAAATTCATCCCAACACCACAAAAAATAATAGAAATGAAGAATTATAAAGGTGTCTTACCTAAAGAGGAGAAATGAAACCAAGACAAAGATCAATCATTAAATGTGGTGATCCAAAAGAGGATAATAAACCAATAATTTCTCAGAATAGCCTATCATTTGAGGAAGGAAATAATAGAACCTAGTGAGAGGAGAACCATTTGAGTGAAGAATAAAACCTTTAGGTCAAGTGGGGTTTATGTCATAAATCATGGATTTATGGCATAAAAATCCAATAATTCATGTACTCAAAAAATATGACTCCTTGGTTTAATTTGTCAGAGCAGAAATATTTTTGATATAAAAATTTATCTTATTGTATAAATAAATTTTCCATGAAATCTGTTTTAACAGATTGTTCCCAATAAAATATTTACAAAGTAAATTTCACATTTACACCATAAATGTGTGTTATAAGATGGAACCATCTTTGGTTCAACTAATAATCCCTTAATCATTCTTTATACCCTATGAACCTAAGAAACATATTTATAAACATAAACGTGGGGTGTACGTTTTATTTAGGTTGTTACACTATATGTCTCAACCTATCGAACAGATCCCACAGAAAAATGATTTTATGAATGATAAATCATAAAAAATCATATGAATTTATTTTTATTGGATTAACAACCTCAAATGTGGATATTCCATCTACAAGATAAATTTAACATCCCTAGGAAATCCTGTTAATGCCTTATCCATGATCTTATTGCCAGATGAGCTTCTATTTCACACCATTGCGTCAAAATAATTAAATATAACAATTTTTAATTAATTAGTCAATTTACAACAAAGATGAATATTCATTAGAAAATTTAATAGGAATCATCATTTAAAAAACCATAAACAACCACACATAAGAGGTTCATGGTTTTCTCATTACCCCACCATGATATGATCTATAATGTCTGATCTCAATTAATGTACAAGTTCGTCCAATTTAATGTAAAAATTAGTGTAGATCAAAACTGTGAAATGTGACATGTGATCATCCACCTGGGGCATCTTCTTGACAAACCATGAATAATATTCCTCATTATATTCTGATTCAACAATGAATAAGTAGAATTTACAATACAACCTTAGCTCAGAGATATCATAAATCAGTGGAGTCACAATGAAAATATTAATGGATGGAGAAGGGGGATAACATACATCCAATATTCAATAGATGTTCTAAAAAATGTAGATTATTTCTAATAGGGTTTTAATAGGAGTATAATAGGGGTGTATCCAGCCATATGGACCTCCGAAATGGGATTAAATGACATAATTTTGAAGGGTGACCATAAAAAATATAGTCCTCCCTTACTAAAAACGCAGTGGGAATCAGTCACTACATGAAATGGAGGGTCACTAAAAATGGAATTACTAAAAAATATGGTTTATCCCTTGACCTACCACTATCATGGTGAATCCTATTTTGGGTTCGTAGCATGACCACCCTAGTTAGAGGACACATAATTTTACTAAACACCACATGATGCAACCAACTGAGGTCATAGAAAAATGTTATTAATGAAAAATATAACCCCATATTCCATCTACCTCCACAAAATGGTCCTTGTTCTCCCCAAGACATAATTATTGCAATATTGTGGGGAATTATGGCCCGAAATTCATTCTCATGTCCACAATTCACACCCATTACATGCCATTGCGTTTCGACCTTCTGGTAGCAACATGACCGATTTTCAATATTGAAGACAACATAGGGGATGGGTCACCCTAACCCTACTCCAACACCCACTCATGCACTTGATATATATATCCCAAGCATAGATACATTCCCAAATAATTCTCTTGAAAATTTGTTAAAACCCATATTCCCTATTTGAGTTCCAACTCACAAAATCCCATGGTCTTCGAAAAAATTAAAATGTTCACCTAAAAAATGAGCTAAAATGTATAGGATGTTTTATAGGATGATATTATTGATATTGGTTTTGGAATGATATGAGTTTTTAAATTTTATGTAATACCGTCTTGGATTTACAGTTTTTTATTATACGATTGGATGATGGTGGTAATAGAACATATATTAATGCATTATATTAATCATGTAAGGTTCATAATACATTTATATGCCAGTTTTTTACATATTTTTTTTTACTAAGATAGGTTCATCTATTTATTATTTAAATATTATGTTATATAATTTTTCTTATGTAATTTATTAAGGTAATCCTATTTAATTATATCCATGTTTTCAATTTATATTGTTATTTTTATCTTATGATTAGTTTTATAGAAGTTATGTGTATTATGTACAAGACCATGAGTGTGTGTAGTTGGTGATAGACTGTGAACAAGTTATTTGAGACCAATATTACATATATAATGTATATAGAGTAGTAGGATTAAAATATTGTTACAAATTGTCCTAAGTTATGATATCATGAATTGTGATCGAGATGTGTTCTGATTTGAGTATTTACAATTATAGTGACATGCCACCTCAGAAACCATCGATTGAGAACTAGGAAGGCTGAGATGATCATTCCACAATGGTTTTTTATTTGAAGCCTATTATTTCATTGATGTATCATATTTATAAGTATCTCAAATATCATATTTGTTTGTTTATTCAGTCTACCAGACATCGAGCACCATGACTTGGGCCTTCTATGTAAATATTGACCAAAGGGTTTCACATTTATAATATAACTATCCCAATATGAGAGGGTAAGCCACATGAAACAAGTTTTTAAATTTTATTTTTTCTGACTATATATGACTATATTGAAACAGACACCCACCAAAGGGTTGGTAATGATTCCTATAAACACGCTACTTTCTCCATCTAAGTACTAGTGGGGTGTCTTAATCATGGATGAAAAGCACAGGGGTCTATTATAAAATGTTTTTTTTGATCTTTTCTATAAGAAGTTATTCCATAATAAACTGATGTTTTATAGATATTGGGAGTATATGTATATTTTACTAGGAACCATGATGGTGATATATCATTCCACCCATTTTCCCAATTTAATTCACTTTTAACAAATAATGTAAAATGATAAAATTCGAAGGGTTTTCCATTTTGATTAATGACTTAGTCATCTAATATTAGTTCAGATGAAAATTATTTTCCTAACCTTGATTATTGAGGTAGTCAACTAGAATTGTCCTTCCTAGAGGAACCTATTGATTAGTATCATTGTTGGGCTACCTTGTTCATATACAGGATCCAAGAGTGGATCATTAGATACTGAGAAGTAGTGACATATTAATTCTCACTAGAAGTATAATTGGTATAATAGATAGTTACATGGTTCATTTCAACCCCTTTGATGGAGGGATCTTCAAATGTGTTATCAGTGTGGTGGAGTTAGGAATACCCAATCACAGTTCCACCATCCACCTCTAAATAGTCAATAATTTGAATTTATAAAACATCTTAAATGATTATGAAAGAGTTATTCTCAATTGAGTAGTTCCTATATAGATGGTCAAGCACATGGATCTAGAGTAAGATCAGTGAATTTACCATAAATAAATAATTAGAGTTCTTTCAATCGATCAGTGTTGTTAGGAGGATGTGGTTCAAATTATTATTGGAAATAGAGTTGTTCTCCAATTAGTATACATGATTCTAGTAGATAGTGTAGTGGTTTACACCTAATTAGTACCCATGATTTCAATAATGACCTTCTAATTATGGAAAAGGGTAATTAACCACATGAGATATGATTTTGGTAGCACATACCCAAAAAAGCATTATATTTTAAATGAGTGTAGTGAACTAGTTTATTTCTTCTTATGTGATTGATGGTCCAGGGATAATTGTAGATTATATAGTTAAAATCTTTTCTATTAATATACATATTTTTGTATGACTTAAGGGTATTTATATGTGTTTAAAATCTTTTATTTTAATCGTGGTTTTGTATATATCTGGGATTTATTTGTATTAATGATTCCAAGTTTCCATGTTCTCCTTGGGATGGATTTGCTGATTCAATATAGAGTGATCATCAGCTACTATATTCGTTGGGTATCAATCATTTCCATTGAAGTCATTAGAACCAAATTCATGTTATCATCGTCCTTCATGACATGAGACTATCCATCCTATTGGGTGTCCACCAAAAATCATGGCATAACCCTTACAGGTCACTTCATGAGCCAATATTATATTTACTATATAGGGTGAGGGGGATATTATGTAAAAATACATATTATATTTTAATCCCCCCATCATTAAATAAGACTTTTATAATTATGGAAAATCATCCCCAGGGGAATAAAAATCATGACACAGTAATCCAAGTTAGAAAATATCTTCTATTAATGTATGGGAGGATCTATTTACTATTATAAAAGCACATGGAATGGGGGAAAACCATTCAGGATACACTAAGGGGTGTACTTTTGGAAAAAATAGTATGTCAATCCATGAGATCCATGAAATTGGACTAACCACTTTCTCTTATGGCTACAAGGAATTATATTGTGTCAAATACAAGTCACATTGTGATGATGTGTTTCGAATACAAAATGGGGTGAGGAGGGGAATTCATGTGATAAATAAAAATCATATGTGAATCCACCCTTTTATTAGTCATTTCCTGTGATGGGTAGTGATCCCTAATAGATAAAACTCTATGATACAGTGATCCAGAGTATAAAATATCTTATATAGAGGGATGGTGGGACTTGCATACCATGTTCTCTACACTCCACCACTTCAGGTAGGATGATATCAACTCCTTATAGAGAGCTGATTTACATTTCTTCTTCATTCAATGAAATAAGTAACTGTCCTTTTCAAGTGAATATTTAAACCCTATCCCCCAAATTATTACAATAACAACTATAAAATTCTAGACAAAAATTATATATAATTAGAATAATAATTTAGCACCATGACCTCCTCAATATTTTGGTATTTCAATAGAACACCTTATTCATCATGAAGAGTTATCTTTTTAATGAACCATATTTGATTATTTAATTACAGTAGTTGCTCATTTATTCTCTTATCTTGTCTAGATATATCAATTATGTTCAGTATCTACATTATATATTCATAATCATGATCTAAAAAATAATCTCCTCAATTCATTAACTTAATAAGTATATATAAATATCATAGTGTCTTTATTCATAATATAAAAAAATATACCTATTAATGTGGACTCAATATTCTTATAAAACATAAGAAAAGATCACGATCAACCCCCATTACTATGTATATAATATTAATGCATCCCCAACAATGGAAATGTGGTTCCCATGTGTATGGTAACCATATAATTCTTCATTTATGTCACCATGAACTCTAATATCATCCTTCATGTTCTTTTTATCTACTCAAATAGAAATTTTCAGAAATTAGAATGCATAGCCTCATATATTCAATATTCTCTCACGTTGGATTTTTTTGAAAAAGTTAAATATAGGGTTTCATTAATTGGTATTTAAATGAAATTTTACTAGATTTTTATTATTTGGTTTCGAACTAAAAACCCACAATATAGTGAAGGAGATAATTACATCGAGTTGAAGGAGTCAAGGCATGTTACACCATAAAAATGAGTATCATTTTGTGAGAGAAATACTATGATTTATTTAGAACATTTAGAATTACATTTGATTAAATTCAAGTAATGGGTGTTGATAAAGTCTCAGTTCCACTAATGTAACTTTGATATGTGGTCAGAGGGTTGATATATGGTCATCTGATGATTGAATGAATGATTTTTGAACAAAAAATTATTTCAAATAAATATTTTAATCCAGTTAAATAGTAACATGTGGGTACATGGTGATTATTTATCACCTACGATTACCTCATAGGGTTAGACACCTAATATTATTGAAAAGTTGTGATTTTATATCATCGTGATCTGTTTAAAAACTAGCATCAATGCATCCTCTCACCACTTGTTATTTATCTTCTCCACAAACTGGGAAAATATCATTCATACATCTGAAGTAATTTAGTATATTATTTAGAGCTTCCCACTACAGATCTCATAGGTTAGTTTGATATCATTACACCATGCTTAAATCAAAGGAAACATAAAAACTTTTATATAGAATGGAATACATGACAGAGCCCACAAAAGATGCACAAGATATTCTACTCATTCGGTCAATCTCCTCCTATGTTTGTGGATATATTTTCCATGAGATATTGATACCACGTGCCATTGGAAACAACCATCACTTGAATTGTTTCATATTATAACTTTTGAGTACCTCTTATACATGTATATGATCTATTATAATTTTATCAGGTCCATTTATGTCCATTTTATTGAGTTATAGTGTTAAATTGGATTATTTTTTCAATGTTTATTTCATGGTTTCTTGATCAATTCACTTGGGTATAATTATGAGAGTTCATGTCAAATGGAAACAAAATCAATGAACTGAAATGAAATGGTATTAATTTAATTAAAATTCATTATATGGTCACATAAATCATTTTTTTAGATATTAGGATTATTCATTTGTTAAAACATTAATAATCAATGTTAGTTTCTTTTGGTGGTTTTTCGATCGACAAGAATTAGTTTTGTTTTATTATTTAATATTACGAATATATATTAGTTCCAAAATAGAAAATAGGTTGTAATAATAATATAATAATATTTCTTACCAATGAATATGTATTTATTTTCCTCCTATAATATGATAATGAAAAATTAAGACTCATCGTCCTAGTATGAGGTAGATCAACACCGCACACAAGTTTTTTTCATTTATCATAATAATAAAAGAGTAAAAGAAAATTGGTGATGGATATAAAATTAATAAAACCAAAATATAGTACATTTATGATACTGGTGTTATCATTAACCTTTATATAGGGTAGGAGAGGTACATTTATGAAACTAAAAGAAATTAAAAGAGAAAACGAGATTGTTTTTCCCTTGAGTGGTCACCTCTTTGAGAACCTCTTTAAGGTAGTTGGAAATGGTCATTAGGTAACACCATAGACCAAAAAATGGGAAGTGGTTTTAGAGAGTAATTCAGTTTAATGTAAGAATTTTAAAAGTCTTAGAATGTTTGAGATAAAGATATGGTGAGGGTTATATTTATAGTAGAGGGGAGGGTGTTTTTTTGTTATTTTATTCATTTATTTAATATTGCGGCCCAAGACTTTGAATAATATTGATCATTGTGTCAAATTAACGTTAATTGATCATGTGAGTTCAAACCAATGGTTTTACATCATCCATAGATCATCCATGACTCAATAATTTAGGTATTTAGCTTATACCATAAATTATACAATTTCACTATTCACCAAAAATTCAACTAATTTAGAAAACTCCCAAAATATAAATCCTAACATTTTATGGGGTGTTGATTTTAAAAATATATTCCCTTTTATGAAAATAATTTTCAAAATATTATATATTCACTTTTTAATTGAAATAGTCATTTATTTAATAAATATTGATTTTAAATTTATAACATATTTTATAACGACATGAAAATTTAATAATGTTATCATAAAATTGTATTATAATCATAAGACACAAAAATATTAAATTAAAAATATTTTTAATGAATATTAATTTTATTTTAGATCATTGTATAAATTATCAAATATTAATTAAATAATTTCGTTTCACAAAAATAACAACACCCGGTTTATTATTTTAAAAAAATTTATTTTCATATTCCAAGATATAAATTTATCATATTTTCATTTATAAAAGACCTCAATTTTATTTATACTTTATTAGGTGATGTTATGTTTTTATTATCTGGATTTCTATTCCTAGGAGTCATATTACTATTCTAATGGTCATGTTATTATTCCATTGCAATAAATTCCTTTGATTCTAGAAATTCCACATATTTCATTAGTTATTCTTTTATAATGTTTGTATTGTTTTCTATATGTGATTTTATGTGATTTACAGTATATGAAATAATCATAAGAAGTGAAATTTCTTTAATATAATAATGCATCGTTACATTATTCCACCCATATGAAATTTCTCGACGGAAATGTTAGTTTTTAAACTATGGTGAAACCAAGTGAGGGTAATTATCCTTTATCAAATCTTATGGTTACCATGTTTCCTCTTTATACTTGTGGTTCCACCATGGTACGTTGACTAGGTGAGTAGACATGTTGCATATAAAATTATCTCTACGGTCCAAGATGTTCAACTGCTACTCCTCATAAGAGATGTCACTTTCCAATGGTAACACCTCTAAATTCAGAATATGTTAGGGATTAGGTATGTGATTCCTCAAAAGGGATATGTCGAATAAAACATTCACTTGAGACTTGGTTTGAAGAATATGCAGTTGATAGGCCATTTCTTTGACATAATTAATAATTTAGTAGTAGACAATGTACCAAGGATTTAGAATTATTTTATTCCAAAATCTCATGATCCTCTTCCATGTTGATATGGGAAAAAATTCTATGTCACTAACCTATACTGTACATCCCATCGACCATTGTCAAGATATATCTTCTGTCAGCTTTGTGAAACCATGAGCTGATGCTAAAAGGTTTTCAACATTTCTAATATTTATTCGACCTTTTCAGGTCCTAGAAGCCTAAGTTCACTAAAATCATCCAAAAATTCATGTGTTTTAAATATTTTCCCATAGTGGACTTCATATAAATCCATTTGGATGCTTGATTGGAAACAATTATTATAAGAGGACTTGACCAAAGGAAGATGTTGGTCCCATAATCCATTAAGGATCATAGAACACGCTATAAACATGTCATCCATTGTCTATACACTACACTAAAATTGGGCATTAGTTTGAGAATGCTATGTCCTACTAAAGATAAATTCACTAATTATATCATGTTTGAGACATTTCTAAAACATAATGGAAAAATCTCAGATCTCGATCAGATAAAATGAATAGTGGTACTCCATGCAGCGACACCACTTCTACAAGGTATATCCACGAAATTGTATTAAGTGATGAGTCCTATCAAATTGAAATAATGGGATAAATCTTTATATGAAGATCCAAAATGAAATATATGGCATTATTTCCACTATATTCCTTTGGAATTATAGTGACAAAGTCCATAGTGATGTTTTCCCATTTCAAAGATTATATGGGTAATGGTTGAGTCTTACCCGTATAAATTTTCCTTTGAACCTTCACTTGCTGAAAAACCAATATATATTATGTATAATCAGAAATATCCTTATTCATATTGTCCCACCAATAGTTTTCACAGAGATCTCGAAACATCTTTCAGCATCATGGGTGAATATGGAATGTTGAGCTATGTGCGACATTCCAAATCGATATCCATATATCTCGATATCATGGTTCATATAATTTTTATCCAATACATATGACTCCTTACTCATAAATCATTAACATATCGAATTTACCATTTCTAATGGCATACAACTTTTTCTGATGGTCCTCATAATTTCATTGAGGGTCCATTGTTTTTTCCATAAGGGATGGTTTAACAATCATTTGTGAAAGGATTGATGATTTTCCATAATTAATGATTCCCATGTCCATCCTTCTATGGTCTAATAATATTGGATACCTCTCAATACTAATTATTGATAATATTTATGATCATTTCTTCTTATATCATCCATAACAATATTTTCTTTTCTAGGATAATAATGGATTGATCAGTCATAATCATTGATGAGATCTGACCATATTCACTATCATATATTATCATCCTTCAATGAGAATATATATTTTAGGCTCTTATGATCAGTATATATCTCACAATTCTTCCCATAGAGGTAATCCCCCCATATTTTCAATGGAATGGTCATAGCCACTGATTGCAGATCATGTGTGGGATAGTTATTCTCATCAATTTTCAACTACCATGAGGAGTAGACTATTATGTTTAATATTTCATTAGTATATAAACTATTATATTTTTTGAAGCATCATTGTATTCCACAAATAGTTCTCCACTTTTCATAAGTGTGAGTACCAGTGTTGTGAGAAGACTTTATTTCAACTATTTGAATTAGTCTTCACAGTCACTGGTCTAGATAAAAATCACTCCCCTTTGAGTCAACTTGGTTAGTGGGTTTTGCAATCATGATATGTTCTTCAAAAATTGTCAAAAAATACCCATCTACACTAGGGAAACTATGGATCTCCATTACAAATGATATCCTATGACACTCTTCGATTCCATTATTTTAGAAGGGCCAATATATATTCCTTTTTTATTGATAACATTTCCCATGAATACTAATTCATCCATCTATAAATCACATTTACTATACATTGTTTAATTTTATCCCTTCATTATGTCTTCAGATCCTTATTCAAATGCATTTTGTGCTCCTCATATCTTTTGGGTTATATAATAATATAATTGATAAATACTACCAATTTTTTTTGACGCAATATCAAAAGACTATATTCATTAGTGAGTCTAAAGGGAATCTCTATGATCATATAGTGTCCATACCTTTTTTGAAAGGTAGTCTTGGGAATATATTCCGTCATCACCATTCATTTATCATATCCCAATCTAAGGTCCACGTTAGAGAAATACTTGGGCTCACATTGCTGATCAAACAATTCATCTAGCTATGGAAGAGTATACCTATTCTTTATTGTGATTTATTGATCTCATTATATTCAATGCAAATGTGTATTTATCCATTCTTATTGTTGAAGAGGACTGACACACCGCATGGTGAATCACTCAGGATTATATTACCCTTTTCTTGATTCACTTGTAACTGCATCTTCAGTTCTTACAACTCAATGGTGGTCATTATTTATGTTTTCTTTGATATAAGAATTGAACTTAGAAAATTTTCAATTGATAACTCGACCTCTCGGAAAGAAAGAAAACTATGAAATTCTTTAGGGAATACATCAGTGTATTCCCTCAAAGTGGATATGCCTTCTAGCATGATTCTCTTCATTATCTCAATCATTTTATCTAGATATGGTTTTGATAAGACAATAATATACACATTTGAGATGATGATTTTGATGGTGATTCATCCTCATCATTAATCATATACAATTTTGGAGGGTGCTTTGGGATGTGAATAATGATATCCCATTTTTGGTTGTTGATGTAGGAATTATATAGAGATATCCAATATATTCCCAACACATTCATGAAATTTTACCAATACACACAGTTATAAACTATGGGTATAGCCCAAAAACAATGGTTACTGGCTATACACCTAGTTCTATAAACCATTAGGAGCCAACCGTTTGTATGGACCTATACCAATATTTTGGTCAAACTGTGGGTATAGGTGTCCTATAACATTTGTTTTTAAAGCCTTGGTATTGGAATTTTTTATTTTTAGGCATATACCCACAGGTTTTTAAACCATGGGAATAGGTATATTTCTATTGTTTGGAAAACCATTGTTATATTTCATTTATTAAAAAAAATATCTGATGGGATTTGATCCCAACACCTTCAACTTATAGTCCATCAACATTACCAATTCTCTATCACACATTTTATGTTCTTATATACACTATATATATATTTTTATATATATTATTTAATATATTATTATAATTGTGTTAGAATATTTTTTTTATTTTTATTATAGAATAATTGGTCATCCCATACAGACGGTTTGGTCAAAACATTGGTATAGGTGGTTTTTTCCCCTTGGGAAACCTATTTCCATAGTAAACATAAATCATTGATATCTCCTAGTAAATACTATTAATGGATATTGAGATCCATGGTTATAGTTCTTCCCTTAAAAAATCCCACGAAACCTATACCCACAGTTCTCCAAAAACTATTGCTATGTGGTTGACCTATACCCATGGTTTTAGGACAACCATGGGTATTGAGATCTTCCATGATGCTTTTATTCCCACAAAACTATACCCACAGTGTGGAAAAAACTATGGGTATAGGGTTGACCTATACCCACGGTTATTGTAAAATCATGGGTATATGACCATTTTCTAGTAGTGAATATACAATCGAACTCCACCAATGGAATTAAGAAAATATTTTTTGGGATCTCTAGTCCACAATCATTAACAGGGGAGGAGATATATACTTTAGATGAAATAATTTTCCCATTTTATATTCTCACAAATATGTTAGACACTATATTTAGAGTTGGTGTTTGATTAGTTCTACTAAACAAGTAATATATTAAAGAATGCATAGAACCAAAGTTAGATAGTATTTTTTTCAATTCTTGAATGATTGAAAAACATACATGTCACCATATCATTTTAAGGTTCCAACTCTACAGTAATGATAAAATATTCCCTTCATTTTTTCTTTTGAGGTTTTTGTTATTGATTGCCTCCAAAACCCCATTTCACAGGGAAATATATACAATAAGTCCCATGTTTAGAGTAGTTGAAACACTGCACTATAGGCAATGTATGGAATTCATCCTTCCACTATTCCTAAACATCTGTGGGATTTCTAATCTCTCTTTATAAATAATTATCCAGATTCCCATCTCTTCTACATTTTATGCATCTCCTGGTTCCCTTTAGATAGTTCCCAGTATACTTCTTCCCACATTTTTGACACATGGGATTTTGGGTTTTCATTCCATAAAGAGATTTATTTGTTGATCCTCCCGTATTAAAATATATTTTCCTCTTCCTATGTCTAGTCCTAAAAGAACACCGATAGTCTCTCTTCTCCATTTTGTCCTTAAGGTCCTAGTGGAAAATCGCCTCATAGCTGCCAATGTCCAAAATTGCCAATGGTTTTCATCATCTCATCATTAGTCCACCAAATAAGCGATCCACTTTAATTTCAGTGTTCATAACAAATTTATAGGTGTATAATTAATGTCTTCATAAGTTTTTCACATATGACTAGATATAATCTTTCTCCATTTTCTTCATTCTAAGATTTTCTATTTCAATATTATGTTGGATGGTTCAGGGAAAATAATTATTGAAATATATTTTCATTAAATCATCTCATTCCATGTAATCAATGTCTTATATGGAATTCATGTTCATAATTATTTTCCAACCATGATCAACTTTTACAACAAAATTATAGACTGCCAGCACAACATTCACTTATTCTGAGCACTATATGACAAAGAATATTTTCTCAATGTAGTAATTATGATATTTTGTAAAGATTGAATATGAAGATCCACTAAACAAGGGAGTCTTTTGTCACATAAATAATTCGACCAAAAAATTTTCATTATTATGAGATGGATGGAGTTCCACATGGTTCATGTTATAATTCTTAACATTAAAATGTTGTGCATGTACTTTCATGATGTTTTTAGCACCCATCCCAATCAGATTTGGAATATGATTAAGTCAATCATCATATTGTCTATCACATTTATTTTTTGTATGGGTATTTCTATTTTCCCAAATTAAATATGAAAAACAAAAAAATTAGGGGGGTCCTGAATATATAGATGATAACTATATTAAAATTAATCATTGGGTATAAAAAAATTAACCTCAAAATGATATGTATATCCTAACATGTGATTCCCTAAGTGTCAATATAGGATATCCTTGGTGATAACATTTTCTAAAGCGTTATTGATAGTGTAACTAATTACTGATATCAATAAATAACTATACAAGGATATGATACCAATTATAGTGACCCTATCCTTTTTTCACATATTGTTACATGGTGTAAAGAATAATTAACCATCAATTAAAATTCAGGGATAATAATTTCTAATGTATATGGAAGATTAGGTACATAATTAAAATGTATTATGACCAAAATAAAAAATATTTTATTTAACCTCCATAATGGGGTCTTAACATAATTGTGCTCTTACATCTGTATAATAAGAATTGAGGAATACTTGGACAAAATGGATGATATAAAAATCCATGTAAGGAAATAATCATAGTAATAAATCATAGCATATGGGTTAAAAAGAATAACATGATGACATAAAAAGGCATGTAATATGACTAAACATAAGGAATAATAACATGTAGATCGGGGTAACATGTAATCATGGCATAATAGAAATGTGGAAACAATATACAACATGTCATAAGAATTAATCAAGGCTTACATCCAGGACTATTGTACAGGGATGACCAAGAACCATAACTGAATCGGGTTCACTCCCTATCCAAAAATGACATATCTTGAAAATAAAAAATCTCCAATTAATTGGGGAGCTATCTTGGAACACAAAATATAACATGTTCATGAATAATTTTTCCACACGAAGAAACGTACATAAAGAATAAACATTCGAGTTAACCATGGAATGATATGGTTATCAAAATCATGTCATAAAGAAAAGATAAATGGAATATCATAATGGTGTCCATGAGTGGAAGGATTAAATAATAAATGGAGAATAATATAGAAAATTATACATAGATCATGATAATTTACATGAAATTGAATTTATAACATTGAAAAAGTTTTTTAAAAAAAACATTAGAAATGAACCACTTTAGTGCGGTTTAAGAGAAAATTTTAATGAATCTTTAGAATGAAAAATAATAATAGTTTTTATACAAACAAAAAACAACAAATATTGTTTTTCGTGACAAAATGATTAATTTTTCTAAAATTAATGGTTTCTTAAAATAGATTATGCACAATACATGAAAATGGGTTAGAAATTGGGAAGTTCCTTTAATCGAGATTGCTTATCGGTTGTAATTTAGAACAGAACATTCAAAAACATGAAATTCCCCATTAAGTAAAAATAATTGAGACAGTTACATATGTTTGAAACATAAAATTATAATTTATAAGTATTGAATTTTAATAATTAGTAATTTTATTTGGGTAAACAGTGAGAAATCATAACCCAAAGATAAAAATGAAGGTTCAAAGAGAATCACTTACCTTATGTCCAAAAGTGTTCTCCACATGTACATAAATTCAAAGATAATAAAATTAAATCCATTAATTGGTTAATTCACAACATATTATACAAGTATGTGTTCTATTATAATTTTATTAGGGCCCTTTACTTCCATATAGTTTTGTTATAGTGTTTAATTTTATTATTTTGGGAGTGTACATTTCATAGTTTCAGGACCGGTTCGCTTTTGTGTAATTATCGGAGTTCTTGTAAAATTAAATTGAAATCAATGAAATAGAGTGATATGGTATTAATAAAATTCATGTTCTCTAAATGGGATCATAAATTATTTTGACCAGTTATGAGTTTGATTCATGAGATAAAATGTTCTTGAAAAACGTGAATTTATTTGGGCTATTTTTCAATCGATACGAACTCGTTTTTATTTAATATTTATGTATATATATTTGTTAAATAACATAAAAAAATTTATAATACATATATTTTAATATGTTTTTACCAAAAAATAATTTTATGACTATCCATGAATGTGGAAAATAAAAATGAAAACTCATCATCCCCGAAGGCGGTAGATCGACACCTCATGACGATGTTTTCATTTTTCAGAATAATTGGAGACCATAACAGTTTTGTTGATGGTTATAGCATAATGAAAATAAAATATTATTATATTTATGATTCTAGATTTATGAGTTCCCATTTTAAAGTATAATGGATGGAAATATAATAAAATAAATTAAATTAAAAGAGAAAAAATGGAGTGTTTTGCATCAAGAGTGGTCGCCTCATTGAGAACCTCCTAAAGGCAGTTGGAAAAAGCTTTTTGGTAATAACATAATGAAAATAAAATGGGTAAGAGTTTTGGGAGACTTATTTTGTATAACATAAGAAATATACATGGCATAAAAGGTGTGATGTTAAGAGGTGGGGAAGTGTGATATTTATAGGGGAGGGGAGGGTTGTTTTTTTTGATAATTTTGTTAATTTGTTTAATATTTTGGATCAAGATAATTAATAGAGTTGATTAATCTAACTAACTAGAGTAAATAGTGAATTTGAGTTCGAACAAATGGTTCCCAAAGCATCCATATATCATCCATGACTCAAAAATTATTTTATTTAGCTGGTACTGTAAATTATTGTCTATCATTATTCCCAAAACAATCAATATTTTTTGAAAAATCTCCAAATTTATACCCAACCATTTTTAGACATTTATAATTTAAAAATGTTATCTATTTTATGAATATAATTTTCTAAATATGATAAATTTTATACTTACCATATTTCACTTGATCCCTTTGAAAAATGGAAATGATACTCATTCATACACAAAACCTACTGTCTCTATGATTAAAACATAAATCATATTTCATATTGACCTTTAATGGCAGGTTTTAAAGTATAATATATTAATGAAAATAATGACTATTTAAAGATTATTTTCTATTTATATGATGGAATAATGTCCTCTTTAGCTATCGAAAAATTACTGAATTCATTTTGGATATATGAGTTGAATAACTTCAAAATGTCCAAAATGAAAATAAGTGATAAGGTAATTTAATATAACATGGAAATATAATAAAATATTAATAATCATAAAATGAAATATGTTCCATTAATAATGTAAATAAATAACATTTTTTATTTTTGATAATTATAACAATCATACATAATTATTCATACTGAAGGTAGGTGACACATTAACATAATAACATTATTCAAAATGATTCAAACCTTTAATTTCTAAATATTTTTATTTCACGTCTATATCATTAATTTTATTTTAATTATATATTTAAATTGACATAAAATAATTTTCATGAAAATATTTTTCAATAATGGTATTTTTTAGTTTATTTGATGAGAAATATGTGTTAATTATTTTATACAAAATGTTTTCACATTCTACTAAAAAAAGAAAATAAAATACCCTATTAAACTTATACAACATCAATAGATCTTCTTTTCTTCCCTATCATTATTTTATTTTTTATTCCATTATAATATTACATTATTTATTTAAATAAAAACTCTTCCATTTTTTATTATTGGTATTTTGGTATTCTAACTATGTATTCTAAAATAATGGTTATTATATATCCTCATGTGTTTTTCATTAAGGTTAAGTATACTTTTTAATGGTTTTAATGAAAAAACGTTGACATAATGAAATTAGTTTATTCAAGATATGTTACCTATGAAGTATATATGATGATGTGTGTTCCAAATAGAACTTATATGGTGGATGATCCGAATTAAGTTATTATTATTGGCGAGCCCATTATACGTCTTTGATGCACTAGGTAATATTCTTTGTCTATAATGTGAAAAATTGCTAAAGATAATTGAGGAGGTTTCACTTCTTTAATTAATCGGTATGTAGTTATAAAATACTAGGGTTATTAATATAATTTTTTAATATTATAAAAATGTTTATTATCTTCATGATATTTTTTTAAAGGGATTCATTGAGAAAAATGTTTTTGTCTTTCATGTGGATTTGAATATATCAAATACTCATAAAACATTATGGAAGTGTTATCCATTTTATAGGATTTAATGTTTTATATAAGACTAAAATATTTTTTTATATCCTTTATAGATCATTTTGGTCTCATCAAATATTCATTAAAAAATCTATGCTTTAAGGAAAAGTAAGAATAAAAAAGATTTCATATTTAAAGCGATAAATATATATACTAAGAAGAAATAACCTTTAATATTAAATGTTTTATATTGTCGGAAAACTGTGTAATGAGTTGAAGTGTCCACATTTAATTACACAAGGTTTCTTATATTAGTATTAACACCTAAATATTTTAAAAAATAAACATTGAAGATCAATTGGAATGAAAGACTATAAATACTAGTTTAAATAAAATAATTTTTTTAATTTTTATGCATGGGTCCTTAAAGATTATATTATCAATAACTGAAATTCCCTTCAACTATATATGGAGCCTTTAATACCCCATGCATTCATGGTATATTTCTCTTTGAATAATATAATAGCATGTGTTGTACACAACTTCGAGTTCAAACACACCACAACCAATCAAACTAGCCATTATGAATAGTAATACCCACTTTTTTAACTTTTATAAATTTTATCATTCAATATGGACTTCATTTTTGGATTTTTAATTTTGAAATTATCTTAGGGTGAATTTTTGGAATTTTTCTGAAAACATTTACTTTTTATGAATAGAGAAAAACACTACGTTATTGTTTAAAACTGAATTTTTTAATTAAATAGTTAATTATTTTATTCAAATTTTTTTAGGAAAAAATTGATACATAATACCTATATATTTTCAACAAAATTAATTGGAGTCATTTTATAATAAGTTTACGTATATTAAATTTCATCAAATTTTTACCGTCTTTTACCCCCCTCTTAGGAGCATTTACAAATTTGTATAAAACATAATTTTACCGCATATGTGAGTTGAATTTAAAAAATCCGAGAAACGTGGTTAATATCAGTAAATAAAATGCGGTTCAATAAGATGAAAATAATTTTTGGTGAATAGTAACTTATTTAGTTTTATTTACCACAGTTAAAAGTAAATATGGTAATTAAAGGTAAAAATGGTATCATAATTACCAAAACACATGTCCTAATTCTATTGGAGAAGTATAATTCTACCAAAAATAACCTTATGAATAAAATATGATCCTCTTTGGTCCACTTGAATTAGATTAGGACATTATTTATTTTTTTATTTACAGAAGAGTTAAAAGAGTTAAAATCAATATCTAATAAAAAATAAAAATATTAATATAGGGTTATTCTAAAGATAAATTCGACTATAAATATACATTAGTAAGCTAAAAATATTTCCTACTTAATGGTATTTTATTTTTAATTTTTATAATTATATTAATTAAATTTATTTATAACACAACGATGATGAAGTAATAACATTATTAATGAATGATTAAAATAATTGATATTATAAATACCAAAAAAAATATAATTATAGACTTTTATGAATTAAACTAATTTTATAGGTTAATTTGGAATTCTATAATTGATTAAATAAACTTTTTTAGATATAATAAAGTTTTTAGGACTTTAAAAAAAATTAATTACTAAAAACTGTCAAAATTGACATAAAAGACTTTTGAAAAAATATTATATTATTAATTGATATAATATTTATATAAATATAATATTAAGAAAAATTACATAGATAAGGATATATATATCAATAATAAACTAATTGGGGTTCCCTTGGAAGATTATCATATGTTTATTATCCATATAATATAAAAATAAAAATTTACATGGTAATGTCAAACTATTTAACTAAGAATTAAATATAAATGATAAGGTTAATATGGTGACCCAGAACTGTCTAAAACCTATTGGTTGAGAGTATTCAGACCCATACCCACCTTACTATATAAATAAATCATTTTTGTGGAACTATAAACCGAATATTAATTTATGATAAAAAAATATTTTATGTGTTCCTAAAGTGCCCCTCATCCCTCTTATAAAATAGCACTTCAACTTCCCTCAAGTTCACACATCCAATGCCATTTGGCCCAGACAGCCCCTACCCAAATATCTTTCCAACTTCCCTCAATTCATCCAAGAGTCATTACTTTGGTCATAAATCAAGATTAAGGATCCCTTTTGATCAAATCAAAAGGATGATACTGAAGAAGAGGTAAATATTTTATCACCACTTTCAAGTTCTTTTCTTCATCCACTTCATCATTCCTTGTTGTTTCCATTCTAAAATAATAACTCCAATATATTCTATATACTATTATGTTATTATTAAAATGGTGAAACCATATTCATTATTCTATCCATCATATGAATGAATAGGTCACCTTATGTGCGTACGTACGGCTTACCGTCTCCACGTCGTGTTGTAGTTTATTATTCAACACTTCACTATTTGGATGGGTAAAATAATGATGTCTAATTGATATAAATAATAAATATATCATGTTAATGATTCTATATATATGATATTACATCCAATTACATACGATCTCACAATAAATATATTGACATGTTTAAACATGAACTTCATTATTGAAGTTCAAGTTTAAAATGCTTTTATTTTAGTCTTATACATTGCCTTAAATGATTATGTTTTTTTATGAATGTTTTTTCTATATTTCTACCCTTACTGAGAATCTTAGCTCAAACCTTTCTATGTTTTGTTTTTCCCAGGATGCGAAAAATTATATTATGACTGACCTGTTGGGATATTCTATGGGATATGAGTATAGCCAATGGAGACAATGTTTTTGTAGTTTTTCATTTTATAATGTAATTTAAAACTTATGAATGTATGTAGTATTTCCAAGCCTACTAAACTAATCAGTCTTTCAAGAAATGATCTTTTGTGATCATGACAATGTTATGTAATAATGCACCGACTCTGGGTAACTAGGGTCAGGGTGTTACATAGCTCTCTTACACTCTAGTTCTCCCCCATATCTAATTCCTTATCACTACCAAAACTCTACCCTAGAATATACTGAACACTCTCACCATTTCCTAAAATACATGTTCCATCCATAATACCTAGTTAAGGATTGTTATGTTCTTACCAAAATGAAATCATAAAATGAGATTTGAGGTGATAACATGTTAGTAATAAGAAAGAATAAAGTTAACAGTTTTTCATTACTCAATTTAATTTTTTTGAGATGTTATAGTTATTCATGAAACCAATACTTCTACAATAATTTATTTTATCATATGTTTTTATAAATCATTAATTCCATTTTTTATTATTAATTTATAAATTATACTCATGAGAAATATTTTAAATGATTATTACTCAATTAATATTATCATATATGTAAGGGGTATTTCTCCTTAAATATTCATTTCTGACATATGAAGTGTATTCAAAACTTGTATTTTTACTATATATATTTTACATGGAAATAATTTATCCAATTTTTATTAAATAATAGTTATTTAATAATATAAATTATTTATTAACTTTCATGGGATTTTAAGTGAAATGATACTCAAAATGTAAGGGTGTTTGATGATAATTTCCTTTCTTTGAGGCACAATTTTTATTTAGTTAATTTCATTTCAATGTTTTTATACTATCTTTTGAGTATATAATATCAATAATTATCATTTTTTATGTATATTTAATATTCTATTTCAAGATATATTTTTAATTAGGTTTTAACTGATATGTTTCTTAATCTATAAAGAATATTGAAAACTAAAATATTCTTCAATGAGTCACTAAATTTATAATGGACATCCTTCAACCATTATTAGGTTCATCCACCATAAAATAATATTATATTTTATTATCTATACCCTTCTAGGGGAAAAATTAATTTTCCCTTCCAAAATCCTTTAATATTAAATTTTTTTCTCATAATAATATAATATAGTTATAAATAATTCTCATCATTCTCAATTAATTACATTGACTGCAATAAAAATGTTTTATATTATCTCCGATGACATAATTTCAGACAATAATTGAAAACTTGCTCTTAAATTTTTAATTCAAATTTACCATTAACAATTTTTATAAGAATTATTCATCACATTTTTATGGTGTTTAAAAAAAATATTTTGTAAAATTAAATAATTTTTTTCCCTTTAATGAATTTAAATTTAGTATTTCACCCCACAGATCCTTGGAAAAAAATTTATTTCTTTTCCAATGAATCATTCTTTTATATTTTTATTAAATTTAAATTGTTCAAAAAATTTAACATGACCACTTGAATGAGAATTTAATTTAATAATAAAATTTTCCATGTATTAAAATTAGTTTCCAAATGATTTAGATTTGAAATGATTTATAAAATTAAAGGATGTGATGTTATATTTCACATTTTGAAATATTTGAATTCAAAAATGAATTCATTTTTAAAAGGTATTTTTATGACATACCTTTTTAATAAGGAAATAATAGATTTTTTTTGGTTATCTAGATTTTTTAAACTAATCATTCTGTTATAAAAAAAATTTGATTTTTTTTTTATTTTAAAGATAAAATTTTAAATGATTTAAATTAATGAAAGTAGTACGTTGAAAATAAAATATACTTAAGGAATTTTAATGAATTTTAAAAATATAATTTTAAAATTTATTCAATGTAATATATCTATTAATATTAAAATTATGTTTTACATGTATTTTACCATTCTTTAAAATACATTTTTTTATACTTGGGATATGATCTTTATATACCATGATTCATTATTTATCATGATTGAATATTAAATGTTTTTTGAATGTATTGGTGATACATGTATCTTTGTAAATGTTAACAAAGTGATATAAAGGATCTAATTTTCTCGTTGAATACATATGTATAGAAGAATATTTTCTAAATAGTGTGTTTTAAATAATCTATTAATGTGTTAGTCATGGTTATAAATCACATGGGATAATTTTGGGTATAAAGTATTAATCCTCTCTCCATAATGGGAATCAAGAAATTATTTATAATCTAATAAGTCTTGGGAATCATGTGGATATGCTTTCTCTACATTGTTTATGGGAATTAGGTTGTGACTCCTAGTCTAATATGGGAATTTTGTGATGTTTCAGGTTCCAATTTAAAATGTGAAATGGGTATTGATTCATGATTGACAATTTTATGATTTATAAATATAATTTTGATCCATTTTTTATAGTTTTTCTTCTTTTCTGTTATATGAAAAAAAAATTATTCCACTAATTATAACACGAGGATGATTCTAATTTTCTCTTCTTTATGGACTCTTTTTCCACGATTGTTTTTATCCATTTTGAAATTACATTTCTTCCTATCATAAAATATAGTAATAAATTTTTATTCCATGATCTTTTTAATATTATATATCTCCCCATCTCATGTTTCACTTATGATAATGATATAATCATTAATTAAATGCTTATAAATTTCCCTTGTAAAGTATTTGATCTCACATATTCTATATGTTTCTTTTCCAGTGATGAAAATGTTGGGTATAGATAATCAAAATAATAAAAGGGGTTCTAGTGTGGGTCAATTATATTGAAATGATCAAAAGTATCATAAATTTTATATCATATGTTGATTTTACAAAAACACAATAAAACAAATGTCATTAGTTTTGGTAATAGTTGTGAGAATTAATTTTTTATGGGAATGAGTTTATATATATATATATATATATATATATATATATCAGAAAATACCACATGGTATCAAAGATAGTGTTCAATGAAATTTTATTTATCAGACACTCTAGGACTACAAGTCTATTGATAATAAACAATTATTTCTTATATAATATATTAGAAAATTACAAAAAACACTTCACTAATCAGAGAGGTTATCTTGGCCACCGAATTGTTTTAGTGAAGGTATCATTTTTGTTTAATAAAATTTAAATAATAATAATAAAATTAATTTAATATAAAATTAATATTATCCCTTGGAACCCTAAGGAAACCTATATAAACTATTAATTAAATTCATAAACTAAGTAGTTCGTAACTAATTAAAATAATTTCATAGAAATTCAATGGTCATCCATTGGTTATCCACATTATGAAATCAAGATTTTTTTTAATATTTAATAAATATATTCTCTATTTTTCATTAATAATAATGAAAATATCTTACACACCACACATTGATAGATATACTCAAAATGGTTCCATTTTTTCCATTATATTTATACAAGACTAATTATATTTTTAGAGTTTAAATTATGTACCACTTTTCCCCTTTATATGGTATCATCCTTAAGAAATATTTGGCTTCCACATGGATGCACAACCACTCACTCATAATTATTCACTAAGAAATGATGACCCACGCGAAATTTTTTATGTTTGTTTCTTTTCATTATCCAATATCATGGTCCCTAATCCTCAATATAAAAATATTATTTTATACAGGATTCTCCTTTAATGAAATTTGATCAGATAGATTGAATGGGTTGGGCATGTTGACGTTGTTCACATATTCCTCAAACTGTATGGATGATGTGACATCCCAATCATTATATGATAGTAGGGGTAATATTCCCCATTTAATTTCTATAATATAATCATATTTGAAAATTAATTATTATTTTTGATAATATACACGATATTTAACACCATGCTTAAAATAGACAAAAAATTCTTATTATTATAATGTGATTGTTATAAACATGCCATTAAATTATCATGAATGAGATGTATTAATGACATTATTAAATATATAATTTTAATAACGATTTTTAATTTATAAATTTATTCCTTGTGAATAATTACCAGTTTTTTAGTAATTTTATACTGTTAGTTTTTTTAGTAAATTTATTTTATTCAATAAAAATATATTTTCATAAATTTTTTTTATATACAAGTAAAATAATTAATTATTTGAAAATTTAAAAATTAATTTCATAAAATAGTTTTTTAAAATTAAAATATCATGATTTACTTAGAGTGATATATTTAGACATTTTAGTAAATATTTTGTTTTTACTGAATAGTGAAAAAACTGATTTTTTAAAAATGTCATTTATTTTCAATACATTAAAAACATTAAAACACCAATTTTGTTATGAATTTTATTTCATATAACATAAGTAATATTTATTTAAATTTCATCCAGTTAAATTCTTCTAAACGAACTTCTTAATTTATTTTATAATATGTTTATTTTGGGGATTAAAAGAGCGATTTTTTCTGAAAATTCTTTTAATGAACATAATATTTCTCAATTTTAATTATTAAAAAAATCCCTAATGAGGAATTATATAAATTAATTTTTTAGATTACTTATCATTAAAAATTATTTTATTTCCATATAATTATTAATATTATCCAGTGATTAAATATAAAATCTAATTTTTTTTAATGCAAAAATACACACCTTGAAACCATGTTTCTTCTTTACATCTGTGGGTTTTTTTCAAAATTGAATTTATCCAAATATGTGAATTAAAAGTAGTAAATGAATTAAACATTAATAATCATATTTTCCAAAATATCTAATTTTATTTGTTTAATCTTTTTTGCATAAAATATATCCATACTAAAAAGAATTATCACAATATAAGTAAAATAATGAAACAGGTTAAAGATAAAAGTTAAAATTATAAAATACCTAGAATAATATAACATTAAATGGTACTTCTATGTGTTTAATTTCCATAAACAGACATTACAAAATTAATTATCCATCAATATTTTTGTAATTAATTCCACCCAAATTTGGTTGTCCTTAAATATAAAATTGATATTATTTAATCACATAAAACCTCCTCTCGTCGACTATAAATACTACTCCTGATTACCGAATATAATATATAATGACATTAAAATATTCATATATATTCAAAACCCTCTACTTTAAACCTCCCCATGGCCTTATTCATATGTTATCTCCCAAATGACCAATTCTATGTTTTTTAAGGGATCGTTCAAGGGGTGATATTCTTGAGGTAATTTTCGCAATCCACCAATCTTAATTTTCTTATTTATTCTACTTCATCCTCACATACATCATCAATAATTGCATAAAAACATACTATCAGTTATATAATGGAATGAAAAATTTATAAATTTATATCTTATATCATCCCTTTTTATTATCTCCTCTTATTCAATGAAATGAAACCATTGTCTAAATTAAGGTTGTTAACTATCTTTGAGGAAAATTTGTTTCTTCAATTAATGCCTTCGAATATAGTAGAAAAAATTTTATTCTAGATAAATAATAATTTAATAGGTATATTATAACTTTTTCCATGTTCACTAATATATATATAGGCATAATAATAAAGAAAAGTAAAGTAGTTCGTGATGGTCAGAATAATCACCAAAATAAACTAACCTTTTGGTATTAACATTTTTATCAGATAAATCCTCCTAAAATAAGTATGAAAAATGATATATCAGACCAATTAGACATTATGATGTTCATTATTAATATTTCATTCCATATATATAATATAATTCCAATTTTACAAGAACATCCATAATTATACCGAAGTGAACCGATCATATAACCATAAAACAAAAGAACTTGGAAAAATGAAATTTAACGTTTTAACTCATTGAAAATGACATAATTGAACTTAATAAAATTATAATAAATAATATATAGATGAAAATGTTTTTTAATTATGTAATTAATGGATCTAACTTTATTATCAAGGACATGAATGTCATGTACATAATTCATTGTCTATTTAACAAAATCTTATTATATCTTAGTGAGAAGAGTCTAAAGGAAATATTTTGAGAAACTTATTACCCTCAAATAGTCCCACTACAAAGTTAATTTTCCCCTTTTCATTGTATTACTAATGTGAATATTCGAATGATAAACCACATACTCCAAATGAAAGACAACCAAAATCTCCTTCCCGATATTTGAGCATCGAAGGACATAAAATATAATTTCCTTTGCATTAATCCATTTCGATGTAATTAATGGGATTTAATTCCCCATATGGGATAGCAAGTGTTAAATTATAATCAGTTAAATAGTAATATTCCCCATTTTAAGGGATATTGGAGATCCAAATTATTCTATTTATTATTTTTAAAATGAAGGAGTTGAGTGAGAATTGAAATGATCTTTTAAACCACAAGACCCATATCAATAATAAAATCACAACATTTTCCACTACATCCATCATGTGATTAATTCCTCTTATTTATTTCCATATTATTGATTGAGGAATTTTAATTATTATGAAAAATAGAATAGTAATTGATTAAATAATAAAAATATGATCATTGATGAAATAACTAAAAATTATAAGTATATTTTTTTTTCTGAAAAACACTCTATCATTGTTAATATATTGAACTAAATCCATTATTATGGTTTATTAAATTGAATATGAATTAATAAAATCATATCACCTAATAGTTTTTATCCAAATGACCAATTATGAGTTTTTTTTCAAGCATCACATCATATTTGTGTTAATATACGACACACCTTATTCTGGGTTATTACACAAACATACAACTATTTTGGATCATATAGCCATGTTATAGTATCCAGAAAGGGGTATAAGTGGAATAAAAACCACATAATCCTTATCAAACCAAAATATAAGTTTTTTATCACAGACTTCTTCTTATGGTTTTTCCTAATGATTTATCATCTAAATTTATAGAAAAATACTAAACTATTTATTTATTACAAAACAAATAAACCAAACCTAAACATAAATAAATAATACATAAAAAACCAGGATTTATTAATACTTCTCACTAATAGACATTAAACCTGAGGATGAAATTATTCATGTTTTTGAGACTAGAAACATAAAAAATATTCTCTTTATTTTCATTGAATATTATTCGATAAAGTAATCAACATCTTATACATTCCATGAGAAAGATTCATATTCAAATCTGAGGGAAGGGGAAATATAAGAAGGGTGAGCTAAAAATCTAATTAAGGGATAAAAAATCAGTGGTAATAATAGTTAAATCAAAATCATGAATAAAGAAATAGCATAATAAAAAATCAAAATAAAATAAATATAATGGAATAATTATTAAACATAAAAATTATTGATATACATATGAAGTCAAACAATTACCCCTTTTGTACCATACCATGATAAAATGAAACATGAAGCTTATTACATGACACATTAATGGTGGGAATAATTTTGGAACAATTATAATTATATGAACCCCTATAAATATTATCCTAGATACATGATAACATATTGACACCTAAAATTTTGTGTAAGAATAATATCCATCACACGTATCCTTTTTGAGCCTAGATACTTTCTAACATGATTATAAGTAAAACTGTTAGTATAGTTAAGCACCATTACAATAAAACATTTTAACATAGCTAATTGTTACCATATTCACATAACATTTTCATAAAACATGTTAAAACTATTTCCCAATGCACTCTAAAGATATAGTGGTCCCACATATCTCGTAATCCATATATATTTGTAGAAAATTAAATAAAATCATCTCATCATAAAATAACATATATATATATAATAGATGGTTCCATCACCTATTCAAATGGTATATCAAATAATATCATCAAAAATACATTCAAATTATTCTAATACATGATAACCCAAATGAAAATAATTATAATAGAACATATAACGTGAGTGAAGATAAAAGTCCATTGGACAAAAATCATGTAGAGGTTGAGAAGGAGTTGTAAGAAAAACATTTTATTAAAAATTATTTCCCTCAAAAAATTTCTTTTTTTGAAAAACATATTTAAAAAATATTTTAATATGTTTTTATAATGTTTCAAAGAAATTTTTATAAGTTTATGTGTGGAAATAAATAATTCTATTGAATAATATTCTTTTATAAGAAAATATGGGTTATATTAAAATATTAGTTCTGGAACATAGAATACTTGTATATACAAAATAATATTTTCTTGAAACCCATATCATTTTAAGAATTATTTAATATTCTTTTTAAATGTGTTAGGGTGGAATATATGGATCATAAGATAAAAAAATAATGCATTACAAAAAAATTAAGAGATCATTGATATAAAGGGAAAAAATTTAGACATGGAATGGAATGACTCATTGGAAAATATTTTAATTATTCTTTAAAATATGAAACACATAAATAAGTCATCAAAGAAGAAATAAAAAATATAAGACATAAGTACCAAGTGAAGAAGGTGGTTTATTTAAATATTAACATTATATGGTCAATTATAACAAAATTTAATTGATAAGGTCTAATAATTATGAATATAACTCAATTAATGGTAATTGAGTTATCCAAACCCTTGTTACAATATTATTCCTAGAATATAAAGTAATTGGAACGAATAAAATAATATGTATCTATCTATCCTAGTAATTACATAATTTAGTATTGCAAAATAAATTCTTAGTAATTATATACATTATAGAAATATGAAATTGGTTCTTTCCATTAAAATGTGTTTTAATGAATATAAATTTATATTAAAAACCCTTACATTAAATTTCATCTAATGAAAAATTGCTCTAAATAAATGTTTGAAAAAAAACTATCCTTGTGACCTTCTGGCACACATATGTATTGTTTTATTTATGTTATCAGTTGACCCAGATTAATATATACTTCTAATACATTGTATGATGATGGATGACTCATGATATAATAAGGTATGAAATGGGGAGTTAACCCTATTATCTATATAAAATTATCTAATTATATATATTTTTGAGTAATCCATGACTAAGGAAGTTATTTAATAATGAATCAACCAAATCCAATATGATATTTTTATGTATCATCCATGAAAAAGGAAATTATTTTCTATTCATACATGTATGACAAAAACATAATAATAATGACTATGATATGTTTTCGTGGACCATGATTAATTATTTATGACTTATCACAACTATTTTTTTTTACGCATTTGATTAAAAATACACTATTTCAAACTTCAAGATTATGATATATGAATTGATGTGTATGATTTCTGAATGTTAACTCGTGTTCTCAAACCATTATGATTATCATATTCTCACTTATGATCATTTATTAATATCTATTATGTATACACTTATTGAGAATATGATTTAAAAATTTATCATGTTTTCCTTATCTATGTTATAGAAAATATTTTTTGTACGTTATTCCATCAAAGGGTGATGGTTTTCAATAAATAATTAATAAATACTATAGATAATTTATGTACATGTTTTTATATATCAGAGATTCTAGAGTCACTAATCCTCTACCACCCATAGGCATGTATCACTATTATGTTTATTTATTAATAGTCTAACATAATGTAATATTTATGTAAGATCAATGTGGGTAACTATTTAAAGATCCTAAATTGATATTCATGGCTCACCTCCTATCCTTAGTGAGGATTCATAAGGTTACCTGGATGGTTGGGTATCTATTGGGTATAATCTACTAAGTGGATCCTTTATATTTTATTTAATTCCCTTATTTATTATGAATTTGATGTTTTATGAGACATGATCATTATTTATAGAATGAACATGAGGAATTTATTTTTTCTAATATAAATTAGTTTCTTATGAATATGATCTCTTCTCTCCCATCAATGGTAATAAAATAGGTAATTTTTTCATAATTCATTAATTAGATGACTCTATCATATGGTATATAACATATAAATCATAGATATATTTTCATCCTTCCATTTTTTATAAATATAAAATTTCATTTTAAAAAAGTTTATAATATTTTGGGGAAACTAGAAAGGGTTATGAAATTTGGTTTTATGTGGAAACTATATTTTATGGTCATTATGAGATTAATGAAATTCCTAGGAGATGGATTCAAAATTGAATTTTATGTATTCATAGAGGGATGAGGTATCACTATTGAAATATTTATATTAAATTTGGATTTTATATAAATTATATTTTTATTTTGAAATTGTTTTATGAATCCTGATTTCAGTTTCCTGAATGTAACATTGATATAAATAACATCAGGAGACCTTGAAGTATTTGATGAAAATTTAAGAAAAGTTATACTTAATTGAGCGATCAATATTTAGGGGAGGTTACCTTGTTGAAATGGAAGCTACAGGTATCACTTTTGAAGGATTTTGGTTCCCATACTAATGGAGTCAAATATCATAGTTATTGTTCATTTTTCTATCTTAGTGCTCTGATTGTGTACACCCTCACATCATTGATTACCCACATTGGATTCATTTTAGAATTCATGTAATGTAAAAAATATCATGAAGAGCATAACTCTGTTGGATCATGGTTCCTTTCTGATATTTATGGTTTGTGGGGACTTATGATCAAATAGAGATAGACCAATGGGTTTATTTGGGTTCATTATTGTTAAATATATTTTAGTTTTTCATTGATTCCTTTTCATCCAGATGATAGATTTTAATGTTATGTTTCTATTTATTAACTTATGAAATATTCGGGTTCTTAATTATTATTATTTTCTTATTTTTATCATACCATATATCTTATAGAGGGTGACATCGTTTGATGTTTATTTATAAGATGACTGGGTGATTGCCACAAACCCTTGGTGTCCTAGAATGCAATTCTGGCCTCACAGTCTAATTGATCTAAATTTTTATGACAGTAACTCAATCAAGATCATGGTCATATTCCAATTGACGTATAAGAATTCTTATGTTTGTGTTTAGAGATAAGGTTTTCTTATGGGGTTCTCCTAGGTAGGGAAATCAATGAATTTAGAGGAAGAGTATGCTTTATCCATGATACATTAGACCCTTAATGGTTTTAAATTGAATTATACTAGTGGATTATAAAATATCACTTCTTCATAGATACCTATCAATGAATAATGTCATACTTGTATCTCATATTCTCCGATATTCTCTATACTGATCACATTTTCCCCGCCAGATGTTGTTGAGTAAGATAGGATGATTCTTATAAGGAGTACCAAGTGTATATTGTGGATCAGATCATAAAGACACTAAGAGGTAGGTTAATTCCTTTTGTAATGGTGATATAGAAGCATGACTGAGTACATGATAAGTCCTAGGAATGAGAAGATGACATGTGAGATTATTGGCCAGATCTATTTTCTTATGATAAATATTTTCTGTTATATTTTGAACTCATGGATGAGTTTATTCAAGGATGGGAGGTTGTAATGACCCAAATTTTTCAATCGTACAGATCCATTGTTTTTATGTTAGAATATTGTTTCTTCACTTGGTGTGAACTCAGGCCTAGGTATGGTTCTATGAGAATATAAGGATTTCATGAAGCCTAGGGCTCCATGAAATGGGAAATCATAGTTTGAAACATTTTTAGTGCATGTTTATTACTAAACAAGTTAAAAAATTTCTTATAGAATGAGGCCACATGGTTTTTATGCAGCCACTCAAGCCAAGGGGCACACTGGTGTGGATATTGAAAAAATATTCACATTTCCAAATTACATTACTGTGTGGATTTTGGAAAACATTTCCCATAAACTCTATGGGGTCAATCATTAGATAATTTGTTTCTCACTTTAGGGAAATGGTTTGGCCATCCATGAAGGAAAACCATTCGACCATCTGTTGGTAGTTGATTTTAACAGTTTTCCCTTAAGGAACAAAAAATCATAAACCCCTCTATCTTTCTACCATTTCATGTGGAGAACCTTGCTTCTTCTACCATGATCTATCCCTCCATATAAAATTGGGATTAAGTTATATCCTACATCTAGACTCCAAATAAAATATCATCATTAGCATTGGATCTGCATCGATATAAAGGTGAATAATAGTGTTCGTGTTCTTCATTTTTCTTTCCCTCTCTTATGCTATTTAGGTTAAATATCCTTTACCATATTTCCTGGTTGTTGAAACATTATTAATTTCTCTTCTGATCAATTTCATATATGATTCCTACATTTGATAAAGATCCATCTATGATCTTATGTTAGGTGGTGTATAATTTATTTGTCAAATTTGAGTTGTTTTTATAGTTTTTTATGCCATTTTCTGACCATTGGCATGTGTTTTCCTAAAAGGTGTTCTCCTGATCTAAGTATTTAAAGAAATGGGATTATACTCCTGTGGATCCTAGACCTATGAACATAGGATTCCTTCCCCTATATTTCCATCCATTTTGGTGTTATAAATAAATAAGCTAATATTATATAATTGTTTAAATAGAGAAAACACCTTCTATTTGTTATTCTTAGGTTGTAAATAGAATTTCCCCTTAGTGTGTAACTTCCCAGATTATTATATAACTTTCAAAGTGTTTAATTTTACTTTTTATTGAGTTTATATTCTTTGGTAAATTAAATGGATTCATTAAATGTAATGGATATTGGTGTAAATGACACAAAATGTGAAGGATTATTAATTATTTGGATTATATGAACTATAAAAACCAGTGATATATGTTGGTACTATATGATTATAATGAAAAATAGGTGTCCCCCTATAATTATTTTTTTAATATTATTCCATTGTTATATGATGTGAAAGGATAGTTAAGGGACTTATTGATAATGTAATCTCACTATCGCATATATCGGTTTTTGATAAAGTTTTATCCTAATTTTATACTTACATCTCCATGATGGGAATGAATTTACATGTTCATCTTTATCATGTGTTGGGCATGACGACTCACCCCACAAATCTTGACTGATGAGAATGATATCTCACATTCATCATGAGTTTCAGGGAATGATCCCATTTGTTGGAGCCTACATCTTGTTAGACTACTTATGGATTCTTGAGTTACACCCCAAGTCTAGCTATCTCCTAGTATCCATTTATATGATTACTTATATTATCAATTAATTAGTTAATATAAATGTATACAATTTATAACTACATATATATATGATTAAAATATTTGATTATTGATCAGAAACTTTACACCGTCCTATGCCAAGGTAGGTAGATCCAGCCAGTTCTCCTGACTGAACCCGATCCAAATGGTATTTATTTATGTACTCGGAATTGTTTTTTATTATTATTACCAACAAAATTCTTAACGAATTACACTACTATGTTAATTTTTATACACCATTTGTGGTGTACTACTGATTTTATATCACACCTAACTCAGGCCACCTTTGGTTCTTAAGTAGATTACATGTCTTCATGTATGGAAAAGGGAAGGAGCCCTGCTATAGATTCATGATATGACATAATTAAAGTTTGGAGCATGGGTGTAGAGGACCAATATTATTCTCATTCTAATAGTGGAAGATTATTTTGGAATTTTAGTATAGCTTATTGTATATTCATTTCAATTATTTCCCTTTTTTATAGATCACAATTTCATGAAATCATCATGCATATGACACATCCATTGGTAATTTTAATAAATTATAGTTTATTGGTTATTTATTATTTTTCATTTCATTATTTTATTGTTTCTTCTCTATCATCTGTTTATAGATACTGACACTATTGCTTGATTATTTTTGTTACTTCTTATACTTATTCTATGCTAGGTTCAATTTCATGTGTTATAGTGTGTATTTTCAAAGAATATGTTTATTTATTATATCCACATTGCCACTTTTATATGTGGTTATATTATCCCTACTAAACCACCTTAAACCCTCCCTAATATTAGAAAGACTCTATCATATAGGGAGGATAATATGAGGCCATGTGACCGGCTAGCCAGGGGCACCAGTTGAGTGGATCTCGAGTTGAGATATTACAAGCTCCACCACTCACTCCCCAACTCATAGGAAACACCATTGAATAGCTCTACCTACATAATTTATGAAATTTAAAGACATTATGTTTTGTAAAATTACATTTAATTCCTCTCAAACTATTCTATTCCTCATGAATTAAAAAACCCAAAAATGAATGTGGAAAGGATGTCTATATAACAATACCATGAGATTCTACTCAAGGATATCATATTAACCTATCAGAACCACAAACCAAACATGCCAAAAAAATAATATAATCTAAAAAAACCATGCACAACTAAAAATATAAGGAACAATTCTTTACGATTACAGAAGCTTGTGTTTTATGTCAGTAATTAATTATCATACAATTGATGATAATTTTGAGATTAGTGTATTAGATAATTAGGACATAACTCATACACATACAATATATACAATAAGATGTGGACATTTACATTTAGCACATAATTTTTCCACATTTTAAAACAATAAAAAACATGATATAATTTAATTAAAATTATTATTGAATTTAAAATTGACCTATTCTTTTCCGTTTTCATTCTTAAATCCTCTAAAAATGATTATAAAAATAGAGAATGAGAAATAAATTACTTATGGACATAATGTCAGAAAAAATGTTCGTTTCTTGAAAAACAAGAAACCCAATGAATCATTTTTTCATAAAAAACAAATTGTTTATCCATAATTTATATTATCAATCCATAAAAAGGTTAATTAATATTAGCATTTAAAAACTATTTATTTACATAAGAATATATTATAGAGCATAGAAATTACATGTATGTAACTTGGGATATCATCTCATAGAATCATTACATAACCCTTCCAAACCCCTTAAAAATTGAAAAAAAAATATGGCCAACATTCAATATAATTCTATAGAGAACAGAATCATGACCCATTGAACTGGAGCGCTATCTAGGTCCTCCCATCATATGTGCGATAATGGGATCACCCATCTCTATTAGGGAACACCCATTTTATATAATGACCATGAACCAAAAAATGAATCACATAATTTTTTCATTAATTTTTTCATCATAATTTATTTAGAAAAACACTTTTAAACTTGAATTAAAATCACTCCCATATATCAAAATACCATGGTTTGTTAAAATACTTTTAAAATTCCAAAATACCCAAAAATGCAAAATATGGTATTTAATTACAGAAAACATGAAATCAATACACATCCCGAAAAATCCAACAACATCATCTGAGTTCATCCAAGACTATTTAACATCGATTAAATTATATAAGATCCTATATAAGGAAAATGAATGAAAAAAATTAAACTATTAGTAAATTATTATTAATTAAATAAATACATATAAACCCCACAATCGATGATCAAAGGAACACATACTGAAAAACTCACCGAATGTCCCTGGTATGTTGGAATAATGACTAATCGCCAATTAATGGTAGAATATGTTTTTCAAAAAAAATACTAGGAAAATGCTATATCAGATAGTCAAGACATTAAAAACCAATGTAATATAATTAAAATAGAACCTTTGGAATAAATTAATACAATGGTGAATCTTTAATGAATTTTCAATCAAATTCATGTGTTCATCACCAAGAAACATTCACTTTATAAGTGAAACAATTTATTATCAAACATAGACAATTCCATCATGATATAGTGGAATTTCTATCTGATTTTGCGGATCATAATCAATCCAATATAAAGAAATTTTAATATTAAAGTAACTTATGGGCATTTTAAGGTCCATTACATTCCTATATGGATACATTAAAATGGAGAACATGTAAATTGGGGAAGGAACAATATCAGAAGATTTTCTAAATCATAAATCCACCCATTCCTTTCATAATTTATTTAATGGATTTTGATGTATGAAATGTGAGGGTTCTAAACCAATCCCATCATATTAAAACATCCATAAAACTACATTATATCATTTCATGATGTGAAAACATGTTTATGATGATGATAATATGGTATGTATCATCAAAATAAGAGGGACATGATGGTTTTTGGCATGAGGCAAATATTAAAACCATGAATATTCATGAAACACCTTGTTCTGTAAGAATGTTTTTAGATTCACATGAAGTTTTATCCAAGCCATAGGAAATGTCAAAAAATTCATTAAAACATACACTAGAGGCATTCAAAAATTTTGATTATAGACCCTAGTTGGCGTTCTAAAAATTTACATCCTCTAAATTTTTTTAATTATATGTATTTATCATCTATTTAAATTATTCTCAATGAGTTATTAATTACTCCCTCTCATTTTAAAATTTTCCAAATCTGTTATAATGCTCTAACTACCTTGTAACTGTAAAACCATAATAATATTTTGGTGATGTAATGTGTGTGTGGTTATCTATGAAAAAAATCACTATTTGTATATTATAAGTGAACATGGTTTTGAATTAGTTTTGTCTAGGGATTTTAACATCAAAAATAATTGGTCAGCTATATCCTGGTCATCATCCTGGTGTATGGAGAATGGGTCCTTACTGTACAATTTGTTTTACACTTAAAAGGGATATTCTTGGGTTCTCTGCATGATATTTACAAACCATTATAAAGGATTTATCTATCATTCAATTTGCCTCTTAACATTTCAACTCCATCTATTCAGATACTTATATACCTTAAAACCTTAGTCCTTTTGAACCACTAATGAACAGAATCTCATACCCTTCACTTGTTAGGGGTATTAACTTATACATTAAAAAATACCTAGTTATTCTCTAAAGGATTTTACCAAGATATATTTAGTAATTATTTTATTGGTAAAAATACTTTTTCACCATATAATTCTTTCTTTTATATAGGAAAATCTTGTAATATTTTCCTCATTGAGAAATTTTTCTTAGTATTTTTTTCAATCTTTGAACATTATTCCATGAAATTATTCTATTTCAAATGTATTACATTATAGTTTTATGTAATGGGTGTGACATATAATTATGTATACCCTCAGTGTATTGGTTTGTTTCATGAGATATCTATGATAAGTTAATGAGAGCATCCTTACCTTTTGTGAAAGATTTTATGTCACAAGGCCTTGATGGTATATCAAAGATATATAGTAAAAAGGAATCAAATTTATGTTTTAGATGTCTAAAATTATTCAATCTATTCACTTCATGTTTAGTTATTAATATCCAAGCATTTATTCACTATTATGATGTCCTTGTATTTATTTACACTCTCATTTTCATTTGTTACGACACAACTAAATTTATTTATTCATTACATAATGGTTCAGAAATACATTCACTACATGTTTAGTTATTGATATCTTGACATATATTCGTTATTATACTATCGATGGATTTATTTATACTCACTATTTCAATTTTTATGAAGTTACCCAGTATATTTATTTATCAATATTGTTTTATTTATATTTTATTTTGATGTACTCTACCCCCTTAAAAGTATGTTAGATCACCCCTTATATTGTTCTACCGTTCCCTAGGAAACTAAGAAGATTACTACCTATAAAAAATGTATTTGAAGGAGAATAAATTGATATCATGTCTTTAGAAAATGTATTTTTTTATTCAATTTATCATAAAACTCATTTATGTATCCAGTTCCCTGAGACTACTAAACTCTAGGATCCTATTTATTTTTTTATAGGTACTAATGTAACAAATCAAACATTGGATCAAGGGTAGCAGAGTCAAGGCCGTTACATTGTTCATGGGGTCATTAGTGATAATACCAGATTCTGGTGTAGGGGACGTTTGTGCGTAGATTTGTGGGGTCATTCAAGAAATTGGAGTGGATTGGTTCAATGGTGTAACAATTGGCTCTTCCACAATACTTAAATTCTATGGAAATTGTTTTCCACAAATAATAGTTGAGATGATACCATCTATAACTAGCTTATATGTTTCAAATTGATGATATTTAGCTTGTTCTAAAAATATCCTTGAGGTGTATTCAATTTTTATAGTAGATCAAAGTGAAAGGACTCTCTATGGAATGAAAGTTCCATTGGTATAGGTGATGTGGTAAGACAACTGTGAAAAATAAGACAAATAGGATTGATAATCCAACATGAGGTCATAGTGGCTGGAATTTGTTATTGAAGAGACCCAGTGATGTTCTAGGATATAGCTCGAGGATGAACAACTATAAGGTGGGGAGGTTGAAAATACCTTGTAATTTTATCATTTAAATTATACCTAACAACATATATGTTTCCTACATATAAATGTTTAATGATATGGAAGTGGGTTGTGACCTTATTCAAGGGGCAGATCATGTATAGAATCATGGAATGTCCTCTTTCCCAAGTATTTTGGTTGCATAGATGTCTCCAGGAGACTGCGTAAGAGTGGTGGTGGCAATGTTATTTGGACCTAGAGGTTGAGTTGTTTGATGTAGATCTTAGGGGTTGAGTTGTTTGCTAGATACCACTAGAGACACTTCTACAGGACAAGAATTTATTATAGGGGAGTCGATAATACCCATTGTATTTTTTAGGGGAATGATGGTTTTCTTTTTGGGTATGGATATTTATAATATACTCATTTTTACTGATGGATGTGTCATGGTAGTTTAAGAGAGAGATCAGAAGGAATAAGATAAACCTGATCTACAGGAAGGATTCACAACATGAATCATTGTCTCATTCAATGAAATATCATTCCACGGTTTTGGAGTAGGTTTATTCAAACATTCATGACATGAAAACACTATTCAAAAAATGAAATGATCAGAAGCAGTGTTTTTGGTATTTTAAAATAGGGGGATCATGTGGAATGACACATCTACATGTCATTGAGGTGGGGATTTCTGTTACATTCTATTTCATGACATTATATTGAGGGTTTATCATTCCTAATTTTTTTAAAATTTTATGTTATTTGTTGTGATATGTTATATAAATGGTTTTGTTTTTCATATGATGTAATTTGGATGAAAATGGGTTTCCAATGAAATTTTCTCTAGTTATGACAATATTTATATGTATGTAAGGTGTTTACTGAAATTCTGATAAGTATTTAAAAGTGGAATTGGTAAATTTGGGTTGTGTTTGGGCTTGTTTATGTTTTGATAAATGTATTTTCTTTGGGAATTGGTTATGATGTGTGGATCGGTGGTTTTATGTTTATGCGTAAAATAATTAAAAGGCTCCCTTCAGCTTCTAAATTTAAACTTTGTGTCAATTGGTAATGTTTAAAGTGGTTTATTTTTCAGGGGAAAATCTATATATGCATTGGGTGAACATATGGATGGTCTTATAAATGATAATGGATTCATTAAAAAAAATATTTGGAACTAGGATTTCAAAAATACTCCTCATCTATTTCTTTTCTTCCCAATCTCTTCTCATCCCATATGGTTCCTCAAATCCTCCTTGTGTTTGCCAAAAATTCACTCAATCTCTAAATTGTCACATGGATTTCAAATGATCTCAAATTTGGTTTCAATCATATGTTCCAAAATCTTAGACCATTTGTTACTTTGGAATATGGTTTGGTAAATAAATAACAAAATTTCCCTTTTGGCACCTTTTCTACATGTTCTCTGTTTTAACCTAAGTAGTAGAAATAGTCATGGAAATGAACATAGTTTTTAAAATTCTAAAGGTCTGTTTGCGATTTCATAGTGATTATAATGTTTTATTTTAATTAACTTGATATGTACGCCTATTTGGAACTTATGCAGAACATAATATGTTATGGGAACCTCTATGGTTGTCCCTCCGAGGAGACAGTCATCACATATGTCATGTTAGTGTTTTTTCTATGCATGAACAATGGAATTAACATGATATTGGTTTATTCTTTGAGTGTTAGGACCTCTCATTTCACTATGTACTATTATCATGGGATTCCAATACATCATCTAGAGGGCCAAGTGTCAGATTCATATTGACCTTGATTAGACATGTTGGTACCCCATGGATTTTTTGAAAGGCTAGGTGGGTTTGGAAACTAATGAGGCCATCTAACTGTAGCTAGTTGGATTTTGACTATATAGTTCCACCAAATGAAAGTTGTTGGGTATAAAGAAAGTACATAAATGGATTTATTTTAGAGATATTTGTGAAATTCCCATTATTACAATCAATATGTTATTATTTAAATTTATATACCTAGTTTACCCGAATTCTAGTTTCTCTTGGTATTATTTGATTCCTTTATGTTCAACATATATTTTTACCACATTTTTCGGTTTCTTGTTTTTGTACTGGTTTTTCAAAACGGGTTTTAAAATATGAAATCTATTTTCAATAGTGGAAAGTGGTGTGTGAGTTTTTTTAGAATGGTAATACTGTTATTGGATCATTAAAATTGTAAAAACCTATTTTCTTATATGTATTTTAAACTTCTATATATGTTCCATTCTGGGAAATGAAATGTATGGATTCAATGGTTCTTACCTACTAACCAGTTAAGTCATACAACCTAGTTTTTTCACTCACATTCAGTAGACCCGAACTATTTTTAGGTATATGTTTTGTTGAGGTTTCCTTAGTAGCATTTTGGTATTGTGGTTTGCGGTGACCAAGAAGTATCATATCGAATATGTCAATTCTAGATTAGTTTTAGTGTATTTTAATAATTTTTTTGTTTTGATACAATATTATTTGGATACTATTATGTAAATTTTGATGTGTAGTTATTATTCAATTATTTTATGTGATTTATTTTGGTTATATTTATTGATATTGTTCTTGGGAGAAATTATTGACACTGTGATATCATTGATACTTTATGGTACTTACCAACTAGGGAGGATCAATAACTCCTCATTGGCCTTGTCATGGACTGAGTTGCATTTATGGTCGAATGGAAACATGGAATAGTTCATGAAAAAATGGTATCAGAGAAACCCTTTTTTATTTTGGGCACCAAGTAGTTTAAAGATTAGAACTATTAGGACATGGGAAGTTGATATGGGAAGAGTGTTTCAAACTCTTAATTTCCCAGAGACTCGAGTTTCTAGGGGTAGAATGGAATTTGAATCTTTTTTTGGGATTGTGATGATAGGAAATGAAAATAGAGATATTCTAGTGATAAATAGTGGTCTTACAATGAGTATAAACCCATGTGAAGCCTAAGTCTATGATTTATGATACTCATAGTTATTGGTTCTTTTTCCGGGTATGGGGTGCTAAACCATGTGGATAGGTTAGGCTTGGCCACTAGTTCCTCATTCTGAGAGTTTGGTGTGAGTTGTGATTGTTTTTCATTTTAATTGGTGTTAGTGTGTTTTCAAAATTGAAATTGATATGGGAAAAGTGGATTTGAAAAGAAATTTTTTTAGAGTCTGGGTTTTCATAAATGGTTGAGTTTCGGTGTTAATGATGGTTTTGTATTTAATCATGAAACATTTAAGGGTGGACTTGGATAAAGGTGGTTTCAAAATTGTAATGGGAATGGTGGTTTTCAAAATAATAATATTTTGTTTATTTTTGGATATTTTTTATTCTAATCATGGTTCTTTAGTTTGTGGTGTTTATTTGGTTTCTATTTGATTGACAGTGATATGGTTTTATATTTATCATATTTAATTTATGCAACCCAAAAAAACCCAGAAGGGGTCCATGGATCATATTCTAGTCATTGGTCCTACCTAGAATTCTATAAGTGTGGTGGAGAAAAAATAATTTCAATTGTTGTCTACATACTATATTCATAAAACTATATTAGAGTTTACTAAGTGTCTTCATGAAGTTGAGAGTGTATTTGGTTTTTTGTGAACTCTAGATGCTGTGAGATTAAGAATTTTCTTGGGTATGTTTGAAGGACCTAGACAGGAAAAATTGAATGTGGTTCATCCATTATCATTGTGAGTTGTTATTTCTTGGGCGATATTCATGAACACATTCATCCATGGGTTTATTCTTGAGGAATTGGAGGAGAATAATGTTCTAGATCTCATGGATGATCAATAATGATGACTAATAATGAAGGGATGTGTTGACCATTTCAATGAGATGGTTTCTATTTATCAATATCTAATGATCAGTTAGAAGTATATATTTTTATGGGGTCTCCATCCAAGTTTCAAGGATCATGTTCTTTATTCTGCATATGACTGAGAGGATACCCCATGGATGTTGATGGTTTGATTTATTCTGGTGATCATGGAGGTCCCACATGAGATTAGTCTCAACTAGAGAAACATATTCTATGAGAGTCCCATTTTTTTAGACCGGCCTCTCGTTCAATGGAATGTTCACCTATATTATTCTTCTATGTATAGTCTAGGCATTAAAATCCATTTTCACTACATTCTAAATTATTATTGTTGATGTGGCTATTTTGGTCAAATGGAAAAGGCATGCAATTGATATTACCCAAAGGGGATGTCTCAATCAGACGCTATTGACTCTTGACTATTGAGAAGCAGTTTCTTCAAGACGTTGAGGTTCCAAAAAAATTCCCCAATGTAAAGCTCATCATGTGCTTAGAAACTTTTGGAGGTTTAAGGAACCATGTTCAAGTTTTTTTCTCCCACCGATGTGTTTGAAACTATATAAATGTTCATGATGTAGTTTTATTAGACATTGTTGGGATTATAGTCCCTTTTGGGGAAATATACATGATATTATTATTATATTAATAATTTGTAATCCAATCCATGAAGAGGTAGTGGTACCATGTCTTCAATGTATGAATCACAATTTCCACCTCCAAGTCATGTGATGGGTAATTATTCTCATGTGGGAATAACTAATGGGATCCATAATCTGTAATATGATCCTCCTGTAACTTCATACACCCCAAACTCAAACTTGAGTAAACTCAATACACCTCATATTCCTTCCTACAATTTCCATGAATCAAGATTGTATAAATTATCAAAAAAGTTATTCAAAATAATGTGAAAATAAATCATTTTAATCAAACATAACCCTTTTCAATTTCTACATAGTTGAGGGAGAATATAGAATAGATAACTCATTAAGAAATAAAATTTATTACCCAACCAATCCTAAAAATCTCCTACTCTCAAACACTTTATTTGACCTCTCCCAATAAACAACTTTTTGAATCATCTCGAGGTCTACAAAAACACCATTTTTAGAAATAACATTATATAAAAACATTACCTATGGAATCCAGAAATAAAACATGTATAACATTTCATAAATACTATTCTCTTTTAGGCTTGCAAAACCGATGATCAGATATCCCCCATTGTCTTCTTCTATCATGGAATGCATCAATATTGTATAAATAAACATGAAAATATAAAATTCAAAAAAGAGATGAAATATCTAGTTCAATAATTAAAAAAATCTATAAGATCATTGGTAAAGACAAATAACATAACTATATACTCAAATCTCCCATTCTAACTCCAAAATAATGTCATATGAACATTCTCTTCCAAGACCCTTAACTACTGATACTGCAACCTCAAGCTAAATTTTTAAAACCGTCATAACCAAATTAGTTGGATAAAAATATCATCAATCCTAGGAAATATGTATTTATTCATAAAGGTCACCTGATTTAGTATATAATATCCTATGAAATGTTAGTGACTCCCATGTGACTTTTTACTAATAGCACTTTAGATTCCCAAAATGACATTTTAGGGAAGATAAATCCAATTCTGTAAATGTACACCAATTGTATATTTACTATTTTAACTGAGTGGGATCCCTCCAATTAAATTATATGAAATTTGGCTCATCTTGGGGAGAATATTGGTGGTGAAATTGTCCTCTTAGTGGGGTGAAAACGCCAAAAATCATATACAGACTCCTTCGGGTACAAATTTATAACCCATAGAAAAAAAACATAGGAACCATACATAACATACACAAATAATATCCTTGAAATTTAACATGATATCAATCCCAATTATAGAGAAATGTGACATTCCCTCACTAACCTTAGATAAGAATCGCGTGGAATGACATGCCCTTGCCTCGAGATAGAAACTGAAACTTATGACGATACAATATACTATTATATTTGAAACAAATCATCCAATCCATAATAATATTGAAATTGAAAACTTCTAGATCCGACATTAGGTTTTCCCACATGATATTTATGTCAATTACAAAAACATTACAGTCCAGGAACATAAAACATTGCTCATTTCCCTTTAAATAGGGTTAATAAAATCCATCACAAATGGATTCAACTCCGCTTGAATTCCAAAAGAATAAAAAAAAATGTTATAACCAAATTGAAATCACCTATATAAAAAACCTATAAGGATATAGATGATGTTATAAATACATTACCTCTCAATGTGGTCATCCATGATTCATAGTACATGTGTGCTACATCTACATCATAAAGAAACCCTAACAAATTCCTACCCCGATCCTTCAAAGTTTCATGATATTCCCCTTTGAACAGAGTTTTGGATCCCATTCTATTATAATAATTCGAAAACCCTTATAACCACTTTTAAAATGATAAAACGACACTCCCATAAAGGAAAGACCTGTAAAAGTGCTAAAGATAACCTACATTCTCATGCAAGTGGAATGTACTTGAATCTTCCGGGAAAAAAATTGGTATGGCTAGAATTCCCTCATGGATAACATGTCACCATCTTATTCCTAGAATAATCCACATGCATAGAACCTTATAACTATTAAGTACCACATCAAATTCCCATATAAGGTTTATACTGAATCCTCTTATGGCTAGAGGATGAACATCGACTACTGTGCAATACTATTGAAAATATTTTGATAAATGCCCTTCCTATTAAATCGTCTAAATATCTATCTAATGTATCCACAACATTAGGATAAGTCATTAAAAAAGGCTAATAATTCTCGATCTAATCTCGGCCTTCCAGACCATTTCGAAACATCTTGCCTTGAGATAGTCATTCATGAACATATTAAGAGACAAATAAATTGTATTGGAATACCAGGTAGTGTATTTGATCATCGAATGGTCTCTATGCTCCAATTTTATGAACTCATAGACCTTCTCTACATTCATTGTCTCAATATATCAATTCTAAAAAAAATATTTTTAAGGTAGCCTTGACAACATCCCCATGCCTCCTTAATTAAACCAAGGTGTCCCACCACTTCCACATTAATCCTTACAATATATAAGTTGATAATATCACTTATAATTTCATTTTCTTTTGTAAGGATTGAAATAAATGGTTGATATTCTATATTCATTCATCTGGATCATTATCACTGATATGATAATAGAAAACTGGTGGATTCCCCTTAGTAAACTCTTGAGAATGGTTCATTTTCTATGTTTTACCTCTTTCTCCATCTTTTCCTAGATATTGGTATGTATGGATCACCAAATCCACTAATTTAGTTCCAATAATAGGATTCTAATTTTCAACATTATTAAAAATAAGCTCCCTTCATCAAGAAGAGGCCCTTCTTGGAGGAACTTTCATCCAAAATACAAGATACATACTCATTACAACACATTTAAATATCCATATGCATTAATTAAATAATTATAAACATTTAAAATATGTCTAAAAACATTAATAAAAAATTAAAATTAACAATGCATCCAAATGTTAAAAATTTAATACATTTCCATTATCAGGATTTGACTGCACATCCAGATAAACCATGGTCTGAACATTAGAACAAACACTGGAATATAGTAGAGTCGACCATAGGGGTTCTTCCTAGTTTCTAATAACTATGGTCTTATATTGTGTGCATATATTATCTACCCCTATTAAAATTAAATATAAAAATATACTAAAATACCTCATGATTTCTTACCAAAACCCATAGAAAATTTTGAAAACTAAAAATCTCAATGAAAAAGGACCAATGTGGATTAAATAATAAATAAAATTACTGAACACTAATGGGAACATTGGGTTTTTTATGAGGTATATGCGTACAATAAATATTACAATACTACCTCAAAATAATTTATTGTACGAACTAATATCTACCACTAAACCCCCAAAATAAGAATATTTAATACCATTTTGTACTGAACCAACCTAGACCGAACCATACCGCCACCTCGGATATAACCCAACAAGGAATAAAAACATTTTTGATAACCACGTAATGAAAACAATAAAAAAGGGATCACATATTACCTTTTGGTGAAGTGATTTTCCATGAAAATATTTCATGACCCATCCATGTATTGGAAAACAATTGTATCTAATAATCTTGGTCAACAAATATGAGTACACAATAGAGTGAACAAAATAATGACTAAAGAGTGATATCATAAAATCAACATATCAAAAGTCAAAAAATAGAAATATATATATATGATATCAGTAGTTAAAACCTAAAATATAGATTATTCCCTCAAAGTAAAATTAATAATATACTTTTGATACAAAACCACAAAGTTTAACCACAAAAAACAACTCCATGAGACCACATCTCCACCATCCAAACACATACATGGATTCTAGTAATATAAAAGTCTAAAAAACTGTATGATATCCTTACCCTTATCTTTTCTCTACAAAGTAAGTCTTGCATACCCCATAAGGCATATGCATGTGTTAAGGAACAAAGAACACTATGATACAACAATGAATCGTTGTACGGACTTTAAACATGAAAACTGTTATGTATTGTTTAGGAACTCTTTATTAAAACCAAGTTCACCTAAAAATGGAGAGCTCACCTAAAAATGACACTTAATAAATTCCATAGGTTTTTTCACAAAAAAAACATTATTTTCAATGCTTAATGATCTAGGCTCAAATAAAGAGAACATTAAACTAATTGTAAAAGTGATCAATGAACCGAAGAAAGGTATAAATATGGGAATTTGGATAACATCAATATATATAATTGAAAAACAAAAATGGAACAAGAATTAAATATCTTTAAAAATAAGAACTATAATTCTTTATCTAGTAGAAACACTAACTATGAAAAAGTAATATACACCATAGTATCCAAAAAATAGGGTTTAGTGAGACATAGTTTACGACTTGTGTTGCAAAAAAAGATATGTAAGTATACCATATTTGGATTCTCTCTCAGTATACCCTTGTCCTGACCATAATTATAAGGCTAATTCTTATCTATATCAATATAAATTGAAAGATCCTTTAGTATTCCTCTCACTTCCATCTTCTTCACCTTGGAGAAAACTATATCTGTCCTATTCAAACACATGTCCACACCCAAGGCCCCCCATGTTCTACCCAATTAAAAATACAAAAAATATCTACAAGTGATAATCACAAAATCCATTTCAATACATTATTTTATAAAACTACATTATTGTTTTAATAAAACATCTTCATCAATGTAAAAGTCTTTTAAGACCCCCTTATAAATCTATTAAAATAAAAAAAGTCTCTGGGATACATTTTTTCAAACACACGTAGTGTATCAATGAGAAATAACTATTAATAGCACATTACACTAATAAATTACCATCCTATATCAAATAATAGCAATAATAATGAATAAACCAAAACTAAGTACTCAAATATGAGGAAATTTAATAAAAAAACTAATGGAAAACAAGATAAAACAAATCCACAGAAAAAATGTTATATGTACACACATACCTTGAAATGAAATGAAATGCATTCACTTTTTATTATAACAACTTTATTAAATAAAAAAGTATCCTCACACAGCTAATACATAAATAATTAAACCCCATTAACAACACAAGATTCATAAAAACATCAATCTATAGTTTAAATCCACCATGAAAATCAATAAACATAGGCTGATAAAGTAGAATGATTGAAAAATAATGAAGAAATCGTCATACCTCAAGTTAACCAATTATTCAAGGGATATCTAAAAAAATAGAGAGGTAAGAAGCTCCATGACATTGTGAGAGGGCTTCACATGAGATATGAGAAAAATTTGGGTGAAACTAATAAAAATAAAAATCTAAAAATAATCAAAATATTGTTTTTATTGACATAGAAAAACCACAGGGTTTGGAAACATGGTCAAAAAAACTATGCACCAACTGTGGGAGAGACAATATCTACATAAAAATGAAACAGTTTCTATTGAATTGCATTTGGTTAGACAATCCTTGATCTAACAGTGAAAAAAATTAATGTCCCTAAAACATTTACATCACATAGTTAGCCACATGATTAGATATATCATGTGATGTAAGTGCAACCACGCTTATATCCTCAAACATCAATGTTTTCCCCTATTCAAATCCCATAAACTCTGAGAAACAATATCTAAAAAAATTATACTCAAAATAAAACACACCAGTGACCCTACAAGTGTCACATGTCATATTATATTGATCACAATAAGTATTCTTTTGGTCTTTAATGAATTACAACTTTTTGTATTTTTCATTAGAAGGTGATGGATTATCTCTCGTTCTTTAGAAATTCTCTCTAGGGATTTTAGATAATTCTCATATGAGAATTTGTTTGGTATACTTATTCTATAAACCTATAAATTAATATAAATCTGATTATATATACATAAGGTTAATCAATTTTTAATTATGTAGAATCTTTTATTGTTTACTCTATGTAATACCCGAAAAAATTATTATTTTATTAATATATTATCATGGAATGCACTAAAATTGAAAATTAATATATCATTTCCTTTTTTACATTTAACTCATTCCTTAAATCATCCTTTCATATTATTGAACCGTGAATTATAAATATTATTTAAATAAATAAATATCATTTTGTTATTAATTAAATTATAAAATAAATATGACATTCTCCAAACAAGAAAATAAATTATTTTTTTAATTTTTTTAACTAAATATATATATCTATTAAATATTATTTTATTTAGTTGTGAATTGAAAACAAGAGACAAAAAATACTACATTTACTAACTCATGAAAAAATATTTCTAAAATATTTAACTCACATATATTCATAACTAGAATAACTAGTTAATGCTTTTATGTGATCACGATAAATCATATAATTATTATTCCATAATATAAGAGTAGCATTTTCTGAATTTAAAAAATTCAAATAAAATTTAACAGAGATTAAGGATACACTTATTTTTTGACACTCTAGGACACATTCTTAGTGAAATTAGATGAATTTTCTAAATGTATAATGTTAACATGTAATAATACATTAAGTCACCTATATCCAAATATTTTAATCTCACAATGAAAAAATTCTCATATGAATTCCTAAGGTGCAATATTAACCATTTTTCATGATATCTCATAAGGTTAATTATATTATTTATTCATCAACCAATATAATTTATTAATTTTCTATGACACTTTAAAAGGAACACTACAATGAACAATAATGGAAAAACATTTTCTTAGTTAGTTCCACTTCAATCATATGAGAATATATATATTCATCCATTAACTCGAAAAAGGAATATAGTTTCTTGACATATTCAATGAATTTCACATCCCTTATGATACACACAACATATCCTACTTTCCACAATAATATGTCATCATGATTTTCATCCATTCCATAAATTACATGATTCATTATATATATTAATAATAATTTCAAGTCTAAAAATGAATATACACATTTGTTGATAAAACGACCAATTACACATATAACATATGGAATTATTATTGGGGGGTTTATTCTCATGACATACATACATAGAGATATCAAATTTTTGACTTTTTAAATAGTTATATCAATATCTTATAATCCCTTATCTCTGGATATTCAAATATCATATATGTCATGTCTGATAGATATTATATAGGACATATGAAAATTTTCAAATAATTTTTCTATAAAATCTCATGTTTTCTTAGAGTGTGGAAATATTATAAAATTTTTATGTTAATGATATTCTATGGACATTACAACATTAATTTTATATAAAATAAAAATCATCATGTGATAATATATTTATTAATATTTAGATACTATAAATTAAATTTTCTATTGATTCACAGGAACTAAATATAATATAATACAACCTTCCCTAGAGAAAAAAGATTATAACTTTTATTTTTTTAGATCTCATATTATATTTAATATTCTGATAAGATATGACAATAGTCAATGGTCTCACAATGTTCTCTTCTACAAATACATTTTTAATATAACCTCACACATCAACAAAAATATATCTCAATAGGTGACACTTCTAAATATATTTGTTGTCTATTAATGAGATCATATCTCATTAGCTATGACCATTGATATAGTATTAACACAATACAGTGTGATGAAATTATTTCAGTTAATCATGTCATTGTGATCTTAGAAGAAGTTATGTATCCATGTTATGTACTTAGCTACACTAAAATTCACATGTTTCTCTGAATCTAATATTGAAACATTGACCACTTGGTGATTAAAAATCATTTATTTCACATCTCTTCAATTATTGTAATTCACATATCATTATGGGAACTTCACATCATTTTGATTTATTCCATCATTATAATATGTGTACCCTTTAATAGCTAAGTCCCAATATTCTCTATAAACCCATATGATATCCTTTATTTTCCCTAGGTACTATAGGATATACTATTAATTCATATAATATAACTCACGTATGTATTCCTAATATCTTCCTACAACACATAAGGCATAGGTAACATAATTCCTGGCATATAGCATGGAATCCAAGATAGAACATATCATAGATGTGTAAAAATTTCCTCCCAATATCTATCTTCTCTCTATCTATGGGAAAAAATATCACGGTGACATGAATTCCATGTGGCATTGATAATAATGTTATGTTGGATTATTCAATATAGAATCATGTCAATATATTTTCAATGTATTAACCATTACTTTATCCATGTCTCCATATAAATCTATCATGATAGATAATTATCTCTAGAATTTTTTTGGACACCTAAGTCTTTTTTTAAATTAACTTTCTTAACCATTTTATAATTGACCGTAAGATTGGTATCTTATTTCTTAAAACTAATATGTCACCATAACATACTACTAAGAAGACAACTACCCTCCAACTAAATCCCTTGTTTAGAGGGGACTTATATTAGTTATTTATTAAACCGAATTTTATTATTGATTCGTCAAATCAAATTTTGCAAGATCATGATGCTTAATTAATCAGATTATTTGATCTCTATAAATTTCTCATCTTATTGGCATGTTTTTAGTTACAAAACCGGATGGTTGTTCCACATAAATATCTTCCACATTGAGTAAATTATAGAATCTTATCATGAAATCCATTTTTGAAAAATCATATTTATTGTTGGAAACTAATGAAATTATAATTTTAATCTATTTAATCATAGTGACTAGTAAAATGTTTTCTTCATTGTCCATTCAGTGATGTTTCTTAAACCCATTATAATCAAATCATTCCATATAGGTGTTCACTTTACCATCCATTTCAAACTTCTTATAGAATACCAAATTCCACACAGCATGATTTATATCAAATATAGTATCTACTAAAACACACACATGGTTCTACTATAATGATTCCATTTCAGAATTCATGTATTTTTTACCACATTTCATATGTTGAATAGTTTAATGGTTTCCTAAAGGATAAGGGATAATTATCTTCAATTAATAATGTGTCATATAACTACATGACTATAAAAACAAATCTCCCTAGTTCTTTATCATCTATGGTTATCTTATACTATTATTTTTTCTCTGCCATAACTTCTTCCAATATGAATTGTGGAATTTTTTCTAATTCAAAATATTTTATATCTTAATAAACATATTCATTAGATTATATCATTTACCCACTATATCCTTTGAATATGTACTCCCTCTTATGGAACATGGAATAAATTTCTATTATTACCATTAGGTTTGAGGTGTCTGATATATATTATACCCATGTTTGTTTGGTATATCTTATGATGATAAAAATTTTGACATGATGTAAAATTTTGTTTCTTTTTGTATCCTTAAAAAATTATTCTCATCCCCACACATATAATGTGATGAAATTAATTTTTTATCATTCAATAAATCACAGGAGACTGAACTTTCCACATTAGATGGAACTTAGTTTAGTATATATGCTTGAGTAAATAATAAATATCATTAAGAAGATAATGTAAGACATGTATGAATCATCCTTGATATCACCATATCCAACAACTCTTAGTTTTTCCCTTCTTAAAAAAATACACTATGCTGTAAAGGTTCGACTAAGTTGAGATGTTATCATGAACTCCCTTAGATAATTGATGACATCTTGGTTTATAATTTCCCCTTTGTGCTCTGAAAATATTTTATTATATTCTTACCAAGGTAATTCTATACATCATTATTTTATTCAATAAATTTATCAATGTAAGCATAAATATATTTTATTATGTATAGATATTCATTTTAAAAAAAAAATCCGTAAAATTTATGATGTAAGAGTATCCACCTATATCTTTTACATGAAAAGGAACAGTTGTGCATATTTGAACTATTTATTGAATCTCTATTACTCTTTTTCTATTTACAGAAAATAGATATTTGGTAATTTTTCCTTACCAACAGTATTTTCATATATCCATGTGTTACTGTTCAAAAGAATATAAATATACTTCTTCATATAATTTTATGAAACACTTCTAATTTACATGACCAAGCTTTGATTCTACATATGGGTGTGATATGAGTTATGTGAAAAAGATTATTTATTGATTATAAACTCTTGATTTTCATATTATAGTATATAATTAATGTTATTGAAATAGTACATCATATGTCATATGATATAATTATGAAAGTACTAACTAATTTCTGATCATGAAAAAAAATCCATCCATGTTTAATTGAGGAACATAAGTTATATTCTTTGTTACTCTTGAAACATAGTAACAACTATTTAAAACTAGAATTAAACCAGTTTTCAATGTGAAATGATAATCTCCAATAACCACTATTGTTAGTATTCCTCCATTGGAAGCTTGAATTTTTTCATATCATTTTGTAATCTTTTCAAACATTCATGGTTCCTATATTTGATCCATGTATGAGAAAAATAAGATATATATTTTTCTAAATTTTTGAAATAGGGATATTAAAAAATGTTCCTAGATAACAAATGTACCAAAATATTCCCCTTAATTATTTTCCAAAGTACTATTTTTCTTCTAAAAACATTATTTCCATAAAATCATACTTTATCGTAATTTTTAGCCTCCCTCTATACCTTTATCTTCTTGTAAGGGTGGTTTGAATGTAGAGAATGGTGTTGCATTTGTTTTCAATAAGGTGTCAACTGTCAATAAAGAGTAAATATGTGTATGAAATGAAAGTGGTTCAAGTTGTGATGATCTTTGAAGTAGTTGTGTTGACTAAGTAAATAGACCACTTTGATTATGATAAAGGTGTTACCCAACTAATGGCACTTAGATAATTATTATTTTAAATTTGATTTCATGGTTGATCCTTCTCTATAAAAATTATGATGATTATTGAGATGATCATAAGTTCCAAATACTTTTATCGAAGTGATACATGTCTACACCATCATGAAGAAGACTATACAATACTTAATTGCATGTCGAGAAGAAAAATCCACCCATTGATCTTAAATGAATGAAATGAAAGAAAGAAAAGGTGATTTATAGATCTGATCATCAATGAAGAAAACATGTGTTAAGAAGTACACAATGTATACAACAATGATACAATGAATAGTGTTAGTTCATGAGGAATGAAGGAGGAGTCCATCCATCATTCATTATTGGAGAAAGGATGAATATTGAAGATCTTGGATTTATTATTCAAAAGTGATAAGAATGATGATGTTTGAAGATGAAGAAAAATAAAGGAAGTATGAATAGGATTTTTATGTTTATTTGGAATCTACTATGTGCATTGCCCATGCATGAGCTTTTCATGAGGATGGTGACCATGCAGAACTCTTGTACTAGAACTAGGTTTTTAACCAATTATATTATCAAGGCTTAAATTAAAAAGTATCCAACCTGGAGAGGCAAGAGAGGACTTCAAACTTAGGCTCATGCAGGACCCGATGGTCAATTACACCTGAGGGAAGAATCAATGACATCTCTACACATGGACGGGTTCTGGTCTGTGTATAAGTCCGCAGGGGCATGCACGGTGATCAACTAGTGCCTCACAGTGCACAGTGGGTGATAGGAGCAAGCTTGAGGCATGTAAAGTGGTTGCAAAGAATGACCACTGTAGAACTGGTGTGGGGCGGCATCGGGGAGTGAGAAGTGCAATTATTGAAGGAAGGAAACCCCGTCGAGATGATATACCGTAGAAATATTTTTTCTTATTTCGATGTGGGAATCACATTTTCATACTAGAACCAATCCAGGCCTTCCATCTCATCACATGGATGATCTCGGTCACATGGCACATCCCACTTCCCAAGAGCTGATCTAGACTGTCCATCTATCCACACCTCGCTATGTTTGAATGGAAGTTGTCCGATCTTCATCTAAAAATCATCTTCAACATCCTACCGTGACACAAAGTAAAATGTCCTCTCCATTGTCATGGCTCCATGATCATTCTCTCTACCACCTTATAAACAAAAACTAGAGTATTAGCATCATCTAGAAAACATGAACCCATGCATGAAATTAAATTTCCATGCATGCACTATATTTAAAAATATCACTCGGCGCTGATGCAAGAAACACTACGAGGCCACATCATGGAGCTCGAACCCTTGAGAAAATAAGTTTCTTGTGATCCATATCACTTGCATGTGATCTAATCCCCAAGAATAATAAGAATATGTCAAGAAGGAATATCTCATGATATACATAAAATCTTTTCTTAGGTTTGAAAATAATAAAACAGGGGATCTTGTTATATTCATATAATGATTTGAAGAAAATCTTTTTGGTTTTGAAGTAGAATTGAGGTAGATCTCTCACATATAAATAGAGCACACCAAGCCGAAGCAAGGTGATGTCATTCACATTGAAGAGATATCTCATTTCTCTGAATAAATAGATCCACTATGAAGTAGCCCACTGGTTCGTGAAGAATGATCTGTGAAGCTGCATTTCTACACGAAGAATCAACTACCTAACAAAATAGAAGAACCATGATGAACCTCCTAGTTCATGAAGTGGAATCCAGCATAGACCACTGCCTATGAAAATGAGGCATCTGCACCCTCTGTGTGAATGAGAATATAGCATACCACCCTGGTTCGTGAAGAAGAATCTAACGTAGCTCACTACCTACGTGAAGGGAAAGGTTGAACTATCTGTGCAGTGGGAGAAGGCAGTCCGAAAACCACAATGCTGGTTCACGAAGGAGAATTAGAAATGTATACTCACATACTATTTCTTAAGATATGAATACTATGAACCTCATGTTCTTGAGAAGAATAAGATCATTCATACCTTATGCACGAATAAGAACAATGAAAGAATCACATTCTTGAATTCATGAATGCACATGAATACATAAGAGTTTGAATAAAAGTAGAAGAAAAAAGTGTATATACATTTGTGTACAAGAGGTAGTACGTGTGTGAAATAGAATCCATGCATGTTGCATGTGAATACAAGGGCATGAATTTAAGACACTTTCAGGAAAATAAAACAATAGGTGTGTGTGCATACATGAAGAAGAAAGAATTATTGAATAGTGTGCATATGTTAAAGCACTCAATGAAGAGGAGGGTTGTGTGTGTGAAAAGTGAATATTATATATTCATCCATGATTCACATGAACACAAGAATAATTAATATGCATACACATACAAACAAAAAGAACATGAAGAAAAGAAGACAAGGGTGTGTGCATAGTACTATGAAGTGGTGATATGAAGTGGTGATATATTCATCCATGATTCACATGCACACATGAATAATTATTGTGAATACACATAAATACAAAAATAACATGAAGAAAAGAAGATAAGGGTGTGTGGATAGTACTATGAAGTGGTGATATTGAGTGACCTTCATTCATGCATGTCCATGAACACATAATATTGGGATAAAGGATTAGAAGTGAGTTACACCAAGAAGAGTGAATGCATGCATGGATGCCCATTTACACATAAATTGTAACGCCCCGACCCCAGCTACCCAGAGTCGGTGCGTTATTGCATAACATTACCATGATCACAAAAGATCAAGTCTCGAAAGACCGATTAGTTTAGTAGCCTTGGAAACACTAGATACATTAATAAATGTTACATTACATCATAAAGTGAAAAACTGGAATAACAATGTCTCTATAGTCCACACTCATATCCTCTTCTGACTATCCCTGCAGGTCATTCATAAAATACTTCTTCACATCTTGGAAAATATTAAAACATTGAATGGGGTGAGCTCATATGCTCAGTAAGGATAACAATTTAGCGGAAGCTTTTATAAATAAACATAAACATTTAAGGAAATTTATAACTAAAACAAAATCCTTCTAAAAATGAACTTCAACATAATATGGCAGAATTAAAATGAGATAATTCCATTTACTTCTTCACATGGATATTCTACTGGTTGAATAATCACATGCAATATGAATAACCATTTTTATAATTATGGAATGCATAATGCCAGACTATCATAACCACATATCCAAGGCCTCGTGCCAAGACTACAAATAATATTTTGTCAAGGCCTCGTTCCAAGACACTAGTTTGTCTCATGAGACCTGCCAATGCATCGAGGAGCTATAACGGGCTCCACCCGTCACTTATTAAGTCCAATTCAGTCTTCATATGAATATGTTTAAACATATCATAAACCATAACATAATTGTATCACATAAAACATGTTTAAAGGAAACATAACTTTTCCACATTTCAATCACAAAATAACAATACAACACATTGATATAATAAAAACACTTTCAAAACCATTTTCAATACCAAAATAAAAGAAAATTAAAACTTGGTATTTATTTTTCATTTAAAAAAAAGTTATGGCTTGTGGAGGAAGCCAAAACTCAAATAATAGTCATGGCGGCGGAGAAGTAGTTGTCACCGCATATGTAATAAAAAAAATCCTTTTGTCCCTTAGTAAAAACTCTTTGTATAAAAAGATTCCTTTTAAATAAAAGTAAAAGTCAAAGGGGTTTATACACTGTATAAAGGAAAGTTGTGTATAAAACCAAATATGCCTCAATGAAAGGAGATTGAGACGAAGTCCCTTACAAAGATCATTTTTTAAATAAAATAGATCTATTTTGTGTATTTACTATAAGTACACATAAATAATGTATAAATACAAGATATGACATAATAATATCATGACATAATTTGAAAATAGGAGATTATCCCAAAGAACAGAAATTGGGATAAGAAGTTTCCTTGCCTCGTGTCCGACTTGACTCGATCGTTCTTTAATATCCTGAATAATTAACTAGAGTTAATTTATACTTTCTTAAGAACCTTTTTCAAGTTCATTATTCCTCTTATATCACTTATTACCATGTTATGAACATTATGTAATTATTTAAGTTAATAACGGTCGTTTTGTCGATCTTTGGTACTTGAGTCAAAAATAAACTTCTTATAATTACAAGTTGTTGTTGTGGTGAAATATCCATTATATAAAGAATTATATTCATGATTTAGATATCATATATATCATATATATCCACTATATGCAAGAATTTATAATATTACATAAAATTTAGAGGTAAGAAATGAAATGCACCGTTCATGGAGACAGTAAGTCGTACGTACGCATGAACACTACTTTCATTTCTATTTCGTGTTTAATGGAATGAAATTATAATTATATAAAGTTATACTATAATTCCAGTATAATATAATATATAATACCATTTACTCCATCCATTATACATTCCACATATGGCATTAACGATTCAAATCACTTTGAGGGGGCGGTAGTCCGCACTTCCTATAATGAAATTATCGCGTTTACCCATAATGGAAATCATAAAGGTATTCCATAAATAAAAAATAAAGAATCATAATGAAAACAAAAACATAATATATATCATAAATAAAAACAGTGTCATCATAATGGCCACCATGAGAGGTGGTAGGAGAAGATATAACAATCATCGTTTCGTGAGGCAGTAATTCACCACCCACAGAAATAGTATGTTCTTTAACCATTAGATGAATGTGTGTGAAAGTGTAAATAAAATCCTTCTCATAACAAAATACTAGTATATTTAATAAACTGTTGTTGTTACAAAATAAATTAATAAAAATAGTTTAGGGGGTTGGATAAGCAAAATAAAACAAAATAACATAAGAGAAGACATTACCTTAAAATCGGGTAACTCTTTTTGATTTGAGCCAAAGGCTTCATTGGGAATATTTAATCCAAAAGTGAGGCTTCTATGAGTAATATAGGGAAGTTGGGAGAGTTTTTGAGTAGATTTTGTCTGAGAAAGATGGCTTGAAGTTGTGAATAAGGTGGTAGAGGTGGGGGCCTTTTATAAGAGGAGAGAAGGGGCACTCTTGGAATGATTTAAATGTTACATTATTATGAAATGATTTTCGGATTCTAAAGGTCCCAAAATGATATATTTTGAGGATAAGGTGATAAGGGTTCGAAGTATACTCATCCAGTAGGTTTTGGACAAGTGTAAGACTTATATTTTACATTATATTTTCATTTTATTTAAATCTTTAATTAATGAGGTAATCGATGCATCATTATTGTATCATAAATTTTTTAATTTTTTAATGTCTAAAAATCATAAAAAATGTATCATGATGTAGGAAATAGTTTTATATTTCTAATTAATATTTATAGTAAAAAATAGGACTTTTATAACCTCATTTAAAAATTGTTTTAGTAAAAGAACTCATGTTTGTGACATTTTTATTTTAACATTAAATGGAAAGTTTTTTAATGTCATTTTCCTACCAAAGTAGCTCCATGGGGTCCCCATGTTAACCCATGGATTGTCGTGGTCTCCCATGACTCATCCAATAGTGTTAGGACAAGTGTAATGGTATTTTCATATTTTCATAATATCATTTTTACCTTAAATTTCACGAATTACCTTTAATCGTGATTAATTAAACTTAAAAGTTACTATTCACCAAGAAAATTATTTAAATCCCATTGAACGACATTTTAGATCCCAATGAAAACCATGTATGTCGGATTATTGAAAATCAAATCACAGAAGTGGTAATGTTTCATTTAAACGAAAAATCAGTTTTTCAACTACCACTTAGTGGTTTCACTATTAATCAAAGATTGAAGTTTTTCAGAACAATGCCAAAATTTCACCCTAATCTATAATTGATATTCCGAATTCAAAAATGATGTCTATTTTAAAAAATTCGAAACTTATATGTTGCATTAATTAATTTTATAATTAATTCTCGTTGTCACAACAAATAGCGTGTTTTTAAGAAACAATATATATCAAAAGATTGACAATTGTTTATGTCCAACTTCAAAGTGAAATTAATTATAATGACCACCATTGGGTAAAATTGTAAAAATATATTATAATTAAACTTTGAAACCAATCAATAGTATAATTTATCACTATAAATTATTTTGATTAAAAAAAGATGTTTTTTTTTGTATTTTTCACTATTCATAAAAAATTGGATGTTCTCAGAAAAATACCAAAAATTCAACATAGGATAATTTCGATAATCCGAATCCAAAAATTAAGCCCATTTTAAAATATAATATATATATAATTTCAAAAAGTGGGTATTACTATTCATAATGGATATTTTGATTGGTCGCGGTGTGTTAGAATCTCGAACTTTCATACAATGCAAGCTATTACATTATTGAAAGAGAAGCGTATCGTGAAAGCATGGGGTGTTACATTCTCCCCTCCTTCAATAAATTGCGTCCTCGCAATTTGAAAATGATCTTCGAAAATAAACGGTTGAAAATAGAAAATACCTTTGTGGAAAACACACATCGGAAATAGGGTTAATAAGAATATAACATTAAAAGAAAGAAAGAGAAGTACAAAGGTCACCCGATATAGCCTATACTAGTATTATATGAAAATATGAATATAGAGGAGAAAAAAACCATCAAGGTCTGATGGAGAGTTGTAGAAAACAGGATTAGGAGAAAGTTAACCACAAGAAAATCAGAAATTTGTGATTGGTTAAATGGTCATTGAATCCCCAGTTGGAAAAGTTAACCGACAAGGTTTTTGTTTTAAGTTACCTTTCATAATGTTGAGGCATTTATTTATGGGATTTACTAAGAACGTAATGAAATATAAATAATTGTCATGTAGAATTTTCATTCTTTAATAAATATTTACCACAAACCCATCATTCACTCCCAATGGTAGCAGAACTCAAAAATATTCTATTTATCCTAATTTTATAAGGTTCCAAGTATTACCACATACCATTTAGATCAGGAAAACTATTTTTTAATAACCAGGGACTTCTTATAGGCTAGTGGTAGGTAATAAAGGCTTGTCGCACTATGGTTGTGGGTTAAATTCCTGCAGCTTTGTCCGATGTGACGGGTTATCCCCCAACCTGCTGGTTGTCCTTTTCCTAAAACTATAGTATTTTAATATTCCAAAAATACTCTTCATAAATGTTTTAAACTTAAAAAATACTATCCAAATTACAACTAAATCCATTCCATCCTTTATAGTTATCCAAAATTCCTCTGTCCAGACTTTCTATAAAGGGTCTCTAAATTCGAAAATCAATTGTAACATCAGATTCCCCAAACAAAGTAAAGTTTCTCTTATTGTCACATACTAAAAACATCATTACCTTCATAATATTAAAACCATAATGAAAGAAACAAGTACTGCAGTACACTCCTTATATATATCACGTTATTATTAGAACCATAATATAATCCTTGAGTACTAAAGCAACAATACATTAATTATTCCACTTCAACTATAGTAACAGCATAACATTGTCCTTGATCCCTTGGGCTTTTCTGATGTATGTTTCCCTGACGCTTAGGACATTCATTTGCATAATGCCCCATTTCCCTACAATTATAGCATTCAACATTGATAGACTCTTTCTTTCCCTTGCAATCACGAGCCTGGTGTCCTTTTTCTCCACATTTATAACAAACTCCATTTCCTTTTAGGCAAGTACCGGGTTGATTCTTCCCACAATTATCACATAATGGAAAATCCTTCATTCCCTTTTTCCCTTTATCCGTCTCTTGTTCCACCGTTCTCTTCTTCTCTTGCTTTACTTTGTTGTCATAAGACATATAAAATTCCTTTCTATCTTGAAAGCACACGAGACAATATCTTCTTATGATGAGAAGGATTGTGATACTAATGCTCGACGGAGAAATGGTTTTAACCCATCAAAGAAATGATCAATCTTACTTCTTGGGTTATGTATATAATCTGTAGCATACCTCGCTAACCTTGTAAAATTGGCCACATACTTTGTGACATTCTCATCCTCCTTTTGTCTCAGACTCAGAAATTGCCTTTCCATGTCTGCTCGATGGTCACGAGGAAAGTATTTTTCTAAGAAAATTTCCTTAAACTCCCTCCATTCCATACTTGATACTTCTTAATCTTCCTTTGTGTTTTTAATCAATGACCACCATTGATCGACATCTCCCGTGAGGCGGTAAACTACCATGACAACTTTCTCCCTTTCGCTACTCCCCAAGGAAAGGAATATTTTCTCTAAGGTGTTTATCCATTGCTCAGCTTATAATGGATTTGTACCGCCATTAAATTTTGTCGGTTGTTGCCTCATGAAGAGGTCTAACATTGATCCTCCAAGTTGCGGATGAGGTTGCTCCATACGAGTAAGGTTATTATTCATAACCTGAGTGAGTTGTCCCAGTATGGTTATAAGGTGATCATCACCAGTTGTATCTCCATCTCCACAATAATTATCTCGAGCAAGAAAGAAATCCTTACATGGAGTGCGTGCATTTATACAGTTTCCATTCCTCCCACGAGGTGCCATTTCTAAAAACCGGCATAAACTAGATTAGTTTATGAATCAAAATACATAATTTCATTCTTGTAAAACACTTAACATAAATTTAACTATTTATGGATATAATCCATAATCATAAAAATGTTTTATTTCAGAATTATATACTCATAAACCCTTCAAAATGTTTGGTAAAGAAACTGCGAATTATCCTATGTGTATCCCCCGGGAGTGTCATAACCAAGAGTGCAGCAAGGCCCGTTGTCGTGCACCAGTTCCCGTTCCAGTCTAGATCAAAGCGGTGTTTTCGGGTTTTACCCCTTGGTACATCTGTGTCAGAGCCGCCTCTACCTGCTCGTATCCAGACATGGATGTATTGCTCGGAAAACTCAAAAAATCTCTATAATACCAAAATTCTAGGAAGTTCTTCTATACTAATCTTCAAAGTCTATCTTTGGGTTATGTGCTCTAATCAGAGTTTATCTAAATATTGCTTCCAAGGTTAGTACTAAACTGCCTCTAATACCAACTGTAACGCCCCGGCCCCAGCTACCCAGAGTCGATGCGTTATTGCGTAACATTGTCATGATCACAAAAGATCAAGTCTCGAAAGAACGATTAGTTTAGTAGCCATTGAAACACTAGACAGATTCATAAATGTTACATTACATCATAAAGTGAAAAACTACAATAAAAAAGTCTCGATAGTCCACAATCATATCCTCTTCTGACTATCCCCGCAGGCATTCATAAAATACTTCTTCACATCCTGGAAAATATTAAAACATTGAAAGGGGTGAGCTCAGATGCTCAGTAAGGATAACAATTTAGCGGAAGCTTTTATAAACAAACAAAAACAATTAAGGCAATGTATAACTAAAAAAAAGACTTTTGAACACAAACTTCAACATAATATGGAAAAAGTAAAATGAGATAATGTCATTTACTTCTTCACAGGGATATTCTACTGGTTGAATAATCACATGCAATATGAATAACCACTTTTATAATGATGGAATGCATAATGCCAGATTATCATAACCACGTAGCCAAGGCCTCGTGCCAAGACTACAAATAATATTTTGTCAAGGCCTCATGCAAAGACACTAGTTTGTCTCATGAGACCTGCCGATGCATTGAGGAGCTATAGCGGGATCCACCCGTCACTTATTAAGTCCAACGCATTCCTCATATGAATAGGTTTAAACATATCATAAACCATAACATAATCATATCAAATAAAAAATTCATAAAGGAAACATAAAATTTCCACATTTCAATCAAAAAATACCAATACAACACATTGATATAATAAAAACACTTTCAAAACCATTTTCAATACCAAAATAAAAGAAAATTAAAACTTGGTATTTATTTTTCATTTAAAAAAAAGTAATGGCTTGTAGAGGAAGCCGAAACTCAAATAATAGTCACAGCGACGGAGAAGTCTTTGTCGCCGCATATGTAAAAAAAACATTCCTTTTCTCGTTTAGTAAAAATGCTTGGTATAAAAATATTCCTTTTGAATAAAAGTAAAATTCAAAGGGGTTTATACACCGTATAAAGGAAAGTTGTGTATAAAACCAAATATACCTCAATAAAAGGAGATTGAGACGAAGTCCCTTACAAAGATTATTTTTTTAAATGAAATAGATATATTATGTGTATTCACTATAAGTATGCATAAATAATGTATAAATACAGGATATGACATAATAATATCATGAAATAATTTGAAAGTAGGAGATTAACCCAAACAATGGAAATTGGGTTAAGAAGTTCCCTTACCTTGTGTCCGACTTGACTCGATCATTCTTTAATATCCTGAATAATAAACTAGAGATAATTTATACTTGCTTAAGACCCTTTTTCAAGTTAATTATTCCTCTTATATCACTTATTACCATTTTATGAACATTATGTAATTATTTAAGTTAATAACAGTCGTTTTGTCGATCTTTCGTACTTGAGTCAAAAATAAACTTCTTATAATTACAAGTTGTTCTTGTGGTGAAATATCCATTATATCCAGAATTATATTCATGATGTAGATATCATATATATCATATATATACATTATATACATGAATTTAAAATATTACATAACATTTAGAGGTAAGAAATGAAATGCACCGTTCATGGAGACGGTAAGCCGAACGTACGCATGAACGCTACTTTCATTTCTATTTCGTATTTAATGGAATGAAATTATAATTATATAAAGGTATACTATAATTCCAGTATAATATAATGTATAATACCCTTTACTCCATCCTTTATACATCCCTCATATGGCATTAACGATTCAAATCACTTTGAGGGGGCGGTAATCCGCACTTCCTAAAATGAAATTATCGCGTTTACCCATAATGGAAATCATAAAGGTATGCCATAAATAAAAAACACTGAATCAAAAGAAAAAAAAACATAATATATATCATATATAAAAATAGTGTCATCATAATGGCCACCATGAGAGGTGGTAGGAGAAGATAGAACAATCATCGTTTCGTGAGGCAGTAATTCACCACCCACAGAAACAGTATGTTCTTTAACCGTTAGACGAAGGTGTGTGTAAGTTTAAATAAATTCCTTCTCATAAGAAAATCCTAGTATATTTAATATACTTATTTTGTTACAAAAAAATTAATAAAAAGAGTTTAGGGGGTTGGAGAAGCAAAATAAAACAAAATAACATAAGAGAAGACATTACCTTAAAATCGGGTCACTCTTTTTGATTTGAGACAAAGGCTTTCTTGGAAAGAGTTCTGCCCAAAGTGAGGCTTCTAGGAGTAATATAGGGATGTTGGGAGAGTATTTGTGCAGAGGTTGGACAAGCAAAATGTCTTGAAGGTGTGAATAAGGTGGTAGAGGTGGGGGCATTTTATAAGAGGAGAGAAGGGGAACTCTTGGAAAGATTGAAATGTTACTTTATTATGAAATGATTTTCGGATTCTAAAGGTCCCACAATGATATAGTTTGAGGATAAGGTGATAAGGGTTCAAAATATACTCATCCAATAGGTTTTTGACAAGTGTAAGCCTTAGATTTTACATTATCTTTTCATTTTATTTAAATCGTTAATTAATGATGTAATCACTGCATCATCATTGTGTCATTAAAATTTTAATTTATTTAATGTATAAAAATTATAAAAAAGTATCATGATGTAGGAAATATTTTTATCTTTCTAATTAATATTTATAGTCAAAAATAGGACTTGTATAACCCCATTTAAAATTTGTTTTAGTAAAAGAACTCATGTTTGTGACATTTTTATTTTAACAGTAAATAAAAAGTTTTTTAATGTCCTTTTCCTACCAAAGTGGCTCCATGGGGTCCCCAAGTTGACCCATGGATTGTAATGGTCGGCCATGACTCATCCAATAGAGGTATGAAAATTGTAATGGTATTTTCATATTTTTATAATATCATTTTTTCCTTAAATTTCACTAATTACCTTTAATCACGATTAATTAAACGTAAAAGTTACTAATCACCAAAAAAAATATTTTAATCCCATTGAACCACATTTTACTTCTCAATGAAAACCATGTATGTCAGATTTTTGAAAATAAAATCACAGTAGTACTAATGTTTCATTTAAACGAAAAATCAGTTTTTTAACTACCACTTAGTGGTTTCACTATTCATCAAAGATTGAAGTTTTTCAGAACAATGCCAAAATTTCACCCTAAGCTATAATTGATATTCCGAATTCAAAAATGATGTCTATTTTAAAAAATTCCAAATGTATACATTGAATTAATTAATTTTATAATTTATTCCCACTGTCACAACAAATAGCGTGTTTTTATGAAACAATATATTTCAAAAGATTGACAATTGTTTATGTCCAATTTCAAAGTGAAATTATTTCTATTAACCACCATTGGATAAAATGGTAAAAATATATTCTAATTATACTTTTAAACCACTCAATAGTATAATTTATCACTGTAAATTATTTTGATTAAAAAAAGTTGTTTTTAAGTATTTTTCACTATTCGTAAAAAATTGAAAGTTCTCAGAATAATACCAAAAATTCAACATAGGCTAATTTCGATATTCCGAATCCAAAAATAAAGTCCATTTTGAAATATAAAATATATATAATTTCAAAAAGTGGGTATTGCTATTCATAATGGATATTTTGATTGGTCGCGGTGTGTTAGAATCTTGAACTTGCGTACAATGTAAGCTATTGCATTATTGAAAGAGAAGAGTATCGTGAAAGCTTGGGGTGTTACATTCTACCCTCCTTCAATAAATTGCATCCTCGTAATTTGAAAATGTACTTCTAAAATAAAAGGTTTGAAATAGAAAATACCTTTGTGGAAAACCCAAATCGGAAATAGGGTTAATAAGAATATAACATTAAAAGAAAGAAAGAGAAGTACAAAGGTCACCCGAGATAGCCCATAATAGGATTATATGAAAATATGGATATGGAGGTGAAGAAACCATCAAGGTCTGATGGAGAGTTGTAGAAAACATGATTAGGAGAAATTAAACCAAAAGAAAATCACAAACTTGTGATTGGTTAGACTGTCATTGAATCCCCAGTTGGAAAAGTTAACCGACAACGTTTTTGTTTTAAGTTACCTTTCATAAATTTGAGGCATTTATTTAGGGATTTACTAAGAACGTAAGGAAATATACATATATATCATGTAGACTTTTCATTCATTAATAAATGTTTACCACAAACCCATCTTTCACTCCAAATGGTATCAGAACTCAAAAATATTCTATTTATCCTAATTATATAAGGTTCCAAATATAACCACATACCATTTAGATTAGGAAAACAATTTTTTAATAACCAGGGACTTCTTGTAGGCTAGTGGTAGGTAATAAAGGCCTATCGCACTATGGTTGTGGGTTCAATTACTGCAGATTTGTCCGACGTGACGGGTTATCCCCCAACCTGCTAGTTTCCCTTTTCCTAAAACTATAGTATTTTAATATTCCAAAAATACTCTTACAAAATGTTTTAACCTTAAACAATACTATCCAAAGTTCAACTTAATCCATTCCAACATTTATAGTTATCCAAAATACCTCTGTCCAAACCTTCTGTAAAAGGTATCTAAATTCAAAAATCAATTGTAACATCTGATTCCCCAAACAAAGTAAAGTTTCCCTTATTTTCACATAATAAAAACATGATTACCTTCATAATATTAAAACCTTAATGAAAAAAATAAGTACTGCAGCACAATCCTTATATATATCGCATTATTATTATAACCAGATGTCACGACCCCCTCCAACCAAAGATGCCCCTCCTGAGCTGGAAATGGTGAAAGAGAGATAATGACCCCAGAGTCCCGCCTCCAGTAGGACTCGGGTTGGAGACTAGCACCAAGGGTATGAGTTTTCACAAATATGGGAGGCATTACCCTTTTTATTATTTAGGATCGGGAAATAGGATGAGTCAAACACCAAAAAAGAAAAAAGAAAGTGTATAGAAATAAACCGAAACCAAGCCCCCATGAATCTTTAAACAATGTTATAAAAAGGTGCAAGTACAATAAAGCTCAAAAGTATAATACCAAAAGAAAACAAGAGAACAACAACAACAACAACTCCAACTGCCTGACTAGTTGGGTCCCGCATGGCCCTGGTAGTCCTCCAGGAAACCTGAAAGTAAACATAGGGTGAGAATACAAATATACTCAGTAGGGAAACCTAAAGCTCACGTGCACAAGTGGGGAGACATCCTAATGTCCTGTGAGAACAACAGAAGAAACCTAACGAGGAAATCTATCCACCCAACCTCACCAGCCACACTCACCTAAAAACAATCACAACAGGTAGTAGTACTATAAGAACAAGAGTATTGGGTACCCCGCACCATTTCCCATTAGTTAGATGAACGTCCTGACGCTGTCACACTCCCCCCGCCTGCAAACACCTGGGCCTCACAACCATGTATCCCGCCCGCACACACCTGGGCCTCACAACCATGCATACCGCCCGCACACACCTGGGCCTCACCACCACGTATCCCGCCCGCACACACCTGGGCCTCACAACCACAACCACATCCCCACCCGAAGACACCTGGGCCTCATCCCGAAGATTCTTGGGAATAGTAATAGTAACAGAACTCTTGCCCGAAGACACCCGGGCCTGAAATATAAACCTACCTGAAGATTCTTAGGTGTAATGTCGCCTCAAGCCATTATAGCCTATAAGCCTGCCCGAAGAGTCTTGGGCCTAATCACCCCAATTGAAACCTACCCAAAGGGTCTTGGGTGTAAGGTCGCCTCAAGCCATCATAGCCTATGGGAGAAGGAGCAGGAAGGAGCTATTAACTATGGGAAAACACCCTCTCCAACGAAATGAGAGTATTCAGCACTAAGTGTTCAACGTGGGTGCGGTGTGATAAAACAGAAAAGATACAGATATATATATATATAGCAACCACTCAACCCAACCTATGGCTTCTAAAAAGAGAAACTGAGCACGTGCCTCGACACTGATACCACGAAGCATGCATACAACAAACAACCCCAACCCCATTAAGGTTTTCACGTTTCAGCAGAAATTGGCTTATTTAGTTCCTTAACTACTGGGCAACTATCCACAACCAACCACTTCAAATGTTCGTAAAACATATCCCTGCCATCCACAAAACAAGTTAGGGAAACAAACACAGCAACACAACAGGTTCCTTCTTATTAACCAACCAACCCATTGATTATTATTTCCATTTCATTACCAAGCCCTACCATTCATTAACTCTTCCATTTATTATTTATTAAACATAACCCATAGTCCGTTCACATTTAAACCCATCCCTGCAGCCCCGCTGCCAACCACCATAACCACACCATACATCATTATCCCTTTAATACCACTTATCACAGCCCCACTGCCCATCAACATTAAACATTCACACCTTCCCACAACCAAGCCAACCGCAACCCTGCTGCTCACCCATTCCACAACAACCCACAATACACCCCCATCACTTGGCACATAACCAAGCGAACACCCTCAAGTTCATTATTCCATCTTGGTTCAACCGGGGTGGTCACACAAGGGTTCCAAATTTTCATTTAAACATCCAAATTTAGGTTATTAACCAATTTCCACATTCAACAAAGTTCCATTCACAAAAACGGTCAAGAAAGATAGGGCAACATTTAATTGCACCAGCAAAGGCCCCCAACTACCGTGATTTTCAGTAGGCATAAACCTATTCATTCCACAACATAATATCACATGATATAAAAGGTAAAGTAACAGAAATCACAAAATTCCCATCCCCATTCTTTAACCAGTTATTACATTTATTTAAAGGTTCAACCATTTCTCATGAAAACAAAAAAATGATACCAAGCCCGCATGATGCACAAAATTAGAGAGACTAAGGTAAAATCCCTACCTCAACAGGTTCTTGATCGCAACGCTCCTATAGATCAACTTTAGAAGACGTTCGTCGGCGTACCAGCAAGACCTCCTCGGGTGGAAAGGAAGATCCGAAGGAAAGACAACAGATCCAAGCTCGGATGTTCCGGCTCGTCGTTACGATCCCGTGGCTACTGACGGATCATAAATCGGAGCTCGAACGAAAAAGGTATGGAAGAAAGAGCCTTTGAGTCTCTTGAGATAGCTCTTCTCAGATGAGAGGAGAGGAGAGGTGTGAGTTGAAAGGAGGAGGGGAACCCTCCTTTTATAGGCATGAAAAGAAAAAGTACACGGCGTGTACTTATGGTACACGGCGTGTACTCGGCCGTTTTCACACGGTCTCCACGTGGCCTCCAACACGGTTCCGCGGCCGTTGACTGGTCAACACATGGTTTGAAGGTAGCACATACGTGGGGAAGGACTACACAATTTGTAGTTTGGACACACGGCATGTACTCATTCATTGCACACTGTAAGAACATGGCTCCTACAAGGTACATGACCGTTGACTGGTAACGCGTACGCGGGGAAGGACTACACAGCGTGTAGAACTGGACACATAGTGTGCACCCATTATTCCACACAGCAAGGACATGGTCTGCAACACGGGGTATACCCGAGAAGGGGGTATACAGCGTGTACTCAAACTACATGGCGTGTAGTTTAAAAATTCCGGAAAGTGTGGAAAAAGTACATTTTACCCTCCAGAACACTTCATGGCCTTCTTTTTGACAAAGGAATGGGCCGGAGAGGTCCGAGACTTTACATCAGATACCTCTTAAAACATTCTCGTCCTTGAGAATTCAAAAACCAACCTAGGGGAACCCAACATGATACCTCCTAGGGTCCTCGTTATAACAGGAACCCAACCAACAATCCTAATTATAGGTGATAGTAATTCCTTCTCCTATGTCGAGATTTTATCCGCTTTAGGTGGCACTGACTCGCCTGCACGGGTTTAATCGCATCCTCATTAATGCGTCTCGATTAAGGATTGGTTCTTCCCACTTCCATACATTAGTATTTTCAACTCGAACTACCCCCCAACACCACACAACCAACACACTGCCCGAACACGTGGTTTTGGGAAAATCCTTCACCAATGTCGAGATATTATCCGCTTTAGGTAGCACTGACTCGCCCGCACGGGTTCAATCGCATCCGCATTAATGCGTCTCGATTAAGGGTCAAGTTTTCCCCCTTCCCACACATCCGGACATGTTACACATTACCAGGGAACAAGGAAAAAAGTTCTCACAACTGACAAACCAAGCATTCCATATATCAAAGGTACAGAGTACAACATCAACAAAAATCTCAAGATAACAAGGGAAAACACAAGTTAAAACAACTCCGAGTACTGAGCATGCATCTGGGTCTACTGGTCCCAAGTGCTCTCCTCGAGACCACCATGCCTCCACAACACACGAACCAAGGGAATGGTTCGTCCACAGAGAACCCTCTATTTACGATCCTCGATTATGACTGGTCGTTCCTCGAAGGTCGCGACATCTTCTATATCTAACTCTCCCCAGTCGATAATGTGAGAGTCATCGTGTAAGTACCGACGAAGTTGCGATACGTGGAAGATGTCATGGACTTTCTCCATCTCAGGTGGCAGGGCCAGCTGATATGCCACCTCGTTGACTCGCCTAAACACCTCAAAAGGTCTAATGAACCTGGGTGAGAGCTTGATCCCTTTCCCAAACATCCACTGCCCCCGTCTAGGGGAAACCTTCAAGAAGACATGGTCTCCCACCTCGAACTCCAAGGGACCCCTCCAATGATCAGCATAAGACTTCTGTCGGTCCTGAGTCGCTTTCATCCTCTCACGTACAAGCTGGACTTTCTCTGTGGTGCTCAGGACTACCTCTAGTCCAAGGGCACCTGTCTCACCAACCTCTGCCCAGAAAATGGGTGACGACATGGCCTTCCATACAAAGCCTCAAATGGTTCCATGCCAATAGTAGAGTGGAAGCTGTTGTTGTAGTAAAACTCTACTAAAGGCATGTGTCGTACCCATAATCCTACGAAATTCAGAACGCATGCTCGCAGCATGTTCTCCAGGGTCTGGATAGTTCGCTCTATCTGCCCGTCGGTCTGGTGGTGGAAAGCAATGTTAAGGCGTAGCTGGGTGCCAAAAGCATGTTGTAACCCCCTCTAGACTCGTGAGGTAAACCATGTATCCCTTTCTAATATGATGGTCCTTGGAACTCCATGAAAATTCACCACCTCCTCTACATACCTCTGTGCTAAGGTACTCACCAGGCCCGACTCCTTGATTACTAAGAAGTGAGCTGATTTCGTCAGACGATCCACCACTACCCAGATAGCATCATAACCACCCTAAGCTCTGGGTATTCCTATGAAGAAGTCCATTGAGATGTCATCCCACTTCCACTCCGGGACATCTAAAGGATTCAACAAACCACAGGGAACACGGTGTTCAGCCTTCACTTGCGGACACACTAGGCACTTAGCCACAAACTCTGCCACTGCTCGTTTCACCCCAGGCCACCAAAACTGATCCCTCGGGCCTTGGTTCATTTTTGAAACTCCTGGATGTACCGCCAAGGCTGAGCTATGGATCTCACAGAGAACTCCCTCACGCGTCGCCTCTGGGACAAACAACCTTCCAAGGAAAAGCATCTGATGTCGCCTGTCTTCTGACCATCCCTCTGGAGCATTCCCCTGATCGACACGATCCCGCATCACCTCTGCCTCGGAGTCCCCCCCACTGAGACTCCTCCACCTACTGCAACAAGGAGGATTTCACCATCATCTTGAAAAAACAGCCTTTAACACCTTCTACCCCTGCATCTAAGTGCAGGACAGCCAACTCTCCCATCACCTTCCAAGTATCAGCGGATTCCCGAACCACTTCCTTATGTGACTTCCTGCTCAGGGCATCAGCCACAACGTTGCCCTTACCTTCAGTGTAAGAGATCTCGAAGTCATATTCTTGGAGAAACTCGACCCATCTCCACTGTCATATGTTCAGGTCACGCTGGGAGAAGATATAACATATGATCTTGTGATCTGAAAAGACCACAAGGCGCTCCCCAAAGAGGTAATGTCATCACAACTTCAATGCGAACACTACTGCTGCAAGCTCCAGGTCATGGGTGGCATAGTTACACTCATGAGGGCGCAACTTCCTAGACCCAAAACAAATCACGCCCTTCTTCTATATCAACACACCCCCCAGACCAAGGCCATAAGAATCACAGAACACTTTATACAACAACCATTCCTCTGGAAACCTGAGCACGGGAGCACTGACCAACTTCTCCTTCAGGTAGTCGAAAGCTTTCTGGCACTGATCTCTCCATAGGAAGACCTGATTTTTCCTAGTCAAAGCTGTCAATGGAGCATCAACTCAAGTGAAGTCCAAAAAGAACCTCCGATAGTAACCTGCTAACCCCAGGAAACTACAAACTTCTGCCACGCTCTTGGGTGCTGCCCAAGAAACAACTGCCTCCACCTTTGATGGGTCCACCGATACTCCATGCTGAGACACCACATGACCATGTAAGTGTACTTCTTGTGTCAAGAACTTACACTTCGACAATTTCCCGTAATGCTGGTGGGGTCGAAGGACTTCCAAGACTGCCCTGAGATGCTTAACGTGATCCTCCTCTGATCTTGAGTAGATCAGGATGTCATCGATAAACACAACGACGAACTGGTCCAGAAACTCTCGGAAGACAAAGTTCATAAGTCCCATGAACATAGCTGGTGCATTCGTAACTCCAAACGGAATCACTACAAACTCAAAGTGCCCATACCTACACCAGAAATCTGTCTTTGAGATGTCACTCTCCTTCACCCTCAGCTGATGATATCCCGATCGTAGATCAATCTTAGAGAACCAACCTGCTCCCCTCAGCTGGTCAAAGAGATCATTTATCCTTGGAAGGAGTAACGGTTCTTGACCGTTACCTGGTTCAGCCTTCGGTAGTCTATGCATAGCCTAAGACCACCATCTGCCTTCTTCACGAACAATACTAGAGCACCCCATGGAGACACGATGGGTCGAACAAAACCCTTCTCCATCAGATCGTCAATCTGAATCCGCATGTCCCGCAACTCTGAAGGTGCCATGCGATAAGGGGCCATCGAAATTAGACGGGCACTAGGCTGTAAGTCTATCCCGAACTCAACATCACGTCGGGGAGCGGGTGGGGGGGGGGGGTAGAGTCACAACCTCCTCAGGAAAAACATCGAGGAACTCCCCAACAACTTCCGGGAAATCCATCATCTCTGTATCATCTGGAACCAATGATAACCCACCTAACAAAGAAAGGAGAGGCTCCACATGCCGACTTCCCACCTGATAGCTCCTCTCGCCAATAAAAGATACGCGCTGCCCATCCACGTCGGAGAACACCACTCTTCTCCAGAAGCAGTTGATAATGACACCAACAGAAAAAAACTAGTTGATGCCTAGGATGAAATCGTATGGATTCATCAGTAACAGAAGAAGGTCTCCACTAGATCGATGTGGTCCAAATGTCATCCCACATCCCTAGAAAACACAAGATACGCCGGTCTAGCCTCCAACTGGTTTTATCAGCACCAGTGGTATGGAATGTCTCTCTACGTCTAGTCCCAAAGCATAGGCTAGACCAGGTGTAACAAAGGAGTGTGAAGCTCCCGAATCGAACAAAGAAGAAACAAGAGTGCTGAACAAACAAATCGTACCTCACACCACCTCTGGTCCTGCTGGAGCTGCCAACTCTGCTGCGTGCAACTGTCCACGCCCAGCTCCTCTTCCTCTCTGATTTCGTCCACTTCCCTGACCACGCCCTGGTCGAGGTCCCTGAGGAGCACCCTAAAGTCGGCCTCCTCCCGCAAGGTCTGCCCTCGGAGGAGCATGGTCCTGCTGCTTCTGGAAGGGCCTCACCGGCAACTGGTGCTGCTGTGGTGGGCACTGAACCTGCCCACCTCCACTTTACGGAGCTCGGGTCAGGAACTGACTCTGAACGTGCCCGAAACCTCCACAAGAAAAACACCTCGGTCCTGGGCTCGTGGAAAAGGGACGAGGACCCGAAGATCTGAACTAGAACTACTGGGGTCTGCTCCCCACTGGCCTGAACCTGGAAGGTCCTGTCGCAGGAGACCTGCTGCTGACTTCCTTCCCTTTCGATGAACCTGGCTGAAACACCTCTCGCAGTGCACCTCCCAACGAGTGCATCCTCTCTACGACCTATTCCTTCTTCTGCACTACCAAGTACGTCGAAAGGGTGAAGGGGGTGACAGCATATTGGAGCGAAGGACGAAGCGCTCCTCCAAACGTCTCGCCCGAGACTCATCATCTGGAAAGAGATCCGGAGAAAAGCGTATGAGATCCTTGAACTTGATCCACAACTCTCGCACGGAGATGCTCCCCTGCTGAAGGTAGAGTAACTCCTGCCGCTTCTCCACCTTGATCATGGAAGAAAGGAATTCCTCTCGAAATTCCTTTTCAAAGTCAGGCCACAGAACCTCTGCCTATATCCTCTCTCCGAGGTAGAGCGTCCACCATTGTCGTGCCACACCTCTTAGCTGACTGACTGCTAGGGGAACCCAGTACTCCCTCGGAGCACGGATCAAGGTAAAAGAAATCCCTATCTCCTCAAGCCACCCCTCTGTCTCCGTATCCGAAGTAATACCCTCGTCCTTCTAGTGTGTCTGCCGTTGGAAGGAATAGAGAGTCTTCTGCCACTGGCTATCTTCCTCCTCTCGGTCAATCCTCAACTGATCGACTGCCTGGATCTGTTGGGCCTTGGCCGTCTGAGCCACCCGAGGATGACGTCCTGGTGCCATAGCTGTACGGTAAACAAGGATCACGTATGCACAAGTAGTAAGGAAAACTAATGTTTTTAACTATCATTTTATTTCAATTTCTTTACCAGAACACCAAAATCAAGTAAAACACAATCATGATGATGCATGTACCTTCCCAAGGGTCTCTACCCTGCAATAAATTTAGTCTCACATGGTCGTTAAGTAGGCTCAGAGACCTTGCATCAGGTCATGGGGGGCCCTAAAATCTCGTGTCCTAGCCGGTCTTCCCTGGCCTATGTCACACACCTAGATTAACTAACACTGTTTCCCAACCATCCCATGCAATCCTCACTGTTCCTAACTCCAGACTCCATCCTATCTCTCAACCATCACCTTTGATACCATTCTGTCACGACCCCCTCCCACCAAAGATGCCCCTCATGAGTTTTCAATTGTGAAAGGGAGATAATGACCCCCGAGTCCCACCTCCAGTAGGCCCTGGGTTGGCGACTAGCACCAAGGGTTTGAGTTTTCACAAATATGGGAGGCATTAAACTTTTTATTATTTAGGATCGGGAAATAGGATGAGTCAAACACCAAAAAGGAAAAGAGTAAGTGTATGTAAATAAACCCAAACCAAGCCCACATGCATGTTTAAACAATTTTTTAACAAGGTACAATTTCAAGAATGTTCAAAAGTACAATACCAAAAGAAAACAAGAGAACAACAACTGCAAAAACTCCAACTGCCTGACAAGTAGGGTCCCACACGACCCTGGTAGTCCTACTGGAAACCTGAAAGTAAACATACGGTGAGCATACAAATGTACTCAGTAGGGAAACCTAAAGCTCTCGTGCACAAGTGGGGAGACATCCTATTGTCCCGTGAGAACAACAGAAGAAACCTAACATGGAAATAAATCCACCCAACCTCACCAGCCACACTCACCGAAACACAATCACAACAGGTAGTAGTAGTATAAGAACAAGAGTATTGGGTACCCCGCACCATTTCCAACTAGTTAGCTGAACGTCCTGACGTTGTTACACTCTCCCCACCCGCACACACCTGGGCCTCACAACCACGCATCCCACCCGCACACACCTAGGCCTCACAACCCACCATCCCTCCTACGCACACCTGGGCCTCACCCCCACGTATCCCGCCCACACACACCTGGGCATCACAACCACAACCACATCCCCACCCGAAGACACCCAGGCCTCATCCTGAAGATTCATGGAAATATTAATAGTAACAGAACTCTCTCTCGAATACACCTGGGCCTCAAATCGAAACCTACCTAAAGAGACTTAGGTGTAAGGTCGCCTCAAGCCATTATAGCCTATAAGCCTGCCTGAAGAGTCTTGGTCCTAATCCCCCAAATTGAAACATACTTGAAGAGTCTTGTGTGTAAGGTCGCCTCAAGCCATCACATCCTAGGGGAGAAGGAGCTAGTAACTATGGGAAAACACCCTCTCCCATGAAATGGGAGTGTTCGTCACTATGTGCTCAATATAGGTGTGGTGCGATAAATCACAAAAGATAAAGATATATATATATATATATAGCAACCACTCAGCCCAACCTATGGCTTCTAAAAAGAGAAACTGAGCACGTGCCTTAGCACTGCTACCACGAAGCATGCATACAAAAAACAACCCCACACCCATTATGGTTTTCACGTTTTAGCAGAAATTAGCTTATTTAGTTCCTTAACTACTGGGAAACTATCCACAACCAACCACTTCAAACGTTCATAAAATGTATCCATGACATACACAAAACAAGTTAGGGAAACAAACATGGAAACACAACAAGTTCCTTCTTATTAACCAACCAACCCATTGATTATTATTTCCATTTCATTACCAAGCCCCGCCATTCGTTAACTATTACATTTATTATTTATTAAACACAACCCATAGTCTGTTCACATTTAAACCCATCCCTGCAGCCCCACTGCCAACCACCATAACCACACCATACATCATTATCCCTTTAATACCACATATCGTAGCCCCGCTGCCCATCACCATTAAACATTCACACCTTCCCACAACCAAGCCAACCGCAGCCCCGCTGCTCACCCATTCCATAACAACCCACAGAAGACCCCCATCACATGCCACGTAACCAAGCCAGCACCCTCATGTTCATTATTTTATTTTGGTTCAACCGGGGTGGTCACACAAGGGTTCCATATTTTCATTTAAACAACCAACTTTATGTGATTTACCAATTTCCACATTCAAAAAATTTCCATTCACCAAAACGGGCTAGAAAGATAGGGCAACATTTAATTGCGCAAGCAAAGGCCCCCAACGACCGTGATTTTCAGTAAGCATAAGCCTATTCATTCCACAACATAATATCACAGGATATAAAAGGTAAAGTAACATCAATCACAAACTTCCCATCTCCTTTCTTTAACCAGTTATTACATTTATTTAATGGTTCAACCATTTCTCATGAAAATAAAAAAAAGATTCCCACCCCGCATGATGAAAAAAATTAGAGATACGAAGGTAAAATCCCTACCTCAACAGGTTCTTGATCGCAACGCTCCTCCGAATCAACTTTAGAAGATGTTCATCGGCATCCCATCAAAACCTCCTCGGGTGGAAAGGAATATCCGAAGGAAAGACAGCGGATCCAAAATCGGAAGTTCTGCCTCGTCGTTACGATCCTGTGGCCATTGACGGATTGTAAATCGGAGCTCGGACGAAAAAACTATGGAAGAAAGAGCCTTCGATTCTCTTGAGAGAGCTCTACTCAGAGGAGAGGGGAGGAGAGGTGTGAGTTGAAAGGAGGAGGGGACCCATCCTTTTATAGACGTGAAAATCAAAAGTACACGGTGTGTACTTATGGTACACGACGTGTACTCGGCCGTTTTCACACGGTCTCCACGCGGCCTCCAACACGGTTCCACGGCCATTGACTAGTCAACACATTGTTTGAAGGTAACGCATACGCGGGGAAGGACTACACAGAGTATAGTTTGGACACACGGCGTGTACTCATTCATTGCACACGGTAAGGACACGACTCTTACAGGGTACACAGTCGTTGACTAGTAACGCATACGCTGGGAAGGACTACACGACCTGTAGAACTGGACACATGGCGTGAACCCATTATTCCACACAGCAAGGAAATGGTCTGCAACATGGGGTATACCCGGGATGGGGGTACACATCGTGTACTCAAACTACACGGTGTGTAGTTTCAATATTCTGGAAAGTGTGGAAAAAGTCCATTTTACCATCCAGAACACTTCATGGCCTTCTTTTTAACAAAGGAATGGGCCGGAGAGGTACAGGACATTACACCAGAATATAATCCTTGAGTCCAAAAGCAACAATACATTAATTATTCCACTTCAACTGTAGTAACAACATAAGATTTTCCTTGATCCCTTAGCCTTTTCTGAGGTAAGTTTCCCTGACTCTTAGGACATTCATTTGCATAATTCCCCATTTCCCTAAAATTATATCATTCAATATTGATAGACTATTTCTTTCCCTTGCAATCACGAGCATGGTGACATTTTTCTCCACATTTATAACAAACTACCATTCCATTTAGGAAAGCACCGGGGTGATTCTTCCCACAATTATCACATCATGGAAAAACCTTCTTTCCCTATTTCCCATTATTCATCTCTTGTTCCACCGTTCTCTCCTTCTCTTGCTTTACTTTGTTGTCATAAGACTTAGAGAATTCCTTTTCTGTCTTGATAGCACACGAGACAATATCTTCGTACGATGAGAAGGATTGTGATACTAAAGCTCGACAAGGAAATGGTTTTAACCCATCAAAGAAACGATCAATCTTACATATTGGCTTACATATATAATCTGCAGCATACCTCGCTAACCTTGTAAAGTTGGCCTCATACTTTGCGACATTCTCATCCTCCTTTTGTCTCAGACTCAAAAATTGCCTTTCCATGTCTGCTCGATGGTCATGAGGAAAGTATTTATCTAAGAAAATTTCCTTAAACTCCCTCCATTCCATACTTGATACTTAATCATCTTCCTTTGTGTTTTGAATCAACGACCACCATTGATCGACATCTCCCGTGAGGCGGTAAACTGCCATGACAACTTTCTACCTTTCGCTACTCCCCAAGTCATGGAATATTTTCTCTAAGGAGTTTATCCATTGGTCAGCTACTAATGGATTTGTACCGCCATTAAATGTTGTCGGTTGTTGCCTCATGAAGTGGTCTAACATTGATCCTCCACATTGCGGATCAGGGTGCTCCATACGAGTAAGGTTATTATTCATAACCTGAGTGAGTTATCCCAGTATGGTTATAAGGTGATCAGCACCAGTTGTATCTCCATCTCCACAATAATTATCTTGAGCAAGAGGGAAATCCCTACATGGAGTGTGTGTATTTATACAGTTTCCATTCCTCCCACTAGGCGCCATTTCTAAACAATGGCATAAACTAGATTAGTTTATGAATCAAAATACATAATTCCATACTTGTAAAACACTTAACGTAAATTGAACTATTTATGGATATAATCCATAATCATAAAAATGTTTTCTTTGAGAATTGTATAATCATAAAACCTTCATAATGGTTGGTAAAAAAATGAGAATTATCCTAATCGTATCCCCCGGGAGTGTCGTAACCAAGAGTGAAGCAAGGCCCAGTGTCGTGCACCAGTTCCCGTTCGAGTCAAGCTGAAAGCGGTGTTTTCAAGTTTTACCCCTAGGTACATATATGCCAGAGCCACCTCTACCTTCTCGTATCCAGACAGGGATGTATTGCTCAGAAAACTCACAAAATCTCTATAATACCAAAATTCTAGGAAGTTCTTCTATACTAATCCTCAAAGTCTATCTTTGGGTTATGTGATCTAATCAGAGTTTATCTAAATCTAGCATCCAAGGTTAGTACTAAACTGCCTCTTTTACCAACTGTAACGCCCCGACCCCAGCTACCCAGAGTCGGTACGTTATTGTGTAACATTGGCATGATCACAAAAGATCATGTCTCGAAAGAACGATTAGTTTAGTAGCCTTGGAAACACTAGATACATTCATAAATGTTACATTACATCATAAAGTGAAAAACTACAATAACAAAGTCTCCATAGTCCACACTCATATCCTCTTCTGACTGTCCCTACTGTTCATTCATAAAATACTTCTTCACATCCTGGAAAATATTAAAACATTAAAAGGGGTGAGCTCAGATGCTCAGTAAGGATAACAATTTAGCGGAAGATTTTATAAATAAACATAAACATTTAAGGCAATGTATAACTAAAACAAAAGCCTTTTAAATATGAACTTCAACATAATATGGAAAAAGTAAAATGAGATAATGCCATTTACTTCTTCACATGGATATTCTACTGGTTGAATAATCACATGCAATATCAATAACCACTTTCATAATGATGGAATGCATAATGCCAGACTATCATAACAACGTATCCAAGGCCTCGTGCCAAGAATATAAATAATATTTTGTCAAGGCCTCATGCCAAGACACTAGTTTGTCTCATTAGGCATGTCGATGCATCGAGGAGCTATAGCGGGCTCCACCTGTCACTTATTAAGTCCAATGCATTCCTCATATGAATAGGTTTAAACATATCATAAACTACAACATAATCGTATCACACAAAACATGCATAAAGGAAACATAAAATTTCCACATTTCAATAAAACAATATCAATACAACACATTGATATAATAAAAACACTTTCAATACCATTTTCAATACCAAAATAAAAGAAAATTAAAACTTGGTATTTATTTTTCATTTTAAAAAAAGTTATGGCTATTAGAGGAAGCCGAAACTCAAATAATAGTCACGGCGGCAGAGAAGTCATTGTCACCGCATATGTAAGAAAAAACATTCCTTTTTTCGTTTAGTAAAAACTCATTGTATAAAAAGATTTTTTTTGAATAAAAGTAAAAGTGAAAGGGGTTTATACACCTTATAAAGGAAAGTTGTGTATAAAACCAAATATGCCTCAATGAAAGGAGATTTAGATGAAGTCCCTTACGAAGATCATTTTTTAAAAAAAATAGATCTATTATGTGTATTCACTATAATTACACATAAATAATGTATAAATACAAGATATGAAATAATAATATCATGACATAATTTGAAAGTAGGAGATTAACCCAAAGAACGGAAATTGGGTTAAGAAGTTCCCTTACCTCGTGTCCGACTTGACTCGATCGTTCTTTAATATCCTGAATAATAAACTAGAGTTAATTTATAAATTCTTAAGAACCTTTTTCAAGTTAATTATTCCTATTATATCACTTATTACCATGTTATGAACATTATGTAATTATTTATGTTAATAACGGTCGTTTTGTCGATCTTTGGTACTTGAGTCAAAAATAAACTTCTTATAATTACAAGTTGTTCTTGTGGTGAAATATCCATTATATCCAGAATTATATTCATTATGTTGATATCATATATATCATATATATCCAGTATATACATGAATTTATAATATTACATAACATTTAGATGTAAGAAATGAACTGCACCGTTCATGGAGACGGTAAGCCGTACGTACGCATGAACGCTACTTTCATTTCTATTTCATATTTAATGGAATGAAATTATAATTATATAAAGTTATACTATAATTCCAGTATAATATAATGTATAATAACATTTACTCCATCCTTTATAAATCCCACATATGGCATTAACGATTCAAATCACTTTGAGGGGGCGGTTGTCCACACTTCCTAAAATGAAATTATCGCATTTAACCATAATGAAAATCATAAAGGTATGTCATAAATAAAAAATACAGAATCATAAGGAAAACAAAAACATAATATATATCATATATAAAAATATTGTCATCATAATGGCCACCATGAGATGTGGTAGGAGAAGATAAAATAATCATCGTTTTGTGAGGCAGTAATTCACCACCCACAGAAACAGTATGTTCTTTAACCACAAGATGAAGGTGTGTGTAAGTGTAAATAAAATCCTTCTCATAAAAACATCTTAGTATATTTAATATACTGGTGTTGTTACAAAATGAATTAATAAAAAGTGTTTATGGGGTTGGAGAAGCAAAATAAAACAAAATAACATAGGAGAAGACATTACCTTAAAACCGGGTAACTCTTTTTGATTTGAGCCAAATGCTTCCTTGGGAAGAGTTCTACCCAGATTTAGGCTTCTAGGGGTAATAGAGAGATGTTGGGAGAGTATTTTTGTAGAGGTTGGCTGAGCCAAATGGCTTGAAGGTGTGAATAAGGTGGTATAGGTGGGGGTCTTTTATAAGAGGAGAGAAGGGGCACTCTTGGAAAGATTGAAATGTTACTTTATTATGAAATGATTTTAGGATTCTAAAGGTCCCACAATGATATATTTTTAGGCTAAGATGATAAGGGTTCTAAATATACTCATCCAATAGGTTTTTGACAAGTTTAAGCCTTAGATTTTACATTATCTTTTCATTTTATTTAAATCGTTAATTAATGTGGTAATCACTGCATCATCATTATGTCATAAATATTTTAATTTATTTAATGTATAAAAATTATAAAAAAAAATATCATGATGTAGGAAATCTTTTTATCTTTCTAATTAATATTTATATTAAAAAATATGACTTTTATAACCCCATTTAATAATTGTTTTAGTAAAAGAACTCATCTTTGTGACATTTTTATTTTAACATTAAATAAAAAGTTTTTTTAATGCCATTTACCTACCAAAGTGGCTCCATGGGGTCCCCAAGTTGACCCATGTATTGTCTTGGGCGGACATGACTCGTCCAATAGAGGTAGGACAAGTGTAACGGTATTTTCATATTTTTATAATATCATTTTTACCTTAAATTTCACTAATTACCTTTAATCGCGATTAATTAAACATAAAAGTTACTATTCACAAAAAAAATTATTTTAATCCCATTGAACCAAATTTTACTTCTCAAGGAAATCCATGTATGTCGGATTTTTGAAAATCAAATCAATGAAGTTGTAATGTTTCATTTAAATGAAAAATCAGTTTTTTAACTACCACTTAGTGGTTTCACTATTCATCAAAGATTGAATTTTTTCAGAACAATGCCAAAATTTCACCCTAAGCTATAATTGATATTCTGAATTATTAAATGATTTCTATTTTACAGAATTCCAAACATATACGTTGCATTAATTAATTTTATAATTAATTCCTGTTGTCACAACAAATAGCGTGTTTTTAAGAAACAATATATATCAAAAGATTGACAATTGTTTATGTCCAATTTCAAAGTTAAATTAATTCTAATGACCACCATTGGGTAAAATCATAAAAATATATTCTAATTTTACTTTGAAACCACTCAATAGTATAATTTACCATTATAAATTATTTTGATTAAAAAAGTTGTTTTTAAGTATTTTTCACTATTCATAAAAAATTGGAAGTTCTCAGAAAAAAACCAAAAATTCAACATAGGCTAATTTCAATATTCCGAATCCAAAAATAAAGCCCATTTTGAAATATAAAATATATATAATTTCAAAATGTGGGTATTACTATTCATAATGGCTATTTTGATTGGTCGCGGTGTGTTATAATCTCGAACTTGCGTACAATGCAATCTATTGCATTATTGAAAGAGAAGTGTATCATGAAATCTTGGGCTGTTACATAAATAAGACTTGTGTGGCCTGATTTACATGTATGAAGCTTAAATATTTGAGATATCGAATTATAGGAGGTTTTAGGTCCCATGAAATCCATGCATGAAGAAACTGTTTATTGGGACTGAAGCTGAGGAGAATTGAAAATAGCATTCATCCTTGTTGATAGGGATTGAGGATTCAAGAACACAATGCCGATATTATGATATATCATTAATGCATAATTATATTCTTGAAGAATATTTCTTCACCACTGGAACCTATCTATGTGAGTTCGGGTCTTCATAATAAGCAGAAATAACTGCCTGAGCATTTTTTGAACTGAGGACTGATCAGTTCAAGTGATAAGAAGAAGAGAAATACCAATAGACCATACCAAAGGCTGTTGAAGATACTTGAGAAGATTCATGGGCATGTGTGATTCAGCAAGCTCATGAGAGAGAATATCTGAAGATAATCTACAGTGAATCCAATAGAACTACGTAGAAAGATTCTCATGTGACCCGAGAACTAGAAGAACCATAAGAAATTTAGGGAGAAGAAGTGTTTAGTGGGACTCTGGAGCATGACAAGGTGACTCTGGTTAGATTGTGGGATACATTATAAATACCCTCTTGTGGGACTCAAGATAGATACAGTGGGACTCTATATTGGCCATTTTAATTGAACATTTGATTATAGTGGAGATCGACATAATAATGAGTAGTTTTTTAGTACCAAACCTTGTAAATCCTTGGGTTATATGTCATTAAATTTACAGTGTTATTTGAGTTAAGGATAACTGACACAATTAGTGTTTATTGAGTCTTTAACTAGCCATAGAGGTTTAATTGAAAAGGATCAATTTGTAAAAGATCTAAAAAGGGATCACTGATTCTCCCCCTCCCCCACTTAGTGATCCACACTGATCCAGGCACTTTAATTGGTGTCAGAGCTACGTTCCCACTAAAATATCCAAGGGAGTCTTTAGGAAGTCTAGATTAGAGGTAATGAGTGGGAATCCTCAAATAGAGATATCTGCCAAGACTCAGAATAATAGAAATAAGAAACAAGAAAGGAAGATGAAAAATAAAATTATTTCTAATGGAGAGACACCTTATACTAAAGGTAATATGAAAAGTAAAATATGTGATAATTATTTGTATTACTCTTTTGATGACGCCTATTCAAGCAATGATGATGATAGATCAATTTTTGATATTCAAACTGCATACAAATATCATCTGAAGAAAGTACATGATGAAGTTGCAAGTATTATGCACTATTAAGAATACCCCTTTTATCAGTGCTAAAAATGGCATTTAACAGTGCTAGAAAAGCACTGTTAAAGCCGACATAGATAGGGGGTCCCCTTTATCATCACTCAAAAAATCACTGATAAAGACTCATTTTATCTGTGCTAAAAAATAGCACTGATAAAAGATCCCTTTTATCAGCGCTAAAATGAAGCGTTGATAAGAGCGTCCTTTATCAGCACTTTATTTTTACGGTTGATAAAAGACCCCTCTTATCAGAACTTTTTTTAACCCGGATAAAAGTTAAAAAAAGTAAAATGAAATTTAAAAAATGCTGGCAATCACGGGGGGCAGGGGGCTTTCTACAACGCTTGATCCCCCCCTTTATCAGCACCTTCCCGCACCTCCAGCGCCCCCACACATCCACCTCCACCCTTTATCAGAGCTATCCCCACCCATTATTAGTGCTAGATCCCATATTCCCCCATGCACATGCACCCCTACCTCCAACATGTTTTGAACTCGAGACCTCACCCCCATGCGTGCCTAAGACCTTACCACTCCTCTATTTTTATTTGTTTTCCATTTCATGACATCTATATATATATATTTATTTATTTAGTTATATTTATTCTTATAGTAATATATATATATATATATTTTTTATATATATTAATATATATAGTAATATTAAAATATATTAATATATATAGTAATATTAATATATATAAATAGTTATATTAATATATATATATATAGTTATATTAATATATATCTCTAGTTATATTAATATATATATTTAGTTATATTAATTTATAGGTATATAAATATTCATATATTTTTATTATAAATAAAATGGATATTAGTTATTATTTAGATAAAGCTAATATTTTTTTTTGTAAATATTGATTATTATTTAAATTTATAATTAAATTTTTATGTGTTAGTATATAGAAAATATGTATATAGTGTTATATATTTGATTATAAATAGTAGTGTATTATAAAAAATGATAAAATTTCAAGGAAATAATACTAATATGAATGTAATACCATGGAATAAAATTATTCACCACCAAAAATACAATAATACCCCCTTAAACGAGGCTAAAAATCCACAAAATGTTAAAAAAATCAAGGTATCCCGACTAAAAACTCAGTTTTAGAGGAATTCTAGGCATTTTTTGGCCTTGAATAATTCATGACTATGGTCACCCCTGATCATATAGGTGTAGATATCATTGTAGGATTCGATTTGATATATGGTAGAGCTGAAACAGACACCCAGATCAAAAGTTATGTTCGTTTGAAGTTCGAGTTGCGTTTTCAACATATTTGGGATCATTATTTAATTATTTTTAATTTTTTTAGTCTTCAAATTGTTATTTAATGACTATTACTCCATAATAATTATCAAATAATTAATTAAATATATATTTTTTATTTTTTTTATAAGCCATTTTCACTAAATATCATATATATTAAGTGTAACTGTATATTTATACATATCTAAAATATATTTATAATTATATCTAAAAAATATATATTATATTTATATCAATATAACTATATCTATATATTTAAATATTAATATATTTTTTTAATGAATTCTTATTGGATGTATACCCTTTATCAGCACTTTTAAAAAGCGCTGTTAAAGGGGGTATCTTTATCAGTGCTAAAAAAACCGCTGATAAAGGGGTACTTTTATCAGCGCTTTTTTTAGCACTGATAAAGGTACCCCCCATCCCCCCTTTATTAGCTCTTTTTTTAACACTAATAAAGGGTGGCACTGGCCTTCGCCCGTTTTGTTGTAGTGATATCCACAAGCATCAAATATCATCAACATAAATAACTAGAGAACGGAGAAGAAACTATTTCCATGGAAAAGGAACTAGCTAAAAGGACTTCCATATCCAAAAAATCTCACAAAACATGTTAAGGAATAGAAAGGAATATTTTCAATTGACAAAGAATGATATCCTGAAGTTTATGAAGAATTTCCCGGAAGTATTTTTCAGAAAAAAGTATTTGAGATTGTATTTATAGAAACTTTCCATGCATTCGAAAAGTTGCACAATGTTATTATGGTTGTCAAAGATACTAAACTAGAAGAAAACCTATCAACGTAAAGGATCATGGAACTTCATTGAAATAATTAAAAATTTTGGTTGATGAACAAATGATAATGCTGAAGGAGAATTGGGAAAGAATGCTGAGATCAGTTGAGGATTTGAATAACTCCCTCAACATGAAGTGTTTAGAGCTGGAAGAGATAATGAAAAACCAGCAATCACCCCCTAGCTGAAACATCCCAATCATTTGGAAGAAGAAATGTTTCCACCCATTCTTGAATTGGGGACTATGATTCCAAATGGATTATTTGATCACCATTTAATCCAGTGGAAACGTCCGCCAAGAAAAAGGTAACATCCATACCATCTTGTACTCATGCTTCTAAATGTGTTTCCACATAAATTGCCTGATGGAAGAATAATTATAATCAATTATGAATAAGTAAAGGTGATGAGAAACCAACCACCATTACTAGTATGGATAGGTTTAAGATGTTGTAAGATGGTTCCCCAAATAAATAACAACACTTCATCAAGAAGGCCCAACAATCTTATCCAGAAGAAAAAAAAAATCACAATATTTGGTTCAATGTTGGTGCTCAAATAGGTTTGGGAATTGTTCATTATATTGTTGGTAGAATCCTCAAAATGATAAATTACAAATGAAGACCATATCAAGGGGGAGAAACCCAGAGACTAAGAAGCCACATCCACATATCTAGAAGTATATGTACACTGCAAACAGATTTGGAAATCTTGATAACATCTGTTATGTATGTAATGTAAGTGGTCACAAAGTTAGTACATGTCCATATCAATATGTATCCAAAGCTGATATGAAAATAATATCATATAATATAGCTAATAATGTATAAGCTACTTTTGCAAACGAGCAGAAGAATATTGAAAAAATAAATTCTCCCAAGAATATTTCAAATAGTAAGAAGTCCTTGTATTCTAAGCCCAATATGTTGAAGGGTTATGAATCCAAAAGAACTATCAAGAAAAATGACACCTAGAAGAACCCATGAGGAATATCCAAACCAGATTCCTTATTTCCTAATGAATTATTGGTAATCTAGCCGGAAGATTCGGAAAATATGAGAAAAATAGATGATGCACAAGCTAAGGATAGTGCAAAAAGGAAATAGTTAATTCCACTTGAAAAAGAAGTAGAATTTCATGAGAGGTTGTCAACACATGAAAACTCATATATCCCATAAGTCATGTTGGTGAGGTTCCACAAGGCATTTCACACTGTTAATAATTTCATGACACTTTTTCCAGCTCAAGAAGAGTTTCTGAAAGCATCAATGTTTCACCAAGAGATCTAGTGCTCTAAAAGAACTTGAAGGAATAAGGTTCACACATAATGTGATATAAGAATTATTTAAATCCACACAAGCACAACCATAATTGAATATCAAATGTTTAACTGTGAAGAGTAGTGAAAATGAAACATCTTGGTTGCGAAAACCATATCATCCTTGTTGTTAACATTGAATAATATAACAATTATCCCATATTAATCCCTTATAAGTTTCCTATAAATGTGCTAAAACTTTAGAGAATTGATGTTGAAGGTGATTCTCAAAATGATAATTGAATGAAAAAAGTGGTAGAGTATCAAAATAAATATGATGAAGATTAGTTGATGATATTTTCTCCAGGGATATATCAAAGGGAGTGCGCCCCTTTAGGTGGGAGAAAATGTAAAGGAGATGATATCAAAGGGTATCTTATGGAAAATATTGAAATTCATATTATCTCTAGAATATGAAACTTGAGGTATTCTGATCACACATTCATCCCTAGTTTTTAATTTTATTTATCATTTCTATTAAAGGGGAGAGATTGATTTACGATAAGATAGTATGAACGGGCGAGATTTATGTTTGCACTTGTACATTATAATATGTTTGTTGAAGTATATGAATGATTTAATAATTCATTGATAAATCTGATAATTTCGAACCCCTTGGATAACATTATGAGAATTATTTCACATATATGGTTGTTTATGGACAACACTAAAAACCATGAACATATCTCTCTTGTTTCTAAACCATGTTATCCCATGTAGACTTAGAGTTGGTTAACTAAAATATCTTTCCTAAGTGAACCATGTTACATCGTCCCTCTCTCCAAAATACTCAGGAAGATATTATTCAAAAGGAGTAGAACATGTTTTGAAGAGAACCCCACTAAAACTTTTCATTTGATTTTAAATAATGGAGATAAACTATTGGCACAAATATTGAACCATTCAAATGTGCTTAAGTGATACTTAAAAAAATACAAAGGGGGAGATTGTAGAGCACGGTGTTGCATTTGTTTTCAATAAGGTGTCAATTTTCAATAAACAGTCAATATGTGTATTGAAAGAAAGTGGTTGAAGTTGTGACGATGTTTGAAGTAGTGGTGATGACTCAGTAAATATCCTCCTTTGATTAGGATGATGTTTTCCATAACTAATGACACATGGAGAATTACTATTTCACATGAATGTCATGTGTGATCATTCTCATATAAATTTTAATGATTGTTGATCTAATCATATTTTCCAAACACTTGTATCAAAGTGATAAATTTATACGCCATCAAGAAAAAGAACATGCAATATTTAATTGCATCCAGAGAAAGAAGATCCACCCATTGATCATAAATAAATGAAGTGAAAAAATCAGACGATTGATATAGGTGATATTAAAAGAAGAAAACATGTGTTAAGTAGTACAGATTGTTTACAACAATGATACCATGCATAGTTTTAATGAATGAGGAATGAATAAGGACTCCATTAATCATTCATTATTGGAGAAAAGAGTAATATTAAATATATTGGATTTATTAATCCAAAAATATAAGAAGGATGATGTTTGAAGATGATGAAAAATAAAGGAAGTATACATGGGATTATTATATTTATTTGGAATCTACTATGTGAATTTCCCATGCATGATCTTTGAATGAGGAAGGGGTCCATGAAAAACACTAGTACTGGAACTTGTGTTTTAACCAATTATATTATCAAGTCTTACTATAAAAAGTATTCAACCATGCAAGGCTTGTCGAGGTCCTTGACCTCAAGCTCATACGGGACTCGAGGGTCAACCACGCCTCAGGGAAGCCTCATGGACAACCCTTCTTGTGGAAGAAGTGTGGGCCATGTACAGCCACACAAGATCATGCACAGTGATCAACCCATGCATCAAGGTGTATATTGGGCACTAGGAGCACACCCAAGGAATGTAGAGTGGTTTCATAGTGCACAAAAAAGATAACCAGAGCAGGGAGACACTGGGGAGGGAGAAGAGAAAGTATTGAAGGGGGCAGCCGTGTTGAGGCATAAATGTTACAGAAATTCACTTCCTGTTTCCATGAGGGAAGCACATGTTCACGCTGGAACTAATCTGGGCCATCCATCACATCATCTAGATGATCTCAGATGAATGATGTATCCCACTTCCCGTGATATGATCAGGACCATCCATCAACCCATGCCTCACTATGTTTTAATAGAGGATGTTTGATCTTCATCTGAAGATCGTCTTCAACCTTGAACCTCGACGCGAAATAGAATGTCTTCACTACTGTCACACCTCCATGATCGAGATTCTGACCACCTTATATGATGAAAACTAGTGCATTAGGGTCATATGGAAAACAAAAACACATGCATTCAATTACATTTTCATGCATGCTCTGAATTCATAAAAATTACTCGAGGCCGATGCAAGAAACACTACGAGGTCACATGATGGAGCTTGAACCTTCGATAAAATAAGTTTCCTGTGATATATTTCACTTGAACATGATCCCCCCACCATGAACAAGAACAATAAATTCAATGAAGAAGATCCCACGATATGTGGAAAATCTTTTCATAATTTTGAAAATATTAAAACTGAGGATCTCAGATTATTCATATATTTATTTGAAGCTTATCTCTTGGGGGTTTAAAGAAGAATTGAGGCCAAGCCATCACTTTTAAATAAATGACCCATGAGACAAATCATGGTGATTCCATTCCCATTTACGAGAGATCTCATTTCTCTTATGAAATAGATCCACTTTAGAGCTTCCCTATGGTTCACGAAGAATGATCTGCGAAGCAGCCTTTCTATGAAAATATGTATGTTCCTCGTGATGGATAAGAACCATGAAAAACCTTCTGGTATGTGATGGAGAATCCAACATAGCCCACTTCCTAAGAAAAGGATGCATCTGGTGCCTTTGTGGGATGGATAATACTACGTACCACCCTAGTTCATGAAGTAGAATCTCGTGTAGCTCACTGCCTATGGGAACGGAATGGTTTCATCCTCTATACAAAGGAGGAAGGCATTCTGTGAACCACAAACCTGGTTCATGAAGGGTAATTAGAATAGTATACTAACATACTGTTCCATTAGTGAAAAATATCATGCACCTCATTTTCTAGAGAAGAAGAAGAGAACACATTTCGTCTTCATGAATAAGAATAGTGAATGAATCACATACATGAACACATGAATGCACATGAATACATAAGAGATTGAAAAGGAAGAAGAATAATAAAGTGTATGTGCATTAATGTAAAAGAAGTACTATGTGTGTGAAAGATAATCCATGCATGATGAACATGCATAAATGTTCATGAATTGAAGGCATTTTCATGCAAAGAAAAAAAAAATTGTGTGTGCATACGTAATGAAGATAAAAGAAGTGAATAGTGTGCATATGTTAAATCACTTCGGGAAGAGGCAGATTGTGTGTGTGAAAAGTGAATATCATATATTCATCTATGATACACATGCACACGTGAAGAATTAAAGTGCATCCACATACATACTTAAAGAACATGAAGAAAAGAAGATAAGGGTGTGTTTATAGTACTAAGAAGTTGTGAGATTGAGTCACAAAGATTCATTCAGGTCCATGCACACGTAATCAATAAATTGTGTGTGTGTATTGAGAAAAATAAATAGAAGTGAGTTTCACCAAGAAGAGTGCATGCATGAATGCATACCTATTTACACATAAAGTGGAAATATGTGGAATGAAGTACATGTACGAAGCTTAAATCATTGAGATAACAAAGTAAAATAGGAATTAGATCCCCTGGAATCGATTTACGAATAAATTTTTAATTGAGACTCAATACACGAAGAATTAATGATGACCAATCAACCGAGTTGACAGTGATTGAGGATTAAAGAAGATAGTTCTGATACTGTTAAACATCATTCATTCATAATTATATTATTGAAGATGTTGTGTGAACTATTGTAAGACATATAAGTGAGGTTGGGTCATCATCAGAAGAAGATGGAATTTCCTGAGAATTGTTGAACTGAGGACTGCACATTTCAAGTGATCAGAAGTAGAGCAAGGCCAACAGACCTTACCAAAGGCTATTGAAGATACATGAGAAGATTCATGGGTCAGTGTGATTCAGCGTGCCCATGAGAGAGATTATCAAAATATCCTCTACAGTGAATCAAAGAGATTGAATAAGGAAGCTTCTCGGGTGAATCGAGATCTAGAAGAACCCTATGAGATTTAGGGAGTAGAAAAAATATTTAGTGGAACTCTGAAGCAGGCCAGTGTGACTATAGTAACACTATGGGATGTAGTATAAAGACCCTTCTTTTGTACTTAGGAGAGATATATTGGGACTCTGTATCGACTATTTTAATTGAATATTTGATTATAGTGGAGAATCTATGTTGGGGAAAATAACCAACGTAGTAAGGAGTATGTATTTAGTACTAAACCTCGTTAATCCTTGTGTTATATGCCTTTACATTTATAGAATTATTCTAACAAACCTCAGTGACATAATAAGAGTGCATTGAGTCTTTAACCATCTATAGAATGATCAATTTGAAAAATAACTAAAAAGGGTTAACTGATCCACCCCTCCCCCTCCCAATGATTCACATTGATCTGGGCACTTCAGTGAACATTCCATAGTCCTAGAATTAGTCTAAGACCATTTCACCATTTATTTTCAGTTGTACATAATAAAAAAAATACATTCATTATGTATTTTTTCTAAATAGACCCATGACTAACATGACATAAATAATAAATCATTCTCATGTTATAAATAATACATCTCATAAATTGTTAGACAACCTATGGAATTAAATGTTTAGTTTCTTGAAGATTAGCTACATAGACATATTATTTTACAACTCTGTTAAATAATTCCACCTAATCATGATCCTCAAGACAGTATCTTAAAATTTCACATGATATAATAATCATCATAACCTAGTGAATAGAAATATAATAAGGTTTTGAGATCAAATTCTCTATAAGGGAAAAATAAATCAAAATGTGTCATACCATAAACATGAAGGAGATCATGAAAAAGGCCTCATTATCTTCATAAAAGATCATAAGACCATAAATGATAATCATTATAGAAGAAAAAAATTATGAAATTTCTAAAAATATATATCAACAATCATAAAACATGTGATCATGATATAAAAGTGTGTAATACATTAAAAAATAATTATAATGAAAAAATGACAATTGAAGTAAATGAAAAAATATGGAAACTTATTCATAACATGATAAACAATACAGAAATGTGGCGCAACAATAATCATAGGAAACCCTTTATGAGGAAAACCATTAGTCTAATTCATGTGTAAAAAAACTCACTATTTCCATGCCTAAAAATCTCATTTTATTTAAAAATAATCCAATGCAATGGAGGGTGATATATGACCCCACATATCATCAACCATAAATATGTGTTACAATTAATATAAATAATTATCATATCATAAATATACATAAAAAACTATGGGTTTCCTAATCATCCACATGAAAAACATTCAATTTTTTTAAATAACCCATGAAAACAAAATGGGACTCATAAAACATCCTAATAATATAAATTGAAATTATAAGGTAAATAATTTGATATAGAAAACTCAACAAACCAAAATGGTCACATTATTAAAATATATATAGGCGAAAACATAAAATATAACTCTCTATGAGATAAATAATTTTATGTTAATGAAAAAAAAGTCACGAAAATGGATTTTTGTAAGAAAATTTGTATTCAACATTGTAGATGTCATAGTTATTAGTGTCTTTCCAAAAAAACACATTTTAAAAACAATTATGTAAAATTAAAACCTTCAATTTATTTGGATAAAAAATTATTTTCCCCTACAAATAAGGATAAAACATCATTCAAAATGGATTGCCTTGGAAAACTGATTTTTAATAAGAAATTTTATAACTCAATGAAAGGTATATGAGTTACCATGTCCCCTACCCTTATCCATGACTTCCAGAAAAGTAATTTAACCTCTTATATCATAAATATAATATTTCTTAATATCCTTTAAATAAATTTATTCATATACATTTCCAATTATAATCATAATTAATAAAAATTATCTCCATGTATTATATTTTTATAATTTATTCTTAATATTGGGTGTTAGTAATCCTGACCCTTTTCAAAATATGATTGTAGAAGAGATTTATATATTCCTTATTATCAGTGATTTAATCATTATAAAATAATTAATGGTACTAGAATTTATGGTTTATAAATTTGTATAATATTTTAATTCCATAACATGAGTGTTTTAGTCATTTTTCTCAAAGAAGAAATTTCCATTGAACTAATTTCATGTTATTTACTGATATCTTTGGATTGATTTTAAAAATAACTGTTTTTAATCCAAAAAAATATATATTCATGATATATGTTATTTATTTGTACCATATATACTCATCAAATATAAACATAAACTATACCAGATGGTTGTAGTGAGAAATAGAGAGTTTCATTCATCATGGTGGTAGACTATATATACTATGGGATGATTATTTTATTTTTCAAATGGAGTAAGAAATAATTAACATAGTTCATCATTTTAGGAAAATAAATTTTATATATACATATCATAAATATTTGTTTAATTCTTATTTTTTACCATCCCCATTAAGCGTTGAAGGAAAATGAAATACATTACATTGTGGAGGTAGCAGTTTTCACAATACACGGTTAACAGATTTAGTTTTCTTAATAAAAAAGGGAAATATGGTAAATTATTAAACCATAATTATAATAACACATAAGTATAATAATGATAATTATTATATTATTTAATGGTGGTGAAATAATATTTTTGAAGACAAAATATACATGAATTATTTGAAATGTTGGAGGCATAGTAAGAAATATATACCTTAACACTTGGATTACCTCTATTATGAAGGTGGTTAAAACATTAAGGGGTTGTTATTTGAGATAAAAAGAAACTCTATAAGGTGGATGAATGTTTTTAGGATATGTCTATGAATATTTAATACCAATTATAATGTATTTTCTGTGAGGGTATGTGAGGAGAGGAGTTCCCCTTTTATAAGTGAAAAGAGAAGTAATTTTTTAAAATACGCAAAACCTTCCAATAATGGTATGTTTCTATCATTTAATGTGTCACAAAAATGATAGATAATGGAGAGGAGAATAAATAATTTATATAATCACCTTAAAACCCAATTAAATATTTTTTAAAAATTTTATACCATTTTCTTCTTAGGTTACTCATTTTTAGAAAAACATTTCATCATAGTATATTGTTTTTACATTAGTAATTCAACTTTTATAAAAAATAGTAATTAATTTATAATTTATAACTAATTATTCCAAATCTAAAATCCAATTTTTTATTTAAATTATAAAAACTAATAAAAAATTATTTTTACTTATTGAATGTGTAATTTATTAAAAAATATTTCTAAATAAAAATTATTTTCTAAAATATCAAATATTTGATTATAAATTAAAAATATATTTAATATTATAATTTCATAATTAAAATATGTATTTATTCTTACATAAATATTTCACTAATTCTCATTTCATAGTTATATACTAATAATATAATGAATGTCATGTAATTTATAAAAAAATTGGTTTTCACTATTTGATTAAAAATTAGTTTATTTAAAGAATCCAGAAAATTTATATTAAGAAAATATTTCCATGATAAATCGGAGAATAATGTTAATTTTTAAAAATTAAAATAAAAAAAAAAGTAAAAAACATATTTGTAATTAAAAGTAAAAAAGTACTAAACAATCTTTTATTATAGGAAAACAAGATTTGGTATATTAAATATTAATTATATTATAAATTACTAAGAAATTTGTTTTAATAATCTATTAATATCCAAAAATATTATATATAGATGGATATAAATTTTTGAAAAGTATTTTATTAGTTACGTAGCTTTACTATTTTAGTAGATATTTAATGTGATTTTTATTGTTTGTTTTATAAAAATATAAATATATATATATCATAATTTTGTTGTAAATTTTTATAGGTATGAATTATATAGATATCTTACAATGGTCTATATTTTTCTGGTCCCCATGATTCATGTCGATAAACCTATAAAACCCTTTTTTTATTTAAAGAGGGAAAACACAATTTATTTCATTCTACCCCCTTAGAAACAATTTCTTCCTATATATTTTTTTATATGGAAGAAAACCATTAAGGGTAATTATTTCTCATCACATCCTTAGGATTCCATGTACTCTCTTAAAACATATTGTTTTACCATTGATTTTTACTATATGGGTGTACTACCTTCTCAAAACCATTTCTCTTTAATAAAGGACTTCAATAGGTTTTTCATCATATTAAAGATCATGTTTTGGTTGTACAACTTCTATGCATGGTACATGTGAAAGATATTTTATGTAATTTTTCTAAAATGATAAATGGAATACATTATTCACTTTAGTGAGGTGTGAAGGTTGTGATAAGTGATAGGCTATGACCTTGGCATGATCAACGATCTTAAAGGGAGTTATGTATCCAAAGAATTGCTTCCCATTTTTTTGAATTCTGATAACCATATTCCATTGTAACATTATAAGGAACATATTGTAACCAACATAAAACTATAGATCTCATAAAAAATTATCTTCATTACTATCATAAGAAATTGTTCTTTTTATTATTATGAACATTTTCCGTAATGTCATGGACATTGTTAGGACAAATATAATATCACGTATTCAGATAGTTCCAAATCATTGAATAAATTTAAAATTGAATTACAATATGAGTCAAATCTTAATACTGAGGATGATATTTCAATGTTTCAATGCCTCATATTTATATTCATTTGTGATGAATAATTATTTAGAGTTGGATAGGGTGCTGGGAATAGATTTGTAAGATTCAAGTTATGTTTCAGAAGTTTTGGAGTTTTCTCGTAGGATTGCATAGTTTGGTGTGCAGGATTTTGGAGAAACCATATGACACCTTGATGTTCATGAGGTTTTTAGTTCCATTTGAATAGAGAATAATTGGGTTACATGGTTAATTATTGGTAAATGATAAACCATTCATCATCCAAGGTGAAACCATGTGAGGTTAGGGAGTGTATGAGGCACGACGCATGAGCTGTGTGGGGTTCATCCAAACCATGTTCCTTGAAACATGTGGGATGTAGCATTGAAACCATAATTTTCACACTATTTTTCAAACCATGATATAAAACCATATGAGCTAAAGGTATTGGATAGCAGAGGTGTGCAGGGTGGGTGAACATTTTCATCAGCCGTGTAGCCAAACCGTGTGAGTGGTGTCCAAGATTATGGCATGTGTTCATGGAAATATCTTGGTGTTTGAGGTGTCTTCTCTTCCTCTATTAGTTTTCTTTATTCATATTCTTGATTCTTTTTAACTTTTGGGATCTCTGGTTTAGCTAGTATTTAAGATTCTATCAGATCATGGTAGAATCATCTGTTTCTCAGGGGCATTTTGGTTGACTCTGGTTAAAGGGATCCTAAGATGGATTTTGCGCATCATTGTGATATTATCCATTAGGTTATATAACCATTTTTAATATTCATATATTTTTATAATGAATTGAATTAATTTTATTTTGAATTATTATTGAATCATAGGGATTTTTCCAAGACTGTGGTTAGGGTTATACCATGGGTCATCAAGGGGTGGTTAGTTTTAATTTTTTTGTTGCATGATAACCTAGTGAGTTTTCTATAATTATGCCATGTTGTGTTTTGTTTCATTAATTAATGATAATTTTTATAATTAATTACTTGTTTTTTTGGTGTTAGACTATAACATTGGTGATAATGTGGAAATCGGTTTTGTGCTTATGGATTTGGATGGTGGATATATGTACCTTGTAAATTGTGCCACACTTTCGAAAAATAAAATAAATCATCTCTAATGAGTTAGGTGGTCTAATAGATTTACCCATAGTCCTGTAAATTTATTTTCATTTTTATGCGGGGTACGCCTCGAAGCCCATGATAACATGTTTACATCCTTCGTTTAAGTAATTTAGTTGAGTAATAAGATTAATATAATTAAGATCTTGGGTTGATTCGATGAAATTAAAAAATTTCTAATGTGTAGAACACGAATACTAAGGGTTTATACACTTAAGGGGATAAAATATGGTGTTTTGGGTTATGTATTGTGAAATTCCAATGGAAATTTTGAAATAGTATTAAATATGTGCATTGAGATTTGAATCGGTTTTTGGTTTCAAATAGGGAATCTATGATTTGAGAAGATCTTTTCCTGAAATAAGGCATTGACCTCTATGTGGTTTATAAATACTGGTTTTAAATGGATTCAATTGTGGATTTGAAATGGGTGCATAGTTTCATATTTTTTGAAAATTAATTAATGGAATGTGGGATGGTTCTAATATTAAGGAATGAATTGGGTATTTTTATTCTTTCATAGAGAAAGGCCCATATTTTAAAAGGTTTTTTTTTCAAATGATTTAAACAGGTTTTTGGTCTAGTATCTTTTGGCATAGAAGAGGGTTAGGATTTGTTTGGATTTTTTGATTTGTGTTTTGGTTTTGGAAGAATGTGGTGACCAAAGTATGTTAGATTGGTTTTATAAGGGATGTTTTTTTCTTTGCGAATGTTTCATATATTCATGATATTGGGCATATGTATTTAAGAAACGATGTTATAGTTTAGGTACTACAATGATGCTCCAATCATAGGTAGAACACTAAAGATATGGTGTCAAAAAAAGGCTCGCATCACTTAGAATATATATCATGGTTAGGGTGCCTGATTGAATCTCTATGTAAAGTTGGTATACTATGGGGAATAGGATGATGGATCAATGAACCTACTCATTATGGTGGTCCAGAATAATACTCTAGGAACCACCAATGTAAAAAATAGATGGGTGTTGGACGGATGCTCTTGGTACTACTGTTATGTTTTTTAATTTGTTTCATAAACACAATGTTAAGTATCAGTACTAATATTTTTATATATGGTTTGGTGGTGTATATAGGTTCCATCTTCAATAATTATTGATTTTGATGTTTGTTATTGATTCCATAATAACAATCTAGGCATTGATTGATTGGGTATATTATATAGGTACCATGGATGTGGGTTTCGTGCTTCCCTAAGTTGAAGGAAAAGTAAACACCCTTCCTTTTAGTTCACTGTATTTACCACCAATGTTATGCTTTAAGCGATGAGTTTAGATTTTTTTCATCTTTCGTTGGCCTGCGTGTGACTGTGGAACCCATGGGCTAGTGTGTACTAGAAAAGATGGAGATTTCCTTGGATTGTATCACTTTTCTACAAAATATATATATTTGACTATTTATCTTTATACACTATTGGACTGACCTGTATTTTCATTAGGAAACATTGGACTTCTGAGTTTTATTCACTCCCAGATCAGTCTTCCTTTACCCATGGGTACCCCAAGAATATCTTACATGTTTATTACAGTAACATTTTTGGGTTGAGGCATGCGTTAAGCATTTCTTGGTCGATTATCAAAGCTCGATGGATTCAAGGGGTTGGAATTTTTTTTTGTGGTTATTTATTTGATCACTTTTGAATGTTTTTTATTATGGAATGATATGTAAGTAGACCAATGGGAAGTTGGTTGTATTTATGACATGGTTTTACAAGATTTTATTTCATTTCATTTTAATATAGCTTGTTTGAATTATTTTTTCATTATGCATACACTAATGTGTGTGATTTTATATTATTTACTTCTGGTTTTGAACTCTGATATAGGGGGTATAGTCTCCTCACAGTCCACTTTAGTCCCCTACTTCTAATCATAAGAATATAGTATATGTGGAGGCATTATTGTGGTCCAATGGTGAACTAGTTTAGGGAACCAGTTTAGTTTAATCCCCATCGGGATGTTACAAAGTGTGATCAGAGGTGTTTACTTTCCTATTATTTTACTATTTAGGAATTGGTGGATAATACACATAGTAATTTTTTGATTCTTTAGATGTATAATGGTATGGTGTGGCGTAAACACCTATTCTGACAGGAAGTCTAGGTTACTTGGGGTTGGGATTGATGTTATAGCTTTGGGATGTTACAATTTTACAAGATTTTTTCTTCATGTGATGCACATATTGTTTAGAATTAATGGTTAATGATGTATTTTAGGCTCTTGACCCATTTTAAAGAGTCCTATGTCTTGGGTTTGACACATTTCCTTTAAAGTTAAGAGGTATCCCAGGTATAATGCAAGGCACATAGTATTCCAATGTTATAGGAAATCTATTTTGTAATTATGTGCATTGACTTCTATTGAAAGGTTACATGCATCTACGATGAGGCACTCGATGAGGATTATACTGTGGTCCACATGTATTGTTGTTGTAGTGAACCTATTATGTCAGTATGGTGTCGGTATTGAATCATTATACCCTATGTGTGAGGTTTTTGTTTCAGGATCATAGTATGTCCATGTCTTCCAAGGGGACGTCTGATGTGTAGAATCGTGAAGAGGACTAACACCCTATTATTTGGTAGTTGGTTTCTATATAAAACATTTATGGTGAGATATCATATAATAGTTTTTTATGAATTTTTGGTCTCATGTGGCGATTATACAAGTGAATTTTATATTACTAATGGGTTGTAACCAACAATGATTTAGCATATACCATGGTTGTTTGGACCTAGTGATCTTCTTGACACAACCATAGTTCAGAGAGTTAGTGCCATTTGGCTTTTTTTGATAACCCATGAGATGGGTTGGCTATGTTTTAATTACATTTTATTGTGAGAGAAGAGTGGATGTTTTGGAAGATTTTATCCTGGTCTACTAAATGTGAAACCAATTATGAGGTTTTTTATAGAGGTTGGATTTGGTTATTCTAAATGATCACTTTTGTGCAATAGTTTTAGTTTTGTGGTTATGTTCAAGAATTGAATGTTTCTTTGTATCTATAGAGAGGTTGATGATTATGTGGGAGATTTATTCTTAATAGTTATGAGATGGATTGATATCATAGTAGGTTATTGCAGAAATGTCTATTCATGTTAAATAGATATCTTTTGGTAGTGACCATGCGTTGGAGGTTGTTTTTGTTATGATACACATGCAGGTGTCCAATTTTATTATGATGGGAAATACTAGCAGTATTGATGCTCTAGTGGTTTTTTTGGTTTCCTAAGGAAGGATCGGTTAGGTTACCAACTTGGATAAATCTAGATGTGTCTCTAAAAACATGGTTAGAGTGTACATGAATTTATCGGAATTTCTGAATGACACTCATTTCTTTAGTGGTTGTGAAAATGGTTTTAGTACAATGAGTTTATTTTGGGTTTTAATGCTCCACGGGTGTTCTATGTTGGGTGAGATACACATATCTGATAAGCATTTATATTGTATAGTGATTCTAATACTTGTTTTCGTAAATAATGACTTGTTAGATTCAGAATCATGATTTTTTCATTGGCCACACAGGAGTGTGTGTGCAGGTTGAATGTAAAGGGAATGTGGTGGTGCAAAAATGGAGGGTTACACACTATATTTTTTGGTTTTGGATCAGTTGTTATGAGTGAATAGTCCTGTCGTGCTTATGTATGGAAGGCATCCATTAGTAGGATAACAAATGATGTGGATATGATGAGATTCATGGGGACAAGGAGGCCCAAGACATTTTGATTAGTTTTTTATTTCCATGTAGTTAGAGGTGACATTAGAAATGAGCGAGTGGTTGTGGTATTAATAAAAAATATCTCAGTTTACTCGTACTAGTGATGATCATTTCTGAAATCATGAAGTTGATCATGGTATTCTATGATTGATTTTGATATACTCTAGCTACCCAAATGTATTTTATGGGTGGGTGGTACCGGATGTGGATCAATCATGGTGGCATTGGTATTCCTATGAAAAAATGATGTTGTGTGTAATTAAATCCAATAGAGAATTATAATGGGAGAACAATTGTTGAGGATGATCTTGCTGAGCATTGGATTCAGAATCATGGAGGTTCTAGAATTGTTCTGTGTATAGACATCACTTGGTATGTTTGGCTTGTTTTGTAATGCCTTTGAGTGAGGGAATTGTGATTAGATGAGGTAGTGATAGGCTAAAATATGGAGTAAGGAACATTGGGAATGATTCACATGCTGATTCCTTGCATGGGTTAAGAATACAATGTGAGTTAAGAGAATTCCATTTTTTATGGTGTGTATTTTAAGAAATATGGATGTATTTTATAATAGTGTTGGGAATTAGATGGATTATATTTTTTCTCTCTTTGGGCATTGATGGTGGTTCTTCATCCTCTTTGGTTAGTTTTAGTAATGGGGAAAGGTGATGATGATGATTTTCCTTCTCATGGGAGTTAATGTGTGGTAGATTGGTAGTGGTGGGTTTGTTGTGGGAGTGAATGTTCGGTTTTTATGGAATTTCTTGATGGAAAGGGTGTTATGTATCATATTTTTGCGGTTATAACCTGAAGCTTATGGTGGTGAGAATCATATATCGATGACTTCATGGGTGATGTCATAATAACTTTCTTAGCAGAATAGTCCAGGGCATGTTTTGTAACATCCCAAGTAATTAATGAATAATATATTTTTTTTATCTATGTCTATTTATGAATTAGATATTGTTTTAGAGGCTTAAAATGAGAATAAATCCAATCTTAAGCATAGAATTCTCTAATATTTTTAAAAGACTGTTTTACCACCTTTTGATGGCGAACCATTTTTAAATCAATATTTTGACAATTTTATAATGTTTATTTGTAAAAATAAAATTATTCTTTATGATTGGGACATTTAAATTTACATTGGATAATTTTTTGGTATTTTTCTGACAATGTTAATTTTTTAATGAATAGTGAAAAATACTGCATTTTACATCAAAACTACTTTTTCATATAATTTAATTATATGGTTAGATTACTATTTTAATTGGTTTTAAAGTGTAAATAGAATATATTTTTACCATTTAATCCAATAGTGGTCATTATAATTAATTTCACTATGGAATTGGGCATAAACTAATGCCAAACTTTTCATAGATATTGTTTAAAAAAACCCGCTATTTTCTTTGACAACAGGAATTATTTTCAAATTAACTATTGAAATTTATGTGTTTGGAATTTGGTAAAATGGATTCTATATTAGGAATCAGAAAGTCCAAATTATGTAATTAAGACTCTTTTGTTTTTGGACTTTGTGAATAGTAATGATGGAAATTATCGTTAATTATCTTGATTAATTAGTAATCGGGTAGTTAAGGAAAATAAAATAATATCATAATAATAATAAATGACAAAAAAATGTGTCCTAATACTACTGGTTGTGTCATGGCCGAACATGTGATTCCTTGTGCCAATCTTGGGGACCCCATGGAATCACTTTTGTGTGATAATGACTTTTTATCTTTTTATTTTTTAAAGAAAGTAAATATAACAAAGAATGTATCACCTGAGTAAAACGTTTTTAATTTTGTCTAAATAAATGATATCTTGTATTATAAAAATTAATTGGAAAGATAAATATATTTTCTACATTATAGTATTTTATTAAATTTCTGGACATTAAATAAATTAAATTATATATGAGACCATGATGATGCAGCGTTTACCTCATTATTTTACGATTAAATTAAAATGAAAATATAATGTAAAATCTAAGACCAACACATGTAAAAAACATATTTTATGGTTGGATTTCTAACCCTTATCACCTTATCTACTAACTACATCAATGTGGGACCTTTAAAATCCGAAACTCATTTTAAAATAAAGAATCATTTTATACCTTTCCAAGAGTGCCCCTCCACTCCTCTTATAAAAGGCCCCCACCTATACCTCCATACACACACCTCTTAAGCCTTTGGCTCAGCCACACTCTTCTCATTTTGTCTCTCCACATCCCTCTCTTTATCCTAGAATCATTACCTTATCCAGAAAGCTCTTCAAGAAACCGTTTTGGTTCAAACCAAGATGAGTTACCCGATTCAAATGTAAAGTCTTCTCTAATTCTCTTTTGTTTTAGTTTGCTTCTCCAACCCCCTAAACTCTATTTATTCATTTCTTTTGTAATTACACTAGTATCCTCCATATACTATGATGTTTTCATAAGAAAGATTCGAGCTAAACATACACACACCTACACTTAATGGTTAAAGAGCATACCGTTTCTGTGGATGGTGAATTTCTGCCTCAAAAAATGATGATTGTTCAATATTCTTTTAACTCCTTTAAAGGTGGCCATTAAGATGTCACTATATTTATATATGACATATAATATGTCTATGTTTTCCTTAATCTTTGGTATTTTTCATTTATGTCATACCTTTATGGTTTCCATTATGGGTAAACGCGATATCTTCATTTTAGGAAGTGTGGACTACCGCCCCCTCAAAGTGATTAGATTCGTTAATGCCTTATGTGGGACGTATAAAGGATGGAGTTAATGATATTATATATGATATTATACTGGAATTATAATATATCTTTATGTAATTATTATTTCATTCCATTAAATACGAAATACAAATGAAAGTAGCCTTCATGCGTACGTACGGCTTACCGTCTCCATGAACGGTGCATTTAATATCTTACCTCTAAATGTTATGTAATATTATAAATGGATGAATATACTGGATATATATGATATCTATGCTATCTAAATCATGAATATAATTCTAGATATAATGGATATTTTACCACATGAACAACTTGTAATTATAAAGAATTTATTTTTGACTCAAGTACCAATGATCGAAAAAATGACCATTATTAACATAAATAATTACATAATGTTCATAACATGGTAATAAGTGATATAAAAGAAATAATGAACTTGAAAAAGGTTCTTAAGAAAGTAGAAATTAACTGAAGTTTATTATTCAGGACGTTAAAGAACGATCGAGTCAAGTCGGACCTGAGGTATGGGACTTCGCCTCAATCTCCTTTCATTGAGGCATATTTTGTTTTATACACAACTTTATTTTATACGGTGTATAAACCCCTTTGACTTTTACGTTTATTCAAAATCAATCTTTTTCATACAAAGCATTTACTAAATGAAAAAAGGGAATGGTTTTTTGTTGTACGTATGCGGTGACAACGACTTCTCCGCCGCCGTGACCATTATTTGAGTTTTGGCTTCCTATACAAGCCATAAATTTTTTTTTAAATGAATAATAAATACCATGTTTTACTTTTATTTTCTTTTGGTATTGAAAATGGTTTTCATTATGTTTTTATATCAATGTTTTTTATTGATATCTTGTGATTGAAAAGTGGAAATGTTATGTTTCCTCTATGAATGTTTTATGTTATATGATTATGTTATGGTTCTTGAGAATTATTATGAAGACGGGTGGTTCCATGATAAACTAAGGGCACGTGATCCCAATATATCTCTCCAATGACTTGGGTAATGCGAAGGAGTGAAACGTTAAGGTTTCTCCGAAGAGATTTAGGGAATATACTGTGATGGGTATTCCAAAAATAACGATGAGGGTTACTCCCTACGTAAGAATGTTATGAATGCCTCAAGTTACCTTTATGTCTTATGATTTCTATGATTTATTCATGATTTTATGAGGTATGTTAAAATGATTATGCTTTATGAGTAAAGTATGATTTCATACATGGACTTATGTTTTCTTTTCGTACTTTTATATCCCTTACAAAGATTTTTATGCTCATCCCAAGTTTTTGAAATGTTTTTCACAGGTCAAGGGAAAGGTACATGATATGATGATAGTGTGAAATAAGTGTCAAGAATGAATCCATGTTTTATTTTAAATATGTTTCCATTGATGGTAAAAATGAGTACTATCTTTTATGTAACCACTTTGTCTAAATGTGAAATTTAATGCATGTTTTTTGATCTAATTCACTAAAACTCTAAACTAGAAAAGATCCTCAATGTGTATTCTTGATGTAACTCAAGATTATGTAATGTTTAAGGCTGGAGCCTTATAGTTGGTATCAAAGTTCGGTTTAGATAACTTTAGGAGTTAGAATTCTAATTAAATAATCATCCAAAAATATTTTTTTATGGTCAAATTGAAATGATATAGCATTTGAAGATTACCATGTTGCTTCATCTAAGACATGATTGTTCAGAATGGATTTATGCATAGGAAAAAGGGAAGCATTTCTAGGATGGAATAAAGAAGGAAATAACCTTTCGAATCAGCATCTTGAGATGGTTGGAATTGGAACTGAATAGTTTGTTATAGTAATGGAGCAGTTGACTCAAGTGATAAATGGTGGTGGTATCCATTCACGAGATCAGCTAGATCAACTGCAGATGAACATGTCAGTGGTGGAAAATTTCATGAGGCAACATCCCCCAGAATCCAGAGGATCATCTGACCCTGTTCCAGTTGAAGGGTGGATTAAAGAACTAGAGAATATTTTCGATGTCATGGGGTGTTCAGACAATTAAAAGGTTAGTCTTTCAATTTACCGTTTGGAGGGTGAAGCAGATCCGTGGTGGTCGACGGTTAAAAATATCAGGGACACTGATGAGATTGATTCTCTCGACTGGGATGAATTCAAAGGTATGTTTCTTGGGAAGTATTTTTCTAAGGCTATTCGACATAGGATGGAAAAACATTTCTTGAAATTGAGGCAAGAGGACGACTCAGTGGCTACTTATGAAGAGAGGTTCACTCGATTGGAAAGGTATGCTCCAAATTTTATCTGAGAAATTGATAGTAAAATAAATTGTTTTTACTCAGTATTAAATCCAAAATATCTAAGGGCATTGGCTTCTTGTGAGTTCAAAAGTTATGAAAACCTTGTTCGCTGTGCTGATAAGGTGGAAATTGAGTTTTCCGATGATCAAGTGTTCTATAACAACCAATAGAAGAAGAGACCGAGGTGGCAAGAGAAAGGGGATAATTCTTCAAAAAGGTCTAATGGTTAGAAAACTAAGTTTCCATTTTGTGATAAATGTGGTAAAAGGCATGATGGGGAAAGTCTTCTGAATTCTGGAAAGTGCTACCAATGTTGTAAGATGGGACATAAGCCTCGTGATTGCACTGAAAAAGATCAGGGTGATGGTAAGACCAAATTTTATTTACATTTAGTGAAATGTTTTAAGTGCAATGAGATGGGTCACTATGCAAACGAGTGTCCGACAAAGAGCTCGAGTGATGGGAAGCAGCTAGACTACAATCAGAAAGGGGTGGTGAAATCATTTTCAACTACTTCATTAGATGTTGGACCATCAAATGAAGTGGTATTAGGTACTTTGTTTGTTTTTTCAGATAATTCTAGTGTGTTGTTTGATTTGGGGTCTACACATTCTTTCATCTCTGAAAACTTTTCTAGTAAAATGGGAATACCATCTCAAGAAATGACTCCTGAACTTTTGGTAAAAACACCTGGGAGAAATGTTGACGCAAAAAGAATTTATAAGAATATTCTTATCCTTATCTGTGGAAAGACCTACTTGAAAACCTTATTGTTTTACCTCAATTAGAGTTTGATGTTATCCTGGGTATGGATTGGATCTCTATTTACCATGATAAGATTGACTGTAGAGCTAAAGAAGTTTCTTTTCAGAAATACTTTCAGTTTGTGTACAAGAATGAACCCTTACTGTTGATAACATATCAAGAGGCTGAGAAACTTGTAAAAGATGGAAATGAATGTTACCTTGCACATATTATTGAGAACAAAGGAACTGTTCAAATTAATGATGTGCCAATGGTATATGAGTATTCTGATGTTTTTCCTGATGAGTTGCCTGGAATAATACCAGATTGGGAAGTTGAGTTTACAGTTGACTTAGTTCCTGATGATAAGACAATTTCAAAACCCCCTTATCGAATGACTCAAATTGAGCTTTTAGAGTAGAAGTAGCAATTGCATGATTTATTAGAGAAAGGTTTCATTCGACCTAGCACATCACCATGGGGTGCCCCTATTTTATTTGTTCAAAATAATGATGGTTCTATGAGACTGTGCATTGATTATAGAGCCTTGAATAACATCACTATTAAGAACAAATATCCTTTGCCACATATCAATGATTTTTTTGATCAGCTCTAAAGAGATCAATATTTTTCAAAGATTGACCTGAGATCAGGGTACCATCAGTTGAAGGTAAAGGAAGAATATGTTCCAAAGACCATGTTTCGTACAAGATATGGCCATTATGAATTTGTAGTAATTCCTTTTGGGCTAACTAATGCACCTGCTGTATTCATGAACCTTATGAATAGAATTTTCCATGATTTCTTGGATATGTTTGTGGTTGTTTTCATTGATGATATTTTGGTGTTTTCTAAAAGTAAAGAGGAGCATGAAAGTCTTTTACGGGTTATTTTTCAAACCTTAAAAGAAAAAAAATTGTATGGGAAATTCAGCAAGTGTGAGTTTTGGTTGCAACAAATTTCTTTCTTTGGTCATATTGTTTCTAAAGATGGAATAACTGTTGATCCTACAAAAACAAAGGTTGTGGAAGAATGGCCAAGACCCAAAAATGTAACTAAGATTCATAGTTTTCTTGGTTTGGTAGGATATTACCGAAGGTTTGTTAGAAATTTTTCACGGTTGTCTAGTCCAATGACTATGATAACTCGGAAGGGTGTTAAGTTTATCTGGACAAAATAATGTGATGATTGTTTTCAGGAGTTGAAAAGAAGATTGGTGAATGCTCCAGTTTTGGCACTACCCTCCAGGAATGGGGAGTTTGTTATGTACAGTGATGCTTCATTGAAAGGACTTGGTTGCATCCTAATGCAAAATGATCAGGTAATTACTTATGATTCACTTCAGTTGAAAACTCATGAGGTAAATTACCATACACTTGATTTGGAATTAGCTGCTATTGTTTTCGCTTTAAAAATTTGGAGGCATCATTTGTATGTTGTAAAGTGTGAAATATATACTGATCACAAAAGTTTAAAGTATATATTCACTCAGAAATAATTGAACACGAGATAGAGTAGATGGCTAGAATTAATCAAGGATTATGATTGTACAATTCATTACCATCTGGGAAAATCAAATAAAGTGGTTGATGCTTTGAGTCGAAAAAGTAATGCTTCATTAACAATGTTGCATTTGGAATGTGATACTTTGGTTAAGGATTTGATAAAATTTGTCATAGAAGTTTTTTTTGTACGATGTACTTCTGTTTTGTTTTAGGTATCAGTGAAATCTTCTCTATCAGGCAGAATTAAGCAATCACAGAAGAAAGAAAGCGAGTTGCAGAAAAAGGTAGAGCTGGTTCAGAAGGGTAAGTTGCCTGAATTAAACATTGATAATGAGTGTGTTTTGAGATTTGGGAAGAGATTGTGTGTGCCTTGTGATTCACAGTTGAAGAGAGAGTTATTATGTGAATCTCATAGTTCTCCATTTTCAGTTCATCCAGGAAGTACTAAGATGTATAGAGATCTTTAGGAGTATTACTGGTGGGACGGAATGAAAAGGGATATTTCTGATCTTACTATGAAGTGTTTGACATGTCAACAGGTTAAAGCAGAGTGGCAGTTACCAAAAGCAATGCTTCATCCTCTACCAGTACTAGAGTGGAAATGGGAGAATATAACTATGGAATTCGTTGTGGGATTGCCGAAGACACCTCGAGGTAATAATGCAATCTAGGTTATTGTTGATCGCTTGACAAAATCTGATCATTTCCTCTATATGAGATACTTTTTCCCTAGATCAAATTTTCCATTTGTATTATAAAGTAATAGTCGGGTTACATGGAGTTCCTCTCTCCATTGTATCTGACCGTGAGCCCAGGTTCACTTCTAACTTTTGGAAAGGCCTTCAGAAGTCGTTGGGTACTAAATTAAATTTTAGTACAACTTTTTATCCTCAATAAGATGGGCAGTCATAATAAACAATTCAGACTTTGGAGGATATGATACGTTCTTGTTCGATGGATTATCATGGAAGGTGGGACCAACATCTTTCTTTGGTTGATTTTTCCTATAATAATAGTTTTCATTCCATTATACAGATGGAACCATTTGAGGCATTATATGGGAAGCGGGGTTGAACTCCAGCTTTCTGGGACGAAGTGGGTGAAAGGAAGTTGATGGGACCAGAATTGGTAGAAGAGTTGGCAGAAAAAGTTCAGTTGATACAGAAACCCATGAGAACAGCTCAGACCATGCATAAGAGTTATGTGGACAACAAGATTAAGGATCTCTCTTCTGAGGTAGGTGATCATGTTTTTCTCAAAGTATCACCATGGAAAAGTGTGATGTGATTTGGTAAGAAAGGAAAGCTGTGTCCAAGGTTCATTGGACCATATGAAATTATGGAGAGAGTTGGATCAGTTGCATACCGAGTTTCTTTACCTCTGAGTTTATCTAAAATACACAGTGTTTTTCATGATTCAATGTCAAGGGAGTACATGCCAGATCCATCTCATGTTTTGAGTCTAGAGGTGGTTTAGTTGGAAGAGAAACTATCTTATGAGGAACAACCAGTCTGGATTCTTGACCACGGGGATCAAGTGTTGCGGAATAACATGATTCATCAATTAAAGGTTTTTTGGAAGAACCACATGAGTTAAGAGGAAACATGGGAATCTGAAGATGCAATGAAGGATAAATACCCCCATTTATTCGATAAGTAAATAAATTGCAGGGATGCAATTTTCTAAAGGGGGAAAGGATGTAACATCCCAAGTAAGTAATGAATAATATATATTCTTATCTATGTCTATTTATGAATTAGATAGTGTTTTAGAGGCTTAAAATGGGAATAAATCCAATCTTAAGCATAAAATTCTCTAATATTTTTAAAAAATTATTTTACCACCTTTTGATGGAGAACCATTTTTAAATAAATATTTTGACAAATTTATAATATATATTTTTCAAAATAAACTTATTATTTATGATTGGGACATTGAAATTTACATTGGATAATTTTTTGTTATTTTTCGGACAATGTTCATTTTTAATGAATAGTGGAAATACTGCATTTTATATCTTAACTGCTTTTTCATTTAATTTAATTATATGATTATATTATATTTTTAATTTGTTTTAAAGTGTAAATAGAATATATTTTTACCATTTAATCCAATAGTGGTCATTATAATTATCTTCACTTTAGAATTGGGAATAAACTAATGCCAAACATTTCATAGATATTGGTTAAAAAAAACCCGCTATTTGTTTTGACAATGAGAATTATTTTTAAATTAATTATTGAAATTTAGGTGTTTTAAATTTAGTAAAATGGATTCCATATTTGGAATCATAAGGTCCAAATTATGTAATTAATACTCTTTTGTTTTTGGATTTTGTGAATAGTAACGACGGTAATTATTGTTAATTATCTTGATTAATTAGTAATTAGGTAGTTAAGGATAATAAAATAATATCATAATAATAAAAAATAACACCAAAATGTGTCCTAATACTACTGGTTGTGTCATGTCCGACCATGGGATGCGTTGTGAAAAACTTGGGGACCCCGTGGAATCATTTTTGTGTGATAATGACTTTTTATCTTTTTTTTTAAAAAAAAAGTAAATATAACAAAGAATGTATCACCTGAGTAAAAAAAATTTAATTTTTTCTAAATAAATTATATCATAGATTTTAAATATTTATTGGAAATATAAAAATATTTCCTACATCATAGTATTTTTTTTATAATTTTTGTACATTAAATAAATTAAATTATATATGACACCATGATGATGCAGTGTTTACCTCCTTACTTAATAAATAAACTAAAATGAAAAGATAATGTAAAATCTAAAACCTAAACATGTCAAAAACCTATTTTATGGGTGGATTTAGAACACTTATCACCTTATCCTCAAAATACATTAACGAGGGACATTTAAAATCCGAAAATCATTTGAAAATAAAGTAACATTTTATACCTTTCCAAGAGTGCCCCTCCTCTCCTATTATAAAAGGCCCCCACCTCTACCTCCTTATCCACACCTCTCAATCCTTTGGCTTGGCCAATATCGGCTCATTTTGTCTCTCCACAACTCTCTATTCATCCTAGAAGCCTTACCTTAGGCAGAAAGCTCTTCAAGAAACCCTTTTGGTTCAAACCAAGAGGAGTTACCCGATTCAAGGGTAAAGTCTTCTCTAATGGTCTTTTTTCTTATTTTGCTTCTCCAACCCAATAAACTCTTTTTATTCATATCTTTTGTAACAATACCAGTATCTTCCATATACTAGGATGTTTTTATAAGAAGGATTTGATCTCCACTTACACACACCTATATCTAATGGATAAAGAGCATAATGTTTCTGTGGATGGCGAATTTCTGCCTCACGAAACAAGGATTGTTCAATCATATTTGAACACCTTTAAAGGTGGCCATTAAAATGTCACTATATTTATATATGATATATAATATGTTTATTTTTTCCTTAATCTTTTGTATTTTTCATTTATTTCATACCTTTATGGTTTCCATTATGGGTAAACGCGATATCTTCATTTTAGGAAGTGCGGACTACCGCCCCCCTCAATGAGATTTGATTCATTAATGCCTTATGGGGGACGTATAAAGGATAGAGTTAATGATATTATATATTATATTATAATTGAAATATAATATATATTTATTTCATTATTATTTCATTCCATTAAATATGAAATAGAAATGAAAGTAGCGTTCATGCGTATGTACGGCTTAGAGTCTCCATGAACGGTGCATTTCATTTCATACCTCTAAATGTTATGTAATATTATAAATGCATGAATATACTGGATATATATGATATAAATGATATCTACATCATGAATATAATTCTGGATATAATGGATATTTTACCACATGAACAACTTGTAATTATAAAGAGTTCATTTTTTACTGAAGTACCAATGATCGACAAAACGACCATTATTAACTTAAATAATTACATAGTTTTTATAAAAAGGTAATAAGTGATATAAAATAAATAATGAACTTGAAAAATGTTCTTAAGAGAGTATAAATTAACTCAATTTTATTATTCTGGACGTTAAAGAACGATCGTGTCAAGTCAGACCCGAGGTATGGGACTTCGTCTCAATCTCCTTTCATTGAGGAATATTTTATTTTATACACAACTTTCATTTATATGGCATATAAACCCATTTGACTTTTACTTTTATTCAAAAGGATCCATTTTTATACGATGCATTTACTAAATGACAAAATGGAATGTTTTTTTGTCGTACGTATGCGGCGACAATGACTTCTCCGTCGCCGTGACCATTATTTGAGTTTCAGCTTCCTCTACAAGCCATAACTTTTTTTAAAAATAAAAATAAATACCATGTTTTACTTTTCTTTTATTTTTGTATTGAAAATGGTTTTCATAATGTTTTTATATCAATGTGTTGTATTGATATCTTGTGATTGAAAAGTGGAAATGTTATGTTTCCTTTAGGCTTGTTTTATGTGATACGATTATGTTATGGTTCTTGGGCATTATTATGAAGGTGGGTGGTTCCGTGATAAAATAAGGGTGGGTGAGCCCGATATATCTCTCCAATGCATTGGGTAACGTGAAGGAGTTAAACGTTAAGGTTTCTCTGAAGAGATTTAGGGAATATACTGTGATGGGTATTCCAAACGTAACCATGATGGTTACTCCTTATGTAAGAATGTTATGAATGCCTCAAGATACCTTTATGTCTTATGATTTCTATGATTTATTCATGATTTGATGAGGTATGTTAAACTGATTATGTTTTATGAGTAATGTATGATTTCATACATGGACTAATTTTTCCATTTCGTACTTTTATTTACCTTACTGAGCTTTTTAATCTCATCCCATGTTTTTGAAATGTTTGTCATAGGTCAAGGGAAAGGTAAATGATGTGATGATAGTGTCAAGGAAGTGTCAAGAAAGAATCCATGTTTTATTTTAAATATGTTTCCATTGATGGAAAAAATGAGTACTATCTTTTATGTCACCACTATGCTTAATTGTGAAATTTAATGCATGTTTTATGATCTAATTATCTAAAACTCTACACCTGATAAGATCCTCAACGTGTATTCTTGAAGTAACTCAAGATTAAGAAATGCTTAAGGCTGGGGCCTTTTATGTTCCATCATGGTGTTTTTGTTTAGTAACAGGTTTTTGGTCAGAGTTTTAGATGGTTCAGGTCCTTGAGCTTGGGGTAGTTCATTAGTGGGGTTTAAGGATATCTGAAGATGAATGATGGTGTAGAATAAAATTTAATGACCGACATAATTCAGTTGGTGGAGATGGATGATCATTGGGTTATATCAGGGACGATAAGTCTTATGGTTTGGGAGGTTCTAAGATCCTATGTCTGGGTAGATCAAAATATCTGAAGGAATTTTAATTTTCATTAACTTATGGGTTGGAATGTGAATTAAATCTCAGAATGAGATTTTGTGAGTTGTATGGAATAATACTGGTGTTTTCTGGGAAAGAGTGATACTTAGAAGGTGTATGGGGTGTTTGGATTATTTATAGAGGATTTGGGTTATTTTTATGGATTTTTTGAGTTTATTTCCAATGTTCAGAAATTTAGTGGGCATGGTTTAAGAGAAACCATTTGAAACCTTGATGATCATGATGGTTTTAGTTCCTTTGTAATTTATTACGAAGGGGTTTTATGGTAACACCACTGTTAAGGACTAAACATTCATGGTCCATGGAGAACCTGTGTGCGGTTGTGAAGTGTCTAAGGCATAACGCATGGGTTGCTCAGGGTTTTAGACAAATCATGAACCTTGTTGTATGTGGGAGGAAGTGCTAACAAATTGTTTAGTGAAGAGTTTTTCAAACCATATAGTTTAAAAATGAAATGTATGGTGGTCAAACATTTGGTGTGTGTATGGTGGGTGCACCTTTTGTACAACCATGTGGCTAAACCAAGATATTGGTTGCCTTAGATAGATCCAACCACACGGTTGTCAAAATTTTTGGAAAACCATAAGGCCAAACCATGTGGGAACACATATTTTATTAAAATGGGGGAAATTTAAAAAAAATACACTCTTGAGTTGTTAGCCATTCCACCTAGTTTCTCCCTCCATGGATGTATGAAGACTAGGGGGTTCCCAAACACCTATATTACCTTTTTCCACTTGCTTTTAAGAAGTGTTAATGGTGATTTCATGGTTTTAAGGTGATTCATTCTCCTTAGGTGGTTTCCTTTATTCCTCTTCTTGATTCTGTCTAATTTTTTGGTTCTTTAGTTTATGTAGTATTGATGATTCTACCAGGGCACGGTTGAATAGTAACACCATGTGTTTTTTATGAACCACTTTTTTGAATAAAATAATTTTCATTAATGTTATGCAATTAATTATATACCTAGTAGATTTTTTATACGCTGCAACCTTATAATCTTCTCAAACATAGAACACCAACTTCACCTGTGTTACACGCAACACATAGTTTTTATGAAACAAAATTTTGTTATAATTATTTAAACGAGAGAGTTATAACATAGCCATTAAACATAGTACTAGGTGTAGTAATAAATAATTTTTAAATATTATTTATAATTGTTTTATAAAAAATAACACATATTTATAATAAAACACATAATATTTTTTAAAGTGTTTATATATTTGAAAATGCAATCTTATTAAATGAATTGATTTCTACGTCCTACTATAAAAATAATAAAATTAATTTTAAAAAATTTTTAATTTGATAAAATAAATTTAAATTTTGAATTAGTAATTTTGAAATTATCATGGGGATATGTTTTCCATTTTTTCCGAAAGACATCATTTTTTTGATGAATAGTGAAAAATATTGAATTTTAATTCAAAATATTTTTTTGTATACTTTATTTATATAGTTAAAATATATTTTAATTCAGTTTGAATGTTTAATTATAAATATTAAATAAAATAATCCAATTTAGGTCATTGGATAACATTTTACATTGAAATTGAATATAAATTCATTTGAAACTTTTATTCATTTTTGCTAAAAAACCCACAGTCGCGTCACTTATACAGAGTTAAATTTAAATTAATTTCTCCCACTAATGTAATTGGAATTTACAAAAATTAATTTCATATTTGGAATAATTAGAATTTATACTGTCTTTTGATGTAAAATTTGTTTTTGGAAAAATTTTTACTGAATGTAATTAAAATAAATTAAAGTGATTAAGGTAAAATTGTTCTTAAAAAGGGAATACATGATAAACCTAAGTGAAAAAAACTATAAACATTTCCAAAATACGTTTTATGGACATATTTAGACATTATAATTCCTTTTAAAAATATTTCTCATTTATTGGATATAATGTATATGAGAAAAACGTGGTTAGAAATACATTTTAATAAATTTTAATTAATGTCACTCGTCCGCCCCTATTTAATGGTATTCACGCCAATCACTTCCTCACACCACTCAAGATATTTGGATTTCCCGAAATCTTCTATAACATGCTCCCAAAAACACAAAATTAATCCTAGAATCCTCCATTTTTTCATAAATCCATCCATGAATTTCATTTGGTGTAAACCAAGAGGAGTTACCAAAAGAATAGGCAGCAACATTCCTCAAGATCATTTAAATTATTTTCATTCCTCACCACATAAAATATTATTATTCCAAATAAAATAATAACCCTTTTATCAAAAATATATATAGTTGTTTTATTATAATGTTTATAGCTACACTTACCCACACATTCATCTTATGGGTATCGAACATATCATTCTTGTGCATAGTGTACAACCACCTCACCAAATGATATTGTTCATTAATCATTTACGACCACCCATAGTTTGGAATTAAGAGAGAAAATAATTTTCATATTGTATATATTATATTTAAGATTTATTTATTCTTCTAAAATGATTATTTAACACATACCTTCACAATTTCCATTTTTGGAAAATATGATAACTTTGTTTGTGGAAATGTGGACTACCGCCTCCTCAAAATTATGTGATTAGTATAAACATTACATGAATTGTAGTAATGACGGTTTTAGTGAAAATATATGATATATAATACTCATTAATTCTAATATAATGATATTATATATATACATACATTTCATTTAAATTCATTCTTTCAATATGACAAGTAAACAGAAATATCGTTCATGCATATATACCACATACAGTCCCTGTGAATAGTGAATTTTTTTTAAATGACTATATTTTATAGTTTATTATAAAATATATATATATTATGAATATATTTGATATATAAATCATGTTTTACATTCTAGAAAAATTTAACTCATGATCTATAAATGTGGAACAAGAATAACAAGTCAAAACACATACAATAATCAAAGTTGTAATTACTCGAAACATAACATTAACATGGAGTTATAATAAATGAGTAATATAAAGTGATGTGTAAATAATATATAGTATTAAATATATAAATACAGTTCTATTGTTGTTATATAATATGTTAATACTTATTATATATAAATACTGAATTAGTACAAAGAGAGATAAGACATAAGGTAGGGGTTTTCTCATCTCACTTTTATTTCTATGAGACTTATGAATTATTCACCACACATTTATTTTTTTTAGTGTACATAATACACATGAATTTATTATATTAATATTATAAATAAATTTATGGTTATCTACATATTTATTTTATTATATCTATTTCATGGGGTTTTAAGGTTCAAAAGTTTCCAAGGCAGTAAGGTAGTATTTTCTCTATTTTCCTTCTTTGAGACACAGATTTTGTTATGAACCTAAAATATTTTACTAGGTATATATACTACCATTTTACATGTTATATAATGAATATAATTTGTTTAATTATATTATCATATTCATTAAATTTTAGTTTCTTACATGGGGGTATGATTCAAAGTTAATACATGGTAAAAGTTTATTGAAACAATCGCCTCATTTATCCAGACTGATTGTGATTATAATTCCATTGAAAATATAATATTATACATCTCTAATTAACACTCATGAATTTTATTATCCTCTGATAACTGATGGTATATTTATGTATTATTAAAATTTCCAATTTTTTTAATTTATATATTTATGTAAATGTTTTTAAAAAAATATTACCTTATTTCTCTCTTTAGTCTGAATCAAACATTATATAAGAAACAATGTTTTCAAATATGATTCGATAAATGTTTTTTAAAATGAAATTTCCATATAATTATTAAGGAAGAATGTTTTTAGAAATATTTTATGGTTTTCGAAGCATCTATTATATGTTTTCAATGGTATTTCCAAATATAAATGTTTAAAAAAATGATTTATGCATTAAAGGAGTTTTTCAAAGAAAAAATGATATTTTCCTCAAGAAATGTTTTCAAAAGATATTTCAATGTAATTCCACATATAAGATTAAATACTCTGGTCTAAAAAATGATTTATGGTGATATTCTCCATGTTCTCCATTCATATTTTTTTCTAAATGATTTATCTTCTGATTGCATCATATTTAAGAATCCCATTTCTCTTTCACAGGGTATAGGTCTGTAAAACCAATTTCTCATTCACATGTTATATGTTTGTGATACCAATTTAATTTCATTAGTTATGATTTTATTGTTTATGATATTATAGAACACGTATGTATGACTTCATTACTAGATGGGTGGGACCTATATCTCCCTAGAATGCATTGGGTAAAGATTTATATCTCATTTGATTGAAATGGTGTGAACGTGGAGTGAAATCAGTTCAGTAAAAGACTTCTTCTACTAAGACGATATTGGGAGTGAAACTAGACTACTAATATGGTCATGGTAGTGAACCATGGTTACCAAGATGGTATTAGGTGTGAACATATACTACTATGATTTTTGTCGAAGTAATTACATGACTAATATGGAAATCATTTTATATGATAATGTGTCTTCCACAATTCCACTTCTTATTCCAATATTATTAGTACATAGAATATTCTCTTTATTTACATATGATTCATGTATTATTAACTACACAGATTTATTCCATGATTTATGTTTATGATCTTTGATATGCAGTGTATGATATTAAATTTTCATGATTGTGTTATCATACCATTATGATCATGATTATTCATACAAATTTCCCTTATTTACCCTTACTAAGCAGTTGAGATCACCATTTTTTTATTTCTCCTTTACCTAGGATATGAGGATATGTATAATTTATTATGTGTCTAAAAAGGGTTATTGTCATAATGAACCTTCTGGGAGATTTTTTACCACACATATGTACCAGTTTTTGTCATTCAATGTTTTTGAAGGGACTAAAATCATATGGTCAGTTGTTGCCTATTTTTGTATTGTATTATGTATTTGGAAAAAATGATGTAATATTAATGTATGAGAACAGAGGGTCTCTATAGTTGTAATTATATAAACTTTTTAGTTACTATTTGGACATTATGATGAGAAAATGTTAGTCATAACCCCAAGGGCATGTCTATGGGTAATACTAAGGATAAGGGAGAATGAAGGAATATTTCCTAGAATTTTGGTAAATTATAAAGTGTGTGGCTTCCTAGAAAATCATACCTTTTGGAATAGTAAAAGTGTATGTGGCTCTGGAACCGATGTGAATAGGGTTGAAAACCTTGAAAATAGCATATTAAGATAGACTCGATCGAGAACTCATGCACAGGAACCAGCCCTAGTGCCCACACAGTTTGACACTCCAAGGGGATATTATTTAAACATTTGGAAACTCTTCATAAGACATCATGAAGGTTTTAAACAACATTTTTCAATTAATTGCCTAGGATAATTCTAAGGCGTCATTGTTATAAAGATGTGTCATAATTTAGACACCTTATAGGTGGTTTTTCATTGTTATATGATTCCCTTCTATGAAAATTATTTATTACACTATTATTTTTTGTTTTAGTCACTGGTCAGATCCTCAGGGAACCATGATAATAGTTATTAAAATGGGCAATGAAATGATTTTATTTTGGAGTAACCTAATTCTATGGGAGGTGGATTACAAAAAATTATTGATACAATCACATTGATTTCTCATGTTTTGAATCATACATGATTTTTAAATATGAAAATGTGGGGAAAACATTATGTTGTGTCTGTGATGATGCAATGTACACCATCATTAAAATAGTCTTTTAATTCACTTGTTGTGGAAAATGGATCAGTACCTATAAAAAGGTATTCTCTATTATCCATTATTCATAATATGAGAAAGTCATTCTGGTTGTTTATCATATATAAGGTGATGTAGACTAGTTGTGTACTCTAATCATGGATATGAGTTAGTAAGATGAAATTAAATCCCTGGATGGGGAAGTGTTCAATAACTTATTTTTCAATAATTATTTTAATAACATTCTTCAAAAAACGTTAGAGAATAAGTTTATTCAGTTATAGAAAATGTATGATGAATCTTTTTGTACCTAAGAAGATAATTTCACAAGAATTGTGAGGTATGCTTCAAGAATTATCATCCAACCCAAAATTGAGATTTATACTTTCTTCGGTGGCTTAATTCCAAGCCTCATAAGGCCTTTTCCCACTTGAGACATTAGTAGCTATAAAGATATTTTTCATTTTAAAATAAATGATGAAATGCAGGTTGGAGTTATATATCAATATCATTGTTTTGAAAAAAAGGGAGGATAGATTTTAATAGAAAACATAAAAGTCATGAAAAGACAAAGAAGATCTTTCCATTATTCTCTATGTGTGGAAGAAAGCACTGAGGATATTGTATTAATGTGGCTAATAATTTTTTTATGTGTTTAAGGGGTTTTCATCTAGAATTTTATTGCTGAAATGATTGGAAGATGTTATCTAACAATGAGAATGGAGAGAAAACTACATAAAATGTACCATCCCTACTTCAGTGTAACTAGTGCAAGGAAAATGGGAATTATCCCAACCAGTACCCAAACATGAGGGTTTGTGATGATGATCAGAATCAGTAACCTCCTAGACCATGGGATAATAGGAAATATCATGCGATAACTATGTGGTGAAAGGTACACATACCATCCACACTTGAACTGCTAATGTCTTATTTGATTTTTTATCTACCCACTCTTTCATATACAAAGACATTTATAAGGGTATTATAAATCTAATCAAATGATTAGATGTCGAATTTTAAGTGCGACACCCTAATTTATGATTATTGTTTCTCAAGACTACGATTCCTCTTTGGTTGACATTTTTGGTAATAACCTTCTTGAAAATATTTTTATTCATACTCTCGTTTAATTTGATGTCATATTTGGATTGTATTAGGTTTCTCTAAATAAATTAGACATTAAATGTTGAGGAATGGATGTTATGTTTTATATTTCAAGCCAACCCTTAATCATATATCAAGGTGATTATATGAATATACTTCTTGTGGACATTTCATCGTGTATATGGGTCTTAGATCCCATTCAGAAGGCATGTTTATTTTAGATCGCTGGGGAAAATTTGACATTTATGATATATATATTGTTTAAGAGTTAGCAAATGTAATTGAATAAGAATTTCCTAGAATTACACTGAAATGTGATGTTGAGTTCTCAATAGAACTCATACCTGGTTCCTCAACAATTTCAAAGACTCGCAATTGAGTGGTTGTTATTGAGTTTCACGAATTGATGATGAAACTCTAATAAAAACATGATAAAGGATTCATTTGGCCAAGTGTGTCACCTTAGAGTGTACTAGTTATTTTTCGGAAAAATAAATAAGGATCAATGAGACTCTACATTGATTATCAGGTATAAAACAATATATTTATCAAAAACAAGTATCCTTTTCCCCATACTAATGACTTTCTTGATCAACTGTGGAGAGCTCAATACTTCTCCAAGATTGACCTTGGTTTTGGATGTCATCAATTGAGGTTTTGGAAGGAAGATATGCCAAATATGTCATTCCATACAAGGTATGAACACATTTAAAATAAATTGATTCATTTGGGTCATACTAAGCCCCCTTCCTTCATTATGTATTTGATTAATAGGGTTTTAGATATTACCTCATCCATTTTATGGAATTATTTACAGATTATATTATTATTTATTAAAATAGAATGGAAGAGCATGAAGACCCCTTTAGAATTGTGCTAAAGACCCTAAGGAAGGAAAAAATAAATGAGGAATTTATAGTTTGAATTTTGGTTGAAAAATCCTTCATTTTTTGGGTCATATAATCTCAAGAGATGGTATTTTAATTGATCCATCAAAGATGGATGCTATTTATTTTTGGGATAGATCGACTGTGCTGACTGATATCCTTAGTTTTCTTGGTTTAGATAGATATTATTTGCGATCTGTGAAGAGTTTCTCTCGAATATCTAATACTCTGACCAAGTTACTTTGATAGGTGTCATGATCCTCTGGAAAGATGAATGTGAGGAAAAATTAAATAAACATAATAGAAGGTTGGTGACCACACCTTTATGTACATTACCCAGTAGTAGAGAAGGGTTTCTAATATATAGTGATGCATCCAATAAAGAATTGGGATGTTTTATTTTGATAAATAACATGGTTATAAATTTTTCATAATGACAGATGATGATTCATAAAATAAATTACCAAAATCATGATTTGAAGTTATCCTTGGTAATTTTTGTATTATAGAAATGTAGGCATTATATTTAGGGAGAATGTTTTGCTATAAATATAGATCACAAACATCTAAAATATATATTCACACAAAAGGAGTTGAAAATGTTCTGGAGAAGATGGTTAGTGATGATAAAAGATTACTACTTCTCATTAAATTAACACCCATGTAAATCAAACAAGGTGGATTATTCTTTGAGTCAAATGTATCAAGATTGATTATCAAGGATCAGGATCCCAAAATATCCAATATTTATAAATATGAAAATGATGGATCTAGAAATCTTATAGGAATGGGAAAATACTTATCTTTCTCAATTGAATGTTAAACCATCTATCCAGGTGATGACTAAAGTGTCAGATAAGCAAGATGTTGATCTTCAAAAGAAGGATAGAAAGGTTCCATTGATTAAACCTAATAGGTATGGAATGATAATGATCCGGAACTAGATATGTTTTCCATTTATACATGAATTAAAGAAGGATATATTAGAATATGTTCAAAGTAATTCACAATCTATTCATCCTAGAAGTACGAAAATGTATAGAGACATGAAAGAATACATTTGGTGGGATGAAATAAAGAAAGATATTCTAGATTTTTTATCTTGGTGCCTAGTATTCCAACTATTTAAGGCTTAAGAAATTATAAGTATATCTTTCACTCGTTACCCATACTAGAATGGAAATGGGAAAAACTCACTATAGATTTTTTTTGTTGGAATACTCAAAATCTCTAAAGGGTTTAATGCTATATGAGTGGTATTAGATCTCCTTACTATGTTAGGGTACTTAATTGATATCATTTAATTCTTATCTCCAAATCATTTTCTAGGATATACATTAATGAAGCGGTATGTTCCATGGAGTATTATATTCTATTTTATCGAATTAGGATCTTTGGTTTATCTAAAAGTTCTAGAAATGTCTTCAGGAAGCACATGTCATAGAATTTAGTTTAGCACTTCTTATTTTAACCATATGAATAGTGAGTCTGAATGAACTTTTTAAATCCTGGAGGATATGTTAAGGTCATGTCTGTTGGATTGTAAAGTTGACTGGGATCAACAACTTCTTCTAGATGTGTATTCATATAATAATATCATTCAATAAATAATTTAAATCAATTCTTATGAAGGCCTTTATATGAATAAATTTATATCTCTAATGTTTAGGTGTAAAGTTGGAGAATGAAAGTAGTTGGGAACTGATATTTCTAATGAAATGACTCATAAGGTTAAATGCATTCAGCTACATATCAAAGAATTTAAAAATTGGAAGATATGTTATACTGATAATTTAAGTTAGGATCTAGAATTTCATGTTTGTGGGAAGGGTTTTCAATTAATTTCTCCATAGAATAAGGTTATGTGATTTCGGAATAATGCTAAACTAAGGTCGAAGTAAATCGTTCCATTAGATATTTTTGATTGTATCAGGATTGTGTCCTTTCACATTGAACTTCCTCTAATTCTCTCTCACGTCCAGAATTTGTTCCATGTTTCTCTATTAATGAGGTACATACATAACCATTCAAATGTATTGAACCCATTGGTCATAACTCTGAAGAGGAATCCTTCTTACGAGGAACAACTAGTTGATTTTATGGATCCTATATAGAAAGTTCTATGAAATAAGACTACTCACCTATTAAATGTATTTTTGTAGAATCCAATAGTTAGAGGCATCTATTTTGTGATTTTAGGATTTGATGATGTATAATTATACACACTTTATTTCATCATGATGACCAAATTTTATTGATAAATTCATTATAAGTTGGTAGAATGTAACACCTAGAGTTTTTATAAACCCATTTTTTGAGTAAATTTAGTTTCTTTCATTTCATGAATTTCATGCTACACTAAGTAAACCTTTTTTATATGCTAATCCATGATAATATTTCACTACATGCAACAATTAACTGCCTTATGTTACACATGACACTGAGTTTCTACCAAAAATCATTTTATAATAATCATTATTGAAAAGATATAGTTATAACATAGCCATTAAACCAAGAACAATTAATAGTAATATCTAATTTTAAAATATTATTTAAAATATTTTTATATAAATAAAACTTATTGACAATAAACGTAAAAATATTTGTAAAGTCTTTATATGTGTGAAATGCTTGTTTTCTTAAATGAAATTACATTTTGTCCTTTTGTGAAAAATAATAAAATTAATTTTGGATACATTTAGAAATTTAATTTTATAAAATATAATTCATTTTTGAATTCTTAATTTTGAAATTATGTTTGGGTGAATTTTTTGATTTTTTTTCTGAAAAAACATCATTTTTGGATGAATTGTGAAAAACACTAAATTTTAATTCAAAACTAATTTTTCATACTATTTATTTATATAGTCAAAATTTATTTTGATTTAGTTTTAATGTATAATTATATTTAATATATATTGAATAATCCAATTTACATAATTGTAAATAGTTTCATATTGAAATTAGATATAATATCATTTCAAGATTTTAGTCATTTTTGATAAAAAAGCTCATTGTTGCAACACATCTGCGTGGTTAAATGTATATTAATTTCTCCCAATTATGTTATTATAATTTGAAATAAAATATATTTCATATTTATAAAAAAAATTATTTCTAATTTATTATAATTTCAACTTTTTTTTTACCAAAATTTACTGTGAAATTAATTAATGTTAATTATAACAATTTTGGAAAAATTAATCTAGTATTAAACAAAACCATAATCTTATGGGCCAAAATAACCTATACACATGTCAAAATCCATTAAATTTCAATATATATATATATATATATCCTATATTACTATTAATATACCTTTACTCATTATTTGAGTTAACTGACATGGGAAAAACATGGGTGGAATTCCATTTTCAAAAATTTACTAGAATGCCACTTATACTCCTCTATAAAAAAGAACTGACCTATCCCACTTCCTCATGCCTCTTAATCCTATTTTTATTCTAAAAAATTATCAAATAATCTCCCAAAAATACCTCTATTAATACTATATTCCTACCAATGGTTATAAATTCATCCAATGAATCCCATAGGTGAAATCCAAGAGGTGTTACCAAAAGAGAAGTTAACATATTTTCTCGAGATCCTATGTCTTATTTTCATTCTCCACCCAATTAGATATTTTTATTTCATGATTATATAATTTCCTAAAAATAATAATTATATGGTATTTTTTTATTATAATAGTTATACTTACAGTTAAAGTGAATTCTTCTAATGGAATATGAACTTATCATTCTTGTGTACATCGAACTACTACCTCACAAAATGATGTTGTTCATTTTTAACTTTACCAGCTCTCATTGTTGGAAATTATCATGTAAACTATATTTTTATAATATAAATATGGTATTTAGGATATATTTATGCTTCATTAATTATTACATAACACATAACTTCACTCTATCCATTTTACTTAAAAATTATAACTTTTATTGTGGACGTGTGGACTACCGCCTCCTCAAATCAATGTGATTCGTTCACACATTTCATGTAATGTATGAAGGATTATTTTAGTGAAAATATATTATATACATGAAATATTTATCCTAATTTACGGATATTATATATATATATATATATAAACACACATGTCATTGACATTATCTCTTTCAATGCGATAAGAAAACAGAAAGAGCATTTAATGTGTACGTACGACCGACTGTCTCCACCAATGGTGTATTTAATTTAATATAAATATATTTTATTGTAAATTATATATATTTATATAATGAATATATGTGGTATATAAATAATATTTTACATTTCATAAATATGTAAATCATGATCTATGTAAGAGGATCAAGAATAACAATTCCAAACATGTATGATAAATTCATCAGCTATTACAGGAAACATAAAACTAACCTGCAGTAATTAATAAACTCGAAGTATAATGTATTATTAAAATCATATATGGTATAATATATATTAATATGTCTTTTAATAGTTTTATAATATCTTTGTCTTATTATACAGAAAAAATGAACGAGTACGACAAGACTCAAGACATGAGGTAAGGTTTTTCTCATCTCACTTTTATTTCTGTGAGTCTTAAGCCTTACTCGCCAGTCATTTATATTGTTTGGGGTATATAAAACCCATTAATTTATTATATTATGATAATAATTAAATTTATGGTTATTTAAAAAACCATTTATTAATCTCTATTTCACAGGGTTCTATGATTAAAAATATACCAAAGTAGTAAGGTATTTTTGTCTCAATTTCTTTCTTTGAGACACACATTTTGTTATGCACCTATAATATTTTTCATTGTGTATATGATTACATTATACATATTATATAATTAATATACTTGTTTTAATGATATTATAATCATAAGTTAATTCCATTTTCTTACTGGGAAGGTATTATACAACATTATTATGTGGTAAGATTTTATTGAAATAATCTCATTGTTTATTGGGATTGTTTATGATTGTGCTTCCATTGCTGAATCCTTATGACCCATCTCTCAAGAAAACTCATGAATTTTTATATACTATTGTTATTAATGATACTTTAATATATTATTACCCTTTTTCACTCTTTGGTACTTTAGATAATTATGAAAATGGTTTTCATAAAATCTGACCTTATTTCTTTCATCGGCCAGAAAATACTTTATTAAAAACCAATATTTTCAAAAATGTTATCAAAAATGTTTTTAAATGATATTTTATGATAATTATTAATGAAGAAGGATTTTAAATATGTTTAATGATTTTAAAATAAACATCTATAAGTTTTCAAAAAAATTTCCAAAGAAAAATGTTTGAAAATATTATTTATGATTTTAAAGTGTTTTTCAAATCAGAAAGGATATTTTCATCTATAAATATCTTCAAATGTTATTTAAAAAATATTAATCTTATAAGATGAAATCCTTTGGTTTTATTCATCCCTTTCTGGGGATATAATTATAGTTCTCCATTCATACTCTTATTTCTAACAATTTATATTTTGGTGGCATGATGTTTATGAAACTCGTTTCTCTTTTACGGGTTATGTGTTTGTGAAACCTAGTTCTCATTCAAGTGTTATCTGTTTATGAAACCCATTTAATTTAAAGTATTATGATATGATTTTATATCATCATGTTTTATGTGTACGTATTATATCATTACGTTATGTGTGTTACATATATCTCCTTCAAATGCATTAGGTAAATATTTATGTCTCATGAGATAGACATGGAAAGAACAAGGACTAAAATCAGTTCGCTAATGGACTTTTCCCACTAAATTGTCTTGGGAGTGAACCTTGAATACTATGATGGTAATAGGAGTGACCTATGACTACGTTTTTTATGGGGAGTGAACCCATACTACTATGATGGCCTAAACACCGATGCCTTAACTACTATGGAAATAATTTTATATGTTTATTTGTTTGATATAATTCCATGTCTTATTCCTATATTTTGTTTTAATGGATTATGATCTTTATCTCCTTAGAATTTATGTATTATGAACCTGAAATATTTATTCCAGGATTTATGTTTATGTTCCTTGATATGTAGGGTATGATCTTATAATTTTATGATTTTTTTTCTCTTACCCTTATATTCCTAATTATGCTTACATATCTCCACTGTTTACCCTAACTAGGCTTCTGAGATCACCCTATTTTTTTGTTTTTTCCAAATTTATGATAATTTTTATTATGTTTTATGTGTCTAAGAAGGATTAGAATCATGGATAACTCATGGGAGATTATGTAGCTCTATTATATATGATTTTTTATGTTTCCATGTTTCCAAAGGTGCTAAAATAAAATAGTCTATGGGCATATATTTTTGTAATGTATTAACTATTAAAAAAAATGATATAATTTTAATGTATGATAACTGAGGTTCCCTATAAAAAATTGTTTTTATCTCTTGGTGAATACGGTTGGATTGTGTATAAGAGACCCTGAGTTGGAATATGTACCTATTTGCGAGTAACTTCATTAAGATATGTGAACATAGTGAATTTTCATAGGTTTTTCCTAATGATATAATTTAATTAGTTATAAAATTGTTATCACCACTTAGGTATTTGGCACGCAATATGGTAGGGTATATTTTGTGAGTCTTAAGTGGGTGGTTAGCTTCATTTTTCTTGTAACATGATGACCCTGTGAGTTTCACGGAATTATTCTAATATAAGTTTTGGTTAATTAATTAATTAAAATATTTATAATGAATTAATTGTTGTTGTTTTGTGTAGTACTATATCTTGTGTAATCATGACATGCTCGGTTGGGTTCCAATGTATTTGGATGGTTCTTGGATTCACCATGTCAAGGACACCATGTTTTGGAAATGTAGTGGAATGATTCACTAATGTGGTAGTTTGTCTCTGAGCTCTACCAATTTCTTGTTAATTTATTTTCTTATATATGAGGTATGTAACCTAAATCCCATGATTTAAATGTTAACATCCGCTTTTTATGTAATGTATTTGTGTGATGATCTTAACTTAATTATTCTTTTTTGTTAATTTGATGAAATAGAAAAAGGGAAAATGGGTAGAACATCAAAATATAGGGTTGAGGCTCTTTAAAGAATAAAATGTAGTGCTTTATAAGTTTGATTTTTTGGATTCATATGGGGATTTTTAAATGAACTTAAATATTTCCATTGGTCTTTGGCGTGGTTTTGGGTGTCAAAGGGGGGAAGCTATTTTTGGAAATGGTCTTTGTCTTAAAATGAAGTGTTGACCTCCATGTGGTTTATAAAAAACGGTTTTAAATGGAATCAAATAAGGATTTTAAATTGGTGTGTGGATTCCAATTTTTTGAAAATGATTTTATGGATCATTGGATGATTTTCATTGAAATTTATGCCATTAGGGGTCTAGTGTTTCCCTAAAACCTCCCTTCTTCCTCCCTCCTTTCCTTTTTTCTTTATCAACTTCTCGCCTTAACATCCATCTGGGCATAGTGTTGCCAATGGTTGGGTCAAATTTTTTTGTTATCATGGTGTGGTGTTAATCTTGTCCAACCACAAATTTCATATATCTAGTGATCTCTTTATCATGTTCCACCATCATTCACCCACATATGATAAAAATGTTGGGATGTATTTTCTCATTCCCTCACTGCGACCTCATATGCGGGTCGTCCAGCTCCAATGGCACCATGTCCCTCACTCCAGTTCAATGGTTTTCACTCTGTGTGGGGTGCCTTCAGTTCATCAGTCCTGTGGTATTATATTCTAGAGAACTATCAATTACCACTTCACTATTTTTCACATTCCTCATATGGTTTTGTTGACTATATCTCTAAACAATGTTTTCCTTATTGTAGACTATTTTTTGTTCCTTGTGTTGTTTCTATGAATTGGTTGTTATATTATCTAGTACCCTCTACAATTTCACATAAATCCCTATTGAATTTCTTCACTCTAGTATGGTTCTTTGGCTTCATTGATGATTTGGGCAGTGTCGGTGACTTCTTTAATAGATGTTTGTCTAGGTGTTCTGTATTTAGGGAAAATTTTATTTGTTGGATTTGGAACATCAATGGGGGTCCTACTCTTTCTAGTTGTGGTTTGTTTCTACGCAATTTGCACCGTTGTAGTGGTATTCATGGCAGTTATTGGTGCCTCGACAGCATTTCGGGTAGTGTCTTTTAGTGCATTGATGGTGTTCTTTTTTTTGTGTGTCTCAATGTGTGGTGGGGGACATGGTGTGATTGTGCTCTGCGTGGATGGATGGGATGCAGTGTATTGTTGAACTATGTGCGTAGTGGTTCTGATGTTTAAATCATTCCTGAAAAGGATGATCACCTTGGAGGATACACTTCCCCATACTGATGCAACTATTATTACGGTTCCCACTTAACTAATAAGTGTTTTATTTTAAAATACAAAAAAATTATTGGAATAGGCCTTCGGTATTTTTTGGTTTCAAAAGAGAATGAAATGCGTTTTAAAATAGTTATTTTGAAATTTTAATGAGGTTTTTTGGTTAATCTATTTTGGTATGTGAATAGTATTGGGATTTGTTGAGGCATGTTTTGGTTTTGTAGGATCATGGGTACCACTCTATGTGGAAGTTTTTTTAGAGGGTTTTGATTGTAATAATAAATTTTTTTATATAAATTATGTTGATAATAAGTCTCTATTGAATGATTTTATTTGTTTAGTGATTGATTGATTCTTTAGGAACAGGTAGTATTCTACAGATATGATGTTAAACTAGGTATCATAACAATGATATTATACATCACGGTTAGAGTGTCAAACTGGCACTCTAGGTGGAAATGGTATACCATGTGGAATAGTTTTGGGGACTAATGATCCTCCTCCTTATCTTTAGAAATACTAATTCTATAAGATCTACTGATGTTATGTATAGATGGATGTTGGATTGAGGCTCTTAGAACTAATATTATGGTTTATAATGGGATTAATAGACATGATTTTCAGTGTCGATACTAACAGTTAGGTATATGGTTTGGTTATTGATGGAGGTTCTATACCTAATTTTCATTAATGTTGATATTTGATTTAGATTCCAGACTGAAATTCTAGGAACTTATGATTTGGGTACATTAGATAGGAATACGAGATTTAGGTATAATACCTTCCTACATGGAATGAAAATTGACCACTCTTCCATGGAATTTACAATATGAACCTTTTATGTTATTATTTAAGGGTCGTTTTTAGATCGTTTCATATTTTTTTGTCTTGGGTTTCATTGTGGAACCCATGGGCCTGTGCGAACTAGATGATCTTAAAAGTTAATTCTCTTGTATCTCTTTTATTTACCCATAATATATTCCAATTTTTTTTCATACACTATTGTAATGATTGATATTTTCTTTAGACACCATTGGCGGTTGCCTACATAGTTTTACTCACACCCTTATCAGCCCGCGATTGCACTTGGGTAATCAAGAAGCTCATAAATGTTTATTATAGGCTCATTTTTTGGATGAGGCCTATGTTGTGTGTTTCTTGGTCTTGCTGGATAGCATAATGATTTCATGTGACTGGATGTAAATTTCTAAATGATTTTGTAGATCCTTTTTCCTATTTCTTTTATTTTGGTATGATGTGAAATTGGCCAGTGGGTAGTTGGTTTTATTTATGACATGGAAATTTTGGAAATTTTTTCATTTCAATTTTTTATAACATGTTACAATAATTTTTTCATTGCATTTACTCTATTCTTTATGATGATTTTTAATTTACTTCTAGATGTTCACTAAGATATGTGGTTATAGTCTCCTAATTGTCCACACAGACCTTGCTTCTAGTTATTAGAATCTAGTGTGTGAGGAGGATCTCATGCGGTAATGTGGTGAACCGGGTCAGGGGATTGGTTTAGCGGAATCCATGATTAGATGTTAAAATATATAATTTTCCTCTCCCTAACTTTATCCCATAATTTTGGAGTCTTATATATCATTATATACAATGTGTAATATGGCTCTACATGAAATAATGAATGAAAAATATTGTTACATGATAAATCTACTAGGGGAGGTGTTGATTCTAATATCCTTTTAACTCCATCCAAAAAGATATCATTACATCCTCATGAATTTTAATGGTCATATATCTCTATACACATTCTACAATTTATATCTTCACGATTCTCAGAAGAAATTTTTTTATATATCTATACATATACATACATCTTAGATGTATAGATAATAATGAGATATGTTTTTATTTTAAACTTTATTTCATTAATTCCTTCTTTTATGGGACATCTATCTGGGTTTTGGTGCTTATAAATCTCTTTATCAATGTTGAAATCTGTAAAAAACACTACAATTTTATAGATCTGTATCATCATTCTAGGATTCCATTATATTTACATGTATTTATTATTAATAAGTCATTTGGGAAAGAGATTATTTTTCTACCCTCATTATGAAATCAACATTCAATGACTGAAAATCCATGAGTATTTCCTCTTTTTCAATCTTCATCACGAATAGTGTAGAATAGTATTTCCTATCTAGAGCATCATCTACTTTATTTTCCATCCATATGTTGTAATGAATTGAGTAGTCATAATATTTTCTCTATATCAACCATATCCTTTAAGGAATGTTTAATATCTTCATTGTTAGTATATATTTCAAGATCTTGTGATATTAATATCTATAAATCATTTCTTATAATACCAAAAAATCTGTAATCAACGGTTCACTAATTCCATATCTAAATCTTGTTTTGGGTGATTTTTATCATAGGAGATTAATTGGTGTTAGGCATAAGTAATTACCATATAATTTTTTATAAGGACGCAATATAAATACATTTTCTAAACAATACTATATATTACAAAACCTTCCCAGATTTAATGTAATGTAAGTATATGTTTAGTAACCAACCCCCTTTTCTAGTTTCTTAAAACATTCCTCACATTCTTATCTTCCAATGAACTTCACTCCCATATATGTTAACATGGTTACTTGATTTGAAATTCATGATAAATTTCTCAGAAATCATTAGTAATATCATCCCATTTTAAAAATCTATAAATTTATATTACAATTCTTGGTATATAATATTTCATGATAGATCCCATTTTTTAGGGATCTACTGACATACCCTTGATTGTGATTACATGAATTAAAAATGACACTTTTTGCAGTAATAATTCATACTTGATAAAATTCATATACAATTTTTCCTTTCTAATGGACAGTAAAATAATCCAAAAATGATCTTCATGATCTTCCTTTTTCGTTGAATATATAAGAATATTATCTGTTAATACAACCCACAAATGATTAAGTTGGAATATAAATAACCTATTCATTAGTTCCATGAATATTGTAGGGTATTTTTTAAATCCAAAGTGAATCAATATAAGTTCATAGTGTTTATGCATGAAATTGAAATATACCATGAAAATACCATCCTTATAATGCTTAACAGATAATATCCCTATCAAAGATCAATATTAAATAAATATCAAGACACATTGAGTTTATTGAATAGATAACATATATGGGGGATAAGATACTTGTTGATGATAATATTTTTTACAATATTTTATAATCAATTAAATTATGAATCAACCCAGCCATCTTTTTTAATAAAAAGGATTTTAAACCCAAGGATGAAGTACTATGGTGTATAAAACCCTTATCTAAATTTACTTTTAGTTTCTTCGTTAACTCTTGTAAATCTAGTGGAGTCATTATTTACAAAATCAATTAGTTTGGAATGGATCTATTTATTATTTTGATTGAAAACTGTACCTCATGCTCTAGGGGAATACCGAGAAATTAATCTATAAATATATCAATATCTTCCCTTATAACAGTAATTTCATCAATTTTGACTTCCACCCCAACAATTTGATACATGATTCCCTCATTGAGGTGTATCACAACCAATATTATAAATTTTTCTCCCACATATAGTTTATAATCATCCTTGAATTGATACAAGATAATAGGACAATTTGGGATATGAAATTATCTCTCATTTTATTGAAAATTGATATTGGATATATGTAGGGAAATCTGATATATACCCAACATTATTCCAAAATCCTACCAAAGGATTGTGAATTATAAATTTTGGAATTATCCTCCCACACATATTAGTTAAATTAAATTTATAGTTATTAAACGTGATCATTCTATATCATGGGGTTTTCTCTGAGACTTCAATATCCATTGCATAGGGTTTTGATTCAAAATTATTATAATAATTGTGGTATATAGAAGAATTATATGAACAATAATTAAATAAGGCCTTGATATAAGTATATAATAGATAATGTGTACCTTGAATCACTTTATTATCATGATTTACATCAGCGGTAGTGATCACGACTACCCTTCATTGTTCCCTAGGTTTGGGAGGATGTTGGGGATTATTTTATTCAATATCCTAAGTGTTAGGGAATTAATTCACATAATGTACAAACTCCTTACACATAAAGCAGTGTAGTATATGTGGATCATTAATTGGGACCTTTTATCTTCTATTTTGTTAATTGACCATTTAACTATAGATCAAATATTGTGGCATTGTTCTCTATATTTACCATGTATAGAACCTATCTAGGATCTATTAATGTAATTACATAATTTAATTTTCTATTATTCATTTTATATAGTAAATTTTAGTTTCTTCCACAATATATTTTATAATTAGTGATTTTATAATACTTCACTTTTATTTTCCTTTCCACATGAAATTGAGAAGTTCTAGGTATCATCTCTACATTAATATGACATTAAAAAATTGATTTATATCTACTGATGTATCCTATGGACAATTACCTACGAGGACATTGATTTAATACCTTAATGAAGATATCGATTTTAATATCAATATCATAGATATTATCTAAGGAATACCATATAAGTTTTGGAAATTTTTTTCATAATATCCAATAGATTAATCCTATTTTTTCTTTTATTATAAGAATTAACAATTTATTTTTGTGTAAAGAGTCTGAGGAAAATACAAATTGAAATATATGTTCTTAAACTCTTCCCCTTAGATAGAATATAAATCCTAATTTTCCATGGTATTAATAATAAAACATCACCCCTGTTCAACATCAAAGTCTTGAAGATATACTACCAAGATGACCTTAAAATTTACTGTGCACTATAGACTTGAAATGATTTTTCCATTTCGTTGAACCTATATTAGAAACTACTATATTAGAAGGACCACTAAAATATGGTGGATGGTTCCTCATAAATAACTAAAGATTGAGTTTATCCTTACTCATTTCATTAATGAGCTCCACATAGATTGGGTTGGCTCCCAAATCATGTCATTGTTGGGAGATATTCTAAATGAGGTTTTTTATTCCAGCCTAAATCACACATGGTTTCCTATTTATAAAATCTCTATATTTCTCATTGTACCAACTATTTACAGGTTTTTTTGGTTCCCACCATTAACATAACTAAATGATAATTGAAAATGAATATACTTAAATTAATTAATGTACATATAAGAAAAATATAAAGATAGATTGAGGATATTGTAAATGATGTGTATATATTAGCCTATAAATCTATATGTTTTAATAATGATTATGTATAGTAATTTTATGTTTAGGATTTCTAACTGAATTAGATTACAATACACTCAAATCATTATTTATGTTTCATGAATATGCAATGATTAACCAATTTATTTCCCCTAGTAAGTTTCAACCAGGTCTGTAGACATGACTAAGTTACATTCACTAATTGATGATTGATTTCATACCCAATAAACCCTTTTGGGGTTATTACCCATAGACACACTTATGTCATTGCATGAATCCACTTGTAGTATACCAACAGGGATACAATTTCTATTATAACAACACAATATCAACTTTACCAAAACTATATGAAGTAATCTTATACTTATACTCAACCCTTAGACATTCTCATTTGGTTTTTAATATAGTTTTCTAAAAAATTATTAAAAAATAACTAAAGATTACGCTGATACCAAATAAAGTGTCCCAAGATAAACATGAGTTAAATAATATAATTATCTCATGTTTTATTTAATATATCTCACAATCAGTCACACAACCCATGGACCAAAATGTTTAGTGTTTTAAATACTATCAATATAAACATATTATTTTATAACACTAGAAAATAGTTTTCTATAATCATGCTCCTCTAGACCCATTCTTGACATATAATATGACATAATAAACTATATAAAATTATATAATGAAAACATAAGAATGGGGTGAGCTTAGAGGCTTAGTAAGAGAAAAAATATTAGAATGTGTCATTTTATTAACATGATGGAGAACATGTGGACAAAATCAATATATTAATAATAGATTAAGATATCATAGATGACAATATTAAAATATAACAGTGCAACATAAGATCATAAATATATCATTAAGAAATTTTACATAATTTATTGTGGATAAAAACACATATTAATAATCATAAAACATTTGATCAAGATACAAAAGTAAAAATTACTTTAAAAATAATTCTTAATCATGAAAACATGAAATTTCATGGAAATAAAATTCATCTTAAAAAATATGAAAGAACTTGATATAAAGCATGGAAACGTGGCATAAACAAAATCATAGGAGAAAATTGTGATAAAACGTATTATTTCCATAAATATGTGAAAAAACACGGTATATTGATGATCAACAATTTCATGATATACAAACATAAACCAATCTAAGGAAAGGAGACATAGGACCCCACCCATAATCATCACATAAAATTTAGGACACTAAATATCAAACATAATCATATATTAAATAACCCATGGAAAAATTGGACTCTTAATCATCCAAATAGAAATAATTCAATTTCTATAATGTACAAATGTAATTAAAATTGGTTTCTTAAAACATTAAAATTTTATAAAATAAAATTTGAAATGAAATCATTTGAAACAAGTAACATTATCATCTGAAATAATCATATAATAAAATGAAATAATGGGTGAAACATTAAACATAACTCCATTATATATAGATGATTATAATGTAATTAAAAACTCATAAAAATAGATTTCTGAGAACTTATTGTATTCTTCATTGTAAAAGATATAGTAAAGAGACACTCTTTTCGAAAAGATTCCATGGTTTTTTTAAATAAGTGAAAAGAAATTATTTCATGGATTTGTATCAAAAACACCATTTCCCCCACAAAAATGTAAAATATTTTAAAATATATATATTTATAATAAGGAATTCCAATAATAAATTTATAATTCAATAAAATTATTTTGAGTTACAGAGTTACTAAAATTTATACTTGATTTCAAAAATATTGATTTCACCTCCTATTTCATAAAGATAAAAAATATTTATTATATATTCAAAAAAATTCTCTACTCATTTCCATTAATACTATTATTTATTAACAATTCACATATTGTTTTAGATTTTATAATAACTTTTCAAAATTGGGTACTGATAATCTTGACAGTTTTAATGTAGGATTGTAAAAGAAATGTCAATATTCATTATTATCCAAAATTTAATAATTAAATAACCATTAAAGGTATAATAATATATTATGTAGGAAGACTTATAATGTAATAATTCCATCACATGGGAGTCTTAGTTGAGTTTTTTGAAGGCAAAATTTATGTTGAAGTATTTTTAGGTTATTTATTGATATCGATAGATTGCCTTATAACAATTAGTTTTTTACTAATCCATAAAGACCCATATTCATAATATAAATTTATTATATATGTCATATATAAAAATTAAATAAAAATTAAAACCATCCATAATGAAATTATTAAAAAATGCAACATATCTTTCCACAGACAAGGTACCCCGCATGTATGCAAAGATTGTGATTTTATTTTTTAAATGGTGGAAGAAATAAGAAACATGATTTATCATTTTAGGACCATAAATATGATATATATCATAAATATATTTTTTAATTATTCACTTTCACTAGCTTGTTATGTTATATAAGGAAAATGAAATAAATTTCATCATGGAGGAGGTGGTCCACATAATGCATGATTAATAGTTTCATTATTCATAATAGGAATGGTAATGATTGTCAATGATTGTACCGTATTTATAATAATATACATGTATAGAAATAATACATAATTTTTCATTTTATGAAGGGTAAATGTAATTTAATAATGAATAAATGCATATAATAAAATAGAAAATAGTGGGATTGATTTTAAATCTATACATTACTACATGGATTATATACTTTGTAATGGGGATTAAATATTTGAGGGATGGTTTTTTGAGAAGACCTAAACCTCCTAAAGTTGTAAAGCTATTTCTAAGAGAGGGTTTGGATGAGTTTGGGATGAACATTCTAGGAGTTTTTGTGAGGGTAAATGAGGGTAGGGGTTCCCCTTTTATAAGTTCAAATGGATGAAAATTTTGTAAATACCCGAACATTATCAATAATGGGAAGTCACTCTCAGATCAAGTGGATAAAAATTGAGAAATAACATATAATAAAATATATAATGTAGAGATACACCTCCCCCACTTGATCCAAACATCTTTTTAACATGTTAGGCATGTTACATCTAAGGTTACTCATTTTTACCATGATGTTTTTGACCACTTTAACTATTTTTTACGAGGTTAATTTATCCTTTATTAAAAAAATATACCTTATTATACATTTTAGCAGTAATGATAAGAAAATTTAAATACACATTATTTTATTCAATATTTAAAATAGATACGAAATAATTTTAAAACACCAAATATATAATCAATTATAAACTATTTTATAAAAAATATAAATTTAGTTCTAAAATATAAAATATGTGTCCATAAATATAAACAAATTTTTTTAAATTTATAAAGTAACATATAAAATATATATTAAGTTTTATAAAATTGTTTTAGGAATTACCAATTCATTTTTACATACTAATAATTTCATAAATTTGATATCATTTATAAAAATCATATTTTTCACTATACACCTAATAATTTATTGTTTTATAAAAATAAAAAAAGTTATCTTAATATTATATTTCCATGATAAATAAAAAAATGAAATTAACTTTTTCAAATTCACAGTTTAAAACAAAAAACATTGAATTTTAATTAAAAACATAATATTATCTGAAAAAACTGTTTTTAAAGGAAAACTACTTTTTGAATATTAACTATGCTATTCCATTAAAATTAATAATTAATGTAGAGTTAAAAATTCATTAAAATCCAAATATAGTATATTGTAAAATAAGTAAAATTTTTAGGCTGATTCTATCATTTTATTAAATATACTAATTATGTCGATATTTAAAGTGATGTTTTTTCTTAATATATATATATATCATAATTATGTTACAAAGGTTTGTAACTTCCAATTATGTTTATACCATAAAAAATGTATATTTGTTAATTTTTAGTTTTGTGTGTGGTGAAATCTATCAATCATAGTATATATTTATGGATGAATAACAGAGGTTGTTACATTATCCCCTTAGAGAATTTGAGTCATGATATATATGTGCTTTTTCTCTATATTGTTCTCATTAAAATTGAAAATAAATCTCAATATGAACCAAGGATATTGGGATATAATATACTCTATGTACAATTACATGGGTTCCATGAAACCATGAATTTCAAAATTCTCAATATAGCCCATCGTATTAACAACATGAGGTCTATCCGGTGAACCTTCTATAAGATAGAATGCAAAGTGTGACTTGTGATATCATAAATATATTATCTTTATTTATCATAACATATATAATAGGGTTATGAAAACATATTATATGAGGGGATTTATTTATGATACTTCTAGATATCAATAATAATGAATGATAACTTGATTCATGGGATGTACAATGTATCATCCTCATGTTCCTTTAAGGAAAAATCACCCCACTCATATTCCTCTTTAAGAGATAACCATGAACGGTCGAATTTATAACATAAACCATCTACTATGTGCATAGTATGATGTACAATCACCTACACCACCAATGGAGTACAACATTTTCCAAGATATTGTGCCCATACAAGGTAGATCACAGGGTTAGTGTTGATGAAGAATGGCATTGTATTTTACAAAAAGAAACATATTTTGTAATTTATATTGATTACCAAGTGTGATGTTATAAATTAATTTTATTAGTCTCTAAATATATTTAAAAAATCCCAAAAAAACCCCACTATTGTTTATAGAATATCTTGTTTTTGGATATTCTATTGGAAATGATCCATAATCCCCTACAAATAACCATGATAGAGGCCTTATCAAATATTTAGATTGTATTTAGATAGGTTATTCTAGATTATTGTAACAAAACATAGTTACTTGATCAATTAGTTGGACTACAAATTCCTAAAATCATAAAAACTAATTTCCACATCAATTGCATCTAATTTACACTTAGACTCATGAGGGAAATACTTACTTTGTTAAGTCAACATGAAATAATCATTTAATAAAAGTTATCATTCATTAAAATCAAAATATAGTTTCATTTGAAATCATGTAATGGATGGATATATATAACATAATATTTTTTATGTTTTTTTTTAACATATAAACATATTTTATTAAGTTTATTCTTAAACTTATTGTTAATATTATGTGGATTTTATATAATTAATATATAATATTTCCAAAACAATTAGGTATGATAACATTTGTTTAATTAACCCTTCATTCTTTTTATTTATTTGAAATATTTCATCACATTTAATCATTAAATAAATATGAATTACATTAATAAATAACAATTAAATTGAAAATTAAATAAATTAATTATATGATCATGAAATTTTAACTCTTGGTTGGTTTATCAAGAAGAAGATAAGACAAACTTGACCATATGGTTAAAACTCATTGAGTGAATACATAGATCGAGTTTCATCATTCTTCAATTAACATATTTATCTCCAAGGCCGGTTTAATCTTGGATCATGTCCTTATCCATCTCCTCTCATTATGAGCTCAATATTTGATAAATTAATATAAACTCAGAGTTCAGGAGAACCAGGGTTTGAGGTTTACATTAATAACATTTAGACACACATGAATACAAATAATAAAGGAGGATATAATGGTTCAATGATCATTATATTTAACTTTTTAAAAAATTTAACACAATAACCCATGTAATAAATATCTAAAATAAATAGGAATACAACACATTCATGGGTAGGTTAATCTCCAGATCATTCAAAATATGAAATAACTATGAATTTTACTTATTATTATTTATTTGAATTCTTTTTTATTAGGATAAATTCCTCAATGTAATAAATTATTCTTATTATCAATTGTTTATTTATTTTCTTAATTATCTAACCAAATGTTCCCTAATATTATAATTCATTATAACATTAATTAATATAAATTAATTAATTTTAATTTAAAATTAATATTTTAACTTTGTGTTCTAGTGGAAACATGATAGTTTACCTTCTATATATAATTAAATACCAATTTTAGAGTTAAATACCTTTATGATGTGTACCATAACTGGAAATTATGTGCGACTTATGATGTGTATGGTACTTGTCATGTATAATATATTTAAATGAAATGTACACATATACGGCATGCCATGATATAAATGGTATATTATTCTATGGATCATGTTCTATAGTTTTCACTTAATTTATAACCAGAAGACATTCCATGAATATCTATGGCTTGTAACACTAGTGATTTAAAGGATTTAAATGGTGTGAATGACCACCATACATATTGTGTGTTAGTATAATTATGTGAAAAATAATTATTATGCATTTAATTCAACAAGACTCACTAAAAATCACATGGAATGTATCTGGTGCTGAGAAACCCTATAACACAGCATGTAATGCCAGCTACACACCATGTAGTTTAGTATGGATTTAATTTTTTTCATGTTTGAATCTAAAAAAATATCTACTAAGTTTTCACCTTACATGAGTAGTTACAAGTTACACTGTATGAAAAACTACCTACACTTTATGTAGTTGGTTTTTGGACTCCGACACAACATGGATTGGGAATTGATATATATTTCGCATGGGCTATCATGTGTTCTGTGACATGTATAACTAGACACATTCCATCTATTCACTTTAGAACATTTTTTCCCAACTGGAAGTCAACAGAAAAAATTTAATGACACCTCAAACATTGACCACATAAAATTCATGATATACAAGGGGTTGAAACTGTGTGAGGTTACATGGAATTTACAATAGTTACATGTCATGTAACCCTATCAAGATGCATGTTGGATGGTTTTCTATAAACGACAAGTAATGATTCCATTTATTAATTCCCCCGCATGTTTTTTGATTATCATGGATCATTCTTGTGCACATAAACATGGATACACATCGTTTATATTTTAGTTTTATATTGTGTATCCATGTCACAAATCCACCATCCTTAACACCAACAGAAACATGCTTATCATGTTCTAAATATCTTATTGGTCACATATATTTGTCTAAATGCATAATATAAACTTTTGGAATGATGACTAAAAAAATAGAATTTTTTTAAACCAATGTTTGATCAATGAAATAACGAATAATTATAAATTATAATGTGATCGATCTGGTAAAAATGATGATTATGGGCCATAGCAGAGTGAACATTCCCATGCCAAACTATGTTTTTCATTCCTTTTGATGGATAATTTTGAAGAACTTGATGAACACAACCCCATATTATTAATTGTGTGGAACCATTCACATTTCGATTATAATTAATTAAAAATATTAATTACACTGTCTTGATATTTATTTTTGTTTTCATCAATATTGTAGATGCTCTTATAGAATTTTTATTATCCTGATTTACATAAGCATTATTTCCTTAATCAATATCCACACATGCTCTATAGGTCATGAAATGTCATCATTGGTATTCCAGGTGCTAGTATGGATGAACCAAACACCTTTCATTGTTCTCTATTGATTGTAACATGTGATCTTTCATTCTTGAATGAATTATTTCTTGATCTCTCATTCATGACATGTAAGAGGAGGATTATCAATTATTATTGAAAGAGTTATTTATAATTTCTATTTTGGGATTTGAGTTAATTACATTAGGATATTATTTTGTGCACAATAATTCTATAACCCTATAATATTATATTATTTATTTTATATATACATACGTTTAAATAGTTAGGAATTAAAAATATATATTTGATCTATTTATTATTCTATGTAAACCCCATTTCAAATAACAATAATAATAACTATAATATATACTCATCACATGTTCTAAAAATCAGATTAATTTTTTATTCTTGTTGGACCCTGTTAACTCGGTTCATCAATACTCATGAAATATATCGAAACATGAATAATAAATATTTCAATAAATAAATTAATATCATTATATTATTTATTCTTTAAAAAAATATTATATTCACTAAAAATTATAAATATATATTTAATTAAATATCCATGTAACTAAATAACAACTTTTTTTTGTGTATTTATTAAATACATCATGATTATTAAAAAAGAGATAAATAAATTTTATATTTAATAAATTATGAAGAATTATTTATTTAATATTTATCTAGCATATATTCTAATCTCAAATAACTGGTGATTGAATTTATGTGATCAACTTATCATGAATAATAATTGTTCTACAAGCTAAGAATTATATTTATCCCGAAATATTAAATTTTAAAAAAAATTCCACTAAGATATTGGATACTCTTAATGTGTGACCCTCTGTGCCTCTTTTGTAGTGGAATTAAGATAATATTCCTAAAGTCTAGGATCTTCCTCTATTACCTCATCAAAGAACACATAGTGAAATAAGTTCATTTCTCTATGATAACAACCACAATGAATTATTATTTTTTAATATAATCCTTTTATCATGATATATCATTAAGAAGGTTTCAAACTAGTGTTATCAACCAATATGTATGATTAATTTTATTTGAATCTCAAAAATAATCACATCGATGAACTATTATGTCCATGGATTTAATCAATAAATTCTTTTGGATCAAAAGGTCAAATATATCTTCTTCCATTAACATCGAAAGAAAAAATCCATTCTTTGCATATTCAATTAATTTCGTATCACTTTTGACACACCCCAGACATCCTACCACACAATAAGAGTACATCTTCCCAGTTTTCATAAAAACATTAAAACAAATAATTTATGATATACATTAATAATAATCACATGTCTAAGGAATAACAGCCACCTCCTCTAATAGAAATATACAATGATATATATAATATGTGGAATATAAGTTTCTCAGTTTTTCTTCATAACTTTGGTTCATGGAGATTATCATTTTTAAACATCAGGAGAAGAAGTCCTTGTGTATTAAGAGATCCCAAAACATGATATTCAGACATCAATTAGGTCCCATATGATATATCTTATATAGACCACATGAAATATGTTTAAGAATACTGTCAAAATATCTTTATGATCTTATTATATCCAGTAACTGTTATAACCATTCGATGTGATAAATACTTCTTCACAATAATGTTATTTAGAGGCTCAAACATCAAGTGATTACAAATTTATTAATATTAAAGTAACTTAATGTTTAAAATATATTTTTTCTATGATACCAACTCTAGTTGAATCCATCATGACATCACATATCACGTTTATCCCATTTTTGTACACCAAAAAATAAGGACTGTCACCATATCCTGGTTTACCCTAAGGAATACCATAATGTGTTCAAGACCCAAATACTACGATATCAACATTATATGACAATTCAAAAAAACTCTCACTTTAACTAAATCTGCATTGGCTTAGGGAACATACACCTAATGTCATATCATAGAAACAAAATCTTCAATCCATATTCAAAACCCTATTCATATATTTAATAAATAATTTCTAATAATTTATTATTAATTTTGACTATATATTATATCATATTCCTGAAATAGTGAAAATATATCCATACCTTCCACAACGTATCCTAGAAAAAACATTAGGGTATCTCTCAATGTTTTTTAACATGATTCTTATTCACATAACTATAATTAGTGACCAAATAAACATTATAGTATGGGAGATAATTATGAATTATAAAATCCATAATTTCATGAAAATATAAGCCATCATAAAATCATCAATGTTATTCCATATTTAGAGGAATCTGGAAAGATCTATGTCAAACCCATGTATCTATACACCCATGTCCACCATCTATAAAATATTCTAGTTTATATTTTAATATAATAGTTTTTCTCTAAGATCTTAAGAAACCACATGTATTGGATTATTTTATTCCCATATATCCACTCATACGTTTTATATTCTACATGCAATGTTTAATTAAGTAAATGAATAATTCAAATGTCACTTATCTTATGAAAATGAGTACACCATATGTACCTCACATATAAAGATAACAACATGATATGAAATATTATGTATAACTATATACTCCCATGTTGACCACAATCGATGTACTAGATGCCATACTTATAATACAAGTGGATAAATACCATCTTAGTGAATATCCAACGGATGAGATGATGAAAAAATACCTAAATATACACTAATTATATAATCATCAAGGCTTTTATAAAAGTGATATAAAATTATAAAGGTTACAATTCTAGATATTTCACCAGCATCATGTAGTGGGAAATAATAATATGAAACATACACCCCTATCACACCAAATTCATTGTGTTGGAAACTCTATGTTGTATATACTTGGGAGGTCATTTAGGAAAAAATAATATTTTTTTCCTCATGATAATTTTCAATATGACACTATAGAAAACTAATAACACTACCCTTCATTTTTCATCACAACCTATAATACTCCCGGATATACCTTCGTTATGAATAATTCAACTTGTCAGAGGTTAATTATCATTACATTTCATATATAATATGCAACCAATGCGATGAAATGAAATTATGTAGTATTCCTTTTATATAACATGATACATTTTATATTCTTAAACTATTTTAGGAATATTAAAAAACAAAACATATGTTTTTGTCTAATGATATCTCATATGATGGAATTCCATAGTTTCCTTATGTTTTCTATACATTTTAGGTTTTTTGTAAACTCATTACATCTCTATGTAATTCCCACCACATCTCTATATTACTATCTAATTTATCTATCCCACTAAACACATTTTGATAGTAAAATATATTTTTAAATACAGTTAAAATAATGGTGAGAATTAGGAATCAAATTTCTAAGGTAAAATTATTTGGAATATAATTAAATCTTTTTTAATCCACAAAATCAAATTTAATGAAATTAATAAAAAATTTTGTCTACTAAAAAAACATTATAATTAAATTATTAGTAGCATTATTATAAAATTTATATCAAAATTTTTTATTGACATCATTTTGGAAACTAATTTAACTCTTTACACTATCTCTTTACCAACACATCCTAAACTCTTTTTGTGTATAAAGTTACATTCACTTCTCAATGAAAACTAATCATAACCCTTTACATATCGCTTTAATAACCACATAAAATCCACATCTAGAACCACTTTTAAATATTTCCAATCTATATCCAATCAATAGAAACTAGTGGGGTGTGGGAGTGCATATTAAGTTTCCTTTCTAATCATCCTGGTCACTATTTGGATATTTGGTCATGACTATGAAAAATTTACCTCCAGTGGTAGTTGACTAGATAATGGTTATCGCATCAATGATATGAAAAAATAATTATAATAATGAATAAACCACATAATCTCATCCCCATAATAAAAATTAAAACATGCATCATCACAATATAATACACATAATAATCATTGACAAACATGTAACTCTTACAAGGTCATGTAACACATCCCATATGGTATCAAATAATATACAATATTAACTAGTCCATACAAATTTCTGAACATCCATTCACATTACAATCCTACACATAGGTAGATTTACCTATGGAGAAAAAATCTACACATTATTTCATAGGAATATATAATAAGTAAAAAATAGTGTATAATCACTATATTAGTGTTTTTCACTAAAGAAAGTCATGCGTTATTGAAATTTGTATTTTTTATATCTGATATTGTATTTAAATGGAAATAATTTTCCATTATTTTTTCTTTTAGGAGCATGGGAGAAGATATGGTTAATACCCCCAGTATATGGGGATCTTATAATATTTTAAGATTAGTCTGAGAAGGGTAACTTGTATATAGATATAATTGCCCACTCTAAAGATATATATAGGTGAACTTTTTTAATATTAACTGACTTAATTTACACCACATAGATCTTCATATGTGCGTCGTTGTTGTTACTTTACTAATCATTGGTTATGGATCCATTGAAATTTTATTTCTAAAGAGGTTACCTACTTCCAAGGTTTCATCATTTGGTCCTATATAAATTCATTTGAGAATTTTGTTTTGTAGAAAGAAAATGGGTATAAAACTAACCAAATGGAGGGTTTTCATTTTCTCTGATAGGATGTATCAATCTATATGATATGTAATTCTATCACTACCTGCAATTGAGTTTTTGGTTGTGTAAGTGAATTTATAGTCCTAGATTATATTATGTGAGGTAATTATATAAGATCTATTCCACCAAGAATTTTTTAAAAGAGATAAAATAAAAAAAAACAGCATCCATATATTGTAGTTATTCACAATTTTAGCAACAAATGAACAAAACTAATGGACATGAGTTATATTATATCAAAACAAACCATAATGTATTTTTGGTAGCTATGATGTGTGTTCAGATACCACTCTTATATAATTATTATTAATTAGATTCATAATAATATCCAATATTATAATGTTTCACTGATGTCAAAAATAAGATAACAGTAATTGGTATTATGGGCTAATTTGATTGGTTCATTGTAAATATGTTAATATTTATTAAAAAAATAATTTTTCCCATATATGAAATATTTATTAAACTATTAGTTATTAAAATAAATATTTATTATGTCAACGTAATATAAATATTTAGTAATTTATATTCTTTAAAAAATCATGTGGAAATGAATAGGCCTAAATGGGACTTGGGCTTGGGCATGATGTGAGGGGTTTCCAAGGCCAATTCCATGTTTTGAATTTATAAACCCCCACTGAGTGGCCACTTGAGAAACTTATACAGTATATTTAACTAAATTGAAAGCTCATTAATGTTCCATACAAATTTTTTTGGGACATAAAAACATTTAGAGTTTATTTAATACTCTACAATATCCAATAGAGGTTATTTATTATTTCAAATTTCCAATAAATTAAATTTATTGAACCTCATTTTTATTTCCTTTAATTTAGATTCCATCAAAGAAATATAATGCTTATCATGGAATAAATATCCAGGATGGGTGATATAGTCTTTATTTCATTAAGAGAAAATAATGGTGAAGTATATTGATATGTGGTTTTCCTCCTCAAAGAGATATCAATAATTTTTCACATATGAGAGGTTCTATACTACCTATCTATTTACTTCTTCTATAAGTCGCCTCTGATGAGTGAATAGAATCACTTATATAACAAAATGATCCCACTAATGTGTTTTTTATAGGAATTATTAGTCGATATTGATGCAGACATGTGTAGGATCGAAGTAATGAATGTAGATGCACAATATACAAGAGGGGATGAATTGTATAATTTCAATAATTCCTTAGGAACTTTTAAATATTGTAATGTTTAAAAAAGATAAACAAGATAAATTCACTAGACCTCTTAGTTCTACAAACATGCATGATTCTAGAAATGTGGTTCCGAAAATGAAACTTAATAAAAGTTTACAGTGATAAATATTCTACCTTAATGAATATAGAATCTAACTAATCAAAGTACAATTATAAGAAATTATAAGATAGTTATACTTTCCTTAACAACAAAAATTTAGCAGAAAACTAGAAACAATACATGTAACAAGTAGTAAATTTTTTAACCCAAAGAGATTTGTATCCAAAAACCTTGGATAAAGGTGCCTTGATTTATAATTTCAAGAAAGTCTGTCTTACCCACACCAGGGTAAGCCCTCGATATGAATATTAGTCTGTCTTGCTATCCCCGCAAGCCCATGAACTTCAAGGTAGTCGGCACATCTATCTTCATATCTTTGGAAGCCCTCGAATGTACTCAGAAACATTTGGAGTCACACGAAGCAATTATGAACAAGACATTCAGTACGCACAATGCATTAAAGTCTCTCTCTCTAGAAATCACTTCGGCATGTAATCTTTAGATTTGTAGAAAAGTTGTGAGCTCATTCAAATGAGATCCAATTTATAATCACATCTTCAACGGTCAACTCCCTCCTTCAATGGTCATATTTCTCCTTGATTTTTGGAGTGACCTATACCCATGTCACTCAAACAATGGTTGGTTTGAAATAGAAAGAACGAAATCATTTTATAACTATAACAATAGTATGAAAAAATATGGTTTCTTAACCAAAAACATTTTTCAGAATGTCTGGAAAATTAAAAGTTCAGAGCCAAACTAATAAATGTAAGGAAAAATAAAATTTTGGAGTCTGACAAAAAAACCATTCGTTGTCAATAATACATGAATATTTAGATTCTGTCTTCAAAAGAATTAAAACCTAAATTATATAGAATTCCAAAGTATGAATTTCATGGAAATTCAGAGTCTGAATTCATAAGAATTCAGAGTCTGAATTCATAGAATTCGGTGTCTAAATTCAGAATTTCTGGAGTTTGAATTCAGAGAATTCCAAGTCTGGACTCAGAAAGTTTGGAGTCTGAATTTAGAGAATTCAGAGTCTGAACTCAGAATGATCGGAGTCTGAATTCAGATAATTCGAAGCCTAAATTCAGATCCTGAAAATAGAATGCTCTATATATAAGTATTCATAAGATTCACTGTGTTTTGATACGAAACCGAATCTTATACTTAGAAATAAAATGAGTTAGATTATAATATGAACAATGAAAACATGGTAAGGATAAATTTACTTGGGGAAGGAAAATTTCTTTATTAATATAAGATATAGGGGAAATAAAATTTTTATTGTGATAGAGTGTTTGTGATTTTCAAAACATGAAGGAACGGAAAAGTCATAAGGAAACATTATTGACTCAACAACATGGATTCAACAAGTCATACATGATCTAAATATTGGAAATATTTTAATAAAAGAATTCATATTTTATTATTTTTATAGTGATATTTAATTCTTTGATCCTGGCCTTCCTATGGTGTGTACAAAGTGCTGGTAATATAATTAACCATAGATGTGTTAGGAGAAAAATTCATAAAGTGTTATCTTATTCCTAAGAACTCTCACATATAAATTTCTGATTATATACAGGTCTCTAAGCATGATCTCCATCATTAAAGAAATGTGTTTCATATCCAAAGGTGTTATGTCTATAGATTTCTCTAATTGATTTTTCTATACATCATGTTTAAAATTTATATATGACAGATGTGATCTAATTAATCTATTAGTGGTATTAGATCCACACTAGATAAATGAATAATTAATAAAAAAAATAATATAATATTGTTTAGTATTATGATATATTAACATTATATAAAATTAAATTAAAAACTAACATGAAAAATTATTGGAATGTATAATGTTTTGATCACTCCACATAATTGTAATTTTTGGTAGTCTATTTGCACTTGACACTACGTGAAATATCATATGCCATGTCCTCAAGTCTAGCAGACCCCTTATGATTTATAGATGGTTTTGTGTTAATAAAACACATCATGAGACATATAATTGTTATATGTATTGTGATTAGCATCTTAACCATTTTATGATATATAAAGAGAATTGAATTTAGTAATTAATATGTATATTATTCACTGATTATGAATAATATGCTTACTATTGATTTATTAAAAATTCAATCGTATATAGTATATATGTAATTCATATAATTTTAATGGGGATAATAAAGATAAAATACATAATTAAATATATATAAGTGTAAGATTATTCCCCATCAGAATCAAATTACTAAAGGACTTGATTGATAAAAAAGATGGATTTTTTTATGATGGGAACCTGTAATATATATATATTAGTTGAAAAGGGTTAAAATTAACATAATGTGAATACTGGGTGACACATGACTATCTAATATAATCAAATTTTAACATAAGGGAACAATTTTGAGAATATTCATGAGATGAAATGGGAAGGATTTCATTCACTCAATATTCAAATAACTATAATGATACAATTAATTAGATATTTATACTTAGAAATACATGGATTAAGAAATTATATTAATTTAGGTAAGAAATATTTAAATATGGATCTGATCCCACTAAATTAATAATATTAACGGACATTATTTCAGTGGCATTATGTAATATCCCTTGTTTTTTTGAGAGGTACAGATCTTTTATTTTATGTTAAAATTTATTTACTTTCCTTTTTGGATTAGTCCCTATGTCGGTCTGTGGGCTAGTTGGACTGTTTTTTGGAAGAAAAGTGTAATGGGGGAAAAGGGGCACTCTAGGCAGACTACATGTTGTGCCCTGGCGGTTCACATCATGAACCTACATGATGTGACTAGCCTGTATAGGTTCTATACTTGGCCAGGTTATTTTAAAAAAATAATATATAGATTCATAATTTTATTAAAATATATTTTTCCTCTCATTTCTCAAAAAATCTCTCTATATCTGATTATTTTTCCATTTTGACCATCCGAGCTTTGTTTCGAGCATTTTTTGTCTCATTTTAATCATATCGATAAGGATTTGATACCATTTATACCTTCTTGAATTTTTCTCGTTATCAAGAACACAAATTGATTTTAGGCTCTTATGCCCTAATTTCTTGTTTTTCATCCATTCATCAGATTTCACCTAATCTAGGATGAATGAAGACTTTATACTGGATGAGATATCTACTACCGAGCTAAGGTAGGTGTTCTATACTATCATTAGGCTTTTCAGGTGATTTTTGGTGTTCATACTTTTATCCTCCCATCATACTTTTCTACGAGGCTTCATTATTCAACAAGTTTCTTTCTTCGGAGATGTATTACCTCCTTGATTATTATTTTTGTGTGATTGAATTCCTATTTTAATAATTTTTCTTGAATGAAATGCATATATGAGTGTGTATACTCTTATGTGTTTAATGCTTGTTAGATTTCATGGATGACTCTCCATGAATCTAGATCTGATTACATGAGTGTGTATACTCATGAGATGTGTGTGCCTATATGACTGTGTATACTCATATAAAACTGAATGATATTCAAACCATGCATTGTTATTATTGGAATGTTTTTCTTGTTGATCTATGATGACTAAGGTTAGGGTTCCATTACACCCAATGGTACTATTCTATTATTCATGAGGGAAAGGTTCTATAATGCCTGAGGGAAAGGTTTCATCAAGCCTAAGGGTGAGGTTCTATTATGCCTGAGGGAGAGTTTCTTGTTGTGCCTATGGGTGAGGTTTCTCTGGTTTACTTCTGAGCACTTCCTTGGTCACATGATTATAGATTCTTTGTTATGAGCTTACGTTTTTTGTAGGGATCCCTAAGAGGCTAGTTTTTACTTTTTTAGTGGATATGTGTTGAGGGGACTCACACTTACTTTATAGTGTCCTTTACCTATGTAGCACTTTGTACTTTCTCTTAGAACTCTATAGAACATTGTGTGGAAACCTATCGTGATGTTATCTCACACCCTGTTTAGGCCTCCATGGGGGACCCAAACAGATTATATTGTTGCATATGATCTTAGGGGAAAGTACCCCAGTATAGGTTGTTGATTGTAGATGTTAGAGCAAGAGAGCACGTGGCTAAGCTGTGTCTTGTGAAGCTACTGCGAATAATTTTTGGTTTCATTTTGGTGTTTTGGATACTTGTATTGTATTTTGCTGCCTCGTATATGATTTTAATATTTTCAAGATACATGTATCATCTGCATCTTTATATATATATATATGACTATTTCGGATATGTTATCTATTTATGTTGTCTATCTGTTGTATACTTGGTTACATTATTCCTCAATTTGTACATTTTGACATCCGACATGATACGTTTGTAATGAAGGAATGGTCTCCCCAAAGACTCACCTAGGCCCTCGCTGCTACTCGGCATCCTCAAGCATTTTGGGAGATGTGGTTGAGGCCATGTGGTGACCGTTTTGGCTCTCAAGACGGTGGTATGCCAGGTTGGGATGTTAAAAGGTGATATCAAAGGGTTAATTTTTTTTGTTTGACTTACTATTGGGAGAGAATATACAAGGATAAGAAGGAAATAGTATTGGGTAATAAGGTTTTCCATGGAATAGTTACTATGCGTACAAGGAAAATCTAAGTTGCATCAAATTGAATTGTTATTTCCGAATTCAAAGCTATTATAGTTGATTTGATTTCACTATTAGGTGATGCACATGGTTTATGCTAATAATATTGATATCATTTTGGGATATATTAATGTAGCAACCCAATGAGATGAGGGTAGTCCATTTAATGCATCATATAGGTATCTTGTTAGAGATCACCTGCATTGAATTATGCCATGCCATCTAGGATGCATTAGATAATGCATGCTGTTGTGATAGCTAATGTGATAACTATGCTTGATATTGTGTAAGTTGGGTGCAGGGAATAAAGGGTGACATCATCTTTCAATTCATAAGGTTTATGGGACCTTATGGATTGGGAAATGATGCACCAATGGAGTGTAAATTATAAATGAATTTGAATTGTATTAATTATATGGGAATAAAACATTGGTTCATGAGGTGTTATAGTCCCTCGGAGATCAGAATTTGCTGGACCATTGGTTAAAAAATTTGAACAAATATCTGTTAAAAGAATGAATAGAGATGGAAAATAGAACCTGACCTAGACCCTTATTTAGAGTGGGTAAGAGGTAGTGAATCTAGTGGATTTGTTATTGTTCATTTTATAGTCATGTAATTAAGAAAAGGTTATGGGTTTGACTTTGTATTAGGAGGTTTTTGACCTGTCCTATGATTTTGATATGCGATGCTTTGATATCTTTCTTTTCTGAGGCATGTGTTTGGTATTGCAGAGTTATGTCACCATGACGACCACTAGTAGTATGCCGGGTGGGCGGTAATGATAATACTCCGAGGGTGGTAGGCCAGGGGCTGCTGAAGGATCATCCTATAGTACCAGCAGAAGAACAAGTTATCATTCTGGGAGAAAGTGCTATGGAATAGTTCCATGATGGGATGTTTCTCTTCATGCAATCTTTACATGGGGCACCGTAGCCTACCATGGCTATGGATGAGCTGAAACAGGTGTTCCAGAAGTATCATCCTCCAACATTTTCAGGGGACAAGGGACAACATGCTAAAAAGTTATATCTTGAGACCACATTAGCTATCTTTGAGAATCTAGAGATTCATTTTGAGAGAAGGGTCATGCTCACTACTTACATTCCAGGTGGAGTTCAAAGCACTGGTGGGATGTACTAAACTAAGATGATGGGCTATGATATATGAGATGGGTTGATTTACATATGCACTTCTAAAACTAATCTTACCCTAAGCCTCTGAGGGTAGAGTGGGCTAGTGATTTCATGTTACTATAGCAAGGCGTGATGATGGTTATGGAGTACATAGCACGCTTTATAGAGCTGTAGAATTTTTTTCCAATGTACCTTGCTGATGAGATTTCAAGATAGAGACTCTTCGAGGAAAGTCACCAAAATTCTATCAAATCCCAAGTTTTTGTGTTTAGGATGCTTTTTATCAATGAGATTGTGAATCATGCATTGATTAAAAAGAAGAACCTGATGGAATCTGGGGGTGCATAGCAGAGCAGTACTATCACTAAACATAGTGTTCCATGTCTTCTCGTCGGAAGAGACATTTTGAGTCTTCCTACAAGATGAGTACCAGCCAGGATGTGAGTTCTGGTAGTTTTATAGTATATTACTAGTGTGGTAAATGAGACCATGTGAAGAACCAGTGCGATTGTGACCCAGTCAAGTGTTGATCTTGTGGAAGGATGGTGCATGCACAATAGTTTTTCATGACCATTCCTCTATATGTGAGTGGTAGGGGTTCAAATCCAACTTTAGGTATAATAGAATGTTTCTCATCTTTGTGTTAGATAAGAATATGGAGTAGTTTTGGATGATCATGTCGAGGTAGTGATGGTCGTGGAAGGGGTATCCAAACACTAGTTAATCGAGACATCAGAGTGGGCCAGATCTGGGTCGTGATGTTTTATCACAGGGTTACAGTTCAGGTCAGATGTATTCACTATAGCCTACCCCTGACGATTAGGGTGCCAGAAAGTCTACGGTGAGTGGTATGATCCTAGTATCCTATGCTATATCATATGCTATTTTTGATATAGGTGCATCACATAGTTTTATATATATACATGTTGCAAAAATATTAATCTATTTGTGTTGTCTTCTGATGGAATTATGATGTTGAACACATTATTGAGAGTCGGGGTAGAGAATGTGCACTAGTGCAGAGTGTGTCCCTTTGAGAATGGAGGGTGTCACTTTGTCTGGTATCTCTATGACCTCGATATAACATGGTTTGACATCAATCTTTATACGGACTGGCTCGTATCTTATCGATCCTATGTTGAATGTTATCACTAAAGGGTGAAAATTACATCACCATTGGGTCTAGTTTATTATCACAAGGGTGAAAGTGATTTCTAGGAAGTCGAGCTGGAATAGAGCATCGTGGGCCGGGCGGGATGACATCCCAAATCACTAGTGTGTTTCTGGATGATCAGAGAGTGAGTAAGAATGACTATCCTTTGTTGGTTGAGCACATCATGGGAGTCTTTCCTGAAAACATTCCAGTTTTCCTCTAGAGATAGAGGTGTAGTTCTCCATTTAGATAGTGCTAGCAGCAGCATTGGATACCATTCCTCCTTACAAGATGGTTACGTCGGAGTTTTAGGAGCTGAAGAGGTAGCTAAATGATTTATAAGAAAAGGGGATTATTTGACCCAATACTTCTCTATGGGATTCACCGGTCCCTTTCACAAAAAATGTTGATGGAACTCTTAGGATATGAGTGGACTATCAGAAACGTAACCAGCTGATGGTTAAAAACCGATATCCCTTACCACAGATAGATGACATGTCTGATCAGATTCGAGGAGCCCAAGTTTTATAAAAAATTTATTTCAGTTCAGGTTATCATCAGGTGTATGTTCAACATACAGACATACCTCATACAACCTTTCGTAAGAGGTATGGTTTATACAAGTATTTGGTTATGTCGTTCAGTCTCAAGAATACGCCAGTGGTTTTTATCATGCTAATGAACCATATGTTCCATCTTTAAATGGAATCATTTTAGGTGGTTTTTATCGACGATACCTTGGTGTATTCTCACAATTTATATTACCATGCCACACATATTGAGATCACTTGTAATACATTGAGAGAGCATCGCCTATAAGATAAGATTTCCAGGTGTCACCTTTGGATGGAGTAGATTCACATCCTGGGTCATATTATCTCAGAGACAATAGTGTTAGTGGACATAGAGAAGGTTAAAACTATAGTTTCCTAGGAGAATCCAAATTTTTTTTTTGACATACTGAGTTTCTTGGGGATTTTTGGTTATTAAAGGCATTTCATACATTATTTCTAATGCTTAGTAGTGCTGTTGAAATGCCTGACTAAAAAGGGTGTAAAATTTCTATGGAATGATTATTTTGAGGATTCTTTTAAGGAGCTGAAAGGATGGTTTACATCAGCACCAATCCTGATACTTCCAGAGCAGGGAAAGAGCTACACAATGTATTGTGGCACATCAAGTAATGGGTTCTGTTCATTTTTAATGTAGTGAGATAGAGTTGCGGTATACAAGTCTCCGCTGCTGAGGCCACTTGATAGGAATTACCTGACGCATGATCTTGAGCTATTAGTAGTTGTTCATACGTTGCAATGTTGGTGGAACTATCTATTGGGAGATCCTTTTATGGTGTACACAGACCTCAAAACCCTCAAATATATCTTTAGGTAGTGTGATCTAAGTCCGAGGGAGTGAGGGAGGGTGGAGTAGCTATAGTACTTTGACTTAGAGCTTGCCTATATGCCTGGTAAAAAAATGTAGTGTCTAATGCATTAAGAAAGATGACGTAGGTACAAGGAGTGTAATAGGATAGTAGAGAATGGTTGCATATGGTGTTTTTCTCTGAGATGTATCTTGACATGAATGACAGTCAGGGAAGACATTTCTTTCATCGTTATTTGTGACTTATACCCTCCAAGATAGAGTAAGGATGAGACAAATATCAGACTATGAAGGCCTAGTTCTACGGGAAGGTGTGTCAGGTGAAGACCCTCCTCCTGGTTTGACGTTAGGTGCCAATGATGTTCTTCGTATCCATGGGTGTGTGTGGGTTCCACTGGATATCTGAGAGGAGGTGATGCAATTGTTTCATTATTCGGTTTGGGCAGCGAATCCTAGAGTCACTAATATGTATAGTGACTTGCACCATCAGTACTGGTGGCAGGGTATAAATAGAGAAGTAGAAGGTTCTGGTAAGTGGTGTTCCACTTGTCAGTAGGTGAAGGCGAAACATTAGTGGTCATCATGTCTTTTACAATAGTTACCTATTCTGGAGTGGAAATGGGATAAGGTCTCAATGGACATCATGAAATGTTTTTTTGGTCTCCTTAAGGTAATGATGTTGAGTGGGTAGTGGTTGATAGACTCACGAAGGTTGCTCACTTCTTTCCAATCAATGACAACTTTAGTGGGGATGATCTGGGAAGGTTGTATATCTGGGATATAGTATTATGCTACCGGTCCCCACAAACTACCATTTCAGATAGGGATGCCTAATTTATGTCTCATTTCTAGTAAGGCTTTCCGAACGCACTGGGTACACAGGTGCTTCTGAGCATAACATACCACCCTTAGACTGATGACCAATCATAGCATATGATACAGGTGTTGGAGGATGTCCTTAGAGCATGCGTCTTGTATTTTGGGGGCTCATGGGAGAAGAATATTCCCCTAGCTTAGATTTTCTATAATAACAATTATCATGAGACTATACATATGGCACCTTACAAGCCTTTATATGGAAGGCCCTATCGATCACCCCTGTGCTGGTAAGAGGCAGGTGAGGTATTTTTGTTGGGACTGCGTCTCATGCTAGAGACTTCTGAGTTTTTCTAGATGATTCAAAAGAAGATTAATACTACACAGTCTTGTCAGAAATCATATGCTAATCGCCACAGATTACCTCTAGAGTTTGAGGTTGGGGATGGGGTTTTATTGCGTTTTTCACTGAGGATGGGATACATGAGATTTATGAGACCTGGTAAGTTATCGTTGAAATATGTTTGTGCATTTTAGATTTTGGGGTGAGTTGGGATAGTATCATATTGGTTGAAGTTGCCTTAGAGGTACCGATCCATGAATGACATGTTCCATGTTTCTCAGCTACGATGTTACTATTCAGACCTGTCTTATACCTTTCAACCCATGGAGGATTATTTGGAGGTAAATGTGGCCTTCAAAAGGCATCTGATGCATATCATAGAAAGGAGCACAAAGGTTGTCTGAGGCAAGTCAGTTCCTCTCGTATGAGTGGTATAGCAGCACAACCATTTACATGATGAGTCCAGGGAGCGGGAGGCCGACATATGTGTTCAGTGGCTAGAGTTGTTTGCTGATTAATCTTTACAAAACTTTAGAGAGAAATTCAGGGAATAATTATTATAAAGGGAGAGTATTGTAAGATCCTAGGTTTTTTCTTGAGGTACAGATCTATTCATTTCATTTAAGAGTTATTTACTTTTCTTTTTAGATTAGTCCCAAAGCTGGGTCGTGGGCTAGTTGGGATGTTTTTTAGAGAAAAGGGGAAAATGGGGGGAAAGGGGATGCAGGGAGATTACACATTGTGAGTTGGGGGTTTACGTCATGAACCTACACGATGTGACTAGGGGTACACATCGTGTACCTTGACGAGTTATTTTTTATAAAGAGGTAGTAGCCTCAAAATTTTATAAAAATCACTTTTCCCTCTCATTTCGCAACCCAAGCACTCTATATCTAATTTGAAGCTCTTTTGACCGTCTGATATCTTTTTTAATCATGGTTTTCGTCGTTTGAACCGTATCGGTAAGTCTTTGATTCCTTTTAAACCTTGTTTGATTCATTTTTTTATTAAGAACACATATTTGTTTTATTCTCTTATTCCCTAATTTTTTGTTTTTCGTTGGTTCTTCAAATTTATCCTAAACTAGGATCAATTAGGTATTAATACTATAGGAGATTTAGACTAATGATCTGAGGTAGGTGTTCTATACTTTCTTTTGGATTTTCATGTGATTTTTGGGTGTTCTGCCTTTTTTCTGCCTATTGTACATTTCAGCAAGGCTTCGTTCTTCAGCTTGTTGCCTACTGTAAACTTAGTTTGACCTAGTGAGGATGCTCATAGGATCCATTTAGGTGTGTTGAAACTCGTTTCTTGATTCAAGTTCACCCAAGGTGTGTGCCTTATAGAAATAACATTTTTCGCATGTTGAACAACCCATGTTTTGTGTTCTTGTGCTTTCCTAGATAGAGGAATCTTGTTAATGATTTTATGCTTTTGTATAGCATACATAGGAGATATACTACCTCCTTGCTTATTATTACCTTGTTATTCAATGACTATTTTGATATATTGGCTTTAATGAAATTGATATATTAGTGGGAATAATATTATGTGTTGAATGCTTGTTAGATTTCATGGATAGCTCTCAATGAATCTAGATGTGATTAACAGAGTGGGTATACTCATGAGATGCTTGTGATTATATGATTGGGTATACTCATATGGAACTGAATGATATTCAAACCATTCAATGTTATGATTGGTATGTGTATCTTGTCGATCTATTACACATGAGGTAAAGGTTATATTATTCCATAGGGAAGATTTATATTACATTGGAAGGAATTGTTCTACCATGATTGAGGGTGAGGTTATATAATGCCTGAGCATATGGTACTATTATCCCTGAGGGTGGGGTTTTGTTGTACCTACAGGTGAGGTTTCTATGGAGTAATTATTAGCACTTTCTTGGTTACTTGTTTATAGTTTCACTCGTAGAAGTTATCGTTTTTTTTTGCAGGGAGCCCAGAGAGGTTTTTGGGATGTTTTTCGTGGGTGCGTGCCATGGGTACTCACACTTTCTTTAAAGTTTTCTTTACCTATTTACCACTTTGTAATTGTTGTTAGAACTGTATAGAACTTTGGATGGAAACCTACATTGATGTCATCTCACACCCTATTTGGGCCTCCTTGGGGACCAAAATAGATTATATGGTTGCAGGTGATCTTTGGGAAAATCTCCCTACTACGGGTTGTTGATTTGGGTTGTTAGAGTAGGAGAGAATGGGATCAAGATGAGGCTTGCAATGCTGGTGGGTCTAATTTTTGGTTTTTTTGGTGTTTTGTATACTTGTACAATACTATTATGCCTTTTATTTGATTTTTCTACTTTCTAAATACATGTATCATCTACATCTCTATATTTATGACTCTTCATAATTTGTTATATATTTATGCTATATATATGTTGAATTCTTGGTTACATTCATCCACTATTAGTACATTTTGACATCTATTGTGAAACTTTGGTAATGAGGGCATCATCTCCCCCAGTGACTCACCTATTCCCTCATAGCTAGTTGCAAGCCTCTGGCATTTTGGGAGATGCACTTGAGTTTATGTGGTGACCGGTTTGGCTACTGGGATTGTGGTAAGATGGGTCAGAACATTATATATTATATTCAATAAAGTACATATTTTATAATAAAATATATGACCCTAATAATGGAACATATTTATTTGTATATATTATGGAACAAAACATTAAATCAAATTTTTTATTGGGATCAATCTTTTTGATTGAAATATTTAGTAGTAATAAAACCATTGACTAGTATCCTAAGATTATAATTTTTCTCAGACATGAGAATAAACTATAAGTTTTAAAAAAATATATCTTAGTTAAATATTATACTAATAGACCATGTGCCGATAAGGATTATTATATTAAGAATAATTTTTTTTTCATGTATCCAGTTTAATGCTAGATTCCATAATTCATAAACATCATATGAAACATTAATAAATAGTGGGTATCAATGTCACATAAAACCTTAATGAGTTATTTAAATAGAAAGATAGAATTGAATAGTACGAGATAACATAGTAATTTTTCCAATGAAATTTTCATAGGAAACCATATATTTTAATCATGTTCACAAAATATTTTGCAACAAAAAAACATAGAAAATCATGGGTTCCATATCAATAAAGAGATGATAGATGAAATAGTGTCTCAATCATATCTAGTGTCTATAAATTAATACATTTTTAATTTTAATAAAACATGATTGATTTTATGCTTACCATGCTTCTAAATATGTTGAGATAAACATAACAAAAGCTGAAAAGATTTCCTCCATCCATGATGATGAATAAAAGAAACGGTAAAGTCATAGATTACAAGATGAAAGGTATTATAAATTAAAAATCATTTTTATTTTACCAAAAAATTTATTTAATTATTATAAGAAAGGGTAAAATGATTCATTTATAGAAAAACTAGTTAGTAGAAGTTTAATTTTCCCCACAAACTAATGATTCCTAAGAAGAAAAATTGTGATGGTTTGACCACATCAGGTATTTATCTTTAAAAAATAAATTTTTCTAAATTTAAATCTTGGATATTTTATACTAGATGTGAATAAAATACTTATTTTAATATCTTGTTATTTAATGAATGGAGATATTTTATTATGGGGGAAGTAGACCAATGAATACTTACTAAATCATCTATTTGGATAGTAAATTAAATTATAACTAGTAAATATTAATTATTTCTTAAAAATATCAACATGTACCATTAATATATATAAATTTTATATTTGTATCATTCCTATACCCAAAAGGATTATAATGTTTAAATATATATATATATATATATATATTCAATTAAACATGTTTACAAAACTATAAAATTTTACAGTCCTAAATATAGAACATTGATTATTCTATATGAAAAATTAAATTCACTATGCCACCTAGGAAGGATTATGATCTGTTATTGTTGTCGATTTTGTGGACTATCATTAATAAATATGGAAGAAATACCATTCTGATCCATCCCAAATTTTATTTTGGAATATATTGAGTAACATCCTGATGTTTCTATTATGTAAATGATAGTAGAGATTGTTGAAACTCAAGTGAATGTATTATGAGTGAAGTTGATTCTCTTGGTCAGAGTGTTATTACACCACAAATCATATTATCACAAGACATTGGTGTCGGAGTTATTGTTCCGGGAGCAATGGCGCCACCTCTTTACTGGACTTCATTCTTCTATAGCACATCCTAGAGATGGAAAGTCAAATGGTGGGGATTTTGTAACATCATGTTTCCCACTTTTAGGATTTTCCCTTCTCCTTACTTGTTTTCCTCATTAAACGTCAGCATCTTGGGACTCCTTAGGATGGGGAGAATTTTATGGATAAAATGACCTAATGTTTACAGATGTATGTTTATTTAAATTAATGGTGTATAAGTGTAAATAAGTATTGGAATTGTGTGGTTCTCTATATGTTTAGATAAAACATAAGGTGGTTTGGGTTTTCATGTAAAAGTTGTTGTTTTTTTGTCTACTAGTAATTTACACACTTTTTAATGGAAACACATGATGTGTAATTTTTTCTAGGAACATGGTATGAGATGAGTACACATCATGAAATATTAAATATAGTGTAAATATTACACACCATGTAATTTTAAAAGTCGTGTTTTTAATAAAAATGCCATTTTTTGTTGTATAAAGACCCCACTAATTACAAGATGTGTTTTTGGACCACACATTGTGTAAGTGTTGCGAGGTTGGATTTTATTGTTTCCCTTATATGATTTGTTTTATTGTTCAGCTGAAGCAATCTTTTCTCTCTATATATAGTTCTTATACAGTGATTTTGGGAACAAATACTCTTATATCTATTTGTCATGAATTTGATCATTAGGGTTGTGTGTAGTGTATCTCTACATGAGTAAGCCTTATTACTAATTCATTTACTATGATAATGATAATTTTATTGCATTGTGTTATCATATCTATTAACACATGGTGATTATTCTCTTGATTTCGTTATACATATGTTGTCAAATATAGTTCTGAGGGGAAATTCATTGCTGGTTGTGGTGCGGTGGGCGAAAATTTGCGAGGTATATTGTGATGTTTCATCTTCACTACTTCCATTTTTAAAAAGAATCTATTATCATATGTTTTTATTTGATCTATAGATTTTTTATAGTATTTTCTTTCTTGTTGGTGGCTCCCATTGAAGGAATGTGTGACACACGTATTGAGGTAGGTTGTTCCGTAACTAGACTGTGTTGGGGAAGTGCATTGCTTTAGTTTTTGATGATTTGTTTTTAAATGGAATTCTAATATTTAATTTTTTGATTTGTGCTTATGGAATTGGGTTTTAATAAAATATGAATTTTCCCTACTTTTGATAAATGAAATTGTGTTTGAAAATCATGTTGAAATGGTTTTGTGAAATTATTTTCAGAGTGTAGTTTGAGGTAAATGGTCTGAATAATTTTTTTTTGGAATAAATAGAACATGATAATTGTTGGGTGGTTAGGGGGAGGTGTAGTAATAGGCCCTAGAAACTATTAAGGAGTTTTCTCATGGGGCTTTCCTCTCCTCCCAAGACCTACTGTTTGAGGCAGTTGTTAGAACTATTTGGGGGTTTTCATTATAGGGTGTCCATATTCTATCTAGACTAAATTATTATTTATAGTGTCTTGATGCATCTTCAATTATATATGTTTGGTAATATTTTCCTCGTTATCTTGACCCAGTGTGGTCCTTGGTGTGATGTTACTTGTGCTATTGGTAAATTTTTTATTCTTTATCTTGAATTATTTTTTGTTATAAATCTAACAATTTGATTAGATACGTGGTACATACATTGTATCAAATATCTTCATTGACATATGTATTTGAAATTATTTGAAATTGATATACCTAATTTATTTGCAAATGATGGAATTTGGGAAATTAAATTATTTTTAAATCATTTTTATTTAAAAATGATAATTTATATATCATGTCTTTTATTCTTTAATGTTGAGCATGCGTGGATAACTATACAGAGACCGGATATATAGGACCGAGGTGTGACTCTACACATCCTATTAACACACATCTTGTGCACCCCTTCAGTGGTTCAGAGACAATGTGTTTTCATTTAATGTAGGTGAAATAAAATATCTTCAGTGAGGCATCCATGTTTTCAATCAGCTAGGTTATGGGAATCTAGTTGTGAGACTGTGGGAGAATTCCCACACTATGACATGGTGATGTTAGAGTCTCTATTTCTTTTTTACTCCCTTTTTAGTTGGACTAAACTCATGGAGATTGTATTCTTTATTTTAATTTTTATTACTTCAATAGTAATATACCTTCTATGGGATATATTTGTCTCTTATAATGATTCAATCTACTATGATTATGTATTCTATTGTATTGATTTAGGTTGTGAGAAATAATTCCCTATGGTTAATTTTTGTTCCAGGGTTCTAGTCACCAGTATGTCGGGATTGGGGATGCCCTTTAGTATGTGGAATATCAGGTTAGGATCCAGTTATGAGAGGGTTTCTAGGTCGATTCATTACACATTGTCTATATCTATATGAATAATATGAGGAATTTATGTATTGAAAATTATTTTATTAAACTCATCCCAATGCATGGAGTTAATTTAATAATGGTCCATCATATTCATTATAATATTCCACCATTGATATACATCAACTTCAAATTGGTAGACATCTAAAATAACTTTTTCATGTTCTGATTAATGGAAAATGTAAAATATATTTTAGTGGTGTTGATCAATTTCTCTATGATAACAATATCAGTATATCCACTAAATATAGGTGGACAATTTCTATTGATGGACTCAACAGAATATTTTTTCCAAATTGTTCATTTGGAACTCCCCCATGATATGTATCTTCGGATTGTTGTGTGAGCATAGAAATGAGATTTTTATTTCCATATCCCTTAAAATAAGAATGATGATCAGGAAAATCATTCCAATATCCTTTACACACAACATTAACATGGTTCATTCAGGTTCCATCCCTTCACTAAAAGAAGAATGGATGGTAGAAAAACTATAATTATAGTGGGGAACCAAATAATCATGAAAACCCACTTATATGATGTGTAAATTATGGCCCTTTATTTTTAATAAATTAAACCTTAAGAGTATACTAGGAATCTCATAGTTATATTCTAATTAAATACTTCATGATGTTTTATAATGTGTTTGTGAATTTCCAAATCATATCCCCAAAGAGGTGCAAATCAGGTGTACAGTAAGGCTCACTGTCAGGATCCAGGTGACAATCAAATCAAGCTCAAAGAACCCTTTTTGATGTTATTAACCCAAGGTAACTATGTTTGTAGAGACCCAGAGCATTACATACATGGACATTACATTAATTTTGAAGAATACTCAATACATGACAGAAACAGACGCACAAAGACCGTGTTAGTTTAGTGTCTTTTGAAACAAGGAACAAAATCTTCTAATCATGGTGAAAGATCTTCAACATCTCCCATAAAGATATTCCCCTTTATTTTTTTCGTTCCTAAAATATTTACTTATATCCTGGGGAAAAGAAAACATATAAAGGGTGAGCTCAAATTCTCAGTAATGGTAAACATAGAGAACATAAAACAATCCATAAATATTTGAATGCAAAAACTTGAACATAAAATCTAAACATAAAAATCTTGATCAAAGACATAAATCTTTCAAGTATGTAAGGAATATATCATAATGGATCATAAATCATGATAAAATATCATGGGAATAAAGCATGTAATTCTGGAAACCATTGAGCACATGTTATGATTTCCATAGTATCCAAGGCATTACTACCATGACCATCTTAGTGGAAAAAGTCCCTTTCTGAATCGAGTTCACTCCTCGTTCATGTCCTGTATCACTGAACTGGATTAACATACCATTCCGGCCATGTATATAACATGAGATATAAATCTTTATCCAATCACTACTGGAAAACGTGCCTATACCCACTGTTTTCGAAAACCGTGGGTATAGGGATAATATGGGGACCTATACCCATGGTTTTCTGAAAACGTGGGTATAGGTCACCTATACCCACGATTTTGTCAAAACTGTGGGTATAGCATAATTTTAAATACCTATACCCATGGTTTTTTAAAACCGTGGGTATATGTGTTTTTTTTTGAAGACATATACTCACAGTTTTGGCCAAACCGTAGGTATAGTGGGGTATTTTTTTTGGTGACCTATACCCACGGTTTCAAAGAACCATGGGTATAGATTTCCATCCATTAAGCGGAAAAAAAATAATCGGGACAATGGAAAAAATTTGGCGGGAATACAATCTTGATTAATATAATTTTGGGAATAGAAATATTAAATAACAGAAACATTCTAGCTGAGTCCGTTAAACCCTTGTCTGTTATATCAACCAGTCCTGTGATCAAAACGCAGCGTTATCCATTTTTCTAATATATAACTATTATTAATATGATTATATTAATATTTATATAATGAACAATAATTTAGGCATCTCGGTTGGTTAGGTGCGGCGTTTTCCTTAGGCAGCTCCTCGGTTCTACCCCCAGCGTTCTCAATTTTCAAATAGCGCACCACGATTTTCAAAGCCCGCGTTATTCCATTTTCAAATAGTGAGCATGTATAATATTAATATATATAAATAGATATATGTCAATATAACAATTGAAATATATTTCTCGGTTGGTTCGTTGGAAATGCGCTGCAGGGAGGCTGTTCGTGAGGTGCGGGTTCAAACCCTTGAGGGGGCTGTTTTTTGAATTTTAATACCCCACGATTTTCAAACCGTGGGGACTGTTGCATGCCACATTGGCACAGCGTGGCCCATGCTTTGAGAAGCCTATACCCACGGTTCAGTAAATCCGTGGGTATAGGTTGAAACCCTATACCGACGCCTTTCCAGCCCACAGTTCACAAAACTGCGGGTATAGGTTATACCCACGGTTTTGAACTGTGGGTATAGGTCATTTTTTCAGTAGTGCAGTGCATTGGAGGGAGATATATGTCTCACCTATATCATAATGAAATCATTATTTTGTGTTCCACAAAATCATAAATCATAAATCATTCATCATAACCCAAAGAATAAAATGTGTTTCATAAACATCATCCCATCATAACATAATCCATATAAAACAAATGGATATAATTTCATTATAAGAAAAGTGAAACCATGTAAATCATAGAGACATTATACTTGAAACATACACATATGTAATAATTTCATCTTAGATGGGAAATGGTTTTAATAAAACACTTGAAATGAATTCTTGGGGAAAATATCCATTCTTTTCAAAATCATTTTATTTTATCAAAATGCCATGAAATTTTAATAGAAACGGGATTTTTTGAAAATAATCATGAAATATTTTATAGGATGCTTCATGAATGTGAGGTTTTATGAAACCGTAAAAATCTGTTCATGCCGTATATGTTAAAAATAACATTCTCCTCGTACTTTTGTTGGAAAAGTCAAAAAGTTCTTCGTATGGTAAACAAAATAATGATTCCTTCCATAACATGTGGTAAAAGTCAAAAATGGTTAAAAAGACCGTTAAACATACATGAAAACATTTTTATAAAATAGGGACATGGATGATAACAAAAACACCAGTAATACTTATGAATAAACAATCTCGGATAAAAAGGAGATTGGAAAAGTTATCCCTTACCTTATGTCTGATATGCTTCATATGTATCCAAACCTCATGTATAATGATTTAAATAATGTCATTGACTTTTTACAGAATCATATTCATTGTTATGATATCATATATGGTTCACTTATGACATTATATTACCCATTCTTTTGTAAATTCCATGTTAAAGCAGCGTTTTGGGTAAAAGGTTTTATTTATCGTACGTGTTTGGACTTGTTGTTCTTCATATTATTATTACTTATATCATGATTTAATTACTTCCAGAATGTAAATCATGATTTATATATCATATATATTCAGTATATATATATATATAATAGATAGATAAATTAAAATAAATACACCGTTCATGGAGACGGTAGGCCGTACGTAGACATGAACGATGTTTTCTTTTCCTTATTGACTTGAATGGAAGTAAGTAGATGACATATATATATATATATATATACATAAATCCAGTAGCTTAATTATGTCATATATTTCATTAATATTCATTTCATATACTTTATAATCATTCTTTAATGTTTAATCATGGAAAATTAATCTAATCTCGTTCGTGGACACGGTAGTCCGTACGTACGCACGAGCGATGATATCATTCCCATGATCATGTAATTTTATTGAAGTGTATGAATAATATTTTAGAATTAATATCACTTTAAAATAATCATATATAGTTATTTATTTACACCATTATACCCATCAGAGTAAGGTGGTGGTCGAAAACAGATTACACCACGGCGTGGAGACGGTATTCCGTACGTATGCACGGGCGGAGATTTCATTTTCTGTAGGATAGATACAAGGTGAAATGGGGTTGTTTCTTATTTTTAATAACATATAAGTATATAATTAATACTGATGTTATTACTTTATAATGAGATAACTAAAGAAGAATAATTATAAGAAGAAAGAAACTTCAGAGAATTGGAAGAAGATATTACCTCTTCTCCGACGCAGCTCCACTAAGCTTCTTCTTAGGGAACCAGAGATGGTCTTTTGAGAAGACCAGAACCTCCAGAATGTTTCTAGGGATTTTTATAAGAGAAATTTTCATGGTTTGGCCGATCTGAAAGGTTCAAAATGGTGTGAAGAGAAGAGGGAAGGGGTTCTTTTTTTATAAGGGAGGAGAGGGGCACCTTTGAAAAACTTAAAATATTATTTTATTATAAAGTCATATTCGGTTTTTAATAGCTCCAAATTGATTTTTTTAGAAGATAAGGTGGAGATGGGTCTAATTAGTTTCAAGAAATATGTTTTAGACAAGTTTAGTTTACTATTTTATCCTTATCTTTTAGATTTAACTCTAAGTTAAATAATTTAACTTTTACCGTGTCTTCTTATTTTCTTACACTATATGGTTAATAAACATACTATAACAAGAAAAAAGAACCCCAAGTGGTTCATTATTAATATATATAACCTTATCTAAGTCATTTTTCAGAAAATTAGATTTTTAAGAATACAATAACAAATAATAATATAATATGTTTTGTAAAAACTATTTTATGTCAATTTTGACACTATTTGGTAATTGGTTTTTTTGGAAATCATAACAACATGATTAGTTCGAAAAATGTTAATTAAATCAATACTAACATGTCATATTAAACTAAAAAATTATTTTAATTCATTAAAAGTCTTAATTTACCATTATTTGGGTATTTATAACATCAATTATGTTAATATTTCATTAATAAGGTAATTAATGCATCATCATTGTGTCATAAATAAATTAAATTATTTAATGTCTTAAAATTATTAATAAAATACCATTAGGTATTAAATCTTTTTATCTTTCTAATTAATATTTATAGTAGAATTTATCTTATGTATAACCCTATATTAAAAATGTTTTAGTTATTAAACATTGTTTTTAACTATTTTAACTCTTTTTTAAATAAAATAATAATAAGTGCCCTAATCTAATCCAAGTGGACCTAAAGGGTAATATTTTATCCCTAACATTGTTTTTGGTCGAATTACACTAATCCAATAGAATTAGGACATGTGTTAGGGTAATAGTAATATCATTTTTACCCTTAATTACCCTATTTACTTTTAACCGTGGAAAATATAATTTAAAAGTTAAACTTCACCAAAAAATATTTTTTCCCATTGAACGAAATTTTACTCCTTGATATTAACCGTGTCTCTCGGATTTTCAAAATTCCACACACATATGCTGTAAAATTAATTTTTGTGTAAATTTTCAAATTCTCCTAGGAGATGGGTAAAAGACGATGAAAAGTTCAATAAAATTTTTATATATCTAAAATTATTGTAAAATGACTCCAATGAATTACAATGAACCTATATGAGAATTATGTATCAATTTTTACCTAAAATAAATTGAAATAAAATAGATAATTATTTAAATAAAAAGTTGGTTTTTAATTAGTAACATAGTTTTTTCACTATTCATCAAAAATTGAAATTTTTCATAAAAATACAAAAAATTTACCATAAGATAATTTCGGTATTCCGGATCTAAAAATGAAGTCAATTTTGAATGATAAAATTCATAACGTTTCAAAAAGTGGGTATTACTATTCATAACAGCTAGTTTATATAACATTTTAATAACATATCGATGTTTAGTGAAACTCGGTATTGCGTACAACACACACTATCATGGAATGTCATGATTGCGTGTAATGTAAGCAAAGTCAGGGTTGTGTGTAGTGCAATACTCTTATTTTTGTGCGTATAAAAGAATCCAACCATATTTCATTTATACATTGAATATATATATATATATACACTCAATGTTGCGTAGAATAACTACTATCAAACGAACTTGAAATTGTGTGTAACACGATCCAAGAATAGTGTTGCATATACTTCAAGCCAATATGGTGTTGCATATAGCACAAGATAATCCTGGAGTAGCGTACAAAAAAAGACATCAATGAAATTAAAAAGAATAATTCTCATAAAATCTCGGGTTGTTACATTCTACCCCCCTTAAAATGAATTTCACCCTCAAAATTCGTTGGGGTTATAAATGGTTTTATACTTGAATGTTTCTTTAATTGAAACCCACATCTTAAAATGGAATACCAAATCTTAACGTTAAAAACAAAATTGTTAAATGTAATGGTTGCCCAAATTAACTAATCACTGGGTTTCAACATAGGAGAACATATGTGAAAATATGGTTATGGAAGAGAAATCTAACCATCATGTTCTGATAGAGAGTGGTAGAGAACATGGCTATGAAAAAGACATCAATCACAAAGCCATAAATTTGTGATGATCTAAGATACCATCTAATTCATCATATATAAGGACACTAGGACAACAATTTTTGGTTTTCAAGATCATTTCCCTAAAGTTGAAGAATTAGAAGAAATACTAACTTTATTTCGGTACAATATCACCATTGTCCGTGCCTTGTATAATTTCCACTTAATCTCTTAAAGAAATGAAGTTGAATTTTTCATTCTTAAAGTGTTAGCAGATCATGTGATAGAATGATGGGTTAATTCTATCTGTCTCAAACAAAAGGTTAGAAAAAGTTATAAGTCCATATTATGGTGAGATTAATCATATATGGTTCCAAAAATGGACTTATACATCATCTATGAGAGCGCTTAATAAAAAATAACTAGTTTCTACTAACCAGGGACTTCCTATAGGACAGTGGTATGCAATAAAGGCATGGCTCACTTCAGTTGGGGGTTCGATTCCCACATCCTTGTCCGACGCGACGGGTTGTCTCTCGTCCTGTAGGTTGCCCTTTTTCTAAAACTACACTATTATATCATTCCAGAAATAATATTGAAAAAAAGTTCTATCCTTAAACAATACTATATGATGTCCAACATAATCCATTTCAATCATTAGGCTTATCTAAAATACATATTTCCAATCTCATAGTATAAAGAATACGATTTCTTGAAATCTCCCATAACAAGAACGTGAATACCATCATTTATCCCCCATATATCATAAGATATATAATGTTGGTCACATTCCAAACTTGTGAATACCTTAATCATGTATTCTCTTGAAACATTAATTACCATATAATATTAGTGCAAAAAGGAATACTGTCAAAAGGTAACTCTTTCCACATACCAAAATCCCAAAAATTCTATATACTCAAACCATGATATCACTTTGTCATAATATCAATCAAGAGATCATGAATACTATCAAACATATTATTTTCTATTTATCCCTTCATTATGTGCATATCATCTGCTTTCCAAAAATATTTGAATTACTTTTCATGGTTACTAGTACCATATTCTTATAGAAAACCAAAATGGACCAATACACAGATATTTCAATATTCTATAAAAGTACCTAAACAAAATTATTATTTAATTCCAATACATAAGCCCTTCAATCCATCCTCTTCAATGATTGGCATGGAATATGTCCTTCTTTGATTTAGAAGTATCTTCTTAGGTCAGGGCATTGACTTGGGTAATTCCCATGTTCTCTATAGATCAGACATTGGACTCCATAATAGTCTGTCACTATATGACCCTTTTCTCAACATTGATAACAGCTTCCCCTCCATTTGAGGTATTCCTCAAGGTTCTTCTTACCTTCTTTAGAAATATCAATCTTCCTTTCTCTATGCTCCTAACCATTGAACATGCATAAAATTCCATCTTCCTCTTATTTGATGACTTAAGAATACAACTAAATTTCACCTTGTTAATCATATATCGAGATGACTGATTCAGCATAATCACAATATCTTTCTCTGAAGGAGTTACATAATTTCGTTGATCATAGTCACCAATTTGACCATTGGAATCAATGTTAACTTAATTCCTTCTCGTTCCCTCCATTGACTAAGACCATAAACCATAGTGTAAGAAACAGTTAAAATAACGAGGAACCACATAATCATAAAAAGTCACTTATGGGATGTCTAACTTATCAAAATTTCATTAATCCATGAAACCTTAGGTTCACCCTAGATTATTAATGATCATCAACATAATTATAGGACTCTAACCTATATGTATACATAACCTTAGGGACATCCCTAGACATACCTTAGAAATATATCTAGGGATTTCACTAAAGTTTTTGCATCCTAGTTTCCAAAGGTTAACTTAACCTTCGCTATAATACTAACTGTAGAGAACCAAAGCTAGAAGTACATGTACATTACATTACTTTTGTTGAATACTTAATACATGACAAAAACAGATGCCCAAAGACCTTATTAGTTTAGTGTGTTTGGAAACTCAGAATGAAATCTTCTAATCGCGGTGAAAGATCTTCAAAATCTCCCATAATGATCTCCCCCCTTTTGTTTTTCTTACCTAAATCCTTTCTTTATAACCTGGGGAAAAGAAAACATATAAAGGGTGAGCTCAAATTCTCAGTAAGGGTAAACATAGATAACATAAAACAATCCATAATCATTTGAATGAAAAAACTTGGACATACAATCTAAACATAAAAATCTTTACCAAAGACATAAATCTTGGAAATACGTAAGGAATATATCATAATGGATCATAAATCATAATATAATAAAATGGGAATAAAGCATGTAATTGTGGTAACCATTAATCACATGTTATGATTTCCCTAGTAGCCGAGGCATTACTTCCATGACCATCTTAGTGGACAAAGTCCCTTTCTGAATCGAGTTCACTCCTTGTTCTAGTCCTGTATCACTGAACCAGATTAACTTATCGTTCCAGCCATGTCTATCTCATGAGATATAAATCTTTACCCAATTAATTGGAGGGAGATATAGGTCCCACCCATCTCATAATTAAATCATTCTTTCGTGTTCCAAAAAATCATAAATCATAAATCATTCATCATAACCCAAAGAATAAAATGGGTTTCATAAACATCATCCCAGCATAACATAATCCATATAAAAAAATGGATATCATTTCATCATAAGAAAACTGAAACCATGTAAATAATAGATACATTATACTTGAAACATACACATATGTAATAATTTCATCTTATATGGAAAATGGTTTTGATAAAACACTTGAAATGAATTATTGGAGAAAATATCCTTTCTTTCCAAAATCATTTTATTTTCTCAAAATGCAATGAAATTTTAAAAGAAAAGGGTTTTGTTGAAAATAATCATGCAATATTGTAGATGAATATTCATGAAAATGAGGCATTATAAAACCGTACAAATCCTTTCATGTCGTATAAGTTAAAAATAACATTCTCCTCATACTTTTGTCGGAAAAGTCAAAAAGTTCTTTGTATGGTAAACAAAATAACGATTCCTTCCATAACATGTGGTAAAAGTAAAAAATGGTTAAAAAGTACATTAGACATACATGAAATCATTTTTAGAAAACAGGGACATGGATGATAACAAAAAACCTAGTAAATACTTAAGGATAAACAATCTCGGATAAAAACGAAATTGGATAAGTTATCCCTTACCTAATGTCTAATAGGATTCGTTTGTATCTACACCTCCTGTATAATTATTTAAATATTTTAATTGAATTATTACAGACTCGTATTGATTTTTATGATATCATATATGGTTCACTTATGACTCTATATTACCCATTATTTTGTAACTTCTTTGTTAAAGCAGCGTTTTGGGTAAAACGATTTATTTATCGTACATGTTTGGACTTGTTGTTCTTGATATAATTATTAATTATATCATGATTTAATTAATTCCAGAATGTAAATCATGATTTATATATCATATATATTCAGTATATGTATATATATATATAACATATAGATAAATGAAATGAAATACACCGTTCATGGAGACGGTAGGTCGTACGTACGCATGAATGCTGTTTTTTTTCATATTGACTTGAATGGAAGTACGTAGATGATATATATATATATATATATTTATTTATTTATGTATATATAAATATAGTAGCTTCATTATTTCATATATTTCATTATTATTCATTACATATACTTTATAATCATTCTTGAATGTTTAATCATGGAAAATTAATCTAATCTCATTCGTAGAGACGATAGTCCGTACGTACGCACGAGCGATGATATCATTCCCATGATCATGGAATTTTATTGAAGTGTATGTTTAATATTTCGGAATCAATATAACTTAACAATAATCATATGTAGTTATTTATTTACAACATTATACCAATCAGAGTAAGGTGGTGGTCGAAAACATATTACACCACGGTGTGGAGACGATATTCCGTACGTACGCACGCGCGGAGATTTCGTTTTCCGTAGGATAAATAGAAGGTGAAATAGGGTTGTTTCATTTTTTTAATAACATATTAGTATATAATTAATACTGATGTTATTACTTTATAATGAGACAACTAAAGAAGCATAAGTAGAAGAAGAAAGAAACTTGAGAGAATCAGAAGAAGAGATTACCTCTTCTTTGACGGACCTCCATTAAAATTCTTCTTAGGGAACTAGAGATGGTCTTTTGAGAAGACCAGAACCTCCAGAATGTTTCTAGGGAATTGTATAAGAGAAATGGGCAGGGGTTGGACGATCTGCAATGCTCAAAATGGTGTGAAGCGAAGAGGGAAGGGGTGCCCTTTTTATAAGGGAGGAGAGGGGCACCTTTGAAAAACTTAAAATATTATTTTATTATAAAGTCAAATTCAGTTATTAATAGCTCCAAATTGATTTATTTAGAATATAAGGTGGGGATGGGTCTAAATCCTTTCAACCAATAGGTTTTATACAATTTTAGGTTACTATTTTAATCTTATCTTTTAGATTTAACTCTAAGTTAAATAATTTAACTTTTACTGTGTCTTCTTGTTTTCTTACACTATATGGTTAATAAACTTACAATAACAAGACAAACGAACCCAAAGTGGTTAATTATTAATATATATAATCTTATCTATGTAATTTTTCCGAACATTATATTTTTAAGAATAAAATAACAATTAATAATATAATATTTTTTTAAAACTATTTTATGTCAATTTTGATACTATTTGGTCATTGATTTTTTTGAAAATCATAACAGCATGAATAGATCGAACCATGTTTATTAAATCAATAATAACATGTCATAGTAACATAAAAAATATTGTAATTCATTAAAACTCTAAAATTACATTTATTGGGGTATTTATAACATCAATTATGTTAATATTTCATTAATAAGGTAATTACTGCATCATTATTGTGTCATAAATAAATTAAATTATTTAATGTCTAAAAATTATAAATAAAATACCATTAGGTATGAAATATATTTATCTTTCTATTGAATATTTTTAGTCGAATTTTTCTTATGTATAACCCTATATTAAAAATGTTTTAGTATAAAACATTGATTTTAACTATTTTAGCTCTTTTTTAAATAAAATAATAATAGGTGTCCTAATCTAATCTATGTGGACATAAAGGGTAATATTTTTGCCCTGAGTTGTTTTTGGTCAAATTAAAATTATCCAATAGAATTAGGACATGTGTTAGGGTAATAGTAATATCATTTTTACCCTTAATTACCCTATTTACTTTTAACCGTGGTAAATAAAAGTAAAAAGTTACTATTCACCATAAATTATTTTTATCTTATTGAACTACATTTTACTCCTTAATATTAACCGTGTCTCTTGGATTTTCTAAATTCCACTAACAAAAGTGGTAAAATTAATTTTTATGTAAATTTTCAAATTCTTCTAGGAGGTGGGTAAAAGACTGTGAAAATTTCAATAAAATTTTTATATATTTAAAATTATTATAAAATGACTCCAATGAATTACATTGAAATTATATAGGTAATATGTATCAATTATTACCTAAATTAAATTTAAATAAAATAAATATTTATTTAAATAAAAAGTTGGTTTTTAAATAGTAACCCAGTGTTTTCACTATTCATCAAAAATTGAAAGTTTTCAGAAAAATAACAGAAATTCACCCTAGGCTAATTTCGATAGTTAGAATCTAAAAATGAAGTTCATTTTGAAAAATAAAATTCATAAAATTTCAAAAAGTGGGTACTACTATTCATAACTGCTAGTTTATATAATATTTTAATAACATATCGTTGTTTAGTTAAACTCGTTATTGCGTACAACACACGCAATCGTGGATGGACATGATTGCGTGTAATGTAAGCCAAGTCAGGGTTGTGTGTAGTGCAAAACTCCTTTATTGTTGCGTATAACAGAATCCAACCACATTTCATTTATACATTAAATATATATATATATATATGTGTGTGTGTGTGTGTGTGTGTCCACTCAATGTTGCATAGAATAACTACTATCAAACGAACTTGAAATTGTGTGTAACACGGTCCAAAAATAGTGGTGCATGTACTTCAAGCTAATACGGTGTTGCGTATAGCGCAAGATAATCTTTGTGTATCGTACTACAAAATACATCAAATAAATTAAAAAGAATAATTTTCATAAAATCTCGGCTAGTTATAATGTTATAGATTAAAATCCTCTTATAGTATTAATATAGGGATTTAATTATATAGAAACCACTCAATATATCATTTATCAAAATTCTGTAGAATTTTCCAATACATTGACACGCCCTTATACTTATCCTTATACTTATCCTTATACATATCCATAGGGATCTCACTATGGTTTTCACATCCTCGTTTACAAAGTTCAAAAATAACTATACCATGATACCAACTATAATGACCTATTATTTTTATAAATATATATCACATTATTTTCGATGAATATTTATTATATCATAAAAACACATTCTTGGGGCCCATAATATTTTAGTTCCATTAGAAACCTAGAAATGTAAAAAGTGAGTTCATATGAGAACTACATCATCACCCACTATGTCTTTTTAAATAGAAAAATTATTGTAAAAATCAAATATAAAACATTTATTCATAACTTAAGGGATGAAAAAATAATAATGGTTGAGCTCAGATGCTATGTAAGGTTAAAAAAGGGAGATACGTAAGTAGATCATGAGAAAATGGTTATGAGGACTTGAGAATAACAATAAGAAACAATAACTTGTATATCAAAGTTTATAATCCACAATCATGGAATAATTAATTTATTTTCATAAGAAATGAGTCATAAAATAATCAAATAATATGATCCACGAGGGAATAACATTTTCATAAAGCATAGATTTGTGGAATACACATAAGCAAAAAAAATCAATATTAGTCGAGGATCAAACCAAAGGCTATTATATTGAAATGGGTTCAAACCCCAATCTATCATAGTAGAAATGGTTCACTCCCATGGTCATCATAATTGAATAATTAGCTTACTGATCCAGGTTCACTCCTCATTCCATTCCAATCTATCTTATGAGATATAAATCATTATCCAATGCATTAAAAGAAGATATAGGTTTCACCTGTAACATAATGAATATTATATGTATGTGTGCCATAAGATCATAATAATATATTATATAATAACCCTAGAAAGAAAATGGGAAACCTAATCATTTCATCATTTCATGACATGTGGGAAATATAAATTTTTTTAAAATCATTTCATTTTAGCATAACCCATGAAAAAAACAATATTCAAAATTATTTTCTCATGGTTTAATTTTTGGAAGAGAAATAGTATTCATTAAAATAATTTTGTCTTACCCATAAATAATTTAGAGAAATAATATGAATGTTATCCTTGGATCTTGTACCCATTTGTTCATAAGTGAAATAAAAAAATGTAATCTTATATGGAAAAATATTTTGATCAATCATTTAAATCATTCCTAGAGGACAATATCTGTTCCACTTTGAAAAAAATATATATTTTAAAACCTAAAACCTTCTAAAAATACATTTCATTGAAAATAACCAAGATAAAATATGAATTTATATTAAATTAAATTTATGGCTTTGATGATTTGTTGTTTTGTTCATTCCATACACGTTAAAACAATGATTCCATTCACATTTTTGTTTAAATCCAAATGTAAATTGTTTGAAAATTGAAATGAATATTAATTTATTTTTTTTTAAAATTTTAAAAAATCGGTATAATTTTATTTTAAAAATAATTGGAGAATATCAAAACATTTTTTAATTTTTTTTTGAAAATAAGGTTTTGGAATGAAATGGTCTTTCTCACCAAAGAGAGAAATAATGTCAGATTTTCATAAAAAAATGTGAATTAAATTGAAGTAAAAAAGAGTTTTAAATTGTACTATTACTTAAAAATATCAGTAATAAATATATTATAATAAAATTTATGAGTTTTTTAAGATATGGATCATAAGATTCTATCATCATAAACATAATCATAAATAATTCGGATAAATGATGAAATTGTAACATAAAAACATTACTACTTTGGTAACATTCAATTGAAATACCCAGGTATTAATAACATAAAATGAACATATTTTATCATGATACTAAAAAAATTTATGATATTACATTAAAATGGGCATATATATGCATCTCATGAAGGAATATTAGTTCATAACATAACATATGCCAAAAAATGGATATTGAAACAAAATGTCCCTTTCTCTATATATTGAATTATTTTGTACATGTTCAAAATATACTTTAAAAAATATTATTTTATTATAAGGATATTATAGAAGAATATTTATTTATATCATACCATATATGATTTTCTTATGACATTTTTACACCTTTATTTACAATTATATGTTACAGTTTTGTTTTAGTTAATAATTTTTTTGTTTCTCGTATATATTATGATTGGTTATATTTTTTGTCCTATTAAATTGGTCATTGTTTCATAATATACAGAAATATAACCAATATATAAATATCATATATTTTTAGTGTACACGTTTTAATAGTAATCTAGAAAATTATTTGACAGAAAAGAAATTAAACCTTCAATGGAGAATGTGTGTCGTACGCATGCATAAATGATGTTTCCATTTTCTTGACGAATTGAAAAAAATATTAAAATTATATATATTATCATTTTATAATAGTTTTTATTTCATATATATAACATAATTTTAAAACACTGATCCTTAATACACTCAATCTAAATAACGAAAAAATCACAAATCTTCGCGATGAAGTAGTCTGCCGTACACACGAGGGACATTATGATATTACCAAAAAATGGAAAAAATGAAGGTATGTTATTTATAATAAATTTAGAAAAATAATCATATCATAAATATAATATACATACAAAAAATAAATCATTATGTACAATAATGATAGGTTCTAATTGAAAAATAAACAACATCAGTTCGTGACGTTGTAGTCTTCCGTACACACGAACAATGATTTTTTAACCCATTTGATGGAAGTGGATATGGTTTTAGCTCATTAAATTAATATAAAAAATCTTAGTATATTTATTATAGTTATTTTATTGTATAATAATAGATTAATAATAATTGAAATAGGTGGGGGAAGAAATAAAACAAAAAGACGGTTGATGGACATTAGTTCTTCTTCGGCTATCCTCCTTGGGATTACAGTAAAAGCCTCCCTTTGATGGATTTGAACTGAAAGTAAGTATTATAAGATAAGGGGAATTATATTTGGGTGTTATTTATCTAGATATTTTCCTATCCAAAATGGTTTTAAGGTGTGAAGAAGATGGGAGATGGGGCGTCCTTCTATATGTTGGGGAGAGGACATATTTGGTATTTTTGAAATCAATTGAGTGATCCGATAGTTTTAATCTGTCACAGGGGTCCAAAAACGGTCCATTCTAGAACCATAGACATGGTATAGTTGAACTACGTCCTGAAAGTAGTTTTTAGACACATTTATAGTTCATTTTTACCCCTATAATTTTATCTTAACCACCCATAAACAAATTGTTACCATAACAACGATAATTAACATTTAATGGTTTCACTATTCAACTTGGGATAATAATTATGTTTAACATATTTTATAATAAAAATACGATGACTCCAAATATTAAACCCATTTTTCAGAATTACATTCCATTAAGTGAAATAATATAATTTCAAATTAATACTAGAAACTCCACAAAAAAAGAAGTTTCCCAAGATAAAATGACAAAAAAATTATTGTTTTATAATCCAAATTCAACATTAAATTGATTCATGTGACCTATATTGGAGTAATATATATAAAAATTATATAATTTTACTTTCTAACAATTTTAAAATATAATTTCACATTATATACAAATTAACCAAAAAGGCATTTTTCTATTTGAATTTAGTATCTTCTTTATTCATCAAGAAATGAATCTTTTTTGATAATTAAAAAGAATTCAACATAATATAATTTTTACCCTATGATTTTAAAAATTATTTTAATTTCATAATATTCATATAAAAAATGTTTCAAAAAATGATTTTATTATTTAAAAAAAATTATTTGAAATTTTGTTTTGATAAAATAGTATTTTTAAAACATATAAAGACTTTTACAAAAATTAATTTTTCTAATCAATATGTTTTTTTTATATAAAAAATTATACATAAAATAATAAATTTTTTAATTAATATTAATACCAATTTGATTAGTTACTTTTTTATAATGGTCGGGTTTGGATAATATATCATTGTTTTGTTAGAACTCAGTGTTGTGTGTAACACAAACTATCTTAGTGTTGCGTGTAGAGAATATATTGCAGGATTTTGTTTGTGAAAAAAATATAAAATATCATTAATTTATTGGGAAAAAATTAATACACTAAAACTCTTTGTGTTACAAACTAGTTCATTACTCGTCCCTCCTAATGAGCTCAAGTGGCTTCGAATTTTGGATCCACATCACTCCCTTGTGAATCTTCCTAATACACAAAAAAAAGCTTCCAGGAATAAGTGGTTTGTTATTTTATGGGTTCATATCTATTTTATAACACTTCATTAATCCTTTTATCTATGTTATAATACATATATTTACCAATTCAATATGCCTTACAACTTGTTAGACAGTCTAATAGAATGAAAACGAGATTTGAAATATAATGATATCGAATCCCAAAAATCATGTATTTATTATAGTGATTATTTTATATAAAATGATTGGATTTTACTTAATATCATCAAAATCATAAAAACCATTGCTATACCTAATATTCATTACAATTATTTTGGGTCATGATACCCTTCTCTATTGCAACAAACATGCCTTTTTCATAAAATCTTTTACCTTCAAGAGAATACATAAAAAACTCATAGATACCATGTCATAAAATTATAAATTCCCCTCAACTTATTTGATATATTCTACATGGAATAGTCACCCATTCCTATTGTACATCAAAGAAGTATAATATCTTCTCATATATCCCATATGGAGTTACTCAAACCACTAAAACATGATACATTTATGTAATAATAAATACATCACCAAAAAAATCACCATCATTGAGAAACGAATAATCTCTTTACATTGATAATATTCATATCAATGAAACAAGATTCTATTCCACCTATAGTTAAATAACAAGATACTATAACATTTTTATAATAATACTATAAAAATATATAAAATGATTTCAATTCTATAAACAATGAATGGATTTCCTTAAAAATTGAATTTTATATTATTAATATGAATGTTATACAATGAAATTATATATTATTAAAATGTTTTTATGAGAGTATTATAAAATGTAGATGTAAGACCGTTGATATATTGACCATGTCTCATTTGGGATCAAAAGATATCTATATTTTTAGAATTGAATTCAAGAAGGGCCTCTCCAATAATCAACACCCATCGGCTACACCAAATTATTAATGGATTTATAAACTCTCCATAAACTCAAAGGGATTGGTAATACACCCATTTTTTTATGGAGATAATGGAATAAAAAAGTTCATATACTATAACCATTAGCCTCAAATAGCAACTACTCTAGTCTCTATAATTTTTATCACCTATAAAAAGAAACAAAATTTATCTTCCCTGAGGACTTTTTGTTATATTTTTTCGGTAAGCTAAAAGTGATGTTAATGACTATTGTAACTAGTATTATAAATTTATGATATCCGAGAGATAAATGAGTGGAAGAGATATAATATGTTTTCTTTTCTCCACTATATTTATTTCTATAGATCTATTTTATTATTGGAGATTTTTTCCTATGATGGAAATTATGATTATATAGGTTTAAGAAGAATAAACTTTGTAATAGGTTGGTGGGGTTGTTGTAAGGGTTATTGAAGCACCCTAACCCCTCTAGACCAGATCCAGTGAATTACTCGTTGTATTGGAATGGTTATAAGGAATGAAAATACAAAAAGAATTAATTTTTTGGTTGAATTGAAGAAACTTGATACATATATGTAACACAAAATACATTGGGAATGGTAACAAAATACAATACATAATAAAAACTAAAAACTACTTCTACAAAAACTCAATAAATGGTCTCCTCTTCATCACATATCAAAGGTAAACAAATGATAGGGGTGGGCTCAAATTCTCATTAGGGGTTAAAAATTCCCGAATGACGAATTAATAATAACTAAATCATAAACATCATGGCATAGTTAATATGGTGTGCTGAGTAAATTTATAACTCACACCATTATTAAACTAAGAATCTATCTACATCTATAGATTTTGACTTAGTGAAAGCCCCATAGATAGTAATAAATGATAATGAATAAATAAAATTATGTTAATTGGATGTTATGTATCTGATACATGATATCAAAATACTTTTAAAAATGTTTAGTTGTATGGGTAGAACCCCATCTGAATTTTGGAAACAAACCCGAAGGGTTTGTCGCCAACTGATTGGTCTCATGAGACCTGTCGATTCATTGAGGAGCCATAGTGGGCCTCAACATCCTATGAAATTCGAAGTAATTTTGTATACATAGATTTAAAAAAAAGTAAAATATGCCTTCTCAGTATCTGTATAGAGTATAGAATACATATTCATCAATATTTTCACCGTTAAAATAACTTCCAAAAGAATCATTGTAGGTAAAAGGGTATACAAATTATGAAAATAATAATATCCATGAAACCAAAATATAGATATATAATATATTTCCAATTTATAATGAAAAATTATCTGAAATGGGTAGTAGGTGCACCAAATATAAATTATTAGGTGCACAATACAATGTAAGTCATAACGAAATGGAAAATTGACACAAATCCCATTAACACATTGTAATCAATCATTTCATGTGAACAAGAATTAATAACTATCAAATGAATCATTGAATAACATGAACATAAATAGGATCATGATATTATTTATCAAATTATAGAAAAAATAAACCACATGCAATAAATAAGTGGTGAATAATGGAAATCTAGTAGAATTAAAAGTGAGATGTGAAACCCCTTACCTTATTCTCTACTGTGCTCTTCATTTTTTTAATGACCAGAATAATCAAATTGAGATTCATTAAATAATAAATCAAGAACATCTTATACAATTAATTTATTTATTGTAACCATATTAGGTTATTTCATGTTCCTTTTTACGGGTTTAAGAATTTCAATTTTGTCATTTTGAATGAATTTGCTTCGTTGGTTTTATTGATCGATTTACTTGTGTTAATGAATTGAAGTTCGTTTAATGTGTGGTTAAACATAAAAACTTGTTAATATATCTTATTAATGTCATTTAATATATTGAAATGATCTTATAATTATTTTGGTTTATACTATGATGATGAATCATTAGTTAATAGTTAATCACAAATGTTTGAATTAATTTAGTGATTTTGTTCATAATGCCCTTGTTTTGTATTATTGTTTTATATTATGAGTGTGTATGGATTTTAGATACTTAATTATATTAAATACTTATATTAAGATCTTTTACAACCATAAAAATGGTTTCATGACCAGAATTAAACATGGTAATGAAAATTGAGAACTCGTCGTCCATAAATGTGATAAATTAACACATCTAAGACGATGTTTCCATTTTTTAGTATAAGAGGAGGGGGAAAAGAGAGATGAAGATGAAATATTACATTAGAATAATATAATTCCAGTTCATGTATAGTAATTTATTTATAATATCATTTGGATTGGTGGAGATGAGGAAATAAGTATAAAATAAAGGAACTCAAAATTGATGAAAATTGAGAAATCTCTCAGGAAAATTCGGCAACCTAACAACATCAATTAAAATTTCATAAAATATATTGATGAGGTAAAAGGGGACCCTAATCACTATTAAATAATATTTCAATAAAATAAAATATTGAATGAAAAATCCCAAAACAATCTAACTAAAAATAAAAAAGAAAACATAAAATGAAAGTATTAAGAAAAGAGAAGGGTGGTCGATTCCTTTACCTTTAAGAGTAATTCCCAAAATTTGAGGGTTGGGACCTTTGGGTCTTGAGGACACCATGGGACGATTCATAGGGAGGTAAAACTACCAGAGCATCGAAGATTATGGATTTTAAATGAAGGAAATCTATGGTATTAGTGTGTATTTATAGTAAATAAGAGGGAGTTTTTTATTAATTAAAAGGGACACCTCATTAGTGGTTTTTAAAAACAATGGGATTTACCATGGTATTTTCCCATGGTTTTTTCTAATTGGGACACCTCATGTCATATGTTACTGTACAGAAGTCAAATAGCCTTTTATATTCATTATTATATCATTAAGATGTCATTAAACTGCCGAAAACTCAAAGTTGTATTTTTTACTATTCACGAAAAAATCAAGTATTTTAGGAAAATCCTAAAAATTCACCATAAAATATTTTTAATGTTTATAATTAAAAATGAACTAATATTTTTGAGAATAATTGTTTATAAATTTTTTAATTAATATTTATATAAAATCATAATTTATTAAACAATAACAATTTTAAATCTATAACTCATTCTTTTAACACCTTGAAAAATTAATCAACATATCATTACATTATAACTATAAGAAAATAAAATAATAATATGGTTTACTATTTATGAGGTTCATATTTCTATTAATAAGGGTATGTTACTATTCATCAAAAAAATCATGTTGGTTCTATCAGTCAGAAAATAACTTATTGGTCACAACTCTAGATGACCGTTTTACGAAATTCAAAAGATAGAAGTGTAAAATTTGTGTTTAATGGCTACGTTATGAATATATCCTAAATAACCAAGTGTTTTATCAAAGGAAAACTATGCTTTATGAAATATATGATATGAATAGAATATATATAAGATAAGCATTCCATAAAATTTTTAGGGTGTTATATTATTCCCTCCATCATAAATTCCGTACTCGAAATTTAATATATAAAGCCCACCAAAAACATGTGGGTCGTTCTTCTTCATAACATCCTCAGGTTCCCATGTTTCTTTCTTTATATTTTTGTTTCTCCAAATAACGTTTACTAGAAGAGTTGTCTGATTCCTCAATACCTACTCCCTTGTGTTAAGAATCCTATTAGGCTCCTCACAGTATGAAAAATTAGGTTCCACTTCTATTGCTTCCTATGTGAGAACATGAATTGGGTATGGCATGTATTTATTCAACAATGAAACATGGAACACATCATGAACTTTGGAGGGACGTGATGGCATTGCTAAATGTTAAGGTACTGCTCTGATTATTTCCTAAATTTCAAATGGTATGATGTATCTGGGGCTTAGTTTCCCTTTATTACCGAACCTTAAGACACCCTTCCATGGAGACACATTCAGAAAGACATGATCTCCCACTTGTAATTCCAAATCCATTCTCTGGTTGTCAGTATAACTCTTCTTCCTACTTTGGGATACTTTAATATGGTCTTGGATTTTCATCAACTTTGTCGTGGTCTCTTCAATAAGTTATAGGCCTATAAGATTCCTCTCCCCAACTACATCCCAACAAGATGGAGTTTGACATATATTTCCAAAAAATGCTTCATATGGAGCCATTTGAATACTAGAATGGAAACAGTTTTTGTAGGACAATTCCATTCATTTAATGTATTGATCCCAACTACTTTGCAAGTCAAGAGAGCATGATCTCATCATGTCTCCCAGAGTTTTAATGGTCCTTTCAGACTTTCTGTTGGGTTGGGTGTGATAATAAATAATCATGCAAAGTTCTGTATTCAATTCCTTCTGGGGAGTTTTATAGTATTTTGATGTAAACTAGAGATCTCGAGCAGACAAAATCGATAAGGGTGCACCATAAAGTCTTAAAAATTCATTAATATATGGTCTTGACATGTGCTGAAGTGGTAAATCCTATCATATTTGAATGAAATGTGATGATTTTGTGATATGATAAAAAATTACTCATATTACATCATTCTTTCTAGGTGTCCTCAGTAGTTTAGTGAAAAATTCCATTGTAATATATAAAGACCAAGATTTTCCAGGATTGTTTTTAATTATATGAGAATATTACGATTCTTCAAAAATTGGCGGTGTGTGATTCCGAGGCCCGGTGTGCCCGGAATGAATTTCTGAACTTTTTCTTAAATACATTCAGTAAGCTTGTGAGCATGTTTTTGTAACTTTTGAACCGGTTTTTGGAATTGAAATCTGAGTACCCTATTGAACTCACAGCGCCAATATTCTTTTAAGGATACATTCACCTCGACCATAGTTGGTCATGGGAGAATGATATTTTTCATGTTTTTTGTAAAAAAAAATTTCAAAAGAACAACTTTTTATTTTATTTTTAACCTCTTGTATGAATGCTTGGAGGTGGGGATCACCCGATCTTGAAAACCCCCCAATTTAAATTATTGGTGGTGGAGACCCCCAGAACCCCTCTTAATGGGGGAAAACCTCTCAAATATCCATTTAGTAAATTTAGCCAACTACAATTAATTAAATGTGTCAACTTTAATGAACTGTTAAAATTATTTTTAATAAGATGGATCTTCAATTGTTGTGGGGTTGGAGGATTTTTTAGGAAATTGATCTTGGGAAAATTGTGGAGAAATGTTCTATCCAATGAAGAATGCCCTGTCCAATTAAGAACACACTTCGAAATCCAGAACGAGGATGATGCATGAGCCTGACTTTGGAAGCGTGTTATAGAAGCATCAATCATTGTCACCCTCATCTCCTTCACTGACTTCGTCTCCGGACACTTCCAATGAGCCATTGAGGAAGGTTTTATTGTGGTTTTCATACCCCTTACCCCTATTTTTTGTGCTTCAAGATTTAAGAACAATTTAGTCTCTTTCGACCATTCTAACACGGATGGTGCGGGCCAAACGAACAATGTATGACCTCTTCGCTACCTATGTGAATTTTTGGTGGCCTTGAATCATCAGCAATGTCCTTAGAAATGTTTGGGAATTTTCGTAATGATGATTGGTACACCGAGTAAGACCCAGTGACAAGAAAAATGTCACTGATGAATGTGTCGGTGACCGACACCGGTGGGGCTTTGGAGCGGCGGCCGACACTCCGGCCGGCTGCAATGAAGGTGGTGAAGCGACCGTGTCGAAGGAGGAGGGCCACGACCTGTCGGCCACGGCGTAGTAAGGGTGGTTTCTTGCCACACGAAGGAGGTGGTAGTGCACATCTGCATCACCGAGCGTACATGATCTGCAACAGGAGGCCACGATGGCGAAGTAGGGCAGTCGGCTCGCTGCCGGCCTCCGGTGATGGCATGACATGCGACCGCGCAGCGTGGAAGAGGTCTGGCCATCCGGGCAGCCGCGAGCTGAGTGGACCACGTAGTGGGCTGCCCAGTGGGCCGTGACATTAGTTTTGGCTGGACCCAGTTGGCCGGGTCAGACCAGACCCAGACCAATTTCGACCCCTTTTTACGCTTTCGGCTATAACTTGAGCTACATGCGTCCGTTTGACGAACCGTCTATGCCGCCGACACCCTTGGATTGAGATGGTTTTTTTGTTAAACTCCACTAAATTTTGGGACATGGTTGTAGTATGGCTGGGTTGGATCAAACCAAATCCAACCGGGCCCTCGGTGCGGAAACGCTAATAACATACAGACCAAGCGTCCGATTAACGGACTGTATCTTGCGTTGAGACCCCATTTATGTGGCGGTCCTTTAGGATACTTCTTAATGGAGCTTCGTAGCAGTTTAAGTATTGACCTATGTATTGAGGAGTGGACCCTCCTAGAATGAATCAATCTTAGTAAGGGAACCTTGTGGCTAGATGTAACAAGAGAAAGGGATCCTATGTGGGTTTGTGCTTCAGATACTATATGGGTATGTGTTTGAGAGTCTCACATGGATCTACTCTAGGGATCCACATGGGACTACTCTAGGATCCTACATGGATCTGATGATTTAGGATCCTACGTGGGACTGCCTTTAAATAGAGTAAGATGATTCAGTAGATACATGTAATCATCTTTACTACCATTCCTTTGTTATACCTGGTGTGAGCTGAGTCTTTACCTTTTTGTTAATCATCGGTGCGGCGTACCCATGTGGTGCATACCATCGTAGTGATACCATAGTTGTATTCTTCTACGTGTCTTACCTTTCTGGTACTTACCTTCATGGTGATACCTTTGTGATATTCTTCTATGTGGAATACCTTTGTGGTACTTACCTTCGTGGTGGTTATCTTCGTGTTATTATTTCTTCATGGAACAATTGTACATTGGATAAGTATTTAGGCCATGTGTTTCCTCATGAATTAGATTGGTTTACCTAATAACTTAGTTATATGTATGGGTATATACCTATTGTGGGTTGTCAGTTGATTTCATACATTGTTGTTTATCCTTTGTAGATTTTGAGAAACCATTGAGGGTCTCGGGGTCCCTACTGAGTATCGTTATACTCACCCCTACCTAGGGTACACCCACACCTTGTTTTGTTTTATGCAGATGACCGACATCACTGACTGAGGACGAGGGTACCAGGACTAGATGCAGCTCGGGGGGTGGACCTTAGATGAGGTGAACTACAGAGACAAACTTTCAAGAACTGTACCTACCCTTTAGGTAGGATCCTTGGTGGGTGTTCATAAGAGGTTTTCTAGTTTACATGTACTTTATAGTTTTTCTGTTACTTTCCAGTTGGGATTTTATTTTGGCCCATTTTACTTACTGTACACACTCTTTTTTCTATTATGTTTACTTGTGTTCGTATCTTGAGGTGTGTTTGGTTGCATGAGTTTATAAGTTATAAAAGAAATTCCTTCCTGATGTTAGGGAATACACCTTTTGGTGCAAGTTGCCAACCTCAGTCCTATGGAAGGAAGGCTTGGGGTAGTCACGGACCGAGCCCTAGGGGACGAGTTGGGACAAATTGGTATCAGAGGAGTCGGTTCTACCATTGAACATTGGACTATGATATTTTCTTTTAACAGAAATAGTTTTATGTGTAGTGAGTGTGGTTATCAGTTTAGGGAATCCAGTGTTGGTGTGGTGGTCGAAGTATCCTTACACCAGGACCCTAACTTATAATTGCTGTGTCAGTGCCCGAAAACACTGATTGTGTGTGTGTTTCAAAAAAATTTCTTTTTGATCTTTTTGATTCATCTCACCAGGTACAACCTTTTTACCGTAGTGCACCTGATTCTTTTAAGGATGCCTCCATGCAGATAGCTAGCTAGGGTTCCGAGTATAGTACGTGATGATAGGACACTGAGCGACAAGGCCTTAGTGTAGGGCCCTCTTTCAATAGAGGCACTAGTGGAGGCCCCACCGGTACCATTTCTCATTGGTCCACCGATCCCACCAGCCCCAGCGGCAGAGGGTGCATGCCGCTTGTGTGCCTTGCACGAGTTCTGATGCTAGAGGCCACCTAGGTTCAAGGGTGAGATAGACCCACAGGCGGCTGAGGATTGGCCGGAGTCCATGGTGAGAGTCTTCCGACTGGTAGGTACACCAGCTGATCTCATGGTGATCCTTTCTGCAAGTCTTCTACAGGCAGCAGCTAGCAGACGGTGGGGCTTGATGCTCCAGGTTCACGACGAGATGTCACTTCTCTGGGCAGACTTTGAGAGCCCATTTCAGGCTGAGTTTGTCCCAGTGACCCTTCGCGTAGTGTGAAAACATGAGCATCTTCATCTGCCACAGGGTAGCATGACTATGGCTTAGTACTCAACGAGGATCACCGACAACTCGTGCTACTCCACTGATATGGTGTGGGACCCATTCTTCAAGGATCAGACCTTTGATATGGGACTCAGGCAAGAGATCAGGGCATCAATGATTTCTCTCAGCATCCCGCCGCAGGCGGGGGTGTTATTGTGAGCCCTCTTAGTAGAGAGTTTTCTTGCTGAGCAGTCACCAGCAGTAACACCCACCAACAGGCATCACATAGTGGAGTCTTCTGCAACTAGCAGTGTACATATTTCATAGAGGTCAAAGAGTACCAAACCTATAGGTGAGAGACCATAGGATTCAGGGTTGGTTCTACGGGGCACCGAAGACAGAGCCAGTCAAGCGAGGAGTAGGAAATGTTACGCATGCAGCAGGCAGGGTCACATGGCTCGAGATTACCCAAACCGTCGTACGAATGATCAGCAGACAGTCGAAGGACTTCCACGAAAGAGATGTAGGCTCGTCTGAGGAGGTCTGCAAGGAGAAGGTGGATGTGGCAGAGGATCTGAACGTGCAGTTGGCGGTCGACGATGGTTCAAGGTGTTACCACCACCACCACCAAGTGGTCCAACCCGACCATACGGAGTAGGAGGACAGGGGCAATCCCAGCTCCAGGCAGCTAAGTCCTATGACCATGGTGATCTGTACATGATACGAGGTACGATCTTTGTATTCTCCACCTTAGTTATAGTACTTATAGACATAGGTTCCAGTCATTCTTTTTTTCCACTACCCTCATTTGGAGCTCAGAGATGCTGCTGGAGCTGTTTGCCCGATCCTTACGGTAAGATACTCTTATGGGAGAGGATTTGATGATTACACAATGGTGCCGATAGTGTGAGCTTACTCTAGGAGGTGATAGCTTCGACTAAGATCTCCTAGTAGTGGCATTAAGGCCTTAAGATGTAATCTTGGGTATGGACTAGTTATTTGCAGCCAATGCTTATATTGATTGTATTAGGCGCAAAGTGTGGTGTGTCCGCACGGATGTAACCAGGTTTACCTTCACCGGCGAGAAGGGAGACTTTGCAGCAGAGGTTGGACTTACTTGGAGAAGAGTGCAGCTGATCACTTATCAGTTGGCTAGACTTACCCAATGAGCGATTGATGTGAAGAGTCTGAGAAAACCGGTAGTGGTGGACCAGTATGCAGATGTCTTCCCTGATGATGTTTCGGTTCTACCTCCTTGCAGAGAACTGAAATTTTACATTGATTTGTATCCTAGGATGAGACATATATCTACACCAGTGTATCGGATGGCTCCAATGGAGCTTTGTGAACTACGGGTGCAGTTGGAGGACTTACAGGGGAAGGAATTCATCCGGCCCAATGTTTCTCCTTGGCAGCCCTGATTTTGTTCGCCAAGAAGGCGGATGGGAGCTTGAGAATTTATGTTGACTATCGGAGCCTGAACTGGGTGACTGTTAAGAACATGTACCCACTTCATATGATTGAAGGCCTTTTTGATCAGCTGAAATGAGCACAATTGATCTTGAAGATAGACCACAGGTCAGGCTACCACCATCTTAGAGTACGGGATGAGGACTTGCAGAAGACGCCTTTTAGATGTCAATATGGCTATTATGAGTTTTTGGTCCTGCCATTCAGCATGACCAACACCCCATCAGTGTTCATGGGACTCATGAACATGATCTATTAGCCATACCTTGATTGCTTCTTAGTAGTCTTCATCGACGACATTATGATCTACTCGGCTACTAAGGAGTCACATGCATATCATTTTGAAATAGATTTGGGCACACTCCGAGAACACCAGAATTATACTAAGCTCTCAATGTGCCATTTCTAGATCTGAGAGGTTCACTTTCTGGGACATGTAATCTCTATGGATGGGGCTTCAGTGGATCCATCAAAGATCTAGGTGGTACTTGTTTGGGGGCCACCCTAGAATGTGACAGAGGTAAAGAGTTTCCTGGGTTTGGCCGAATACTACTAGAGTTTTGTTCCAGATTTCTCCCAAGTTGTAGCACAATTATTAGAGTTGATGTAGAAGGGGCAATCCTTCGTGTGGTCAGAGAGATGCCAGTGAAGATTTCATGAGATGAGGCAGAGGCTGACTAGTGCCCCCATCCCGAGGCTTCCGGAGGAGGGTGTTGTGTATGTAATCTACTACGATGAATCAAGGACTGGTCTAGGATGTCTCCTGATGTAGGAGTGAGTAGTTATCGCATATAGATCTCAATAGTTGATAAAAAATGATAAGAACTATGCTACCCATGACCTAGAGTTAGCAGTAGTGGTATTTTCCATGAAGATGTGGTGAAATTACTTGATGGGAGAACATTTTATAGTCTACTCTAATCACAAGAGTCTCAGGTATATCTTTTCCTAGAAGGACCTGATCCTAATACAGGGGTGTTGGCTTGAGTACCTCCAAGACTATGATTTCGAGATAGTGTATACTCATGGGAAGGGTAATGTTGTAGCAGATGTAGTAAGTAGGAGATCTGGTATACATCTACTAGGTGAGGCGATAGATAAGCTGGCCGCTTTGCAGATATCCATTGTGGATCATGATGGAGAAGCTTATCTTCAGTATCTTACAGTCACTCCCCCACTTCTTCAGTGAGTCAGGGAGGCGTAGCGCAGGGAAACTGACTGTGTGCCTCGACGTGCTCAGATAACTAGAGGACATGCACCTGATGGATTTTTTAAGGTGGAGACCACATCATATTTTTCAGAGGATATACCATGGTAACATTGTTTCTTTGGGAGGAAATGTTTAGGGGGTTCCATACGAACCCTCTAGTTGTGCATCCTTGAGTGGAGAAGATGTTCCAGGACCTTCGATGATAGCACTGGTGGCTGGGAATGATGAAATCAGTAGCAGAGTTTGTCTCTCGATGCCTCAATTGTCAGCATGTGAAGGCGGAGCATCAGGAACCAGCAGGATTGGATCAGACATTAGAGGACCCACAGTGGATGTGGGATGGGATGTCCATGGAATTCGTGATTGAACTTCTATGTATGTCCAGGGGTCATGATTCAATCTGGGTGATCATCGAACAACTCACAAAGTTGGACCACTTCCTACTGATCAGAGTGCATGGTTCAGTTGAGAGCATGGGATGCCTCCATGTGCAAGAGATTGTGCAGCTACATGGAGTACCCTTTATGATTGTCTCTGATCATGATGCATGTTTCACATCCCACCTATGGATGGGGTTGAAGGAGGTTTTCAGGATGCAACTTCATTTAAGTACCGCCTTTTATCCTCCGACAGATTTCCAGACTGAGTGGACCATACAGACCCTCGAGGACATGATGCGTGCTGGCCTCCTCAACTTTAGTTGCAACTGGGATGATCACTTTCCCTTATTAGAGATTTCATACTACAACCAATATCACTCCACGATTGTGATGGCACCTTTCGAGGCTCTGTTTATCTGACCTTGCATATTTTATTTGTGCTGGAATGACCCATGAGAGTCAACACTCATGGGACTAGAGATGGTATGGGCTACCACAGAGAACGTGCAGATCATCCAAGACCGGATGAAGACTGCACAGAGTAGGCAGAAGTCTTATGCCTACAAGAGATGGAAACCTCTATAGTTCGAGGATGGTGACCATTCCTTTCTACAGGTCTCACCCCAACGTGGTTTGTGGAAAATTGACTGAGGCGACAAGATAAATTCGTGGTTCATGGAAGCCTTTAGGATCCTCAGTAGAGTTGACAATGTGGCTTTCCACATAGAACTTGCCCCTCAGTTGCACCGGGTTCATTAAATTTTCCACGTATCCCAGTTGAGGAGATATGTGCATGACTCATCTCATGTCATTGACCATGGAGAGCTAGAAATCGATGATGGGGAGACGTTTACGGAGGTTCCAGTGGAGATTGAGAATCGAAAAGAGAGAATAATTTTCGGGCGATTGATACCTTTGGTGCGTGTATGTCGGCAACATGGGAACCTTCCAGAGAGCACATGGGAGCGGGAAGCTCAGATTCATGCTTAGTACCCCCCACTTATTCCCTTAGTTTGAGTTGTGGCTTATGGGGATTCAAAGCCCTGTGGTGATGATATTATAAAGACCCAGATTTTCCCATGTGTTTTTTAATTATATGGGAACATTACAAGTCTGTGAAAAATAACAGCTCATGATTCCGACGCCCGGTGTGCCCAAATGAATTTATGAACATTTTTAAGTAGTTTCAGTAAGGGTGTGAGCGGGTTTTTGTAACTTTTGAATCGGTGCTCAGAATTGAAATCTGAGGAAATTGTTGAACATGTAGCATCGATATTCTCTTAAGGAGACCTTCACCTCAACCGCAGTTGGTCAAGGGTGAAAGTTAGTTTTCGTGTTTCTTGTGAAAATAAAAATAAATTAAAGAACAAATTTTTAGTTTATTTCTAACATCATTGTGAATGCTTGGAGGCGGGTACCACCCGTGCAAGAAACCCCCCCCCACATTAAATTCTTGGTGGTGGGGACCACCAAAACCTCTCTTAATGTGGGAAATTTCTTGACTCTCCAATTAATAAATTAATCCAACTGCCATTAATTAAATGTGTCAACAATAATAAATTGTTAGACTTATTTTTAATAAGTTGGTTCTTCATTTTTTGTTGGGTTAGAGGATTTAGTTGTCAATGGAGCTTAGGAGAATTGTGGAGAAATATTCTCTCCAATGAAGAACACCCTCTCAAATGAAGAACATACATCGTAATCAAGAATGAGGATGACGCACGAGCCCAACTTATGATGCGTGTTGCGGAAGAAAAAATCATTGGCACCCTCATCTCCTTCACCGACTTCATCTCGCGACACATCCAATGAGAAATTGAGGTACGGTTCTTTTTGTACGTGTAACCCTTACCCCGCCCTTTACCGTCTTCAAGATTCCAGATTTATTAAGATGCTTATTACCGTTCTAACGTGGAGGGTGTCAGCCAAACGACCATGGCTCGGCCACTCCGCAACCTATGAAATTTTTTGTGCTGTTGAATCGTTGGCAACATCCAACGACGAGTATGAAAATTTTTGGAATTAAAATTGGATAACTGGGGCCCACCCCATGACCCAAAGAATGTCACTTGCGACCGACACTAGTGGGGCTCAGAAAAGGCCGACAGCCACTCCGGCCAGTCTTGATGAAGGCGGTGGAACGAACGCCCCGCCGGAGAGGGGTTGCGGCCCGTCGAAAAGCGGAGGCCAGCGGCTCAAAGGATGTGCAGGCACGCCTATGTGCTACTGGTCTTACAGGACCCACAACATGAGGCCACGGTGGTGAAGGAGGGAAGCTGGCTCGGTTCCGGCTACTAGTGATGGAGCATCTAGCGACCGCAACGTGTGGAGGAGGGCCGGCAGTCTGGCCATCCATGAGACAAGTTGGACACCCAGCAGGCTGGGTTAGACCTAGGGCTAGACCCGAGTCGGGCAGGGTCGGGCTGACCAGTTCAGACTGGACCCAGACCAGTTTCGACCCCATTTTACTCTTTCAGCTATAACTTGAGCTTTGAGTGTCCGTTTGACGAACCATTTCCGGCAAAGGAAACATTGGATCGAGGGAGTCCTTTTCGTATAATCCACTCATCTTTTGGGAAATTTTGGGGTATGGCCGGGTTGGATCAACCCTGAATCCAAACAGGCCCTCAGAGTGGAAACACTAATAACTTACAGACCGTGTGTCCGATTGATGCACCGTCTGTTGCATTGAAACACCTTTTATGTGGAGTTCCTTTAGGATACGTCTTCATGGGACTTAATGGAAGTTGGGGCATCGACCTGTGGCTTGAGGAGTGGACCCTCCCTGAATCATGCGAGCTTAGTGTGGGAACCATGTGGCTTGCTGTAACATGAGAAAGGGATCCTATGTGGTTCTGTGCTTCAAGATCCTATGTGGGCCTGTGTTTGAGAGTATCACTTGGATCCACTCTATTAATACACATGGGACTACTCTAGGATCCTATGTCGGTCTGTTGTACTAGAATCCTACATGGGTCTGATGATTTAGGATCCTTCGTGGGACAGATAATTTAGGATCCTACGTGGGTCTGCCTTTAAACAGAGTAAAATGATTCAGCAGATAAATATAATCATTTTATCTATCATACCTATGTTATACCTGGTGTGAAATGAGTCTTTACCTTTTTGGTAATCTTCTATGTGCCATACCCTTGTTGTACTTACCTTCATGGTGATACCTTTGTGGTATTCTTCTATGTGGTGTACCTTTGTGATACTTGCCTTCATGGTGTTACCTTTCTTGTATTCTTCTCTGTGGTGTACATTTGTGGTACTTACCTTAGTGTTGGTTACCTTCATGGTATTGTTTCATTCATGGAATAGTTTTACTTTGGCTAAGGATTTGGGCTTTGTGTTTTCTCATTAATGAGATGGGTTAACATGATAACATAGGTATATGTATGGGAATATACCTAAGTAGGGTTGTTTTTTGATTTCATGCTTTTTGGTTTATCCTTTGTTGATTTTAAGAGACCCTTGTGGGTATCAGGGTCTCTACTGAGTATCGTTATACTCACCCCTGCATGGACTAAGGCCTCACCTTTTTGTGTTTTGTACAGATGAGGAACATCGCTGACTGGGGATGAGGGTACCAGGACTGGAGGTATCTCGGGGGTGGATATTAGATGAGGAGTACTACATAGACGACCGTTCGAGAGCTGTGGCTACCCATAATGTAGGATCCTTGGTGGGTGTTCACAGGATCTATTCCAGTTATCTTTTAATTTTCAGTTTTTCTTTTACTTTCCAGTTGGGCTTGTATTCTGGCCCCTTTTACTTACTATACACACTCTTTTTTCTATTCATTTTACTCATGTTTGTATCTTCATGTGTTCTTGGTTGCGTGAGTTTACAGGTTATAAAGGCAATTCATTCACGGTTTTAGGGAATATGCCTTTCGGTGCTAGTCGCCAGCCCTGGCCTATGGAAGATGAGCTTGGGGTAGTCACGACACAGGCCCCATGGGATGGGTCATTATAGTAATTTCATCCCACTTCCACATAATAATATTTATAGTTTTAATCACCCCTCTACGATGTTTTCTCTCAACCTTCACATGTTGAAAAACTAGGCACCTTGACAGATATTCAGTAATTTCTCCCATCAAATTATCCACCCAAAATTTTCCTTCAAATCACGTTACATATTTATGATACCAAGGTGTATAGAAAATTTTGAGCCATGAGCATCATCTTATAGTTCCCTTTTTATCTCAGGTACTGATGGAATTCATAAACTCTTCCCAAATTTCCAGACTCCTTCCTCATATAGGAAGTCTTCCAATCTCCCATCCTAAATAGCATTAGTATTCTTCCATAAATTTTTATCATTAGATTGAGAGCATTTTATCTTCTCTAGTAAATATGTTTTCACAATAATTTGAAAGAAGAAAGATGTTTCCCCTTCCATAAAAATTACCATATCCATAGTTAATAGATTCTTGAATATAGGATCTCTCTCAATCTTCATTTGAGTCAGAAGTCCATGATCATTCTTTCTTATTGCATTTTCCACCTTATTTTCCATTCTTGGGTGGTAGTGTATTTAACAATCATAATCTTTGAGTTACTCAATCCATCTTCTTTTCCTCATGTTAAGTTCTTTTTGTGTGAAAATGTATTTCATACTCTTATGATATGTGTATATATCACATTTTTCACCATAAAGATAATGTCTCCATATTTTCAAAGAAAATATTACAGATTCTAATTTAAGATCACGAGTTGGATATTTTTCCTCATTATTCATCAAATAACTTTATGCATAAGTAATAACTTTATCATTTTTATAAGGACACAACCCATCCCATTATTTGATTCATCATTGTATATTAGAAATCCATCACTTCCAGATATAATATTAAAAATTGGAGCATTGATTAATCTTCTTATCAATTCGTCAAAGCATTTTGTACATTCCTTCGTCCTCGAAACATTAACTATTTTACGTGTGAGCTTGGTTAGCGGGTTAGAGAGTAGGGAAAAATTCGGAACAAAATGCCGATAGTGTCCTCCTAATCAAATAAAACAGTGTACCTCAGTTTTGTTTGTTGTCTTGGGCCTATCATGGATTGCCATTTTCTTCGTAGGATCAACTCAGATTCCATCCTTAGAGACAATATGTCCTTGAAAAGAAACTTATTAATGACAAAATTCACAATTTCTAAACTTCCCATATAATTCATTTCTTCTAAGGGTGTTGAGTATAATATGCAAGTGATTCTCATGGTCTTCATAGCTTTTGGATTATACCAGAATATCATTGCTGAATACCACAACAAATTTATCAAGACATTCCTTGAAAACTATATTCATTAAATACATGAAAAAAGATGGTGCGTCAGTCAGTCCAAAAACCATCACTATAAACTCATAATTCCAATACCTAGTTCGAAATGTTGTCTTTAGAATATCTTCCTTCCTCACACACAGCTGATGATATCTTCATCGAAGATCAATCTTTGAAAAGTATTGTTCTATATTATGTTGATCTTATAAATCATCAATCTATGGAAGAGGATACTTATCCTTTATTTTAATTGCATTGATTTCCCTGTAATCCATGCATATCCTCATGGATAAGTCTTTCTTCTTGACAAATAAGACATAGGATCCCCATAGAGATACACTAGGTCGAATAAATACTATGTCACTCAATTAATTTAGTGGTTTTTTTAGCTCTACTAACGCCACCATGTCCATTCTATAGAGAGTCTTTGATATAGGTATTGCACCAGGAATTAAATCAGCAAAGAACTCAACTTCTCGTACTGGCGAATGTCCTTGTAAATCTTCAAAGAATACGTTAATCTATTATTGCAGTATATATACATCTTTAACTGGATTATTTATTTCCTCATGCACAGATATTGGGTTCTCTTCATCTCCAACAATTTCATTCAGTAGATCTACCAGTAGTAGATCTAAATAAGAATCTATTTTTTGAGGTTTATGCTCTTAAAATTATGGATTCTACAACATTTTCAAACATCATAACTTCCTTATTATTACTATAAATCATCACACCATAATTTGACTGCCATTTCATATTTATAATAAAATCCAAGTCAGTAATTGGTATGATTATAATTTTATCAACTAAAGAACTTTTATGTGTCAAGAGGGGGACTAGTTGACATGCCTTTGTTGCAATGATGCACCCCCTAAAAGTTTTGACTGAAAAATTTATAACTTAATCAAATTCTACTTGTCAAATTTTCATGGAAAACTGGGAAGATATAAATGAATGTGATGATCCAGAATTAGATAAAGTACTGGCTATGTTTGAGGAAACAATTAAAGTACATACCACCACATTATTAGGGAGTTCAACATCTGTAGTTGTAATTGCATAAAATTTCCCTTGTTCTTTTGGCCTTTTCTAGGGAAAGTTAACTTGGAACATAGGACACTCAATGGCATAGTGTCCTATCTCTCTAAAATTGGAGCATTGAAAATCATCAATTTTTTTCAACCCTTACATTCATTAGATTGATGACCCTTTTCTCTAAAATTATAGAAGACTCCAATTCCTTTTGATCATTTCGTGAGATGATTCTTTCCACAGTCATTGCATAATAGAAATTTCTTCCTTCCCTTGTTTTTATTTGGAACTTCACCTCTCCCATGGATATTAGAGTTCCAGTTTTTCTCTTGGTTTCCCTTGAAAAAATTTGATCTAGAAAATTCCTTCTTTATTTTGATTTCACTTGATACAATTTCATCATATGATGAAAATGATTGAGAAGTTGGTCCCCTTCGAAAAGATGTATTAAGACCTTAAAAGAAATTATCAATTTTGTCTTCCATGTCACGTACATAATCAATGGCACACCTTTCTAGACTTGTGAAGGTAGCCTCATACTCTGCAACACTTTCTTATTCCCTTTTCTCTATGCCATGGAATTTCATATTAATTTTGGTTCGGTGCTCACTGGGGAAATATTTTTCAATAAATATTTCCTTAAAATTACTACTTTTATATATTATATTTCCTCATCCTACATATTATTCTGAATCAAGGAATCCCATTGATTGGTTTCTCCCTTGAAAAGATTTACTACCAGTAATACCTTTTCATTTTCATTACATCTTAATGCTATGAATATCTTTTCAAGGGACTTGATCCACTACTCAGCAACCACTAGATTTGTAGTCTCACTGAAACATGGGGCATTCCACCACCTGAAACAATCCAACATAGCTGTGTCTTGGTTATTCATCACAAACATATTATGTTTTCCAAATATGGCGAAAATTTGATATGATCAATGATTTACTATGTTGACTTGATCTATGGGGAGATCCCTATATTTCCCACGAGTATTGATTCCCTTTTTTTCCTTTAGGAACCCTTTATAAATAATGTCATACACTAGATTAGGTTATGAATCTCATATAGAAAATCATTTGAAACTCTCTGCATAACAAATCTTATAAACATGGTTTATTTGAGAAAAATGTACAGTAAAAATCTTCATAATGAATTGTAATGAAAATTTGAATTTATCCTAATCATATAACCCAGGAGTGTTAATAAATAGATTGAATCAAGGACCATTTTCATGTACCAGGATACATTGAGTCAAGACCAAAACTACTTGTCAGAGTTTTCACTCCTAGATACATTTGTGCTAGATCCAACTCAACCTATTTGTACACAAACATGGATGTATTTTTTAGATAGGTCGACAAAATATATTACTTACCAAAATACTAGGATGATATTTTCAATTTACCCTTAAATACTACCAAAGGGATTTATTACCTAATCTACATTTTCTAATCTAGTTTCCATGTTTTTTACTAAACTTTCTCTGATACCAACTGTAACACCCTGACCCCTCTAGACCGGAGCCGATGAATTACTTGTTATATTGGCTTGGTTTGAAGGAATGAAAATCCCAAATGAATAATATTTCTAATAGTCTTGAAGAAACTAGATACATAGTTTTAACTCAAAATACATTGGTAAAGGTAACATATTACAATACATAACAAAAACAAAAAACGGTGTCCACTGAAACTCAAAAAATTAGCTCCCCTTCATCACCTATCGAATGTAAAAAAATTAAAGGGGGAGATAAATTGCTCAATAAGGGTTATAAATTTTGGAATCATGAATCCATAATAACTAAATCATAAACAAATTGGAATTGTAAATATGGCTTGGTGAATAAATGAAAAACTCACGGCATTAATAAATGGAGAATGAAACTGTATCCATATATATTGTCATAGTGAAAACCTCATGGATAGTAATACCTAATAATTAATAAAGAGAATTATTTTAATTGTAATTTAGGAATCTAAAACATGATACCATAATACTATTAAAATAGTTTCAATCTGTGGGTTGAAACCCATTGGATTTTTGTAAACAAACTCGATGGGTTTGTCACCAACTGATTTGTATCATAAGACATGCCGATGAATTGAGGGACTATAGAAGGACCCACCCTCCGATTCAAGTCAAAATAATTATTTATACTTAGATTTAATACAAGTACAATATTCCTTCTCAATATCTATATAGAATAGTGAATACAGATTCATCAGTATTTCCACAGTTAAAATAACTTCCCAAATAAACACCGTATGTAAACGATTATACACATTAAGACAATACTAATATCCATGAAACCAGAATATGGATATATAATATATTAACAATTTCGAATGAAAATTGACCTCAAATGGGATGTAGGTACACCACATAAAAATTATTAGGTCCACAATACAAAGTAAGTCAAAACAAAATTGAAAATTAACTCAAATCCCAATACCATATTGTAATCAATCATTTCGTGTGACCAAGAATTAATAATTATCAAATTAATCATTGAATTCCATGAAAATAAAGAGTATCTTGATATAATATATCAAATTGAAGTACACATACGCCACATGCAATAAATAAGTGGTGAAGATTGGAAATCTCAGAGAATTAAAAATGATATGAGAAACCTCTTACCTTCTGCTCGAGTGTGTTCTTAATTTATATTAATGACTTGAATAATAAAATTAATATTTATTAATTAATACATTCCTAACCTAATATATGTGTAATAGACTTATTATAACCTTATTAGTTTAATTTGGGGCCCTTTTATGGGTTTAAGAGAATCAATTTTATTGTTTTGGAATATTTTTCTTCCTTGTTTTCATGATCAGTTTATTTTTATTCATGAATGGAAGATTGTTTGATGTGTGGTTAAACATATAGAATTTTTAATATATATTATTAATAATATTTCATAGATATAAATGATCTTATAAGGATTTTGGGTTATACTATGATGATGAATCATTAGTTAAAAGTTAATTACAAATGTTTTGATTAACTTGGCGGTTTTGTTGATAATGAACTTGTTTTGTATTATTATTTTATATTATGTGTGTTTAAGGATTCACGATACTTAATGAGATTAAATACATATATAATGATCTTGTTCAACCATAAAATGGTTTCATGACCAGAATTAAACATGGTAATAAAAATTGATAACCCATCATCCTTGAATGTGATAAATTAACACATCTCAGACGGTGTTTTCATTTTTTAGTATAAGAGGAGGGGGAAAAGGAGATGATGATGAAATATTCCATTAGCATAATATAATTCCATCTCATGTAAGGTGATATAAATATCATATAATTTGGATAATGGTAGATTATGAAAGAAGTAGAAAATATTAGAACTCAAAATAGAAGAAAATTGAAAAATCTCTCAGGAAAATTCGGCAGCCTAACGACGTCACTTTAAATCTCCTAAATATGTTTTATGAGAGAAAGGGGGTATCTCATCACTCTTACATAATATTTCCTTAAACAGAAATATTTAATGACATATCCCAAAAAAATTCATTTCAAAATAAAAAATAAAACATAAAATGAAAGCTTTATGAAAAGAGAAGGCTGATAGATTCCCTTACCGTGAAGCGTTTACTCCCAAAACATGATTGTTGGGACATTGGGGGTTTGAGGAAAGTGTTTTAGGATTACTAGGGAGGTAAAACATCTAGATAAGATAGGATTATGGATTTTAAATGAAGGAAAATGATGTTATGAGTGGGTATTTAAAGTAAATAAGAGGGTTTTTTTATTAATTAAAAGGTACACCTCATTAATGGTTTTTGAAAAACCACAGGCTTGACCATTGTATTTACCCATGGTTTTAGCCACTTGAGCCATATCATGTAATATTTTACTGTAAAAAAGTAAACAATCCTTTTATATTAATTATTATATCATTATGATGTCATTAAACTGCTGAAAATCAAAAATGTTTTTTTACGTTTAATGAAAAATTCAAGTATTTTAGAAAAATACCAAAAATTCAAGTGGATTTTGAGATGATGAGAGTAAGGAAGATCATTATGAAATGATATAAGAAAAAATATTGTTATTAAATATTCCATATTTATGAATTATTTTATTAGTTATTCAAGATATATCTTAGATCATTGAACAATATATATCTCATAAAGTGAGATTGGGAGTTCCATGATAAACTAGAAACAATTCGTATAAATGAAATTTATGGAATTATTATAAGATTTTTAATATATAGGATTGGGGGTTCAAGATTGTATAACTCCCATGGTCATCCAAATATTAATAATATTTTAACACATATGTGTCAAACATCAACTGAACAATTTAATTATTTATCCACCCTCAACAATGGGAAAACATTGTAGAAATATCATGTGTGGGTGTGTTTGTTCTTTTTTTATATTTTCATATGGTGTGGTGTGTTGGTAATTATTAAGTATGTACATTCACCATAATATGTTTACTAGTTTTAATTTTATTATAGTTAATTTAAATAGAATTGTATTTAATTTATTTTTTTATATTGATTCACCCCCAACTCAATGTGGCTCTATGATCCTATTGGGGACTATAACGTTTATCAGATCCATGATTTCAGATATTATAAGTTATAATTTTCATTCTAACTTATTTTTAATGGATATTAATATGATATATAGATTTAAATATGATTCAATTTTACCTATTATAGAGAACTCATTGTGAATCTATTTCAAAACATACATAAATGTTTCAACAAAAACATAGAAAAACCTGAAAATGATAAAATATATGTAGTTCCAAATAATATAAAAGTGAAAAACCTGATCAACCATTTGTTAACGATAAAAAAATACATAAATGTTTCTACAACATCTCTTTAAGATCATCCTCTCAATAAATAATCTCCATTATTTTGATGTCCCCTACCTAGTTCACTAATAAGTTACTGATCTTATTAGCCATAATTCATTAAGTGAAACTCCTCATATAACTGGTGCAATAGAATAGTAGCAATGGTTTGTGGTGGTATAGTCAAGAGACTATAACCACATTATTATAGTGGATAAAAATTGAAATAAAGGCATAAAATTCAATTATAAAATAAATAAAATAGACAGAAGAAGTTAATTGTACTCTACGAAGATAATTTCATAGAGAAATAAAAATATAAATAAACATGTAATAAATATATACATATAAGATGTTATAAGATCTGAAAAATATAAAAAACCAATAAGCTACTTGGGAATCTGGATTCCATCCCCATCATCATTTCCAATGAACCAACCTAAGATAGAATCAACAATTCATTGAAATGGTATTGTTTTGTCCTTATATGAAACCATGAAATCTTTTTAGGTACTATGCTCTAGACATATCTGTAACACCCCATGCTTCTACGGTACGCTTCTCTTTGAATAATGTGATAGCGTGTGTTGTATGCAACACTGAGTTCTAACACACCATAACCAATCAAACTAGCCTTATGAATAGTAATACCTACTTTTTGGAATTATATATATTTTATATTTCAAAATGGACTTCATTTTTGGATTCGGAATATCGAATTTAGCCTAAGGTGAAATTTTGGTACTTTTCGGATAACTTTAATATTTTGATGAATAGTGACAATTACTAAATTTTAATTAAAAACAACTTTTTTAATCAAAATAATTAATAGTGATAAATTATGCATTTGAGTGGTTTTAAAGTATATTTAGAATATATTTTTACAATTTAATATAATGTTGGTCATTGGACATAATTTTACAATTAAACCGAACATAAACAAGTGTCAATCTTTTGATAGTTATTATCTCTTAAAAACACGCTTTTTTGTTTTGACAGCGGGAATTAATTTTAAATTAATTTCTGCCACTTCTGTGTTTTGAATTTAGAAAAATGGATTCCATATTTGGAATCAGGATGTTCACATTTTTTAAATAGGTAACTTTTATTTTTAGACATTTTGAATAATTACTGCGGTAAATATTTTATTTACCATGGTTACGGGTAAATCCGGTAAATAAGGGTTAAAAAATAATATTATAATAATACAAAAATACCCTAAAACGTGTCCTAGACTTATTGGTTGATACATGTTCGACCATAGGAATCTTTGGGTCAATTTTGGAACCCCATGGTTCCACTTTTAGGTGATAGGGACATTTAATTTTAATTAAGTTAAAATGAATACAAAAATGACACAAGCATATATCTTTTAGAAAAACAATTTTTACGTAGGGTTATATATGTTTTAGTTTAGATTATAAATATTTATTAGAAAGATAAAAAGCTTTCCTACATAATTATATTTTATTTATAATTTTTATACATTAAATAAGTTAATTTATTTATGACACAATGATGATGAAGTAATTACCATAATAGTGAAAAATTAAAATAATTGATATTATAAATACCCAAATAAATATAATATGAAACTTTTAATGAATTAAACTAATTTTCAAGGATAATATGATATATTAGGATTGATTTAATTTACTTTTTTAGAAGTAATAAATCTGTTATGAGTTTCAAAAAAATCAACTATTGAATAGTGTCAAAATTGACATAAAAGAGTTCTTAAAACAAATATTATATTATTAATTGATATTAAATTCCTAAATATCTATGTTTCGGACAAGGGACTTATATAATGATAGTTTCATCATTATTGGACCACTTGGGGGTCTCTTGGATGTATATAGTAAGTTTATTAACCATATTATATAAAAATACAAAGAGACATTTTAAAAGTGAAACTAATTAACATAGAGTTAATACTTAAAGATAAGGTTAATATAAGTACCCAAACCTATATAAATTCTATTGGTTGAGTTGCTTTCGACCCATCCCCACCATAAAATTTAAATAATCAACTTTGGAGCCATTAGAAACCGAATATGAATTTATTATAAATTAATATTTCTAGCTTTTCCAAAGGTGCCCCTCACCCCTCTTATAAAAGGGAACTCCTCCTTCCCATTTATTCACACTTTCAAAGCCTTTTGGTTCGGCCAAAAACTACCCAAATACTCTCCCAACATCACTAAGTACAACCTAGAGGGCTTAGTTTGATCAGAAAGCCAACCTAAGGAGCCCTTTTTATCAAATCAAAAGGAAGAAACCGAAGAATAGGTAATGATTTCACCACCCTTTTTCCAAGTTCCTTTCTTCTTCCACTTCTTCTTCCTTTGTTGTTACCATTCTAAAATAATAACTCTAGTATCATATATATACTGTGATGTTATTATAAATATGGTACAACCATATTCAGTATTCTATACTCCCTTTGAATAACATGTCACCATACGTGTGTACGTACGGCTTACCGTCTCCACGTCGTGGTGTAATTGTTATTGAATATATTATTATTTGGATGGGTATAATAATGATGTGTAAATCATGTAAATAATAAATATAACATGTTAATGATTATTTATACCATCCATTTATATATTATTTTAATATCAAAAGAATGATATTGTCGCTCGTGCGTACGTACAGACTACCGTCTTCACGAACGCGATGAGATTCATTCTCCATCGTATCCATTCAAGTATAATTATCATTTGATGATTTAAAAATAATTTTTAAGGACTTGATATCATTATGTATATGAATAATATACAACCTATCCATGACAAACATGGATTATGTAACAAAACATATAAAAGAAAACGAGTAAGTTAATACCCGAAACGACGATAATTCTAAGATATTATTAACAAATCAATGTTAAAAGATCATATATGAAATCATATTAATATATATGATTCTTGTATAATTTAATAACAATTATTTCACCATTATACAAGTGGTTAACCTACCCCAACCAAGGAAAAGTACAAGGTAAGGGTTATTTCACAATCTCTTCATTATCCGAGGTTGTTTATATGTAATAATCTACTGGGATCTTTTTATCATATACATGCATGTTTCTTAAAAATGTATTTCAAAACAATTTTACTATTTACTAGAATATGAGTTAAAGTCATTTATACCCTTTTTGACTTTTATATGTGGTTTATAATGGAATCTTTCCGTCGTTTTCAAAACAAGGTCTTTTTTAACCTTTTTGACAGAATTAAGGTAAGAATGTTTTTTAAACTTATATGGAGGGTGTGGCTATTTTCCGCCGTTATAAAATCTTCAAAGCTTCCCTTACAAGCTTATAATAATATTTTCAAAGAAAATGTTTTATTTTATATGGATCTTAAATGATTTCAAAATAAAAAGAAATATTTCTTTAAAAATAATTTTGATTTCATCTATGTCAACATCATTTGATGGATTTTGCACTTATTTAAAGTTGATTTATTATGATACAAAACATTTATATTATATTGAAGGTTCAGTGATTTGTTTGACTGTGGATGTGCTATTTTGATACCATTCATGGTTTATGGTAAATGTATTGACATTTCGTATGCTAGTTTTAATACGAATGTTTATGATATGTTTAAACCTTTTCATATGGTAATGCATTGGACTTAATATGTGACGGGTGGAGCCCGCTATAGCTCCTCAATGCATCGGTAGGTCTCATGAGACAAACTAGTGTATTGGCACATGGCCTTGACAAAATCTTATTTGTAGTCTTGGCACGAGGCCTTGGCTATGTGGTTATGATAGTCTGGAATTATGCATTCCATCATTATGAAAGTGGTTATTGATATTTCATGTGATTATTCGATTAGTAGAATATCCATGTGAATAAGTAAATGGAATTATTACATTTTACTTTTTCCATACTATGTTGAATTTCAGGTTTAAATGGCTTTTGTTTTAGTAATAAATTTCCTTAAATGTTAATGCTTATTTTTGAAAGTTCCACTATATTGTTATCCTTACTGGGCATTTGAGCTCACCCCTTTTCTATGTTTTATTTTTCCCAGGATGTGAAGAAGTAAGTTATGAATGACCTAGATGGATTTTATGTGGGGATATGAGTGTGGAATATGGAGACTATGTTGTTGTAGTAGTTTTTCACTTTATGATGTAATGTAAAACTTTATGAATATATCTAGTGTTTCCAAGGCTAATAAACCAATCGGTCTTTCGAGATTTGATCTTTCTTATGATCATGCCAATGTTATGTAATAATGCACCGACTCTGGGTAACTAGGGTCGGGGTGTTACAGTTTGTATCAGAGGATGTTTAGTACAAACCTTGGAAGCTAGATTTAGATAAACTCTGATTAGAGCACGTAGACCTAATATGAACTTTGAGGATTAGTATAGAAGAACTTCCTAGAATTTTGGTATTGTAGAGATTTTATGGGTTTTCCGAGAAATACATCCCTTTCTGGATATGAGCAGGTAGAGGCAGCTCTGGCACAGATGTACCTAGGGGTAAAACCCGAAAACACCGCTTTGAGCTAGACTCGAACGGGAACTGGTGCACGACAACGGGCCTTGCTGCACTCTTGGTTACGACACTCCCGGGGGATATGCTTAGGATAACTCTCATTTTCTTTACAAATAACTATGAAGGGTTTATGATTATATACTTCCTCAAAGAAATCATTTTTATGATTATGGATTATATCCATAAATAATTCAATTTAAGTTAAGTGTTTTATAAGTATGGGATTATGTATTTTGATTCATAAACTGATCTAGTTTATGCCATTGTTTAGAAATGGCGCCTAGTGGAAGAAATGGAAACCGTATCAATGCACACACTCCATGTAGGGATTTCCCTCCTGCTCAAGATAATTATAGTGGAGCTGGGGATGCAACTGGTGCTGATCAGCTAATCACCATACTGGGACAACTCACTCAGGTTATGAATAATAACCTTACTCGTATGGAGCACCCTGATCCACAGCGTGGAGGATCAATGTTAGATCGATTCATGAGGCAACAACCACCAACGTTCAATGGGAGTACGAATCCCTTAGTAGCTATGAAATGGATAAATTCTCTAGAGAAAATATTTCAGGCTTTGGGGAGCAGTGAAAGGGAAAAAGTTATCATGGTAGTTTACCGCCTCACTGGAGATGCTGATCAATGGTGGTCATTGATTAAAAACATGAAGTAAGATGATGAAGTATCAAATATGGAATGGAGGGAGTTCAAAGATCTGTTTTTAGAAAAATACTTTCCTTGCGACCATCGAGCAGATATGGAAAGGCAATTTCTGAGTCTGAGACAAAAGGAGGATGAGAATGTCACAAAGTATGAGGATAACATTACAAGGCTAGCAAGGTATGCTGGAGATTATATATGTAACCCAAGAAGTAATATTGATCGTTTCTTTAATGGGTTAAAACCATTTCTCCGTAGAGCATTAGTCTCACAATCCTTTTCGTCATACGAAGACATTGTCTCATGTGCTATCAAGACCGAAAAGGAATTCTCTAAGTCTTATGACTTTAAAGCAAAGCAAGAGAAGAAGAGACCTGCTGATCAATCTGGGAATGGAAATAATGGGAAGAAGGGAAAGGTTGAATATCCATCATGTGGTAAATGCGGGAAGAAACACCCTGGTGCTTACTTGAAGGGAATGGGTGTCTGTTACAAGTGTGGTGAAAAAGGCCACCAAGCTCGTGATTGCAAAGGGAAGAAGGAAGATACCAATGTTCAGTGCTACAATTGCAGGGAGATGGGGCATTATGAAAACGAATGTCCTAAGCGTCAGTAGAACGTACCTTAGAAAAGGCCAAGGGATAAAGGCCAGGATTATGCTATCACTACTGCTGAGGTAGGAGCTCCGGAAGACATGGTGGCAGGTAATTTAATGGTTTACTCAAGTTTAGAAAATGCATTTTTTGATTCTGGATCATCGCATTGTTTCATATCTTACAAGTTTTCTATGAAAATTAGATATTTCCAATTTTATTTAACAAGGGAGTTGTTAGTTAAAACTCCTAAGGGAAGTATCATTGCAACAACGTTTTGCGAATCAGTCCCCATTAGAGCACATAAATGTTCTTTATCTGCTGATCTCATCGTCATACCTATGATTGAATTTGATATAATCCTCGGTATGGACTGGTGTTCGGACTATGATGCGAAGATTATTTGTAAGAATAAAGAGGTTACGATTCATGATGATAATGATAAGGAACAGCTTATCTTTAGAGCAGAATCGTCACCACCTAATTATTATTTAGATCCACCCGCAGTAGATCAACTTAATTCAATTATTGGGGAGGAAGAGAATGAAATGACTGTGGGTGAGGAAAGGAATGTTCAAATAGAAGATGTACCTGTTGTGAAAGAATTTGTAGATGTATTTCCGGAAGATTTACCTAGACATCCTCTAGAACGAGAAGTTGAGTTTTCCATTGATTTAATTCCTGGATCAAGGCCTAAATCGAAGACCCCTTATAGAATTCCCACTGTAGAATTATTTGAATGAAAGAAACAACTAGAGGAATTGAATAATAAAGGATTTATTCTCCCTAGTGTTTCTCCATGGGGATCCCCTGTTCTTTTTGTTAAAAAGAAAGATGGATCTATGAGGTTATGTATCGACTACAGGGAGATCAATGCTATAACGATAAAGAACAAGTATCCCCTACCTCGTATTGATGATTTATTTGACCAACTGCATGGAGCTCAATACTTTTCAAAGATTGACCATCGATATGGATACCATCAGTTGTGTGTAAAGAAGGAAGACATTCCAAAGACAGCATTTCAAACCAGGTACGGGCATTACGAGTTTACTATAATGCCTTTTGGATTGACTAATGCACCATCTGTATTCATGGATCTGATGAATAGAGTTTTCAAGGAGTATCTTGGTGAATTTGTGGTGGTATTTATTGATTATATCTTGGTATACTCCAAAACCTACGAAGATCATGAAAATAACTTGCGCATTATCTTGAAGACTCTAAGGAGGCATGAATTATATGGATAGTTTAGCAAGTGTGAATTCTGGCTTGAGGATATTTCTTTTCTTGGCCATATTGTCTCTAAAGATGGAATCTCTATTGATCCTTCTAAGACCAAGGCAATCCAAGAATGGCCAACACCTACGAGTATAACTGGGGTACGCAGTTTTATTGGTTTGGCATGATATTATCGATGTTTTGTCCAGAATTTTGCCTGATTGGATAACCCATTAACGAAGATCACACGTAAAGGGGTTAAATTTGTTTGGACAAAAGAGTGTGAAGAATGTTTCGAAGAACTAAAGAGAATATTAGTCAATGATCCTATATTGACTCTACCATCGTGGAATGATGGGTTCGTTATTTATAGTGATGCATCAAAGAAAGGACTTGGTTGTGTCCTTATGAAGAATGATAGAGTTATTGCCTATGTATCACAACAGTTGAAAATTCATGAACAAAACTATCCTACTCCTGATCTCGAGTTAGCAGCTGTGATCTTTGCTTTGAAGATATGGAGGCACTACCTCTACGGTGAAAAATGTGAGATTTATACTGATCACAAGAGATTGAAGTATATTTTCTCACATAAAGAACTCAACATGAGGCAAAGGAGATGGCTTGAATTACTCAAGGATTATGATTGCACGATACACTACCACCTGGGGAAAGAAAAAAGGTGGCAGATGCTTTGAGTAGAAAAGACCATGGAGTTTTGAACTATATGAGATTTTAAACGGATCCAATTTTCATGGATCTAGTGAAGATGGACATGGGAATAACCAGGGAAGGTGAAACATCAATGCTTTTTCAAATGGTTGCCAAACCATCTTTACTAGAAAGGGTTAAGATTTCTCAGACCGATGATGATGAATTTCAAAAGAAGATTAATGCTTTGAATGATGGGAGATTGAGAGACTTTGTGTATGAAGATGGAATTTTGAAATTTTTGAAGAGACTTTGTGTTCCCGATATACCAGATCTAAAAAGGGAATTGCTGGATGATGCTTATAGTTCCAATTTCTCTATACACCCTAGGAGCACCAAAATGTATAGAGATTTGAAGGAACATTTTTGGTGGGACAACATGAAGATGGAGATTGCTGATTTTGTGTCAAGATGTATGGTTTTTCAAGAAGTGAAAGCTGGAAGGCAACAACCTGGAGGAGTCATGCAACCTCTTCCCATACCAGAGTGGAAATGGGAAAATATTACGATGGACTTTGTCATGGGGTTACCAAAGACTCCTAGAAGGAACGATGCAATATGGGTTATTGTTGATCGTCATACCAAGTCAGCACATTTTCTTGCTATAAGAGAAGATCTACCCCTGGAACGTCTTGCAAGACTATATATTAATGAATTTGTGAGACTTCATGGAGTACCCCTATCAATTGTTTCTGATCGTGATCCCCGTTTTACTTCACGATTTTGGAAAAGTGTTCAGAAATCCCTGGATACTGAACTTCATTTGAGCACTGCTTACCACCCTCAGTCAGACAGACAATCAGAACGGACTATTCAAACCTTAGAAGACATGTTGAGATCTTTCTCACTTGACTTTCTGGGTATGTGGGATCAATATTTACCTCTGGTAGAAATTTCCTATAACAATATCTTCCATTCGAGTATTCAGATGGCACCATATGAAGTGTTATACGGAAAGAGATGTCGTACACCAACCTGTTGGGATGACGTTGGTGAAAGAAAACTTGTAGGCCCAGAACTGGTGGAGGAAACGGTGGAAAAGGTGAAGGTAATCCAAAATCACATCAAAGCAGCTCAAAGTAGGCAGAAGATCTATGCCGATAATCGATGGAAGGATTTGGAATTTCAAGTTGGTGATCATGTATCCCTGAAGGTATCTCCATGGAAGGGAGTCATAAGTATTGGTAAGAAAGGTAAATTGAGTCCCAGGGTCATCAGACCCTTCAAAATTCTAGAACGAATTGGGGCTGTAGCTTACCGATTGGCAATGCCGCCAAGTCTCTCCAAAGTTCACGATGTGTTCCACGTATCTCTGTTGAGGAAATACATGCCTAACCCAACTCATGTACTCATCTACAAGGAATTAGAACTGGAACCTGATCTGTCTTATTGTGAAGAGCCCGTCAGGATTCTGGATACAAGAGAACAAGTACAGAGAAACCGGACGACGCGTCTGGTAAAAGTTTTGTGGAGAAACCATAAGATGGAAGAGGCAACGTGGGAACCCGAGGAACTTATGATGAAGAACCACCCGAGTCTTTTCATTTGATAAGTATTCTAGAAATTTTGAGGACGAAATTATATGAAGGAGGGGAGAATGTAACACCCCAAGCTTCTACGGTACGCTTCTCTTTGAATAATGTGATTGCATGTGTTGTATGCAACACTGAGTTCTAACACACCATAACCAATCAAACTAGCCGTTATGAATAGTAATACCTACCTTTTGAAATTATATATATTTTATATTTCAAAATGGACTTCATTTTTGGATTCGGAATATCGAATTTAGCCTAAGGTGAAATTTTGGTACTTTTCGGATAACTTTAATATTTTGATGAATAGTGAAAATTACTAAATTTTAATTAAAAACAACTTTTTTAATCAAAATAATTAATAGTGATAAATTATGAATTTGAGTGGTTTTAAAGTATATTTAGAATATATTTTTACCATTTAATATAATGTTGGTCATTGGAAATAATTTTACAATTAAACCGAACATAAACAATTGTCAATCTTTTGATAATTATTATCTCTTAAAAACACGCTTTTTGTTTTGACAGCGGGAATAAATTTTAAATTAATTTCTGCCACTTCTGTGTTTTGAATTTAGAAAAATGGATTCCATATTTGGAATCAGGATGTTCAAATTGTGTAAATAGGTAACTATTATTTTTAGACATTTTGAATAATTACTGCGGTAAATATTTTATTTACCATGGTTAAGGGTAAATCCAGTAAATAAGGGTTAAAAATTATATTATAATAATACTAAATTACCCAAAAATGTGTCATAGCCTTATTGGTTGATACCTGTTCGACCATAGGAATATTTGGGTCGATTTTGGGACCCCATGGTGCCACTTGTAGGTGATAGGGACATTTTATTTTAATTAAGTTAAAATGAATACAAAAATGACACAAGCATATATCTTTTGGAAAAAAATTTTTACATAGGGTTATATATATTGGATTTTAGATTATAAATATTCATTAGAAAGATAAAAATATTTCCTATATAATTATATTTTATTTTTAATTTTTAGACATTAAATAAGTTATTTTATTTATGACACAATGATGATGAAGTAATTACTATAATAGTGAAAAATAAAAATAATTGATATTATAAATACCCAAATAAATATAATATGAAACTTTTAATGAATTAAACTAATTTTATAGGATAATATGATATATTAGGATTGATTTAATTGACTTTTTTCTAAGTAATCAATCATTTATGAGTTTCACAAAAATCAACTATTGAATAGTGTCAAAATTGACATAAAAGAGTTCTTAAAACAAATATTATATTATTAATTGATATTAAATTCATAAAAATCTAAGGTTCTGCCAAGAGACTTATATCATGATAGATTAATCATTAATGGACCACTTGGGGGTCTCTTGGATGTATATAGTATGTTTATTAACCATATTATATAAAAATACAAAGAGACATTTTAAAAGTGAAACTAAATAACTTAGAGTTAATACTTAAAGATACGGTTAATATAAGTACCCAAACCAGTCTTAATTCTATTGGTTGAGTTTTTTTCGACCCATCCTCACCTTGAAATTTATATAATCAACTTTGGAGCCATTAGAAACCGAATATGAATTTATTATAAATTAATATTTCTAGCTTTTCCAAAGGTGCCCCTCACCCCTATTATAAAAGGGAACTCCTCCTTCCCATTTATTCACACCTTTAAAGCCTTTTGGTTCGGCCAAAAACTTCCCAAATACTCTCCCAACTTCCCTCACTACAACCTAGAGGCCATAGTTTGATCAGAAAGCCAACCTAAGAGCCCTTTTGATCAAATCAAAAGGAAGAAACCGAAGAAGAGGTAATGATTTCACCACCCTTTTTCCAAGTTCCTTTCTTCTTCCACTTATTCTTCCTTTGTTGTTACCATTCTAAAATAATAACTCCAGTATCATATATATACTATGATGTTATTATAAATATGGTACAACCATATTCAGTATTCTATCCACCCTTTGAATAACATGTCACCATACGCGCGTACGTACGGCTTACCGTCTCCACGTCGTGGTGTAATTGTTATTCAATATATTATTATTTGGATGGGTATAATAATGATGTGTAAATCATGTAAATAATAAATATAACATGTTAATGATTCTTTATACCATCCATTTATATATTATTTTAATATAAAAAGAATGACATTGTCGCTCGTGCGTACGTACGAACTACCGTCTCCACGAACGCGATGAGATTCATTCTCCATCGTATCCATTCAAGTATAATTATCATTTGATGATTTAAAAATAATGTTTAAGGACTTTATATAATTCTGTATATGAATAATATACAACCTATCCCTGAAAAACACGGCTTATGTAACAAAACATATAAAAGAAAACAAGTAAGTTAACACCCGAAACGACGATAAATCTAAGATATTATTAACAAATCAATGTTAAAATATCATATATGATATCATTTTAATATATATGATTCTTGTATAATTTAATAAAAATTATCTCACCATTATACAGGAGGTTAACCTACCCCAACCAAGTAAAAGTACAAGGTAAGGGTTATTTCACAATCTCTTCATTATCCGAGGTTGTTTATACATAATAATCTACTGGGATCTCTTTATCATCCACATCCATGTTTCATAAAAATGTATTTCAAAACATTTTTACTATTTACTAGAATATGAGTTAAAGTCATTTATACCCCTTTTTACTTTTATAAGTGGTTTATAAAGGAATCTTTCCATTGTTTTCAAAACAAGGTTCTTTTTAACCTTTTCGACAAAATTAAGGTAAGAATGTTTTTTTAACTTATACGGCGAGTGCGGCTATTTTCCGCCGTTATAAAATCTTCAAAGCTTCCCTTACAAGCTTATAAGAATATTTTCAAAGAAAATTTTTTATTTTATATGGATCTTAAATGATTTCAAAATAAAAAGAGATATTTCTTTAAAAAGAATTTTGATTTCATCTATGCCAACATCATTTGATGGATTTTACGCTTATTTAAAGTTGATTTATTATGATACAAAACTTCTCTATTATATTGAAGGTTCTGTGATTTTTTTGACTATGGATGTGCTATTTTTATACCATTCATGGTTTATGGTGAAATTATTGACATTTCGTATGCTAGTGTTAATACGAATGTTTATGTTATGTTTAAATATTTTCATATGGGAATGCATTGGACTTAATATGTGACGGGTGGAGCCCGCTATAGCTCCTCGATGCATCGGTAGGTCTCATGAGACAAACTAGTATCTTGGCACAAGTCCTTGACAAAATCTTATTTGTAGTCTTTGCACGAGGCCTTGGCTATGTGGTTATGATAGTTTGGCATTATGCATTCCATAATTATGAATGTGGTTATTGAAATTGCATGTGATTATTCGATTAGTAGAATTTCCATGTGAATAAGTAAATGTCATTATTACATTTTAATTTTTCCATACTATGTTGAAGTTCAAGTTTAAAAGGCTTTTGTTTTAGTAATTCATTGCCTTAAATGTTTATGCTTATTTTTGAAAGTTTCGCTATATTGTTATCCTTACTGGGCATTTGAGGTCACCCCTTTTCTATGTTTTATTTTTCCCAGGATGCGATGAAGTATGTTATGAATGACCTTCATGGATTTTATGTGGGGATATGAGTGTGGAATATGGAGACTATGTTGTTGTAGTAGTTTTTCACTTTATGACGTAATGTAAAACTTTATGAATATATCTAGTGTTACCAAGGCTACTAAACCAATCGGTCTTTCGAGATTTGATCTTTCTTATGATCATGCCAATGTTATGTAATAAGGCACCGACTCTGGGTAACTAGGGTCGGGGTGTTACAATATCTGGGTGTGAGTACAAATCAAAAGGACATAAAATATTATTTCTAATAAATATATATCCTACTAATATAAAATTAATTTGTTTTTTGATATAATAAATTTATGCAATAATGTGAAGGAAATCAAGTCATGATCGGGCTCCAAGTGGGATACTAGGATGACCCGACTATCTTCAGATAAGCTAGATGTTTTTGATCCTGTGGCCTTTTAATTGGTGAAGGGAACTAAGGCATTTATCTAATGAATCCTTGAAAAAGTAACCATATTAAATCTTGGAAAATATTACAATAATTCCCAAACAACATATCCATTTTGTATTAATGGATGTAACAAGATATTTATTTGTTGTTTATTATATTATCCTACTAAAGGAGACCTATCTATAAGGGTTAGATCATCTGATTTCTAGGAAGTCTGAGGAATAAACCATTGACATTATCTTCTTTTGAGTCTCTTAAGCTATATAGTAATTCAATCATTTTATTTTGAGGTAGTTCTCAATTTTAATAAAGTGGGATGAACCAAGGTTATCCATGTCCTTGGATACCCTGGCACACCTGGGAGAATATGCTCAGTATTCTAGTTTTTCTAGAAATAATGATAAATCAACAAAATTTACCTATTAAATTTGGAGATTAATACATTCAACAAATCCATTACTGGTTAAACATTAGTAATTCACATCAATGAATCAATTTTCACCATGTGAGTTTGTTTGTGGAATTCCATGAAGTAATCTATGACTTTCTCAAGGCATGCCACACCAATTTTGTTTTGATAAAGATCTATAAATAAGAAACCAAGGAATCAAAGATGATGAGTAATAAGTGGAATGAGTAATCTTAGAAATTATATATCATATTTTAACCACATATGATCATAGTTCTATCATTTTTTTTTAAATATAAGACTCAACCAATAGATTCCTATTTAAGGGCGACACAAAAACATACCCTAAGGGAATACTTTAGTTACATCAAAGATAGAATGAGGTTTCCATAAAATCATAAAAAAACAAGCCCTTTGGAATGGTCATATATGTAGTTATCAAATAAATATAGTATTTGGATGTTCTGTAGATTTTCTAGGTTCTGAATAAGGTGATAAAAATCACGGAATATATATTTTAGTGTCAACACGTAGAATGTATTGCATGTAGCACAATGGTAATATTTATAAATGGAAATAATTTTATAGATTATAAAACAGAACACAATCTATGGGATGTTTGATGTATCTTCAACCAGGATTGGCCTCATGTTTAATGTTAAATGAATGATATTAGAAAATAGATGTTATCCCTGATAATAGGGAATTTACATTAAATATTTACTAAAAGGTTTTCAAAAGATGAATAAAAATCGGAAAATAAGATGATGGGTTGTTGTAATACCATCAGTGTTCTGATGTGACATGATAAAGTGGAAATATAGGTCAGATTAGTGAGATACACCAATGTGGAGGAAAGAAAGAGGAGTCCCACTGGAGGATTGTCGTATGAAAATGATACGATGAATGAAAATTATATTTACGGGTAAAAAGAAGAAATAATTTAATTTTCAAAAAAATTTAAATGGGTAAATAAATTATCTTCTTGTCTAGCCAAACTTTGTGCCATCATACACTGATATATCAAAGACAACCATATCATCCATATTTATACGAATGGTTTTTCTAACTTTTCAAAAATGTTTTGAAGTGAAACTGAAATAAATTACAAAAAATGAATGGTTTAAAGGCCTCCCTTTGCATGGTATTCCAAACTGTGCTCCTTGATTTTCCATTCCACACAAATATGGTGAACTATTATTGAAAACTATATACAAAATGTTCAACCGATAAAAATTCCTCAAATACCAAATCATTGGTCCTCAAACATTTTCGAACACTCCTAAAACCTCAAATGATACATTGGAGACTTACATTATAGTAAATTAAGGGAAACGTAGAAACAATTAACTGATTTGATACCTAAAGGAGGTGTGGGATCTTACAACATACCCTCATTAAGAAAAATCATCCATTAGTTGAACCTCTAAGGGATTCTATGTGTTATCCATGAAATATTCATAACACATGGAGCATTTATTAGAATAAAGTTCTTGTGTTTCCTCTAGAATACTTCCATGATACCATAACACACAAACATGATGAATCCTTCCACCTAAGTTAATATTTATTCTATGGTCATTGATAGGTACTAGATACTTCTGAAATGATGCGTTCTCACCTAAAACATCTTAATCTAGATTAAAAACATGAGACATGATTATTAATATATCTACGAAATATAGATGGAATCATTTTTATCAATGTAATACTAAGGAAAATCTATCATATATGATAACGGGCCAACTATATCATTGATATCAAATAGAGTAATAATTTTTGTGGGAGATTTTTTTTCACTTGAATATATCTCCAAACCATTCAAGAAAAAGAAAATGAAATAATAAGAACTGAACCCCACCACAAACCATTGAAAACAGTGATGTTAAATAAAATATGACTTCATACAAGACTAATCCACAGTAACACATTTTTTTATTTTTTCATTCTCTAATTTCTCCTAAAATAGACCTTGTATTATAATCACTAATTCACCTACCTCCATCTAAGAGATAGATGATCGAAATGTCCTACTATATAGATCATCAAAATGAACCTTCTAAATTGTTTCATCAACAATTCTATTCTAATACATCATTGGAATTGGTAATCCTTTCACCCATATACCTCTAAAATCAATGATTCATGTATTTATAATTTCTTCATGTATATGTATTGTTCACATGGTATAGAAGTTGGTCTTAGATTGATATATGACACTAAAGAGTACATCTAAACCAAGTGCATTATACAAACCCTATGAGAACATTTCATATAATCTAGTTTCACTATATAGTAAAATGGTAAGTGAAATCCATTGAAGTCATGTGACCTCTTGGACCTATAATATCCCTTTCTCATATATTGATAAGGTTTCCCATTTATGCAATAAATTAATGATATTATACTTCCTATCCACAATCACCTAAAAAATATCACTTCCTCCAGGTCACATTAGAATCCCTATTGAGTCTTCAATACTTATGACATTACATTTATTATCTTTGATAGGTAATTACTACAAATATCATAAATGCACTCGGTGTTCTATGTTCTTCTATTTATTGGTGGATGAATAGCTGATGTTGCATGCTGATTCATTTTTCATCACTAAACACTGGTACTAGAAGTGAAAATAACCTTAAATATTCATTATAATATACAAAAATAGACATTTAAATTCATGATATTCTCAAATTATATCCCCCTATACCCCTGTCAAAATCTAGACATTCCATATGACATGCAATTTCACATCCTCATCGATAAACCAACTAGGTGGTGGCTCCTTGGTGATGTTGTTATCCTTTAGGTCTAATTCATCATGAATTGAAAAAAACATCAAATTTTCTTCAATTTTTAGTTAAGGAAACCCTAACATATAATTAATTATTTGTTTTCAATGATACTACTTAAAGTAACAGTGTATATCAAGAAAAATAGACCTTAGCTACTACATGTTACTAGTTTCCAGAACCTCTTGAACATGATTCTATTAGCTCAATATATCAGAGACATTATTTCCCTTCCCCAATGTATGTATAATCCCAAATTTTAAAGAGTAAATATATTAAACCCACCTATAATGTTGGATGTTTAAAGCCCACTAAGAAAATTTATTATTTTGGCCCTTATTTTTTCCATATACCATGAATCACTCCACCAGAAGGTAATGTATCCAATATTGGGGAGCATAAAAGAAAGAAACCCACATATGGCCATTAATTATTTACATTATCCCATGATCCCATAACTATTGAAACCCATATTATATGGCTCACTCTAATTGAAAATAAATATAGTACCCAACCGGATGCATGATGTTTTAGAATAAATAGTTTACCATAATCTGGGCTTATTAAAAATTAGGATGGGTGTTGAGATCAATCTACCTTTCAACAAATAAAAAATATTTTCGCATAATTAAGTCTATATAAACCTTAACCCCACATTGGGAAAGCCTATATGTAGAGATACAAATGAGAAAAGTTCTAAATGAAGAGTTGGAAGTAACCAATTAATACCAGGAATATCCTAAAATAGAATGCATTCATGGGATGCTCACATAAAATAACTAATCTCACATTTTCTATATAAATAGATACCCATCATCTAATATTATGGTATATTATATGTCAAATCAATATATCCAAATTCTATACGTTTAGTGATTCTCAATGATTTGATATTCCAGAAGAGTGACCAAAAAAACCTCTTGGTGAAACACTTTTTACCCCAGTGAGCAGTTGTGCACCAACATATTATAAAAATGACTATATAGGAATACAAATATGATTGAATCGATCAATTCATTATGTACATAAAATTAATATGTATTTTTGTGAAATATAAAGGCATTATAAAATGTTTTTATAAGTCTTACCTACATTGGAATGTTTCTTTGTTATATAGAAGGTCCTAACTCCCACATGATGATATCCGAAATCTCATGTTATTCTTCAAGAAGACCCACAATCATAAATACTGATTTAATAGATAATATATTATATGAACTAAGTAATAAATATTTACTTTATGTTTATTTAAACACAGGTATAACCATACATGCCAATTCTCTTTATTTGAGAAAAGTATTTGTGGACCCTATGAGGATATACTACATCATATAAACCATTTTGATACCATTTCCTCCTACATCATATTTATTTCACAAATCCATATAAATATAACACTGTATGAATTTATTAATATCGGTTCTAATCCATGAACAATAAATACAATAAATTCAACCTCTCTCAAAAGTGGTTGGCCATAAAATTTATCATGATCGATTTGACAATCCCCAACTAGAGGGGAAATTTCTAGGAGAACTCCTAGTGAATCTACATAGAGGGCCAAAATAATTGTTGACACTCCACCTATCCTCTGATTCTCAGTCCTAGAATTACCATCCTTAACATACAATTATACCATGTAAACATATCTCCCACTCTGGGGTAGGGGCATCAAACTACCACTAGTAATAAAAATCTATATGATATTAAGAGGGAACTAACCCATCCATACAATGTATTTAGCCAAAAAAAGCATCCCAATTATGAAAGGTTCTTGAAGGAATCAATATCTACATATACAGAGGGGACATTCCTTATTAGGGTTATTTATATATAATCATATTCTAAAAGGTGTGTTAAGTGACATCACACTATATTAGTATTCAATTTCCAAAATCATCTTTACCATTATAGAAGAATAACTGAATGAGTGTCAATAACCATATTCAAATAAATCTAAAAATAATATGGAGTCACTAAGATCGTACCTCACACTGTAGATGATTGGTAACTCTACTAAATAGGTGTATTGTGTGTTACATGTAAGTAGCCAGATCTACAGACCTGAGTTACTACATAACCTATATCGGAATCCTCACTATATTGATAGTATAAATATTCTAATAGACTAAAATGACCTAAACCACATCCTCAACCTGAATAGATATAATTACTCAAAAATATTTACTATCATGGTGCCACTAATCCAAATATATAACTCAAAATTAAGGAGAACATCTTCTCACTAGGCACTAGTAGAAATTTCTTTCCAAATCTATAGATAATAACCAACATTCCTTAAGCTCATCACTCATTTTGGTCTCACTCACACGGTTTCTTCATGTAACCCTACATACCACAATGGTGACGCACCACAAAAATACAATTACACACACCATGGATGGCACTGCCCTAGAGATAACTCTCATGGAACTGTATCCTTCAACTAGATGACTCACTACATTGTATAATATATTTAAAACCCTATCATTAACCATTATATTTTCTGTGATTCTACTCATTTATAAGGTAATGTGTCACTATCTCAAAAACAGAAGTCAGTCATATGAGATTGACCTAAGAGATTATGGCATACTTGATTCTATCCTAAAAACATCTAGCACTAAAAAACATGTTACCTATGAGATTGGATGAAATGTAATAGATATTAGTGACATGATGTATGTAATCCATGACATAAATACCTCCATTCACAATATTTATGAATTCCATTTCTTAGTAAAACCTCAATGTCTTAAGGTAAAAATAAACATAAAATACTGTTTAGATGTCCCCCAAAAACCATTCTTTGATGGTGATATAAATGAATCATTTCAACCCACCAACACATAGATGATCAAGAAATATTATAAGCTACAAACTTAATACTAGCTTTATAAGGTTCCTACAAATGATTGTAGAGGATTTTATTTGGATTCTAAAAAAATTACACTACTTGGGGATTACATTTCCATTAGAAAATAGGTGGTTAATGAAGCTGGAATACCCTATTCAATTAAGACATGGTTTTCACATAGCAAGGATTTCCCACCATGTATTGTTTAAGTGTTGGAAACCCTCCCTATGATATGAATTAACACATAGACCATTAAAAATAAGTTTCAAAATTGACATATAACATTTTTAATTTCTAGTGGTAAATTTTTTGGTTTAGTTCCCACCAACTGAAGAGTATGATCATCATCAACTTCCTAGAACTCGTCCCATGGATATCGTAGAAAAATGTATCAATAATTACTGGATCACACATCAAAACAAATATCTAAATAAGAAAATATTATAGAAAATGAAATTGATAATAGCCTCAAGCTCTTTCTATAAGAGACAAACTAAAATCATAAAATATTTAACTCTAATGATCACACTAACAACAACAACACATTCTTAAGGCTATGATAAATGGTAATATTTAAAATTTTAGGAAGATATTTATGTTATATGAGATTTGAATCACATGCTATATAGGTAAAAACATAATAGTTTTAATTTAAATCTCACTTAACAAATACCATTTTTAACCATGAAGAGTTAGAGTTTGACATCTCTAAAATATTTTGTTAGTTATATGGATTTACATTCAAAAATTAAAATTATATACTCCTGATAAGTATAAATTTCAGCATTTTTTATCTATTATTAGGTATTTAATCATTTTCAAAATGGTTATGTAAAATACAATCTTTAATTTATGTGTCAAAAATATATTTGGTTGATGTATTCACATTAATTAACTAATTATTTTTCCAATAATTAATTTTATAAATCAATACTATAGAAATTAATCCCTATAAAAATGTAACAAGTTGTACAATTAATTAAATATATAATACATAGAATATAAATGATTATAAATTACAATGTTCCTAATGTGGTATGTGAGCTAAATATCATTATTCATACTATACAAAGGGTAGAAATTCCATAAAACACAATATCATAGATCATTTTCACCACTCGGAAGTGAAAATAGTTCAACTGTAAAAATAATATTCAACAGAAACATGTCCCTTCCATGGAAACTTGTGTTTATCCAATTATGGGGGCCATATAATGATAGGGATAGACTTATTACCAAGTTATAATACATAATAGTTTCCTATCCACCGACAAAAAATAAATATAAAAAAGTAATCGTATGATATGATACCATATAAGGGTTACATATCCCATTTCATTAATATGTAACTAGTCATGTTGTCCAAAAGTTTACAAGTGCACCTCCTCATATGAAAGATAATTTTAAATACAAGAATGTGTGTGAGGTGGTACTGTAAGGAGACTATTTCCACATTATCAAGCATAAAAACTACATAAATAATTTCAACACAATAATCCAAATAATAAATAAAATACCTGAAATAAATAAATAGTATTTTATAGAGAAGATGTCATGTTGATACATAAATATAAAACAAACATGGAATGAATTTAGTCATACAAGTTGTTTTGGAATGTAAAATGATAAGAAAGAGACCAAAAAATGTCAATATCATTGTGCATCTCATGTCAAAATTAGACTTATTCTCCCATGCTTCCATCTATGATGTAATCAAGCGTCAACAGTAGAGAGGTTTCCAAATTCCTTTCTTAAATCCATGTAATTTAGATATGAACCATTAAAATTACCAAATAGGATATGAGAATTACTTGATAGGTCATCACCAATGGGGTCTAATATTGATATAGTATATGAATAAAAAATATAATAGTATACAGATTTAATAAATTAAAGTAGTGAAGAAAAGGAAACCATGTTAATCTCTAAAACCTCATGGGATACATTTTTGACCATACCTAATTCGGCCTAAGCCAGAAATATCTGATCTAGTGGCCTTATAATTTCTAAAGGGACCTAAGGCATATATATAATACATACAATATTAATTAACCATTGGGAATCCACCAAAAATGTCCTAGAATTCTAACCAAATGCACCCATTTTGAATCCATGGAAGATCCATGATATTATTAATTTCATTTGTATTTGAGAACAAATATGATGATAAATCAATGAGGGCTATCTATTGGTAGTTTTCTTCTATCTTATGTTTTTTTAGTTATACTCTTTATAGTATCTAACTAAATCAGGTATACATAACATTTCATTTTAGGGAGGGTCTCATTAAAATCAATGGGGCTGACCCAAGGAGTTCTTTTTCCAAGGATATCTTGTTGAACCTATGATATTAAACAGGTAATTCATATTTTTATTGAGATCTAGATTAATATATTATTTTTGGACATGGAATTTCAGAGATTATTACATTTACCAAATGCAAGATGGGTAAATCAATTGGAACATAAATTATTGAATCAGGTGGAATCTTATGACTTCACACAATTCATTCTAAGAGGGAATCAAATACATGATCATATAATTCAACAAATTTTTTCTATGATGAATATCTATAAATAAAAAACCATGGAATCTGAATTTAGTAGATATAAATTCAAATCATAATCATATTATGGATTATTCATATTTGAGAAAAAAAATTTCAGGATTACATAACTTATTTAAAAAACACACACATACCATTCCAAGGATTACACTTCAAGGGAGACACCCAAAACACAACCTATGGGTATAGTTTAGATACATAAAATAAGGGAATATGTTATTTAAAATACCTTTAAAAACACAACTAACAATGTCCTTTTGTTTAATTTATTTTTTATTTAACATGTTCGGTAGGTCAAAAACATCATTATGGGTGTGTTTGGTTGTTGTTTTAATCCACAAGATCTATTTTGGAGTTCCATAACATGTCTAGGTAAGGATTTTATCTGATAATTTAAAGGAATTTAAATTTTCCAGACCAAACTCAGAATTTCTAGCATTTGGTAGAATGGTTCATTTAAAAAATAATTATAATTCTAGGTAAAATAAACAATTATTTACCTATATCCTATGTAATAATACACAAATATTATTGAAATTTTATTTGAGATGGAAGTGAAGTAATTGAAAATATTCAAAAAATACCCAAAAATATGGTATTTTTGATAAATATGGTTGAACTGGATGAGGTAGAAAAATAAAGGGAAAAATAACTTGATAGAGTTATAACATTAACAATTTTATTATGATGATATATATGGATGTAAAAATGGATTCCATATGAGTTAGATTCAATAAATTGAAGGTGAAATATATAGATTCCCAATGGAGGCCTATTTTATGAAAATGAGATGATCATTAAAGAAAGATATGATTGTTTTTTTAAAATGTGGGAAATATTAAATTTTCATAATTTTTAATTGGTCACATTGTCCACATGCATGATTAGACATACCATTTTCCAACCAAGTGTGATTACTATCTATCTATGCTACCCCTCATGTTGTTATGTGCACTATCATGAAAATATTTTGCAAACTCTTTGATTAAACCCATAAAAAATAGTTTGAATCACAATGATTAGAGGTCCTCCTTTGCATGATTTTCTAAACTACTATCCTCACATTTACGATTCTATAATATTAGTGGCTTGGTTAGCATAAATATCCTTCAAAAACTGCTACCCTTTCCGAAAATAGAGAGTATATGCTTTGTATTAAAAGCATAGATCATTTCCTAATGTAATGTTTGTGATCAAGGCTGAAAGGGTTAAAGAGATTTATTATTCATTTCAAGAATAAAATAGAAAAATTCAAGATCATAATGATATAATTAGATAGGAAAATCTCTAATGGTCAAATTATCTTACATATCTCATGAACTCACAATATAATTTTTTTTTGGATAATGAGGATAATAAGGGAAATCATGAAATCACCGATAAATAATCTTTGCATGAAGATAAGAAAATAAGTTTTAATATAATTGTACTTCATCTGAGTCATTATTCAAAAATAAAACATGGAATTATTAGAAGGATCAAAAGTTACTCGTAAAACATATCTAATAAAATATAAATGGAAAAAAGAATCCATTGTCCAAGAAATTAGTGTTTGTACCATTGTTATTTCGTTTTCCTTTCTATGTTATTATTTAATTCATTAAATTGAATATTAGAGAAAAATTGTGAAGAACCCAACACAACAGAAATGATGGATGAAAATATAAGAATGAATATTTTTCCCAGATATGGCTCAAATGGAGAAGAGTTTTTACAGAAAAATATTATGGTTTCATCCAATCTAGATAACCACACAATAGATGAAAATAAGTGTTTTTGTCCATTTATGGTGTTTAAATGGTTTTGATAGAATCCAATTGTAACGGCCCGACCCTAGTTACCCAGAGTCAGTGAATTATTACATAACATTGGCATGATCATAAGAAAGATCAAATCTCGAAAGACCAATTGGTTTAGTAGCCTTGGAAACAGTAGATATATTAATAAAGTTTTACAGTACATCATAAAGTGAAAAACTACTACAACAACATAGTCTCCATATTCCACACTCATATCCCCACATAAAATCCCTGTAGGTCATTCATAACTTACTTCTTCACATCCTGGGAAAAATAAAACATAGAAAAGGGGTGAGATCAAATGCCCAGTAAGGATAACAATATAGAAGAACTTTCAAAAACAAGCATAAACATTAAAGGCAATGCATTACTAAAACAAAATCCTTTTAAACTTTAACTTCAACATAGTATGGAAAGACTATAATAACCACATAGCCAAGGCCTCGTTCCAAGACTACAAATAACCACTTTCATAATGATGGAATGCATAATGCCAGACTATCATAACCACATAGCCAAGGCCTCGTGCCAAGACTACAAATATGATTTTGTCAAGGCCCTGTGCCAAGACACTATTTTGTCTCATGAGACCTACCGATGCATCAAGGAGCTATAGCGGGCTCCACCCATCACATATTAAGTCCAATGCATTCCCATATGAAAAGGATTAAACATAACATAAACATTCGTATTAAAACTAGCATACGAAAAGTAAATACTTTCACCATAAACCATGAATGGTATAAAAATAGCACATCCACAGTCAAACAAATCACAAAACCATCAATATAATATAGAAGTTTTGTATCATAATAAATCAACATTAAATAAGCGTAAAATCCATCAATGGATGTTGACATAGATGAAATCAAATTTCTTTTTAAAGAAATATCTCTTTTTATTTTGAAATCATTTAAGATCCATATAAAATACAACATTTTCATTGAAAATATTCTTATAAGCTTGTAAGGGAAGCTTTGAATATTTTATAATGGCGGAAAATAGCCTCACCAGCCGTATAAGTTAAAAAAAAATTCTTACCTTAATTCTCTTGAAAATGTTAAAAAGGACCTTGTTTTGAAAACGATGGATGGATTCCTTTATAAACCACTTATAAAAGTCAAAAAGGGTATATATGACATTAAATCATATTCTAGTAAATAGTATTTTTTTTTTGAAATACTGTTAGGTCCACTAGGCTGGATACCCTGAGAGGGGGGGTGAATCAGGGTATGACTAATTCAAAATTAATGCCCGTTATGATCTTGTTTCGCTGTTAAGCAAAACACTCTTCTCTCTTTTTCCTGCTGCACGATATAAACACAATGTAAAGCAAGCACAGGACACAGCAATTTTACTTGGTTCACCGCTAAGGGCTACGTCTAAGGAGCATACGCCGACAGGTTGTCGGTCGTACCAAATTCCACTAATCTTTACTAGCTGTGGATTACAAGGTTCGGGCTAGATCACTTCTATGCCAGGGCTCACTGCCTTTACAATGTTTAGGGTCAGCTCACTACTTTCCCAAGGGTCACTCCCTGTTTCTCTCTCTCTGGCTCACTGCCGGTGGAGAGGATCACCTTCTTCCTCTTCCTAAGCTCACTGCTCTTGGATGGAATCCACTCACAGTTTATAGACCTGTAGGTCTCTTCATTTTCATGAAAGAATGCATCTTCTCTTGTATGTAGATGCTCTGTTGATGTTTAACTTTCACCCGTTGATGAATATCTCTTTGCACCGAAGGTATCGGGCAAACTTCCAGCTTTCACACAGCCCGAAAAACACTGCTGGAACAAACCTTACTTGGCGCGCAAGTCAACCTCGGCGCGCAAGTATCGGCGCGCAAGTCACCCTCTAACACTTGTGTGAAACAAGCTTCCACAACTCCAAACTTGCGCGTCTCTCTGCCTTTTACGCCCAAACCACTATTGGCGCGCAACTGCCAACCGGCGCGCAACTTCTAACACCGGCGCACAACTTCAACCACTGGCGCGCAAGTCCCACCTGCGCGACCACACACACCACTTGCGCGACCACCACACCTGCGCGACGAGAGCTCTCATCTTGAACTCCGGTGAAAAGTGAGGAGGGGCGGTCCAGTATTTATAGGCAATCTGACCACCCTGCGTGACGGCGCACAAGTCACCTGCGCGACCCAATCTCGGCGCGCAAGTCTCCTCTCCTATAGACACTTGCGCGACCAACTCCCAAACTTGCGCGAACCTATTTCCTTAGCCATATTTTGATCTTCTGATCTTGAAAAACATATGGCGCGCAAGTTTCCTATACTCCAAGTCCACGGCACGCAAGTCCCTTTGCCAAAAACACTTTTCTTCATTTGCCGATTTTCAGGCCCAAAAATTTGGCAAACACTGGAAAACGGCGCCACCTTGTATCTGTTCTTTTGTACCGCCTCCAGATCATCCATTCCTTTCATCGACGTTCTTGAGTCAAACATGGATCGTTGACCTCAGCTCTTAAACTCGACATTCCACCATGAAATCTTCTTTTTCAACAATCACAACTCAGATGTCCACTTTGTCAACAAACACAATCACCTCAAAAATACTTCAATGATACCTTGAGGGATTTTTGCCCAACAATCTCCCCCTTTGGGTTTGTTGAAAACTCTTCCAAACAAAGATACGTCATTGATTCTTCAGCCTCCATTCTCCTCATTGCGATTCTGATAGCGACCAAGGATTTACTCAACACATACTCTAAGCCCACATGAGCAATGCTCAGCGTGAGAAACAAGAGTAAATGAAAAGTTCATCAATGAATCACTTTATCTCAGACATCCACTGTTGACACCAAACACTGTCCAACACCACTCTTCTGCTTTTATCACGATCCTCAGCTGTCGTGATATCTATTCTTTGATCGATCACTTCTAGCATCGTCAGATTTAATACGCTCCCCCATTCTGCTCACAGCTTCAACACCTCTTTAGCCATATTTCTTGTGTTGTCCAAGCTAAGCTCTGGCTAAGCACGTTCAACTAGCTTCAACTCCCCCTATCTGGCTGCTCCACCTGTCAGCTTCTCCCCATATCATGCATGATTTATCAAATCTCCACATTGTCTCCCCCTTGAACAATCACTATTTTCTCCCCCATTGTCAACGAACCCAAAGGCAGTCCTTTGCAGACTGTAACAGAGTAGAGAACAAATCAGCACATTAGGGAAAAACACATCATACCTCGGGAAGAGGGGGGGTCCCGCGTCCACACTATGTCAAGTGCGGGGAATCGACTGAACTCCCAGAGCTAGTCGATGCCTCTCAAAAGCTTCCTTGGGTAAGGCCTTTGTCAGAATGTCTGCAACCTGTAGCTCTGTAGGCACATACTCCAACTTCACGATGCCCTGCTCAACCTTCTCCTTGATGAAATGATACTTGATCTCAAAGTGCTTTGTCCTGGAATGATGGACAGGATTTTTGCTAAGATTTATAGCACTTGAGTTGTCACACTGGATTCCGATCGGAGACTTCACTTCAACTCCCATATCTTCAAGCTGCTGCTTCATCCACAATAACTGTGTGCATGCTTGAGTGGCCGCTATATACTCAGCTTCTGTGGTGCTCAATGAAATGCAATCTTTTTTCTTGCTTAGCCAAGAAATACACAATCCACCAAGATAGAATGCACCACATGACTTTGATTTTCTATCATCTGCTGAACCGGCCCAGTCTGCATCAGTATATCCCAATAACTCTGTCTGAGATTTGTCGTTGTATGTCAAACTGAAGTCCACCGTGCCCTTGATATACCGAAGTATTCTTTTCACTACAAGCATGTGACTTTCCTTGGGATTACTCTGATATCTCGCTGCTTGGCATGTGGCGAAAACAATATCAGGCCTTGTTGCGGTTAAGCACAGCAGACTTTCAATGATTTGCCTGTATTCTGTGATATTAACTGCCTTGCCATCCTCATCTTTTGATAATTTCATCCGGGTAGCAACCGGAGTCTTCATTTCCTTGGAATTATCCATTCCAAACCTTCTTAGAACTTCCTTGGCATATTTGGATTGAGAAATGAAAGTTACATTCCTTCCTTGTGTCACATGTAGACCAAGGAAAAACGTTAGCTCTCCAATCATTGACATTTCAAACTCATTTTTCATGAATTCGGAAAACTGTCTGCACTGAGCTTCATCTGAACCGCCAAAAATTATGTCATCGACATATACTAGCACCATCATCCATTGATTACTTTCATTGCTGAAATAGAGATTGTAATCAACTCCTCCACGCTGAAAACCAAGCTTCTTCAAGTACTGATCAAGCCTTGAGTACCATGCCCTTGGTGCTTGTTTCAGCCCATACAATGCCTTCTTCAGCCTGCAAACTTTGTTCTCATCCTCATGAATGAGAAAACCGTCTGGCTGCTCAATATACACCTCCTCTTCAAGAACCCCATTCAAGAATGCGGATTTGACATCCATCTGGAACACTTTGAACTTCCTTTGCACTGCGATGGCTAGGAATAATCTTATTGTATCCAGCCTTGCAACCGGTGAAAATGTCTCATCAACATCTATTCCCTCTATCTGGGAGTATCCCTTGCAAACTAGTCGTGCTTTGTTCCGAATCACTGGGCCATCTTCATTCATCTTGTTGCGATAGACCCATTTAGTCCGGATGACATTCTTGTCTGCTGGCCTCGAAACAATCTCCCATGTCTGGTTCTTCTCAATCTGATCAAGCTCTTCGTTCATGGCCTGAACCCAGTTTTCATCTTCAGCTGCATCAGAAAAACATTTCGGCTCCACTTGAGACAAAAACGAAGCTTGCTGTGATGATTTCATTCTTCGAGTCTGAACTAGAGCTGTTTGATCACCAATGATATTCTGCCTATCAATTTCAGCTTGACTCTTTGGCTTTCTCACAGACACCGACTTGACACTTTCCTCTTCATCATCAGTATCTTCTTCTGAGTCAGCTTCTGCCACTTCTGCTCCCCCTGGGTTGCTTACCTCATCATCACTTTCTTCCAGGAACTGTTCACTAGATCGTTGATTATTCTGTTCATTTTCAACTATAGTGACATCATTGCTTTCAATGATTTTTCCCAGCCTTTTATTGAAACATTTATACGCTTTTCTTTTCCCGGAATAGCCAAGGAATATCCCTTCATCTCCTCATGCCTCAAACTTCCTATGATGTTCTTTGTTGAGAATGAAACACTTACTTCCAAAGATTCGAAAGTACTTCAACGTTGGCTTCTTTCCGTACCATAGTTCATACAGAGTCTTCCCTTGCTTCGGACATAACATGGACCTGTTTGAAACATATACCGATGTCAAAACTGCTTCTTTCCAAAATTTCTCTAGCAGGTCCTTATCAATAAGCATTGTTCTGGCCATGTTGTTGATGATCCGATTTCTCCTTTCAACTACTCCATTCTGTTGGGGAGTTTTTACTGATGAAACTTGATGCCTTATCCCATGTTTCTCGAGATAGTTATCAACCTGACTGTTTGCAAATTCCGTACCGTTATCAGTACGAAACTTCAAAATTTTCTGCCCAAGCATCTTTTCTGATTCCCTCCTGTACTGCTTTATGCAACTGAACACCTCTGTCTTATGGGTTATGATGAAAACCCAGGCCATTCTGCTATAGTCATCAATGAAAAGAACATAGTACCTTTGCCCATTTATAGCTCGTGGTGAGATAGGTCCACATACATCAGCATGCACCAATTCGAGCACTCTGGTTGATTTCTGTTCCTTTGGCCTGTATGTCTTTCTGATGATTTTCCCTTGCTGACAAGCATCACATGTATGAGTGCGATCACGTGATAGTTTGGGAAGGTCTCTAGAAGCATCACATTTAACGAGATCCTCCATAGATGGTTGGCATAGATGACCAAGTCGCTTATGCCACAACTGGTTTTCTTCCTCTCTAGATAAAAGACAAGTATCTTCTTCCCCACCTACAAGATAGAGATTTCCCTTTGACCTTTTTCCCTGCAGAACAGCTGCACCATCATTTCCTTTCACAACACACATCTTCTTGGTAAATTGGATAGAGTGCCCAGAGTCACATAGTTGACTGACACTGAGTAGGTTATGACTGAGACCCTCTACTACCAAGACATCAGCACGTCTCATCTCTTTGCCCCCAAACTTGGCTTTCCCTAAGCCAACAATTTTCAGGCCTTCATCATTTCCAAATTTGACAACTCCTTCTTTGTCATATTTGATGCCTGTAACAAGATCCTTGTTACCCGTCATGTGGGATGTGCAACCACTATCAAGGATCCAAACACCAGATCAATCTGATGTTTTAAGGGCAATCTGCACCACCACAGCCTTCTCATTTTTCTTCTTCTTGGTCCATACTTTTTCTTTCACACTCGGCATGGATTGAGGCTTCTGTTCTTTCTCAGAGTATGATGGACCACCCTCATCTTGCGGAGCTGCAAATCTGTTCTGAACTTTTAACTCACTTGTTGGTTTATTGATCTGCTGCTTGCGAACATTTTGATTATTCTTTGACACATTTCTCTGAATGATTGATGTGCAATACCTAGCCATGTGTCCAAATCCTCCGCACCAAAAACAGTGTCCTTAAAAATGTGTTCTGGAAAACCGTTCTCTGTTTGGCTGCCGTCTCTGCTCATGTTCCCTTCTGTATCTCTTGGGTATGGAACACACAAACTGTGAATGTCCCATTTTCCCACAGCAATAACACCTGATATAGGATGCATTCCCTCGTGATATTTCAGCACTGTGATTTCCCCTTTGGGATCTCTGAATATTCTGATTCTGTTTTGTTCCCAAATCAACCTTCACTTTTGGGATGAGTGCTTGCGGTCTGACTGCAATTGTCGCCAATTTTTGTTCTTGACTAAGCCCAGAAACGACCTTAACATATGAGCTCAATTGCTGTTTCTTTCCTACTGAACTGCTAGGCTCCGCTTTCACAAAATCTGAAGACTTCTTTTTGGGAATTTCAACGTCATCATCATCATCATCATGAAACTTCTTGGGGCATCTTGCCGCAAGATGACCAACCTTTCCACATCTAAAGCATGCTAGTGGAAGTTTACCTTTAAACATTCCTCTTCCTCTTTGTAGATTCGAAGAAAGGAATGACATCACCTCATCTGTCTCTTCTTCTTCATTAGAATATTCAATGGTGAGCTTCTTCATGGCCTTAAATGCCACCTCTTTAGACTTCCCCTTTTCCACAGCCTCATTATCACCGTTCCTCATTTCATATGCAACCAAGGTACTATGCAAATTGTCCAATGTCAGCTCTTTTGGATCTTTATATTCTAGTACTGAAACTTTCGGATTGAACCGAGGTGGAAGTTTCCTCAAGATGAGCTTTACAATCTTTATGTCTTCAATGACTTCTCCAAGACCTCGCATATCTTCCACAACAATGTTTACCCTATCAAAGAATGCATCAACAGACTCATTCGGGTTCATTTTCAGATCTTCATATTTGTTCCACAACACCTGCAACTTTTCCTCTCTGACTTTTGTGTCCCCTTCATATATATTCAAAAGCCTTTCCCACATGGAATGTGGCGTTTTTCATGACATCACCTTTGTGTCGATGGGATTGGAAAGGGATCCCCCTAAGGCATTGATTGCTTTGGAATCAGCATCCAACTCTCTATGCTCAGCTTCTAATAAGGCACCACTATTAATATCAGCTGTGATACCATGCATAGCTGCTGAAAACACATCCATTCCCAAGGATCGGAAATAGTGTTGCATCCGATTCTTCCATATCTGAAAATTATATCCGTCGAAGATCGGAATCCCTTTATGATTGGTTACCTCATTGAGAGAAGAACAACTTTCAACCTTTTCCCTCTGATACAACTTGTTAGGTCCACTAGGCTGGATACCCTGAGAGGGGGGGTGAATCTGGGTATGACTAATTCAAAATTAATGCCCGTTATGATCTTGTTTCGCTGTTAAGCAAAACACTATTCTATCTTTTTCCTGCTGCACGATATAAACAGAATGTAAAGCAAGCACTGGACACAGCAATTTTACTTGGTTCACCGCTAAGGGCTACGTCTATGGAGCATACGCCGACAGGTTTCCGGTCGTACCAAATTCCACTAATCTTCACTAGCTGTGGATTACAAGGTTCGGGATAGATCACTTCTATGCCCAGGCACACTGCCTTTACAATGTTTAGGGTCAGCTCACTGCTTTCCCAAGGGTCACTCCCTGTTTCTCTCTCTCTGGCTCACTTTCGGTGGAGAGGATCACCTTCTCCCTCTTCCTAAGCTCACTGCTCTTGGATGGAATCCACTCACAGTTTATAGACCTGTAGGTCTCTTAATTTTCATGAAAGAATGCATCTTCTCTTGTATGTAGATGCTCTGTTGAAGTTTAACTTTCACCCGTTGATGAATATCTCTTTCCACCGAAGGTATCAGGCAAACTTCCAGCTTTCACACAGCCCGAAAAACACTGCTGGAAAAAACCTTACTTGGCGCGCAAGTCAACCTCGGCGCGCAAGTATCAGCGCGCAAGTCACCCTCTAACACTTGCGCGACACAACCTTCCACAACTCCAAACTTGCGCGTCTCTCTGCCTTTTACGCCCAAACCACTATTGGCGCGCAACTGCCAACCGGCGCGCAACATCTAACACCGGCGCACAACTTCATCCACTGGCGCGCAAGTCCCACCTGCGCGACCACACACACCACTTGCGCGACCACCACACCTGTGCGACGGGAGCTCTCATCTTGAACTCCTGTGAAAAGTGAGGAGGGGTGGTCCAGTATTTATAGGCAATCTGACCACCCTGCGCGACGACGCTCAAGTCACCTGCGCGACCCAATCTCGGCGCGCAAGTCTCCTCTCCTTTAGACACTTGCGCGACCAACTCCCAAACTTGCGCGAACCTATTTCCTTATCCATATTTTGATCTTCTGATCTTGAAAAACATATGGCGTGCAAGTTTCCTATACTCCAAGTCCATGGCGTGCAAGTCCCTTTTGTACCGCCTCCAGATCATCCATTCCTTTTATCGACGTTCTTGAGTCAAACATGGATCGTTGACCTCAGCTCTTAAACTCGACATTCCACCATCAAATCCTCTTTGTCAACAATCACAACTCAGATGTCCACTTTGTCAACAAACACAATCACCTCAAAAATGCTTCAATGATACCTTGAGGTATTTTTTCCCAACAAATACATTTTTAAGAAACATGAATGTGGATGATAAAGAGATCCTAGTAGATTATTACGTATAAACAACCTTGGATAATGAAGAGATTGTGAAATAACACTTACCTTGTAGTTTTCCTTGGTTGGGGTAGGTTAACCTCCTGTATAATGGTGAAATAATTGTTATTAAATTATACTGTAATCATATATATTAATATGATATCATATATGATCTTTTAACATTGATTTGTTAATAATATCATAGAATTATCGTCGTTTCGGGTGTTAACATACTCATTTTCTTTTATATGTTTTGTTACATAAGGCGTGTTTGTTATGGATAGGTTGTATCTTATTCATATCCAGAATAATATCAAGTCCTTAAACATCATTTTTAAATCATCAAATGATAATTATACTTGAATGGATATGATGGAGAATGAATCTAATCGCGTTAGTGGAGATGGTAGTCCGTACGTACGCACGAGCGACAATATCATTTTTTGATATTAAAATAATATATAAATGGATGTTATATCATATATAAAGAATAATTAACATGTTATATTTATTATTTACATGAGTTACTCATCATTATTATACCCATCCAAATAATAATATATTGAATAACAATTACACCACGATGTGGACATGGTAAGCCATACGTACGCACGTATGGTGACATGTAATTCAAAGGGTGGATAGATTACTGATTATGGTTGTACCATATTTATAATAACATAACAGTATATATATTATACTGGAGTTATTATTTTATATGGTAACAACAAAGGAAGAAGAAGTGGAAGAAGAAAGGAACTTGGAAAAGGGTGGTGAAATCATTACCTCTTCTTCGGGTTCTTCCTTTTGATTTGATCAAAAGGGCTCCTTAGGTTGGATTTCAGAACAATAAAAGGCCTATAGGTTGTAGTGAAGGAAGTTGGGAGAGTATTTGAGCAGAGTTTGTCCGAAAAAAGGCTTTTAAGGAGTGAAGAAATGAGAAGGAGGAGTGCCCTTTTATAAGAGGGGTGAGGGGCACCTTTGGAAAAGCTAGAAATATTAATTTATAATAAATTCATATTCGGTTTCTAATGGCTCCAAAGAGTATAATTTAAATTTTAAGGTGGGGATAGGTCGAAAACAACTAAACCAATAGAATTTAGACAGGTTTGGGTCATTATATTAACCTTATCATTAAGTATTAACTCTAAGTTAATTAGTTTCACTTTTACAATGTCTCTTTGTATTTTTATATTATATGGTTAATAAACATACCATATACATCCAATCGACCCAAAAGTGGTCCATTAATGACGAACCTATCATTATATAAGTCTCTTGGACGAACCTTAGATTTTTAGGAATTTAATATCAATTAATAATATAATATTTGTTTTAAAAACTCTTTTATGTCAATTTTGACACTATTCAATAATTGATTTTTGTAAAAATCATAAAAGAATGATTACTTCGAAAAAAGTTAGTTTAATCAATCCTAAAATTTCATATTAACCTAGAAAATTATTGTAATTCATAAAAAGTCTCAAATTCTATTTATTTGTGTATTTGTAATATCAATTAATTTAATTTTTCACTATTGTGGTAATTACTACATCATCATTGTGTCATAATTAAATTAAATTATTTAATGTATATAAATTATAAATAAAATATAATTATTTAGTAAATTGTTTTATCTTTCTAATGAATATTTATAGTCGAAAATACAACATATATAACCCTATGTAAAAATTGTTTTTCTAAAAGATATATACTTGTGTCATTTTTGTATTCATTTTAAATTAATTAAAATAAAGTGTCCCTATCACCTACAAGTGGCTCAATGGGGTCCCAAAATCAACCCAAAGATGCCTATGGTCGAACATGTATCAACCAATAAGGTTAGGACACGTTTTAGGGTAATTTAGTATTATTATAATATTATTTTTTTACCCTTATTTACCGGATTTAATCTTAACCATGGTAAATAAAATATTTACCGCAGTAATTATTCAAAATGTCTAAAAATAAATGTTACCTATTTAAACAATTTGAACATCCTGATTCCAAATATGGAATCCATTTTTCCAAATTCAAAACACAGAAGTGGCAGAAATTAATTAAAAATTAATTCCCGTTGTTAAAACAAAAAGCGTGTTTTTAAGAGATAATAACTATCAAAAGATTCACACTTGTTTATGTCCGTTTTAATTGTAAAATTATGTCCAATGACCAACATTGTATTAAATGGTAAAAATATATTCTAAATATAATTTAAAACCACTCAAATTCATAATTTATCACTATTAATTATTTTGATTAAAAAAGATGTTTTTAATTAAAATTTAATAATTTTCACTTTTCATCAAAATATTAAAGTTATCCAAAAATTACCAAAATTTCACCTTAGGCTAAATTCGATATTCCGAATCCAAAAATGAAGTCCATTTTTAAATATAAAAAAATATGATTTCAAAAAGTAGGTATTACTATTCATAACGGCTAGTTTGATTGGTTATGGTGTGTTAGAACTCAGTGTTGCGTACAACACACGCTATCACATTATTCAAAGAGAAGCGTACCATAGAAGATTGGGGTGTTAAATTCTCCCCTCCTTCAAATAATTTCATCATCGAAATTTCTAGAATAATTATCACATGAAAAGACTCGGGTGGTTCTTCATCAGAATTTCCTCGGGTTCCCACATTGCCTCTTCCATCTTATGGTTTCTCCACAAAACTTTTACCAGACGCGTCGTCCGGTTTCTCAGTACTTGTTCTCTTGTTTCATGAATCCTAACGGGCTCTTCGCAATAAGATATATCGAGTTCCAGTTCTAATTCCTCGTAGGTGAGTACATGCGTTGGGTCAGGCATGTATTTCCTCAACATAGATACGTGGAACACATTGTGAACTTTAGAGAGACTTGGTGGAATTGCCAATCGGTAAGCTAAAACCCCAATTCGTTCTAGAATTTCAAAGGGTCCGATTTACCTGGGACTCAATTTACCTTTCTTACCAAAACGTATGACTCCCTTCCATGGAGATACCTTCAGGAAAACATGATCACCGACTTGAAATTCCAAATCCTTCCTTCGATTATTGGCATAGTTCTTCTGCCTACTTTGAGCTGCTTTGATGTGATTTTGGATTACCTTCACCTTTTCCACCGTTTCCTCCACCAGTTCTGGGCCTACAAGTTTTCTTTCACCAACGTCATCCTAAAAGGTTGGTGTACGACATCTCTTTCCGTATAACACTTCATATGGTGCCATCTAAATACTCGAATGGATGATATTGTAATAGGAAAATTCTACCAGAGGTAAATATTGATCCCACATAACCTGAAAGTCATGTGAGCAAGATATCAACATGTCTTCTAAGGTTTGAATAGTCCGTTCTGATTGTCCGTCTGTCTGAGGGTGGTAAGCAGTGCTCAAATGAAGTTCAGTATCCAGGGATTTATAAAGACTTTTCCAAAATCTTGAAGTAAAACGGGGATAACGATCAGAAACAATTGATAGAGGTACTCCATGAAGTCTCACAACTTCATTAATATATAGTCTTGCTAAACGTTCAGGGGTAGATCTTCTATTATAGCAAGAAAATGTGTCGACTTGGTAAGACGATCAACAATAACCCATATTGCATCGTTCCTTCTAGGTGTCTTTGGTAGCCCCACGACAAAGTCCATCGTAATATTGTCCCATTTCCACTCTGGTATGGGAAGAGGTTGCATGAATCCTCCATGCTGTTGCCTTCCAGCTTTCACTTGTTGACAAACCATACATATTGACACAAAATCAGCAATCTCCCTCTTCTTGTTGTCCCACCGAAAATGTTCCTTCAGATCTCTATACATTTTGGTGCTCCCAGGGTGTATAGAGAAATTGGAACTATGAGCATCATCTAGCAATTTCCTTTTTAGATCAGGTATATCGGGAACACAAAGTCTCTTCCAAAATTTCAAAATTCCATCTTCATACACAAAGTCTCTCAATCTCCCATCATTCACAGCTTTAATCTTCTTTTGAAATTCTTCATCATCAGTCTGAGAACTCTTAATCCTTTCTATTAGAGATGGTTTGGAAACCATTTGAAAAATAATTGATGCTTCACCTTCCCTGGTTATTCCCATGTCCATATTCACTAGATCCATGAAAATTGGATCTCTTTCAATTCTCATATTGTTCAAAACTCCAAGTTCTTTTCTACTCAAAGCATCTTCCACCTTGTTTGCTTTCCCCGGGTGGTAGTGTATCGTGCAATCATAATCCTTGAGTAATTCAAGCCATCTCCTTTGCCTCGTGTTGAGTTATTTTTGTGAGAAAATATACATCAAACTCTTGTGATCTATATAAATCTCACATTTTTCACCATAGAGGTAGTGCCTCCATATTTTCAAAGCAAAGATCACAGCTACTAACTCGAGATCATGAGTAGGATAGTTTTGTTCATGAATTTTAAACTGTCATGATGCATAGGCAATAACCCTATCATTCTGCATAAGGAGACAACCAAGTCATTTTTTTTGATGCATCACTATAAATAATGAACCCATCATTCCCCGATGGTAGAGTCAATATAGGAGAATTGACTAATCTTCTCTTCAGTTCTTCGAATCATTCTTCACACTCTTTTGTCCAAACAAATTTAACCCCTTTACGTGTGAGCTTCGTTAATGGGTTAGCCAATCGGGCAAAATTCTGGACAAAACGTCGATAATAACCTGCCAAACCAATAAAACTGCGTACCTCAGTTATACTCGTAGGTGCTGGCCGTTCTTGGATTTCCTTGGTCTTAGAAGGATCAACAGAGATTCCATCATTAGAAAAAATATGGCCAAGAAAAGAAATCTCCCGAAGCTAGAATTCACACTTGCTAAACTTTCCATATAATTCATGCCTCCTCAGAGTCTTCAAGATAATGTGCAAGTGATTTTCATGATCTTCGTAGGTTTTGGATTATACCAAGATATCATCAATAAATACCACCACAAATTCATCGAGATACTCCTTGAAAACACTATTCATCAGATCCATGAATACATAGGGTGCATTAGTCAATCCAAAAGGCATTACAGTAAACTCGTAATGCCCGTACCTGGTTCGAAATTCTGTGTTTGGAATGTCTTCCTTCTTTACACACAACTAATGGTATCTATATCGAAGGTCAATCTTTGAAAAGTATTGAGCTCCATGCAGTTGGTCAAATAAATCATCAATACGAGGTAGGGGATACTTGTTCTTTATCGTTATAGCATTGATCTCCCTATAGTCAATACATAACCTCATAGATCCATCTTTCATTTTAACAAAAAGAACAGGGGGTCCCCATGGAGAAACACTAGGGTGAATAAATCCTTTATTACTCAATTCCTCAAGTTGTTTATTTAGTTCAACTAATTCTACAATGGCCATTATATAAGGGGTCATCGATATAGGCCTTGATCCATGAATTAAATCATTGGAAAACTCAACATCTCGTTCTGGAGGATGTCCAGGTAAATCTTCTGGAAATACATCTACAAATTCTTTCACAACAGGTACATCTTCTATTTGAACATTCCTTTCCTCACCCATAGTCATTTCATTCTCTTCCACCCCAATAATTGAATTATGTTGAGCTACTAAGGGTAGATCTAAATAAGAATTAGTTGGCGACGATTCTGCTCTAAAGATAAGGTGTTCCTTATCATTATCATCAAGAATCGTAACCTCTTTCTTCTTATAATAAATCTTCGCATCATAGTTCGAAATCCAGTCCCTACCGAGGATTATATCAAACATAATCATATGTATGACGATGATATCAGAAGATAAAGAACATTTATGTGCTCTAATGGGGACAGATTCACAAAACATTGTTGCAATGATACTTCCCTTAGGAGTTTAAACTGACAACTCCCTTTTTAAATCAAATTGTAAATATCTAATTTTCTTAGCAAACTGGGAAGATATGAAACAATGCGATGATCTAGAATTAAATAATGCATTTTCTAAACTTGAGGAAACCATTAAATTACCTGCCACCACATATTTCGGAGCTTCTACCTCAACAGTAGTGATAGCATAAGTCTGGCCTTGATCCCTTGGCCTTTTCTATGGTAAGTTCTCCTGATGCTTAGGAAATTCATTTGCATAATGCCCCATCTCCCTGCAATTGTAGCACTGAACATTGGTAGCCTCCTTCTTCCCTTTTCAATCACGGGCTTGGTGGCCTTTTTCCCTACACTTGTAACAGACTCCCATTCCCTTCAAGAAATCACCAGGGTGTTTGTTCCCACATTTACCACAGGATGGATATTCAACCTTTCCCTTCTTCCCCTTATTTCCATTACCAGATTGATCAGCATGTCTCTTCTTCTCTAGCTTTGCTTTAAAGTCATAAGACTTAGAGAATTCCTTTTCGGTCTTGATAGCACATGAGACAATGTATTCGTATGACGAAAAGGATTGTGAGACTAATGCTCGACGGAGAAATGGTTTTAACCCATCAAAGAAATGATCAATCTTACTTCTTGGGTTACGTATATAATCTCCAACATACCTTGCTAACCTTGTAAAGTTAGCCTCATAATTTGTGACATTCTCATCCTCCTTTTGTCTCATACTCAGAAATTGCCTTTCCATATCTGCTCGATGGTCGGGAGGAAAGTATTTTTTTAAAAAACAGATCTTTGAACTCCCTCCATTCTATATTTGATACTTTATCATATTCATTCATGTTTTGAATCAATGACCACATTTGATCAGCCTCTCCAGTGAGGTGGTAAACTGCCATGATAACTTTTTCGCTTTCACTGCTCCCCAACGCCTGAAAAATTTTCTCTAGGGAATTTATCAATTGCTCAGCTACTATGGGATTCATACTCCCATTGAACGTTGGTGGTTGTTGCCTCATGAATCGATCTAACATTGATCCTCCACACTGTGGATCAGGGTGCTCCATACGGGTAAGGTTATTATTCATAACCTGAGTAAGTTGTCCCAGTATGGTGATTAGCTGATCGGCACCAGTTACATCACCAGCTCCACTATAATTGTCTTGAGGAGGAGGGAAATCCCTACATGGAGTGCCTGCATTGATACGGTTTCCATTTCTTCCACTAGGCGCCATTTCTAAACAATTACATAAAGTAGATCAGTTTATGAATCAAAATACATAATCCCATACTTATAAAACATTTAACATAAATTGAACTATTTATGGATATAATCCATAATCATAAAAATGTTTTCTTTGAGGAAGTATATACTCATAAACCCTTCATAATTATTTGTAAAGAAAATGAGAGTTATCCTAAGCATATCCCCCGGGAGTATCGTAATCAAGAGTGCCTCAAGGCCCGTTGTCGTGCACTAGTTCCCGTTCGAGTCTAGCTCAAAGCAGTGTTTTCGGGTTTTACCCCTAGGTACATCTGTGCCAGAGCCGCCTCTACCTGCTCGTATCCAGACATGGATTTATTTCTCGGAAAACTCACAAAATCTCTACAATACCAAAATTCTAAGAAGTTATTCTATACTAATCCTCAAAGTTCAACTTAGGTCTACGTGCTCTAATCAGAGTTTATATAAAATCTGTCTTCTAAGGTTTGTACTAATCTTCCTCTGATACCAACTGTAACGCCCCGACCCTAGTTACCCAGAGTCGGTGCATTATTACATAACATTGGCATGATCATAAGAAAGATCAAATCTCGAAAGACTGATTGGTTTAGTAGCCTTGGAAACACTAGATATATTCATAAAGTTTTACATTACATCATAAAGTGGAAAACTACTACAACAACATAGTCTCCATATTCCACACTCATATCCCCACATAAAATCCCAATAGGTCATTCATAACTTAATTCTTCACATCCTGGAAAAATAAAACACAGAAAAGGGGTGAGCTCAAATTCCCAGTAAGGATAACAATATAGCGGAACTTTAAAAAATAAGCATAAACATTTAAGGCAATGCATTACTAAAACAAAAGCCTTTTAAACTTGAACTTCAACATATTATGGAAAAAGTAAAATGTTATAATTCCATTTACTTATTCGAATGGATATTATACTAATCGAATAGTCACATGCAATATCAATAACCACTTTCATAATGACGTAATGCATAATGCCAGACTATCATAACCACATTGCCAAGGCCTCGTGCCAAGACAACAAATAAGATTTTGTCAAGGCCTTGTGCCAAGACACTAGTTTGTCTCATGAGACCTACCGATGCATCGAGGAGCTATAGCGGGCTCCACCCGTAACATATTATGTCCAATGCATTCCCATATGAAAAGTTTTAAACATAACATAAACATTCGTATTAAAACTAGCATAAGAAATGTCAATACTTTCACCATAAACCATGAATGGTATAAAAATATCACATCCATAGTCAAAAAAATCAAATAACCTTCAATATAATATAGATTTTTTGTATCATAATAAATCAACTTCAAATAAGCGTAAAATCCATCAAAGGATGTTGACATAGATGAAATCAAAATTATTTTTAAAGAAATATCTCTTTTTATTTTGAAATCATTTAAGATCCATATAAAATAAAAAATTTTCATTTAAAATATTCTTATAATCTTGTAAGGGAAGCTTTGAAGATTTTATAATGGCGGAAAATAGCCGCACCCGCCGTATAAGTTAAAAAAAACATTCTTACCTTAATTCTGTCGAAAAGGTTAAAAAGGAACTTGTTTTGAAAATGACGGAAAGATTCCTTTATAAACCACTTATAAAAGTCAAAAAGGGTATAAATGACTTTAACTCATAATCTATTAAATAGTAAAAAAATTTTGAAATACATTTTTAAGAATCATGGATGTGGATGATAAAGAGATCCCAGTAGATTATTACGTATAAACAACCTCGGATAATGAAGAGACTGTGAAATAACCCTTACCTTGTAGTTTTCCTTGGTTGGGGTAGGTTAGCCTCCTTTATAATGGTGAAATAATTGTTATTAAATTATACAATAATAATATATATTAATATGATATCGTATATGATCTTTTAACATTGATTTGTTAATAATATCTTAGAATTATCGTCGTTTCCGGTGTTAACTTACTCATATTCTTTTATATGTTTTGTTGCATAAGTTGTGTTTGTTATGGATAGGTTGTATCTTATTACTATACAGAATGATATCAAGTCCTTAAACATCATTTTTAAATCATTAAATGATAATTATACATGAATGGATACGATGGAGAATGAATCTCATCGCGTTTGTGGAGATAGTAGTCCGTACGTATGCACGAGCGACAATATCATTCTTTTGATATTAAAATAATATATAAATGGATGTTATATCATATATAAAGAATAATTAACTTGTTATATTTATTATTTACATGAGTTACACATCATTATTATACCCATCCAAATAATAATATATTGAATAACAATTACACCACGACGTGGAGACGGTAAGCCGTACGTACGCACGTATGGTGACATGTTATTCAAAGGGTGGATAGAATACTGATTATGGTTGTACCATATTTATAATAAAATCACAATATATATATATTATACTGGTGTTATTATTTTACAATGGTGACAACAAAGGAAGAAGAAGTGGAAGAAGAAAGGAACTTGGAAAAGGGTGGTGAAATCATTACCTCTTCTTCGGGTTCTTCCTTTTGATTTGACCAAAAGGGCTCCTTAGGTTGGCTTTATGATAAAACTAAGGCCTCTAGGTTGTATTGAGGGAAGTTGGGAGAGTATTTGTGCAGAGTTCGGTCGAACCAAAAGGCTTTTAAGGTGTGAAGAAATGAGAAGGAGGAGTTCCCTTTTATAAGAGGGGTGAGGGGCACCTTTGGAAAAGCTAGAAATATTAATTTATAATAAATTCATATTCGATTTCTAATGGCTCCAAAGTTTATTATTTAAATTTTAAGGTGGGAATAGGTCGAAAACCACTAAACCAATATAATTTAGACAGGTTTGGGTCATTATATTAACCTTATCATTAAGTATTAACTCTAAGTTAATTAGTTTCACTTTTACAATGTCTCTTTGTATTTTTATATTATATGGTTAATAAACTTACCATATACATACAAGAGACCCCCAAGTGGTCCATTAATGATGAACCTATCATGATATAATTCTCTTGGCCGAACCTTAGATTTTTAGGAATTTAATATCAATTAATAATATAATATTTTTTTAAAAACTCTTTTATGTCAATTTTGACTCTATTAAATAATTGATTTTTTTAAATATCATAACAGAATGATTACTTCGAAAAAAGTTAATTTAATCAATCCTAACATGTTATATTAACCTTTATAATTATTGTAATTCATAAAAAGTTTCAAATTCTATTTATTTGTGTATTTATAATATCAATTATTTTAATTTTTCACTATTGTGGTAATTACTGCATCATCATTGTGTCATAAATAAATTAAATTATTAAATTTATAAAAATTATAAATAAAATATAATTATTTATTAAATCGTTTTAGCTTTATAATGAATATTTATAGTCGAAAATACAACATATATAACCCTATGAAAAAAATTGTTTTTCTAAAAGATATATGCTTGTGTCATTTTTGTATTTATTTTAAATTAATTAAAATAAAGTGTCCCTATCACCTACAACTGGCTCAATGGGGTCCCAAAATCTACCCAAAGATGTTTATGGTCGAACATATATCAACCAATAAGGTTAGGACACGTTTTAGGGTAATTTAGTATTATTATAATATTATTTTGTAACCATTATTTACCGGATTTACCCTTAACCATGGTGAATAAAATATTTACCGCAGTAATTATTCAAAATGTCTAAAAATAAATGTTACCTATTTACACAATTTGAACATCCTGATTAAAAATATGGAATCCATTTTTCCAAATTCAAAACACAGAAGTGGCAGAAATTAATTTAAAATTAATTCCCGTTGTTAAAACAAAAAGCGTGTTTTAAGAGATAATAACTATCAAAAGATTTACACTTGTTTATGTCCGTTTTTATTGTAACATTATTTCCAATGACCAAAATTGTATTAAATGGTAAAAATATATTCTAAATATACTTTAAAACCACTCAAATTCATAAATTATCACTATTAATTATTTTGATTAAAAAAGTTGTTTGTAATTAAAATTTAGTAATTTTCACTATTCATCAAAATATTAAAGTTATATGAAAAGTACCAAAATTTCACCTTAGGCTAAATTCGATATTTCGAATCCAAAAATGAAATCCATTTTGAAATATAAAATATATATAATTTCAAAAGGTAGGTATTACTATTCATAACGACTAGTTTGATTGGTTATGGTGTGTTAGAACTCAGTGTTGCGTACAACACACGCTATCACATTATTCAAAGAGAAGTATACCGTAGAAGCTTGGGGTGTTACACAAATCCAATAGTTAGTTAATATATATTCATATAAGAAAACTATTACCAATAATAAGTGGATAAAATTTCAAATGATAAATAATGACACTAAGATTAAACAAGGCATATTGAATAATGTAAATCTATTCACTGGTTTTAAAAAAAATTAAAATTTCTATGGAATTGTTTATGATAATAGTATGGAAAAAAATAGTTATTATATATTCCATCAAACTAAGTATTATATGATTTAATACTATAATTTATAAATTATAATTATGTGAGAAAACATGGTGAGGCAATGATGTGAGCTAATCAAAAATATATTAACTTATAAACATATAAAATAATAATTTCAATGATGTTACACTGAAGATTAGTTTGTTCCAAAATTTTAGAATATTCCACATCATCGATCATTGTAAACATATATTGAATATACTTTTATGAGGAAGAATGTTTTATAAAAAATAAAAATTAAACCAATAAAAAAAGAAATGGATTGGTTTTGTGGAAGATATCACTTCATAAAGATTTATTTTAGAATAGATATTTCTATGAAAATTTCTCTCTATAATTATTGAGAATCCATATTAAAAATACAAGAAATGTATTAAAACTTCATTGAAGTTTTGGATTAAATTCAATTTCAAATTGGTAATGTATAATATGATATATATTGTAGATAAGAACTATTATACCTTGACTGATAATGTGAAAAATAAAATTACAAAAAAATTGAAATATGAAAGGAAAAAAGGAAAATGATACCTCCCAAGGAGATTTAGATTTTAAAAATATATGGATGATCTTGCAGGATGATTTTTCACTATTTTTTCTAATATGTATGGAGTTTTGAGTTTCAAAAATTGTTCTCAACCTTGTTTATACAGTTATGATACATGAAGGATAAATCATATTCCTATACTTGTCTCAGTTAGAATTTTTATAGATTGAATTTAAGGTAATGCATTTATGTTTAGGAACAATTTGATGAATATAGTGATTATTATAAAAAAATAAAATACTCCAACCATGAATGAATATATCAATATTGTCATTATGTTTTTATAAATACATATGATGAAGATTATTGGAGACCATTTGAAGATAGATAATTCATTAAGAATAATTTTCTATGTGCGTATCTTGAGGGGGAGTTAGGTTTAAAGGATACTAGAATACTCATAAGAGTATAAAAATATAGAACTTGTAGGATGCCTAATGAAATTAATATATAATTTGGTATATTCAGTATATTTTGAAACCCATTTATAAACATTTGATAATGATATTATATTGGGATTTTGAATATGCAATGACATTAAAATTAATGGGCGGATTTTGATATTCAAGGGATATATTCAAAGAAAGAAGGGGTTTTAGGGATTTTTTTTGTTTTTATTGAGATGATTAAAAGTCATAAATAAAATCCATTGAATATACTTATTGATTTTTAATCACATTTTGAATAGTTTTTTAGAGAAATTTTACATCTACATTAATCTATAATGTTTTTTTAAAATGTACTATTACCCATAGACTAAGTGATGTTTAAATTTCAACTCATTGCTTAAGAAATAATTTACACCACCCCCATGGATAATACATTGTATTCATATCCAATAAGGGGGAGAAATACAAAATTCAAAATATTAAATTTAAATTCAAATGAATATTGTAGTGGTAATTGAATATAAATTCAATGGATATTGATGTGGAGAGAGGATTTTTAGAATTGTATTTATTTTCAATTATCAATTTTTGATTATTAAGGTTGTTAAAACTAATGATGTCAAAGTATGAGAATCAAGAGTTAAATATATAGATGGGATAGAAAAAATTGAGGGGTTCTGATTATGTATATTTTTATACATCCATTTATATAATAGAAATATATTCCAATTATGAAATGAATTATTTATGATGTTGGTGAATAAGAATATTAGAAATAGTTTTTTGAAGATATTTGAATAAAACTAACTATAATTATATTAAATTAAAGGCATGTTTTTTGGAATTGAAAATATCTTTGTTGAAGAGTTATTGTGATGGATTCTATTATACCGTGTTATATGTGATCAATGTGTGGGATTATATATAATATTATTTACTACAAATCTCACTATATTCCTGAAGGTCCATCATTGTGTAATAAATCAAACATGTTGATATAATAAATTTGATAATCATAGAAAATGTAATGTTGTTTGTGATAAGTGTTTGAATAAGGTGTTGTATTTATCTAATTAATTATTTCATCAATATTTGATAATGTATGAGAAAAAAATTTGGTTTATTATACACAATGGAGATTTATTGACATACTCATATTGATTATATATATTCCACATTATAATTTGGAAGGATAATTAAGGAATAATATTTTCATAAATTGTTATTAAAATTACCTATAATTCCTTGTAAATTAACTGCTAAGTCTTAATTAATATTAAAATTAATTTAAAATTAATTGGGTTTAATTAAATGGCATGCTTTTAGTTAAGACTATATATAGAATTAATTTTTGTATATCTATGTTGTAGGTATATTTTGGAGTAACTATAATCTAGAAGGTTTAATTCATAGAAGAAATGTTCAGATACTGAGAAATATAGAAGATGTTGAGTTATATGAGAATATAATTTTGAACAATTAGATATGTATGATTATATAATGATTCCCACTTTTTACAAAGTTTTTAATCATTCTTATGTAATATTAATTCTAAATTTATTGAGCTATGAATGATGAGATGTTATAGAAACATATATGTATAAGAATAATCATGAATTTTATTTGGATAAATATGATTAAAGTCGATATAAATGAGTTAATTAAAATTCCCTTATTGTTTAAAATGGATCTGTTTGATTAATTTTCATTTATATATTAATTAATAAATTTTTTTAAGGATATTTTATATTGATTTTTATCTATGTCAGATTAACATTGAAACTGATAATGCAATTCCAAATAATCCTTAAGAAACATTAAATTAAATTTGATGTGGTGTATGAATAATGTAATCATTTAAATACCTAAATATAGATACCCAAATTTATAAATTAGATTAAAAAACCTTTTTATGTAATCATAATACAAAAAAAATGATGATCATCCCCAATTAATCAATGAATTAAAAATCATAGTTATTCAAGGGAGATTGTGAATGAAGATGAATTTTGATAAAAGATAATATTTCATTTTATTTGGATATTTGAAAAAGTGTTTTCAAAATATTTTTGTTATAGATAGATGTTGATAATCAATACAGGTATCTATAGAATTTTAGTGGAGGAATTTGTTATAGATTAAGGATCATGGGGAGGGGGAGACCCATGTGATCGTTTGATGGAATTAAAATGATGTCGAAATATATGACTAATTGGTATTTTTTAAAAAATTATTATTTAAAATAATTTCAATTCCTAGTACAGAATATATAAATAATAATTATACATGATATATTGGTTTTCCTTCATTGTATATTCTATTTTTCTGAAGAATTTATATTGAAGGGAATAAGTAATGAAGATTCAGTACATCATTTGTCATCACCATTGATGGTTAAAATATGAAATTTTGGGAGAAAAATAGTATGTGTTTTCATAATATCATATAGGTTTATGGAGTCAGCGATGATGGTCAATAGTATTTATTAGCTGATGAAATTATTATATAGATGCTTTGCTGCATTGATAATGGAATAATAATATGATTAATGAAGTATAAGTCAATGAAATAAGAGAGAATATGTGGGTTTAGAATGTAAAACACAACTTATACACAAAAATGAACACATTTATATATTTTATGTGTTGATATTCATGGGAATGATAAAAAATATTGACTAATACAGATCACTGTGCTACTACTTCGACAATATCTCTTTTTTAATCAAGTTCTCATTATTGATGTGGTAGATGAAAATGTGATGGAACATGTTAAATTTATTTTTTGATCATTTTTATACTAGGATAATGAGAATAATGTAGAGAATCATGAAATAGTAAAGGAATAAATATTTTTAGTTGATGAACAATATTTGTTGATAAAGATCAAATAAATTTGTTTAGTGGTATCATAGAGAAATGAATAATATCTATTTAATGATTATAGATTATGAGTTTAAATATAAGCTTTTGGAATGCGTTATAGGCAACATATCTGAACATAATATAGACTTATTGAGAAATATAATTAAGCATTAAGGATGATACCTCTCCCATTTTATTCATTTTATCTTAACATCCAGACACCTTTTCCCCGATCATTACTAGAAAACATTAAGGTCATAGTCACCCAAAACAGAGAATAACCACGTTAAAATAATGTGTGATGCATTATTTTTTTAAAAAAAATAATATATGGATTTCATGGGAATTCATAAGTAGGTACATTCACGATATCTAGTGTATATGTTAGAATATAATAAATTTAATTTAAAAATAATTTATTTTTTTCAATTGGTTCTAACTGATTTATCACCCGTCGCAATATAAATGTGACTACGCGATCCCAGTATACTTTTCAATGTGAATCTCCCCCATTATAAGAAATATTCCATTAAAATTATCTTCATTTTTATAAAAATCAATGGAATGAACATGGTAATGTAAAAAATATTGACTACAGGAGTGAATTCACTCACAAGAACACTCTTATGTTCTAGAATGCATGATTATGTATTTGACACAACATAATATTAAATATTTTCTCATTAGTAGGAACATATTACTATTTAATATTTATATATTACACCAAATCCATAATTATTTGGTATTTTATATAAATATTCATTAAAGTTGAATGTTTCACCTGATTTATTGCAATGTTTATTTCACATTAATTGTCACACCTAATCAATAATAGGTTTGAGTGTTTATCAAGTTTTTCCTCATTCAATGACTTCATCCACATCATTATTTTAGGGATTAAGCTATTATGATATAATTTTATTCCATTTTAATCAATGTGAAAAAAATTTTCTTCTTAGATATTAAAGATACATATCTTTTTCAAGAAATAAATACAAAAATAGATAAATATTTTCAATCAACAAAAAATTTTTCCAAATCCACATCGGAATACCATAAAAGATGAATATTTGAATTTGTATCATTAAAAAAAATTAAATTTTACATTCCCTAATATTTATCATAGGATCTATTTCGACAATAAAAGTGTTTACCCTTTAGTAATTCATTAGAATCAATTAACAAGGGTAGTAAAAACACAATTTCTATTTTAAATAACATCAAATATAGTAGGCCATGTATAGGCCTTAAAAACACATTTCAATCCAATAAAATCATTTTTCATAAAAGTAATATATATTACCAAGGTCTATATGGTTAGTGAATACTCTCAATTCAATGATGTCAAAGTCATTTAATAACATGCAATCATACTTCTATTATGAGAGAATGAAAAACTTGATTTTCTTGTCACATGAAAACCTAATACAAATTTCATCCCACTTATCATTGGTATATTGAAATGACTCATCACTAGAATAATAAATCCCTATATGATTACTCTTTTTATATACAAAATTTCATCATGTATATTTTAAATCACAATGATTGAGTTTCTTTTATTTACCTTCACTTAAATAATTAAATTAACTCTTCTCCAATATTGGTTTCTAGGAACTATTTTTTGTTTACCAGTTTATAATACTATTCCATAGATGGTTATCTAACCCACAAAAATCATTTATAACCATTTAAACCAAAAACCAACACCACAAATGACAAAATTACTTAGATATTAAATTAATACTACTACTTATAGTTTTTATTTAGAAAATCATAATTCACAACCATTTTAAAAAAACATTGTAATTCCATTGAACACATGTCAAAATAATATATATAATATTCTGAGCCCATATGAATACACAAATAGGCTCATCAAAATGAATACCATATATTTTTTAGTATTCATTTTAAAGACGATGAACTTTATTCATTCATACATTTCCTTTCCTAAATAGATTATTTCTGAAAACCCAAATTTTTTATAACATTATTTAAATAAGGATGAACATATTAGAGATTATATTTCCCTCAATAATTTATTTTAATAAAATATTTCCTCACCATTAAATAAATTTTCTATGTTATTGGTACTATTTGACATATTCTTGAAAATCCTTAATGAAAAATTTCTTGAGAATAATCCTTCTATGTTTCATGATTCTTATAACTATGATATCATTGTGAAAACACTTTTATAAAATAATTCTAAAATTATAATACACAAACAATTTAATGATTCAAATTACTTCTTAAACCATTAACTAGTATTTATAATATTATTCCTTAATTCCTCCTTCCTTTTATGTTTCACCCATAGTATCTATTTCTTCAATAGTCAAACTTTTTCTCAGGTAACCATACCAATCCTCTTCTCAAGTTTTCCCCTAGGATGATTATTTTCATAATTACCATACTTTACACATTTAAAATATTTATCTATTGATGATACCTTAAGGAAACCATTATTCTCATATCGTGCGTTAATATAACTTTTCATTTTCCTCAGAAATTAATTTCTCTATGCCCTTGTTTTCTATACATAAAACATATTCTCATTCCTTACAGACATTTCCCATAGTAATTTTTCCAATATATGTTACATGTAGGAAGATTAATATTATTCCCTATATGTTATTTATGAAACTGTATTTTTCTCATATTACTTTTGTTAGAAAACTCACCAAAGATGAGATTGTTATTCATATAATGAGATAGATGATGAGAAATAACCATAAGGTGTCACATTACAACTCTAATGTTATTTATTTATTCATGAGGGAAATCATTCCAACGTTAATCACATTAATAAATAATATTAATTATCTTGGTTTTATAAATTGACTAAAATAAAAAATTATAGTGTGAGAAAAAATATTCATAGTGATAAATCATATAATAAAACTAAAATCAATTCCTATGATGTCTAAATCATGACACCCTCTTTTAAATCTATGACACATTTGGATTATCCTAGGTTTTTTGTTGTTTTTATCTGTTTAATTCATTCAAAATAGTTCATAAATAAAATGTCAGTTAACCTAAGAATATCCCTCAGGAGTGTCAAACTAAGTGCACAGTAAGGGTGCAGTCATTGTTAACTAAAATGATTCTCAAGATTTACATGACCAAATCTTTTCAAAGTTATTACCCATATATGAATTTGTTCCAAAACCACATCCACTTTTACAATCTAGAGTTGGATTTATTTAGAGGAAAACCAAAAAATCAACACCTCAATAAAACTTCAAGACATTGTATTATATGAAGACTTATTACATGTTTTATGATAGAATTTTTATAACCAAAATATCAAACTTTTAAATAAACCCTCATATAATACCTACTATAGAGACCCATGTTTTTCATACATAGATAATTTATTTTAATTGATGAAAGATAAATATATTTTAAAATAATAAATTCTTGTTAATCGTAAAATTTTAGTGTCTTTTAGGACTAGATACATAGGATTATTATTTTATGAAATATCATCAACATCTCCCATAATGGTATCCAATATTATACCCTTCATAGAAATACCCTATTTAAACCTTTATTCATAACTTACGGAAAGAAAACATAACAAAGGGTGAGCTTATATTCTTAGTAATGGTAAACTTCGTAGATATCAATCGACGATCATATGAGAGCATAAGATAAGAATAAAGGAATGAGATTGTGAATATAACTTAAAATTCTCATACATAGTTAATTGTGAATGATAAACATGACTCATGTCATAAAAAATTGTCATTTAATAAGACATGAATCAAAAGGGTGAGAGATCATAACTAGTCAATCATCAAACATGTGTTCAAATAGTAATCATAAATACATGTCATAAAAATGTATCACCATCATAGGTAGAGAAACTATTTCATATGTCACAGTTAATTACAAATACCATCAAATCAAAGTCAATCTTACATTAAGACCTATTTCCCATATCATATCAAATAAGGAATCATTTCATATTAACCATAGTGGATCAAGAATACATACTTTTTTCATATAGTGGATTAATCAAATCTACTTGTTTCCCATAGTGCATCAACCATATGGACTGGTTTCCCAAAGTGTGTCAAGCTCATCCAATTTTTTCCATAATTATCTCATGAGATATAAAACATTACCCAATGAATTGTAGGGATATATAATTTTGGTCCCACACACCAAATAATGTAAACCATATATATGTGTGTCCCAAGATCTTAAAACATTTATTATATCATTACTCATACAAAGAAAAAATGTTTCATAAACATTTCATCAATTTATCAAAGTATAACCCTTGGAAGATAAATGAGTTTCATTAACATCTCATCCTCATATCCATGAACCATCTAGAGAAATAATAAATATGGTATAATTTTATCATAAACCCATTAAATCATCATTTACATCAAATAATGTAATTATAAATGAATATTTCACTAAAAAATCGCAAAAATATTTTATGAGGAAAATAAAATTTTCATTTTTATGTCACTTATTTAATATCAAATTTTTATCCAAATATTAAGGAAAATTCTTTCTATGAAAATTTCCTTAGGAAATTGTGACTAAACCTTCAAATAATTGATCAGTTAAGATGGTGGTAAATTCTGTTATTGTTGAATAGGTTAAAAAAACATTTCCTTCAAATTTTTGGTAAAATGTAAAAAGTGTTGGATCCATGGCTTTTCATTTTTTGAAACGAAGTGAATTTTGTTTTTTTATTAATTCATACTAGTTTTGATCAATGATATTGAAAGGATAGTGATCTTACATTTTATACAGCTTCAGTGCTGAAAGGTTACATAATTTTTTAGAGTTTACCAAATTGTTTGATATCAAAATCTAACGAAATGGTATACATTGTGAAACAAGGATTTCCAGGTATGTATCTCAAATTACATGGTAAATTCATGTGTTTCAAAAATATTTGAGTTTCATAAATATATGTGTATTTTCAATGGAATATAGTATTGTGTAGGCTAGTATTCATGAAGTTGTGGAGAATTGAAAACAAGTAATGGAAATATGGTGTTCTTGTGACTATGATAATAGTCATGAACTTTTAATGGATATATGGGTAAACAAAGAGACTAAAAGAAGCTTTGTGAATGGGATAAATTTCACTAGATCATCAGGAATAAATAAGATTCAAAAAAATGAAAGAACTAGTTTCCCAAAAGGCCACCAAAATCTTAGGATCTTCATGAAAGGATAGGTCCATAAATAGATGGTTAACACACTTAATTTACAACAAACATATTTTGAGAAAAGGTAAAGAATCACTCATAATTCACGATGTCTTTGAGATTTTTGAATCAAAAATTAGTTGTGAGCTAAAGAATCGTGAAAAGACTAGTTTAGTCATGATTCATGATAAAGATTTTCAGAAAATGGATTTTTGAAAAGACTATGAGTTTAGTAATGAAATATTTTTTCAAAAAATATGTGATCTTCATAAAGGAAAATAGATTCACAAAGGTTGTGTGCTTAGTGAATGTTGGGAACCTCACGATGGATTATGGGTTCATGAATGTTGGAATTTATATGAAATAGAAAGTGGGTTTCACAAAGGGTGGGATCTTCCTAAACAAAAGTGTTGAACATCTGGTTCAAGTGAATAGTGATTTCCAGTGCATCAATTCAGGACTACGATACAAGTTGAGGATCGTGCAAATTAGGGAAAAAGAATTAACTGCCCAATCTACTGTTTCAACCTTCAAGTCGTTAAACTGGGTAAGACTTCTCCTAAGGTAGTGAGATAGGGAGAGTCAACAGAAGTGTTCAGGAAAGAGGTAGTTCACTATCCATAATATTCTTGTAAATTCAGTGTTTCCAGAATTGTGTGACTATGTCTGATCTCATGTACTCCATAATAACATGTGAATCTTAGTGGATTTATGTACGACCGACACACTGTCAGTGTATTCTACCTGGACCAGAACATAGTGGTAAACAAAGTAAAACATATATATTGTCTCTCTTCATATGAATTTTTAATAAACACATGATCCCATCAAACAATTTTTAAATGTTCCTACCAATGTGGGAATAAGATCCATCACTTTTAAAGAAAAGGATGAAACCCTAATTCACCCCACCCCTCTTAGGGTGTTTTGGGGTTAAATAAAAAGGACACCATTAAGAAAACATCAAGAATATTCTTTTGAAACATATTTATAAAATTTAAAACAAATGTAAATATGAATTTAAAAAATAATTGGATAATTTTAAAACATTTTTGAAAACATTTTAGAGAAAACATATAAAAGGATAATAATATTCTCTACTGAATGTTAAAACATAATCAATTTTCCTTAAAAACATTCTTTCGCAATATTCATTACTTAAAGAGAGTAAAATGAAATGGAAACATTTATTATTCATAAATAACTATAGGAAAATAATATTAAATGGTATTTTTTAAATAATGATATTATAATTTTCTTTTAATTGAAATTCAACAACAAACAATCCATATTAAAATTGGATTGAACCATAAATCCCTTACCTTAAGTCGTGTCTTTATTCATAGGCATTTGAACCTCCACTATAATAAAAATATATTTTTAAACATATATTATACAGAAGTTATAATATATTTCATAACATACAATAGTTACATATAACATCATTTCACTTGTTTATTATTAATGTTTTATTGAAAACAATGTTCCTAGTGATAAGTACTTTATTTCTCTTGTCTGTTTCAGTTTGGTGATCCAAATCATTGTACATTGATTATGGTTTCATCATATAAAAAATATTAATAATGATATAAATATTATAGATTTGAATTATATATATATATAGTCATCCATAAAAATTATAGATGGAAAATGATTTATATTGTTCATGGATATGGTAGGTCTTACGTACACATGAATGTTGTATTCATTTTCTAACAAAAAGGTGGAAATAATGATAAATAATATTTTATCATTAAATAAAAATAATAATATCCTAATTATATTATATAAATATTATTTACATATTTATTATTATCCAATTAAAATGGGCATGAAAATCATATTACAGTGCTATGTGGAGACAGTAAAGCGTACGTACGCACGAGCGATGTTTTCATATTTTTATAGTATGGAATGAAGGTGGATAATGGTTTTTAATTAATAATAATAAAAACTAAGTATATTTGAGATACATAATATATTATTTTACAATGTTTAATATATATTTATAGGTTTCATAAGAAGAAATAAAATTGTAAACACTTAGTTAAGAGTTATACCTCATCGTTGACAATCCTCTTTTAACTTACATCTTATGCCTTTCAAAGATGGTATTTTGGTAACACTAGAAGTTATATAATGTGGTGGAAGAATATAGAAAGGTATTATGGTAATTATTTTACTATATATAAGGATAAAATGTTTGATTAATATATGAGAGAAGGTATCCTTTTATAGGGGATGGAATGGACACATTGGAAATCACGTAAAATATTAAAGAAAATATATATCATAATCATGTAAAGTGGAACAAAGGAACAAAAATTTTGTAGATAATATGTGATATATTGTAAATAAACTCAATAAATCACATTTGGGTGAGTATTGTATACATTTTAAGTTATATATTTAATTAAACCATAGTAAACACAGTTTAAACTTGACATTAATAACTTAACTTTATTACCATGAAAATGTAATTATATGAACAAAAAAATGTGTATTTTATTTTTTTAGAAATATAATTAAAAATTTTTAATCCATTTTATATGATTATTTTTCAATATTTGGAAGAAATTTGTTTTAATTTAGGAACTCAAAATGCATGAAGAATATTGTTTTGGAAAATACACGATTTAAGAGTAAAAATCATTTAATAGTGAAAAATAATAATAAATAAGTTTACATGTTTTTTGTAAAATAATAAACTAATGATGGTTATTATAATTTTTGAGAAAGAAAAATTCAAATTCTTTCTTCTGAAAACTCCATTAAAAGTAATGTTCAATTTTTTTCATTTGAATAAAATAAAAATTATATTCAGAGAAGTCAACATAGGGTTTTGAAATTTAAAATAATTATATAAAATACATTATTTAGCTCCTTAAGAAATAATTTGGTAAAATTTAACTCATAAATTTGTATAAATTCACGTGTTAGAGATATTTTAAATTTTACCAATGGTTTTAACCAAATATTACGGTTTACTATGGTGATAGATTTTACCATAGTTACTATTCATAATGCCTAACCAAAAGAGAACCTATTTACCAAATTTGAACCACTTGATTCCAAATATGGAATATATTTTATTAATTTCAATTTCTATATGTGGTATAAATTAATTTAAAAATAAACTCAGAAAATGTGATGAAAAACAATTTTTAGGAAAATGGATATTTGAATGATAAGATGGTCTTCAAATAACTCTATGACGAGTAATCATCATTATATGATTTTTTTATTACTATAAATAGATATGTAATCTATTTGTTTAATATAAATCATTCATAATTGAGGATTATTTTAATTAATTAAAATGTAAAAACATTATGCAAAAAAAATAGTTTTATGAGAAATGTGTTTTTACGTATAAAAGTGAAATTATACCAAAATCAATTATAATTTTGATTTGAACGTAATTAATTATAATATATATAAATATAAGCTTATTATTTTTGGTTAATATCAAATTAAATCATTTTAGGTCTATTTTAATGAAAATAAATGAAATTTCTTAAAAAAATAATTATTTATCAATATTCACTATAAAATCAATCTTTTGAGTAGAATTAAAAAAAATTCAAAATAAGACGATATTATATGAAAATTTAAAAAATTATATAATTTTTTTACATAAAATTCTAAAAATTGTAAAACAATAATTTAAATATTTTCTGAAAAACAATAATTCCATTGTTTGAAGAAAAATGTATTTTTGAAGCATTAAATGATTTTACTGAAAATTGAGTAATTATTTTTCAATGATTTTAATTATATAAAATCATTATACATTTTATTAAAAATAAAATTATTCCTATTATTATGAAAAATTTGAATGTATAGGTTACAATGGTAATGTTTAAATTACAATATTTATATCGTGGTTCTTTCAAATTTTATGTTTCATGTAAAGAAAGAAGTCCAAGAATAAAATATATTTAAAGTTAAATATATTATAAAATATATAGGTGTTACATTATACACCATTAAATAAATTTCTCCCTTGAAATATTATCTTGATCATCAATGGTTCAACATTTTAAAATATATTTGTTGAAAAACCACATTGTAGACAATGAAAACAAAACATATATTAAAAATGAAGTGGGAAACATAATGGTTACCTCAAATAACACAAAACATGGTTCTTAGATATGGATAAAAATGGTGGGGAGTTTAATAATAAACTATTAGGAAAAAAAATTCCATGAATAATCGATATTGATAGAGAACATGGTCATGATAATGATAGTGTCCAGAAAACCATAATTTTTTTGGGGGTGAAAATACAACAAATTTATCAAAAATAAAGGTGAAATAATAATATATTTATTTCAAGAATATTTTCTTAATGTTGAGGGATACCATAACTATTATGATAAATAGAATTAAAAAATTTCATTACAATATTTCATTCCATTTTATAAGAACAATTTTATCATTTCGTTATGCTTCTATAAATTTCCACTTCATATCTTACTCTAAGAATTGAATATTCAAGATTACTTTTTCTTGCCTAAAGAACTAAAATTAACCTTTAACAAATGATAAGATCCATAAATGGTTAAGAATTAATTCCTTCTATCTCTAGATATATACCAAAAACAAAATGGTTAGAAAAAATATTTAATATGGATAAATCATATATTAATTTCTAAATCTATTATAATAACATGAAGAGTTTTACTTATTAAATTCCATAAATGGTAGACCTTAAGAACCTTCCAAAATAGGTCTTACCAAATTAAAAATATAATTTTTTTTAAATAAGGTCACTATTATTCCCAAACCAACTTAACTTTAATCACTCAAACAATATAATTTAGTTCTTAATGTAATATACTAAACATGTGAATACCTTGATCGTATAGCATATTAAAACATAATAATTATTTGAATCACCATAAAACCTCAATGAAAACATAAATTCTTCAAAAAATAAATTTTATATATATTCCTTCAACCAAATCAAATATTATTGAATATATTATTTATATACAATAAATTCCATGAAATATAACATAAATAACTTTATTATCAAATCAATAATCAGTTCCAAGAGAACCAATATTATAAAATTTAATTTATATTTTTCAATCATCTATATTTTTCATTTAAAAATTATTATCTCAGTATAAATAACATTTTATAGTTTATCTTTTCATCAATAAATTGTTTTTAATAAAATATAACCAAACCATTAAACCACCTTTCTATGTTATCAATACCATTCAATATATTCTTGAAAATCCTTAATGAAAAACATTGTTAGAATAATACTTATTTTTTCATGATTCTTATAATGATGATACCATTGATAAAACACTTCTATAACATAATTTTTGAATTCCAATACATAAATAATTCATTCATTCCACTTCATCCATAAAACACTAACTCGAACTCGTCATCTTATTCTTTAATTCCTCATTCCTTTCATATGTTATTCGTAGTAACATCACCATAAAAAATTAAAACTTTATGTCACAAAACCTTACTGATATTCTTCTCATGCATTAATCATAGGACATTTAATTTCATAATTCATATACATTCCACATTTAAAACATTTAATCATCGATGATTCCTTTAGGAAACCATTATTCAGATCCATTGCATAAACCAAAATTTTAATTTTTTCTCTTCAATTACTTACTCAATGCCCTTCATTCCAACACATAAAATATATTCTCATTCCTCTAAGACCATTCCCAGAGTTTTGATTCAAACATACATGGCATGTTTTATTCTTAATTTTCTTCCATACATGATCTTCACAAGAATCCATTTTTATCTTATTAAGTGCATCAAAAACCCATCAAAGTTAATATTTTTAGTCATATAATAAGATAGAAGATGAGGAAGAATTATAAGGTTTCCTATTCCAACTCCCAGTCCATTTGGTTAGCAATAATGAAAATCATTCTATTCTCGATCACATTCATAATTAACTAAAATTATTTTGATTTCAACTATTTACTAAAACCAAAATTTATAGTTTGTGCAACAACAGTAATATTGAGAAATCATATAATCCTGAAAAATATTTCACAGGATGTTTGAATCATGACACTTATTTTTTAATCTATGATACCTTATGCTTAACCAATTGTATCCTTAGTGATCATTGCTTCAATTTCATTGTAATAGTTCATAATGATAATATGAGTTTACCCATGAATATCCCCATGGTGTTTAAAACTAGGTGAACATGAATGGCACACTCATTTTGCATCATAATGATTGTTGAGAAATACTGGATGAAATATTTTTTTGGTTATTACCTCTTGATAAATGTATTTCAAAAATAAATCCAATTGTAGTAACTATATAACGATATATTTCTACTAAATCCAAATTATTTCAACCTTAGTAAAACATTGGGATGGTGTACTATACCTAGAGTTATCCCCATAGTGCTCACTAAATTATTATAACCCTAATTTCTAATGATTAAATAAACCCTCCTATGATTACAACTATATCAACCCATACTTTTCATCTATATATATATATATTAAATATTAATGGTTTAATTTTCAATATATTTCACAATAATACATGCTTGAGGATCATAGAGTTTTTTTATCTTTGGATACTAGATACATAATCTTCTTATTTCATAAAAGTTCTTCAACATATCCCATAATGATCTTCCAACACATTACCATTCATATACATAACCTGATTAAAGCTTTCATCATAACACATAGAAGGGAAAACTATGAAATTTTTAGATCGGATGCTTAGTAAGGGTAAACATGGACTAAATTACTTCTAATATAACAACAGAAAATAGATGAAAAATTGTTTTTATAAAAATATATGATTTAAGAATAAAATTAATTATACCATTAAATAGAGTAATAATTTGGTTTACATGAATTTGTTTTATTAAATAAATTACTAATATAGTTATGATAGTATTTTAGAAATCAAAACCTGAATTTAATCTTCTTTCTATGCCATTAATTGAAAATATCCAAAAATATTATTAATTTGAATAAAATATAACATCTCTTCATGAAAGTCAAGTTTAGGTAAAAAAATTCAAAATAATTATTTAAAATACATTACATAAATGATTAATTATATCTTTGTTTGAACACTAATAATCCAATATGATTAAGGCCTTCATTAGATACATTTTAATGTTTTACCATGTACTTTTAACTCAATTCTACCCTTCACTGAGGTGATAAATTTTTCCATAATTACTATTCATAATACTGAAAAATAAAGGGGAACTATTAATTAAATTTTAACATCAAAATTACAAATAGGGAATTGAATTTATAAAATTTAACTTCATTAATTGGATGAAATTAAGTTAAACATAATCATAATAAACATGAAGAAAATAGTTTTCTTTTCAGGAAAATGAATTTTCATGCATAAAATGGTATTACAAAGACACTATAACTATTAATCTTCATTATATGAATTATATTAATATATAAATATATATAATATGTACATTTCATCTAAATAATTCATCATCGGGTATTATTTTAATTCATTAAAATGGAAAAACTCGATGTACATAAAAATAGTTTTATAAATAAAGTGTTTTTAATAATAAAAGTAAACTTTCACCAAAATAATATATAATGTTTATTACTATGCAATTAATTAAGTTATTTATAAATAAAGGATACTTATGTTAATTTAAGATCAAATTTAAATTATTATTTTAATATTTCAATAAAAATTTATGACTATTTTACAAAAATCTGTATTTTTTACTATTCATTAAAAAATCAATATTTTTTGAAAAATACCGAAATCTCCCCCTAAGATAATTTTGATATTCTGATTTTAAAAATAATAACCTTTTTATTTATGAAAAAATATTTAAGATGGAATAAATTTAATATAATATTTTCTTACAAAAGAAATAAAAAAATTTTAGAATAAAATGTATTTTTGAAGCATAAAATGATTTTTCTAAAAATTTAGTTCTTATATATAAATTAATTTATATTATTTAAATATATTATACATATTATTAATAATTTGGTTATCCCTATTCAGGACAACCTTTTTAATGGCTAGGTAACAATGCTCATGTTTAAATAATAATATTTATATCATGGTTTGTTCAAACTTGGTGATGCATTTAAATAAAGAAATAAATGAAATAAAATATATTTAAATAGGAATATATTCTAAAATATAAGGGTGTTACATGCTACCCCATTAAACAAATTTCACCCCATAATTTTATCTTGGTCATTAAAAGTTCAACATTATAAAATACTTTTGTTGAAAACCCAGATCGTGCACAGTAATAAAAAACGTCCATTGAAAATAAAAGTTGGAAACATTATGGTTACCAAAAATAACACAAAATCAGGATCCTAGATAAGGATAACATTAATGGGATGTAAAATAATAATAATGGAGGAGAAAACTAACATCCAAGGACTAATAGAAAGTTATAGAGTACATGGGTGTGGTAATGTTAAAGACCATAGAACTGTAAGTCAACGAGGGTTGTAAAGACCATAAATTCATAAAAATGAAGATAAAAGAATAAGTTTTCAATTTCAAGATCTTTTTTACTAAATTTTATGGATTATTTTTCTTCCACGGTAAAGTGAATGATAATTTTTACTTAATGGATTTATTCCCAATTCATAAGAAAACATTTATCCTTTGGTTGTGCTTATATCAATTTTCTCTTCATATATTACTATAATAAATGGATATTTAAGATTAATTGTTCACATCTGAAGCACTGAAATTAACATTTAAAAGGTTAAAACATCCATAAATGGATGAAAATACATTCATCCATTCTCTAGATATTTACAAAAAAAGATTAGCATAGGTTATCCAACACAGATAAATCATGTATTAATCTCTAAATACTTTAAAATAACAGTAAGAGTTCATATTAATCCATCAAATAACTAGATGACCTTAATACCATTCCAAAATACGTTTTAAAAATATTTAAAATAAAAATATTTAGAATTCTTTTCAATAAATTTCTAAAACTAAAATATCATTAACCCTCCAAAAAACATACATTTTTCGACTCAAACTTCAGTATCCCAGAGTCGATGGTTACTTTATTACATTTTCTTTAGATACAAATAATCAAATCCTAAAATTATGAATAGTTTAATAGTCCTGTTAAAGTACATACATACTTTAATTTGACATTATAATTGAAATCATAAAATACAACATAGTATATTCTGTGAGTACACCATTATTCCCTTAACATATCCCTATATATCAATCTCAAAATACATCCTGGTATCCTAGAAAAAATGAAATATATGAAATGGGTGATCTTAGATTCTATGTAATGGTATGTGTATAGTGGAAAATATCATAAATAAATAATCATAAACAAAATGTGAAATTAAATAATTTAAAAACATTATATTTAAACAATGACATGAGAATAATATTGAAGGAATAAAATACGATGACATTATAATTATAAACAATCTCATGAGCTCGTAATTTTACTATGGGTATTCTAACCAATCAAATAATCACATGTACACCAATAACTGAATTCATAATTTTAGAAGTCATAATATTTTACACCATAATCATACCATAGAGGCCTAATGAAAAATATATTACATAAATTGGTAATGCCTTAGCCAATACCCAAGCTAGTTTTTCTCATGAGAACTACTGAGTCATCGAGGGGCTATAACAAACCATGACCATCACACATAAAGTATATTGAATTCATCATATAAAAGTGGTGAAACATAAACAATTCAACAAAATATGGTAGATTTTATCATAATAGGTCAACCTTAATTAATTGTAAGATTCAAAAAATTATGATTAAAAGATTAAAATACTTTTATAAGATCATTGAAAAATTCTGGAGGAAAATTCCCTTCATCACTTAGAAATAACATATTTTTAAAAAGGTGTGAAATTAAAAAATAAAAAACTACTTATAATATAACCTTGTAAAATTTTAATGGAACATTCAAATCATTGAGATGTCATGATGGTAAAAATTCTATTAATGTCTTATAAGTTAATAAACATTCCATTAATACCATTTAAAAATTAATTCATTTGAAAAAAATATATTCATTTTAGAAAAAAATTTAAAAATTATAATGTAAAGAACTAGATCCCAATACCATAGAGTTGGTGCCTTACATTAATAAATTGGAATAGATATAAGAATAAAATCCCAATGGAACAAAACATTTAGTAGTTTTTGAAACCTGATTACATGCAAGAACTTTACAATAGAACTTAACAAGAAAAACAATATAAAAACTCATTTGTAAATACACATAAACTCTTTAATTAACCTTGAAGTTATTCATAATATTCATCTTCACATCTTGGGGAAAAATAAATCATAAGAAATGGCTGATCTCAAATTCTTAGTAAGGGTAATAAATATAGTTGAAGCTAACATAAATAAATTTAAACAATAAGGTAAGGTTTATTACAATAAGAAAATGAATTTAAACATAAACTATAAAATATTATGGCAGAAATAAAATCTGATTAAATAATGCCATAAATAACCACCTGAAAATGAAACATAACCATTGATATTATTCTAGTCGAATAATCACATGAAATATCAATTTCTAGTATCATAATGTGGGAACTCATAATTTCAGTAATCATAAACATACCATCAATGCCTCATCCAAGACATATTAAAATAAACAATTAAGACCTCGGCAAAACCCATTTTTTAGTCTCATGAGACCGAATAATGCATCGAGGGGCTATAGCGGCCCCCATCACTAAAAAAGTCATATACATTCGACTTATTTTAAATAAAAATATTTCATTAAATAAAAGTGTCCCATAACACCTCAAAATATACGAATCATAAACATATATGAAATTACTCTAATAAAATCATTGAGAAATTCTTGAGAGAAATACCCTTTATAATTCCAAAAGGAGGGTCCTTTTGGAAAATCATTTTTATTTGTAATAAAATAAAATTATAAAAAAATTATCCTAGAAAAAAAAGTGAGGGATAATGAAATTATATTTTAGGAATAAATTATTTCCAATAGAAGTAAAAACATGTAAAAACATTTAATAAAATTTAGAAATGAGCCACTTTAATTTATTTTAAGGTAAGATACTATAAAGTCTTCAAAATAGAAAAAAGAATAATTTATCTATAAAGCTTGGAATTAAATAGGATAAATTTTCCAAATAATATTTGTGATTTTAAAAAAATAACGGTGGATTAAAATCTATTAGTTCTTTTACTTAAAAATTGATAAGAAACTAGGAAGTTCCCTTAAATCAGGTTTTCATATTAGACGCAATTCTGAAGGGAACCTTATAAAATCATGTATTTCACATCAAATAAGCATGAAATGATATAGATAATTTATTTTGGAACATATAATCATAATTTATAATAATTATATAAAAATAATGAATAACTAAATTTGGGTAAAGAGAGATAAAGCGCAACGGAATGAAAATTGGATGTTATAGGAGAATCCCTTACCAATTTGTAAACTATCAAACTGTATACTCCATAAAATTAATGAACATGAAATAAAACATTATATACAATGAAAATAAATAGATTCATTATATGATTAATCAATGGTCAGTATATATACACCACAAACAAAAAATGGTGATGAGTATGTCATATCTCATGGAAATAAAAGTGAGATGAGAAAACACTTACCATATGTATTAATGTGTTCAAAACATGTACCTAATGTATTCAATAATGAATTTAGATTATTAATAATTTAATACTGATCTTTTTTAACATGTTTTTGTTTTTTTATAATTAATTAATTTAGTTTATAGTATTTGTGATCATTTATGGGATACAATTTTATTGTTCTAGAGCATTCATTTCCTCGGTTTTCATAATTAGATTTCATGTATATGAGTGTGAAAGTTCATTTAAGTCGTAAATAGATATCCACAATTTAATTTATTTGTTACTAATGGACAAAAATAAGTTCAAATGGTTCTATAATTTATTTTATTATTTGGGCTAAGGAAGAATCAATTGATGAGATGCTTGTGATAATCGTTTAGATTAATTTCACGTTTCCTTGATTATCAAAAAGTAGTTTGGTTTTATTAATAAACATAATGCATATATAATAGTTTCTTAACATTAAATAAGATTAAAAAAAATTATTATTATATGTTTCAACCATGTAAATGGGTTCATGAAAAAAATTAGGTGGTAATGGAAATTGAAAACTCTTCATCCTTGAATGCGATAAATCAATACTTCATGGATGGAGTTCTCATTTTTTGAACCAATGGTGAGGGAAAAGAATTGATGATGGATTATTCCCTAAAAAATATCATTATAGTATAAATGAGGTACCATAAATATCATATCACATGGGATAGTGAGGTTAGAATAAGATAAGAAAATTACCAAACTTGTAAGGAATTTGAAATAAAAAGAAAGAGGTTTTACCTCTTTAATTCTCCCCTTGAGAACCTCATCAAGGCCATGGATTGCGCCGTTTGGTGGGACAAAAAGGTCTTGAACATGGGAAAGTGTCTTGGGAATATTATTTCATAGAATTTTTACAGTCTATAAATATTTTCTTATTAATTTAAAGACCCCCAAGATCACTTTCACCAACCCTTGAGTCTAATTCTCAAAAACAACTCTTTTATAAGAACAAAAATCTTATGAAAAATTATAAAATATAGTATGGTTTCACTATCCTAGTATCATTTCAAGATTCTATTGAGGAATAAATTGATTATGTTATTTTAATTTGAATAATTAGAAAAAAAACCCTTATAAATAGTATAAACCACCATTTATGGAGACTCACTACCAAAAAATAGAATATTCCAACAAAGGACTCAAACCCCACCTTGGTGTTTATGATAAAACCTTCTGGTAATATCCTATATATTGATGGTAATTATTTGGTTATGAAATTATATAGTAATTATATCTATTACTATATATATCATGCATCTCATTCTTCTTTGTGGTATAATTTATATTATTATTATTATTATTTTCTATGTTTGATTGATTACTTCTATGATTGTTGGTTTCTTTTCTTGATTATATATGATCATATGATACATTATATATATATATATATCCTATAATAGATTTATATTATATGGGTATTAAAACTTATTATAATGGATTAAATAATGTTGAATCCATTTACTAGTTGTAATCGATCTTCGTTATCACCGGTAGTGTCTTTAAGTGCTACAATGGATTATAGTTGTGATATGAATTTATATATTAACAAGGTATATAATTTCTTAAGGTTACAATGGCTCATGTTTATAACATTTACATATATTTATGGGTTTTAATTGATTAAAGTTATGACCTGCACACATATCCATGATTGTGATAGCTGATGGTTATGTTGTGTTTTAGGACTATGAGAGCTCTTAGTTATATAATTATACTAAGTGTTGTTATTATGATGGTGTGATAATTATTATGATATAGTTGTGAGTATGTTATGGTTTAAGTGATGTGGTAGTGATTATGGAATTGTTTTAGTGGATTGGTTTTGGTGATGTGTTTTTGTGTGCTGATGTGAGGGTTGTGGATACATGGATTTGATGATGTCATTTTACTAAGGTTGTGAAGTGGTTAATCAATTGTGATTAGTTCTAAAAGTAATATCTAGGATATAGTGAATTGATTATTATAGTTTAAAGAGTGGTTTTTTTGAACTTATCTATTTTTCATTGGATTCCTAAAACCTAATATCATACTAATTTTTTTTATACTTTGAATCATTAATCTATTATTGTTTTTGTTGATGTTGATATTTTTTGGGATTCATGATGTGATGACATGTGATTATTGTGGCGATTTGGTTGATCTGTTGTGAATAGTTATGAAAGTTATTTGAAAATTATGTTGATGATATGTTGAATCAATTATGATGGTTAAAAGAGTGTTAATTTGTTTTTGGACCGTATATATAGTTCTTATGATTCCAAAAACCATAACTCACCCATATTTTTTATACTATGAATCATTCAGTTGTGATTGTTTGGGTTGATGGGGTTATTTTATGGGATTCATATTTTATTGATATATGATCATTGAAATTTTTCATTCCCATCAATTATTATATTGATATATAATTATTCATCTGATCTGATAACTATGGGTGATTCCATTAAACTCACTATTATGTGATTCTCTGATATTATATATTATTTCTAAATTTTGATATATTCTTTGTCCATATCCCTGATTAACTCATACCCATACTTAGTTTATCTCTCATACCAATCTTAACACATTGGTAACAAATGTATGTTTTATTTCTTATAAATATGATCTTAATTATGTACTCATATGTTATCAAACCTATAAAGTTATATTTCCTTATTTTATTAGATAGTTCAATAATGATTGGGGATTTTGTTATTCAGGATGCTGGTTTGGACTCTAGGACTTCATCCATGAATTTTTATGTTTATTTTTTTGTATTATCATGTAGAGATATATTTTTATGGGAATTTTATTTTTTGGTATATATATGGTGTGGATTGTTTATTTTATTTACTTTTAATAGGAATCTATGAGGATAATTCCTCTTATACATTTGAAAGATACCCTGGATGCAAGTAACCAAATTATGGCCTATTTGAGGAAGGATTCAATATTAACTATTTCTTTCACTTCCAACACAGGAGGGGTTCCAGTGGGGGTGTGTAAAAATAATTCGTACTTAGAGATTTCAGTTGAGATTTTGGATAGATTTTGGAGTTAATAATTGGAAAGGCTTGATTAGTTAGGATGGGAAATAATGATAGTTAAAAAAACCAGTGTTAGAGGTGGTGGATTCGATAAAAAATATATATAGGGCCCCTATTAATGATGAATGAACTATAATAACTTGAATACCCTCTAGAACACAAGTATCGTGGTCCCCAATGATCTGATGTAAGAACCATGACAACAAACTAAACTAGTTTAGGTAAAAATGAACTGATTATGGGGTAAAAGACTTATAAAGGGTTCATGTATCATTGTCATGAGAAGATTTTGAATATAAAATTCATTTAATATAATGTTTTTTTCATATATTTATGTTAATATATATTAAAATTATATAGTTTTTATAATTATGTTTCATCTATTTTGATAAATTTAACAATTCTAGTTTAAATGTGTTTTCTTAAAAATGATGACATAATATGATGTTTAACATATCATTTATTTAATTCCATGTTTACATTTATAATTTAAATTTCGTTGCATTTTAACTAAAAACCTATAACATAATGTTCATAATTAAAAGATTTGTTTCAAATTAATACTATAGTATGATATTATTATTTTTTGGATGATTAATAATTTTTAAAATCATGTATTGAGTTATTATCTCAACTGATAAAATATTTTTATTCCTCACTGATGATATATTTTATTTAGTCCATAATGTGGATAATTATTTTCCATTAAATATTTATAAAATGAATCATTATAAAATTGTTATTGATGTCCTTGGAAGGATATGGTGTGATATTATGTTTAGGATGAGATTTATGGCTAATAGGTGTTGTTAAACAGGAAACATTGTGAGGATGAAGTGGTGGTTGGAATAAAATAAAGGTGTTGGTTAGATAATAGTGTCTTTTTGATAGATTTTAATTATTTATTTATTAGTAACTATTTTTTTTATTTTATATTTGTTTTATTAATTTATAGCCATTATATTTTAAATTTCATCACATGATAAAGAATTATCTAGTACATATTCATTTGGTTTTTACCTACTCCTCTTAATTGCTACTAGAATTTCGATTTTGCTACCCTATATTCTGAAATATAGTGTCAGTGTTGTAGTATGAATTCAAAAACCCAATAAGGGTTATTTATATGACTCATGAGATCTACTCTAACTATATTAATCACCTTAAATGTTTCTTGACGATTATGGATGATGCAACATGTTCTGAAAGAGGATAGTTATTTAATTTTAATTATTGTGATATGGGATTATTAGTGCAAATATTATGAGGGCCAATGAGTCTCTTGGTACTTGGTGGGTTGTTATGGACTAGTGAGTGAGATTTTGTGTCAGTTTGGTCACTCTGATCAATCCTTTATAGCATTATAATTGATTCTAAAGCAAATCCTAAATCAATTTTAAAGGAAATAAAATGGTACGACTAATTTTGTTTAAAATTAATGAATCATTACAAAATTTAAAATAGTGTGTAAAATTCAAAAGCTTATAATGGAATTTTTTTCATTAAATACAAATCATTTTAAATTGTTTATGAAACATTTCAAATCGGTGTTTATTTATAACATGATTGGGGAAAAGAATTATTTTTCAGAGGTTTTTTGTGAGCTAGATTGGATGGTACTACCATATATTACAACATTTTAATTTTACTTTGTCGGTACATTCATGTTTGAGATTTTTTTCCCATAGTTTTGAGATTTTATAATTTATTTATTATTAAAAGTGAACTTGTCTCATTACCAAATTATTTTCAAGAAGGTTCTGATAGAGAATTCTCTCTATTTGAGATGTATCATTCCATGGATGTTATGATTTTAATTATTCTGCATTGGGGTTTATTATCATACTCAGTAATGAGAATAATTTCAATGTTAGGGAATATATTTCCTTAAAACCTTCCCATTTATGTTATCTATCCTTTATGAAGTCCTAGGAGTGCTTAATGGTGGTTATGGGGATGAGGGAAAGGAATATTTTCTAGAATCATAGGTTCTTACTATAATGGTAAGTCATGGATTGAACTCGTACATTGTGGTGTAAAGGGATTTCTAGAGAAGAGGGTGGTTTTAAAGATGAGTATGTCATGTCATGGATGGTTGAGTTATAGAATGATGTTTTTTTGTCATGGTGGGAAAAATCATGGATTGGACAAAACATCCATGAGGGTTAGACATTGTGTTATTTCAAGAAGGATGTTGGGTCATGGAATAAAGGATGTGTGTCATAACATGAAGGCCTCAAGGACAATTTTTCTTATGTATATACCCTTTTATATGGATAAAAAATAATTTTTATAACCATTGTCATTTCCTAATCATGGGAAGGTGAATTTGGTCATGAATTGATGTGGGTATGGGGATTTTGTTTTATTTTCTTGAATGGCCTTCATGGAATAATCATGAGGTGACGTGTCATGGAGACTTAGAGGTTGATTTTTGAGGTTCTATATCCTGGGGTGTCATTGCACTATAGTTTTTGGACATGGAATGATCATTCTGTGATATTTTTGGGTTAAAATATTGAATGAGATTTAAATGGGGGTGATACAGTAGATCACGACATATATCTTAGGATTTTGGTCCATATATCCCAATCATGAAATGATTGATTCTTTTCATAACATGACTCCATAAAATCTACTACCTGTATAAATTTAGAATCTTATTTGAATTCTTCATATTTTATCCATTTCTCCCCAAGCCTTGGTTGATAATAGGAACTTAATTATATAACCTTAATTTCCCTTTAGTATCATTTTGTTCATGGAATAAATAGATTATCTATTAGTGATTTAAAGTCTGTTTATTCTACTTTCACTTGGGGTTTCTTCATATCCTTATTCCAAATGGAGTCATAACAATAGTTTTTTTTATTAGTTTTATTATTCAAGGAACACTGTTTTGATTGGGAGATAAATGTGTAATAGGTTAATAATGGTTTCCATTTATAAACATATGTTTTGTGACCAACCCCCTCATATTGGTCTTATATAGTGGTTGAGAATCTTCGAATGAGGTATAGGGATTCTAAGTCTTTATCCTATGTTTATAAATTCATGTTCCTATTAATCCTTATTTAAAAAAGGCAATTTTTATCCTATTATCCTTCAATTAAAATCCATTTTTAATCCAACGGTAATATCACAATTGTATTATATCCCTTCAAATAATGATGTGAATTACTATCATTCTCCATGGTTAAAAGCCTGCCATTATATCCTATGATACATGAATATTGTACCTCATCAATATTTGGTAATATAACTGCTCCAATAATTTTTCATTGTATGGTAATTTTAAAACCTTTCCTTTGGATCAGTAGTAACAGTTGGGTCCGGGGGATGGGTGGATATTTACATAATGTAGTTTTTTCTAGGTTGCAACCCTCTGTTTTCATGAATATTGTTAACGTCATGTTGTCTTTGAAGTCTTGGTTTCCCCTCCTTTACCCTTAAAATGAGGCTTATCCAAAATCAAAAAAAAATTCAGCCTTCGAGTCATTCAGTCCAGTATATATATCACCATTCTCTTTTCTCGGTCCCAATGGAGGTTTGGTTTCAGGGAAGGGGTTATTGTAAAATTCTTCCATAACATTTTATTTATTTATTACTACTTATTCCTTTCATTTTATTTTCTAATTTTTTATTTAAATTAATATAGTAGTACAAGTTTATTATACCATTACATTCATATCATTATGGATGTTGTTAATATTCTAACCCGTGAGGATTAGAAAAATATTTTAGGAATTGAATTGTGGGAGGGAAACTACAATTATAATGGGGGATATGGAAAGATTTATTTTTTCCTCATTATACTATAATGTATTACATATATGTAATTGAAATGACATGATGAAATAATACTAAATAATTTTGATACGCTACTATGTTGTGTTCATAATGTTCTTACAAAATAATATGTGAAAATGGTAAATAAGACGAAGATGGTGATGCAATGTTTAGAATCAATTTGAATTAATGTGATTGAATGTACCTCAAGAATATATTTTAATAATAATGTAATCTAGATTTAATATTAATTAATATGTGAAAAAATTAATTTGATTCATATTTGGCACTTGTGAGTTTGGGAGGATTTCATGGTTTTATTAAGATTATTATATTATCAAAGTTACTATTTTATGATATATTTGAGAGTTGGGCATGATTAGAATGTTAGTTATTTATTTTACTAAAATATTGGTTCATATAAGAGTTTTTTGAATTTTTAGGTGAGTTAAGAATGTTTTTGATAGCATATAAAGTATAGTTTCTACCTTGATTTGTTCTCTCTTCCCTACGGTGAAGCCTTTGGGTTTTGGGGAAACTTTTAATTTTTAGAGACTTAGAAATTATAGTGGCTTTGTTTAGGTTGTGGTTGAGGTGTTCACTGACAATAGTTATTATATTATAGTTGTGTTATAATATTGAAGTGTGTCGATAAGCGTAGTTTTCGTCATATTTCTTATATTTAAGTGGCTAACATTAATAAACTAGATGACTACTTGGACTTGAATAACTTAATATCTAAAGGTAATTATAAGAATCAAGCATGGTGTTTGTGATAATACCTAGAAGCGATATCTTTTATGTGGATGGTTTTGTTTTGATTACTAAATGATGTGGTTATTCTACCTATTTTTTCATATATGATACATATCATACATCCTTATGATTTTGTTCCAATTATAAAAATTTTGTTGTCCCTATGATTTTTTACATACCCGAATACATGTTTGTTTTCTTTATTTTCTATGATTTTATGAAAACATTCAAGCATGTTGTAAAGGATTTTATTTATATGGATACTCGCATGAGCTATAATGGGTTAAAGAAAACTACATCCTTCTATGGTCAACATTGCCTATAGTTTATCAAATGTATAGTACTTATGGGAATTAACATCTTATGGTTATAATATGAATTTAAATATATACACAATATGTAATGAAATAAGGTGAAGTGTACATGTATATATATGAAGCCTATAATGGATCATGGTTACAACACATACATATATTTGTAGGACATAATTGCATAATGTTTTGACATATACAAAACTCATTAGATGTGAGTGATAATGGTTATTTCATTTTATTAGGCTATTAAAACACTTTGTTATAACATGAGTTGATGATTTAATGTTTTGATGTTGTGATCGATACAGTGATGTGGCAATGATGAAAAGACAGTTACAGTAATGAAAATATGATGATAGAATTGATGTGGTGATGTGGTTGTGATGATGTGATATTTTGGCGGTGATGTGATTTTTGTGGTGATGTGGTGGTGACAATTTGGTTTGATTATAGGGGTGATGTGTTTGATCAGTTGTGAAAGTGATATAAAAATGTTGTTGATGATATGGTAAATTGATTATGATATTTATGAGAGTGGTTGGTTGCACCCAAATTTACACTACCGGTAAAAGCGGTCATTGAAGTACAATTAGGGATCGAATCAACAGGAACCGAAGAAGAAACCTTGAGACACTAAGATTAGATACGGGATTGGCTATGAAGTAGCCAACTATGGTGTTGATTGATTTGAAGAAATATTGATTTAATTTAAAGAACAAAACAGATAAAATTACTTGACTTAAAACAACTAATTAAGGTGAGTTTATCCTAGGTTGTCTCTTGGGCTTGATTGGATGTATTTGTTTTTCATTTGATTTTCTATTCATCGGTTCAAGAGGTATCCATTAAATAAAATAATCTCTCAATATCATTCTCCGATTTAATCCACACAAAATTTCAAGGCTAATAACCAATTCAATTATATGATCAATTAAATGAGAATTCTAAGGAATTGGATCGTACTAGCACTCAAAATGTGTCATCGTTAAAGTCAGTGAAGACAAAGAAGAAAATAAATCAAAGAAAGGAACTCTTAAAATAATGAACAAATTTAAGAATTTAAGAACATAAAATAACATTCAATTCATGCCATGAAACTCCCTAGGATCAACCCATAAACGGTTAGCCCCTCAATGATGTGATTCTATCAATGGAAGCGTGTAGTTGAATTAAAGAAGTGGGATTGAAGAAGAAAAACATTAATCAAAATGAACACTCCACCGTTGTGTGATGAATTCACAAGTGCGGGTGTGAATAAATTCACACTTCGATTCAACGATATCAACGTGTGAAGAAAAGGAAAATAAAAAGTGAAGAAGAAATTTTTTTATTAAAATAATAAACATGAATGATAAACTTGCATTATAGAAATTGACGATGCCATTACAAAACAAAAGCAGGAAATTACAATTGAAAGAAAAACTTGGATTCAAGGAAAAATGTTAGATGATAATTAACTTCACCAAAAGCTTCTTATATAGGAATATTAGGAGCCTTAGAGACACCCAACCACAATAAATTTCATTCCTATTAATTTAGAGTGTCAAAAGGACGGTGAGAAAATTAAGGGATTTTGACGTTTCGATGTTGACCCGGAAATTTCGTCCAGATTATTCTTCCATTTTGACGTGTGAATTTGGAATTGAAGGAGGCCGAATCATCAGCAGTCGTAGAAGAAAAATATCTTCTCCCATGTGTTCTCTATGAGATGTAAAAACTTCAGGAATTATGGCGCAGCCGTTTGGATGTTATGGTCGAAATTGTGGGACGAATTTATGTACATTAATGTCGGGTCCACCATTTAAATCTCAACTTCATATCCATTTATCATCATGAAAACTTTGAATTAGCTCCGGACACCATTGAATAAAATGATCTTCATATTTTTATATTTCTACTGTATAAATTTGAGCTTCATTGGGCTTGGTTTGTGGGCCCCAAATTTGTTTGATGGGCCTTAGGCCCATTATGCTTTCTCCAGAAAATATATACATTCAGGTGGAAATATCTCCATCTTCCCTTGGGATTCATCCATCGGTACTAAAAGATAAAATTTTCCAAATAAAGTTTCCAATAATTTCCCAAAATTTAAATTTCATAAAATGAATATAATTATGTCCACAATCAAATGAATGATTGGGCCCAAATTTTCATTTTTAACATGAATTGCATTTAAGATGAAAAATGAAGTTGTATTTATATAATGCACTAAAAACAATGTTCTTGGACTTTGTAACAATGAATATAAAGATATTAATAATTAATATTATCCACTTTTAGAGACTAATCACACCCCCCAACTTGAGTTTTGCTAGTCCCGAGCAAAATAAATTACAAATTTGAAATTCAAATCCCCTTTTCCAAGAACATTATAATACACATTGCTCACCCAATGAACTCATACCAAAAAAATTATGAAACCCATCAAAATCATTTAAAACTAGCTAGTTCCATAAGCATATCCCAATCCCAAGCCCATTCCTTTGTTCAAATTCATCTCCACATTTCATCCAATTCCAATTAAGAATGATAGAGTGTTGTGCATCATAAAAGATATGGGGCCCATTCTATTGTTCAAGGGGAAAAATGGAAGTTCTAGGTGGGAATCACATTAAAACATAAGATGAGTATCATTTTTTCGATTTATTTGTTTTTTTTGTTTGTTTTTTTTATTTTTTATTTTTTAACCACAATAGATATGAAAAGTCAAACTCTAGGCTAGACAACTATGGATTCGTGATCCCCAAGTGTCGGATGCCACACATATTGTCAATTCCATTCTCTATAATAGAGATATGAAGCCTAACTCTAGACAAGACAACTATGGAGTCATGATCCCCACGTATCGGATGCCACACATTTGGTAAAAAACACTGCTCTATGTGGTCATTATTTTTTATGTTTTTTGTTTTTTTTGGATACTCAAATTAAACTAAAAGTTACCCCATAGCCCTATGCTATAATTAAAGGGACCCAAGCACTCAAATTTACACCCACAATCTAGTAGACGTGAATTGTGGAATTTTTATTAAGAAGATGAAAATGTAATCTTTAAAAAATCACATCAGGCAACCGCACTTTCCAAAAACTATGCTCATGAACATAAAATTGCATTAAAATCAGAATCAAGGCATCCAAATTTTTCGATATCCAATTTTAGAGTTTGCAATTTGTGTTATCATGTTCAAGGTTAATGTAATTTTTCTTTCCATGCATGTTCTTAATGAATAAAAATCATTTTTTATTTCATCTCCCCCCCCCCCGATATAGAATAACACTATCCATAGTGTTTAATGAAAAGAAAAGTTAGAAGGGGGTAAGAGTGGAGTTCAAAGAGGAAATTTGAAATTTATAATCATGGAATAATGTCACCTGGTGGTTGATGAAGAAATTTCATGCCAATGTCTCCCTTCAATCCTGTGTTCAAGTCTCAGCGGATTTGATGGTGGTGAATGAATTTTCCTTATGACTTACGACATGTCCTTCTATTTTTTTTAACATATAAAAACATAAAAATAAACAAAACAAAATAAACTAATGATACATTGTCTTCTTTTTAGATTTCTGGTTAAGGTATTAATCAGAGATCACACCACGTGACACAGATGAATATGGCGCTCCCCTTTCATACCCATCCTTACTCATAAAAGAAGAACATGTCAAAAGTCTATGCTAATTTATTATATGAAAAATAAAATGATTCAAAATGATTTGAAACATGAAAACCATGGGTTGCCTCCCATGCAACACTTTTTTTAAACGTCGTTGGCTCGACTTGAACACCCAACTTATCCAATTCCAACTTTAAACATTTTTAGAACCCCATTTCTCTTTACTTAATCAATATTGAGATTAATTATTTTTTTAGATGTTGATTCATGTGCAATCCTTTGTTCTACAATGTGTGGGAAAATCCATGTAATATTAGAAATGGTGGATTCAATTTTTTTTTTAGTATTTTCAAAGAAATTAAGAATCATCTCTTCTTTATTGGTTTCGAGATAAGAAATTTTGAAAATTGGAAGTTTTTTTCTATCCCCAATGAATGGAAACTTAAGGGTGGATGGAATGTACTTTTGTTCAAGTTCAGGTAGGCTAACACTTTTAGACATAGGTTGGAACTTTGAATCCAACTCAATTTCATTTTCAAAATTGCTCAACAGAATTGATTCCTTTTGAATAGAAGATTCAACCACAAAATTGGAAAGATCAATTTTAGCAATGGTTATGGACTCAAAGTTTGTGATTTATCTCAACGGTTCAATGGTTGGTGTTTTTGAAAATTCATTAATGGATTTATACATAGTATACTCAATCCATGATGACAAATTCTCTGCTTTTGAATCAAAAAAGTAAATTTCTTCCTGATTTAAAGACCCTTCAAAAACTACTCGATCCTCTCCAATTATCCAAAATTATAAGGTTGGTTCTTCAATAAATGGATGATGGGTTTGTGTGTTACAGGATTCTTCTATCAATATTGTGGAAGAGGTGGTTTGAGTGGGAATGTGGTCCACATATGTTTTATTTCTTTGTAGTTCTAGTCTAAAACTTGATACCTCTGAATTCATTTTTCCCATTTGTTCACACAATTTTTGAAGAAATGTTTCAGGATTAGGATTGATAGATATTTGGACCACATGGACTTCCTCATTATTCATCTTTTAAATCATTCTTGATAGGTATGAAAGTTTATCTTTTAAACATTCATCATTACAAATTTCGTTCATGTTATCGGGTGTGGGGTATTCATTCAATGGTTGATTAAAAAAGTTTGGTGATTCCCAATTTGGATTTTCAAACTGATTCCATCCCGAGTTTTTTAAGGGATATTGTTGATTATAATCCAATGGATTCATTTAGAAATTTGGAATCATGATTTTTGGGAGTCAAAAAAATAGAAAGGGGAAAAGAGAAGAGAAATGAGGATGAGAAAATAGAAATGAGGGAGAATGGAAAGATGTTCTAAGGTGACTTACTTGGTCCCCAGAAACGACGCCAAAATTTTTTTTCACCCAAATTTTCCCTACCTGTAAAAGTGGTCGTCGAAATACAAGTAGTGATCGAATCCACAGGGACCTAAGAAAAAACCTTGAGACACTATGATTAGATAAGGGATTGGCTATGAAGTAGTCAACTATGGTGTTGATTGATTTGAAGAAATATTGATTTACTTTAATGAACAAAACTGATAAAATTACTTGAATTAAAACAAATAATTAAGGTGAGTTTATCCTAGGTTGTCTCATGGGCTTGATTGGATGTATTTATTTTTCATTTGATTTTCTGTTCATCGGTTAAAGAGGTATCCATTAAATGAAATAATATCCCAATATAATTCTCTGATTTAATCCATACACAATTTCAAGGCTAATCACCAATTCACTTATAGGATCAATTAAATGAGCCCTCCAAGGAATTGGATCGTACTATCACTCAAAATGTGTCATCGTTAAAGTCGGTGAAGACAATGAAGAAGATAAATCAAAGAATGGAACTCTTAAAATATAAAACAAATTTAAGACTTTAAGAACATCAAATAACATTCAATCCAGCCCATGAAACACCCTATGATCAACCCATAAAAGTTTATACCTCAATTGATGCTATTCTATCAATGGAAGTGGGTAGTTGACTTAAAGAAGCGAGATTGAAGAAGAAAAACATTAATCAAAATGAACACTCCACCGTTGTGTGATGAATTCACAAGTGCGGGTGTGAATAAATTCACACTTCGATTCACTGGTATCAATCTGTGAAGAAAAGGAAAATAAAAAGTGATGAAGAATAAATTTTATTAAAATACTAAACTTGGATGAAAAACTTATATTAGAGAAATTGATGATGCCATTACAAAACGAAAGCGGGAAATTACAATTGAAAGAAAAACTTGGATTCAATGAAAAATGTTAGATGATAATTCCCTTCACCAAGACCTCTTTATATAGGCATATATGGAGCCTTAGAGACACACCACCACAATAAATTCCATTCCCATTAATTTAGTTATTCAAAAAAAGGGTGAGAAAATTAAGGGATTTTCACGTTTTGAAGTTGACCTGGAAATTTCGTCCAGTTTCGTCTACCATATTGACGTGTGAATTTGGAATTAAAGTATTACTAATAATCAGTGGTAGTAGTACAAACAAATCTTCTTCCATGTGTACTATATGAGCTGTAAATATTTCAGGAATTTTCGCGTTGCCATTTGGAAGTTATGGTCGAAATGGTGGGACGACTTTATATGAATTAATGTCGGGTACAACATTTAAATCTCAACATCAGATCCCTTTATCATCATGAAAAAAATTAGATTTAGCTCCGGACACAGTTGAATAAAATGATCTTATTATATTTATCTTTTTACTCTATAATGTTGAGCTTCATTGGGTTTGGATTGTGGGCCCCAAATTTGTTTGATGGGCCTTAGTCCAATTATGCTTTCTCCAGAAAATATATGAATTCAGGCGCAAATATCTCCATCTTCCCTTGGGATTCATCCATCGGACCTAAAAGATAAAATGTTCCAAATAAAGTGCTCAATAATATCCCAAAATTTCAAATTCATAAAATAAATATAATTATGTTCAAAAACAAATGAATGATTCGGCCCAAATTTTCATTTTTAACATGAATTGCATTGAAGATGAGAAATGAAGTTCTATTTATGTAATGCACTAAAAACAATGTTTATGGTCTTTTTAACAGTTAATATAATAATATTAACAATTAATATTAGCCACTTTTAGTGACTAATCAGTGGTGTATTGTTTTAGAGCCTTATCTGTTTTTATTATGATTATAGAAACCTAATATTATCCTCAATTTTTATATTATGAATTATTGAGTTGTGATTTTTTGGGTTAATGTTGATATTTTCTGGACTTCATGATGTGATGTGATTATGGTTCTGATGTGGTTGATAAATTGTGAGTATTTTTGAAAGTGTAATGGAGATGATATTGATGATATCGTTAATTGATTATGAAGGTTTAATGTGTGGTGATTTTTTATGATTTTATCTATTGTTATTATGATTTTGTCAACATGATACCATCCTCATTTTTATACTATGAATCATGAAATTATGATTATTTAGGTCGATGGTGATATTTCCTAGGCTCCCTCCTTTCTTGTTATATGTTACTAGAAATCAGAAATTACTATCATTTATTAGTCTGATATTGAATTATTTATCTAATATGATAACTTTAGGTGATTTAGTTGAATTGATAGTTATGTGATTCTTAGATATTATATATTACATCCAACATTGATTTATTTATTTTTATATATCCTTGATTATCTCATGTATGTTATTAATTGAACTTAGTAATGTCTACTCTCATATATTGATTCCACATGGATGATTTATTCAATGGAAAAAGGATCATACTATGTACTCCTACATTTTCACCCCTCTATATTTTTCATGAGTTTTTTTAGGATAGTTAAATGGTTATTACGGAGCTGGTGTTTCGGTAGCAGTATATAATGTTAGAAGTCAATCCAATAATTTTATTTCTTTATTTTGTGTTTATTATCATGTTGGTATGGATTTTGTATAAGAATTTTATATTTTGGATTATAATGATAGTTTATTAGTGGAATAATTTAATTTTATTGGTAATCTATGAGTATAATTCCTCCCGTAAATGTGTTAGATATCATCGGTGATAGTCCCCAACCCATTTCCTATTAGAGGAACGATTCCAGAGTCAATCATGTTATCACTTTTAACCTAGGTGGGGCTCATGTGGGGATGGTTCATGACATGCCATGAGTGATTGTACAAAAATTTTGGTTTCTTAGACAAGAGAGGGTTTTTAAATATTTTTTATATTATTTCTTATACATTATTTCTAGAGATATACTTGGGGTGTATAGACTACTATAAGTTGCATTAATATCTGATCAAATCTATGACTAAATGAGTACCCATTACAATTATTGAGTCGTTTCTAAATTGATAACTTTATACCTTTGATACAACCCTTTAAATATAATAATTTTGTAAGCTCATATAAATCATTAATGACCATGATTAGGAATCTCTATTATAATTCTATTTATTCTTCTAACTATAATATTGGTATTTTTCATTATTTTCATTGAAATAAATGAGCAAAAAATAGATTTTTACTACGTTTTAAGGGGATTATGTATATTAAAAATTTTGGTATGTGGGGTATTATCATTTTATATTTATGAAAGATTCATAAATTTCCTCTATTTTTTATTTAATGTTTACCTTCTAAGTAAAAATGGAAAAAAGAACATGGAATGAAATGATTTTGAAAAATGATTTTTTAAATAGGGTGAATACTTTATTATGATTATTGTCAGGATTTGTGAGAATATGTGATGTGGGTAAAGAGTGTTGGGTGATATATTTTTTAGAGAATTATTTTTTACTAATATTTCTATTTTTTATCATGCATTTTAATTAATGTTTAACCTCATTTATAAGCTATATTAATTTTCAATTAAATTATTCACAATCCCTCGACCTTAGAGTAATTTTATCCTTTAATAAAAACCCTCATGATTTATGGATATTCTTTTTTTTATGGGGTAATTTTTTTTTGTTTTTCATGGCTATAGTTCGAATTCATGTACTAGAAGGTTTGAGTATAACTCTATCCAAGTGATCCAAGAGTCACGAGAGAATGTTTTTCAAAATGGTTCATTATAGGTGACATGTACACAAATAATCAGATAAAAAATATCAATGGAATTTATGAAAAGTATATTTACTTCAATATGGAAAAAAAATTCATGGTTGATTCAATTTCATAAAAAAGGAAGATTACAAGAAATATTTCATTTTGATTCTTGAAATTTTATTCCTTATTGATAACTGTTTGATTTTGATGACTATAGTGTTCAAATCATGGTAGGATTGATTTTCATTCTAATGAGATGGATAATTTATTCTTGAGAATATGAAAATATTTAGTTGTGGAGGGATTTGATGGATATAATTTCATGAATTGTTTATATTATTGATTTTATAATTATTTTACCAAATTTTTTTGGGTCATATGTTTTTATGGAAGAAAAGTGATTAATATTTGGATTTGAATGTGGCTTATTGATTTTTGGTGGATATTAGAAGAATTTGGCTGATACTATAATTTTTCATAAAAAATAGTAATACATACGGTTTACATGCCTCATATGTAAGCATTTGTTAGTAAAGTGACAGTTTGCAAATTTCTCAAATAAGGACTCGATTAAAAATATTTTACCGAGGGATACCAAATATATTTTTCATATGTAACGACCAAGAATTATCTCATTAAAATTTTCCCTCTTGTCTTCATATCATATAGTATAAATCATATAAAATCAAACATATAACACAACAAAAACATTATAAATGAATATTGAATGAAATAAGAGGTATTTGTAGATGTTAAGGATCCTATACCAATAGAATAGTAACATGAATTTTGGAATATTAATGTGAACCTTAAGAATTTTAAACTGAAAAATAGAATATTATCCTCACCAATGAATGTATAAATAAAATTTATCCATCTTAGAAATAAAAATATAATATAAGAATATAATACGAAAAGTAAATAAATTTTATTAATTAAGTGTTGATATTTTTGTAAGTCAAAAAGATTTAATTAAAATTATATTATTAATATAAATATTTAAAGGAATATTTATTTTCATAAAATATATACATAAATTAATATTTTTTTGTCTTATTATTTGAAGACAATTTTATGTGACCTTAGTTAATTTTTCAATGTGTTATAAAATGGGTCATAATTTTAAAATATATATTTTTCAAGTAAGTGATGATTTTATTTAAAAACTAAATTTCTCATATTAATAAAATTATTTTCATAAAATGGATTTCAATTTTTAATTCTAAAATTTAAAAAAAAAATTGGGGTTATTTTTTTGGATTTTTCTAAAATACTTGATTTTATGTGAATAGTAAAATAAGATAATTTACGATAAAATAAAAATACATGATTTATTAATTCATAGATGATTTAAGGATGATGTAAGACAATAATATCAAACTATCATGACCTGTTTACTTTATTTATTAATGGGAATAAAAACTATTCATAGTCTTGATCTAAATAGTAAATTAATTAATAAATTATTCAAAGAAAACCCCCTCGCCTCCACTATAAACACCACCCATCACCCCCACTTAACTTCACACCTATAAACCCTGAATATTTTCCAAATTCATCCCAAATCCTATTACCTAGTATCTAAACCACTTAATATTGGTTCTGATAAAAAACAAAACCAATGTGCCTTAAGAAGGTTCTCAAAGGGGAGAATTCAAGAGGTAAATCCCCTTTCATTTTCATTTAATTTCCTTTCAATTTCATTTTTATTTTCTAGTATTATTATCGCATCCTCTATAAATATGATAATAATAACTCCTATATCATATATATATTATATTTATATCATGTTAATGTAACATATTATATCAAAATCCATTCTCCCTCTCTTTTATTCTCTAAATGAAAACATCGACCGTGATGTGTCAATTTAACGTCATAATGAACAATGATTTTTCATTTTCCATTACCACCTCAAAATGTGGTCATGAAATAATATTAATAGTTTAAACATGTAATAATATATTTATTAAATCTTATTTAATTTTCTATAACTATCATATACACATGATTTTGTTTAATAAAACAAAACTAGTTTTTTATGATCAAAAAACTGCCAAAATAATCTAAACAATTATCACTAACATTTTATCTAAATAATAAGCCTTTCTCAAAATATCCAAATGATTTATATTACCTTTTTATCTTCTATATATTCATTAATAACATATAACTTAAATTCTGTATATCCATTATCATTTTACATGAATTTACATACTCATAAAAAAGTAAATTGATCATGAAAACAAAGGAAATGAGCGCTCCCAAAAATAAAATTGTATGTTATAACTCATCAAAATGAACATAAATGAACATAATAAAATAATAGTAAATCATAAAATTGATTAAAATGTTCTTATTAAATTTATTAATTAATATAAATTCATATTTTAGGACTTAATGGTCAATTTAAGAACACAATTGGTTATAAGGTAAGGGTTTCTACACGAACATCCATTTTCTTTTGGGTTACTCTTTTTATCTCATTAATATAATATAATAATAAATAGTTCTTTTTTACTCCATTTAAATTCTATTTTAATGTTCTATAGGTTTGTACCTAGTATAATCCTTCTTTCTTTGACTGGAAGATTGATGTTTTAAAAGGATATTTTTTAATTCTTCTCGTTAAGAACGCCTGATTGAAGAGAACATCTCAATATATTACCTATTTATATGTGCATTATATAATATATTTTAAGCCACCATTGTTTTCATAAAACCATTAATGTAATTATGTAATATATATATCAGTTTATTTCTGGTTTTATATAAATATTTTTCCAAAATAATTCTTCTTTGCAAAGTAAAAAAGATTGTTTCTCTAAAGATATCATCGATGATTTTAGCAGAGTATTTTAATCTATTTCAACACACCTTATTTATTACTATGTTTAATTGGAATTAATATTTTATTTTATCATGTAACATATTTTATTAAATGGATTATGATTATTTGAACTATGGATGTGCTATCTTGATACCATTTACCAAATTACTCTGAATGGTTAGTGATTATGTTTACCGATTGGGGAAAGTTATTTACATTTCATATGTTGGATTCAATATGAATGTATATGTTGATTATTTTTTAACCATTTAATATGAATAATTAATTAGACTTTGTATGTGTCGGGTAGGGCCCGTTGTAGCCCCTCAATTCATTGGTAGGTCTCATGAGACAATCTAGTTTGGGTATGGGCTAATATATTACCAGATTATGTATGGTGTTTTAGTCAAAGCCATGACGGTATGTTTATGACATCCAATATTACGAATTCCCTCATTATGAGATTGTTATTTGATATTTCATGTGATTATTTGGCTAGTATAATATCCATGGGAATGTATCATTTCCATGTGAGTATTTATATGGTATTATTTATTCAATTTTGATTTATTTCATATTAAGATCAAGTTTTGTTTTAATATAAAGAGTTTAAATTTATTCACCTTAACTTATGGATTATTTTTAGTTTCCTCTAAATTATTAACCTTTCTAAGAATCAGATCTCACCCCTTTTTTATATTTATTTTCCTCAGGATTCCAAGATAAATTTTATGAATTACATGAAAAGATAATCTTGAAGAATAAGATTGTTTCTAATGGAGTCTCTGTGATGTATTTCATTTCAATTTGAAATGTTGAACCTATGAATGTATCTTGTTTTTCCAAGACACAAAACTGTTAGGTCCTTTGTGTTACATTTTCCTTTTTCATATTCCAATGTAATAATGTAACACAATTTCTCTATGCTTCCAGGCTCAGGGTCCTTACCACTTAGGAGTCCATAAATGCATAGATGGGGATGTTAGAGTATGTAGAGTCGTCTCTTTCTTTATCAGATGGAAGTCTAGTCACCCTTAATGTAGCGAGTAACATATATTTATAGATGGGTACTTTAGGTAGAGATCTACTATGATCATATCGTATGTGAATATGCTATTAATAAGTGTTATAAATCTGATTAGAATATGGTACTTTTATGTGGATGATATTTATCATATTGGCAGTTTATGAGATAGTTCTTTTAATGTTTTATAGCTCACCATTATTATTATATCCTGTTACATCCATGATATATATATCAATGATGGATTAGTTCTATAAGTCAGGGAAGAAGATATCAGTGGCTTATTTTATGTCTTCGTGATTGTTTTTTTAGAAGTATATTGTAAATAATATTGTTGTAGGTTTTTTTTTGTAGCCATTAGATGTACCCAAGTTGAAGTGGTATGAAATCCTGCTGGATTTTTTCACTAGTTTTCAATGTGATCAAGGATGTTGAGATTCCATCTTGGTGATCCTGAATCTTTTGATGAATTAAACTCATTTCCAAGTGTATTAAAAATTGAGTGTGATTAATTTTTTGGTGTATCTATATATGGAAGGGATTTTGAGGTTTCATGGGGTTCTGAGGATGGTCATCATTGATCACGATCCCCATATACCTTGAGATTTTTCAAGATTTAGTAGTATTATAATGTCTCTCAACTATGCCTTAGAATTACATTTCATTCTCAGACAGATGGTTAGATGGAGTAGAATAATATGATATTAGAGGATATATTGTGTGCAATTTCTGTATTTTGGAGGTTTGTTTTGGGGTAGATCATTCCCTTGGTTGAGTATTCATATAATAATAGCTATCATTAATCCACTGGTATGTCTCAACATGAAGAATTATATATGACACCTTGTAGATATCTATGATGTTGGAACATGGTTAGAGAATCTGAAATCCATTTCCTAGAATTAGAGTAGAGCATTAATGAAAATGTGTAGTTGATTCCTGAGTTGAAAAAGAACACTTAACATTATCAAAAATATTATGTGGATCATAGGAGGGGACCTTTGGACTTTAATGTTTAATTTATATTATAATGAAGTTTTCTCATCATCATTTATAGTGGTCGTTTGGTTATATATTTAAGCATTATCCTTGGTTTACACGGACATTAAAGGTGTTGGATCATATTAGAGAAGTGGCATATGAATTAGCTCTACCTATATATATGTATTGAATCTATGATGTTTCAGATGAGTTGTAGTTTTATCAGTATCATCAGGATAACTCCCATTTCATTTATTGCTGTGAGTTGGGTATTGAAAAGGAAGAGAAATTCATATAGTATCCTATTAAGATTCAGGATCATTAGGATAAGGTGTTAAATTGGAACTTTATTCCCTTGTTTTATATACTAAAGAGTAAAAATTCATAGAATAAGTATATATTGGGATGCGAGCTATAGATTCATTCCTCATGTCTTATGTTTCTTTGACCATTTTTTTATTATAATACTAAATGAATATTTTTATATTGACATGTTTGAAGATTTCCTAACGGTGTTATATTGTGCTTCGGTAATTAGAATGGTTATTTTTTAGGGGTATACCGTGAGGATTATTTATGGTTTTTGAGGTTACACTATTTTTTTGGTATTTTTTTCTGAAATGATGAAAATTATTTGTGATGAATCAAATGTGAATTCATAGACATTAATCAATCTTTTAATTTATAACTTTTTGGCGTTGATATTGTTAGGAGTAATTCCAATGGTGAGTGGTAATGAATATGTAGAATGTCAGTAGAAATTTTCATTTAACATAATTGATCACATCGTGACCATATGGTTTCCATAATAATTATTTTTCTAGGAAGGCATGGATGTTATAGTATGGTGTGTTTTGTCATGATCATCTAGGTTGTGTCATAGGGATATGTTTTGAATCATAAATCCTGGTTCACATTTTTTAGTGTCATTCTATTTGGAATGGATTTTTAAGTTGTGTTGTGATCATATAAGTTGTGGTATGGAGAGTCCTGGTTTATTAATGAGCTAGTATATAGGGGTTAATTTGTACCATGAAGAAGGTAACTTCATTTGTGGTGTGTGTCGATTGAGCGATTGTGTTTGAAGTTGAGGAATCATATTCTCATTAATTTGTGGGTAGGAAATCGTAGTGGCATAAAGGCTCTATTAGCACCATGACCCTACTTTTTTTCATTCAATTTGGGGGGTTTGACTCATAAAATTTTGCGGATATCCACACCATGATTTTCATATCAAAACATTTTTGCAACATGAGAATGTCCATCACATTATGGTGGTATATTTTTATAGTTTTAAATATAAATTAATGTGCCTTATCGAATTATATTTTATTATTCTAACATCATTTTAATCTTAGATTCCTTATAGAGTATCTTGAGATACCTTTTAACAATCCATAGAATGATTTGATCCATATCATGGAATGGTTGAGTTCTTTTGATCTAGGGAATCTTGTTCTCCCTCCATTCATAGTTCCTTCTCATTTCACCTATTCATAAAAGTCCTGAAAGTGGGTTTCCTTCTATATTGTGATGTGTTGATTGTGGTTTTGACAGTGTCTTGGTATGGTTTGCTCTTATAGATGATCGATGAAATTTTAATAGCATAAAATCATCATTATTCATTCATTATTATCTTATAATTCAACAAGATTCAATGAGGCAGTGTATTTGGAACCTCTCTTCTTTTATTCATGTGTTAATGTACAGTTATCATGCCCAATATTTCAATGGATAGATAATTGTAATTAACATACTAAATGTAATTAACCAAATTATTGAAATTAAATGAGGATAGATGATTCATGTGTGATTTATTTGATTTATAGGATATTTCAAATGCATTGATATTTTTTTGATTGATGTTTTTTTCTGTGAAGATCTTGTTTACTACCATTGATATGGATTTCCCCTTTCATCATTGTTTAACTAGTTGAATATGGTAACAAAATAGAGATACCAGAAATCTGGAAATTTATAATAATGTGGATTATGTCTGATGTGTAAAATTTATATTGAAGATTGATTAAAGGACATTGGTTAAAAATGTTCATTGCTAAAATTTATGTTGTTTTCTACTTCCTTATTGTGGTTATCCATGTTCTTATTATAGTGGATTGGTAGTGGGTTGTATGTGGTTGTTTTATGGATATGATGTATTATTTTTGTGGTATTACTCTAGAATGGATGATGTGGGGAGAAGAGGATGATATGGTGGATATGGTGTCTTTTTCATGGTGGCTATTGGATAGGTTCATGTTGTAATTGATGTGGTTTCAAGTATTAGTTTGTGTTGTTATAATATAGTGTCCTTGTAATATATAATTTGGTTAAAATAAATGGAATTTTAAATGTGTAATGGGATAAAATTGATGAGTAGTGAGATATATAATATTATATGAAAATGTAATGGTTATAATAAATTGTTAATGTTTCTGATAGATGTGATTAATTAATAATGAATGGACTAAAGTAAATAACAGCTTAATAAATTCAATACAACATGTAATGTTAGATATTAAAATTATTAATAAAGTAATAAAATAGAAATTTGAAATTATTTTTGGGGTTATTATAGAGTGCCTGTGTGGACAGATTATGTTATGGTAATTGTGTTAGGATTTATAAGCGTGAGTATGTTGGGTTGTTTGGTTGTTTTAAGTTTTTGTATGAAATTAAAACAATTCATTTTTTACCCTTATGTTATTATTGCTGGTGACTACTAAATAAATTGTATTTTTCATTATTTATTCTTATTATACACCACCTGATTCACGTAACCTTATTGAAACCCATATGTGGTAAGGGGTTCAGGGTAAATTTTACAACTTCTAGGTTATATGTGACAAGGATAGATAATAAGTCCCCCTTCTCTATAATATCTCCAAGAAATATTATAGGCATTGATGGTTTGATGTAATGATCCATAGGCTATAATTTATTTAGTAAGATGTTCCTATGGTGTGATTATGGTGTGGATGCATAGTGGGGGTATTCATGGAAGGAGGAGAGCACAAGTTAATTGTCCTATTTGATCACATTACCCTATAATGATGAGGATGTTTTGTGAGGTAATTGTGTGGTTGTATAAAATATGGATATGGTATGTATTATGATAATTATTCCCATGAGGATCCAATTAATTTGAGTTTTTAGGAATTGGTTTATGAAAATATGATCCTTTTGAATTTTTAAACATAGGCGGGGGATCAATTTTCATTCTAGGATTTAGTTATGAATTTTGATGCATGGGGTGGAAATATTTTGTGTGTTTAGATATATATTTATGTTCATTGGGTGAGACAAGGACTCGGATAGGCTGAAATTGGGGTATTTCCGATATTCCTTTTTTTAGATGACATAGGGTACCCAATGGATACTCACCAGGTTCCTGATGTGCTGGGAAGTGGCTAGGGTGACCAAGTGGTTCCACTTGGTACCTGGTGGATACTCAATAGGTACTTGATGTGTTAGACAGGGGCTAGGGTGCCCAGGTGGTACCATTGGGTACCTGGTGGCCCTCTAGTGGGTGCCCGGTATTCCCATGATAATTTTTTAAATGAAACTAGGTATTTAGAATTTTCATCCTATCATAGTTTCACCATTTTATGGTCCTCGAGACACATTTACTCTAGCCTCAATAGGATCTATTTTGTGGTTCCCTAATTCATTTTTATTTTTTTATCCTTCTTCTTAGTTCAAGGTCTATTGAAGGTAATTTCTTCCCAAAAATAAAAGACATTTCCTTATATTTATTATTTTATCTCTTTATTCCACTTATTCTTCGATTCCCCTCTCCTTGGTTGGGAATTTTTTATTATGATAACACTATGACATGGTGAAATCATTATTAAGATTATTCCTTCCCCTTTTCTTATCTAAAGAAAATCCCTAGGATATTTTTTGATTTAATTCTATCATTATTTTGTTACTACGAAATTGTTTTATGAATTATTCTAGGGTTAAATGATTTTGGGTTGCGATTAAGTTCTTATTTGTTCTATAATATTTATGTTTTGGTTGAATATAATATTAGGATAATATTATTAGTAATATTATACATTTTCTTTAAGGATAAGTTCACATTGATTATGAAAAATGAGTTGTAGGATTTTAATGCTTATGGAATAATATATAATTATTTCTTATGGGAACTTTGTTGTTTTTAGATTATTATATAGTGGGTTTTCGATGATAAATTTCTCCAAAACTTTTGATAGGTAATTGTTAACTAACCATGTGAACTTCCAAGATATTACCAGAACATGACTCCCACTGGTTTTTCAAAAGGGTTAATAATTAATAAAACATATGTTGAATGTTTTTTGATGCTTTCTTAAGATATATTACTTTTTCAAGTGGATGATTTTCATTTTAATTCTACGAGGTGTTATAAATTATTCTTCAAATAATTTCGTAAATATATTACTTTTAGTTTGGTAAATAAACGGGTTTTAATATTGTTTTAATTATATAAAACTTAATTTCATACAGTTATTCATATAATTTAATTCTTTAATAAAAGTTTCTAAGCATGCTTCATTATATTTGTCCCAAGGTTTCATGCATTTATAAACCTTCCTCAATTTTTCTAGCCTTTGAATATATTATTTAAAATCTCTCATGTCGTGACATGTTTTAAAATTCATTATGAGTATTATAACAGAATTGGTATTGACAATAAATTCCTATATAGTCTACTATTTGGGAATAGATTAAAACCATGTAAGAGCCTATATCTTATTTTCAAGAGTGTTTTCCTTTTTTATGGTGTTTTTAAGAAAACATGTTTTTTAAAGAAATTTTGTATGTACACATCATGTAATTTATAAGTACACACCGTGTACTTGGTTACCGTGGGTAGCCGTGTTCATTCCATGTATTGTTCGTGCACACGACCATGTGTGGTGACCTGAAGACCACCTAATGCGGGGGCTGGTAAGGGAAAGTACATATAGTGTACTTCTAATGTACATGTCATGTACTTAATTTCTTTTTAATTAAATGGAATGAGGTCGCATATAATTAGAAGAAGTGCCTTCTTCTTCACCTTCTTCGACTGAGAGTGTCCGTACAATGTCAATTCTTTATTGGGCCCCTAATCGATAATCCATTCTATGAATCGACTAACATCAATTTCATTGGGATCTCCATGGTAAGCAATTTTTTCTTCTAGATCTTTGCTTCCTGATTTTTCCTCTTTCAAGAGATATCCTCATTTCAATGTTTTTAGTGTTTTTGTATATCAATAGCATTCATCGGAGATTCAAGGAGCAAGGTTCACGTATAACGATCCTACAACGCCGAGCTAGGTGGTTTGTGGATTTCCATAGGTATTCTTTGAGTAATATGTGAAAAAGTTTCCAATACACTTGGACGGGGTATTGCATGTTTATATTTTTAGACATGTTTATTCCCTGCTATTCTTGTATTCTTGAGTAGTGGTTAGTTGAATGTGAATATGTTTAATATCTAGGCTTTTGAAGTGTTTCCCCATGCATGTTTTTTTATAACCATTTGGTCCTGCTTAGCCAGTTAGGCTGCCTTGTTTTTCCCATGCCTAGTATTTGTTGGTTCGAGTGTTTGTTTATATGACGTGCTATGATATGATATAGATTGTTTAGCCAAGTATTTCAAGAGGTTTACTTTGGCTGCTGATTTTCGTTTGTGCACAATTACATTACACGGGGCTGCGAGAACCTAGTGTAGTGAGATAATAGGGGAAATTGACATTGAGGGAATTCCCAAATCATCTGTTATAATTATCGCACTATGAGACCATATTGGGGATTGATGTTGAGTGCTACCTCAAAGTGTTTTTAGTTACATTATGATACCACATGAGGAATTGACGTTGAGTGCTTCCGTAGAGTGTCTGTAGTTTACTGTTAAAAGTCTATAAGGGAATTGATTGTGAGTGCTTCCTCAGAGAATCATTTTCCTATATTTACTTACATTGTGAACCAGAGGGGTTATGCTGTGAGAAATACCCAAAGGGTTACTGGATTTGTGTTTGGTTGATTAAATACTTAAAAGAGAATGTTTGTAAATAAAACAGTCAGACTATTTATGTTTGAGTACTTCCTAGTTTTATGCTTCCATTTCATATTACCTGCCATATATATTCAATCACTATTAGGAACATATCATTGCGTGGTTGCCTATTGGGATTAGTCTCACACACTGTTTTGGTCATTCATTTTGGGCCAAAGAGATTATATTGTTGTAGGTATAGATAAGGGAAAGCACCCTTCTACATTAGATACTTGATTGCTAATGAGCTCGAGAGAATGGGACCCAGCTGAGGCTCACGATGTTGTTTAATATTATTTGTTTTCTTTTGTGCTTGGGTTATTTCTGTATTCCAATACTGTGACTTGTTTGGCTGTTTTCCTAGACATATGTATCATGCATCATTTATATATGTACTCATGTTATTTCTTACTTTCGGCCTTCCATTATTTAATATTGTATATTATTACACTACTTATGTTATTGTATATTTGTTTTACTTCCATTGTGTTACTCTGCCGACAAGAGAATTGTTTCCCCACTATCACACCCAAGCCCCTCGCTGCTAGTCGGCAGCCTCTGGCATTCGGTGAAATGTTTTGGAGGCCATGTGACCAACCGGTTACAGGGCACCTCTAGGAGGCTCCCAGAACCGAGACTTGACAAAGTCGTATCAGAGACATTCTTTTCTTCATAATTTACTATTCAGAGCTTATATCTAGGGACAGGATTGAATAGGTACTTGTCAATAAGTTGTGTCAGGGAGTAGAAAACCCGTGTAAAGGGAAAATCTAATATACCTCATTATTTCAATTTTACTCATTTGCAATTTTATAGTTGATTTTATTTCACCATTGGGTGATTCACATGTTTTGTGCTGTTATTGATGATGTTATTGAGGTTCTATTTCTATTGAAACCAGATGAGATGAGGGTATGCCATATCATGGATCCTATATGCCCTTGCTATAAATCACATGTCATGCATTCTTCCCATGTCATATACGCTGCATTAGCGATTGCATGTTGGTGTGATAGATGTTGTGTTAAATATGAATGTTGTTTCAATAGATTCCTTGATAGAATACCTTCATTTTGATAGGGTATTGGATTGTGTAAGTTCTTGTTTGAATGAATGCCAAACTTTGGTTCTTGAGGTGTTATGGGCCCTCATGGATCAAAATTTGGTGGATCATTTCCTGGTTTTTATTGTATATAATAGGTAGTGGATTCCAAGCGTTGATTTTTGGAGGAGTATGGGATATCACGTATCATAATTTGGCACTTTAATGATCGTTTCAGTTTTTTCTGGGTTCTGGAGTAGTTTCTCAGGCTTACTGTACGAAACAACCCAGAATACACGGCGTGTAAATGATGAATAGACTCCATGTGTTCTTCTATTCGTGAAGAAACTGTTTTTCATAAGTACACACCATGTACTATATGTACTCACCGTGTAGTCTCTAACTGTGTCACTGACTATGTGGGCAGAGACACAGGGATGGGAATCCTTGGTGGGACACGACGTGTACCGGATGTACACACATTGTTGTGTATACCATGTGTCCAACCATGTGACTAACGACACATATGGATAAAACAAAGGTTATACACTTCATGATAAAATGAAACACACCATGTAGTGTAACCCATGTATCCGGTCGTGTACCGAACAACATGGGTCGGTGAAATCCCTCTTTTACATGTTCTGTCTGGCATAAACACGCCGTATATTTTTAGCAATGTGTTCACCAGTGGGAGAAAAAAACAGGCAGTTGAAACCAAATCAGTGCACACCACATCCATATGGGACATGCTGTGTAGAGTGAGCCATGTAACCGGCCATGTGACTGACAACACGGGTCAGTGAGGTTTGTCTAGTACATGTCATGTCTGGAACTAACACACTGTGTAGTCTTGTTCGTGGAGAACCATGTGGTTTAGCATTGTTAGAGAGATAAGGAAGGGGAAAATGATTCATATACACACCATGTCTTAGGACAACATGCCATGTGTATAGGATGTTACACGACCCATGTTGGAAAAAGTAGACGCCCATGATAAGGCTTAAGGGAACACACCATGTATTCATTTTCAACGCCATGTATCCATGTCTTGAAAAACATGAATGATTTAATTCTCCTCTTCCCTTTTTATACATCTAGTTTTGAGTCCTTGATAATCTTGATCTAAGGTGTTCATTTGACCTTGTATAGTCATTCCACCGACACATCCTCCAATTGTATGACAGCTACTCAGAAGTGATCAGACATAGGAAATGGATGATTTGGGACTAACAACAGATCCTCCAATTTTGCAAGTCTTAGAACCAATCGTCATCCCAAACATAGATGTTGATTCACATTTCCAAGAGGGATTTATGATGATGATCCAGACCTTCTAGGGAGCACCGCCTCATGCCACGTCGATGGAAGAATTTATGTGGGTCTTTCAGCAGTAGCATCCTCCCACCTTTTCAAGGGATGGAGAACCCCAAGCTGCATAGTCATGGCTAGAAGCCATGATTACATTCTTCAAGAATATGAATCCAACCCTAAGTAGGATTGACTAGATTACTACATATATTCTATGGGATTCCTCTATGAGATGGTGGGATATGATCTCACTGGTGGGACGCCATCATAATATTGCATGGGAGGAGTTTCAACACACCTTCTTCGATTACATCTACCCAGAGACCCTGAGGGCTGATCAAGCCCGAGAGTTCATGAGTTTGGAGCAAGGTACTCTTTCAACCATGGGGTATTATTCTCACTTCATAGAGATGCATCCATTTAATTCCTTTATAGGGGGAGATGATTTGTTTATTTCATGGAAGTTTGATGATGGTATCAGGTAGAATATCGGATCTCAGGTGAACATCTTCAAGTTGACTTCCATCACTTCTATAGTCAACCAGGAACTGATCACAGAGCATAATCTGCAGAATTATAGAGTTGTGGGTCAAAGAGGTTCAACATCTAGAGTTAGTGCTTCTCTAGCCAATATTAGGAAGCGCTGCAGGGAGACTACACATGGAGATCCGAGTATGTGGGATGCATCTTCAGGTAGCCAGGTGGTATGCTACCACTGTGGGAAGGTCGGGAATACGAGGCGACATTGCATGATGAACCCAGTGGAGTGCCGATCTAGAGGAAACATGGGTCATATACATATTTTCTGTCAGATATTCTCAACATAAGATGGTTACAATGGTTCTTATATTACTTCGTGTTCAGGAGAATCACCACCAGTTTCTCACCAGTCAGGGAACTAGAGTTCTTCTGGCCATCCAGGCGGAGGTGGAGGTTTCATCCATGGTGATCAGTTACCAGGATTTCGGCGATAGTAGAGTGGATCAACTTAGAGTGGTCAGGTAGGGTCACAGGGCCACAATATAGGCTGAGATTTTGCAGTGGAGCATACCTAGTAAGAGCATGATCCCAAACCCTCTACAGTTTGAGGTAGGGTTCTATTTGCTTCCGTTTTAGCATATTCTCTTTTCAATACATGGGATTCCCATAGATTTATATCTCCTGCTATTATGGAGATCCTTGGTCTTTCAATATTTTCGTCTTATGATATATTAACGCTAGAAAATCAATTGAGGACTAGAACGACTAGTGTGCGTCAGTGAAAGGAGTGACCTCTAGAGTTTGGTGGGTGTCACTTCTTATGGAACCTATCAATATTAGAGATGACGGGATATGTCATCATTCTATAAATGGACTTGTTAGTTCCTTTCTAGGATATTGTCAAATTCTATCGTCATAGGGTGAGTTTCACATCACTAGAGGGAAGATCATTTCTTCATAAGGGCGAATGGGATGTTCAGGTGAGGAGAGCAGGACCATAGAATCTTGGGTAGTGTGGAGGTACAAACCAATTTTCTAGTCTATATCTAGAAGACCAAGGGATTTCATAGGTGTGAATTCCTCTAGTGGTGAATTGTTTTAGGGATGTCTTTCCTGAGGAATTTTAAGGTTTTCCTCCAAAGCGAGAAGTGGTCTTTTCTGTTGAGATTTTGTCAGGAGCAACACCGATGTACATTCCTTCTTATAGGATGGCTACAAAATAGTTACAGGAGATCAAGAAACAGTGTTAGGGGTTGCAGTTCAAGGATTTCATCCGACCCAGAACATCTCCTTGGTGTTCGTGGGTCCTGTTAGAGATGAAGGTTGACAGTACCCTCCGAATTTGTTTGGATTATTGGACGATAAACTAGTTGACCGTAAAGAACTGATATCCCTTACCAAAGATTTTTGATCTCATTGATCATGTTTGAGGTGCCCGGGAGTTCTCGAAGATTTACTTGAGATTCGGTTACAATCAGTTCCATGTCTGACCATTTGATATACCTCTTACAGCCTTACGTTGAAGGTATCGTCTATACAAGTATGTGGTTATGTTGTTCAGTCTCACGAACGTGCCTGCAGTCTTCATGGTACAGATGAACAGAGTGTTCTATCCTACTTGGATTATTTCATGGTAGTATTCATGGATGATATCTTGTTGAACTGTCACAGTCGACAAGACCATGCTAATCATCTTGCGATCATTTTGAGTACACTGAGAGATAATCTGTTATATGCTAAGCTCTCAAACTTCCACTTTTGGATGGATCATATTAACTTTTTGGTCATGTTATCTTAGAGAAATAGGTATCAATAGACCTAGAAAAAGTGTGAGCTATAGTTTTCTAAAAGAAGCAGAAAAACGTCTTTGAGGTGTGGAGTTTTCTAAGGATGGTTGGATACTACCGACATTTTATACAGTACTTTTCACGCTTAGAAGCACCGTTGATGGGCCTGACTAAGAAGGTTGTGAAGTTCATATTGTCAGATTCATGTGATTCATCCTTTCAGGATATGAAAGGGAGGTGAACTTCAACACCCATACTAGTATTTTATAGAGCCAGGAAAGAGATATACTATTTTCTGTGATGCATCTAGTATTAGGATGGGAGTTGTGATTATGTAGGGGGAAGGATTCATTGCATACTAGTCTCGACAGTTGGGGCCACATGAGAATAATTACCTGACACACAATCTCTAGATGGCTGCAGTTGTTCATTGTTTACATTGTTGGATAGATTATCTTCTGGGAGACAATTTTGTGGTTTTCACTGAACACCAAATTATCAAGTACATCTTCACTCAATGTGACCTGAATTTGATATAGTGAAGGTGGGTTGAGTTCCTTTAGTCCTTTGAATTTGATTTGTCATATATTCCTAGGAAAGGAAATGATATGTGTAAGGACCCAACCATAGACATGACATACACAGGGACCTTATTCCGGTATAGGTTCTGGAGAATAGATACATGTTTATAAAAATATCAGAGTTAAAACATAAATGAAACAAAACGAAAGATAAACTCTACTTTCACGTGCACTATAACAAAGACGACCAACTCTGGATTTCAAGGCAACCTGTTGAAAAACATTTTGAAAAAATTGGGTGACCACAAAAGATGCTCAGCAAGGGGTTTAAAAACTTTCGATAAATATTCTTTGAAAAATAGTATATAAATATTTAGGAATACTATTTTTTAAAATTCTATTTGAAATTAATTACGAAATCAAAATACTAATTCAATTCTTTTTAGAAGATACCTACGTTTATAATTTCTCAAATATACTTCAGTGATTTTATGAAAACATTATGCAAGCTTCTGAACACAAAATAACTAATTCTGAGACTGCTCGACTAATTACAGGCCATGATGGGTCCATGCCCAATCCTTTCATGTCTACCACACTCGAGAGTCGGGTTTTCTAAAAACATTTTTAAGCTTGCGTTAAATATGAATACATTTTCACTGGGTTTTCATATCTTAAAACTCGTAAACAACATTTGATACAAAATTAATGCATGTGTACAAATTTATATATACATATTCTTACCTATATATATATATATACTTTTATAAGATTTCATTTGATTTTTTTGAAGTTGTCGATTTACACATCGACTTATCTCCGCATGATTTGTCATACATACTTTTTCCTTTAGAAGTTTATTCCTTTTAGAAATAATATTAACAGATTAACCATGCAAATATATATATATACACAACGCATAAAATATGCACAACTATTATCGAAACACAATTAATGACACTGATGCACACGCTGTGTCATTAATAGGAAATAATGGTCATTACCTATATGACATTCATGAGTTAATTAATAATTCAACGAGTGTCGATAATGAACCTAAAATCATGGCCCTGTATCTATGCAGATGCGTCACTCATAATCTCGATAAAACATGTTGATATTTGATGTGTATTTTTTTAGAAGCATGACGATAAGGTGAAATAAAATTACAAAATAATAGTTGTTATTTTATCCATATGCATATATATATATATACATATACATATACATGTATACCCATTTAAAATAACATAATTTGAATAATAATAATAAAATAAAAATAATATTTTCACCTTAAAATTCCGCAGAATAAAAGAGAACCAAAACCAAAAAATATAATTAATATTTAGGTTGATTTTGAAGTACACATATAAATATTTATATATATATATCTGTATATACCAAGGTATATATGATTAGATTCTGCATAATCAAATCATAAACAGTTGTTGAAATATTTTAAATGAAGGATTGAAATCTAAGTATATAAAACCACAAAATCATAATTATGTAATAAAGGTTTGTAAAAAAGAGATAATTGAAAATACACCCTTATCTTAAATGCAGATCCACTAACAATTCTTGGACATACCAAGGGAAAGCAAGAAAGTTTCAGATCAAAAAAAAGGTTACACATGGTATATATAATGAGTTTTACATATATATATTTATTAAAGGCTTATTGGGAAAGCTGAAATTGGAAATATTTGGTTCGGTTCATATGACGTGTTGTTTCAAAAGAGACAAAAACATGACTCATTTTTCCCTCAATTATACTACATTTGTTATTATTTTATATTATCACTTTATATTATTTTATCAATTCACATTATTTTATTACACATGCCTATTCCTCCACCATTCATTATAATATATTTTTTTATCATGATTGTTTGTTTTTTATAATTTATTTTCATTATATGAGCATCTTTTTCCATCACGTTTTTTTTCATTCTCAAGATTCTCTCTCTCCATACAATTATCAAATATCTTTCCATGTTTTGACTTTTCACCGTTTATTTTTTAGTCTTTGATTTAATGTTTTATAATTTTTTTATTTAGAAAAATGTTTTATTTAAATAGTTTTTGTATAAATAATTAAATTCATTTTTTTAACTCATTAAAGTCATTGTTTTTTAAAGAATCATGTATCTAATATGTATATATATATATTATAATTTTTATTTTATATTAATATAAATATATATAAACTAAGAAAAACATGTAAATTATATATATATATATATTCGTTTTTTATAATAATAATTAAATTCACATTTTTATAAGATGTAGTTTTCATTTTTTTTAATCATATAATTTTTTTTCACTAACCTCACATCACACCAATTTTGGTCAAATAACAATTACACTTTATTTTTATATATTTTTTGAACATAATGAAAACATGTTTTTTTTGAATGAATCGTGAATCATATATAGATATATATATTCTTTATGTACATACAAATTATATATATATATATATATTAATTTTATTATTATTATCATTACTATTTTGTTTTTTTAGATTTTATTATTAAAATAAATTAATAATTAATACAAATAAATTATTCAAAAACTCAAAAGTAAAAATATGAAACATCTTCTATTATTATTATATATGAATCATTCATATATATAAAGTAACCTACATTAATTCTAATTTAAATAAAAAATTATATTTTTTACAATTTAATATGATTTATGTATAAAAAAATTAATACCTTATAATAAAGTATTATTTAACCAAAATAATATCTCATATTAAAAAATCAATATTTATAATTTCAAAATATAAATTATAATTTAAGACTTATAATAATTTATTTAACATGATTTTAAATATATATATATATATAGGAAAAATTAATCTTATTAATCATGTATTAATAAAAACTATGTATTGGAATAATAAATCAAAATATAAAATAACATAGTTTGGATTAAATATAATCGCAATATATTTCATAACATTATTTTTTTAAAACTATAATACATTTATTTATAATAAAACATAATTCAGAATTATTTCATTTGTTAGAACAATGTTTCTGAAAATATATATGACGTTGTCGCGTATTAAAAACATTACATTTTTTATAAATCAAAGTATTCATAAATGTTCATTTAGAAAAAAACCTTCTTTTATAGTTTATTTACAACATTATTCATTTTAAACTATAATATATTTAATTTTTTTCTGAAACTCGGGACGTTACAATATCCCCCCAACCCCTTAACCGAATTTAGTCCTCGCAATTCAATCATCTGACTAAAACTAATTCTGATTTTCTATCAACAGAATTTAGAGAATTAAGACCGCTAGATTCCTAGACACTAATGTTAAACAACAACATATTTTTCCAAAGTTGTCTGGACTGTTCCACTGATACCAAGTGTAAGGACCCAACCTTAGACATGACATACATGAGGACCTTATTCTGATCTAGGTTCTGGCGAATAGATACAGGCTTATAAAAACATCAGAGTTACAACATAAATTAAACAAAACAAAATATAAACTCCGCTTCCGCAGGCACTACAACAAAGATGACCAACTCTGGATTTCAAGGAAACCTGTTGAAAAACATTTTGAAAACATGGGGTGAGCACAAAAGATGCTTAGTAAGGGGTTTAAAAACCTTCGATAAATATTCTTTGAAAAACAGTATATAAAAATTTAGGAATACCATTTTTTAGAATACTGTTTGAAATTAATTACGACATCAAAATACTAGTTCAATATTTTAGAAAATACCTACGTTTAAAATTTCTCAAATATATTCCAGTGTTTTTCTAAAAACATTATACAAGCTTCTGAACACAAAATAACTAATTCTGAGACTACTCGACTAATTACAGTCCATGATGGGTCCACGTCCAATCCCTTCTTGTCTACCACACTCGAGAGTCGGGTTTTCTGAAAACATTTTTAAGTTTGCGTTAAATATGTATACATTTGCATTGGGTTTTCATAAATTAAAAATCGTAAAAAACGTTTGATACATAAGTAATGCATGTGTACAAATTTATATATACATATTCTTATATATATATATATATATACTTTTATAAGATTTCATTTTCTTTTTTTGAAGTTGTCGATTTACACATCAACTTATCTCTGCATGATTTTTCGTACATACATCTCCCTTTAGGGATTTATTCCTTTTAGAAATAATAATAACAAATTAACCATGCATATATATATATATATACAGCGCATAAAATATGCACAACTATTATCCAAACACAATTAATGATACTGATGCACACAACATGTCATTAATAGAAAATAATGGTCATTACCTATATGACATTCATGAGTTAATTTATAATTCAATGAGTGTCGGCGATGAACATAAAATCATGGCCATGTATCTATGCTGATCCGTCACTCATAATGATGATAAAACATGTTGATATTTGATGTGTATTTTTTTAGAAGCATGACGATAAGCTAAAATAAAATTACAAAATAATAGTCGTTATTTTATCCATACACACATATATATATACATATATATATATATACATGTATAACCATTTAAAATAACATAATTTGAAAAATAAAAATAAAATCATAATAATATTTTCACCTTAAAATTTCACAGAATAAAAGAGAACCAAAACCAACAAATATTATTAATATTTAGGTTGATTTTGAAGTACACATATAAATATTTATATATATAAATCTGTATATACCAAGGTATATATGATTAGATTCTGCATAATCAAATCATAAACATTTTTTGAAATCTTTTAAATGAAGGATTGAAATCTATGTATATAAAACTGCAAAATCATAATTATGTAATAAAGGTTTGTAAAATAGAGATAATTGAAAATCGATCCTTACCATAAATGTAGATCCACTAGCAATGCATGCACATACCAAGGGAAAGCAGGGAAGTTGCAGATGAAATAAAATAGGTTATGCAGGGTATATATAATGAGTTTTACATATATATGTATACATTAATTAAGGGCTTGTTGGTCAAGATGAAATTGGAAATATTTGGTTCGGTTCATATGAAGTGTTGTTTCGAAAGAGACAAAAAAATGACTCATTTTCCCCTCAATTATACTACCTTTGTTATTATTTTATATTATCACTTTATATTATTTTATCAATTCATATTATTTTATTACACATACCTATTCCTCCACCATTCATTATAATATATTTGTTTTATCATGTTTTTTTTTGTTTTTTATAATTTATTATCATTATATGAGCATCTTTTTTCCATCAGGTTTTTTTTCATTCTCAAGATTCTCTCTCTCCATACAACTATCAGATATCGTTCCATGTTTTGACTTTTCACCGTTTATTTTGTTGTCTTTGATTTGACGTTTTATTATTTTTTTTCTATAGTAAAATGTTTTATATAAATATTTTTTCTATAAATAATTTAATTCATTTTTTTAAATTATTAAAGTCATTATTTTTTAATGAATCGTGTATCTAATATGTATATATATATATATATATTAATTTTTAATTTATATTAATATAAATATATATAAACTAAGAAAAACATGTAAATTATATATATATATATATATATATATATATATATTTGTTTTTTATAATAATAATTAAATCCACATTTTTATAAGAAGTAGTTTTCATTTTTTTTAATGTTACCGTCTTTTTTCACTCACCTCACGTCACACCAATTTTGGTCAAATAATCATTACACTTATTTTTATATATTTTTTGAACATAATGAAAACACATTTTTTTAATGAATCGTGAATCATATAAAGATATATATATATTCTTTATATACATAAAAATTATATATATATGTATATATATAAATTTATTTTATTATTATTATTATTACTATTTTGTTTTTTTAGATTTTATTATTAAAATAAATTAATAATTAATACAAATAAATTATTCAAAATCTCAAAAGTAAAAATATGAAACATCTTCTTTTATTATTATATATGAATCATTCATATATATAAAGTAACCTACATTAAATCTAATTTAAATAAAATATTAAATTTTTTACAATTTAATATGATTTACATATAAAATCAAAAATTAATACCTTATAATAAAGAATTATTTAACCAAAATAATATCCCATATTAAAAAAAATCATTATTTATAATTTCAAAATATCAATTACAATTTAAGACATATAATAATTTATTTAACTTGATTTTAAATATATATATATATAAGCTAAATTAATCTTTATTAATAATGTATTAATGAAAGCTATGTCTTCGAATAATAAATCAAAATAAAAAAAATTAGTTTTCATTAAATAAAATCACAATATATTTCATAACATTAATTTTTTAAAACTATAATACATTTATTTATAATAAAACATAAATCTTAATTATTTCATTTATTAGAACAACGTTTCTGAAAATATATTTGACGTTGTCGCGTATTAAAAACAGAACATTTTTTATAAATCAAAGTATTCATAAATTTTCATTTAGAAAAGCCTTCTTTTATAGTTTATTTACAACATTATTCATTTTAAACTATAATAAATTTAATTTTTTTTCTGAAACTCGGGGTGTTACACTATCGTTGATGCATTGAGATGGAGGACTCAGATATAGGCAGTTCAAGAGGCGAGTAGTGAGTGGCAGCATATGGCTATGTTCTCAGATATGCATTTAGAGATACATGAAAGATAGGGAATACAATTCTTTCTTATATAGCTATTACCTATACTCTTTTTGATAAAGTGAAAATGAAGAAGCTATCGATTTAAGATGGCCTTGTTTTATGGGAAGGCATGTCATGAGAGGACCCTATTCTTGGATAGACCCTAGGAGATGATGGGATCTTACATTTCCAGGGGCGCGTATGGGTGCCTATAGATATACACGAGGAGCTGAGGCGGGTTATTCATTCCTCAGATTAGGCAGTTCATCCCGGTGTCACCAAGATGTATCATGATCTACACCATCATTATTGGTTTCCATGTATGAATAGGGATGTTTATAGTCATATCATGAGGTGTTTCACCTATTAGCATTTGAATACAGAGCCCCAGTGACCAGCATGGCTTTTTTAGTAGTTAACCATTCCAAAGTGGAAGTACAATGATGCTACGATGGATTTCGTGACAGGTTTGCCGAGGTAGCCTCAATGGATTGATTATATATGGGTTTTCATTGAAAGAATCATGAAGGTTTCCCCCTTTTTGCTGATTAAGGAGACCTTTAGTGTTGATCAGCTAGGATGGTTGTACATCTAAATGATTGTACATCTACATGGAGTTCCACACTCCATTGTTTCAGACAGGGATACATATTTTACTTATTGGGTTTGGAAGGGGATTCATAAGGCTTTGGTTACACATGCGATTTTGATTATATAATACAATCCCCAGACTGATGGCTAGTCCGATTGTATGATTTAGGTACTTGAGGAAATGCTTCGAGCATGCATCCTGGATTTTGGAGGTTCTTGGGAGAATCACATTCATCTTGTGCATTTTTCCTACAATAACAGTTTTAAAGAAACTATTCAAATGGAACCTTATGAGGCTTTGTTTAGTAGGCCATGTCGATCACCCTTATGTTGGCTGGAGGTAGTAGAGGTAGCTATGCTGGGACCCCGTCTTGTCCAGGAGACCACATAGCAGATAGAGTTGATTTGTAACAAGATGAATACTATATAGTCTCAACAGAAGTCTTATGTTGATCGATAGAGATGACCTTTGGAGTTCGATGTCGGAGATCATGTGTTCCTCTATGTCACCCAGAGGTTGGGTGTAACACCCCAAGCTTCTACGGTACACTTCTCTTTGAATAATGTGATAGCGTGTGTTGTACGCAACACTGAGTTCTAACACACCATATCCTATCAAACTGGCCGTTATGAATAGTAATACCTACTTTTTGAAATTATATATATTTTATATTTCAAAATGGACTTCATTTTTGGATTCGGAATATCGAATTTAGCCTAAGGTGAAATTTTGGTACTTTTCGGATAACTTTAATATTTTGATGAATAGTGAAAATTACTAAATTTTAATTAAAAACAACTTTTTTAATCAAAATAATTAATAGTGATAAATTATGAATTTGAGGGGATTTAAAGTATATTTAGAATATATTTTTACCATTTAATATAATGTTGGTCATTGGACATAATTTTACAATTAAACCGAACATAAACAAGTTTCAATCTTCTGATAGACATTATCTCTTAAAAACACGCTTTTTGTTTTGACAGTGAGAATTTATTTTAAATTAATTTCTGCCACTTCTGTGTTTTGAATTTAGAAAAATGGATTCCATATTTGGAATCAGGATGTTCAAATTGTGTAAATAGGTAACTTTTATTTTTAGACATTTTGAATAATTACTGCGGTAAATATTTTATTTACCGTCGTTAATGGTAAATCCGGTAAATAAGGGTTAAAAAATAATATTATAATAATACTAAATTACCCTAAATCGTGTCCTAGACTTATTTTTTGATACATGTTCGACCATAGGCATATTTGGGTCGATTTTGGGACCCCATGGTGCCACTTGTATGTGATAGGGACATTTTATTTTAATTAAGTTAAAATGAATACAAAAATGACACAAGCATATATCTTTTAAAAACACAATTTTTACATAGGGTTATATATGTTGGAAATTAGATTATAAATATTAATTAGAAAGATAAAAATATTTCCTACATAATGATATTTTATTTATAATTTTTAGACATTAAATAATTTAATTTATTTATGACACAACGATGATGAAGTAATTACTATAATAGTGAAAAATTAAAATAATTGATATTATAAATACCCAAATAAATATAATATGAAACTTTTAATGAATTAAACTAATTTTATAGGATAATATGATATATTAGGATTTATTTAATTGACATTGTTCGAAGTAATAAATCTGTTATGAGTTTCACAAAAATCAACTATTGAATAGTGTCAAAATTGACATAAAAGAGTTCTTAAAACAAATATTATATTATTAATTGATATTAAATTCATAAAAATCTATGGTTCGGCCAAGAGACTTATATAATGATAGGTTCATCATTAATGGACCACTTGGGGGTCGCTTGGATGTATATATTAAGTTTATTAACCATATTATATAAAAATAAAAAGAGACATTTTAAAAGTGATACTAATTAACTTAGAGTTAATACTTAAAGATAAGGTTAATATAAGTACCCAAACCTGTCTAAATTCTATTGGTTGAGTTGTTTTCGACCCATCCCCACCTTAAAATTTAAATAATCAACTTTGAAGCCATTAGAAACCGAATATGAATTTATTATAAATTAATATTTCTAGCTTTTCCAAAGGTGCCCCTCACCCCTCTTATAAAAGGGAACTCCTCCTTCCCATTTTTTCACACCTTCAAAGCCTTTTGGTTCGGACAAAAACTGGCCAAATACTCTCCCAACTTCCCTCACTACAACCTAGAGGCCTTAGTTTTATCATTAAGCCAGCATAATGAGCCCTTTTGATCAAATGAAAAGGAAGAAACCGAAAAGGAGGTAATGATTTCACCACCCTTTTTCCAAGTTCCTTTCTTCTTCCACTTCTTCTTCTTTTGTTGTTACCATTCTAAAATAATAACTACAGTATCATATATATATTGTGATGTTATTATAAATATGGTACAACCATATTCAGTATTCTATACACCCTTTTAATAACTTGTCGCCATACGTGCGTACGTACGACTTACAGTCTCCACGTCGTGGTGTAATTGTTATTCAATATATTATTATTTGGATGGGTATAATAATGATGTGTAACTCATGTAAATAATAAATATAACATGTTAATGATTCTGTATACCATCCATTTATATATTATTTTAATATCAAAAGATTGATATTGTTGCTCGTGTGTACGTACGGACTACCGTCTCCACGATCGCGATGAGATTCATTCTCCATCGTATCCATTCAAGTATAATTATCATTTGATGATTTAAAAATAATGTTCAAGGACTTGATATCATTTTGTATATGAATAATATACAACCTATCCATGACAAACATGACTTATGTAACAAAACATATAAAAGAAAATGAGTAAGTTAACACCCGAAACGACGATAATTCTAAGATATTATTAACAAATCAATGTTAAAAGATCATATATGATATCATATTAATATATATGATTCTTGTATAATTTAATAACAATTATTTCACCATTATACAGGAGGTTAACCTACCCCAACCAAGTAAAAGTACAAGGTAATGGTTATTTCACAATCTCTTCATTATCCGAGGTTGTTTATACGTAATAATCTACTGGGATCTCTTTATCATCCACATCCATGTTTCTTAAAAATGTATTTCAAAACATTTTAACTATTTACTAGAATATGAGTTAAAGTCATTTATACCCTTTTTGACTTTTATAAGTGGTTTATAAAGGAATCTTTCCATTGTTTTCAAAACAGGGTCATTTTTAACCTTTTCGACAGAATTAGGGTAAGAATGTTTTTTTAACTTATACGGCTGGTGCGGCTATTTTCCGCCATTATAAAATCTTCAAAGCTTCCCTTAAAATCTTATAAGAATATTTTCAAATAAAATATTTTATTTTATATGGATCTTAAATGATTTCAAAATAAAAAGATATATTTCTTTAAAAAGAATTTTGATTTCATCTATGTCAACATCCTTTGATGGATTTTACGCTTATTAAATGTTGATTTATTATGATACAAAAAATCTATATTATATTGAAGGTTTTGTGATTTGTTTGACTGTGGATGTGCTATTTTTAGACCATTCATGGTTTATGGTAAAATTATTGACATTTCGTATGCTAGTTTTAATACGAATGTTTATGTTATGTTTAAACCATTTCATATGGGAATGCCTTAGACTTAATATGTGATGGGTGGAGCCCTCTATAGCTCCTCGATGCATCGGTAGGTCTCATGAGACAAACTAGTGTCTTGGCACAAGGCCTTGACAAAATCTTATTTTTAGTCTTGGCACGAGGCCTTGGCTATGTGGTTATGATAGTCTGGCATTATGCATTCCATCATTATGAAAGTGGTTATTGATATTGCATGTGATTATTCGATTAGTAGAATATCCATGTGAATAAGTAAATGGCATTATTACCTTTCACTTTTTCCATACTATGTTGAAGTTCAAGTTTAAAAGGATTTTCTTTTAGTAATTCATTACCTTAAATGTTTATGCTTATTTTTGAAAGTTCTGCTATATTGTTATCCTTACTGGGCATTTGAGCTCACCGCTTTTCTATGTTTTATTTTTCCCAGGATGTGAATAAGTAAGTTATGAATGACCTAGAGGGATTTTATGTGGGGATATGAGTGTGGAATATGGAAACTATGTTGTTGTAGTAGTTTTTCACTTTATGATGTAATGTAAAACTTTATGAATATATCTAGTGTTTCCAAGGCTACTAAACCAATCAGTATTTCGAGATTTGATCATTCTTATGATCATGCCAATGTTATATAATAATGCACCGACTCTGGGTAACTAGGGTCAGGGTGTTACAGTTGATATCAGAGGAAGTTTAGTACAAACCTTGGAAGCTAGATTTAGATAAACTCTGATTAGAGCACGAAGACCTAATATGAACTTTGAGGATTAGTATAGAAGAACTTCCTAGAATTTCGGTATTGTAGAGATTTTGTGAGTTTTCCAAGCAATACAACCCAGTCTGGATACGAGTAGGTAGAGGCGGCTCTGGCACAGATGTACCTAGGGGTAAAACCTGAAAACACCGCTTTGAGCTAGACTTGAACGGGAACTGGTGCACGACAACGGGCCTTGCTGCACTCTTGGTTACGACACTCCCGGGGGATACGCTTTGGATAAATCTCATTTTCATTACAAATCATTATAAAGGGTTTATGATTATATACTTCCTCAAAGAAAACATTTTTATGATTATGGATTATATCCATAAATAGTTCAATTTATGTTACGTGTATTATAAGTATGGGATTATGTTTTTTGATTCATAAACTAATCTAGTTTATGCCATTGTTTAGAAATGGTGCCTAGTGGAAGAAATGGAAATCGTATCAATGCACGCACTCCATGTAGGGATTTCCCTCCTGCTCATGATAATTATAGTGGAGATGGTGATGCAACTGGTGTTGATCATCCAATCACCATACTTGACAACTCACTCAGGTTATGAATAATAACCTTACCCGTATGGAGCACCCTGATCCGCAGCGTGGAGGATCAATGTTAGATCGATTCATGAGGCAACAACCACCAACGTTCAATGGGAGTACGAATCCCTTAGTAGCTGAGTAATGGATAAATTCCCTAGAGAAAATATTTCAGGCTTTGGGGAGCAGTGAAAGGGAAAATGTTATCATGGTAGTTTACCGCCTCACTAGAGATGCTGGTCAATGGTGGTCATTGATTCAAAACATGAAGGAAGATGATGATGTATCAAATATGGAATGGAGGGAGTTCAAAGATCTATTTTTAGAAATATACTTTCCTCGCGACCATCGATCAGATATGGAAAGGTAATTTCTGAGTCTAAGACAAAAGGAGGATGAGAATGTCACAAAGTATGAGGCTAACATTACAAGGTTCGCAAGGTATGCTGGAGATTATATACGTAACCCAAGAAGTATGATTGATCGTTTCTGTGATGGGTTAAAACCATTTCTCCGTCGAGCATTAGTCTCACAATCCTTTTTGTCTTACGAAGACATTGTCTCATGTGCTATCAAGACCGAAAAGGAATTCTCTAAGTCTTATGACTTTAAAGCAAAGCAAGAGAAGAAGAGACCTGCTGATCAATCTGGGAATGGAAATAAGGGGAAGAAGGGAATGGTTGAATATCCATCCTGTTGTAAATGCGGGAAGAAACACCCCAGTGCTTGCTTGAAGGGAATGAGAGTCTGTTACAAGTGTAGTGAAAAAGGCCACCAAGCTCGTGATTGCAAAGGGAAGAAGGAAGCTACCAATGTTCAGTGCTAGAATTGCAGGGAGATGGGGCATTATGTAAATGAATGTCCTAAGTGTCAGGAGAACTTACCTTAGAAAAGGCCAAGGGATCAAGGCCAGGCTTATGCTATCACTACTGCTGAGGTAGAAGCTCCGAAAGATGTGGTGGCAGGTAATTTAATGGTTTCCTCTAGTTTAGCAAATGCATTATTTGATTCTGGATCATCGCATTGTTTCATATCTTCCCAGTTTGATAAGAAAATTAGATATTTCCAATTTTATTTGACAAGGTAGTTGTCAGTTAAAACTCCTAAGGGAAGTATCATTGCAACAATGTTTTGCGAATCAGTCCCCAATAGAGCACATAAATGTTCTTTATCTGCTGATCTCATCGTCATACCTATGATTGAGTTTTATATAATCCTCGGTATGGACTGGCTTTAGGACTATGATGAGAAGATATACTGTAAGAAGAAAGAGGTTACGATTCTTGATGATAATGATAAGAAACACCTTATCTTTAGAGCAGAATCGTCACCACCTAATTCATATTTAGATCCACCCCCAATAGCTCAACATAATTCAATTATTGGGGAGGAAGAGAATGAAATGACTGTGGGTGAGGAAATGAATGTTCAAATAGAAGATTTACCTGTTGTGAAAGAATTTGTAGATGTATTTCCGGATGATTTACCTAGACATCCTCCAGAACGAGAAGTTGAGTTTTCCATTGATTTAATTCCTGGATCAAGGCCTATATCGAAGACCCCTTATAGAATGGCCACGGTAGAATTAGTTGAACTAAAGAAACAACTATAGGAATTTAGTAATAAAGGATTTATTCTCCCTAGTGTTTCTCCATGGGGATCCCTTGTTCTTTTCATTAAAAAGAATGATGGATCTATGAGGTTATGTATCGACTACAGAGAGATCAATGCTATAACGATAATGAACAAGTTTCCCATACCTCGTATTGATGATTTATTTGACTAACTGCATGGATCTCAATACTTTTCAAAGATTTACCTTTGATTTGGATACCATCAGTTGTGTATAAAGAAGGAAGACATTCCAAATACAGCATTTCGAACCAGGTACGGGCATTACGAGTTTACTGTAATTCCCTTTGGATTGACTAATGGACCCTCTGTATTCATGGATTTGATGAATAGAGTTTTCAAGGAGTATCTCAATGAATTTGTGGTGGTATTTATTGATTATATCTTGGTATACTCCAAAACCTACGAAGATCATGAATATCACTTGCGCATTATCTTGAAGACTCTGAGGAGGCATGAATTATATGGAAAGTTTAGCAAGTGTGAATTCTGGCTTCAGGAGATTTCTTTTCATGGCCATATTGTCTCTAAAGATGGAATCTCTGTTGATCCTTCTAAGACCAAGGAAATCCAAGAATGGCCAGCACCTACGAGTATAACTGAGGTACGCAGTTTTGTTGGTTTGGCAGGTTATTATCGACGTTTTGTCCAGAATTTTGCCTGATTGGCTAACCCATTAATGAAGCTCACACGTAATGGGGTTAAATTTTTTTGGACAAAAGAGTGTGAAGAATGTTTCGAATAACTGAAGAGAAGATTAGTCAATGATCCTATATTGACTCTACCATCAGGGAATGATGGGTTCGTTATTTATAGTGATGCATCAATGAAAGGACTTGGTTGTGTCCTTATGCAGAATGATAGAGTTATTTCCTATGCATCACGACAGTTGAAAATTAATGAACAAAACTATCCTACTCATGATCTCGAGTTAGCATTTGTCATCCTTGCTTTGAAGATATGGAGGCACTACCTCTATGGTGAAAAATGTGAGATTTATACTGATCACAAGAGTTTGAAGTATATTTTCTCACAAAATGAACTCAACATGAGGCAAAGGAGATGGCTTTAATTACTCAAGGATTACGATTTCACGATACACTACCACCTAGGGAAAGCAAACAAGGTGGCATATGCTTTGAGTAGAAAAGACCATGGAGTTTTGAACAATATAAGAATTGAAAGGGATCCAATTTTCATGGATCTAGTGAAGATGGACATGGGAATAACCAGGGAAGGTGAAACATCAATGCTTTTTCAAATGGTTTCCAAACCATCTTTACTAGAAAGGATAAAGAGTTCTCAGACCGATGATGAAGAATTTCAAAAGAAGATTAAAGCTATGAATGACAGGAGATTGAGAGACTTTGTGTATGAAGATGGAATTTTGAAATTTGGGAAAAGACTTTGTGTTCCCGATATACCTGATCTAAAAAGGGAAGTACTAGATGATGCTCACAGTTCTAATTTCTCTATACACCCTGGGAGCACCAAAATGTATAGAGATTTGAAGGAACATTTTTGGTGGGACAACATGAAGAGGGAGATTGCTGATTTTGTGTCAAGATGTATGGTTTGTCAACAAGTGAAAGCTAGAAGGCAACAGCCTGGAGGAGTCATGCAACCTCTTCCCATACCAGAGTGGAAATGGGAAAATATTACGATGGACTTTGTCATGGGGCTACCAAAGACCCCTAGAAGGAACGATGCAATATGGGTTATTGTTGATCGTCTTACCATGTCAGCACATTTTCTTGCTATAAGAGAAGATCGACCCCTGGAACTTCTAGCAATACTATATATTAATGAAGTTGTGAGACTTCATGGATTTCCCCTATCAATTGTTTCTGATCGTGATACCCGTTTTACTTCAAGATTTTGGAAAAGTCTTCAGAAATCCCTGGATACTAAACTTAATTTGAGCACTGCTTACCACCCTCAGACAGAAGGACAATCAGAACGGACTATTCAAACCTTAGAAGACATGTTGAGATCTTGCTCACTTGACTTTCAGGGTATGTGGGATCAATATTTACCTCTGGTAGAATTTTCCTATAACAATAGCTTCCATTCGAGTATTCAGATGGCACCATATGAAGTGTTATATGGAAAGAGATGTTGTACACCAACCTTTTGGGATGACGTTGGTGAAAGAAAACTTGTAGGCCCAGAACTGGTGGAGGAAACGGTGGAAAAGGTGAAGGTAATCCAAAATCACATCAAAGCAGCTCAAAGTAGGCAGAAGAGCTATGCCGATAATCGAAGGAAGGATTTGGAATTTCAAGTTGGTGATCATGTTTTCTTGAAGGTATCTCCATGGAAGGGAGTCATACGTTTTGGTAAGAAAGGTAAATTAAGTCCCAGGTACATCGGACCCTTCGAAATTCTCGAACTAATTGGGGCTGTAGCTTACCGATTGGCAATGCTGCCAAGTCTCTCCAAAGTTCACGATGTGTTCCACGTATCTCTGTTGAGGAAATACATGCCTGACCCAACGCATGTACTCACCTATGAGGAATTAGAACTGGAACCCGATCTCTCTTATTGCGAAGAGCCCGTCAGGATTCCTGAAACAAGAGAACAAGTACTGAGAAACCGGACGACGCGTCTGGTAAAACTTTTGTGGATAAACCATAAGATGGAAGAGGAAACATGGGAACCTGAGGAACTTATGATGAAGAACCACCCGAGTCTTTTCATGTGATAAGTATTCTAGAAATTTCGAGAACGAAATTATTTGAAAGAGGGGAGAATGTAACACCCCAAGATTCTACGGCACGCTTCTCTTTGAATAATGTGATAGCGTGTGTTGTACGCAACACTGAGTTCTAACACACCATAACCAATCAAACTAGCCGTTATGAATAGTAATACCTACTTTTTGAAATTATATATATTTTATATTTCAAAATGGACTTCATTTTTGGATTCGGAATATCGAATTTAGCCTAAGGTTAAATTTTGGTACTTTTCGGATAACTTTAATATTTTGATGAATAGTGAAAATTACTAAATTTTAATTAAAAACAACTTTTTTAATCAAAATAATTAATAGTGATAAATTATAAATTTGAGTGGTTTTAAAGTATATTAAGAATATATTTTTACCATTTAATATAATTTTGGTCATTGGACATAATTTTACAATTAAACCGATCATAAACAACTGTCAATCTTTTGATTGTTATTATCTCTTAGAAACACACTTTTTGTTTTGACAGCGGGAATTAGTTTTAAATTAATTTCTGCCACTTCTGTGTTTTGAATTTAGAAAAATGGAATCCATATTTAGAATCAGGATTTTCAAATTGTGTAAATAGGTAACTTTTATTTTTAGACATTTTGAATAATTACTGCGGTAAATATTTTATTTATCATGGTTAAGGGTAAATCCGGTAAATAAGGGTTAAAAAATAATATTATAATACTAAATAACCCTAAAACGTGTCCTAGACTTATTTGATTATACATTTTCGACCATAGTCATCTTTGGGTCTATTTTGGGACCCCATGGTGCCACTTTTAGGTGATAGGGACATTTTATTTTAATTAAGTTAAAATGAATACAAAAATGACACCAGCATATATCTTTTAGAAAAACAATTTTTACATAGGGTTATATATGTTGGATTTTAGATTATAAATATTAATTAGAAATATAAAAACATTTCCTACATAATGATATTTTATTTATAATTTTTATACATTAAATAATTTAATTTATTTATGACACAATGATGATGAAGTAATAACTAAAATAGTGAAAAATTAAAATAATTTATATTATAAATACCCAAATAAATATAATATGAAACTTTTAATGAATTAAACTAATTTTATAGGATAATATGATATATTATGAGTGATTTAATTGACTTTTTTCGAAGTAATCAATCTGTTATGAGTTTCAAAAAAATCAACTATTGAATAGTGTCAAAATTTACATAAAAGAGTTCTTAAAAAAAATATTATATTATTAATTGATATTAAATTATTAAAAATGTAAGGTTCGGCCAAGAGACTTATATAATGATAGGTTCATCATTAATGGACCACTGGAGGGTCTCTTAGATGTATATAGTATGTTTATTAACCATATTATATAAAAATACGAAGAGACATTTTAAAAGTGAAACTAATTAACATAGAGTTAATACTTAAAGATAAGGTTAATATAAGTACCCAAACCTGTCTAAATTCTATTGGATGAGTTGTTTTCGACCCATCCCCACCTTAAAATTTAAATAATAAACTTTGGAGACATTAGAAATCGAATATGAATTTATTATAAATTAATATTTCTAGCTTTTCCAAAGGTGCCCCTCACCCCTCTTATAAAAGGGAACTCCTCCTTCCGATTTCTTCACACCTTCAAAGCCTTTTGGTTCGGCCAAACACTTCCCAAATACTCTACCAACTTCCCTCACTACAACCCAGAGGCCTTAGTTTGATCAGAAAGCCAACCTAAGGAGCCCTTTTGATCAAATAAAAAGGAAGAAACCGAAGAAGAGGTAATGATTTCACCACCCTTTTTTCAAGTTCCTTTCTTCTTCCACTTCTTCTTCCTTTGTTGTTACCATTCTAAAATAATAACTCCAGTATCATATATATACTGTTATGTTATTATAAATATGGTACAACCATATTCAGTATTCTATTCACCCTTTGAATAACATGTCATCATTCGTGCGTACGTACGGCTTACCGTCTCCACGTCGTGGTGTAATTGTTATTCAATATATTATTATTTGGATGGGTATAATAATGACGTGTAACTCATGTAAATAATAAATATAAAATTTTAATGATTCTGTATACCATCCATTTATATATTATTTTAATATCAAAAGAATGATATTGTCGCTCGTGCGTACGTACGGACTACCGTCTCCACGAACGCGGTGAGATTCATTCTCCATCGTATCCATTCAAGTATAATTATAATTTGATGATTTAAAAGTAATGTTTAAGGACTTGATATCATTTTGTATATGAATAATATAAAACCTATCCATGAAAAACATGTCTTATGTAACAAAACATATAAAAGAAAACGAGTAAGTTAACACCCGAAATGACGATAATTCTAAGATATTATTAACAAATCAATGTTAAAAGATCATATATGATATCATATTAATATATATGATTCTTGTATAATTCAATAACAATTATTTCACCATTATAAAGGAGTTTAACCTACCCCAACCAAGTAAAAGTACAAGGTAAGTGTTATTTCACAATCTCTTCATTATCCAAGGTTGTTTATACGTAATAATCTACTGGGATCTCTTTATCATCCACATCCATGTTTCTTAAAAATGTATTTCAAAACATTTTTACTATTTACTAGAATATGAATTATAGTCATTTATACCCTTTTAGACTTTTATAAGTGGTTTATAAAGGAATCTTTCCGTCGTTTTCAAAACAAGGTCCTTTTTAACCTTTTTGACAGAATTAAGGTAAGAATGTTTTTTTAACATATACGGCGGGTGCGGCTATTTTCTGCCATTATAAAATCTTCAAAGCATCCCTTACAAGCTTATAAGAATATTTTCAAAGAAAATGTTTTATTTTATATGGAACTTAAATGCTTTCAAAATAAAAAGAGATATTTCTTTAAAAAGAATTTTGATTTCATCTATGTCAACATCCTTTGATGGATTTTATGCTTATTTAAAGTTGATTTATTATGATACAAAACTTATATATTATATTGAAATTTTTGTGATTTGTTTGAATATGGATGTGCTATTTTTATACCATTAATGGTTTATGGTGAAAGTATTGACATTTCATATTCTAGTTTTAATACGAATGTTTATGTTATGTTTAAACCTTTTCATATGGGAATGAATTGGACTTCATATGTGATGGGTGGAGCCCTCTATAGCTCCTCGATGCATCAGTAGGTCTCATGAGACAAACTAGTGTCTTGGCACATGGCCCTGACAAAATCTTATTTGTAGTCTTGGAACGAGGCCTTGGCTATGTGGTTATGATAGTCTGGAATTATGCATTCCATCATTATGAAAGTGGTTATTGATATTGCATGTGATTATTCGATTAGTAGAATATCCATGTGAATAAGTAAATGGAATTATTACATTTTACTTTTTCTATACTATGTTGAAGTTCAAGTTTAAAAGGGTTTTTTTAGTAATGCATTTCCTTAAATGTTTATGCTTATTTTTGAAAGTTCTGCTATATTTTTATCCTTACTGGGCATTTGAGCTCACCCATTTTCTATGTTTTATTTTTCCCAAGATGTGAAGAAGTATGTTATGAATGACCTACAGGGATTTTATGTGGGGATATGAGTGTGGAATATGGAGACTATGTTGTTGTAGTAGTTTTTCACTTTATGATGTAATGTTAAACTATATGAATATATCTAGTGTTTCTAAGGCTACTAAACCAATCGGTCTTTCGAGATTTGATCTTTCTTATGATCATGCCAATGTTATGTAATAATGCACCGACTCTGGGTAACTAGGGTCGGGGCGTTACATTGGGACATAGGAGGATTATGAGAGAGGGTAAACATCCTCTGTGGTATATCATACCATTTGAGGTGTTGGAGAGAGTTGGTCTGGTTGACTATCTATTGCAGTTACCTCAGAGGTACCGATCTATGCACAACGTATTCTATGTTTCTCAACATTGAAATTATTTCTCAGACTCGTCTCATGTTTTTCAACCCGAGGAGGTTGAGTTAAAGGTTTACGCATCGTTCTAGGAGCATCATATTCCGATTATTGATCGAAGTACGAAGGTTATTCATAGCCGATCAGTTCCTCTAGTACGAGTGCTATGACAGCACGGGTGAGTACAGGATGAGACTTGGGAGAGGGAGGCTGATGTATGATTGGAGTGGCCAGAGTTGTTTTGGGTTTCTTCTTCTATTCCATCTTACAAGGGAAATTCGGGGAAAAATTTATTTATGGGAGGAAGGTTGTAATAACACGAATCTTCTTTTTAGGTATGTTTTCCTATTTCAAGTGTTTTTAAGAAAAGGAGTTTTTTCTGAAAATTTCATAAGTACATGCCGTGATCTTTATAAGTACACAAAATGTACTCGGTTGTCGCGGGTAACTGTGTTCCGGCTATGTAGCGGCTGTTCACACTTCCATGTGTGGTAACCTGGAGACCAACTAATGCATGGGTTGGTAAGGTCATGTACATGTCATGTATTTATAAAGTATACGTTGTTTAATTTTTTTTCATTAAACAGACCGGGGTCACGTCAAATTGGAAAAATCTCTTCTTCTGCACCTTCTTCGATCAAGAAAGTTTGTATGGCTCTGATCCTATCCTGATCCCATGATTGAGCATCCGTTCTATGAATCGACCTTTGTCGATTGTAATGCGATTTCCACGGTAAGCTCTTCCTTCTTCTAGAGATCGGTTTCTTGATTTCTCCCGTTTCACGAGATATCCTCGGTTGATCATTTTTATTATTTTTATATATCTATGATTTTCATGGGAGATTTAAGGCTCAAGGTTCATGTATAAAGATCCTACAATTTTTATGTTGGGGGTTTGTGCCTTTCCGTAGGTAGTCTTTCAGTTATATGTGCAAAAGTTCCCAATACACTTGAATGAGGTATTGTGTGTTTTCAGTTTTAGCCTTGTTGATTGCCTTATGTACTTGTATTCTTGAGTATAGGTTAATTGAATTCGAATAGGGTTAACTGCTCTGATTTGGAAGAGTTTTCCCATGAATGTTTTGTTTATTACCATTTTGTCCTGCTTAGCCTGTTAGGATACATTGTTTTCCCCATACCTAGAATTTTTTGGATGGGGTGTTTGTTTATCTGACATGCTATGATATGATGTAGATTATTTAGCCAAGTAGTTCTAGAGGATTACTTTGGTTTCTGATTATCATTTGTGCATGATTACATTACATGGGGTTAGAGGAACCTGGTTTAGTGAGACCATATGGGAAATTGATGTTGAGGGGTTTCCCTAAGTGTTTGTTATAATTATCTCACTACAAGACCATAAGGGGGATTGTTGTTGAGTTCCCCCTCAGAGTGTATATAGTTACATTATGAGACCACAAGAGGAATTTATGTTGAGTTCTTCCTTAGAGTGTATGTATTTTACCGTTAAAAGAATATGGGGGGAATTGACGGGGAGTGCTTCTTCAGAGACTCTTTAATCACATATTATTATAGTGGGAATTGACGGTGAGGGCTTCCTCAGAGAGTCTTTTTTCTATCTTTCCTGGAATTTTGAACCAGAGGGTTTAGGATCTGAGAACTACCCAGAGGGTTTCTTGATTTGTGTTTGGATGTTTGAATACTTAAAAGTGAATGTTTGTAAAAAAAAATTGTAGGACTATTTATGTTTGAGTACATCCTTGTTTACTACTTCCTTCTTCATATTACCTGCCATATCTATTCATTGACGGTTAGGCATGGATCTTATGGTGGTTTCCTACTGGGATTTGTCTCACACCCTCTTTGGGTTATGCTTTTTGACCCAAACAGATTATATTACTGTAGGTATAGATAAGAGAGAGTCCCATTCTACTTTAGGTACATGATTTCTAAGGAGCTAGAGAGCATGGGACCAAGATAAGGCTTGCGATGTTGTTGGAGTTTATCTGTTTTCTTTTATTCTTCAGTTATTTATGTATTGCAGAATTGTGACTTGTTTGGCTGTTTTCCTAGAAATATGTATCATGCATCATTTATATATGTGCTCCAGTTGTTTCTTACATTCATACTTTCATTGTTTACTATTGTATGGTATTACACTACTTCTGTTGTTCTATATCTGGTTTACTTCCACTGTGTTATTCTTCTAATTAGGGCATTTTTTCCCCACTATCACACCCAAGTCCTTCTTTTCAAGTCATAAACTTCTAGCATTTGGGGAAATGCGCTTGAGGAAATGTGAACAACCATGTATGGGGTGCCTCTAGGTGGCTTCAGGAACTGGGACTTTACAGACCACAACACGTAAGACTATTTAGCCTAGTATTTTATTAATTTTGGATATTCTATTTTGTCTTATTATGTCTTGTTATGGTGGTCACCTCTTTTAATCACTATATAAATGAGTTATAATTCAATGATCCAAACTTAACCCTTTTTTAGGAGTTACATCTATAGAGATTTAATGAGTTGGATAGTTAGATGAAGGGGAGTTGCTAACCCATATACATTATTGGTTTCTGAAGGTACATTTTCACTTAAAAAATATTAGATGTTTTTTCAAAAACTAAGGATGAATATTTTTAGTTTTAATGTAGTTTTGTGGGTAGAAATTGATTTGAAATTTTTTTATAAAATGATTTTATAAACTTAAACACTTTTTGTTATTTTATAAAATGTTTTCAAGGTTGTATTGCTTTTAAATTTGTAGGTATAATGTCTAAAAAAATTGAATTATTATTTAATATTTGGTTTAAAAATGGTTATCTTTCCTAAAAAAATTTAATATGTAAATACTATTATTGAATGTAAATTTATTTTAAATTAATGCTTCAACTTATCTTTGATACCACATTTTCATCATATTGGGATTATATCAAGTGGGCTTGAGATATGTCCAATTTTTTTGTAAATTTATTTCATTGTTATGATATGTACACGCCAAAGACATTATTATTTTATATGGTTCCATGTCTGTTGGGGAAATTAAGAGGTATATAAATTTCTGGTCAGACCATAATTTATGTGGTATTTTAATACTATTATACTATGCTTTTTTACTTCATCCCATGAATGAATTTTAAATTGTATACTTACTTGTAATATACATTATGGCATTTTTGTATTATTAATGCTTTATTCCATATTGATTTTATAGCTAGTATATCTTAGAAAATCATTTTTACCCTTCTTGTTGAGTGTAATGATGTTTTTAATGGCTGTGTTACATTTGAAGGATTGTTATTCATTGATATTCTTATGCATATACTAAAATGTGTATGTGTATACTATTTTTTTAGTATAAATGTTTTATGTGGTCTAATATCCATTGATGTTAAAGTACATTTCATGGGATGGGTTTTTGAGCCTTGACAAAGTATATCGCTTCTTATATTCCACATGACAACTTGAGGCCCAAAATTTTTATTTACATTCTCCTTTCAATGAGATTGCCTTAGTCCCTAACTCTAGATGTTCAACTAGGTAGAATGTGATGAAATATTTCTCTACCCATTTAAAAATGTGATAGGCAGTAATTTTCCATTATGTTAATCCTAACATTGAAATCAGTATCCCCTAAAATAGATAAAACTATGTATGTTTTGTTGTAGGACCTTTTATTATTGGGAGTTACGTGATATTACTCACAATTATCTCTATACTACATGTTTTTTATTCTTTCTATTTTATGATAATAGTTTTCCAAAAATTATTTTATTATATTTTCATATAAATGATTAGAAATATACATAAACATACCTGGTTATTCACTACTATGTTGAGGGATGTTTTCGGTGCCTTATTATGTATGTAAATACTCACACCCTATATAGAAACCTAGATAGACATGAAACTTCTTATCTTTTGTTTCATGTTCCATGTTGCTTTTAGAATATTTGTGACTCTGATGTTATTTAGAGATAATGGATATAACACCCCAACCCAAGAATCCCAATGATAGTGCATTATTCTATTTATTTGGCATGATTACAACAAATAAAATCCTTAGGGACCAATAAATTTAGCAGTCTTGGATGAACATATTACATACATTATACCAATAATACTTTTGGAAAAGAAAATAAAACAGGATACATAATAATATAAAATAAACTACATCCTTGAAAGATTACTCAATGTTTTCATCTTCATAATTTAGGGAGAGAACAAATAATATGGATGAGATAAAATGTGCAATAAAATTTATATGAAATACTAAAAAATGATGTAAAGTAAATAAGGAATAGATATTATGGAAATGTAGATAATATAAAAAACATAAGCCATCAATAAACTATGAATGGAAATGCATCAATAGATTTATTCATAGAGTAAATATCATGGGAAGTAATAACTGAATATGGAATGAAGAAAATATATCCTTATTGGACGTCATTTATCTTAAACATGAACCATAATACCATCAATATGGTTTATTTCTATGAATACAAACTCATCTGCTTCTTTTTGGAAACAAACACGAAGGGTTTGTCACCAACTATTTTGTCTTGCGAGACATATCAATGCATTGGGGGCTACAGAAGGCCCCTCCCATCACTGAAATTCCAAATCAATCTTTATATATAGATTTAATTCAAAAAAATATGACTTACCAATATCCGTATTGATTAGAGAAAATAGATTCATCAATATTTCCATAGTTGAAATGACATTCAAAATAATCATTGTATGTAAAATGTTATATGTCTTAGAAAATAATCATATCCATGGTAAAGAAAATGTATATTTAATAAAAGTATAATTTCATATGAAAACTAATCTCAAATGGGAAGTAGATACACCTTAAAAATAATTAAGTACTTGATACCAAGTAAGTCTCAATGAAATGAAAATTGAGACGAAGTCCCTTACCTTATGTCTGAAAGTGTTCTGCACTTGACCTTTATGTCCTGGATAATAAAATTAAATCTATTATTTAATTAATTCAAAATTTTTTATACAAATATTTGATTTATTTTAATTTTATTAATTTATTTTATTTTTCTTTACCATGAGTTATAAGATACAATTTTATCATTTGGGAGTGATCGTTTTCATATTTTTCATGATCGGCTCACTTATTTATAAGCAATGAAATTCATGTAAAATGGGTAAAATTCTGCAGAATTGAAAAAATATGTTATTAATGAACATACTGAACAATAAATTGTTATATATATATATATATATATCAATTTTTTATTTTTTAGGATTAATCATTATATACAAGTTTAGTGATAATTTCTTAGATTACTTTGGCATTTTTTGATCATCACGCAATAGTTTTGATTAATTAATTAAAACTATTAATATATAATTGTTCCAAAACATTAACTAGAATGTAATAAATATTTTATAATCCTTTCCAACCATAAAAATGGATTCATGACCTGACTTTAAGGAGAAATCTAAGAATGAAAATACGTCGTCCATAAAGGTTGTAAATCGTCACCTCACGAATGATGATTTCATTTTTAAAATAAAAGAGGGAGAGAAATGATTTTTTTAAATTATATTCCATTAAAATGATATCATTATAGTATATAGATAATACTATAGTTATCTTTCTTATTAGGAAATATGGTGTGAGGAGAGGGTAATAAATGAAAAAAAAATTTAAAGGAAATTAAATGAAAAAGAAAGAGGATTTACCTCTTGAATTCTCCACTTTGAGTACCGCTTTAAGGGACTTTGGTTTGGTCTTTTGTTGTGACCAGAACCTCTTGAATGTGTGTGAGAGGAATTTAAATAGTAATTGGTCAGATGTTCGACAAGATTCACGGGTTAGAGGTGTGAGAAGAAGTGGTGGTGAGGGGTGGTATTTATAGTGGATAAAAGTGGTGATTTTTGAATATTTTATTCAATTGTTTATTATTTTTTCTCAAGTCTATGAATATTATGAGAATTATCATAAAATATATTAAATTAATGAATTATAGTTGAATATTATAGGCCTAAATCATCCATAAATCACCTATGACTCCATAATTCTAGTATTTAACATTAATCGTAAATTATCATATTTTATTATTCACAAAAAATTCTGGTATTTTAGAAAAATATAAAAAAAATTAACCCTAACCATCTATTGACATACATAATACCATAATGAACTCCATTTTATGAAATTAATTTTCTATATACGAGAAACTTAATTTTTAATTAAAATCCTCATTTATAGAAAAAATACAGATATTAAATTTATAACTCATTTTATAACACCATAAAAAATTAACTAAGGTCTCATTAAATTATCCTACAATAATAAAAAAGAAAAATATTAATTTATGAATACTTTTTATGCAAATAAATTTCTTTAATTTTTTTTATTAATTATCAAATTGTAATTAAATATTTATTTCTAATAAAAATAACAACAATTAGATAATAAATTTTAAAATATTCATTTACATATAATATGATATAATTATATCATAAATTCATTTATAATATGAATAAATTTTATTTATACTTGTTTGGGTGTGCTTACTATTCATTTGTCCAATTTACTATTCATAACGGTCATATTTCTATTCCAATGATCAAGTTACTATTTCATCTGTATAGGTTCCGTAACATCTATAAATACCTCTTATTTCTTTCATTCTTTATTTATAAAATCTATATTGTGTTTTATAGGTGATTTACTAGGATTTATACTATATGAATTAACATTTTGTGAAGCTTGAGCTATCAAATGAATTGAATTTATTTAAGAGGATACATACCCTAAAATTTTGGGGTGTTATACTCTTCCCACAAAGAGAAAATTTGTTCTTGAAATTTTTATAAACATTTCCTTCAAAACGTATGAGGGTGTATCTTCTTCAAAAATCCTCATGTTTCCATGTTACTTCTTCAATTTTATCATTTCCCCATAGAACATTTACCAGTGGAGTCATCTAATTTCTCAATACTTTCTCTCCTATGTCAAGAATCTTGATAGGCTATTCACAGTAAGACAAATCATGTTTAAGTTCTATTCAATCAAAAGTGAGAAAAAGCATAGGGTCTGGCATTTGCTTCCTTGATAAAGATATGTGAAACACATTTTGTACTTTAGGAAGGATTTGTAGAATTGCTAAATGATAATACACTACTCCAACTCTCTCCAAAATTATAAAAGGTCTGATGTAAATAGAGCTCAGTTTCTATATATTTCCAAATCTAATAACACCCTTTTATGGACAAACATTCATGTAGACATGATCTACCACATGAAACATAAAATCATACCTTTTGTTGTCAACATATCTCTTTTACCTAATTTTATCCACTTGGATGTGTTTTTTAATATCATTTACCATTGCTATTGTTTCCTACATATGTTATGTGCCTACGGGCATCCTTTCCCCAACTTCATCCCAACAAGTTGATGTACGATATCTCTTTCCATACAGAACATCATATAGTGCAATATGAATAAATGAATGGAAACTATTTTTATATGAAAACTCTACCAAAGGTAAATATTGATCCCACATGACTTCAAAGATAATTGAGAATGATCTCAACATGTCTTCCAATGTTTTAATGGTTCTATCAGACTGCCAATCAGTTTGAGGGTTATATGTCGTACTCAAATGAAGCTCAGTGTCTAAATATTTTTCAACACTTTTTGGCAGCCTATTGGGGCGTCGTTAAATCCTATGGGGCTAAAAAAATTTAGTAATTTATTAAAACATAAACAACCTCACTCATAATACAGTATCTATCAAGACCGTGTGTCGAACCCATGGGGACTGAGCATATGTTCTAAATTAACTATGAAAAAAAATCTAATTTTTTGATTGATTCGGAGAATGAAATAAATATTAGGATTGATTGGTATGAATATCAAGATGGGATACATTCCAGGATCAGTGATATCCAAGTTTGTGTGCTAGGGATTCAGTTTATAAGGGTTTATTTAGTTTTTGTGTTGGACGTGGGTTAGAGGAGATCCGTGGTCATGGTATCCCACCATAATCCTATGATTGGACCATTGGAATGGTCATCTACCAGATTCAATGATAGGGGTTGGTGAAACAAAACATTAGTTAAACATAATCTCTCTATTTTTTGTAATGTTCATACACAAAATAAATCTATTAATTTATGGAATATGATTAATAACCTCAGAATTCATAAATAGACATGAAATAATAAAAGAGAGATATTTAGAATTTATATAATGAGTTGCAGTAATCTAACACATGAATAAGATAAATAAATAATCCCTACGAATCACATCCGCCTACAATCATGTCACCTGACACTATGTGAACTACCCTCTCATGTTAGGCATGATGAAAATAGGCATCATGGGTACCCAAAGAAGGAATGTGGCAATGCGGGGCTCTAAATTGTCACTCCATGTGTGTGCCTCCTCCTTGTGGTCCTTAGCCTCTACTGGTTCCATAATATCATGGAATGGTGGAAGAGATCTCTATTTATAGGCTTAAAATTGGCTCTACCTAACGTAGTTCATGGTGTGCAATGGGATAACACGTCTTGTTCCCCCGATCTGAAGTTGGCACCATGATTTTTGCATCACGTGAATATTTCACGCATCTTTGAATCTTTGACTCTGGTCACAATTTTATTTTGATACTCACAATGTGTTAATTCTCTTCAAAGTGTGAACTGACTTCACGATTTGTCCTACGTAGTAGTTTCCTCTCTTATAATGTCATTATGTGTGATTAATGTACATGACATGATCCCATTTTCCTTCAATTTACAACTCTTCTCCATCTTCAAAAAATATGGTTTCATGCCGCGAGCAATGCTCATGGTGGGAAGGGTAATTTTTTATCCATTTTTTATCCTCTTATTGTTCCTTTCTTATAAATCCATCATTTCCTCACATAAAATATAAATCAACTCATATCACTAAAAAATTGGAATGATTGATCAATTAAATAGAAAAATAAACCAATTAAAATAGTTAAACAATATATGCATGAAATAGATTTATCACTTTTCTAGAAATTCAATGTAAATCATGGATCATGCTCAGATATAATTGAAATTCGTGCACCATGAAGTCTTACAACATCATTAATGTAGATCCCTTCTAGGAACGCTAGTAGAATATCTTCCCTTATTGCAAGAAAATGGGATGATATGGTAAGTCGATCAATAATAACCCATATTGCATCATTCCTTCATGGATTCCTTGGTAATCATGTGAAAACATCCATCATAATATCATCACATTTTCACCCATGTATAGGAAGAGGTTCCATAAATATTTTAGGATGTATTCTTTTAGCATTATCCTATTTAAAAACTAAGCATCTTGAAATATTATCATCAATTTCTCGCATCATATTATCCAACCGAAAATATTCCTTCATATCTCTATAAATATTGGCATTACCATTGTGTATATAGATTTTTGAGCTATGAGAATCTTCTAATATTTCCCTTTTTAGCTCTGTTATTTATGGAACACAAAACCACTTTCCAAATTTTATAATTCCTTCCTAATACATGATGTCTAACAATATTCCATCCTTAATGGAACTAATTTTATTATGAAAATCCTCATCATTATATTGATCGATTTTTATCTTTCATAGTAAATATGGTTTTGATATCATTTTAAAAAGGAATTATGTTTCCCTTTCCTTAATAATTCTCATTTCCATATTTACTAGATCCATGTACATACGATCCTTTTAAATCCTCGTTTTTTTTCAAAATTCCATGATACTTATAGATCAATGCATCATCTACCTATTTCTCCTTCCATGGGTGGTAGTGTATTGAATAATCATTATCCTTGAGTAGCTCAAGTAATCATCTTTTCTTCACATTGAGTTATTTCTACGTAAAGATGTATTATAAACACATATGATCATTATATATCTCATATATTTAACAATATAGATAGTGTCTCCATATATTTAGAGAAACAATTATGGCTTCTAACTCAATATAATGAGTTAGATAGTTTTTTTCATGAATTTTTAAATGTCGTGATGCATGGTCAATAACTCTATCATTTTTCATAAGGAAACAACCAAGCCTTTTCTTTGATGCATCACTATAAATCACAAATCGACCATTTCGAAATTGTAGAGTCAAGATCAGATCATTCACAAATCTCTTCTTCAATTCATCAAAAAATCGTTCACATTATTTTTTCTATACAATCATAACTCAATTACGTGTAAGTTCGGTTAACAAGTTAGTTAATCGAGATAAATTCAGAACAAAATTCCGACAATTACTTGATAAACCAATGTAGCTACAATCCTCTATTATGTTCATTGGTGTAGGCGATTCCTGAACAACTTTTTTCTTCACAGGGACTACAGATATTCCATCCTTTTAGAAAATAAGTCCATGAAAAGAAACTTTTTGAAACCATAATTCACACTTTCTAAACTTCCCATAAAACAATTTTATTCTAAGAGTCTCTTGAACAACATGTATGTAGTTCTCATGGTCCTCGTGGATTTTGGAATATATCAACATATCATCAATAAATACTACAAAAAAATCATCAATATATTCCATGAAAACTCTGTTTATTAGATCCAACAATACAGAAGGTGTATTAGTCAGTTCAAATAGAATTACTGTAGAATTTTAATTTCTATATGTGATTAAGAATGTTTTCTTGGAAATATATTCCTTATTTAAATTTAATTTATTATATCCAAATTAAAGTTAAATATTCAAGAAATATTAATCTATATTAAGGTAATCAAATAAATCATCAATGTGTGGTATAGGATACATGGTCTTTATTGTAATATAATTGATTTCTCTGTTATCAATGCACTACCCCATGGATCCATCTTTGTTCTTATCAAAAATAACAGGGGCTTCCCATGGAGGAACACAACAATGTATAAACCCCTTATTACTCAATTCATCTAGTTGTTTCTTCAGCTATAATAATTCCATTGTGACCATTCTATAAGGAGTCTTTGATATACGTCTTGTACTAGAAATTAAAGTAATAGGGAACTCAACTTCCCTCTTCAGAGGATGTCCAAGTAAATCCAATGTAAATACATCAATGTATTCTTACACAATAAGTACATCCTCAATTTTAAGACTTCTTTTGTAACAACCCAAGCTTCTCTAACAATAAATAGAAATGCATTGAGCTTTTTTAAGTAGGTATTTATAAATAGACTTTAAAACATATTTTTTCCACTTCTATTTTCTGAATTTCAAGAAACTTTAATCTACAATTGTGTCCAGTATGATATTTGGAGTCTATTGGAACCAACTTGTTTTTTGGGTGAATAGAAACATACCTTATGAATAGTAATATGAATAGTAATATCACCCTAATGAATAGTAAATTTTATTATTATTATATTTTCATATGTCTTTAAGATAATAACATCTTGGTTAATTTTTCATCGTGATATAGAAGTAGTTATAGAATTAGAATTGTTAATTTTTGAATTATGTATGTTTTTTTAAATTAAATTAATACTATTTAAAAAAACATTTTAAAAAAATAGAATTTATTTTTGAATTATACACGTCAAAAAATGGTTAGGGTAATTTTTTGGTTTTTTTATGAAATTCATGATTTTTCGGTAAATAGTGAAATATGATAAAATACTGTATAATAAAATTATCAGTAAAATACACAATTTATGACATCATAAATAATGCAAGGCCACTTGGTTCGAACTCACATGCCATTATTACAATTTTAGGTCACATGAACTAATACTATTCATAATCTAGGGCAAGAATTTTATAATAATGATTAAAATAATGAAGAATACCCCCTCTCCTCCAATATAATTACCACCATCACTCCTATATTCTTCCCACACCTCAAAAGCATTGAGACAAGCCTATATTCTACCAAATACTCCTCCCAATTCTATTCCCCACGTCCTAGAGCTTCTGGTCTAACCAAAAGACCAAAACCAAATCCCTTAAGAAGGATCTCGAGGAGAAGAGATCGAGAGGTAAACATCCTCTTTTATTTTCTTTATTTTCTATCATTTTATGTTATTATCTTCCATTTACATTTGAATTATGTTGGGATATCTCATTCCATATCCCCCCTTACTATCTGTATTATGTATGAGTGATTTGATATTCCATTTCTCTCATCAAACTATTTTTATTAAATTTTAAGAGACGTCGTTATGCTGCTGAATTTTCGTGAGAAATTTCTCAAGTTTTCTTTTATTTCAGGATTCCTTTTTATTCCATCCTCACAACATCTTATCCAAGAGGAAGGAAATTTCCAGAATCATTTATATTCTGGAAGTTATCATTTTTATGGAAAATTCATCATCATTGTTCTTCTCCCCTCCCACTTATTCAAAGAATTAAAAACATTGTCCATGGTGTGTCGAATTACCGACATCGTGAACGATGTGATTTCATTTTACATTAAATACTTAAAGTATGGTCATGAAACAATTTTTATGGTCTAACTTGGTTATAATACATGTATTATTTCTCATCAATGGTTCTGGATTTATTTTATAACACATGGTTTTAATTTATAAAATGAAATGAGGTCGTTATTATCAATGAACCACTAAAATGATCTTAACGAACATCATTACTTTTGTGGTATTAAAATTGATTGATTGATGAAAATTGTTTATATTATCATGAGTTATGTGTATTTATAGTATATATACATATTTTATTCACTCTATTAAGTATAACTTCAATTCCATGATGTTTTTAAGGGAATTCATAACCAGATTTCCATTCTTTGGGTTAACCTTCTACTTCATTATTTATGTGCTATTTAGATATTTTGTGTGATGGGTTATGTAAATATTATTTTTAATTATGTTTACTTATAGTATATATACATACTACATCCACTATATTATCTCTCTCTTCAATTTTATGATATTTATAGAGAGAGTTTCTTTAAAAATCCCCTTTTTAAATTCAGTTTTCTGAAATTCCAAAGTCATGTTTTTATGGAATTATTCATGTTGTATGATTATTTTTTGGGTCTTCGGAATTATTTATGATGATGTGAGGGACCTATATTTCCTCCCAATTCATCGGTTATGAGTATGTTATAGGTCATCCATATGGTTACTCTAAGTGTAACTGCGATGACTACAAAATGTAAGGTAGCCGTGAGGGTTACAAATTATAAGGTTGCCAAGAGTGGTTACAAGATTATGTATGTAATGCCCCAAGATACCTTTATGATTATATTTATGTTCTCATGTTTTTTTGGATGTTGGGTAAATCTCATGTTACACAAAGTAAGTATATATGGGTGACAAGAATGTCTTTTAAAAATGCTTTCATACGTTACGAGTATTCCTGGACTAATGTGATCTTTCATTGTTCTCCATCCCTTAACGAGATTTTGTTCACATCCCAAGTGTTTAAATGATTTCCACTGGTTAATGTATGTTAATGAAAAGTAAGGAAGCCATGTTAAATGTTTAATAATTTTCAAGGAGTCTTGTTTTATGTTTTAATGTTTTATATTTTGAAAAAAATGGAAACTGTTTTTATGGTATCCACTCTATAATAATGTGTAATGTTATGAATGCATTGTGCTAATTCTCTAAATCTCAAAACCTGAAAAAATACTTAATGTAAAAGCATGTTTTTTCTTTACTAAATTCAAGATTATGTATTTAATAAGGGTGGGTCCTTATAGTTTATATCAGAGAAAAGTTTTAGACAACTTTAGGAATTATGAGTTCTTGTTAAACATATGGTTAGTGTGTATGTCTATTCATTAAGTTAAATCCTTGTTTTATAAATTTTATGATTAAGGAAATTCAGTTACAAATGGAAGGAGGAAGATCTAAAATGACATTAATTTCCCATCCTGATGATTTTCTTACAATAATTATTGCAAAGTCATTTTGAGATGACATTGAATCATTTTCTAACATCCAACTCACTTGCAAGAAATTGTTTGAGATATCAAACACCTCCACTATACCTCGATACCATCCTGGATCATGGGTTGTATTTAATCAAATCCTATTTTTTCAATATTCTCGTATTTTTAGGAAAGGTAAATATTATCATGTAATTTTTAAATATTTTACCTTATCAAGAGATTTTAAAGCATATTATGATTTTTAAAGAGGTGATGAAGAAGGATACCCTTGCACAACCTATTTATGTTTACTTTTACAATATACTCATTCATCACATACTTATGGTATTTTAAAAGGAACATTGATTTAATGTTTCAAATCAAACTTGGTCTGACTATTTTATAAAAATCAAGTTTAATCAAATGTTTTGAAATTATATGTCATACATGATTATTTTCCTGAACTATTTTTCTATGAACACCCATATGACCCATGTAGTACAAGGTGTATTAGGATAAAGGAATCAAATGATTTTGAAGGATCTCTAAATAATTTTTGCAAGACATGTACATTCTATTTTCATGAGAAAGATGATGATGAGACATGGTGGACACCATGATCAAGGTACCCTCACTTGTTTTATAAGTAAATAAAATTGCGAGGACGCAATTTACGAAAGGTAGGGATAATGTAACTCCCCAAGTTTCTCTAAAAATAAATAGAAATTCATGGAACTTTTTTAAGTGGATATTTATAACTATCCTTTAAAACATAATTTTTCCACTTCTATGTTTTGAATTTCAAGAAACTGTCATCTACAATTGTGTTCAGTATGTTATTTGGAGTCTATTACAACCAACTTATTTTTTGGTGAATAGTAACATAACCTTATGAATAGTAATTTGAATAGTAATATAACCCTAATGAATGGTAAATTTTATTATTATTTTATTTTATTAAGGCATTAAGATAGTAACATCTTGGTTTATTTTTCATCGTGATATAGAAGTAGTTACATAATTAAAATTGTTAATTTCTGAATTAAGTGTGATTTTATTTAAAAATTAAATTAATAGTATTTGGAATATTATTTTCAAAAAATTTAATTCATTTTTGAATTCTATATGTCGAAAAATTGTTATGGTTAATTTTTTGGTTTTTTCTGAAGTTCATGATTTTTCGGTGAATAGTGAAATACAATAAAATACCGTATAATCAAATTATCTTTAAAATACACTGTTAATGACATCCTAAGTAATTCGAGGCCACTTGGTTAGAAATAACATGACATTATTACTATTTTAGGTCACATGAACTAATACTATTCGTAATATTAGGAAAAAATATTATAATAATGATTTAAATAATGAAAAATACCCCCTCTCCTTTACGATAAATACCACCCTCACTACCCTATTCTTCCCACACCTATCAAGCATTAATCCATTCCAAATTTATGACCAATACTACTCCCAAGACTCTTCCCTACGTCCTAGAGCTGCTGTTCTCACCAAAAGAACAAAACCAGAGCCCTATAAAAGGATCTCAATGAGAAAATATCAAGAGGTAAACATCATCTTTTATTTTCTTTCTTTTCATTCATTTTATGTTATTTTATTTATTTCCATTTTTAATTATGTTGGGATATTTAATTCCATATCCTCCATACTTACGTATTATGTATGAGTTATGAGATATTCCATTTCTCTCATCAAACTATTTTTATGAAATTTTAAGAGACGTCGTTAGGCTGCCGAATTTTTGTGAGAAATTTCTCAAATTTTCTTTTATTTCATGATTCCTTTTTCTTCTTTTGTCATCCCCTCTACTCAAAAAGGAATGAATTCTAAATAATCATGTATATTATTTATGTTATCATGTTTATGTAAAATTCATCATCATTGTTCTTCTATTCTCCCACTTATTCAAAGAATTAAAAACATTGTCCATGATGTGTCGAATTACCGACATCGTGGACGATGCGATTTCATTTTCCTTTAAATCCTTAATGTATGGTCATGAAAAAAAAATTTATGGTTGAAACAGGTTATAATATATGTATTTTGTCTCATAAATGGTTCTGGAATTCGTTTTTAACACATGGTTTTAATTTATATAACCAAATGAGGTCGTTATTATCAAAGAACCACTAAAATGATCTAAACGAACATCAGTACTATTTTAACTTACGAATCATCCTCATATTAAATATCAAGATTATAAAATGTATAAATAGTTTTAATATAAATATTTAAATACCTTTCCATTCCAATTCTAGAATTTCACTTCCAATCGACAAGAACATCCCCCATGAACCAATCATGGAAATCATGTTAAGAATTCACCGAAAAATAGTGCAAGGAGCGAAATAGTAACAATTAAAGGGTGAAATTATGTTATGAAATAATAATATAAGATGTTATAAACATGAAAATGTTTCATTAAACTACTAATAGCAATCTTTTAACCATTATATATGAATTTTAATCAAGTTTGATGTAAGACAAACATGAGGTAACAGAATTCTTAACCCGATTTCCATTCTTTATGTTATCCTTCAACTACATTATTTATGTGGTATTAAACTTTTATTTTTGATAAAATTGTATATATTATCTTGATTAATGTGTATTTATAGTATATATACATATTTTATTCACTCTATTAAGTCTCACTTCAATTATATGATGTTTGTAAGGGAATTATTAACCCGATTTCAATTCTTTGGGTTAACCTTCTAATTCATTATTTATATTCTATTTAAATTGTTTGTGTGATGGGTTATGTTTATATTATGTTTTATTATGTGTATTTAAATTATATATACATACAAAATCCACTCTATTAAGTATCTCTTAAATTTTATTATATTTTTAAGGGGTTTTTCTTTAAAAATCCTCCTTTTAAATTCGGTTTTACATAATTCCAAAGTAATGTTTTTATGGAATTATTCATGTTGTATGATTATGTTTTGGTTCTTGGGAATTATTTATGATGAAGGGTGGAACCTATATTTCCCTCCAATTCATTGGGAATGATTATGTTGGATGTCGCTCGTATGGTTACTCCAAGTGTAACTGTGATGGCTACACAAAGTAAGGTCGTCGTGAGGGTTACAAATTATAAGGTAGGCAAGAATGGTTATAAGATTATGTAAGTAATTCCCCATGATACCTTTATGATTATATTTATGTTCTCATGTTTTCTTTGGATATTTTATAAATCTCATGTTACAATAATCTAGTATATGTGGGTGACAAGAATTTCTTTTGAAAATGCATCCATTCGTTACGAGTATTCATGGACTAATGTAATCTTTCCTTATTTTCCATCCCTTACTGAGCTTTAATGTTCATCCCAAGTGTTTAAATTATTTTCAAAGGTTAATGGATGTGTAATAAAAGGAAGGAAGCCTTGTTAAATGTTGAATAATTGTCAAGGAGTCATGTTTTATGTTTTAATGTTTTATATTTTGGAAAAAATTGAAACTTTTTTTATGGTATCCACTCTGTAATAATGTGTAATTTTATGAATATATTTTCCTAATTCTCTATAGATCTAAACGTGAAAATATCCTAAATTTAAAAGGAAGTTTTTTCATGACAAAATTCAAGATTATATATGTAATAAGGGTGGGACCTTATATCTTTCATCATCCATAGATGTTGTTTACTCTTCCTCCCCAAGAATTTCATTCAGTTGAGATACTTGGTGTGGTTCTAGATAAGAATTAGATGATTAGGTTTTTTATATAAAGATAAGGTATTCTACACTTTCATCATAAATTGTATCTTTAATATTCTTAAATTATATTTTTTCATCATAGTTTGAAATCTACTTCATATCTAGGATTATATCAAAGTAAATCAAAGGTGAAATGACAATTTCAGCAACAAATTACATTTATGTTTAACAAAGGGGATTGACCAACACATATTTGTTGTAATGATACTTCTATTTGATGTTTTTAATGAGAACTCCATTATAAAATCAAATGGGAAATGCCTAATTTTATTTGTAAACTACAATGATATAAAATAATGTGATTATATATTATCAAATAAAGAATTGTCTATGTTTGTTGAAACTATTGATGTACCTTCCACCACATCATTAAGAACAACAATATTAGTAGTTGTGATTGCATAATTTTGGATTTCCTCTCTTTTCCTTTTCTAGGGAAATTTTCCATGATTTTTAGGACAATAATTTTCATAGTGTCTCATTTCATTACAATTATAGCATTGAACATAATTGATTTGTCTTTTATCCTTTCATTATCTATGTCAATGACCCTTTTATCCAAATTTATAAAAAACTATCATATCTTTCAAGAATTTTCATGGATGATTCATTCTACACTTTTCACATAATGGAAATTTCTCCATTATCTTTTTCATATTTGGTTCTTTTCCTTTTCCATGGTTATCAGAAGATCTCTTCTTCTATTGATTTCCTCCAAAAAATTGGATCGAGAATATTCCTTCTCTATTTTGATGGACTTAAATCTATTTCATCATTTGATAATTTTTTGAGAATCCAATTCCCTACAGAGGCATGACTTAATACCTTTAATTAAATTGTCAATATTATCATCCAAATCAAGTACGTAATCTATAGCATACCTAACTAGTCATGTGAAGGTAGCCTCTTACTCCAAAACACTCTCTTCTTCCCTTTACATTAAGATAATGCATTCTCTCTTTATTTTAGTTCATTGCTCATGAGCTAAGTATTTATCGAAAAGTGTTTCATAAGTGTTCTTAAATCCATGTCTTTTATTTCATCTTCCTACTTTTTATTTTAGATCAATGACCTCAATTGATTAGCATCTCCCATGTGAAGATAAATTTTTAGTATAGCCTTTTCATTTTCGTTGCATCAGAGTGCTAGAAATATATTTTTAAGGGACTTGATCTATTGCTCATATACCACTAGATTAGCAGTCCCACTAAAATATTGAGGCTTAGATCACATGAAATAGTACAACATAGGTGAAGTATAGTTATCCATCATAACCTGAGTATGTTGTCCTAATATGGTCATGATTTTATCATCCTCAATACAAACTATGTTTACTTGATCTGTGGGGAAATCCCTACATCTTCCATGTTTATTTATTCTCTTTCTTATATTTTTCCCATAACTAAACAATAGCATACACTGAATTTGGTTATGAATAATAATTCATAATTTCAAAATATAAAAATAATTAACATAGATTACTTTTAGACCCTTTAAAATGGGTTTTAATGAAAAAGTGAATTATCCTAAGCATGTCCCCTTAGGGTGTCAAACCAGGTGCATAGTAAGTCCCATATTCATATACCAGGTTACCTCGAGTCAGGCTCGGCACACCTTGTGGAAGATGTTACTCCTTGGTACATGTGTGCTAGAACTATGTACACATGAAGTATCCAAATAGGGATGTATTTTTGGAAAGAACCACATGATCTCTACCTGACCAAAATTATAGTATTATCATCTATACTTATCCTCAAATTAGATCCTAGGGTTATGTTATCTATTTTATCGTTTTTAATTCTTATTTACGTGGTTTCTGATAAACTTCTTCTGATACAACCTATAACACCCCGACCCCAATAGCCTGGATCTGGTGGATTATTTTATTACATTGGAATGATTACATGAAATCAAATCCTAAAGGAATGATCAGTTCAGTACTCCTGGATTAATAGATTACATACATGATACCCATAATACTTTGGGAAAAGAAAATAGATTATGATACATAAAAAACTGAAATAAACTTCATCCTTAAAAGTGTATTCAATGATTTCGTCATCATATCCTAGGAAAAGAAAACATAATAAGGGTGATCTCAAATTATCAGTAATTTTTATATGAAATTATGTTAAATTAAATAAATTCATTAAGTCATAGACATTATGGAAATTTAAATAATATGAAAAACACATTCCATCAATAATGTGTGAATGAAAATGCATCCATATATTTGGTCATAATGAATACCTCATGGAAAGTAATACCTGAATACTGAATGAAGAAAATGATTATTTAATTGATGTCATGTATCTATAACATTAACCCTAATACCGTTAATATGTTTTATGTATGTGGGTATAAATCCATCTGATTAGGTTTGGAAGCACACATGAAGGGCTTGTGGCCAACTGTTTTGTCTCCTGAGATCTGTCGATGCATCGAGGGGATATAAAAAGACCTTCCCACCACTAAAACTCCAAACCATTATTCATACATATATTTAATTCAATAACTATATTCCTTATCAATATCCATATTGAGTAGAGGATACAAATTTATTATTATTTTTCTAGTTAAAATGACATTAAAAATAATCACCATATGTAAAATAGTATATGGCTAAGATAATAACCATATCCATCATACAAGATTATGGATATTTAATAGAAATATAATTTCACATGAAAAATAATCTCAAAGGGGTAATATACACTCCACATGAAAATAAATAATTATGAACCTGATATTCACCTAATTTATTTTTTATAATTTTATTAAGTCCATTTATGGTCATTTTGATGAGTTATAAGATACAATTTTATCGTTTTGAAATGCTCATTTTCATGGTTTTCATTATTGGTTCTCTTATTTATAAGCAATGAATTTCATTTAAAATTGTTATAAATATACAAAATTGGAATAATATGTTATTAATGAATATACATAAGTGTAAATTTTTATATATACTATTTGGTTGTATTTTGTTATGAAGAATCACTAGATAAACTTTTAGTGATAAATTCCTTTATTATTTTGGTATTTTTCGATCGTCACACATTAGTTTTTTTAAATTAATTAAAAATATGTATATATAATGGTTCTAGAAAATTAAATTGAATGTGATAAAAATTTTATAATCTAGTTAAACCATAAAATTTTTTTCATGACTATCCTTGAAGTAGAAATTAATGAATGGAAATTCATCATCCATGAAGGTTGTAAATCGGCACCTCATGTACAATGATTTCATTTTTAAAATAAGAGAGAGAGAGAGGGAGATAAATGAGTTTGATTAAGGATATTTCATTAACATTATATAATTATAGTATATATATTATTATTGAGTTATCATTCTTATTTGGACTTAAGAGTTGAGAAGGGGATATGATATCAAAATGGAAATTGAATGGAAATTAAAAGAAAAATAAAGAGGATTTTCCTCTTGAATTCTCCACTATGAGTACCTCCTTAATGGATCTTGGTTTGGTCATTTGTTGTGACCAAAACCCCTTGAACGTGGGGGTGAGACATAGAAAGAGGATTTGGGATTAATTTGATCCAACTTCAAGTCATATATGTGTGATGAGAAGTGGTTCTTAGGGGTAGTATTTATAGTAGAGGATGGGTGATTTTGGAATATTTTATTAATTGGATTATTATTTTGGGTCAAGACTATGAATTTTTTGAGTATTATCATCAAATTAATTATAATAATTAAATAGAGTTTGTTATTATGGGATGAAATCATCCATAAATCACCTATGACTCAATAATTCAAGTATTTAACATTTAACGTAAATTATCATATTTTACTATTCGCAAAAAATTCAAGTATTTTAGAGAAATACCAATAAATCACCCTAACCATTTTTCAATGTTTAGAATCCCAAAAATGAACTCCATTTTATGAAAAAAAATATAAATAGGATAAATTTAATTTTCATTTAAAATCATCATTTACTAGACTTTTTTTTAATTTATAACTATTTTTGTAACACTCAGTAAAATAACTAAGGTCGCATAAAATTATATCACAATTGAAAGACAAAAAAATAATAATTTATGAATACATTTTATGAAAATAACCATTTTTTAAATCATTTTATTATTTATAAAATTAAAATTATATATTTATGACTTATAAAAATTCCAACACTTAAATAATAATTTTTAAAATATCCATTCACTTATACTATGATATAATTATATCATAATTTCATTTATAACATGCCTATATTTTATTTATACATTATTTGTTGTGGTTACTATTCAATTGGCCAAGTTATTATTCATAAGGGTTATAAAACTATTCCTAAAGTCTAGTTAATATTTCATCAGTATAAGTTCCGTAACTTTTAGAAATATTTCTTTTTTCATTAATTCTTCATTTATAAAGTATTATTGTGTTCTATAATTGATTTAATATGATTTATACTATATGAAATAATTTTTTATAGAATAATCTATAAAATGAATTGAATTTATTATAGAGGATACATACTATTAAATCATGGGACATTATATTCTTCCCTCCTACAGAAATTTCTTACTTAAAATTTTTATGAACATTTCCTTCTAAACAGATGACGGTGTCTCTTCTTCATAACATCCTAACATTCCCATGTTGCTTCATCCATTTTATGGTTTCTCCATAGATATTTTACCAGTCGAGTCATTCAATTTCTGAATACTTGCTCTCATGTGTCATGAATCTCATTAGGATCTTCACATTAAGACAAATAAGGTTCCAGTTCTATTCCATCGGAAGTGAGGACATTCATTGTGTCTAGCATGTACTTCCATAACAAAGAGTTGTGGAAAACTTTGTGTACATTGTAAAGGAAAGGTGGAATCACCAAATTTTAAGCCATTACTCCAACTCTCTCCAAAATTTTCAAAGATATGATGTACCTTGGGCTTAGTTTCTCTTTCATTCCAAATTTTATAAAACCCTTCCCCAGAGATACCATAAAAAAGACATGATCTCCCACTTGAAACTCCAAATCATTCCTTCAGTTGTCAGCATAGCTCTTTTTCCTAATTTGTGCCTAATTGATGTGTGTTTGAATACGCTTTACCTATGCTATTTTTTCCTCCAAAATTTTTGGGCCTATGAGCTTCATGTCACCAACTTCATCCTAGTAAGTTTTTGTATGACATCTCATTCAATAAACACTTCATATGGTGTTATATGAATACGTGAATAGAAAAAATTGTTATAGGAATAGTCTACCAAAGGTAAATAATGATATCACGTACCTTCAATGTCATGTGAGTAGGATATCAATATGTATTACAATATTTTGAAGGTTCTTTGTGACTAACTATCAGTTTGAGGATGATAAGTCGTACTCAAACAAAGATCGGTGTCTAAATATTTTGAAAGACTTTCTAGAATTTTGTTGACAATATAGGTTCATGATCAAACGAAACTTAATGTGGAGCCCAATGAACTCTTTCATCTTCAATAATATAGATTCATTATAGGTGCTAAAGTGGAAAATCTTCCCTTTTTGTGATGAACTTTGATGATTTGGTATGTTGATAAACAATAACCCATATTTCATCCTTCCTTCTTAGAGTCCTTGTTAGTCTTGTGATATAGTCCATCATAACATTATCCCATTTTCACAAAGGTATTTGAATAGGTTTCATGAATACTTTAGGATGTTGTCTTTCAGCCTTAACTTTTTGACAAACTATCCATCTTTAAATATAGTAAGCAATTTATCACTTCATATTATCCCACAATAAAAGTACCATTGGATCTATATACATCTTTTTACTATCATGGTAAATATAGAAATTTTTGCTATGGGAATCATATAAAATTTCCCTTTTTAGCTTCAATTTTAATGTAACACATAACCTCTTTACAAATTTCAGAATTCCATCCTCATACATGAAGTCTAACAATATTCCATCCCTAACAGCTCTAATTTTCTTTTAGAAATACTCATCATTGGATTGATAACTTTTTATTTTCTATAGTAAATATTGTTTCACAATCATTTCAAAAAATTTATTATGTTTTTTATTCCTTAAAAATTCACATATCCATATAAACTAAATACATGTACACAATAACCTTATCAATCCTCATTTATTTCGTAAATCCATGATCATTTCTGCTCAATGCATCATCTAACTTATTCAACTTACTTGGTTGGTAGTGTGTTGAACAATTATAATCCTTGAGTATCTAGAGTCATCACCTTTTCATCATATTGAGTTCTTTATATATAATGATTTCTTTTAAACACCTGTGATCAGTATAAATCTCACATATTTCACAAAATAGATAGTGTCCTAATATATTTAGAGAAAAAATTATGGTTTATAACTCAAGATAATGAGTTTTATATTTCTGTTTATGAATTTTTAACTATCATGATGGATAAAAAGTAACCCTTAATTATTAATTATGACATAACCAAGTCCCTTCTTTAATGCATCACAATAAATAAAAAATACACTATTTCTTAATGGTAGAGTCAAGATTGGATCATTCACTAATCTCCTCTTAAATTTTTCAAAACACTCTTCACATTCTTTTTTTCCATTCAAACACAACCCCTTTAAGAGTAAGCTTGGTTAAGGGGTTTCTAAATTATGCAAAATTCTAAACAAAACACTAATAGTAACCAACTAAACCAATGAAACTGCATACCTTCTTTATGTTCGTAGGTGTAAGTCATTCTTGAACTTCTTTTGTCTTTTTAGGATCAACTGATATTTCATCCATAGAGACAATATGGCTTTGAAAAGAAATTTCTTGAATATATAATTCACACTTTGTAAACATCCCATATAACTCTTTTCCTATATGAGTCTATAGATCAACCTACAAGGGTTTCTCATGGTCCTCATATCTTTTAGAATATATGAAAATATCATCAATAAGTACAATAAAAAATCATCATGATCTTCCTTGAAATCATTGTTCATTAGATCCATGGAAATTGAAGGTGAATTAGTTTTTCCAAATGGAATTATTGTAAACACATAATGTCAATACCAGATTCAAAATATTGTGTTTAGAATATATTTATTCTTTATATGTAATTGATGACAACCATATTGAAGTTCAATCTTCAAAAAATATTGATCTCTTTAAATTTGATAAAATAAATCATCAATTTGATGTAAAGGATTCATGTTCCTTATTGTAATAGCATTGATTTCTCTATAGTAAATGCATAACCTCATGGATCTATATTTATTATTGACAAAAATAATAGGTGATCTCCATGGAGAAACACCTATATGGATAAACCACTTATATCTCAATTCATCATGTTATTTCTTCAGTTCTAGTAATTACACAGTGTCCATTCTATAAGGATACTTTGATGAATGCCTTATACTAAGAATTAAATCAATAGAAAACTCAACTTCTCACTTCTAAGGATTTCTAAATAAATCCTCTATAAATACATCAATGTATTCTTTAAAACTAAGTAACTCTTCAATTTTTAGACTTATTTCCTCTTACATTGATTTTTTTTCTCTTCATCTCCAAGAATTTCATTTATTAGAGCTACCGAGTGTGGATCGAGATAGGAATTAGAGGATAGGTTTCTACTCTAAATATAAGGGATTCTAGACCTTCTTCATAAATTGTTACTTTCAACTTCTTAAAATAAATTTTTTCATCATAGTTTTAAATCTAGTTCATATCGAGGATTATATCAAAGTTAATCATAGGTATGATGATATGGTCAGAAACTAAAATACATTTATGTGACTCAAATAGGACTGACCGACACATCTTTGTGTCTATGATATTTCCCATAGGAGTTTTGACTGAAAATTCCATTATTAAATCAAAAGGAAAATGTCTACTTTTTGTGGTAAAATTGGATGATATAATAGAATGAGATGATCCACAATAAAATAAAGAATTTGTTTTGTTTGAGGAAATGATTAAAGTACTTTCCACCACATCATTAAGGAATGAGAGTTTTTTATAAGTTGTGAGTGCATAATCATGGGCTTTCTCTCTTGGCCTTTTATGGGGAATATTTCCTTCAATTTTAGAAAAAATATTTGCATAGTATCCCATCTACAAAAAATTATATCATTGAAAATCATTGATTTGTCTCTTCCCCCTTGCAATCATTAGCTCGGTGAGCCTTTTCTCCACACTTATAAAAAACTCTCATGCCTTTCAGGCATTACGTAGGATGATTCTTTCATTAGTTTTTGCATAATGGAAGTTTCATTGTTCCCTTTTTCTTACTTGGAAATTCACCTTTTCCATGGATATCAGAAGACATCTTCTTCTATGGAAATCCTTTTAACAAATTGGATCAATAAAATTCCTTCTCCATTTTGATGGCACATAGTACTATTTCATCATATGATGGAAATGTTCGAGAAGCCAGTGACCTTTGGATACATGTCTTAATACCGTCAAATAAATGTTCAATATTCTAATATGAATCATGTACATAATATTTAGCATATCCAGCTAGACTTGTGAAGGTATCCTCATACTTCACAACACTATTTTCTTCCCTTTTCCTTAAAATAAGTAATTTTCACTTTATTTTAGTTCATTGATCATGAGGGAAGTATTTACCAAATAATGTTTTTTTAAAAGTTCACAAATTGATGTATTTTATTTCATCATCCAACTTATTATTTTTGATCAATGACCACCATTGACCAGCATATCCCTTGAGGAAATATGATGTTAGTACAACCTTTTCTTTTTCATTGTATCCCAATGTTAGAAATATATTTTTAAGATATATGATCCACAAATCATCTACCCATGGATTAGTAGTCCCACTAAAATTTTAGGGATTCTATCGCTTGAAATTATCTAACTTATGTATAGTATGTTTTTTCATCATAACCTGTGCATGTTTCCCTAATATAAGTTAGTATTTTCTCAGCTCCAACACAAACATTGTTGACGTTCTCTATGGGGAAATCCCTACATATTCCATAGTTATTTATTCCTTTTCTTCCATTAGGCGTTATCACTAAATAATGGAATACTCTAAATTAGGTTATGAATAATAATAAATAATTTTTAAATAGAAAAATACTTAACATAAATTGAATATTTATACATTGATAATCTCATTATCATTAAAATGGTTTATTTGGGGTCATATTTACATTTAAACCCTTCATAATGGTTTGTAAACAAAATATGAATTATCCTAAGCATATCCCATGAGAGTGTCAAATCATGAGCGTATTAAGGCATATTTTTGTGTACCAATATACCCTGAGTCTGGACTAGAACACATTGTCATATATGTTACTCCTAGTTAAATTTGTTCCAAAAACAAGTCCCCTTGTTGTATCGAGATGGGGATATATTTCTAAGAAGACCCAATTAATCTCAACCCAATCTCCCAAATTGAATGGTTTCATGGAAGGCCACATAGTTTGTAATATCTTGAACCTTAACCATGCACCAACCCATAGCCCAATGCCTCCTTATTCACGATTTCCTAGAGATGTTGCACGGTTCCCACAAACCATGCTAAAACTGTGCACAGTTAGAAAATCACCAAAACCTTTCAAGAACCCAACCAAAATCTCCCAAAAATTACTCAAAAACATTATATACATAACAAAGCATAAATAAAGGGTTACATTACAAAAAATGGTGGTGATACATTCTACCGACCATTGTTCTTTTCATCCTAAAAAAGTATAAAACTATTTATTTCTTCAAATAATTCAACCCATTTCTCAGCCATTTCATTCCCTTGTTCCTAGGTCTCCTCCAAAATCTGACCATGTTTCCACAAAACCTGAACTAAATGAATAATATTACTATGAAAGACTTTCTCTTGCCTATCCACAATCCACCCTAGCATGTGAACCAACAAAGCATCATTCTCTAGATCAACATGATCACATCGAATCACATGGTCTAGATCTGGATGATCCTTATTCAACTAAGACACATGAAACACATTGCGCAATGCCCTAAACTATGGTGAAAATATAACTTATTTTACACCTCTCTATCATACTCAAGTATCTCAAAAGTCCCAATATACCTCAGAGATAACATTCCCTACTTTCCAAAATGTAGATGTATTAATCTCGATGGAATTATCAAGATCACATGATGTCCCACCTCGAATGTCAATGGTCATCGGTTATAGTCCACATAAGATTTTTGATGACTCAGAGATGTCTGCATTCTCTTTCGGATTAACTTAATCATCTCCATAGTCTCTTGGAAAAGGATCACCCCAAACATAGAAGTATCACCTGTTTCTACCAAAAAAATATGAGAACAACATGGATGTCCGTACAATGATTCAGATGGAGTCAGATATATGGAGGCCTGATAACTATTATCATATGAGGAATTCACTAATGGAAAGTACTCCTCCCATGATCTATCAAAATCATCCATACAATCCCACAACATGTATTTCAACATTTATATAATCCTCTAAGATTTCCCATCTGTATGGGGATGATATGTTGTGCTCGTTGTCAACTATGTCCCAAGGTATTGTTGCAAGGATTTCAATAAACGAGATGTGAACCTTGGTTTTCTGTCTGATACAATCAAAACTAGTACACCATGCCTCTTTACCACCTCAGAAAAAAGAATTTGGACAGATCATCCACATATGAGATTCATGAATAGGGATGAAATGAGATGAATTTGGGATCTAATCCACAATCACCCATATGGAATGTTATTTCCAAACCATTCTTGGGAGACTTGTAACAAAATCAATATCTATCTACTCTCATTTCCACAAAGGGATAGGGAAAGACTGTAACATACCTATTTGTCACTGATGCTTTATATAGACATACTAGTAGGTTAGGAATTATGATAAAAATTCACCCACCTTAATTTTCATTCCCACCCATAAACAGTGTGATTTCTACACCTTATACATTTTCTGATTTCTATGATGGACAATCCATATATAATAATGATAAGCACTAAGAATATTCCCATAAAAAGATTTTGGTGCCACCATCCAATCCTAGAAGCACAACACTGAATTCTCATCCTTTTTCTACCCTTCAATGGTCTCCCCAACATTGAGTGTCAACCTCACATCCACACACTCTGAACCAGATTGTTTCACCTATTTAACCAAACCAACCAAGTCAGGAATCATCAAAAAATGGAATGAAAACTGCTACATCACCTCGGTATTCACATTCCAATCGCATGTCGGGTCTGGAGGAAACTAACTTCCATTGATCTTAATCATCTTTTTTCATTTGAATATATGAATTTCAACATAATGCACCTGTCACCAAATAGCCTTTACCCTGTGTGTACTTCTATTCAAATTCAAACACCTTGAGATACACAATCCATTTTTTTCCCTAAAATTCAAATACCTATATGAGAAAATATTCTTTAGGCTATTATGAATGGTAAACACTAAGAATTTATGATCCAATAGATAGTGATTCCAGGTTTTTATAGCATGAACCATTGTGGACAACTCCGAATCAAGTGTCTTGTAGTTCTTCTCATGAAACCCCAACTTCCATGAGCAATACACAATAACATGATCTACTTTCCTAAGAACACACCCCAATCCTGATGCTGATAAATCATAATATGTAAGAAACAATTTATTGAATTAAGGTACAATTATCTTTTTCATAATGTTTTTGAGCTATTTTTGAGAAAATGGAAAAAACTGGGCATTCTCGGAAACTCCAGAATATCCACCATGAACCCTTATGTATAGGACACGTACCATGTATGTGTGTGAAGTCCATACATGGCATATGAGAATGTTGTCCTTATAAAGATTTTAAACCAAGGACAAGCTGTGTACTACCCAATACACACCATTTAGTCATTTTAGTAGGTTCTAGAAAGTAGGTCATTCGTTTTAGGAATAATAAAGGAATCCACATGTCATGTAGTCCCAAGTACAAGCCATGGGTTTTGTTTTTTCATTAGACTAGGAAGTATCCTCGTTTGGAGGCAAGGGGAAGGGGAGTCACTGAGTTTTTCCAAACAGTCGGCCAAGAATTCATTTTTTCTTGGATCTTCATCTAACGCCAGATTCAAGCATCATTTGATCCATTAGATCCCAATTGGAAAAACCTTGATTCATCTTTAGCAATTTTTCTTGATTTTTCCCTCCACCATGTTATAAGGGTTTGATCATTTTATCTCGATTTATAGATATAACTTTTTTTAGTTCGAATTGGAGATTAATACCGAAGAAGGATCATCATACATGTACAAGGTAGGTGGTGCAAACATTATATTGTGTTTTCATGGAAATTTGGGGGTTTTATCTTTTTAGCACGATGTCGGGTATTGAGAAAAGCCAATTTTTCTTAATATTGAATTGACTGTATGCCTTGTGGGATTACATTGGGTGTTCCCTTACCATTTAATGCTTGAGTGAGGTCAGGTTAGTGGGTGTTGTTCATTTGGGTCATTTTGGTCAGTGTTCCAAAATGGTAATAATTGATTTTCTTTGAATTAAACCATTGAGTTTAAATTGTTTAAGAATGATTATATTTATTAGTTGATTTACAGACCTCAGTTCTGGTATGGGACAACACATGGCTAGTGAAATTTAATTGTTTAAATTTTTTTCTATTTAAAGTGATTATTTGGATTATATATGTGATTCTTGATATTGTGTACGTTGGAACCCTTTGGGTTAGGTTGGAAAAGGCTTGGATATTGTTGAGTGATGTTGAACAAGGGTTGGGGCTTGGCTAAGATTATACTGGGTGGTCTTGACCATGGGAATGGGCCTTATGGACATCGTCTTGGGCTAGTGTGATTGTTAGGTTGGGCGTGGCCCAGGTCACATGGATAGCGAGGCCATCAGACTTGAGTGACCTAGTCTTAGGGAGACGAGGTGTCAAAGATGTTATGACTTGGGTACTTCTTTTGGTGATTACAGCTCACCCGTGATTTTAGTAACGTGCACACAGGAAGACTTCATGATGTGGTGGTATTGTCTACTCGTGTGGGTAGATTCCTCCGATAGTTGCGGTTTAGGTACTATAAGTTTGGGGGTGTTTTCCCAAAGAGTCCATATAGAAGTTGAGGATCCTTTAGATGATAGAAATGTGGCTATCGGGTTGGGTGTTAATGCATGTCATGATTTATGTATAGACATATTTATCCCTCCAGTTACAAATTAGAGGGTAGACATTGTTGTCCCTCTAGATACTTATTTGAGTTCAGACATCGATTCCCCTATGGTTACTTATTTGAGGATTGACAATGTTGTCCATCCAAATATCTATTTCAGGAAAGGCATCGTTGTTCCTTTGATTATTGCGCCATAGGATGACATGAGCATTCAATCAAGATTTCTGTAGTTTGGCATTCCTTTGGTACGTCGGTACTTGATACATGATATTTCAGGAGGCACATGGTGCTAGGTTACCTGACTGAGATTCCATCATTGGATGAAGCAGGTGACACATTGTGGTTGCTGCTAAGCACTAGTGGAGTTTGTTCTTATTTGGGAAATGTACTGTTTACCTTAATCTTTTATGTATGACTACCTAAAAACTTATACTAGGCACACACCATTTTTTGGAATCCTAAAGAGATTCATCCAAATTCTTAGAAAAGACTTCGAGATGCATGTAGACTTTATGGATTTATATACAGGTAAAGGATCAACATCAAGAGAACGATTGAAGTGTTGTTGCCACGCAGGGAGGTATGGACCTTGAGGATATGCCAAGCTGGAGTTTTCTTTGTTTAGTTTCCATTTTTCTATATCAACATGAATAATATGTTATATAGAAACTGTCGGTTAGCCATTGGTGACATTTAAACATTATCATGTATGCCCTTCTATGAATGCATGACTTGTCTGTTTATATTAGTAGTTGAAAGTGGTTTTCAGCTTTTTGTTATGTTTACTTTTCGTTGTAGTTGTATCCATTTTTCATCCACTATTTATCTACTATTGATTGTGCTTCTTCTATGATGACCTAGTTAGAGTCTGCAGAGCCATCTATTTTTATTATATTTGGACCGGTACCATTACTTTTCCTCCTTCCCAGAGGTTATAGCCTCCCCACTATACCGATTATACACTCACTGCAAGTCAGAAGCCTCTGGAATTCGTGTAGGTGCACCTATGGTCAGTAACACTCGACTAGATTGAACTTTTTGGGTGTCTCTTCGGGTCCGGGACATTACAATGTGGTATCAAAGGAGTTTGTTCTTGAAATATATTTAGTAGTAGTTCTTGACTGACTAATCATGAGATCAATTTTCTCCTTATTTTTATTTATATTGGTCTTACTATTTGAAATATGGTAGAATAGAGATTTGTTGTTGTTGGAACATGATTTTGATCATGTACTTGGGTTTCAAAAGGCCCATGTGTGAGGGACATATTGAATTTCCATGGGTGGAAATTTCTATTTTCTATTGATCGGATTATAGTTTATATGGTTTCCACCATGGTGTCTCATGGGATTTCTAATTTTATTGGTTGTGAAATGACATCCTTGACGCCGGTGAGGGAAGGGAAGAATTGGACCTTGGACTTTTATGGCAAGGCTTGTTGTCTTGGCTTTTGATAGGCACATTTTTGTGTATTTCAATTTCATATCTGTGTGTATTCATTGTGATGTGATAATCCCATGTGAATAATATCAATTTCTTGTTTTGTGAAACGTGATATTCCATGCTTTATATAATGGTAGAATTTTAGGTGGTAGGGTATTTGGGCCTGGATCTTATATAAGCAGATAGGTACTATGACTGAGGTGATATTGATCATCAGGATTGGAGGTCATCGTTTTGAGGCATGGTTGGTTGTCAGGACGGGCATAGCCCGAGGTACTTTTGATACTTGGCACTCTTGAGGACGGGTAAGGAGGTCATGAGGATGGGATGTCATGGGAATGGTTATTGTAACACCCCCTAATGATAACTGGTTAAATGACTAAATGATATGACTACTCTCAACAAGGTTCTCCATCCTTTTCAGGAGCCTACCTTCTTAGAACTCCACAGCTAAGCATGCTTTCCCTAGATTAGTGATCTAGATGGGAGACCTTCTGAGAAGTTTTTCTAGTGTGTGTGAGTGTTAGGACATAGTAAACTGGAAAAGACATGTGTTGGCCTGTGGGGATAGTCATTAGTCACATGACCTGTTCGGGCACGTGGGTGGGCCCTAGAGTGGGGACCACATGTCTTCAGGGCAATAGGGTGTACCTTCCAGGCCAGGACCTGACAACCATGTTAAGGTGGGGGTGTCTGTGCTGTCACTAGGGCCCAGTTTTTACATTTGGTATCAAAGGTGGTACCCAGGCTTAAGTGCAGTGCACTGCCTCAGTTGAGATGTTGGGCCCACAACAAGGACATTGTGCTCAAAAGGAGGGCCCACTATGGGGATAGTCATTAGTTAGATGACCCTTTAGGGAACATGGGTGGGCCCCAGAGTGGGGACTACATGTCTTCGGGGAAACTGGGTGTACTCACCAGGCCAGGACCTGATGACCATGTTATGGAGGGGTGTCTGTGCTGTCACTAAGGCCCAGTTTTTACATTTGGTATCAAAGGTGGTACCCAGGCTTAAGTGCAGTGCACTACCTCGTTTGAGATGTAGGGACCACAACAAGGACATTTTTCTCAAAAGAAGGGGTGAACGTAACACCCCCGAATGATAAATGGATAAATGACGAAATGATATGACTCATGCCAACAAGGTGCACCTTAATTCTTAGCATGAGTCATGGATCATTGCATATAGATCATGAGTAAACCCTCATTGCACATGAATCACGATTAAACCCTTGTTGAACTTGAATTAGAATGAGTCAACACCCATTGCACATAACTTATCATGATACTATATTTTACCCAAGGTATTGCAGCGCTATCAGGGCGCACCATTCTTAAACATTTCATTTCATGCATAAATGTTCCACATGAATCATATAACATGGATTTATAAAACATAACCATTTATTCCATGGTAAAGGAATGTGGAAAAATAAAATATCCACATTGCATTCACAATATATCATTTCAAAATATTTATGAAATCAAAGCTTTTATCCAACCATTTTCAAAACCATATAAATTGTTAAATAAAGAGATTTTTAAATCAATGTTTCCCATACCACTTTGAAGATTTTGAATGATATTTCAATTTCAAAACATTCATGTACATATGAATAAATCCTTAAAACCATTTTTGAAACATGGAATATAATGTGAAATATTTAGAATAATAATCCTTTAAGACATTTAAAACGATATATTAGTTACAGAGTTTTTTACAAAAGGCGAGTTCCTAGAATAAAAATAATTGAGGAATAACATTTAATCATAACTTAATTATATCATGAGAATAAATTCATTCATGATATAATATTCCAAATAACGGTATATACACCACATAAGAGTGAATCGGTGCATGTCAACAATGAAGTCTCAATAGAAATGTAAATTGAGATGAAATCCCATATAAAGACAGTATCTTTAGATTAAGGATAAATAAATTACATAATTATGTGTGAAAAATATAAATACACTCAATATAAGTGGATATTAAGTGTAAAACAATCATAGGTTATTCAGACTTATTCATAGCACGACATAATCCAGAAGCAGATGTTTAACCCAAAAATTGAAATTGGGTTAAGATGTTTTCTTACAGAAATTCGACTGCCTAACGACATCCCTTTAAAATTCAGGAAATTAGACGATGAGTGAGAAACGTATATATCATTAAATGGACATACAATTTACAACAATATGGATATATAAGAACATATCCCAACATAATAAGATGTGAATTAAAAGACATTACAAAAAAGAAGTCTTTTAAAAAGAGGAGGGTGAAAGGTTCCCTTAATGATTTGGTAACTTACGAAACATACACCCCATGAAAGAAAGATCACACAATGAATATGTAAATACCCATTAATTAAATCATATTACACAATGAATACAAAAATGTTCATTACACAAATGGAAATAGTGGCTAATATAGCATGAATCTCACGGGAATAAAAAGTTAGATGAAAAACCCTTACCACATTGTAATCAATCGAGTCGTATGAGTAAAATTTAATTAAAAAATTAATCACATAATACCATGAAAATTAATAGAATCATGATAATATATATCAAATTTCTGTACACAATACACCACATGCAATAAATAAGTGGTGAAAATGGAAATCTCACGGAATTAAAAGTGAGATAAGAAATCCCTTACCTCGTGTCCAACTTGGCTCATATGTTTCTTGTTCTTCATGAATAATAAAATTAAGTTAATTTATACTTTCTTCATAACTTTTTTAATGTTTATTATTAAATTTCTATCACTCATTACCTTACAATAACAGTTAGTTAATTATTTGAGTTCATATTGGACATTTTTCAATGTTCTGAATTTGATTTAATAATGAACTTGTTATAATTAAAATTTTCCAATGTGGTAAATACTCCATTATATTCAAAATTATATTAATTATGTAGATACAATATATATCATATATATCTAGTATACACACGTATTTATATTACAAGATAACATTTGGAGATAGGAAATGAAATGCACCGTTCATGGAGACAGTAAGCCGTACGTACGTATGAACGCTACATTCATTTCTATTTATATTTTATGGAATGAAAACTTAATGATAAATAGGTATATTATAATTAAAGTATAATATAATATAAAATATCATTAAATTCATCCTTTATGCATCCCACATATGGCATTAACGAGTCATATCACTTTGAGGGGGCGATAGTCCACACTTCCAAAAATTAAAATTATCAAGTTTACCCATTATGGAAACCATAATGGTATCTTATAAATGAAAAATACAGAAGTATAAAGATAAAATAAACACAATATATATCATATATAAATACAGTTCCATCATAATTTCCACCATGAGAGGTGGTCATATTTAATTGAGCAATCATCGTTTAATGAGGCGTTAATTTTCCATCCACAGAAACATTAAGTTCATTACCCATTAGATGGAGGTGTGTGCAAGTGAAGTTCGAATCCTTCTCATAAAAACATCCTAGTATATTGAGGATACTGGTGTTGTTATTAATGAAAGGAATAAAAAGTGATTATGGGTTGGATAAGTAAAATAAAACAAAAGAACTTAAGAGAAGACATTACCTTTAAATTGGGTTACTCCATTTTGTTTGAATGAAAAGGGTTTCTTGTAGTGTTTTCTGCCTATGGTAACGATTCTAGGATTAAGAGAGGGATCTTGGGAGCCTATTTGAGAATATTTTTCACTAGAAAAAGGCTTTCCAAGTGAGATAAATGGGTTAGAAGTGGGGGATTTTTATAAGGGAGAGGAGGGGATCTTTAGGAATGTTTGAAACAATTATTTTTTTATAACCCTGCCTTTATTAAAAACATAAACTTGATTTATTACATAAAACCTTCACATGATACAACATATAATATCGAGTGGTCTAGTGTCTTTGGGGCTTAGGATTATTACATAAAAACATAGAACATAAAACATGAAACATCTTTATTGAAAACTTCCTTTACATGACCACTACATTCCCTCGTACTTAGCATTGCATGGGATAACCTGAGGACATGCATAAGAAAATGGTGATCTATAAACCCCAGTAAGGGAGTAAACATGGAATAACATGGGGTACAAAATACATGTTAGACAATAGGCATATCAATAGAGAACAAGAAAAGCATAAACATAACGTCATGATAAAGCATGATAATCATAACATGGAAATGTGTAAACAACTCTTTACATGGAATTAGCATGAGGCAAGGCTCATTGCACATAGAGCATAACTAAACTATCATTTCACATGGATCACGAGTAAACCTTTGTTGAACTTGAATTATCATGACTAAACACCCACTGCACATGATGTATCATGATGCTATACTTTACCCATTACACAAGATAGTATACTTAGATTAAGGATAACTGAATTACATAATTATGTGTGAAAAATATAAATACAATGAATATAAGTGTATATTCAGTGTAAAATAATCATAGGTTATTAAAAAAATATTCAAAGCACGAAATAATGAAGAAGTGGATGTTTAACCCAAAAATTGAAATTGGGCTAAGAAGATTTCATACAAAAAATCGACAGCCTAATGGAGTCACTTTAAAATTCAGAAAATACGTTGATGAGAGGGAAAAAATATCTCACAACATGGACATAAAATTTACACCAACACAGATATAGAAGAGAATATCCCAACATAATAAGATGTAAATTAAATGACATTACAAAAAGAAGTCTTTTTAATAAGAGGAGCATGAAAGGTTCCCTACCGGTTTTGTAACTTATGAAACATACACCAGATGAAAAAATAATCACACAATGAATATTTAAATACCCATAAATTAATTTATATTACAAAATGAATACAATAATTGGTAGTAAATCAACCACAAAAAATGAAATAGTGGCTAATATAACATGAATCTCACGAGAATAAAAAGTGAGATGGAAAACAATTAACACGTTGTAATCAACCGATTCATATGAGAAAAGTTAATAAACACCAAATGAATCACTGAATAACATGAATATAAATAGAATCATGATAATATATATCAAATGTTAGTACACAATACATCACATGCAATAAATAAGTGGTGAACAATGGAATTCTTCATTGATGATATTCTAATATACTCCAATAACAAAGAAGAACATGAGGAGCATTTAAAAACTGTGTTAAAGACCTTGTGAAGGGAGAAGTTGTATGAAATGTACAGTAAATGTGAGTACTGGATGGAGGAATTATCATTCCTGGGGAATTTTATCACCAGCAAAGGGATATCTATGGACCCTACAAAGACAAAGGCAATTGAAGAGTGGCCGAGGACAACTTCTGTATTGGAGATCCGCAAAATATTTGGGTCTAGAAGGGTATTATCGAAAATTTGTGAAGAACGTTTCACGATTGTCAAGCCCAATGACCATGCTGACACGGAAGGGAGTAATGTTTGTCTGGACACAAGAATGTGAAGAATGTTTCAAGGAGTTGAAAAAGAGGCTTATCACTACGCCAGTACTCACACTTTCTACAAGTGGATGCCCCTTTGTGGTGTATAGTGATGCTTCTAAGAAGGTATTAGGCTTTGTGATGATGCAAAATGTTAAAGTGACAGCCTATGCCTCAAGGCAGTTGAAAATCCTTGAGAAAAACTATCCAATTCATGATCTAGAGTTGGTGGTTGTGATCTTTGCCTTGAAAATATGGCAGCATTATCTGTATGGGGAGAAATGTGAGATATATACAGACCACAAAAGTCTCAAAAATATATTCACATAGAAAAAGATTAATATGCGCCAACGAAGATGGATAGAGCTCATCAAGGATTATGACTGCTCAATCCACAACCATCCCGGTAAGGCAAATAATGTGGCAGATTTTCTTAGTAGAAAGGATCCTATATCTTTATCAGTGATGAGAATTGAATATGATCCGATCTTCATAGATTGGAAAAGGATGGACATGGGAATCATTAAGGGAGGAACATCATCAATCCTTTCTCAAATGATTACACAACTATCCCTCATGGAGAGAATAAAGGATTCTAAAAGAAAAGATGGGGAAATTTAGAAAAGGGTGGAAGCTGTTAGAAATGGGAAATCCCCTAATTTCATAGTTGATGAGGAAAGATTTTTATGATTTTGGATGTGAATATGTTTACCATCCGATCCTGAGATAAAGAAGGAGTTATTGAATGATGCACATAGCTCGGCCATCTCTATCCACACAGGGAGCACAAAGATGTATCGAGATATCCGAGAAATCATTTGGTGGGACAATATGAAATGGGATATTACCGAATATACATCAAAGTGTCTGGTATGTCAACAAGTGAAGGATAAGAGAGAAAAGTCTAAGGGGATGATGCAACAAATACCTATACCAGCATGGAAGTAGGATAACATTACCATGTACTTTGTCAGTGGACTTACAAGGACAAATAGAGGAAAAAATGCTATATGGGTCGTTATGGATCATCTTAAAAAGATAACCCACTTTATCATGATTCGAGAGGACCTCTCATTGGATCAAATTGCGTGGAGTTTTTTCAAGGAAGTGGTAAGGCTGCATGGAATACCATTATCTATTGTATACGACTGTGATCCTAGATTGACCTCGATGTTTTGGAAGAGTCTTCAACATGCTCTAGATGCTAAGCTAAACTTTAGTATGGCTTATCATCCTCAAACTGAGGTCCAATCGAAGCAAACTATCCAAACACTTCAGAACATGATGCGAGCATGCTCAATGGAATTAAAAGGAGGGTGGGATCAACATATTCTTGTGGTTGAGTTATCTTATAATAACAGTTTCCACTCGAGCATCCAAATGGAACCTTATGAAGCCATATATAGGAAGATGTGTAGAACACCGACATGTTGGGAGGAAGTCATTGAGTGTATGCTGCTGTGACATGAAATGATCAAAAAATGGTGGAGAAGGTGAAAAACATTTATCAGCATATCAAGGTTTCCCAGAGTTGACATAAGAGTTGTGCAGATAACCGTCGATGAGACCTTGAATTTAAAGTAGTGGACATAGTATTTCTACTCATATCTCCATGGAACAAGGTCATGAGGTTTGGGAAGAAATGGAAGATAAGTCCTAGGTACATCGACCCCTTCGAGATTCTTGATCGTATCGAAGCTGTAGCCCATCGATTAGAACTTCCACCTACCATGGACAAATTACAAGATGTATTCCATGTATCCCTCTAAAGGAAGTACATACCAGAACCTTCACATGTACTCTCTTCCGAGGTGGTACAATTGGTGGATGATATTTCCGGTGAGGAGCAGCCAGTGAAGATCTTGGTTTGTAGAGACAATGTTCTACGCAACAAGACTACTCATCTGGTCAAGGTACTATAGCGAAACCATAAGTACGAAAAGAAAACATGGAAACTGGGGGAAGCAATGAAGGAAAAGTACCCACATCTGTTTGTGTCCTAGTGTGTAAAATTAAATTTCGAGGGATGAATTTCTTAAGGGGGAAGATTGAAATGACCCAAACCATTGTTAATGAAAATCCCTCTTGATCTAATTAAATGTCTTAATATTTTAAATGGTTATAGAACATATGCACTTCTCTTGTTTTTTGGATTATAAAATCCAATTAAGAATTGTGATAGTTGATTTTGTATCCATTGAATAGTGATCACATGATTAGAATAAATATGGGCTTTTACAAATCCAATTTTCTCATACAACGGAATCGATGGCCTCATCTAGTAGAATTTCTCCATACGAAGCCCATTTGTCAAATCACAGAAATGAGGTGGAATCATTGGGCTTCGCTCTTGACCAAGCCCAATCCGAGCTTCAACAGGTTAAGCTTGAACGAAACTGCTTACAGGATATGTGGAAGTTGATAGAGATCACTAGACGAGCAATGTTAACCGAGCCACCCCAAGAGTATGTCACCATAGCACACCTCACCCTTCGGTCTTATGCAGATGTTTTAAGTGGTTATTTTACAAGACCCTAGTACTATGTTTATGTACATTATTTTTGGTATATAATAATGAATGTACTTTCATTTTATTATTGTTACCTTGTAAATAGTTTTTAAAGCATAAATAGTATTTTTAGTTAATATTCAACCAAAAAATCAATTTTAATGAATTAATGAATTTTTTGTTTTAAATAATATTTTCATAAATAATAATTATTATTATTATTAAATTAATTTTTATTAAATATAAATGATCGTAAAATTTTATGAATGCAATTGTAATTTTTATTAAGGTTCGAAATCCATTTTTTGTCAAAACTCGTGAATTTTGGATAAATGTTGATTTTTATTTTAAAAGTGAAAATTAAAATATTTATAAAATCATTTAGATAAAAAAATATTATTTTTGGAATCAGGATGTCAAAATTATCAAACGGTGAATTTTTCATAATTTTCTGAGACAAGAATTTTTTTTTTGTAAAAATGAAATACCCTTTTAATATATAATGTGTTTTATGACTTCATAATGACCCAATAGTGATGTAATAAAATAAAATAATCTTTATGTTCCGACATTATACGTTTTAACAATAAATTAATGTAATTTTTGGTGTTTTGACTTATTTTAGAAATCATTAATGGACCCTTTAATACTTATTAAACATCTTGTCTTTTTAAATTGTATTCCTTGGAAGTGTTACTCACCTCGACATAAGAAACCTCGTTATTATAAGAATTTCAGACTTTGGACATATAAAATATTGTTTTCCACTTCCCTTCTTGAAAAACCTTGGCCTAAAACTGGGGGATGGTTTGTGGTTTGGATTAGTTTAATGTGAGGTGTCCCGAACCTAAATAATAGAGAATTCCCTCGCCATTCATATATAAACCCACCCAAGCTGCCACTTCCTCCTCCCTCAATGCCATTGTAGTTCATTCAAAATCTTCCCTTCTATCTTAGATTCCTTCTAACGTGCCCCAAAGCTCCCAGGAAGCCTCTCTCAAGCCTCTCTCAATCCTTTGGAAGCACACTTCCAAGTAATGGTTTTTCTTCGTTTCTCATTTTTGTCCAATTTTCAATAAGTTGTTATGCCATTTTAATTTCAATTATAAATGTTGGGGTATAGTTTCACACCTCCCCTATACTTCCCTTTTTATTTTTTAATGATGGGAGACCCATTTCTCTCTCATTAAATTCCTCCCATGTACACCAGTTACTATGCCAAAATTCCGAAAGGAATTTCCCTCTCCTCATTTATATTCAAGAAATTCTTTTGTATCAGGAATCTAAATACCATTACATTTGTTGATCATGAATCAAAATGACCCCCTTACTTTACTTGTCATGTAGATATTATGATACACCCATTTCTCTCTCATAAACCATTTTTATAAGTTCTTATGTCACGCCGTTATGCTGTCGAAATTGCATAACATTTTTCCATGCCGAAGTCGTTGTGTTGTGAATACCATGCCCATTTCTCTATCTTGGGTATTCACCTTTTTTCACATTTAATTATTGTTTAAATAGTTTCATGTATGTGTTCAACATTTTTTTATTTTGGAATAAATGATTATGTTGAATGATTCAATGTTTTATGATCCATGTGAACACTTATGCATTAAATGAAATGTTTAAGAAGGGTGTGCCCTGATAGCACTCCAATGATTTGGGTAAAGTATAGTATCATTATACGTTATGTGTAATGAGGGTTTAATCATGCTAATTCATGTTCAATGAGGGTTTCCTCTTACTTCATGTGAAATGATGGTTTACTCATGCTCTACGTGGAATGAGCCTTGGCTCTTGTTAATTCCATGTTAAGAGTTGTTGCCACATTTACATGTTATGATTATCATGATTTATCATGCCTTTATGTTTATCCTTCTATTGTTCTCTATTGATATGCCTATTTTCTAACATGTATTGCATTCCTCATGTAATTCCATGTTTATTCCCTTACTGGGTTTTATATCTCACCCTTGTATGTGATGTCACCACGGCTCAGTTTTTACATTTGGTATCAATGGTGGTACTCTACCTTAAGTGCAGTGCACTGCCTCAGTTGAGAAGTAGGGCCCACAAGAGGACAATGTACTCTAAAAGAGGGGTGAACGTAACACCCCTCGAATGATAAAGGGATAAATCAATAAATTATATGACTCATGTCAATAAGGTGCACCTTATTTTTTAGGAGCCTACCTGATTAGAACTCCACAGTTATGTGTGATTGACCTGGAGTAGTGATAAGGATGGGTGACCTTTTTGGATGTTTTCTAATGTGTGTGTGAGTGATGAAAAGTCACAATGGAAAGGGAATCTTTTGGCTGGTTGGTTAATTCATTATTCAGATGACCCGTTCGGGCACATGGGTGAGCCTTAGAGTGGGGACCATGAGTCAGTGGGGCAATTGGGTGTACCTAGCGGGCTTGGACCCGATGACCATGTTAAAGCAGGGTGTTTGTGCTGTCATCAGGGACCAGTTGTTATGGTTGTAGTGTCGGAGAGTAAGGGTAGTAGTCATGCGCTGCCTTTTACTACTTTTCATATATGTGTCATATATATTTTTATATATGTGGGTTGTATGGCCATTTATGGTATTCGGCGGGTTCCTCTTATACGACTTGATGGAACGCCAGGCGGGTGATGATATAGTGCTGTAGGAGCATGATCAGGTTTATAACCCTATGGGATAGGTAGAGAAAGAGCAGCATGTAGAGGCTCAGGGATAGGATCTGGTTCAGGATCCAGTTCAGGCATGGCAGCTTCCAGGTTTGACATCATTCGGACCATGGCTCGATGAGAAGCACTGAACTGGCCTCGTATGTGTCTTCCAAGGGATCGACAGAGGCACGTAGGGTACAAATACCTCTATTGAATATCTTACACAAGAGTTCATGTTGTAGTACACACTTGTTTTTTAGGGTGATGGTGGTCCACAGGAGGCTTAGAACTTGATAGAGATCATGAAGATGATCATCGAGCAGCTAGAGATGCCTCTAGGGTGGAGGGTCAAGCTGGCGAGGTACATGCCAAGAGGATGGGATGAGCGCTGGTGGGATGTACAAGTATAGGCTCGTAGAGATGATGGACTGGACTAAAGGACATTGGGGATAGGTTCTATGGTCACTTTTTCCCAGAGACGCTGTGGGCAGAGAGATCTTGGGAGTTCTTGATACTTCAATAAGGTGTCATGTCCATCATGGACTATGTAACTACTTTCACTGAGCTATCTCACATTTCACTTGGTATGGTATGCGATGACTCTATAAAGGTGAGGCACTTCAAGGATGGATTACCACATGAAATATGAGTGCAGGTGAATATCTTTAGGATACTTTGTTCTTTGATTCAGTAAATTGGGCACTCATAGTGGAGGGAAATGAGGTAGGCAGGTCTCCCGTAGGCTGAGTGATGGATTCGGGTAATGGTTTAGATGGCAGGAAATGAGTTTGGGATGAGTTATTCATGGGAGGGTAGGCCATGGACTCATCTAGACCACCATGTGGTATTTCAGTAGTTTTTTATTTCAGTTTTGACATCTAGGGAATGTTTAAACTTTGTGCTATCGGCCTCCAACAGAATGTAGAGAATGTAGAGATGTCGGGCGTCTCATTACTATGTGAGGGAAGCTAAAGTTTAGTTATGTGTAGATGACGTGATAGTGAAAGTGTGTCCCATCTGAGGGGTCAGTGGTTGGTGACCGGTGCAACCTCGTAGGGAGGATAGGATTCGGGAAACCGTGTGTTAGGCTAAGTGCACGCATTGGAGCTTCTAGGGCCTGAGCAGGTTGGTGATCCGATGGAAGTTAGAGGTACACCATGGGTGTGGACATGATTATTTCTATTTTATCTTTTTTCCATGTCCCATTGAGACATGTTTATTTTTAGTGCACGATTAGCAGAGGATATATGTGGACTGACTAAATACTTGTTAGTGGGATTGACACCATAATGGTTGTGTGATGTTTATATATATGATGTGTGGAATTAGGAGCATCAAGGATGTAACATACATGGGGTGTTGTGGGAATCGGTGCATCAAGGATGTGGGTTACATGAGTTTCATGGAACCATATTTTTTTGAGTCTTTATAGGATACAGGACCACTTTGAGGCATACACAATTTTGGTGGGGGATATGATTAGATGTTGGAAACAACACATGATCACCTAGGAGGTGAAGGGGTGAAAATGCGTCATGGGAGGCCCATGGGTTTAGGAAATAGGTCATTGTACCTTTTTTTGTTTAATTTAATTTTTGAGACCAGAGTTATTTGACATTTTTCTACACTACCCTTGGATGGGAAATTCGAGGATGAAATTATTTATGGGGGGGAAGTTTGTAAGAAATTGGTTTTTACTTTATGGTATGTGTTTCATTTTCATAATGTTTTTGAGTTGTTTTTGAGAAAATGGAAAAAACTGGGAATTTTGTAAAATTCTAGAATAGAGGTCATGTACCCTTATGTACACGTCGTGTATCATGTCTGTGTGTGAAGACCATACATGGCATGTGAGCATGTTGGTCGGATAGAGTTGTTTAACCATGGACAATGCATGTGCGGCCTAGTAAATTCCATTTATTCATGTTGGTAGGTCCTGGAAAGTTGGTCATCCATTTCAGGAATAGTAAAAGAAGCCACACAACGTGTAGTCCCAATTTCATGCCATGAAATTTTTTCCTTAAAAGGATAATTATACTCGTTTTGAGGTAGTGGGAATGGGGAGTCACTGGGTTTCACCAAACAGCCAGCTGAGAATTCATTTTATTATTAGTTCTTTATATGAAGTTGGATTCAAATGTCATTTGTTCCATTGGAATCCAATCGATAAGGCCTTGATTCCTCCTGATCCATTTTTATTGATTTTCTTCCTTAACCATGTTATAGGGGATTGAGCATTTTTACATGATTTGTAGATCTTCCTTTTTTAGAAATAATTGAATGCTAATAAAGAAGGATGATCATCGTACACGTTTGAGGTAGGAGGTTCATACCTTATTTTGTTTTTTGGTGGCGATTTGGGGTTATTTCTTTTCATCACGACATCGGGTACTGAGCAAGACCAACGTTTCATAATAATGAATTTACTGAATTCCTTGTAGGATGTTTTTGGGTATTCAATTACCTTTTTATTTTTGAGCAAGGTTGTGTTAGAGGCTGTTTTTCATTTGGGGAATTTTGGTTGGGGTGCCAAAATGGTTATAATTTATATTATTTTAATTAATCTGCTGATTTTAAATTTTTTAAGAATGATTAAGTTTATTAGAGGCTTTCAAGACCTCAGTGTTGGTATGGGACAACACATGGCTAGTGGAATTCAACTATTTAAATTATTTTACCTATTTAATTTGATTCTTTGGATTATATATGTGATTCTAGATATTTTGAATGATGGAACCCTCTGGGTTGTGTTGGGAATGGCCCGGATATTGTTAATTCATTTTGATCATATGTTAGGGCTTGGCTTGTATTACATTTGGTGGTCATGACCACGAGACTGGGTGTTATGGACATCGGCTTGAGGAAGTGTGAATTCTTGGTTGGGCATGGCCTGGGTTACTTGGATGTCGAGGCCATCAGACTTTAGTGACATGGTCGTAGGGACACGTGGTGTCCGAGATGTTGTGGCTTGGGTACTACATTTGGTGATTACCTCCCACTCGTGATTTGAGTAGTGTGCACAGAGGTAGACTTCATGATGAGGGGGTATTGAAAACTTGTGTGTGTATAGGCCCCTGTTAGTTGCAGTTTAGGTACTATTGGATTGGGGGTTCTTGCTGTAGGAATCCACGTGGAAGGTGAGGAGCCTTCAAGGTATTAAAAATGAGGCTATTGAGTTGGGGGATAAGGGTCATCGTGATTTGAGGGAAGACATCATTGTCCCTCCTGCTACTTATTTGAAGGCAGACATCATTTTCCCACTTGTTACGTATTTGAGGGCAGACATCATTGTCCCTATAGATTTCTATTTATGGACATGAATTGTTGTTCCTTTGGTTGTTGTTCCATGGGTAGACAAGAGATTTAAAGAAGGATTACTAATGTTTGGGAATTCCTTCGGGACATCGTTAATTAAGACACGAGATTTCAAGAGACACTTGGTGCTGGGTTACATGACTGAGATTCTGGTGGTGGCCAAAGTAGGTGACACTCCCCAATGGCAGATGAGAACCATTAGAGTTTGTGTTTATTGAGGAATTGTACTGTTTACCTTAATCATCTATGCATGACTGCCTAAACACATATACTAGATATGCATCACAATGTGGTATCCTACTGAGATTCATCTCACACCCTACATGGGTCCTTTGGGATGCGTGTATACTTTTATGGTTTTATGTATAGGAAAATAAGATGCCTTAGGAGCTGGATTATATTTTTGTTGGCATGAAGACTAGTATGGACCTTGAGGTCATACCTAGCTGGAGTTTACATTTTCTAGTTTCCATTTTTCTGTATCAGCATAATTAATTTATTATGTATCAAATACTGGTTAACCATTGGTGCTATTTATATATTGACATGTATAACCTACTATGGTTGCATGCCTTGTTTTTTTTACATTAGTAGTTTCAAGTGGAATTCTGCTTGTTGTTCTGCTTAATTTTCCTTGCAATTGTTTCTCGATTGCTTCTGTTGCTTATCTGCTATTGATTGTGATTCTACTATACGAGTCTAGTTTGAGTCTACAAAGTCATCAAATTTTATTATATTTGGACCAGTACCTTTATTTTTCCTCCATACTAGAGGGTATAGCCTCCCCACTATACCTATGACACCCTTGCTTATTTTCAGTAGCCTTTGGTGTTCGGGGAGGTGTGCCTAAGGTCTATAACCCTCAGCATGATAGCACTCTCCGAGATTCTCTTTGGGTCCAGGACGTTACATAATACACCACGTACACTTTCCCCAGTTCCGGAAAAACCAAGATTGTTTCTAATGTAAGGCAGCCCGTAAGCTCTTGAAAAGATTTATGACATTCTTTATTCCATTGAAATTGAACATTCTTCCTAGTAAAAGATGTCATTGGTGAAGCTATTCATGATAGGTCGTGAAAAAAGTATTGATAATACCCAACTAGCCCAAGGAAGCTTCATATCTCAAAAACACTCTTTGTCAGTTTCTAGGAGATAAACACCTCTATCTTCTCTAGATCCACTGAAACACCTTTCCTAGAAATAACTTATCCAAGAAAACATACATCTTGTATCAAAAAATCACACATTAATAAGTTCTCAGACAAATGATGGACCCCTAATATTCCCAACACTATCTTGAAGTGTTTCTCATTGTCCACCCTTGTCCTTGAATACACAAAAATATCATCGACATACACTACCATGAACAAATCCAAATAGCTCTGAAATATATGATTTGTTTATTCCATTTAGTTGGTGCATTTTTTATACCAATGATCATAACCACATACTCATAATAGACATATCTACTCATGAAAGATATTTTTTAATATCCTCATTCTACACCCACAACTGGTGATATCATGATCAAAAGTCCATTCTGGAGAACCACAAACTCCACTAAATTGATCGAACAAGTCATCAATGTGTGGGAGTAGATATAGGTTCTTTATCGTAACTTGGTCAATCTTTCGATAATCAAAACATAACTAGAAAGTTTCATTTACCTTTTTTTAAAAAAAGATCGGTGCTTCCCACGGGGACATGCTAGGCTAGATGAACCCTTTGTTTTGCATCTACTCTAGCCACACATTAAATTCTCTCAATTCTATTGGTTCCATCTTGTAAGATGGAATTGACATTGGACTAGTCCTTGGAAAGAGATTAATTGTAAACTCCACTTCTCCCATGGGGGGACACCCATAGATTTTTCTGAAAATTCATCCAGAAACTGATCAAACACTACAGGAAAACTTCTTCTCCCACCCTATTCAACTGATGTCCATGAAAAATTAATCAAATGATATGAGATGGTCCCAATTGTTGGTTCCACCAATCCTATATCACACACCTTTTCATTCTTCCATCCTCTGAAGAGATGCTCAATGCCATCATCTTTCGTGAAACTAACTGTGTGTGCATAACAGTCAATGTGGGTCTTAAACAACATTAACTAGTCAATACAAAAGATTATATCATAAACATCTATCGCAATCACTGAGAAGTCCCACATAAACTAAACCCCATTGATTATTATACAACATGTTGTACACAAGAAGGCTCGAATCTCTCTTTGACCAAGAGGAGTTTGAAGCTTCAAAATAGAAGGCATCATTTCCACATTTAAATCCTGAAAATGGACAACAGAAGAAGAAATGAAATAATGAGATGCAATCATATCAAATAATTTCTCCATCAAGGTAGAAATCAATGTAATCATAAATCTAACCATGGACGGTCCCAACTGAACCACCACCATAACATTCTTTTCTCCAAATACCTGAATTATAGCCCCACTATACTCTTTATTCACCTGCTATGGACTCATGGTGTTCCTCAAATCGCCCTGAATAATTCTATTTTTATGATGAGGGGTATGTTGATGCCCCTATCCCATCAAGGCATATGATGTATGGGACCCTTAAGGAGTGTCACGAACAACTAACCTCAGAGCATTGAAATAATAACACTAAAGATATCTCATATTATTTATGTTATGACATGTCAAGGTTTTGTCATAAAACATCTATTTCTAGGACTTATACAACCAAACTAGAAACATCATATCATATTCTAAGTCTTCATAGGAAGATTCACTGATCCTGCCTTCAAGTTATATTCCAAACTCCCATCGTGGAAATAAGATTCCTTCTTCTACTTTCTCCCCACATTACAGTTCCCACAAATTCCCAAGGGTACAAACACGATTCCCCTACCTATAGAAAATATATACACTAACTGGAAACCTACTACTACCTCAAGGGGACTCACATAGTTATCCCATATGATTAGATAAACTCTAAGTGAACCATGAGAAACACCATTATCTCAAATAAATGGTTTAGGTAGGTGGCCAGATGGTTTGGAAAAATGTGGGGCTTAACCGTGCACCAAACCAATTCCCACATCCTTCTTGTGCATGGTTTTTTTGAGATGCTGCACAATTTTCACTATCAATGCTCAAACTATGCACCCATGGGAGGATTTATATTTTAAAAATTATATGCATTAATAGAGTTCCCAATTATATTGTATCATAACAATAGGCCATATTTACATCATGGTTCAGTAAGTGGCTGTAGAAGGACCAAAGTTCATAGTTTCTCTTGTGTATAGCATGTCACCCTCAAATTAACAGGAAGTCCAAGAGGATGAGATGGGTTTTAGAGTACATTGTTTAAGAATAAATCAAAGATTTTAGTGGTTCCTAATAGAATTATGTATCTCACTTTAAATTTTACTATAATAAAATCTTTCATGAAATGATCCATATAGCTCTGTATGCGGTTCATTATGGCAGAATGTTCTATTCACCCTTTTTTTATTTAGAGGCAGCAGCACTACTAGGTCCTCATCTCATTCAGGATACTTCATAGAAATTACATCTAATTCAGAATCATATGGATACATGTTAGCCCAAGAAAACGTCGTATACAGATCATCACCACTGACCTATTGATTTCAAGGTGGGACACCAGTTTTTTCTATATGTTTCACATATATTGGTTTATAGATAAATCTGGATATAGGCCATTCTATCTCAATATGATTATAGGACTTTTTATATTTGAGATATAGTTGGGCCAGTAGCCTAATAGTTATAATTACCATAGAGGTCCAATGCTAGGAACCAAATTATCCTTGTATCGTAGCTTCTCTTATATCATTCTGACCCATATCATTCATTTTATTGTTAGGATATTAACCTATAGGTTGTTGTGTTCTTTGAGGAGTATCTCATACGCATCATTTATTAGAGCATGAAGGTTGTCCGAGGAATGTTACTTTCACTGGTCTTAGTGCATTAGTAGCAAGTCCATTTATAAGATGAGAGTTGTGAGTGAGAGGCTGATGTACATGCTCAATGGACAGGCCATTTCTCAGATGATTCTATACCACACTTAAAAGGGAAAATGTAGTATGAATTTTATTAAATAGGGAAGATTACAACTTCCTAAATTTTCATAGAGGCACAAACAATTATATTACTATTAAAAACCTCTATTTTTATGTTAGTAATGTTATTTAATGGACATGATGTAGTTTGGGTGTGTTTGAGTCCCGTTAAAATCCTGGATCTCTATATTATTGTAAGAAATAATGAGCCGCACAGTAAGAAAACTGCTTTTGCTAACTATGGAAATTAATTATGCAGGGAGATCACACACAATAAGTGGACACACATTTTTTCAATAATAGTAAGACTCAGGCTACATTCCTACGAAGTAATTTTATACATTCTGACATAGACATTTCTAATGGAATTCTCACAATTAGTCATACCATGGACCTGGACCATGCGAGGTGGTCTCCTTAGCTAGTGGATGTTCCACAGTTGGTACGTGATTTAGTCAATCATGCATCCAAATAGTTTCAACCCCTATTTAATGGGGACTTTAATATTTTTCCATTAAATTTTTTAAAACCTCAACCCTCTTTTTATTTTCTTCCAGTAAATAGAACTCCTTTTTTCATATCTGTGTACTATCCATCATATATTGATAGGGATTTTAATAACTCCATCACATCATCTTTTTTCTAATCACCTTCAGATGCACTTGATCTGTAATGTTATGATCCTTAATCCCATTACTTTCATTCTTCAGGTTTCTTCTGATAATATACAATATTTTTGTGTGAGATCATAGGCTTATTTTTTGGGCATCAGTTTGTTCTTCCAATTTTTCACATTCTAGCTCAGTCATTGGTTGACAATGTATGAGTAGAGAAATATTAACCTAAGGTAAGCCATCTAGCTATTTTTTATAATGTCTCATTAAAATTATATTCTAAGTTGTTTTTGTATGTGAAGTAATCGCCCGATGCCACCTATATAATTACAATTAAATTAAATTAAATGTATTTAAACAAATATTAAGTCATAGAAAGTGGTAAATAAACACCTTGGTTGACTTCAATGACATGATCAACCCCTTTGGTTGTGCCCTTCCTTAATGGCCTAGTTTCCATTTTCCCATAAATTTATTTAATTACCCATGTAGGTTAGTTTTCCCTTGCAATAAATATTTTTGGAATGTGAAATGAAATAACAGAATAATTGGCCATGTGTTATAAAATATTATTATTTTAGTAGTTGAATTTCATAAATTGAATGAATTCACCATCATTGATTTAATTTTATGAATTTAATTCCAATTAAATGGTATGATCTATTGATCTCTATGACTTAGATTATAACATGACTTGGGAGATTCACTGGTTCCATATACAGATCGCTTTGGATGGGATCTTCATGGATTATAATAAGAATATATTGATGAATGATAAATAACCTGAAAAAGATACAAGGTATTACATAGATAGTCTCACCATGTGGATTGTGTCCCTCCATATGGGCGATTCTGATTCCCTAGGGGGAGACCCTGTAGATGGTATTAGTGGCAATATTTTGACACCTTTCCACGTGAGACACTCAAACCCCTATATAACATTATGTGGATGGTATTAGAAGATATTTCCATCACACCATGCCAAGAATAATACATGGGATTTTATTTTTTTATTTCCCGGGATGTACTCTTAAAATGTTGTGTATTTTTACTATGATCCTGGTGAGATACATGGGAATCTTATTACTGTTTTCCAGGAATGGTACCAAAATTCCTCTTATTTAAATTCAAGATATGTCTTCAATTCAATTCAAAGAATGCTAATTTATTAAATCAAAGGATGTATCCCCCATTCCAAAACATATTTTTTGAATCATACAAGTCTTGATACTTCATTTGTGATGACCCATTATTGCATTATTATTATATTCTGTGCATGTTGAGATTGATCTAAATACATCCATCATTAGCCGAAGTCGGTAGAATCAGTTGGGTAAGCATGAGGTACCGAGTTCAAGGTATTTGATTAATTATTTCCGATATTTTATTTTATATATTGACATTACTCATTATATATCCATAGAGTTGATTGTTCAAGACAAAATTGGTGGTGTCTGACTGAGTATATCATATAACTATCTTGGGTCTCTGTTCGTACCCGAGAAGACTTCTGGATTTCCATTGTGGAAAAAGGTAAGTGTAATGTCGCATATTTTTCTTTGTATTGTTTTTAAATATTAAATGGAAATAATTTTAAGCCAGGCATTGAAAAGGTGTGTGATTTTGAGTTCTGGTGTGCCCCAAACAATTTATGGAAAAACATTAAATTATTAAATTGCATGTGTGCACAGTTTGCCTGAAAAAGTTGAATAAATTATAAACTACTTCCCATATCATTAATCTGAGGGAACCATTGTGATCAGAGAAGAATGTTTATATTAGGAAAGGCCTAACATCGGTCGGTGCATGTCAACTATTAGAATTAGCTTTTGGCATTTAAATAAATAAAACAAATGGTGATTTTATTTTATTTTAAACATTGTTTTGACACAGAAACTCAATGACACATTATTTTTTAATAAGAAACTTGGAAGGGACACAGTGTTATAATCCTAACCCAGTATAATTACCTAATATATAGAGATAAACTGTGGAAGACTTCCCTAAGTAGTGATGGAGATTTATTTGGATCGATGATCAATGAACACCGTTATTAGGAGATCTCACAGAGGACGATGATGTGACATCGATCTTCTTTATCAAATGTTCTAATCCCATGTAGGGAATTTTGTTTTGATTTATTTTCCCCGTTATTTGATTCAATGACTAATCAAGATCAACCCATGAACAGGCTGGCACACAGTTCTAACATTCATGTAGGATGGGTTTGATTGTGAGATTTATTGGGGTTGAGCTTAGTTTTATTTATATTTAGTTGATTATTTTTTTGGTAATAGATCAAGATTGGAATAAATAATGTTTGTGTCTAATTCATCATGTTTTTTCCATATGAATTTTTTCCCTTTTCCCCAATCTTTCTTCACTCTTCACAGTATGTGAAGGAATGATCATTGTGCCCTTGTGTTGTGTAGTAACAATTGTTTATTAGAGGTATGACATCAGGATTACCTAATAGAGTTGTGAAGGCGATTCCAATGCACGGAATGAATCAATTCAGAAGATATCTTTCTTCGAGTTATTTTTCATTGGATGATTATTATATTGTTCATTGATATGATCAAAGGTCTTAAACACCTCGATTTAGTGTTTGGGTGTTAGGTCGACCTTTGATCATTAGTTTTGAGATGGAAAAACCATGGAATCAAAACCTGAAGGATTATATGATGCTCAAAAAGGAAGAACCATGGTTTTTGAGAAACTCCCGATTAACATTGTGTGTAATTCAAGGTTTAAGACATGTGGGCCCAGTTGAGTAGTGAATAGGGTTTAAGAGTCATTCTTGATTCACATGGAATGTAACCCCTATAAAATGAAATGTTGTCCCTTACCTGAGACTCCAAACATATTTCAGAGATACATGGACATTAGATAGGGTGCACAGTTTGACCACATAGTGTGTACCCCACCACACAGTTTGACTTGGACTATTACGCAGACCACCAAATGTACTGGAACATGGGATGAGGCACATGGGTTGAAGCTTTGTACCATCATGTGTCCAGCGTACATGGGAAGACCCTGGATAGTAGTACCCAATGTGTGACCCTTTTTACATGCCATGTATATTGTTTTACATGAAATGGTTTTGAGACATTATCCGTTGTACATGGGAAATACTCGGGGATACGGGACATGGAATATAACTATACTACATGTCATATACGATTTTCTACATTTAATAATCTCATTGTCCATCATTTCATGGAACAAATATTTTAGGATTTTTTCCCTTGATTTTTTCTATGAAGGTTGGTGTATATCATTTCCACTCATAGGATTATGATCCCATCAAGAGGACTTCAAGAATATAGATTTTGGAATCAACCTAAGAGGCCTAGATTAGGAATCTCTATTACCTTCTTTGTGCCCAAGGTATTTTTCATCATATCGACATGAACAGCATTACTCCGGTGCTAATCCTATGCATAGCGGTTTAATCCATATATAGTTGATGGAATCACCCCATGGCCTCAGTTGTGATCATCATATGTTTTACTATATATCTCTTTAGATCTATCATCATATGTCGCTCTTGTTGGTTTCCTGATAAACATTAATTCTCAAACGGATGTCATCTGTGCTATAAGACTCAAGAGTGTGTTCTCCCGGAAGAGTGATTTGTGGAATATTCCTGATAAATCCAAGTGGTGGTATGTGCTAGTCGTGGATTACTCCTAGACAGTGTGTCCGGTATGAGTATATCATGATAATATTATTATATGTGATGTAGAGATATACTGTATAAAGACGAATATATCATACCATTATTCTATTGCTTTGTCGTTTTTATGGTTTCATACTATGTATTGTTATACTCACCACTATAGTGGATTTTCTTGCATGTGTCACGTCTTATAAAGATGAGTGACCATTGGACAGAGTCCAGGTGGTCTAGAACCGGATGGAGCATAGTGAGATTAGATACGCCAAGGTGTGTTCCTACAGCTACAGTCAATACTCCAAGTACCATTGATTATTGGTTAGACATTTCGATTTACGAAGATCTTTTTGTGGGCTTGTAATCTAGCTTGAGTTTTACTTTATGGTACATTACGTTCATGTAGTACCCTATTGGTTGGGATATAGTGTAGGAATGAATTCTATTGTAATTAGTTATTTACATTTCAAACTTTATGGGCATGGAGATGTTTCCATGTGTACATGTTCACAGACAGTACCCCTCATTTTACTGAATTTCTTACTCTATGCAAGCCACTTGCCCCTGGTCTATTCGAGGTGTTCTTGGGGTGTTGCAGCATGAGCCTCGCTAGGATGGGTCATGGTAGAGTGGTATCATATGGATCATTTCTACCATAGGAATGGGAGTATTTGATAATGGGTTTTAGTAATAGTGTAAAGTGTTTTGAGTTCGTCTTTCAGACCTGGGTCCCTAGTGTTGGTATTGGCGGCTGACATATACATACACTAGGACTCTGATAACCTTCTCTTCAAATTGGTACATGAAAAAAATGGTTTTCGGGGAAAAAAATAAAGGAACATACATAATATAATAATATGATGTGTTTCCATTTACATCTTGATTCAGCTCTCTAGACATACACATTGAATGTACTGCATCATGTATGTTTTATAATGCCTCCGTAGTGTATACCCACTTGGATACAGCATGTCGATCATGAGGAAGACAATCTCAATGATGAAGCTTCGATATATGAACCAAATCCAATGATTTTACCCCTAGATGATGAACCAGCTATCCCACAACATGTGGATTAGCATGTGGTACCTTTTTTCACCAACAGACTTGGAGCACAGGCTGAGCGCACTCCATGAGTTTTAGAGATAGAGACCTTTCAGTATTCATGGAAATCAAAATACATATGTGGATATTAAATGGATTGAGGTGGTGGCATGAGTCTTCCATCTAGGCAAGACACTGACATAGAAGATGGTGATCTTGGAAGCATGCCTTCAGTATGGCTCGATAGGGTGATGGTGGAGTTTTTCAATCTATAATCACGATGAGGTGACTCTGTCATTGTCAGATTTAGAGCACCTCTTCAGAGAATATTTCTCATGAGTGATACTGAGAGTTGTGTGTATACATGAGATTCTTTAGCTCTAGTATGACACCATGAAAGTATCTGAGTATTCAATGAGGTTAACCATCCTCTCATGGTACTTGGTGGCTATGGTCAGGGATCAGTACTTCATAGATCATACTTTCAAGGGAGGCTTTCACAATGATATCTAAGCCATCAACACCCCTCTGAGAATTCCTACCTATGATGGGGTGCACGAGAAGGCTTTGGTGGTCGAGAGATTTTTGAATAATTAGAGACATCCAACAATTTTCACAAATGGGAGAGATGGAGTAGAGTCCTTGGTAGTTGGGATCCACTTTCAAGGGCCTGATCATATGAGACATTTCTAGATGAGGTCCCAGTATAGGGGATCTACCATTCAGGGTTCATTGGGTTCATCCATCCAGCCATGGGAGAGGTGATGCTACTCATGTGAAGGAATAAAAAATCTCACTCAAGATCATATGACCTAATTGTCTGTTGATAGGGAGACAATGGATGGGCCACTGAGGTAGAGGCAGTGTCTGGGGCAGATAGATTGGTGTGGAAGTAGCTGTTGCAGATGAGCTGGGAGATAAGTTTGAGGTGGTTATTGTTTTGACCTTTTACCACCACCACATTAGGTTGTCCACCCAAGGATTAAGGAGCTGGATGACGGCGGTGGGGATAGATACAGGTATTTGAGGCATATGACCCAGAGAATATATGAATTATTCGAGGTACGATATGTGTCTTTTCATCTTTTGGTTCCGTATAGATAGACACATGTGCTAGTCATTCCATTCTTAGAACATATCTTGCTCGATACCTTGAGATTCTGGTTGAACCACTGAATTGACCCATAAGATTGGAAACACCTATTGGAAAAGACTCAGTGATAACACACCTATGCTGATAGTGTGACCTAACGATTGGTGGAGAGGGTTTCGGTTGGAACCTATTGGATGTATCATTGAGGCCGTACTATATCATTCTTGTTATAGATTTTTTATCCACAGTTCATGCCCTAATTGAAATTTTTAAAAGAAGGCTAGGATTTTTCCACAATGATGGAATTTTTTTCCCTTCATCGGTGAAAATAAAACCTAGAAAGTGATGGATGGATTCTCTCATAAGAGGGTGTAGCCGATTACTCACCAGCTGGATAGCTTGACCCTTGGCACAATATATGTTGTTAGTTTCTTGTGCCCACTAGTTGTAGCAGAGTGTGATTATGTATTCCCTAAGGATGTTCTAGGATTACCGATAATAGGGAGATAGACTTCTGAATTGATTTTCACCCTTGTATGACACTTATTTTAGTACCATCATTTCTAATGGCCCCCATAGGGCATCACGAGCTGAGTGTGTAGTTGGAGGACATGAAGAGGAAGTGCTTCGTGAGACCTAGTGTTTCACCCTAGGAAGCCCTAATGTTGTTTTCTAAAAAGGCACATAGAATATTGAGTCTATTGGTATATTATAACATCGTGAATTATGTGAACATGAAGAAAAAACATCCACTACAAAGGATAGAACACGTCTTCGATCAGTTGAGATGGGCACAATTGTTTTTGAAGGTTGACTATGATTAGGCTACCCCAAGTAGTGAGTATGGGAAAAGGACAATCCAAATATGAATTTCATATATCAGTACCTTTACTATGAGTACTTAGAGATTCTATTTACTGTGAAAAACACACTAATAGTGTTTATGGGACTCATGGACCAGATATTCCATCCCTACTTAAACCGGTTCATGGTAATCTTCATCCATGATATCCTAGTGTAGTCAACAACCGAGGAGGAGCACGCTAGACACCAAATGATGTTTCTAGACGTACTCCAGGAGAACCATCTATATGGGAATCCTTCAAAGTGACAATTATGGATTTTGGAGGTCCACTTTATGGGACATGTCATCTCAGTGGATGGAGTTACAATGGACTATGCCAAGGTGGTGGATGTGTTAGCATGTGTTTCACCTAGGAGCATGACAGTGGTGGAATGTATCATTGGGTTGGAAATCTATTTCCAGAGATTCATACCCGATTTATCTAGGATAACAATGACCATGATATGGTTTAACCAAAAGGAGAAACCTTTCATATGGTTATATAAGTTCTAGCAGGATTATTAGTAGTTGTGGTTGAGCGTGATGACAACCACGATCTTGAGATTACCAGAGGCTGGTGTTGAGTACATAATGTTTTAAGATACATCAGTAACCAGGCCTGGTTGTGTCCTTATACATAAGAAAGTGGTCATTTCTCTATTGTTCACATTAGTTGATACCACATGAGAAAAACTATGTGATCCACGATCTTGAGATAGAAGTTATAGTCTTCGCGTTGAAGATATAAAATCACTACATGAAGGGTGAGTAGTTTATCATCTACATTGATCACAAGAGTCTTAGATATATCTTTTCTCAGAATGATATGAATATGAGATAGAGGCAATGTATATATTTTATCTCGGATTATGACTTTGATATGGTCTATACTCTTATGAAGGGGAACGTGTTGGCAGGTGCTCCCCGCAGGAGATCATGTTTTGCAGTTGTTGGATGAGACATCAGAGCAGTTGGCCTGATTGTAGTTGTTCTTTATGGATGGATATTAGGGAACATATCTACAATCTATGGTTATTTCCCCTATGCTCTTATAGTGAGTCAGGGAGCCACATCTTGAGGATATGTACTACAAGACTCTATGTGCTCAGATATCTATAGGTCATGCTACTAATGGATTATCAAACGGTGGGGAGCACATCATTCTTTTGAGAGGACACACAGTAGTACATGTGTAATTGTGGGAGGATGTTCTAATGGATTTTCATATATCCCCTATGGTGGTACATCCAGGAGTAGTGATGTTTTTTCAGGACCTCCAATGTCAGTTCTATTGGCCGGTAATGAATGAGAGTGTGGAAGTGTTTGTTTCTCGATTCCTTACTTGTCAGAAAGTAAAGGCTGGTCACTATATTCCAGTAGGTTTGGATTTATCCCTTGATGTTCCAATATGGACGTGGGATGGGATATAAATGGAATTTCTGATAGTTTTACCACTCTCGTCCAATGGACACAATGCGATATCGGTGATCGTCGACCGACTCACCATGTCGCCCCACTTCCATGATATCCAATAGTAGAGTTCAGTAGAGATATTGGGATGCCTATATATGAATGAGATAGTTCATATTCATTGAGTTCCATTGATGATTGTTTCAGATCGTGATTCACATTTCACATCCAGGTTGTGGAAGGGATTTCATGAGGCTTTAGGGACTTAGTTACACCTGAGAATGGCGTTTCACTGTCATATTAATATCCAAATTGTGTGGAACATTCATGTTTTAGAGGATATGATGAGGGATTTAATACTAGACTCTGGTCATAGCTGAGAGGGTCACCTACTATTGGTGGAATTTGAGTACAAAAAAAGTTATTGTTCCACCACAGGAATGGTGCCATTCAAGGCATTGTACGGGCGACCCTGCAGGTCACCACTTTGCTGGACTAACCCAGGATAGTTAGAATTAATGTACCCATAGTTGGTATGACTTACTAATGGAATGTTTTAGATTATCTACGAGTAGATAAAAACTACACATATCCCACTGAAGTCATATGATTAAAGTAGATATAGACCCTTAGACTTCGAGGGGGGAGACATTGTGCTTCTATGGGTTTCACCTCAATGGGGATTGTGAATATTTGGATAGGGAGGAATGTTATATCCATTATTCATTTTCACTTTTCAGATAATACGTACAGATAGAGAGGTGGTATACCACATAGCTCTACCACTTTCGTTGGACCAGGTACACAATGACTTCCATGTTTCACAGTTGAAGAGGCACATGCCTGATCCATCACACATTATCGACTGGGGTGAGCTGGAGATCGATGATGGAGAAAATTTTGAAGAGTACCTATTGGAGATCGAGGATTTGTTGGAGTAGATAATTCATGGGAGAGAAATTCTCTTGTTTCATGTTAGGTGGTAGCATGGGAATATCTAGGAGAACATGTGGGAGCGGGATGCTCAGATTTGTGCATTGTACCCAAATATTTTTTAGTAGCCCTTATTTTATCTTTTGGGGATGTAAATCCCAATTGTGAGGACATTATAATGTCCCGTATTTTTCTATGTATTATTTTTTAATATTGTATAAAATAAATTTGAGACCATGGATTAAGACAAAATGTAATTCTAAGGCCCGGTGTACCCAGAACAATTTCTTAAAAAATATTAAATTATTAAAAACAACGCATGTGTAGTTTTCCTAAAACGTGGAATAAAATTTGAACGGGTGCCCCAATTCAAAATCTGAGGACACTGTTACATTCATTGTAGTGAGTGTACTTTAGGAGAGGCCTAACATCAGCTGATGTGGATCATATACTAAAATTAGTTTTTGGCATTTTAATAAATAAAATAAAAGGCGAGTTTATTTTATTTCAAACATTTAATTGATTCAGAAATTCCATGACACATTTCTTATTAATATGCTACTCAGTAGTGACCCAGGTTTATAACTCAAATCCTTGTACAAATTTATAATTCTCTAGAGATAAACCATGGAAGATTTTTCCTAGCAGCGATGAATGGAGATTTGGATTGACGATCAACGAACATCATTCTTAAGTGATTTCTCTAATAACGAGGACATGAAATCAATATTCCTTATTGAAAAATCCAATATTATTTAGGGTGTGTTATTTTTGATTTATTTCCCCCATTATTGGATTCACCAACAAAAGAAAATCAACCCATGAACAGGATGACCTGTGATTCGATCGTTTCTACGCTGTGGGTTTGATTACGGGATTTATCACAGTTGATTATTGTTTGATTTGTATTTTTTATTGTTGTATGGGAATGTATTGATACTAGAATGAACAGCATTTGAGGTTCCTTCCTTGAGTTTCTTGAATGTGAATTTCTTCCCCCTTTTCCCTGCATATTCTTCATTCTTTTTGGGATGTGAACGAATAATTTTGGAACCTCCATTTTGTAGTGCTATGATCCAAAATTTGAGATCTGACATCAAGACAACTTAATCGATTTGAGAAAATTATGGAGATTGATGTATTAAAGCGATTCAAAAATGTCATTCTTTGAGCGGTTTTTTTATCGGATGATTCTTAAATTGTTCTTAAAGCCGATCGAATGCCCGAACTACCTAGATTAGTGTTAGGGTGTTAGGAATACCTACGATCATGGGTTTCGAGATGAATAAACCATTAAATCTAAACCCAATGGATCGGCCGATTTTCATTGAGGAAGAACCAGGGATTCGGGTAAATCCTGATGAACAAGGCATGTACTTCGGAGTACACGATGTGTGGGCCTAGTTGAGTTGAAAATAGGGTTCAGAAGTTGGTCATGCTTTACACGGTGTGTGGGATCTTACTCGAGACTCTAAATTTATTTTAAAGATACACAGACATAGGATTGGGTACACGGTTTGACTACATGGTGTGTAACCCTACCACACGGTTTGACTTGGATGGTTATGTGGACCACCCGATGTACTGGAAGACCTGTAGAGGAACACTAGTTGAAGTAGTGTACTAGAACATGGAAAATGTACATGGTCAGACCATGGATAGTAGGACACAACATGTGACCCTTTCTACATGTATTGTATATCCTTTTATAAGAAATGTTCGGGCGACATGGGTTCATGTACATGGGCAGTTCCCTGGTTCAAGGGACACGGTGTGTGACCATATTGCACCCCGTGTACTATTTTATACAAGTATTAATATTTTTGTCACTATATCTTGGAAAATCATCATTATGGTTCAACACCTTGATCCCTTCTCTGATGGTTGGTGTGAATCGGTTCAAATCATAGGATTATGATCCCTTGAGACGGAATTCAAGAATATGGTTGTTGGAATCCCCTCTCAGTGGCCAAGATTAGGATCCTCTATTTATTTCTTCATGCCATTTGTAGAGTTCATGGTATCAATGAGACCGACATTACATGGGAACTGATCCTCTGCATAGTGGGTTAATCCATATGTAGTTGTCGGTATCACACCATGGCCTTGGTTATGATCCTCATCTAATATATTGTATCTCTCATCAGATCTATCAGCGTGTATCTGTCATAATGGTTACCCAATGAAAAATAATTCCAAATGGATTTCATCAGTGCTATCAAACTAAAGAGTGTGTTCTCTCGGATGAGTGCATTGTATAATCTTATAGCCAAATCTTAGTGTTGGTATGCAGTAGTCATCGATTACGCCTAGAATATTATTTCTATAAGAGTATATTTGGATATTATTGTTATATATGATGTAGACATACATGATTTAGATATGACTATATATTTCCATTGTTTTATTTCATTGTGGTTTTCCTGGTGTCCTACTATGTATTTTTATACTCACCTCTACACTGTCTTTGTCTGCACGTGTCGTGTCTTGTGTAGAAGAGAAACCTTTTGATAGAGTCAAAGGAGGTCCAGGACTAGATGGAGCTTAGTGTGTTCAGACATGCCAAGGTGTGATTGTACATTTACAGACAAAAATCCTAGTACCATTTTTTATGGGTTGGAAAATTATAGAATTTTTTGGTGGGCTTGTATTATGGCTCAGGTTTTACTTTATTGTACTTTACTTTCCTATCATACTCTATTGGTTGGTATACATTGTATGCATGCAATATATTCTTAGTTTTTTTTACATTTTAGCATTTGTGGGTTTTGAGTTGTCTATGTGCATACAGGTACATAGGAAATGCCTCTCATGTTAGAGATATGCCTACTCGGTACTAGTCACCAGCCCCGAGCCTATTGGATGTGGGCTTGGGGAGTTGTGGCATAGGCCCCACTGGGATGGGTCATGACAGAATGTTTCCAACATCAGATGATTGATTCTGAGTACTAGGATGGAGTATGGGAGAAGAGGACTGATCATATTCTTGTGATACAAGTAGAGGATTCTATTTGTGTTTTTTCATTCTTTATATAATATGGTTTATACATGCTTTAACTACCTCATGTGTACCTAATTTTATATATCTGCATGACATGGTCATCATCATTATTTTTCAATATATTTTTGATTCATCCTAATTTGGTTGTATAAATGACATATTTTTATTCCACGAAAATTATTTTAATCTTTCTTCTGCTGGTTCAATTTATTAATACTAATTTTACACACTCTTACTCATGTGGGAATAGTCTCCCCACAAACACACCCTAGGCCCTCGCTACTAGTCAAAATCCTTGGGCGTATGGGGAGGCACGCTTGAGGTCATGTGGCCAACTTTTATGGGGAACCATTTTTTGGTATCCGGGGTAGGACATAATGAGGAACTAAAAAAAAGAATTGGTCCCTTATTTTCTCATTTGGAAGATTAGTATGATTCATAGATTGGGAAGGTTTAAAAATTAATATCCACAATATATTTCCTTATATATTTCATTACATTTGGGTTTTTAGGAAGATTATAATTTCACTATCCATCACATTTTGTGTTCACATTGTTCTTTTAGCATTCAAACTTTTTATAAAACAAAAAAAGTATAGTGTGGGAAATAATAATCATAGTACGAAACCGCATTATCATGAAAAATAATTTATAGGATTTCTATTACATGATACCATAATTTTAACAAATTAAACGTTAGGTTTAGTCCTAGGTCATCTAGGTTCAATTTCTTATTATTTTCAATTATAATAAGTCATAATGAATATGTGAATTTATCTAATAATATCACTTGGGAGTGTCAAACTAGGTTCACATTAAGGAACTATGAATTTAAATGAATATTGATGAATAAATGACCTACTCTTTTTGGGGATATTATCCATAGACAAATCTATTCCAAAACCATATCCACTTGTATTATATAGATAAGGATGTATTTATTTGAAAAAAAATATACCTAACCAAAACATTATGATGTTATGTTATTATCATGAGTATCCACATGGCTTTTACCAATAATCTCTAATACTAATATAAAATGATCGAAAAAACTAATCCTCTGATACAAACTATGGCGACCCATAATTTGAAGACATATATATTACATCTTAATAGATGAATAGTAATTACATTTATAAAATATAAAATTAATGAAAATAAAATTTTAGTTTCTTTAGATACTAGACACATAATATTCTTTTATCACGAATGACCTTTGACATATACCATAATGATCTTCCAACTTATTTTTTTAGGAATTCCCAAATTAAAACAATTCACTATAACCTACAAAAAATAATCCTAATAATGTGTCCCCTCATATGCCCAATAATGGGAAACGACAGTTAAATAAATGATTACATTAAAATTACATGAGAATAATGTTTTGATATCATGAGATTTTCATTTTAAATCCAAACCCAACATATCATACTTCATAATTTTAAGTCATGGAAGAAATAATTAATTTTCATAAGAAATGAATCATAAATTAATAAAAAATAACACGATCTATGGGATAATGACATTTGAATGAGATGTGTGTTTTTTGGAAAACAAATAATAATATAAAATCGTTTCCTTACCTATATATTTTAACTTATGAGGATATTATAGTGTGTTATGTTCACTCCCATATCCATCACATCTTTAGTCACAGTTTACTCACAAGTCTATCCTAGAAGAATGAGGCCCTGACGGAACTATGTTCACTCTCCATTATAGTTTACATTATCTCATGAGATGTCCACAATAACATAATGAATTTGATTGCTATATAACTCTAAGAAAACCATCATGTAATCCTAATATATTAATATTTGTACCACAAGATCATAAATAATTCACAATATATCATAACCACCGGAAAAAAGTGTTTTATAATCAGTTAAACATTTCATCATATCATTACACAAGGAAAATAAATGTGCTCCATAAAATATCATCATTATAATCATAAAACAAATACATAAGAAATAAGAATTATATCCTTTGAAAATATTCAATATCACTCATAAATTAAATCGACGGATGTTATGGTAAAAGAATATTTTCATTAAAATATTAATGGAATATTTCTTAATGAAACTACACTTTTCAGTATGGAATCACTTATTTAAAATCTAAAAACATCCCAAATATTATTGAATGTAATTTATTAGAAAATATATATGAAATTATATATTGGAGGATTAAAATAATTTAGAGGAAATTATATCAGTAAATTCAGTTAATCACCCAAACAATAAAATAGGGATTACATTCACATTTTGGGTAAAAACCCAAATAAAATTCATTAATAAAATGATCAGAAGAATCAATTTTTAATATTTTTTAAAAATTAAAACATTTTTATAAATTAATTTAAATAATAATTGGATAATATTATTAACATTATAGAATTTTTTATAAAACATGGATATGAAGGAATTTTTTTCCACTAAATCGAGAAACAAAGTCAGTTTTCCATAAAAGTAGTTTTTCATACTTTTTATTTACTAATGAGATGAAAATTAAAATATGAAAATTAATATCCGTAAAGTATTATAGGATAAAAAATTCAATTAGTTTCATGGGAATTATAGGATAAAATTTCATCATTACAAACACAATTATTAACAATCATAATAATAATTCGGATTGCCTCATAAACTCCTTAACATAGGTTTTACTTGCTTCAAAAGTGATTTAGAACCCTATGTATTAAATTTAAATTTATTATAATTATATACCAGAGTAATTTAGATACTTATAATTTGATACATGATCAAATTATAAAATTCCAATATACTTTTATCAATAATCCATTATTAACATTATTATTTGTGGGTGTCATTTATTTAATTTTCTAGTAGAATAACAGTTATGTTGTTCCAGTCCTAGTACATTGATCTTGGTTTGGTTATCTATAGAATTTTATTACTGATATTAATATCATATATATTCATCATATATATATTTATGAAAATATATAAAAGTTTGACATTATAAAAATAATTAACAACATTCATAGAGACGATAGTCTATGTGTATTGATAGACATTATTATCACATTTCAATGAATTGAATGAAAGAAAGGTAAATAATATATCACATTTCATTATTTGGTAATATATAAAATATATAATAATTATTCTAAAATTTTATCCTTGTTACCATAATTTGACATTAAAATAAATAATGAAACACTTAGATTTCTGTAGGTGGTTGTCCAGACAAACAGATGAGTGATATTATCATTTTTAAATGGATAGGAAGGTAAAAACATAGATAAGACAATATTATAATTTAATAATAATATATATCATAAATATAAATTTATCTACATTAAAACCATCATAATAACCATTTATGATTTATGGAGATGTAAAAATTAATAGTACCCCTAAGTGTATTAGGTAGTCCACATTCACGCATGAGGGATACATTAATTTCAAATTTGAAGGGAATGTGGTTGAATAATTATAATTACATAGCCAAAAAATATTGCAGTATATTGATGATACTGATGAAATTATTTTATTCCAAATATAATAGATTTAAAGGAGGTATAAGAAGAAATAAATTGAATGAGGTTTGATTGGATTTTTTTCTAGTCTTCATTAGGCAGTGTTTAGATAAATTCCTAAGGACCGTTGGAAAGATCTTATAAGAAGAAAAAACTTAAACATATTTGATAAGGAAGTCTAGAAGTTAGTTTTGGATTTTTTTGGTCAATCAAGATGTCTCAATGTAGTTTAAATAAGATAAAATAGAGGTTTCATTATATATGTTTGGGGGAGGACACACATTTGATTATATAAAATATTATATTATTATAATGTCAATATAATTAAACTTATTCAAAATGGACAATTTTAGAATCTTTTGGTAGTATGATGTCGATTAATGAAAAGATAATAACATTTATAAAAGTTTAAATGGTAAACATACACTTATCATTTGGTTTAACACTCATATAAACTTGTTTTATCTTTAATCATGGAGACTAATTTGTAATGGTTTTACTATTCATTATACATGAAAATGAACTTGTCCTTATTACTAAATATGGATATTATGATTAAATATATTAAATATATTTTAATTACTTCTATTTATATAAGAGGGTTAATTTAATTTAAAATTAGTCCTAGAAAACACAATGACAAGTAGTTTTCAATCAATTTTTTTTTCTAGTGTATAAAATGTTTTTTATAACAGAATCCTGAATAACAATAATTCTATTTTCCTAAATTGATTTACTAAAAATATTAATGAAATAATCTTTATTTCAAAATAATTTTAAAATAATTATTTTCATAAATTTTTTAAACGAGAAGAAAATTTCATAAGAAATAATTATTTTTCACAACTCATCAAAAAAAATTCTTTAAAAAATTTATCATAAATTTACACTAAGAGAATTTAAATATAATGATTTAAAAAATTAATTTCTTTTTTAAAAACATTTTTCAAATTTGGAAAAAGCTAATTTGATTTACCTCTCCTAAAAAATAATAGAACCCATTTTTATGGAAAAATGTATTTTTAACCATATATAGACTTTAGAAAAAATGAGTTCAAATTCTTAAATTTTGTTTAATTACATATGATATTTATATAAAATTTTTAAAAAAATTTATTCTGATTGTATCCTCTAATTTATGATCTATGTTAAAAATTTATACTATATTACAATTTTTTTACTCTTCGGTTCGTAGGTATCCTAAGATATAAAAGTAATAAATGTTATTTGAAGAGAAATATATCATAAAATATAATAGTGATATACTATAGACAACCCACCTCTTTTTTGAATTTTAGAAAAAAACCTAATTATAACGTTTTTTATCATTTATAAAGTTAATGATGAAATTAGTAAACTATTATTGTAATTCATATTTCAAGGACTCTATTGATGTCCTCACGAAATTTCAATATGATATAAAATTCATAATAATTTTTCAATGAAGAATTACTTTTATACACTATGTGATATATCATGTGTATTATCTCAATTCTAATATTAAATATAATCATTATATGGTAAATGATAATTGCCTTTATAGTCTGAATTAGAAAATATTAGATGTTGAATTTCATTAACCACTACCAAAAAGTGATTTCTTATTCTCAATTTTATAATTCCGAAGCAACTTCACTGTCTAAATAATAGAATGGTCCACATGATCTATAACATGGATCCACTCAAATTTATCCATGATTATTATTTTTTAAATAATTAATTAGGGATATGATAAACCATCCACCATCAATTAAACATCCATTTATATCTTAAAATAAGACTAAAATAAATGTATATGGAAATTTTCTTATAGTGCACCCTTATATAAGGAAGTATCATTTAGACATTAAAGTGCATAATGAAAAAGTTTTCTATATTAAATAATCTACATAAATATGGGAAATATGTTTTTTTGGAATTTCTTGTAGTATAACCAGAATGTGGGAGGATGAACCAAAATACAATGATGACAGTTTTGGGATATTTTTATTTAGATATTAATGGATATTTTTTCATTACCATTTCCTCCTATAAGAAGAGTACACTAATAATTGGGTATAATACCAAGATCTCATCAGAATCATGGTGTTTATAATATAGATACCAATTATTCCATAGAAGATTAAAGGTAACTTGGCACCAGTAATTATATACAGAAATAGAGCCTATGTTATCATGAATAAATAGTTTATTGTGTTTCATGAATATACGTGAAAACTAATGGTTCAATTACCCAATATACCAGTGTTTTATTAAATTCATAATTAGAAAATGTTTTTAAAATACGTGTCAGGTAAGCTTCACATAGCTTTCATATATACAGATCGTGATGTGATTTTTATCTATAATGTATAATATAAAGAAGTACATATAATTATTAAAAAATTACATGGAAGAGATCAATATCATTAATATATGTTTTTCTCAACATGTATCCCCATCCTTATCAATTTATGAAATAATATGATTATTGTAACTAATTTTAAAATACATTGAAATTTTTTTATTCCATAATAATGATTCAAAAAAGAAAATATCCATCAATATGTTGTGACTATAGTTAATTTTTATGGAATGGGTTTTCAAAAGATCTTATATATATAATGGGTTTATAGTGTTCTTATAGGGTAGGTGGACAGAGAAGAGATACTTAATATTATATATGAAATAATTTCTGGCACATATTCACACATTTTATAATATCCAGTCTCTCCCAAAAAACTGGACAATTGGATACTTTTGTCCATATTTGATGTATTATTATTTAAAATTTATAAATAATTATCATTAATTTTAGGTGAATCCCAATTTCAATAATAAACATGTCGAGTTTTTTTCTATAAAAATTTTCTCAATGATTTTTTACAAATAGGTAATATATGTTATTTGTATACATCATTCAATAGTCATTAGAAAAATTACATGGATCCTTCCTTTCACTAACTTATTATCAAAATGAGATTTTATGATACCCTTAAAAGAAATTAAAACAATGGATATGATTATCCTTGTGAATCCCAATATCATCACTATATTTGTTGACTACCTAAAAATGAAAAAAAAATCGTAACATTTTGTGGGAATTTGAGTTAACGATGTTGTGTGAAAAGTTAAATATACACACAAATAATTTATCCAACTAGCATACAAATGGTAATGGATATGATGAGGATTTTTACAATAACTTAATATACATATTGTATAAATTTGAGGATAACTATATCTAATCATGGATAAAAAATTACTTAATGGTTTATAGTTATCTGCAACCTCCACACACACACCTTTACTAGAAATCGTACATTACCACATGTATGAAAATGAGACTATAAATTTAATTATAGTATTGTTTCCTTTACATCAAATAATATTTTATGAATAGATTAAAAATGATAAATTTTTATTCATTTTTTCATGTGTTCAAAAAACATGATGAGAAATTTTTTTATGTAGTATAAAACCCACAATTTCATCAGAACCACATATCATTAGAATTCATCTTGAATGTTTTACTCTTATAATTTCTTCATGTTTAATTGGTTTTATCCTTATGTATTCCCATAATATATTTTAAGAACCTAATAAATGTTGAAAAAAATTCGAAGGACCACACATCATACACATGGTCTACATTAATAGGTCATACTCATTTATCCTAATAGATAGAAGTCATATTGGTCCCACTTGGAATGAATGAATCCCCATGAAATATTTTATTTAAATCAATGTTGGCTACATGTTCTATTTTTTAAGAACAAAAAACTCTATGAAATAAAAACCTCCTCACTCGTCTCCTGAAAAGATGAATCATTTTCTTCATTATATGACCATAATCTACATTGAATAAGGCCTTTGTCAAATGACCCTAAATTGAATTGTGTGTGGTATATTTTGTAACACCATAAATTTAACATAGATGTACATTTAATACCATCTGACCCCTTTATGTTTAATCCAGATTTACTCAATATTTCTCAATGTATGATCCACCAATTCATGTTGAATGTATTTCATCATACCTATACTATAATACGATGTCCTATCCAAAAAAATAATTGTATTAATTCGTATTCAGTTATGATATGAAAGGATGAACGTGAATCCAATTTTAGGGACACCCATACAGTTTCCATTCACTAAAACACAAATTTCACATTGTTTCACTGATTCCAATTAATTCATGTTGGGGTTTGTTCTCATTATTCTCACTAGAGAACCACTTCTTTTTATCTTATTTTACTATTTTAACTATCATAGTTTATATACATAAAATTTTATTCAATATCATTCTAGTGATGAAAAATATTTATCCTCCTCAAATTACTATTACATTTAGAAGAAATCATATAGTGGTCACATATATATATCATGGAGGGGGGTGCAGTTGCATCAGGAAAAAAATTTACATAAAAGGATTTTGATCCATATGTTCATCTGATGCTCATAATTATGTACAACATTATAAAATTTTTATATTTTTTTGGTATAATAAAAATTATTCATCTAGTGAAATTATATTTCTTTATATGATGGATTTAATAATTGATTTTCTAGAAAACATATATGATTTCATCATGTGTAGGTCACCTGACGGTCATGATTTAACATTGTTTGATGGTATTATTTTTATTTTCACTAATAGATAGTTAAAATTATTTATCTGATGAAATAAGTCATGAATCATTTGATGTGTAGAGTACATATGTTATTGATTACTGAATATAATTACATTCGATGAACACTCTTTCTACGTCTGGTAAAAACAATATTCCTAAAAAAACATACTTTGGACATGGGATGTATAAAACATAGTAAAATATAATTTTTTTTATAAATGTGATGATATATTCAAAATAAGATTAGAAAGTGTTTATTATAATTCATTCAACTCAATAAATAAAAGGTTCCACACATCCACATCTTAATTATCCACCAAGAAACCATTGATCTAGCTATCACAATCCTTATATATCATTATAACAACATGACATATATATTTATAACAACCAAAACTATTATCCACTACAACATAATTCCAAGGAAAACCAACTGACACATATTTGATATAGAATTATTACCACATAAACACCTCATCAAGATAGAATCATCTCACATAATGACCTCTAGTATTTATAGCTTAATATATGTTTAAAAGAGTAAGTAGGAAATGGTGTTTAGTTTCAAATCCTTATTATATACATCAATGATATATAGAAAGCTCTTAAGGCCCAATACCATATATGGGTATGGGTTATAGTACTCATATTCAGTGGTGGTGAAAAAAATAAAGAACTGTAATAAAACATATAAAACACATAAGCACTGTATAATGGTCAACCATATAATACAACACAACTACCAACACAACCACTGAAACATAATCACTTCTCCATATTAAAATCAATTCCTTTCCACATATGACCACATCATTTTACAAACCACCACACCACAATAAAAAATATAACAACCACACATCCTTAAATTTAGCAATCAAATTACATTAATTGTAAAATATTTATTTCCAACTAATATATTTATATATCACCACTATCACATACATATATATTTTTCATTTAAAGAAAATTTATTTTTGACTAATTCTCTAATTATTTCATACCCATTACCACATATAATTTCATAAAAATTATCATATTATAACCTTATCCTAGACTACATAATACAAAATAACCACTACCCATTGTATAACCAATAAAAATAACCGAATCATATCCTCTATAACCACATAAATGAAATCATAGAAAATTAATTGTCCCTAACACAGTAAATAATCAATAAAAAATAACCCCCACCAATAAAATAAGACAATATTTCCAAATATATTTTTCCACTCAATAAAAATTTCCAAATAATCTATGATAAAATATATTAATTCATGAAAAAATAATACAAAATAAAATCTAATAACATTTGAAAACAATAATATAATAATATCATGAATCAACAATCATTTAATAATTTTTTGAAACAAATACAAATAACAACATCATAGTTTATTCCTTCATCCATGAAATTATATTAATATTATTTATAAGCTGCGTCATATTCAGTGACATAATAAGCATATATAATAGTGTCAATCTCTTCATATTAATTTTAAAGATTTATAAGTAACATTAATAATATTTTAAAATCACGTGATTCACATTTCCATTCACATTCCTTTAAATTGGTTAATTATATTCATTATATTATCATATAATCTTAATCCAACTAATGAAAAGGTATGATACATCCACATTTATCAATGAAAATAAGTAGAGACTGTGAATCTTATACCCTGATTGAAGCTTCAACAATCACAGTGAACTAATTTTGAGAAAACAAAGTTTAAACCTTGAAAAATAGGAACGAAAAAAGAAGTCATATACAAATTGACTTATTATGATGACTTAAATAAAATTAAACTCATTATTGATAATCCCAATAATCATACTCTCTGATAAAAGAAATTATGAGAAGTATAAAAAATATGGTATAAGAGAGCCTAATGCATCACCAATTATAAATCACATATAGTAAAGGAATTAGATCTACCAACTAATGACAATGGGACCAATACCAAGTCCCAAAAGAACATAATAATTTTAGGGAGCCTAAAAAATAAATTCAATTTAATATAAGAGAGAAATTAGGAATTATAATTCATTTAAAAATGGTATGGTATGATGGGGACCTCACTATATATTAATAGTGCTTAGTCAAATTAGATAATAGTTTCATGATAATAAAACCAACTAAATAAACTTTTTGATAGTTGATTTTTCACTTTATAAGTATATTTTACCATTACTGTGACATAGTGCCTTCATCTATGACTATTTCAGCTTCATTTCAAGAATCAATCCCAAATCAATTTTTTCATTACACTAGCGAGCCTAGAAATTTACATCATACTTCCACAACTACCATAAGATAAAAAACATGATAAAAATATTATAATTTCATCATAATTCCACAAAACATATTTCAATACCCCCATATTATAGTAATTCCATAAATAGGCCACAAACCCTACAACACATACCATCAGGATACAAACCTCTAATATATCATTGATATACCCAAATATCCATATACAAATGGAAAACAACAACCCTAAAAATATCCCAACCAACCATGTCGGTAATAATATCAGGACATTCTATATGACCTAATAAACAACCACCATGCATGGTTTTATCATATTGAAGAAAAAGCACATACTTTATCCCATAAACACCCTCAGAAACTATAGACTAACACATCAAACACCTTTAGAATTTATGTCGAAGTCCATAAAAATCTAGTTATCTAAATATATCCTTATATATTTAGGATTAGATAGAATCACTTGGATATTTTGAAGATTCGAAAGTGATATTCATGGTTATAATTATTACTAGATACCAAAATAAATTAGAATTCATTAGATAATTTTTGTCCTAAATATTTTTGTACATTAGAAATAGTTGTTTAATTGGAGCATATTATTGTTTTTTGTTATTAATTTACATTTAATGGTTATAGATTGGTTTTAAAATTACTTATTCCATAAGTTGAGTGTTGTCAGCCTTACTAAAACATATGAATTTTTTCTAAAGAATTCATTATAAGGAAAAATAATTTAAATTAAATTTTAGAATAATTTATAGTTTAAATACTTATTCATTCTATGTTAAAATTCATTTATGAATCATCGAAAACATTTATGGATGGTTAGATACTAGGAATTCACAATTTAAAAGTATTTTTAGGATGCATTTATTCTCGTGACCCTTATTTGAAATATAAATTTCATTAATCTCATGTCATTTCATCCTCTTGTGAATGATAGATCATGTAATCTCAATGAAATTGATATGGAGGTATAGAATTAATTTTTGTAATTTGATTTATATCAGGAAAATTTTATAATATTCACTTATAAATGAATGAATGAAATAATATACATATGATTTCTTTTTGTGTCTATATGATGGATACTAAAAAACGAATAAGAGTTTAATCATGAAATGTATAAATATAGAACATACAATGTTAATGGTGTCAATAAATATAAAATAATTCATTAATTATATTAACCTTTATATTCTTAATAATTTTCAAATTCAATAAGGCATTGATTGATCAAATTTATGAGACATTCATACATGAGCATCTACAAAATATCTTGTATTTGGAATAAATAATAAAAATCCTTCAAATGTGAATTTTGGTGAACACATGACAAGATACAAAAATAAAATACGGGTTAAGAGTATTGGTGTTGAATATATAAATGAGATGAATTTGGAATGATTTTGTCCACTAAAAAATCCAGGATTTGTGTTAGTTATTGTAATAAGAGTTTCTTACATGAATATACTTGTCAAGATACATGGAGTTAGCATTGTTAATACTTATATAAATATTTATCATTTACCATTATATTATTAAAATAGAGGATTATTATTTTATTTATAGTATATTATATAAAATAACATGTTTATTAATAACATACAAAATACTTATAATGACCCAAAATTTGTTATAGTTATACATTCCATCAAATAGAAATTAATAATATTTATGGAGATATGTCCCTGAAAAAAATATTAATCAATTAATTTATTGTATCCTAATACAAAACCTAACCTCAGATCATTTTTATAAATTTAATACACTAGATAAATCTATTCATTGTAATTAAATAATAACTATACCACAATGATATTGTTTTTTTATAAAATGGTTATTCAAGATGATCTAGATATGTTATATTTTATTCTAGAAATTTTTATTTATTGGATTCAAATGAAACATAAATTTAAGGAGAAATTTCATATTATCAAACACATTAAATTAATCTATAAAAATAATACAATAATTTAACATTATGATGCATTATAGTAATTTTTTCATTGAACGATGTCCAATGGAACCCTATATTCCACTCATGTGCTCAAAATGATTGGAAACAAAAATAACATGGTATGTATTGGTTTCCATATAGAGAATGATATTGCAATTGAAACATTTAAAATATCATTTTCAGTATCTTTTAATTAGTTAAATAATAATTTTATATCAATACCGAACAATCATACTATGGGTAAAAATCCAAATATGATTACAATAATGAAATAAACCATAAACCATTTACACATTTCATAATAATGAATTTGAAACATGTATGATTTATGGAAAATAAAATAAAGGATTTACAGAATCTACAATCCTCGTATATTTTAACTAAAATAAGTGAATTTATATATTTTATAAGAATGATAATGTTTCATTTGTAAACATTTTTGTGGTGAAATATTAAAAGTCACTCGTACATAGAGATTATTACGGAGTGACATGAAAATGATTCCACCACATTAGTTATTGAATTTATATAAATACATTTATATATAATTTCATAACAGTTATTAAATATTATATGTACATCATCATTATATGGGAATGTGAATTTGTTCAATGAATAAATGATGTTTATTAATGTAGAAGGGGACATAAATGTTATAAATAAAGTATCATTTAATGCATTGTATTTTGGTGTTATAAATATAACTTTTTCAAAAGTGTATTGTTATTATTTTTTGAAGTCTAGTACCATGTTTCATAAAAAAATTATTTCTATATCTCTTCTGCATAGGATAATTATCTCTTTTGTAGGAAATAGTAGTTGTTATTTTTTAGATTAAAATGATATTTTTTATTTTCAAAATAGACTGATTAATTGATTATATATATATTGTTTCTTGATATTACTATCAATAATATATATAATAAGAAGGAAAAGATTTATTATTTTAATTTCATGTATCATGGAATTTTTCCTCTGTTTTATAAATATGATAATTTTATCCAATGATTCTTGATGATTTATTTTTATATATTAATAACAACTAATCATTTGAATTATATGAATATTTTTGTATGAAAAATGGAAAAATATATATTTAATGATAAATGTAATTGTGGTAGTGATTTATTATAACACAAAAAAACACACAAACACGCGTACATATATATATATATGAGTTCTTATACTTGAAGTAGATCAAGGTGGATTTCTATATTTCATTACCTTAACTAATGACTTATGTGTGCATGACAATAATTATATTATGTGGAACATGTATTTGTACAAATATATTTTCAAATATTTCCATAATAAAGTATAAAATCATCTTGGATGTAGAATTAAAATAATACAATTTCATTTTCATGTAGAATATGTCCTTCAAGAATAAAATGAATATGTTAAAGATTGTGGAATTATATCACAACTCAATCAACATAGTATAACATAATTTAATTGTGTATATTATTGATGAAAAAATAATTTTTTTGACATAGTTTAGCCAATGATAATTCATGATAATTTTTATATTTTGTTTCATTGTTATTTTATAGAAAAGACTTCATTTTTACCTAATTGTGTTCCAAATAAGGCTATTTAAAAGGCATCACATGAGATGTGGATTGGGAAGTATCATAGATAAAATTTCATAATTATATGGGGTTGTGATAAATATTTGGGATGTGTTATCATAGGAAATCATTAACCAAAATAAAAAAATTTCTTAATATTTCAAAGATATAGTGGTTTTTTATTTTAAATTCCATCCTAAAAAACTGTATATAACTTTACATGTCATCTTTGAAGAAAAATAATTTATTTCCAATAAAATTTTTGGGATTATATTTGATCTTGATGATGTTCAAGGCCAGTAATATAATGCTTTTGTGATATTGATAAGTCTCTAAAAATATGGATTTTTGGAAAATAATTGAATCAATAGATAAAATTACTATGCAAGTTTATAAGGGGAATGCCATTAGTTTTAACATTGATAAATAGTGAAAATTTTAAATGTTTAAATAAAATAGATTTACTCAATTATATTTGAAACTTGGAAGATACAACTAAATGGGTAAAACCGAATTTGTGTAATCCATCCTTTTATAAAAATATTAACAAGCATTATGGTGTTTGTTTGATTAATTCTCTCTTAGAAGGTAATGGTTTTAGAAAATATAATGATATTGAAAATGAGGGAAATTTTATCCTCTAATTATATTGAAATCCAATCATATTTTTTTCGATGGATACATATTATTATTTTTATATATATTCAATTATTGTTTTCCAATGAGCTCGTACCCGAGTCGTAATGGCCCATTCTTTGCATCAAGGTGTTATTGGAATCATGAAATGTTGGGTGCATGTACTATTATTGTACTATGTAATTATACCCCCATGAACCAAATATATATATATATATATATTCATTGTAAGTCAAAATAAAAACATATTATTATATTAATTTTTGGATGTATATTTGACATGACTCTACATTTTTTAAGATATATAAAATACACATAATATTTTTAAGCTAAGATAATCTAAATATGGGTCATAAAAATATTTTGGTATTGTATGTTGATTTGAGAGTTCTCATTTGAAATTTAATTCTAATATCAAAGTCTATTAAACATTTATTGGGGCATTTTTTCTTAAATAAGGATCTTTTTTATTCAACAAACAAAAATGGAAAAAGTTAAAGTACATGCAGATCTAAATGAAAATATTTTTTGTATAAAAATATACATTAGTAATGTATATAAAAATTTTAGAAAAGAAAAATAAAAAATTGTCTCTTTTTTAATTATACCTCAAATGTGTCCTTAAAAAGACATAGATTCCTTAAAAGGATAATTAACTGTAATGTGTGGGTATGATTCCATAGGGGTCCACAACAAGATTCATTGTGTACTTTATATTATTTATTAATCCTTGTAGAACATATGAATTATTTTTAACATGTAATGAATAATAAAATCCTATTGAATTTAATTGGGAAACCATAACAAATAAATTTCACTACATTTGAATAAATAAAATTTTAATCTTATTCTATGGTAGAGAAGAAAAAATAATCATAATAACATACAACAATGTTAGTTTCAAAACTAAATATGGAAGCTATATGTCATAATATAGATGTCTTTAGCCTTTATGGAAGAGCTATATGTTATAAATATTACAATAATCCAACAATTTATAATTTAATTGTTTAATTTTAATATATCGCAACATATGATGTATCTAATGAATTTTTTTGATAAATAATATTATTATTGTACTAGATTTTATACCAAGAATCAAACGTCCAATAGAAATCTATAATGATAATAGTGGAGCAACTGTATATGTTAAAGAGAGTAGGTGTCTACCAATATTCATACATGTTCTGAGTTGATTTTACCTTATTTGAGATATTATTGAAGGAGATGATATTATGATGTTTCATTTTCCTAAATTATATCATTATATAGATCCCCAACCAAATCCCATTATGAAAAATATATAAAAAACAACAATATATTTCATGTGAAAATCTAAATGGGTGTTTAGATTTAGTATAAGTGGGATATTTTTAATGTTTTCCAAATAATTAGGCATGTGTTGTGTAGGACCCCTGGACACCCTGAGAAGGGAGGGGTGAATCAGGGTGTCAACTTTTCTTTTAAATTGATGGATATTATTCCCACAATGGTAGGAACTAGTTAAACCTGTATGATGGATATGATCAGCAATCAAACATTCACATGTAAAGAGATGACACAACACATTTTACATGGTTCACCACTAAGGGATACATCCAAGGAGCATACGCCGACATGTTGTCGATCCTACCTAATTCCACTATTCTTCACTCATTGTGGATTACAATGGTTTGGGAATAGTCACTATTTCCCAAGCTCACTACCTTTACAAATGTTTAGGGATAGCCCACTGCATCCCTCAAGTCACTCTCGTTGACTCCCCATAGCTCACTACCTTTGGTGAATCCCAATCATTTTATAGACGTAAAGGTCTCTAAAATAGATTCACATTTAAGAATTTTCTTCTGCTAAGCATGAGACTATGATTGCATCAATGTCTAGAATTTATACACTTGAACACACTGAAGTACCGAACCAGAAAATCTGAACGTGCAAATAGGTTACACTGATGATTTCACGCAGCACCTACCCTTTACACGCATGTTGTCACTTTTGCGTGCAATACCTGATTTTCATGCGGAAGGAAATTTCCCAGAACCCAAATTTTATTCATAAACTCAAATTTTATAGGAAAATTCTACTTTCTATCACACCTTCTTATTTCTTGTGCACCTAAAACTTTTTCACATAGCTCATACTTTTCACGCATCTCGGACTATTCGGGAAAATCGGACTTTCCCATGCAACCCCCTTTATGGGAACCTTTTATGTGCATCGGCCCTTAGATATTCTCTAAGTCTTAAACCGTAACGAATGAAGGGGGTTACCTCTTATTTATAGGTGTCACCAACCCCTACGTGCAAAACCCATCATGGGATGAAAAACCTCTCATTAGGTGCACAATACTTTTCACGTAGGAACCATTTTCCATGCACATCTTCAGGTTTTTCACGCACCCCCAGACTTTGTCATTTTTCATCATTCTGATTCCGAAACACCTCTTGCATGAAAAATATGGTAAAATGTCATGAGATATATTTATTCCATGTCATTCTAGATTAAATAGAATCATATTAGGATGTTATGTAATGTTAGGATCACTATGTCTAGAATCAATACAATATAGATATAGCTAATCACAAAAACGATATATGTTGATGAAAATATCATGGGATTAACCTACCTAATGCACACCACATTAATTTTCATATATGTTTCATTAGTGTTATACAAGTGAATAAATTCTATGGATCATTCAACATGATGTTTTCAAATAAGTTCCTTATATGTGAGGTTTTATACATCAATATATATCTAATTATATATTAATATTTTACTTAATAGATGTTAATTAGGAATGATACTATTCATTTTTATGTAATTGTTTTTTACTCTGATATTGTGTGTCCACCCATTAGGTGGCCAATGATAAAAAGAAAATCTATTGAGTTTTGATTAGTTATGTTCATGTTCATACGATGGTAATTTAATGAAATAGACTATTTTTAAGGATATATGGTATATTATATCACTCCAATATTTAACATGGTAAAATGAAAAGTGTCACTTTGTAAATGAGATTTTCATTATCCATGTGTCATGATTAATCTCGATTTCATGGAAAATATATATTTTCGAATGGATATATGGTAGATTAGATCACTCCAAACCCCTTTATAATTTATGTAGCTATAATGTGTTTCAAGATACTAGTATTTGATTAAACTTGAGTTAATGGAAAATAAAATATGGGATTTGGTAGTGAGTATGGATTAATGTTTTACAAAGAATATTATATGAGTATTTTTTTTACACAAGCCTAAATAGTCCATTTGAGAAACACATTTTCATCTTATAACTCATTTGAAAGATCATTAATTCACTTATCAAGGAGGATGGTGGATTTTTCTATTTTTAGAGGCTCTTTAATAATCCAAATGATATTTTTAGGAACATAATTTCACCTCATATTTTCCTAGTTTATTATATAAAATGGAGGATATTGAATGATTTTTTGTTTGTATATATTAATGTGGAGTAATGTTTTTTTAATTCAATAAAAATAATGAAAATGTGGGACCTTGTATTATCATATTTTCCCAATCTAAGTAAGTATTTTTTTTTTAGTTTTATAAATATAAGAGATTATTATTCATCAGTATGATGATGTGCTTTATTTATTTTTAAAATTAAATGATTTCAATATGTGTTGGGATATGAATTTTGAATTAAAGGATGTCATTATATGTTATGTTGACTTGATGTACTCATTAATAGAGTATGAATATAATTAATGCTACTGTAGGATGATGTAATTTAGAATGTAAGATTCCTCCAATAATCATACATTACATATATTATTAATCTATTTTTATTGGAAAATATAGTTTATGTTTGAATAAACATCAATTTTTTCCAATGTATATAGTATAAATAGTATATAAAGTATGTTGAAGAGGATACATGATGATATGAATATACATAATGGACTATATACTACCAAGCTACATTGGTTGGTTTGTAGAAAAAAAATTCTATGTATGACTATTGATAGGTGTTATGTCTCTATAAAGTTGAGGGGCTAGATATGATTAAGGGAGAATAAAGGTGACTAGAATTTTGAGGATTCCATGATTATGTGATCTGACATCCATTCTACTCTATGTGTAAACCTCACACTAGTAATGAATGTGCTTAATGGAATTGAATTTGAGTTGAGATGAAACATGTGTAGCATTTTTTTAATGAATGATTATAGAAATAAAATTGATTCATGAGAGGAATTTGTAGAATATATGATAAATTTATTTTGAGAAATATCATTGAAGTACACCATGGACTTTATATGGGTTTCAGGAGACATTATAACCTTATTATATTGATTGAGATGATTAAATGATGTTTTGAAGATATTTGAGAAGAATGAAAGTAATTGGATTTTCTTTGTAGTAATATAGTGATAGTTCGATTACATGTATAATATTCTAGTCATAATAAAAAATTATAAAAATCCACGAATAAGAACTGGCATATACTGGAATTGAAAAAATAATGAAATAAATAGTATTAACTATATCTGTGCATAGAGATATGTAAGAATTACTTGGAGTATATGGTAGATTAATTAGGTGATATATAACATTAACATACCTATTTTATAGCTTCTGGAAGATTAATTTCAGGGGATTCAAAATAGTTGTTATAAAATTATGTCCAAAACATAAAATGTAATTCATCTTTAAAAAAACAACTCTAATGATGTGTAAGAGTAATATGAGGATTTTAAAGGTTACGTATGATACATTTGAGAGTCATGTATGATCAAATTGTTATTCTTAGATGAAATTTTAGATACAATTTAATGTTTCTATATTGTTCTTTAGTGTTTAAATATCACAATTCATTGAGATTAAACCATGATTCAAGATTATATTAGTGTCGAGATTTGAAGAAGAATATTTTATTATAATATTTTTATTACATCTAAGCATTTATACACATGAAATAAGGTGTTATTTTTATGAATGTTCAAATAAATAATATACAAATAAGAATTTTACCCTTAAGAATAAATAATTGATCCGATCTATTAAGGTTATTTGATGAGGTCTAAATAAATACCATATGCTTTTTAATGTTATAAGATTACTAATGTAGTACTTCCATATAATATTTTTCCATCATAAAAAGTGACTGATTAAATGTAATGATAATGATTTTGAACTTGAATGTAGTTTCCTTATTTATATTTGGGAATATTTTTCACATGGTTTTGACATGTCGTTAATGTTGAGTGGACTTGGGGAGAATTGTGTGTGTGAAATAATGACATTGAACATAAATATATGAATAACATATCATATTAAGAATAATAAAGAGAGTGATTCTAAGATAGAGCAATATGAAAAATATATTTTCTAATATTTATAAACCCTTATTGTGTTAGAGTAGTGGGAAATATTGAGAGGTTAATACAATTAATTTTTCGAGTGTTGAAAAAGAATATAATAATCTACAAAGATATTTATGAGATAATTAGGATAAAAAAACATATTAGTTAATACAAGACTCATTCTTATATTTTCAACTGTTAACCAAGGGGAACTATTGTGAATCTAGATGTGAAAAAAATCATGGATAGTTTCATTCACCACTTTATATAAAAGTCAACCTTATATGGGGGATCTCTTGTTTTAAAATCCAAAACATATTTAAAGGTATTCATTTAAATTTAATATTTCATAAACCCCACTTAAATAATTTTTAGAGGTCCAAATAAATAAACCATTTTTTAAAACATTTAAATGTTTCCCTTGAAAAAGGATTTTACTCTTTGAAAATAAAAAGTAGGCCAAAAGGGCAGCCATTTTCCATCAATCCACTTAAAATAGGCCACCATTGAATTTCAAAAGGGGTAAAACCCATACACATTTGAAATATCCATTTAAAATATAAATAAAAACCACATCCAAAAATCTATTAGAGGCCCACACATAAATTCAAAAATAAATTCACATTAAACCCAATGTTTTAACACTTTGAAAACCAAAACCCTGGTCAAAAGGGGAAAATTTACATGGATGTGTTGTAAGAGGAGGTGGCATCGGTGTAGGAGGAGGAGGTGGTGGAGGTAGACATGGAGGAGGATGAGGCGGCAGAGGTGGAGGACGGGGATGAGGTGGCTGAGGGGGAGGAGGAGGAGGCTGTAGTAGAGGAGGAGGAGTAGTAGGCGGCCGCAGAGGAGGATAAGGATGCGGTAGAGGGGGATGAGGAGGAGGAGGTTGTGGCGAAGAGGAGGGTGTGTATGAGAGGAGGCAGCGGTGTAGGGTACCACTTTATTGAAAGCTTGAAAGAGTGTGGGTGGAGGAGCCTTGGTTAGGGTTCTTTTATAAAACCCACTGGATCCTTTATCAGTGCTAGTGAAAAGCGCTCATAAAGGTGTGTTTTATCAATGCTAAAATAAAAAACACTGATAAAATCTACCGTTATCAGTGCTTTCTTGGCACTGATAAAGGGTGTCATTATCAGCACTAAAATTATTGCACTGATTAAGGTATAATTTTAATAAATTATTTATATTATTATATATTTATTTAAATTGATATATATGATAAATATTTATTTATTTATTAATAATTATAACTTTAAATAAATAAGTATTGATTTATACTTATAAAATTATAAGAAATATACTTATTATATTAATAATCATATAAATTTATAAAATAAATATATTAATTATATATATTTAAAAGATTATATATGCATAGTACTATATTTCTTCTAATTTTATAAACAATTATATGAAAGATATATTTATTTATAAATTTAATTATAAATAAAAATATTATTATTTATAAATATAATTATAAAAAATATATATTTGTTAAAATAACTATAAAATTATTACAAATTTATATTAATTTTTAATATTTATAATTATATTAATATATATAATTAATATATTTTCTATAATTTTAAATTTATTTTAATATATCATTAATGATTTATAACTATAAATAAAATTTTATTTATTTATCAATATTTATATATATATATATATATAATTATATATAACATATTATATGTGAAATAATAACTACATTTTTTATAAATAATAGTTATTTAAATAAATCAAAATTAACTTGTACTAATTTATAAATATTTATATATATAAATTTCCAGTTAATTATATATTTACAACTTTATAAGTTGTATAATAAATATATTTATTATAATTTTATAATTATTTACATATATATAATTATGTAGTTATAATTATAACTATAAAATAGCATATATTTATAAATATTTTTATACAATTATTAATATATATATATATATATTAATAAAATTATAATATTTTATGTATAATTTTATAATTATATATATATAGTTAATTATAATTACCATTGAAAGTGTATTTGAAAATTATTTATACATATTCTTGAAAATATAATAAAATATATTTATTATTGAAATATACTTAATGTAATTTTATAAGTACAATTTCTAGAACATATATAGTTCATATTGATAACATTATTAATGAATCAATATACCACATCAATGGACAACGTGATGTAATTAATGTATAAATGAACATTCATGCATGATACATGACTAATACGCATGGTCAATATATTCATTCACCAAATTCATTAGAAAAAACCTATATATTCAATAATTCTAATTATACATATATATATTAAAAGGTATTACATATTTATCAATTAAATAAATACAATAAACATAACAAATATAATAAATATAATAAATATAATGAATTAATCCAATAAATCTAATAAATCTAATAAATTAATCTAATAAATATAATAACTATATGTATAAATCTTTAATAAATATAATAATATATAATAAATCTAATAATTATAATAATTATAATAAATCTAATAAATATAATAAATATAATAAAATTTATAAGTATATTTATTATTTAATGTAATTTTTTGTAATCTTATAGTTATTTAATTATATATATATAGTTATAATCTTATAAATACTATTTTCAAATATTAAAACATATATATATATATATTTGAATTATTATAAAAAATATATTAATTATAAGATGCATTTTTTATTTAATGTATACAAATAAACATTATTTTTGAATATAAATATAATTAGTACATATAAATTAATAATAATTTTTTATTAAAAACCATTATCAATGCTATTAGATAACACCGATAAAGGCCGACCCCAATATCAGTACTTTCTTCTTAGAACTGAAAAATGCCAGTGCTTTCCTTGCCATGTTTTGTTGTAGTGAAAATTATCTTTTCTTTGTAAAAAAATACTATAAATGGATTGATGACATAAATTTAGCTCCAAGTGCTCCCAAAATAATCCCAAGGATGATTTTTTTTACACAATTAGTCATCTAATAAAATTAGAACAAGTGTTAGGGTAATTTTCAATTATTTATAATATTATTCTTACCTTTAATTACCCGATTTACCCTTAACCATTGTAATAAAAAATATTAATAATGTAACTATTCATAATGTCAAAAAATAAAATCGACCTATTTACCAAATTTGGAAATTATGATTCAAAATACAGAATTTATTCATAAAAATTAGAAACCCAAAACTTCATAAAATTAATTTAAATTTAATCTCATTGACAGAATGAGGAAACAAGTTTTTAAAGTAAAAATGCTTAAGAGATTGAAATCTTTTTATATACAAACTCAATGTGAAATTGATGAAAATGACCAATAATGGATTTAACGATATAATATTGATCTAATTATACATTAAAACAAAAAAATATATAATTTAACAATATATAGTTTATTTAGACGAAAAAACGGTTTTCAATTAAAATGCAATATTGTTTTTCACATTAATCAAAACATGATACATATCCGAAAAATACCAAAAATTCAATCAAAATAAATATTGGTATTCCAATTTCAAATAATAAGTTTTCTTTGTCAAATAGAATATATAAAATTTGAAGAAACAATATTTAGAACATGTTCCTCATCAAAAGGTGTTAAAACATTCTTTTTTTAATAAATACTTCTTTTATGTATAAAATTTGATGTGTTCTTGTATAATGTCTAGAAAAAGCATAAGATTAATTTTATATATTAGATTGATTATATTATATATATATATATGTCATTAATATAATAAAATAATATTAATTAGTCTTTTTATTGGTATAAATCACACAAGTGTACATTTAAATAGTTTTTCAAAAAAAATGTTTTCTTATTTTTATAATTAATTGGTCACTAAAGATTTAATTATATATATATGTGTAACCATATTTTCAGAATTTACATAATACTACTAATTTCCCCCATTCTATCAGCTATGTTATAATTGTAACATTTAAATAATAATATATAGTTGTTCGTTATGCTCGATGTGGTGTATCAAGTATATTATTGAACATAGTGTTTTATTTTAAAAACTCAGGATTTTATATTCTGCATCACTTTAATAAATTTATTCCTCAAATTTTGAACTTGGGTATGGTAGTAAGGGTTAAAATCTTCATATTACCTTTATTAAAATCCCACATCGGAAAAAGTATTAATAAAATATCTACTTTAAAATGAATCAAATGGAAGTACGAAGGTCATATGACATTACAGACACTAGGGTTCCATGTTGAAAATCCTGGATGTGGAAGAGAAACCAATCTTTCTGGTTCTAATGGAGAGTGATAGAGAATATAGTTATGACAAATTTAATAATCACAAACCCACAAGTCTGTAATGGGTTAAAAGGTTATTAACTTCCTAATAAGAAAAGTAAATAGATAACATTTTTGTTTAAGATCATTTTCATAGAGTTGAGAATTTCATTTACTTATTAGACTAATAACATAAGTAAACATACTCAATTTAAATGTAGAGTTACATATTTTAATCAATTTCCACTACAAACTCATATTTTTCTTCAAAAATGTGTTTTCAATGGGAATTTTTCACGATTGAAGCGCTAGAATCAACATCTATAGAACCACATAATCCACAAAGGATTAATTATCTATTTCTATTATCATTAGAAATTAACCAAAAACGAAAATGGTTAGTAAAATATATAATAATTCTCTAAAAATAATAACCCTTTATATGATGAAAATCTATATTAATCTTCAAAATTAAAAAAGTAATACCCAAAGCATAACATAGAACAATATACAAATAACTATCCTTAAAATTCCTCTAAAATATTTTATAATAAAATTAAAACCCTAAAATCTGAGGCATTTGATCCCATAGAACTCCATGATATTAAAAAAAATTATCAACAAATAACATCAATCGTGCATAATGTCTCATTACAAAAATTAATTTCAAAAATCATATAATATTCATGTATGATATTGATTTCTATAAATAACAAGAATATCCATAAAATTATATTTTAGTCTAAAATATAACCCAACCATTACATCTCAAAAAAATCTCTTTGAATTATATTTACCTTCATCCTATAGGGTCACAAAATAATGAAGATATTTTAAACAACGTTAATCACTTATTCTCCAAATCATTTTATAATCCCAGGGTTATATATTCGATAAAAAATATGTTCCCAAAATCAACATATTCTTATTCCATCAACTTATTTAACTAAACGATAAAGTCATACTATCCCAAGAAATCACATAGTCTAGTAGTAAGAGATGCACCCTTGTCACCCTTTGGTTGTGGGTTCAATTCCCATGGCCTTCCTGGACTTTATGGGTTGGAATCCATCATACGGTTGTTGTATTTCTCAATCAATATTAATATAAACCTTATAAAATTATTGAAATTTTGGAAACATCATAAAAAATCCTTAATATATTTTAACCTCAAGTTTTCGATTACATAATCTGGTTACAAACTAGGGTCAGTAATGTTATTTGGTTTTGAGGGATGGTCAACATGGTTGGACATTTCATAAATGTTTTCATTATTTTTTACTCACTGTTCCCTCCATGAATTCCAACAAACTTTCATCATTTTTCATATAACCTTGGTAATGCAAAAACCATCACAATCAATAATGGTTTGTTCATTTTCTCTTACTATTCCTTTGGATTTCATCATAGTAGATATGAACTATGATTGAAACAATTAAGTGTATTTTGATGTGGTTTTAATATTATCACACATATGGATAATTATGTATTTGCAATGATTGATCGTATATCCTTTCCTTAAAAGATACAACAAAATAAAAGTATGATTCATCAAAGTGTAAAAGTAACATTTTCTTGGGAAAATAAGATGTTGGACACACATATAGATAATTATGTATTTGCAATGATTGATCGTATATCCTTTCCTTAAAAGATACAACAAAATAAAAGTATGATTCATCAAAGTGTAAAAGTAACATTTTCATGGGAAAATAAGATGTTGGATAAATGTAAACAAATGTCTCGTTTCCCAATCTAACTCAGAAGAAATGTGTCATCTAGGAATCCCATTTCAAGATAGCACTGCTAAGCCTCATCCAAGAAGAAAATGTCATTTGTAGGAAGCACACTTTCTTGATGATCTTCCAAGATACCATCATTAAGTACTCCTAAACATAAAACCCAGAGTCTTGAGGAGAAGATTGATCTTCATCCATTTACTCTGTTTCATACCAAGAAGTCATCATCTGTATTAAAAGAAAAATCAGCATTTTGATAAAACTCAAATACAATCTTTTGATAAAAGGGTTTCTTATTGTTGGTAAACTATTCAATCCAACCGTGATCTTTTATTACTCTTATAACAAGAGATATACGTGAGAGAAACCATTCTATAGAAATTTCTTTTTCTGGTACAACAACTCTATTCGCATGACTGGGATTCAAAATTTCTTCATACATTTGTCTTAAAATAATGTTCTTCTTATTTAATGGTTGACTTTTTTCCAGAGTTGATTCTGATGGTCTCTTCATTCTAGACATTATAAACATGTCGGGAGAGTTCAAGGGATGAATTTTGTTGCGGTTTGGGAGACGAGTGTTTTGTTTTGGGATAATAGTAAATGATAAATGATTTAGATCGATTCGATTTTTACCATTTAGTGAATTAGAATTCACAAATTAAAAAATACCGTATAAAATAAATTAAAATAAATAAAATATTTATTTTTAAGTTAGAGTATGAAAAAATGACAATGTAAAGGATTGTAACACAAAAAGGTGATTCCTAATGGTGAGTCATCAACGGTGAGTCCCAATGGTGTGTCATCAATGGTGAGTCATACATGGTGAGTCATCCATGGTGAGTCATCAATGGTTAGTCAACAATAGTGAGTCATCAACGGTGAGTCACAATTGTTAGTCACTCAAAATTGATCATCCCTAGCCCATGTATTCTGTAACTCATTCTTTCAGAATTTAATGTCTTAGTAAAAATATCAGCAATTTGATGTTCAGTACTGATGATTTCAATAGTTATATCACATTTTTGATAGTGATCTCTCAAAAAGGGATGTCTTACATCAATATGTTTTGTTCTTGATTGAGAGAATAGGTTATTAGAAATGTTAATAGCCCTTGTGATGACACATTTTAAGGGTAAATTCATAAATTGATATCCATAGTCTAGTAATGTGTGTTTCGTCCAAAAAATTTGAGCATAACAACTACTAGAAACAATGTATTCAGCTTCAACAGTAGTTAATGAAACATAATTTTGTTTCATACTACACGACGAAACTAGAAACTTTCCTTAAAAGTGACATGTTCTAGAGGTTATTTTTCTATCTTCCTTTCAACCACCAAAATTTGCATTAGAATAACTAACTATGTCAAATGATCTTCTTGTAGGGTAAAACAGCCCTATGTTGGTAGTATATTTGAGATATTTTAAAATTATTTCAATAAAAATTATGTGTGACTCTATAGTATTGTCTTGAAAATGAGAACTGTAAAATACACTATATATAATGTCAGGTCTTCTAGTAGTTAACTAAATAAGACACCTAATCATTCATCAGTAACTAGTTTAATCAATAGGTTTCACAGTTTAATCAGGATCCAACATACCAGTGGTACACATAAAAATATCACTAATTTTAGGGCTGTCTATATTAAAACATTTTAAAAGATATTTTGTATATTTACATTGATTAAAAATAATACCATTATAATTTTGAAAAATATGAAATCCAAGAACAAATGTGAGTTCAACCATTAAACACATTTCAATCTCATTTTATATCATTTTTGAAAAGCCAATATATAAATAATTTTTGAATATCAAAAAATATTATCATCTACATATATTTTAACAACTAAAACATCTTTATAAATTCTTTTTATGAATAGAGTAGGATCGGCTATACCTTCAGAAATAATAAAAATAATTAATTAATAGTCAAAATCTATTAATTAATTAATTAAGTATATTAGTGTTGAATAACTATTTAAATAATACATAAATATATTATATTACTAATTAATTATTAAACATTAATAACTATTCTAATTAGCAAATAACTATTTGTAATTGGGATGTCAGTTGCGTGGAAAACAACCATATAATACAACATATAAGGTTGGGATCAACTCCTTACCATCTCAATTTATAGTGAATTTTTTAGGTTGGTGTGTCTTGGTGTAAAATTATGTTTATGGAAATAATTGTTCTATAGTGGGTTGTAGATTACAAGGATGGTGGATGGTGATGGATGTTGTGTTGTTTCTTGAGAAAATATTTGGTTGTGATCCTTTTCAGAATCTTGAGAGGCTGCACATGTGCAAATTTTGTCCATTGAGAATGGATCATTGAGGTGGATGACTCATGTAGATGATGAATGCTTCATTGAGAGCAGTGAAAAAAAAATTTAGTTCATTAGAGTTGATTAATGATGGACAGTCTATTGATAACACAAATTTTATCAATCGATTTTGGAAATGGAGAAAGCATCCCCAAAGTGATAACAATGTGATGATAGATGACTACCAATGTGATCTCGATGGTTTCCCTTATCAATGGTGGAGGCTAACAATGGTGTATTATAGACGTTGGAGGAGGCCCATCTGCATGGGTGATGATCGTTTGAATTAAATGTGGCTATGTGATTGAAAGGGTTACACATAGCATGGATGGTGATATGGGCACCACCCAATTAGGGGATGGTAGTGAAGAGAGGTTCGTGAGGTTGATCTTAGTTGGTGGTAGATGCAGATAGGCCGATTTACAAATTCTTGTTGTGATGGAGTTCGGATAGTGTCATCCAAGTTTGGAATTAGGATGACACATTGCAAGCTTAGGCGGTGGTTGCACAAGCGGCCCCTTATCGACTACGGGGGGTGCGTGGTGTAGGTGGGCCAATAGTGAACCATGAATGGTGGACCAATGTAGGGAGGGGCCTTTGGTCTTATTTCATGGGACCAACAAGAAATGTATCAAGGGTCTTCCAGACATTATATTATAGGTTCAACTGGCCTATATATACTAATATATATAATAATATATAAGGGACCGGGTGGATGAGTTATCTCTTAGGGGCTATGATATGTCCTTTTGGCCAATGGGTAATATAACTTCTCATCCCGTCTTCAGCTATGAGGTTCTCCGATCCAGTGGGTCACATTTCCCAATCACATATCCTAGAATTCAAGAGGCCACAGACTATTAGTGAGGACATAGAGTGTGTCTTTGGGGAGACTATGCCCTCATTTCTCTAGTAAATTACATGAGATATACTATAACATATATGTAGTCTAAGCATAATAACAATAAATAATCATCAAGAGTATACACTATAACATTGGACTAGTAACCACATATAGCGGAAGAAAAATAAAAAATGAACATGTGATAAAAATCCTATAATAGAGTTTATATATGACAATTCTACATATAATCTCATATAAAAATTGATATGTTAATTCATGTGTCTACAAACCATGCAAAATAGGTATACGAGCTTCAATAAAAAACATGTATCAAAATACCAAAAATGAAAAAAAAATCTATTTCCAGATAGTATCACAAGACTCAGCTTGTTCATATTCTGCCCTTCTCCTAAGCATGGAAGAAATAAATCATCATATTGTAGTTTCTTTCACCGGTCCCTACCTGCATCCATATTGTCATTCTGGTACCCAATAATGGCCCCAAACAAGGTTTGAAATTAAACCCAAGTAGTCCATCACCAATGGTGTCTATAACATTTCTAGGATGCGAAATACAAGATAAGAAATGTTCAATGCATAACATAGGTAAACCATACATGAAAATATCTCCCTTGGTATATGTAAAGCAAGTAAAGTGAATTGGTATATCTAAAAACTATCCCAAAAAACATGCAATCTGGCTCTTATAACAAGGCATCTATAAATAAAATAAAAATAGATACCACAAAATGATGTATACATATAATCTGACACCATCCATGGATATTCCATATAACTTTTATGTCATATCAACCAGGGTAACACCATATTACTGGAAGTTTACTATCAACCATGGTCGAGCCATATAATCAAGCATGTTACAATATCCATGGGTGACCCATGTAATCAAAAGTGTCAGACCCCATAGGGCTGAATACAAGGTCTAGTGAACCAAGGAATCCTCATCAAATCCCACGAGAATCATGATGGGAATATAATTATATTTAAATTGATTCCATGTTTAATGTCAATAGATCATGTTCACTATGAGCCCAAACAAGCTGAATCCAAGGGGTTGCAGGGCCCTGGTCAGCCCATGAAATCAAGACCCGAGTAGAAATCTCATCAAAGGAATCCATAACAACTTTCATCACACATGGTGTAGTAGACCCATTAAATCCTATTTAGGCATTCATCATTCAAATCAAATATCATTCATAGAAAACCCAAGCCTTGAGTTTTTGGAAAACATATAATCATTTAATTTCAAACAATTAAAATAGTTACATTATATATCATATTGAAAAGGAGGGAAACCCTCTTCTATACAATCAATTCAGTTAAACACATGTATAACAGGGAATCCTCTTACTAAGTAAGCACAAACAATAACACATCACAGGAATTATAAAAAAGGAAAACATTTAATGGAACACCCAATCAATGGCCTATTTTGTGGAAACAACATCTAAAAAATTTAGTGGAACTATAGGTCATCCCAAATAGGTTATATGTCATTTAATTTGATAGTTTAATACATTTTATGGGAAGCATTAGAAAATAAATCCTCTTACTCAATAAAAACTAGCTCAATAAAGCACTAAACCACATTATAATTGTATATACTACATAATATTAGTCCGTAGTATATTACTCGTTGAGTAACGTCTTTCGATTCGATCAAACATAGGATAAAAATGGAGAATAAGTGAAGAAACTAGGAATGGTACAAATTATCATGCACCTAAATTACTCCATTGATACCAACTAAAAAAATTAATTACAAAAAAATAATGAATAAGTAACTTGCATGAATCCATCAAGACCGATGTGTTTTTATTTTGAGAACGGATCAATAAATGGGAGGTATTCTTAAAATTTGCATCAATGGAGTCCTTTAATTATAATGTCGTGGTCCAATGGTGGAAGATGAAAATTTTTCTATCATTATTTTTTAAAACAACTATTTACTCCTAGTAATATTTTACATTAATAATGATCCAAAAATTGTAATCAATGTACAGGTCTATAACAGGCAATTCATTATTTACATTAATTTGATATAAAAAAAATCTATATCAGAAGAATGTAAATAGCTATGTGGTTCTTATATGAATCAAATTGTATCAAAAACTTATCTCTAGTAAGCTAGTGTTTTAGATATTTATTTTTAAACTATATGTCAACCTAATATCCATGACTTAATCATCAAAGGAGAGAAAAAATATTTTCTTTTTAAGATGATAGGTGTCAATGACAATGATGGCTAAATACCACAAAACACCCATTCTTTTATGGGAGTGGCTATGGTATTGAAAATATAGAATGAAATAACACCAGAATCAACTATGTTTGGATCAATAGACAATAATTTAAATTTTATATGAGCTACCCCAAGTCGATATTGAGACACTAGATGGTAATGAAATATTAAAATTTGTTTTGAATTTTAAATTTAAGAATATTTTATAATGTTCTACAAGTTGAAGTTTCCATAGACATGTTACTATTTATAGTACATCCCATGAAATATGGAGGATATTTTAAGTGACACAGTATGTGACAAAAAATCTAAATAGAACGAAGCTATAAATTCTATGAACCTAATCTTATACATCAATATGGGAGATTAAGAATATGTAAATTAGAAGTTCCAACAGTTCCCATGTATAACCACTGTTATGAGTTCTCTTGGTAATGTATTGGACAACAATACTCAAGTGGATAGAGTACTAAGAGATCTTCCAAAAAATATGGCATGAAATGTTGTGGGAATAGATGAGAATAATAATTTTATGTATTATACTTTAAATGAACTAATAGGCTCTCTATTGTAGTATGGGTTATAGATGATTCCTATTTCTCATGAGGAGTCCACAAAGTGAAATAGTATTTCATTTAAATCTAATATAATTGAAACTTCTAATGAAACTGAATCTTAGTTACAAGGATGTGATAATGAGATAGAGAACTTTTGTAATCCATTTAAAATTTTATGAAGGTTGATAGTTATAAGAGATGGTTTATAATGACGAATAAAACATATTAAAATAAAAGTAATTGAATGAAGAATAATTATGCTTCATATATAATATGTTACGAGTGTTGGAATAAAGGTCATGTCCAACTTGATTGTGACAAAATCAAGAATACAAATAAGTAAAAAGATAAAAGTAGAAAACAATAACAAGATCTGTTTTGTGGATGGGACTGCTCAGATAGTTATGACCCAAGAAGTGAATCTATAAGTGAATGGGAAAGATGCAACAATACTCTGATATATATTGCTTGTGAGGTAAATGATTTAATTTTTAATCATTTGTTAACTTCTATAAATGGTGATCCTAATTAAATATCTTAAAATAAACAATATATTGATTTTAATTATAATAGCGATTTTGATTCTAAAAATTCTAGGCGAAAATAATTTATTAAAGAGAATAAATTATTGAAAAACTTTATGTTAAGAATGATTAAAAAATATAGACAATTTAAATGTAAAAGATAAGTAGTTAGTGAAGGAAAAATATTAACTAAAAAGGTAATATAAAAATGTGAATATAAATGATTCCTAGAATGATGAAACCAAAAGGAATTATGATTATGTGTTTTTGAAACTAAAAGTTGAAAATGAAAGACTTAATGAATATTAGGCTATAAATGATAAAATCCAAGATATGGGATTTAATATAGTGGACAATGATTTAAATAAAGTGGAAAACTAATTTAAGAAATTAAATAATGAAACAAAAAATTAAGGAACACACCTTATAGATTCTATGAAAAGGTTTATGCAGATCTAGAAACTGTTAAAAAATTTATATGGATTGGAAAAATTAAGTTGTCTAAAATTCAAGGAATTATCTGATTTTGTAATAGGTAAACAAAAATATGATAAAATGATATCATTAATGAAACTAAATACAAATAATAATGGGTTTGGGTATAACAATTTTACTCCATGTTTAAAAATGCTATTTTTATTACATGTTCAAACGAAAGTAATTCTACTACAACATGATTTAAATATAGAATGAGAGGGAACTATTTGAATGAATACTCATTGAGAATCACTCAATCTGTTGGTCTTAATAGAATTATTTTTTCATGAAATTTGTATTCTAATCTCCATGAAAAAATGTTTGAAATCTATGTGGGTGGTCAAAAGAATTTCTTTTATTTCTGATGAAATAGTGACGATAAGGTGACCAAGGGGATGTAACTCATTTTATAGAAGACCTATGATGGTCACTATGCACAGATAAGTAATATTTGAATTAACCATCATTCATACTATCTAATTTAATATAATTTGATATGTTTACATACAAGATATATTTATAATAATTTTTTATTTCTGATTCAATGTATAAGTAGTAATTTCTTTTTGTTTTGACATTTTCATGTAAAATTGTAGTAAATTTATATAGTTATAATTTCAATCTGAATTTTCTGACTATGTGTTTTATTTTCTATAATGTTTTTTAATTGTAATGATTTATCTATCATTACTGTTTCTTGAATTTATGGGGAGTTACCCCTCATTTTTTTATTTGAAATAATTTACTTCTATGTAAGTTTTAAATAAGTGTTAGAACAACTAGATAATGAAAACATAAATTTCATTAGTATATATGATATATTTTTTCAACAAATGATCTAGATAAGTCTGTTATACTCTTCTAAATATATTATGTGATTTATAATTTAGTTTATCATAATTCAAATTTGAAATCCTCTTGGAAATTTGAATTGAATATAATAATCAATTTATTCTAAAATTGAATTATTTTTTGGCAATAAAATTTGATTTGTCGATCAGCTTTTAAATATAATATTTCTATTCTCAAACTCAAGGGGATATTGTTTTTAAAACCCTTTTAAGTAGAGAAATTTTTTATTCCTTTTTTAATGGAAATTTTTTATCTATCTATTAAAAAAAATTATTTTTATTTGTTCGTTGAATAAAATAATATTTTTTATCATGATATTGTTTGATCTTAACCTGTAAGAAACTTGTAATTTTTTGTATTTTATAATTATTTTGTTTTGATAATTTTGTTTATTGTGTTTAAATGATTATTAGATCATACTGTTTAAAATTTATTTATTAAATTTTTACTCTGTTTGAATTATTTATTTCATTTAATATTACAATAAATATATTCTTTCATTATAATAAATTCGTACTATGAATTTATTTTTACTATCCAGAAATACTATACGTATTTGTTTACTTATATAACAATATATTTATATGTTATTTCTTAATTAATTTATTGAATATTTAAATAGATAATTTGTTCTATATATTAATTTTATAATATACATTTTGATAAATTTTAAAAGGGGGATATTTTGTGGAAAATTTAATAATTTTTTTCGAATTTATAAAAAGGGGTATTTTGTTAGTATTGGAAGTTACATTAAATAAATTAATATTTATTGGGTATAAATCACTCTCTAGAAATTTTTTTAAAATTTTATTGTTATTTTCTCATGTGTTTTAGCTAACACTATTAAATTATTAAGTGTTTTAAATAAAAATAATTTTAATTAAATTTATTAATTAGATTATATATTTTTCAAGTGTTTTAAAATATTATGATCATTTGATAGTTAATCAATTTTTTATCATTTGTTTTGAAAAATTTTGTTTCAATAATTTATTATTATTATTATTATTGTTGTTGTTTTCATTATTATGTTTAATTATATAAAAGAAAAAAGTTAGTACATCATTATGAGAGAATGACTTAACTCTCATCCTTATAGGGGGCCCTTTGGGTCAACTCCATATGAAATCCTTCCACAAAGAAGCCTACAAGTAAGTCTAGATCAGCATGTATGCATTGCACACACCCCATACATACGGGCCTATGTATAAGGCCCATGTATCATGATCTTAGTGAACATGGGTTGGGAATAGGTCACCCTCGATGTGTGTATATGGTGTTTTAATCTAATATGAACTTCTACAAACCTAGATTGATATTTTGAATTGAAAACACTTTTTGAAATCAATGTAGGATGCTTTTTCCAGTGTACTATTTATCTGTTTAAATTTCATTCAATAGTTAAAACTCACTAAAATTGTATTTGATATGATCCGACCTTCAATCTCCAATATTTTAATTTGATATCCCATACTATTATTTTAATTTTCTAAAACTATCTTCTTCCTTAACTCCCACTCCTTTTTGAGTTCACCAGCATCACTGCTCTAGTGCATATCTTCACTTTTACTTCAAAAGTAATTTTTTCCCTCCTAAATATTTATTATTTCTCCTCATAATAGTAGTTTTCTAGTTCACGAACAATCCCACTCACCTATCCACTCACTCTCTTATATTTCCATGACTATAGTGATTTTATGAAATATTAAAATATAGGATGTTCAATTTTCTTGAGTTATGTCGCAGTAGTAATAAAAAGGAAAAAATAAAATGATTTATAGTGGTTCATATCACCATGATACTATTGCACTCAGAAATATTCTCTACTCCTCGACGATACTAGTTCTCACTAAAAACCTCTCTTTTAAATGTATAATAACCTTTTATTTTAGATACTTTTTTTTAAAAAAAACTCAAAAGAAGAGACTAACCATTTTTATAATATAATAAAACTATTATTTATCTTGAATTTTAATTGGTAGTCACAACCCAAACATCATTTCTTGTGGTAGAATAATCAATACATTGAAAGACATATTTTTATGGTAAAATCATAAACTAGGCATGATGAAACACAAACAGAAATAAAAAATAATACATAAGAAAACAAATATAAGAAATATAAAAAATGATCATAATGTGGATGATGTTTAATCTTGATGATCATTGAGCACATGACAGAACATTGGTCAATGATAGATTCATTCAGTGATCAAAGAAATAATTAAAAAGTCGTAGAAGTTCGTGAAAAATTTATAATAGTAGACTTCCAAAGATGTATCCCGTATTCTCTCTCAAATTACTTGCACATATATGTGTTTTATATCTTGAAGAGAGTTATCAAACCATTAAAACATTGATCTAGGAGTAGTGTGTGCATATCAAATATATTCATGACACTAGTTAATGAAAATAATTGAAATAATGTGAAACTTACCTAATGTTTTCTAAATCATCAATGAATAACAATAAACTCAAATTTAGGCTTTTTATTTCATCATGATATATTAAAATAACGCATTTAATATTTTATGAAATAAATTTTAATCAATTTAAAATTATAAATCAAATTAAAAACAAATATAATCATATAGACTATAAATGTAGAAAATGATTCCTTAAAATGGAGCTTTTCATGACTATAAATCTTCTTGTATAAAAGTATAAAAATTAATTTCACAATTAAATTATAAAAACTCTAAATATTTATTTCAACATAATAAATTTATCAAAATAACAATTTTAAATAATATAAATTTAAATACAAAATAAAACATTGACATATAAATTTGTTTAACTAATGATGGATCATTGACCTACTGTTGGAACTAATCATTGTGACACATGACCCACCACTAAAAATATCCAATGGCGGTGAAAAAGAGAATGAGCAACCTTTGAAAATTTAAATTAAAAATAGATAAAAAAGTTAAAAATAAATTAGTCCATGTATATTATAATCCAATGGCTTCATGATATGTAATAAATAATTTTCAACCATTTGGTGTCTAACTGTGACTCATGACACACCATTAGAAATGTCTAGTGTTGAATAATAACCTATGATTGGGAGTATCTAATGGTGGCTTATTAATAATAACTTCCAAAAATTTGAAATAAATTGAATATTATAATCAAATTAAATAAAAAAATATGTTAAATCAACAAGATTAAATATACAATAACCGAATAATGAATGAAGATCTCCTATTAGACATTCAAAATCTTAATCCTACAATGAAAATACAATATAAAACATATTAATGGATAAAAGAACTGTTGATAAAAATTATAATAAAAAAAGATAAAAAGAATAGAAATTAACTAAAAAACCAAAATAAGTAATAGATCCAATTGAAGCTTGATAGGCTTCTTCCTTATTTTTACACAGAAAATAAGAAGATGAACAACAATAAAATAATATGAACCCAAAAACTAATTTAGAAAACAAAAGGTGATGTATTGAAAAGATCATGTTAGATCTTGAAGAATTTCCTTCCAAGGGATGTAAATTAGAGTGAGGATTCAAATGTTGGTTAAAAAATAACAAACATTTTAAGTCAAACAGTGTGTTAAATGACCCACTATTGAATACTGATGGTAGGTTAGGGATCCATCATTGGGTTTCAACGGTGGATCATGACTCACCATTCATATCTAATGATGACATGTAACTCACCATTGGTATTCAAATGTGGATCCTTCAAGTAACCATTACTGAAGAGTGCTGACCTACTATTTAAAAGGGAATACACTTGAAGACAAAAAATTGGGTGACAAAGAAGATGAAAACTATTTAATATTTGACACTTGAAGGATGATTCATAATTATAATCTGAAACCAAAAGAGATAAACAAACAATATTTAATGATGCTTCGATAAAAGCAATGAAGATGTCATGATAGTTGCGGGCGTACATTAGATCGATTAAATATCCATGTATAATTATTGATGAACATGAAAAATGTTCATCTAAGAAGGATGAATAAGTTATGAAGAAGATAAAGAATTTTATTCGAAGTATATGTGAAGAGATGCATTGGTGCAGTGACACTAGTGAACTAAAAAAGGAGTGGGCGCTGAGGAAGAATTTTAGTTTTGGAATTTTGAACAGAGGCACATGATTTCAAATTAAAATTTGGGTGATCAAATTATTGATCTTATCATATCCAATGACATTGAGAACTCACCACTACTATCCCATATTTAAACGGATGAATAGTACATTAAAGAAATCAGCTGACATTGATTTGGAAAAGTGGAAGCCATTTGGAATATTCATCAAGGTGTGTTGAAGTTGTGTTTAGAATAAAATATAGAACACATACACACTACGGGTGACCTATGCCCATACCATGTGTTTTTTGGGGATAATATATGTTCTTTATACATTGGTCTACAAACATGGTTCTAGCACTACGCATACTTGTCGATCCTGCCTTCTTTTTTCTCTTCTTAGGGAAGGATTTACCACATTTTTTCTCCAATGGGACCCCTATGTGGTTGAGATATTTCAACCTATCTCATACGGAAGACCTAACATTCTTCTTTTATAAAATTAATCTTAAGAAAGATAAAAATAATATACATTTACTTATACAACATTGTTAATGCCATGTAATAAAAAAGTGATTAAATGTTAAATTATAATAATACATTAAAACACATAATTATTTTATAAAATTATTAAAAAATTGTAATTAAAAATTTGTTAATAAATAAAAGCACATATCAATTTAATAGTAGTAATTAAAAAAATGTGAAAATAATAATATAATTTAAGAAAATTCTTATAGAGAGACATTATTCAAATCAAATAAAACTTTTATTGTATTTTAAAAAACTGAAATATTAAAATAAATTAGATTAAATATTAAATTGATATTAATGGGAAATTGGTCATTTTTCCCTAAATATTTAGGTTACATTGTTTGGACACAAGGTCCACTAATCTATGCAATAAATGTACACCCTTCGCTACTTCAAGGGGAACTATGTACGTCAGTGATAACCATGAAAAAACCATGTCTCATCCAACTATAAAACAATGTAGTGGACATATCATGAGTTTGAACTTCATTCAACATGGATTTCTCAAAAAATGCAGCTCATGGAGCCCTCTTTCTAGTCCCGCACAATTTCATCATATCATGCGGCCCACTAGTGTTTCTCCAAGAGAGGGGTTCTAGGCTCTGAAAAATCATAGGACACCCTTGATACACTATTGACCTCAATGAGTAGTAACATTAGGCTACAAACAATATTTTAAATAGAAACTAATGATATATATATATATATCTTGTATGAAAATGCTTGATCTTAAAATCACACCCTATAAAAAAATTCTTCCCCGAATATCCCTCATAATGTAAGTAATGAATTTTTTTAGAATAATTATGACCACTAAGAACATGAATCTTCCTCAAGCTCCCATGTCTCATCTTATAAAAGGCCATGCTTTTATGCCACCCATAATAGAGGAACTGACTGTCCATGGAGAAACTTCATGCTCTTGTCAATGATTTTAATATAATGAAAATTAAATGACGTGTTAACCTGAAACTACTCTTTATCCGGCTGTAGAGTGTCATATGTGTCTTAGTGAGAACTGTGTAACTACGATACATGGAAGACATCATACATGACCTAGTTCTACTAAGGAAACTGAAAATAATAGGATATCATCCTCACTCTTTTTTGGAATCTCAAATGGCCCATCATATCAGGGTGAGACCTTACCGTGTCTCCTAATATGTATCTGTCCCATCCCTCAATAGATATGTAAGAAGAATCAGTCCTCGACCTCGAACACTATAGGTTTTCAATTAAGTTTGGTGTACGAGTTTATGTCAAGATAGTGCAGCATCCGACCACATCATGATCAATTTTACCTCCTCAGATGTCACTTGCATGAGAGGAGGTCCTAGTAATGCTGGCTCACTTACCTATAACTAGTATAGGAGAAATTGACATGGCCTAATATAAAATTCATCATAATTTTCCATATATATAGTTGTGCGATTGAAATTTTTATAGAAAAACATAACAAGGAGTATATTCCTCTCCATAGAACCCCAAAATCTAGGACACATGCAATTATTGGATGAACTTTTATACCCAACACCCTTTCCAAACTCTGCCAGAAATTAGACGTAAAGAAAAGGCTTCCCTAACTAAAAAAATAGTACAAGGGACCAATGAACTTGTACTATCTCATTAAAATAAAACCTTATATGATAATCCACACAGATGGTCTCTCTAATCGGTAAGAAATTAGCTACCTTCATGATCCTATCTGAAAAAACCAAAACATCATCACTACCTCATGAAGACCTCAGAAAAATGGTCAAAACATCCATCTTTAAATCATCCCATTTCCACTTGGGAATAGGTAACTACTGAAAAATTTCATATAGTCGTTGATGTTCTGCCTTCACCTGCTGAAATGTGGAACACCTCATTAAGAATCCAACAAGATTGTGATTTATACATGGACACTATTACAGATGACGTATAAAATGATACATATTGGGGATTCATGGGTGACCTACCAAATCTAAATCATGAAACTCCCAAATTTGATCATCAAATATGTATGATGAATCTCATATGTGACCATGCATTCATAGGACCTCATCCTAACCCACAATCTAACCTATTCGCGGCTCATATCTTATAACACTCTCTCTTACGACTTGTCCCTCTAAATCTAATAGTTGGATCATCCTCACTATATCTCAAATGGTATAGTTAATATCTATGGATGAAATAATCTTCTACCCATGAGTTTCCAACTCCTCCAAATGAATCTTATAAAACAAATCAATAAACATCCCCTCGATATTAGCCTTCTAAACATCATGTATCTGAGTCATCCTACTGATTGAATTAGCCAAAACAATTCCCTTACTAGGTGTAAAGGAAACATTTAAATCAAAATAGTATCGGTAGTCATCCCACCATTAGTCCCTCAAATTCAGATCACACTGTGTGAATATATTCTTGTGGGTATTGTGTTCTGTTTACACCATAAAACACTATCTTAGTAAATAATGTCTCCAGTATCACAAATAATGTATAACTACAGCTAGAATAATATCATTCATGAGGTAGTTCCTCTCATGTGGCCCCAACTGATGATACACATACCCCACGAATCTATATCATTTTATCAGAATTACTCCTAGGCCAATACATGATGCATCACAATTCAAAATGTAGCTATTAGATGGATCTGAAAGAATTAGGATTGTATCCAAATTAAGTCTCCCATTCAGCTACTAAAAAGATATATTGTAAGTATCTGACCATAAAAACATAACAATTATTATTAAATCCCCCCATTAGCACTTCAATGAATATAATTCCCTCTATCAATAAATTTTAATATCCACCTATCCCCAAGAAACTATGTATATAAAAGATGTTATTGGGATAATCCCAGGAAACTACATCTCTCACCTTATCTGGGACAACTAACACTCTTGTCTCTAAGATTATATGACCTATGAAGTGAATCATATCTATCTTGAAGTTTCAAATTGTGATATCTTCATTTAACTAGTTCTCTCTTAGTGTATCCAAAATGACCTCATGACATTTGGCATGGTCGTGTCGATTATGAGAATACACCAAGATAACATCCATGAAAACAGTAAAAATATCCAGATAAGAATGGAAAACATTTGTTCATTAGCTCCATGAAAACTGTAGGTATATTCATGAGACTTAATGACGTATATGAATACTCATTGAGGCCATACCTACAACCAAAATTTATATGAGGTTAGTTTTTAGACCCAACATGCACTTGATGGTATTGAGATCTCAAATTATTTTTTTGAAAATATCTAACATCCTCAATGATAATCAAATAGTTCATCTATCAATAGAAAGGGAAATCAGTTCATAACTATAATCTAGTTCAATTTTATGATAACTCAAGCATTTCCTAATGTGTCATCTTCTTTTTCATAGAAAGGACCGGTGAACCCCATGATAAAGTACTAGGTTGTATAATATTATTTTCCTTCAAACCCTCCATCTTCTTCTTTAGACCTTGAAACTCAATCATATCCATCCTCTATGAAAAAATGGATACTGGCATAAGTCATATAACAATCTCCATGGAGAACTCCACTTTTCTATCAAGAGGTAAACCCGAAAATTTGTTCATGAAAACATATCTGAAATGACCAACCACTAGAAAGAAAAATTCCATATGCACTCCCTATATATCCATGAATAAACTAACAATTTTGGGTTATCATCCAAACAAGAATAATATCCTATTTTCTAGATTGTCTCAACTTGAAATCCCATTCACTATTGTGAAAATAAACTATGCCCTCTGGTGATCAGATCGTCACACTCTATCAATAGAAATCAGTATATTCTTCGTATTAAATAATCTCTTCCATCCCATGTTTGATGTCAACACCATGTAATCATAAGTATAATAAAGATCTTATAATAAGTGACACCCACCAATCTCAAGGGGACACTCCTTGCACTGGCTTATACCCTCCGTCCTAATCCTAAATGGAGTATCAAGTATTATGACACATTCATTAAATTGAACAACAAGACCAATACATTCCACCATAGTTACCTAAATGAAAATATATTATTCAACTATATCAAAAGATATATAAAAAAGAGAATATGATACTAATATCAATCTTTTCCTCATTGATGTCTCGATACTGTGATCCTCAGGTATAGGATATAAAAAATAAATCAATACAGAACTAAAACATAGTGAAATAGCCTCACTACATAGAGGAAGTCCACTCTGATGTCTAGGTGAAACTTTTTCCTAGATGCATTGGAAATGGCTGCTACCTCTTCTTGAACAACTAATACTACTCCATCTCCCAACCCAACATAGAGCTATGAAACCTACTCCCAAAGCTAGTGTCGGATATGACTTCCTACCACTAACCACATGAGGGAAGGTCCTACAAAATCCTTATAATTGGCCCATCCTACCACAATCTTGGAACTAAAATGGGTATCAATCACACTAATTTCTCAAGTTTCCCTTTCATACGCACTAATGATAGAAAAACTGAGCAACTAGAGATAATATAATAGATAGTAATCCACTTGTTAGAAGCCTCAAAATGTCCCTTCCTACCATATGTTGCTAAACCATTGGGTTGAGAGGATGAACTTCTATACTGTAAGCCCCCATCACCCCTTGGGTTCCACTCTATAATTACTACCTGATTTAGTATCTAGTAATATAGTAGGACTTGAACACTTTTCCCTTAGATATAATGGAATTTTTGTGACCTTCCTCAATGTGACTCTCCCTCTATGCCTCGTCTATAGGATATATTAGTGAAAATGATATATAGTTGTAAAGCATGCCACATATTCCATAACTATAATCATACCTTAATTATTAGGGATGACCTCATTGGCCAACTCTACGATCAGAGTCTTTGAGAAAAATTAGTTGTAAATTCTAGTTTGTTAGTCATCCCAAACCATATCTCACAACCTTTCATCCTAGTTCAATAAAAACCAACCATTGCTTTGCTACTCCACAAAGCCTGTATGTGGAAAGAATCACTCTCCACTCTAGATGTTTCTCTAGATGATCAAATATTGAATAATTAGTCTCAATCCATAGCTTAGCAGCCTATGGACTACATTCCTCAAAAAATGTGGGTACATGGTGCTACTAGAACACACACATCAGCTCATCCAAAGACAAGGGTTTTTGATGTGTTACTTGAAAAGTCATTATAAATTGTAACAACCACTCAAAGAACTATGCCTTAGTACCTATGTCCATTAAAATTTTTGGTTCCTCATTTAGAACTAAAGGAAGGTCCATTGTTAGCCTATAGACCACCGCCTCTAGATCATAGTTTCTTCCACTATCCCGATGTACAACTGGAGGTCATTATGGTGGAATGTCACTATAATTTCAAACACAAATATAATAATGAACAATATCACATGTTCACAACTAAAACTATACAAAAATTATAAAATTACTACAAATAGATCATACCACACAACATGCTCTTAAATCTAGGACTGGTAACCATAAAATCCACTAGAGACACAGCCTACCACCCACTGTTGATTCGGGTGAAGGTGAAGTTTTTTATTTCATCCATGTTCTATTTCATTAAATTTAAAATTCAGATTACAATTATATTCTAAATTATTGAATTGGAAGGTTCACAACTTCTAATCTATAATGGCTCACACATATCAAGAATCAAAATGTGGAATATACTTAATACACAATAGATCATGTTCTACTCCATGAGACCAATGATCCATGAATCAACATGCCATAGTTGTGGGCTTTGGGAGTCTGTTGTAGCCTTATCCGGAAAAAACTATTTATTTTAAGGAAGATAATCAAAGTACCAACCATGTTTTCCAAGTTCCTTACACAATATATCTCTTAAAATGATTGGTATATCAAACAATTCACATATCACTAGGTTAGGAAGTCAAGAAATGCATCTTATATGTCATCATATAATGAATGGCATGGTAATTATAATAGGTTCCTATCTTGAAGAATGAGATGCATACCCTAATATCATTGGATTACAATGAAATAAATGCCTCATTCACACCACTGTTAATATCACAATTCATGTGCATCATAAAATGGTGGAACCAAAACAACTGTAATATCACAAAATATAGTAAAAAACAATTTCTCCTATAGAAATTTAGCATTTTAATCTATGTAGGTTATCTAGTCTCAAGAACAGATCATTGAAAATTTTTAATTCATTCAAAAACCCATTCGTATTATTAAAAAAATATTTGATCTAAAATAAAAATTGTTTCTTTATTACAATCTTTTAATATCCCGACCCGAATACCAATATATGATGCCCCGAGATGGTGGTTCACATAACCTCAATTGCATCCTCCCAAATTCTAGAGGCTTTAGAATAATGGGAAGGTTCTAGGGTGTGTTTGTGGGGATACTATTCACTCATTACTAGAGTGTAGAATAATAGATATACAGTAACAGATATGTAGCGGAAGAATAGTAATAATGAATGTGCAGTAAGAGTATATTGTAAAACATTGGAGTAGTAACCCGACATAACAATAACAAAATAATAACTGAACAAGAGATAAAAATCCAATGAAAAATATATATAATACTTCCAGAATTAATCAAATAAAAAATATGATATTTCATGTCATTTATCTACAAAGCAACTAAAATAGGTATACAAGAATCAATAAAATACATGTGTCAAAATATATAAAAAACCAAAAAACCATTATCACCATTTTGAATTGTCCTCACATCAGTCATGTGCTCCCCTAATACTAAGAAAAAAAAACAAGCATCATACCAAGGTTTATTTCCTAGGTCCCTACTTACATCCTTATACTCTTTCAAGCTAGCCAACCATGTCCCAATACAAGGTGTGAGAAAAAATCCTAATAGGCCACCAATAATGATGTCTATAAAAACTATAGGATGTAAAGTACAAGATAATCAATGTTCAATGTATAAAATATTTATGAAATACATGAAACAATTTCCCCTGGAATATGTAAAACAAGTAATGTGGATCGGTATGGCTAACAATGGTTGCTACAAAACAAAGGGTAAGGTTCCTAAAACAAGGAAGTGGTAATGATTACGTAAATAAACCCAATGGGCATGGCATATTCACATTATCTCAAACAATACATTTCCATGTATTATATCCTTATCATCATATCAACCATGTCCATGTCATATTACCAGAATTTTCATAGCAACTATGGTTGAGTAGTATAATCATGCAAGATACAATTTCCACTTCTGAGTTGTACAATCATAATTTTCATACCCCACATGGCCGGATACAATTTATAATTAACCAAGGAATCCCCACCAAGTATTAGGATCCTCTAGATGGATAATTGGTTAGACATGATTTTGGGTTTGAGGAGCTTTTCAATAGACCATGTCCACTGCGAGCCCAAACTAGCCAGATCCAATGGGTAGAAAGGCCCCAGGAATCCCACAGAATCAAGACAAAAGAGAAATCTCATCAAAGGAATACACTACCACTATCATGACCCATGGTGTATCACACCCATCGCATAATAATTAAATATTCCCTATTCAATTAAATTTTTATTCTTTGTAAACACATTCTATGAGTTCATCCAACTCATATAACAATTACATTTCAATTAAAATTAAATAGTTAGGTCATGTATCATAAGGAAAGGGAGGAAATATATCTCATACAAATTCAATTAAATGCAATCCATTTATAAATTGGATTCCTCTAACTAGAAAATATCCAACAGGCCCACCGCATGGGTTGAATAACAAATAGATAAGTGACAATCACACCCCATGAATGGCCATGGTTGGGGAAACAACCTCCAACAAGCTCAGTTGAACTAGTAGGAATCGCTAACAGGTTTTAGTTTATTTAATTCAATAATTTAAATTATATTAGGGTCACTATTAGAAAATATAGGGTTTGGAACAACCGTAACTAGATCTATAAATCACCGAACCACAAGGGAATGTTATATACCACCTACCATAGGTCTGTAGTAGTGTTCTCATCCAGTATCAACATCAGATTCGATGCAGATCAAAATAAAAATGTCTAACGGATGAAGAACCTAGAAAAAAAATTATTATCTTGCTCCTAAATAAATATTTTAATACAAAGTGACATGATGAATGGATAAAAATTACTGAATAAATAAACAACATGAATCCCACAAGACAGAGGTTATTAGATTTTGATTTCATGTCCTGAAAGAGGAGAAAAGCCAACCAATTTCCCTTATATTGTGACCTCCCAAACCTAAGTTATTTTCCATTACATAAGGAAGAAATTATATATAGGGATAAATATATTTTAAGGGGAAATGATCATTTAAAAAAAAATATCTAGGCCACATAGCTGGAAAAATTGTGCACCAATTAAGATCACTTCATTACATAAATGGGAAGACACACGATTAGTGTGCACTATTTTCCTAACAATGCACATGTCATGTCTCATTACACTACAAAAACCTACAGAGGCCATCACATGGGAATATAACTCCTTTATCCTAGTTTCATTATAATATTTTTCACTTATATCTGTCTATCCAGACATGCATGAATTCATCAAGACATCCAGTTTAGGTACTCAGTTTCTCCTAACTGTGTGGGTCAACTATTTCTCTACATGACTTGGGCTTTGGGATTCAGAAATGACCAGAACACCCCTGATAACACCACAAACTCAAATAGTATTCCAATTATGCCAAAAATATGAATTTATACAAAAATTAATGTGATAGTTACCTCATATGAAAACACAAGATATAATAGGTATGGGGTGTGTCTGTTTGTGTGTTGGTGTTCGTTTCATTATAAATATAACTATAATATCTATTACATATTAAATAAATATAAATTAATTTCTTATTTTAGAATAAAATTAGTTTTATTATTAGATATTAATTATATTATTATTTAATAATTACATTAAACAAATAATGGTTTGTAAAATAAACCATTCATTTATTAAAGAACCAAACCCATCATTTCAACATTGTTTAGTGGTAACCCTTACATGATCAGAAGATCTAACGGATCTAAGTACCATAAAAATATGATGTCCTGAAAGCCTTGTAGCCTAACGATCCAAGGTAAACAACCAAATATCACATTATGATCCCAATCTTCTCACAGTGACACATAACATACAAGTAGTCATAATGTTCCATTTCCCCCACCACAAAGACATGGAAGGGAACCCGTAATTAACCCACATTTGGGTAAAGGGTCAGATGATAGGTTCTAGTGAACCCATTTCACTTTCAAGATACCCACCAAATGACACTTGCATGGCTCCATTCCATGATGAAATCCATGATTCACTACGTCACCTTTTTGACAATCACTATTTAGGGTGCCAAAATATTGGATGAAAAAAAGAAGAGAAGAGACCTCGCGAACTACCTTGAGAATCCACTTCACGGAGTCCCCCAAGCACTGCGGACGTAGTGAAGCATATGAGGTGGGACGCTCCGCAAAGTCCTGTGACATTCGCGAGCCCGCCGTGAAGCACAGGAGGCGGGACGCTCCATGAATGCATGTGACGTTAGCAACCCCACCACAAAGCATGGTGGCACACCCCTCTGCGAACCTAGCTGACGTTCACGACCTAGTGCGAAGCAACCACAACCCTCTTCATGCCTCTTATGATCTGCTTCATGGTGCCTCTTGCCTCTAAATACAGAGCTCCCTCGAGTCCAATGGATGGACAATACAACCTCTCGGACTCTCATCTCTTGAATTCCGAAGCACTCTTCCACTCGGTGAGCCATGAGCTGTGCGAGGTCTTTCTGCTTCGCGAAGTGCGCCCCCATTGTCTCATTTTATTCCCCTCTTCCGAGAGGGATTCCTTTCGTGAAGCCTAAGGGATATCACGAAGGAATGGGTTCCCCAAGGGGACCCGGGTCGTCGCAGATTGTTTATGCTTCGTGAAACACCCCTCATGTACACATGATCCACATGCCATGGCAGGGTCACTCTACATTGCGAAACACATCGCTTCACGACACTTTTCATCGTGAGGCGCCTATTCTCCATGTGGCAGTGCTCTGCGAATTCCTTCCAACTTCACAAAGCACCTCCCATATGCACCTACGCACCATTCTAGTCTAAGGTACCCTACTTCGTAAATCACACCCCTTTGCAACTTCCCTCCACCACACAGAGCAACCGAGCTCCACAAGGCCCCAGCCTATGGATCCCTCATCATGGAAAATCTTTTTCCCATGAAACCCTCAAGGTTTGCACGATGTGACTTCATAGTCCGCTAGATGAGACCACCCATAACGTTTCTTTGCATAATTCTTCTTCGCATAGGCATGATAATGGATATTACTTCTTTTCATAGCCATGCTAACGTGGAACCCTTGATGGTTCGCTCCACGACACACCCTCACCATGGCATTCCCAGTACCTTCCCACCCAAAAGGAGAAAAGGGTACCAGTTATGTAAGTCCTCGGTGTAAGGAGTAAGCCCACCTCGTCTAAGATTTGGGATGTTAAAATGATAAGCACCCTAGTCCTCAACATATGACATTAAACTTTGACATCGCTCTGTGTCTCTCAAGCAGTGTGCCCCCACCTTGGACATTCTCCACACACCATGGTCCCCACAAGGGATGATATCCTCATTTTGGGGGTGGCGTTTGTCCACGGGGGAAGGGAAACCACCTTGGTGTAATCCCAATATATTTTCTTGCAGGAGGTGGAACCCCCGCCCCTCCTCACGTCCTTGGTGCCATGGCTGGTGGGGGGCGTGATAGAGAATGAGGATCCTCCTTTCTTCGGTCCCAAGTCCCTCTCCCACTGCGCTTTGTCGCCCTCGGGCCTCCATCCTAGAGTAAGTCCCAATCTCCATTTCCCCGAGATGCTAGCAATTCATAAGCCCCATTTTACTTCCCAAGGACGCACCCTTCATGATGTGATCGTCAGGTCCTTGCTGCCTCTTGTTTCCCACACCGAGCATAACTCACGTGGGCATAGAGTAAGCATCGACCATGACAACACCCCCGTCCCGCATGACATTAAACCGTATTCTTCCATTCTTAACTATGAGGTATTTGATCCCTTTCAAGTCATGGTACGTAGGAAGACTCCCAAGGTTCAAGACCAACACCCATCAGACTCTCGGTCTATCTTCACTTCAGTTCACCGACACCCACCCGAACTATGGGAACTTTGATCCATGTCAAGGCATGGTACGTAGGAAGCCTCACGAGGTTCAAGCCCAATAACCATCGGACCCTCAGTCTATCTTCATGTCAGTTCAATGAAACCAACCTAAAATATGGGGACTTTGATCTATTCCAAGGCATGGTACATAAGAAACCTCATGAGAATCAATCCCAACAACCATCTAACCCCCCTGTCCATATTCACATCAGTTCACTAGCACCCACCGAAGCTATGGGGACTTTGATCCATGTCATGGAATGGTACGTAAGAAGCTGCACAAGGTTCAAGCCCAACATCCATTGGACCCCCTGTCTATCTTCATGTAGGTTCGCCGACATTCCACCCCCCGAACTACGGGGACATTGATCCTTGATAAGGTGACATACGTAGGAATCCTCCATGAGGATAAATCTCAACAACCATCGGCCACTACCACCTCCGTGCCAGTGTGTCAAGACCTTTTTTACCTGAACTATGCGGACTTTGATTCCCTACTACGGGGAAACATAGGAAGTCTCATCTAGGCTCAAGACTAAAACCATCGTCCATCCTTATTTTTTCCTAGGCTGCCACATCCCAGTGAGATTATGCCACCCCATTCCCATCCACAACATTCGGGATGCCACCCATGTGTTGGACCCAATATCGGTGTTCCCTCAAGGGGGTTCTTCAATCTGATCCACTCTAGCTAGTGTTCTGATCAGCCCAATCAGTCTCTGCTGGACGTTAAACTTGCAGCATACCCTATGTTAAACAGGGGAAACTGAGGCAAACCTCAAATACATACCTATGGAATGAGATTACCCTCGTTCGATGTGGAATTCCACGGGCTTCCACTCCTTCGAGAAGCACTATAACAAGGGAAAAAAGGCACACACGCCAATTCCCCAGCATCCAGACACGCTAGTGATGCCTCAACGTGACTACTCCCGCAACTGAAGGTTTCTGCCCGGACCGGACCCCTTGGAATGTCCTGACAGAAGCAGTGTAATTAACCGGCATCCATGGAAACATGGCACAGGGAAGAGTTTCATGAACTAAGTCTTAATATATAAGGGAGACCAATATTTGGTGATGAATTTTGAGGAGGAATCCATAGAAGGAATAACCAACATCCCATCTTCTCATTTGGATCATAGAGCAGACATCCCTGAATATGGATATAATGTCATCCACCTTTGGAAAGCAAGAATGTGGGGCAACAGAACAGTGCCGATGTCCCCCGAACGTGAAGGACACACACACCTCAGCAAAAGCATCAGAAACAGAAATGGTGAACCCAACGTGAAGATCTTCTCCTTAATTTGTAGATTAGTAGCACTCGAGACATCAGTTGAGTGATGTGTCACTGGATCTAGATATCTAGCATCGGGACCTGCCAAGAAAATCGTGGGCCTTGTGTGAAACTCACTAGAAGTTGGGGTAGTCATGATATTGGACATCTCGGTCTACGATGTAATCAGCGTGGATCCCTCTTACCGGTCATGGAAGATGGAATGGTGATGGGGCACTGGGCGTCGATTTCTTTTTCTGTCAATACTAATGTGTTGATCTCCCTGCTTCCAAGAACCCAATTGCTACATCCAGAACCCGATAACCTCCTTCCCACCGACGCAGGGGAAGGGGAAATATCAACGCGGCTACCCTGTGCGGTTTTTCCTCTCCTATGACGGCCTCGATTACCATGACTACTGGGCGACCATGCCCCCTCTCCCTATTGGAAAATATCCAATGAAGGGTAATCAATGAACCTATACGTAGGTATTAGGAGGAAGGGGTTGTCCCGATGAGGGACATGGCCCTCCTGGATTTAGAGGCATCCACACCTCGCTGTCAATGCCACCCCAAGGGACGTGCAAGGAGTCGCTGCTCCCCACTCCAACCTTCAATCAATTTGGAGGCCTCTCTCCAAAATGCCTCAATGACTCCATGCCCTATGCCGATGAGGTATAGGATGTTTCGGCCGGCCCAGCCAAAGTTCCATCCAAGGGGTTCCCAGTGAGGGCCTCCATCAGGTCATGCTAGCACCACAATCCAGTTCCCCGAGCTGAAGAGCAGGTAGACTACCTAGCTACACCACCGGTACCGGCCGGGCTGACCTGACGCCAGCGTCGAGCATATGCCGACGAGGGAACCCATCAAGGGGCATCAACGGCAGTGGATACTACAACCCGAGCCACTACCGACGTGTATCATCACCCCTGTATACGCCGAACAGGAGTAGCTATACGCCCGACCCAGATCGAGGCCCCAACCACCCCACATGCAGACTGGGCCGACTCTCTTAGTTATAGGTACAGGCAGTGGAAACCGCAGACTAACCCGCAACAATTCCACCCAGTAGGGGCCCATCCCCGTGAAACTACCATGGAGGATACGGTCCTTTCCCACTCCCAGGCCCATCTCGGAGGTATGCCCCGTACCACCTTCGACCCGAATGAGGGGCTTCCTTGTGGTATCAACACCCCATTTGAGAGCCTCTCTCGTGCCCATTACACTGGGTAAGAAGACATCCCTCCGGCCATGGACCGCCAGCCTGGGGACGTTGCACATCCAGTCACTCTATGATGTGATGACCTTCCTCACATCCTCATAGAAGCTGACGAATGTCCTTCTCGTCCTAGAAAAAAGAGGTTCGGGGATCAACTTCACTTAACCAACACCCAGCACGGAGGTCCCACCCTTGTTCGGTCTGATAAGTATGGGGACGTACCTCGCACCGACGTCACCAAGGGAACTGGGAATGGAGATCCTACCAGTACTCCGATCAGTTCCATCGGGGGTCCTACCTGCACCAGCACCCAGCACGGAGGTCCTCCCCGTATCCCCTTTGACATCTGCCCCGGTGCTCCTCGCACCCCATCCCACTCAAGAGGAAGTACTCCCCACCCCAAAACTAGTACGACCGAAGGACCTCCTCATACTAGGGATTTTCCCTCCCCCAAAGAGCCATTATAGTGTAGGAAGGTGGGTCATCGCTGCCACAAGAATAACACCGAAAATCTTCAGAGTGAGATCAAACTAGTCTGTTTCTCAGATTCTGATGCAGTGTATGACTTAGCGGTGGAACCCTCCCCTCGGTCCTCTGTGTCAATGACCAGGGCAGGAACAAGGCATATTAGTCTCAACCTTTAAAAGTGTGAAGTCCACCGTATTCACGCCTCTCTTCACAGGTACATACTGGAGGAGAAACTTTTGGGAATCCCACAGGTTTTGAACGTGCAGTCTCCACCATCATCACTAGAAGCACCCTCTACATCGACCAGAGATCATGGAGAGCTATTTTGGGGACCGATGATGGTTGAGAAACACTATTAACCATCATCGGCAATCACAATCCCTGTACAAAAAACATTGGATGTCATCCCGTCTTATCGGGACATTGTGGCCAAGTCACCACACTCCTCGGAGGATGGCCCAGAATTCGGCGGCCAGTCGGCTCGTTCGCCGTATTCTCCATTCACTAACCTACTGTCTCCGAGGTCCGCCTCAATATTGCTACTAGTTCCTCAGCCTCCCCCGGTTGACGAGTGGGACAATATAGGGCCAGACCCTAAATCTTAGACCAAGAACTTATGGAATATTCTTGTGGAAGATCACTTCCTGTAGAAGTTCTGGAGGACATTGGCATCGAACTTATGTGAGCCGAAATCCCTCACCCAAGAAAAAGTCGAGTGCTTCCACCAAACCATATGGGAAACAAACTTTAGTCTTCATTATCCTTTAGTGGTGTACCCCAGGATCCAAGTGCACTTTGAGGAAATCAGCGAGCAATGTCGTCTGGTCGATTTGGCCACACTCCCCGTGGCCCAGTGCCCTGAGTCACTATGTCTCTAGAGGACCCTTTAATAAAGACGCGTTCAGAGCTTCAGGGTACTCCAAAAAACCATCAGGGAGGCAACCCCCCACGTGCATGTCCGTGGTTGGGGGAAGTACGCTTCCCTTCTCTTTAGCCCTATTCGACGACATCCCAAATCGATATGCGATATCGAGGACATTCCCCTGGGAAGGGTCACGGTCCACATCGCCAACGTCATGGACAAGGAGGACGAGCTGGAGTTTCTGGATGGAGACTTTCCCCCTGAGGGTGTGCCACCACTGTTAGACCTATCAGGGAGTATTACTCGTCAGCAGAGGAACCTACTAGGTCTCCCTACACCCATCAATTCATTGGTACTCTGTCAGAATGTCGGTAAGGGTAAAGAGCATGTCAGAGATGTCAAGCACTCCAACCCGTCCGACTAAGTTCAAAAGATGGAGGAAGACCCAGGGAAGGCCGTGTTGTGCCAGAAACTTGCTGAGCAGAAGAGGTTGGTCGACGAACTCCTTGCTGGACGTGCTATAGAGAGATGACCCGACTATGGTGATCCTAGGCCGGGGAAGCAGGGGCAGGAACAACTTCCCCCATGTGAGATGCCTCTGGTCAACCCTGATCATACCGCTCCCGTGGATAGGGTTGAAGCAAAAATCATGGAAAGAGGGAGTGATACATCTCACCAAACCCTCCCGAATGGCGCGAAAATCCGAGGAATCTGGCCCGAGTTCCCCCAGCTACCCCGCAGGCCACTCTTCCAGTCACTCCACAAGACGTTGAACTCATCTACCATGTCGAAGAGCCTGACAACGCACTCATGGTTAGGGACCCCCGTCAAGACAGGGACCCCCTCCCGGAAGATCTAATGGTGGCCCTCATCGCCCACCTCGAGGCATTGGAAATGTGACATGTGGTAGTCCCACCAGATGGCAATCCATATCCTGCGTGGGTGGATGATATGCCTGCACCCTGGGGTTTTGGGGAATCCCACTATCTCAATTTTTAATAGGACAGGGGACCCACTGCAGCACATAGCCCACATTTCCTCAAGGTGTGGCCCTATGTTGGGGACTCCAACATAGTAGGAAGCCGCCAAGCTCTGATGTTTTGTGTAGACATTCGAAGGCCCTGCATTTGTCTAGTACAACCAGCTCCCCATTGGATCGGTGACAGACTGGGAGGTTCATAGCTGGCAATTCATATACCAGTTCAGCTCCACTACGTGGAAGACCGGCATCTCAGACCTCTTCAAGTGAAAACAAATCCCCGATGAGAGAGTTGTAGACTTTATCGCCCAGTGGACGGGGTTCACATACTCCCTCGACATGACTATGAATTAGGAGAAATTACTGACGATGTGTGTATGGAATGTAAAAAACAGAACTAGTTCCGTCCCTGATCACTCAGAATTACCTGGGAGGATCCTGGGACTTCCCAGATAAGGGCCAGTGCCTCGAGGAAGCTCTGCAATAGGCTGGTCAGGCATGTATGCTTCCCCATGTGATCCCAGCAAGGAGGGATGCTAGAGTGGAGCCCGCCGCGGTGGCCCATATAGAATCCCCCAGGTAGCTAGAATTTCTTCCAGTAGCTCCAGCTCCACAACCTCACAGAGGCCCACCACCACATGCGCTATCTCTTACCCTACAACGACCGCCTCAGAATCCGCATGTTCCACCGCACAATGCGCCACCGCCTCCTAGGCGGGATAATTAGGCTCTGCCTCATCGGCAGGCTCCTCCAGCCCTCGTCAGGGCTAGGCTCCCAGATCCCCCTTAATAGAAAAAATAAACTAGACTTAATCCTTTAGTAAAAATCAGGTCCCTGGTTACTTCTATAGTTCCCTAGAGGAGGGGATTGTGCACTTACCTGAGTGGAGAAGGCTGGTAGAGCCGAACCTCACCGATCGCCCCAACCACTGCCACTATCATTATATTCTGGGGCACACCCCCAATTAGTGCTATGTGTTTAAATATTTTCTCTAATACCAGGTCGATAACAACATATTTAAGCTATGCCTGGGATTGGTACATGTGGCGGGTGTCTTTGTAAGGTCAGAAGCTGGTAGTGACGATGAATGTGAGTGGCAGCAGGTCCCCAGCCATGGATCCCTGTAGTGCGACGACTGGATGGCTTGTAAAATAGTCACTCGCACCGATGGAATTATTCAGGCACACCTGAATTAGCCGAAGCCTTCAGAAGCTACATCCAACACCTCTCCATCATCATATCAGTCGGCCTCTTCCCAGAAGAGCAAGCATCAGCGGCGCAAGAAGAAGCAACACGCTCCACCACTGCCATCATCATGCCTAACTCTCGATGACTTCAGGGCCCCTAAGATAGAGATCCCTTCCATAATCATCCCACTGGTGGACGATTCATCATATAAATTTCAGGGGTATGCTTCGTTTAATACCATGGAGTTGGTAAATCCCTATATGACTCCCGACGAGGTGGAACGCCAGGTGAACCTCCCCAACATCCCCAGTCGATGCCAACATCGGTGGAGCCGCGACCGTATGGGTCGTCATGGCGTATCAGATGGCGCTTCCAGCCAAGCCGTGCATGCCACTAAGACTAGACAGCAGGCCCAGTGCAGAGCTCATCACGCGCAACATCCTCATCTAGTTTCTTCATATCTACCTCCACCACTATTTCTGCTACTAGATTAGGCAGATCTACCTCGTTCGTACTGTGAGCAATCTCATCCTACTACATGCCGATCTCAGTTGTCTGGTCCTCATTCGGTAGCTACTCTTCATTCCTCTACTAGTGAAAAATGAGATTTACCTAGCTCTAGCCAGCCACTAGTACACCCGGCAGGGCCTGCCATGCCTCCAATCGCAGAGCAGCCTCCTATATGAAGATGTGCGCGCTTGGCACGAAAGTATGATATCCTCAAGCTCCTTTCTGGCATCCCAGTGATGATTTCTATACTTGAGGCTCTTCTCCTATCATCAGACATGCATGAGGTGCTCTTCGAGGCTCTAAGGATCCCCCTCCAGTTTTAGACGGAGGTAGCCGCCACAGAACCCTTCCACGTTGAGGCAATTGAGAACACCGAATGCCAGGAAGTTATCTCGTTCTCTGGTGAAGATGAAGACCCTCCCATACATAGGCACATTAGTCCATTGTACATCACTGGCAAGTTCAACGGTGGGGGAGTAAGTCGTTGCTTTTTTGGCATGGGCTGTGGGATTAGTCTAATCCCAACTCAGACACTACAGAAGATGGGGTTGTTAGGGGATGATTTAACTTTCTCCGATCTATGAATCCAGGGATACGAAAGGACCGAGAAGACCCCGGTCGGCATGATCCATTTGATGACCCAGTTGAATGGCCTAGTTTAGAATATCGAATTCATGGTTGTCTCCTAGGACACCACGTACAACTCATTGATGGGCAGGCCATGGCTCCACCTGCATGCAGCGGTCCCTTCATCATATCACCAATGCCACAAATACTCCCTCAATGATCAAGCAGGCATGCTCCAAGGAGATGTGTCTCCTTCTTCCACTTATGAATCCCACTATCTAGACGCTTAATATTACATGATCAAGGATAAGTAGATACTGGAATGTGAGATTAAGCCCTCCATAGTCACATGTGATCCCTGTGTAGGTCTGGATGACGCCTATATCTTCCTGATCCATTGGTTGGAGGCCACGGCCCCCGACATGGGGAAATTATTTGTCGTTTTAGGTATGAGAGGAAGGCATATTCCCAAGTCTAAGTGAAGGTGGAGAATCACATCATACTCCTGCACAAACCAGGCTCAAGTGATCCAAGAACCTCCTACCCCCGTATGGTATCGGGATGTCCGGCTCATGGCAACAACGGTACGTCATATGTGTCTTTTTCGCTGGGCCAGAATTAACTGTATGAAGGAGACATGCCACTACTACTTTGATGTAATCAAACATGGCCCAATGGGCCAAATACTAGATGGTATCAGATCAACTTCCTTCATCTCCATGGTCTCAGGAGCACGTGAATCTCACGATATTCTGACCACTACCGCTACAGCGGGTACCGGCTTCCCATAAGGGTATGGTGGCTCTGAAGAAACTTCTCCCATTGAAGTTCCCTCCATAAGTAGATAATAGGATCTAGAGGATTCTCCCCTGCCTTTGAAGAATGCGTCTCTACCACGATCGAATAATCGGTACAGGTGAACCTTTGTAGCGAGGCAGATCTGAGACCCGCATTGATCTGTTCCGCCTTATCCCTCGAGGAGTAGAAGTGGTACATGAACTTCCTTAAGCAGCACCGTGATGTGTTTATCGGGAGTTATGGAGAGATTCCAGGACTAGATCCCCAGGTATCCATCCAACGCCTTGGTCTCCTGACAAACCATCATGGGTTCAAGAAGCCTCCCCGAAAGAGGAACCCTTCTCACGGAGCCATAGTTGAGGATGAGGTTGATAAGCTCAATAGAGCCAACTTTATCAAGGAGGTATAGTACCCCAAGTGGTTGGCCAACATTGTGCTAGTCCGGAAGAAGAATGGGCATATCAGAGTCCGAATCGACTTCCGCAATCTCAACCGCCACTGTCCGAAGGATAATTTTTCCCTTACAATAACAGAATTGTTTATTGATTCTATGGCCGGGTTCCAAGCCCTTTCCTTCACAGATGGGTATTCTGGGTACATCCAAATTCAGATGGCCCCTGAAGACGAGGATTTCACCGCTTTCAGGGCCCCCCAATGTACTTTCTGTTACCAGGTTATGCCCTTTGGCCTGAAAAATGCAGGTGCCACCTATCAGCGGGAAATGAACCGCATATTCAAGCCAATTATCAGAACGTTGGTGGAGTGCTATGTGGAGGATCTGGTGGTCAAATATCTCCAGATCCAGGACCATCTCAAGGACCTTGAGAAAGTGTTCAGTTTCTTTCGTTCCTGCCACCTGAATATGAACCCACTTAAATGTTCCTTCGGGGTCTCCTCTGAAAAGTTTCTCGGCCTCATTATCAGATATCGGGGCATCGAGATAGACCCAGTGAAGATCAAGGCGATCAGCCAGATGCCCCCCGAGAAATATTTGGGAGCACCGAGGATTTCAAGGCCACTTAGACTACATATGCCGATTCGTTTGTCCATTATGTGACCACCCTTGAATGGTCTCTCGACACCCTGCTCGCCCAGAAGATCAATGAGGGGACAGAGAATAACATCTACTACCTCAAACACGTGCTCCTTTATACGGAGAATAGATACTCCCCCATAGAGAAGAGCTGCCTTGCGCTCGTGTTTTCCATACAGAAATTGTGACATTACCTACAACACCATGAGGTACAGTTGGTCTTTTGGGTAGACCCACTGAATTACATCCTGAATAGACCCATGCTGACTGGCCGACTAGTGTAGTGGGAGGTAATCCTCCAGCAGTTTGACATCAGGTCGTACCTCAGAAGGCTATCAAGGGGTAGGCATTGGTAGACTTCTTAGTTGCCCATACAACCTCTGCAGATCAATCAATGGACATGGATTTTCTTGATGTGGCAATCCTCTTAGTCGATCATGCCATCTCATGTTGGAAAATTCACTTTGACGGTGCCTCTCGGAGCCCCACTGGTAGGAGGCTCGATGATCCTTGGCTCAATATAGTGCGTCTGGTTATAGTCTTCATCACCCCGGCGCAAACCGTTCTGCCGTACTCATTCCTATTGTCACAAGACTACACCAACAATGAGGCATAGTATCAAGCTCTCATCACTAGCCTCGAGCTGGTGCTTGATATCGATGTTCCCCATTTGTACGTGAAAGGGGATTTCTAACTAGTCAAAAAGAACGTTAAGGGAGACTATGTTGTCAAAAATCCAAAGCTCGTGCCATTGTTCGAGTGCACCCTCCATCTAATGGCTTAGTTTCCTTCTCTACCGGAGTTTACCCATGTACCTTGGTCACATAATGGTCAAGTGGATGCTTTGGCCGGCTTAGCTACGTCCCTTGCAGAGCCCGAGAAGGATGATCTGATTATATGTGTGGCACACTAGAGAGTCATTGTCCCTTTCACCTTAGAGGATGATGACGGTCTGCGAGTAATCCATCTTACTGCTGGATCCTCCGCATCAGGATCCCTAGGATCTTCAAATGTGGTCATTGAAACAACTCCCGACTGGAGATCCCCTTTTGTCGAGTATCTCAAAAATGGTTCCCTCTTAGCTGATTGTGCCTATCAAAAGTGAATCCGCCGCAGCGGGCTGTAGTTTACCCTCCAGAGTGGTCCCAGTCTTAGGAAGATCCTCTATAAGCGTGGTTTCGATGGTGTTCGCCTCCATTATATTCAAGGAGTCGAGATTTCTCAGGTCATGCAGGAGGTTCATGCTTGTTTCTGGGGTGCCCACCATGCTGGGCCGAGGCTGTCCCATCAGATCCGGATACTGGGGTACTTTTGTCCCTCTATGATCCGCGATTGTTTCGAGTTCACCAATAGATGTCACACGTGCCAATTTCATGCTAATTTCCTACTTCTTCCATTATAACCTCTCATCACCCCCAAGTAATCTTGGCCCTTTGTGGTGTGGGGACTCGATGTCGTGGGACCGTACCCATCAGCGAGAGCTCACCAGTGCAGGTTCATCTTGACCGCTACAGATTTCTTCTCCAAGTGGGCAGAGGAAGTTCCACTCAAGGAAGTCAAGGCTCGATCCATTGTATATTTTTTTAGATCCAGCATCATCTACCGATTTGGAGTCCCTCACTCCATGCTCACCGATAAAAGCACAAATTTTTGAGCAGCTGAGTTGATGAAATCATACGCCAAGTATAACATTCGCTCCAACCATACCTCTCGCTATCACGCACCGGCAAATGGACTGATAGAGGCGTTCAAAAAAACCATCTCTAACATCTTTCAGAAAATGGTTGGCCATAATAAGAAGATTTGTCCGGAAAAGCTCCCCACCGCCCTCTAGGATTATCAAACGATGACTCACAATTCCACCCAGGTGACACCATATTCCCAAGTGCATGGGTTTAAGGCCATCCTACCCATTGAGATCCAGATGCCATCGTTACGCACTGCAGTCTATGACTAGCAGGCACCAGATGAGGTGGCCGAAATACATCTAGATGAATTGGAAGCAGATGAAGAAAATAGGCTTCATGCCCTGCACAATCTGGAATGGAATTAGAGTAAGATAGCCAGAGCCTTCAACAAGATGGTTCACCTCCGCTCTTTTCTGCAATGTGACCTGATATTGACCCTCTGAGTGCCAATGATCCATGGTAGGAAATCACCCAAGTTGGAGCCCAAGTGGGAAAGACCACACATAGTCTACATGGTTTACCCCAATGGAGCATACTCCATGGTGACCATGGATGGTGAGCACACAAATCCTCCCACAAATTCCAAGTTCCTCAATAAATACTTTCCCTGATCCTTATGGTCCCGCACGACCTTAAACTGTATGGTACTGCACGACCTTAAACTGGATGGTCCCACATGACCCTAAAATGCACAATGGTCCCACATGCCCCTAAACTATCTAGTCCTTCATGACATTAAACTATGCATCATCCTGCATGATGTTAAACTGCTTCTTCAAGAACTATGTGTGGCTTGATTCCCATCTTTATGGGATACGTAGGAATGCTCAGACGCTTCGTATTGAGCCCATCCCAAAACTCTTCTCTTCGACTATACCTTCTGGGTATAGTTCTCTTGGAGGATACTTGCATGATATGGGTTGCCTCATCCCCACTCATACAAGGGTTATAATGGTCATATAATGTTCCCACTCCCGTTCTTCTATCCTCCCACATCTTCACCACATGATGTTAAACTGCATGGCCTTCAAGAACTATGCATGGATTGATTCACATCCGCATGGAATACGTAGGAACGCCCGGACATTTAGTATGTTGGCCCATCCCAAACACCAGAATCATCCCCTCGAGTTAAGACATATGGTGGGGTGCATAATTTTTCCCCAATTCACGTCGAGCTAGCCTCAACCAGCCATACATCCTGCTCCCGGGAGACATTCGTCTCTTTCATAGGTGGGTACAACCATACATCACCCACTCCTTGATTGGGATTCCATTTCCTTCCCCGTCCGGAGGGGCCCCTGAATGTTATGGATGCTAGGCCTAAGGGATCTCTTACCACTTTGGGACAACGCCCTCGAGGGTGTCGAGCAACAAATTGATACGAGTCCCACATTGTGAATATGGTTAGTGGTCGATGCTCTTTTGTTTCTCCCATTTCAAGTTACTATATGGATGCTGTGTTTCGACATGGTAAAAAGTCGTCCTGGATCGTTAGGACCTCCCCAAGATGTCCCAAACATTGAGTGTAGTGGTTCATTCTGCCCCATTGTATATAAGTGACAGACTCCCTTTGGGTGATGCCATCTATCAGGCCCCGTTGGACGGAGAGATCCAAGACTGGATCTTTGTTTCCCACACCGATCACCACTCATGTGGGCTTAGGTGTTGTGATGAGTCAGTACCCATACAAGAGGGCGTCTGACCTTCCATTCGGCATGGGTTCTCTCTTCTAGGATTGTAGGGTGTGGGGTGGGAATATGTCCTCATTTACGTCGGGTTTCTCACCGTTCTATACACATCCCCGGATGTGTCCTCCCCCGGACCCTGTCCACACTACAAGACGTTAAAATGCAAGCTGGTAAGGTCTTCTTGACCGAGGCCCAGCCTCAGGCCCCTTGTACTCCTCGGGCAGCTAGCCCAGGTTCTCTTTTAGGGGAATATACGGTGTGATACGGGATTATTTCCTCATTCACGTCAGGTTATTCACTAAGCCGTACACCCCCATCGTTGGTGTATCATACCCCCAGGTGACTTTAAAAACTATGTGTGTCTTGATTCCCATCATTATGGGATATGTAGGACCACCCGAATGTCTAGACTTCAGGTCTAACCCCATCTCCCAGAAATCTCCATTTCACCTTGGCCCCTTGGCCTACCCTTCCCCTAAAAGGGAAGTATATGGCGTGGCATGGGATTATGTCATCATTTACGTCGGGATTATAAAAACCATGCCATGTACCTATCCCTCATGAGTCCCACACTGCCCCTTTTCGGTGGCTCACCAATGTGCCTCATGGTACTCTGGTTTAGTACCTGGAATGTTGGACTCTGCTCGGACATGTTTCCACCCGCTTTTCAGGTATTTTGTTCCCCTTCATTAGGGCTTTCATCACCTTCCACACCCGAAGGGACCCCCAAAAATGTCATGGATACTACAACTAAGGTCTCTCCTACCGTTACGGTCCAATGCCCCGAGGGTTTCAGACAAAAAATTGATACAAATCCCGCGTTGCGAATATGGTCATCGGTCAATGCTCATTTGTTGTTCCCACCAGGATAACACGATATGGATACTATTTTTCAAACGTGGTCAACAGTTATCCTCCATCGCCACACCAACCCCATTAAGCCCCAAATGTTAGTTACTTGATTCACATCCTTCTCCACGTTATCATGTCTATGTGTACCTCCAACACTCTTGATACTATTCCATAGTGTGCATCTGCACGTTATGGGAATGAAGCCGTAGTAAGGGTTTCATTCGGGGCTCCTCACCGATTTCTCTTTGAGGGGTGTTCCATATATTTCAATAAAGATATTACTCCCTTGTTTCTCACACTGAGTTTGACTCACGTGGGTTTAGGGATCGGGTCGAGGTCTGCGCTTACTTGGAATGTTTCCATCCCTCCATGGTCTGATCATTAAGTCCATAAACTACGATCTCCCCAGAACTACGTACGGCTTGATTCCCATCATCATGGGATATGTAGGAATTCCCATGCCTATTGTATTTTGGTACCTCTTGAGTTCTGGTAATTTGTATTTTTTGTCCCACTTTCTTGACCTTGACTATTGGACTGCGTGGCGTAGTATGAGAGTACCTCCTCATTAACATCGGGTTTGCAATTGCCACACCACGCGCACCACATTCCAAGAATTAGCCCTCTTGTTTCCTATCCCACACGAAATTATGTTTTATGTTGTCCCAAACTACATTAAAAGGAATCCTCTAGAAATATGTGTGGCTTGATTCCCATCCTTATGGGATACGTAAGACCACCCAGACGTCTCGTTTTTGGGTCCAGCTCAGCTGGGAGCTAGTTTCTCTGGCCCCTTTCACTCTCAACCATATTTGGTCCCCCTGGCCTGAGGTTCCCCTCTTGGAATTGCGTACGGTGTGATGTGGGATAATTTCCCCATTCATGTCGGTTATGTTTTATGGAACCGTACACATTACCCACCGAGCATCATCTCTGCTACATCTACACATCATGACTTTAAAATTCATGCTTGGTCCTATCACATGACCCAAAACTATGACATTATCGTCCTGGCTGCATGACGAAAAGTGACACTTCATTGTCATTACCTCATCATAGAGGACATCATGTTGGGTATCAGTCATTTACCATACCATTTGTTGATGCCTATTACGGCTTGATTCTTGTGGCGACGCCAGGGCCTACTACACTAGGCATGTCACTTCAAAAAAAACACTCACCTTAAAGGACAAACACGATTTATCAAATACCTCTTCCCATGGTGTAAAGGCCACACTCGGACACCCCTTTTATCCCTGACATTGGTACCTTACCATGACACATACTGAACTCCGTGCAGCTTGATCCCCATCCTCATGGGATATGTAGGAATGCCTTTGCACTTTGCCTTAGGCCCATCTTAACTCTTGTTTTCAGTCCCTTGACCTGAAACCTCCCCCAATGAACACGTGGTGGTCAGGACCCCTGGTTCCCATTCACGCTGAGTTCTTTTAATTTCTTTTCATGAGTCTCCATGTTTCCTCCCATCCATTGTCCGAATTCTACAAACCTAAACTAAGATCTCCCTATGGGAAGGTACATGACTCCCTCTATATAATACGTCTCGTTGACGTATTCAGATGTGTTTTAAAAAAGAACCCGAAGTGTAGAATTTTCATGGAGACATTCCCCTCGTTCCATGTCCAAGATTTGTGGGCTCTCAATTTGGATCCTCATCCTCTTTCACATCCAAAAGGACCCTCGGATGACATGGATGCTAGAATTAAGGGCTCTCCATGGATGATGGGCTTAGGGTATTTCCTACCGGTTTGGTCCAACATCCCTAATGATCTTAGAGGACATTTGCAACAGGTCATGTGTTTCGAACATGGTCAATGGTTGACCCTCATCTGTCTATCCCCATTGAAGGCTAACACGATATGGATGTTGTGTTTCCACCACGGTCAACAGTTCTCCTCCATCGCTACACCGCCATCATTGTGATCCAGATTGCGAGCATCATGATTCATGCATTTCCACTTCCTCATGTTCAAGTGGAATTTTGACATACTCGGCTTTATCTCATCACGCGTCCAGGTGAGCTACATAGATGTGTTAGTATCGTTGGGCCGGTATTCACCAAGTGTTCCTTCTCCATACCATATTCTTTCCTGTGTCAGGAATGACCCTTATTACTTCTTGTTTCCCACATCGAGCATGACTCAAGTGGGCTTAGTAGTTTTGGTAGGATGTGTACCGGCACAGCCAAGCTTCTGGTTGTCCCGCATGACATTAAACTGTGCTTCCAGAACTACGTATGGATTGATTTCCATCTTCATGAAAAACGTAGAGACACCCCAGTATTTGTTTCCTAGGGTCCAGCCCCAGGAACCATAAATATTGTTCTTCCCCCATTCTGGCCCACTGGCCGGACCCCCCTTAGGGAACCGTACAACTGTCTCTCTGCCCTGAACATGTTTGGGATGCCCCAGGATGACATTGGAAAGCGACGACTCCCTCTCCCAGGAGGCCCTATCTGATAGAAAGAATCATCAATGATCAGGATGATGCGCCATCTAGTGTGCTTCCACCAAGATGGTTTAACGTCAAGAGTGTTGGATTCTGTTCGAACAAATCCTCACTCCACATTCCACACTTTGTGTGCCCCTTAATTAGACCCTCATCCTCATTCACATCAGGAGGAACCCCCTAACAGTTTTTATGCTCGGCCTATGGCCCTCCAATAATCTTGGGCCAACATTCGGGAAGACTAATGGATTGAATTTTGAGTCAGGCCTCGTGTTTTGAACATAGTCAATGGTAAACCCTCATTTGTTATCCCCATTTCAGGATAATTCAATAAGGATACTGTGTTTCGAACATGGTTAATGGTTATCCTTAATTGTCACGCCACCCCCATAGTGTTTCGGATTTTAGGTATCGTGATTCAAACCTTCCACTTCCCTATGTTCAGACAAATATCAACGCCCCTGGCGTTACCCCGCTTGTGCACTAGAGAACACCGGAGGAACGGCTCATCGATTGTTTTGAGGTCCTAATCCTCCAATCGGGCCTCTCCCATGTCTTCCTAGAAGATTTGAATTGGTTACCTAAACCCTGGGTGCCTAAATCATTGTCGATGTATTACGTTCAGATGGAATAGAATAGTGACCACCCCTTTTTTCCCACATTGGGCTCAACCCGTGTGAGCTTAGGGACTGTCCACTAGACATTTCATGTATATAACATATGTGTAAATATCCAACCTCGATAATGAAACTCATGTATGATATGGAATTAAATAAATCAAAACATGAATGTACGTTTGAGAGTTTGTGATCCTTACAACACTCGGTGGTTTATCCCTCCCATGGACCGGTTGACCCCGTCAAAAGAGAGTTGTAGTTCTGCCACCCTCTGACTTGTGGCATCCAGGAGTTACTGCCACTGGCTCAACTCCTGCTCTACCTTAGCAGTGATGGGGCGCAATTCATTAGCCTTAGTTTGGGACCGCTCTTTGTCAGCCTGAATGATGGCCATTTCTTTGGAAACTTGCCTCATACACTCTTCAGCCTCTATCAGTTGGGACATAAATTTCAAGATCAGCTCTGATTGTGCATTAATAGAGGACGAGTGATCATCTTCCCGTATATGTAGCTGTTGGATCTCATTTCCAGCCTCTCGGAGCTTCTTGATGTTAGTCTCCTTCCTCCACTGCCAGCCCATGCTAAGGTCGCGATCATACTCTCGAATCTTCTCTGCCAAAAGATCTCGGATGAGCAGGTGAGGGCACTGGGCATCCACTCCCCCAACATACTATTCGAACAGCCATGAGCGAAGTATGTCCATCTCATCCAGGCATAATGCCTGGTTGGTCTTTTCAATAAAGCACATGATCATCTTCCATGATCGGCGGTGGACTATATCGATGTCCTCTTCGTCGGAGTCCGCCTCATCCCAGACCACACGATTGGTATGCTCATATGCGGGGTACGCCCTCAAGAAATATTCAGTGTGATTTGCGTCTAGTGTTGGATCAGGCACAACATCTGTCTTCAGATCCGGGGTGGTGGGACATGGGATGACCAGTCGATCCTCATCATTATACTCCACCTCAATAACCTCGGGCATGGCCCCGCTGGTGGTCCCACTAATGATAGGGAGCGCTGCACCTTAGAAGGGTTCGGTAATTATCTCCACGATTACTAGCATTCCCCTGGGAGGGGCACCACCATAAATCCTGACCAACCTCACCATAACGGCCTAATCCAGTCAAATAACTGTACGTAACATTGAAGGGAATGCACGTTAGTTGGAAAAATCTACTTATGACAGTAATGAGCTTGGTAGAGAGGACTTACAGAGAACGAAATCCTAGTGCCGCTCCTGAGTTGATGTTTAAGGGACCCTGAAGTGTGGCCCTCTGTATATTATCATAAGGTCTGGAGATTTTGGAGGAGCCACCTTGGGTGCCCTAGCCCCTGGAGACACAGAACTGGATGCAGCCACAGGTGCGGGTTCCGAGGGTCCTACATCAGCACCCACCGAGGGGTGAGAATGAGGTCTGTGCACAAGGACTTCCTTCATGGTTTGAATATTGGAAAGAAGTCCATAATGAACTGAGAGTAGACCCCAAGGAAAGAAATTTGTAATATTACCTTGAGAACCTCCGCGAAATCGTCAAGACTCGAGTCTTGATCGCCGACATCTTCTTCCATTAACGGGCTCCATCCACCGGCCTCATTCCCCCAAGAGGATTCGTATGATTCTTTCGGTAGGGGGAAGTTATCTCTCAGCTCATCCACCGACACCTATGGGGGAACTGTCTGATCCAGAAGTACCCTCACCAAGTCTGTCATTGGACATAGGGCACCCCTGGAATGCACGAAATCCTCCACCTCAGTCAGATATTGCTCCACCTCCACTAGGGATACTGTGAAACCCGCCAGGATAGGGACTATAACATATAAATCTATCCTGAGATGGTTCAGGTGTTTCCATATCTCAGGCAGGCTGAGGAATTTATGGTTGACATCCCATATGTCCCAGGACTCTGAGAAAATAGCATTCTCAAGAATATCAATATGGCACAGCCATTTCCCGAGAGCCTGAGTAGATATCCTGCGTAATCCCCTCGGTGGCCGCCCCTCTAGATGGCTATGCTCTCCTAGGACCACCGAATCCGTTGCCGCTGTTGGATCCATCGCCGCTGCATCATCCTCAGCTGGTGCAGGTCTCGCCACCACGTCAGACCTTCCACCACGAGAGGCCCTTGGCACCTTCTGACCTCAGCCTCGAGAGAGGGAAGTCCTTCCATCACTAGCTCGAACAGTTGGCTGCTTCATCATTTCCCCCAGATAAGCTTCCTCCCAGCTTATGGCATAATCATTCCCCAGTCCGAAGGTAGAAATAGGTAGAGGCAACACATTCTGAATTTTTATGTCTTCCCACATGAACATGAGCCACAATTTCCTCATCACACATGGGTACTCCTCATGGCGCACCTCCTAATAGACCCACAGAGTCAGTCGATGTACACATCGGAATTTCCTCACAACCCACTCTGGGGTGTAAGGCTCACTGAGAGGCTCGATGTCCACCCATGCCACCAAGACTCCACCTCAAAAGTCCATAAGATAGGCCTAGTGCTCTTACGTCCCCCGAGCATCGTCAGTGAGTAACCCCATCTTCAATGGAAACAGGTGATAATTAAACTTGTCCACCTTACACACCCTGTTAAGCACCAACGGTACGGTCAATTTAGCTTGAAAACTCCCGGAAGCATTCAGAATGTATGGGCAGAAGTTTGACCCTGAAGTTGAAATGGTGTTCAGATATTCATAAACCCTCCTGATGTACGCTACGATCCACCCATACAGAAGATGGAAGGGCCCGCATATCCTCCGTATCCTTTTCCCCCCACTAACATTCCATAGCACCCTGTACAATCTAGCGAGCATCGGAATACCCAGATTGACCCGCCCTCCTGTGGACAACATGGATGCCATGATAAATGTACTAGGATGCACCCCCATATTGGTATCCCTCACTAGCAGGATCCAACCACATATGAAGGCCGAGATAAATGTCGTCGTCTTGACTATTAGCTGTTGTTCAGTATTGACACTGAAACCCCAGGTCTACCCCTGGTTTTCATCCAAGAGACGCTAATATGAGTGCTCCTTGCCCCATTGATCCCCCTGCGGGCAATTCTGAGGCCTCGCGAGAAACTCTCAATCTACCAGGATGTTCAGGATCTTCTTGAACCACCACCTAAAGTGGACATCTCTCACTACTTCCTTATCTTCCCTGGGGACCACCCCCTTCTGTTCCATCGTCTGCCCCAGCACCTGCTCTGAATCCTCCCACTCACTCATGACAGGGAGGAACTCATCATACATAGCACCCAAGATCGGGACCCCTGAAATCTGATGGACATCCCACAGACTGATGCTAACCTCCCCATGGTACAAGTGAAAAGTATTGGTCCTATATGAACATCTGCTCAACAGCTCTGGCATCAGCTGTTTTGGTTGATATATGTGTAATTGGGAGGCATAGGCTGCCTCATAAAAACCCACTCTCCTCAGCTCGGCTCCGAACTCCTAACACGAGGTGCCTACCCATTTGGCCCATGCCCAATCGTCTGTGATGTTACTTCCCTGGCACAGGTCCCACTCCTCATACCACCACTTCTTCAAATCCTTCAAGGATTCCTTCAGTATTATATGGTATAGAGGAGGAGACGTCTCTGGCTACAATGCCTACCCATCAATTGTAGAGACCAGATGTCTGGCGTACATGGACAATACATTACTTTTGCGGAATAATTAATACATAACAAAAACAGACACACAAGGACCGTAATATTTTAGTGTCTTTAGAAACATGGAACGTAATCTTCTAATCATGGTGAAATATCTTCAAAATCTCCCATAAATATCTTCCACTTTTTGTTTCCTTACCTAAAACCTTTATTTATATCCGAGGGAAAAGAAAACATAAAAGGGGGATCTCAAATTCTCAGTAAGTTTAAACAAAAGAAATATCAATCACATCATATTCATAAGAACATAACAATTTGGAAATCTTACCCTGAAAAAGAGATCATAATTTCATAACATGGGATAAATAATGGTAGTGAAATGTAATCCAAATAATCATAACATAAAACATGAAACATTTTGGCATACATACATAATCATAGAGAATCATTTCTTATTATTCAAGACTCATTGCCAAGACTATCTTAGTGGACAAAGTCCCTTTCTGAACCAAGTTCACTCCTCGTTTCAGTCCTGTTTCACTGAACCGGTGTAACCTACCATTATAGCCATTTCTATCTCATGAGATATAAAATCTTTAACCAATGCATTGCAGGAAGATATAGGTCCAACCCATCTCATAATGAAACCATTCTTATGTGTGCCACAAAATCGTAAATCATACATCGTAGCATAACCCATGTAATAAAAATGGGATTCGTAAACAACATGACATCATAAAACAATTCATATAAGATAAAGGAGTTCATAAAAATAATTCCATCACAACATAATCAAATCAATGTAATAATAGAGATAAAAATAGAACCCTATATTATCTTAGATGGAAAATAATTTTGATAAAACACTTGAACTCCGTTCTTGAGGAAAATATCCTTTCTACTTCAAAAACAATTTTCCTTTCTTAACATGTCATAGAATTTTAAACTAAAAGAAGTTGATTTAAAATAAACTTGAAAACTTGAAAAGGAAGATTCTTGTAAATAATGTTTTAAAAATCCATTCATGTCGTATAAGTTAAAAAAACATTCTTCTCGTACTTTTTTCGGAAAAGTCAAAAAGAACCTCGTACGAAAAATGACAAAAGATTCCTTTCATATCTTTTACTAAAAACTCACCGAAGGTTAAAATTGGATTTAAACAATTGTAGGTGGATGGAAACAATATTACATATTGAGGAAACATGGATGTGGATGATAAAATACACCCCAGTAAATACCGATGTATAAACAATCTTGGATAAAAATGAGATTGTGATATTTTCCCTTACCTTAGGTCTGATTTGCTTCATAAGTGTCTGAACCTCTTGTATAACGATTTAAATAATGTCATTGACTTATTCCAGAATCATACTCATTGTTATGATATCATATATTGTTTACTTATGACTTTATATTACCCATTCTTTTGTAAATTCCATGTTAAAGAGCGTTTTGGGTAAAATAGGTTCATTTGTCGTCCGTGTTTTGACTTGTAATTATTCATATGATTACATAGATCATGATTACTTAATTCCAGAATATAAAACATGATTTATATATAATATATATTCAGAATATACATATATATACTAAATCAGTAAATGGAAAGAAATACACCGTTCATGGAGACGGTAGGCCGTACGTAAGCATGAACACTGTTTTCGTTTCCTTATTGAGTTGAATGGAATTAAGTAGATGAAATACATATAAATACACATAAATCCAGTATCATTATTATGTCATATATTTCATGATTACTTATTATATATACTTTATAATCATTCATGAATGGTTAAAGTGGAGAATGAATCTCATCGCGTTGTGGAGACGGTAGTCCGTACGTACGCACGAGCGATGATATCATTCTCAGGATCGTGGGACTGTATTGGAGTGTATGTATACTATTTTAGAATCAATATCTCTTTAAAATAATCATATATATTTATTATGTACACCATTATATCCGTCCAAGTAAGGTGGTGGTGGAAAATAGATTACACCACGGCGTGGAGACGATATTCCGTACATACGCATGCGCGGTGATTTCGTTTTCCGTAGGATGGATAGATGGTGAAATATGGTTGTTTCATGCTTATAATAACATATCTGTATATGAGTGATTCTGATGTTATTACTTAATAATGAAAAAACCTAAGAAGAAGAAGTGGAAGACGGAATAAAGTTGAAAGAATCTGTAACGGACATTACCTCTTCTTTGAAGCGCCTCTTTGAGATCTCCTTTTAGGGCACTAAAATTGGTCTTTGAGGAAGACCAGAACCCCTAGGATGTTTCTAGGGAAGGGTAGAAGATACTTTGGCAGGGTTTGGCCGATCTTGAAGGCTCAAAGTGGTGTGAGGAAGAGAGGGAGGGGGTGCCCTTTTATAAGGGAGGAGAGGGGCACCTTTGGAATAACTAAAAATATTATTTTATTATAAAGCCAAATTCGGTTTTAAATAGATCCAAATTTATTTATTTAGAAGCTAAGGTTGTTATGGGTCGTACTCATCTCATCCAATATAATTTAGACATGTTTAGGTTCCTATTTTAACCTTATCATTTATATTTAACTTTAATTTAGATAATTTTACTTTTACCATGTCTTCTTGTTTTCTTACACTATAAGGTTAATAAACTTACTATATCAATCCAAACGAACCCCAAGTAGTTTATTATTAATATATATAACCTTATCTATGTCATTTGGCTGAACCTTAGATTTTTAGGAATAAAATAACAATTAATAATATAATATTTGTTTTAAAAACTATTTTATGTCAATTTTGACACTATTTAGTAATTGATTTTTGGGAAAATCATACCAGAATGATTAGTTCTAAAAAAGTTAATTAAATCAATAATAACAAGTCATATTAACATATAAAATTAGTGTAATTCATAAAATGTCTCAAATTATATTTATTTTGGTATTTATAATATCAATTATTCTAATTTTTCACTATTTTGGTAATTACTGCATCCTCATTGTGTCATATATAAATTAATTTATATAATGTCTAAAAATTATAAATAAAATATAATTATGTAGAAAATATAATTATCTTTCTAATTAATAATTATAATCGAATTTATATTATGTATAACCCTATATTAAAAATGATTTACTTATTAAACATTGATTTTAACTATTTTAACCCATCATTAAATAAATTAATAATAAATGTCCTATTCTAATCCAAGTGGGCCTAAATGGTCATTTTTTATTCCTAAGGTTGTTTTGTTTCGAATTACACTTGTCCAATAGAATTATTACATGTTTTAGGGTAATAATAATATCATTTTTACCCTTAATTACCCTATTTACTTTTAACCATGGTAAAAAAAATAACAAGTTTCTATTCACCAAAAAATTATTTTCATTTCATTGAACCAAATTTTACTTATTTACATCAACCGTGTCTCTCGGATTTTTGAAATTACACTCATAGAAGTAGTAAAATTAAGTTTTATGAAAAATTCATTTTTTTAACTACCACTTAGTGGTTTCACAATTCATCAAAAAATGAAAGTTTCCAGAAAAATACCAAAAATTAGGCCTAAGCTATATTTGATATTATGAAGTCAAAAATGATGTCTATTTTACCAAATTTAAAACATATTAGTTACATTAACTAATTTAAAAATTAATTCCCGTCGTCAAAACAAATGGCGTGTTTTTAAGAGATAATAACTATCAAAAGATCGACAGTTGTTTATAACTGGTTTAAATGTGAAATTACATCCAATGACCAAAATTGTATTAAATTGTAAAAATATATTCTAAATATACTTTAAAACAACTAAAATTAATAATTTATCACTATTAATTATTTCGATTAAAAAAGTTGTTTTTAATTAAAATTTAGTAATTTTCACTATTCATCATAATATGAAAGTTATCCGAAATGTACCAAAATTTCACCCTAAGATAATTTCTATATTCCAAATCCATAAATGAAGTCGATTTTGAAAAAAAAAATTTACAAAATTTGAAAAAGTGGTTATTACTATTCATAACGGCTAGTTTTAATAATATTTTAATAGCATACCGTTGTTTACTGAAACATGGTATTGCGTACAACACACGCTATCGTGGAAGGTCGCGCTTGCGTGTAATGCAAGCCATGTCAGGGATGCGTGTTGTGAAAGCTCTTTTTGGTGTAGCATACAACACAAGACATTAATGAAATTAAAAAGAATAGTTTTCGTAAAATCTTGTGGTGTTACATTCTACCCCCCTTAAAATGAAATTCGCCCTCGAAATTCATCGGGGTTATAAATGGTTTACTACTCGAAAGTTTCATTAATAGAAACCCACATCATAAAAAGGAATACCAAAACATGGCGTTAAAAACTAAAGTATGAAATGTAATGGTTACCCAAATTAACTCATCACTGGGTTTCTACGTAAGAGAACATAGGTGAAAATATGGATATGGAAGAATAATCTAACCATCTGGTTCTGATGGAGAGTGGTAGAGAACATGTCTATGAAAAATACAAAAATCACAAAGCTATAGATTTGTGATGATCTAAGGTACCATCTGATTCATCGGATATAAGGGAACTAGGACAACATTTTTGGTTTTCAAGATCATTTCCCTAAAGTTGATGAATTAAAAGAAATACTTACATGATTTTGGTACAATCTCACTATTGTTCATGAATTTAACAATTTACACTTCATCCCTTAATGAAATGAAGATGAATTTGTTATTCGTGATGTGTTAGCAGATCATGTGATAGAATGATGGGTCATTCCATCTCTTTCCAACAAAAGGTTATGAAAAGTTATAAGCCCATCTTATGGTTAGATTAATCATATATGGTTCCAAAAATGAACTTATACTTCATATATCGTACCGCTTAATAAAATAAATCTAGTTTCTACTAACCAGGGACTTCCTGTAGGCCAGTGGTAGGCAATAAAGGCCAGTCGCATTATGGTTGTGGTTTCAATTCCCACAGCCTTGTCCGACGTGATGGGTTGTCGCCCGTCCTGCAGGTTGTCCTTTTTCTAAAACTATATTACTATAACATCCCATCAATAATATTGAAAAAAAATTCTATCTTCAAACAATACTTACTTATGTCCAACATAATCCATTACAATCTTTAGGCTTATCCATAATACTGCAGTCCACTCTCATAATATAGTGAAAATGATTACCAGATATTTAATACCATCGTTGATCCCTATATATCATAAGATATGTCTTGTTGGTCAAATTACAAACATGTGAATACCTTAATCATGTATTCTCTTGAAGAATGAATACCCATTGAACCTTAGTGAAAACATGAATGCAGTCAAAAGTTAACTCTTTCCACATACCAAAATCCAAAAGTTCTGTATACTCAAACCATGATATAACCTTATCCTTATATCAGTCATGAGATCATAAATATGGTCAAACATTTCATTTTCTCGTTTTCCTTTCATTATGTGCATATTACCTTTTTTTCAAAAATATCACAATCACATTCCCTGGTTACCGGTACCATTGAAAACCAAAATATACCAATACATAAATATTCCAATATTCCACGATACTATATACAACTTTATTTTGGAATCCCATTACATAAACACTTAATCATTCCACCACATTGTTGTCATATTCAACATCGCCAATACTGATTGCATGTGACTTCCCTTTTTTCCTTTGCCTTAAGTGGTTGCTCATGTCGATCATCACTAACCCTTGGACTAGGGAATTTATTAGCATAATTCCCCATTTCCTTGCAATTGAAGCATTGAAGTGTAGTAGGTTCATTCTGGGTATCCCTTCCTTTGTTTGCATCAGTAGACATCTTCTTCCCATCATTGTGGCATTCAAATGCCCGATGAACTTCCTTTCCACATTTAAAAAATTTACTTGTCCCTTTAAGACAATCTCCACCATGCTTCTTTCCACACTTTGAGCATAGGGAAACATTCATCTTCTTTTCACCATTATTATGAGATTTCTCCTTGAACTCCATCTTTCGTTTCTTGTCAAAACTATGAGATGGGTAAGTAACACCAACTTACAATTCTACCTTGATAGCACAACGCACAATTTATTCATAGCTACTGATGTCTCTTATAGCTAATGCCTTTCAAAGAGTTGGTTTTAAGCCACTGACGAATCGATCAACTTTACTTTCAGGTTGGATGATAAATCCAGATTCCTACCTGGAAAGCCTTGTAAAATTCGCTTCATATATACCAACACATTCATCATCCTTTTGCTTTAGTTCAAGAAACTCCTTCTCCATCTTTGTTCGAATAATATGAGGGAAGTACTTATTGAAAAATAAGTTCTTGAACTTGTCCCATTCCATGGACTCAATTTCATCTCTTTGCCTCATATTATTAATAAGATTCCACCATTGATCAGCATCACCTTCCAAACGATACACTGCTAAGATGACTTTATCATGCTCAGAACATTGATGAACTGAAAATATCTTTTCAGTAGTACTGATCCATTGTTCAGCAACAAGTGGATCAGAAGACCCACTGAAAGAAGGTGGATGTTGCCTCATGAAGGACTCAATAGAATATTTTTCCCTTCTCTGCTCATTTGGAAGTCCATAATGATTCATAGCTTGTGTAAGTATAGAAATAAGATTTTTCACTCCATCTCCCATAAAATTTGTTTGTTCATGAGGACAATCATTTCATTGTCCATTAAATTGATCAACACAGTTCCTTCAGGTTCCAGCCATTGTCTAAAACTAAAAAAGAATAGTGTGAGAGGTAAAAATCACGCTAGGGAAAACAATATAATAAAGGGGGAGTACCTTCAACATCTAACATCTTAGATTAAATTCTAAGATAATTACCGTAGTTCTAGGACTATATCCTATATGTATACTTATCCTTAGGGGCATCCCTATACATACCTTAGAAATATCTCTAGGGATCTCACTAACGTTTTCGTATCCTAGTTTCCAAAGGATGACTAAACCTTTCCTCTGATACCAACTTTAGAGACCCGATGTCTGACGTACATGGACATTACATTACTTTTGTGGAATACTTAATACATAACAAAAACAGACACATAAGGACCGTAATAGTTTAGTGTCTTTTGAAACTTGGAACGTAATCTTCTAAACGTGGTGAAAGATCTTCAAAATCTCCCATAAAGATATTCCAATTTTTGTTTCCTTACCTAAAACCTTTATTTATATCCTGGGGAAAAAACATAGAAGGGTGAGCTCATATGCTCAGTAAGGGTAAACAAAAGAAATATCAATCACATCATATTCATAAGAACATAACAATTTGGAAGTCATACCCTGTAAAAGAGATCATAATTTCATAACATGGGATAAATCATGGTAGTGAAATGTAATCCCAATAATCATAACATAAAACATGAAACTTTGTGGCATACACACATAATCATAGAGAATCATTTCTTATTAGTAAAGACTCATTGCCAAGACTATCTTAGTGGACAAAGTCCCTTTCTGAACCGAGTTCACTCCTCATTTCAGTCCTGTTTCACTGAACCGGTATAACCTACCATTCCAGCCATGTCTATCTCATGAGATATAAAATCTTTACCCAATTCATTGGAGGGAGATATAGGTCCCACCCATCTCATAATGAAACCATTCTTATGTGTGCCACAAAATCGTAAATCATACATTGTAGCATAACCCATGTAATAAAAATGTGATTCTTAAAAAACATGACATCATAAAACAATTCATATAAGATAAAGGAATTCATAAAAATAATTCCATCACAACATAATCAAATCAATGTAATAATAGGGATAAAAACAGAACCCTATATTATCTTAGATGGAAAATAATTTTGATAAAACACTTGAACTCCGTTATTGAGGAAAATATCCTTTCTACTTCATAAACAATTTTCCTTTCTTAACATGTTATAAAATTCTAAACTAAAAGAAGTTGATTAAAAATAAACTTGAAAACTCGAAAAGGAAGCTTCTTGTAAATAATGTTTTAAAAATCTATTCATGCCGTATAAGTTAAAAAAACATTCTTCTCGTACTTTTTCCGAAAAAGTCAAAAAGTACCTCGTATGAAAAATGACAAAATATTCCTTTCATAACTTTTACTAAAAACTCACCGAAGGGTAAAATTGGATTTAAACAATTGTAGGTGGATGGAAACAATATTACATATTGAGGAAACATGGATGTGGATGATAAAATACACCCCAGTAAATACCAAAGTATAAACAATCTCGGATAAAAATGAGATTGTGATATTTTCCCTTACCTTAGGTCCGATTTGCTTCGTAAGTGTCCAAACCTCCTGTATAATGATTTAAATAATTTCATTGACTTATTCCAGAATCATACTCATTGTTATGATATCATGTATGGTTCACTTTTGACTTTATATTACTCGTTCTTTTGTAAATTCCATGTTAAAGAGCGTTTTGGGTAAAATTGTTTCATTTGTCGTCCGTGTTTTGACTTGTAATTATTCATATGATTACATAGATCATGATTACTTAATTCCAGAATATAAAACATGATTTATATATAATTTATATTCAGAATATTCATATATATAAAAAATCAGTAAATGGAAAGAAATACACTGTTCATCAAGACAGTAGGTCGTACGTACGCATGAATGATGTTTTCGTTTCCTTATTGAGTTGAATGGAATTATGTAGATGACATACATATATATACACACAAATACAGTATCATTATTATGTCATATATTTCATTATTACTTATTATATATACTTTATAATCATTCATGAATGGTTAAAGTGGAGAATGAATCTCATCGCGTCGTGGAGACAGTAGTCCGTACCTACGCACGAGCGATGATATTGTTCTCATGATCGTGGGACTGTATTGGAGTGTATGTATACTATTTCAGAATCAATATCACTTTAAAATAATCATGTATAGTTATTATTTACACCATTATATCCATCCAAGTAAGGAGGTGGTGGAAAATAGATTACACCACGGCGTGGAGACGGTATTCCGTACGTACGCATGCGCGGTGATTTCATTTTCCGTAGGATGGATGGATGGTGAAATAGGGTTGTTTCATACTTATAATAACATATCTGTATATTATTGATACTGATGTTATTACTTCATAATGAAACAACCTAAGAAGAAGAAGTGGAAGAAGGAATAAAGTTGAATGAATCGGTAACGGACATTACCTCTTCTTTGAAGCACCTCTTTGAGATCTCCTTTTAGGGCACAAAAATTGGTCTTTGAGGAAGACCAGAACCTCTAGGATGTTTCTAAGGAAGTGGAGAAGATAATTTATCAGGGTTTGGCCAAGCTTGAAGGCTCAATGTGGTGTGAGGAATAGAGGGAGGGGGTTCCCTTTTATAAGGGAGGAGAGGGGCACCTTTGGAATAACTAAAAATATTATTTTATTATAAAGCCAAATTCTGTTTTAAATAGCTCCAAATTGATTTATTTCTAAGATAAGGTGGGGATGGGTTGAAATAATCTCATCCAATAGAATTTAGACAAGTTTAGGTTCCTATTTGAACCTTATCATTTATATTTAACTTTAAGTTAGATAATTTTACTTTTACCGTGTCTTCTTGTTTTCTTACACTATAAGGTTAATAAACTTACTATATCAAGACAAACGAACCCCAAGTTGTTTATTATTAATATATATAACCTTATATAAGTGATTTGGCCGAACCTTAGATTTTTAGGAACAAAAGAACAATTAATAATATAATATTTGTTTTAAAAACTATTTTATGTCAATTTTTACACTATTTAGTAATTGATTTTTGTGAAAATTATAACATAATTATTAGTTCGAAAAAAGTTAATTAAATCAGTATTAACATGTCATATTAACCTAGAAAATTAGTGTAATTCATAAAAAGTCTCAAATTATATTTATTTGGGTATTTATAATATATATTATTCTAACTTTTCACTATTATGGTAATTACTGCATCCTCATTCTGTCATAAATAAATTAATTTATATAATGTCTAAAAATTATAAATAAAATACCATTATGTAGGAAATCTTATTAGACTTCTAATTAATATTTAAAATAGAATTTATATTATGTATAACCCTATAATAAAAATGATTTACTTATTAAACATTGATTTTAACTATTTTAACCCTTCTTTAAATAAATTAATAATAAATGTCCTAATCTAATCCAAGTTGGCCTAAATGGTCATATTTTATTCCTAAGGTTGTTTTGGTTCGAATTACAGTTGTCCAATAGAATTAAGACATGTGTTAGGGTAATAATAATATCATTTTTACCCTTAATTACCCTATTTACTTTTAATTGTGGTAAAAAAAATAAAAAGTTATTATTCACCAAAAAATTATTTTCATCTCATTGAACCACAATTTACTTACTGAAATCAACCGTGTCTCTCGTATTTTTGAAATTACACTCACAAAAGCGGTAAAATTATGTTTTATGAAAAATTCATTTTTTTTACTATCACTTAGTGGTTTCACTATTCATCAAAAAATGAAAGTTTCTAGAAAAATACCAAAAATTAGGAATAAGAAATATTTGATATTATGAACTCAAAAATGATGTCTATTTAACCAAATTCAAAACATATCAGTTATATTAACTAATTTAAAAATTAATTTCCGTCGTCAAAACAAATGGCGTGTTTTTAAGAGATAATAACTATCAAAAGATTGACACTTGTTTATAACTGGTTTAAATGTGAAATTGCATCCAATGACCAAAATTGTATTAAATTGTAAAAATATATTATAAATATACTTTAAAACAACTAAAATTAATAATTTATCACTATTAATTATTTCGATTAAAAAAGTTGTTTTTAATTAAAATTTAGTAATTTTCACTATTCATCAGAATATGAAAGTTATCCGAAAAGTACCAAAATTTCACCCTAAGATAATTTCGATATTCCGAATCCAAAAATGAAATCCATTTTGAAAAACAAAATTTGCAAAATTTCAAAAAGTGGTTATTACTATTCATAACGGCTAGTTTTAATAATATTTTAATAGCATATCGTTGTTTAGAAAAACTTGCTATTGCGTACAACACACGCTGTCGTGGAAGGTCGTGCTTGCGTGTAATGCAAGCCAAGTCAAGGATGCGTGTTGTGGAAGCTCCTTTTGGTGTAGCATACAACACAAGACATTAATGAAATTAAAAAAATATTTTTCGTAAAATCTTGGGGTGTTACATCAATTTTGTTCAAGTGGTTGTATTGGTAGTCAGCGATGATCGGTGTGAAGTCCTTTTGCACATGACCATTAGCCACCCTGAACCATTTGTGCTGGCACGACGTCCTCCTGAACTAGCAAGCTGGTTCGTACCTACTTGCCGCGGGAATGAATATATCTTCCATCAACCAAAATTCGTACAAGGGAAGCCTCTTACACAATGGATTGTTCTTCTGGATCTCTGATAGCATACCCATCAATGAATTATGGTTCGAGTGGCTATGGACCAACTCTCTTAGGCCTAGAAAATTTGCCATCTCATCCCTCCAGGTCCGTCTGCAAGCACCCATTGGGCAGCTCCTTGATGGGACATTTGGTTCTAAGACTCGGATAATTTTTAGCTCAGGTCACGAAGCATGTTCACGGAGCTCGTTCGTAAAGCTAAATCACAGATACTGGCCTCGACCTTCAAGCGCATGCTCACGTAGTGCTGTCGCGGAGTTAAAGACTCACGGTTCTCCGTGAAGCCTGATTCGCGGAGAGCAGGGATAGAGTACACCGAGCTTCGTGAATCGAGAGAGAAAAAGGACAAATTCATGGAGAAGGGAAGGTAAAAAAGAGAGGCCAGCCTACCGTATTTATAGGTTATGGCCTTCGGAGCTTCTCGGTGCGTCCAGATCAAGCCGAGCATCGCGACGCACTCACCCTGCGCGTCGGCGGTCCGCCTCGCGAGCCCTCTTCATGATCCATCTCCGCGAACGGCCAAAGATTTTGGCGATTGACCCTCATACTTCGACACATGATTTCTCTGTAGCTCCAAGTTTGAGGGGGGGGGGGGCAGTTTTCGGGGCCAAAATGTTGGAAGATAAAAAGAAGAGAATAGACCTTGTGAACTAGCTCGCGAAGCCACATCGCAGAGTCCCCCAAGCACTGCGGCAACCACAAAGCACGAGAGGAGGGATGCTCCTTGAAGGCTTGTGACGTTTGCGAGCCCACCGCGAAGAACAAGATGTGGGATGCTCCGCGAACGCATGTGACCTTCATGAGCCCGCCATGATGCAAGGAGGTGGACCCCTCCATGAACCCATCTAAGGATCATCACCCGCCACTAACCAACCACAACCATCTTCGCGCCACGTAAGCTCTGCTTCGTGGCGCCTCTTTCCTATAAATGATGGCTCCCCATGAGCCCAATGGATGGAAAATATGACCTTTCAGATTCTCATCTTCCAAATCATGAAGCTCTCTTCCGCTTAGTGAACCATGAGCTACGTGAGGTACTTTTAATTCAAGAAGTGCCTCCCCATTGTCTCTTTTTAATCCCCTCTTCCGAGAGGGATTCCTTTCGTGAAACCTATGGGATTTTGAGAAGGAAGGGGATCCCCAAGAGGACCCAGGTCATCACAGAGCATTTATGGTTCGCGAAACACCCCTCATTTACACGTGATCCACATGCCAAGGAAGGGTCACTATACTTTGGGAAGCACATCGATTCATGAAACTTTTCTTCATGAGGTGCATGTGCTCCACGAGGCAGTGCTCCACGAATTCCATTCCACTTCACAAAGAAACTACCATTTGATCCTCTGCCCCATGCTAAGGCTAATTCACCCCACTTCATGAAGCACACCCCTTTGCAAGTGCCCTCCACGACGTATAGTAATCGAGCTCCACAAGGCCCCTGGCTATGGACCCCTCTGCTTGGAAAATCTTTTCCCTGTGCAACCCTTCAGTTTTGCACGATGTGACTTCAAAGTCCCCTAGACGATACCGCCCATAGTGTTTCTTCGACTAATGCTTCTTCAAATAGGCACGCTAATAGATATTGCTTCTTCACATAGCCATGATAATGTGGACCACTATATGGTTCTCTCTGTGAAAACCCCTCAACACGACATTGTCTGTACCTTCCCTCCCACAAGGAGAAGAGGGTATCAGTTATGTAAGTCCTTGGGGTGTGTAGTAAACCCACCTCATCCGAGCTGTAAGACATTGAACTGCAAAGCAACCTCGTCCTAAACACACGACATTAAACTATGACATCACTCTGTGCCTCTAATGCGGGGTGCCCCCACCTTGAACATTCTCCACGCCCCCTGGTCTCCAAAAGGGATGATACCCCCCTTCTGGGAGTGGTGTTTGTCTACGAGGGAAGGGAAACCACCTTGGTGTAATCCCCCTAGCTTTTCTTTTAGGAGGCGACACCCTCACCCCTCCTCACTTCCTTGATGCCAAGGATAGTGTAGGGCGTGATAGGGGATGAGGATCTTACTTTCTTCGGTCCCAAGTCCCTTTCCCACTGCGCTTTGTTTCCCTCAGGCCTCCATCCTAGAGTAAGCCCCAATATCCATTTCCACGAGCTCCCATCAAAGAGTAAGCCCCATTTCTCTTTCCATGGATGTACCCTTCACGACGTGATCGTCAGGTCCCTGCTGCCTCTTGTTTCTCACACCACGAATCACTCACGCGGGCTTAGAGTAAACATCGACCATGACAACACCCTTGTCCCGCATGATGTTAAACTGTATTCTGCCATTCTGAACTATGAGGGCTTTGATCCATGTCACTCATGGTACGTTGGAAGCCTCACGAGGTTCAATCCCAACACCCATAAGACCCCTGTTCCATCTTCATGTCGGTTCACTGACACCCACCAGAACTACAGGGACTTTGATCCCTCTCAAGGCATGGTATGTAGGAAGCCTCACGAGGTTCAAGCCCAACACCCATCAGACCCCCGGTCCATACTCATGTCGGTTCATCGGCACCCACCCGAACTATGGGGACCTAGATCCATGTCAAGGAATGGTATGTAAAAAACCTAACCAAGTTCAAGCCCAACACCCATCGGACCCCCGGTCCATCTTCACATCGGTTCACCGGCACCCACTCAAACTATGGGGACTTTGATCCAATTCAAGGCATGGTACGTTAGAATCTGCACGAGGTTCAAGCCCCACAACCATTGAACCCCTTGTCTATCTTCACATTAGTTCACCGACATGCCACCACCCGAACTACAGGGACTTTGATCCTTTCTAAGATGAGGTATGTAGGAAGCCTCGATGAGGTTCAGTCCCAACAATCATCGGCCCCGACCGACTCCATGATGGTGTTCCAAGCCCCTTTTTCATTACCCGAACAACGCAGACCTTGATTCCCTACTATGGGGATACGTAGGAAGTCTCTTCGAGGCTCAAGACCAAAACCATCGTCCATCCTGATTCTTACCCGGGCCACCACATCCCGGTGAGATCATGCCACCCCATTCCCCTCCACAACATTAGGGAAGATTCCAACGTGTTGGACCCAATATCAGTGTTCCCTCAAGGGGGTTCTTCAATATGATCCACTCTAGCTAGTGTTCTGATCAGCCCGATTCTTCTTCGCTGGACGTTAAACTTGCGGCATACCCTATGTTAAACATGGGAAGCTGAGGAAAACCTCAGAAACATACCAATGGCATATGATTCCCCGAGTTCGATGTGGGATTCCTCGGGCTACTATGCCTTCGAGAATCCCTATAACAAGAGACAAAAGACAGACACGCCAATTCCCTAGTGTCCAGAAACGCCAGTGATGCCTCAATGTGACTACTCCCCCTACTGAAGGTTGCTACCCTGACCGGACCCCTTGGAATGTGCTGACAGAAGCAGTGTAATTAACCAATATCCATGGAAGCATGGCACTGGGAAGAGCTTCACAAAATACATCTTAATCTGTATGGGAGACCTGGATTAGGTGATGAATTTCGAGGAGGAATCCACGGAAAGAAGAACCAACATCCCATCATCCTGTTTCGATCAAGGAGCAAACGTCCCGGAATAAGTATAGAATATCTCCTACATTTGTGAAGAGGGAATGCAGGGAAACAGAATAGCGCCGAAGTCCCATAAACATGATGGAAGTGCCTTCCCCGGTGAAAGAGTCGGAAACAACCATCAACATGATACATCTCCCCCTCGAATGAGAACCATCATGATGTTTTTCCGTTTACAAATTTCATTGATGATAACCCCTTTATACTACGTGGTTAGAGGGATAGTTGTTAGGTGTAAACACACATTATCAATATTTTGAGCTGACCACCTAGTAATGATGCCTAAATCTATTCTGCACAGCCTACATGATGTGCTACACCGATCGACTCATCATTCTTTTTCACCTACTAATCATATTAATTGTATTAATAAATATTAATTATATTATTAGTTAACAATTATATTCATACATTTATGGTTGGGGAAATAATTTAATTTAGTATTAAGGAAATAATTTCCACTTTTCAATAGAGTTTATATGTAACCCTTACCTGACCTGAAGGTCTAGTGGCATGAAGGCACATTTCAATTTGATGGCCTGAATGCCTTGTGACATAATGTTCTATGTTGAAAATATATACATCCCACCATGATCCCAGTCTTCTCACTGTGACATCTAATTTACAAATAGTCATCGCATCAGACTTACCCACCATGATGACGTAGAAGAACACCTATCTTTAACCCATATCTAGATAGTGGACCAGATGATTTATTATAGCATGCACATTACACTTTTGAGAAGCCAACCTAAAAACACATACATGTCTCTATGACATGATAACAACCAAGAGGAATTGCTTCACGAGTCTACCCATCAACAATCACATGAAGTGTCACCCCTCTTCAATGTACCATCATGATTTGTTTCTATTTTCAAATTCTATTAAAGAGAACACGTTTATCCCAACTAGTTAGAGAGCCAGTTGATAGTTGAAAATACAACTTATTGGTCATTTGAGCTAACCACATAGTAATGCTTTCTGAAGTCAACCTGAACTGCCTACATGATGTGTTTCACTGAATGGATAGTAACTTTTTGTTACCTATTACACTATATTGGTAGGGATTTCTTATTGTTTATAGGTCTAAATTAGAGGCCCAATGGCCCAAGTCCGATGAATAGTTCATGGTCCATACATTATCACTACATTACCCACTACAAAACTACTATAGTAACCCATAAATATCTCTCCACCAGGATTTGTTAGTGGTATTAATTTAGGCTTACGATGTGTGTTAACCAATCAACTACCACCGTAAATGAAATTATATTATTTATATAATTATTATTATAATTTAAAAAAAATTATTAAAAATATATTTTTAATTAATATTTATTTAAATAATTTTAATTTCAATAGGTGATTTACCTTATTTTTTTAATTAAATATATGTTTTTTATATATTATATTTCACAAATCATTGATTAATTATAAAAATAATTATTTCATTAATTATTAATAAGCTATAGATTTTTTAATAAATAATAAATCATTATTTATTAATTATATGTCTTAATTATTGAAAATGATTAATAACTAGTCATTTTATGATAATTAATTATATTATATTAACTACTATTTTTTAATTACTAACTATTAATTAACATGGTGATTCTTGGGTTCTTTGTCTTGGTTTATAGGTCTTCTGATTGTTAAATCTTCATCATTTTTTCATGTAGAATTTCAATCATAAGTAAATCTAGGGAATTTTTATGGTTATCCTCCTATTTTTTGTTTCATGAATTTTGATGATGTTGGAATGTCAATTAAGGTTGTCCCTATGAATATAAGGATTAATATGTTTTCATAGATGGTTTCCATGCTCTATAATATCAGGTAATAGAGGGTCATTGCTCCACTACACATACCTCAATGACTCAAATGATACAAACATGCCTACACTAGTTCCAAATGTGGTGGAAAATGACTCTCATTATAGATAGATTGTTAACATTAAAAATCAGACCAACAGTTTTGATGTAGAAATTTATGATAAAGGTTGAGACAACACTCATTAAGTTGAACCAAGGTATCCATTTTGACATATGAATGAACAATAAGAATTTTATAATGTTGAATTTTTCATTGATTTCAATAGAGTTTAAGACTAGTGTGTCTGATCATTGGAAATGTCTTATTGATTTTTTGGACATTGATGAATTTCCAATGAAATATTTTGTAGGAAATTTTTTCATGTCATTTTGTCATATGGATATGTAAAATAAAAGGCATGTTTTTTTGTTGTATGAATATAAAACCTATAATTATATGAATCCAATACCGGGATCCTCATTTTATCAATCTCAATGAAAAGAATTATATCACTGAGGTTGGGATAAATATTTAGGTCCGTAGTTGGTTCTTATAGTACTATCAAATTTTATGGAAAAATACTTCTGTAATTCGTATTTTAATCAGAATGGAAAATGAAATCGAGAGGCATCTATATGGAAATGTTTTCATGTCAGGGTGGAGAATTCTATTAGAACACCTCTGATCAAAATAGTTATTCTTAATACTAAGCTCGTTTGTTTTATTATTCTGGTGGAATAAGAAATAATACATGAATTTTTTAAATATTTTAATTCCATTAAGAACAATCAAAAAATCTATAGAAAAAATATGATCTATTGAAAATGTGGGAGGATGGGTCACTTAAGGGTATTTATAGAGTTATGGAAAGGTATTTTGAGGCTATTACACAGGGTGATAATGATGAATAGCTATAGGATCAGGATGAAAGTGAAATAAATACACCTAGGATGGAGGGATAACTCATCCATGAAAAGGAACTGACCTATCATGAAGTAGACCTTGAGATTCCCAAGTAACCAAAAATAAGAGTTCAGGAGGAGGGGATGAACAATTTGAGAAGGGGGATGCTTTTGGTCACCTGATTATTGGTGAATACAAGATCTACACGGAAGGGGACCTCTTCCTCTAGAATAGTATCCATAAAGTTCATTGATCATGCGTAGAATGATATGATAAATTAATTGGTCCATGTTCTAGAGATTTAATAGGCTAGATTCATGGAGGAACACCCCAATACCAATGAAAACTATAATGGTGAGATGTTCTATTTGGAATTTGAATTTGAGTTGTACTAAGTTGAACTATTGGATGTTATATTTTTTAATTATTATATTTATTGGGGTATGAAAAAATTTACATGGGAAAAATATCTTGTGAAACTAAGAAACAATGGTAGGATGAAATCGGTAAGCCTTGTTGTCTATTTATAGGAGTAAAAGTTCTTAGATTAGGGGATTGATTCGTTGGAAAATTATTTTCTTATTTATACTATCAATGATGGTTCCATGAAATTAAATATTCCGGTGAGAATTGATATTCCATTAACTGGATTATAATCTATTGATTCCAAGGAGTTACCCGGTGATGAATCTTTGGATGGTGGTGCTTGAAAATTTATAAGTTTGGACCTTACTATTAGTCCAAATCTAGATGGGGATACTATCATCATTAATTGACCCTCTTCTATCAATGAGGATAAAATTTGATCCAGTTTCACACTGAGTGAAAAAATACAAAATGGTATGTAGAATTTATTTATAATTCTTAAATTACTAAATATATCTAAAAATAGGGAGTTATTCCTGCTGGAATATGGAAAAGTTCATGGTGTTAATCATAGTTTCATAAATTTTGATACTCCTATGTCAGTCCCTTTGGACATGAATTGCATGATAATCATGAAGGGTCATGCAGTAGTGGGTGTTTGAGTAAATGTTCAATGGAGGAACATAGACCAGAACACATTGTTAGAGGGTTCAGTTCCATTAGGTGAACTAGATCATTAGGCCTCAGAGTTTCCCATTCCAATGGTTGAAATTTTGGGTTCTAAAAATGATGATAAAAAACATGAAAAAATCATAAATTATAGAGGATGGGGTTTCCACCCCAATGTTATATGTGGTGGCATATGAGGTTGCTTTCAGAAATTAGTAGGACTTTTACAACATTCTTATTTTCCCTTTTTATTAGTGTATTCTTAACATCTTTTTATGGTGTAATTCTCACTATTATTTACATTTCACCACCCCTTGAACTTTTTTAATTTTTATTTTAGTAAAGGATTCATGAGTTTGGGTCTCTAAACTAATGGGTTCTTGACATATTTGATTAATTTTGGATTCCATATTCATATTAATTTCCATTACACCCGCAATAATTCATCTCAATAAATCCCAAACAAATAATCACCATCCTCATGATTGATGGGTTATATTCCAACACGCTCTATCTATGATATTCTTTATCTTGATAGAAAATCATAATGGATCCCATAAAACCCAATGAAAAATTATATTATTATTCAGTTATTCTCCTCTACCATGATGTAAACATTACATTATTATTTACTTTTGAACATCGAGGGATCTCTATAAGACACATTATCTTACATTTAAAAACACACGAAGTGAAAATATATAATATAAAAATATAGGAAAACTTGTGCATCTATTTCAAAAAATTAATCAATATTTTGAAATTGTTCAGGATTGTGATAAAGAATCAATATCATATCCATTCCTCATTAAGGAATCACATAAATACTTCACCCCAAATCGATGAAGGAAATATATATCCTTTCTATAAAAATAATAACTAGATCCTGATAGGGTAGTGGTTAGTAAACTACATCTTACTGAAATTATTGTTAGGAAATATAGTAAAATATCTACAATTCATAAGGAAATCATAAATTAAATAATCATAAATAGTTACATCTCCTATTTTATCATTATCAATTTACCTCTTATCCTTATATACCTCTTTGTATTGTTAATCACTCGTGAAAGTAATACGTATCTATTTTTTCATTTTCCAATAATCGAATTCCATTACCAAACTTATAGTACCTCTTTATAAGACCATTTCGTACCAGAAATTCGAGAATGGAACTATAAATATCCTATTTCAATATATTTGGTAAATGTAAATATCATCAATTAAGGGGAGTTACTTTTCTAGACCATCTATTTACAATAAAATTTCTATCAACCAGTTTAATCTACTCTAGAGTATTCATTTGTCAAACATTCATCCACGTGGGGGAAAAGATAGAATTTCATTTAATGGAAATGAAAAATGAGTTCTTTCATTCTGACACAAACCATGATTCAAAAACTATTATATCATAAATTTACATTCCATCATTCACCATCACACATTCTTTAAAATAAAAAATATATCCCCATATACATTCAATATCAATTCATATATTGGTATTCTAAAAAGTAAATAGATATCAATTACTGTTGTTTATTTTATAGAAGTTGTTGCAGAGGAATATTTTAAAATAACATGGGTTAATCCTCAATATCACACTTCTCAAGAGTAAAAAATCATTATAAATATTAATCTTACTAAGGAATCAGACTAATATAATCCAATCAAAATGCATTCATGGTCATCTTGAAGACACCAAAATATTTACCCCCAATCCCAAGAATGTATATAATCATATAGGTGACTCTATTAGAGGTTGAACAATTAATTTCCCATGCAACTTTCTCATACTATAAATGAAATCACAGATACCATAAAATCAATATAAATCCATCTACATTGATATAAATTGGTCCCATATTTTTATTAATTTAAATTATATAAAAATATACCAATATTTTTTGAACCCAAAACATTCAAAATCAAACAATCAATCCTTCCCATAGAGTAAGAAAAAAATATTATATAACTAACCAAAGTGCAGGTAATTAATCAAAAAAATAAAAAATAACATATATCTATATGGTATTCTAAATAGATATGATTTTCACAAATAATAAATCGCCATCATGTTTATTCCACTAGAATGAAAATTTAATACTATGAACCATTATTTAAATCTCAATCCATAACATCTATTAAAACCCCTTGAAGTAGGTAAACAAGTAAAATCATTAATCAATAACTTCTAAAAACTCATTCTCAAACTAACTAGTAAATATAGCTTATTTCTCAACACCTCATGAAGAAAAAAGATCCTCTCATGGAGGAGGTTTCATCCTACCTATCAACGAAAACACCACAAATTACATAGCTCCAAAAATTTATTAATAATTTAAATACAGAACGAACTATAATCAAAACAACCTGAGATCCTATATTATTCTTCAATGACTTTTCCCTGATCTCAAATGATCATCATACAAAATTTACCTTCTAACATAAAACCATCACCAAAAGATAATATGTATTATAGATACACAATTCTTAAATTGGTTAGAACATACTTCCAATCATATTTAGCCATGGATTTACTATTGATAATAGATCTCACCCCACACTAGTAACTTCATGAAATGATTCCCACATAACATATTTTCAATATAATCAATATCAACCTCTATATATGGATGAATTTTCCCCATGGAATCATGTGTATGTATCTAGATAAAATCCTCACCATCCTCATGATCAATACAGAATGGAAGTTTGATAAGTGAAAACCCAATCATGATCATTTCAAAACAACACTAAAATTTCTTTAACATGACCTGATATTCCATTAGAAATAATCCATATACATTAAAAGGTTTGTAGCCTAAAAATCGAATAATTATAAAATATCATTAAAATTTAGTAATTGTCTATCCATAAATGGTTACCCTTCCATAAGAAATCATTCACATATATCATGTCATGGACACCATATGATGCATGAAAAAACCTATTTGTATCCCGAATTCAATAATCAAATTACTTAAGATAGTTACAATGTAATTAGAGACATTTCATAGAAATGTGTTCGCAATGATAGCCCATTTTAGACTATCTTGTCTACAAAACTGATCCAAGATATCTATGACATCATTGCCCTTAGATTACAAAAAATAAAATACAACTCATATTCATTTATCCTATCTCTAACATACATGTCATCTAAATTGTTTAATAATATATTTTCATATCCCAATTCCACATGAAATCCACTCGAGATGGTGGTAAAATAAATTAAACCCCACAAGAAAACCAATAATATGCCACAATTTGGTGACTAGAAAAATAGTATAAATTTATTAAATATAATATATTACATGTTGAAAAATATAGAGGAATAAAGTAAAATAAAATTTAATCCATTGAAACATTAATCAGTTGGAATCCATGATTATCATAAGTAATGTAAAATGAATGTATATAATATAACATAAAAAATTCAAGACAATTAAAATAAAAAACATTGAATCATAAAAGTATAATCAAACCCATACATCTTTTATACCACATTTGTATACAAAACTACCCATATACACCAATATATATCTATATACCTCAGTCTTTGATCTAACACTACACAATAAATATAGTAAAAATATTTTATAAACAAATATATAAGTTTATGTTTGGGAATATCTACATTCTTAGTAGGCCTTACCATAAGGATAAAAAAACCATTTTATATCATTCATGCATGATAATCCAAGAACAAAATCATAATACATAGTCAAGTCCTCCCTAACCACAACCAACCAAGGTAAACAATGTCAATAACATATACTAAGCTAACTCATCCTCTAAACTTATTAAGACATTATGTAAAAGTAAATTTAGTGGTGATAATCTGTTTATCGTAATCACTATGTTTAGTTCATTAGATTAATTTGTTTTTAAGATCCCCATTAGAAACACTCCAAAAATAAAAATGTATCTATAATACATCACATACCTTCAATATATAATATGGACCCTGAAAAATAACTCTAACCAGTTATTTTTCACACCTATAATAAATAATATAATATCACCCATCCATTTCCATAACCATTTCACATACATATACATACTAGAGCTAAACTACAACATAACCAATATATACCCAAGGAAAGTCCAATACATATAACTCATTGGGGTGAGATAGGTAATATTATTATGAACATCTAGTTAGTATCATCACCAAAAAAATTTAAGGTCACGCATAAGAAAACAGCCCTCTCTATTTTGTTTCATAGTGAAGGATACAACAACAACAAAAATAATATCATAAATACGATACATAATTTCACAAAAAATTATATACCCCTAAATGAGATACTAAAATAAGCTGACTTTGTATCTTATTTTTAAACATTTTCAACAATAAAAAATATATATCATAAACATCGCCACTATAATACCCAAGTCAACATCATCTTCCAACTTGTAATTCTCATAAGGTCAATGTAATCATGCTAGTAATCATGATAGTTCTATACACATATGAATTCCCCAATTTATAGAAACATATACATATCATTATCTATTGTAATACAAATATTAATCACATTATATATCTCATAGAATATAACTCTCTTGGTTAATCTTTTATTGACACACGAGCTAGTCAATTAAACATCAAACTAATTTTGATCATAAGTCACCATCCTACACAGCCTGCATGGGAACCATTGATTAATTCACTACCGAATACCGAACCACAACCTTGGTGATCTACCCATATATAGATAGAGAACGAGGTGATAAGAATGTTATAATGTATTTTACTCTATTCCAGTACAATACAGGATCTCTAAGTATGCACCAAACCACAAGTTATCACACATCATCAATATATCATGGTCATGTTTTCACCATAATAAGCTTATGTTATATTCCATAGAAGTCTATAAAATTCTTTTGATATCTATAATAATGTATACCATCCATAATTAATCATGTTTGATAAAATTATGTACCTAAATTATCCACTCGAGTATTCTCTATATAAAATTATCCACAATGGGTTTTCAATTTTCATCATTATAAACAATTGCAACCAATATTTATATCACACTAATTCAAGGATGAATATGAGTAATATAACTATACATTTGATCATAGTTCAAATTTTAAACCCAAATATATTTAAATCACTACTATATCCATTAAATAATTCACATGAATTCATCTTTAATTTTTTCTCACTTCCAATATCTTTTATACTTCCAATAAATATATAGAGGTCACCATTTTACTCTACTCATTGAACATGGTTAACTTTGTCTCTTCAATAATATTCATGGGTATCACCACTAACAATCTCAGTATTTTATATTTTACAATACTAGAAAACACCCTCAAATTTATCTTTGTTTCCATTGAAATTTTCTCTATCACGACCTACATAAAAAAATGATAAAGTTTAATTATTTATTTTATATATTCATACACTAACATGGGGATTTCTATTTTTATCTATTTTTAAAAAAATACAAACACACATGTATATTTATATTTATATGAACTGTAATAATAAGAACATAATTATAATAATAAAAAAATATATATTAAAAAATATTAGTATAACATGATTTCAATATTATAATTTTATAGTGTTATCTTGTTGATTGTTTTCATAAATATTTTTTTTCTAAATAAGTATAATATAAATAAATTAATACAATGATTAATTATATTGAGCAATAATTCTTTGTTAGCAAACTATTTTTTCTTAATAATTTTTACTCATATCCTCTATGAAAACCCCAAATTGAAACCTCATATTCACCTTATTTCATCATGCCTTATTATTATCCAATATAAACTCCAAAATGTATTCACAATATCCTATCACCAAATATACCCCCATCTATCTCCATCAACCCAATAATACATTTTAAATAAAAATATATAAATAATAAGGATCCACCATTGTAGTAGCCCAGATAATAAACATTCTATCACACATCATTTATCAAAAATCAAAACTCAACTTGTGGCCACATAATTCCATCCTCTATCGATTATCATCATTTAATAATATCCAACATATCTAAATCAAACCATCAATAATTAGGAATCTCTTTGATTTCATTTATTACTACCCTAAATAAAATCATACATAGATCAAATAATTTATCACATAACATGATCCCTAAAATTTTCAACATTATAGATTCAAGGTCACCATTACATTATTTATGTAATGTTCCACTATGTTTTTAAAAAACCACCCCTTAATAGTGGTCAAAATAACCATGTATGTTTGATGCTAAAACTTCAATCAACAATCTTGGTGGGTTTCCATTTATTTATTAATCTATGATCCTTTTTTAAATGATTTTTTATTTGATTATATCAGAGAATTAATTATGTTAGGGGATTGTAGAAAGAAATATGAAATTTGAATATCCCTCCATTAGTCACTTTTCATTCATTGATCGGTTCGACAACACTATCTCAGTAGTGCATCTCTATCTTCTATAATTGTTATATGTACCATGATGGGGTTTGTGTATGAATTATATCGAAGAATATTTAAAAAATTTCATCCATGAGTGATTAATTGTTGGAATATAATAATAAAATTAAACATGTTCTAACCATGTTGATTAACTATTATAAATCAATACAATTAATTAACATTTTCCACCAAAATAATAAGATATAAATGAGATTGCATTTTGTTTTTGATCATACCACATGGGGGAAATAATATCCCTAAATGTTCTCTCCTAAACTTCTTCCTCAATCCATGTCTGAGTGTGAATACTAGTGGTGTGTAGTTGACTACTTATATAAAAATATGGCTTTGGTCATGCTCGGGCTATGTAGAGGGCCTAACATGAAATTATATCAACATTAAATAAAACATTGTGTCCTATGTAATAATATTGTAATGTATTTCTATAAAATGTTTGATTCACAATATATTTTAATTTTTTCTAAAAATAAGTTACAATGACATGCTTGATTATTAAATAATTAATTAATTAATTAATTAATTAATTAATGCATCTAAAACTAAAAAACCACTAATCCATTCCAAACATCCACCGCAAGGTAAACTCTGAATTTTATGATCATAAGAGGCACAATAATATTTTTCTATGCCATTTACGACATTAAAATATCCATTTTCCCCTTGGGTTCAAATTTAACAAAATACCTTTCAATGCATCAGAAACTCCAAACTAGAATTTTTAAACCATATAAAAAGGTTCACCACCTATGAGGGGTGTCAAAACCTTTGTAAGGAGTGATTGATATCCCACTTCTAGTATTTTATTATTCTCATTAATGATGGTATGAATGTAATAAAGGGGATAACAATAAAATTGTGTTAACAAGTATCCCTTGATTGAATGTGTGTCTATAGTAACAATAATAAATGAAAAATCTGGGTATTTTTTGTAGCTTTGAGATAAAATTACACCATGATAACCATATTAAGGCCATATATTATTCTTCAACTCCCCAAATGTTTTATGGATATGAGTGATTAAATTAACATTCTCTCATTGACAATTAAATTTTAACCATCTTTGTATTAGAATGAACCACGTACAGAATATCTATGTTTATATAATAACAACAAAAAAATTAATTAAAGAAATACTATATATATTATTATTTTCATTGAATATTAATTTTATTAAAAAAGCATGAATGATAATGATATGAAATAGAGATATTTTGGTCACACACTCTATAAAATTTTGTGAAATACATTAATTCATGGGTAAATGATATCCCCCAAATACTTAATTAATGATATTTTTGGACTATAATAAGAGAATTATTTACATAATAACCTATAATTTAGTTAATAAAAGTGGTTTTTTCCACCATAATAATATAATAATTTTATCTAATAGATGATGTCTTCATATCACACTAAAAACCTCTTGAATAATATTATATTTTAACCATAATGTTTTCAATATAAATTAGATTGGTTTAATTAAAAATTATATGGAGATATAAAAAGGTTATTCATATTTAATTATTTTTAATACAAAACATTATCAACTAGTTATATGGTTTAGAAAATAACTTTTGAAATAACATGTTGTTTGTAACATGATGATTCATGACTACTCATTAAAAAATGATTTGATTATAAATAATGATCATGAAAACTAACTAAGGCGATTCAAATTCAATTTTTAGAATTATTACTTCCTAAAACATTCATTAGAGTAAATTTACACCACATTATTCCATTATAATTGACAAAATATTTATTGAATAAATGTAATTAATTTTTACATAATATTTAATCTTTTTTGAACTATAAATTATTGTAGTGATATCCTCTAATGAATAACTCAAATTTAGATAAATATGACAAATATATCATCACAAACATATTATTACCATATTTTTTTAACTTATCTCGATAAAAAAAACTCAAAAATCAAGATCAGTTGTTTCTTTTGAAGAATATACAAATAATAAAACAACATAAAAGTAAAAAATAGTTTATTTATTTCCATATTCTTTACATGATCTAAAACTACATTGAACATCTATTACTATGTAGGATATCATACAGACAAACATAAAGTTAAATGGAGATAAATAAAACCTATTTTTGTAAATAGTGTGATAATAAAGTATTACATATGAGCCAAGAGGAATTATATGTTATAATAACAAATAAAGATCATGTATAATCACATAGAAGCATGAAAAAAAGAGAGATAATTTTATAAAAGTGGAGGATCATATATAAACACATTGAATCATGGAATAAATTAGCTAATATCATGAGATCATGGAATCATAAAATTTTAGTGACAAGAAAGGGTATGAAACCATACAGATAAGTCAAGTATCACTTCCCTTACAATATAACATAGTGTGTCAGGATTATTTCCTATGCAATACATATAATATATCATGAGATAAAAACATGAAAATATTTTTTTGGGGGATGTATTATTTTGATCCCACCGATAACATCATAATATTTACCTTCATATGTTAAACACGTAAGGGAATAATATATAAATCCTAATAAATCAGATTAGAATGAAATTGGTTGAATAATCATATATTAATACATAACAAAATGATATATAATAATGATTATCGTGAAAATAAAGGAATAAATATTTTTAAAATTTTATAATTGAATAATAAAATATATATCATGCTGATAGATTTTAATTCATAAAAATATCATAATAATTGGAGGTTTGGTAATGGACACCTAAAATTTTGTTCTAATAATTGAGAGAAGAACCCTTAAATGAAATATATGCATGGAGTTTTCCTTAAAACCAGAAATAAATTATAATACTTCTGATTAAATGAGATAGATTTCATAGAAATAGCAGAATATTAAAAAACATTAAAATATTTTCACATGAAATGAAACAAGAAATAAATAAATTCCCTTAATTTGAGTAAACATTAAAGAAAATATTTAGAAGGGAATCAGAAAACAGATATATCCCTTTAAAAGAAAAGAAATATTATCTAGGTATATTTTTTATGAAAATATTTAATTAATATAGAATAAGTATGTTCGAATATGTGATTGATATTTTTTGAAATATGTAAATATTGGGAAATAATAACATTAAAGAAAATTGGGTAGTTGGGGAGTGACCTTACCTCAGGTCCTAAATCTCTTGGTATGTACATGTATCCTATTGAATAATCAAATTAATTTAATTAAACAATTTCATTATCAACCTTTTCGTCTATATTTGATTTATTATTATCCATTTGTTTTAATATATAATCATTTTATTATGACATTATGTTAAATTTCACCATCCTAATGATGCCTTTTGGGGTTTTTAGGTTACATTTGTTTATTTATATTGATGGACGTTCATTTAAAATGAGACAACAAAACCAAAATTTTCATGCCAATCCAAATGTTTAACTTTTTTGAAATATCCCTATCTATTCCCACATAGTCTTGGTTTATTAAGCATAAATGTTATCAATTAATGTTTTGTTTATTTTCATGGTTTTACCGACCATTTTGAACATATTTTTTTTAATATTATTTTTATTTTCCCAGTATAGAATATGAATCATATTATAATATAATTATTATGGTCATATTTACCCACACATGGTTTATTATAACCATCCATGAAGCTGGTAATATTATTTTTATAACATCATTCATATAGGTGGTTAAAACTGGCCATGATTGGATGGGTGTTATAAACATCCATAAACCAATTGTAAAAATTATATGATGATATAATTCATATTGAAATAGAATTATATTTTTAATTATATGATGAATGAAATGTTTATGATAATTAGAATGATTAAGTTAATGAAATATGGCAAATAAATTTGAATTTGTAAAATAGAAAACAAACATTATAACCTTGATATGGGTCCTTTACAAAACACCTAAAGACATCATATATTAGAATTTTGGTGGGACCAAAATGGATAATATGTGGATAATTGAGTGGATTAGCAATTTATGCAGTGTTTTTTCCTTGATATGTGTTTTAAAAGTTAATGGAAATGGTTTGAGGTTGGTGATATTTATAATGTGATGAGAGGGGGATATTGAATAAAACAGTAGAATAAAAAATTATATATATAGATACTGATCAAAATTTTGATTCAATAATAAGGGGCTTCTGTTTAAACATAATATAGTGAATTAAAATATTCATCTAACATCTACAAAACTCAATAATTCATTTATATATCAAATTACAACATCCGATACTTTTATTATACATTAATATTTTCCTATATATTTTACTATTTATAAAAAAGAGAAAAAATCTCTATAAGTAAATTTTAATATAATGAATTTAAACTAAATATTACTTTTATATGAAAAAATTCTTGAAATTCTAAATTTTATTTTTAAATAAACTATTTTTTATTAAAAAATACCAATTTGTATGACACTATAAAATTGAAAACCCCTAGAAAAATTACTTATGATACAGTAAATTTATTTTATTCTATTAATACAAATAAATATTTTTTTAAAATGATATTATGATAATAAAAATTTGTTTTATAATTTTAAAATTATTATAAAAATGTATTTTATCAAAAATAAAAAACAAATATTTTTCGAAAAAAATATGGTTTATCTATATCAAATATTTATTTTAAAAAATTTAGTTGTTTTTGTTAACTATTTTATAATATAAAATTTCAATATTTTTATCTCATAAGATTCTTAAATATTATAATATTATTCCAACAGATGGATTTCTATTGATAATCTTTGGTTGAATATTACTAATTATTAGGTTGGTTTTAATGTTTTTTAATATAAATCATATTACATTTATTAATTATTAATTTCCAATCCTATCAATATTATATTCCTCATTTTAAAAAATATTGATAATGTTACTAATGTTTTTATTATTTTTTGACTAATATCAATAGATGTGAGTATTTTAGGAGACAAAAGGGCCATATTTTCTTTTTTCTAGTTATTTTATGTTTTAGTGTTTATTTTTCCAATATAGTATTTATAATATAATTATTTTTATTTATTCTCAAAAAGAAATTTTATAAAACAATATTATATATTTTTTGCTTTTATTATGTGGTACATGTATTTAATACCCTACTATATTTGTAAACATGAAAGACATATTAATTTAGAAGGAAAGTTCCATTGAAATAACAGTTAGGGGTATTATATTATTCCCCATTTATAAATATCATCATCGAAATTTAATTGAAAAAACTATGATGAAAAAATATGTGGTTACATTTTCTTCCTTGCTTCCTGAAGTTTGCATGTTTCCTCTCCAAATTTATAGCTACTCCAATGTACTTTAACAAAGTGATATTTTATATTGTGAAGTACATCGTCTCAGGGTCCAAGATCTTCATCAAAAACTCCTCATAAGTGAGATAATGATACAACTATACCACATATAGATTTGATACATGTGATAGATATTGTATGTAATTATTCAAGATGGATACGTGGAATAGGTAATTAACTTGATATAGGTTTGGTTCATGTTCTAGTCGATATGATACCACTCTAGTGTGATCAATAATGTCTAAGGGGAAAATGTATCTAGAAAATTCCTTTCCCTTCATCACAAACATCATGACTATCATCCATGAAGATATATGAAGAAACACATTATCTTGAAACTAAAACCCTAGTTCAAATTATTTATTGTTAGTGTAACTCTTCAATTAACTCATTTCTATATTGATAATTTTTTGAATGGATTTAACCTTCTCTTCCATTTAATCAATCAGTTATGGTACCAATATATTACATTCTCTAAATTCATCATAACATGTTCGGGTTCAAAATTCCTTCCCAAATCATGCAATATAAGGATCAATCTGAATACTCATGTAGATGCTATTATTTTCTGAGAAATTTAACAAAAGAAGATGTTGATCGAAACCTCTATTAAAGTACATAAATGAGGCTTTGAGGATATCATCTTGAGTATTAAATGTCCTTTTAGATTGACCATATGGTGCATGATAACATAGTATACTAAATTTCATATCAATCATCAAATTTTTTTTAATATTTGTTTAGTATATTGACATGAACCAAAGATGCTGATTAGATACAATCCATAGTGGAGTTTCATGAAGCCTCACAACTTCTTCGATGTATATAATTGAAATTTGATTGACTGAGATTTCCTCATGAATGGTAATGAAGTGATAAATCATTTTATGATGGTCCACTGCAACCCATATGGAATTATTTTCTATAGATTACTTTGTAAGATCCATTAAATAATCTAGGATGATGCTCTCCATTTCCATGTAGGTTTGAGTAACAGTTCTATTGTTCCCTTGGACTTTTTCCTCTCTACAATCAATTATTGGAATACTAAGAACATCAATATATATTCAGAAATATCTATCACCATTTTCTCCCAATAGAGTCCTCTGATAGATCATTATAAATAATTATAGTCTTAAGGTTGATAAAGGATATATATCTATGAGAATTAACAAATCAATCATTATTTATCCAAGGATATGATGGTATACATGAACATGTCCCAAATATCAAAACACCATCAATATTAATGTTAACATTTGAGACTTCACCCAACCTTATTGGTTACAAATCCTTTTTATCAACATGTATTATCTCTAATATTTCACACCCCTCTCTAAATTGGACGGTTTAAAAATCATTTGGGAAAGGTTTTATGTTTTTAATTCCTGAATGATTTCCATATCCATAATTTCCATTCCTATAAATATTTGATCCTTCTAAATCCTCTTCAATGATATGGATATTGGATGCTATTGGTATAGAGAATAAACCAGTTTATTCAACTTTTTTTGAAGACTATGTATTGTGTAGTAAGATTCCTTGACCAAAACTGACCATATTTGTTGGAGAATAATGATAACTTTTTTTTTGAATTTATTCTTACATATATATTTATATATATTTATTTTTTTTGTTTCTCTCTATAGAGATATTCCATCCAAATATTCAATGTGAAGATAACTATAACCTAGTCTAAATCAATATTAGAATGATGTTTTATATATATTTTTAAGTCATGAGACATATTTTATTATATAATAATATTTCATAAGTAGTGAATCTAAAACATTCAATTATGTATCTATATAGATAAAAAAATCCACCCCTTCAGTGGTTAGTGTGAGTAGTTTTTTTATGATTTGACTGATATTCAAAACCGTCATACTCTCTTCACATTAATGAGATTAAAAAAATTAACTTCCTTATATGTGAACTTGGTTAGTGGGTATGAAAATAATTATATGATCATCTCAAATCATTTATAGTACCTAGATAATCAAAAATAATTATATATTTATGCGACTGGTTTTTCCTATCCCATTTTTCAATATTTTTGTTCCCCGATGGATCTATAAATATTCCCATTCTTTTTATAACATGCCCTAAGAATTTTATTTCATCTATCTAAATGTAACATAGAATTTTAATATATTATAACTTCTCATTTATAAATGTTTCTAAAATAGTACTCAAATACTCATTATGATCTTCCCCACTTTTGGAGTATATGATAATATAATATATAAATACCACCACATATTTTCTAAGGTAATCCCTAATTAATCGATTCAATATGTACATAATCATTTATGGGGAATTTTTTGAGTTTTAATGGGATCACGATGAACTCATTATGTCTATACCTATTTAAAAATGAGATATTTAAAATATCTTCCTTGTTCACCTTCAATTAAAAATATCTGGATCAAAGATCCACTTTTGAGAAGTACTGATTCCATCATAGTTAGTGGAACATTTAATCAATTAATGGAAAGGGATACCTATTTTTTATTTTGATCCGTTCAAATTCTCAATAAACAATACATAGATGCATTAAAAAACCCTTGTTCGTAATAAAGAAGGCCGATACACCACAAGGTGAAGCACTTTTGTGTATAAACCCCTTTTATAAATTATATTATGGTTACTTATTTAGTTATTCCAATTCAATAAGATCTACTATAAATGGAATCATGGATATGGGTACAGTTTCAGATATTTCAATAGGGAACTCAAGCACTAGATCATGAGTAAGACCCTGAATCTCTTCATGGATCCTGTAAACATATCCTCCTATAATGGGAATATATTCACGAATGATCTTCTCCATTTTATGAACAATTCCATATAGATGTTATTACTCATAAGGAAATAACATCCATGCTTGATAATGATTTTACAATAGAGATTCATTATTCTACTTTAACTATTTTTGAAACGGAGGAGGAGTTGGGATACAAAAAAATGTTTTCCCTCTCCTAATAGTTAATTTTTTTTTCAATATAATGATAATCAGTTCTTTCATAGGAAATCATCAAATTCAATAAAAGTGGATATAACAAGTATTACATAGAGATCCATCCCACAAATGGTAATTGTTGAATAGTTTAATATATGATATCACACCATCTAAATACTTAGTTTTTTAATTTATAACAGAACCTCAATGTATTGGGGTGGTGTTTTCATATTTCTATTAATCAAACATAATAATAAAGGACATGTAAAACTATAATCAAATAATAAATTTTTTATTCATTAAAGGATAATTGGAAAAAAATTTCCTATTTGATTCCAATTATAATAATTTTATAAAACCAAAATAATATAAGTGATCAAAATAAACAAATTATAGGAATATAACATGATAACTATGAACATAGAAATAAAAACATATAAATTACATGTATATCGTAAATTATAAATATCATGTTTTAAATATAGTTTATTCGTGGTCTACTTTTTTTAAATCCCAAAATAATAAATATACCTCTATGTATTATAACTAATAAAAACATGTGTCTCATATAAATATTATAAGAATGTTTTTAATATAATATCCATAAAATAGAACCCATGTATCTTGATGTCTTGAATATTTGGGAAGCTACATAAATAATGATTTAACATTATACAAAAATAGATATTTTAATATCCATAATGTACACCAAAAAGAATTGAAATTATTTTACTACCTAGGATACTCTAGAGACATTTAATGGATGATAAATAAGGCATATTAAGGAAACAGTAATGATAATAAAGTATAACATATGATTCAAGAGGCAAAAAATGATATCATAAATGAGAGTTATCAAAAATAATAATTTATAATCATGGAATAAATGAAAAAAATGAAAATATTGTGGCATCAAAATAATGTTGAAATTACAAAAAAAATTACATCATAAGTATAATCCATGGATCAGTGTTTAGATAATATAACACAGTGTCCTAGGATTGTTGTCCTTTCACCATACGTGTAATCTCATTAAATGAAAAAGTCACCCAATTCATTTTGGGATAAAAAATTATAATTAAAAATATCACATAATAATATTTAAATCAATATGTTCTCTATATAAGGAATGTATACACAAATCAAAGAAAACACAGGATATGAAAAGATGATATATAATCATGTCATAAATCCTAACAAAATGATATTCCATAATGATTCTCAAGAAAACATCTGTTTAAGGAATTTTATTCATTCATATCTAAGAAAATGAATATAGGTAATTAGTTTAGAGCTCACTTTAAAAAATACTATGTGAAATGGGTTATGATGTAGACATATTAATGACTCCCTTAAAAATTGTTTTACAAATTTAGTAATGAACCATTGATGGAAATAAGTGTGTATGGTCATCAATAAAATGGGAAATAGAAATTAATACATTTTTATAAAAGACATGGTGTATTTAGAAATAATATAATATTATTACTGTAAAAATAGTTGTACATGAAATGAAGCTATAAATCAAAATACACACTTAATTCTGGTACACTTTAATGAAATGATTGATTAGGGAACATGAAAATATTATATATTCCCAAAAATTAAAGCTTTGATAATCTCAGTATTTGTGTAACAAACATTTATAGATAATATATAATATGGACATCAAGATAATAGACATGTACATGAATATAAATAGAGTTAAAACACAACTCTAAAAAAACTATGTAGTTTGGGAGTTCATGTACCTATGGTCACAACTCACTCGTTACATGCATCTCACCACTTAAAAACTCTAATATTGTTTTTTTGTAATTTATTTAGAACATAATTTATGAATAATAACAATATTATAATTATAAATATGTGGTTTTTATAATAATTTTATTAGGACATTATGTTTATGTTTACCCTCCTGGGGATGTTTGTTTTATTGTTATAATGTATCATATTTTTCTTCATAATGATGTATTTTCTTTCCAAATGGTTCCCAAAATCCATAAAGGTATATTCCATATCATTTTTTTAAATGGTTCCCAATATCTACAACCATTTTAAAATAGGCATGGATAATTTATTGATGATGTTATAATTTAATAATTTATAAATTTAGGTATTTTTAGCAAATATTATAAATTAAAACTATTTTATTTTATTTAATGGAAATTTACACATTTTAGAATATGAATCATATTGAAATGTAATTATTAAGTATATATTTAACCATAAATTTAATAATTATAACTATCCATGTAGGTGGTCGTACTTATTTTATAATATTCATCCATATAGGGGATAAAATAATCCATGAAGGGGAGAGTGTTATAAAATATAATAAAAATACATTATTTGAAATATATAATGATATAATTAATATTGAAGTAGAATTATATTCTTAATTATAAAAAGAAAAAAAATTTATGATAATTAGAATGTTTGTATGAAAGGAATAAGAAAATTAAATTAAAAGGTGTAAGAAATAGAAATATTACTTTATCACATTAACATGAATCATTTATACTACACCTTAACCCTTCATATAATTTATTTTTTATACAAAAAAATTTAGGACATGAAAAAAAGCGTGTTATGGAGGTATTTAGGTATATTTTGGTCCTATAATGGTATTGTAAAATTGAAGAAAAATGGGCGAAGGAGGGTGGTATTTATATGGTGAGGGGAGTGGTGTTTTAGAAACAAAATTTAGAATAAAACATTTTAATAAAATATTTTATCATAAAATTTTGATCATACATTTGGTTCAATATTAAGGGTATTATAAATCAAAATTAAATCACACATTAAAATATTAATCTAACTTTAGAATCCTAAAAAATATTCATTTATATATTCTATTAAAAAATACATTACTTTACATTTCATCTCTAAATTTTACAATTGTTGAAATATTATAAATTTCACAATGATAAAATTTCTATTCACTTATTCGAAAAAATCCATATTTTAGAATAGTTTTGTAACTAAGGGGATTATAATTTTAAAAGAAAATTCATACTTAATAATAAAATTCTAGTATTTATAACATTATAAAATTTATTACCCTTATATAAATTAACTATTATTGTATAAAATTACATTACTATTTATATACAAATAATATTTTTATATCGATTATATGAAAATAAATTTTATTTAATTTTTTTAACTTTTTTCCAAAAAACAATATTTTAATGAAATTTAAAAAATATATGTCTTCCAAATATATAACTATAGTTTCTTTGTGAGAAATATTTATTTACACACATTTATCATATTTGATTAATCATATTATGAAATAAATACTTCATATTTTTATTTCATATGTTTCCTATGAATTATTATAATTTTCCAACTATTAGATTAGAATTCCCAACGAATGGTTTACTATTCCTAATTATCATGTCAATATTATAAATAGTCATATTGGTTGTAAACTTCTTATAAATACCTATCGTTCCCTTTATTTTCCATTGAATTCAATTACTATCAAGGTAATAATATTTATTTTCAAAAAAGTTGATTATGTTACTAATTTTTTGTTTTTTATTTATAGTGTTTTTCAATGGTCTAATTATTCTATAAGACCAATACTATCCATATTTTTATATTCATGTTTTTATTTTATTATTTTAGTTTTTAATATCACATTATATAATTTTCAATTTTATTTCTTAGTTATTATTATACAAATTTTTTGGCCTAAATTAATTCAATAAAGTGTATTTTGTTTTTTTATGAGGTGCATGTGTTTTATGCTTTACTATATTAATAAATAAAACAAAAAAATGTATTACTAAGGGAAAAATCACTATATATAAAATACTCGTATGTTATAATATGAATTATTTTAATTTGATAAAAATTTCTTTAATGCATATAAACAATTTATTTGAAATACAACATATTTGTTAGATTGGTTTCAATATAATATAACATCTAATTTTTGTTATGCCATATGAATTCCTAAATTTTTATAGTCTAGAAACTTCACTAAATGATACATTTTGAAAAAAATCACAATTTAAATTGAGTAAAATTCATTTAGAAATATTAATTTTATATAAAAAATATTTTTCAATTTCCAATAAACATGAATCATTTACCGTATAGGTAATACAACCCCTAAAATATATGTCTAGTTGGTTCAACAAAATATCTGGATGTATAATATCACCATCACTGAGTCAAAATAAATTGGGATTTCTTCCACATTCTACTCCAAAGGAATATATCACAAAACTAAAATCTATATACACTATCATACATGAAAAATTTGATAAATTCACGGTGAAAAAAATTCATCACCTGATTCACATGACCATGAAAAAAGTAAATAAATTTCAATTGAATCACATTATATCTAAATTATAGACATCAAATGCGAGAGACTATTTACAACTTATCACAAGTTTTTATGATTATTTTAATATATATTCATCTCTTGATTACAAGATATCTTCCTCATGTAGAATAATGTGATGATATATATTCATGGATTCTAATTTTTTTTTGGATTTTTTGTAATGACACACAATATGAATCTATAAAAGGCCATCGAACCACATTGAAATAACAATTTTCATAAAAATAAAGGCACTCACACTCAATTTATTCATGCATATCACTAATTCATTTTTCTTATCTAATGTTTTTTAGATATCCCTCGTGTTTTTTCAATCACGATTCTTAAGGATTTTTAGATTTTTATAATGTCTTCTTCAACCTTTCTCGTTTATTTCTCCATGGGATCTTTTTTTTATCCCCCATTAAGAAATATCTAAGAAAAATTATGAGTGACCATGAAAAAGAAGACATGCAGATATTTATCAAGTGGTATTTCCTATGACTAAATCTTAGTTGACATAAATCATCATTATACAAAAACATTGTCATGGAGTTAACCATTTTCTTTGGTATAAAGTTACTCCATTCTCAACTAAATGTGTTCTACATTTCTATTCATAAATTAGTACTATATATCAATATTATTTGAAAATGAGTGTTTATCTTTTTTCTATCTCAAAAACTAGCCCGGACACCCTAGTACCCTCTTACCCAAGCTGACACTAACATATCCAGAAAGTCATTTTTGATCCCCATGGGATGAGGACTAGAACCATGAATCATACAAGATAATACAGGGAACCGATTTTTGGAAAATAATAGTTGAATATTAAGATACATATTATTATTCTCAAATATCCTTAGGGATATTGTACCAAAAACAAAATTGGTATATCAAAACCCCAAACAATACATCACAAATATACTCAATGTATAGCATGAAAATCACATCTTTATAAAGTCAATGTCACTCCATGTTCCAAGGAATCATGATCAACCACATACTACAAGATGTGCTTTCCCATTATTATACCTAGTAGGAAGACATATACCAATGCCCGATGGAAAAGGCATAATGTTATCTAATAATCCCTGTTAGATCTCATGAAGTGTTCTGTAATAATATTTCAAATTAAAAAACCAAATCACACATTAAATGTTAAATAAGATATTCATCATAGTATAATGTTAAAATTCAAATAAATAATTATCTCATTTCTTATGATGGAAATCATTTACATTAATGTATTAATAATTATTTTGTGAAAAACATTTCATATAAATCAAATAGCATGAATATAGAAGTTAAAAATCAATGGAATACATATCAAAATAATGAGAACAAGAAACCTGGTAATATTCCCAATGATATGATAAATCCTCATCATAGAAACCTCACATTAACATATCTGTGATCACATAAACCATACACACCAATATAAGGGAAAATTACAATCATCCACTCCCACTTAAAGGAAAATTACAAGCCAACCATGTTTTAGTTACTATTGTCATTGCCCACACATTTCTATGGAATTATCGTTCTAGAATGCTTGTCCCAAATATCCCACTAATATCCCAGGCCCAGATGTTCTCAATCAGTCAATAAAACATGTGTAATTCATTTCATTTCAAATCAAAACATCACTTACAATTCAATTTCCCAATTTTTAATTTTAATATGAGAAATGAATTTCAACACAAAATCGTGTATTTTTTTCATAATTTCATTAATTTTCAAAATAAAACCCATTATATATTTTCATTAAATTAGTTTAATCCAATTTTATAATATAATTTCCCAAATAAATTAAAAATTCAATCAATTTCCAAAAAACATCCCAAATTCAAATTCCATTGAAATTTTTATTTTCTAAAAAATCCATTGAAAACCAAATTAAATTATAATTCACATCAATTTGGGTTTCCAATATACAATTAATATAAATTCAATTCAAATCAAGAAAATCTTGTTTTCATTAAGTGGATACTTCAATGGAACTACGATCCATAAATGATGGAATCATGAATCAACATGTGGAATAAGGATTATCCAATAAATAATAAATGAAATAGAGATCTAGAAATCCAACATAGATAAAAGATTAAAAAGAATTCATTATATCCATCAATGATGTGATGAAATCATAAACAATATGGAGGAATGAGAGACGGGGAGAGAGTAATAGAGGAGTAATGGGATGATAAACACTTACCAAATAAGGATCCAACAAGATCTTACATGCATCAATCTACCTAGGCATGGGTTTGGAGGAGACAAAATGGATTTTAGAGAGCTCACAAGACCTAGGAAATTGGTATATGAGGATTTGGGGATGAGTGGAGGATAAAATTGTGGTTTAGGAAATTTTAAAATAAAATTCGAAATAAAAAATTAACATTTCAATTGGTAGATATTTTGGGACACACTATTAGAAAAACTATGCACCCAAACCATGCAATCATATAATAGGGTGCACCTGTTTTCCAACCTAATGTCAACCATGAATACCCCGAATACCACAGGTTCCATATTTTTTACTATGTAGAAGCACTATTTGGAAAAAGCGTGTACCAAATATATAGAACCCAACAAATTACAAAAATTACCACTTTCTACTAGAAACAACACAAGACAAACCCCAAAAAAATTATGATCAATAAGATGGGTCATGGAGTACCAATAAACCATGAACATGGTGATATAAGATCCCCAATACAGAGACATTATATACCCAAAAACCATATCTTGAAGTTTCAATATCAAAAAGATGATCCCACTAATCTCCTATCAGTATCTCTCTCTCCCAAATCTCATGTAAATCGGGACTATGACACCATAAAACTCAGACCAATGGTATTATCCTCCAATAGATTTCCTTTTCTCCTAAAAAAATATCGTAACTATATTCATAGTCATGGATAAATCAGGCTTAATATCAACATCACTCCAACTCAAAAAATGAGATTAATGAGAAAGTTATTTTAGAAGATGAGATACCTGTAACACATTATGTATCAACGTGAGCTGTGGAGGAAGTTCTAAATACTAAAAATCGTCCCCCACCATCTCAAAAACATAAAATTCTCCCAAAAAATGAGGACTAATATTCCATTTCTCCTCAAACTGATGATTATGTAAACAAGGCGAAACATTTAAGAACACCTAGTCTCCAATAGAAAAGTCCAAATATCTATTTCAATGATAAAAATACTATTTATATCAACTCGATGCTTTCATCATTTTCTAAATAATCAACAATGTCACAGATATTATGTCATGATCCAATCCTAGTCCAACAAAATAAATTTCATTGAACACTAACCAACACAATAGATATTTACATGGTCGGGCATATATGGCCTCAAAATGATCTGTTTCTAATCACATACCTGTAACTATTATAATAATAAAAACAAAAAGTACCAAATTATCATCCCAATCCCCACTAAAATCAAGTATTCGTGCATCAATAATATCCTAAAGAATCTATATAGCTCTCTCTATCTGGACATCTATCTGTTGATGGTATACCATAATCAAATTAATCGTAGATCCTACTTCCTCCCAGAGTCCTCTTCAAAAGAGTGAAGTAAAAAAAGGTTAACATTATCATAGACCATACCAGATGGAACACCAGGAAAATAAAAAATCTCTCTCAAATAGATATTTTCCATTTCCATAGCTTTTTTCATATCTTGAATTGGTATAAATTGATAATATTGTTTCAGCCTATCGATAAAAACCTATTTCATATTCTTCTTACTTTGCGTACAAGAAAAAAAAGACTAAATAAATATCATATCACCTCCAAGTTAGCATTGTAAGTGTCTGATATATTCTCGAAGGTTTCTTGTTATTTTCATTGAATTATTAAAAATTATAACTGTTAGAGAAAAAATTAGTAACGTCTCATCTTATACCATGCCACATGAGTCATTATAGCATGACATAAAATATATTTTTGGATTCTGGATACTGAAACCATTGGGAATTATTGAGACCCCCCATTTATCCATTCCTGATATATAACAACACAAATAATGTGTTGGAATAAAAAGAAAAACCTATATGTAGAATGACCATTTATAAATGGCCTCCCAACTATAAATAGTGTCTGTAATTCTATGAAAACCGACATCAATAAGTTTTTTCTAAAGAATCTTCTCAACAAGATCAGAGGTCAATTAAACACTTCATAAGACTACCTAATCCCCTGTTTCCCAGATTCCTAAAAGAAACTATTCAAAAATATCCATCATGCTTCACTCTTCTGATGATTCTTTCATACCCTTGTTTGGATTTTTCCTTCTTAAAGAAAAAATAATGGAAATCTCTTTCCCCATGTTATAGGAAATATGAATGTCGAAATACTATAGGTACTCCACTAAAATCCTATAATATTTATTATATATTTTTTTGGAGAAGATATATCTCAAGATATTGTGGTAAAAATATATGCTAAATATTTCTCTTAAAAGGTAATGTTACCAACTCTTAGCACATCCATCACTACTACACTTCAAGGTCATGGGTTGGTTAATAGTTCACCTATGACCTAATCTTTCTAGGTCCATATGAAATGATGTGATATACCTTCATAATAACATAGAAAAATCCCAAATTAAATGCATCATAGAATTCCGAATAGCCCTTTATAGACTCTTGAAGTGTCAATAGCAGTTCAGTAGTCAAAATGCGTTTCAGATCAACAATTGGATTCAATCATTTTTTACCATAACAAATTTTCACTCCCTTATGAGTGAGAGTGGTCATTAGAAAATATAATTTTGAGAAATGATTTGTGAACTAGTGATAATACCCTACTAAACAAAAGTTTCTCTGAATCTTGATTACATTTTCTAGCTTATCCAATGTGTTAACATTTTTCACCTTCTGAAGATCAACTAAGATACCATGTTCTGAAACCACTTTCCCCAAGAACTATACTTCCCGAATATAGAAGTCACTGTTTATTAACACCTCATGATTTTTTGGTTTTTCTTGTTTTTAAATTTAACTTTTTCAATATCATAAGTTTCACACAAAGCCAATCCTAAATGAACAACAATATGCAATTAAATATCATTATTTTTAAACAACTGTTATAACCTAGCCGTTAAATTAGCATTAATGATTTTTATAAAAAAAATTATGAAATTTAAAATTATATATAAAATAAAATTTTATTTCATTCATACAAATTAATTTATATGCCTATGATAAGAATGAATAAGATTTTATGTATTAATAGGCTATATTTTTTTAATGGTAGTTTTAACACCTTTTAATTGAAAAATTATTCTGAATCTGAATTTTGAAACTTTTATAAAATATATTAAAAAATGTTACTTAATTTTTAAAACCATAATGTCAAAATCACCCTTTATGGTAATTATTTAATTTTTATGAAAGTTTTTTTCTAGTGAATAAAGATAAATCCTGATTTTTATAAAAAAACTATTTTTGTTATATTAATGTCCTATTTTTTTAAAGTATCCTAATCTATGAAATTATAATTAAAATTCATTTAACTTTTATAAAAGATATGGTATATTTACATCATTGAATAATCATATAAATATCTTTAAAATGATACATTTAGTGTTAATTTTTTTTGAAATGCTAATGTTTGTCTATAATTTTTTAATTATAATAATGGTTTAAAAAATAATTATTTTTAAGAAATATATCCAAAAATTAATATATTTATTTGTATTTTTATTATAAGATATGTTTATGAAACCTAAATTATTTTTTAGAGTGTTATAAAATAATTTATAAAATTGTAATAAGTATTTTTTGAGTAAATGATGATATAAAGAAAAATTCAATTTCTCATATCTAGAAAATTATTTTTGGAAAATGGATTTCTTTTTTGAATGATAATCATTGAAAAAATTTTGGGGTTTATTTTTGGGATTTTTTTGAAATAGTTGATTTTTTTTGTGAAGAATGAAATACATTAATTTTCAGTAATTAAGAATTTTTCTATATATATGAATTATTGGGTCATGGATGATGTATGGATGAGATAATCACCCATTGGTTTAACTCACATGCATTATATACTTTATGTACTCACAATAATCATCACTATTCATAATCTGGATCCAAAATAAAACATAAATTAAATAAATAATCAAAAAGAAAACCTCTCCTCCACTATAAATACCACCCCTCACCACTCCTTCTCCTCACACCTATAAATAATTGAATATTTATTATATTACTCTAAAAAAACTCTTCCCCTTGTTATTGTATTTCTGTTCTTAGCAAAATTACAATTCCATGTCCCATAAGGAGGTCTTCAAGGAGGTGACACTCAAGAGGTAAAACATTCATTCTCTCTCTTTTATTTTTATTTATTTTCTTATCCATCTCCAACACCCCTATCCAAAGATAAATGATAACTCTAGATTATTTTATATTGATTAATTTTTTTTAATGGTATATTGACCATCATTTATATTCTCTTCACCTTTTTATTCAAAAAATGGAAACTTCATTCTTGAGGTGCCGATTTACCGCCTTCGTGGGTGATGAGATTTTGATTTTCAATTTTTCCTTCAATGATAGTCATCAAAAAATTTAATGGTTTAACTAGATTATAATATGTAAATGAAGACTTATATAGTTTTCTATAACCTGTATATATAATTAACATTAAATAGTAATAAAAAAGTAGTTTTTAGGATATATAAATTTCTAAAATAATATCAACGATTATCACTATCATCTTATCAAATGATTTATCCTCACCCCATATAAAAAAATTACTTATATAAACAATTTTTATTTTGTTTATCGTTAATAAAATATATTTTCAATTATAAACAACTATTGAAATTTCACCTGATCTTCTTTATAAGTATACAAATGAATTAATCATGAAAACCAAGGAATGGAACACTCCCGAATAAAGAAATTGAATCGCATAACTTTTCTAATGTCCACAAATGAAATTTATAAAAATTTTCATAATGAAATAAATGTTTAATAGGATTCAAATTAAATTATTAATTAATATAATTTCACTATCCAAGACATTATACACAACTGCAAAACACATTCATACATGTAGTAAGTGTTTTCTCATATCAATTTGTTTCTGTGAGATATACCTTATTCACCACTGTTTCAAATGTGTGGAGTAATTATAATGACCATCCATGTATTATATCATGAATATCTTTATTTCATGGTATTAAATTTCTAATTTTATAACCATTAATTTTATGTGGCATATGTTTTTACTATTTTCATGTGGTAAGGGATTCTTCCTGAACCTCTATTATTCATTCGAGTTATGTTTTCTCTCTCATTACCCCAAATGTAATTATTATTTATTTATATATAATCTCCCTATATTTTGTTTATATGTTCCAAACAAAATTATCTAGATTAGTTCACATTTATTTGATGTGGAAAATGATATGTTTAATAAGGATTCCTTTTTAATTCCATCGAATAAGAAAACCCTATTAAGGGGAACTTCCCAATTTCATACCAATTTTTAAGTACACTCAATAATATATTTTAAGAAAAAAATATTTTTTCAATTCACACTTTTTTATCATGAAAAAATATCTTATATATTTACATGGTTTATGAAAATAATTAATCATTCATCCCCTATAATGACTGTTTTATATTTTCTCTAAAACATCACTAAAGTGGCCCATTTCTAATGTTTCTTAAAAACTCTTTTAACTTTTTTTATATTTATTTGAACTTAATTTATGAATCAAACATAATTTTATTTTTCCTCCCAATATTTTCTAGGATATAAATGTTTATAATCGGTTTTTCATTACAAATAAAAATGAATTTCCAAAAGAACTCTTATTTTCAATGAAAAGAGGATATTTGTATCAATATTTTCTCAATGAATTTATTAGTGTACATTCATATATTATAATGATACAAATATTTCACAGTGGTATGGGACACCATGATTTAAAAATATAAATTTATTTAACAAATGAAGAATGAATAGGACTTAGTAAGTGATAGGTGGGGCCCATTATAACCTCCAAAAGCATCGGTATGCCTCATGAGACAAACTAGACCGTGTTTTTACCCCCTTATGTATGTTTTCATGGACGAATCCATGAAGTTATGTTTAGGATTTATATAATTAGGATTTCTCTTAGAATGATACTAGTAATTGATATTCCATGTAAATATTAAACTAGTAGAATACCCATGGTTATGTTTCATTCTCTTGTAATTATTTATGAGGAATTATTTAATTAGATTTTACATCTAAAATATTATGCTCAAGATTATGTTTCTGGGACATGTGTTTTGGTTATTGACCTTGCCCAATTTTTTATGTTCATCATATATTCCATTGTATTGTTTCCCCATATTGAGAATCTGATCTCACCACTTTCTAATGTTATATTTTTCTCTAAAATGCATAAATGTATATTATAAACTACTTGCATGGATAATCTAAGTGTTTATCGATGTTTCCAATGTATTTTCTTAATTTATTTTTAGTCAAATTTATAATTTAATACTTATGACTATATATAATTTTCAAAATCTACGAAACTAATGGTTCATTGGGATGTGATCTATTGTTAATAGTACTAATGTAATAATTTAAATAACTTACATAAAGATATCAAGGTTGGGGTATTTAAATATTCGATAGCCGGGAATAATGTTAGTGAATCTTAAAAAATTCAACCACTGTTATATAATGATTCACATTAGCCTCCTCATATATAGATTAATTTAGGATTCCATTAATAATTATAACCACGAAAATATCATGATTCTTATGGAAGATCATTTTCATCCATGCCATAAATACTGTAGGAGCATTTTGTTATAACAACAGGAATGAAAACATACTCAAAATGGATATACATAAATTGGAATTCAATTTTCTAAACATATGATTTTTTTATTCTCAATTTGTGATAACCATATAGAATATAAATATTTGAGAACATCATACCCCCTTTAAAATGGTTAAACAGATCATCAATACATGGAAATGGATACTTGATATTTACCATAACTCATTTTAGTTTCTTGTAATCATCACATAGGTGAATTGTTCCCTAATATTTCATAGAGAAGAGAAAATGTGATTCCCTAGGGGACACTCTCAATAATATAACTCTTTTCTATAATAGATTGTCCAAATGAGACATAAATACATTCATTTCAGATGTTTTTATATAGTAAGAAGGACTAGATAATGGTTCTGTATTAGACAATAACTCAATAAATTACTCTAACATTCTTACTGGTGAAAAAATAGAGTTGTAAAAAGGAAATAAATGGGGATACTATTTGAAAAATATAATAGAAATTCACTAAAATATTCCTACTACAGATAAAAACACTTATATTACTTACCATAACATATTATAAGAATGTCTAGTTCTACTGTCACGAACCGAATCTCGTCGCCACCGAACCCAGCACCAACAATGACCCATGACATGACCCGAAGGGTTTTCCCAGTCCCCAGGGGCTGGAAAAAGTTCTTGGGTATCATAAAATGTTGTTTGGGAATGATTTACCTGATGTTATAAAAATTAACAACAAATGAACTCAATAATAGAAATCTTGTTTTTTCAACTAAAACCAACTTTTAAAAAATTTCACAATTGAATTACGTGATTTGAAACCAAGTTAAAAGTCCATTAAAAAGGTAAAAAACCAAAAATTGATAGACAAGTACCCTCATGTAAAGGGTCACCACCCTCAATCCATCTCCATTAGACATCACCAGCAAGGACCTCCTAGAAACCTGAACAACTAGAACTAAAAATTGTACCAAACATGCGACAAAAAGAATAACATAGTCTACATAAACCCAAGGGCTTAAGAAGGGTGTGATCCAATTCCTAGTATGATACCACCATTAAGATATTCCATGCGATAAACATCCAATGACGAAAAGCATGCATGTTTTCAAAAACATGTAATTTATAGTTACAATTTCTAAAATAAGAAACTTAAGAAAAGAAGTTTTCAAGTAGGCTAATTTAAAGAATAAACACTTTTAAAATAAATTACAAAGCTACTTAAGGTTCTAGAGAAATATACCATATGCCGATGGTAATTATAAATGAATTAATGATCACAAGCAATAGGAAAATAACCACTATGCACTAGCTCGTTGTGGGTCCCAGGTACCTGGTATCTCAGTGAGAGTAACCATCACAAATAACTTTTCTCATGCACAAACCACTAGTAGGGAACATAACCATAACCTAGAGGTCCCCAATCATCATAATCATATTTTATTTAGAGTTTTAAGCATCAATATTTCTATTTAAAACTGAGTCCAAACCCCACAGATTCACAAGCATTCTAGTACACATCCACCCACCAATATACCTGGGTTTCCCCTTTTTTCTAAAACAAGTTCAACAAGTTGTTAAATATAATTTTCACATTAAAATAACATTTACACAACACATATTAACCATATATAACATATTTACATCACACAAGTCACAGAATTCACTTTTTCATTCAAATGCATTTTGAAATCAAACACACTCCAAAATAACCCACAACACTTTACACATCACTTCAACACTTCAACCCAACCATTAAATATTTTTATAAAACATTTACAAGGTGATAAAATTACATTACATACCACACACCCATGACATATAATACCCTTTTTACCTTTAAAATCATTTTATCATCAATCTTACACGAAATAGCTAACAAACAAGTTTCGCTCCAACATCACAATTTAATAAAACATTTCAAAAATTTACAAACAATTATAAAAATGTTTGACAAATTAAAACAAAACATAAACATTAAAAACCCATTGTAGGATAATGCACATACCAAATAGTAAATATTCACCCTTTTCCCACTTTTTTAAACCAACAAAAACATTTATAATTTTTCATAAAAAGAACCCAAGTGGTGTAAATATGTCTTGCACAAAAAACCCATTTCAAAACAACCATTTATGACCAAAACCGTACCAATTACTATCCAAAATAGAATTTCCAGCCTAAGAGACATTCATAAAACCACCTTAAAGTGTTAGAAATTCACCTTGAATAATACCACAAAATATACAAATGAAAACACACATTTTCATAAAATGCTATCAAGAAGTATAAAAATGTTTTACACATCAAAACTTTTCAAAAACACTCTTTTAGGCCCACATGACACTAATACATAACAAAAATATAATATGAAGGCCAAAAAAGAATTAGTAAACCAATTACATAAGTTATAACATACACCTAAATAAGACCCCATGAGTTACACATGAAAACAACCAATTTCAAGTTAAAATTCAACTATAAAAGTAAACACATAACAAAATCAATCACAATTAGTTTTTGCACAACATCCAACATATTAGGAATATGAAAAATGAGTAAATACAGAAATCTAACTCATCAATAATTGTTTACACATGGAACCACCTACCTTTTATGTCGAAACCCTCAAAACACGGTGTGAAACAGAAACCGCACCACCGCTACACCTCGAGGAAGTGAAATCCATCCTAAAACCACAATATATCACCCAAAGGACAAGGAATAAAACCCTAGGTTAGAACCCGAACATCGGGATATTAGAAACCTCAAAGATAAGGGATGAAACCCTAATCACATTGAATGTAACCCTAATCAAATTGACGGAAGAATGAAGAAGACCAACTGACGTGAGAGATCTTGTAGAAATTTCCTCAAATATACTAGTATCTTAATTTTCAAAAGGCCAAAAATTCAAGTTATTTTTGAAAGCAGATATGAAGACCATGAAAGAATTTGAATGGGGTAAAAAGAGTGAGAAATGAAGGAGTTATGAAGGAAATAAATTACCTTTATAAATATGCTAGAATTGAGGAAGCCTTAGAAGTTTCGACTTTTTCTTCAAAGGAAACAAGCTCTAAAGAGGGAGAGAAGAGATTGGGGTGCGCCTAGGTTCCGTTGGATCGGGTTAGAGGTCGAATCATAGAAAAATTGTTATAATTGAATATGTTATTAAATAATTTTTTGTTAAAACTAGAAATGGGCTTTCTTGGTGGCGCAACTACTTAAATAAAAACTCAAATCCCCCATGATTATGGATTTATAAAGGACCCAAATTTAAATGGTGGTGTTAATAGGTCAGGTGAGGCCAAGTCGGAATTTGAATGGATGAAAAATGTTGAAAAAATAATGAGTTAGAAAAGAAATATAATTTATTTTAAATCTGGAATTGGGCTCACGATTTGGCCCAATTCATAAAAACACACCCATTCATCAATAAAAGCTTAGGAAAACCTAAAAACAAAGAATGAATGGAAAACAAATTAAAAATAACTTTAAAATAATTTATGTATGTGACAATTCTCCCAACCTTTAAAACTTTCTGCCCTGAAAAGTCATAGCAATGTCAAAGAAACAACCAAACCCAACTGAGAAACCAAGAGGTTCTCCCTTTCCAGGTTCCGCCCCCAAAGGCAAAAACACCTCCTGTGATCAGTTAAGGAAGGATTAATCTCACAACTAAAACATACACCACTTTCTAGAAATTATCAATCACATTCATACTTTATCCCAATATAAAACTCCTCAAAAAATAATTGAACAAGACTCAAGCAGTTCACCCAAACGAACAACAACATTGAACAAGGTTACACTTACATTACATTAACTAAACCATTGGAGGATCTCCAATCCCAAAGGATACTCAAGGAAGATTTTGGTAGCTAGATAGCTCAGAAAGACACTATCTATACCAATCCAAGACCACAGATAAATCTATGTTACTGGTACAAGGGGACACAAATATGCTCCCCACCATAAGAGACTACCAATATTTTTTTCTGAGATAGAATCAGGACACTAATAGGGGGAGGCCTGAATGGACTCTCTAGTACATATGGTAGACATCCATTCATAATGTACAAATGAACATACATTAAAATCATAGTGGTTATCCCCACCATAAGAACCAACCATCTTAGGCGATCAGCATGGGCCACCATAGAAGGACCCATAAATTTCAAGATTTAGGAAGGTTGCATGGTTAGACCGCACAGTTTGTGAAACCGTGAACTAATTGTGCTGATCAATATTCCCGCATGGATTCTTGGAACCCAACCACTCCTAATAATGCACAAACCATGTGATCATCCCATCAAGACAAATTTCCAACCATTCTCCAAAGACTCAATGGAAACAAATGGGGGATGGAATGACATTGGGAGATGACATGGGTACAAGGCCCTCAACCTATTTCCACCAAATGTGAACAAGATAAGAATGATTATGATACCAGAGGTTTAAACACTTATTATATTTAATATTTAGGATAGGAATTTTAAAAGGGTTTAAATGACCCTAGGATGTCCCCTAACTTCGAGACAGATTCTCTCCAAGACCTATGGATGGAGCTCAAATGATCAAAGCAACCTCGGCCTCACAGTTAGTCTTTGGAAATCCACTTAATGAGAGTTCTTCATTTGGGGCCACCAACAACTACACCGAAATCCCAGATAAGTTTTCCAAACATAACACATTCCAAAATAACTTTATCCTATCCTGATATTTCACTAAAACAAGGGATTATGAGATACACACACATCACACCTTGTTTCTTCGAGAGAGAAACAATAGAAGAAAAGAACAACTACACTCACCTTCCTCTAAAGTTGATGAGTTTGATGTTTTTCAAAGGGAAACATTCTCCCAACATAATAGGGATTCTTATAGGATTGCATGACTTTCACCTTTATGGTCAATCGATCACATGACATCACAAGGCTTCATCGAACAGATCCATGGTGACTGATATTAAAAATGCATGGAGAGGGACCTTATACAACATCCCAAAACAACACACAATTTTGAAAGTGGTCACAATATCCTCTCATGACCAGATTTACCACACTGGTAGGTTAACATGAAATCCTTCTTCTAATAGACTATGATGGATGGATATGACCTCTTAGACACCATCAATATACTCATCCATACAATCAACCCCAGACCACTTCCACCTTCAGAAAATCATAAAACTTAAGAAGCTAAGGTCTCTTGGAACCATCCATGATCACTCTCCCACTACAAGAGGATAAACTAAACAAATAATGGAAAGGGTGTTGAATCATTCTAAAAATCTGAAGAAAAATATTCCTTATATTGATCAACTATAGGATCATCCAATGGCGAAACAACCTGGGATGCACTTCAGTTCTGCACCAACCCTTTATGGGTGGGGGTGTACTGAATCCAACGAGAGAACACATGGACCCAACCAAACTGGTCCATTGGTCAATTCATACCTCAACAAGATCCAAACGGATGAGGGGAAACACCATAAAGTCTTAGCAAAAAATTCTCATAGGATACCACTAATCAGCCCTTCAACCCAGCTTACCGACCAAACACAAAACCAAAACACTGTTCAAATAAGAGGGGTTCTAAGACTCAAAACATTCCACAAATTCAACATTTCCAAAAACAAATAATACACACCATCCCAAACCACTCATCATGATATCATTTTTTCCTTTTAAAATCATATCTTTGAAAATAAATGGTTTAGCGGTTAGTGTATCCCAAAATGGTACCCCATGGGCCCCACACATGCATGTTTATGTGCCACACCGGGCACCCTCCTTATATCCATCATGGAACTCATCCAGTCATTAGATTCACCATCCATCATCCCATATAACCCCATTCATGTGGTCGCTCAAGAAAATACCAAATTTAATACAAATATTCATTCCACTTTTCAAAACCAAAACAATCAACCAATATATGTTTTTTCTCAAGACCGCTAACCATGAAATCAAACCCAAATTACCACATAAAAACATTTCATAAAGGCACAATCATTCCACTGAAAACCCACTTTGAAGTTATTCACATCTTTTTCAAAACATCTCATCCCATTAAATAACCTAAAAATAGTTTAAAAAACTCTATTGGAAACACTTTTTCAAAACCAACCTTGAAATAATTTATGCTTTCAAAAGAGGTGCAAGCACACCAATTTCCATTCCAAAAAAATTATGGAAATTCAGTTCTCCATTTTAAAATATCAAACCATTCCATATTTATTATATAATTTTTTCCCATCAACTTTACACTTCTTAAAACCATGTCACTTTAAAACCAAAGTTCCATGATTTAAAAACTAAAGAACACAAGACAATATGAGAAGAAACTAGTTTCAGTGGGTGACAAGGACATATGTTTGGTGGCCATATTCCAATCACTTCACCATCATAGAGTGTGTTCTAGTGAATATACCTTGTTCCACATGGTTTGTCAAGCCCTGCGAGATCACCAAGACCATTAACCCAACTCTCTTTTCTTTTCCAATAATCACCATTAATCCAGGGAATCCAAAAAATCATATAAATCCTGACTTCCCCTGGAAACTCAAATCCTTTCATGAGGTGTGGGGAACAGTCACACTAACCATAACCAAAATAACAATCCCCAAGAATCCTAACTCAAGACTATACCAACTATTCCCTAAATAATGTGACCTAAAGAGTTATCCAGAAACTCCTTTGATACCATTTTTTCACGAACCAAATATGGTCACCACCGAACCCGACACCAAACCCGACCCATGACAAGACCCAAAGGGAATTACCGATCAGCATGGACTGGAAAAAATTCTTGGGTATCATAAAATAAAGTTTGGGAATGATTTACCTGATTTTATAAATACTAAACAACAAATGAACTCAATAAAACAAATCTGGATTTTTATACTAAAACCATCTTTTAAAAAATTTCAGAATTGAATTTATGATTTGAAACAATTTATATAGGCTATTACATAATTAAAAAACCAAAAATAGATAGCCCAGAACCCTCATGGAAAAGGGGACCTCCCTCAAGCCATCTCGACAATACTTCACCACCAAGGATCTATTAGAAACCCGAACAACTGGAACTAAAAACTATACCCAAACTGTGACAACAAAAATTACCAAGTCTACATAAACCCAAGGGTGTAAGTATGGTTTGAGCCAATTCCTAGTAAGATACCACAACTATGATATTCCTTGAGATAAGCACTCAAAGATGAAAAGCATTAATGTTTTCAAAAACATGTAATTTCTAGTTACAATTTCTAAAAGATACAACTTAAAAAAAGCAGTTTTCAAGTGGTATAATTTAAAGAATCACCACTTTTGAGATTAATTACAAAGAAACTGAATCTTCTAGACAAATATATTTTATGCCAATAGTAATTATAGTGGATTTAAAGAGCCCAATCAATATGAAAATAACCCATACACACTAGCTCGTTGTGGGTCCTAGGTACCTCGTATCTCGGTCAGAGTAACCATCACAAATATCGGTTCTCGTGCACGATCCACTAGTAGGGAACATACCCATAACAAAGTGCCCCCAAATAATAATAATCATCATTTAGTTATATTTGTAAGCGTTAATCTTGCTAAGTGAAACTGCGGCCAAACCCCACGGATTCACTAGAATACTAGTACACATCCACCCACAAAGATACCCGGGTTTCCCCTTTGTTCACAAACATGTTCCACAAGTCACGAGATATAATTTGCACATAAAAATATCATTTCAACACCAAATATTCACCATAAAGATCATATTTACATCACACAAGTCACAAAATACACTTTTTCATTAAAATGCATTTTGAAATCATACACACACCAAAATAGACCACAACACTTCTCACATCACTTCAACACATCCTTTAAACATTTTTATGAAACATTTACAAGGTGATACACACCACATAATATCCCACACATACATTCCACATAATACCCTTTTTACCATCAAAATAATTTAATCATCAATATTACACGAAACAACCCACAAATATGTTTCCCTCCAAAATAAAAATTTCATAAAACATTTCAAAAATTTACAAAACATTCTAAAAATGTTTGACAACATCAAACATCACTTAACCTTTAAAAACCCATGATAGGTGAGCACACACAACAAACAGTACATATACACATTTTTTTCCACTATGTTAAACCAACTAAAACATTTATAATTTTTAATAAAAAGAGGCAAGAGGTGTAAATATGTCTTGCACACAAACCCCATTTCAAAACAACCATTTTAGAACAAAACCATAAAAATTCCTATCCAAAATATAATTGTACGTACACAATATTTATTCATATCCATAATCATGAAATTTACTCATGCTTATTCTATTTATATTGATCCCACCTGGATATTAAAAAACCCTTCAATGATTCATATTCAAATCCATCCAATACATAACTTAATATGTAATAATGTTTGGGTGAGGATTTAAGAGACAATATTTTTTGAGATATACAACTATAGATGTAGGTTCCCTAAAAAAGTAATGAGATATGAAATTCTCTACTATTATGGTTTGGGATATATAAAAAATTATTCAACTCATCTATTTCAATGTTTTAAACGAGAGTATGGGGAGGTACACATATTCTTAATTTCTATGGTTCACATGATAACAGTAAAAATATTTAATCTTATAATTGGTGAAATTAAATTTTTTATACTTATTAATCATATATACAACTTCATTTTCAACAAAAAGATTACCCTTGATCATGTTGAAATCTTGTTAATTATTTTCCAATAACTCCATAATATTATTTTGAGTGAATTAATCTTAAAATTTAATGATGTAATTATATCCATTCCTCAATTTTTTTCATTCCAATACAAAAGATCATATGGTATTTATATATTGACATAAAATCTATTAAAATATTTTATTTTCATTTTTTTATTGGAACAAGTATCATACTATGTAATATAATTGCGTTATTTTTTTAAAAAACAATTATCCGTATTTTCCTATTAATTATATTAAAATGGATAAACCATCAATGTTTTCATGTTTTATCATCCATAATTCTTACATAACATGAGTTTTATTCAATAAAGAGATAATATATATTAATTAATTATGACTAAACATTAATAAAAATAGATTTATCTTTATGTGTCTTTACATTGCATCATTTATTCTAAAAGATTAATTCAAATGTTTTATAAATTTGAGAGACCCTCAACATATTTTTCTTTATTCCATTGAAAAATAATCCATTCATTGATTTGAGATTTTATTCATGTTATGGAATCATAAATCCATTTTGGTTTAAGGATTCATCATTAACAAACATTCCTTCACCACTATGATATTTATTTATACCTTTTAAAAAATAATTTCTCCCTTTATGTGAGACAAACACCCATAGAAAAAAACATCTTCTTATATATATTGGCCTTATAGGTGACATAAACCACCATATATTGATATAAGGGACCATTATTCTTTAAAAATAATTTATGAATCGTTTTCTTCTTTAGCTACTATGAGATAACTAGGAGGAAATCATTCACTATGTAACATTTTTTCCACACCTCTAGTACATCTGACCAGAAGAATCGAAATTGATGTTGATTTCAATATTCTATTGTAAATTTTTTTAGAGAAACATTTTTTTTAATTTTAATAGTATCAACCATTGACTTAACACCACTGCATAGTATTTATATGAAATATTATATGTAATACCATCCCCTCCTCATTGTCTTAATGAGTTAGGGTTGATCTTTGTGGCCTTAGGTGACATCCCCAAAACAATAAAGGATTGAAATAAATGGTAAGGTGCTCCAAATAGTTGGGGGATGATTTTCACATTTAAGTATAAAGCTACGAACAACATAAAAACAACTAGAAAAAGATCACTTTGAATAGTGAGTATAAAATTAAACCAAAAAAAGAAACCAACAACCATATCAAAGTACAAAAGGAAACTATAAGTCATACTAAAAGATGAGTAAAAGGCCACACATCTCAAAACTAAAAAGTGACATCCATTAGAAAAACTAAACCTTATCAAACCTCCCACTCCAAATGAAAATTCCATGGCCTCATGAACTATCACTAAATAAGTTATATTCCTTGATTTTATGTATGTATTAATAGATGACATCTAAAAATGCACAAAATTTCCCAAGAAGTGGGTGGGTCTAAACTTAGTTGGATTTATCCCAATGAATTACCATATATCTTCACTAACAAAAATAGGTTATAAAAATTTATAAAATTGTTTCAAGCTATAAAAATGTTTATAAGAAATCCATAAACAATTTTGTATCAAAATAAATAAATGAAGCATAATTTGTTTTACAGTCATTGGGAATATCCATGACCATTTCTCTACAAAAAAACTATGCATGAACTGGGGGTAGCTACTTACTCATAAAAAGTATCCCATTAATCTACCAAGTCATCAAAAGGTATCCAATATTGGGCTCCACAATGGAACACAACCCTTCCACAATGTCGTGTCTAATGAAAAGGAACTCATGCTAACTATGTATTCCAAATACATGTAAAACCATTTCATAATCGTTTATTTAGTTAATCCAGTTCCACAAACCAAATTCACGTACCTGAAGAAAAAAATTAAAATCCATATTTTATTATCATAAACAAATATATATTTCATAAATATAACCAATTTTACAAGAATTTTTAAAAACAAAACCAATTTATATTTACACTAACAATCACACAATTATTTCTCTACAATTTCAATAAAAACATTTCATTGAACCTTAGACTTCAAGTTATAAATCAATTTGTGTTTAGACATAACCCACCTACCTCAAAATGTTTGGTGAAAATGAAGAATAGAAAAAAAACTTCAATATTTTATCAAAACACACATTCCCTTCAAAATATCAAACAATATGCCCTCATAAAATCATTTATATCAAATATATGCATCGATAATGAAATTGATTAATGATTTTGAGAAAGACACGATCCTTGTATATACGATGAATTTGGATGAATATAAACTTACTAATGAATTATTTTTTCAATAACACTTATGTTATCCAATGGATTACTCCGGGAACGAATCAGATCATCTCTCACATCATGGGAAAAAATGACTTTGAGTTATTGGGGATTAGGGGAAAATGAGATCTTTAGGTGTTAATTCTGATTACATCCATTTTTTAATGTGGTCCAACTATACATAGAATAGTTATTTTTCATAGTTTATTGAATTTTGCACCATCCAAATGGTGTTACATTCTTAAGGCCATTCCTCGCATGGTTGGATTGATAAGATCTAAAAACCATGTTTTAGCCATGAATTTTACCCAATTTCAAGACATATGATTTCCCCTAAGAAGTTTCATGAATTTCCCAAACCGTACACCAATAGGCTCCTACCCAGTTCCTAATTTCTTCCCATTCATTGTTTTATGGAGATTCAACATGATTTCTACTAACATTACACAAACCATAAACATCCATAAAAGCCTCCAAAACATGTCAGTACCTCTTATAACCTTATTAAACATAAACCAAGAATTGTTTAAAAATAGAATAATTGAATATAGTGTCATGTATATAGAAAATTTGATGTTATATTCTCTCTAAAATTAGCCTTTTAATCCTTACAAAGTAGAAAACCATTTCTTTCCTACAAAATTTTGTGCAATTGCTCAAGCATTTTATTTTCTGGATCCCATTTTTCTTCTAAATCTTACCATGCTTCCATAAAACCCATACTATATCATTTCTTTTCCCACACAGTATCATCTCTTACTATATACAATCAATAATGGAACATGAATCGATGTAAAATCTAACTCTATATCAATGTGATCCCATCGAATCAAATCCTCATGATCATGTTGGTACCTATTCATCTGAAATACAAAGAACACATTATACATTGAGCTAATCCTTTATGGAAAATCCAACCGATATTCCACCTCAACAACTCCTTCATGTATCTATAAATGGAATATATACAAAGGTAATAACCTTAATTACTTACCAAAATTATGTTGTCCAAACTTTAAATAGATTCTCAATAACACATGATCACTCACCTTAAATGAAAAAGGCCATTGATGATGATCCACATATGATTTTTCATGTCTCTGAACAATCTCCACTATTTTTTGAATCAACTAAATCTTATCTATTTTCCATTACGCATGACTAGATCCAACTACTAATGTTTCACAAGATTCCAAAAAATAATGTGTATAAGGACAAAGATATCTGTACAATACTTAAAAATGATGTATATCTATAAAGCCATGGTAACTATTATTATATGAGAACATCAATAATGATAAATTATCCTCCAATAAGCCACCATAATCAATTAAACAATCCCTATGGTAGTCCTCTAATGTTTAGATTTTACATTCAGACTGTACATCCATTTGAGGATGATGAGCCTTAGTTAATTTCAATTATTTTCCATTGTATTTTTCCACAGATTTGTGAAAAATTGATGTAAAAATGGGTTCCTTGTCTGATAATATTAATAATGGAATGTCATTCATCATAATAATTTCACAAATGTTTGTATTTGATAGGTCATCATCAAAATTATTTTCATGAATTTAAATTAAGTTATCAAATTTTGGTGTCGAGCCACTATCACACTTATGGAATCATGTTTTCTAACAATATATGGTAGAACTATTTAAAAATTCATGGCTATGTAAACTTATATCCACATGAGATTTGATAAATACTAAAACATACCTACTTGTCATTGTCACTCTTCCATTACATGCTGACCAGTGAGGTATCTCAGGTTATTCTCTACTACAACTCCTTTTATTCCAACCTGGAAGAATGAATTCTCAATTATTTATACATTTTGCAAATTCTAAGGTGAATAACCAATCTTGAATGGTGTTAGTCACTAAGACGTTATTCCTAATATGAGAATGGTATGACAATTCAATATCCAAACTAAAAACCTAAATTTCCATATATCATCCATCCCTTAGTGGTCTCCCCAACATTGAGTAATGAAAACATAGTAACAAAAGATTGATCAAATGTTTGAGAAACTATAACTAACTCTATAAAATTAGGAACAGATGAAGCAAGAAAGAAAATAGTAACACTACCTTGTTTAAATAAATCTAGATGAATATCAGTTATAACAAACATTAGATTCTCCTAGTTCAAAGACACTTTGTCCAATTGATCATATGAAATCTTGCTCAATGCATCTACCACATAGTCCACATTACATGGTGTATACATTAAGATGAATTCATACATATAGAGATACTCTATCCATTTTTTTATCAATAATATATATATTTTATAAAATTTGTTTCAATCACTTATGATCTATAAACACATTGAATTTCTCACCAAATAGGTAATGATGCCATGTCATTAAATCATGGACCAATGTTACTAATTAGAAGACATGTGTTGGTTAGTTTTTACCATGAAAATATAATTTCCATGTCCCATAAGAAACAATATGATCTCCCTGAATGAGAACACATCCTAAACCAGATTCTAATGTGTACAAATTGACTACATTAGCCTGTGAAAACTATTAAAATGTGAGTATTTGTTCTTATAAAAGTCTAACCATTTGTTCTGGAAAGGAATTATGATATTTTTCATTCCATTATAAAGTAAATCCTTTACTCTTCAATTCTATCATTTGAAATGGAAAAGTTGAAAATTCATATTCAAAACATTTATAGTATCCAGCCAATCCAAGGAGACTACATATCTGAAGGAAATTATTTAGTGGTTTCCAAGAGATATGAGTGTCTAAATTTAATGAGTTTATAGAAACACATTTTTCAGAATTTAAATTTATAAGGAAACACACCACTTTTATACAAAAATTACACTTTGATAACCACGAAAATAGAATATTTTTCCACATGATACCCAGATCTACATCCATGTGTTTATCATGATCTTCTTTTTTCTCATAATACACTAGTATAACATTAAAAAACACCACTAAAAAATAATCTAGATACCTATGAATGATTTGGATAATCAATTCCATCAAGAGAGATTCAAAATTTGAAGGACAAATTGGTATGGAAATATTCTTTTAATTTCCATATCTACTTCTAAAATATATCTTCAAAATATTACATTTTTAACACTCGATTGTTGATATCACGAATGAATTCCAATTTTTGAGAACCACTGGGCTCCCCTCATTGCTAAATCAGATCATCAATGTGTGGAAGAGAAAATGTATTCTTTATGATTACATGATTAATCATATGAAAACCCACACATAGTCTATGACTTCCATCCACCTTATTCAAAAATAGAACATGAGATCCACATAGAGATACTCCTACATGAATATACCATTTTCTATCCAACTCTTCTAACGCAAAATTCAATTCCATCAATTTTTCTGGTTTTATAAAATATAATGAAATTGAAATTGGATTGTTCCCCGATATGAGATCAATTGTAAACATAACATCAATTTTTGCCGGAAACCCTGAAAATTTTCCAAAGAAAACATCAGTAAAGTAATCAACAATATTTGGAAAAATATCCATTTCACATATAATATATAGAAGTGATGTTAATCAATTCTAACTGATAAGATATGGTTCAAACTACTTATTCTAAAAGTTAGGCTTTACTAAACATTACACTTCAATATCCTATAAAGAGATATGTGAAAATATGAATAGATTTGAAACAACAATTTTAGGCATAAAGGTCAAAAGAGGCATCAAATTAAGATAACCAATCAATACCCGAATTCAACTCATAGACATTCATCTCATGCATAGAGAAACCCAAATGAAACACAGCCTCATTGATAGTTATTTAAAAAATTAGAAAAAAAAATTATTAACATTCACATTTCAGAAGAAGATTTTCAAGTTTAAACATATAAAACATTATCTCAACATGAAAACCTATATGATCAACCACATAATAATCAATAAATGAGTGAGACACAACTATATAAAACAGAATATACAAATGGGTTGAATTGAAATGAGTCATACCTCAATCCATTAAAGGACTAGATCTATCATCCATGATCACATTCCTAACTCTATAAAATTTCATAGTCACTACATTTTTTTCTAGGTTAAAATATTGAGATTTTACTAGTTGAGGATTCATTGTGTTCCTAGAATCACCTTGTCTGGCTTGGTTCTAATGATGAGAATTATTTTGTTTCACACATCCCATTGAAGCATTCGATGATTGAGAGATGTAAGTTGTGTCTCTATCACCCGTGTGTGGAGCACTATGAAAATAAAATTGAAGATATCCCATATTGTTATAGTTGAGGTAGGACCTAGATGGTTCCACACATTCTCACTTAATATGGTTTAAAAAAGTTCATCAAAATTATCCCATGGTGTACTTATGGGTTGATCTTGATGTTTTACTGATCCCGTGGCCTATATTTTAGGTGTACATCTACTTTGGAATAAGTTTTCCCTCTTATTATTATTCCCTAAATTCGAGTTCCAACCAATTTACATAGGAATAAACATGATCTCTCTTACTATATTTCAAGACATATCGCTTTCTATTACACTTCCTCTATTGATATCTCTATATATTCCATTACAAATAGAATGAAATTAATTATGAGAGCATCTGATCGTAATGCTGACTAAATAAGATTTTTTATCAAATATGTCCTTTTAGCAACATCTAGGGTAGAGCAGACTAAATTAATAAAATTAGACACATTCTCTATCACCAAGAGATTATATTGATTCAAAAAAAATTATATTGTAATTGAAATATGAAAAGTTTGTAGATATAATTTATTCTGAAACAATTTTTTAAATTACTCTAAAGTCATGATGTATTTGAATTTTTCCTAATCATTTAATTACCACAATTAACATGGAAAATCCTCTCGAATATGCATTATCAACATCATTTTCATCAATAATAGTGTCCTGTGATAATCAATGATTTTATTCATACAATTCGACAATGATTTTGAGTTTTTGGGCACAGAGTCCTCGCAAAATATGGGTGGATTATTCTTTTGAAAATAAATTGATTTTCCCACAGTCAATGATTCATCTTTCATATTACCCTTTTCCAAGTCTTGGAAAGCCTGTGTAATGCTTTGAACTAGTTGTCGGTTCACATTTGGTTCTGGTGTAACCACATTTTTAACATCTTTTTCTAGTTGGTTTCTAGGATTCCTACCTGGTATTATTCACTTTTAATAGAAACAAACTCAATTTAGTATCACTCATTAGAATATGATGGATTATAAATTTCAATATACCACAATAAGACATATCACACTATAACTTTCCCAAATTCAACCATAATCATCCTTTAGACCATTTCAAAATAATACATCAAATATGTTTTCAAAACAATACCATTTTTCTTTTTCATAAATCCATTTTTTTCCATTTCATAAAAATTTCCTGTCAAAATAAGCAATCAAATCCTACTGGGAAGTAATAATATTAATTGATGTCATGAATCTGTGACCACCTAAACCCATGATAATGAGGCGACAACTCACCGGGAAGTGAATTAAAACACTCATATACAAAAACAACATGGTAACATGATGTTCTATATAAAGAGGTTATATAAACTTATTTATGATCTATGTTTAGTGTTATGACAATAACAATCCTTTATACCATCCCAAGTGATAGACATATACTATTTCCAACTCCATGTCCAAAAAACTAACACTATTTCGTATGTTAATAACAAAACAATAGGGATATCATTTTTCCCAAAAATGTATTTAAACTAACAAAGACTGATACCATTTACAACTATTGGATTAGAAAAATATGATATCATTTGTAACATCCCACATCCCTCATTGGAATTTTGAGTGAAAAGGTAGAATCTATTCCTTATATGACATCCCCAAGATACCAAAGGCTGGATATAAATTCCAAGGGCCTCCAATCACTTCAGTGGAGATTTTACTTTTTTAAGATAACCCAAAAAACCACATAAACAAAAACCAAATAATTATCTCTATGATGAATGAGTATAAAGTAAAACCAAAATAAAACCAAACCATCAACCATATCACAGTATAAGTGGAACCCAAAAGAAAAAATCAATGAGGACCAAAATAAAAAAAACTCAAATCTCTATAGTGACATCAACAAAAAACCCATAACTGGTCCAAGATCTAGATCCACATGAAAAGTAAATGGAATCATGAAGTATCACTAATGAACTAAGACCCTATACAATTACATATTTCATGATATATTAAATCTAAAAATACACAACAATTCCCAAGTAGGGGATATTCTTAACTATGTAGAATTTCCCTAATGACTTCTCAACTCACGCCACAAGGTCAAAACATGTTATAACAATTTATAATAAGGTAATAATAATCAATAATAGTTTAATGAAAGCGAATAATTTTTTTTATTGAAATAAATAAATGAAGCATAAAACCTTTTTACAATCATTTGGAATACTCACAACTATGTCACCATACACAGGCACCTTGCATGCCCGAGTGATATTTTCATACTCATGTGTGGTCTTCCATCAATCTAACATGTCTTTAAAATGTAACCAATAACTGGTGCCCCAATGGCACACAACCCATCCAAAGGGTCTTGTCTAGTGTAAATTAACTCATTCCAAACTTGTATTCTAAATCCATGAAAATACATTCCAAAAACATTTGTTTCTTTAAATTAATTCTAGAAACAAATTATATACATCAAAACATAATTTCTTTTAAAAATTCACATTTTAAAACCACAAACTAACAGAGATTTATGAATGAAATCCAATGTTCCCACAATTTTTAAAACCAAAACCAATTGGGATTTCCATAAATAATCACACATATATTTCATCATGAATTCCAATCGAAAAATTTATTTAAAAAAAATTCATCGAGTTCTAAATCAATTGGAGTTGATAGAGAATCTACCTACGTAATAAACATTGGTGAAAAGAATGAATGACATAACAAACCATCATGTTCTGATAACAAAACTTATTCTCTTCACTAGATCTAATAATTTTTCATCATAAAATCATTCATAACAAATAGATCTATCCATAACAAACTAGATCAATATTTTTAAAAGAAATATGAACCTCATTTATTAGATTAATTTAGATGAAATGGTGGATACCAATGAATAAAAACCTCTAAATCAGAGTAATTTGAATAAAGATTACTTCTAGGTTTATGGGGATCATCTCTCATACATTGGGAGAAAACATAATTTGATTTACGGGAGGGTAAAGGGAATAATGTGGTTTTATGGGGTTAATTTGAATTAGATCCATTGTTTAAGGAGGTCCCACTATATGATTCATGTTTAGGCCACATGTATTGTAATGTATTGTTCCATCCATATGGTGAAACTAGCATATAGACACACCTTACATGTTTTACTTAAATGGTTAGAAAAACCATGAGCCAACCATAAATATCTTTCTATTACAAGATGCATGGTCTGGAAAAACTTTTCACCTACCTAGTCCCTATTATATTATTTTACCTAGTTTCTTGGTGATGATGAATGGTTTTTACTAACTGTGCACAATGCAAAAAACTCTATAATAGCCTCCAAAACATGTGAAAACCCCTCAGAATGTCCAGAAACATAACCTGATATTTTTATAACATCAACATACGCAAATAAATGTTCATGTATATTATGTTGAAAGATATACATTATACAATTAAATGATGAATTTGGGATTATAGACATCATAGAACAAAAATTTAAATTCAAAAATAAATATTCTAATAATAAATTTATATTGTTTGTAATGATTATCATGGTATTTATTTCTAATTTTAGGGTTTTTATATATAATGTCTGACATAAACGTGTCTATAGAACCAAATAAATTGTAAAACATAGTGTAAAAGTTCCCCATTAGATTTAAAATTATTAATATTGTGTTAAAATTTTAATATTTCAGATGTTTTTTGAATATGAAAAGATAAGTTTTAGAGGTAGATAGATGAAAGAAAATTATATAAAATGGTTTTTTATTTATGGTTAAATGAAATAAATTTATTGTGATCCTATAGAAGACATAAAAACCCAATAGTGAGGCCACCAGAGTATTAGACAATATATATTAGGTGTATCTCCCATAAATAAGTTCATAGTGGTGGGTACATAAGACCTAGTGGTCCATCAGATCTCTGGTAAAAGGGACCAATTTCATGGTGTTTCCACTGACCCCAACATTATGAGTGAGATATATTGGTATCTTATAGATTTTCCAGAAAAAACACATTCTCCTAAATCCACATCCAACCAATGTGTAGTATGCCCAAATTTATATCATCTAATTAATTTGGTTCTAAATAATGTGTAGTTACTTGTAGGAGGCATCATATAACTAGTCATATCCTTGGGTGATATTCAATCAAAGGTGGATTATATTAACCACTCGAAAAGAGTTCAAATTATGGATATTAGGTATAGAAGGGTTATAATTGGACATAAAGTCTATGTTATTTCTAAAAATGACATTATTTATAAACAATAACAAGGTTAGAGTTTAATAATGGCCTATCTTCATTATGGGTAATGACCTATCATGGCTTGGAAGGTAAGAAAGCAATTGGGTTGTAGTATGATACCATGACCATAGGTTGTGAAATTAATGGGTTATAGCCTAGGGGACCTATTCATATATTGAAGAATTTTTGTGAGTCATAATTCATATATGGGATAGTTAGGCTCTATATTGAGTTTTTAGGTATCCTTGTGCATGATGTGAAATAGTTTATTTGCTAAGAGATAATGTTTTTTGTAAAACTAATAACCCGTGATTATATTTAAGAACCTTATATATATTAATGTTATATGTTATATTTATTTTAATGAGAAACAAATACATCTTGTGTTATGGACATTATTTAGTAATTGATATACACAATTAATACATATAAATATCTTCTATTATTATTAAAAAATTATTCTTAGTGATTAACACATGGGGAAATAATATGGGTATGTTTTGACTCCTATCAGTAAAATATTTTAGAAGGATTGATCTATTTATGAAACCTACATGATGGAGGATCTTTCTAGGAGATCGATATTCCATGTTATCTAGTAGGTTATTTCCATATAAATATCCTATAATTTTGAAAATTTCATTGACTACATCTATGTTTAGAATACAAATATGTTTAGTTTTCTATTGATGGATTCTTTCTAGGTCTAGATTCATATATCAAGTTATTTGGATAATTTAAAACATTTGGACATGCATAGTCAGTTACATACTCGTAAGATTCTTTTAATAAAATAAAACCATCAATTTCATTGTTTTCTATTCATATCTCATATAATAATATCCTAGGAAATTCCACTACAACTATTATATCCATGAATGACTACTATAATTTACTTATTTGGGATAAAGTTGTTAGTGACATGATATATCATGATTGAGTAATAATATAATGAATTAAAATATTTTATGGTTATTATATATTACTATTTAATCATTATGTTTTCTCTAAATTCATATATATTTGGATTATATTATAATTTCAATTGGTTTTTAAGAATTGGGATATATATATTGATAATAGACATATAATTTAGTGGATATGTAGAACATGTGTTTAGAATATAATTCAGGGCATGAGCCCTAGTGTTTGTACCAAGATAAAGTATCTCAATGGTGATGTGGAGGTTGTCGTATGATAGTACATGATTCTTTATATAATAGTGTTTATTTTTTATTTTTTATTTTAGTATACCATGTAAACAGTCAATCTATTGGATGATCTCTTCTAATGCATGTGGTGTATGTATCATACAAGGTTTATTTATTTTTTCTAAAATGGTTAAACTAATTCATTAGGATATTACATTCAATCTAATGTCATTATTTAATAATGTTTGAAATTATTCGTAGATAGTTATGAAATATTTATGTTAGTGTATACCATGATACTGAGGTAATACTCTTACCATGAACTTTTCCAAACCCTCGCGACTATGATTCAACCATCTACATATTTTTACGAACATTTCAGATCAAATGGAATTATAGACTAGGTTGGCTGATAGTTACTTGGCATGGGATATTTTTAAAAGGTGTCAAGCCCCTATTTTATTTTTACAAATTATTGAGGACATGGTAGTAAAATATAATATGATTAGAATATGGGACATACACCATACTTGATCATGTATAACACATGTACGGTGAATTTCCTAGTCACTAAGGACATGAGATTGTGGTTGTAACACTATTAGATTTTAAATGATGATCATTATGTTCAAGATCATATATTACATGTTATTTCCATATTTTTATTATGTTGCGGTCGGAGCAACTTTTTTTAAAACACATGACCTCTTTTTTTGGTTATAGGAGACCCATTACATAGTTCGTAATCCTATTGGTCATTAAAGGCCATTAAATGTCAAAAAATCCTAAAAGGCCCCCATTTTAGTAATACTGCTATTCTACCCTGGCTAATATAGTTCCCTCCAATGCTAAAGTGTCTCTGGTTCTATTATTCCACATGCAACACCATGATTATATGACACATGAAAAAATATTATTTATATATGATAATTATATCTTATACATTGAATTTTAGGGAATGAAAAGGATTAACTGAATAATGAAACATATATTAATATTTCCTAATAAATATAAATTTATTGATGAATTTTAATTAAATAATCACTTAATTTTTTAGAGATGTCATTTTTTGTTTCGAAATACATTTTCTTTAAAAGGGGATTTATTTCAATTTTATGTATTTGAATTATAATTAAATTTTTTTCCAATATTTGAAAATGTATGTTCTTAAAATAATATATTTTTTAAATCATCATATCAAATTTATTTTGGGCTTAATAGTTTTTATTTTTTGGTAAATGTGGGCTTATATGAATATTTCAATACACAACTTTTTGTAAAATTGTCATTTTATTCCAAAAAATTAATCAACCTAAATGTTTTGTTTTTTATTTAATTTTATTGAAAATTAACAATATTATTATTTAGTTATATTTGAAAAAAGTAGTTATATTTGAATCATCCTTATACACGATTTTTTTATAAGTATGTTTTAGGCTTCAAAACACATTTCTCTTAAAACTATTTTCAACTGAACATTATTCCTCCATTTTAATTAATTAATATAATGAATAATAAGGAATTATTTAAATAAAATTTATTTAAAATATATCGAAATATATAATATTAAATCCACATAATTATTATCACTTATAAGACGCTGAATTTAATATCATATTACGCCTCAGATATGTATTTATTGAAATATAGTTTACAACACAATTTGTAGGTTTTTTTGAAATAAATTTTTACCGCCTGTTTGAATTAAATTTCATAAAATAAATTAAATTTTTTATTCATAATAATTAATATTATATTATATGTATAATATGATTTAATTCATAATGTTTTTTAATCATAGTAAAATTTATTTACCACAATTACTGTTAAAATGGGGTTTTCCCTATTACATGCTCTTATAATAAAACTAATTTTACAAAAATATGGAATAATTATTTTTTAAAAAATGATTAAATATTAGGAATTTCTATTTAATAATTATATAATATGGATCATATAATTTTATTCTTAAATTATAAATTATATTATTTAGGTAACTAATTACCATGCTGAAAACTAAAATGGTAAAAGAATGTAAATTTGGAGGATAAGGGAAAAACATGATTGAAACATTTTTAATTTTTTGGAGGCTTGAATAATCCTTTATTTACTGCCAACAAATTATTTACCGACTTTTTAGGCACATTTTGTGAGTTTCACATCCTATTATTGAATACTTTTTTGTAATCAAAAAATGTCACTCCTCCCCAATTATAAACTGGCCATCGCTCCTTTCTATTCTTCATACATCGCAAGAAATTAATCTTAACCAAAATCTAACAAAATATGTCCCCAACATACTTATACAAATTATAGACCATCCATTCCTCTCAAAAGACCAATCCAAGGGTACTTAATTAGGGATCCAATAGATGTTCTTCTAAGTGAAGTTAATTGTCATCACTATGCCCTTTCTTTTTTACTTCTTCTTTTACCACATTCAATTATGTGTTAACACTTCAAAAATAATAACACTATTATATCCTATATAATGAGTTATTGTTATGTTTATTTCATAAAATTTATCCATATTCTTCTCTATCCAATTGGAAACATATCTTTTTCACATTTGTATAGTGAACTACTACCAAATGAACTGATGTAATTTTTTCCCCATCATCAACTCACAAAAAATGTAATATTGAAAAAATATAAAAATGTATTTTATAATAATCAAATTTTATTTATTCTAAAAATTAGTATATAATTCACTTCCATACCCTTTCACTCATTAAGGGAATGGTGTCATTTCTTGTGCATATGTATGGCCTTCCATCTCTATTAAGTGATGTGATTCAATTAGCATGTTTAAATTTCATGAGGGGATATAAAAATTTATATAATTATTTAATACGATATTTATAAAATTAATGTAATTTAGGAGATAGTCGAATGATATCCTATATTGGGAAACTAGAATATTCATGAAAAAACACACATGATAAATTTTCGCAATTAATACTAGAAATAAAAGTAATAATAAAATATTGTAAATGAACATGTGGTAAGATGTTATAAGGGGATAATATATAATAATACCAATTTCATTATATTTCTAGAATAAATTAATAACATGTATAAACCAATATAACTCAGGTTAAATCACATTTACCTAAAGGGAATCATGACGTAAGGGATTTCGTATCAGTGACTTTTTATTGAGGAATATTTAATTTTATACACCAAATTTACTTCATATGGTGTATATAATTACCATTACATGTAATATCATGAAGATATAACGTTTAATTGTATCTAAAGTTTAAATTTGAAATAATTCATCCTAGAATACTTGATTTGAATGTTACTGAGTGGTTTTTAATTTCATAACTCAATTTCTTTTCATTGGGTTATATTACTTATTTATTGTATTTGATTCTCTAAGAATATGTGTTTAATTACATTTTATGAATTTATCTTCTATTTCTAATTTATTTATATTTATTTATATTTTCTTAAAATAATTAATTCATTGATTAACTATCACTTCAATGATAAGATCATTGTAAGTTATTTTGTGTCAATTTTCATTCCATTGGGACATATCTGTAAATAATCACCTATTAACTTTTATGTGGTGTATATATTGTAACATTTATTTATTTAAAATTAATTATTATTTATTCAATATTATGAAATTTTTAAATAAAATTTTATTTTTTAAGGGGTTGCAATTTTTATATTATTAATGTTATAAGAATTTATTATACAATATAATTTTATCTTGGGATTACTTTTACTCTAATTTAATGAATCTTATCATTTATCCTTTATAAGCTCGAATATTTTTCATATCCAATAAATATATAAGGAAACTATAAATTTTCATCCATATTTTCCACTATATGGAATATGAATCATCAAAATAATTTTTTATGAATAATTGTTTTTATTTCTCTTTAAATAGGATATATTTTCATTACAGGACCATGTATTTCAAAATAAATTTATAAAAGATATTTTATAAAATAAAATTATATATTTGTAAAATTTGGAATTATAATTGAAATTTAAAAATGGATGTAATAAATATTTTTAATATTTTCTAAAAGCTATGTTTTTATTCAAAGTAAAAAAAGAATTTTTTTAAACATATATGGAAATAACGGACTTCTAGGATGGCATAACCATTTTTCAATATATAGCTTATTCAATAATTTTTAATGGTTTAACAATGAATTTTCCTTTATGAAATCTTATTTAAATATATCTATTCTATTATATTTATTCTTCCGAAGTACATCATTTTATTTTAAAAATATATATTCTTGATAAACTGATGGTCACCTATCATCACATGATTAATATTTTGATTATTGACATTACATTGAGAAAATAGATTTTTGGTGTCCTTTTCATTTGACATTAAATTTCTTTTAATTATTTAAATTCTTTTCATAATAATTCTGATTATTTTATAAGATATATAATATTTTAATATATAATGTTTACATTGAACGTTATTTAATTAAGTGGGGAAGTAATGGTAAATCTATATCCTTTGTTGAAAATGGATATTTTTATAAATAAAATATTGTTTATGAATAAAATAAACCACTACATATTTGAAGAATAATTTAGACATCTAGTAATTGGTGGGGGCCTAGAATTATATGGCCCAATGATGCATTAATAAGTCTCATGTAAGAACCCCACAAGTTAGTATTATATGGTTATTTACCCATTGTTTAAAACATTCTCGGTGAAAGGTATTGATAGTATCGATATCATCATGTCCGAGATCATGACATCCAATGTTAGGAGTTTCTTTAATTAATATTTCCATTTTTATTATCCTAGAGATTATTGTAATGATATTATCCATATAATCATTTTATGCTCAAATTATTGATTAAATTTCATTGTGTTTACTTAATAATAATTCCATATATATTATGCATTATCTATTCGTGATATTAAATTTATTTATTTATTTTCATCAATGATAAATTATTTACCTTTCCATGTTGATTAATCCTATTTTATTTATGATAGATTCTACTATATATAACCCTTAATGAGAATTTTAGCTCACCCTTATTTTGTTTCCCTTATATATGATATTAAGAAGGAATATTTGGATGATTTAAAGGATGTAGAATATTGAAATTCACTATATATTAATTCAGGTTTTGAAATGTAAGGTGAGTCTCAAGTATGCATCTTTTTTTACAATGTCTAATAAACTATTCAGCCCTTCGAGATATGATTTCATGTATCATAAGCCAAAATAGTAATGTAACCACCAAATCTATGCTACATGGGTTAGGGTTTTTATTTATGGTATAAAAGTATATTTAATAGAAACATTGGGAACCAGATTTAAGAAAATAGATATTATGGAACATATCACTATGATATTACTTTTGGTTATTTTATAGAAGAACTTCCTACTGTGTTTTTTTAGGAAGTGAATATGAGGTTATTATTAGAAATAAATCCACTTCTATATAGTAAAATGTATGTGACTTTGGAATAGATGTTCCTTGTATTAGTAACCCTAAAAATGGTACATTGTTTTTTATCTCAGTCTTCACTTGGTTCATGAAAATAGGCATTACTATGCAACTAGTTTGACAGTCTTTGGGGATATGCATAGGTTAATTAACACTATATTTATACACCCCCAAAATGGATTCTGATAGATGATTATAGTGAATGAACTCTGATAATCCTACAGTTTTAGTGATAGAAAATAAGGTTTTATGATTTATAAAACATATAAATGTTGTTTAAATATTTATTATTATAATTTATAAAATAATTATTTTTGTTTTTTGTCAATGGATAGAACCCAAGATAATCGTGCTAAATTTTAATCTAATGCACAATGTGGTGATTATGGGCATCCAAATTGGATGATGGATGGAGTGAAAGATATTATAATTTTTCTTAATCAATTATCCTAGTATATGATTAATAACATAAACCATTTGCAACTCATGGAATCAACAATAACAATATGAATGGAGTAATATAAGAGCTCTAGTGTTAGAGAACATTGAGGAAATAAATCACAATTTTTTTATTCTTAGAAATGTAAACTAATACACCAATGAGACCATCTAAATGGAATAAGAAAATGTCTTATGTGTGGTGTTGAAATTCATGAGCAATGAATTTCAAAGGAAATACGAAGAGTACAATGAGAGCAAATAATTTTCATCCAAGGTATCCATTTATAGTCCACTATCTTAAATATGGGGACCCTGGGAATTATCTAAGTTAATGACTCATTCTAATAGATAAATCCTACACCAAGTAAGGGTTTATGTAATGAAAAAAATTGATGATGAATTTCTAAAGTATTTTTGTATTGGGATTTTAGAATTATTTTGTAGAATTATTTTTATCAAATGTATTTTGGTTATAAGTGTCATGAATCCTCTAAATATTCTACTAATTTTTGGAATCATACATGTAATAATTAACTTATGAATTATGGATATCACCAGGGGTTTATGAGATTAATGTTGATCAAAAGTTCAATGTCATAGAAAAATATTTTGTGGTTTTAAGTATTTATAAGTTCATGTGATTGATGAAATTTTGGGATATGTTTTCTTCGTATGAGGTATATATATAATCGATTTTTTTAATATAAAGGAATATTTAATAACGATGAAATTATATTTTAGGATGTAACTTATAATGTATGAGATCACATTTGAGGTGAAAACATTCTGAAATATTGATAATGTTGAGGTTATTTTGGATCTGGGGCCATTTATATGGGGAATAATTCATGTTGAACCTTTCTTATAAATTTTTAACTAAACTGTATTATTTATCCATTTGATGGTTTATAATTTTTTATTCTTACATTACCTTGTGATAAAAATTTATTTTTTTGGTTAGTATTAAAAAATAATAGGAATAAATTATTATTATTTCATGGACATTATGATCTATTAATAGTTAATTTTAGTTCTTTGTAAATAAAAAATTCATATTGGATATTCTTTCATTAGTGAAAATAGTGAAGTTGAAATTGATTGATGAACATCAAATGGATGAAATTATTCATAAAAATTTGAATGACATCAAGTATGTATATTTAAATATATTTATAGATGATGAAATAATTTTTCACCTCTAAGAAAATGACCTTAAAATATAAAATTTTGGATATTTCCTTCGTATCTGAGGAATCAATGGTCATTTTTCTCATTACAGATTTATGGTTTGTTAGTCATTAACTTTCTCTTGATCATTCACTTTCATAAAATCAGTGATATATGTCACCCTCCATTATTATCTATGATTTCCATCTAAGTCCATATTTTCACATCCCGCCAATGTTATACTATTTTGAAACCGTGTTACATGTTATTCTATCTGCCCTTCATATTTTCCATCCCCTATTTTAAGATGATGTTTATCAACATTTTTTATCTGCGTTTTCAACAAATAAAAATTTATAATTTCAAACCCTTGATTTATAAGAATTAAATAAAATTGATAAGAGACAATTTATAGTAGTTAGGACGAATTTAACACCCAAATATTTTTATTGATTAAAATTATGTTTCATAGCATACATGACACGTAACTATGACATTAAATAACTCGCGGAATATATGTTTAAAATATTACATTAATAACATAGATGTTGAATTTGTGAGTATGAATTGGATTATCTTAATTAATAAATATCTATATAGATTTCCCTATAAATAATAATTTATTAAAAAATTATTAGTAATCAACCACTCAATTTTTTTGTAAATTCATTTCATGCTATAAAATAATTTTTCCTAAAAAATTGGCAAATTTTGTATTATGTTCAGGAATTATATTTATTTTTAACCACATTTTGGTGATTTTTTTAAACAAATAATGTTATTTATCAAATAATAATATCATTATTATCTTATGGTAAAAGTTTTGGGTTTTTCTAAAAATTGATATTTTTAGTGAATAGTGAAAATTACCGCTTTTTCTAAAACTTTGAATTCTTGTCAAGATATTATGTAATTTAAATGACCCATTATTCATTGAAAGAGTTATCAATAATTTTTTTATTTATTTATTATATTTAAAATAATAAATTACATTTTAATCATCATTATATCTTATTTTGGTATAAGATTATTTTTATGCTTAAAATAACATTTCTTTAAAAATATTTTAAATGCATAATGTTCCCACATATTAATTATTTTAAAGAAACACTACTAATTAAATATTTAAATTATATTTATATATTATATGTCTTACTAGATAAAATTAAATCTTTATAATGATGATCACAAGTCATATAGTTAATGTTAGAGCATCTTATACTGGAAAAATACAATTCTTGAAAAAATATTTTTCAACAAAAATTATCGGATTATTTTTAAATTATATTAAAACTCATCTTTGAACTATAATTAATAAACTAGATTAAATAGTCTTATTTAAAAAATTGATAATTTGTAATATGGAAAAATTTATTTTAGTCAATATTATTAGTAAAGATAGTAATAATTATTTACTGTTATTAATGTTAAAATGGTGCTTGCACGTTACATGACCTTGGGTTAAAATTAATTTTTCACACTATGATATTTCCTATTTTTTTTAATATTTATAAATATTTATTCCGAGTTATATAATATGAATAATTTTAATTTAGGCTTAAAATATAAATTACCTAATCTAAAAAACTAATAACCTTGCTAAAAACTATAATGGAAAAAGTGAGTAAAATTTTGAGTATTATAAAATAAAATTAATAAAACATGTTTCATTTTTTTAGGTAGAGGTGTGTAAAAACCATAAATTTATTTAGATATATTATTTATAAACTTTTTTGACAAATGGGGTGAGTTTGACTTCACATTATTGAATAGTTTTGGTCTTTTACACAAAATATCACTCCTCCTCAATTATATAAGTGTACGCCATCCCTCACTACATCACACCTACAAATTAATTTATATCGACAAAAAACAAAAAAAAATATATCTCCCCAAAATCTTCAAACACATTATAGTGATTATTTTATTCCTAAAAGTCAAAAACTAGTGTCCTTAATAAGAGATCCATATGAGGTTCTTCTAAGTGATGGTAATTAACTTAATTAAGATCAATCTTTTAAAATTATTATATTTAAAATATCTATTCTACAGTAACACATCCAATATAGTAAAACATTTATATAACAAATATTGGGTTTGTAGTGATTTTTTATTATTTATTAATATATTTCTCCATGAAATTGGATATAAAAACACTTATCATATGTACGGTAGACTACCGCCTCACAAACTGATTTAATTTATTTTCCGACATTGACTGACATAGATATTTATAATTACAAAAATAATGAATATATAATATATATATGAAATGATATTCAATATCTAATTTGAAATATCATCCAACCCCGTTCCTTTTTAACCATTAAGGGAATGATGTTGTTTCTCATGTATATGTATGACCTACCACCTCAACGAAGTGATGCGATTCATTTTAATGTTTTAAAATTAAAGAATGTTTATTAAAATGAATATAATTAGTAAAGATAATATTTATAACATGAATATAATTCAGTAAATTATGGAAATATATAATAAAAATAAGAAATGGAAAATTTAGGAAAAAACATTGCTGAGGAAAAAAGGTAATTAACACCCAAAAAACATTAATAATAATATATTCTTAACAAATTTGTCGTAATATATTAGAATTTATATATATATATATGATATTATAAATTTTTAATATTGTTTTTCTTATAAATTAATTATAAGATTAAAACAATTATAAAAGATGTTAAATCATGTTCAATTAAAAGGAAGTGTGTGGTAAAGGATTTTCTCTCAATTCTCTTTCATTGAGGCATTTGTAATGAATACACCTACATTATTTTATATGCTCTATATAATACCCTATTTACATGTAATATAATGAATCGATCATATTTCTTTATATTTTACGTTTCAATTTGATTTGTTTCTTCCAAGGGGATTGGAATTTAAACATACCAAGTGGTAAGGAATTTTATAACACAATGCTTTTCATTAGGTTATATTACTTATTCATTTTCTAATATTTTCTATGATTAAGTGTTTCATAACCATATATTATTTTATGTAATTTTCCAATTATTGATATTGATTTAAATTTTATTCATATAATCAATTCATTGATTAATTCTATCTTCAACAGTATGAACTTTTCAATGGATTTCATCTCAATTTCCATTCTATTGAGATATATTTGTTAATACACACCAATTCACATTTATATGGTCTTTATATATACAATTTGATATATTTTTTGTAAAGAAATATATATTCATTATTTTTAATGTTTCAATTAAATGTAATTATTTCAAAGGGATACAATTTAAAAGTTACCAAAGTGGTAAGATTATATTTATTAAGATCAAATTAATTCTTTTAGGATTTAATTTACTCTCATTAAAGAAATATTATCATTTATACCTCATATGATACAATTTTTTTCTTATACACAGTATATTTAAAGAGTTTCTATGTTTTCATGTAGATTTTCGTCTCTTTGGCACTTTAGTTATGAAAAGAAATGTTTGAATGAAAAAATGATCTTATTTGTCTTTATATCAGATATATATTTCTTCTATGTCCATGTGTTTCAAAATTGTTTTACAAACGTCCTTTTATTTACTAAAATTCATTATAAATAATGTTTTTTTTTCAATTAATTTTATAAATGGAATGAAAGGTATATTTATTCTATTTTTTTAAAGTTATTTTTTCAATAATTTATTCAAAAGAAACGTTTTTTAACATATAAGATATTAGAAGAATTCCCAACTGTTGTAACAATTTTATAACATCTAGCTTCTTATAGATATTTTAAATTGTTCGTAAAAGTAAAACAATTTTATTTAAGATTATTCTAAAATTTTATGTCCATTTAATTTATTGTTCGGAATGATAGGATTCTATTGAAAAATATGTATTCCTGATGAACTGATGGTCCCCTATCATCTGTTGAATAATTTTTTGGCAGTTAACATTCTCTTGATATAATTACTTTATTATGATAATTTGTTTTTAAAAAATAAATTTTTTATAAATATCCATTTTTTATCATGGATATGATTATTTTAAAACCATAGACTAGTTTTAGCTCAGTGATTAAATTGAATATTATTTGATTCACTGTGGAAATATTGATAAATATGTATTTGTTACTTAGTTTTTTTTGATATTTCATATTATATAGGAATTATATAAATATTTAGATATATGAGGATTATTATGACATAAATTTATGGGTGGGATGAGAATTATATTTATCCCCAATACATCGATATGTCTCATGAGACAAATCTGTAAGATAGCATTTAATAACACTTTATCAATAGTCTTATTCATTCATGGAGAAAGGTCTTAAGGATATAGATATCATGATGTTTCATATCATGAAATTAATCATTAATAATTTACAAAATTAAAAATTATGATGTTATTACACAATATAATACACCATTGATGTTATCAATGGATGTGTTTTTTTACTTTATGATATTTCTTAAATTGAATTTGTTTTCAATTATTTACCTTTTCATAATGATTATGCCATATCTATTCATGATATTAATGTTATTTATTAAAGGGAATGTGTAATCATAAAAATAATATTTCATATTGACTATGCCTTAATGATTTAAGATAGCTTCCATTGTACATAACCCACTCGGTGTATCTGAGCTCACACAAATATTTTTTACTTCCCTCAAATATGAAGAAGGAATCTTTTAATGAGTTCATGGATGAAAAATTTTTGAATTTCGATAAATTATATTTTATTATTTTAAAATTTAATGTTAGTATCAAATATTTTTCTAGTTTACCAACAATACTAAACTATTTGGCCTATCAAGATGCAATTTCTTGTATCTTATAACAATTTGGTAAATCATCCACCGGATCTAGTATACTTTGTTTGAGGTTTTTATAGTTTTTATGGACTTTAATTCTCTTGATTTTGTGATTTCAAGATTTATCAGGTTGTGAGAAATTAATTATTGTTTTTGAATGGGTTTGGGGTGTCAATAGGCCTGTGAAAAACAATCATACATTACCAATATATTCACATGACATGTTTGTTCTTGTTCTTTATTAAATTTTTTTCCAAAATTAATTTTTCTAAATTAAAATTAAAAAAATTAATTAATTTTTTATTTTCGAAAATAACTTATTCTTATCACATTATTTAGATTAAAATACTCTGGATGAATGTTTCTATATTTATAACTTGATAGTGGTATTGTAGTGGTATGCATATGGGTGTGACCATAAACAAGCCGAGAGTGGGAAGAGTAAGCATGTAGATGTCTAGTTAGATGGAGCACTGTAATGGTGAATTTGATGGAGTTGCCTCTAGTTATCTGAATATGAAATAAGTGGTATTTTTTTAGAGTAATTTATCTATAAGAATATATGGTCTTTATATCAAGAAGGGAGATTAGTTGTGATGATTTTTGTATTGATATAATGTGATTCAAGTGCGTTAGCAGATTAGGTAGGGTTCTTTCCCTATTTATACCTATGATGGTTTATGATATCCATAGTAACAAACAAATTGTGATGTTTATATGTGATTAGAGATAACCATTTCAGTGTCAGTCCAATAATATATTTTCCTTGGGTATATACAAAAATATAATATTAAATAGTTTTTCTTAGAGGTAGTGGTTGTTCAAAGGGAAGAAGTGTATGAAGACTAGACTAATTAATTTGGAATTTAATCAAAATAATAATAGGATTCAACTAATAAAATTATTATTTGAGTGGGTAGAAATCCATTATAAATGTGTTGTTTTACATGTGAATTGATGTTGATAAATTTCATGGATGGACATGTATGTTTCCTTTGACTCAACTAGTTTTGAATGATTTATTTAAATAATGAGAGTATATAAAAGATATACAAGGACCTTTTATGATTATGATTATAAAATAGTTAAATATTATATTATATTTAGGGTTTTACACATACAGATTTTAATTGTTTTTGTGGAATTTGGAATTATGATAAGTTTTTAAAATGTATTCTGATGGGTGATCTTATTTTTCTCAGGGTATTGATTGTTGGATATTCATCTTGGATGAGTAGATCCTAGGTGATAGGGACATCTCCTAAGGGATACAGGTTAATGAATTTATCTTCAATATTGATTGTAATATGATTATTTTAAGATGTTATTATAATATTCAAAGAATGATAATTAGTGGCATATATATCTATCCATGATTATTAAGAGATATCTTACCAGCGTTTAGAGGGGTAATGGGAACCTCAAATAAAAAAAATTGTATTAAATTTTTTTAGTTTTCCTTTGAATAGTCTACTTCACTAAGGTAGTCGAAAGTGGACATAAAAAATTATATATTTATAGATGTGGAATATTGATACCTCAAAAATTTCAAAATAATAACATTTTATTCTATAGTGTATGCGACACACAACACCAATCATAGAAGGGAATAAAAAATCTTGATACTTTATGAAATAATTACAAAAATACAAAAATTAAATACATTATATTGATTGAAATGCAAGAAACGCTTAATTTATCTTCCATTACATGAAACAAGAAGTTTCTTTTATAACTTATATTACATGAAAGACTTAATTTTACCAAAAAACAATATAGTATTAATATTATTATTTAATATGATAGTTATTTTCTAGATATTTGATTTGAGGATATGAATAGGTTTTAGAATATAATGATAAAATATATCTTACACAAATTTATTTTCTATATATTCATCGTAATTACTAATAATCATCATCTAAAATAAAAAATAAATATTTACGGAAAAACTATATGTTCTTAAAAGATGGATCAGTCATGCTTTTCACGCATATTTTAAACCTAATTTTTATATATTTAATATAATTTAAATTCAAAAATAATATATATCATTTAAATATAAATACCTAAATTATATTAGGCTGAATTTTTTGTATCTTTATTAGAATTTTCATTTTCTTGATGAATAGTAAAAAATACACAATTTTTATTGAAGACTGTGTTTTCATTTAAATAATTTATAAGGTTAAATTATATATTTAATTGGTTTTAATGTTAATTTATTTTTATTTCATATAAATTAATTCAATTTATTTCATTTTAATCAATTTCAAATTTATTTTTCATATAAAAACTATTTATACTTTTGAACATTTTCACATTATAAACTTGTTTTATAGTCACATCTTTGGGAATAACTTTAAATTAAAATTTTCCACTTATGTGATTTTAAATTAAATAAATGGATTCCATATTTTCAATAATAATAATTTATATTTTCAAATAAATTCAACATATTTTATCACCACGATGAATAGGGAAAACAATAATTATTAATTACCACAGTTAAGGGAAGAATTGATTTATCAGAATGTTAAACAAAAATTATAATGGTAACAATGAAATATAAAATTGTATAAAAACGTTTTTACAGTCATATTTTGACAATTATAACTCTAAGTATTGATAATGGTTCATTTTTTACCGTTGTGACAAATAATAAATGTGGGAGAAGTCAATTGTTTTCAATCATACCAAGTGTGTCCTCTCCTGAACATATAAAATGCCACCACTGGTCCTTCCATCCTCACACCATCAATCCTCATTAGATTAGAAAATAACAACCCATATAAATATCCATCTTCCATATCCTCATCCTATAATCCTTATTTTTCTCATAAATACTACATAGTATGTATTTAGTGCAATCCTAATGAAGATACTTGAAGAAAAGGTATTGTTCTTCATCAAGTTTCTTTTTTTAATTAATTATCCACCTAATTTAATTTTTGTTATACAAATATGATATAGTAAATTAATTATATACCATATAATAGGATGTTGTTATAATATATTTAATACGTAAAACCATATCCACTTCAATTAAATGGCTTACGAAATCATCATTTTTGTGTAAGACAGACTATCGCCTCGTGAACCGATGCCGTTCATTTTCAATTTACACCTCTTAAGGTCAGGTATGATGTTGGATATAATTTATATTTATTATATTAATAAAATATTTAAACCTATTTTGTACTTATGTAAAATATATCTTGTTAACATCAATTCCTTAGGATATATGATAATTTCCTTCACATGTATGGTGGACTACAGCCTTACGAAGCAATGTGATTTGTCTTTCAATAACACTTGACATGGAAGGTGATAAAGATACGGTTAATGGTTATATGTGATATAAATTAAATAATTAGGATAATTATAACATATTTATGCTTCTATAATGATATTATATATTTCATTCCTTTTCACTCACATAAAAGTTAAAACATCCTTCGGGTACATGTGGACCACCGCCTTCAATAAGAGATGTGTCTCTCCTTTAAACAGAAAAAAGGATAGATGATATAAATAAGTACATAATAATATGTACATGATATTATGTGAATTCCATAAAGTTAAACTATAACTTACCACTTCTCCATAATGATCACTAAAAATAGAATTGTTACTCGTGTGTATATATGGCTGACTGTCTCTATGATTATAACGTACTAAATTTTTCATAAACATCATTAATGTTTTATTTCATAAGTATAAATTTTGAATAAATATTATAATTATGTATTTATTAATATTTAATATATGATGAAAAAATGTTGTATTCACAAGAACCATAACTTTTATAACAATACACGGATGAGAAAACAAGGGGTTTAACACCCAAAACAATGAAAATAATGATTGATTTTTAAAGAATAAGTAATACGAAATTACAAAACGAAAATATATGTTATATAAATATTAACATGGTTATATAAAAATTTAATAACACATTTATCACAACTATACAATAGGTTATAGATAGCTCGACCAAAATGAAGCTTAAGGTAAGGGATTTCAAATCAATTTCATTTCAATAGGGAATATTGTAATGTTATGAACATATTTTCATTTATATGGCCAATATAATATCTACATGAATTTTAATATCATCAATAATTAATTTTTATTGGTAATTTATGTTTAAATATGATTTATATTATATATGTTGATTTGAGTTTAAAGTCACCAACTAGTAATGAATTTCATAACTCACTTTCATTAAATTGGGTTATAATACTTCTTTGTTGTCATTATTATTATATGATTATTTATACAATGGATTTTTATTATATTATGTTTTATTTCCACTTGGTTTAAGTGGATTTCATTTTTATACAATAATCAACTCATTTTTTTATTCTCACTTCAATGTTATGGTCTTTTCAAGGGTTTACATCATAATGTCATTTAAATCTTGTTTTTTTACACTTTAATTCCCATTAATGGAAATAATTTGATAGTTTTTTTAATATAACCTTCCATTTTCTTCTATAATATTTATTAATTATCTTTTTGACGTAATATCACTATTTGACACCCTTTTTAAATTAAATAAAGTGATAAAACAAATTTATGAAAACCAAAATTTATTTCTCTCTTCTATTGTAAATATGTTTTCATCCAAAAATATGTTTTCTAAAAATGTTTTCAGAAATATTTATAACCTCTTGAAAATTATTTAATAATGTAATTTTTAGAAAAAAATCATTGGATTATTTATTTAATTTTCAAGTCAATTATATTTTATATTTTACAAAAAATGTAAATGGAATCTTCTTGTTTTTTCAGAACATGGAACATTCTATCCTTTATATAGTTAAAAATTAATATTACTTTTATTTTATAAAAATATATTCATTTAACTACAATAATTTATTTGATTATTATATTTCATATCTATGAGGATACATTTTATTAATTTTTTGTAAAAGTTTTTTTTTAAAAATTATTAACAAAATTATTTTCCAAATTGAAAGGATATATTCCTCAATAATATTTTCAATGACTTATTTACCCTATTAATATTTATCAATGATAAAAATAATTTATTATTAATCTAATTGGTATAAATTGAAATCATCCTTATTCCTCCTCTATATTATTTTTCATTATTTTGACCAAGGATAATGTTGTCCTTAACTTCCTTGTTTCATTTGGTAGTCTTTAACTTCCCCATAAAATTCAAACTTCCCTCTATTCATTAGACATTACATTTATCCTAAATACCAATATTATTCACCATGGAAATGATTATTTATTAAATTGAGTCTCATTTATAGATATATTATTTTATATTTAATGTTATTTGATTTAGTGGGGGAACATTTGTAATGACCAGAACATTTTTAATGAAAAAATTTCATATATTTTTTTTTGTCACATTATACACAACAAAACTATATCCTTTTAAATTAAGGGATTATAATTTTCAATGTAACCATTAGGATTTGACCATTATATGACCATTTGGAAAATTTGATCTTTGGTTAATATTATTGTTGATAATCTTATAATTGTAGCCATATAATTAGTATTTATAAGTATAAATGACAACAGACACGTAAATTTAGAAAAAAATATTTTATTCCATCATCTAACAGGGTCATTTAATATGTATCCCATTTTCCAGGATATGGTAAATAGGTAGAATCTCTGGGCTTCACTCTGGACCAATCCCAAGACAAGCGTCAACATGTGAAGATCAAAAGAAATCGCTTATAGGATAAGTTCAAGCTTGTGGAAATAACCACTCGGGGGATGTTGTCCGAGCCTCCCATTGATTCTTTCACCATCACATTCCTTAAACTTAGGTTTTGGGGGTTATAAGTAGTTATGTTACATTTCTGTAGTTGAAAAAAATGTAATACCTTTTATTTAGAATTGTTTTTCTATCTTATTGGTTTTAAGAATAGTTTTTCTTTATAAAAATTAGTTTGGTTTGGATAAATTGATTTTTTCAGACTGGAAATTATACATTTCAAAGAAATTATATATTTTTATAATAAAATATTTCATTATTAATACTTTATATTTGAAATAAATATTATATTTTTGAAACTCCAATTTCAAGATAAATGACAAAATATTATTTACAGAAATTACACTATGGAAATTCTCTATGATTTTAATGGCCACTATTATTTTTAATAAGTAATTATTTTTATAGTTAAAAGTAGAATATATCATATTTATAGATTAATTTTGAAAAATTAAATTCCATTTTTTAATCAAAATATCTATATTATGAAAGGGTGAATTTATGGGAATTTAATAAACTAGTTAAATTCTTCATGAATAGTAAGAATATATTTTGAGTTTTTAGTTATGTTTAATGACATCATAACTCTGTTATAATGATGTAATAAGTATTTATAAATAAATTTATACTCCTATTGATTAAAATATAATTTTATATGTCCCAAGTGGCCTAAATCATGGGAAATACCAGGGGAAATCCCATGGTTTTCGAAATACCTTTACTGAGGTGTCTTCAGAAATTAATAAAATATTCCCTCATTTTTTGCTATAAATACCAACCCATTCATTCAATTTATTTCATAAAAAATCATTCAAAATGAATATATGGTCATTTTTTCTCCAAAGGTGACCTTCAAAGGTGTCCCCAAACCCCAAAGGTACCAACCATTGAGTTTTAGGAGCAACTCTTCAACGTTAGGGAATATACCACGCTTCCCTTTTCATGAAATTATTTTATGTCAAGCCTTTTTAATTTATATTTTATTGGATTGGGATATGTAATTACATATCATCCTTACATTACATATTTGGTTCAAATGGTGAGATGCCACTTTTTTCTCTCATCAATGTGTTTTCCAAATTTTTAAGTGACATCGTTAAACTGTCGAATTTTTGTAAGAGAAATCTATTCTTCTCTTTTCCATTCATATGTCCTATCTATGTGGTATATCTTTAAAATTCCCATTGCAAATTCTTATTTCCATCTTATTTTTTTCCTATATTTTATTATGATAATTTTAGGAATGGTTAAACCTTGTCCCTTCTCTTTTTAATGTTTTCTAAAACCATGTTTCATACCTGTTATGTTAAACATTTTATTTCCAAATTCCTATGTTTTTCTTAAAAAATTTTTTAGCTCATTATTAGAATACCATAAATTATTTGTTATATATGTGTACTGATATGGATTTAAAAATTATCTATTTCATTCTATAAATAACATAAATTAAACCCACCTCCTGTTTCCATGGGTTAAAAAAACATAAACATCGTGTTTTAAAATCACTTTTGAAAATATCATGATTCTGTTATGAAACCAATTTATTTTATTCTATATGGGTTATTTATAAAAAAATTATGATGATATATGTGAATAAAATGAAGATAAAGATATATTAGGGGTGTACCTTGATATCACTCTAATGTCATGGGTAAAGAATTTAATCTCTAGAGATGACATTTTTTATAATATCTTGATGAATAACCTTGGTAGTTTTTATGACACCTTGGGGATAGACCTTGGTGATATTCTTAGGAATGTATAAATTAAATGTTTTAGACACATTGTTATGTTATTATTCATGTTCAATTTATTATTTGATGATTTATGTTATCTATTTAATGCCTATTATACTCCTCAATTTCATGTTGTTATCTCTTAAGTTTACAGGTAAACTGCTTCCCTTTTTCCCTTACTATGCCTTTTCCTCATCGTTTCCATTGATGTATGTCCTCCTGTTATGAGTTAGGGTAATTTTACTTAGGATGAAAAAATTAATAATCCTTTCAAGTGGATTCAAATATATATTTTTTCATTAATTCTTATAATAATTAACTCTAAGATATTGAACAATAAAGATAATATGTTTGGTATAATGTAATGAAAAGTTTATGTAATAAAAAAGGTGTGATTCCATAGTTAGTATCAACTGATGGTTTAGTTATTTATTTAAATTAGTGTATGAATTATTTAAAAAGACCATTAATGAAAATATTAAATATAGGAAAACATTATAGTATTTTTGTGAAGTGTTTAGTATGTGGTTTTTGATGAAATAAATCCATGTCTTGATACCAAAAACTGAATGTAGCTCTAGAACAGATGTATCTAGGGATAAAAACTAAAAACACCACATTGATCTAGACTCAATCAAGAACTGGTTTATAAAAATAATAGTTCATTCACTCCTTGTTTGACACCCCTGGAAGATATTTTTAGTTAACCAAAATCATTTTATGAACTATTGTGACAGATTTGTAGAAAAATTTGTTATTGTTTAAAAATAAGATATTTAAGAATGATGTATTATGATATGAAATTCCATTAGAATTGTAACATTATTAAATGAAACTTATTTCTCACTATTGTTTTCTTTAATTATAAAATAGTGGTAAATATGATGAAATGTGTGAATGGTGACCGAAACATGCCATATACTAATGGTCATTCGATGGAATCCTGAATAGAAACCATCATAAGAATGAGGAATCAACTGACTCATGATATGAGAAATAACTTGAATCAATCTGAGAGACCTATTTCACCATGAAGTGAACAACATTTTTTCAAGTTCTTTATATTTCAACGACAACCAATGCTCAGTGGATCTTCCAACCCATTGACTGCGGAATAGTGGATAATCTCTATCAAAAAGGTCTTTTCGTCACTTCATTATTTAGACCAAAAAAAATTTACCCTTTTTGTTCACTTCATAGAGGGAGAAGCTGATCAGTGGTGTGAAATGATTAATTACATGAGGCCAAGAGTGAAGATTTAAGCTTTGGAGTGGGATGAGTTCATAAATATCTTCTCCAATATGTATTACCCTCATTAAATGGGAATGTGAATAGAAAAGGAATTCCTTGATTTGAATCAGAAGGGGAATGAGTTTGTTGGTAGCTATGAGATGGACCTCACAAAAAGTTCCCATTACACGTCAATCTTTGTCTTGGATCTAGGTGGTAAGGTTGATAGATTCATCTGTTTACTAAGACCTCATATATGGAACAATTAAGTCGTCCATGACTATGAAAACTATGATTAAATCATACAGAGTTATATGAAGGTCAAACTGATGTTTGGTGAGATGCAGTGGTCCCACAAATCAAATGAGAAGATAATAAGTCTAGAACCAAACATGGGGAGGAGCTTTGATCATGTAAGGGGAAGAATGAAAGTGCAATATTCTAAATGAAACATGTATTGGAAGAAGCATTCTAGGAACTCATTTCATGGGAGTGGGAAATGTTATAGGTGTGGAAGATATGTCCATATCGCTCAAAACTATCATAGTGAGGTGAATCCCCAACTTCTCAACACAAATGAAAAATAAAAGATAGTGTAAGCCATGACTAGAGTCTAATTCTTCAAATGTTAAAAGACTAGAAAATTTTCTAATCACTGTCCAAATCTAAGGATAGTGGAGGATGATCACCATTAAAATCTTCATAATACAAGAGAGAATGGTTGTTCATTTTCTATCACGTAACTAAAGATGAAGATAAAATTAATACACGGATATGTACTCTCATTATTCTCTCAATGAAAGAAATATTTTATTTGATTATAATTTTATGAATTCCATTATTTCCTCCATGTTTGAAAAGAAAATAGAATCAATCCCTAAATTTATAAAAGTAGATTTATCAGTCAAGACTCTTGTTTGGATTATCCAAGCATCAACGGTGTCTAGAAACTATATTATTAACATTAGTGAGAATATTTTTATTGCAAATCTAGTTGTCATTCCAATGCTGGAATTTGACATTATACTAGGGATTGACTGGATCTCAATGTTTAATGCCAAGATTAAATGTATATGTAAGGAATGATTAGTATTCATGAATGGATGACCTAGACTTATCTTCCAAGGAGATATATCCCAACCTTGTCTATTTTTTAGAATCATCTACTATAAAAATTTTTATGGAGTTAATAAGTGAAGATGATGATGGTAATGAGATTATATGAATAGAAAATATCCCCATTGTTTATGAATACATTAATGTATTTCATGTGGAGTTACTTGGGACCTCCCCCAGAAATAGAGGTATAGTTATCCATTGAACTCTTACTTGGATCAAGGACAATATCAAAGAACCCATATAGAATAGTAAATGTGGAGATATAGGAAATAAAGTGACAAATCCTAGAATTCCTGGAGAAGGGGTTTATCCAACCAAGTGTGTATCATTATGGAAAAACTATTCTATTTGTGAAAAAGAAGGTGGGATCGATGCATCTTTCAATGATTATAGAGAACTGAATGGGATCAAGGTGAATAACAAGTACCCTTTTCCAAGAATTTATGATTTTTTGACCATCTTCATGGGGCTCAATTATTCTCCGAGATTGATATTTGATCTGGTTATCATAATTAGAGGGTAATGGATGATGATATTCAAAATACTTCCTTCCAGTAGGGATATGAGAATTGTGAGTTAGTTGTAATTTCCTTCAGCTTTACTAATGCTCCTGGTATTTTCGTGTAATTTATTAATAGTGTCTTTAAGGACTACCTTGATAATATTGTGGTCGTTTTTATTAATGACATTTCTATTTATTAAAATATATGTGAGGATAATGAGGATTATATAATGGTTATTTTAAATACACTTTGGAATGATATGATTTTGGGAATTTTTTGAGAATATGAATTTTGTTTATAATAAGTTTCTTTCCTGGGGTACATCATAACTAATTATGAAATCTCAGTTGATCCTACAATGACATAGGTTATGAATGAGTGGAATAATCCTAAAATAGTAAATGAGAATATTATTTTCCTTAGTTTTAAAGGATATTATAGGAGGTTTGTGAAAAAATATTCAACGATTTCTAATCCACTAAACAAGTTATCTCAAAAAGGCATTATGTTCATCTAGACAAAATACTGTGAGAAGTGTTTCCATTAACTGATGAAGATATTTGTTACTACACATGAGTAAACACTATCCTATATCAAAGAAGGATTATTTAATTTTAGTTATATATCTCTTAAAGTCATTAGGTGTATCCTTATGCAAAATGAAAAGGTGATTGATTTTGCATCGCGATAGTAGAAGGGTCTTGATCAGAATTATCCTACACATTATTTGAAGCTAGTTGTGGTTGTTTTTCCTTGATGATATGGAGGAAGTATCTTTATGGGATGAAATGTTAGATATAAATATACCACCAAATTCTGAATTGTATTTTATTGAAAAAAATATTAATTATTAGATAAATTAGATGGATGGAATTTATTAAATACTATTATTTTTCAATTCCTTATCACCCCGGAAGAGTAAGAAAAGTCGTTCATGCATTATGTAGGAAGGATCCTATTAGGTTGGCAATGATGATGATTCAAGGAGATCATCTAATAAAATATGTATTAAAACATGAAATGGGAATTTTAAGGGAAGGGACATCATAAACCCTATCCTAATTGATTTTTCAACCATCATTACTGAGCTTAACAAGAAGATCTTTTGTTGGAGAAGAAATTTGAGGCTGTGAAGAATGACATGTTTCTTGAGTTTATTATTAATCAAGAATCTATAATAAAATTTTTCTATAGGACTACATGGTCTAGTTATTTAAGAGATTAACATAGAACTGATAGATGATGCTCATAGATCAATATTCTCTATACATACTGGAAGCAATATAATGTATAGAGACATTTGTTGTCATTATTGGTAGGATAACATGAAGAGGGATATTGCTGACTAGACTACATGGTTCCTAGTGTGTCAACAAGGTAAGGCCAAATGACAACTTAATAAAGGGGTATAACAACCAATACCCATACCAGCATGGAAGTGTGACAATATAACTATTGACATTATCACTGGTCACCTGAAAACTTCTAATGGGAGAAATGCAATATGGGTATTAGTGGACCGTCTTACCAAGACTGTCTATTTTATCCCTATTTGAGAAAATTTCTCTCTAGATCATCATTCCATGATATAAATAAAGACATTGGTAATGATATATGGGATAATAATCTCCATCATTTTTTATCATGATCCAAGGTTCACAATTGAATTCTTGAGATGTATTCAACATTTTCTGGATACTTAATTGAATTACAGTAAGGCCTATCAATCCCAAAATGATAGAAAATCTGAAAATACTATTTAGATGCTCAAGGACATGCTGAGAACATGATCAATAGAATTTAATGCTTTATAGGATAAACACCTCTCATTGTTTGAGTTCTCATAGAACAAAAACATTTATTTGAGTTTTAAAATGACACCATATGAAGCTCTGTATGGAAAAATCTATAGAACTCCAACTTGTAGGGATGAATCTAGTGATAGAAAGCTTCTTAGTCCCGATCTTGTGCAAGGGATGACAAAAAATGTTCATTCCCTCCAACAACACATAAAGGATGCTTATATTTGGTAAAAAATCAATGACAAAAACCATCTAAGGGACATTGAGTTTGATGTTGGTGACATAGTCTTCCTTCAAATTTCACCACGTAAGGGATTCATGCAGATTGGAAAGAAATCGGAGCTCAACCCCAAGTACATTGGCCCCTATGAAATCATTGATCTCGGTAAAGTAGTGGCATATTGGCTATAACCTCCACCAAACCCAGATCATGTTCATGATATCTTCCATGTATCCATCTTGATAAAGTATATACCTGACCCTTCACATGTACTAAATCCAGTGGTGGTACAACTAGAACATGACCTCACTTATAAGGAGAAGCTGGTGGAGATCATGGAACATCAGGACAAGGTTCTATACAACACGACTGCCCACATCAAAAAACTATTATGTAAGAACCAAACATATGAAGACGATATTTGGGAAATAGAAGAAATAATGAGGAAGATATACCCACAACATTTCAAATAAGAGTACATGTCATAATTTTGTTGACAAAATTTCTTAAGTGGGGAAGAATGTAACAACCCGACCTTTTTTAAAGATAACTATTTCCCAAAAATGTGTGTTATATTATATAAAAAATGATATCCCTTTAAATTAAGTTAGTATAATTTGAAATTTTATTTCCGGGTTTCGACTGTTATATGGCTGTTGGAAAAATTTGACCATTGGTTAATATAACTATTGAAAATTTAATAATTGTCACCTTATAGTTAGTATTTATAAGAAGAAATGACAACATAAAATTAATTTTAAAAAGGAGATTTGATTAACTCTCTAGGAGGGACATTCCTTACAAATCAACTTTTTCTAAACACGGGTGGGAGGTAGCATCACTGGGCTCCACTATGGATCAATCCCAAGATGACATTCAACACGTGATGTTAGAAAGAAAGCGCTTATGGAATAATTTTAACCTAGTAGAAATTAACCCTCAGGAAACGTTGTTCTAGCCACCCATTGATTCTATAACCATGGAAAACCTTACAACGAGGTCATTTCTGGGATTTATATGGGTCATGTTAAAAGGAATCAGATTGATAAATTTATCCTCTTTTGTGTACAATTGTTATTCCATCATTTCTTTTTCAATAATAATTTTTCTTAATATAAATGAGTTTGGTTTTGATAAATTGATTTTTCATATTAAAAATTGTTATTTATTGAAAATTTATATTTATTTCTAATATACTATGAAATTATTCATAATTTCTATTTTAATTAAATAGTATGTTTAAAACACTCTTATTTAAATAGAACTGACAATGAAAAATTTAATTTCCTATGAAAATTCACAATACATTTTCTGTCTGCTATTATTTTTAATGAGTATGTAATTTTATAGTTAAAAGTAAAATTTCACATATTTAGATATTTATTTTGATAAAATATGTCTGTTTTGAATTCCAAAAATCGATATTAGTATATGGTGAATTTTTGAGAAGTTAATAAAATATTTAATTTTTCTTGATGAGTGAAAATACAGTTTGAGTTTTTAGGTATGTTTAATGACATCATAACTATGCCATAATTAAGTAATGACTATTTATAAATGATGTTAAACTAAAATTTCATAAAAATTGGAATGAGCTATCTCATGTGGCCTAAAACATGGGAAATACCAAGGGTGTTCCCATGGTTTTGAAAATACCACTACTGGGGTGTCCTTATAAATTAATAAAATATGCAATCACGTTTTCTATAAATACCAATCAATTACATTGTATTATTTCATTAACAAATATTCCTAAACAAATATCTACTTATTTTACCAACCTTGGAGTCCTCCTACTGTTTTTTCAAACCCCCAAGGTCCTGACCAATGAGTTCTTGGAGCTACTCTTCATGGTAAAAGAATCTATCATCCTTCCATTTTCATGTAATCATTTTATGTAAGGTTTTTTTAATTTTATTTTTATATATTTTAATTTGTCATACCATGTCCTAAATAATATCCATATTATCTTAAAATTATGATAGACCAATTTTTTCTCTAATTAATTCATTTTCTGAATTTTTATGTGACGTCGCTAGGCTGCTGAATTTTCATTAGGGAATCTCTTCTTTTATTTCCCTCTCAAATTATATTTCTATGTTGTATGTATTTCAAATTCCCATACCATGTAATTATTTAAATTTTATTTTTTCAATATATGATATTATGAGTCTATATTAAATGGTTTACCATTTTCCCCTCTCTTTTAAATGTATTCTAAAACCATGTTACAAACTTGTTATCTTGTATAATTTTCGTCTCAAACCCATCTATTTCCCTTAAGAACTTATTCCATCTAATTATGAGAATACCCAAACCTATTTCTTCTCATATGGTATTCATCTATATTTCATAATTATCTATTTCATTCTAGGAATACCATACATGAAACCCACCTTCCCTTTTTGTGGGTATAAATAACACAAAGATCTTGTTTTACATGAACTTTTGAAAACGCCATGATTTTGTTATGAAACACATTTATTTTATTTAATATATGTTATTTAGGAAATTTTTTATGTTGATTTATGTGGATAACATAAAAATGAATACATATTAAGGGTTCTCCCTAATAGAACTCTAATTCATTGGGTAGAGAATTTAATCTCTCAAGATGAAAAGTTTTATGATACCTTGGTGAATAACCATGGTAATTCATATGACACCCTAGGGATGGGACATAGTCATATGATTAAGAATATATAAATTAAATTTTGTTGCCAGAATTTCAAGTTATGTTTCATATTATATTAATTATGTTATTCTTCATGTTCTATTGGTGATGCCTATGATACTCCTCAAATTCTTATTGATATCCCTTAAGTTCACATATAAACTATTTCCATTCTTTTCCTTTACTAGGCCTTTAACTCACCCATTAATTTTTTGTATCTCCCCAGGTTATGATTTGGATTAATCATACATATAATAAACAAATTACAAAGCCTTTAATGTGGATTAGAATATTTTTTTGTTTCCAAATATTATCTACATTAATTCCATGATACTAATCATTAAAAATCCTTTATTTTTTATAATGTAATGAAAATATTATGGAATGAAAATAGTGGAAATACATTATATTGATAAATATGTATCCTCTATTCAATAGGAATATTTTATTTTTTGAAATATTGATACATTAGTTAAATTGATTGTTTTATATATGTACAATTTTTGAGACCTTCAGTGATGTGTAGGGCTTGTATTATATATCCCCTTAATGCCTCGGTAGGTATCATAAGAAAAAATAGTTAATATAGAAATAAATGGGTTTCTACCTATAGTTTTAATCATCTTTTTAAAGGCCTTAATGATGTAGGTTTTTATGTGTTGGAAACATGAAGTCCTTCAATTAAGAAATTAAATAATTTTTGTAATTACTATCAAGGATACTTTCTCTATGACACCATATCTAAATGCATTTCATAATACATTGTTGATTAAATGGCATGTGTTTTTAGTTATTTACCTTGTAATATTGATTTTGTCTTATCTATTCATGTAGTAAAGTTATTTAAATGGAATGTATGTTCATTGATTTACCTACACATATCAATTTCACTTATTGAATCATGATATATTCTGATGTCCATAACCATTACTAAGCATTTGAATTCACAATTATTTTTTCCCCATTCCATTGGATTCCATGATGTTTACTGTGAATGATATACATGGAAATTCAATATGGAATAGATTTGTTCCTAAAAAATAAGTTTTAATCTATGTATTCAAATGCAATGTAAGACTCATGAATGTATCAAGTTTACTAAGACTACTAAAATTATCAGTCCTTAGGATGAAATTCTATTTATATTATGAAAATGTAATAAAGTAAGGTAATAACTTCTGTCTATTAGGTCCATGTTTGTTAAAGTTGGTATAATAGATTTTTTATTAGAATCTTTGAGAACTAGATTTGAGAAGTAATAGTTTAGTTAAGATAACCATATGATTGAATATGAGGATAAGTATAGGAGAATATACAAATACTTTGGTAATGTAGAGATTATGTGTCTTTTTTGTAACACATCTATATCTAGATACTACAGGTTGATGTGGTTCTGGTATATAGGTACCTAGGGGTAATAACTCTGAAAAAGGCATGTTAGTCAGGACTTAAGTATTACCTGGTAGAAAAAAACAGGCCTTACTATATAGTTGGTTTGAAACTCTTGGGGGATATGCTTAGGATAATTCACATTTTCATTACAAACCATTATTATTTATCAGAATAAATAATGATAATTAATGACCTAGGTTAAACCCTAGACCAATGAATGACCTATGTGGAAATAAAAACAATGAAGTATTTACATAATGAGATTCAATAATAAAATTTTATAAGTAATTTTACCAATGGTATTTTGATAATAAGAATCATGAAACATAAAAGTATTGTATTAAATTTAAGAATCACATGTGACATCATTGACATAAGTTTTATAAATACCAACATATGTAATTGAGATTATGTTCTATCATATATACAAAGTATTACACACCTATTTTTAGGATTTATGTGATGAGAGTCTACTAAGTTAAAGAAAATTTTAGATAAATTTATATCAAGTATATGTTTTATTGGAAAAGTTATTTTAGGATTAATTCCATTATATTTTGAAAACATATGATAAACGGTATTTATTACCATTGAGGTTAATATGATCATTAGTGAAATTGTAATAATAAACAAATTATATTATTTTACTTTGTGAAAAAAATATTTTGAATTGAAAACCATAGTAAAATGGTTATTTAATGATTAACTCTATTACAAGAATGTCCATCATATTTTTTGGAGAACAATGTATGAATTATACTAATATATATATTGAAAAAGAGAATCCCACATTCCAGGTGACAACCAATCTTGTTTTAAAATGTTGTAGGGATTGAACTCATGACTGAAGGATGATTAGGTCTTAGCACCTACTAATGGCGTATATGATGTCCTAGTGAATATTTCTTTTGTTAAATGATATGAAAAATAAATCTTAATAAAGAACCACATGTGTTGCATTTAAGGTTTTTAATTTAATTTATTTGGAATTGTGCTAACTATATTTATTTTGTTAAATATTTAGAGACAATTCTAAATAAATTTCACTCTTTTATACATATTACAATTCATTGGTAGTGAATATTAGTTGTTCATGCATAAAAATAAATTTTTGGATTTTATTTTTTGAGTATTTAATGAAATTGTGCTTCTGAAATAAAATCATATTGATTGAATACCAAGAAACCATCCCCCACTCCACACCATGCTCCAAGCTCCAAGATCCATACCAAAAACAAAGCATCATGAAGAACCACTAGTGAAGGGAAATTCTTTAACATTAACTATGTCCCAGAATACCATATTTACAAAGACACCATTGTTCCATAGAAGGGGTGAGTATAATTACTCAGTAGGTTTTCCCCATATAAATTCTCTAAACATGGCAGTAGGAATGAACCATTTTCACATTTTTATAATGCATTCATATATATATATAAATAAACAGTTTCCAAAACAATCCATAATACAAACTCTTCTATAACTATCAATAAAATACAAGGTAAATCCAATCAATAGTACCATAATCCAATTTACCATTTCACATGAACACCTGATTTCCATCTGGAAAGCAACACAGTAAAATACCAGGTAAATAAAGAATATGAAATTTTTATATTTAATAATATTTATAAATTAATTATTAATTTTATTTTAAAGGGGATTCTATTTTCGATGACTTACCTGATACACAACAACAGTTTTCTTTGAAATCTTACGTTACATAATATTAATATAATTTTTTTAAATGGTAGTTAATGCCTAGTCGTTGTATTGGTGGTAATGAATAGAACTAACTAAAATATGATTATACATGTTTTTTAAATGTTTATACTTTTATCCAATAAAATTTAGTTGCTTAAAATGTTAATGAATCTAATTTTAAGAATAAATACTCTAAAAGGTCGATTTACTGCCTTTTAATGGAGAACCCTATTTAAATCTTGTTTTGGTCACTTTTATATGTTCTATTTTACATAATTATATTCTCCTTTAGAATAAGAACATTAAAATTTACCTTGGGAAAAATTTTGGTTTTTTCTGATAAAATTTATTTTTTAATGAATAGTGAAAAATACTGTATTTTAATTCAAATCTACTTTTTAATATAATTTATTTATATTTATTTTAATTGATTTTATTGTGTAGTTAGATTATATTTTTACCATTAAATCTATTTTTGGTCATTGGAATTAATTTCACATTGAAATAGGACATACACAAGTGTCAATCTTTTGATAGATATTGTTTCGTAAAAAACACTCTATTTTTTTGACCATGGGAATAAATATTAAATTAATTAATGAAAATTATATGTTATGAATTTGGTAAAATAGACATCATTTTTTAATTTGGAATACCAAATATATCTTAGGCTGAATTTTTGGTATTTTTCAGAAAAACATCAATTTTTTATGAATAGTGAAACAACTTAGTAGTAGTTAAAAAACGGTTCTTTATTTCATTTAAATGATATTTTAACACTTATGTGAATTAAATTTAGAAAATATGATATACATGGTTGTTATTAGTAAGTAAAATTTGGTTCAATAAGATGAAAATGTTTTTTGGTGAATAGTAACTTTTGACTTTTATTTACAGCGGTAAAAAGTAGATATTTTAATTCAAGGTAAAACTAATATTATAATAATACAAAATTACCTTAACACTTTTCCTAACCATATTAGTGTAATAATTTACGGCCATGGGAATCATTGGGTCGATTTTGAGACCCCATTGATCTACATGTGAGTGATAATGACACTGTAGATTAATTAACATAAAGTAAAGGCAAAAATGACAAAAAAAATAGCTTTTAGTAAATTAAATTTTACAATGGGTTATATAAATTATCTTTTCTACTATCAATATTCATTGAAAATCTGAAAGTATTTCCTACATCATTGTATTTTTTTATAATTTTTATACTAAAAATAAATTAATTTATTTATGACACAATAATGATGCAGTATATACCTCACTAACAAACGATTTAAATAAATTAGATATAAATATTAAAATAACATAAAAAACTATCCAATTATTATTGGATTATTTTAATTCGACCACGAGTCATCTAATATTCGACTTAAATTAGTTTGGAACTTTAAAAAAATATCATTATATAATAAAATAACATTTTCACACTTTCCTAAAGAGCCCCTCCTCCCCCTTATAAAGAGACACCACTTATAACCAATTCCTCACACCTCTCAAGCCTTTTGGCTCATCCAAAATATACCCAATTAATCTCCCTACATCCCTCTTCTCCTCATAAGAACCTTACCTTAGGAATAAGGCACTTCCAGAAGTCTTATTGGTTCAAACCAATGGAAGTTACCCAAATTAAAGGTAATAGTTCCTCTTAACTTTTTTTATTTTACTTCTCCAACCCATAAACTCTTTATATTTTTTTATTTTATAACAAAATCAGTATCCTAAATATAAAAGGATGTTTTTATGATAATTATTTTAACTATACTTAAATACACCTCTATTTAATCGGTGAAGAACTTACTGTTCTTGTTGATGGAAAAACTAACGCCTCCCGAAATGATGATTGTTCAATTATATCCTACCGCCTCCCATGGTGGACATTCAGATGGCACTGTATGCATATATGATATATATTTTGTTTTTATTTATTTTATTCTTCTTTATTTTACATTTATATCCTACCTTTATGGTTTCCATTATGGGTAAACGTGATAATTTCATTTGAGGATGTGCGGACTCGCGCCCCCTCAAAGTGATATGACTCGTTAATGCCATATGTGGGAGATATAAAGGATGGATTTAATGATATTATTTATGATATTATACTTGAATTATAATATATATATATATCATTATGTTTTAAATCCATTAAAATAAGGAATATAAATGAAAGTAGCATTCATGCGTACGTACAACTTACTGTCTCCATGAACGGTGCATTCATTTCGCACTTCCAAATTTTATGTACTGTTATAAATACATGTATATACTGGATATATATGATATATATGATATCTAAATCATGAATATAATTATGTATATAATGAAATTTTTACTATGTGAACAACTTCTAATTATAAGCAGTCCATTTTGGACTCAACTACCAAAAATCGACAAAACAAACGTTATTAACATAAAATATTACATATAGTGTATAACATGGTAATAAGTGATATAAAAGGAATAATAAACTTGAAAAAGGTTCTTAATCAAGTATAAATTAAATTTAGTTTATTAATCAGGATGAACAAGGAACAAACGAGTAAAGTCGAACACGAGGTGATGGATTTCTTATCTCAATTTAAATTCCCTGAGATTTCCATTGTTCACCACTTATTTATTGCACGTGTTGTACTGTGTAATTACATTTGATATATATTATCGTTATTATCATTATATTCATGGTATTATATGATTCATTTGGTATTTATTAACTTTTGGTCATTCGAATCGATTGATTACAATGTGGTAAGGGGTTTTCATATCACTTTTTATTCCCATGAGATTCATGTTATATTGCCACTATTTCCTTTTGTGTGGTTTATGTACTTCCCATGATTGTATTCATTGTGTAATATACTTAAATTTTTGGGTATTTACATCTTCATTGTATGATCCATATTTCATGGAGTGTATGTTTCGTATGTTACCAAATCGGTAAGGGAACCTTTCACACTCTTCTTTTTAAAAGACTTATTATTTGTATGTCTTTTAATTTACATCTTAATATGTTGGGATATGTTCTTATATATCCAAATTGATTTTAATATTATGACCAAGTTATGAGATACCCTTTTTATCTCATTAACTCATTTTATGAACTATAATGTGACGCCATTAGGCTGTAAAATATTTACAAGGAAACTTCTTAACCCAATTTCAATTCTTTGGGTTCAACATTTACATCTTGAATATGTCATCCTATGAATATGTGTGAATGTACTATGATTGTTTTACACATAATATCCACTTATATTGGATGTATTTATATTTTTCACACATAATTATGTGATTTATTTATCCTTAATTTTAGGATACCGTCTTTATAAGGGATTTCATCTCAATTTACATTTCCACTGAGACTTCATTGTTTTTATGCACCAATTCATTCTTATATGGTGTATATACTGTCCTTTGACATATTATATCATGAATACATTTATTCTCATGATATTATAATGTTCTGATAAAATGTTATTCCTCATTTATTTTTATTCAAGCATCTATCTTTTTGTTAAAAAACTCTATAACTAAAATATCGTTTTAAATGTTTTATAGATTTATTCTTCTACATATGTCTCATTAATGTCCATGTTTTATAAATGGGTTTAAGGATTTATTTATTGGGACATTAATGTTTACATATTTTAATTCATTTAAAGTCTTAAAAGTGGTATGGGAGACTTTGATTCAAAAATATCTTTTTAAATGGTTTTGAAAATGATTTGATAAAGAATTTTTTATTTCAATATATTGATTTGATATATTGGAATGTGGAAATGTAATCATTCCACTATAATTCTGTTATGTTTTATGATCATGTTATGGTTATTGGGAATTGATTATGTATACAGGTGGTTCCGTGATAAACCTAGGGTGGGTGATCCAGAGATAGCTCTACAATGCATTGGGTAACATGATGGAGGAAAACGTGATGTTTCTTTTAAGAGATTTAGGGAATATACTGTGAAGGGTATTTCAAGTGTAACTCCCTATGTAGCTGTGATAGCTACAATGTATGTTTGATATGGATGCCGTAATTAACCTTTATTATTTATGATTTGGGTGTGCAATTCATAAATATTATGATTTCGTTTGGGATGTTATGATTGAAAAGTATGGTTTCATTGATTTGTATTTATTGATGGTCTAGTGTTTTTCTTCCTTGTTTTATAACCATTGTTGATCGTTTTATGCTCATCCCATGTTTTTGAAATGTTTTCCACATGACTTAAACATGAATAAGGTCAGGGATGGGATCAAGGAAAAGTCATGTTGTATAAAACATGGAACTAGACATGTTTCTTTTTATAGGTTTTTATTTTATGGAAAAAATGGATTCTTAGTAGTTCTGTGGACATGTAATATTCAAGTTGTTATATAATAGTTATGGAAAAATTCTCTAAAACTCTAAACTTGAAAATATCCTCAATGTGAATTATTTATTTAATTCAATATTATGTAATTTTATTAGGCCAGGTCCTTATAAACACACAATTCGGTGACAAACTAACATGGTGGAAGTTCTCTTCCAACCTGTCTATTATTTCTCTAATAATGTAGAAATTCCCACACACTTTCCTTGATGGTGGCACATCAATCCATTAAACATTCAATTTTATAGTGGCACTTCTCATCCACATCACAACATCCCATAACAAGATAAATATATAGCCAACACTCACGTACAAGACATCAACATTTACCACACAATCCACAGCCATTCCAATAAGTCACACATTTATTGAAACACCCACAATCAATTTTTTCATTCCATTCATATCTCAATAAAACAAAAATTTGTTGAAATTCAAATTCCATGTTTCAAAATTTATCAAATTATAAATTTGTCATTTTAAAATCCCCCAACCACACCATTTTTATATTAATGTTCCATTTTACCCAAAATCCCCAAACCACCATCCAATGGATTTTCACCTTGGTTAACAAATCATATTCCTAATTAAATTCCAGCAAGACAATTTAATTTTAAATAAAAATCATGTTCTATAAATTATAGTCGAGATATAAGCCACCTACATTTAGGGTTTGGCAAAATTGACCCACCGCCCAACCACACACATATCAAAATGAACTCCCCATAAAACCACCTTAAACCATTTTCTTTACATCAAAAATACCATATCATGTCATTTTAGGAAATAACAACCCCAAATCTACATTAAATATGTGTAGATATAGATAACCGAGAGAGGGAGAGAACAAGATCTCGAGAAAACCAAAAAAACACAAGGGGATGAGACTTACCGATATAGAAAAACCTTTACTACACCATAAAATCCCTTCAAAACAACTTATAAAATGGGTAGGAGAGCCTCTAAATCCTTTAAGAAGAATAAATCCCAAGTGAGGCTTGAGTGGGGGGGAGTGAAGGGAAATATGGAAAATCCTAAGTCTCCCGTTAAAAAAAACCAACATTAAGGATGCCCACGGTTTTGAAAACCATGCACTAACCATGCGGTTGCCACTTCAAAAGGGTTCCTCGCACGATTTACCTAACAAAATTTAATAAAAATCACCAATCATACATAGTCCCATTGTTTTGAGTTTCAAGAATTACCTGGGATGGCCGAATGGTTTGGGAAAATTGTGCACCAACCATGCGCCCATATTAAAGCCTCCAACACTTTCAAAATGCTCACAAACTCTCCCAAACATATCCCAACCAATTTACAGCCATAAGAAAGGCTTAAAAAGTTTCACACACCTAAAACTGGGGGTACTACATCAAGGGTATGCAACTTGTTAGAGCTTAGATTCTCTCCATGGGATTAGTGAATCTGGTGGCAGTAGGGATCTTCTAGTTTCTTTTAATGTAGATCACAACACTTCAATAATTTCATCGGCCACATTAGTTTTTTATAATATTCAAAATAGAAAAATATTCCTATGATCGAATTTTGTTACCTTCAAATGATATTGTTCTTAATAGGGAGACCTTGGTTGGTGATCTTATACAAGAAAATTAATTATTTTCCATGCAGTTTCCTTCAAATTTTTCTAGTATGATGAAATTGATATATGATAGCTTCAGTAAGGCTACATTTTATGAATTTATGAGCTTAAAAGAGATCATTATTGAAATTAACATAATTATATATTATCTTAAGGGTGAATGGTAAACCAAGGATCTCTTAAAGGATATAGTGGACTGGTTTGATATTTTTGTTGAGGATGATTTTACATATTTGGATCATAGTATAATCAACATTCATGAAAATTTTGATATTCTTAAGTTCACTTCCATCATTTATGAATTGGAAATTCATATTAATCCCAATATTGATATTGTGGAACACTCAATGAAAAATGATTCTAGCATCTATGGTGAGTTTCACAAGTCCATTTCATCCTTTGATGAGGAGCATTGGCCATGGCATAGGGCAATGACATGGAGGTGTGGTCGTCATCTATGAGGTCGAGGCTCATTTTGACGATGTGGTCATCATTAATGAACTAAACATTTATCTATTTTTTTCTATTTTTTTGTAAACTCTTGGAGGGATTTTTCGGTTTAAACAATCTACATTTTTTATGTTTCTCTATACTTTTTATCTTTCTTAATAAATAGGCTAGACCACACAACTTTCTTGTAATTTTCCATAATTTTCATAGTTTAGTTATATTTATTCTTTATATTATAATGTCTAGGATATAATGGTAATTTTATACTAATGGAATCTCATGGTTCATTTAAACTCCCAATTTCATGCAATTCGTGCTGTTAAAGAATTAAAATTATTTAATGAAAATATTTCATAAAAACATCTGAGTGTTACAACAGAACCACCCATCCATGTTTTATAATGGATCCACATCTCCATGGTTTAAAATGGAAAAGCCATATTTTGTTTATAATAAGAAAAACCATTATCATAAACAATTTCCAAGAACCATAAAATAATCATAACACAAAAAATATTGTATTTTTATCAAATTATTCTTTTCACAAAAGAAATACATTTTTGAATACCAAAATATACATTTTATTTTGACCCCTTTCTAAAAATACCCAAAACATATAGATCTAGGGTTTTCCATAAAAAAGAATGAAATATTTTAATGTAATCAAAAATTGGAATAATTTTTATTATGGAAGGAATAATTGTTGATATCGTATGCTTTAAAATAGAAAATCTCTTTTTCCATATTTTCAGACTTATTCTGAAAGACATTGAAATATAGTAAAAAATGTAATAATATTTCTTCTAAAATTAATTTATTTCCATATTAAAAACATCCCCAAAATAATTTTAATAATATATTCATGGAAGAAATAAATTTTATAAAATAAATCATTACAACATTTAAAATTAGATTTTCTAAAGTAAAGTGTAACTTACCTTAAGTTTGAATCATCATGTATGTTAATTATCTTTTGGAATAATAAAATAATATTAATTATCTACCTTTTGAATCCCCATTTTCTTTTCAATTATTCCTTTTATTTTATTACAATGTTATAATAAATTACTTAATAAATTAATTTTATGTCGAATGTTTTGATGATATTTTGTTCATATGTCCAAAGGGAATTTGGTAGATTGATTGATATAAAAGTGATTATTATTAAAAAATATATAATAAAAATCAAGAAAATAGTGTCAATTATATATATATATTAATATTTTAAAACCAAAAAAGATAGATGGTAATGAAAAAATGAACTATGTTGCAATCATCGAGATGGTATGTTATTTGTATTCTTGAGTAACATTATTTTATTGATTAACATAATAGAAAGAAGCTAAGTATTATAATATCATTCCATAATTATTATTATATCATAAATATCACATTATTTAATTAATTAATCATTTATATTGTATCCTTGTTATGTGGTCTTTACAAATGTATCACATCACATTAAGGATGTGGTAATCCACACAATCACACAAACAACATTATCATTTTTCATTGGATGAAAATATTAGTAAGTATGTGATATTATATATATATATATATAATTATAAGCTTCTAGGAATATAATATATATGATTTAAATCCATAATTATAATAATTCATGGGAGGTAGTGATGGAAGGTAAATTATATTGGTTTGTGAGAGAGTATTTAGCCATACACAATGATGACACGTCCAGTTCCCATTTGATATAAGAGGATATAGATATAGATTATTAAATTAACAAAATAACATATCAATATATGGATGATAGAGGTGTAATTATTTAATAAACTTTGAAGAATATTTTATTGATATTGAACAATAAATAGAACAAAAATAATCTATTATAAACTATACCACATTTTTGGACAACCTATTTAGTTTTATACCTAAATAATTTATTAGACAGTTTTTTATCAAACCATGAATGATTGGATGTGGAGATAAATATTATTAATTTTATTTTGTATTTATTAGATGATTCATAGGTATAATAATTTGTGTGTAAGAGTTGAGAGGTGGTTCTATGTCATAGGTAAGAAGAGTGCCACTCTTTGAATTACATAAGTTATTAAATTAATGCAAATTAATTTTCATCATAAAATGATTCCCAATTGATATATGTAAAATATAAAATTATTATGGTGGAAGTTAATATCATATAAAAAAATTTGGGCATGTTTAGATTATGTTTTTTTCTTTATCTCTTTATATTAACCCCACATACATTAACCCTTTTGACAAATACAACAATATCAATGTGTTTTCCCATTATGGATAAATAATTTTACTATAAAAATATAATTTACTCATAAGTGGACCATGTATAATATTTTAAACGATATACCATTAAATTGGAAAAATATTGGATTTTTATAAATTTTAAATCATTTATGTCAATTTTGGAACTATTAATTTTATTTGACTTTAATGAAATCAATATAGTGATGAGATTGAAATAAAGACCATTAAAATCCATAATATTATATATTTATATTTAAAAATATTTTCCCATATTAAATCACCCAAATAATATTACTATCAGTTTTTTTAAATTCGTTTACTTTATTTCCAAATTCATTCACATGCATCGAGTCAAAATTGTATAAGAGCATAAAATAAATATATAATCCCTATAAATTATATATAAATTAAAATCATAAAAATAGTTTAATTATTCTCAAAAATAATTTTAATATTCATTCATATCTTATTTTTATCCCAATGTTATCAAATAATAAAATTTAAAAACAAGGGAGTGATATTTTGTATTTTTAATAACATCAAATATAATGTATATTAGAATATAATTTAAAAGAATAAAGGTCATGTTTTATAGTTTTAGATTATTATGGATGAATTAGGATCATATAATGAAATAAATCCAAAGTTTTAACAAATTTTATGTCTTAACATCTTAGTTTTAAACCTAATTATCCCATTTTACCCTTATTGTGGTATTGAAAATTTACTAGGATTATTATTCACAATGACGAAAAATAAAATTAATCTATTAACATCATTTTTACATCCCTATTAAAAATATGGAATCCTTTTTTTAAGATTCAATTTATAAAAGAGGAAATAATTTATTTAATATTTAAATATCAAAAGTTGATTAAAAATGGTTTTCTAAAAAATAATCCTTTTAAGTATAAATTTTTTTATACCAAATTCAAGTATTATGTTGATTAAAAAAATTTATTTCATTTAATTTATTAAAATAAAAAAATTAGATTTTTAAACTAATCAAAAATAGAATGAGACATTGTATGTACATGAAAACAAATGATATTTTTAGTAAATATTTCTATTTTTCGTGGCTCACTGAAAAATAAATATTTTCTGAAAAAAGAAAATATTTCATCTTAAGCTTATTTTTATATGGTGATTTCAAAAATGAATTTTATTTTTAAAATATTATGATTCTAAATGTAAAAAATGAATCTTATAAAATAAACATTATAATATATGAAACTGAATTTAATAAGAATAAAACAACTTCCTTATTGATTAAAAAATAAATAAACATTCTTATAATAAATATTAAAATCTAAAATCTAATTAATGAATAATAATATTGCTTCATATTTATTTATTTTTAAATTAATTGGGTTTTTACATCCCCGCCAACATTTATAAAATTTCCTCCTCCCATTATTCATTAATTACTGAAATAAGTAGGGATGTATTTTCCTCATAGCAACTCCACAGACAAAAAAGACTTTTTTTGAAGAATGAAGCTCTTCCTTTGGATAGAAGGGGAAAATACCATGGGGATATGGGGGAAAATATTAAAGACTAATAGAATCATCATTAATTATCCTCAAACGTTCATATGAAGAAGACCCCAAACAATTAAAGAAAGTGAAAAAATCATTCGTAGGAGCATTTAAGGCGGGATAGTCAACTGCTCTATTTCCTTTTCACTATGTGTGAGTGAACTACAAGCCATCATTATTCATTTTCATACTCTATAGAATTCGATATCTAATCATCTGAGGAGTGGGACTAAGTCCATTTAGTGACTTGTGAATAACATGTTGCTCCATTCCAAATGTATAAAGTGGAATTTTACCTCTATTACACAACTCAAGGACAGGTAACAGAGAATCCACTTCTACTTGGAGATATCTCACATTCCCACAAATGGCCATGAAGGAAATGATAACCAACACCTATATTTTCTAGAACAACACCCCCCCCCCCGTATGACACTATATCTGCATGAACCATTTTTGTTATGTTCATCCCAGAGGTATGAGGATCTAAACATACCCATCAGCTAATATGGTTACTGTGAGAGGAGATTGTAGCCCACCAGACACCCATGATAGTTCACTAAGAAGAAGAATCAGCCTAGATATTGTTTAGATAACCCAGATCTACCATGAGATTCCTTGTTTAAATAGTGATAGCCACACTATTCCTAGAAATCCCCTCTTACTAGGGTGTGTTTATCGCTTCCTAAATGTACCATCTTCATACTGCATGGAAGTGACAATAGATTTAACGTTTACACTCTTCACCACACCTAGGAACCACCATCTAATAAAACCATTCCAATGAAATCATAAAAGAAAACACATGTGAAACATCCAAACGTGCACAAAACATTATTATTCCAATACCCCTCAAAAAAATATGATAAGTGATTTCCTCCATCAGATCATTGAAAAAAAATCTCCATGACTCCCTTTGAATACATGTTCACTTAATGTTTTCAATAGTATAATGAGCATTATTTCCAACATGCCAAACTGGAAAATTAAATCTGGAAGGCATATCCTTAGACCAAAACACGTCTCTTCATTAATCCTATTTGGATAACACATGAACCACTCCCTATAAATACCTCTCAGGGAAAGAAGAAGTCATCAATATTTCAAAGTCACAAGTAACTGTGGTAGAGAAAAACTCAACATGATTAATAACACACTACTTCATCAGGTAAAAAATGTCTTGGATGAAGGTAGGGTGGATACTCTCATATCAAAACGTTATGTCCAAGGTAGAACACGCAAGAATTTTTTTTATTTTATTTCATGTTATGATGTTTGAAGATAATCTCCCCCCGGCCTATGATCCATTGATAATTACTATCAAGAAAAGAAATTCATTGTTGAACCATATGCCAAATGGTGAATGATCTTAAATTTGGGGTCTCAATATTGTCACTGTATTTTTTTGAAGTAAATAATCTCTATAAGGATCGAGCTTCCAATTCATCCCAATAATGTCAGGTATGGAAATAATGAATGGTCTCCAAATTTCTCATGACATCATGTTTTTTCATTAAAATTATATTTTTTACAAAAAAACAAAACTTGCAAAATTACATTATTTATCAATACATTCTCTCTATGCTTAAAAATATGAATAGTTTGGTCATCATATGAAATGTTTTATTTCAAATGAAATACTTCCCAGTTCAAAACATTATATGAAAATAACATTCATTTTCTTAATAATGAAACATGAAATTTTTCAGTTAGATGGGATATACTCCGAGATAAGTTCCCTTGATATACAACTGATCCAAATTACTCAAATATTTCATATGTCCCAATGATCAATAGAATTAAAATTCCCTTTTAAAAAATAGATAAAAATTTTGCATGGAGGTACATTACGAAAAAAAATGATCACCTACTTTGAAAGAAAAATAATTCCTCCAGTTATTTGTAAAAAGATTCAATCTAGTCTGAGTCTTCCTCATGACTTGTAAAATAATAGTCACCTTCTCAACCAATTCTTTGACAAATTATGGTCCCCACAACTTTCATTCACCTATTTCATCATAACAAGAGGGATTATAAAAAATAATAAATAAATTTTTAAAAGGTTTAATATGCATAATAGATAGAGAACTATTATTATAAAAAAACTCATCCAAATATAGATGTTGATCCAAAATATGATGATAATTTGTTGAAAATTCTCAAATCATATCCTGTAAAGTTTAAATGATTTTCATTAATATAGAATCTAATTAAGGAATAATGGTTGTAATGAAATTTAATTTAGTACCCATTGAATTATACGGTCTTTTTGACAAATTAGAGTTGAAAATGGGATCAAGATCAAACAAAATAAGAAAATAGATTTTATGTATTATAATTATCAAATTAACATAATTTTGATAAAGTTGACCCAAATTTATATTATCTCAAATGGAAAGAAAATGAGAAGATTTAGTCAATAGATGAACAAATTAACAGGTCACATTATTACCTCGAGATATCAATATTAATACCACCTTGAAATCCAGAGAAATATTCACCCCTTTCCATTTTACCCTTGGAAAAGGATGGGGAATCCCCTTTAGAAATAATCATTGGGATTTATCCAACTGAAAATCAAAATATTTTTTAGTGAAATAAAAATTATTTTTCTTAATTACATCCTTCCAAAAATGTTCCCCAAGGCAACTATACATATTTTTGATAGTAGGATGTATATAATGTTAAGAACTCTGAGCCTCAATTAACAATTATTTCATCAAATGGTGGTAACATTAATCATATAATTTTTTTTCATTTCAAAAAACCATATTTTAAAATAAAAATTAAGATAACATGCCTTCCTTAACAAATTATACCATTTTCATGTAACTAATGGCCTTCTTTTTGTTAATTATTGATTCTATATGATAGAGACGATTGTACTAGAACCTATAAAAAGGAGATTTTGTTTCTGTATGTTAAATTTCTAACCCAATACTTATAAAATCATTAACCAAGGTATCATGTCCTATAAATATCATAGTTAATCTATAATTATCCTTCCAACTCTAATACTCAACAACTATATTTTATTTACCTAGATGGTAATGAATTTTTTAGTCATAATACTTTATCAATTCCAACAATCTTCATTGTCTCATATTAAACGCTTTCTATCTGAATATGTACATCAAACTTCTATGATCAGAATATATTTCACAATTATCCAAATATAAATTATATCTTTAAATGTTAAAATAAAACACCGAACATCCAAGATAAAGTTCATGTGTAATAAAAAAATTCATCGATTTTTCATTGATATGAAGTATAATCAATTACCAGATTGTTTTATATTACATAAAAACAATCCCATTCAACGTTTCATCTCTACAGATAAAAAATTCATCATTTCAATATGGAAGTTCCAAAACTAGAGCATTCACTGATATTCTGTTTTAATTCCTAGTAATATTTATCCCATTACTAAACTAGATGAACCTAACTCTTTTTGTGTGAGCTTGAACAGATATATTGATAAACATGAAAATATATCAACAAATTGTCATTAATAGTCTAATAATCCAAGGAAAAAATGGATATGAGTAATATATAAAGGTATTTTATATTCATTAACAACATTATTTTTAATGATATACTTAGTTATTTTTTGAAATTTATGAAATTCCTACCTAATTAAGTCTTCTATAACCAAAAATATTGTTTGCTAAATTTTCCATCTAACTATTTTTATTTTAATACTTTCTAATCAGTCCTTATATTGTTTCATGATCCTGATAACATGTTGAATTGGCCAAAATATCATCAATTACATAACTATAAATTTATCAAAATATTCAAGGAAAACTCCATTCACATGTTCCAGGAATAAATTAGGATGATAATTTGACAGAAATGGAATGACTAAAAACTCACAGTCCTAATACCTAGTATAAAACAATGTAGTATGGATTTCGCACTCCATAACCTTTATTATAAGGTACCAAATATGGATATCAACCATTGAAAAAATACATAGATCCATAGATATAATAAAACAAGTATTCTATAAGAAAAAATGGATACATATTCTTAATAAGGATGGTATTAAATTCTCTATTATCCATGAAAAAACTCATGCATCCATATATCTATTTAATAAAAAACAGGATCACCCCATGGTGAAGTGCTAGTTCAAATTAAATCATCATCAGGAAATTATTGTAACTCCATTTTCAATTACTAATGTTATACTTGATCTATTAATCAAGGGGGTTTTCAAATTGGATTAAAATCATGCACTAATTCAATATTAAATTCAACAACAAGATTATGTATAATACTATAAAAACCATTAGAAAAAACATATAGATATTATTTTACTACTAACAAATAATAAATATAAAGAGATCTATTATATTCAAAAAAATGAGAATGATAAATTTAACTTCCATTTTTAATAGTTTCTCATCTTCTAGAAATGTTATCAATGTAATTATTTGATTAATATAATCAAATTGAAACTCATTTCACAACATAACATGTTTATAGATGCAATATATCTTAGCATGATAAATAAAAACCATTCAATACCCATAATAACATCAAATTATTCAATGGGAAAGATATATAGGTTTGATGGTAAAACCCTTACATAATTGATACTATGATGATCTTAGTAATTTTTTTCCCTTAATGACACCCCCGTGTGTTTTTACTAAAAGTCTCTAATTCATTTCTTAAAGAGGTGTTTTCATTTTTCCAAAAAAATTATCAAAAATAAAATAATGTATAGACTATGAATAAAATAAGAAATTACAATGATCTGAATAATACATTTATGTGAATTTCACCCTATAATTAGATGGACTGACATCTACCAAAGTTGTTGAAAATTATTTCACCACACCCTTAGGTTTATAGTCCTGCTAAATTCAATCATTCGTACTGTTATTTGTAATCAATCTATACAATTACCCAAGTGGTTACATTTAAAACTCATTTTATACTTATTTATCAAAATTTATCATACCATTACAAGGATACATTGCTTTAAAATAATGATCTGTGTGACCAAACATATCATATCAAAAGAACCTTATTTAATTTTTTAATTCATTCACCATGGTCCTTTTGAACACACTTATCATAAAATGGAATCGTAATGTTAATACAATTAAATATAATTTTTTGATTTTTCCCAATTTTATGAGACGTTTTCCTGTTTTTCAACTTTTTTTCATAGGAACCATGATCATTAGAAAAAATCCATATCCAAATTCTCAGAAAAAGAACCAAATTTTCATAAATTTTATATTTTTGTGAGGTCAATGATCATTTTTATATTTCCTTCAATTTTGTATAAAATTGATCAATTTTAATAAAATGATCTTAGATATATTTTCTGTGCATATATTTCCCATTTGATAAATGTAACTTCATAGACAACAAGAAAATACTTTTCATTTATCCTCATTTTGAATAATTTCCTCTCTATTATAATTTGAATAAACATTGGAAAATAATTCTCAATGAAAAAATACGTTATTATATCCTATTATATGGTGTTCTTAACCATCAACCACTATTGATCAATTTAACCATCAAAACAAAAAATATAGAGAGTTACCATTTGATTTCAAGTACAAAACATGACTTCAAATATAATTTTCTAGGCTTTAATCCATTCCTCATCTTTCCAATGAGTCATTAGATTAACTAAATGATAGATGGTGTTCCCCATAAAATGGTTCACTCTGGACATATTCTTATGTGGTAGATTTGGTTTATCTATTGTATGGATATCAACACTATATATAGCCTATTAAAACTAAGAAATTACCACAAAAAACTTCTCAATTCCAATTAAAACAATTCTAAGAGACTAATTTGGAAGGATTTTAACCTCATGAAACCATTATACTACATCTTCTATATTTAATCTACAAAAACCCATTATCTATATACATTGTTCAGATGAAATTTCATAGTATAATATAAACTATATATCATGATAACCATAAATTATAATCTATTAAGAGTATTTATACACATTTTCCTAACCACTTTATGTATATAAACATTATCTCATATACTAACTATATTGACCCAACCTTAAATATTATATAATCTATAGTTGTATGTAAATAATTAATACTTTTAAATTTGAATGATCATTATGATATAGATATTTACAGAGTTATGTAATTAACCATATTTAAATAAATTTTACATCACAAGGTGGACACTCCTACTTAGAATATATTTTTCCAAGAAAGTTTATACTATGAAGAGATAAAAACTTTTATTTTCATGATATATCTTCTAAATTTTTATATTAACCTAATCTTTTCCCATAATAATTATTAATACCCTGTGAAAAAAATTTAAAACATGGAATGTGGATACACAGCTCAGTAAAGGAAATATTAAAAAAATGAAATTAATATATTAATCCATGAATACTTTTAAAAAGGTTCATTTTTTAAGATAATCTTTGGAATAAAATTGACATGTTCTTACAAAATAAATTGACTTCAATACCCAAATATTTTCATAAAATTTTTCAAAAGAAATATTAAAATAAAAATAAATCATCTAAATGATTCTTTTCAATCATGAAATAACTCCTAATGTTTTTTTGAAAAAGTTATATATTTCACCATTAAAAGGTTGTAATGAAATTCCTTTATTAGATAGTTTAATTAAATTTTTATATCATAATATTTTAATTAATCCACATAGAAACCATAGATCAATCATATATATAAATTTTATTATAGTTTTTTTATCACACTTCCTAATAGAATAACATACCTAGTAAATTTCAGTAATCTCATAGGTGAAACCTAACTGATTTACTTCATCCCATTACCAAATGAATTAGAGTACTATATCAGGTCCACCCATTCTCATTTTATAATGGATCCACCCAAGATTAATTTATAATATAACCTCCCAAACATGTTCAATAATGAAACCAATCATCATCATAAAAAATTACCATAAACCATAATATAATCCTATCACAAAAAATCTTTTATTTCTCTCAACATATTCCTTTCACCCATAAGAAAAATATTTCAAAATATTTGAGAAATCCATTCTATTTAAAAATCATTTTGAAAATTCCAATAATATAGTTGAGTAAGGAATTATTTAAAAATTTTAATCTTATAAAGTAATCAAAACATAATATAATGGTTATGGTGGTATGGAAAATAATTGAAACTTTATATGTTAAAATAGAGCATTATTTATTCATTTTTATCAAAGCGTTCCATATAATATACATAAAAATATTCCTGTGGAACCCATTGAAATAAATTATAAGGAGAAACTAAATTTAGTTTATAATATATATATATATATATTAATACACCAATAAAATAATTTTAATAATATGTATATGGAAGAAAATTATTTTTGAAAATAAATTTTCAAAATATTCAAATTTAGTTTTCTAAAATAATGATTCCCTTCTATTGAGTTTGAATCATCATGTATATTCACTCTAATGATGAGTAATAAAATTATATAAATTATTTATCTTATTAATAACTTTTTTCATGTTTATCAATCCATTTATTTCAATACCAATTTATAATCAATTACTTTATCAATTAAGTTCATGTTAGATGGCTTGATGATATTCATCTTAAATTCCCAAATTGACCATGGTAGGTTGACTATGGTCAAAATGGTTATTAGTCTATTATCTCAAGAATAATAATCATGAAATAATCATCAATTCTGTATAACAATTATATTTTTTAAACCAACCATGAAATATACATATGAGAAATAAACTATGTTTAAATCATAGAGATAGTTGGTCATATGTACGCATTAGTAACATTTACATTTTTCATAAAACATGATTGAAAGAAGGAAATTAATAATATATATTTAAATAAGTATAATTATATAATAAATATAACCATATTTAGTTAGATACACTTATATATTTTATATATGTGAGGTTGTTATGAAAAAAAATCAACTCGTGTCGTGGAGGTGGTAATCCACACGTGTGTAGGAACAACATTATATTTACTAAATGGATGGAAAGGTATAGAATTTTATGATATGTTATAATTTTATACAAATAAATATATCATGAATTTCAAATATATAGATTAAATACATCATTATATCTATTTGTGATAGAAGGTGATAGAAAATAAATTACATCTGTTTGTGAGCCAATAGTCCTCCAAAAATATGATCGGTGGTTTCATTTCTCATTTGATTGAAGAGAAGAAATATAAAGACAATTAAATTATCATAAAAATAACATATTATATGTAATATATTTTTTTTACTATTTCATCATACTTGATTAAGAATTTATTGATATAGAAGATGAAATAAAATGAAAACACTCGGTTCAGAACTATACTTCTTCTCCGAACAACCTATGTTGGTTTATACCTTAATCCTTTATAGGATAGTTTTATCATCAAACCAGGGAATATGTGACATGGTAAGGTATTTATATAATGTATTTATTTATTCTTGGATGATCTAGTGTTCTCAAAATGTGTGAGTAAGATAGGAGAGAGTGTACACTTTTATAAGTGAGTGGAGGAGAACTCTTGGAATAACTTAATGTATTAATTAATATAAATTATTTTTCTTGAAAAAATGGATCCAAATTGACATAATTAGAATATATGATGACTTTGGTATGAAATAATATCATATAGTAAAATTTTCACAAAATTAGATTTTGTTTTTACCCTTATCTCATTGTTTTAACCCCCATTAATCCATTTGACAATTACTTTGATATAATAGTTTTTTACTTTTAGGTGTAATGTAAGGTTATATAAAAGAAAATATGACTCCTAAATAGATCAAGAATTATATTTTAAACAATATCTTAATCATTTGTCTAAATATATATTCTTTATCAATGTAAAATCATTTAATAAAAAAATTTAGTTATAAAACATTTTTAATGTAATTTATGAAAATAGTCATCTAATTTTACATTAATTACATCATAAAAGTAATTTAATTAGAATATAAACATTTTAAAATACATAATACTATATATTTATTGATAAAAATCATCTTAAATTATAAAACCAAAAAATAAGTGTACTTTTAGAGTTTCAAAATCAGTTACTAGATTTTTCTACTACTTGCACAAGCACCGAGTCAACATTGTATACGTTCTTAAAGTAATTATATAACACCTAAAAGTTATAAATAAATTACCATAATAAAAATAATTTAATTATTAAAAAAATAATATTTAATATTCATTCATCACTTATTTCCATTCCTATGTAAAGATATAAGATAAATTTAAAAACAAGAGATTGACATTTTGTATTTTTCATCACATAAAATATTATAATGTATAAAATCATATATAAAAGGCCGAAAGGTAATATTTTTTAATTTCATATTTTAATCGATGAAATAGAATCATGAAAATAAATAAATTCATGTTTTTACTGATTGTTTTGTCACAACACATTGGTTTTAGGCTTAATTACCCCATTTTACCATTATCATTAAAATAAAAATTTAATATGATAACTATTCATACTGAGAAAGAATAAAAAGAAAATATTTACAAAATGTGAAACTCTTAATCAAAAAATGGATTCTATTATCTGAGATTCAATTTATTTGTGTGTAAAATAAATTAATTAAAAATTAACTCGCAATACGTAATGAAAATCTATTTTTTAGAAAAATGAATTTTTAAATATTAAATCTGTTAAAAGAAATTATAGTATAATTATAATTAATATAAAATTTATGGGTTTTTATTTAGTCAAAATTAACTAATTATATTTTTATGCAAATCAATTTGACATAGAAAATTATTCAGAAAGAAAAATAGTTTACTATAAGGATATTTATTTTTCACTATTCATTGAAAATCATTTTTTTCAGAAAAATACAATAATATCATCTAGATATAATTTTGATATGATGATTTAAAAAAGTATGTTAATTTTTTTAAAATTATAAATATAAAAGTTACAAATTAATCTTTTAGATAAAACTTAATAATATATGAAAATATATTTTAAAAGTACAGAACTATTGCATGTATGATTGGAATATTACATAACATTCATTTAGTGAATATAACTCTACAAAATATATTTAACTAAAATTATTAATTATAACATTATTTGGGTTGTTACGATTAGGAAAATTTTTATATTTTTTTGGAATATTTTAATTTTTTGTTAATAGTGAAAATGTCGATTTTTGGAAAACCATCATCACTTATCTTTACACAAAATAATTAAATATTTACTATGAGTTTTAAATTAGTCTTTAAATTAAAATATGAAAAAAAATTATTAACCAATATCTAGATTATATAATTGGAATCAATATTATATGTTATTTTGGTATACGTTCATTTTCATATTTAAAAGTGCAATTTTATAAAAACAATTCTTCATTACGCTTTATAAATATACATTAAAATTTATTTCTACCACTACTATAAATTTAATCTATATAAATTGATTACATATTTGAAACCATGAGTTTAAATTATATTTAATTGTTTCATTTTAATTTTTTTTTCAGTATGAATTGTAACCATGGTAAAGATGTGTTACCTTAGTGAGAGTAAAAGAGGATAAATTGTGTTAAAAGTATGGGGTAATGATTCAAAATAACACTAAAACATTCAATATTTTATTGGATTAGTGTATTTTGGAAATCATATACCATTATTTTAATATAAATTATGTTAGTTCCATTTATCTTTGAGAATGACATTTTTATTATTTAAAGAATATTATAAATACAAAATTTCAATATCTTGATTTTAATTTGTCTTATATGTGGTCATTGGGATAAATAGATGTTATTAATGACTTGAATATATTATTTTGAAAATAATTATTTTAAATTTATAATGGTAATTTTATATCACTTTTTAGTAATATTAAAATTAATTTAAACTCTTATGCAATGCTGACATTGTACAATTGCAAGTAGTAAAAAAACAAAGTAAATAAATCTAAAAATAAGAAAACAATTATTTTATGAATGAAATCTGTTATTAATTGAGTTTAATGGGTCATTATAAAAAATAATTAATGTTAAATGTCTTTCTATTATAATTATATTGTTTTCTTCAGGAATTTGATTTCAAATTTATTGAGTACTCCAAAGAATGGTTTAATGATATTTTAGGATAAAAAATATTTTATTAAATGAGCCAAAAATCATGAAAAACTATTAAATTTGGAATGATGGAGGAGAAATGGTACCAAATTTAATCAATGGATTATATTTGATTTAAATTCATTTTTTGTTAAAAAATTATAACCCTTAAAGGATAAAAAAATGTTTTACCATGGAAAAAGTTAAATAAGGGTTAAATAAGGGTTTTGACCAAAATATATGGTACAAGTGGCACACAATCCTTTATATATTTGATTAAATGATTATATAATGACATTATACACTTTATATTTGAAACTGTGTCAATATTTTATCATTTTACATGAGATTGAAATTAATAATATTTAAATTTTTTATTTAATTCTCTATGTTCCCTCTATTCACTTATATAACAGAGCATCGTATCCTTTATAATTAATTGTGTTTATGACTTCAATATTAGTAAATCCATATACTAATACCTTCTTATATTTCTTCCTTTTATTTTAATCTTATGGCATGCAATTTCCTCACACTTGGTTTCGGGCAATGACTATTAGAATAAATTTTAATATATCATATGCATATGTATACTTCCACTGCACCCAGAACCTGTACTCTTACCCTCCATTTTTATGTCTTAATAGGAAATTTATGTCTCTTATTATGCATTTTTTTAATAATATTGAATACACATTGGTCATATTAAATGTTAAAATTGATTGTTCACTTAGTTTACCTCTAGTGTAGAAAATTAAGTGTCTATGTATTAATTTGGACCTCATTAGGAATGGACATAGAAAGCCTTTGATTGTACTGTTTTCACAACTGATGAATTATATCTTTTTTTACTAGTGTATCATTAAGTAAAGGTTATTTGATTACTAGTGAAATTTTTGGCCTGATTTTAGTATGTACTATTATTTCTATTTCGTAGTCTATCCATGGATTTTCTTGTCAATTATTTCATTCTTACATATAGAGTTAATTTACATCATGCTATGTTGATGGTTCACATTTGTATAAATGTAAATTTTGATTACTTTCTATGGTATATGATCAAATTTCATAGATTAATATTGTTCACTTGAAAATGAATTTTTTTTTATATGTTTCTTTTTTAGGGATAATATATTGTTTTTATATGTTGTATATATAGTTATGTTATATATTGACAGATAAGTTGATGGAATGGGATGCACTCTCAATTCCCAGACTATAGTATACACTTTCCCCAATCCTAATTGGATAGCCTACAAGGTATCCCCAACTATAGTATATTCCTTTACATTTTCCTAATGTGATGGTTATTCCTCCCTGACATTGATTATTTTACTTCTTGAATTGGATTGGGCATTAGGTATCCTTAGTTCTCAATGACAAACAACATGTGTGCTAATTGTTGCTATGTTTTGATTATATACAATAAATCTATTTTGTTTTATATATATAAATGAATAGTCAGGTTCATGAATACACATGTTTATACATTGTGTGAATTGAGTAATAGTTGATGTTTCTCTATTGAGTATTTATTCTCACTCGGTGTAGACACTCCAGTGGACATGTGGTTCCACTTGCTCTATTTCAAGTACAAGGGTAGTTTCCAGATGTTTTTCTTACTAGATAAGAGCTTGTATGGGTTTGTGTGCATAAAATCCACGAGGCATTAGAGAAGGTGGCCATGTTAAGAAAGATAATCCATTTTTTCTTATTGTCTATTTTACTTTGTTCTGTCTAGTCAGTTTTACTGTATTTTAATTTTATTAGTGTCCTTACAACCAAAATATTATGTGCTTGATTGTATTCATATAGATGGAGTTGTTTTATTTTAATATATCGTTGAAACTAATTTCATGGTTATGTTGGTTGAATGATCAATATTAGTATGTTGTTCCTTAACTATAAACTCAAACCTGTGGCATCAGTTGCCATCCCCTTGTGATCAAAAAATTCCCTTAAGTCCAATGACGCTCTGATTCATGTAACATTCAAGAATCGAAATCAAGATCGTCACATCGTAAATAGATGATAACATTTCTAACTCACAATAACGTATGGGTGTAACAAGTATTCAATGCAGTATGCCACAAAAGCAAAAACCATTTTCTTTAATTTTATGTTCTCACCCTTATAAGAAAACAACACAAGTTCATTAATTCATTAAATTAATCATAGATAACAAAAGTATCAATAGATAAAATTTACGTATAACATATTTTCATCCCAATCCTGCCAAAAAATAATATTTCACTACTAAAACTATAATAATATGCTCAAAAATTTTCCAATTAAATGAAAACATCTATTTATAAACCAGAGACACAAAAATTGGTTGTGAAAACCACACAATAAGAATCAAATGAAATACACATATTTTGGAAGAAATTTATTCATATTTTTTATAACGAAATATACTTATGTGATAAAGGTTTCCAACAAAGATATTTTCCCCAGGATCCATGATTTTACTATATTGAGATATCTGCAAGAAAAATTACAAGGAAATTTATCATTCACTCCACTTCTTCACTATATATTAAAAATAACCATGTGCCATAAAAAACACACAAATGTAATAAATAAATCTAAGAAATAAACCTCCAATTTTTTTTAATCTTATAGGATTTCCATACAATTTAATCATGTTAAGGATATTAATATCATATATATGATAAATTTAATATATAAAGCAATCATATTAATTTTTGGAATTTCATTCAGATCATCGATTATATTTTAATCTCTGGATCCCATCACTTGTGTTGATGCGTGGTATTTTCTTCATCAAGGCTAGTTACGAGAGCATGGCATGGTCATACATTATGTAATGCATAGCCTCTTTGAGATGATCGAGGTGTTTTACCTCCCGCATAATTGAAAGGATTTACAATATGGTTTATTAGATAACGTCAACATAAATATTATAGAGGCTGATATATCTAGGGGGATTATGCATTCTTTATAGGGGCTAATTGGTGATGAACTATGCCGCTCACTTTATAGATCTGCTACTATTTTCACCTATGCTGGTGTATGATGATGCGATTAGAGTCACAAATTTTGAGGATTATATAAGGAACTTTATTCATTCCAAATTGAAAATATTCATGATTATGTCCTTTTAGAGGTAATTAGTCAAGTCTTAATTGTCAAGAAGAACCAGAATGGGGGTAGCTCATCTAGGCAACAAGCTTCTTTTTTTGGGTCATAGAGTGGATAATCGGGTAGTTGGAATTCATTATTTGAGTAGTATCACTAGGGTAATGATAGGAAGATCTACGAGAGAATTGGTTTTCTGATTTCCACAAATAGATAGATTCACATTTGATTATTATCAGTGCGGCCACCTAGGACATGCTCAAACAAATTTTGATAGGATGTCGAAGGATTTTTTTTCATGTGTGGAGTTTTAGAACATGAGAAGGTTCTATGGATTTAAACAATGATTAGATAGATATAATGAATCTATTTAGACCTAGGTTTTAGGGGAACTGTTAAAATTACAATATAATTTAGGAAGTTGGTAATCCTTGAGCAATTCAGGTCATGGAGGTGATCATAGTACATAGTGGAAATAGTGAAAAAAGGGTAAGGTCCCTAAGGGGAGTCAAGTGATGGGAACTCAGGGAAATGGTCATGGCCAACTTAAAGCCATTTAAAATATTCCTTCTATGAAAGGAAGTTATCTATCTATAGTTATATGTATAAATCTTGTGCCATCAACCCTAGTTCCTACTTTATTTGATATTAGTGCATGAAAATTTTTATATTTGAGATTTTTGTTAGTGATCTAGAGTTAGCAATACAATAATTATATGGGGTGTTTTTTATTTATATACCTTAGGGGTATTATCATATGGTATATAGATGTGTCCTGAGTATACCATTATGATCAGTGGGAATACATTCCACTATGAATTCATCATGTTAGAAATGGATAATTTCAATATAATCCCCAAGATGGATTATTTAAATTTTTATTGAACACACATAAACCAATATCATCGATGTGTATCTTTTATGTAATTAGATGGTTAAAATTATACCTATTTCAGAGGGTAGAATATACATGTAGAGAATATGGGACCTAAAAATCAACTGATGTGGATGATTACTTACTTGTTGGTTCGTGTTACATTAAGATATGACATGGCTTGTGAGGCAGTCTCTCCACCTATTCTTCATTTCATCCAAGATGTTTTTCGTGTGTATTTTTCTATTTTCCACCCAATTGTGAGATTGTGTTTATAAGTTATCTTATTTGAAGTATTAATCCTATATCTTCCCATCTTCCAGGTGGATTATGTAGATAAGAATGAGATGATGGAACAGTTTTTGGGTTTCGAGTCTTTGGGAATCATTCATCATAGAACATCCTCTTGGAGTGATCCAAATTTTTCCCCATAAAGGGGAATGTATCCTTGAATTTATGTGTATATTGACAGAGGTATAATTATGGGATGATTGATAATCGTTATATCCCCTTCCATATATCGATTACTTGTTTGATCATATGATAGGATCCAATTAGTTTTCTAATATTGGTATGAGTTTGGGATACATCTAGTTGAAGGAGAGACCATTTGATATTCCATGTATTGCTTTTAGGATCATGTATGACCTATGAGAGTATCTTGTGATGTTTTTTGGAATGATAACACACTGATAGTATTTATGGCCTCAATTAATAGGGTCTTATACTATTATTTTTACTCATTCATAGTCACATTTTTTGATTATATTTTGGTGTACTCCTAGTTGATGTGGGAGAAAACATTTCATTTTTAGAGAATTATATGTACATTAAGGGATCATGACCTATATTCTAATCTACTAAAGATTTAGTTTTGGATCAGTGTGGCAAGGTTTTTAGGCCATTTGATATCTAAGTTAGGTATATTCGTGGACTCATTAAAGGGTGAGGCTATGGTTTCTTGTTAATGACCCCAGAAATCATAATGATATGATATTTATAGGGATTTATAGCTTACTATAGAAAATTCATCTAGGACATCACCAGTCTGATAGTGCTGATGATTTTCTAGGCCATAAAGGAGGTGAATTACCTCTTGTTTTTTTTCTTGTGGGAGAGACTTTCAGGTGAAAAAAGAGAGATTGAATTATATGCTGATTCTAACATTACCTAAACCTGTTAATGTTCATTTATTGAATTGTGATGCCTTAGAATTTGGGTAAGGGAAAATTTTGAGGTAGGAAGAGTGAGTGGTCTCTTATGGGTCTAAATTGTTTCATCTACATGAGATAAACAACCTAACACATGATCTTGAGTTGGATGCGTTAATACACATGTTGATATGATTACATAATTATCTTCTGGGTGTGATATTTGTGGTGTATACTACCCATACGAGCCTCATGTATATATTTTTACAATGGGACCTACACCTTCAGAAGAAGAGTGGGGTTGAGTACTTATAATCATCTGAATTTTCTTCAGAATATAGCCATGGGAAGGGAAACATCATACATGATTCACTAGACATAATGACTTATGTAAATGTGATGTGTATATATAGTAGTTAGTGATAAATGATGAGTCTCTTCACTGAGATGTGCCTTGAAATTCAAAATTTCATGGTAGACCAAACATGGTGTCCATTACTATTGCATCCACACAACTTGAAAGGGTAATAGAGATTCAGTTATCTGACTCAGATTACTTCTTGATGAGGGAAAATATATATGGCAGATATATGCAACCCAATTAGTCCCTATATTCTAATGTGGTTTTATATGTTTATGGTTTTATGGTAGTAACTATGATTATGAGGGAAGATTTAATGTAGGATTCACATGATTCATGATGGGACGTTCACTTAGGGATTACCAATATGTATAATGATATTCAGATACAAATTTGGTGGTTCAACATGAATAAAGATAAATAATGGTGTTTGTTTCATGATAATTTTCCTTTTGGTAGGTAAAGGACAGGAAACAATGACCAAAATATTTTTTTAGACATTACCAAAAAATTCACCTTAAACATTTTTGGATGTGTCGATTTTAAAAATGGACTCTCTTTTATGAAAATTATTTTCGAAATATGAGAAATTTAATTTTTAATTAAAATTATCATTTATTTGAAAAATATTAATTTCAATATTATCATAGATTTTATGAATCTTTGAAAAATTAATTCAGGTCTCAATAATTTTTATTATAATTATATTATAACAAAACATTAATTTTTTAATATATTTTATGAAAATAAATTTTCTTTTAAATCGTTATATTAATTATAAAATTGTAAACAAACACTTGCATTTTACCAAAAATACCAACACTTAATTTCCCATATTTAGATCATCTATATACTCAAACCATGATATAAATATATCATATTTTCATTTATAAGATACATAAAATTTATTTATACATTAATAGGTGTGTTTATTATTCTCTTGGCTAGATTACTTTTACTAATGCTCATATTACTATTCCAATGGTTTGGTTACTATTCCATTAGAAATGGATCATTAATTTATATAAATACCACTTATTTTATTCTTCCATTATTATAATAAAGTTTTTATTGAGTTCCCTACATGATTAATGTGTTTTAAGACATAATTATAAGAAGTGAAAATTCCATGGATAATGTTTTCGGTCATTACATTCTCCCCCCCTTTTGAAATTTCAATCGCAAAATTTCATTGACGGGCCCAGAGATAATTCTTAAAAGGTGATAATTCTAGCGGTTTGGATCTAGATTAAACCTTTGTTGTGTTGAGTAATGTTTTTTTATATGGTCAGTCATATGTGGTTTGACTTTCAGTTCTTCTTGTTTAATGTTCATGGTCGATGAAGAACTATTTTTGGCACATCGTTAGGTAGAGATGAGTGTACTGTGTGTCACCCATTTCTTTTTATGAAAATATATCTCAACATAGGATTTAAGGTCGATGAAAAAGAAATCATTGATCGTTTTAGAATCACACCGGGAGTGTCTCTTCAATACTTAATGGAGTGTCTTATAGGAAATTCAAATAATGGGGATCTTGTGGCCTGGAATTTTCCATCTTAAATGATAAATCCTATGGTGGGAAGTGCCTTTGGATAAATTCTTAATGGGATGATGATGTGATCATGTCTCTAGAAAAATGGGCTCAAGAAAGATCCATATTAGTGTTTCAGTTGGAATAAAAGTGTTGGATTGTGTTTTGATGACATAAGTGCCGCGTTCTTAAAAGAATACTTATTGGTGTGTTGGATGTTTGGAAACACAATGAGACAGTTTAAATGAAAATCCATGACCATTGTAGTTCTGGTGAAGTTTTCATATTTTTTGAAGGCTTCTAGGTGATGAAAAGTTCTAAGGTAGGAAGGTTGTAATGATCTGTGTATTGAACGGAAAGAAAACGAAATGATTTTTGAAGTTTTCCATTAACTGGTCTGAGAAAATATAAAATCCCACTTTGAAATGAAGTTCCAAGAGAGGTATCCTCTTATAGTGGTGTTTCTAGATTGGGGTAAATTCCTGAGGGGTTTCTTGGGTGTCTCAGTAAGTTGCAATAGTGTTGAACCCTGGAAATTCAGGTTTTAATGGACCTACAGAGAGCGTATGATTTGATTGAAACTGTGCATCCCACAGTAGGAAACCTTGCAGCTTATTTTAGGTGGACTGAGGGTATCACATTGGATGTGCATGATTTACCAAATCATATGTCTAGCCTACATGGTTAGTTGTTTCGAAAACACCAAAACACTTTTCACTAAATAGTTGGAGCATCGTTTCCAAACCGTGGGGCCAGGCTATGCGAGCTGCCTCAAGTTCCTAGTGAAGTGGTGCATAGTTGGTGCATTGTTTTTTAAACAGTGTGACCCAAAACGTGAGCATGGTCCTATTTAAAAATTTAATTAATTAAATTAAAAATTAATTAAATTAAAAATTAATTAAAATCTAAAACTAAGCAACCTTCTCTCGTTCCTCCCTTTAACTCGTGACCCAACCCATCCCTGGGCTCTTCCAATGCACATTTCACCTCCCCCTCAACTCCATGTTTTCTTGTTGTTTTTATCTAGATATTCTCATGATATCCCTCTAAAACATTGAGGTATGGTATCCAGTACCCCTTCCTCTCCTCTTTAGACAAATTTTTGGACTCACCATCGCCCGATGAGGTGCGTTCGAACCTAGAGTTTGATTTAACCCATTATTTTTGGTATTCTATCGATTTTATGTTGTGTGAAGTGTATCTTGGGACCTATTCAGGCTAATTCAAACAACATCCACCAAAGGTGAAGTGTTTTGGTTTGATTTTATTTTTTTCAATGTTTTATAGTAAGGTTTTCCTTTGTTCTTCATCGTTTCGGAAATTATAAATGGGACTTCTGTGATTTAAGTGTTCCTAGAAATTTTTCATAAGTGTGATAGTTGTTCCATGATGGTTTCAAGTCACTGAAGTCAAAGGTGACTCACAGCATATGCATGAGTATAAATATTTATATCTATGTTCCATTGTAATTTGTATATTCATCCACGGTAGTGGATATATATATATATATATAGGGAAATGTGTTCTTACGTATGATATGAAAATTCATATGTGTGTGAGTAGAGATGAGTTTATGCATATAATTATATATGTAAGGATCCCCTTTCACATATTCATGTCCATTAAAATATGTAAAAATTGTCTAGGTGTACTTATATATATGTGTGTGAAGGTTAATATACATGAAGGGGTACCATCACCATTGAGTGATCACCACTAAAAACATTAAGTGTTGAGTATTCGACTTAGTCTACTTCTTGAGGTATGGTGTAATTAATATTACCTTTAATTTAATTAATTAATTAATTACATACTTACTGCACTTTTATTATATTATAATTAATTCAATAGAGTCTTTATATTATATGTGAATTAAATATGAGACCGGAATTAAGTGTTAAACATGTTAAATTACTTCCTGTTAAGAACTATCAGTATTTTATAATAAAATCGTCCAACAGAGGTGTGTTCTCTTCTAGTGAAAAAGTAGTGAGTATAATTTTATGATATCTTTCCATATCACCATGGTTCTTCTTTTATACCTTTATGTCATGTTTGGTATATATCATGTTATAACCAAGCCAATATTGGAGTCATGAAAAGAGTTAATCCCCGTCATATTAAAAATTACCATGGAACCAATGTACCTTATATAGAATAACATGTCTTGTCTTTTAAATGACGTTTCCCTCATCTCATGTGTGTTTCAATGAAACCAAAACACCCCAATGGTGTTTGGTCCACTTGGACTTGGAATTTTCCACATGGGTAATTGTTCCATTTCCATAACCCATTCCATGAACCTGATCATTGGTATTTTTATGTTGTATTTCCATGTTACGAGTGATATAACATTTCATAAGCTAAGGTGTCGTGGTGCACAATAGAAGCTGATTAGTATGTGATTTTAAAATTTTCACCATCGGAGTGACGAAACTATATCGTCTCTAGTGATCTGATCCTTGATATGGTCGAAGGATCTAATGTGAATTATTCAAATCAAAGAAATTTAAATCAAACGAGTACCTCATTTCATTTAGTGGAATGTTCTACTACAGATAGTAACTAATGATGTTTACTTGAAGGATCCAAATCTAAATCCCTCTAGACATCCCAGACACGTTTTAGGAATTCTCATGGATGTTGATCGTCGTATTTTGGGTGCAATCATGAGGTTTCGATGATTCCTTCAATGTCGTAATGATTACTTCAATCTGCCAAAGGAGTATTTGGATTTTTCACTTGGAGTGACTTTCTATCTCAAGAATATAGTAGGAGAGAGAATATTTCATTTTGTGGCATGAATTTTCATTGGATTGAGATTCTCCTCCTTATATAGTCAGAGACTCAAATACCTGAAAAGGGTTCCCCGACCCTCAAAAATAAAATACACACTAAATAAGTAGTAAATGAAATTATGCAATACTACATCATTAACATCATTTATATTTTATCACCCCTTGTAATATATAATAAATATATAACATGACAAACCAGATTTATTAACCCCAAACATAATTCCTTGTAATATTAAATGAATCTTGAATATTAAAATATTTTTATTTGTATAATATTTTTTCGTAAATTCAATAAATATCTCATGAATACTTTTAATAAATAAATTCATCCCAATTATTCTATACTAAAATAATAATTTATTTATTAATTTTTTGGTGACAGATAATACTTGTACAACTCTCAAACATCGTGGAAGGGTGCATTATATCGAATATTCCTATTCACGTAAATAAGGGAGATTCTTGAATACTCTATATTGAGTGACCCTCTAGGACATAATCTTAATAAAAGTAAAAACAATAAACAACCAAAATTAGGGTCTAGAAACACATTAAGGAACCTAAAGAGATAATGAATCATCCTAGAAATGAAAACCATCCTATGAACATGAAATGAGTAATATAATTTCTTTATCTCATGGAATCTCATGAAGAAGAAGACACACATATATCATCGCCCTTTATATATTTATTGTTTTTTGATCCAACTACATAGACTTACCGTTGATTACCTTGTAAAAGGATTTATGAAGGTGCTACCATCCTGATCAACTAGGCTCGAGATATTACTTCCTTATCTCAAAATTGAAATTTTTTTTATTAATCATTCAACTAATTCCATACATCCAATTACACACCCAACACAAGTTACCATTCCAAAACATCATTTTCATGGTTTTTTCCACACATCAAATTATGTGATCAAATAAGACACATTGATAATGATATCAATTTAGGATAAAAATACCCATGTCCATAGATATAAACAAAAATTACACCTAAAACATGTGGTGTTTTATTGGTGGTTCTATCATTATGATCTCATCTAATAGAGATCACTGATTGCAAAATTCATGAGAAGAATTCCCAATGCTTATGATCCCTTAGCACCTGATAGTCATAAATCAACTATTTCCAATTAGTATGATGTATCTAGACTATAGAACATGTGTTTTTTATTAATGAAATTGTATCTTGGGGTTTTAATTATAGCATGAGAACTTCTATAACCTTTTGATACAACAAATAATATTTGGAAATCCCATTTAAATAGTGGATGTCGAAATATCAACACCATAATTGTAAATATATATCATGTATAACACACTATTTGCAAGATATTATAATAAAAAAGAATTCATAATGATGGGTCTAGGGCACCCACTTTTACAACACTTCCACTTTCACTAAATCCAACATTTTTATAAACATTTTTAGCTCTCACATGATTAGAGCATTTTTCCGAGTTATGGATTTAGTTGTTGGGTCTGCCACGTCTCTGCTATGTGTCTATTCTGTTATCTGTGACCTAAACTACTTGAGTAAAAATATTCCATATATGTAATCAACTATTGAATTCCTTTTTCCACTGTATAAACTTGACAACGTCACTAGTACAAGTAATAGAATATTCATAATGATAAAACATTATGTACTAGGTGTCATTCCAAGAAGTGGAACAAATCATTGCATATTTTACACTATATCTTTAGTTACTTCAGAATTCACAATAAACTCTATATTTGTAGACATGGATACCATTAGATTGAATGAGTTTCTCCTACTCATTACCTTAGCCTAACTATTTCATTAGATCATATTAATCTATAATAAGACTAATTTGTATCCCCCTGTAACTAGTATCACTTCCTCTCCACATACTAGGTACATATCTTTTATACTTTCTTAAGTACAATAAAATAGTTCTAAATGATTTCTTGTTTATCTCCAATATATCATTGATATTTTCCTATCATAAATTTTATATTGTAAATATAATTTCTTATATATATCATGGAATATGTGATTGATACATCATAGAATCATATGGAATTTATTACACCAAGTTAATCTCCTACCATGCCTATGAATGTATTCTTATAAATATTTATGTCATGTGACATTGCTAACAATTATCTCCTGAAATTTTACAACTTTTATTGTCAATACTATGTCAGTATATGTACTTTGAATTAGTCTAATAAACCTTTAGATGTACCTCGGTAGATAACATCCCCTAAAATATGGGTTTATACTTTAAGTCAATCTTTGGAGAGATACTTTCATCCCACTCTTTACTAAATGTAAGACCAATAGTTTTTTTCCATATGTTATAAAATATATTTTACTTTGAAAATAGTGATACTTCCACTATCCTCTAGAAAAAACATGAACAATATTTATTCCAAATGAATTTTCAATGATCATGGCATTGACTTTTAATCTTAAACTACATTTTAGTAACTTTCACCACTTATATCATTCCATGGCGTCGTTATCCCTTTCTATTTGCATTATATAGACACCTTCCATGGTTGATGATCTTAATATACAATGACCAAAAAAATGATCATAAAAATTATCTTTGACAAGTAAAATTCTAATGGATTTAGGAATAATGACTTGCTATTACAAATGAAGCCTAATTGGTACCACACTTGTACCATCCATGTATAGTCTCACAGTAATACCCACCATAGTAATCAAAATAACAATCCCCCTATACATTGATCCATGAGATCTATTATTGAATATTTATTGATCTTTTCAATTTTAGCTAATTTACATATACTGCCTACATATAGGAATTATTATTCTCAATGAATAATATGCCACTGACCATTGTGAATATAAAACAACCACCATGGATTTATCCTTATTATATAGTATGGATATCCAGAGAATTCTCTTCCACACCTCTTATGGAACTCTTTCATATTCCAACCATTTGGAAATATTGGTTATCGACTAAAGAAAAATAAATCTTACTCCCACTATCTCAAGTAGATACATGCCCCCATTTATAGAAATATAGTTTATCACTTAACTAAAAATTTTCCATCATAGGGATTTCTATAATATCCTAAAAAACTTTTTGGATAATTTCTTTAGATGATCATTATGTTTTTCTTGATATATGCTTGTTTATATCCAAAACAAAAATATTTCATTAATACACATGTTATTATGGAATAATGCATTTCCATCATACTATAAATCATATGATATCAATTTTATATTATATATGGCATATGGTTATGTTATTTCAACATTATTTGTGATGAGAATCTTGAAACATTATGGAAGTATCTGCTAAGAATATAAGTTTCAACATTAATACTCATTTTACTTACATCATGAATTTGATGTGTATAAGGAAATTTACCTTTATGAATTACTCCACGCAGATTTTTTTGATCAAATTTATCATGTAAGACTCATCATTGATCCACCATATTAGTATCATTACTCTGATGTGGATAAGGTAATTTACGTTTGGGAATTACATTATGCTATATTATAATGATCGATGAATGCATGGTCAAGTTATTATTTGGCACTATAGCCCTCAGAGACTCATATCTTTTGACCAAGAATATACCATACTTCACTTTTTCATTCCTCAATAAATAGTTAATAGATTCTTATGAGGTATATTTACCACTAGCATACCCTAGGAATAGTTCACTATCTCTAGCTAAACTAATTCCAAATGATTTGTGACATAACATTATTTCTAAAGGTTTCTTTGTTCAAAACTATGTATATAAGTTTATCAATAATACCTAAGGTATATAACACTAAATTGTCTAAAACCATACTCAGAATATCCTTGATAACTATTTCATTTTTCTTAACAAAGTATTATCTGTCCACAAATCGATTTATAAGTATTACAATTTATATTCATCAATTATTTCCAATTATTCAAGAATTACTGAAATATTGAGCATTAAACACCACAAAAAAACAATCATTCACAAACTATAATATTGTCCCCTTGTGTTCAATAGAAATGTGAGATTAATGATTTGGTAACAATTAAAAAAATTCCAACTAGAACCATTTACATAGAAATTAAATGTTGTGTGCTTAATGACTTAGGAACCGCCCTTTCTCAACCACTTGGAGAACAGACCTTATATCTTATAAAATTTATATACATATTTGGCTACATTATCCAAATACAGATATGTGATAAACATATAATATTAATTTCCCAAAAAATATTATAGAAACATTACTTTGGATTGATGAATATTCTTGAAGAAGAAGTGACTTCTTAGTTCTGTAATTCAGTTCATTGAATTTAAACATTCATAGATTTATTTCATGATAAGAAAAGTAAAAAATATCATATTTAATACCTTTTTCATTAAATTAATTTTCAAATTTCCTTTGACGTCACCATTTCCATTGTCCTTTTCTCGTAGTTTTACAACTTGATTGTTATACAATCTCAAGATCAATCTTTCTTTAAGGTTCTTATTGCTTGGAAAAACATTACCCAAAAGGTAAAAAATCATTTTATCCATACTGTTTGTTTTTGTAATCATAAACAAAACTTGACTAAATGGGTGAAAATGATATGAGAATGGGGTCCATTGAATGATCGTGATCTATCTTTCAATTTACACATTTAGTGTAATCATCTCCTATTTATATTGACATTTCTCTTCCTGATCGTAAGCATGTTGGAGATGAGACTACATGTTATATCATCCATGTCTTGATTTTGTATCCAAACATACATCAGATATTAATGATAAAATTATGACCCACTATTCATATGCATATTACATGAGTTTCGTATAAGCATTTTTCTCAACCTCATTATCGAGGAGGCTTAATAGGTATTGGGGACACTAGCACCATGAATTTCTTATGCCATAGCACTTTACACAAGCACCTGTATGAATCTTTGGAAAATCGTGATAGTTTGAAAATTTTATTTTCTAATAATTATAGTAGTGTGTTTGTGGTATTACAATCCATTTTCTAAAAAAACAATATTTAGAAGATTGGTACTTTTATCTAGATTGATTATTAGATATTACATAATATTTAAATCATTAAACGCCTCTCACTATTTTATAAAAACCTAGAAAACCTATGTAGTAGAATCATAAGGATCCCTGATCCTCTCCTCACAGTCTACTTGTTATGGCTATGCCACTTTTCCAAGAGTTCATGTTAGGAATTTGATTGGCCAACCACATTAACCCATGACAACATTATCAGTTGATTGATGTTCCATCTTCTAGAATAATAAACATGATTTGCTCAATGCTTAACTCTAATGTTAAAAGGGATATCTTTGGATAATTATTTTCTATTAACTTTAAAAAATTCAACCCATTACTCTCATAATAACTCACTCATAGTAGAAGAAACCCTTAACTTTGGCTGAAGATCACCCCAAAGACCTTGTTTTTTAAAATTGAAATGATGGGAGACATTTATGACATAATAATTTTTTGAGGGTTTTTAATTATTTTCCAATGAATGCAATACTTTTCTATTAAATATGTTTATAATATATTTTCATGCTCACAATTTAACATTCATTAATAGAATACATTCATCGCTTATTTATGAATTTTTTATATTTATTATTTTATAAGTTTCCCCTGTCAAAAAATGAATATAATATTAAATATTTTATAAAGGAAATAAATTATATGAATGTCCATGAGAATATAATATTGTTTAATCTATTTAAACTTAATGTATCAACACTTAACTAGGGGAATCATACTTGAGTCAGGTTTTAACTAATGATGCAACTCATCCCCAATCGATTCTGTCTACTTCTCATCTGGATTTTCACCTCATCTTGGTGTTGTCTACCTCTTACACCATCAATTTCATAATAAAATTGTAGTAAAACATAGGATAGGGATTCTTATGAGTGATATATAAAGACAACTCACATTTATATGGGTGTAAAAACCTTTACACATATTAAACAATAAAAAATGATGATGTTCATACCAACTTATTTAACAAATTAACTACGTGTATCACAAAAAATTATATAGTTAAATAATTAATTAAAAATAAACATAAATGATCTGTCAATTCCCAAGACTAGTCTATGAGTAAATTAAAAGTTTAATAAAACTAAATGCAATAAATTTAAGTATCATGACATTTAAATAAATTTAATGAATTGTTGAAATTAAAATAGTTTACATTAATGAGGTCTAATTGTTAATTTAATTATTAATCCAAATTTAAAATAATTAATTTTTTTAATTTTTGACACAAAATTAAATTAATTATTCATTATATTAAAATTAATATTATTATATCGATTCAAATTAAAATTACATTTCTAATGTTTTTGAACTAGAATTCACTTTCTCAAAATTCTGAGGTTGTTTTCGCTATTGAGTTTTAGTGAATTTGGAAAAACTCTTAAAAATTAAACCCATTCATTTCCAATGGGTATATATACTCAATATCTATATTTTTAATAAAACAAAAGTCTTTAAAACTAAAACATTATTTCTCTTTAATTAAAATCTTCACATATTTTTCTTCGATCTCATCATTGCCCCTACTCTTCCCTTAAAATCGTGTTAAAAATATTTTAAAATTTGTGATGAGCAGAAAAAAGGGACATAAAATAAAGGAAACCATCAATCTAGTGAAAACCCATAAAAAATTATTTAAAAATACATTTTTATCCTGAAAAAGGAATCATCATTTCAAAATGATCATTATATTACCTTTTGAAAATTAAATGATTTTCATGTAAACACATAAGCAAGCATATAAAAGATAGTAGGTAACATGGGAAATTATTTACAATATCACTCCTAAAAATTTTATATCTGTCTCGACTGTGTAGGGAATAAGCATCATAGTTACATTGAAATAACCACCATAGTAAATTCCAAAAATCTCTTAGGATAAACATAATCGGTTAACTCCATCAAATTACCCAATGCATTAGAGATGTATAACGAGATCACCCACCCTCAATTTTTCATTGAACCACACATCCCCATAAACAATACCCAAGAACCATAACATATGAATAATTATAAGGACTCGTCCTTAAACATTAAATAATCTTGATATATGTCAAGAATTTTACTTTCTCTCACATTGAGGATCATTTAGGTTTAGAGATTTATAGAATTACGCCATAACTCATATAAAACAAAACCATAGAATACAAAGTGAACATTTTCTATCATTATTCATTATTAAAATAATATAAAACATATAAAATAATGAAAGAAATATTTTCATGGAAAATCTCTATGACTTCTAATTAACTTCATCCTTTCCCTTACTCATCCTTAAACCCGATGGAAACATTTTAAAAACATGGGATGAATGGAAAATTTCAGTAAGGGATATAAAAATAAAGGAAACTGTTAGTTCTGTAAAAACATGAAAACACATATAACATTTATTATTATCTTCAATAGTCATTGGTAATATTAAATAAAACATTTTATTATTAATAAAATACAAACATTTTTTCTCAAAGAAAATCATTAAAACAAAGATCAAGCAATTAAACCTCTTTTGGTGACGTAGAAAAACATATACATAAAACCCTTTCAAAACAATTTTATTTGGAATAACCAAAATCCATACTATCATTACCAAATTTATTGGAGATAAATAATGGGGATCGCCCTTCGTATAAGCTATATCGAGCTTAATTGTGATCTATAATAGTTTTCAACCCTTCATATAAGCTATATTTGGTTCACCCATTTCTCATGAGCTATAATAGGGTTCAACCCATAATATAAGATGTATCGAGCTCACCAGTTCCATAAAATTCTCAATTAATATATCAATAGTAAAAAAAACTTATCCTAAAATTTTTTATAACACTTCTTAAATCCATATGAATATACATTCGGATAAAAATACCATTTCTTTTGAGAACCAATTTTAAATACACAATCACATTTTTATTTGAAAAAATATTTTCAATACCTTAATAGAAAAAAATAATTAGAGTTTATCATTTAATAAAATATTTAATCTTTCAATAGAATCTAGAAATCAAATAATATCAATGATAACATGAATTTTTATTAATGTTATATTTGAGAAATAGAACATTTCCTTTGTCATTTGTCAAAACATTCCTTTTAAGATGCGTAAAAAGATTATATTTATAAACTATTGAATGAAATTAAAAATAGAAATAATATTTCCTTTATAATCCTTTCATATTCATATAAATAAATATGTAAAATAATGTCAGGAATATGACATGGAGGAAAGGATTAGATCATTAAACATCTAAAGCGTCCCATACCCATTTAAACATCTAAATCATATGCTCCATGAAAGAATAATAGTTATAAAAACATTAATTAACATTTTAATAGATATAATATGGATATATAATTTCAAAGGGGTTGTATATACACCTTATTAAATAATAAAGGTGAATAACATCTAGAAATGCCTCAATGAATAGGGATTGAGATGAAATCCCATACCCTGAGTCTGACTTATCACGTGTGCATTTATCTTATGGAATAATTAACTAAATTTATTTATTTTATTTTTTCAGAACCAATTTAATGTTTATCATTTATTTTATTTTAACTATTACAAAATTTTAAACCACTACTTAAAAAATTAATTTTACATCGGTTGTTTTGACCATATTTGGTTAATGTGTTAAAAGAAACTTTAGTATGTCAATTATTGTCAAAGGGGTCATTATATACACATATAAATAATAATAATCATGAAATAGTTATCATATTTATTCATCAATTATACATTTAAGACAAATCTTGAATAATGGTTATGAAAAATGTACCAACATTACAATCATGGAGACAGTGGGTCGTATATACGGATGAGTAACGTTCCCAGTTATTCATTGATCGATTTGGAAAGAAGGTAAGTGAAATTTCTCTTTTCAGAATGACCATTATATCATAAATACCATATTATTTAATCATAATTACTTTTATATCGAATTATCTTGATGTAAAAGTAATTACATCACATCAAGGATGCGGTAGTCCACACATCCACGAATGACATTATCTTTTTTTCAGTGTGTGAAGGGTAATAATAAAATGGATATATTAAATTTCATAAAAGGAAATTATTTCATTAATATAATATATAGTTTATTTATGTAACATATTTTTATTTAAACTCATATTTAATAAATTTCATGTAATGTGTGGACATGTCACATCGCTTTGTGGAGGTTGTAGTCCACACTTCCATAATCAAAGTTACCGTATTTACACCAAATGGAACACATAACGGTATGTGTTATATAAAAATTTAAAAATGATAAAGAAATAATAAATATCATATATATCATATTTAAAAAATCTGCCAATCATAATGCCCAACCATGAATGGTGGTAAAGGAAAAACAAAAGACATTGTTTCACGAGGTGGCAGTTCACCTTACACAAACGGTAACTTCGTTATCCATTTGATGGATGCATTTATAAGAGTAGTTCTAACCATTAAAATAACAGAATTTTGGTATATTTATGATACGTATGTCATTATATAATATTAAAATAAGAATAATTTAATGGTTTTATTTTGAAATAAAACAAAATTGATCATTTAAGAATGTTACCTCTTTTTTTGGTAAATCCTTTTGGTTTGCACCAAAGGGATTCCTTTGATTTATTTATTCCCAAAGATAATATTCTATTTTTATAGAAGGGATTTTTTGAGACTATTTGGGTTGTGTTTGGATGATCAAATGTGGCTTGAGAGGTATGAGGAAGGGATAGAGTGAATGCCTTTTTATAATGGAGGGGGAGTGGCATTCTTGTAAATACCAAAAGGCATAAACTATTGGGTGGTCTCCCTTACCTAATGTGCCATCAAAATAGAAAAATAATGTATTTGTAACAGCCCGAGATTTTATGAAAACTATTCTTTTTAATTTTATTAATGTCTTGTGTTGTAAGATACACCAAAAGGAGCTTGCACAACACGTATCATTGACTTGCCTTGCATTACACGCAATCACAACCTTCCTCGATAGCGTGTGTAGTACACAATACCGAGTTTCCCTAAACAACGATATGCTATTAAAATATTATTATAACTAGCCGTTATCAATAGTAATAACCACCTTTTAAAATTTTAGAAATTTTAGCTCTCAAAATGGACTTTATTTTTGGATTCGGAGTATCGAATTTAGCCTAAGGTGAAATTTTGGTACTTTTCGGATAACTTTCATATTCAGATGAATAGTGAAAATTACTAAATTATAATTAAAAACAACTTTTTTAATCGAAATAATTAATAGTGATAAATTATTAATTTGAGTAGTTTTAAAGTATATTTAGAATATATTTTTAAAATTTAATACAATGTTGGTCATTGGACATAATTTCACATTTAAACCAGACATAAACAAGTGTCAATCTTTTGATAGATATTGTTTCTTAAAAACACGCTATTTGTTTTAACAGTGGGATTTAATTATAAAATTAATTAATGAAACTTCTATGTTATGAATTTGGTAAAATAGACTTCATTTTTGAATTCGGAATATGAAATATAGCTTAGGAAGAAATTTTGGCATTTTTCTGAAAACCATCAATTTTTGATAAATAGTGAAACTACTAAGTGGTAGTTAAAAAAACTGAATTTTTCATAAAACATAATTTTACCGCTTCTGTGAATGGAATTTCAAAAATCTGAGAGACACGGTTGATGTCAGTAAGTAAAATGTGGTTCAATGAGATGAAAATAATTTTTGGTGAATAGTAACTTTTTACTTTTTTTTACCACGGTTAATAGTAAATAGGGTAACTAAGGGTAAATATGATATTAATATTACCCTAAAACATGTCTTAATTCTATTGGACAAGTGTAATTCGACCAAAAACAAAATTAGGAATAAAATATGACCATTTAGGCCCACTTGGATTAGATTAGGACATTTATTATTAATTTATTTAAAGAAGGGTTAAAGTAGTTAAAATCAAAGTTTAATAAGTAAATCATTTTTAATATGGGGTTATATATAAGATAAATTCGATTGTAAATAATCATTAGAAATCTAAAAAGATTTACTACATGATGGTATTTTATTTTTAATTTTTAGACATCAAATAATTTAATTTATTTATGACACAAAGATGATGCAGTAATTATCTTGTTAATGAAATATTGACATAATTGATGTTATAAACACCAAAATAAATGTAATTTGAGACTTTTTATGAATTAAACTAATTTTCTAGGTTACTATGATATATTATTGTTGTTTGAATCAACTTGTTTCGAACATATAATTCTGTTATGACTTTCACAAAAATCATATATCAAATAGTGTCAAAATTGACACAAAATAGTTTTTAAATCAAATATTATAATATTAATTGTTATTTTATTCCTAAAAATCTAAGGTTCGGCCAAATGACTTAGATAAGGATATATATATTAATAATAAACAATTTGGGGTTCGTTTGGCTTGTTATAGTAAGTGTATTAACCATAGAGTGAAAGAAAACAAAAAGACACGGTAAAAGTTAAATTAATTAACTTAGAGTTAAATCTAATTGATAAGGTTAAAATAATACCCTAAACTTGTCTAAATCCTATTGGTTGATAGGATTTCGACCCATCCCCACTTTAGCTTCTAAATAAGACCCTTTAGAACCATTATAAACCGATTTTGACTTTAATATAAAATAATATTTTGAGATATTCCTAAGGTGCCCCTCTCCTCCATTATAAAAGGACACCTCCTCCCCCTTCTCCTCACACCAATTTGAGCACTCAATCTCGGCCAACCCCTGCCAAAATATCTTCTCCACTTCCCTAGAATAATCCTAGAGGTCCTGGTCTTCTTCGAAGACCAATCTTAGTTCCCTAAGTGGAGGATTCAAAGAGGTGTTCCATAGAAGAGGTAATATCCATTACCGATCTTTTCAATTTCTTTCTTCTTCAACTTCTTCTTCTTTAGTTGTTTCATGACAAAGTAATAACATAAGTATTACTTACATACTGATATGTTATTATAAATATGAAACAACCCTAATTCACCTTCTATCCATCCTACGGAAAAATGAAATCACCGCGCGTGCGTACGAACGGAATACCGTCTCCACGCCGTGGTGTAATCTATTTTCCACCACCACCTTACATGGATGGGTATAATGGTGTAAAGAGTAACTATACATAGTTATTACAACATCATATTGATTCTTATATATTGTATAATCCACTCCAATTCAATTCAATATTTATAGAAATGATATCATCGCTCGTGCGTACGTACGGACTACCGTCTCCACGACGCGACGAGATTCATTCTCCATGTTAACCATTTAAGAATGATTATAAAGTATATATAAGAAATAATAATTAAATATATGACATTATAAAGCTACTGGATTTATGTATATATATACATATGTATGTCATCTACTTACTTCCATTTCAAGACAATAAGGAAAGGAAAACAGCGTTCATGCGTACGTACGGACTACCGTCTCCATGAACGGTGTTTTTCATTTTATTTATCTACATATTATATATATATATATATACTGAATATATATGATATATAAATCATATTTTATATTCTGGAAGTAAGTAAATCATGATATAAGTAATAATGATGTCAAGAACAACAAGTCAAAACACCTACGATAAATGAAACGATTTTACCCAATACGCTTCTTTAACATGGAATTTACAAAAGAACGGGTAATATAATGTCATAAGTGAACAATATATGATATCATAACAATGAATATGATTCTTTAATAAGTCAATGACATTATTTAAATCATTATACAGGAGGTTCGGACACATACGAAGCAAATCGGACCTAAGGTAAGGGAAATATCACAATCTCATTTTTATTAGAGATTGTTTATTCGTAAGTATTTACTGGGGTGTATTTTATCATCCACGTACATGTTTCATCAATATGTAATATTACTTCTATCCACCTACAATTTTTTAAATCCATTTTTACCCTTCGGTGAGTTTTTAGTAAAAGAAATGAAAGGGATCTTTTGTCGTTTTTCGTACGAGGTACTTTTTGACTTTTCCGACAAAAGTACAAAGAATGTTTTTTTTAACTTATACGGCATGAATGGATTTTAAAACATTATTTCCAAGAAGTTTCCTTTACAAGTTTTCAAGTTTATTTTTAATCAACTTCTTTTATTTTAAAGTTTTATGACATGTTAAGAAAGGAAAAGTATTTTTGAAGTAGAAAAGATATTTTCCTCAAGAATGAAGTTCAAGTATTTTATCAAAATTATTTTCCATCTAAGATAATAAAAGGGTCCTGTTTTTATCCCTATTATTACATGGATTTGATTATGTTGTGATGGAAACATATTTATGAATTCCTTTATCTTATATGAATTGTTTTATGATGTCATGTTGTTTAAGAATCCCATTTTTATTACATGGGTTATGCGATGATATATGATTTATGATTATGTGGCACACATAAGAAAGGATTCCTTATAAGATGGGTGGGACCTATATCTCCCTCCAATGCATTGGGTAAAGATTTTATATCTCATGAGATAGACATGGCTGAAATGGTAGGTTATACCGGTTCAGGGAAACAGGACTGAAACGAGGGTTACTCGATTCAGAAAGGGACTTTGTCCACTAAGATAGTCTTGGAAATGAGTCTTGACTAACAAGAAATGATTCTCTATGATTATGTGTGTATGCCACAAAGTTTCATGTTTTATGTTATGATTATTGTGATTACATTTCACTTCTATGATTTATCCCATGTTATGATATTATGAGCTCTTTTGCAGGTTAAGATTTCCAAAAGCTATGTTCTTATGTATATGATGTAATTGATATTTCTTTTGTTTACCCTTACTGAGCATTTGAGCTCACCCTTTTCTGTTTTCTTTTCCCCAGGATATAAAGAAAGGTTTTAGGTAAAAAAAAGGAAGATCTTTATGGGAGATATTGACGATCTTTCACCACGATTAGAAGATTACGTTCCGAGTTTCCAAAGACACTAAACTATTACGATCCTTGTGTGTGTGTTTTTGTTATGTACTAAGTATTTCGCTAATGTAATGTAATGTCCATGTACGTCAAGATACGGGTCTCTACAGTTGGTATCAGAGTCAAAGGAGGTAGGAATGTATCCGATCCTTGGGAACTCTCACATGTGAGCGTTGGACGAAGCATGGCTCTCCGCCCAAGGGCTTCATGAGGAAATGGCTGCCACTGGGGATGGTGGTGTGTCCCGCCCAGGGGGTGTAGCCGCCCATGGAGTGCCCTGATAGGTATCAACTATAGTCCACTGGAAGTAATTCTAGACCGTTACAGTTGGTATCAGAGGAAAGGTTTAGTCAACCTTTGGAAACTAGGATGCGATAACTTTAGTGAGATCCCTAGAGATATTTCTAAGGTATGTCTAGGGATGTATCTAAGGTTAAGTATATGTATAGGTTATAGTACTAGAATTACGCTAACGATCATAGAATTAAACCTAAGATGTTAGATATTGAAGGTACTCCCCCTTTATTATGTTGTTTTCCCTAGCATGATTTTTGCCTCTCACACTATTATTTTTTGGTTTTAGATGATGGCTGGAACCCGAAGGAACTGTGTTGATCAATGCAATGGACAATGCAATGATTTCCCTCCTGAACAAACAAATGTTATGGGAGATGGAGTACAAAATCTTATTGCTATACTTACACAAGCTATGAATCATTCTGGACTTCCAAATGAGTAGAGAAGGGAACAATATTCTATTGAGTCCTTCATGAGGCAACGTCCACCTTCTTTCAGTGGGACTACCGATCCACTTGTTGCTGAACAATGGATCAGTACCACTGAAAAGATATTTTCAGTTCTTCAATGTTCTGAACATGATAAAGTCATCTTAGCAGTATATCATTTGGAAGGTGAAGCTGATCAATGGTGGAATCTTATCAAGAATACGAGGCAAAGAGATGAAATTGAGTCCATGGAATGGGACGAGTTCAAGAACTTGTTTTTCAGTAAGTACTTCCCTCGTATTCTTCGAACAAAGATGGAAAAGGAGTTTCTTGAGCTGAAGCAGAAGGATGATGAATCTGTTGGTATATACGAAGCAAATTTTACAAGACTTGCAAGGTATGCATCTGGCATTATCATCCAACCTGGAAGTAAAGTAGATCGATTTTTCAGTGGCTTAAAACCAAGTCTTCGAAGGGCATTAGCTATAAGAGACTTCAGTAGCTATGAAGAAATTGTGCGTTGTGCTGTCACGGTAGAAATTGATGTTGGTGTTACATATCCATCTCATGGTTTTGACAAGAAACGAAAGATGGAATTCAAGGAGAAATCTCAGAATAATGATGAAAAGAAGATGAATGTTTCCTTATGCACAAAGTGTGGAAAGAAGCATGGTGGAGATTGTCTTAAAGGGACTAGAAAATGCTTTAAGTGTGGAAAAGAAGGTCATCGAGTAGCTGAGTGTCGAAGTAATGGAAAAAGGGATTCTATTGATGTGAATAAAGCAAACATTGCAGAGAACACATCACCAACACTTCAATGCTTCAAGTGCAAGGAAATGGGGCATTATGCTAATAAATGCCCTAATCCAAGGGTTAGTGATGACCGACATGAGCAACCGCTTAAGGCAAAGGACAAAGGGAAGTCACATGCGATCACTATTGGAGATGTTGAATATGACAACGATGTGGTGGAATGAATAATTGTTTATGTAATAGGATTCCAAAATAATGTTGTATCATGGAGTATTGGAATATTTATGTATTGGTCTATTGTGGTTTTCAATAATTTTATGGTACCAATAACCATGGAAAGTGATTGTGATATTTTTGGAAAAAGAATGATATGCGCATAATGAAGGGAAAACGAGAAAATGAAATATTTGACAGTATTCATGAGCTCATGATTGATATAAGGACTAAGTTATATCATGGTTTGAGTATATAGAATTTTGAGGATTTTGGTAACTGAATTCATGTTTTCATTAAGGTTCAATGGGTATTCAAGAGAATACATGATTAAGGACTTTGAATGTCTGGAATGTGACCAGCAAAACATATCTTATGATATATGGGGATCAACGATGGTATTAAATATATGGTAATCATTTTCACTATGAGAGTGGACTACAGTATTATGGATAAGCCTAAAGATTGGAATGGATTATGTTGGACATAAGTTATTATTGTTTAAGGATAGAATTTTTTTCGATATTATTGATGGGATGTTATAGTAATATAGTTTTAGAAAAAGGACAACCTGCAGGACGGGCGACAACCCATCGCTTCGGACAAGGCTGTGGGAATCGAACCCACAACTGAAGTGCGACTGGCCTTTATCGCCTACCACTGGCCTACAGGAAGTCCCTGTTTAGTAGAAACTAGTTTTATTATATTAAGCAGTATGATATATGAAGTATAAGTCCATTTTAGGAACCATATATGATTAATCTCACTATAGATCGACTTATGTATATAATTTTTGCTAACCTTTTGTTTGAGACAGATGGAATGACCCGTCGTTCTATCACATGATCTGCTAACACTTCACGAATAACAAATTCAACTTCATTTATTTAAGAGATGAAGTGGAAATTGTTCAAGGCACGAACAACAGTGAGATTGTACCAAAATAAAGTAAGTATTTATTCTAATTCAAATTTTCAACTTTAGGGAAATGATCTTGAAAAAACAAAAATGTTGTCCTAGTGATCTTATACCTGATGAATCAGATGGTACCTTATATCATCACAAATCTATGGATTTGTGATTACTGGCTTTTCCATAGCCATGTTCTCTACCACTCTCCATCAGAACATGATGGTTAGATTTCTCTTCCATATCCATATTTTCACCTATGTGGAAACCCAGTGATTAGTTTATTTGGGTAATCGTTACATTTCATACTTTAGTTTTTAAAGACAAGTTTTGGTATTCCTTTTTACGATGTGGGTTTCTATTAAAGAAACTTTCGAATAGTAAACTATTTATAACCCCGACGAATTTCGAGGGCGAAATTCATTTTAAGGGGGGTAGAATGTAACAGCCCGAGATTTTATGAAAACTATTCTTTTTAATTTTATTAATGTCTTGTGTTGTAAGCTACACCAAAAGGAGCTTGCACAACACGTATCCTTGACTTGCCTTGCATTACACGCAATCTCAACCTTCCCCGATAGCGTGTGTAGTACGCAATACCGAGTTTCACTAAACAACGATATGCTATTAAAATATTATTATAACTAGCCGTTATGAATAGTAATTACCACCTTTTAAAATTTTAGAAATTTTAGCTCTCAAAATGGACTTTATTTTTGGATTCGGAGTATCGAATTTAGCCTAAGGTGAAATTTTGGTACTTTTCGGATAACTTTCATATTCAGATGAATAGTTAAAATTACTAAATTATAATTAAAAACAACTTTTTTAATCGAAATAATTAATAGTGATAAATTATTAATTTGAGTAGTTTTAAAGTATATTTAGAATATATTTTTACAATTTAATACAATGTTGGTCATTGGACATAATTTCACATTTAAACCAGACATAAACAAGTGTCAATCTTTTGATAGATATTGTTTCTTAAAAACACGCTATTTGTTTTAACAGTGGGATTTAATTATAAAATTAATTAATGCAACTTCTATGTTATGAATTTGGTAAAATAGACTTCATTTTTGAATTCGGAATATGAAATATAGCTTAGGAAGAAATTTTGGCATTTTTCTGAAAACCTTCAATTTTTGATGAATAGTGAAACTACTAAGTGGTGGTTAAAAAAAACTGAATTTTTTATAAAACTTAATTTTACCGCTTCTGTGAATGAAATTTCAAAAATCCGAGAGACACGGTTGATGTCAATAAGTAAAATGTGGTTCAATGAGATGAAAATAATTTTTGGTGAATAGTAACTTTTTACTTTTTTTTTACCACGGTTAATAGTAAATAGGGTAACTAAGGGTAAATATGATATTAATATTACCCTAACACATGTCCTAATTCTATTGGACAAGTGTAATTCGACCAAAAACAAACTTAGGAATAAAATATGACCATTTAGGCCCACTTTGATTAGATTAGGACATTTATTATTAATTTATTTAAAGAAGGGTTAAAGTAGTTAAAATCAAAGTCTAATAAGTAAATCATTTTTAATATGGGGTTATATATAAGATAAATTCGATTGTAAATATTCATTAGAAAGATAAAAAGATTTAATACATGATGGTATTTTATTTGTAATTTTTAGACATAAAATAATTTAATTTATTTATGACACAAAGATGATGCAGTAATTATCTTGTTAATGAAATATTGACATAATTGATGTTATAAACACCAAAATAAATGTAATTTGAGACTTTTTATGAATTAAACTAATTTTATAGGTTACTATTATATATTAGTGTTGATTTAATCAACTTGGTTCGAACATATAATTCTGTTATGACTTTCACAAAAATCATATATCAAATAGTGTCAAAATTGACACAAAATAGTTTTTAAATCAAATATTATATTATTAATTGTTATTTTATTCCTAAAAATCTAAGGTTCGGCCAAATGACTTAGATAAGGATATATATATTAATAATAAACAATTTGGGGTTTGTTTGGCATGTTATAGTAAGTGTATTAACCATCTAGTGAAACAAAACTAAAAGACACGGTAAAAGTTAAATTAATTAACTTAGAGTTAAATCTAATTGATAAGGTTAAAAAAATACCCTAAACATGTCTAAATCCTATTGGTTGATAGGATTTCGACCCATCCCCACTTTAGCTTCGAAATAAGACCCTTTGGAACCATTATAAACCGATTTTGACTTTAATATAAAATAATATTTTGAGATATTCCTAAGGTGCTCTTCTCCTCCCTTATAAAAGGACACCTCCTCCCCCTCCTCCTCACACCAATTTGAGCACTCAAGCTCGGCCAACCCCTGCCAAAATCTCTTCTCCACTTCCCTAGAATAATCCTAGAGGTCCTGGTCTTCTTCAAAGACCAATCTTAGTTCCCTAAGTGGAGGATTCATAGAGGCGTTCCATAGAAGAGGTAATATCCATTACCTATCTTTTCAATTTCGTTCTTCTTCAACTTCTTCTTCTTTAGTTGTTTCATGACAAAGTAATAACATCAGTATTACTTACATACTGATATGTTATTATAAATATGAAACAACCCTAATTCACCTTCTATCCATCCTACGGAAAAATGAAATCACCGCGCGTGCGTACGAACGGAATACCGTCTCCACGCCGTGGTGTAATCTATTTTCCACCACCACCTTACATGGATGGGTATAATGGTGTAAATAATAACTATACATAGTTATTACAACATCATATTGATTCTGATATATTGTATAATCCACTCCAATTCAATTCAATATTTATAGAAATGATATCATCGCTCGTGCGTACGTACGGGCTACCGTCTCCACGACGCGATGAGATTCATTCTCCATATTAACCATTTAAGAATGATTATAAAGTATATATAAGAAATAATAATTAAATATATGACATTATAAAGCTACTTGATTTATGTATATATATACATATGTATGTCATCTACTTACTTCCATTTCAAGACAATAAGGAAAGGAAAACAGCGTTCATGCGTACGTACGGACTACCGTCTCCATGAACGGTGTTTTTCATTTTATTTATCTACCTATTATATATATATATATACTGAATATATATGATATATAAATAATATTTTATATTCTGGAAGTAAGTAAATCATGATATATGTAATAATGATGTCAAGAACAACAAGTCAAAACACCTACGATAAATGAAACGATTTTACCCAATACGCTTCTTTAACATGGAATTTACAAAAGAACGGGTAATATAATGTCATAAGTGAACCATATATGATATCATAACAATGAATATGATTCTTTAATAAGTCAATGACATTATTTAAATCATTATACAGGAGGTTCGGACACATACGAAGCAAATCGGACTAAAGGTATGGGAAATATCACAATCTCATTTTTATTCGAGATTGTTTATTCGTAAGTATTTACTGGGGTGTATTTTATCATCCACGTCCATGTTTCATCAATATGTAATATTACTTCTATCCACCTACAATTGTTTAAATCCATTTTTACCCTTCGGTGAGTTTTTAGTAAAAGAAATGAAAGGGATCTTTTGTCGTTTTTCGTACGAGGTACTTTTTGACTTTTCCGACAAAAGTACAAAGAATGTTTTTTTAACTTATACGGCATGAATGGATTTTTAAAACATTATTTCCAAGAAGCTTCCTTTACAAGTTTTCAAGTTTATTTTTAATCAACTTCTTTTATTTTAATGTTTTATGACATGTTAAGAAAGGAAAAGTGTTTTTGAAGTAGAAAAGATATTTTCCTCAAGAATGAAGTTCAAGTATTTTATCAAAATTATTTTCCATCTAAGATAATAAAATGGTCCTGTTTTTATCCCTATTATTAAATGGATTTGATTATGTTGTGATGGAAACATTTTTATGAATTCCTTTATCTTATATGAATTGTTTTATGATGTCATGTTGTTTAATAATCCCATTTTTATTACATGGGTTATGCGATGATGTATGATTTATGATTATGTGGCACACATAAGAAAGGATTCATTATAAGATGGGTGGGACCTATATCTCCCTCCAATGCATTGGGTAAAGATTTTATATCTCATGAGATAGACATGGCTGAAATGGTAGGTTATACCGGTTCAGTGAAACAGGACTGAAACGAGGGTTACTCGATTCAGAAAGGGACTTTGTCCACTAAGATAGTCTTGGCAATGAGTCTTGACTAACAAGAAATGATTCTCTATGATTATGTGTGTATGCCACAAAGTTTCATGTTTTAAGTTATGATTATTGTGATTACATTTCACTTCTATGATTTATCCCATGTTATGATATTATGAGCTCTTTTGCAGGTTAAGATTTCCAAAAGCTATGTTCTTATGTATATGATGTAATTGATATTTCTTTTGTTTACCCTTACTGAGCATTTGAGCTCACCCTTTTATGTTTTCTTTTCCCCATGATATAAAGAAAGGTTTTAGGTAAAAAAAAGGGAAGATCATTATGGGAGATATTGAAGATCTTTCACCACGATTTGAAGATTACGTTCCGAGTTTCCAAAGACACTAAACTATTACGATCCTTGTGTGTGTGTTTTTGTTATGTACTAAGTATTCCGCTAATGTAATGTAATGTCCATGTACGTCAAGATACGGGTCTCTACAGTATTAGATGGAAATTATGGACGATAATAACATCCACCAATAAAAATTACTTTTCTCTTATACAGTTTTGTTCATTAACTTCTATTTTCCCCCACTTTTTCTATTTTGGTTTTTATTAAGGTAACCTGTTTTCTATCATATGTAATTTTATCATTAATTATAAAATAGAGATTTTTTTATTATAAAATATAGATCCAATTAATTATAAATATTATATATAATTTATAAAATATAAATCCCATGTGTTTTAGAAATTAATTTTAAAACGAGCATATATAATCCGCAAAAGCACTACATGAACCTGAACCGTGCTAACAATGTTTTTACTATCGATTGGTCAATATGATAATTATAAAAGATCCATTAGTATATTAATGGTCCATATTATATATTAATTATCACTTAAAATTCACTTGTACAAAGAAAGTTTTTTTATTAATTTTAAATCATTTAATAAAATATCATTTATTGTAAAATAATATTAATGCCAATTTATACATTATTTATTTAATTTTAAATTCATAATTCAAAAAAATAATTGGAATTAAAATATATTAAGTTCAGATATGTTTAAAAAAATATATTTATCTGAAAAAATAATGGAACACAATAATTTATTAAATTTACTTTACTTTTAATGTTTCTAACATCATTTCTCTTATTTAATTATTAATTAAATAATCCATTCATTTGCATTTGTTAAAAGATTAATGTAATTATATCATCTCAAAAAAATTATTGTTAAATTATCATTATAAATAAACTCATTAACCTTCAAAATTAATTTTTATAACCGAAACCATGTAGCTTCTTCCATACTCCAAAGCATTATAAATGTTAAAGCTAAGGAAGGTTCTTTTTTTGTCTTTTTTCTTTACTTAACATATTATATGGGATACCATCATGAAAATGCTTCTCTATAACTAAAAAATTAGAAAAAAATATTGGATATATTCTAACTATTGGTATCAAATGGATTTTGGACAATTTTATAGGTTATTTTTGCTGTTAATTTTATGTTTTTGTCCCATGTTATGCTTAATTTCACCTTAATTATTGTAATTAATTTTAATTACTTTTACTAATATTTTTTATAGAAAACTATGTTGACCTTGTTATACATTATAAATTATGATTATTTCAAATATGAAATACATTTTTCTAAATTTAAATCATTGAAGTGGAAAAAAATTATTTTAAAATTTATCTTGCAGACGGGATGTGACAACAGGTTTTTAATCTAAAAATGTTCAAATGTCTGATATGTTTTTATATACAATTTTAATGTGAAAATTAGTCCAATGACCTATATTATTTTATTGATATAAAATTGATCTACCAATAATTTAAAACGAATTAAAACATAATTTAGCTATATAATCTATTTAGAAAAAACTACTTTTTTAACTATAATATAGTATTATTCACTATTCATCAAAATATGAAAGTTCTCATAAAAATAACAAAAAACACCCAAGATAAATTTTGTTACTTATATTTAAAAAATGTTTTTTATTTTTTCATATAAAAATTATAATTGTGTAATAAATTAGATTTAAAGTAAATCTTCCAATAGAGGAAACAAAATGGTCATATTAAATAAAAATATTACAAGTATAATATTGTTTGGTAAGACTCGTGATTGTGTGTAACATAAGTTGTTTATGAAGATTAGGTTGCATCAAATGCGAGATAAACATTGTGTTGTGTACGATTCAAGATAAACTATGTAAAACATGTAAAATAATCCATTAAATAAATTATATTAATTTGAAATAATATATTTCATAAAATCTTGGGATGTTACATCCAACCCACCATAAAATGAATTTCTCCCTCTAAATTCATATGGATTATCCAAGGTTTAATAATTGAAATATTATTTCTTAGAAACACACATCATACATATTAATAGTGAAACTTTATTTTAAAAATGAAGGTGGGAACCATAATAGTTACCAAAAGTAACTCATAACATGGATTCCACATTGGAGAACATAGGTTGAGAGTAAATACTGGACAACGGATAAAAGCATAAATACTTATAAATAGTGATAAAGATAACTTATCACAAACTTTTGAATGATAAATAAAAATATAAGGGCCACAAAAATTGTAAATATATGATAATCAAAGAGTTCATTGGTTCACCAAAAATAAAGGTACCTGGATAACACTTTTTTCCAGATCATTTTTCAAGAGTGGAAGGACTCCTTCACCGTCTATACAAGAGAATAAGCAAATATATTTACTTGATGAGTAGATATTCATCCTTTAATTAACTTCCAACAAAACTCATCTATTCCTCTAAACGATGAGTGTCCAATATGATTTTTCATGACTGAAGCTCTAGAAATAATATATCACATAATCCTCAAAAGGATAACACAATATTCCTAAAATATTAATATATTAACCAACGCTAACATGGTTATCACACTGTAAAACATTCATTTGATGAGTTAGTACATTAATATCTATAGTTCAATAGTAATACCCACAGTCAAAATGAAATCATTTTATATATATATAACCATAATGGCCACCAATACCCTTAAAATTTCATCCACACAAATAGAGGTATATTTCCTCAAATTACATTTAAACATATACCTAAATCATCTCTAGAAACCCAATAAATGTATACCAAGTTATTTACATTATTTAGAAAATTAAAAGAAGGGTGCCTAAGATAATGGGATTATTATCAATCTTCGAAACATATAGAACTTACTTGTTCATCCATCACTTCACAAGATGGCCCATAAAATGTAGAAGTAGTAAATGATTTTCCTATCCCTTTTTGCTTCAGATTGTCATGATTTACAACCTGAGTAAGTTTATTTAGAAACATGTTAGCATAATATCCAAAATCATTATAGATAAGTCATTGTACTATTGACTGACAATCTGTTATCTCATTGTTGAATTGTTCATGAGACTTTTCCATACAGTCACGAATAGTCTCACGAAGCTTACCACATTGATAACACTTTCTAGATGTAGACAAACATTCCCCAAAATGTATTAAACTACACTTAAAACATGTTTGAGGCTGTGCTCATGAATTATTATTTGGTTCCTTCTCAATTTCCTTCCACTTTGGTCAATTATTAATCTTAACATCTCGTGGAACGTAAGTGTCAAAAATCTCTGTTTCAAATTTCTTAGAACAATAAACCAGATTTTTATAACTTTTAAATTCTCGAGAGGCCAAATATTTTCATAGCCTTCGTTTCAATCACGAATTAAATCTATTAACATTACTATTAATGTATCGAATAAAATCCATAACATGTGTGGTCAATATTGTGAAGTTTTCTTCATATGAATCCATAAAATATTCATTTTTTGATTTGATTCCCAGAATTGTTTATCCATCCAAAGTCTAACAACCTTAGAGAAATATTTCTCTAGGAAGAGATTTATAATTATTTCACATTCCATGAAATCAAAATCATATTTCTCTCTAGTATTAATAACCAAATACCACTATCAATAAACTTCACCTTCAAAGTGATAAATAGTAAGGGTTACCTTTTCATGTTCTAGACATCACATGACTTTAAATATCTTCTCTAGGGAATTTATCCACTCATCAGCCACCACTAGGTCAGATGATCAATTGAATGATGGAGAATATTTCCCCATGAAGTGCTCCAATGTTATTATTCCCCTTCATGGTAGGTTGGGTTCCTCTTTATCATGGGCACCACTACATTTTTTAGCTTGTTTCAACTAATTCATCACTACAACAAACTATTCTGTTCCGATTCCAACTATCTCAGGATGTTGTTTTGGAAGGATATTTTCCCCTTGATGCTTTCCCACTATAACATTCTTGTTTCCTCTTCAGAAAAAAATTATAAAAAACTTAATTTAGAAGAAGCAATGTGGTTACCTTTAAATGCTATTTCATTTTAACTTAACCATAAAGTAAAATCTTCTAAGGGAATTCTATTAACACTAAAATAAACTCAAAAGTTATCAAAAAATTACCCTTTGATACCAACTATAAGGACTCACCCTCAAAAATTATGTAATCTCCTGATAAGTTAATAATTTTAATATCTCTCATATTGATGATCTTTCATGTCTATAGTTTTAGAGAATTATGCCATAACTCGTACATAAAAACCAAAAAAAAGTGTACACTTCCTTAAAATATACATTTTCCCATAATATAAAACGTTTAAAATAAATAATAAATTAATTTAATGGAAAATATCCACTAATTACAACTGGACTTCTTTCTATCCCATATTCATCCTTAAACCCTCTGAAATTTTTAAAAAATCTTTGGATGAGCACAAAATATCAGAAAGGGAATAAATTTTTACTTTGGTAAAAACATGAAAACACATATAAAATATAAATTTATCATCAATATTCATTGGGAATTTAAAATAAAACATTTTCAAATGAATATAAAGCACATATTTTTTTCAAATAAAAACATTTAAACCCATAGAAAGAAATTAAACCTATTGGGTGACTTAGAGCATCATGCACATAAAACCCTTTCAAAACCCTTTTAATTGTAATGACCATATGTTTCACTTCAAAAATTATCATTACCCAATGTATTAGAGATCTATAATGGTGATCAACCTTCATATAAGAAATACCGGGCTCATCCGCGATCTATAATAGTGCTCAACCCTTTGTATAAGTTGTATTAGGATCACTTGTGAGCTATAATAGGGCTCAACCCTCTTTATAAGTTGTGTTCGGCTCACCCATTTTATATAAATCTCAAGTACCATATCAAGAGTATAAAATTCACATCATAAGACCCAATAATAACTCTTTTTCAATACATATGAAATCACATTTGGATAAAAATACAATTTTCTTTTGAGAACCCACTTTAAATACCGAAATATCCTTTTCATTGAAAACCCATCTTCAGTACCAAAACAACCAAAAAATAATATTAGTTTTTAATTAATAAAATATTTATTCTTCAAAATTAATCTTTTAATGAAATAAAATTCATGATTACATGAAATTTCATTATTTTCGTACATGAAAAATAAGACATTTCATTTTTTGTTTGTCAAAAAATTAATTTTAACATACATAAAAAGACTAAATCTGAAAACCATTTAATAAAATTCAAAGAGACCAAAAAATTACCTTATAATCCTTTTATATCCATATAAATAAATATATAAAATAATATAAATAATATTGACATGGAGGAAAGGAATAAATCTTTAAATATCCAAAGCATCCCATACCACTTTGAACTTTTAAATAATAAGCCCCATGAATAAATAAAATTTAAGAAAACATTGATTAACATGGTAATATATTATATATGGATATATAATTTATAATTTTCTTTATATACACCTTATAAAATAATAAAGGTGCATAACATCAAGAAATGCCTCAACGAAAGGATATTGAGATGAACTCCCTTACCTTGAGTCTGACATGTCATGTATGCCTTTATCTTCTTGATTAATAAACTAATATTAATTATTTTCTTTCATCAGAAACTATTTCATTTTATCATTACTATTCTTCTACTTAGTAATTTTTTGTAAACCAATACTTAAACACTTAAATTTACGTTGGGTGTGTTGACTATATTCGGTTTATGTTTCAAAAAACAACTTTGCTAGGTCAACTATAGTCAAAGGGTCATTATATTAACACCTCTAGAATAATAATCATGAAATAATTATAATATTTATGCATATATTATAAATATAAAATTAAAAATGAAATATGGTTATGAAAAATTATCCAATGTTATAATCATGGAGACTATAGGCTATACGTACACATGAGTAACTTTCCTATTTTTCAATGATTGTTATGGAAAGAAGTTAATGACCATTAAATCATAAATATCTTATTATTTAGTCATATTTACACACACCCATAAATATATATATATATATATATATATATATATATCATGATGTAAAATGAATCACATCGTGTCGAGGAGGCAGTAGTCCACACGTCCACGAATGACTCTATCACTTTTTCAGTGTGTGAAAGGGTAATAAATAAAATAATATATTATATTTACATAAAGTTAATTATGTCATGAATATAATATAGATGTTATATATTTCACATATTTTTAATTAAACTCATTCTTAATATATTCTATGTAATGTGTGAAGGTGCCACATGGCTTTGATGTGGCAGTAGTCCACATATCCACAAACGAAGTTTCCGTATTTACACCAAATGGAACGCATAGAATTATGTGTTATATAAAAAATTTAGAAGTATACAGAAATAATAAATATCATATATATCATATAGAAATAATTTTTCCATCATAATTTCCAACCATGAATGGGGGTAAAGTAAAAATGAACGAAATCGTTTCGTGACGCAGTAGTTTTCCATAATTGAATGGTATGTTCGTTACCCATTTGATGGAAGTGTGTGTAAATTTAGGTGAAAACCATAAAATAAACACTTTGACATATATTTAGGATAGTTATTTTATTACTTAATCCTATAATAAGAATAATTTAATGATTTAAGAAAGAAATAAAACAAAAGCGATTGTTGAAAAATATTATCTCTTTTTATGGTAACTCTTTTCGTTTTGCACCAAAGGGATTTCATGGATTGCTTTATTCCCAAAGTGAAGCTTCTATGTTGATGGAAGGGATTTCCAGAGACTTTTTGGGTTGATTTTGGATGATCCAAATTGGCTTGAGAGGTGTGATGAAGGGATAGAGTGACTGCTATTTTATAATGGAGGGGGAGTTCCATTCTTGTAAATACCAAAAGGCATACACTACTGAGTGGTATCCATTATTGAATACACCTCAAACATAGAAAAATAATGTATTTAAGGGGAATTATGTTCAATAAAAATGTCCACCACAAAAAAATAATTTCATTTTTATAATTTTGTTCCTAAACTTTTATGTTTCCCACGTTTTCCATTTTGGTTTTTATTAAGGTAACTAGTTTTTAACGTATTTAATTTAACCATTAAGACTAAATTAAAGTGAGAATTATTATTGACACAATTAATTATCAATCTTATATATTATTTAGAAAATAAAAATCCCATTTCTGTGCAAAATTAATTTTACAACAAGCATATATAACGCGCAAAAACATAATTTTAACCCAGATCCTTCTAAAAACGTTTTTATAATCTATGGGTCAATATTATAATTATAAAAGATAAACTGGTATATTAATAGACCATATTTTATATTTATTAACACTTAAAATTCACTTGGAAGAATATATTATTTTTATTAATTTTAATTTTTTTTAAAATATTATTTATTGTAAAATAACATTAATTTCAATTTGGACGTTATTTATTTAATATTAAAGTAAAATTAACACATTATTGGAATTAAATTCTATAAAATTTACCTATTTTTAGAATTATATATTTATCTATAAAATAGGAACACAGTAATTTATTAAATTTACTTTACTTTTAATGTTTTTATCTTCATTTATCATATTTAATTATTAACTAAATAATCCACATGTTTGTGTATGTTAAGAATTTGATGTAATTATATCATCTCTAATAATTAAAGTTAAATTATAATGATAAAAATATATCATTTAAATTCAAAAATAATGTTTATAACTGAAAATATGTAGCTTTTTCCATAATCTAAAGCTTTAAAAATGTTAAAGGTAAGGAGGGTTAACTTTTTGTGTTTTTCCTTACTTATCTTATTATATGAATCAATTTCATGAATTTGTGTCCCAATAACCCATTAAATTAGAACCAATAGGGTATATGGTAGAAATATTGACATAAAATGAATTTTGGACAACTTTCTAGGTCATTTGGACCTTATGCTTAAGGTTTAGTCCTTTGTTAAACTAAATTTAACCTTAATCGTTGTAATTAATTTGAATTAATCTTATTAATATTTTTGGTCAAAATATAAGATGAAAATATTAGAAATTATAAATTATACTGATATAAAATTTGGAATTTATTTTTCCATATTCTAATCACCGATGTAGAGGAAATGTTTTTAAACATATTCTGGGAGACGGGATGTGAAAACGAATTTTTAAAGTGAACATGTTCCAAGGTCTACTAAGTTTTTATATACAATTTTAATGTGAAAATTCTTCCAAAGACATATATTGGTTTAAGTGGTATAAAATTGGTTTAATTATAATTTAAAAAAAATTGAAATATAATTTAACAACATAAAAAAATTGGATGAAAAATAAATTTTGATCTAAAATTCAGTATTATTCAGTATTCATCAAAACATGAAAGTTCTATGAAAAATACCAAAAAATCATCCAAAGTAAATTTTGATATTTTTCATTCAAAAATGATGAATATTTTGTTGTATAATAACTATAAACATTTCAAAAATTAGATTTAATGAAAGTTTCCTATAAAAAGGTAGAAAAATGACCATATTAAATAATAATATTAAAAGTATATTACTGCTCGGTGTGACTTAGTCTTATGTGTAACTTAATTCATCAAAAAAAAATTAATGTTACATGCGACACAAGATAAACAAGGTGTTGCATTTGATGTAAGATATCATATGTATATCTTGTTACACAATCCATTAAATAATTTTAATTAATTCAAAATATTATAGTTGACAAAATCTCAGGATGTTAGAATAACACATAAATATTTCCCAAAAGAAAAATTCATGAGGAAAATAACTTTTACATTTTGATATCACTTTTCATTTTAAATATGTTGTGCACTAATAAATGAAAACATTTTATTAGAAAATAAAATTGTAACTTATAGAGGATGCTTAAAAACATTAAGGCATCAGGAAAGTTGGAAAATATACTCATTCTGTATAAGTTAAAAAATAGTCTTTTTGACTTCTATAAAAAAAGTTGAAAGAGTAACTTTAAAAGAGTGTTTTTAAATGAAAATCCTTTACATAAATCTTAAAAGACCCCCTTTTCAAAAAATTTGAGTTAAATTAAAAAAAAATCGTATTTTAAATAATTTTTTTCTATATAAAGACTTTCATAAAAATCATTTTAAATATATGGAACTGAAATAGAATTATTTATAAAATAAATCATTAACACATTTAAATCAATATTTTAGTTAATGATTCCCTTAAAAGATCATATCATTGATGTGATAATTAATCAAATGAATTGATTATGTGTATTCTAAATAAATTCACATAAAATATGTTTAAATACAACATTTGATAATCAAAATTAATTTCACAATATAACATTATCATGACATAATAAAAAAAGTAGATGTTTAACCCAATAAATGAAAGTTGGGTTAAGAAATCCCTTACTACGTTGTAATCAGTTGAATCATATGCCACATGAATGTGTAATATTAAAAAAATCATAAATATCATGAGAATAAATAAATTTATGCTATATCATGTTAAATGAGAGCTATATACACCTCATAAAAGAATATAAGTGCATAACAACAAAACTTGCACTAATAAAGAAAAATTGAGACTAAGCCTTCTACCCTGAGTCAAAAACATCACATATGTTCTTTATCTTCATAATTAACAAAATTAAGTTAATTATTTAGTTTCTTGAAATACATTTTGATGTTTATTATTTATTTTATAATAATTATTATCATGTTATAACAATTATTTACTTATATAAGTTCATGTCAAATGTTTTGATGATATTTGGTACTTCAGTCCAAAATGACTGAGGTCGGTTGAAAAAGATAAAATATTTAGTTATTCTATAATATACAGAATAATGTTCATGAAATAATAATAATATCTATAAATAAATTATACTTTTAAATCCATTCATTATGTATGGTTATGAAAAATTATCTATATTACAATCATTGAGGCAATAAGTCGTACGTACGCAAGAGTAACAGTTTCATTTTTCAATGATCATTATGAAAATAAAAAATGTATAATTTTATATTTAAATAATACTAATAATTATATAGTTAATATAATATTAATAATTTAAATATAAATTTATATGTCATCAATGTTATGTAGTGATGAAAAACTACTCACATCGCTTTTTAGAGGTGATAACTCACACGTATGCACATTCAATGTTATCAATTTTATGTGTATGGAATGATAAGGAAATAAATGATATATTATATTTTAATAATGATAAATACATTATTCATATCATATATAAACATTAACTCAATAATCAAAACTAATCTTAGGATATGGTGATGGAAAATGAATTACATCAGTTTGTGAGGCGATAATCTGTCATACACATGAATGATTAATTCTTTTACCATTTTATGGAACTGAAGATAGATATAAGTAATGAAACTAATAGAGTAAAATATAATTATTTTGATTATACTGAATTTATTATTTTATCATATTTAAATAATACTTTAAAGAGGTGGAAGAACAAATAAAACTGAAACACTTAATTGAAAATGATTGTTATCCTTTAAAAATCCTTCATTGTTTAACACCTTATGACCACTAAGGGGGAGTTTTTCCTAAAATAAGAAAAATAGAATAAGTTGAGGGATTATTTCAATGGATTTAGGCAGGTATTCGACTAAAAATAAAGGTTTTTAATTGTGAATAAAAGATGAAAATATGTTCCCTTTTATAAGAGAGGAGAGGGGTACAGTGGGAATTTCATAAAATATTAAAACAGTATAAATTAATTTCGATTTTAAAATGGAAATAAAGAGATTTATTTCTAATATAGTATGATTATGGGTCTAAATAATCTAATAAAATAATTTTTTTAAATATTAGGTCACATCATTACCCTTATCATTTAGTTTTAACCCTTGTTTAACCCCTTTAATTATTACCACGACAACATGTATTTTTACTATTTGAGCACTAATACAATTACTATAAAATACCAAAAGAACAAAAAGATATTCATTGATAAAATATTAATCCTTATTAAAATAATTTTAGTGAATTTTAGATTTTAAAATCTTCGAAATCATTTAATAAAATATTATTTATTTTAAATTATCATTAATGTCAATTTTATCATTGTTCGTTATTTTGACCTATAAAAATATCAATATTACTCTTATAATTCAAAAAAATTATTATATTTATAAAATTTAAAGTTAACATAGAAAATTTTTGTATTAAATTAATTATCTCAAATTATAATTATTTTAAAATTTCTAATTACATTTATTTAATATTTCTTTTGATTTAATAATTATTACATTATCGTTGTGAAACCATTCCAGGAAATTATTTATTCCCTAAAATTAAAAATAAATTACCATGATGAATATATAAATGTTAGATTAAAAAAATAATATTTTTGGACTAGGATATATTCTAGATGACCTCATATTAAAAAATCTATACTTATTAAAAATAGTAGTGTGACATGTTTGGATTTTATTAAAAGAAAATACTATAACGGGCTTAATGTCATTCAAGTGACTCCAACAGGTCATATATTCAAACCACGGATTATTTTAGTCAAAAATAACTCATAAAATAAAATTTTAACAAGTGTTATGGTAATTTTATAATCCCTATCATAATTATTTTTATCCTTAATAACCTGGTTTACCCTTAATCGTGATAATAAAAATTATTATGTTTACTATTCGTATTGTCCAAAAATAAAAGGGACATATTTAATAAATTTTTAACTTATGATTACAAATATGGAATTAGTTTTTCAAAATTCAAAACATAAAAGTGTATAAAGTTAATTTAAAATTATTCCCATAGAAGTGATGAGAAAGCGGGTTTGTAATGTAAAAATATACAAAAGTTTGAAATGTTTTTATATCAAATTTAGAAATGAAGATGATTCCAGTTACATAAAATGTATTAATATATGTATAATTGATATAATTTTACATTAAATAAAATTTATAAATTAATTTAAAATTAACAATTATTTATTTGAAAAGTATGTTTTTGATTAAAATGTATTAATTTTCACTATTCATAAAAAATGAACATTATCAGAAAAATACAAAAAATTCACCCTATTGTTGTACATCTCGAACCTCTCGTTGTTTGATTTTCATGATCACAATCACTTTCATTTTTATCTAACTTTGTGTTTTAAGTGTTTGTGTTGATAGGCATTTGATTGCCAAGAAGTTGACCAAGGAAGAGGCAGAAATGGACTGAAATTCAGTCCACCGGCCGACCGGTGGCTTCACCACCGGCCAGCCGGTGGCACCCAGACTCAAGGGGTAGCTACTACCTCCCCACCGGTCGACCGGTGGCTCTGCCACCGGTCGACCTGTGGCATCCAGCCCAAATAGTGCAATCTACTGTCTTGCCACCGGCCAGCCGGTGGCTCCTCCACCGGTCGACCGGTGGCACCCAGATGAATAGTGAGACCTACTGTCTCACCACCGGCCATCCGGTGGCTCCTCCACCGGTCGACCGGTGGAGCCTGGACCAGAATTCTCTCCACATTCCAAGGCACCGGCCAGCCGGTGGCCCTGCACCGGCCAGCCGGTGGCCCAGTCAAACTAGCCGTTGGAGCTTTGACCAGGCTGCTCCACTTGCCTCCCAACGGCTCCGAAAGCCTTTCCAACGGCTCCAAAGGCCTCCAACGGCCATATGAGGGTTCCCCCTATATAAATAAAGGACCTTGAAGCCCCGGAACAATTGCCGGACCATAATTAAGCATTGTGAAGCCAACGAACACAATTCTCCTCATTTGGCAAACCTCCGGCAGATTGCTCCAAGGGAACCACAACTGCTCCAATCCATTTCCAATCCAAGGAGCACCACCATAGAAGCTTGGGAGTGCACGTCTTCAACTCCATTCAACCTTTGGCGCCCAAGGCTTCTCAACAATACGGTTTTTATTGTTTTATCTTTTTGAGCTTTAATTTTGGGTTTGTGCCTACAAACCCCAACACCTTTTCTCTTCCCCCTTTCTTTTGGGTTATCACATCACCACTAAGGTGTGAAGAGGTTCACAAGCTTTTCCTTTAAAAAGCTTGAGACATAGGTGAGCTATCCTTCACCTGTAAGAAGGATAGTGGGTTCTTGCTAAACCATTAAAAGCAAGTGGGTTCTTGCTTAACCACCAAAAGCAAGCTGTAATAGGTCCTAGTGCTACCTCAAAGCCTAGTGGGTTTCTTGCTAAAACCATTGAAAAGCAAGCGGTAGGAATCTCTCAACGGTTGAGTTGGGAGCGGAGACGTAGGCCGGGTTTTAGCCGAACTCCGTTATCAATTTCTTGTGTGATTGCCTCTTTATTTCCGCTGCACTTTCACTTTGATTTTTAAATTGTTAATTAATTTTAAAAGGCAATTCACCCCCCCTCTTGCCATCTTCCTTGCTTCTTCCGACCCAACAATTGGTATCAGAGGGAAATTTGTGTAATACCCTAACCGGTTACAAATTTTAAGATCCATTAAGATGGCATCAACCTCTTTCGCCCCCGAGGGCTACTCTTTGTGTCGGGCTCCATTTTTTGATGGGTCCGACTATAATTATTGGAAAACCCGCATGACCACCTTTTTACGAAGCATAGGTTATCCCATTTACAAAATTGTCATGCAAGGTTACACTTTGTCTACCCCCGACGAATCCAAATGGACCCCCGCCGATATAAAGAATTTTGAGCTTGATGGCAAAGCCATGAACGCTCTCCATTGCGGCCTAGACCGAAATGAATTCAATCGAGTGTCCACTTGCACCTCCTCACATGAAATCTGGAAACTTTTGGAGGTTACCCATGAGGGGACCAACAAAGTCAAGGACACTCGATTGGACATGTACCGTCAAGATTTCGAGTCTTTTTCCATGCATCCATCCGAATCTATTTCTGAAATGTTTACACGGTTTACTGATGTGTGCAATGGTAGAAAATCTCTTGGAGATGACATTTCTGCAGAAACGATGGTCAAAAAGATCCTATGGGTCCTTCCGAGCTCATGGGCACCAAAAGTGACGGCGATCCAAGAAGCTAAGGACGTCAAAAATATGCCGGTAGAGGAGCTCATTGGATCTCTTATGACGTACGAGATCACGATGAGGAGGCAAGCTCAAACGGAGGGCACACCAATCAAGACACCAAAGAACATTGCCCTCAAGGTACAAAAAGAAGTAAGCTCCTCCTCATCCTCATCTTCCTCATCTACTTCATCATCAAGCGGCGACTCGGAAATGGAGTATCTCGCCCACCAAATGCAAAAATTCATGAAGAAGCACAAGAAGAAGAAGAAATCCCACAATCACCGAAAGCAAGAACCCACCGAAAAATCCGAGCCCAAGGTGAAATGCTACGGGTGCGGCGAAAAGGGCCATTACAAGCCCGATTGCCCACTCAACAAGAAACGGGCCACGCCAAAGGAAAAAGGAAAGAAGAAGGTCCTCAAGGCCACATGGAGTGACACCTCCTCTTCATCATCCTCCTCGTCTTCCTCGAGCGACAACGGTACAAAATGCCTAATGGCATTCCATGAGGTAACATCTTCCGATTCCTCCTCCTCTTGTTCTTCAAATTCAAATTCTTTAAATCATTTATCTTATGAAGAACTCTCACATGCTAGAGATCAACTAGAAAAAGGTTTTCATGAACTATCTTCAAAATTTGTTGCTTTGAAAAAGTCTTTCAAAAAACTCTCCTCCGAAAAAGACCAACTTCTCAAAGAGAAGGAGGAGATGTCCCTTAAAATCCAAAATTTTCCAAATGTTGATTCCATGGAATCAACCATCAAAGACCTAAGAGAGACCCTAGCCAAGTTCACCCAAGGTGAACAAAATTTGAACAATTTGCTTGGTTCACAAAGGGTTTCCCGAACCACCAATGGACTTGGCTATACCAACCAAGCCTCCTCCTCCCATGCACCCACTGTTTTTGTAAGGGGGAGCTCTCGCTTTAAATTTTGTAACTATTGCAAAAAATCCGGGCATCTCATTTATGAATGTAATTGTAAAAACGCCCGGTACGGCCAACCCAAATCGATTTTCTATTCCGATGAATTTTATAGGAGAAGACCCGCCATGAAACAAATTTGGATTGAAAAATCCCTATTGGCAAGTCTCTCCGGGCCTAAATTTGTTTCGGTTTCAAAAACCTCTCCCCAGTGATTCTTTGTTTTTATTTAGGGGGAGTTAGGATTTTTTTTAAGCCTTGTTGTGTATTCAAAGTTTTCATTTCAAACTCAACACTTGGCTTTGAAATTCAAAATTTTCTATCAAATTTTCATTTCTAAAATTCCAACAGTTGGTTTCGAATTTGTTTTGATTCAAAACTTTCAATTCAAACTGTTATTCAATTTTCATTTCAAAATTTTCAAAATTTTCAACAATTGATACCATTTTCAATTGATTTAAAATCTCGTTTTTCTTCGTATCCCTCAATCAAGTTTTATGCCCCACTCTATTTTGATAATCACAAAGGGGGAGAATTTCTTGATTGATTGGGGGAGAAACTTTTTTGATCATGCTTTGCTTTACATTTCATTTTATTTAAGCATTCCTTTCAATTCATGTTTTTACTTTAATTGTTTAAGTGATTGTGATCATCAAAATAGGGGGAGATTGTTGTACATCTCGAACCTCTCGTTGTTTGATTTTCATGATCACAATCACTTTCATTTTTATCTAACTTTGTGTTTTAAGTGTTTGTGTTGATAGGAATTTGATTGCCAAGAAGTTGACCAAGGAAGAGGCAGAAATGGACTGAAATTCAGTCCACCGGCCGACCGGTGGCTTCACCACCGGCCAGCCGGTGGCACCCAGACTCAAGGGGTAGCTACTACCTCCCCACCGGTCGACCGGTGGCTCTGCCACCGGTCGACCTGTGGCATCCAGCCCAAATAGTGCAATCTACTGTCTTGCCACCGGCCAGCCGGTGGCTCCTCCACCGGTCGACCGGTGGCACCCAGATGAATAGTGAGACCTACTGTCTCACCACCGGCCATCCGGTGGCTCCTCCACCGGTCGACCGGTGGAGCCTGGACCAGAATTCTCTCCACATTCCAAGGCACCGGCCAGCCGGTGGCCCTGCACCGGCCAGCCGGTGGCCCAGTCAAACTAGCCGTTGGAGCTTTGACCAGGCTGCTCCACTTGCCTCCCAACGGCTCCGAAAGCCTTTCCAACGGCTCCAAAGGCCTCCAACGGCCATATGAGGGTTCCCCCTCTATAAATAAAGGACCTTGAAGCCCCGGAACAATTGCCGGACCATAATTAAGCATTGTGAAGCCAACGAACACAATTCTCCTCATTTGGCAAACCTCCGGCAGATTGCTCCAAGGGAACCACAACTGCTCCAATCCATTTCAAATCCAAGGAGCACCACCATAGAAGCTTGGGAGTGCACGTCTTCAACTCCATTCAACCTTTGGCGCCCAAGGCTTCTCAACAATACGGTTTTTATTGTTTTATCTTTTTGAGCTTTAATTTTGGGTTTGTGCCTACAAACCCCAACACCTTTTCTCTTCCCCCTTTCTTTTGGGTTATCACATCACCACTAAGGTGTGAAGAGGTTCACAAGCTTTTCCTTTAAAAAGCTTGAGACATAGGTGAGCTATCCTTCACCTGTAAGAAGGATAGTGGGTTCTTGCTAAACCATTAAAAGCAAGTGGGTTCTTGCTTAACCACCAAAAGCAAGCTGTAATAGGTCCTAGTGCTACCTCAAAGCCTAGTGGGTTTCTTGCTAAAACCATTGAAAAGCAAGCGGTAGGAATCTCTCAACGGTTGAGTTGGGAGCGGAGACGTAGGCCGGGTTTTGGCCGAACTCCGTTATCAATTTCTTGTGTGATTGCCTCTTTATTTCCGCTGCACTTTCACTTTGATTTTTAAATTGTTAATTAATTTTAAAAGGAAATTCACCCCCCCTCTTGCCATCTTCCATGCTTCTTCCGACCCAACAATTGGTATCAGAGGGAAATTTGTGTAATACCCTAACCGGTTACAAATTTTAAGATCCATTAAGATGGCATCAACCTCTTTCGCCCCCGAGGGCTACTCTTTGGGTCGGGCTCCATTTTTTGATGGGTCCGACTATAATTATTGGAAAACCCGCATGACCACCTTTTTACGAAGCATAGGTTATCCCATTTACAAAATTGTCATGCAAGGTTACACTTTGTCTACCCCCGACGAATCCAAATGGACCCCCGCCGATATAAAGAATTTTGAGCTTGATGGCAAAGCCATGAACGCTCTCCATTGCGGCCTAGACCGAAATGAATTCAATCGAGTGTCCACTTGCACCTCCTCACATGAAATCTGGAAACTTTTGGAGGTTACCCATGAGGGGACCAACAAAGTCAAGGACACTCGATTGGACATGTACCGTCAAGATTTCGAGTCTTTTTCCATGCATCCATCCGAATCTATTTCTAAAATGTTTACACGGTTTACTGATGTGTGCAATGGTAGAAAATCTCTTGGAGATGACATTTCTGCAGAAACGATGGTCAAAAAGATCCTATGGGTCCTTCCGAGCTCATGGGCACCAAAAGTGACGGCGATCCAAGAAGCTAAGGACGTCAAAAATATGCCGGTAGAGGAGCTCATTGGATCTCTTATGACGTACGAGATCACGATGAGGAGGCAAGCTCAAAAGGAGGGCACACCAATCAAGACACCAAAGAACATTGCCCTCAAGGTACAAAAAGAAGTAAGCTCCTCCTCATCCTCATCTTCCTCATCTACTTCATCATCAAGCGGCGACTCGGAAATGGAGTATCTCGCCCGCCAAATGCAAAAATTCATGAAGAAGCACAAGAAGAAGAAGAAATCCCGCAAGCACCGAAAGCAAGAACCCACCGAAAAATCCGAGCCCAAGGTGAAATGCTACGGGTGCGGCGAAAAGGGCCATTACAAGCCCGATTGCCCACTCAACAAGAAACGGGCCACGCCAAAGGAAAAAGGAAAGAAGAAGGTCCTCAAGGCCACATGGAGTGACACCTCCTCTTCATCATCCTCCTCGTCTTCCTCGAGCGACAACGGTACAAAATGCCTAATGGCATTCCATGAGGTAACATCTTCCGATTCCTCCTCCTCTTGTTCTTCAAATTCAAATTCTTTAAATCATTTATCTTATGAAGAACTCTCACATGCTAGAGATCAACTAGAAAAAGGTTTTCATGAACTATCTTCAAAATTTGTTGCTTTGAAAAAGTCTTTCAAAAAACTCTCCTCCGAAAAAGACCAACTTCTCAAAGAGAAGGAGGAGATGTCCCTTAAAATCCAAAATTTTCCAAATGTTGATTCCATGGAATCAACCATCAAAGACCTAAGAGAGACCCTAGCCAAGTTCACCCAAGGTGAACAAAATTTGAACAATTTGCTTGGTTCACAAAGGGTTTCCCGAACCACCAATGGACTTGGCTATACCAACCAAGCCTCCTCCTCCCATGCACCCACTGTTTTTGTAAGGGGGAGCTCTCGCTTTAAATTTTGTAACTATTGCAAAAAATCCGGGCATCTCATTTATGAATGTAATTGTAAAAACGCCCGGTACGGCCAACCCAAATCGATTTTCTATTCCGATGAATTTTATAGGAGAAGACCCGCCATGAAACAAATTTGGATTGAAAAATCCCTATTGGCAAGTCTCTCCGGGCCTAAATTTGTTTCGGTTTCAAAAACCTCTCCCCAGTGATTCTTTGTTTTTATTTAGGGGGAGTTAGGATTTTTTTTAAGCCTTGTTGTGTATTCAAAGTTTTCATTTCAAACTCAACACTTGGCTTTGAAATTCAAAATTTTCTATCAAATTTTCATTTCTAAAATTCCAACAGTTGGTTTCGAATTTGTTTTGATTCAAAACTTTCAATTCAAACTGTTATTCAATTTTCATTTCAAAATTTTCAAAATTTTCAACAATTGATACCATTTTCAATTGATTTAAAATCTCGTTTTTCTTCGTATCCCTCAATCAAGTTTTATGCCCCACTCTATTTTGATAATCACAAAGGGGGAGAATTTCTTGATTGATTGGGGGAGAAACTTTTTTGATCATGCTTTGCTTTACATTTCATTTTATTTAAGCATTCCTTTCAATTCATGTTTTTACTTTAATTGTTTAAGTGATTGTGATCATCAAAATAGGGGGAGATTGTTGTACATCTCGAACCTCTCGTTGTTTGATTTTCATGATCACAATCACTTTCATTTTTATCTAACTTTGTGTTTTAAGTGTTTGTGTTGATAGGCATTTGATTGCCAAGAAGTTGACCAAGGAAGAGGCAGAAATGGACTGAAATTCAGTCCACCGGCCGACCGGTGGCTTCACCACCGGCCAGCCGGTGGCACCCAGACTCAAGGGGTAGCTACTACCTCCCCACCGGTCGACCGGTGGCTCTGCCACCGGTCGACCTGTGGCATCCAGCCCAAATAGTGCAATCTACTGTCTTGCCACCGGCCAGCCGGTGGCTCCTCCACCGGTCGACCGGTGGCACCCAGATGAATAGTGAGACCTACTGTCTCACCACCGGCCATCCGGTGGCTCCTCCACCGGTCGACCGGTGGAGCCTGGACCAGAATTCTCTCCACATTCCAAGGCACCGGCCAGCCGGTGGCCCTGCACCGGCCAGCCGGTGGCCCAGTCAAACTAGCCGTTGGAGCTTTGACCAGGCTGCTCCACTTGCCTCCCAACGGCTCCGAAAGCCTTTCCAACGGCTCCAAAGGCCTCCAACGGCCATATGAGGGTTCCCCCTCTATAAATAAAGGACCTTGAAGCCCCGGAACAATTGCCGGACCATAATTAAGCATTGTGAAGCCAACGAACACAATTCTCCTCATTTGGCAAACCTCCGGCAGATTGCTCCAAGGGAACCACAACTGCTCCAATCCATTTCCAATCCAAGGAGCACCACCATAGAAGCTTGGGAGTGCACGTATTCAACTCCATTCAACCTTTGGCGCCCAAGGCTTCTCAACAATACGGTTTTTATTGTTTTATATTTTTGAGCTTTAATTTTGGGTTTGTGCCTACAAACCCCAACACCTTTTCTCTTCCCCCTTTCTTTTGGGTTATCACATCACCACTAAGGTGTGAAGAGGTTCACAAGCTTTTCCTTTAAAAAGCTTGAGACATAGGTGAGCTATCCTTCACCTGTAAGAAGGATAGTGGGTTCTTGCTAAACCATTAAAAGCAAGTGGGTTCTTGCTTAACCACCAAAAGCAAGCTGTAATAGGTCCTAGTGCTACCTCAAAGCCTAGTGGGTTTCTTGCTAAAACCATTGAAAAGCAAGCGGTAGGAATCTCTCAACGGTTGAGTTGGGAGCGGAGACGTAGGCCGGGTTTTGGCCGAACTCCGTTATCAATTTCTTGTGTGATTGCCTCTTTATTTCCGCTGCACTTTCACTTTGATTTTTAAATTGTTAATTAATTTTAAAAGGCAATTCACCCCCCCTCTTGCCATCTTTCCTCGTTTATTCCGACCCAACACCTATGTTAATTTTTACTATTATATTTCGAAAACGAATTTTATTTTTCAAATAAAATTATAAATGTGTAAAAATATATTTTTAAAACAAGTGCATTAACAAAAGGAGACAGAACTGCCTTTAGAAAAATATTGTTTCTTATGAATAAAACTGGATTTATTTTTATATAATGTCTTGAAAATAAATAAGTTAAATTTTAACCATTAGACTGAATATATTATATATATATATATATATTTCATCAATATAATCCAAAATTAGTATTTTTTTTATTTTTTTTGTATACAACACACTTTTTCACATTGAAAAGTTTTTTTGAAAAATATCTCTTTAATTTTCAAAATTTTTTATTTTCATTTATAATTAAATGGACAGAGAAAATTTTTTATGTATAAATTTTAAACTATATTTTCATAATTCAGTTACTCTTACTCATACCCACCATTCTAACCATTTTTGTATAATAGTAAAATTAGAATTATATTATTTATTTATGTGTTTATGCTTGATGTGGAGTATCTTGTATGCTATCGAACATAATGTTTCACTCCCAAAATATCATGATGTTACATTCTCCCACCATTAATAAATTTTTTCATTGTAATTTGAACTCAATAGTGGTAATCGGGGTCTAATTATTCAAAATACCTTTATTGAAATCTCACATCGGAACAAGTGTTAATAAAACATCCATTTGAAAAGAAAAAAAGGAAAGTCAAATGGTAACCTGAGATAACACATACTAGGGTTCCATGTAGTAAAACATAGACAAGGAAGGAAAAACGATCATCTTCTGATAAAGAGTTATAAAGAACATGGTCATGAGAAATTGAATAATCATAAAACCATAAATCTGGGATGGGTTAAAAGGTCATTGATTTCTTAGTAAGAAAAGTAAACAGAATGTTTTTTTGATTTATGATCATTTTTATAGACTTGAGGAGTTAGTTTACTACATGGACTAAAAATATAAGGAAATATACATACTTGACAATTATAATTTCATCCGTTAATCAATTTCCACCATAATATCATCTTTTTCTCTAAACAATGAGTATTTAAGATGTTTTTGTCATGTATGAAGCATTAGAATCAGCTTCTATGGATCACTAAACCAAGAAAATAATGATAATATATTCATAATATCTTTATAAATTAACCAAATAAATGGTTAGCATAAGACACGTTAATTCAATATAAATAATAAACCATTATATAATGAAAAACTACATTAATATCCAAAATTCAATAGTAATACCCATTGTTCAACAGAGATCATTAAAAAAATAACCATCCTTAAAATTCCGCAAAAATATTGTAGACTAAGATTAAACCCCAAAAATAGGAATTATTTGATCATGTAGACTTCCATAATTTATTAATATTTATCACCAAATAAAGGAAACAATTAATCCAGTGAAAACCCATTAAACATTTTCGTAAACAACCTACCTTTTTATCTCAAAAAAGAAATTATAATTTCAAAAAGATCATTATCTTATCTTTTGAAAATCAAATAATTTTTATAAAAAGTCATAGTAAAGCATATAAATAATAAGTGGGTAACTTGGGAAATTATTTTGAAAATAACTCTGAAAAATACTATAGCTCCATGGGCTACATAAGAAGTAACCATCATATTTACATTTGGAATAACCACCACGCTATATTCCAATAATATCTTTGGAGAGACCTAATTGGTTAACTCTGTATCATTACCCAATGAATTGGAGAGATATAATGGGCTCAACCACCATCAGTTTATCATAAAACCACCTGTCCTCATAAAAAATTTCTAGGAACTATATCATAAGAATAACACAGTGGGATTTTATAAAAGAACCATTCTTGAGAAAAATAAATTTTCCATTTTTATATGAATTTTGATTTTTAAAAAGTCGCGTAGTTATAAATAAAACTATTTCATTTGAATATATAATTGCAATATAGTAAAGGAATATTAAAAACCGTAATGTATCATGAATGTTGAAAGAGTTATTAATTATGTATAAGTTAAAATAAATATTTTTTTTTACTTTTATAATAATATCTAAAAGAGTATCTTTATAAGAGGGTTTTTAAAAGATATACTTTAACATAAAACCATTAAAAAGATATTTTTTTTAACATTTGAGAGAAATTTGAAAATTATATTATTAAAAAATGAATTTAAATTTAAATAATTACATAAATTTAATTTTAAAGACACGGATATGTAATATAAAAATTTAGAAAAAAACTTTAAAGCATTTAAAATAATGTTTTAGTTAAAGTGTCCTTTATAAAGGTCATATCATTGAAGTGATAACATATAAAACGAATTGATTATGTGTATTCACTATAAATACAAATTAAAAATTTTAAATGCAACATAATATAACTAAAATTCATTTCACAACATAAAATTATCATGACATAATCAAAGAAGTATAAGTTTAATGAAATGAATGAAAATGGAGTTAAGAAATCCCTTACTACTTTGTAATCAGTTGGATAATATGCCACATGAAAGACTAAAAATTAACAAACCTTTAAGTGTAATTGGAATAAATAAATTCATGATATAACATGTAAAAGTAGAGTTATATACACATTATAAAATAATATAGGTGCATGACATCAAAATATTCCTTAATGAATGAACATTAAGATGAAGTCCCCTACTGTGAGTCCAAAATATCACATACATTATTTATATTCCTAAATAATAAACATAGGTTAATTATTTAATTTCTTTATAAAATTTTTCATTTTTATTATTCCTTTTATACCACTTATTATCATGTTATAACAATTTCTTAATTATTTATGTTCATGTTACACGTTTTGATGATATTTGGTACTTGAGTCAAAAATGACTTCAGTGGACTGAAAAAGATCAAAGAGTTCATTATTATATAATCTAAAGAATAATATTCTAGACATAATAGAAATTATTTTATATCAATTAAAATTTTAAATCCATCCATTAAATATGGTCATTAAAAATTAACTATGTTAAAATTATGTGGACAATAGGCTATACGTACGCATTAGTAACATTTTCATTTTTCAATGAAAATTTTGGAAGGAAAGTAAGTATCATTTTAACTTTAAGATTAATCATAACATAATTAATATCATATTAATCATTTAAAGGGACTTATATATATCATCCATGTATTTTGGAGATGAAAAACGAATCACATCTCTTTGTGGAGGTGATAATTCACACGTACACACAAACGATGTTATCATTGTTATGTGTATGGAAAGATAAGAATGTAAATGATATATTATATTTTATAATGATAAATAAGTCATAAATAAAAAATATTAATATTATTTCTATCAATTTAACAGTCTTGAGATAAGGTGATGGAAAAGGAATTGCATCGGATCGCGAGGGGGTAGTCCGCTGCACACATGACTAATAATTTCATTTCCCAATTTATGGAAGTGGAGATAGATATAGGTCATAACACTGATATAATAACATATAAGTATATTAATGGTACAAGATTTTTTATTTTATCATATATGGATAAGATTTTAATGAGGTTGAAAAATAAAAAAATTAGAAACACTTAATTAAAAATGATACCTCTTCTTTAGAAATCCTTCATTTCTTAACACCTTAAGACCACTAAGGGTGGTGTTTTGTCATGAACCATACCATTGGTGCTCGTTCCACGACTCCCCATGCCCACATATAATAGTCTAGGGGCTGGGGACTAGAACTGAGTATGCATATTACTAACATGGGAGGCATTGACTATGTACATGTACACACACACACATCTCCAAGCCCACAAATACTAAAATGTAAAAATACCACTAAGGAACAAAATGCATGCATAGAACTAAACCCAACCAATAGATTATGATTGGAAGAAAGGTACTGAATGTAAACTAGTCTAGAATAAAATCCCACAAAAAACAAGAGTCTATAAACTACAAAGTCCAACATGTAAACACAATGAGGTACTGGGACTACAACTCGTATCTGTAAGAACACCTCATCCAGTAGGGAAATCATAAAGCTTGGACCTGTCCTGGTCCACCCTAGACTTCGTCAAAAGGTTTCTCTTCTACATAAGACATGACATGTATATGAAATGCCCGTAAAGGGTTGATTAATACAATACTCAGTAGAGGACCCCAAAAACCAAAAAGCAATACACAAAGGAAAGGTACAGTTAGCTCTACACAGTATATGTCTACGAAACATATAATAGAAGAACTACACAAAACCCAGACCCGTAGTCTAGAGGCAAGTCACACACCTTTATACCTCCTTTAGGTATTTAGTTTGATGATTCCACGAAGCACATGTATGGGAGAACTCACTCCATAAGTCTGATAGCTATGATGGCATCCGTCCAAGAAGTACATTACAACGGGAAAAGTCATGAGAGATAGATACAATCATTCTGAGAGAACAGACTCCTGAGTGGGGAAAGATCATGATACATAGATGAGGATCACTATCATGGCCTTGAGGGATACCGTGACTCATATGGATTCACCTGCAATGTAGAGTATCAGTGCCCTATGGGTATAGTCACATTGATACCTTACTCTACCAAGGGTCAAGAATGAAGAGAGGATATCGCTCCAAGCCTCTCAGAGAGATACTTGACTCAATCGAGAAAGTCATGCTAAAGGGATCATACTCCCAAAAAAGTAAATGATATCTGACATTCAGGGGAAAAAGAAAAAGGGTCACTAACCCGAACGAAACATGTACAAGAAATGGTGGACAGGAAGATCATTCCATGTATTGAAAAGTACAAGGCATGTATAAAGGTCACACACCGTGTCCTCTGACCCAGGGTACTCCCCATGTACAATGGCCTATGACTCAAGTCTTGTCAAAGAGAAGAAGATATAAATGGAATTTAAGGGAGTATCACAATGAGTTCCTCTATCTATGGAGGACACTGTGTTCACTGGCCATGTTCATGTACATGTCTTCAACCAGTGTGTCAGAACTCGTGTGACCGGTACACGGGCTAACCAATGCAGCCGACCTGGTCTGGTCATGTGGTTGAGTACATAGCTGTGCACCCAACACCTGTGTCCATGTATCATCTGAGATAGTCACTGAGTCTCACGTAAGGACCAACACGCCATGGTATTCGGAGAACATTCCATGTCATCGTTGTGTGCATCTCGAAACCCTAGCCGCCTTAAAGCTGGTCCCACACAGTGTGTTCTTCGAGATACACGTTGTATTCTTCAGAAATTTACAGAACCTTTGCTCTGCATTGCTCCACCTCAGGGATCTTTCGGTCCTCGATCCATCCATCCAATCATCATGACACACAACATCCAAGGTCGACCAGCCATGCCATCAATGTTTCGGTAGGTTTTGGGCATTCGATTAGCCCTGAAAACATGTTTCGATCATATGCACGAAGATCGGTCAAAGATCATTTTCTCCCAAAATAGGTTGATTCATCTTCTGCCATCGTCATCACACCACCACATGGTTTTTCCATGTCAAATCATTAATTTGGGATCGTTGTGATGTGAAACGGATGTACAATGATCCGTTTTTTGTCTCCCAATGAAAAACATGAAGAATGCGGGGGAGAGGGAGGAATAAAATCCAATCCACAAAAGAGGATAAAACATCCACCATCATTCTTCATGGTTTTGATCTGATCCCATTAGAAGGATTAAACCTAAGGAATCATAACATGGATTTTAACATCATGGATTAATCCCAAAAATAATCCCAATAAAACCCTCCCACAAGAACTCACAATCTGTGGATCAACCTGTTCATGGGTTGATCAATGTTCTTCATTTAATCGAATTATGGGGAAAATCTAAGTCAAAATAAAAAACCTATACCTATAGGAGGGTTAGATCGTTAATGAAGGGATTTCACTGTCATCATTATCAATATCCTTCAACTCAGTTGGTGTAGTGATTTTCACTTTTGATTCACAATTTCGAGAGTTCTCTCCAAAGTTCCAAGAATTCCCCAGAGGTTCTCGCAATCTTCTTCCAACGACCAACATTCGATTAACCGATTAAAATGGGGGAATGTGTTTATATGTCCCATTGTGCTGTAGCATCAATGAGTCAGTATTTCTGTTTCTATGTCATTATGTCATGGTGTTAATTATCGAAACATCTTCCCCATCATTAAGCTATAGTGGATGTTTCCAAATAAAATAATATAAAATAAACCTTACAAATTATTTTATTTTAATTGATGTTTATAAAAATGTTCCTATGTTAAAATTTTCCATCAACTCGCTTCGTTTGAGGATAGGAATGTTCTGAGGTAAAGTCATTTTCTTAGACGCAACGATGCCCTCATATTTTTATCACGGGCATCCGTTTGGAAACCGCCACAACCGCGCACACCCACCAACATACAGAGCTTAAAAAAAGATAAAACAACCATTTTAGGCTCATTGGGCTTCGGAGTGACGTTTTGTCTCTTCTCTTGGTCTTGTAATAATTGCATATAATAATTAAAAATAATACATGGAAAATACAAGACAATACATTCTCCCCACCTTGGGGATTTTCATCCCTGAAAAGAAAAAACAAAGGCTACTAAAAAATATGTGAAAACTAGGTATGGACATGAGCCTCCCGCTCCCACATGCTCTCCTTAAGATTCCCATGATTTCACTAGACGTGCACCAAGGGAATTGGTCACCCAAGGATGACTATCTCCTGCTGATCCTCGTTCTCCACCGGGTACTCAACAACGGTCAATCCATACTCGATGCCCATCTCACCCCAGTCAATGATGTGAGATGGGTCATGCTCGTACAACCTCATCTTTGACATGTTTAATACATCATGTTTCTGATGAAATTGTGGTGGTAGAGCTAGGTGGTACTCCACCTCACCATCTCCGTGCAGTATCTGGAAAGGTCCAATAAATCCCATAGTTAGCTTCTTACCCTGGACAAATTTCTGCAACCCTCATCAAGCTGAGACCCGAAGGAAGACATGGTCTCCCTCAACGAACTCTAGAGTTCTCTGTCATCTATCATCATAAGTTTTCTTCCATATTTTTGCAGTCTTCATCTCCTCGTGGATGATTTTCACCACTTTAGTGGTAGATTGCACCATCTCTGGACCAATGATTGCTGAATCTCAGGGCAAAGTCCAACAAAGTGATCAACGATATGGTCTCCTAGATAAGGCCTTGAAAGGTTCCATATCAATGGTGGAGTGATATCTTTTATTGTATGAAAACTCCACTAGTGGTAGGTGGTCCTCCCAACTGCAACCAAAGTCCAAGATACAGGCCCACAACTTATCCTCCAAAACCTGAATGGTCCTCTCAGTCTGACCATCTGTCTGGGGATGGAATGTTGTGCTCAAGTGTAGCTGAGTCCCAAAAGCCTCCTAAAATCCCTTCCACAACTGGGATGTGAAGTGGGAATCTTGATCAGGGACTATTTTTGTAGGGGTGCCATGATGCTGAACTACCTCCTGCACATAGAGGCATCCCAAGATCTCTACGGAACCCTACTCTCTGATAGCTATGAAGGGGGCTGACTTGGTGAGTTGGTCAACGTTCACCCAGATAGAATAATTCCCCCTGGACATCTGTGGTAATACCATCACAATGTCCATAGATATTCCATCCCACTTCTACTCTGGAACATACAGGGGTGAGCTAATCTGGCTGGAACCTGGTGCTCAACCTTCACCTGATGGCATATAAGGCATCGAGAAATGAACTACAATACTTCCTTCTTCATTCCAAACAACCAACACTACCTTCGCAGATCCTGGTACATCTTCTCTACTCTTGGATATACCACCAAGGGGGTTGTATGAAACACCATTAGGAAAACCTCTTGCAATTTCACTGGTACAAAAGTGCATCATCTGAAAAGAATTATATGCTCTCCACCTTGATAATATCCATCAAGAGCATGTCCTTTGGATAACTGAGCACGTATATCCTCTCAGTAAACATCCACAAGATGTGCCTCCCTAACTCGCTGTAAGAGAGGGGGTGACAACCATCTACTAAAGGTAAGTTGCACCCACTTTGTCCATGAAGGATAACTGCAATGAGGACAACTATTTTTTCGCCTCACTCAATAGCTGGGAGCATGATCTCCTGCTAAGAACATATCAAATGTTGTTCCCCTTACAAAGAGTATAAATGATATTGAAATCATTGTATTGGAGGAACCCTAGCCAATTCCTCTATCTCAGATTCACATCCTTCTGTGAGAAGATGTACTTAAGGATCTTGTGGTCATAGTAGATGATGAACCACCCTCCCATAAGGTATTGTCATCCCATCTTCCATGAAAATACTACCTCTTACAACTCGAGATCATGGGTCTTATAGTTTTTCCTATGTGACCTAAACTAGCGTGACCCATATGAAATCATTTCATGTCTCTGCATCAGGACACACCTAACCCAGGTCCCTGATGCGTCGTGGAAAACTATGTACTCGACACGCTCCTTCGGTAATTTCTAGATCGGGGTTCTCATCAAACTATGCCTCAACTACTCAAAATCCTACTGGAACTTCTCTTTCTACATGAATGGTTTCCGCTTCTTGGTCAAGGCTATCATCAGTGCTGATATTCTATAAAAATCCTGAATGAATCTCCAGTAATATCCTGCCAACCCAAGGAAGCTTTGCACCTCCGTCACACTTTGAGGTGGCTCCCATACTAACACTTCCTCTACCTTGGCTGGGTCCACAACTACTCAATATTCTAAAATTACATGTCTAAAAAAGTGGACATCCTGAATCCAGAACTCGCACTTCGAGATGTTCCCATAAAGTTGGTTCTCTCAGAGTATGTCGCGAACAATCTCCAGGTGTCACGAACTGAATCTAGTAGCCACTATTAACGGCACCAAACCTAGCCTGTGGGAAGGCCCAAATGGAGTTACCTATCCCTACAGGATATCAAAAGTGCATGAGTATCATTAATTTCAGTTTGGGAATGATTTACCCATGTATAAAAGCATATAACATTAAAAACAATCAAGAATATAAATACGAAATTTTCAATCCAAACAAGTCTTAAACAAAAACTATAACTGAATACATTAGTTTAATGACAATAAAAGTGGTACAAATAAAAATAAATATAACATCAACATAAACCCAAGTAATCCACATGACAAGGGGTCATCACCCACAAGCTGTCTCCACAACTTCGCACCAAGGATAGGAACTAACACCCTGAACCGCCATCACTCATTGCCTTCCCTTTACCTTAGTCAAGAAAAATAAAGTCTAATTACACCCAAGGGGTGTAAGTAGTGTTTGATCCTAATCCCAATATTATTCCAAATATCATGCCATACAATGTGAAAAATCATGAAGTTTTAATATGCAAAGAAAATCAGCGATAAATTATAAGAAATACAACTTTCAAATGATAATAGTTTTCAAAATAAAAGTTTATGATTGATAACACATTTAAATATAAATATTAGATAATTTAAATTACTTCCAAAAACACCCCATGTTAGAGGAAAATATCACAAATACTATTAGTAACAAAATCAAGAATACACCTAGGTACTAGATATTCTCGGGACCCATGTACCTCATACCTCGGTGTAAAGTGACCTTAGTAAAATCCATTATCATGCACGAGCCACTAGTAGGGAACATACCCATAACCAATTGGTCCCAAATAATCATCCAAATAGTTTAGTTAGAGTTGTAGTTATCCAAATTCTAGGTTGAACAGGGACAAAACCCATCCCGTCCACTAGTCGTATCAGTACACATCCTCCCTGTGTAGGTACCCGAGCATCCCCCTTTGTGCTCAAAAAATTTCAGAATTCAACACATATCCATTTTTTTGTAAAACACTCCTAATAGTCACATACTCATAGTATAGTATCTACCACTTTTTATACCACTTAAAAAACACAACAAATACTTCTATTTTTAATGAATCAATTTCTCAAAATCCCGTATTGTTTTGCACACAAAACACCCTACGAACCCAACTTGTGAACTATGTGTAACACCCCAGGTAAATATAGAATATAAAATTTTTACATTTATCCATATTTTTGAATAAAATATTAATATTACCTTAATGGGGACACTATGCTCGATGGCGTACCCAATACGCAACAACGAGTTTCTTCGGAATCTTACATTGCACTCTAATAATAAAATAATATTATTTTAAATGGTAGTTAATGCCTAGCCGTTGTAATGGCAGGAATGAATATAACTAACTATAAAATGATTATATATGTTTGCAAAATATTTTTACTTTTACAAATAAATGTTAAAATGTGAATGAATTCAATTTTAAGCATAAATTTTCTAAAATTCACTAAAAGGTTGATTTATTGCCTTTTGACGATGAAACCTCTTTAATATAGTTTTGGTCACTCTTATAAATTCTATTGGACCAAATAAAATTCTTCTTTAGAATGGGGACATCAAAATTTACTTTGTGTAAATTTTTGGTATTTTTCTGATAAAATTCATTTTTTTAATTAATAGTGAAAAATGTTGTATTTTAATTCAGAACCTCATTTTAATATAATTTATTTATATGAATAGATTATATTTTAAATTGGTTTTAAAGTCCAATTATAATATATTTTTACCATTTAATCCAATGGTGGTCATTGGAATTAATTTTACTTTGAAATTGGACTTAAACTAGTGTTAATCTTTTAATAGATATTGTTTCTTAAAAACACTATATTTGTTTTGACAGCGGGAATTAAATATTAAATTAATTAATTCAACTTATATGTTTTTAATTTTGTAAAATAGACATCATTTTTGAATTCAGAATATCAAAAATATCATAGGGTGTATTTTTGGTATTTTTTTGAAAAACATCAATTTTTGATGAATAGTGAAACCACTAAGTGGTAGTTAAAGAAAATGATTTTTTGTTTAAATGAAACATTACCACTTCTGTGATTTTATTTTAAAAAATCCAACATTCATGGTTGTCATTAGGAAGTAAAATGTGGTTCAATGAGATTAAAATAATTTTTTGGTGAATAGTAACTTTTAAGTTTTATTAATCGTGATTAAAGTTAATTAGTGTAATTTAAGGTAAAGAAAATGTTATAATAATATGAAATGACCTTGACACATGTCCAACCCTTATTGTATGAGTCATGGCTGACAAAGAAAATCCATGGGTCAACTTGGGGACCCCATGGAGCCACATTGGTAGGAAAATGACATTAATAACTTTTTATTTAATGTTAACATTAAAATGTCATAAACATGTATTGTTTTGCTAAAACAATTTTTACATGGGGTTACACAAGTAATATTTTTTACTATAAATATTCATTAGAAAGAGAAAAAAATTAATACATCATGATAGTTTTTTTATAATTTTTAGACATTACGTAAATTAAATTATTTATGACACCATGATGATACAACGATTACCTCATTATTTAACGATTTAAATATAATGAAAACATAATGTAAAATCTAAGACCTAAACCTGTCACAATCCTATTGGTTGGGTTGATTTTGAAACCTTATCACCTTATTCTTGAAATATATCATTTTGGGACCCTTAAAATCCGAAAATCATTTTATAATAAAGTAATGTTTTATATTTTTCCAAGAGTGCCCCTCCTCTTCTCTTATAAAAGGCCCCCACCTCTACCACCATACCCACACATCTCAATCCATTGGATAGACCAAAACCTGCCCATTTTGCCTCTCCAAATCCATCTATTACTCCTAGAAGCCTCACGGTTTGCAGAAGACTTTCCAAGTAAGCCTTTGAGCTCAAATAAAAAATAGTTACACGATTTAAAGGTAATGTCTTCACTTGTGTTCTTTTGTTTTATTTTCCTTCTCCAACCCCCAAAACTCTATTTATTCCTTTCTTTTGTAAAAACACCAGTATCTTCAATACACCAGGATGTTTTTATGTGACGTATTAGAGATACACTTACACACACCATCATCTAATGGTTAAAGGACATACTGTTTCTGTGGATGACAAATTTCTGTCTCTTGAAACGATGATTGTTCAATATTCTCTTAAAACCTTTCATGGTGGCCATTATGATGTCACTGTATATTATATTTGATCTATATTGTATTTATGTTTCCTATATGCTTCTGTATTTTATATTTAAAACATTCCCTTAATGCTTTTCATGTTGTGCAAATGTAATAATTTCATATGAGGAAGTGTGGACTACCGCCCCCTCAAGTGATGTGACTCGTTCATGCAATACATGGAATGTATAAAAAATTAAATTAATGAACATATTTGACCTATATAACATATATATTATACTAGAATTATAATATATTTATCTACCATTTTTTTAATTCCATTAATATGAAAAAGAAATGAAAGTAGCATTCATGCGTACGTACGGCCTACCGTCTCCATGAACGGTGCATTTCATATATTTTTATCTCAAAATGTTATGTAATATTATAAAATGAATATGTACTGGATATATATGATATATAAATCATTAATACTATTCTGTAAATGATTTACTTATAACTACATGGAAAATCATTTTCAAACAATTTCATTTTTGACTCATGTACCAAACATCGACAAAAACGTCTGATATGAACTCAAATTATTAAACAATTATTATAACATTAAAATATGTGACATAAAATGTATAATAATATTTAAAGGGGTTCCTTTTGAAATTATAAGTTGACCAAGGTTTATTATTCATGAATATAAAGAAACGAACAAGACAAGTCGACTTGAGGTAAGGGATCCGACCTCTCTCTTTCTTTTCAAGTACCCTCTTTTATTTCATTTAATTTATGTTCCATGTTCTTATGTTAGAGGATGTTATTATATGTTCCTCTTGCTGTAAATTTTATTTTAATATGATGAGAGACACTACTTGATCTCATCAATCCATTTTTGGATGTTTTATGTGGCGCCGTTAGGCTGCAGAATTTTCATAAGGGGATTTTCATCTCACTTTTTATTCTAGTGAGATTCATGCTACATTGGCCACTATTTCCTTTTGTGTTGTATATGTACTTCCCATTATTTTAATATTTTTATAATATTCTCCCATTTATGGGTATTTACTTCTTCATTGTATGAACCTTCTTTCATGGGGTGTACGTTTCAAAAGTTTCCCAAATCGGTATGGGAACCTTTCACACTCCTCTTTTTAAAAGACTTATTTTGTTATCTTTTTATATCGGGATATGTTCTTATATATCCTTATGGATGTAAATTTTATGTCCAAGTGATGAGATACAATTTTCTCTCTCATCAACAAATATTACGAATTTTAAAGTGACGTGGTTAGGCTGTCGAATTTTACCAAGGGCACTTCTTAACCCAATTTTGATTTCTTTGGGTTCAACATGTAGTTATTGAATATGTCATCTATTGAATATGTTTGAATGACCATTTATAGTTTTAAACTTAATATCCACTTATATTGGGTGAATTTATATTTTTCACACATAATTGTGAGATATATTTATCCTTAATTTAAGGATACCTTCTTTATAAGGGATTTCATCTCATTTTACATTTCTATTGAGACTTCATGGTTTTTATGCACCAATTCACTCTTATATGGTCTATATACTGTCCTTTGGAATATTACATCATGAATCCCTTTATTCTAATGATATTATCAAGTTCTGATTAAATGTTATTCCTCAATTATTATTATTCAAGTGTCTCTCATTTTGTTAAAAACCCTTTAACTAAAATATTGTTTTAAATGTTTTAATGATTAATTATTATAAATATTTCTCATTAAAATCCATGTTTTCAAAATGGTTTTAAGGATTTATCTATATGGATATTAATGGTTTAAAATTTTAAAAGCTTCAAAGTGGTATGTGACACTTTGATTGAAAAATATTTTTATTCAATGTTTTACATGGTTTTGAAAATGGATTTTAGAATGGATTCATTATTTCAATATCGTAAAATGTTATATTGTTATTGAAATGTGGGAATGTTATCTTTCCTTTATTATTATGTTATATGCTATGATTATGTTATGGTTCTTGGGAATTATTTGTGAAGACGGGTGGTTCTGTGATAAACTAAGGGCATGGGAGGCCAATATAGCACTCCAATGCATTGGGTAACGCAAAGGGGTAAAATGCTAAGGTTTCTCCGAAGAGATTTAGGTAATATACTGTGATGGCTATTCCAAATGTAACCATGAGGGTTACTCCATAAGTAAGAATGTTATGAATGCCTCAAGTTACCTTTATGTCTTATGATTTCTATGAGTTATTTGTAAATCTTATGATTTCATGAGGTATGTTAAATTGCTTATGTTTTATGAGTAAATTATGATTTCATTGTTTATTATGTATACATGGACAAATGTTTTCTTTCCGTATCGTTATAACCCTTGATGAGATTTTTATGCTCATCCCATGTTTTTTTAAAATGTTTTTCACAAGACATAAACTTGAATAGGGTCAAGGATGGGATAAAGCAAATGTCAGGCTGTCTAAAACAAGGAACTAGACATGACTCTTTTGTTCAAGAGTTTTTATTTTGTGAAAAAATGGATGCTGAGTAGATGTGTCTACTTTGTAATCCTTGAGATGTAATAGTTATGTCCTAATTCTATAAAAGTGTAAACCTGAAAAGATCCTCAATGTGAATTATTCATTTAATTCAATAATAAGTAATGTTTAAGTCTGGGTCCTTATAGTTGGTATCAGAGGTCAGTTTAGATAACTTTAGAGGTTAGGGTATTCTCTAAGCATAAGTTACATTACCATAATGGATAGGATTTCCGAAATATTCATAGTTTTTAGATAAAGTGAATGAGTATGTATATCTTAGTGTTTATATTCCTCATTAGTACATGATAATTTTGTTGATATACTCACACTGACATTTCTATTTTTAGTGAATTTATGGATCTAGAAGGAACCAAAGTGACAATGGGTTTGAAGGAAACTGTGGTGGTTCTCTAATTAAGAGACCGGATGAAATGGGGGATTCAATGAGGAAACTCGTGGTTGTTCTAAACCAACTATCAAGGATTCATGATCAACTACTTTATCCTTTGTGAGTTCTCTAATGCATCATGTACGAGAGAACTAACTCGATGTGGAAGTTCAGGTAATAATTATAAAGGTAACCATTAGGGTTTATATGATCCTTACTTTTGAGGTAATTATTGGTTACTATATGATATGATGGAATATGAAAGGCATGAGGTAAAATTGAGGTTAAATTATGTTATGGTTATTTATGAAGATTTTATCTCGTTTTGGGGAATATTTTAAGAATTATATAGTGTTGGAAAAAGGACAACACACAGACCGTGTGACAACCCGCCGCGTCAGACAAAGGTGCGAGAATCAAACCCAGAAAAAAAGTGTGACTGGTATTTATCGCCTACCAGTGGACTACGTGAAGTCCCTCGTTAGTTTTACTAATTATTTTTAGTTAAATGATTTTATGGATCAAGAATAAGTTGATTTTGGGAACTTGTGTTTTATGAATATCCTTAACGTAGGAAAATGATTTGGTTACTGAGTAATAAAGGTTATTTTGGAATATGTTCTCTGTTTAGTAGAAAAAATATATTCCTATAGAAAATAGAATACTTTGGGGTTTCAATGGAGGGGAAACGGTGGAATTTTATTTTTGAAGAATCTATGTTTTTATTGAGGACATTTGGCGTTTTGTTTTATTTTTGAAAATGATTAACCTATCATTGAGAAAATGGGATGAGGTTAATTACTTTTCAATACGAGACTTTAAGAGCAACATATGTTTTTTGGAGATAAATATTATGATTTAACTTGGAAGACTATGTGATTAAATCCTTCAAATACTTGGGATTCAATCTTAGTTTGGTTTACTTGGATGAATTTTATGGAAAAATTGTTTATCCAATGGTCGTCGTTGAACATTGGGTCTTGTGGGAAAAATTTTAGTGATTTAGAATAGATTTTCTTTTTATAAAGGATTATACTTTGGGGTATTATATGATCTCATACTAACAATTTTGGTTTTGGTAAGGGTTTAAAGATGTGGAAAATATATATTTCTCTTTTTTGTACTATGTGATTCTCTAGATGTTAACTATAGCGCTCTTAATGTGAACAAGTCATCCTAAATACTCATCATTTGGAGAAAGTATGAGTTTGTGTTAGAAATCTGGAAAAAGATGAAAGTCTACACAACAAGTAAGTATGTTTCTTTATGAATTAGTTAAGCTCAAAAATAAATTCCTCAATTAAATGTAACTTAAAAAAATGTTGTCCGTTAACTTTTCATACTGGGGAATCCAATACCGTTTAACCCATCACAAGTTTGTGATTTTCTAGTGGTTAACTTTCTCCTAAACCTGTTTTCTATCACTCTCCATCAGAACATGACCCTTTGTTTTTTCTTCCATATCCATGTTTTCATACATGGAATCCTAGTATGGGTTAACTCGGGTGACCTTTTTACTTCCCTTTCTTTCTTTTAAAGTGATATATTAACTTACTTCTTTTCCGATGTGGTTCATTCAATGAAGTTTCCAAGCCCAATTTTAAAATTGCGAGGATGCAATTCCCAAAAGGGGGCAAGGATGTAACACCCCAGGTAAATATAGAATATGACATTTTCAAATTAATCCATATTTGTGAATAAAATATTAATATTACTTTAAAGGGGACACTATGCTCGATGGCGTACCCAATACGCAACAACGAGTTTCTTGGGAATCTTACATTGCACTCTAATAATAAAATAATATTATTATAAATGGTAGATAATGCCTAGCCGTTGTAATGGAGGGAATGAACAGAACTAACTACAAAATGATTATATATGTTTTTCAAATATTTGTACTTTTTAAAATAAATGTTAAAATGTGAATGAATTCAATTTCAAGCATAAATACTCTAAAATTCACTAAAAGGTCGATTTATCGCCTTTTGACGGTGAATCCTCTTTAATATAGTCTTGGTAACTCTTATACATTCTATTGGACCAAATAAAATTATTCTTTAGAATCGGGACATCAAAATTTACTTTGTGTAAATTTTTGGTATTTTTCCGATAAAGTTCATTTCTTAATGAATAGTGAAAACTATTTTATTTTAATTCAAAACATCTTTTAATATAATTTAATTATATGATTAGATTATATTTTGAATTTTTTTAATGTCCAATTATAATATATTTTTACCATTTAATCCAATGGTGGTCATTGGATTTAATTTCACTTTGAAATTGGACTTAAACTTGTGTCAATCTTTTAATAGATATTGTTTCTTAAAAACACGTTATTTGTTTTGACAGCGGGAATTAAATATTAAATTAATTAATTCACCTTATATGTTTTTAATTTTTTAAAATAGACATCATTTTTGAATTTGGAATATCAAAAATAGCTTAGGGTGAATTTTTGGTATTTTTTTGCAAAACTTCAATTTTTGAGGAATAGTGAAACCACTAAGTGGTAGTTAAGGAACTGATTTTTTCGTTTAAATGAAAAATTACCACTTCTTTGATTTGATTTTCAAAAATCATACATACATGGTTCTCATTAGAAAGTAAAATTTTGTTGAACGAGATTAAAATAATGTTTTGGTGAATAGTAACTCTTATGTTTTATTAATCGCGATTAAAGGTAATAAGTTTAATTCAAGGTAAATTTAATATTATAATAATATGAAATAACTGTGACACATGTACTACCCTTATTGTATGAGTCATGGCTGACCAAGACAATCCATGGGTCAACTTGGGGACCCCATGGAGCCACATTGGTAGGAAAATGACATTAATAACTTTTTATTTAAAGTTAAAATTAAAATGTCACAAACATGTATTGTTTTACTAAAACAGTTTTTGCATGGGGTTATACAAGTCATATTTTTGACTATAAATTTTCATTAAAAATATAAACAGATTAACTACATCATGATTTTTTTTATAATTTTTAGACATTATGTAAATTAAATTATTTATGACACCATGATGATGCAGCGATTATCTCATTATTTAACGATTTAAATAAAATGAAAAGATAATAAAAAATCTAGGACCTACACTTGTCACAAACCTATTGGATGGGTGGATTTCAAAACCTTATCACCTTATCCTCGAAATATATCCTTTTGGGTCCCTTAAAATCTGAAATGCATTTTATAATAAAATAATTTTTTATATCTTTCCAATAGTGCCCCTCCTCTTCTCTTATAAAAGGCCCCCACCTCTACCACCTTAACCACACATCTCAAGTCTTTGGCTCGGCCAAACCCTGCCCATTTTTTCTCTCCACATCCATCTCTTACTCCTAGAAGCCTCACATTCGGCAGAAGTCTTTCCAAGGAATCCTTTGAGCACAAATCAAAAAGGGTTACCCAATTTAAAGGTAATGACTTCACTTATGTTCTTTTGTTTTATTTTTCTTCTCTAACCCCCTAAACTCTTTTTATTCCTTTATTTTATAACAAAAACAGTATATTAAATAAACTAGGATGTTTTAATGTTAATTATTTGAGTTAAACTTACACACACCTTCGTCTAATGGTTAAAGAACATACTGTTTCTGTGGATGAAGAATTTCTGCCTCACGAAACGATGATTGTTCAATATTCTCTTAACACCTTTCATGGTGGCCATTATGATGTCACTGTATTTTATATATGATATATATTGTATTTATGTTTCCTATATGCTTCTATATTTTATATTTAATACATTCCCTTAGTGCTTTTCATGTTGTGAAAATGCGATAATTTCATACGAGGAAGTGTGGACTACCACCCCCTCAAGTGATGTGACTCGTTCATGAAATACATGGAATGTATAAAAAATGTATTTAATGAACATATGTGACCCATATAACATATATATTATACTTGAATTATAATATATATATCTATATTTTTTTTTAATTCCATTAATATGACAAAGAAATGAAAGTAGCGTTTATGCGTACGTACGGCCTACCGTCTCCATGAACGGTGCATTTCATTTCTTTTTATCTCAAAATGTTATGTAATATTATAAAATTAATATGTAATGAATATATATGTTATTTAAATCATTAATACTATTCTGTAAATTATTTACTTATAACTAGATGGACAATCATTTTCAAACAAGTTCATTTTTGACTCATGTACCAAACATCGACAAAAACGTCTGATATGAACTCACATTATAACCAATTATTATAACATTAAAATATGTGATATGATCATAATAATAATATTTAAAGGAGTTGCTTTAGAAATAATAAATTTACCAAAGTTTATTATTTGGGAATATATTGAAACGAACAAGACAAGTCAGACTTGAGGTAAGGGATCCGACCTCTCTCTTTCTTTTCATGTACCCTTTTTATGTCATTTCATTTATGCTAAATGTTATTATGTTGGAGGATGTTCTTATATATTCCTATTCATATAAATTTTATTTAAATATGATGAGAGTCCATATTTTATCTCATCAATCCATTTTTGGAAGTTTTATGTGGCGTCATTAGGCGGCAGAATTTTCATAAGGGGATTTTCATCTCACTTTTTATTCCAGTGAGATTCATGCTACATTGGCCACTATTTACTTTTTTTGTGGTGTATGTACTACCAATTATTTTACTATTTTTATAATATACTCCCATTTATGCTTATTTACATTTTCATTGTATGAACCTTCTTTCATGGGGTGTACGTTTCGAAAGTTTCCCAAATCAGTAAGGGAACCTTTCACAATCCTCTTTTTAAAAGACTTATTTTGTTATATTTTTATATTGGGATATGTTCTTATATATCCTTATTTATGTAAATTTTATGTACAAGTGATGGGATATAATTTTCTCTCTCATCAAATATTTTATGAATTTTAATGTGACGTCGTTAGGCTGTCGAATTTTACCAAGGGAACTTCTTAACCCAATTTTGATTTCTTTGGGTTCAACATGTAGTTATTGAATATGTCATCCTTTGAAAATGTGTGAATTCCCTTTGATTGTTTTACACTTAATATCCACTTATATTGAGATTATTTATATTTGTCACACATAATTATGAGATCTATTTATCCTTAATTTAAGGATACTTTCTTTATAAGGGATTTCATCTCATTTTACATTTCTATTGAGACTTCATTGTTGTTATGCACCAATTCACTCTTATATGGTGTATATATTGTCCTTTGGAATATTATATCATGAATACCTTTATTATTAAGATATTATAAAGTTCTGATTTAATGTTATTCCACAATTATTATTATTCAAGTGTCTCTCATTTTGTTAAAAACCCTTTAACTAAAATATCGTTTTAAAAGTTTTAATGATTTATTATTATAAATATTTCTCATTAATATCCATGTTTTCAAAATGGTTTCAAGGATTTATTTATATGGATATTAATGGTTCAAAATTTTAAAATCTTCAAAGTGGTATGTGACACTTTGTTTCCGAAAATCATTTTATTAAATGTTTTAAATGGTTTTCAAAATGGATTTTAGAATGGATTAATTATTTCAATATATTAAAATGTTATATTGTTATTGAAATGTGGGAATGTTATCTTTCATTTATGCTTATGTTATGTGCTATGATTATGTTATGGTTCTTGGGAATTTTTTATGAAGATGGGTGGTTCTGTGATAAACCAAGGGCGGGTGAGCCCGATATAGCTCTCCAATGCATTGGGTAACCCGACGGGGTTAAATGCTAAGGTTTCTCCGAAGAGATTTAGGGAATATACTATCATGGGTATTCCAAACTTAACCATGAGGGTTACTCCCTATGTAAGAATTTTATGAATGCCTCAAGTTACCTTTATGTCTTATGATTTCTATGAGTTATTCATAAATCTTATGATTTCATGAGGTATGTTAAATTGCTTATGTTTTATGAGTAAAGTATGATTTCATAGTTTCTTATGTATACATGGATTAATGTATTCTTTCTGTATCATTTTAACCCTTGCTGAGATTTTTATTCTCATCCCATGTTTTTTTGAAATGTTTTTCACAGGACATTAAGTCGAATAGGGTCAGGGATGTGATCAAGGAAATGTCAGGCTGTCTAAAACAAAGAACTAGACATGACTCTTTTGTTCAAGAGTTTTTATTTTGTGAAAAAAATGGAAGCTGAGTAGATGGTTCTACTTTGTAATCTTTGATATGTAATATTTATGTTCTAATTCTGTAAAACTCTAAACATGAAAAGATCCTCAATGTGAATTATTTATTTAATTCAATAATAAGTAATGTTTAAAGTTGTTTCCTTATACTATGTGCCCACCTTTAAGTTACCAAAACAGTAAAGGCATCCCAATAAATTTCAATGAAAACAAAATATCCATTTTAGGGATTCCCCATGTTAAACAAGAAGAGATAATGTTGTAAAACCTCCACTTTCACATAAAAGTGGCACCAAAACTTCACTTTCTTTACAAACACCATTAAAGCCCATTTTTTCATCAAAAAAAAGGTAATAAAAATTATAAACCGAATTTTAATCCCAATTACAGTTCAATAAAAACAACTAAGTATTTATTGGGAATCCCTTAATGAACCAATAAATGACTTATATGAAAAAACCCCCAGTTTCACCAAATATTGGAACTTAAATTTTATTTTTTTATAATTTTCACTAAAACCAATTTTTGCAAAAACATTAAATTGAAATAGAAATTCATATACCATAAACAAGACAACCTGTTCACAATTATTGCATACCAAAAGAAATCCCCAACCATATCAAAGGAAACCCTTGAATCACTGTGGGAAAATCAAATCGCACCACCGCCACACCAAGAGGTACATATATTGAACCTAAAACCACAATAATTGACCAAGATAACCCAATGATAAACCCTAGGTTCTAAACCCTACACCCTTGTAATTTTTAATTTTAATTAAATTAAAATAAACATCATAGAAAGCAGAGGAACTAAGGAGGAGAGACACTTACTTGAGATTCTTTGATCTTCCTCCAAAAAATTTTCCATCAAATGGGATTCCAAAGGGGTTTTGAGAGACTTTGAGGGCTATCATGGATTTTAGGTTTGAATAGGAGGATTAAGGGTCAAATTAGGAACTAGAATGGAGGAAAAAGAGTATGAATTGAGAGAGTTAAGAAGGAATGAAGTTACCTCTTCAATTCTGTCCAATTTGAGAAACATTATAATTTTCGGCACTAATTCTCGATGAAAAAGATCTCCAAAGTGGAGGCAAAGAGGATGGGCGTGTGGAGGGGTTCAATGGTCTTGGGTGAGACATAGAATCACCAAAAAATACTTAAAATTGAATATGTTATTAAATAAACTACATTCATTTTTAAAACTGTAAATTTTCTTCCGGGAAGGCCCAATATCAAAAATAAAAACACAAATACACCTAGGCTACGGATATCTAAAAGGATAAAAATTGGGATGGTGGTGTTAATAGGTCATTGGAGGCCAAGTTGGAATTTGAATGGATGGATAATGTTTAAAAATGAATTATTTATAAAAGAAAAAATATTTATTTTCAAATTTGGAACTGGGCTCACGGTTTGGCCCAATTCAGGAAAACTCACCTATTCTTCAATAAAAGATTGGGATACCCCCAAAACAAAGAATGAATGGAAAAAAATGAAAAAAATACCTATAAAATATTTCATGTATGTGAAAATTCTACCCATCATGAAAACATTTCATCCCAAAAAGTCAACAAGAAGATTTATCGAAAAATAGGAACGTATACTCTTCCTCAACCCATAACATCTGCTCCCATGTCTCGTGTGAATCATTACCATGCTGCCAACAAACCCGGACTAGAAGAATAGACTTCCCTCAAAACACCTTCTCATGGGAGTCCACTATTTTCACGGGCCACTCAAAAACTGACAAGTCAGGTCTAATCCCCAGTTCTTCCCCACTCACCACATGGGACGGATTCAGGTTGTATTTCTTCAACTGGGACACATAGAAGATGTCATGGATGGAGGTCAAATAAGAAAGTAAATCCAACCTATATACCACCTTTTCAATACGCTTGATGATATCAAAACGGAGAACATATCGTGGTGTCAGCTTCCCTTGCTTCCCCAATCGACGATGGCCGAGATGAGGGGACACATTCAAGAATATCATGTCACTCACAGAAAACACTAGGTCTCATATCCTCCTATGAGCATATGATTTATGACGACTATGAGCTATCAACAAGCGATGCCTGATCAATTTGACCTTCTCAGATGTCTCCTACACCCGACTCGGCCCCAGTAATGCGGTCTCACCTACCTCATCCCAAAACAGGGGGGGACCGACAAGGCTACCCATAGAGCGCCTCAAAAGGAGTATTTATAATTGAGGATTGGTAACTTTTATTATAAAAAACTCATCCATCCCCAAATTTCTATTCTAGGAACCTCCAATGTCTAGGAAAAATGCACAGATCTCACCCTCCAAAATCTGATTCCCTCGCTCTATCTAACCATCCGTCTAAGGATGGTATGTCATGCTCATCTTAATCTGAGACACCAAGTCCATCTGAAGGCCTTCCCAAAACTATGAAGTGATATGGGTGTCTCTATCTGGGACAACTACTGATGGCACACCATGGAGTCTCACCACCTCCTGAAGATACAAACGGCCCAACTCATCTACTTTAGTTGTATCTATGATCGGAATGAAGTGGGCTGATTTGGTCAAACTATCAATCACCTCCCACATGGAATTTTTACCCTAGGTTGTATGAGTTAATCAAAAAAGGAAGTCCTTGGAGACCTCTTCTCACTTCCATGTGGAAATGGTTAATGTCTAGAGCAAACTAGAGGGCCTTTGATGCTCTGCTTTCACCTACGGGCATGTGTTGCATCTCATCACAAAGGTTGCTATGTCTCATCTCATACCAGGCCACCAGAATATATAAAGGACATCATAATACATCTTTGTGGCACCCGGATGGATGTCCCAATGAGACTTGTAGCTATCCTCCATAACCACCTTCTGTAGAGATAATGACACTACTAAATTTCCCATGAAGCACAAGATTCCCTTAGGAGAAAATGACCAATAGAAGAATGTCTCCAAGCCACGAAGAAACTACTTTGACCACTATAAAATCTCATCACTGGGTTTTTTAAGTAGAATCAACTCCAACAGAGAAGGATTCAACTAGACGCTCTCCAGAAACACACCTCCACGGTGTGCCCTTATCCCCACATGCATTTCAGAAAAGAGCCCCATAAAATTCCACTCATCATTGGGATTCCTCAAGGCATGCACTGGAACTATTCTGCTCAAATCTTTCACCACCACATTACCCTTTCCTTGGGTATATACAATTTCGACGTCAAGCCCCTGCAAGTACTTGATCCAACAACGCTGCCTCATGATGAGGTCCTTCTGTGAGAAGACATTGGCCCAGATTTTTTTATCAGAGTAGACCACAAAATTCTCTCCAAAGAGATAGGAACTCCATTTATTCAAAGCATGCTTCAACACTGCCAACACCAAGTTAGAGGTCAGGTAGTTCATTTCGTGTGGTTTGAGTTTTTTAGAATTGTACGCCACCACGTGATCATCCTACATAAGCATGCACCCAAGACCCATTCGTAAAGAATCACTATAGACCACATATCCCTTTCCATCCTCTTGAAAAATCATCACAGGGGTGGTAGTAAACTACCTCTTCAGCTCCTCAAATGATTCCTGGAAGTTTGGGACCCATACAAACTTCACCCTTTCTAGGTAAGCGCGGTCATCGGTGAAACATGCCAAGATAAATACCGAATGAATCACCTATACCAACCATCTAAGACAAGGAAACTTCTGATCTTGAACACATTCTTTGGCTGCTCCCATGACATAACCACACTAATCATAACAGGGTCCACAGAAACCCCCTTATTAGAGATCACATGCCCCACAAATCTCACTTCCCTGATTCAAGAAGTGCACTTTGGCCACTTTTCATAGAGGCGGTGATCCTGCATTGTGACCAAGATGATCCTCAAGTGATGTTCGTGTTCCTCCTCAGAGCCAGAGTATAATATAATTTCATCCTCAAACACCACATTGAAGGAATCGATATATCGATGGAATACCCTATTCATGAGTTACATAAAGACCACTAGAGCATTAGTGAATCCGATGGGAATGACCAAAAACTCAAAGTTCTCATACTTGCATCGGAGACTCTCTTTGGATTATCTGACTCCTTAAACCTAAGATAATGATAGCCCGAACACAAGTCTAATTTTGAGACCCATTTTTCCCCCTTCAATTGGTCATACAAATCATCTATTTTGGAAAAATGGTAATTTTTCATAATAGTTACCTTATTTAGCTTCCGGTATTCAATTCACAAATAGAGGGATCCATCAGCCTACTTTGTGAACAACACAGGAGCGACCCAAGGAGAGACGCTTGGTGAAATGAATCCTTTGGATTTGAAGTTATACAGTTTTTTATTTAATTCCTTCAGATCTATGGTTGATATGTGATAATAGGGAAGAGATATCTATTGGGAACCCGATGCTAGATCAATCGAAAACTCCACATCATGCTCTGGGGGAAAACCTATGAAATCATCCGAGAATACCTCTGATAACTCATTCACTACAAGAGATAGTGGACCTCCATGGTAAATACAATCATCCTATGCATGAACGACGATAAAAGGAAGGTATGAATTCCCAACTCTAGGAGTGGAGGTCCTGCACGACCGGACCAAGGATCACATTCTCCCCAAAAAAACTGATGACTCCCATTAGGTGCCCTAATACTCACACACTGCCTGTATAAATCTATGTGTGCCTTGAAGTTTACTATCCATTAAATTCAATGTATTATGTAAAATATTTCCAAATCTATAACCAAGAGGTCCCACCCCTTCTCAACCCCTGACAAGAAAATCGCACACAAGGGGCACATGAGGCTCTACTCCTTCATTCCCAGTGGTGTCACCATCTCCATCATGAAAGTCATCAACGCAGTTGGAAAATTCAGAATGACCACAAAATGGGAAGAAATAAATGACATAGAGGTTCTAGTATCAAAAAGATAATCATATATAGATGATGTAATCCAAACGGTACCTCGAACTGTCGATGGTCCCGCCTCTAAACCTGATGGTGCCTGATCCATCGCATGGGGATGTCCGGTCTCTACCTAAGGATGACCACTAGTACATGGTTGTGCCTGGAACTAGATCTGCTGAGAAGAAGTCCTAGATCAACCACCATGACCTCTAAATTGAGATCCCCCAGTCCTCGACTCAGACTGTGTTCGAACTCCTTTTGAAGCCACTAACCCTTCCCCACACGGAAGTAGACATGCCACCACGAAAGAGAGCTGAAAATTCTCCAAACCTCAACTCTGGTAATAATTCTTCAGAGGATTTGGGAATTATGGTCGGATGTTTCCCGTCTTCACACACTGGTGGCATAAGACAGATCTCTCATCAGAAGCCGCTGACGAAAACCACTTGGAGGATTGGCCTGAACTGCCACCTCCATTCATCACCTAATTCTCTAGCTTCCTCTTCTTCTCTGAAGAGTTTCTACTACCCACTGCTGACAATATCCCAGAAAAACCCTCCCTTCCTTTATAGTAAATTTCCACCATACATGCCCAGTCAATGACCTTAGTAAATTTCCTCCTCTTGAACAAGAAAATCTATGAGTATATCTCTAGTCGCAAGACTTTCTCGAACCTCTGGGCCTTTAATTGTTAATTTGATATGATTTCAGGGGTAAACCGAAACAACATAGTGAAATGGTTTGTGTACTCAATCATAGAAATATTCCCCTAAACAAGGTCCATGAACTCTCGGAACCTAGCATATGCTAAGACTGCAGGGAAGTACTATTCATTGATGACGACATTGAAATATCCCCAGTGCATCTGTTTATTCTTCCCAGTCTGAAGCATTGACTCCCACCACTTACGGCTATGACCCTCCAATATGAAGGAGCCACACCTCACCCTAAGATCCTTGGGTGTTTCCATGAACTCAAACATATTCTCGATCATATAAATCCATTCTTCTGCTTCATGGGGTTCGGAGCTTGCTCAGAAGGTAGATGTCTTGTTTATGACAAACTCATGTGCTTTATCTTTTCTAGGACCCGTCTCTTCTAACCAAGAAGGAATAAGAGTAGAATACGTTCTCTATCCCAGATCTTGGATAGTCCAGACCACAGCCTCGACTAGCCTCTGATCATTCGATGTGGGAGAACTCTCTTCGGCTTCCTCTTGTGGGCACGTGTGAGCATTCCGGGAGGCATGTTGCTAAAAAATGAAACAGCCAAAAAGGAATAATCAATACCAAAATTCTGAAAATTTTACTCAACTAAATTAAATATAAATGATCTAAACACATTCTGGTAATAAAAGAAAAAACTACTCCACCTCCGTCCGATGTCCACGTGTGGTCTGCAGCCCACACGTCTCACCTGGAAGTGAAGTTAATCAGACAATTCCAACATCCCCAGGTGACTCAATGTCTTCCACCAGAGGTGCAGTCTAGGCACCCTACTCATGTACAAAACCCTGAGCCCCAACATTCTTAGAACATTTCTATCCCCACTCATCCCAAAATTGTAACATAATCCAAAAACATTAACCTCCCTTTGAAAACATTTTGTCACAAATCAAATCTGGTCGCCACTATTACCGTCACCAAAACCGGCCCATGGAAAGTCTTGAAGGGCGTTCCCTATCACCATGACCTATCACAAGTTCCCGGGTATCAATAATTTAGTTTTGGGAATGATTTACCCCTGTAGGAAACCATAAAACATTAAAAAAATCCAGAATATAAATCTGATATTTTTGTGCCAAACAAGTCATAAGAAAAAACATGGACTGAATACATTTGTTTAAAGACAATAAAAGTGGTCCAATTAAAAATAAATACCACATAAAGACATTTCCATGGACTCCACATGACAAGGGTACATCACCCAAAAGCCGTCTCCACAACTCCTCACCATGGATGGGAACTAACACCCTGATCCGCCATCACCCATAGCGTTCCCTCTAGCTGAGTCAAGCATAATAAAGTCCACTTACACCCAAGGGGTTTAAGTATGGTGTGAGACTAAGATAAATAGGATACCACCCAATGATTCCAAATAGAATGTAATATAATGTGAAAAGGAAGCCATTTTAATACGCAAAGAAAAGTAGTCATAAATACCAAGAAATGAAACATTTTTTTGAAAACAGTTTTCAAGATAAAATTTTTAGAATGATAACACATTTAAACAGACATGTTAGATACTTTAAATTACTTTCAAAAACACCCCATGACAATGTAAAATACCACAAACACAATTAAACACAAAATCGGGGACACTGCTAGGCTCTAGATAGTCTGAGGCCCCATTTACCACATACCTCAGTGTAAAGTAACCATATTAAAATCCATTCTCAAGTGCGAGACACTAGTAGGGAACATACCCATAAACTATTTTCCCCAATAATCTTCCAAATAGTTTAGTTAGAGATGTCTTTATCCAATTTCTAGGTGTAACATGGACAAAACCCATATGGTCCACTAGTCATACTAGTACACATCCACCCTACCTAGTTACATGGGCTTCCCACTTTGTGCTCAAACAATTTAAGCCTTCAAAACATATCAATTTTTATGAAAAACACCACTAATGATCACATAAAACTAGTACAATAGAAATCAAATTTTATACTAATTAAAACACCCAACACACACTTCAATTTTTAATGAAACAATTTCTTAAAATCCCGTATTGTTTTGGGCTCAAAAACCCCTTATGAACCCCACCTATACACTATGTGCTCACTTTTCTGTTACCAAAATATTAAATGCATCCTAATACATTTCAATGAAAACAATATATCAATTTTAGGGCAGCCCCATGTTAAACAAGAAGTGACAACGTTGTAAAACCTCCATTTGCACACAAAAGTGGCACCAAAACATCACTTTCTTCACAAACACCATTAAAGCCCATTTTTTAAGCAAAAAACCAAAGGGGATAAAAATTATGAACATTATTTTGAGCCCTATAACATTTTAATAAAAACAACTAAGTATTAATAGGGAAGCCCTTAATGAGCCAATAAAATATTTATATGAAAAACCCCTAATTAAACAAAAAATGGCACTTAAAATTCATTTTCATTATAACTTCCACTAAATTTTTTTTTTGAAACAACATTAAAATTCAGTAGAAATGAAAATAACATAAACAGAGAAGCTTGGTCACAAATATTGCATAGAAAGAGGAAACACCTACCCAATCAAAGGAAACCATTGATTCACCATGCGAAAATCAAGTCGCACCACTGCCACACTAAGAGAGACTTAGATCGAAAATAAAACCACAATAATTGACCAAAAAATACCAAGGATAAACCCTAGTTTTAAAACCCTCCCCCAGGTCATTTGAAACATCAATGAAATTGAACGAAACATCATGGAAAGGGGAGGAACTAAGGAGGAGACACACTTACTTGAGATTCTTTGACTCTCCTCCACCAAATTCCCATTCAAAAGAGATTCCAAATGGGATTTGAGATACTTGGTGGGTGTTCATGGATTTTAGGTTCTAATAGTAGGAGGAAGTGTCAAATTTGGAATTGGAATGGAGGAAAAAGAGTAAGAATTGGGTGAGTTTAAAAGGAATGAAATTACCTCTTCAATTATGTCATATTTGGGAATACCTATAATGTTCTACACTAATTCGAGATGAACAATAGATTAAAAGAGGGGGAAAAGAGTCTGGGTGTTCTTTTGGGTTAAATGGTCTTGGGTGAGACTTGGAATCACAGAAAAATCATTAAAACTCAATATGATATTAAATAAACAAAATACGTTTTTAAAACATGAAATGGGATTTCAGGAAGGCCCAATTAATTAAATAAAAACCCAAATACACCTTGTTTATGGATTGATAAAGGATAAAAATTGACATGGTGGTGTTAAAAGGTTATGGGAGGACATGTATGAATTGGAATGGTTGAAAAATTTTGAAAAATGAATGAGTTATAAAAGAAATAAAAAACATTAAATCGGGAATTGGGCTCATGGTTTGGTCGAGTTCATGAAGACTAACCCATTCCTCCATAAAAGCTTGATAAACCCCCAAAACAAAGAATTAAAGGAAAATAAAGGAAAAAACCTTTAAAATATATCATGTATGTGATAGAAGGTGTCTCGGGTGCTCCTCCGTTGACGCCAAGTACATAAGGATTTCGTCGATGAAGACAACTACGAACTGATCCAAGAATGGCTGGAAGATCTGGTTCATCAGTCCCATGAACACTACGAGGTGTTCATCACACCAAAAGGTATCACCATTTCCTCCTAGTGATCATAGATTCATTTGAATTACATCTTTGGCAAATACTCATCCCATACTCATAACTAGTTGCAACCTAACTGAAGGTCAACCATAGAGAACCATCGTGACCCTTTCAAATGGTCGAAGAGGTTGTTGATCCTCGGTAGTGGATACCTGTTCTTCACTGTCACCTGGTTCAGGCACCGGTAATCCACGCACAACATAAAACTCCCATCTTCCTTCTTGGAAAAAAAAATCAGGGGCCACCTAGGGTGAAACATTGGGTCTCACAAAACCCTTGCTCTGTAAATCCCCCAACTGCAGCCTTAGCTTGTGAAGCTCTACGAGAACCATCTGCTATGATGATGAGGAATTCGGTGTCTTCCCAGGGAATACGTCGATGTAGAAGTTGAATTTATGGTGGGGAGGTAGTCTTGTAACATCATCTGGAAAGACGTCCTCGTACTCCACAACTACTGCTGGGAACTGGATGCTCACAAAATCTACTACTCTGAATGTAAGGCTAGAAAACTCATTAGTGATCGGTTGTACCCTCTTATTCATGGGCCCATTTTGTGATGCCTGAGTATCCCATTCACTAAAAAAGGAAAACCTCATCATATCATGGCAGACACACCACACTCTTCTCCTAAAGCAGTCAATATGGGCATGGACCGACGATAACCAATCCATTCCGAGAATTACGTCATAAGGCCTCAATGCTACCACCAAGAGGTTCCAGCCGAAAATCTCTCCTCCAAGGGTTAGATCACACGGTTTTCAAAGGTTCATGATCATCAAGTCACCTCCCATATGTTCCTCTAAGTGTAAGGATCGAGTCAACTGCTCTACCAAAATCTCAAATCTTCACAAAATTCATGTGGCAAGGAAGGAATGATAGGAACCTATGTCTCTATGTATGGAAGCTAAGGAAAAGAAGACACATATCATATCCAGAATCATAAATGGATTCCCTAGGTCGTACACCTCTACTATATGTAGTTGTCCAAACCCATGTCCCATAGCTCCCTGAGCCTGGTGCGGACCTCCTCAAGGTTGTGGTGGAAGTAGATTGAAGCGTCTTCCACCACCTACAGCTCTCCCTACACCTCTGCCACATCCGCGTCCCTGCATGTCTGTTTTCTCTAATCCCTACCTCTACAGTGGTGGTCGATCCACCGCCTCCCTGTCTGTAGCTCGACGGATCAGACGATATCTATCGATATGTCCCCTACCGCAGCACGAGTAACATCACATCTCCCTAGATTGACTGAATCCAACCTGAGAGCCCTGAACTACCAAACCCCAATCATGGGTCATCCTGTGACGTCTCTCACGTCCCGATCCCAATGCTTGATGCTGTCTCTCTATTGTTGAGGGCTCTTCACCTGTCTGACTACTACTGACTGCTGTCAGATGTCTCTTGTTTTCCAAGAAGCTCTCGATTTCCAAGGCCCACTCGAGAACTCCAGCATAATTTGGAATGTAGAGAGGTAAGATACTAGTTTATATGCGCCATCGTAAACCCCACACGAAGGTTTGAGCTATGAAGTAATGATCACTGACGATATCCATCAAGTACCTGGTGAGGTTGGTGAAACTCAGTGAATAGTCAATCACCATCAAAAAAACATGTTGGAGGTGAATAAGCTCATGGATACACATTTATCTCAGTGTGAAGATTGATAAATCCTCTCTAAAGAGTCGGTCCAACTCCATCCACAAAAGAGTCTCCTCGTTGTGGGTCTTTTTGGTCTGACTCCACCATCGTCCCACCGAACCCAAAAGAAGGCTCTCTCCTAGGATCACCATCTGGTATGTTGGTGTCCTCACAAGATGGAAAACTCTAGTCACCACCTCAAGATAGTCCCCAGGTGCCTAATGGTCGGGCTTGCCTCAGAACATGGGTGGTCTATGTCTTCGGAACTCATTGAGCGCACTCAGCCTTCACCCCTCATCGGTCGGTACTACAGGTACCACAAGCAGATCGACGGGTGGTGGTATAACAGGTGCACCGCCTAAAGGAAATTCATGGGGAACTGGTCCATGTATCGAATACACGTCGTTGAGGGGGTCATCCTCATTATCGCGCAGTCTAATCCTAGCAGGTATGCATCGCGGAGGCATCTTGTATGGAACTTGATGTACCATGGTCAAAGTGTATATCTGGATAGCTAAAAAAGGACACAAAAAACACAACCAATTACTATATGATGCATGTGAAAATATATTATGTTATCGCAACTAGTGTTTTCACGCACTGAGTCAAAAAGCAGGTTATCAGAGTCCTGGTGTATGGATATGTCGGTCGCCCGCACCAACACTAGAGTCTCTGACATGAAATCAGAGCTCGAAACAAATAACAATGTTTCCCCAAACCAATTTCACAGACTCTTGGATATAAGGTAGAAGCAACCTATTCTGATACCACTCTGTCATAACCCGTCCCAGTGGGTCTCGCGCCGCAACTCCCCAAGCCTGCGTCTAATACGCTAAGTGCTGGTGACAAGAAACAAGTAGGCATATTACTAACATTGGATGCATTGCCTATGTACCCGTACACACGCAAAGATCTCCAATCCCACAAATAATGAAATGTAAAAAAACCACTAAGGAACAAAATGCATGCATACAACTAAACCCAACCAACGGAGTACGTCGGGAACTAAGGTACTGAAAGTAAACTGGGCTAGAATACAATCCCACTAAAATCAAGAGTTTGAAAACTAAAAATTCCAACCTATTAACACAAAGAGGTAATGGTACTACTTATTGTAGTCGTAGGAACACCTCGGCATATAGGGAACTCAGAAATCTTGTTCATGTCCTGCTCCTTCCTATACTCCGTCAAAAAATTTCTTGTCTGCACAAGACAAGACACACGTAGGAAAATCCCTTGCAGGGGTGAGTATTACGATACTCAGTAGAAGGACCACAAAAACAAAAAATCAAAACACAATGTAATGGTACTGTCAGCTCTACATAATATATGTCTACTGAACAAATAATAAGAGAACACAATCTAGATGTCAGGTACTGGGAACGGGCAGCGGAAGCCGATGGGCCGAGAAATTAAGAATTTTGCATCACCAGAGCGACGTAACATCGTCGACTCTGGTGATCTAATCCCGGTACGGTCTGAGGACCACGTGTGATTTAAACAGAGCACAAAATTAAATCGAACGTTTACCTCGTTCGGATCTGACGTGTAGAAGCTTGTTGTAAGAAGCCGATGACCGTTGCTCGATGACTCCGATGTTGAAGCCCTCTTGATCATCCACACACGCCTCTTGAATATGATCGCGCATTGTACGTCAGAATACAGGTGCTAGATCGGTACTCCGATGATCACTTCGACGCAACGATGATCACCACAAACTGGCGTCTTCGATCCGTGAAGGCGGAACTTGAAGAACATGCTAGTTTGAGAGAGTCTCCCCCTAGAACCTAGGAGGAGAGAGAGGCTCTCAATTCCAATGGATGAATAGAATACAGGGGAGAGCCTCTCTCTTACTATATATAGGGAATATCTAAAATACGTGGTAAGGGTTCCCGGCCCCCATGTATTAAACATTCACTATATATATATATATATTATAAATAATTATATATGACAAATTAAATTATGAATTAAATAATATTTATTATTTATCACTGAACTACAATATATATAAATATATATTACGTGATAAACATGAGTCTAACTCGACTCGCACCTCCTGATTATATTAAATGAACCTAGGATATAAATATCTGTCCGATTAATATTTATCTATGTATTTACTTAATCACTCGTAAATACATGTTATAAATAAATTCAACGAATTATTTCATACTTGAATAATAAAAGAATTTATTTATTACTTGGTGATCCATAGGACATGGATAATACCCGGACACCATGGCGGGTCCCACCATGTCTTATAATCCTATTCATCAGAATAGGGCAGATTCTCAAAGCACTGTTATGTGTGACCCTCTATGCACTTATCTCAATAGCAGTGAATAACATTCACTGACCAAGAGTGGGGTCTAGCAACCCATCGAGCCCCCCTAAAGAGATAAGGTAAAATTCAATTCAACGACTACCTTCCTATACACATTGTCTGTGTTATATAATCTCTTCGTCATCGATATCTCAATAAAATGGAATTCATACTAGTGTCATCATTCTTTATTTTCTTTATTTTTTTTTTGTTGATTTGTCTGAATAGTCTTACCTTCGACTACTATGGCCATGGATTTATTGAAGGTGAAACCATCCTAATCAACCAGGCCCAAGATATCTCTTCCTAAACTCGGAAGCAACAAATCCTTTCTCAATAATTCAATCAATGACATGCCATTAATGACGTACCTGATACAAACTACCTCAGCACAACTTTGCCCCCGTGGTTTTTGCATTATATCAAATGTACGTAATTAAATGACATACATAGATAATGATCTCATGTCAAGAGACCATTACACATGTCCATAGATAGGAACTACCAATGACACCCAAGACATGTGGTGTTCCTATTGGTGGGTCTGTCCTCATGATCTCAGTACATGAGATCACCAAGTGAGAACTTCATGAGAGGAAGTCTCAATGCTTATGAGCCCCCATCACCTAATAGCCAGACATCTACTGTGTCCAGTCAGTAAGATGTATCTAGACTATAGAACATATATTTAAGATCAATGTCATTGTATCTCGAGGTTCTAATTATGGCCTGGGATCTACTATAACCTCTCGAAACGAAAACATACCTTTGGACATTACCATTATTATAGTGGACACAGAAAAGCCTGCACTATAATGGTAAGATATCATCATGCATATCTAACTATAAAAATGATACGGTAATCAAAAGTACTACATAGTTGGGTCTAGGGCACCCACTATTTCAACAATCCCACTTGCACTAGAAAGAACTTCCTAACTAATCTCACTATCTACTCACATGAAAAATTCCAGGCATCTGCAGTGTAATGGCCTTAACTGCTGGGGCTACCACGTTTTCGCCACGTGGCATATCTGATATATGCAACCTCATCGACTTGAGTAAAACTTCTTAAGATAAGGTTTCCCTGAGTAGATTTTTTTTTCATTCTCATAAATTGACAACTTAGCTCGTAAAAATATCATAATTCTCATTATGATAATACTTTTCTCACTAGGTGGGAATCCAAGAACTGGGGGAAAACGTTGTGATTTATAACTGCTTCTTAGTTTCCTTTGAAGCTGCAACATACTCAGTATTTGTAGGTATGGCTACCACAATCTTTTATGAGCTAGACTTGCTCATCTCCATTGCCTAACTGCGATACTAGATCAAATTGATCTAAGGACTACTAGTATGTGTCCCACCATAACTAGTATACATTCTTATCTATATTACAGGTACATATCATTTATACTTGTCGAAGTACAAGATGATAGTTCTTACTGCATCACTTGCAGTGCTCCGGGAAATAATTGATATCTGCCTATAATTAATTTAATCCTGGCAGTATCAATTATTGTAAATATTATGGAATATGTGATTGATCCATCACTAAAGAATATGGTGTCAATTCACAACTTTAATCACTACACATGCTTCGAACATGTTAACCTGGAGAGATTAAGCCATGTGACATAGGCAACAATTCTGAACATGAATTGTTCCATCTTTTATATTTCAATAAAATGTCACTAAATGTACGATTGGCTAGGACCAAGAAACCATTGGATCTACCTTAGTGAATCTTGTTCCCTAGAAATTAGGTTCCTACTTGAAGTAAATCATTGGAGAATTGTTTTTAACCTAATCTTATAAAACCGTAGGATCAAAATCTATTTTCCATATGTTGCCAAACATATTTCATTTGGAAAGCATTGACTCTCCCACTAACCTTTGGTAGACACAAGGCATTGATTCTTTTATAATGAATGCTATAAGATCATGTTTCTTACTTTAATCCAAAACTAGATTTCAGTAACTTGCAAACCTTATTGGCATCATTTGATGTCATCATCTATTTTTGGTTGCGTCGTATAGACACCTTCCACGAAAAATGATCTTGACATCCAATGACCAATAAAAGGATCTTCGAAGTTTAGATATGATAGGTAAAATTCTAATAGATTTTCGCATATCAACTTGGTATAACCAATCAAGCCTTATTGGTACCATACCTGTACTATCCATGTAACGTTTCATTTGAATACCCATCGCAGTATTCAATTTATAAGCCCCCTTGAAATTTGATACATGGAATCTATTATTGAATTTTTGTTGATCTTGTCAATCTTAGCTTGTTTCTATATACTGCATACTTGTAGGATTTATTATTCTTAATGAATAATATATCACCGGCCGTGGTGAATATAAAACCATCACCATGGTTCCATTCTTCCTATGCAGTATGTGTCTCTGGAACATGCCTATTCAACATGTACTTGTGGAACTTGTTCCCTATTCCAACCATTTGTGCATCTTGACCATTGACTAAATCCAAGTCAATTCAGCTCCCACTATCTCTAATAGAGATGTTCACCCTTGTATAGAAATTTAGTCTAACACTTTACTGCATCTTTTCTATCTTAGGGATTTAGGTAATATCTTAAGCAAATTTTAGGATAATTTTCTTAGATGCACAATGTGTTTAATTTGATGCATGTTTTTTTAAATCCTAACAAATGCTTTGCATCAAAACACGTCCTATGACATAATGGGCTTCCATAATACTATGACTCGTATGATATCCATCTATAATTTTAGTTGGCATATTGGTTATGGGTAATCGCCATTATTTGTATATCATGTCATGAAATATAAAGGATGTTTCTTCCTGTTGTAACATTGATACTATTTACATCAAACCAATGATGTATAAAATGTGCGTTTATGAATTACTCCACGGTACATTTTGATCAGTTTTAACATGTACGAATTCATCATCAATCCTCCTCATTTACATCAATGTCCCTATTTTGATAAGGTAATGTGCATTTAGGAATTGCTCCACACTACATTATCATGATTGATGATCGCTTGGTCAAGATATTCTTCGGTTTGTTGACCCGAAGCAACTCATATCCTCTGACCATGCACTCACTTCACTTTATCATCTTTAAATACTTTAAAGGAATATTATGAAGTGTATGTATATACCTCTAGTTTATTCTTGGAATAGTTCATGCTCACTTATTGAACTAACTCCAAAAAAAACTTTGTAGCTTACCTTTTATTTCTAAAGGTTTCTTTGTCCAAAGAACATACATTGATAATACCAATGGTGTTTAGATTTACAGAGCCTAAATACCATACTAGGTATAATATTGACGCCTACTTTTAGTTTTACTTGGCAGCGAATTAACTTTCCACAACTTGGTATAAAAATCTTACAATTATATTCATCTCATATTGCATATGATTCATGTAGTAGTGAACTATTGGTTGAGTATCATATACCAAATACAACATTAATTCCTAAACCTAGAATAATGTCTATGTGTGTTAAAGGAAACATGATATTAATGTTTCTGGTTATACTCAATAATAGTTCTATATGATTCATTTACTTGGCAATATTGAAGTCTTGTACTTATCACATCTGGCCTAGGCATCACCCTTTCTCAATCACTTAGATAATACACCTAACTTCCTGTAACATTTCTATACTTGGTTGGTACAAGTATTTAAAGACACATATGTGAGTTTTAATACCAATTTAATATTGAAACATTACTTTTATGTGATGAATATGTCTGAAGGAGAAGCGATAACTTTCTTCTTAAAATCAGTTTGTTGCATTTAAACTTACATAATTTTTATTTCATGTTATGTAATGAAAAATATAACCTCATGTAAATACCTCTTTTATTGAAGGATTTTGCGAATGTTCCTTTGGCGTAACTTTCCATTGACCATTTCACAATGACTTCCAATTTATTCTCCATAAGAATTAAAGATGAAACTATCTTTGATATTCTTATTTACTTGGTGATATTTACCTAAATTGGTAATTTAAGCGTTTACTCAATACTTGTTCGTTTTGTAACTTTACACGAGACTTGAGTAAATGGGTGAAATTGATATCAAAATAAGATGTATTAAAAGATCACAACTCGCCTCTCAATTTACACAGATTGAGTGTAAACATTTCCTATTCATATCATTTCTTCGCTTTCTCCTAGAAAACTACTTGGAGATGAGACATCATGTTATATCGTCCATGTTCTGATGTAAAGACCGCAACTAACATCGGACATTGATGAAATCATAATGATGTTACTATAATATTCTTTCAGCATTAGTCTTCTATAAGCAATTTCACTTTCACTTAGTGAGGTAGTTTAACAGATGTAAGGAAAGTGGCACCTTGAGTCTCATATATTATAATACAATGTGTGAGCGCACTTACTATACTTAGATACTCGTGCCAGGGTGGACTTTTTCTTTATCAATTATTTATCGCAATCATGTATTGTGGTATAGCTTTCCATTTTTACTACAAAATAACTTTATGAAGATTAGTACTTCTTATCTGATTACTGTTTATAAATTCATGATTAATTGATTATTATATCATAGTAATGTCTCCCACTATTTTAGAGAACCTTAATATCCCTCACTATTAGATTCGGAAAACTCTGTTGCTTGAGTACTCTGGTGGCAAGGATCCTTGAAACCTCTCTCGTACTCTACAATCTAGGGCTACAGCACTACTTAGAGGGTTTCATGGTAGGCTCTATGCTGGAAAAAAACTTGTTCTTGTGGTTCCTTGTGTTGTTGAGTAATGTCCAGCATTTGGAATCTGAACTTGATTCCCTCATCTTCTTGCCTCTAAAGTGATAGCAAGTTAGCTAACGCTAATCCTTGACTACTCACTTTAGTTAAGTCGACCCATTTCTCACATGGAACCACCCCGGTAGTAAGAGGCACTCTCAACTGGGGCTGATGAGCACCCAAACATCTTGTTTTGTTTAGATATGAGAAATGGAAGGCATTTTGGACTTATTATATCTTTAAGGAATTTTTAATATTGATTAACGAATATAATCCTTTTCTATTTATTATGTTCAAACAGGGTTGTCTTTCTCACAACTGAACATGGAATAGAAAATTATTCATCACAAATTTATGAATATTATCATGATTACTATTTTATGTGATCATGAAATAATTGTGCAATCACATAAAAAAATAAACCATGCATAAAGGTAAACAAATCAATCTGACTGATCTTGAGCATTAAACTATGATCAATCCATATTGGATCAATCTTGACCTAGGGGTTTTCCATACATGAGTCGAAACCTGACTCGTATCGGAAACTGCTTTCAGTGCATGTTGTTCAGCTCCCGTCTTGTTTTCCACCTCAACATGGCGGGGTCCGCATCTAGAAACGTCATCGTCCTTTAACAAATATACTTGCTCGTAGGCAAGGGGGTCTCGGGGTACAATGTATAGTAGGTGCATTGGACGCGCATGCCCTTATACATATTTGAATTTAAAAGAAGACTCCCAGAACGTCATTTATCTAATTATTTATTACAATCATCGCACGCATTGAATAAAAAATTAAATAAAAAAATAACTCATACATGGAGATGTCAATCGCTACTCAAGATCAGTCGGTATAAGCAATGCACAATAAAATTAATCTGTGATAAATTTAACTATACGAAGTGTTCTAATAAATTCAATGAATTTAATAAATTCAATGAATTTATTTATCGGTTCTTTTTGTTTAATTTAATATTAATTCCTAAAATTAAATTAAACCATTAATTTATTTTTATTTCCAAATATTAAATTAATCTTTAAATTAATTTTATCTTAAATTATATTAAAGTTTCGGATTCAATTAAATCATAAACCCCTAAATTAATTATAATTAATTTAATTCAAACTAAATTAATTAAATTAATTTTAAGGGTTACCTCAGGCCATTGAAGGGAGTCCGGCGGGACTGCGAACTGCGTAGAAACGTAGAGAAACCACGACACCATGTGGTAACCCTGCGTATACTGGATCTAAGCGGCAGGGCGGCCAGATCTGAATGTCAGGGGTCGTGCATTCTCCGGTGGATGGACTGGGACGACGACTGCAAGTAGGTGAGATAGCGGCCTCCGGATGGGACATCGCGGCTCAGGTGAGGTGCTGCTTCTCGCGGCTTTCTCTGGGATAGCAAAGGGTGAGAAGGGCACCTGGACGGTGAGGGAAACGACAAGGCGCGTGCTCGTGCAGCGCCGGTTCGGCCTCGACGGGGATCGTTCGAGCTCTGCCCGGTGGGGTTTCTTCATGGGGCAATAAAAGAGGAGGCCTCATGGGGTTTCTTCTCGTCGCCCTGCACGAGCCGGTGACGGTGAGCTCCTCGAGCAGGCCGATTGACAGCGGCAGGTCCGAGCAGCGGCGACCACACGGTAAGGCTGGATGAGGTCGACAGCGGACTCACGGGGTGGCGGCGCTCCCATGGTAGAGGGCGACGAGGACCCTGCTCGGGGCGAGGCGCATGGGCGGTTCCAGATCGGAGGGCGACGATGCGGCTCCAAGGGTGGTGAGCGGGCTCTACCAAGGGGCTGAGGGAGCGGGTGACGTCAGACAGGAGCACCCTAGTTTGGCCGCTCGGGGTCCGGTGTGGAGCAAGAGGCCAGTGCGGGGTCGGACCGGTGGAGGCCGGTGAGGAGGAGGTTCAGCGGGGGGGAGGTGCTTCTGGTAGCCTGGTTTGGGGTGCGGCTAGACCTCACGGTGGCGCTCCCTAGTTCTTTCATGCGGGGAAGGATGAGACCCCTCGTGGGTCTCCTTAATTTTTGTATGCCGCGTCTTTTTTGCCTTCTTTTTTTATGCCGCGTCTTGGCCCAAAAAAATAAAGGGTCTTTCCCCCCTTTTTTTATCGCGTGGAAGAGACCCCACACAAAGACTTCTTATTTTTTTTATAAAATAATAAAATAATAAAATATTTTATTTTATTTATATCCCAATTATTGGATACAACAGGATATATTCCAGTGACCAGATTCCGGCCGAAACATGGATGTATTCTGGTACATTGAAGAAAATAAGTCTGACGATGTCGTGCTGTTTAAAAAATTTTAAATGGCCATTAATTGGTCATTCTGAAATAGAACGACACACGGTCAAATCCGTTGGAACTGTATTAACACCCCATAATTAAAATTTATGCAATTTAATTTTTTCTTGGATTTTGAAGAATCACGCATCCCTCTGATACCACTGTCAGGTACCGGGAACGGGCAGCGGAAGCCAATTGGCCAGGAAATTAAAATTTTGATGTCACCGGACCGATGTAAAATTGTCGAATTCAGTGATCTAATACCAGTAAGTTCTGAGGACAAAGCGTGATTTAAACAGAGAAAAAAATTAAATCAAACGTTTACCTCATTTAAATATGATGTGTAGAAGCTTGTCGTAAGAAGCCGGCAACCGTTTCTTGAAGACTCCGATGTCGAAGCCCTCTCGATCGTCCACACATGCCTATTGAATCTGCTCGCGTGTCATATGTCAGAATCCGAGTGCTGGTGCGGCACTCCGACGAACCCTTCGACGCAGCGATGATCCCCACAAACTAGCGTCTTCGATCCGTGAAGGCGGAACTTAAATAACTTTCTAGTTTGAGAGAGTCTCTCTCTAGAACTCAGGAGGATAGAGAGGCTCTCAATTCTAACAGATGAATAGAATACAGGGGGGAGCCTCTCTCTTACTATATATAGGGAATATCTAAAATATGCGGTGAGGGTTCCCGACCCCCGTGTATTAAACATTCACTATATATATATATTATAAATAATTATTTTTGACAAATTAAATTATGCCATAAATAATATTTATTATTTATCACTGAACTGCAATATATATAAATATATATTACGTGATAAACATGAGTCTAACTCGACTCGCACCTCCTAATAATATTAAACGAACCCAGGATATAAATATCAATCTGATTAATATTTATCAACGTATTTACTTATTCACTCGTAAATACATGTTATAAATAAATTCAACAAATTATTCTAAACTTGAATAATAAAATAATTTATTTATTAGTTGGTGATTCATAGGACTTGGATAATACTCGTACCCCGTGGTGGGGCCCACCATGTCCTATAATCCTATTCATCAGAATAGGGAAGATTCTCAAAGCGCTGTTCTGTGTGACCCTCTAGGCCCTTATCTTAATAGTAGTGAATAACATTCACCGACCAAGAGTGGGGTCTAGCAACGCATTGAGGCCCCCTAAAGAGATAATGTAAAATTAAATGCAACAACTACCTTCCTACGCACATTGTCTATGTAATATAATCTCTTCCTCATTGATATCTCAATAAAACAAAAGGCATACTAGTGTCATCATTCTTTATTTTCTTTATTTTGTTTGTTTATTTTTCCGGACAGTCTTACCTTCGACTACCATGGCCTGGGATTTATTGAAGGTGCAACAATCCTAATCAAACAGGCCTGAGATATCTCTTCCTGAACTCAGAAGCGACAAATCCTTTCTCGATCATTCAATCAATGCCATTCCATTAATGGCGTACTCGATACAAACTAGCCCACCCCGGCTTTGTTTCCATGGTTTTCGCCTTATATCAAATGTACGTAATTAAATGAAATACATTGATAATGATCTCATGTCAGGAGACCATTACACATGTCCATAGATAGGAACTACTAATGACACCCAAGACATGTGGTGTTCTTATTGGCTTGTCTGTCCTCATGATCTCAATACATGAGATCACCATGTGCAAAATTCGTTAGAGGAAATATCAATGCTTATGAGCCTCCAGCACCTGATAGTCAGACATCTATTGTGTCTAGTCAGTAAGATGTATCTAGACTATTGAACATATATTTAAGATCAATGTCATTGTATCTTGAGATTCTCATTATAGCCTGGTATCTACTATAACCTCTCAACATGACAACTAACCATTGGACATTACCATTATTATAGTGGACACAGAAACATCTGCACTATAATGGTAAGATATCAGCATGCATATCTAACTGTACACATGATATGGTAATCAAAAGTACTACATAGTTGGGTCTAGGGAACCCACTATTTCAACACTACATATACTCAAAACCCAGACCTACTATAATGACCCAGAATTTCCATGTATTTTTTTATTAAATGGGAATTTTATGACTATGTGAAAATTAATGGTGCGTGATTCCGAGGCCCGGGGTTCCCAGAATAAATTTAGGAACTTTTTTTTTGTTATGTTCATTAAATGTGCAAGCGGGTTTTGTTACTTTTGAGACGGTGCTCAGAATTGAAATATGTGGGCACTACAGAACTTGCAACGCCGGTATTCGCTTAAGAAAATTATCACCTCGATGGCAGTTGGTCAAGGTTGAATGATTATTTTTGGGTTTTTGTGAAGGAATAAAATAAAATAAAATTGTGTAACATTTTTTTTCTTTGGAACTCCAATGTGGATGTTGAGAGGTGGGGACCACCTAAACTAAAACCTGTCAACATAGGTTATAGTGTTGGGGACCACACGAGCCTAACCTCCCATGTGGGTTATGGTGGTGGGAACCACCTGAGACGTAAACCCCCTTGATCTCCCCTCTAAATAGGGATAAACCTCTTGAGCCTCCCCACTTTTTCTTGGTGTGAGCTGAGTTTGTACCTGTGTGTTACTTTTTCCTTCGTAGTAATAACTTGGTGGTATTCTTCTGTACGGTGTACCTGTGTGGTACTTGCCTTAGTGGAATTATTTCCTTTGGGGAACAGTTGAGAATGGGGATTTATAGATGGAATCTGTGTTTTCCTCATGATTGAGTTGGGTTTACTTGATAACATTGGTATATGTACGGGAATATACCTAAGTAGGGTTATCAGTTGTTTCCTGTCATAGATTTTTATCCTTTGTAGATTTGCGAGACCTTGAGGGTATCGTCGTCCCTATTGAGTATTGTTATACTCACCCCTACACAGTCTATTCCTGCTCCTTGTTGTGTCTGGTGCAGACGACGAACATCACTGAAAGAGGACTAGAGTACCAGGATTAGAGGTATCTTGGATGTGGACGTTAGATGAGATGAACCTTAGAGACAGTCATTTGTTATTTTTACCTACCCTTCATGTAGTATTAGTGGAGGACAATCCAGGAGATGCTTTTCACCTATCAACCGTCTTGTACTTTACAGTTTACTTGTACTTTCAGTTTCTTGTACTTTACTGTTGGGCTTGTATTCCAACCCTTTTTTACTTTCTGCACTCATTTTTCTATACTATTGACTTGTGTTCGTATCTTGCAGTGTTCTTGGTTGCGTTTGTTTATAGGTTATAAAGATAATTTCTTCCATGTTTTCGGTAATATTACTTTTGGTGCTATTCGCCAGCCCCAACCCTTTGGAAGGCGGGCTTGGGGTAGTCACGACACGGGCCCCATGGGATGGGTCGTGACTAATTGGTATCAGAGGAGTCTGTCTACCATAGAACATAGGAATCTGAACTTTCTTCTTAATGAAAAAATTGTTACTTTTAGTGACTGTGGTTGTCAGTTTAAGGAATGCAGTATTGGTGTGGTGGCCAACGTATCCATAAACCACAACCAAGAATTCTTATTTCTAGCTCATTGCACCAAAACACTGATTGCATGTGTGTTTTGAAGAGTTTAATTTGTGATATCTTTGAGTTAGCTCACCAGGTATAAATTTTTGACCCTGGAACACCTTTTTATTTTAAGGATTCCTCCATCAAGACAACTAGCTAGGGTTCTGAGAGTTGTACGCACTAATAGCCCACCGAGTGATGAGGCCTCGGTGCAGGGTCCACTTCCAGTAGAGGTACCAGCGGTACCATTAACCATTGATCCACTAATTCCACCATACCCAGTAGTAGAGATTGCATGCCACTTGATTGCATTGCATGATTTGTAGCATTGGTGGCCACCCAGGTTCAGGGGAGAGACGGACCCACAGGCAGATGAGGATTTGTTGGAGGCTGTGGTGGGTGTTTTTTTACTGGTAGGGACACCAGCTGATCATAGGGCGATCCTTACCGCCAGCCTTCTACATGCAGTAGTAAGAAGATGGGGGAGCTTGATGCTCCAGGTTCACAACGAGGTGACACGTTTTTGGACAGACTATAAGAGACTCTTTCGAGCAGAGTTTTTCTTAGCGACTCTTCGCATAGTGTGCATTTTAGAGCAACTTCATCTGCAATAGGGAATCATGACTATGGCTCAGAACTCAATGATATTCACTAACCTCTCATGGTTCTCCACAGATATGGTGCATGAAACATTCTTTAGGGCCCGAACATTCGAGAAGGGACTCATGTGGGAGATCAGGGCTTCGATGATCTCACTCAGCATCCCGACGTATGTTGGAGTGTTATAGAGAGCCCTTTTAGTGGAGAGTTTCCTTACTGGCCAGTCACCAGTAGCGAGACCCACTATCATTCATCTCGTAGTGTAGTATCCTATAGCTGGAAACAGATATATGACACAGAGGACCAAGAGGACCAGACTTATAGGTAAACGACCACAGGATTTCGGGTCTATTATGCAGGGAACCAGAGACAGAGCCAGTCATTCCATGAGTGGGATGTGTTACAAATGTGGTGGGTAGGGTCCCATGGAGCGTGACTGTCTGACCCTCTATATGGATGATAAACACACGGCTGAGGGACCACCCAAGTAAAGACAGAGGTTCGACCGAGGAGGTCAGCAGGGAGCAGGCAGACGTGGCATAGGAGCTGGTCATGCATCTAGTGGTGGGAAATGATTCGAGATGTTATAGCCACCACCACAAGGGGGTCCACCCCAATCATAGGGAGAAGGAGTACAGAGGCGACCTCAGCTTCATGCATCTTAGGTCAACAATCACAGTGCTCCAGAGATTATACAAGGTATGATATGTGTCTATTCTACCTTAGTTGTAGTACTTATAGACATTGGTACCAGTCATTATTTTATTTCCACTACCCTCATTCAGAGCTCGGATATTCCAACGGAGCCGCTGGCTCGATCCTTACTGCTAGAGACACCCACGGGAGTGGATTTGACAATTATGCACTTGTACTGGTAGTGCGAGCTTACTCTTAGAGGTGTGATAATTGAATGGGATATCCTAGTAGAGACATCGAGGCCTTATGACGTCATCTTGGTTATGAAGAGGTTATCTACAATCTATGATCAGATTGACTGTATTAGGTTGAAAGTGCGGTGTGTCTACACAGATGAGACCAGGTTTACCTTCACCGGTGAGAAGGGTTCCTTTTTAGCATAGGATGGACTTACCAGAAGGAGAGTGCAGGCGATCACTAATCAGTTGGATAGCCTTGCCCTTAGAGAAGCTGATGTGGAGAGTCCAAGCTATCCTGTAGTGGTGGACCAGTACATGAATGTTTTCCCTAATGATGTTCCCGGTCTACCTCCTCATAGAGGGGTGGACATTTACATTGACTTGTACCCTAGTATAGCACCGATAACTACCCTAGCATATCGGATGGCTCTCATGGAGCTTCGTGAGATGCGGGTACAACTAGAGGACTTGCAGGGGAAGGGAATCATTTGGCCTAGTGTTTCTCCTTTTGCAGCCCTGATTCTATTCGCCAAGAAGGTGGATGGGAGCATGAGACTTTTTGTCGACAATCGGTTCCTTAACCTGGTGATCGTGAAGAACATGTACCCACTCCTGAGGATTGACAACCTCTTTGACAAGCTGAAGGGAGCACAGTGGTTCTCGAAGATAGACCTCATATCAGGCTATCACCAACTTAGAGTACGAGATGTGTATGTCAAGAAGATGACTTTTAGATGTCAGTAAAGCCATTATGAGTTCTTGGTTATTCCATTCGGTGAAACCAATGCTCCAGTAGTGTTCATGGGACTAATGAATATGATCTTTCAGCGAGACCTTGATCGCTTTGTAGTAGTCTTCATCGACAACATTCTGATCTACTCGACTACTGAGGAGGAGCAAGCCTATCATTTGGAGGTAGTACTGGACACACTCTGAGAGAACTAGTTTTATAGTAAGCTCTTGATGTTCCAGTTCTTGATCCGAGAGGTTCATTTTCTGGGACATGTCATATAGGAGGCTGGAGTTGCAGTGGATCCACATGATTGAGGTGGTAATTTCTTGGGAGCCACCCCGGAGTGTGATGAAGATACAGATTTCCTAGGTTTGGCTAGATACTACCAAATATTTGTGCCATATTTCTCTGGAGTTGGAACAACACTTTCAGCATTGACGAATAAGGGGAAACCCTTCGTGTGGTCGGAGAGATGCCAGCGGTGTTTTCAGGAGTGGAGGAAGAGGTTGACTAGTGCCCCCATCTTTAGTCTTCCAGAGGAGGGCATAGAGTACGTAGTCTACTGTGATGCATCAGGGACTATACTCAGATTTTTCCTGATGTAGGTGTGAGCAGTGATCACATATGGTTCTCTATAGTTGAGACAACATGAGCAGTACTACACTACCCAGGACCTAGAGTATCCAGCAGTGGTCTTCGCCTTGAAGATGTGGTGACATTACTTGATGGGAAAGTGTTTTTAAGTGTACTTGAATCACAAGAGTCTCTTTTATATCTTCTCTCTGAAAGACATGAACCAGATACCACGACATTGGCTTGAGTTCCTCCAAGACTATGACATCAAGATAGTTTATACTTCTAGGAAGGGGAAAGTTGTAGTAGATGAACTCAGCCAGAGATCTGGTATACAGCTGCTAGGTGAGGCAACAGAGAATTTGGCTGCTTTACAGATATCCTTAATGGAACTCGATGAAGCATCTTTCCTTCAGTCTCTTACAGTCACTCACCCACCTCTTCAGCGAGTCAGGGAGGCGCAGCATGGGGACACTGACTACGAGACACGACATGCATAAATATCCACAAGGTAGGCACCTAATGGATTTTATGAAGTTGAAGAGCATGTCATTCTCTTCAAGGGACGTACCAAGGTAGCAATGTCACTCTCAGAGGAATTGTTTAGGTAGATCCATAAATCCCCTCTAGCGGTACATCTAGGAGTGGATAAGATGTACCAAGATCTCTGACGATTGCATTGGTGGCTGGGAATGAAGACAGAAGTAGCAGATTTTTTCTCTTGGTTCCGCACTTGTCAGCAAATGAAGGTGGAGCATCAGGTACCAGTAGGCTTGGTTCAGCCTCTGGAAGTCCCAGAGTGGAAGTTGGATGAAATATCCTTGGACTTCGTGACATGACTTCCACGTACATCCAGGGGTCATGATTCTATCTTGGTGATCGTCTCCTGACTAACCATGTTGGCCCACTTCTGGTTGATCAGAGAGAAGGGTTCGGTAGAGAGCATGTGATGCCTCTACATGCATGAGATTGTGCCGTTACATGGAGTACCATGAATATTTTATCTGATCGTGATACACATTTTACATCCTGGCTATGGAAGTGGTTGAAAGATGCTTTCAGGACGCAACTTCGTTTGAGCACCGCCTTCCATCCCCAGATGGATGGTCAGACTGAGTGGACCATTCAGACCCTCGAGGACATGCTACATGCATGAATCCTCGACTTCGATCATAGATTGGTGGATTAATTTCCTTTCGTGGTGTTTTCATACCACAAAAGCTATCACTACACCATTGGGATGACACCTTTCGAGACGTTATACGGGAGACCTTGCAGATCACCTTTGTGCAGGACTGACCTAGGGGAGTCAGCACTAGTGGGACCAGAGATGGTACAGGCTACCATAGAGAAGGTGCAGATAATCCAGGAGTAGATGAAGACTCCACAGAGTAGGTAGAAGTCATATGATGACAGGATAAGGAGACCTATAGAGTTTGAGGTTGGCGACCACGACTTTCTACGGGTCTAACCTCGATGAGTTTTGTAGATATTTGGATGAGGTGGCAAGTTATCTCTGAATTTCATTGGACCCTTTCAGGTCCTCAACAATGTTGACGAGGTGGCTTATCTCCTAGCACTTCCCCCTCTGTTTCACTGGGTGCACGATGTCATCCATGTATCCCAGCTGAGGAAATACGTGCACAACCCTTCTCACATCATCGACAATGGAGAGTTGGATGTTGAAGATGGGTCAACATTTATGGAGGTTCCAGTAGATATTGAGGATCAAATGGAGTGAGTCCTTTGGGGGTGGTCGATACCTCTGGTGCACGTTCGTTGGCAGCACGGGACCCTCCAAGAGAGAACGTGGGAGCATGAGGCTCTAATACATGCTCAGTAACCCCACTTGTTTCCATAGTTTTATGATGTGTCTTAGGGGGACATAAATACATGATGTGGGGAGAATGTAATTACCCGAAATTTTCATGTAATATTTTTTTTAAATGGAAATTTTTCGAGTCTGCGAAAATTGATGGGGCATGATTCCAAGGGCCAATGTGCCTGGAATGAATTTGTGAACTTTTTTTTTCAGGTACGTTCAGTAAAAGTGCAAGCGGGTTTTTTTAACTTTTGAGCCTGTGCTCGAAATTAAAATTTGAGGGCACCGTGGAACTCGCAGAGCCGATATTCTCTTTAGACGAATTTTACCTCAATGGCAGTAGGTCGAGGGTGAATATTAACTTTTGGGTTTTTCGTGAAGGAATAAAATAAAATAAATTTTTGTAACATTTTTTTTATTTTTCTTTTGAACTCCCATGTCGATGTTGAGAGGTGTGGACCACCAGAACTAAAAACTATCAACATAGGTTATGGTGGTGGGGACCACACGAGACTAACCGCCCAAGTGGGTCATGGTGGTCGGGACCACCCGAGACTTAAACCCCCTTGAACTCCCCTCTTAATGGGGTGAATCCGCTTGAACTCTCCCACTTTAATGGTGCCACACCCTTTAATTAAATTTATCAACTCAATTAATTAATTAAACTATTTAGAAAATTATTCCAACAATTTAATACATAACATAATCGATTATTTGGGCTACCTCTTCATTTTGGAGGAATTGGGAGGAAGGAGCCTTGGGAGAAATCTCTCCAACAAAGAATGCCGACTTAGACTCAGAATTCTTCATTAGTACATTTGATGACGAGGAACGTCTTCAACATCAACAAACCGACGATCGAGGAAATGATGATGTCACCGATGTCCATCTATTCCCAATGACATAATCTCTTTCCCCACAGACAATCTTCAACGAATCAAATGGACGAGGAAGGGGTTGTTATAGAATTCCTGAAATTCATTGTTCTTGAAAATCATGGAGAACACATATTAACCTAAACGAGTTGATCCACAATTTTTATGAACTTGTAACATTTGATGATTCTTGATTCATGATCTTGTTGAGTCGCTTGCTACCGCCCTAATACATAGGGTGCGGGCCAAACAAACATGGCCCGACCCCTCTGTCGTACTTATTTACTTGTGTGTTCATCATGATTTTGATGGTGACTGGTGCTAGCGTTTGGCACTGGTGGAACACAAGAACATTGGACAACACCACCACCATATGTGATGAAGGTGAAGAACGAAGGGTGGCCGGTAAAGCCGGCCGCTGACGCAGACACGTTGTGTGACCGTGCCCCGCAGCACACTCTGGCGGACCGCCACCCCGAGGCCTCCGACGTCCATGGTCCATGATTCCCCAATGACTCTACCATCCGTGGCCACCGCCACCTGGGGCTCAACCGTACGCGGCCACCGCCGCACGCGTCTCATCCGTCCACACCCACCGCCGCTCACAGCTCCGCATTCCGCGACCACCGCCGCCTGCGGCATCACCATCGACAGCCCCAACTGCCCATCGCTCTACCATCCGAGGCCCCAGCCTCCTGTGGCTCTACCTTCTACGGCCATCTCCACCCAGTGGCCTCCCCCATCTGCGGCTCTGCACCACCCATTGGCCCTCCACGGCCCTCTCGCGACCTCAATTCCCTAACAGCCTCTAAGGACTCCGCCGCCCCGCCAGCTGCTTCCCAGGCTGGGCTGCCCAGAACATGCCAGATTGGACCCAGTGGGCTGGGCTGCCCAGCACGGGCCAGGCCAGGTCAGACCAGGTCGGACCAAACCCGGACCAGATTCGACCCCCAAACGCTCTTTCGGCCATATCTTCGGCACCGGACGTCCATTTGATGAACCTTCAGTGGAGCCAAAAACCTTGGAGTGTGAAAATCCACTTGGTATACCCCAATAAAGATTTGGAAAATGTTGGGAAACGTTTAGGTTGGATCCAGCAAGAATCCATCTGGGCCCTCGGGACTAAAAGACAAGTAACTCAAAGACCAGACGTCTGATTGACGCACCATCTGTAGCATTAATACCCCTATGATATGACAGTCCTTCGAGATTATATTTCATGAGACATCATAGAAAATTGAGTATCGACCAGTGTATTTTGTATCAGATCCTCCGGGAGACAAGAGAGTATAGTTTGGGAACCCTAGATTTGGTTGTGACATGAAGAATGAAGAGAGATCATGTGTGGGTCATCAACTAGCGATCCTATGTGGGTCATCACCGAGTGATCATGTGGGGTCAGTACCTAGAAATCTTGTGTTGTTAAGAACAAAGCGATCCGGTGTGGGTCAGCACCTAGTGATCCTGTGTGGGTCAGCACCGAGCGATCCTGTGTGGGTCAGCACATAGTGATCCTGTGTGGGTCAGCACCGAGTGATCCTGTGTGGTTCAGCATCTAGAAATCTTGTTTGGGTCAGCACCGAGCGATCCTATGTTGTTCATCACCAAGGGATCCTATGTGGGTCTCCCTCTTAATAGAGTATGATGATTCAGTAGTTAAATATTATCATCTTTACTACTATACGTAAGTTATACCTAGTGTGAGCTGAGTTTGTACCTGTGTGGCAGTTTTTCCTTCATGATAGTACCTTGGTGGTATACTTATATATCGTATACCTGTGCAGTACTTGCCATTGTGGTTTTACTTATATTGTGGAACATTTGAGCTTGGGGATTTAGAGTTGGAATATGTTTTTTCCTCATGATTTAGATGGGTTTACATGATAACATAGGTATATGTATGGGCATATACCTAAGTAAGTTTATCAGTAGATTCCTTTATTGGAAGTTTATCTTTTATGGATTTGTCATACCTTGAGAGTCTCGGGGTCCCTACTGAGTATTTTTATACTAAACCCTACATGAGCTATTCCCGCACCTTGTTGTGTCTGGTGTAGATGATAGACATCGCTGACGGTGGACGAGAGTACCAGGACTGGAGGTAGATCGGAGGTGTACATTAGACGAGAAGAACTGTAGAGATGGTCATTACTGAGATTTCCCTACCCTTCAGGTAGGATTCATGGTGGATGATCCATGAGATTCTTTCCACCTATCATCCATCTTGTACTTTCTAGTGTACATGTACTTTTAGTTTCATGTGATTTAATGTTGGTCTTGTATTCTGGCCCCTTTTTAATTTCATCACTCTATTTTCTATACAGTTGACTTGTGTTCGTATCTTATTGTGTGCTTGGTTTCATGTGTTTACAGGTTATAAAGGCAATGCCTTCCCGATTATAGGGAATATTCTTTTTGGGGCTAGTATCTAGCCCCTGGCCTATGGAAGGCGGGCTTGGTGTAGTCACGACACGGGCCCCAGGGGATGGGTCGTGACACCTACAGTCTAGAGAAAGGACACACAACCGTATACCTACACTAGGGATTCAGTTTGAAGATTACACGAAGAACTCATCTGAGATAAATCACTCCATGAGTTTGATAGCTATGATGACGTTCATATGAGTAGTACTTTCTGTCCGGGAATGTCACAATAGATAGATACAATCATTATGGGAGAACACCCTTCTGTGTGAGAAAAGATCATGATACACAGATGAGGATCACTAATAGGGCCTTGGAAGATACCACGGATCATCTGGATTGACCTTATAGGTAGAGGATCAGTGCCCTGAGGGAATAGGCACATCGATACCTGACTCTACTTAAGGTCAATAATGGATAGAGGATCTTGCTCTGGGCCTCTCGGAGGTATACCTGACTCTATCCAGGAAAGTCCTGTAGAAGGGATCATACTCTTGAAAAAGGAAATGATTCCTGGACATTAAGGGAATTAGAAAATGGGGCACTAACCCGAACAAAACATGTCCATGATATAGTGGAAAAAAAGATCAAGACATGTATTGAGAAGTACACATCGTGTAGAAAGTTCACACGTCATGTCCTCTAACCCTTGGTACTGCCCGTGTACAATGGCTCATGAAACCAGTCTTGTCATGTAGAAGAAGATATACAGGACATGTAATGGAGTGACATGCCATGTTCAACTATCAAGGAGGACTCCGTGTACGCTGGCAATGTGCACGTACAAAACTTCATCCTATGTGTCAAAACCCCTGTGACCGGTACATGGGGTAATCCATGAAGCTGGCCTGGTCTAGCCGTGTGGTGGATGACACGGCCATGTACCCCACCTCGTGTCCATGTATCATCTTAGATACATGGAGAGTATCACATAAGGACCCACACATTGTCTTCTTTCTAGAATATGTCATTTCATCACTTTCTTCATCATGGAACCCTAGCTGTCGTCGAGCCAGTCCCACATGGCGTGTTCTTTGGGATACACACAGCGTTCTACAGAAATTTCCAGAGCTATCATTCTTCATCGCCACACCTCTAGGATTTCATAATACTCAATTTGGTTGTCTGATCGTTTCATTACTCAAGATCCAAGGTCTCCCCACCATACCATTGATGTTTTGGGAGGTTTCAGGCGTTCGATCGGCCCCAAAAAACTCATCTTCATCATCGGCATGAAGAACAATCAATGAATGATTTCTCTTGAACTGGGTCGATTCACCAGCAGCCATTTCCATCTCACCTCATCTAGGACGTTACGATGTCGAACCTTTAATTTGGGATTGTTCTGATGCGAAATGGACGCACAACGATCCATTGTTTGTCGCCCCATGAAGAACACGAAGAACGCGATGGAGAGGGAAGAGAAAAATCCAAACTAAAAATGAAGAACAATCCTTTGACGTCGTTCTTCATGACATTGATCTGCTCCCATTATAAGGATTAAACCGAAGTAAATGAATTATAAATTTTAACATTGTTGGTGAATCCCCAAAATCATCCCAATAAGAACCCTCTCGCAAGAACGCATGATCCACAGATCGACATGTTCATGGGTAGTTCCGCATTCGTCATTTAATCAAAGAATGGGGATGAAAAATATCAAAATAACAAAGCGCAAACTCAATAAGGGACTGCTTGTTGACGAAGGTATTTCACTATTATTTTCATCGAGATCCTTTAACTATGTTGGCGTAGCAATTCACACTTTTGATTCGCATTCATTCGTCGTTGAGAGTTCTCTCCAAAGTTCCAAGAATTTACTATAGTTTATATCAATATTCTGCCAACGACAAACATTTGATCAACCCATTAAAAGGATGGAACATGTTTCTGTGTCCCATTGCATTGCAGCATTCATGAGTCAACAATGTTGTTTATGAGTCATTATGGTGTGGTATTATTTATCGAAACTATTTCCCCATCGTTACACTGCAACAGATGTTTCCAAATAAAATAAAATAAAATAAACCATTCTAATTATTTTATTTTATTTTATTTAATTTTACTATAAATGTTCAATAATTAACTTTTTCCCTTGACTCGCACCGATCGAGGTTAGGCCTGTTCTTAAGTAATGTCATCATCCACGACGCAATAGTCCCCTCATATTTTTATTCTGGGCATCCATTTTGGAATTTCCACAATCGTGCACACTCGCCAACTTACTAATCTTAAAAAAAAAGATCAAACCACCTTTCTTGCCTCATCGGGCCTCAGAATGATGTTCAGTCTCCACACATAGTCTCACAATAATTCCATATAATATTTAAAAATAATACATGGAAAATCCGAGACATTACATCTTTTCCCTAAAATAAGGCCACTATAATGAGTGGAGGTATTATTGTAAGGTACTTTGGAAGGTATTGGCTGAACCAAATTGCTTTTTATGTGTGAATACAATATAATAAGTGGTTTTATTTTATAAGTGAATAGAAGGGCACTCTTGGATTTTCTCAAAATATTAAATTAATATAAATTAATTTTTATTAATAAATAGATCTAATGTAAGTTAGTTTTAATATATAATGAGTATGGGTCTAAATAATCTCATTAAAGTATTTTTTTACAAGTATAGTTCACATTATTTCCCTTATCATTTAGCATTAACCCTTATTTAACCCCTTTTTTACCCGGAAACATGAATTTTTACTCGTTGAGGGTTAATATAGTTAATATAAAATGCTCAATGACCCATAAATGAATCATTTATAAAATTGTAATCCTTATCCAAATCATTTTTCTGAATTTTATATTTTTATGATTTTTAAATCATTTAATAAAATATTATTTATTTTAAAATGTAATTAATATCAAATTTGAATGTATTCATTAATTTTACCTTTGAAAATATCAGGATATCTCTTATAATTATACCCAACTATTTTATTACATTGCAAACATGTCATGTTCATCTATAAAATTGATCGATGACATTAATTATCTCAAAATTTATTATTTTAACACTTTTAATAACATTTATTAGATATTTTCCTTAATTTAATAATTACCACATCATTATAGTGAATTCCTTCTAGGAAATTATTTCTTCCCTAAATTTTTAAAATAAATTACCATACTAAATATAAATATTTTAGATTTATAAAGATTTTTTTTGGTTGAGGATATCTGTGAGAACCCGGTTTTTATCTCTGGAACAAAACCTTTTAATTTTGGTATAATTATTTATTATGGGCCTAATATGGATTCCCATTGAGGTTATAAAGGTTTCAGGGGTTTTCGGGGCATTTTTGTTGCTCAAGAACCTAGATGGTGGAGAAATAAAGTTGGCTCTACAGTTAGTAGTAACCCTTCGACCTATCCCACCTGGTTTCTCCTAACCATGAAGGTCTCGAAAGAGGGGTGAATCATGGAACATGGTTTCCCTAACCATGTACCAGTGTCCATACACCCATGTGAAATGTCTTCAATTTTTACAAAAATTGATTCATAGAGTTGGCACATTGTTTCCCTAACTGTGCGGCCTAACTGTGCGGTTTCCCTCTGTATGTAGTGGGAGGTGCACAATTGATGCAAGATTGGGCCAACCATGCGACCATAAATTTTTTTTTCATAAATGACTCAATTACCCTTAATGAAATGTTTAATTTATACTTATTCTTCTATGTCTAATTCCAGCAGCATCCCTCAATATTTGTCTCATGTTGATCTCTCATCTTCTTAAATCTAAGATTCATGATAACTCTCCAATCTGTTGTCTAATTCAGCTTCCATCAGTCTCTTTTGATAGCCATCGATAAAATCTTCAATACTTTTTCAATTTTCTCTATTTTCATTCTCTTGATAGAGTTATCAAGGTGTAGTTTGTTATGCCCTATTTTTAGGGCATTGATTTTCTATTTAGATTTTTTTGATCCTGACCAAACTAAAGGATGATATGGGATGAATAGAGTTGTACAATTAAGAGGTAGGTGGTCTAGTAACTATCCCTCAAGTTCTGAGGTTTTATAATTTGATTTGTTGGGATGCACATCCGGTTCACTATGAGTTTCTATAATTTGAATCTTCCTAGAATTGGTTGCCTTGTTAGAACACAAATCACATCGAGATCGACTACCATAAAAGATCCACCCCTGTGGTTGTTCACTCTTATATGACTAAATGTATTCGTTAAATATATGTCCAATGCACATATTAGAGTGTTTGGATTTAATTTTAAGTGACGATATCCCATTGTTATGGATGAATAGAGTGGCCTATAATGGCTAATACTCTTGAAAATTATAATGAATTGAATTGATTAGTGGTGAGGGGTATGCTGATATAACATAATTAAATTGAAAAAATGGGCATTCCCTAGTTAATGATAAATGTAAAAGGATTATGAATTATAACTGGGATCATATTAAATACAATGGATATTATTAATAAGGACATGTGGGCATGATGAACTTCCATAATTATGGAAATTGGGCATGATAACTCTGTGTGGTACTTTTTCCTTTGTGGTAATACCTTAGTGGTATTCTTCTGTACGGAGTTCCTGTGTGGTACTTTACATAATTGTATTACTTCCTTTGTGGAATAGTTGATCTTGGGGCTTTGGAGATGGAATCTGTGTTTTCCTCATGATTGAGTTGGGTTTACTTGATAATATAGGTATATATATGGGAATATACCTAAGTAGGGTTATCAATTGTTTCCTCTCTTGGTGGTTTATACTTTGTGTACTTGTGAGACCTTGAGGGTCTCGGGGTCCCTACTAAGTATTGTTATACACTTCCCTGCACGGGATATGACCGCACCTTGTTGTGTCTGGAGCAGATGACAGACAGCGCTGACGGAGGACGAGAGTACTAGGACTGGAGGTATTTTGGAGGTGGATGTTAGATGAGACAAACCATAGAGATGACCATTCGTGTGTTGTAACTACGCTTTAGGTTGGATTCGTGGAGGACGATCCATGAGATTCTTTTCACCTATCATCTATATTTTAGTTTATATTTTACTTGTACTTTCAGTTTCTTTTACTTTACTATTGGGCTTGTATTCCGACCCCTTTTTACTTTCTGCACTATTTTTGCTATACAGTTGACTTGTGTTCGTATCTCGTTGTGGGCTTGGTTACGTGTGTTTACTTGTTATAAAGACAATGAAATCTCGGTTATAGGAAATATGCATTTTGGTTAAAGTCAGCAGCCAAATCCCTATGGAAGGCGGGCTTGGGGTAGTCACGACACGAGCCCCGGGGGATGGGTCGTAACAAATTGGTATCTGCGAAGTCAGTTCTACCATATAAAATAGGACTCTGATCATTATTATTTACATAAAAAGTGTTAAGTGTAGTGAGTGTGGTTATTAGTTTAAGGAATCTAGTGTTGGTGTGGTGGAAAACTTATCCATACACTAGGAACATGGCTTCTGATTTCTGACTCATTACACGAAAACACTGATTGCATGTGTGCTTTGAAGAGTTTTCTTTGTGATCTCTTTGAGTCAGCTCACCAGGTACAACTTTTTGACCGTGGAACACCTGTTTCTTTTAAGGATGCCTCCATGAAGATATCCAGCTAGGGTTCTGACAATTGTATGCACTGATAGCCCACCGAGTGGTAGGGCCTCGGTGCAGGGCCCTCTTCCAGTAGAGGCACCAACGGAACCATTTCTCGTTGAGCCACAGATGCCACCCATCCCAGTAGTAGAGAGTGTATTCCCCATGAGTGTGTTTCATGAGTTATAGTGCCAGATGCCACCTAGGTTCAGGGGAGAGGCAGACCCACAGGCAGCTGAGGATTCGCTGGAGGCTGTGGTGAGAGTTTTCCGAATTGTAGGGATGACAGCTGATCTCAGGGAGATCCTTACTTCTAGCATTCTACAGGAAGTAGCAGAAAGATGGTGGAGCTTGATGTTCCAGGTTCACGATGATGTGACACTTCTTTGGACAAACTTTGAGAGCCTATTTCGAGCAGAGTTTGTCCTAGCGTCTCTTCACATAGTGCACATTCTGGAGCTACTTCATCTACAGTAGGGCATCATGATTGTGTCTCAATACTCAATAAGGTTCACTAACCTCTCATGATACTCCACAGATATGGTGTGGGACATATTATACAAGGCCCAGGCCTTCGAGGAGGGACTCAGGTGGGAGATCATGACTTCAATGATCTCACTCAACATCCCGATGCAGGCGGGAGTGTTAGAGAGAGACCTTTTAGTGCAGAGTTTCCTTACTGAGCAGTCCCCAGCATCGAGACCCACTGCTAGTTATCAAGTAGAGGAGTCTTCGGCAACTAGAAACAAACAGATGAGACAGAGGTCCAAGAGGAACACACCAATAGGTGGACAACCACAAGATTCAGGGTCGGTTGTATGGGGAACCCGAGGAAGATCCGGTCATGCTAGGAGCGGGCAGTGTTATGCATGCGTCAGGAAGGGTCACGTGGATCGTGACTAACTGACCCATCTTATGGATGATCAAAAAATGGGCGAGGGACATCCCAAGTAAAGACAGAGGATTGACCAAGGAGGTCATCATGGAGCAGGCAGATGTGGCAGAGGAGATGGTCTTGCAGCTAGTGGTGGGCGACAATTCGAGATGTTACTGCCCCCACCACTAGGTGGTCCACCCCAACCATATGGAGTAGGAGTACAGGGGCGAGGTCAGCTCCAGGAAGTTGAGACCTACGATCATGGCTGTCCGGGGAAGATACAAGGTACGATATGTGTCTATTCCACATTAGCTGCAGTACTTATAGACATAGGTTCTGGTCATTCTTTTATTTCCTCTGCCCTCATTCGGAGCTCATAGATTCCGACAGATCCGTTGGCTTGATGCTTATGGCTAGTGACTCGTACGGGAGTAGATTTGACAATTACGCACTCGTACCAACAGAGCGAGATTACTCTAAGAGGTGAGAGCTTTGGTCGGGATCTCTTAGTAGCAGCATCGAGGCTTTACAACAACATCTTGGGTATGGAATGGTTATCTAAAGTCCATGATCAAATTGATTGTATTAGGTGAAAAGTGCGGTGTGTCTACATGGATGGGACCAGGTTTACCTTCACCTACGAGAAAAAAGCCTTTACAACATAGGATGGACTTACCAGGAGGAGAGTGAAAATGATCACTAATCAGTTGGATAGCCTTGCCCTCAGAGCAGTTGATGTGGAGAGTCCAAGCTATCCTGTAGTGGTGGACCAATACGTGAATGTTTTCCCTGATGATGTTCCTGGTCTACCTCCTCATAGAGAGGTGGACTTTTACATTGAATTGTACCCCAGGATAGCAATGATAACTACCCAAGCATATCATATGTCTCTCATGGAGCTTCGTGAGCTGTGGGTACAACTAGAGGACTTGCAGGGGAAGGGATTCATTCGGCCCAGGGTTTCTCCATGGGAAACCCCAATTTTATTCGCCAAGAAGGTGGATTAGAGCCTGATACTTTGTTTCAACTATTGGTGCCTGAACCAGGTGACTGTGAAGAACATGTACGCACTCTTGAGGATTGACGACCTCTTTGATTAGCTGAAGGGAGAAATGTGGTTCTTGAAGATAGACCTCAGATCAGGCTATCACCACCTCAGAGTACGAGACGAGGATGTCAAGAAGAAAACTTTCAGATGTTGGTATAGACATTATGAGTTCTTGGTTATGCCATTCAGTGCAACCAATGTTCCAGCAGTGTTCATGGGACTAATGAACAGGATCTTCCAACCAGACCTTGATCACTTTGTAGTAGTCTTCATCGACGACATTCTAATCTACTCGTCTACTAAGGAGGAGCATTCCTATCATTTAAAGGTAGTACTGGAAACACTATGGGAGCACTAGATTTATATTAAGCCCTCGAAGTTCCAGTTCTGGATCTGAGAGGTTCACTTTCTAGGACATGTCATATCCGAGGCTGGAGTTGCAGTGGATCAACTGATGATTGAGGAGGCACATGCTTGGGATACCCCAAGGAGTGTGACAAAGATACATTGTTCCCTATGTTTGGCTGGATACTACTAGAGATTTGTGCCATATTTTTCCATAGTTGCAGCACCACGTTCATCATTGATGAAGAAGGGGGAACCCTTGGTGTGGTTGGAGAGATGCCAGCGGAGTTTTCAGGAGCTGAGGTAGAGGCTGACTAGTGCCCAAATATTGAGGCTTCTAGAGGAGGGCATAGGGTATGTAGTCAACTATGTTGCATCAATGACCGGACTATGTTTCCTGATATAGGAGTGAGAAATGATCACATATGGTTCTCTACAGTTGATAAAACATGAGCAGAACTACACTACCCATGACCTGGAGTTAGCAGCAGTGGTCTTCTCCTTGAAGATTTGGTGACATTACATGATGGGAAAGTGTTTTATAGTGTACTCTAATCACATATCAGGTATATATTCTCTCATAAGGACCTGAGCCTATGAAAACAACGTTGGCTTCAGTTCCTCCAAGACTATGAAGTCGAGATAGACTATACTCAGGGGAAGGGGAACATTGTAGTAGATGCACTTATCCAGAGATATGGTATACCTCTACTAGGTGAGGTCACAGAGAATTTGGCTGCATTACAGATATCCTACATGGATCTCGATGGAGAATCTTTCCATTAGTCTCTTACAGTCACTCCCCCACTTTTTCATTGAGTTATGGAGGCACAGCGTGAGGACACTGACTTCGAGAAACGACATGATTTTATATCCATAGGGCAGGCACCTGATGGATTTTATGAAGGTGTGGAGCACGTAATCGTCTTCAAGGGATGTGCCATGGTACCAGGGTAACTCCAGGAGGAAGTGATGAGGTAGTTCCATACATCCCCTCTAGAAGAACATCAGGAGTGTAAAAGATGTACTGGGATCTCCGAGGATAGCACTGCTTTCTGAGAATGAAGAAATCAGTAGCATAGCTTGTCTCTCGATGACTCACTAGTAAGAAAGTGAAGGTGGAGAATCATGTAGCAGTAGGATTGGTTCAGCCTTTGGAGGTCTAAGATTGGATGTAGGATGAGATATCAATGGACAAATTTACAGGACATCAACGTACATCCAGGGGTCATGATTCTATCTAGGTGATCGTCACCGGACTCATGAAGTTGGCCCACTTCTTATTGATCATAGAGAACAGTTCAGTAGAGATCTTGGAATGCCTCTATGTGCAAGAGACTGTGTAGTTACATGGAGTAACCTCGACGATTGTCTCCGATCGTGATACACATTTTACTTCCTGGCTATAGAAGGGGCTAAAGGAGGCTTTCAGGACGTAGCTTCATTTGAGCACCGCCTTCCATCCTCAGACGGATGGTCAGACTGAGCGGACCATTTAGACCCTTGAGGACATGCTATATGCATGCATCCTCGACATCATTCGTAGTTGGGAGGATCACTTTCCTTTGGTGGATTTTTCATACAAAAACACCTATCACTTCATCATTGGGATGAAACCTTTTGAGGCGTTATACGGGCGACATTGCAGATCACCTTTGTGCTGGACTAACCTAGGGGAGTCAGCACTAGTGGGACCAGAGATGGTACTGGCTACCATAGAGAAGGTGTAGATAATTCAGGAGTGGATGAAGACTGGACATAGTAGGTAGAAGTCGTAAGCCGACAAGATATGGAGACCTCTGGGGATCAAGGATGGAGACCACTTCTTTTTACGGGTCACACCTCGATGAGTTTTGTGGAGATTTGGCTATGGTGGAAAATTATCTCCAAGGTTAATTGGACCCTTTCAAGTCCTCAATAGATTTGGCGAGGTAGTTTACCACCTTGCACATCCCCCTAAGTTGCACCAGGTGCACAACGTCTTCCACGTATCCCATCTGTGGAAATACGTGCACGACCCTTCACACATCATCGATAATAGCGATCTAGATTTCGACCATGGGTCGACTTTTACGGATGTTCCAGAATAGATTGTGGATCGACCGGAGCAAGTCCTTTTTGGGTGGTCAATACCTCTGGTGCACTTTCGTTGGCAACAGAGGAACCTCTAGGAGAGCACGTGGGAGCGGGAGGCTCAGATAGGTGCTCAGTACCCCCACTTTTTTCCCATGTTTTATGAGGTGGCTTATGGGGATGTAAAGACCTTATGTGGGGAGAATTTAAATACCCAAAATTTCCATATAATTTTTTTAAATGGAAATTTTATGAGTCTGTGAAAATTTATGGGGCATGATTCCAAAGCCTGGTGTGCCTAGAAGGAATTTATGAACATTTTTTTAAGTTCTTTCAAAAACGTGCAAGCAGATTTTTGTAACTTTTGAGTAGGTACTCGAAATTATAATCTGAGGGCACCGATAAACTCTCAGAGCCAGTATTATCTTAAGTAGACTTTCACCTCAATGGAAGATGGCCGAGGGTGAAAGTTAACTTTTCGGCTTTTCATGAAGGAATAAAATAAAATAAAATTGTGTGAAATTATGTTTTATTTTTCATTGGAAATACCATGTGGATGTTGAAAAGTGTGGACCACCTCAACTAAAACCTCTCATCATAGGTTATGGTGGTGGGGACCACCTGAGCCTAAGCTCCCATGTGGGTCATGGTGGTCAGGACCACCCGAGACATAAAACCGCTTGAACTCCCCTCTTAATGGGGAGAAACCTCTTGAGCTTCCCCACATTAATGGTGCCACACCCTTTAATTAATTTTATCAACTAAATTAATCAATTAAACCAATTTTAAAATTATGCCAACAATTTAATAGATAACATAATCTATTATTTGGGATACCTCTTTATTTTGGTGGAATTGGGAGGAAGGAGAATTTGGAGAAAGCTGTCCAACAAATAACACCGACTTAAACTCTGACTTCTTCCTTGGAACATTTGTTGATGAGGAACGTCTTCAACATCAACAATTGGAAGATCGAGAAAATGTCAATGTCATTGATGTCCGTCAATTCCCAACGACATCATCTCCTTCCCCATGGACAGTCTTCAACAAATCAAATGAACGAGGTAGGGGTTGTCATTGAATTCATGAAATTCCTTGTTCTTCAAAATCATGGATAATACGGATCATCCTAAACAAGTTGATCTACCATTCATAAGAAATTGTAAAGTTTGACTATTCTTGATTCATGATCTTGTTGAGCCACTGGATAATGCCTTAACGCGTAGGGTGCGGGCCAAAGAAACAAGGATTGACCCCTCTGAAGTACTTATTTATTTGTGTTTTCATCGAGATTTTAATACCCCAATCTTACACGGTATGCTTCACATTGAATAATACAGTTGCATGTGTTGTACGCAACTTTTAGTTCTAACACACACCACAACCAATCTAACTAGCCGTTATGAATAGTAAAACCTACTCTTTGAAATTTTATAAATTTTATCTTTCAAAATGGACTTCATTTTTGGATTTGGAATATCAAATTTATCCTACGGTGAAATTTTGGTCCTTTTCGGATAACTTTTATATTTTGATGAATAGTTAAAATTACTAAATTTTAATTAAAAACAACTTTTTTAATAAAAATAATTATTAGTGATAAATTATGAATTTGAGTGGTTTTAACATATATTTAGAATATATTTTTTCCAATTAATAAAATTTAGGTCATTGGACATAATTTCACAGTCAAACCAGAGATAAAAAAGTGCCAATCTTTTGATAGTCATTATATCTTAAAAAGACGCTTTTTGTTTTGATAGCGGGAATTAATTTTAAATTAATTTCTGCCACTTCTGAGTTTTCAATTTGGAAAAATGGATTCCATATTTGGAATCAGGATGTCCAAATTTTGTAAATAGGTAATTTTATTTTTAGTCATTTTGAATAATTACTTCGCTAAATATTTTATTTACCATGGTTAAAAGGTAAATCCGGTAAATAAGGGTAACAAATAATATTATAATAATAATAATAAATTACCCTAAAACGTGTCATAACCTTATTGGTGGGTACATGTCCGACCATGGGCATCATTGGGTCGATTTTGGGACCCCATGGAGCCACTTGTAGGTGATAGGGACACTTTATATTAATTATGTTAAAGTGAATACGAAAATGACATAAGCTTATATATTTTAGAAAATCAATTTTTACATAGGGCTATATGTGTTATATTTTCTATTATAAATATTCATAAGAAATCTAAATATATTTCCTACATAATGGTATTTTATTAATAATTTTTATACATTTAAAAAATAAAATATATATATGACACTGTAATGATGCAATATTTTCCTTATTAATGAAAGATTAAAATAATTAATAATATATATGTTAAAATAAATATAATTTGAAAGTTTTGATGACATAAACGAATTTTATTGGTTAATATGTCATGTTAATATTTCTTAAATGAATTTGGTTGGAATTATCAAATTTGTTAAGACTTTATCAAAAATCAATTATTGTGTAGTGTCAATATTGACATAAATGAGTTTTTAAAACAAATAATATATTATTAATTTATATTCTATTCCTAAAAATCTAAGGTTCAGACAAAAGACATATATCATAATAGGTGTATCATTCATGGACCCCTTGGGGGTCTCGTAGAGGTATATAGTATGTTTATTAAATATATAATATAAAAATACAAAGTGACATCGTAAGTGTCAAACTAATTAACTAAGAGTTAAAACTAAAAGATAAGGTTAATATAATGACCCAAACCTGTCTAAATAATATTTTTTGAGTGGGTTTCAACCCATCCCAACCTTAAACTATAGTTAATAGACTTTGGAACCAATATATACCTAATATGAATTTATTATAAAATAATATTTCTAGATTTTCCTAAGGTGCCCCTCCTCCCCGATATAAAAGGACACCACTTATAACCAATTCTTCACACCTTCAAAGCCTTTTGGTTCGGCCATACCCTACCCAAATATCCTCCCAACTTCCCTCACTTCAACCTAGAGGCCTTAGTTTGATCCGAAAGCCAACCTAAGGAGCCCTTTTAATCAAATCAAAAGGAAGAACCCGAAGAAGAGGTAATGTTTTCACCACCATTTTTCAAGTTCCTTTCTTCTTCAACATCATCATTCCTTTTTATTTCCATTATAAAATAATAACTCCAGTATCTTATATATACTATGATGTTATTACAATTATCGAACTAAAAAATTCAATATTCTATCCATCCCTTGAATGACATGTCACCATACGTTCGTACGTACAGCCTACCGTCTCCACGTTGGGGTGTATTTGTTATTCAATATATTATTATTTAGATTGGTATAATAATGATGTATAATTCATGTAAATAATAAATATAAAATGATAATTATTTTTTTTATATGATATACAATCAAATTATCTATTATTTTAATATCAAAAGAATGATAATGTCGCTCGTGCGTACGTACGGATTATCGTCTCCACGACGCGATGAGATTCATTTCCAAGTTCACCATTCATCCAGGATTATAATAGAATATATTACTATTAAGTATGTAATATATGACATAATAATGATACTGTAGATATATATATTTATATATATAATAATTAATGTACTTTCATATATCTTATTCACTTACTTCTGTTCAATACTATATGAAAACAGAAACAACGTTTATGCATACATACGGACTACCGTCTCCATAAACAGTGTATTCCATTTCATATATATGTCTATAATACATATTTATATTCTAAATATATATGATATATTTATCATGTTTTATATTCTGGAATTATTTAAATCATTATCTAAGTGATACAATCAAGAGTAACAAGTTAAAACACGTAGGATAAAGAAATGATTATCACATGAAATGTTAATTTAACATGGAAATTATTATTAAATGGGTAGTATAAAGTCATAAATGAATAATTTATGATAACATAAATATTATTATGGTTCTGGTATAATTTAATAACATACTACTATCTTCGTACAGGAGGCTAAAGGTACCCTCGAATAAAGGAAAGTGCAAGGTAAGGGGTTCTCATCTCACTCCTTATTCCCATTAGATTCGTGCCATATTGCCACTATTAACTTTTGTGTGGTGTATTTACTGCCCATAATCATATTGTTTGTGTAATAAACTTTAATTTATGTGTATTTACATATTAATTTTATGATACCTCTTTCATGGGGTGTATGTTTCGTATGTTACCAAATTGGTACGGGTTAATTTCAAAATCGCTTTATTATCCGAGGATGTTTTTACATAAGTATCTACTATGACATATTTATTATCCATGACCATGTTTAATGAAAGAGTTTCAAAGGGGTTTTCAAGGGACATTTTACTAAAACATCATTTCAAATGTTTTAAATATTTATTCTTCTAAATCATTCTCATTTATGTCAATGTCTTCAAAATGGGTTTTAAGGATTTATTTATATAGACATTAATGTTTTTAAAATGTTAATTCCTTTACAAAGTTGCAAAGTGGTATGGGACACTTTGATTCAAAAATGTATTTAAATGACATATTTTCCAAATTGTGTGATTTTTAAATGATTTAAAAAAGAGATATTTCTCTCAAATATATGAAAATCTAGTGCAAATGTATACGTATTTAACGCAATCTTAAAAATGTTATCAGAAAACCAGAATCTAAAGTGTGGTAGACAGGAAGGGATTTGGAGTGACCCATCCTGGCCTATAATTAGTCGAGTAGTCTCAGAATTAGTTATTTTTTTCAGAAGCTTGCATAATGTTTTCAGAAAAACACTAGAGTCTATTTGAGCAATTTTAAACGTAAGTATCTTCTAAAAAATTGCATCAGTAGGTCTCATGAGACAAACTACTGTCTTGGCACAAGGCCTTGAAAGAATCTTATTTGTAGTCCTGGAACGAGGCCTTGGTTACGTGGTTATAATAATATGGAATTATTCATTCTATAATTATGAAAGTGGTTATTGATTATGCATGTGATTATTTGACTAGTAGAATATTTATGTGAATAAGTAAATGGAATTATTTCATTTTATCTTTTCCATATTATGCTAAAGTTCATGTTAAAAATATTTTCTTTTAGTTATACATTTCCTTAAATTATTATACTTATTTATGAATGTTTCCTTTGTATTGCTTACCCTTACTGCGTGTTTGAGCTTACCCCTTTCTTTGTTTTATTTTTCCCTGGATTCCAAGAAGTGTATTGTGATTGATATGAAGGGTTATGATGAGGGAATAATGGCATTCATAATGATTATTTATGTTGTTTTGTATGTATTAAAGTTCAATGTAACAGTCATGTATGTAATCTATTTTCCAAGACTACTAAACTGATCGGTCCTTCGGGACTTGATTCATTGTAATCATGCAAATGTATTAAAATAATGCATCGACTCTGGGTAACTAGGGTCGGGGCGTTACAGTTGGTATCAGAGAAAGTTTACCAATAACCTTGGAAGCTAGATTTAGATAAACTCTGATTAAGAGCACATATCCCTTAGATAGACATTGAGGATTAATAAAGAAGAACATCCTAGAATTTTGATATTGTAGAGATTTTGTGAGTTTTCTGAGCAATACATCCTTGTCTATATATGAGCAGGTAGAGGCGGATCTGACACAGATGTACCTAGGGGTAAAAACCGAAAACACTGCTTTGAGATAGACTCGAACGGGAACTGGTGCACGACAACGGTCCTTGCTGCACTCTTGGTTACGACACTCCTGGGGGATATGCTTAGGATAATTCTCATTTTCATTATGAACCATTATAAAGGGTTTATGAGTATATACTTCCTCAAAGAAAACATTTTTTGATTATGGTTTATTTCCATAAACTGTTTAATTTAATTTAAGTGTTTTACAAGTATGGAATTATGTATTTTGATGATAAACTAATCTAGTTTATGCCATTGTTTAGAAATAGAGCCCAGTAGAAGGAATGGGAACTCCAGCAATAGGCATGATCCAAAGAGTAAAAAAGATCATATCTTTCACGGTCTTAAGCCATAATTCATAATGGAAATACTCTCCCATGTATTATTATCATATGAAGAAATAGTATCATGTGTTGATATGATATGTAAAAAATTCTCAGAGTCCTATGGCTTTGAAGGGAAGCCAGAGAAGGAAAGGATGGTTGAGAGAAGGACAGATAAAGGGAATAAGGGAAAGAAGGATTTTCCTATATGTGATAACTGTAGAAAGAATCAACCTGGAAAATGCTTGAAGGGAATGGGAGTATGTTATAAGTGCAGAGAAAAAGGACACCAAGTACGTGACTACAAGGGAAATAAAAAGGTTTCAAATGTACAATGCTTCATCTACAAGGATTTTGGACACTATGCAAACCGATGTCCAAATAATCAGACTATGCCGCAAATGATGCTATTGGATAATAATCAAGTTATGATAGTACCACAGATGAAGGGGAATGACTAGGGTTATTATGTTTATATTTTTTAATTATTTCATTGAAGTGTTGTATCAATGATGTACTGGAAATAAATAAGGATTGTACTGCAGTACTATTTCATTAAGGATTTGAGATTTGATGGTACTAAGAAGAGTTAATCTACAGCGAGTTAAACATTTTGGAAAGTACATGGTTAAAGGGAAGGTAATCAATAATATGGTCTTTATACTATGGTAGTAATTTTGTAATAATAGATGGTTGATTTGGTTAAATTATATTGGATATTCTTGACTACCTTGGCACTGATTAATGGTTTTTTTATTTCATCAGTTGTTGGAATATTCAAATTTTTTTGATATAAAGAATATGTCTAATATTCTATAAGGAATAAGGGAGCAAGAATTTAATCAATAAGGTTTTATGGTAATTCAGACTGTTGCCATATTTTAAAAGAATACATGATTAAGGTCTTCACATGTTATTACGTGGAAAAAAAGGATCTTCATTGTGTTTACCTACCTTATAAATTTTGGACTGTGAGTTTGGGAAGAATTATTTTGGATAAGTATAGATTGAGATTATTTTTGGATTTCCATAAAAAGGACAACACAAAGGCTATGTGACAACCCACCGTGTCGGAAAAAGCTGCAGGAATCGATCCCACGCCCGTAGTGTGATAGGGATTTATCACCTACCACTGGACTACATGAAGTCCCCGGATTAAATAATGTAGTTTTTTTAAAAAGTATGGTAGATGAATTATAAATTCATTTTTGGAACCCTATATGAATAGGATAAATAGAATATTTTTTTACATTCTATTATCTTTTAGAGTGAAAGATGAGTTTGTGGTAGAAATTAGTTAAAGGATGGAACTCTACTTGTTAAGTATATATTATTCTTCTTATCTTATTCTATGAAGAAATTAATTCTTATACATTAATTAAGGAATATTAAAACCAAAATTTTTTATCCTAATACCTTATTTTTGTTGAACCAATGGTATTTAAAATCATCATAGATTGATGAATTTAAGTACCTCAATTTTACAGTTGTTTGTGATTGATGACCTCAATAACTACCTATAAATATTTACGTTTTCCTTTAATTATATGTCTCTAATTGCCAGAAATGTTCTCCTAATCGAGATCATAATTTGGTGGTGACCCTTTCATTTCACTTTTCCTCTTATTAAAACTAAATTTTATTAACCCAATACAGTAGCGTGTGTAGTACGCAACTTCGAGTTCTAACACACACCACAACCAATCTAACTAGCTGTTACGAATAGTAATACCTAATTTTTGAAATTTTATAAATTTTATCTCTCAAAATGGACTTCATTTATGGATTTGGAATATCAAATTTATCCTAGGGTGACATTTTGGTACTTTTCGGATAACTTTTATATTTTGATGAATAGTTAAAATTACTAAATTTTAAACAAAAACAACTTTTTAAATCAAAATAATTAATAGTTATAAATTATAAATTTGAGTTGTTTTAAAGTATATTTAGAATTTATTTTTACCATTTAATAAAATTTAGGTCATTGGAAATAATTTCACAACTAAAGTGGAGATAAACAAGTGTCAATCTTCTGATAGTTATTATATCATAAAAACACGCTTTTTGTTTTGACTGAGGGAATTAATTTTAAATTAATTTCCTCCACTTCTGTGTTTTGAATTTGGAGAAATTGTTTCCATATTTGGAATCAGGATGTCCAAATTGTGTAAATAGGTATTTTTATTTTTAGACATTTTGAATAATTACTTCGGTAAATATTTTATTTACCATGGTTAATGGGTAAATCCAGTAAATAACGGTAAAAAATAATATTATTATAATAATAAATTTCCCTAAAACGTGTCCTCACCTTATTGGTGGATAAATTTCAGACCATGGTCATCTTTGGGTCTATTTTGGGACCCCATGGAGCCACTTGTAGGTGATAGGGACACTTTATATTAATTAAGTTAAAGTGAATACAAAATTGACATAAGCTTATATATTTTAGAAAAACAATTTTTACATAGGGTTATATATGTTATATTTTTGATTATAAATATTAATTAGAAATATAAAAAGATTTCCTACATAATGGTATTTTATTTATAATTTTTAGACATTGAAGAAGTAAAAATATATATATGACACAATAATGATGCAGTATTTTCTATATTAATGAAAGAATCAAATAATTGATTATAAAAATGTTAAAATAAATATAATTTTAATGTTTTGATGACATACACGAATTTTATTAGTTAATATCTCATGATAGTAATTCTTAAATTAATTTTATTCGAATTAATAAAGTAGTTATGACTTTATCAAAAATCAATTATTGAGTAGTGTCAAAATTGACATAAATGAGTTTTTAAAACAAATATTATATGATTAATTTATATTCAATCCCTAAAAATAGAAGGGTTGTCCAAGAGACTTATATAATGATAGGTGTATCATTAATGGACCGCTTGGGGGTCTCTTGAAGGTATATATTATGTTTATTAACTATATAATATAAAAATACAAAGTGACATGGTAAGTTTCAAACTAATTAACTAAGAGTTAAAACTAAAAGATAAGGTTCATATAAAGACCCAAACATTTCTAGATTTTCCTAAGGTGCCCCTCCTCCCCCTTATAAGAGGAAAGCACTTATAACCAATTCTTCACACATTCAAAGCCTTTTTCTTCGGCCAACCCCTAACCTAATAACCTCCCAACATCCCTAACTTTATCCCAGAGGCTTTAGTTTGATCATAAACCCAACCTAAGGATGCCTTTTGATCAAATTAGAAGGAAGAACCCGAAGAAGAGGTAATGTTTTCACCACATTTTTTCAAGTTCCTTTCTCCTTCAACTTCTTCATTCTTTGTTATTTCCATTATAAAATAATAAATACAGTATATTATATATACTGTGATGTTATTATAATTATGGAACAAACAAATTCATTATTCTATCCATCCCTTGAATGAAATGTCACCATACGTTCATACGTACGGCCTACCGTCTCCACATTGTGGTGTAATTGTTATTCAATATATTATTATTTTGATGGGTATAATAATGATGTATAATTCATGTAAATAATAAATATAACATGATAATTTTTTTATATATGATATAAAATCAAATTATATATTATTTTAATATCAAAATAATGATATTCTCGCTCGTCCGTACGTACAGATTACCGTCTCCACGACGCGATGAGATTCATTTCCAAGTTCACCATTCATCGACGATTATAAAATTATATATTACTAATAAGTTTGTAATATATGACATAGTAATGATACCAGAGATATATATATTTATATATATAATTATTTAACTACTTACATATATCTTATTCACATTCTTCCGTTCAATACTATATGAAAATAGAAACAACATTTATGCATACGTACGGACTACCGTCTCCATAAATGGTGTTTTCCATTTCATATATATGTCTATCATACATATTTATATTATAAATATATATTATTTATTTATCATTTTTTATATTCTGGAAGTATTGAAATCATGATCTAAGTGATACAACCAAGAGTAACAAGTTAAAACACGTACGATAAAGAAAACGATTATTACCCGAAATGTTAATTTAACATAGAAATTATTATTTAATGGGCAGTGTAAAGTTATAAATGAATCATGTAAGATATAATAAATATTAATATGTTCCTGGTATAATTCAATAACATACTACGATCTTCGTACAGGAGGTTAAACATACCCTCGACTAAAGGAAAGTGCAAGGTAAGGGGGTTCCATCTGACTCCGTATTCCTGTGAGATTCATGCCATATTGCCACTATTACCTTTTGTGTTGTGTATGTACTAACCATAATTTTATTACTTGTGTAATACACTTTAATTTATGTGTATTTACATATTCATTTTATGATACCTCTTCCATGGGGTGTATGTTTCATATGTTACTAAATTGGTAGGGGTTAATTTCACAATCTCTTTATTATACGAGGTTGTTTTTACGTAAGTATCTATTGGTGAATATTTATTATCCATGTCCATGTTTTATGAAAGGGTTTACAAAGGGATTGTTTTAAGGGAATTTTTACTAAAACAACATTTCAAATGTTTTAAATATTTATTCTTTTAAATATTTCTCATTTATGTCAATGTCTTCAAAATGGTTTTTAAGGATTTATTTATATAGACATGAATGTTTTTAAAATGTTAATTCCATTCAAAAGTTTAAAAGTGGTATGAGACACTTTGATTCAAAAATGTCTTTATATGAAGTCATTTTCATATTGTGTTATTTTTAAATAATTTCAAAAAAGATATATTTCATTCAAATATATGAAAATCCAGTGCAAATGTATACGTATTTAATGCGAGCTTAAAAATGTTTTCAGAAAACCCGACTCTCGAGTGTGGTAGACAAGAAGGGATTGGGAGTGGACCCATGATGGCCTGTAATTAGTCAAGGAGTCCCAAAATTAGTTATTTTGTTTTCAAAATCTTGCACAATGTTTTCAGAAAAACACTAGAGTCTATTTGAGCAATTTTAAATGTAAGTATCTTCTAAGTAAATTGCATCGGTAGGTCTCATGAGACAAACTAGTGTCTTGGCACGAGGCCTTGACAAAATCTTATTTGTAGTCTTGGAACGAGGCCTTGGCTACGTGGTTATGATAGTATGGCATTATTCATTCCATAATTATGAAACTGGTTATTGATATTGCATGTTATTATTCGACTAGTAGAATATCCATGTGAATAAGTAAATGGAATTATTTCATTTTATCTTTTCCATATTATGTTGAAGATCAAGTTAAAAGGATTTTTTTAGTTATATATTCCCTTAAATGTTTATGCTTATTTATGAAAGTTTTCACTTTATTTCTTACCCTTACCGAGAATTTGAGCTCACCCCTTTCTATGTATTATTTTTCTAGGAATCCAAGACGTGTATTGTGATTGATATGCAGGGTTAAGCCAAGGGAATAATGGAATTCATAATGATTATATATGTTTTTTTGTATATCTTAAAGCTAAATGTAACATTTATGTATGTAATCTGTTTTCCAAGACTTCTAAACTGATTGGTCCTTTGGGACTTGATTCCTTGTAATCATGCTAATGTATTAAAATAATGCACCGACTCTGGGTAATTGGGGTCGGGGCATTACATCGATGGTGACGGAGATCGGTGCTGGTGTTTGGCACTAGTGGAACACAAGAACGGTGGACAACACCACCATCATCCACGATGATGGTGATGAACGAAGGGCGGTCGGTCAAGCCAGTCGCCGATGAAGACATGGTGTGTGATCGTTCCGCGCAGCCCGCCACCCTGCGGCCTCCGTCGTTTGTGGCCCCGCCATCACCCGCAACTCTTCCTTCCGTAGCTCCTGCCACTGATGGCTCTGCTAGCCACGGGTCCGTCGTCCCCCCCCCCCCTCGCAGCTCCACCGTCTGCGGCCCCCGCGGCCAGTGGCTCCGCTATCTGTTGCCCCTGCCACCTATGGCTCCGCCATCCGTGGCCCCCGCTACCCACGACTCCACCATCCGCGGCCTCCGTTACTGTGAGGCCTCCACCGTCTATGGATCTGTGCCGCCCTGTGGCCCTCCACTACCCCCTCATGGCCTCTGTAATGTCTCAGATTTTTTTCATGTATTATTTTAATATTATATGGATTGTCTATCCATAGTTCATTCCCAGATCGACTGTTTTAGGTGAAGGGTGTGGTGTGTACACAGTGATGGAACGAGGTTCTCTTTTGTCAGTTAAAGAGAGACACAGGAAGCGCAGGATGGACTCGTGCATAGTAGGGAACAACCGATTTCACATCAGTCGACTAGCCTAGACCTCGGCGCATCAGATGTTACGAGTTTCCAATTTCCAGAAGTAGTGGATGAGTACGAGGATGTCTTTCCAGAGGATGTCCCTAGGCTACCTCCCCATCAGGAGATAGATTTATGCATTGAGTTGAAACCCGGGACGACATCGATATCAACATCATCGTATCGGATGGCTCCTGCAGAGCTTTGTGATATGAGGGTGCAGCTGGACGACGTGCAGAATAAGGGCTTTGTGAGGCCCAGCGTTTCACCCCAGGCGGCCCCAGTTATGTTCACTTAGAAGGCAGACAGGATCTTGAGGCTATGTGTGGATTACCGGCACTAGAATCTGGTGACCATGAAGAACCGGTATCCACTACTGAGGATCGATGACCTCTTTGACCAGTTGAGAGGGGCGTAATGGTTCTTGAAGGTTGATCTATGATCAGGCTATCACTAGTTGAGAGTACGGGAGGATGATATACTGAAGTTGGCTTTCAGATGTCGCTACGGTCACTATGAGTACATGGTGATGCCCTTCGGCATGACGAACGCCCCAACGGTGTTCATGGGACTCATGAACCAGATCATTCAGCCCTACCTAGACCAGATTGTAGTGGTCTTCATCAATGATATCCTTGTGTACTCTGCGTCTGAGGAGGAGCACACGAGACACCTAAGGATGGTTCTGGACACACTCCCAGAGCACTAGTTGTATGGGAAACTCTCGAAGTGTTAGTTCTGATTATAGGAGGTCCACTTTCTGGGACACATTATCTCGGAAGATGGTGTATCAGTGGACCTAGCCAAGGTGGAGGCAGTGCTAGCATGGGAGCCACCCCGGAGCGTGACGGAGGTGCGGAGTTTCCTTGGCTCCGCAGGCTACTATCGGAGATTCATCCTTGACTTCTCCAAGATTTTAGCACCCATGATAGCTTTCACCCAAAAGGGACAGCCTTTTGTATAGACCGAGAGATGCCAAAAGGCTTTCCAGCAGTTGAGACAGTGTCTGGCGAGCGCCCCGATCTTGAGATTACCAGAGGAGGGTGTCGAGTATGTAGTGTTCTGCGACGCATCAGGAACTGGGCTTGGTTGTGTCCTGATGCAAAGGCAAGTAGTGATTTCTTATGGCTCACGTCAGTTGAGGCCACACGATCAGAACTACACAACCCATGATCTTGAGTTGGCAGTGGTAGTCTTCGCATTGAATATGTGGCGGCACTACCTGATGGGTGAGCGGGTTACCGTCTACTATGATCACAAGAGACTCAGATATATCTTTTCTGAGAAGGATCTGAATTTGAGATAGAGGCGATGGATTGAGTTCCTCCAGGATTACGACTTTGAGATCGTTTATACTCCTGGGAAGGGGAACGTGGTGGCATATGATGTCAGTAGAAAATCCAGTTCACATTTTCTAGATGAGGTGATGAGGCAGTTGGCCTCCTTACAATTATCCTTCGTGGATAGAGATGAGGGAGCATACCTTCAGTCGATGGTTGTTACCCCTCCACTCTTACAGCGTGTCAGGGTAGCACTGCACGGGGACACTAGCTATGATACTCTATGTGCTCAGATATCCACAGGTGATGCTACTGAAGGATATTCAGAAGGTTGGTAGAACATCGTTCTTTTCATAGGGAACACGGTAGTACCAGCGACGTTGCGGGAGGAGGTTCTGAGAGAGTTCCATACATCCCCTTTGGCGGTGCATCCAGGCGTAACAATGATGTATCAGGACCTCCGACGTCAGTTCTATTGTCCAGGAATGAAGAAGGGTGTGGCAGAGTTTGTCTCTCGGTGCCTTACTTGTCAGCAAGTAAAGGCTGAGCACCGGGTGCCAACAGGTTTGAATCAGCCCCTTGAGGTTCCAGAGTGGAAGTGGGATGAGATATCCATGGACTTCATGATGGGTTTACCACATATGTCCAGGGGACATGATTCCATCTGTGTGATCGTCGATCGACTCACCATGTTGGCCCACTTCATATCCATACGGGAGTAGAGTTCGGTAGAGATCTTGGGATGCCTCTACGTGCAGGATATAGTTCTACTTCTTCGAGTTCAATCCACGATCATCTTAGATTGTGATGCTCGTTTCACATCCTGGTTGTGTAAGGGATTGCAAGAAGATTCGGGGACTCAGTTATGCTTGAGAACAGCGTTTCATCCCAAGACTGATGGTGAGACAGAGCGGACCATCCAGGTCCTGGACGATATGCTTTGAGCCTGCATACTTGACTTCAGTCATAACTGGGAGGATCACCTACCACGGGTGGATTTTTCTTATAATAATAGTTATCATTCCACTATGGGTGTGGAACCATTCGAGGCTCTGTACGGGAGACCTTGCAGGTAACCACATTGCTAGACAGACCTGGGTGAGTCAGCACTCATGGGCCTAGAGATGGTGAGATCTACTACAGGAAGGTGCATGTCATCTAGGAGTGGATGAAAATAACACAGATTCGGAAAACGTCTTTTGCCGATAAGAGGTGGAGGCCCTTGGAGTTCAAGGAAGGACACCATGTGTTCCTTCGGGTCTCACCTCGATGGGTGTAATGACCCAATCTTTTTGAGTGGAATATTAACTTACTCTTAATGTTTTAATATGGATGTTGTTGGTTAATGCAGAAAGAGGAGTCGATGGCTTCATCTAGTAGACTCGAACCTTATGAAGCCCACTTATCAGAGCTTGGGAAGGAGGTGGCATCTTTGGGCTTCGCTTTGGACCAAGCACAAGCCGAACTCCAGCGTGTCAAGCTTGAACGGAAACGCCTACGGGAGAAGTTCAAGTTAGTAGATATTACTACTAGGGAAATGTTATCTGAGCCTCTCTCAGATTCTCTCACAATAGCACACCTTACACATAGGTCATATTCCAGTGTTATAAGGGGCTATGTGATGAGACCCTAGCTTCCTTGTGTGATCCTTTGGGATGAATAAATTGAGATTTTTTCCTTTGGTGATGTTTGTGAAATTTCAATTGTTCGGATAATTTTAGGATATATTTTATTGATGAATTTTGAAAAAGGGATAATTTAAAATATTTATGTAAACCCTAAATAATTAATGATGTGTAATGGTTTTCCAAAAATGGTCTTCTACAAAAGTGTTCAGTAAGGAATTTGGAGTCTAATAATATCAACGTAATTTTTGATGAATAGTAAATTATGAATAGTGATTTTATTCTTAGGATTAGTAATGTGACCAAATGGATTAGTAATTTCACTCAAAGAAAGTTTTAATATAATTTAGACACCTAGATTAAGTAATGTGATTCAATAAAATGGGTAAATAACAGTTTCATAAATTATTAATCATGTATTAGATTTTTGGGGTGAATAGTGTTTTTTAATTATAAATTAAATTAAAAGTATTTAGAAAAATATTTTTATAAAATGGACTTTATTTTTAACCTCAGAGCACCAATATTATGTTATGGTAATTTTTGGGGTTTTTTCTAAAGAAATGAATTATATTTAGAAAATTATTTTTATAAAATGGAGTAACTATTTGTAATCAGAGCGCCGATATTTGGTTAAGGTAAAATTTTGGGATTTTTCTGAGAAAGATGAATTTTCAGTGAATAGTAAAAAACAGTTTTAGGGTTTCGGTATGTCTAATGACATCATAGCCGTTTCATGGTGATGTCATGAGATATTTTAAGGGTTGGACGACCTTAGGTGATGAATTATTGTTTTGTGGGCCCCATGTGGCCTAACTACATGGGAAATATCATGGGAGAGCACATGGTTTTGAGTAAAGCGCTTGTGAGGTGTCCCTTGGGAAATAATGCCTTGTCCCCTCACTTTACCTATAAATACCAAGCCCTCCTCTCATACTTTCAACTCAAAAACCATCCTCAAAGAAGTTCTGGTATCCTTACCTCCCAAAGATTCCTCCCAAGGTGCCCCCAAGCCCTCAGGATCAAAACCTTTGAGTTTTAAGAGTTACGTTTTAAGGTAAGGGATCCGACCTCTCTCTTCTTTTCAAGTAATCTATTTTATGTCATTTCTTTTATACTCCATGTTCTTATGTTGGAGGATACTCTTATATATTCATATTACTTCCCTTTTCATGTTCATATGATGAGAGACCACATCTTTCTCTCATCAATTCGTTTTAAGAATGTTTAAGTGGCGTCGTTAGGCTGTCGAAATCTTAAGGGGATTATTTCACCCTTCTCATTCTTTTCAAAGTTATACTTTCATGTCAAGACTTTCAATTTCACTTTTAATTATTTTGGGGTATGATATCTATATCAATCATACTGAACTCTAATTTTCATATGATGAGGTACCCTATTTGATCTTTTCAATTCATTTTTGTTGAAGTTTAAGTGACGCCGTTAGGCTACAGAATTTTCTTAAGAGAAATCTATTTTTTGTCTTCCTTCCACGATTTTCATTTCAAATGGTATGTCCTTCAAATTTCATTACCATGTTAATATATCCTTATTATTCTGTCCCTCTACTGTTTTATGGGTCATTTATGAATGTTTGACCCATGTCCACTCTCTTTTTAATGTTTTTTAAAACCCCGAAACATAGTCGTTATGCTGCAGAATTTTCGTCTCAAAATGCCTCTCTCTCTTTATCTCAAAATTATTTTATGTTATTAAGTGAATACTCAAAGCTCTTATTTCTACAGGGGTATTCACATATATATCAAAATTTTCTATTTTAAATTCTGGGATTTACATACATGAAACCCGCTTTCCCTTTCCGTGGATTTAAAGTGACATAAAGATCATGTCTTTAAAGGAGTTTTAAAACGTTATGATAATGAAATGAAGCCCATTTATTTTATGCAATATGGGTTGTTTGTGAAATGATTGATTAAGATATATGTGGCTCATATGATAATAAAAACATGTCAAGGGTGCGCCCAGATAGTGCTTCAATGCGTTGGGTAAAGACTTAATCTCTAGATATGACTTTTAGACTGATACCTTGGTGAATAACCTTGGTAATTTTTAATGACACCTTGGGGATGGACCTTGGTGAAACGAAATGATTGTCAATATTAAATGATGCATCCACATCTTCAAGTTAAGAAAAATGTTATTTTTTATTATGATGTATCTCATGATTCCTTTCTCATGCCTTAAAGTTCTTTTCATGTCCTTATTGAAGTATCTCAATTTCACATGTAAAATGTTCTCTCTTGTTTCCCTTACTCGGACTTCTGCTCACCCCTTTCTTTTGATGTATGTCCCCAGGTTTTGAGATGCAGTAATGCACCTAGGATTAACTTAAGGATAATCCTTTCAAGTGTTTAAGAAGAATTTTTTATGTTGTTTTCATATATTATGTTCCTTGTTTCCAAGACACTAAACCGTAAAGATCCTCAGTTCCGTGTAATGAAATGAAAGTTTATGTTATAAAAAGACGGGATGCTATAGTTGGTATCAAAGGATGGTTTAGTTATTTTTGGAAATTAGGATATAAAAACTTTAGGAAGAACCCTATAGAAACGTTTAAATATAGGAAAACTTCCTGATATTTTGGTAAGCATTGAGGGAGTGGTTTATCAAACAAATACATCCCTGTCTGGACACGAGCAGGTAGAGGCGGCTCTGGCACAGATGTACATGGAGGTAAAACCCGAAAACACCACATTGAGCTAGACTCGAATGGGAACTGGTGCACGATAACGAGTCTTGCTGCACTCTTGGTTACGACACTCCTGGGGGATATGTTTGGTTATTCACAAGCTTTTTATGAATCATTTCGAAGGAATTAAAGAGAAGTGTAATTGTCTAAGAATGAAGTCTTAGTTAAAAGATTCATAAATGAAATAATTTTCTCACTAAGTTTTTATTCTTTTAAAAAATGGAGGGAAATAGTAGGAACCGTACCGATGGTGATCGCAATGCACCATGTGCTGACGGCCCTCCGATGGAAGCCAGAATGGAAACATTCATGTGAATGATGAACCAACTGACTCAAGTTATGATTAATAACTTGAATCAAGATGAGAGGCCGATCTCACCACGAAGGGAACAACGCTCTGTTGAGTCCTTCATGCGTCAAAGACCACCATAATTCAGTGGATCTACTAACCCTTTGGTTACGGAATAATGGATAAGCTCCATTGAAAAGATCTTTTCTGTACTTCTTTGTTCGGAAAAAGAAAAAGTCACCCTTGCTGTTTATCACCTAGAGGGAGAAGCTGATCAGTGGTGGTCACTGGTCAAAAACACGAAGCCTAGATGAGAGATGGAAGCTATGGAGTGGGAAGAGTTCCGAGGAATATTCTTTAACAAGTATTTCCCACGTTCCATGAGAACGAGAATGGAGAAAGAGTTTCTCGAGCTGAAGTAGAAGGAGAACGAATCTGTCGAAAGCTATGAGATGAACTTCACTCGACTTTCACGATATACCTCTTGCTTTGTCATGGATCCAAGTGGGAAGGTTGATAGATTTTTCGGTGGACGGAGACCTCATCTGCGGAAGAATTTAGCCAACCGAGACTACGATGGCTACGTGGAGATCGTGTGGAGTGCAATGAAAGTCGATCTAGAGTTTGGTGAGACACAGTGGTCTCATAAATCAAATGAAAAGAAGAGATCGTTGGAGCCTAGTTTAGGGAATAGTTTTGATCGGGGAAAAGGTGGAAAGAAAATGCAACTTACCACATGCAATAAATGTGGGAAGAAGCATCCGAGGAACTTCTTGGTCGGAAGTGGAAAGTGCTAGAAGTGTGGAATAGGAGGCCATATTGCTTGGAATTGTCGTAGTGAGGTGAAGCCTCAACTCCCCAACACTAACGATAGAGGAATGATGGTTCTGGCCTTACCCGAAGTCCATTGCTTCAAGTGTGGATAGCTTGGGCACTATGCTAATCTCTGTCCAAATCCAAGGGCATTGGAGGGGAATAACCATCAACCTCAACAAAGGCCAAGGGAGCAAGGTTGTGCTTTTGCTATCACGACAACTGAAGTTGAAGCTACGAATGATGTGGTAGCAGTTACTCTTGTTGTCCTCTCAAAACTAGCAACTACTTTGTTTGATTCTGGTTCTACGCATTCCTTTATTTCTTCAATGTTTAAAAATAATATAGAATCAATCCCCAAATTTCTTGAGGTAGAGTTGTTAGTCAAGACTCCAAGTGGGATTATCCATGCATCAACAGTGTTTATAGACTCTAGTGATTACTTTAGTGAGCACAACCTTATCGCAAATCTAGTAGTCATTCCCATGTTGGAATTCAACATTATACTAGGGATGGACTGGCTCTCAAAGTATAATGCTAATATCAAATGCAGAAGTAAGTAAATCTCAGTAGTCTTGAATAAACAACCTACAGTTATCTTCCAAGGAGAGATATCCCGAACTGATCCCTATCTAGAAGCACCTCCTATAGCTTTCTTTATGGAGTTAATCAGTGTTGATGAGGAAGGAAAAGGGAGCATACAAATAGAATATGTTCCGATTGTTCAGGAATACATGGATGTATTTCCTGAGGAGTTACCTGGACCTCCCTCAGGAAGAGAGGTAGAGTTCTCCATTGAACTCGTACCTAGATCAAAACCGATATCAAAGACCCCATATAGAATGGAAAATGTGGAGCTAGAAGAGTTAAAGAAACAAATCCAAGACTTGTTGGAGAAGGGGTTTATCTGACCAAGTGTGTCTCCTTGGGGGGCACTAGTTCTTTTTGTGAAGAATAAGGATGGATCAATGTGGCTATGCATTGATTATAGAGAACTGAATGGGATCACAGTGAAGAACAGATATCCTCTTCCAAGAATTGATGATTTATTTGACCAACATCGTGGGGCTCAATTCTTCTCTAAGATTGAACTTCGATCTGGTTATCATCAACTGAGGGTGAAGAAGGAAGATATTCCAAAGAATGCCTTCTGATCAAGATATGGGCATTATGAGTTTACTGTTATGCCCTTCGGCTTGACTAATACTCCTGCTATTTTCATGGATTTGATGAATAGATACTTTAAGGACTTCCTTGATAACATTGTGGTAGTTTTTATTGATGATATTTTGATATATTCAAAAAGTCGCAAGGAGCATGAAGATCATCTAAGGGTTATTTTGAAAACTCTGCGGAAGGGGAGGCTCTTTGGAAAGTTAAGCAAGTGTGAGTTTTGGTTACAATAAGTGGCTTTCTTGGGGCACATCATAACCAATGATGGAATCTCGGTTGAACCTACAAAGACAATGGTTGTGGAGGAGTGGCCTCAACCCACAAAATTAACTGAGATTCGTAGTTTCCTTGGTTTAGCGGGATATTATAGGAGGTTTGTGAAAGACTTTTCACGGCATTCTAATCCACTCACCAAGTTGACTCGAAAAGGGGTTAAGTTCATCTGGACAATGGAATGCGAGGAAAGTTTCCAAGAGCTGAAGAAGAGATTGGTTACTGCACCAGTGTTAACACTACCCTATAACGGAGAAGGATTCGTTATTTTTAGCAATGCATCTCTGAAAGGGCTTGGGTACGTCCTCATGCAAAATGACAAGGTAATTTCTTATGCATCTCGACAGTTGAAGATTCATGAGCAGAATTATCCTACGCATGATCTAGAGCTAGCGGTAGTTGTTTTTGCTCTAAAGATATGGAGGCACTATCTTTATGGGGAGAAATGTGATATATACACTGACCACCAAAGTCTAAAGTATATTTTCACACATAAATAATTGAACATGAGACAAAGGATATGGTTGGAGCTTATTAAAGACTATGATTGTTCAATTCATTATCACCCTGGTAGAGCAAAAAATGTCGCAGATGCGTTAAGCAGGAAAGACCATGTTGTTCTGGCAACAATGAGGATCCTAGGAGATCCCTTGATTAAAGATATAGTAAAAATGGACATGGGAATTATAAGGAAAGGGACATCATCAACCCTATCCCAAATTATTTCTCAACCATCATTACTAGAGAATATCAAGAAGGCTAAAAAAAAGATCCTTTGCGGTAGGAGAAGTTTGAGGCTATAAAGGATTGGAAGTTCCCTGACTTCAATATTGATCAAGAAGGTGTATTGAAATTTCGTACAAGACTATGTGTTCCATCTGTTCCTGAGATAAAGAAAGAACTGATGGATGAAGCTCATAGCTCTACTTTCTCTATACATCCGGGAAGCACTAAAATGTATAGAGACCTTCGTGATCATTATTGGTGGGATAACATGAAGAGGGATATTGCTGACTACACTACAAGGTTCTTGGTGTGTCAACAAGTAAAGGAAGAACGACAACTTCCTAAGGGGGTATTACAACCACTACCCATACTAGTATGGAAGTGGGATAATATCACTATGGACTTTGTAACTGGTCTCCCAAAAACATCCAAAGGAAACAATGCGATATGGGTTATTGTGGACCGTCTCACCAAGACAACCCATTTTATCTATATTCGGGAAGATTTCTCTCTAGATCAGCTTGCCAAGATATACGTAAGGGAAGTGGTAAGGCCGCATGGGGTACCACTATCCATCGTGTCTGATCGTGATCCAAGATTCACATCAAAATTATGGAGAAGTCTACAACATGATCTGAATACTGGATGGAATTTTAGTACGGCCTATCATCCTCAAACTGATGTCCAATCTGAAAGGACTATTCAGACTCTCGGAGACATGCTGAGATTATGCTCAATGGAATTTAAAGTTGGATGGGATCAACACCTCCCATTAGTGGAGTTCTCCTATAACAACAGCTTCCATTAGAGTATTCAGATGGCACCCTATGTAGCTCTGTATGGAAAGCGATGTAGAACTCCTACTTGTTGGGATGAAACTGGTGAGAGAAAGCTTCTTGGGCCTGATCTTGTGCAAGAGATGACAGAATAGGTCCATGCCATCCAACAACACATAAAGGCTGCTCAGAGTCGGCAGAAGAGCTATGCTGACAGTCGTCGATGGGACTTGGAGTTTGTTTTTGGTGACAAAGTCTTCCTTCGAATTTCTCCATGGAAGAGGGTCATGCGGTTTGGGAAGAAAGGGAAGATCATCCCTAGGTACATTGGCCCCTATGAAATCCTTGATCACATAGGAGCAGTGGCCTATCGTCTAGCACTTCCACCGAACCTAGGTCAAGTTCACAATGTCTTCCATGTATCTCTCTTGAGGAAGTACATACCCGACCCTTCGCATGTACTGATCCCAGAGGTCATACAACTGGAAGATGACCTCTCTTATGATGATAGGCCAGTGGAGATCTTAGACCGTAGAGACAAGGTTCTACGAAACAAGACTAACCACCTTGTGAAAGTGTTGTGGAGGAATAATAAATATGAAGAAGCGACTTGGGAGCCTGAGGAAATGAAGAAGCGAAAGTACCCTCACCTTTTCGACTAGGCCTCAAGTATAAATTCCGGGGAAGAAATTTCTTATGTGGGGAAGAATGTAATGACCCAATCATTTTGAGTGGAATACTAACTTACCCTTAATGTTTTAATAGTGATGTTGTTGGTTAATGCAGAAAGAGGAGTCGATGGCTTCATCCAGTAGACTCGAACCTTATGAAGACCACTTATCAGAGCTTGGGAAGGAGGTGGCATCTTTGGGCTTCGCTTTGGACCAAGCCCAAGCAAAACTCCAACATGTCAAGATTGAACAGAAATGCCTACGGGAGAAGTTCAAGTTAGTAGAGATTACTACTAGGGCAATGTTATCTGAGCCTCCCTCAGATTCTCTCACCGTAGCACACCTTACACTTAGGTCATATGCCGGTGTTATAAGGGGCTATGTGACGAGACCCTAGCTTCCTTGTGTGATCCTTTAGGATGAATAAATTGAGATTTCTTCCTTTGGTGATGTTTGTGAAATTTCAATTGTTCAGTTAATTTTAGGATATATTTTATTGATGAATTTTGAAAAAGGGATATTTTAAAATATTTATGTAAACCCAAAATAATTAATGATGTGTAATGATTTTCTAAAAATGGTCTTCTACAAAAGTGTTAAGTAAGGAATTTGGAGTCTAATAACATCAACTTAATTTTTGATGAATTGTAAATTATGAATAGTGATTTTATGCATAGGATTAGTAATGTGACCAAATGGATTAGTAATTTCACTCAAAGAAAGTTTTAATATAATTTAGACACCTAGATTATGTAATGTGATTCAATAAAATGGGTAAATAATGGTTTCATAAATTATTAATCAAGTATTAGATTTTTTGGGTGAATAGGTTTTTGTAATTTAAAATAAAATTAAAAATATTTAGAAAAATATTTTTATAAAATGGACTTTATTTTTGAACTGAGAGCACCGATATTATGTTATGGTAATTTTTGGGGTTTTTTCTAAAGAAATGAATTTTCGGTGAAGTGTATTTTTATATTTAGAAAATTATTTTTATAAAATGTAGAACATAATTGTAATCCGAGCATCGATATTTGGTTAAGGTAAAATTTTGGGATTTTTCTGAGAAAGATGAATTTTCAGTGAATAGTAAAAAAGCAGTTTTAGGGTTTCAGTATGTCTAATGACATCATAGCTGTGTCATGGTGATGTAATGAGATATTTTAAGGGTTGTCCGACCTTAGGTGATGAATAATTGTTTTGGGGGCCCCATGTGGCCTAACTTCATGGGAAATATCATGAGAGAGCACATGGTTTTGAGTAAAGCACTTGTGAGGTGTCCCTTGGACATTAATGCCTTGTCCTCTCACTTTCCCTATAAATACCAAGCCCTCCTCTCATCCTTTCGACTCAAAAACCATCCTCAACGAAGTTCTGGTCTCCTTAACTCCCATGGAGTCCTCCCAAGGTGCCCCCAAGCCCTCAAGGTCCAAGAAATTGAGTTTTAAGAGTTACATTTTAAGGTAAGGGATCCGACCTCTCTCTTCTTTTCAAGTAATCTCTTTTATGTAATTTATTTTATACCCCATGTTCTTATGTTGGAGGATGTTCTTATATATTCATAATACTTCCCTTTTCATGTTCATATAATTATAGACCCCATATTTCTCTCATCAATTCGTTTTAAGAATGTTTAAGTGGCGTCGTTAGGCCACCGAAATCTTTAGGGGGTTCTTTCACCCTTCTCATTCTTTTCAAAGTTCTACTTTCATGTCAAGTCTTTCAAGTTCCTTTTTAATTATTTTGGGGTATGATATCTATATCTATCATACTTAACTCTTATTTTTATATGATGAGGGACCCTATTTGATCTTTTCAATTCATTTTTTTGTTGTTTTAGTGATGCCGTTAGGCTGCCGAATTTTCATAAGAGAAATCTAATTTTTTTCTTCCTTCCATGTTTTTCATTTAAAATAGTATGTCCTTCAAATTTCATTACCATGTTTATATATCCTTATTATTCTGTCCCTCTACTGTTTTAAGGGTCATTTATGATTGTTTGACCCATGTCCCCTCTCTTTTAAATGTTTTCTAAAACCCCGAAACATATCTGTTGCGCTACAGAATTTTCATCTCAAAATGCCTCTCTCTCTTTATCTCAAAATTATTTAATGTTATTAAGTGAATACTCAAAGCTCTTATTTCTATATGGGTATTCACATATATATCAAAATGTTCTATTTTAAATTCTGGGATTTACATACATGAAACCCGATTTCTCTTTCCGTGGGTTTAAAGTGATATAAAGATCATGTCTTTAAAGGAGTTTTAAAACGTTAAGATTATGATATGAAACATGTTTATTTTATGCTATATGGGTTGTTTGTGAAATGATTGATGATGATATATGTGGCTCACATGATAATAAATCCATGTCAAGGGTGCGCCCAGATAGCGCTCCAATGCATTGGGTAAAGACTTAATCTCTAGAGATGACTTTTAGACTGATACCTTGGCGAATAACCTTGGTAATTTTTAATGACACCTTGGGGATAGACCTTGGTGAAACAAAATGATTTTCAATATTAAATGTTGCAGCAACATCTTCAAGTTATGAAAAATGTTATTTTTTATTATGATGTATCTCATGATTCCTTTCTCATGCCTTAAAGTTCTTTTAATGTCCTTATTGAAGTATCTCAAGTTCACATGTAAAATGTTTCTCTTGTTTCCCATACTGGGCCTTCTGCTCACCCTTTTCTTTTGATGTATGTCCTCATGTTATGAGATGCAGTAATGAACCTAGGATGAACTTAAGGAGAAGCCTTTCAAGTGTTTAAGAAGAATTTTTTATATTGATTTCATTTATTATGTTCCTTGTTTCCAAGACACTAAACCTTAAAGATCCTCAGTTCCGTGTAATGAAATTAAAGTTTATGTTATAAAAAGACGGGATGCTATAATGGGGATTGCGGAGATTTGGCCAAGGTGGAAAGCTATATCTGAGGTTCATTGGCCCTTTTAGATTCTAAGTAGAGTTCGCGAGGTGGCATATCGCTTGGCTCTACCTCCTCAGAGAGACCGGGTACACAACATCTTCCATGTGTAGCAGCTTCGGTGGTACGTGCACGATCCATTGCACGTTATCAACTGGGGAGATCTGGACATTGATGATGGGGTGACCTTTGCAGAGTACCCAATGGAGATCGAGGATCAGCAGGAGAAGATCCTTTATGGACGAGCTATTCCTTTGGTGTGTGTCCGGTGGCAGCACATGAATCTCCAGGAGATCACGTGGGAGCGAGAGGCTCAGATTCGCGTGCAGTACCCACATCTTTTTGAGTAGCACTTGTTTTGGCCTTTCAGGGATGTAAAAGCGCTAAATTGGGTGTGATGCAATGTCTCGGATTTTCCATTTATTATTTTAATATTATATGGGAATTCTTTCGAGACCAGGCTCTGAGACGGAGTGCAGTTTCGAGGCCCGGTGAGCCTGGAACAAATGTTTGAATTTGATTTAATAATTAAATAACACATGTGTGCAGTTTTCCTGAAAAAGTGGAATAACTCTCGAATGGGTGCTTGAATTAGAAATCTGAGGGCACTGTTGCGTTTGGAACAATGATTTTACCTTAGGCGAGGCCTAACATCAGTCGGTGTAGGTAGGTGGTGGAATCCAGTTTTTGGGATGTAAGAGTAACAAAATATTTAATGAAAAATATTTTATTCTGCAGCGAAATCTTTTAAATCTGCTGCAAAAGAAATCCTTTACCTTTTTAATTAAAGGTTGGAACAAGGGTCCGGGGTTACAATCCTCATATCCCTGAAACCCTTGGTAGCTCTGAAAGCTCTGGAGAAAACCTCCCTACACGGCGACGATGACGCAACGGCCAGATCATCACCGACAAATGCCGCAGAATCCATGTTGGATGTTTGTTTGTGATTTCTTCCCCGTTTTTGATTTCCATGATGAACGTGGACTAATCCACAAACAGATTAGCCCGAGGATCAATTGTTCTTGCAGGATGGGATTTTGTGGGAATCATGGGGATTTGATTCTTGAGATTGTTTTGGTTTCATTCAAACTCCTAATTGTGACAAACCAAGATCGACATGAACATCGATCGAGGTTCGTCCCTCTCTATTTAGTTGTGTTTTTCTTCCCCAAATTCTCGCGTTCTTCACTGCGTTCTTCACGTTCATCATGGGGCGATGAACAACGGATCGGTGCGCATCCGTTCTATGACGCAACAATCCCAAACTATGGTTCCAACCCCGGAGCAGTGTCACAGCGGTGTGATGGCGATATCGGAGGACGATTCGGAGTGGATCGAGAGTTATGAGTTTTCAGGCATTTTTCTTCGGATGGATCGTTCAAGGCTTATGATCGATTTTAAAGGCCGAAAACACAAGTCATGGTGTTCATGTGATGAAACAAACCAATCCATAGAGTATCAGGACGAACAGATGAGAGATCGTGGATTCGGAAGATCGGAAGAAGCGTGAGGAAGAAGACTACGTTTTAGAAATTTCCCGACTACACGTCGTGTTGTATGGGCTACACAGCGTGTGTTCATCATCAGGTTCACATGGCATATACTTCAGGAGTACATGAACATCGGAAGAGTACACGACCAAAGACACGCCGTGTTTACCCCTCCTCGACCAGACCCGGCCAGATTCACGGGATACCCCGTGTACTGGTACACAAGTAGGTGACACGGACACGGGCAGAGACCGTGTAAGGACATATGGCCAGCGTAGACATTGCGAGCCCCAGGTGCTCAGACAGGGAATGTGATTCTACTACATGTCGTGTAGTTTCTTTATATTCGACAAGCCGAATGACACGGGCCGGTTACAAAGGCAGTACTCGGGGTTAAGCAACACGGAGTGTAATTTTTATACACGCCGTGTATTTTGGTTTTACACGGCTTGAATGAATGGCACGGGAAGATTACATGGGTAGTAACCGGTCTCAAGGAACACAACGTGTAACCATACTACACGCCATGTAACCTGTCTTAAATGACTGGAGCCACTTTTCTTATGTGACTTGGACTTGTTTTCTTCGGGTTCGTACCCTTGGTCTTTTCCCTGAAGGTTTTGGTATCATTTCCTTTACATAAGAGTATGATCCCATCAGCAGAACTTCCTAAATAGAGTTATTGGAATCCCCTATGTGAGACTTAGATATGGATCCTCTATTCATTCCTAGAACCCTAGGTATAGTTCTTGGTATAGACATGACAAACTTTACCCGGGCGTCGATCCTCTGCTTAGCGGATTAGCTCAGACTGAGTTGTCGGAATCACCCCATGACTTGGTTGTGATCCTCATCTGAGCATCATTTTCTCAAGATACTTTTTGAGTGTGTTCTCCCGGAACGAGTACTTCAAATATCTCTCTTAAAATCTAGGAGTGTGTTCTCCCAGTTGCATGCTTAGTGGAATCTTCGAACTGGTTCTTAGTGGTGGTTTCGAGGTAGTTGATCGTGTATGAGTATATATGGATATTCTTGTTATATGTTTGGTAGAAATATATTGTGTAGAGCTGACTGTATCATTCTTTGTGGTATTTTCCCTTGTTTTATTTCCTTTGTGGTTTTGGGGTGTCCTACTGGGTATTGTTATACTCACCCCTGCATGGGCTTTGCCCGCACGTGTCGTGTCTTGTGCAGACGAGCGAGCCTTTGACATGATTCTAGGTGGACCAGAACCAGACGGTGCTCAGTGAGATCGGGCAGGGGGAGGTGTTTTCCTACGGCTACAAATTGCAGTCCTAGTACCTTTCCTTACAGGTTGGACTTTGTTACTGACTTTCTTTTGGTGGGCTTGTACTTTTGGCACATGGTTTTACACTAGTTGTACTTTACTTCCTGTCGTACTCTGTTGGCTGATATTTTCAGTGTATGCATGCATTTCCATTTTTAGTAGTTTTTACTTTTCATCTTTGCAGGCTTGGAGATGTGGGAGCATGTGTTTATGTTTATAGGAAATGCCTCCCTTGTTAGTAGCATGCCTACTCGGTGCTAGTCACCGACCCCTGGCCTATTGAAGGTGGGCTTGGGGAGTTGTTGCTCTGGCCCCACGGGGACAGGTCGTGACAACTTCCATGCCCTCGTGGCCTCCACAGCCTTCACCACCCCATGGGCGGCTTCCCAGGATGGGCCGCCCATCATGGGCCAGATCGAACCCAGTTGGATGGGCTGCCCAGTGCGGGTTGGGCTGGGTCATGCCAGGTTGGACCCGACCCAAACCAAATTCGACCTCCATTCACACTTTCAGTCATATCTTCAGCACCAGATGTCTGTTTGATGAACTATCAGCGGTGTCGGAAACCTTGGAGTGTGAAGATCCCTTTTTAATACCCAAATAGATATTTGGATAATGTTGGGAAATAGTTGGGTAGGATCCGACCCGAATCCAACCGGGCCCTCAGGACTAAAAGTCTAATAACTCACAGACTAGGCATTTGATTGACACACTGTCTGTAGAGTTGAGAACCCTATGATGTGGCAGTCCTTTAGGGAACTTTTTTCATGAGACTTCATGGAAGAGGGAGTATCAACCAGTGGCCTGTGGAGTAGATCCTCCCAGAGACAAGCGAGCGTAGTGTGGGAACCCTATAACTGGCTGTGACGTGAAGAATGAAGAGTGCTCCTATGTGGGTCAGCACCTAGTTATACTGTGTGGGTCATCACGGAGCGATAATGTAGGGGTTAGCACCTATCATATCATTTGTGGGTCAACACCGAACGATCTTGTGTGAGTTAGCACCTAGGGATCTTCTGTGGATCAGCACCGAGTGATCCTGTGTGGGTCAGCACGTAGCGTTCCTATGTGGGTCAGCACCGAGCGATTATGTGTGGGTCAGCATCTAGTGATCTAGTGTGGGTTATCACCGAGTGATCCTTTGTGGGTACACGCTGGGTGATCCTGTATGGGACTTCCTCTTATTAGAGAAGGATGATTCAATAGTTACATCTTTTTATCTCTACTATTGTACTTAAGTTACACCTAGTGTGAGTTGGGTCTGTACCTGTGTGGCAGTTTTTCTTTTGTGGTAATACCTTTGTGGTATTCTTCTTTATAGAATACCTGTGTAGTACTTGCCATCATGGTATTACATTTTTTTGAACAGTTGAGCTTGGGGATTTGGAGTTGGACTCTGTTTTTTCTTCATGATTTATATGGGTTTACTTGATAACTTAGGTATATGTATGTGCATATACATAAGTAGGGTTATTCGGGGTTTCTTTTCATGGCAGTTTATCGTTTGTGGATTTTTCAGACCTTGAAGGTCTCCGGTTCCTTACTGAGTATCATTATACTCACCCCTTCATGGGCTATGCTTTCACTTTGTTGTGTCTGGTCTAGACGACGGATAGCGCTGAAAGAGGACAGAAGTACCAGTACTGGAGGTATCTCGAAGGTGGATTTAAAACGAGACGAACCGCAGAGACGATCATTCGTTAGATTTACCAACCCTTTAGGTAAGATTCTTGTTGGATTATCGATGAGCTTCTTATCACCTATCAACCATCTTGTACTTTCTTTTTTTACTTGTACTTTTAGTTTCTTGTACTTTACTATTGGGCTTGTATTCCGGACCCTTTTTACTTTCATCACTTTATTTTCTATACCATTGACTTGTGTTTGTATCTTACTATGTGCATGGTTACATGTGTTTATAGGTTATAAAGGCAATTCCTTCCCAGTTATAGGGAATATTCCTTTTGGTGCTAGTCTCTAGCCCCTGGACTATGGATGGCGGGCTTGGTGTAGTCATGGCACGGGCCCCGGGGGATGGGTCGTGACACCTACAGTCTAGAGAAAAGTCACACAGCCGCATACCTACACTAGGGATTTAGTTTGAAGATTCCATGAAGCACTCATCTAGGAGGAATCACTCCATGAGATTCATAACGATGATGTCATTCGTCTGAGTAGTACATTCTATTGTGATATGTCACGAGAGATAGATACACTAATTTCGGGAGAACACACTACTGTGTGGTGAAAGATCATGATAAATATATGATGATCACTACTAGGTACTTGGAAGATATCGTGGATCATCTGGATTCACCATCTACATACCGGATTGATGCCCTGGGGGAATAGTCACATCGAAACCTGACTCTACATAGGGTCAATAATGGATAGAGGATCTTGCTCTGGGCCTCTCGGAGGTATACCTGACTCTATCCATGAATGTCCTGCTGAATGGATCATACTCTTGAAAAAGGAAATGATACATGATCTTCAGGGGAATGAGAAAAGGGGGCACTAACCCGAATGAAACATGTCCATGATACAGTGGTCAAAAATATCATTCCATGTACTGAAAAGTACACATCGTGTAGAAAGGTCACACATCGTGTCCTCTAACCCTGGGTACTGCCCGTGTACAATGGATCGTGCAAAAAGTCATGTCATGTAGAAGAAGACATACATGACATGTAAGGGAGTGAAACACCATGTTCCTCTATCTAGGGAGGACTCCATGGACTCTGGGCATGTGTCCGTACACAACTTCAATTTATGTGTCACAACCCGTGTGACGGGTACATGGGGTAACCCATGCAGCAGACCTGGTCTAGCCATGTGGTGGAGTACACGACCGTGTACCCCCCCCCCCCCCCCCCCATGTCCGTCTATCATCTTAGATATATGGATATTATCACATAAGGACCCACACATTTTGTTCTTTGTATAATATGCCATGTCCTCACTTTGTGCATCGTGGAACCCTAGCCGCCGTTGAGCCAGTCCCACATGGTGTGTTCTTTGGGATACACACCGTGTTCTTCAGAAATTTCCAGAACCATCATTCTTCATCACCACACCTAGAGGATCGTATAATATTCGATTATGCTGTCTGATCATTGTATTAATGAATATTTCAGGTCGCCCCTCCATGCCATCGATGTTTTGGGAGGTTTTAGGCATTCGATCGGCCCCAAAAACTGATTTCGATCATCCGCATGAAGAACGATCAATGAATGTTTTATCCTGAACCGAGTAGATTCACCTGCCTCCATCGACATCTCCCCTCTTCTAGGTCATTGTGATGTTGAATCTTTAATTTGGGATCATTGTGAAGCGAAACAGACATGCAACAATCCATTGTACGTCGCCCCACGAAGAACACGAAGAATGCAGGGGAGAGGGAAGAGGAAAATCCAAAGCAAAAAAGAGGAAGAAACCTCTAAAATCATTCTCCACGGCATTGATCTGCTTCCATTATAAGGATTAAACTAGAGGAATTGAATTATGTATTTTAACATCATGGATGAATCCCCAAAATCATCCCAATAAGAACCCTCTCGCAAGAACACATGATCCAAAGATCGACATGTTCATGGGTTGTTCTGAATTCGTCATTTAATCGAAGAATGGGGATGAACTAAATCAAAATAACAAATCCCTATGTCAAGATGGTATTGACCACTGATGAAGATATTTCACTATCATCATCATCGTGATCCTTCAACTGTATTTGCGTAGAGATTCATACTTTTAATTAGCATTTGTTCGTCATCGAGACTTCTCTCCAAGTATCCTAGAATTTACCAGAGTTTATATCATTCTTCTTCCAACGACAAACATTCAATCAACCCATTAAAAGGTGGGAATGTGTTTTTGTGTTCTGTTGTATTGCGGAATTCATTAGTCAGCATTGTTGTTTCTGAGTCATTATGGTGTGGTAATAATTATTGAAACAATTTCCCCGTCTTTACGCTGTAGTAGATGTTTCCAATTAAGATAAAATTATATAAACCTTACTTATTATTTTATTTAATTTAATACTACTATAAATGTTCGAAAATTTTCTTTTTCCCATGACTCACACTGGCCGAGGATATGCCAGTTCTTATGTAAAGTCATCATCTTAGACGCAATAGTGCCCTCAGATTTTTATTCTGTGCATCCGTTTGAATACTTCCACAACCGCGCATAGTCACAAACTTACTTAGAATAAAAAAAGTTCAAACCACAATTCTTGCCTCATCAGGCCTCAGAATTATGTTCTATCTCCCCACTTAGTCTCATAATAATTCTATATAATATTTAAAAATAATACACGGATAATCTGAGACATTACATGTTTTGCCTAAATTACGGCCTCTATAATGAGTGGAGGGATTATAGTATGGTATTTTGGAAGGTATTGGCTAAACCAAATAAGTTTTTATGTGTGAATAAATTATAATAAGTGGTTTTATTTTATATGTGAAAATAGGGACAGTCTTGTAATTTCTCAAATTATTAAATTAAAATAAATAATTTTTATTTATAAATAAATCTAAAGTAAGTTATTTTTAATATAGAAATATTATGGGTATAATTAATCTCATAAAAATATTTTTTTACAAGTTTAGATTACATTATTTCCCTTATCATTTAGCTTTAACCCTTATTTAACCCCTTTAATTCTAACCCTGAAAACATTAATTTTTACTCATTGAGGGTTAATATAGTTATTATAAAATTCTAAATGACCCATTAATGAATCATTTATAAAATTTTAATCCTTATCCCAAAAATTTGGATGAATTTTATATTTTTTATGATTTCTAAATCATTTAATAAAATATTATTTATTTTAAAATAAAATTAATGTAAATTTTGACAGTATTCATTAATTTTACCTTTGAAAATATCAATATAACTCTTATAATTAGACCCAACTATTTTATTACATTACTAACATGTCATGATCATCTATAAAATTGGTGGATGACATTAATTCTCTCAAATTGTATTATTTTATCAATTTTAATAACATTTGTTTTATATTTCCATTAATTTTATAATTACCAAATCATTATTGTGCAATAATTCTAGATAATTATTTCATCCCTAAAATATAAAAATAAATTACCATACTAAATGTAAATATTTTATCTATATAAAGACTATTTATTGTGGATGTTATCTGTAAGAACCCGGTTTTTATCTTAGGAACAAAACCATTTAATTTTGGTCTAATTGTTTATTATGGGCCTAATATGGATTCCTAGTGAGGTTAGAAAGGTTTCAGGGGGTTTTGGGGCATGTTCAGTGCTCAGAAACCTTGATTGTGGAGAAATACACTAGGCTCTACAGTTAGTAGTAACCCTTCAACCCAACCCACATTGTTTCTCCTAACCATGAAGAAATATATAGTGGGGTGAATCATGGAATATGGTTTCCCTAACCATGTACCAGTGGCCACACAACCAGGAAAAATGTCTTCAATTTTTACCAAAATTGATTCACAGAGATAGCACACAGTTTCCCTAACTGTGTGGCCTAACTGTGCAGTTTCGCTCCATATGTAGTGGGACGTGCACAATAGATGCGTTATTTGGCCAACCGCACGACATTATGTTTTTTTGGAAAAATCACTAAATTACCCTTAATGAAATTATTAATTAATACTTATTCCTCTATGTCTAATTCCACCAGCATCCCTCAATCTTTTTCTCCTGTTGAGATCACATCTTCCTAAAGCTATGCTTCTTGATAACTCTCTAGTCTATTTTCTAATTCATATTCCATCGGTCTTATTGGATAGCCATCGATAAGATCTTCACTCCTTTTTCAATTTTTCTATTTTCATTTTATTCATAGAGTTATCGAGGTGTAGTCTCGTATGCCATATTTTTAGGACATTGATTTTGAATTTAGATTTTGCTTGATCATGTCCAACCAAAAGGATGATATGGGATAAAGAGAGTTGTACAAGTAAGAGGTAGGTGGTCTAGTAACTATCCCTCATGTTTTCATGTTTTATAATTTGTTTCGTTGGGCCACACATCGAGTTCACCATGTGTTTCTATAATTTGAATCTTCCTTGAATTGGATGCCTAATTCACATCGAGATCAACTACCTTAGAAGGATCCACCCCATTGGGTGTTCCTTCATATATGACTAAATGGATTCCATAAATATATGTCCGATACACATATTAATGCGTTTTGATTTAATTTTAAATGATGATATCCCATTTTTATGGATATATGTAGTGGATTAGAATGGCTAACACTTTTGAAAATTATAAAGAATTGGATTGATTAGAGGTGAGTGGTATGCAGATATCACATAATTAAATTGAAAACTTTTCAAGCCCTAGTTATTGATAAATGTAAAAGTATTATGAATTACACCTGGGATCATATTAAAGACAATGGGTATTATTACTAAAGTCCTGTGGGCATGAAGAACCTTCATATTATAGAAATTAGGCTTGATGACCCTTGTGAATGATAAATATAAACGGTCATGAGATCCCTTCTGCTTGATACTAAATGGGCATGATGACCCTTGTGTTTTATATAAAGTATACGATCATAGATTCCCTCTATAAATCTAATACATGCAAGGATTCACTCTATAAATGTGATACATGAATGAAATTCCTTTTATATATATACGATTCATGCATGGAGTCCCATGTGATACTATATGTGCGTGGAATACCTTAGGATACTATATGGGTACAACATCCCTTGTGATATGATACAGGAATGACAACCCTTTTTGTGATATTGGGCATGGAATCCCTTAATATTGTGATACTGGGAATGATATCCCTTAATAATGTGATATTGAACATTGCATCCCTTGATACTTGTTTATATTTATTCTGTCATGGACCAAAGCATGTATTCTTAGCCGAGTTTCCTTTCAGGAACTATTTCCAACACATTTACAGTTGTTATTACTACTTTACTTATTATATCTACACACTTCCATATTTTATACAGGATTTTATATTTATAAACATCGTTACTGATATTTATCTCACACATTGTATTGGTTTCCACGGTTACCTACGAGATCTACAAGCTTAGGTGTAGATAAGGGGAATTTCCTCTTATAGATGCATGGATACTCGGAAGACTTAAGATGGAGATGGTATAAGATGACCAAGACGGAGCTCAGGATGCAAGAATATAAATTTGGACCTTTTTACCTTTTTTATCATGTACAACAAGTATTTCCCCTAACTTGTATCCACATTTTTCTATTTTGTAGACACATGACATTATCATTTATTGTATATTAATTTTTTTAATAATTTGATTATTATCCAGTGCTTGGTTATTCATGTCTATTTCCACTACTTATTCACTTTTATATGGCTTCCATTATTTATCTGTTGATTGTACCACTTTGTTACTTTGGTGATGAGGAAATAGTCTCCCAACAGACACACCCCAGGCACTCGCAGCTAGTTGGAATCCTCTGGTGTTTAAGGAGATGTGCATGAGGCCATGTGGTCAACTGGGCTCAGGGAACTACTGAGTGGAATCAAGGTCCAACACGTCACAAATTTGTATTAAAGGTTTCCCTATATTTTCTTTCCTTAAAATTTTCAGACAATAGAGAAGTGTTTGGGAATGCTATGAGATTTGGAAATGAGTTGTGATTTGGAGTAGATAACCCATGTACAGAGAAAAGATAAATTTCCATGAATGGAAATTGTAATTTTATACATTTTTCTTATTATAGTTGAATTGATTCCACCATTGGGTGATGCACATGAATTGGGATATTACTGTTGAAATAATTGAGTGTTATCCTATATCCATGGTTGGATGAGATTGGGAAATGATACATTGATAATTCCTCATATTAGTAACTTTATAGGAAACCCATATGCCGTACATATTCCATGCCATATATGAGCACTGTGTTAGCTTCATTGCCTTTGATTTTCATGAGTTCTTTGATTGTATAAATAGAATTGTTAAATGGATTTTTATTCTTGTAGAGAATTTCGAAAACATAGTTGGTACTTAGAGTACCTCCCACAACCTATACATCTTTTTCCTAAATAGGCTACGGAAGACACCCCAGGAAGTCAACTATTGAATATTGAGTCATGGACCATGGGTTGCATGGACTGGAAGATGTTATGGTATGAATTGACTGGACACCATATTTCAATTTATAAGGTATATGGGCCCATAGGGATCAGAAGTGGTGAACCATTTTGTTCAACCATTTAAAAAGTAATGTAATATCAATATGAATTTGTAAATGATGTTGAATTTCAAAAAAAGAGCTTGGCCTAGTCCCAACCATAGTAGTGGGTAGTAGGTAGCATATATATTATTATATATAAAAGTTTTTATCACCCATACTGGACCCTTTGAGATAGAATATCGGTGATACTATTATATAAAGAATCTATTTACCTATTATATTATTACATCGCTGGATTATGAAATTATCGATCCTAATACAAGGCATGTGTTTGCAAATTGTAGAGAAATGCCACCAGGATGTCCTCTAATCGTATTCGAGGAGGGCCATGATGAACATCCTTTAGAGTTAGTGGGACCTGAGGTACTGGTTATACCTAATGTAGTGCCTCATATAGAACCTCTTCATGTTCCTAACATGGGCGATGATGCCTAGTTTTGAAGAGATTTCATGTAGATTATCTAGATGATATAGTGAGTTATGTTATCTACCCCTTCTATGGGAGAGTAGACTAAGGAGTTCCAGCATCATAATCTACCCACATTTTTGGGGGATGGAAGGTAACAATCAACAAAGTTATATATTGATATGGTCATGTCTATATTCGAGCATTTGGATACACCTTCTCAGAGATCAATGAAACTATCTACATATATGCTTCGAGGATCTTCCAAACACTTGTGGGATATTCTGAATAAGACCGATTAATACCGAGAAGCAACATGGTGGGATTTCCCGTCAACATACATTAACAATTTCTTTCTAGAGAGCCTGAGGGATGATCTTTCTTAGTATTTCATGAACCTTTAGTAGGGTTTGATGATAGTTATGCACCATTCATCTCATTTTACAAAGCTGCAAGGATTTGTGCTTATCTATATGGCTGATGAACCACTGAAAGAGATATGATTTAAGGATGGTACGAGGCAACCAATTTGTTCTCAAGTCAATGTTTTATAGTTTAATAACATATCTGATATAGGTAACTAGACCTCTATCAACAATCATAACCAAAGGGATGCAGACAGTGCATTCTATGGTGGTTCAAAACCCAGACAGAGTAGTGGTTAAACTAGCTGTCAGAAGCGATGCTTTGAGACTGTCTATGTGAGTAGCAACAACCAATTTAAACCCATAGATAGTTGAGAAGTATGTCATAATTCGTGTAATAATATCCATAAGAAATCCTAGTGTCCTAGAGGCCCCTTCAAGTTCCAAGTCTTCGATAGATTAGGTTATATACATCGATTCATTAGGACCTTACCATTTTTTCGAGTGGGAGAGGATTCATACCATCTCTACATTTAGAAGAAGGTTCAATATCACCTCACCAGATCGGAATATAGAGTACTACATTCCATATAGGTAGGGGAAGAGGTCATGTTTTTTGTAGCTAGACTTCGGATTAACAGCACCAACAAATCAGAACCACTCTGGTAGTCAGGTTCAAGCATCTGGTTAGGGATCATGCCATAACTATTCAGTACATCCTATACTAGAGGAGTAGAGGGGTGAGCCATCTACACATAGAGGTGCAATTCTAGTATAATCTACTATCATTTCATCCTTATTCGATACAGGTACATCACATTCTTTCTTATCTATATCTATTGTGGAGATCCTTAGACTTCATGTTGATTACTCCTTTGTCATAATGATGCTTGACATTCCTTTTGGTAAACTACTAGAACGATTATGCCATTGAAATAAATATCCTCTAGAGTTAGGGAACCATGCTTCTTGTGGGACCTCTTAATACTCAATATAACATGTTTTTATGTCATTCTTGGGATGGACTAGTCGGTCCCCAATAATGCCTATATTGACTGTTATCACCATAGGGTGTCTTTTACATCACCATAAGGTGGAACTTATATTCACAAGGGTTAGTGGAATTTCCATGATGGTAGATTTGGACTAGAGCATCATCGGATAGGTTGAATGACTGTCCAGATTTTTAGCATTCATATCAATGATTTGGGACTACATCAGATTGAGTACCCTCTTGTATTCGATCAATTTAGGGATGTATTCCCCAAATACATTTTAGGACTACCTCATGAGGGAGAGGTAGAGTTTACTATTGAGATAGTACCTGAAGATGCACCAGTTTCCATTAATGTATATAGTATGGAAACTACTGAGTTGCAAGAGCTCATGAGGTAGCTAGAAGACTTAGAGAACAAAGGTGTTATATGGCACAATACTTCTCCCTGGGGTTCGCTGGACCTTTTCACCAAGAAGGCAGACAAAACCCTTAGGCTTTTAATGTATTACTAGAAATTAGAAAATATTACAGTGAAAAACTAGTTTCTCATACCTTACGTAGATGATATTTTTGACCAGCTCAGTGGAGAAAGTTTGATCCTGATGATCGACCTGAGATTGTGATATCATCAGGTTCGAGTCAGACCTTCTGATATTCCACATACATATTTCCATAGTCTATATGAATTATATGAGTATCTCGTGATGTTTTTTGATCTTAATAATTCACCTACGGTCTTTATGAATTTAATGAATCAAGTTTTCCATCATTATCTGGACTCCTTTTTGTGGTATTCATAGATAAAATCATGGTGTATTCTCATACTCGGAGTGACCATGTTACCCATCTTGAGATCATTTTAAATAAATTGAGAGAGAACCAGCTATATTCTATGATCAATAAATGTCACTTATGGATTGATAATGTATAATTATTGGGTTATATTATCTCATAGTCAAAGGTTTCAATTGGCCTCAAGATAGTGAGTGTAATAGATACCTAAAAGCAGCCTAAGAATATCTTTGACATATGGAGTTTCAAGGGTGTTATGTTACTATGGTCAGAAGCCTATGGGAAGGACTTTTAGGAGATGAAAGGAAAGCATACCACAGAACCTATTCTAGTTATTTCAGATCCTATAAGAGGATATATAGTGTTCAGTGATACATTAGGCACTGGAATGTGAGTGGTGATGATGCAAGATAATAGAATCGTTGCATACAGATCTCGACAGTTTTACTCTCTTGAGATAAATTACTTGACACTTGTTCTTGAATTAGTAGTTTTTGTACCCGACTTTTTATTGGATGAATTACCTTTTGGGAGAGTATTTTATAGTGTTTACAGTCCACAAAAGCCACAAGAATATATTTTCACAGTGATACTTGAATCATAGGCAGTGAAGATGGGTTGAATACCTATAGTACTTTGACTTTGAGCTAGAATATACTTCTTAGACATGAAATGCTATTTCCAATTCTCTAAGGTGGAGGAATCAAACAAAGAAAATTTAGGTGGCCTTTTGCAAATGGTAGCTTATGGTTATTTTTTCTAAGATTCACATGGAGGTTAAGGACTTTCATGTATTATCTGTACTTTTATCACTATTAGTGACCACTTCACTTATAGAGATAGTAAAGGTGAAGTAGTTTTCAGATCCTAAGGGCTTGATCCAACGAGAGAGTATTTATGGTGAGGAACCACCTCCGAATTAGTGTACCAATATTGATGACATCCTATGAATACATTTCCATATCTGGGTTCCCACTGATATGAGATAGAAGCTGATTTATGATTCACACACTACTGGAAAATGAACCTATAACCATGGTTCAAAACCGTGTGTATAGACCCCAAAACTATGGGTATAGGCTATACCCATGGTTTGGGGAACAATGGTCATTGGTGGTGTCGGAATAGGTCCATGACCTATACCCACGATTTGGAAAAACTGTGTGTATAGGTTTTGAAACTGTGTCATAACTCTATACCTAGGGTTTTGAAACCATGTGTATAACATATTTTACAAAAAAGAGGCTCGCGAGATTCGATCTCGTGACCACTTCTCCATTGACCAATGGCCTTACCACAACCCCATCAATGCATATATGTGTGTATATATATATATATATTATTAAATATATTTATTTAAACCATGGGTATAGAGGATAAAACCATGGGTATTGAACTCCCGCCAAATTTTATATTGTTCCCATGGAAAAAATAAATTTCCCACGCACACACGGGAAACCTATACCCACGGTTTGTAATAAATGTGGGCATAGGCTATCAAAAAATGCCTATACCCATGGTTTTCCAAAAATAGTTCGGATATTGGGACCAATACATATGGTTTTCCCATAAATTGTGGTTATAGGTCCATTTTCCTGTAGTGACATGATTCACATTGGGCATCACACAACTGTATCTTCAAGATGTATCATTACATGTGCCCATAGTATTGTTGGCCATGGATAAAGCATCTGATAGTAGGTTTTATCACTAGGTGTTCCACCTGTCAGCTGGTGAAGGCATAGCACCAGTGACCTTCCTGATTGATACATCCATTACTGGTTTCATAATGGAAATGGTAGGATATTGCTGTGGATTTTTTTTAGCGTCTTACTGAGGTTGCCTTGAGGAAGGGACACATTTTTGGTAGCCACATATTGAATGACAAAGGTAACCCAATTTTTTCACACATGGGAGACATTCTCAGTTGATGAACTAGGGAGATATTATATCTTTGAGATCATACAACTACATGGGGTCCCTCGTACTATCATTTCTGATAGGGAAACTCATTTTATGTTGAGGTTTTAGTAGGGGTTGTTGAAGGCTATGGGTAGATATGTTCTTCTGAGCATATCATTTCACATATAGAAAAACGGTCAATTAGAATGGACTATAAATGTTATAGAGGATATGATCCGAGCATGCATCCTTGATTTCAGTTGTTCCTAGGGGAAACATAATTCTATCACTGATTTCACTGAAAATTACAATTTTCATGCAACAATTCAGATGGATAATTATGAGTCCCTATATGGTAGGTTGTGCCATTCACCCCTGTGCTGGATAAAGGAAGGAGAGGTAGTACTACTGGGTCCTTGTATCATTTAGGAAACTTCAGAAATTTTTTACCTAATTATAAGGTGTATGTATACCACTCAGTCTAAATAGAAATCATATGATAATCACCATCAATGAAGTTTGGAGTTCAAGGTTGGGGATTGTGTTTTCTTATGGGTATTAACCATACATTGACATAGAATTATATGTACGGATGGGAAGCTGTCATTGTGCTTTTTCATACTGGTTATGATCTTTGAAAGTGTTGGTCTGATAGCCTATCAGTTCCTATTACCATATAGGTACCTTTCTATGCATGATTTCTTCCACATTTCATAGCTTCACTGGTATCATGACAACCCATCTCTTAATTTTTGTATCGAGGATGTTGAGTTAGATGATTATTGGTTTTCAGGAGTATCTTATACACATCACTAACTTGATTATGGAGGCTCTCTAAGGTTGATATGTCCCTTTTGTGTGGGTTCTATGGAAGCACATTTGACTACAGGACAATACTTGGGATTGAGAGGCCAATGTACATGCCCAGTAGCCATATTTGTTCTCAGAAATGTTTTTATACCCTTGTAAGGTTACCTCGTTGATGAGTTTCATTAAGGGGAAGACGAGAAGATCACATTTTTTACCTCAAGTACAAATCCTTTTAATCTTAGTATAATGCTTCTTTATATAACAAATATGGATACACTTTGTGGTTACAATGTTTTAGGGGCTTCTAGGGATTGTTCGGAGCATAGAACCCTAACTAGTGGAAAAAAACACTGGGTCACATGGTTAGTATAAACAATGAGACCTATCCCGCACCATCTATTCTAGCAGTTTGGGGCATGACAGTGGCGTAAAGATGGGTGCACAGTTTTCCCGAACCATGAATAAGAGGCTGCACACCCATGTGAAATGTCTTCAGTTTTTTGCAGAGTTGATTCACATGGTTAGTGCATAGCTTTCCTAATTGTGCATCCTAACCATGTGGGTGTCGTCCATAAGTAGTGGGAGGCACACAGTTGGCCCCCAGTTCATCCAATCGTGTGAAAAAAAACCCTTAATTATTGGGTGAAATGACTAAATTACTCTTACTCTAATTTTGAATTCATTCTTCTTCCTCCTTGGATCATCCTAGCAACAACCCTCTCCCTTTTTCTCCCCTTGATCTCTCTTCCTCCTAAATCTAGGCTTCTTGATTTATCTCAAATATAATATCCAATTAAGTTTCTATTGATCCCTTTGAATAGCCACCGATATGATTTCCATTATTTTCTCACTACTCTCTATTTTTCTTTCTCTCGATAGAGTTTTTGAGGTGTAGGATCATATGCCCTATTTTTAGGGCATTGATCTATTCTTCAGATTTCATCAGATCCAGGTCAAACTAATGGCTGATACTAGATGGGTAGAGTTTTATGAGTATGAGGTAGGTGGTTTACTAACTACCCCTTAATTTTTTTTGTTTCATAACATTTTTCATTTTTCCAAACACATAATTCACCATGAATTTCCTTAAATTGAAACATCCTTGAATTGGTATTCTTGTTAGAACCCAAATCATATTAAAATTGGCTACCTTAGAAGAAGCCATCCTATTGGGTGTTCCCTCTTATATCCCTAAATCGGTTCCATTAATATATGTCCAAATCACTTATTGAACTATTTGGATTTAATTTTTAATGATTACATTCCATTTTTATTGATGATGTAGTGGATTACCATGGTAAATGATCATGACATTTATAATTATTTTAATTTATTAGAGGTGAGTGGCAAACCCACATCACCTAATTAATTTGAACAATGTTCATGCCCTTGTTAATGATAAATGTAAATGCATTGCGAATTATGCATGGACTCATATTAAAGACAATAGATATTATTACTAAGGATGTGTGGTAATGACGAACCATTATAGATATGGAAATTGGGCATGATGACCCTTATTTATGATAAATATAAATTGGCATGATGTCCCTTCTACTTGATACTAAATGGTAATGATGACCCTTGAGTTGTTTATAAATAACACATGCATGGTGTCCGTCTATAAATGTGATGTAGTCATTTTTTCCCTCTGTAAATATGATATGGGCATGAAGTATCTTTTTATATACGTGAAATGTGCATGTCATCCCTTATGATTCTTTACAGGCATGTTATCCCTTGTGATGCTGTAGAGGCACGACGTCCCTTGGGATGTGATACGGGCATGATAACCCTTAATGTGAAACTGGGCATGGAGTCCCTTATAAATGTGATTTTGGGGATTATGTGCCTTGGCACTTATTCAGAGATATTCCAGTTTATTCCTAAGAAGGTAGTGTCATATTTGTTTCATTTTAGGAATCAGATCCTACCCATTTGAAGTTCTTATCACTAATTTACTTATTAGATCTTCACACTGCAATATTTTATGCAAGACTGGATATTTATAAATTCTATTGGTGGTGACCTACTATGATTTATTTCACTCCCAATCTTTTCCACCACTGGTACCCAGGAAGACTACATGCTTGGAGGTGTAGAGAAGGGGAAACATCCTCTTATGGATGCGTGACTACTTACATGACCTAGCATAAAGCTGGTAGTAGATTAACGAGTTCAATATTTCGATTCTTGGATATACTTTTGTCATTTTATACCTTTTTTTTCTTATAAAACAAGTATTTCATACTACCCTATATCCACGCTTTCTTGCTTTGTAGACACATGAAATTATTATTCATTATAAATGAATTCAGTTACTTCTTTGGTTATTATTAATTTTTTGGTTATTCGTGTATATTTTCAATTCTTATTCACTAATATACCACTTCTTTTATTTATCTATTGATTATACCATTGTGCTACTCTGGTAATGAGGGAATTGTCTCCCCACAGACACACCCCAAGACCTTGATACTAGTCGGTAAATTTTGTGTTCAGGGAGATTCCATTGAGGGCATGTGGCCAATAAGGATCAGGGTACTGTTAAGTATAATCTAGGCATAGGATGTCACAATATCTTCTGGACAAGCACATATTAAAAATTATGTACTTATTAAATACATTTTTGTGATAAGTTTTACTTTTATTAAAAAAAAATAATATAACGGGCATAATGTCATACAAGAGTCTCTAAAAGGCCATATATTATTTATCTAGAAGTCTCTTGGTTAACACGATCTCTTCTAATAAAGTTATTGCATGTTGAAAATTTTCTAATCCTTATCATATTTATTTTTACCCTTTATTACCTAATTCACCCATCACCGTGATAAAAAGAATTACTTATTTTTCAATTCAAATTGACCAAAATTATAATATACCAATATTATAAATTTGGAACTTATGATTCCAAATATGGAATCAAATTTTCAAAATTCAAAACATGGAAGTGGATAAAATTAATTTAAAATTATTTATGTAGATGTGACGAGAAAGCGAGTTTGTAATGTTCAAATGTTCAAATGTTTAAAATGATTTTATATCCAAATGCAATATAAATATTATTTAATTATGTATATTAGAATAAAATATATATTATTGATCTAAATTTTCATTAAAACCAATTTAAAATACAATTTAATGTTATAAATTATTTATATAAAAAGTTAGTTTTCAATTAAAATGCAATGTTTTCCACTATTTATCAAAAAATGAAACTGATCAAAAAAATACCAACAATTTACCCTAAGATAATTTTAAAATTACATATTCAAAAATGAAGTTTATTTTTAAAATAAAATTTATAAATGTGTCAACATTTAGTTTTAAAATAAGTGTTCTATCAAAAGGTAGGAAGACGACCATTAGAAAAATAAATCTTTTTATGCATAAAAATGGATTTATTTTTATATCATGTATGAAAAATATATAGGATAATTTTTAAAAAATGTATTTATTATATTATATGTATATTTCATTAATATAATACAACAAGTGTAATTTTTATATTTTATATGTATAAAACATAATTTTGCGCATTTAAATAGTTTTTCAGAAAACAACATCCTTTTATTTTATAAAGGGTTTTATTTTCATTTATAATTTATTAGTCACAAAATAATTCATTTTATGTACATGTGGTAATAATATTTTCTTAATTTAGTTAATCTTGTTCATACCCTCCATTATAATTACTAGGTTATAATGGTAAAATTTAAATAAAAATATTTAGTTCTTCGTTTATGCTCGAAGTGGCCTATCATGTATACTATAGAACATAGAGTTTCCTTCTTAAAATAATTTTATGTTTCAATTATTTTTCACAAAAAAATTAATTAAATAAATTTTTGGTTAATCTGGGAAAAAATAACATGGCCATGAAACCCCCCACTGGGCCAATGTGGGTCGGGACGACCCTGGGAAGGACCAATTCAGAATAGGCAGGCCCCATTCAAGGGTGTTATGGGCCAAACACGATTTGCCTTAACATGTTCCTGGTTATAAAGATCCACCCTTGCCTATACAGTCTCATACCGGGGGTCCAATAGAAGGACTGCATCAGACACACAGTCTTCACTCAAGGGATCCAAATGTTCCAGAGGGGACTACAGAAGGTGGAGGAGGCATCTGCAACAGAGGGAGGTGGATGGATTGATCGGAAATCCATGAAGTGATAATGGGGTGTGTTTGGGACGGGGTCTTGAGTGGTCAGTACTGTCTGGGAAAACTCACAATGGTGCTAGTGGAGGCTGGTAGGTCTATCTTTGGGTGCCACGACGAAAATAGATCGGCACACCCTCACTCGTGAGGGGCGATGATGATGGTTGTTTGACCACAGACCATGATTATTGTACCTAGAAAATAATGGGAGGCCATGGAATTAGTATAATCCAGGTGAGGCGACATTGGTGGGTTTGTCAGATGCAATAGTGGAGTGGCTCAGGAATGCTATGACGGTGGGGAATTCTAGCTATGTAGATTGGGAGAGGTGTGCATGCTTTGATAAAGCTGATTAGTGGAGTCCATACGCGCCCGCATGCATAATTAAATTCATGAGAATATGTTCAAATTATAGTTATTTTTCCAAAACTACACATTCGACTTGGTCATAGTATAATGTTAGTGCGGGGTGAGTCCCATGATGACTGAGATTGGCTGGTATGAACTAAATCATAAAACCAATTTTTGTTGGTGTCCTCAAAAGGTTCATGATATAGGGAATGACAAAATATAAGGGTTTTTTGGATTACAACAAGAGATAATGAGGGTACTAGGATTAGTTTTTGGGGTTTTGGAGAAAGGATGATCTTAATTCTAACTTGGTATGGTCCTGAGGTTTAGGCTTTAAAGAAACGAAATGTAATTTGTTGGTAATGCTCAAGACAACTAGATATATCTAACGGAAAGATATTCCCTAGTTTTATGATAGATGTAACCTCGATTCATTAAGAATATCTTCTAAGGTAGAAATTTTCATAGGCTATTGGTCATAACCTATTCAACTCCAATCATGCTAGGGTCATTATTCAAAATTTTCATTTTCAGGGTTTCTTAAATGAATAAGATAAAAAATTATTATTTATCCTGATTATTATCCTTAGGGTTTCCAATTTTATAATTAATGATTTATTAAATTCAGACACCCCTACTCTCAATCCCTACCCTAAGTGGTTTAGTCTCTCATAGTAGAGTCGATTAAAAATTGATAAAGAATTGAAAACTTAATTAACACACCAATAAAAACTGAGATTATGCAATTGATAATCATGCAAGGATTGAGATTAATCAATTAAAGAACATGAAGTAGAGAATAAGAAATGTAAAACATGATTCATTTATAATTTCAATCAATTATTTACTTTCAACTAGAACAATAATGAAAAAAATCAAGGATTCGACATAGATTGATGATCGTGATGAAGAACACACATGGATTGGTAATGGCGACACAAAAAGGATGAAGAAGTCTTTTAAAATCAATCCAAAGTCCTTGTATAAATGTAGAATAATGAAATAAATCAATAAAAATTTGAGTTTAGTAATAATGAAGAAGAAGGAATGAGAGAAGAATGAGAGAGAAACTAGAGAAATTGAAGATACAATCAAACTTTTTTGTCCATTGTGCGCATACTGAACTACATAATCAAGATATTACACGATGTGTAAAGTGTATTAAATTTTTTTAATACATATCCTATATTTCCCATAATAATTTTTAATATTTATTGAATCTCACATGAATCCTTTTTCTGGATCTTCATGATTTGGAAATTGACTCCTTTTACGATGTGTAACAGATCTTCATGATGGTTATCATCCTTCGATTTTGATCTTGAATGTGGGAATTGATATTGAAAGTTACATGATGTAAATATGTAACTTGTGTTGTGTAATAACTTTATGGCTTGAAAGTATTTCATTATTTACTTCACATCTTGTCATATGCTATGAAAGATGACTACACGTCATGTAATAGAGTTTCACGACGTGTTATAGTCATTTTTTTGGTACTTTTCCATTTTTTCATAATGAACCTAGAAAACCTATTTACTATAATAAACAACACATACCTATCACATTATCGAGTAAAAAATGGAAAAATTTTAATAAAATTATTGAAAAATGTGTGTAAATTTTCATCTTATCAAATTTCCCCACACTTGAACAATTGCTTGTCCTTAAGAAAAAATACCTCAACAGGGATTTCAAAAGGTAAGTAATTTTTAGAATAGTAAACATTCATTAAGTCTAGGAAAATAAAACTATGTTTATATATAATGATTCACTCTTTATAATCATACCTTCATAGAAAATTATTCATTACTAATAATTTAGTTCCTTAAACAAATTCTTAATATTTTTGTTACAATATCATAACTGTTCCTAAAATTCTATACCCATTTGTAATTTACCTCACAATAAATTTTATCTCATCACTCATGGTGAAATAAAAATAGAGTTATTCTCATACCCTAAATCAATGTTCCTAACCATTGGTTTTAATTGGATATAACATCTCCACTTTGTAAAGACCAATACAAAATCAGTCATGAGGACTTCAACAAAAAGGATCCAATGACTTCGAGGATATGGGTTGGTGGGTAGAATGTGAAAAAAAGCTCCAAAATGAGGGTAAGCTCTGAAGTATAATGTATTAGTGTCATGAAAAGTGTAATGAAATAAATCCTCATGTATCAAATGAAGTCCATTCTCCGAAAAAGTCAAGGTTGATCTATGAATATACCAAGAAAATTTAAAAGGAACCATGTTCCTTTCATTTTTTTTTTGTTTTTTTCATTTTATTTTATCTTTCAAAAGTCAATCTAGGACAGATATCATATCTTTCCCCTAACCACATATTATCCTTTAGTGGATTCATCGGTCTGGAAATTATTATTTTTTATTTTCCTTATACACAAACCAATCATGTTCTTTGTTTGTATTTTAATGGAAAATAATATTCATAAAATAGCACAAAGTAGACATGGATCGTAGTAAAATAGTCTAATAATAATTACACTATAACTCCTCTGTAAAATCATCCCATGTATACTGGTTGGAAAATTTCTCCCACACTTTTTCAAAGTAAAGTCGCGAGAAATAAAAAAAGTAGGGTACGAAGGGTTAATTTTCATGTAATAGTAACATCCTATTCAAGTAAATCATGGAAACTCTGAGATTAATGAAGTAAATATATACGGTGGTTATTAAGAAAAATTATTTCAACAAATATTTCCTCAATCATATTAAAATTGAATTTGTTCCGTCAAAACCTCAATAAGATCTCAATACAAGTTATGATAGGTTTACATGTCCTATGATTCACTCAGGAAATATTCTCAGAAATTAATATGTAATCATAGGATCCGAATCCACTCAATAATGGGTGTATATATTAAAAAATGACAATCACTAAGGGTATAAAATCAAGTAATAAGTCAATTAAAAACAAATTAATAAATTTTGAATTTTAATTAAATTACTAAACTTATAAAACATTTTAAAAATATAAACAAGAGAAAAACATGGAATTCCATCAATTAACTTATAAGAATTTTGTTTTATTTAAATGGTTTTATAAATTTTCATGTTTAAAGCATGCTTCTGAATAAAAAATGTCTCTTAGATAAATGAAAACAAGAAACAATTCAAGTGTATTGAAAATTAATGTCAAGAAATACCCCCCCCCCAGTCATAAAATAAGATAGTGTTCTCACTATTCATGAAAGTACAGTGGGATGGGTATGATAGAAAACGTTTAGACAATTCAAATGCCAATTTAGAAAAAGTAATAATAATAAATTCAGAGCTCCCTATAATAATTTTCATTCCATGAGAAAACATGAGAATCTTGATTTTTATTTTGGTCCACCAACATATTTGGTTAGAAATACAAATCCCGCATAAGATAAAACATTAGTCAACAAGGTTTAAACTTTTTATAAGCTGTAAAATAGGTAGGTGTACATAGTTATTAACAATGAAAGACATTTTATATAAATTCGGGTATGTGTATACAATAAATCTCAAAGTAACTCATGACTAACAAGAGAAAAGGATATGCAAGGATAACTGAAATTAAATCATAAGTATAAAAATGAGAAAAATGATGAAAAATGGGTTGCCACCCATAAAGCGCTAACAATAACATTGTCAGCCATACAGATGAACTACTGTATCAATAAATATCATCCATTAGCTCAACATTATTCTATCTTCTACTACTTCTAGTGGAATTGTACATTAGATATCATGGTCTTTTGGTAGGATTGATCACTTCAGGAAAATACCTTACATGGACATTTTGTGTATGGAAAAAGAGTGGTGCCCTAGGTGGTGACTAGTGTGCTTGAATCTCAAGTGATATTTCCTGAAGATGGTTCTCGACATCAGCTTGATGCGGAGTCATCCATAGAATAAGGGAATATGGTGATGGCATAGGCACATCAAAGACCATATAATAATTAGTGAAAATATAACATTCAGCTATATCAGTGTAATGAATTGAAATGTAACATATTTAAAAATAAAGAAAAACAATATCTCATATATATGTATAAAGCACAATGATACAATAATGAAAGGGAATACTGACACTATAAAAATGTGCTGCCTAGAAATATAAAAAATGTGTGGGGAAGGGGTCTGGGATAGAATACGATAAATCAACATCATGAAGGTGGATGACCCTACAATATTTTTATGTCAAAGATGTTCTTAGGATGCTCCAAGGTAACGATATAACTCACCTTCTATGGGTCAATTGAAAATCCTTCCTCTGAGATAATATGACCCAAAAAATAGAATTTATCTATCCATAAGTGACATTTACTGAGATTATAATACAACTGGTTCTCTCTCAATGTATTTTTAATGATCTTAACATGAGTGGCATGGTCGCTCTGAGGAGATGGAGGACCTCTTGGATGATATGAAGGTGTGAAAGGACAACCATATCTCTGATTTTATTGGTCCTTATTTATTTTTCCTTTAACCGTTTGATTGCAACATAGTGCCTGAGGATTGAAAAGTGGAATAAGGGGTGCAGATTGGGGTGGTCACCCTCATTCAATCAACTATAGGTGGATTCATATTCCTCCTGAGTAGCGGGCTTATCAAGGGATGCAATGGAAGTGGAAGAAGGATATGAAGGGGTTTCTAGTGGTACAAAAAAAATCATTGGTGCTTTACTAGAGCTAGATCATCTCTCTCATACATAGGATCATCATGTGGAGTGTGTATTGTCTCTGTACGTTCCATTGTCGGATTAGGTATGTCGACAGAGGGTTGTAGGTGAAGGAGTATGGGGAATGAAGGGAGGTTGGTCGAGATGCTTTGGTGGGAGAGGGATGCAGTAGGGGGTTGAGTGTGAGTAGGAGGGATGGGAAGGGGTTTGAGTGTTGAAAGAAGGGGTGAGGGTTGTGAACCCTAGGGTTACTACCATGTTTTAAAAACAATCGGGGGTGTTCATGACCTGCATTGATGTTTCATGTCATATAATTGTGAATTTTATTAAAATTTAAGCTATGAAAATTCTCATCATAAATCATGGTTACATGATGTGTAAATAGTCATTTTGCTTAGATTTGGATTAGACCCTGGTCCTTTTCTCATGAAATGAATCCAAATATTATAAGGCTTATTATAACCTAATATAGCATAAGGTTACCAATCCTAGGTTGCCTCCCAGCTATCTCTTCATTTAATGTCGAGACCTAGACTCTTAAATATTCAAATGTCTTTCATGCTGATGACACATCCCTCAAGGAAGGGTTCCTGATTGATTTTCCACTTGTGACCATTTACATTGAATGGTGGTCTTCCTTATTTCTAAATATCCATGGTCCCATAAGGGAATACGTGAATAACTTCAAGGAGTCTTGACCATTTAGATTTCAGCTTCATAGGGAATAGTTTTAATCATGAGTATAACAATAAGACATTATTATCTATGAAAAAAATTCATAAAAAAATGTGTTGATCATTCAATTTTTTTGGTTTTTCGTTGTAGATATTTTCATTTTCATAAGCCTCATTTCTGATTTCTTCTAATTCATCAAATTGCAGCAACATCTCCTCCTCATATTTTTGGGAATCCATATTGAGCTTCTTAATTTCCCAATACGAGTGATGCTCTCGTTTGACTTGTAAATGAAATGGTTTTCCATATATCATTCATAATGTTTTTATACCAATGGTTGTTCTATAGGTAGTATGGTATGCCAGAAGTGCATCATCTAGTTTTAAACTCCAATCCCTTCGACTTGAGATCACAGTCTTTTCAATGATTTTTTTTTGATTTTCCTATTTGGAAATTCAACTTGATAGCTTTTTGTGGGTGGTAGGGAGTTCTTGTGTTATAATTGATTCTATATTTAACCATCATTACATTAATAATATGATTTTTAAAATGTGTTCCTAGATCACTAATGAGTAATAAAGGGAATCCAAATCCTGAAAAAACATTCTTTTTTAATAAAATCATGACTACATTTTCTATGTCATGTGCTTCAACATTAGCTTCTAGCCACTTTGATATGTATTCAATGATACTAAGGATATAGGACTTTCCATGTGAATTTGGAAATAGTCCCAAAAAATCTCTTCCCCATGCATATAAAATGCCGACTTCCATAATTAGATTTTGGGGGCATTTTGTTCCTCTTTCAAATGGTGCAAGTTCATTGCAACCGATCATAGCTTTGAAAACAATCCTTATCATCTTGGTAGAGTGTGGGCCAAAAATCTCCAATTTGTAAGATCTTTTCTACCGTGTGTTTTGGTCCATGATGTCCTCTAGTTGGTGATGTATGACACATGTCTAATATACATGGGATTTTGTCCTTTGGGATGAATTTTCATAATAACCCACCAACACAACACTTAAAAATAAGTGGTTCATCCCAATAGTAGTGTAATGATTAACCTAAAAATCTTTTTCTTTGATTGTAGTAAAGGTATTGGTGTACACAATGACTTTTGACATAACAGGATAGGAGAAAAATTTCTCGAAATCAATGAAAACTAATAAGATCTCCTTATCTATAGTCTTATAGTTTACCTGGGCTTCATTTAGTGTGTTACTATAATAGTATATTGGGTAAGAAATGTGATTGACTCGCTATCCTAAAACATCTCAAACAGTGAAATATCTAGTGTCACATATTAATTCAAACTCCTTTTCCCTATCTGTTGAAATGATTAAAGGAGTAGCTACCAGGATTTTCTTTAATGTGTTGAATGACCACTAAAATTATTCAGTGAATTCAAAAGGATTTTCATTTGATAAATGATGTGTTAGACGGTGGTAATATTTTGAAAAATATTTCACGAATCATTGATACAATCTGATATGGAATAAAAGTCATCTTATAACATTGACTGCTGAGGGCTCAAGTGAGTCTCTGATCACTTTTATTTTAGAGAGATCCACATTGAGGACATCCTTGGATATTTTGTGTCCAAGGACTTTGAATACTTAAACTATAAAGTTGCATTATTCCGAATTTAAAACAAATAACTTCTCTTCACATTGTTGTAGGACTAACTCAAGATTTATTAAGAAACCCTCAAAAGATCTCCCATAAAATAAAAATTTATCTAGGAAACATTCTTTGAATTCATCTTATATATCATGGAATATGAGTTCCATGAAACATTGAAAAGATATCGGTGCATTACACATACGTAAAGACATGTGCTGGTTTGAAAATGTACTAAATGGAAATGTGAATATTGTTTTAGATTAATATTATGGGTTGACTGCAATCTAATTGTATCCTGAATATTGATCAAGGATAAAGTATAATTCATGTTATACAAGGCTCTACATCATTTTATCCATGAAATTCAGGGGGAAATTATCTTTCTAGGTCGGCACATTTAGAGTTCTATAGTCTATTCATAATATCCAACCAATGATGGTGCAAGTTGAGATCAGTTTATCTTCATCATTCTTTTCAACTGTGAGACCACCTATCATGGGAACTACCTATAGAAGGTTCCCCCAATCACTATTAGAAATTGAAATAATTATTCTAGTTTCCATAAGTTGTATTAATTCCTTATTAAAAAATTTCTTCATTAGTTGGGTGAATCGCCTCTTTGGTTGACGTTTAGGTTTAACTCAATCGTCTTGTAGAATTTTATGGGTGCCTAAAGCAGGATCGAGTCCTTTGATGTCATCAAACCCACTAATAAATTGATTTTTAATGTATTTATAAGACTTAAATAGATTTTTCATCTTATAAATTTTTCAATTATGAATTAATAATGATATGTAGTGCAGAAAACGTCTCTAGAAAAGAATACTTGTGTATACCAGGGAGGGTTTTCAGTTCCATCTTCAATGGATAAATGAACAAGGGTATGATTGGTGGGATGATGTCCCTTGTAAGAGTTTCTATATAGTTCACTTCCTCAAAGTCATACTCCTCCACCTTAGTAAGGTGAATCTTGTCACTATCTTCCTCATTGTTTAAGTAGTTATACTTTCATCCATGAGAAAGATATATTGGCAATAAAACGAATCATATCTTAGTTTTTGATGCTTTCATTTGGTCAAATACAACATGTTCGTAACCTACTCAAAATATGAGTCTCTCTTGATTTAAATCAGGCAATTCCTTCCAGATGGCTATGAATGGTTGACTAAAGATTATTGGAAAATATCCTTCATCTTTCATGTGTAAAATGAGGAAGTCATTGAGAAAAATGAACATATAAACATTGACCCAGACAACCTCAAGAATTCATAACAGATGTTTTACTGATCCGTGAGATAATTAGAGTACCACTATAGTTGTTTTCAGTTTCTCAATTTCAAATTTTCAGAATACACTCATAGGCATGAGATTAGTGTTGGCTCATAAACCACACAAGTCTATTCTTAAGTTACACTATCCTATTGTGCAAGGTATTGAGAAACTCCTATGGTATCTCATATTTTGTGTAATTTTCTTCTGAATAATAACATAACACTATTATTTTAGTGAGATGACTCATAGGTCTTCCATTTTTCTTTTTTAAGAAACTATTTCCTTATGAAATTTTACATAGATAGGCATTTACACTATTGCTTTAGCAAATGGAATGTTGATGTGTAGTTGTTTGAACATATCCAAAATTTTCTTGTATCACTCTTAAATTCTATCATGGCATGCTCTTTATTGAAAATTAAGATGTATCTTATAAAGTGGTGGAGAAATATATACTTCTTCCTTAGATTTCACATGTGTTTGGGATTTTTTATACGGTGGTAGTTATTGAGGTATCACTTGCGGAGTTCTATTAATCTTTTCATTAATTACTTTTTCTATGAATGTTGTATGATTTTTTGGGTTCCTTAACTTGAATTTATTCTCCTCCACATGGTTACTAGAGATCCATCAATTTCCACTCCTTAGAATCAATGCCTTTGACTCTTCTCTTGAGTATGTCTCTATATTACTGGGAAGAGTACCTATATATCTATCTGAAAAAGTCTTTGAGATCTGACCCATTTAATGATTTTGGTTATGAAGAACCACCCTTTGATTCTACATTTCATTCTCTTGGGTGGTCATCCTATGATCTACCTTCGGAACAAAAGTTGAGAGTAGATTTTCCAAATTTGATTGAAGAGGAACTACTAGTTGTGGATGTCTTGGTAGAGATAGTGGAATTTTTTTAGTGATTTTGGAGGGAAGGGTTATTTTTTTTCTTGTTGTGGTTGCCTAGGAACAATATTCATTGGAAAATATCCTAGTGGTCCTTTGTTCCGGAATAGTGTATGAAAACCCCTTTCTTGGTAGCATACTTGACTGATTTTTTGTTGTTGGACTATCCTTTGTTGAAACTATACTTGTGGTAGCTGAATTATTAATCTTGATGATTATAATTAATATAATTACAAAATTGGATTGTCTGTTCATCAGTAGCTATTGTGCAATCTTATTAATGGTGTGGATCACCGTATATTTCACATGAATGGATTTCCATATCTAAATGAAAGGCTTGAGGTGTTTCAAATGGTATTTTAAAGGATTTCGACTTCTTGGTTTAGGCCTCAACTTTCGCAACTAGTCTTTTATGATATTTAACTTGAGGAATTCTATGTTGGGGAGGTCCATGACTGCCCAGCCACATAATAGAATTATGAGAGCCTTCATCCAAAATTGATCATCTTTCCTTGAATATTTTAATCATCAATCATACATCAACATCATCATCAACGACTATACGAGTAGCTGATTGGAGGCCTTGATAGAATGTATGGAGTTTTATCCACATATCAAGTCCATGATGTAGGTACTTCTGGGTAAGTTCCTTAAAATGATCCCATGCTTCCCATGTTGACTATCCATCTTCTTGAGTGAAATTATGGATATCATTATGTGATATCCATGTTCGGATAGGTGGAAAGTACTTGTCCATAAATTTCTTGGCCAAATCATCCCAAGTTGTGATGGACTCAAGTTCTTGACTTTTTGAGCCAATTCTAGGCTCAGTTTCAAAGGTAAAAGGGAATGACTCTATGTATTATGGGATTATAATATACTTCCTGGTTGCAAAAGGTATAACATACTTCTAGGAAGTTAAAGATATGTTCATGGGGGTCTTCACGTTAAATCCCACTAAACTGACCCATACTTTGGATCATATGAATGAGTCCAAGTTTAATTTTAATTGTATTCTCTTGTACAAGAGGTCTTATGATACTAGGCGTAGCACCATGGATTGATGGAAAGCCATAATCCATTATGGTGTGTTCTTTCTGAACTAGATACCTTCTATGAATCGCGAGTTTCATATGTTACATTTCTGGTGTGTCGAGATGTGAATTATTTTAACATTCGCCCATTTTTAATCTATGGAATATATAGATGTACTTTTCAAGTTCAGGTTTGAAGTCAAGCCATTATTATGTTTCCAGGCTCCTTGAATGAGTCAAAGGGTCCTGATGCATGCACTAAGCCTCTATGAAAAGGATTTAAGGGCATCCAAAAGAAAAGGTAAAATAAAATAAAAGAGAATGCAGGAGTAGGTGAGATAATATTTGGTTCTTTTCGTTGGTTTCGGTGCCTTAGAAAAACCATTTTCTCGGACAACGGTTCCAAAATTTGACATGCCCGCACAAAAAATTTAATTTTCATGGGTTTCATTATGATTAGATTTATTTTTCCAAAACTACACTTACTACTCAAGAAAATTATAGTGTTAGTGCGGGGTCGATCCAAAGAGGATTTGGATTGGCTGGCAGAGACAAAAGATTTTATAACTTTTGAGTATGTGTCCTGAAAAGGCGGTTGACCTTGGGAATAACTAATTCTAAGGGATTCGTGGATTACGATTATAGGCAATAAATGGATCATGATCAATTGCGGGGTTGAGGAGAAAGGTTGATCTTAATTATAACTTTCTATGGTCCTATAGTCAATTTTGTAAAGAAAAAAAGGTCACTAGATATATATGGTCGATCCAACATGATCTATCCAAGAGACAACTATTCCTTGTACTGGAGATAGCTGCAACCTAAAATCATTAATCCTAGATTCTACCGCAGAAATTTTCATAGGCTATTATTCATAACCTATTCTACTCCAATCAGGTCAAGGTCATTCATTCAAAATTCATGTGTCTAGGGTTGATTAAATGTATATGATAAAAAATTAAATTTATACCTGATTACATTCCTTAGGGTTACCATGATTATAATTAAATATTTATTAAATTCAAACACCCCTACTCTAGATCCCTACCCCAAGAGGTTTAGCCTATCATGTTATAATAATTTAAAAATAGACAATGTATTGAAAACATAATTAACACACCAATAAAAATTTAGATTAAGAAATTGAAAATCATGAATGCATTGAGATTAATTAATTTAAAAGCATTATATAAAAAATTATGAATATAAATCACAAGTCAATCATAATTTCAATCAATTACTTATAACAAGAACAAGAAACAAAAAAGCGAGTATTCTTCCTAAATTAATGACGAGGATGAATAACACACGTAGCTCAGTGATAGAGAGGAATAAATGACAAATAAATATTCTAAAATCAATCCACGGTGCATGTGTAAACATAAAACAAGAAAATAAATCAATAAAAGTTTGAGTTTAGAAAGAAGGAAGAAGAAATAATGAGAGAGAATCCATAAAAATTGAATAGAGTCACAAACATTTTTTCCTTCCACATGCCAGCTAGAGTACATAATTAAGATATTTCACGATGTTTAAGGGGAATTCGTGTAGTATAATATTGATCCATGATTTTCTCAGAGAATAAGTAAATTTGTGTGAATCTCACGTGAATCTTGTTTTAGATCTGTGAGATTTGGATATTGACTCATTTCACAACATGCAACTAATCATCACGACTTGTATCCTTCTTCAGTTTTGATCTTGAAAGTGGGAAATAAGTTTCATAGTTACAAAATGTTTACATGTTATTCATATCATGCAATCACATTATGACCTGAAATTATTTCAATAAATTATTTAGGAATTTTCATACTGTGAAAGATTACTACACACTATGTAAGGGAATTTCACAATGTGTAAAGGTTATTTTTTGTATTTTTTTTAAGAAACTTCCTTCTATGCCTCATAAATGTATTTCATAAAATAAAAAACACATACCTGGTGAATTATCGAGTAAAACATGGATAATATTTAATAAATTTATTGCAAAATGTGTATACAATTTCATATTATTAATTCCATGATGGTGGTGGGATCCAAACCAGGTGGAGAATTCATAGTAGCACCATGGTAGGACGTCTAGGAGTGGGATACTACTATAGGATGAAGGTGTCCCGGTGAAGGCAGCTGCGGGCTGGGGCACCAATAGAGTACCCATGGAAGGGTTCATTAAGGGATTTGTTGAGAATCAATCCTTTTTAATTTAAAAACAATTTTTTCTCTTTTTTCTCAAAGCCACATCACAACCATGTAAAGAAGCCCTTTTTAATATTTTCATCTATCTAAAGACAAAATGTGCAACCCCTCTGGAACTCATAAGTTTTTTTATAAAATATTTTTTTTGTTTTAGTCAACCATCCAACTATCCCCATAATTTGAACATTTTTTGTCATAATTTATTCAACGTCCTAATAAATTAGTCTTTTAAGAAAACAATTCATATAATAAATGAATAATTCGACTAGAAAATACTATTCTGGCTGGAACCTTGGGCAAAATGTATTGGATAACCAAAAACAAGGTTTCAACATAGATTAAAACCATTGAAAATGGGAATTTAATCCAATTAATCTCATATAAAAAATATGCTTCAAATTTTATTACATGAAAACAAAACACAAAAGACCATCATAAAAAATTTCAGATGCCCAATAAATTGCCATCTAAAATCAGATTGATACGTGGCCTATTTTATTGAGTCTGAAATAAAACCCTCTAATTAATGAAGTGAGATTTTATTCTTTCTTGGCATTGAAATTCATGGGATTTTGTCGATACAAATGGAATGTATTGGGGAACACAATAAGAAGCTAGTAGGCTGGGGATTTTAAATTTCTTATCACCTATGTGACGAAAAATCATCTTCTCTAATGATTTGAGACTTGGTATAGTACAAGGATCTTGAGTTAATTATTCAAGGCATAGACATTAAAAAAACAAGTACCTCATTCAATTTGGGGATGCATTCTACTAAAACGAATCACTGGAAATCATTGCTCGAAGGATCCAAAGTGGAACCCCTCTATATCATATACACACATTTCAATAATTTTCATGGTTGTCAATTTTCATATTCTATGTGATATCACAAATTTTTGATGATTCATTAGATGTTTTAAGGATCATCTCAATCCTATCCCTTTGATCTATCAAAGACATTCTTGGATCAGATGCTCAGAGAGAGAATTTTTATATCTAGAATGCACGAGGAGTGAGAATCTGTCATTTCATTGTCATGAATAGTAATTAGATTGAGTTTTTCTTCATGCTTATATAGTGGGAGGATCAAATATCCAGAAAGGGTTCCCCAACCTCTAGAAATAAAATTCCTCCTAAATAAGAAGTAAATGACATGTCATGATGAACTAACAGTGTCATTAACGTCATTTATATTTTATCACATCCTTGTAATATATAATAAATATATTATGTGATAAACTCGAGTCATGAAATTGACTCATAATTCTCGTTAATATTAAAATAATATTCATTCATATAATATTTTTTCCAGTAATCACAAAATACCTCATGAGTAATTTTAATAAATAAAGTCAACCCAATTAATTTATACTTGATAAATAATGAATTTATTTATACAAGTTTAATTCATAATACTTAGACAACTCTCGGACATTATGGTGGGGTCTACCATGTCCTATATACCTATTATCCTAAATATAATAGTTTTTTAACTTGATATTGTATGTGACCCTCTAGGCCCTTATATCGATTAACATGAATATTATTCATAGACCAAGAGTAGAGTCTATACACTCATCAAGGCCCCTAAAGAGATAAGGAATAGTCATATCAATGAAAAACATCCAATAAACATGTGTTGGGTAAATAATCTCTCTGAATCGTGATATCTCATAATGTATGATGCACACTTCTGTCATCATCTTTGTTAGCTTTATATTTTGTTGATCTTACTAGATGAACTTACCTTTGACTACATCAGCCAAGGATTTATGAAAATACTACCATCTTAATTAACTATGGCTAAGATATTACTTCGTTAACTAAGAAGCGAAAAATTATATCTAGATCATTGAACCAATGCCATACCATGAATGAAACAACCAACACAAGATACCTCACCAAGACATCATTTTCATGGTTTTTTTCTTGCATAAAAGTATACGATTTAATGATATTCATTGATAATGATCATAGTTTTGGAGACCAATATAAAGATCCATATATAGTAATAACTAATGACACTTGAAACATGTGGTGTTCTTATTGGCCGTTCTATCCTCATGATCTCACCTAATAGATATCACAATGTGTCATCTTCATGAGAATAAAACTCAATGATTACGAGCCCCTATCACCTGATAGATAGAAATCAATTGTGTCCATTCATTATGATGCATCTAGACTTCAAAAATTATATTTACGATTAATGTCATAGAATCTTGGGGTTCTCATTATAGCCTGGGAACTACTATAAACATTTGATACAAACAATAATCTAGGGACATTACCATTTAAATAGTGGATGAATAAATATAAGCATTATAATGGTATGTATACATCATGTATAACTCACTTTGTATGTGAAATGGTAATTGAAAAGTACTGATAATGTTGGGTCTAAGGAACCAACTTTTACAACAAAAAGGTTAGTATATACACCTCAGAAATGCATATAGGTGCATAAAATCAACTTATGTCTCACAGTAATATAACATGGGATAAATAACCCTTAAAAATATCATACCATTTAATTTTATAGTCTATGAATCAATTATGTGAATCCAATATAAATACATATAAAAAAGTGTAAATAGAAAAAAGATAATAAAAAGTCATTACACACATAAATAACATTGTTTCTGGGCGATATTGTTTCATGATATGATGATGGGATCTCTACCCATGGAAATATAGCAAGTGGAGGAAATGGTCCCTCTTCGCGACCATCTTACTCCAAAAAGAGGGAATGTTTTGGCGGCCTTTCCCCCCATTTAAAATCACTTCTTTTCTCCCTCATTTCCCGCACATCCACCTTTGGATGAAGGCCCTGAATCTTTATCTTATGGCTCATTCTCTTCCTATATCCCTCTAGAAGTTTATAAAGGCATATTAACTCCATATGTTTTCAATGGTGGCTCATTTTGGTCAGCAAACCCAATGATAGATGACTTCGACAGATTCGTCAACGACGCCTGGCCATTGTATGAGTGAGTCATTGTCATGTTTTTGGTTTCCCATTACTTTTATCTTTTGATTATACAGTGATAATGACCTAGCCTTTGTGTGGTCCAAGGGACAATGATCTTGTGAAAGATATTATTTCCTCTTATTATAATGGGATTCTCATTTTCACTGGAAGCGGGATCCACCATTAATGGCGATCTGGGTATGTTATCAGGGCCTTCCCCATCCATTCAAAAATACCTTGATTCTTCATACTATTGGTAACCTTGATGGATGTTTTTATTATTTTTATGACTATTTTAGAACCTTTTTCCACCCCATTGTTCCTCAAATTTTCATAGAAGTGGACGTCTCTAGGACTTTTGTTGATGATATGTTGATTGAGGTGGGTGAATAGTTCAGAAGTCATCATCCAGTGGTGTTTGAGTCTGATTTTTGTTATTCATGATTTAATTTGGGTCACCTAAAACAAAATTTATGGCTATGTTCACAAGGGAAGCCTCCCACCATGGTTTTTAGATGTTAAAATACTAATCCTAGTTAGGTAAATTATACCGGTATCTCAGGTATTGATCATTTTTCATTGGGTGATTCTAGTTGGAATGATGTGGGGGTGATACAGCTAGACCCAAAGGTTGTCAACATTTTTTCTAGCTTGATCCATGATTTTGGAGGCATCAAATAGAATTTGATGGTTTTAGGAGAGATATTTCTTCTAATGAAGGTTCCTTCTGAAAATTGGTATCTCCCTATCTCAATGGCTATACAAGTCACATGAATTGATGGGTCGAGCACCCTTTCATTTTCTTCAACATATTATCAAGTTATGGTTATTGGAAATGAGGTAAATGGGATGGAATTTGGTGTTGTAAATTTTATCATTTCCTCAAGTTCTGAGAATGAAGTGGTTATGCCAGTAGGAGTTAATGCTTTAAATGAGGTGAAGATACAAACAACTAGTGAGAAAGGATCAGAAGATCGCATAGCCCCTGATGGGTCAAGATAGGTCACGTTGACTTCAAGTGATGGAAGGGTGTACACTACAAATAGATATATTTATAGAAATATAATACTGAGTATTAATCTAAGTAATCAATTTTAAGGTTTGTATGTGTTATGATTGGTCCAGGATCAAGTGGGTGCAGTTTGTATGTAAGCCATAATACCAAAAGAGGAGGGAAATGATGAACTTAAAATATTCTCTAAGTTAGAGTCAGGAGATTTGATCTCTAGTCACTTATTAATGGAAAATGTAGATGGAAGGCATGGTAGAGGAATTCACAACCCTAGGATGATGAAGGGGTAGAATGGAAATCATGACATGGGGATCTACATTTTGCAGGATGCAAAGAATAAAAAAGGGAGTAAACATTATACTCACATTCCTAAACCCATGGAGACCAGATATGCTAATAATATGGGGTCAAGGTCACTGGAATGAAAACTCACTGCACATGCCCTGGTGTAGTGAATCTCCATGGTTTTCTAGGATTCTAACAGGGCTGCCAGCCCCATAGTGCTTGCTGAAAAGTGGTCAATATGTAAGGAGGCATCAGAGAATGAAAAATATCTAGAGATGATTATTCAATACAATGAGGAATTGATAGAAGAGGAATTAAAAATTATGTCTTCTCAGGTGGATTCTGACAAGATGAATGAGATATTGGTTTATGTGGATTCTAACGAGGAGAGAAGGGTATGAATCAACAAACAAGACTATATTTTGACACTCAACATCAATGAAAAGAAGATCACCCTTGAGGAGTATATTTAGACCAGGGACATGGTGGTATATAACATTTAAGATATTATCAAGGATGAACCTAAAATAAAGGTAACTTCTCTTCATTAGAGTTTATATATGGAGAATGTTTCTAATAATCTAAACATTTCCATTAATTATTTTGGGATCTCTTATAATGTTTGATGAATTTTTGTTCTAATTTTGTGTGGTTTCCTGTATTTTCCTAAAAATTTATCTTTGAAAATTAAATTATTAATTTTTATCCATTTCACACATAATCATAGAATATAAAATTCAATGATGAAGTAATATAACCCAATGAAAAGAAATTGAGTTATGAAATTGTTTACGACATGATAAATATTAATTAAAATCCCCAAGGTTGAAATAATTAAAATTAATAATTTAAATACAATGATTTTTGAAGGATTAATGATATTACATGTTAAAGTTGTATTATATATAAAATATAAAATAAATTAAGTCTATAACATTAGAATATGCCTCAATGAAAAAAATTTGAGATGAAGTGCCTTACTGCTTTGGTAATTTATGGATCAAAACCTCATGAAAGGGAGAACCTCATATGGACAAGTAAATCCAAAAAAAAATCATTAAAAAAATCATAAAAAACATTCTTTGGTATTATATAAACCACACAATAAAAATAATTAATGAAAATGACATATGTCTCATGAAAATAAATGCAATATTAAAAACCCTTACCATGAGTCAAAACATTCCATGCTCGTCCCTTAACTCCAGTATAATAAAAATATATAAATTATTTGACTTATTAATATATATTTTTCCAGGTGTAAAACATTATACTGAAATAATTTATTCTATTTATTTTAATGACATATTCAAATACTTAATTAGTAAAGTCTACGTCAGGTGTTTCGAGGACGTTCAATTCATTATTTCAAAACAAATTTCGTGTGTTGACAGTGGTCAAAGTGATCATTATTTAAAAAATTTAAATATAATTATCCTTAAATATTTATAATATTTATACATAAATTATACTTTTAAAACCTATCATGGAATGTGGTTATGAAAAATGTACTATGTTACAATCATTAAGACTGTAGGTCTTACGTAAGCTTGAGTAATGTTTCCATTTTTGAATGATCATTATGGAAATAAAGTATGTATTATTTTTTCCGTCCAAAAGGATTATAATATCATTAATATAATATTATTTATTAAAATATAATTATATAAATAATCCATTTTAATTATTATCGAAAAAAGAGTCACATTGCTTTTTGAAGGCGGTAGCCCACACATATGCACGAATGACCTTATCATTTTTCAATGTAAGAAATAAAATGATATTTGATATTTTAATAATGATAAATATTTCATGAAAATAATAATAATTTAATTAATAAAAAAAAATATATTAACATTATCTTTATTACCTTCCATTTAAAGCATTAGTGAAAAAAATCGCATCGCTTCGTGAGGCGGTAGTCCTTCATACACCTGAGCGACATTATCGTATCCCTCACAGAATAGAAATTAAGAAGGTATATGTGATATGATAACTCCATAAGTATAAATATATTACGAATATCATATTTATAATTTAAATATATCATTATAACAAGTATTTAAAGGTCATTATGGGAAAAATGACAATGGTTCATAAGGCGGTAGTCCACTGTACACACAAATGATGATTTCGTATCCTATTTGATAGAAGATGAGATAGATTTAGTTTATGAAATTAACATAATAACATATCAGTATATGGTTGATAATTTTTTTATTATATAATCATAAATAAAGAATATTTAAAGCAGGTTAAATAAGAAATAAATCACAATTTTACGGTTAAACATGATACCTCCTCTTTGGATAACCTCCTTAAGTAAGTAAAGAATCCTTCTCAAGATGAACTTATGATCAAAATAAGGGTTCTAGGTCATGGGTATTTAAGTTAGTAGGGTACTTGTATAGTTATTTACTAATAAATGTGTATTTCAAGGTGTTAATATGAGAAGAGTGGTGGTGTCCTTTTATAAGTGAGGTGAGTGACACACTAGTAATTTTTGAAAAGAAAAAGGTGCACCTATGTTTATCACTTGCCCAAAGGATAAAAAATGGACTATTATCAAGTATTATAAATTATAATGTTTAAATATGGACTTTCAATATAATTTATACGATTTTTTGGTCATTTTAACCATTATCCATTTTAGTTTACCCCCCCCCCCCCTGATAAACCCATTTTCACCTTAACCACAGTAATTAATTACTACTATTTTCAAAATTAATTATAGTAAATAATTAAGGTGAAGTTATTAGATAATATAATTTAAGTTTACATCAAATATGGAACACATTTTTTCAAATTCAATTCAAAAATTTCAAAATTGTAATTTAAAATTATACCCATAGACGCAACTAAAAAGCCAGATCTCAAGAATTGTATTTTTCAAGAAAAAGATGATTATATATTAACTCTTTGACTAATAACAAACATTGTATGAATATAAATTAGTATTTATTGATATATAGTATATCAATTTCATTTCAAAAATTCACTGTTAGAGATTATTTAAATTAACCAAAATGGAGAAACATTATTCACTTTAAAATAGTTTTTAGAAAAACCAGTTTGTAAACCCAAAAATAAACTTATACTCAAAATTAGTTTTTTTCACTATTTATGGAGAAATCAATATTTTCCCAAAAAAATCCAAATATTTAAGCCTATGCTAATTTTTAAATAATGATTTCAAAAATTAAATTTATTTTTTAAAATAAATTTTCTAAAATCTATTAAAATTAATTATATTATTTTCTCATAAAAAACAATAAATATCATTTTTAAGAAAAAATATTTTTGAGTAATAAAACAACTTTACTAAAATTTTATTTATTATTTACTAATAATTTTTCAATATTTTTATATTTAATAGGTAATAAGTATATATATATATATATATTTCATAAATTAGTTAATTCTATTTATACCTTCCAATTTAACAGCTATATTGTAACGATCATATTTAAAATAACATTATTTGGGGGTTCATTAATTTTTTTGGTTTCATATCTTGTATGCTATTGAGCATAACATGCTTTCTTAAAATATTATGGGTTTAAATTCTCCCTATAGCGACCCTAGCATTTTACACATAACATTACAAGAATTTAAGCATAAGTATACATCAGAGTAATAGGTAAGGATAGTGAAGTGTAGCATCTTTGTGAACTAGGCACACAATACATTTAACATGGGAATAAAAAATACTTCTTTATTTAATCTCCGTAAAGATATCCCAACTTAATTTGAGCACTTATATCTGCAAAGGGTACCCAAGGGAAACACATGACCAAAGAGGTGAGCTTAAATCCCAGTAAGGGAATAAACATAACAGTAATGCTTAAGCACATGGGTTATAAGTCATAACATAATGATATAGAAATAATTAAAAAAACAATTCACAACACATAAACATGGGATAATATAAACCTGGAATAATATATATGTGGTAGAAACATAAATAATTAATTTAGCACGATGCATGGCTCGATGCATGTAGAAGGGAACAAGTCAATGTTAACCACCAATACTGTTGCACATGGTAGCACAAGGAAATTCTAATAGTAAAATATAATGATATTTAATTTCCAAGTGATGTGATAACATATAAAAATAATTTTTATGAATATTTTGAATCAAAACATTTTAGTATGGTTTAAGAAAAATGTGTAATATAATTAAAAATGGAAAGAAGATTAATATTTATTAAAAAAGAATATGTAAACCAAGATTGATTTTATAATAAAATAAATGATTTTATAAATACAATGGTGGATTAAAATAGAAAATAGAGTGCACTTGAAATTGGGTAAGAATTTCAGAAGTTCCCTTAAAACAGGTTTGCTTATCGTGAAGTATTGAGGAGAGAATCACTTAAAAACATATATATCCCCAAAATATAGATATGAAAGGGTCTTGATAAATTAATTTGGAACATTTACACATAATTTATAAGATTCAAATAAAAATTTAATATAAATTTATTTGGGTAGAATGAAAGAAAAGGCAGACCGATGGAATAAAAAAGGTTTGGGTAGAATTCGTTTGGGATTATCGACACAGTATCAGGTGTACTAATGATGTCTTAGTGAGAGATAAAGTCGTTTATCATCACTTATACATCATGAGTGAAGTATTGAAGAGGTGATAAATCATACCCCATCATTATTGATTACACATAAAAGGTCATAACATAGAGAACATTCTTCAATAATAGTGGCATAGAGAGGGTCCCTTACCTTACATCTGATGGGGTTCACCACATGATATTAATGGCCTGAATAAAAAAATCAGGTTTATTAAACAATATTTACATAACCATAAATATATATAATCAATTTATTATAACCTTTTTATGTTCATTCATGGCCCTTTTTATGGTTTATTTGGTTCAATTTCATTGTTCGGGCCCATTTGTTTTCTTGGTTTTTATGATCGGTTTACTTATTTTCATAAACGATGAATCATGTAAAATGAAGATAGTTGTCCATAGTTGGAGTTATATTTTATTATTGAACATCCATAAGGTTTAGTGGTTGTAAATTTAATTTGATTACATGGAGTGAAGATGAATTATTACATAGAACCTTAATGATAACTGTTTCGGTTAATTGGTGGGTATTGATTACAACGAATTCAATTTTCATTATAACATAATAAAATTTGTACAAAAGGATTAAATAACCATAAATAGGGTATAGTAAATATATAATAATCTGGTTTAACTATAAAAAAATGGTTTCATGGAAAAAAATGAAGATGACAAGATAAATCGAAACCCATCTTCCTTGAATGTGGTAAATTGACACATCTCAAATGTTGTTTTTACTACTACTATAAAAAAAGGAAAAGAAGAGATGATGATGAATTATTCCATTATATAAAAAACATTACTATAAATTTAAGATACTGGAGTTATAATTACATATGGATGATATGAGGTGAGGATAATTAGGAAAATAAAGAAAGATGAAAAGAAATGAAAAGAGGAATTTACCTCTTAAGGTTATCTCCTTTGAGAGCCTCTTTAGGGAAGAGGTTTTGGTATTTTTATGAGAACATGGGATGTTGGACGTGGGGTAGTTTATTAGGAAGATATTTGAGCTGAATTTTAATAATTCTCAAGACTTCATTTGTGTGAGGTAAATAGTTAATGAGAGGTGGAATTTATAGTGCTGGACGGGAGGGTTTTCCCATTATTTTATGAATTATTTTATTATTTCTCCTCAAGACAATGAATAATTCGAGAAGATTAATCAAATATATTAAAAAAATCAAGTAGGATTCTATATTTTCGTCTTACATAATGATTACATCATCTATGACTCCATATTTAATGTATTAATCATATTTTGTAAATTATTGTATTTCACTATTCATAAAAAAATAAAGTATTTCAGAAAAATCCAAAAAATTCACCCGTACCAATTATTGACATGTTGAATCCAAAAAAACACCATTTTAGAAAAAAAAATGTGTAATTTAATTTTTAATTAAAATCACGATTTACTTGGAAAATACAGATTACAAAATTATAACTACTTTTTCAACACTTTAAAAATTACTTAATGTCTCATAAAATTATCTTAAAATTATAAGACATACACATATTAATTTATGAATATAATTTATGGAAATTAAGATTACTTTAAATTAATAAATTAATCATAAAATTTTTATTAAATATACATTACTTACATAAACAACCACACTTTACTGATAATTTTTAAAATATTTATTTTCATTAACTAGGATATAATTATACTACATTGTCTCTTATAATGTTGATTAATTTTATTTCTACTTTTATTGGAGAGGTTTTTATTACATTTTCTGGTTTACTATTCATTAGTGTCATATTACTATTCCTCAAGGGCAGGTTACTATTTCATTGGTATATGTTTCTTATCTTTTAAAAACACATCTTATTTCATTTTTTCCATATTTTAAAAAGTGTGAATTGTGATTTCCATATTTTATTTGTGGTTTATTCTAAATGAAATAATTATAATAATATGAATCCAATTAATAAAATTTTGGGTCATTACACTACACCCTTTTAAAAAATTTCATCATCTGAATTTGAACATCATATCAATAGTCAATAGTTTGAAATTTTATAATAACTTTTTTGGAAACAGACATCGTAAAAAGGGTTAATAAACCATATTATTGATAAGAGATAAATAGAGGAAATAAGGTTATCTAGAATAAAACATACTAGGTTTACAATTATGAGAACATATGTGGGAAGTGGAGATTTGGACATGGAAGAAAAGTGTAATTTCTAAATAATGATGGAGGGTGATAGAGATAATTCATCCAAAAATGTGAATTATCATGAGAAAATCAACAACCACAAAACCATAAGAAAAAGCGGTATGAAAAGGAATTTATATCATCATAAATGATGGTAATATGAATTTTTATTTCAAGATCCCTTTTTCGAGATTTTAGGAACTAATTTACTATACAGACGATGTGCATAAGTAAATATACTTACTTTATGTGTATAATTTCATCCTTTTTTCAATTTCCAACACGATCTCAAATTTTTCACCAAATAATGAATATTCTAGATGAATTTTTTTCATGTTTGAAGTAATAAAAATTAATTTTTAAATGATCAAATAACCATAAAATGGATAACAATCTATTTCAAATATTTTTAGACATTAACCAAAACCAAAAAAGTTTTCACATGGTATGGTAATTCCCTAAATGAGTAAACCTTTATATGATGAAATAATAAATTAATCTCCAAAATTCATCAATAATACCCAAAGTTCAAACTGAATCATTCTTAAATTACCTAAACATTAAATAGTGTGTTAACCTTAATTTTTTTCCATATCTTTCGGTTTTCTTGTCAAAAAATATAGTGATATTCTTCTAAAATAACATTAATCACTTATTCATGAAATCACTTTTCAAACCCATGGTTTTATATTTGATAAAACTTGTGTTCTCAAAATTACATCAATATACAATTTTCAATATACCCTAAAGGTTTTCAATACCTCAAATATAATTTCCTTAAAATGTAAATTCATACTTCATTTTAAAACAATGATTTAAATATACTTATATCGATTAAAACATCTCCTAAAATGAAATTAATCACTTTAAGATATCATTGATTAAAGCCTCAAATGGGTCTCTAAAACATTAAACGTATGAAAATCCTAAATTCTATAGATCTATTATGGTATATGTAACTCTTAATACAACCTTACAAGAAAACATCCTAATCTCCAATTTTTTCTAAACCCTACTATGATTATAACAGCCTCAATCCCTCACTCCGAAATCTGAGGCAAAAAAAAAAAGAAACATTACATTTAATGATTTCATAAAAAATAAATGTGACCCAATTTTTTCCATACAAACCATAAAAAATAAAAATGATATAATTTATCACATATATACCCAAGGACTATTCATGTTTATATTTTTAGAGAATTATGAATAACTACTACATAAACAATGCCCATGACTATAATTTATCATTTCTCCCACTTAACCCATATTTTCTTATTTTTCATTAAGTCATTATCATAATCTATATGAAACCCAAATAGGAATAAAACATTAAAAATTATTCATGATTAGCTAGGGAAGAACATAATAAGTCTGATCTCAAACACCCAGTAAGGGTAAACATAATCATTAACAATTGAATTCCTTTTTCGAGTATAATAAGAGAATAAGAGTATGATGACATAATCAAAGTGAATTATCATAACATAATAATTTTCATAAAAATAAATACATCGATCTTAAAACATGAAAACATGACATAAAATTTAACAAAGGAAAGTGTAGTCAAAATCAATAATCATGAGCCATATGATTTTAATATTGATCAAATGAATCATTAAAACCCCATAGAAATAATAAATAAAATGTGTTTGTCTTGGAACATCATCTCCATAGAACACTTAAAAAACTCTTACAGAACCCTTAAAAATAGAATAACCATACAGTCAACTTCTATACCCATTAGATTCAACTACTATCTTGGCACACCCATCATATAAGCTGCAATGGTTCAACTTGTGATATTTGGTATTTACCATCATATAAGATATATCGGGCTCACCTATGGGCAATAATGTGACTCAACCATTCATACACAATTTATAAGAACCAAAACATAAATAAAGTATATATAGCTTTGATATCATCGTAAAACTCATAGAAAAATCTATTTATCCTTTCATTACATGATTAACATGTGAAAAAAATAAGTTCCATGAAAATATATTTGTAACAATCACAATCCATCTAGACAAAGAATGTGGATGATATAATTACAAAATAAACCCATTAGAGCATAATTAATATCACGAGATATTGAAATTGATGAATTGCAATACTATTAAAATATCATTGAAAACATTCATGGGGAAAACACACTTTCCATTTTGAAAATCAATTTTAAAAACTAAATATTTAAAATATATTTTGAAAATCCTTTTGTTTGATAAAAAAAATAGAAACATAAAAATAAATATTTAAAAATTGAGTGGTCACGATAATGGAAAATTCCATTCATGATGAATATGTTTAAACAAATATTCTTTTAAAATTTTTAGTAAAATTAAAAAAATTTCTCATTTGGAAAATGATAGAAAGATAACTTTTATGTCATTTTGTAAAGGGAATCATAGTGAGACATTCAAAAAACTATATTAAATTTCCTTTTTTAAAAACCTTTTAAAATAATGTCAAAGATCATGAAAACTAGATTTTAGTAAATCCATTAAATTTATAAAATAACACTTTTGAAAACATTTTACAAAACATTTGTATAAAAGGGATAGTTTCCCGATCTAAAATAAAGATGCAAGTTCAGTATCACTTACAAAACACAATCTTGATATTTCTTCAATAATTAAGAGAGGAATTAGAAATAAATAATTTGAAACACATTTATAACCATGGGTGATTAATATAGTTGTGGTTTAATAAAATAATATCATATTATTTCCTCCAAAATAACTTTTAATATAAATAATCCAAATAATAATGGAGATAGCATCATAAATCCACTTCCACTTTGGAAAATACTTAATCATAAGCCCCATAAAATAATAAATTCAAATTAAACATTAAATATCATGATAATAATAATATACATGATATATCATGTAAAAATGACAATATATATTCCTCAAAAATGAATATAGGTGCATATCATAATCATATGTCTCAATGAAAGTGAATTTGAGATGAATAACCCTTAGAAGGATCAAACCATTGAATTTCAGAATCAATAAATCGATTATGTGTCTCAAATTTTAATCCATGTAAATTTTTTTATGTAAAAAAATATAATCAAAATCCCTTACAGATATAATTTAACAATACCAAATAAAATTAAGATTTAATATAACCCAATGAATAGAAATTGGGATATGAAATTCTTTACCACTTGGCAACTTTCATGTAAAATCCCATTAAATTAAATAACTAAAATTGAAACTTAAAATATCATATTGTATGAAGGATTCATTATTTTACATGTTAAATAATAAAATATATGGATCATATAAAATAAATTAGGGTTATGACATTAAAATATACCAAAATGAAGAAAGATTGAGACGAAGTCCCTCACTACTTTTGTAATTTATGGATCAAAACATATTGAAAGGGATAACAACATATAGATTTGTAAATCCAAATATGTTTTATGAAAATAATAATAAAATACATTCATGGGATGTATATAAACCACAAAATAAAAATAAGTGGTGAAAATTACTTGTCTCGTGGAAATAAAAGCGGGACGAGAAACCCTTACCTTGAGTACAAACTTTCCATGCATGTCCATTAACTATTGTATAATTAAATTATATCGATTGTTTGATTTATTAAGATCATTTTAATGGTTTAATAACTTATACCTAAATCATTTATTTTTTTTATTTTAATTACATATTTAAAAACTAAATTATTTTAGTACACATCAGGTGTTTTGAGGACATTCAGTTCATTGTTTCAAAACGGCTTCAGTCTGTTGACCATGGTCAAAGATGTAATTATTTAAACATATATAGAATAATAATCATGATATATTTATCAAATTAATAAATAAATTATATTTTTCAAACCAATCAACAAATATGGTTATGAAAAATGAATTAAGTTATAATTCATGAGATGGTAGGTTGTACGTACGCATAAGTAACATTTACTTTTTTAAAGACCATTATAAAAAAAATTATGTATTATTTTTTATTTATAAAATGATAATATTACCATAAATACCATATTATTTCTTTAAATATTGTTATATCTATCATACATGTGATTTCGTGATGAAGAAAGTGTCACATCGCTATGTGGAAGTGGTCGTCCACACGTGCACCTGGACGACATAATCATTTTTTAGTATTATGAAATAAAATAATATATTACCTTTTATGAATTATAAATATTTCATTAATATAATAACTATTTCATTTATATCACACGCGTTTATTAACTTTATTCTTATCACCTTCCATGTATAGCATTAGTGAAAAATGAATCACATCGTTTCCTGAGGCGGTAGTCCACCGTACATGTAAGTGATATTATCATATCCCCTATGGAATGGAAAGTAAGAAGGTATATGTGATATAATAACTCGGAAATATAAATACATTATAGATATCATATCTATACTCTAAATCCATCATTATAAAAATTGGTGAGAGGTGATGATGGTAAACGAATGACATTGGTTCTCAAGGAAGGTAGTCTACCGTACACATGAATGATGATTTCATATCCTATTTGATTTAAGAGGAGATATATTTTGGTTATTCCATTAAAATAATAACATATCAGTCTATGGTAGATATAGAAGTTATTATATAATAATTATTTAAATATATTTTAAGGATGTGGAAGAAGAAATAAAATAACAACATATAGTTTAGCACGATACCTCTTCATTGGATCCTTATGCCAAAATGAGATCTTTTTTGTTAATCCACACCCTTTGATCCTCATTAGTATCAACACAATACATTATTTCATATACTTGGTTAACATAATTCGTTGTAGCATTGATCTGAAGATCCCCTTCAAGAATTTCTTCAATTTAGTTGATAATGAGCTCCCGGCATTTTTATTTTTCTACTTACATCTCTCTAAATTTTCAATTCATGTCATTAACAATCACTAATTTTTGATACACTGAGTTGTTGAGTAACTTAGGCAGTTCAGGTTGGGAACACTTTTAACATCACCCACAACCACATAGCCTCTTTTCACCTGATGTGAATCTTCTATCAAGTCACCACCCTAGTATAGTTCCTTAGATACATTACCCTATAACATTTGGTTTACATAGAATAAATTACAAATTTTTTAAGATCGGAATATTTTGTAGTGGATTTTAATTTAGGTTCCTTGAGGGCTTCACTATTTTGGGAATACCTTATCTCCATGGTTTTAAGAAATTAATAACAGTCCATATGCCCTTTAAATTTCTTCCCCTTAAGCACCATGTGACTCCCTAAGTCTTGGGTTCCCATCTACCCATTCATCCTTCTCGGTATGTAAATTCCTCTAATATGCATTCTCTCAATAATTTCAACTAATAATTGACTGGATATTTTATCACTCATCGTGTGAAGATCTTCCTCACCATTTGAAGATAAATAAGGAATATATTTCTTAATAACTCATCACTAGATCAAACAAGGTCATGGAACCAGTAATCTTCATTTTCCGCTTTGGAATAACCATCTTCCACCATTCATGGTTATTATCACCAACCAAAGGTTCTCCAAGGCTTTAAAATGACTATGAATATGTATTTAGGTATAGGGATCCTATTGGTCATATGGATCATGTATTAGAGGAACTCTTTCATCTGGATGGATCAATTCTTGACTAGATGATTTAGAGGGAGTTGAGATACCCAAAAACTCTTTATGAAAACCAATGCTTGGACAAACACTAGGAGAAACATCCAACATTTCAAACACCCCAGAAGACACCATTTGATTATATGATAAAGCAGCAGTGGAGGGGTATAACCCTATCACCCCTCAACTATCACATTCTGATGCAATCCTTCCATATCCCTCCTCAAACTAGAAAATATGTCCGTAACATTTGGGTTTGGTTGTGTCATTCAAACCTCCTTCTGAAGAGGATCTCATAATGCGAGACCTGCATTGCCTGAGATAGCAGTAGAGTGGCCCTCACAAAGATCGTATATTGAACTAATAACAACAAATAATGGAGTCTTCCCTTGATAATTCATATATAAATTATAATACAGTTGACCCATATAAGAACATGATCCACAAAAATCATAACATGTCTCAAACACCACTAGATGATGTCATCAGAGCTCTTGGCCAACCTAGATCCATAAAGTGTCAATAGGAGGCTTGGAAGCATCCTCTTCCATGAAAATTCTGGGTGCAATGTGGTGACATTGGGATCTAGAATGGTCATCAAAATCCAAAAATCATCATACAAGGTTACCTAGCATTTGAAGAATTGATTGATTTTGGAATTGAAGGGGGAGTCCCATAAATCATACCCAAATCTCCGCAGTGGGGGATATCTCTTCCAATGAAATATGTAATCCCATTTGAAAATGAAGAACCAAGAATCATCACCAGATAATTGACCCTTGGACCACGCAATGGTGAGTTCATCACCACCGACCAAATAAATAAGTAACTATTAGGGATCCAATAATCTGACAGTGGATTTCTCTTATAGTGGCCAAGGTCCACTGATGAATCTGTCAAAGTATTCAATTAATGGGTTTTGTCGACCTAAAAGAGACACTAGGGACAAGCCATAAATATAACACACCTCTAATAAATCATGGAAGGAGATATTATGAAAAGGGACCTATAGATGAAGAGATGGGGATTTTCAGGCAAAGAGGGATCTAGTGGATGTTGGGGAGTAGTGAAGGGTTAATGAAGGGGGAGAAGACCTCGAGAGCCTACCTTATTTGTAGAAGATGGTGGTCAGGTAGAGTGACCATTTCTACCACCCATATGGGGTTTCCACTGCCTGCTAGGGTTCCATGAGGGAGGTCGAACGGAGCTGTGAGTTTCATCTGTTTAACTATAGTAATTAACTTTAACACTTTTCACTATTCATTATGGTAAAAAAATAAGTTGGCCTTGATAGATAATATAAATTATTCTTATTTTAAATATATAATCCCTTTTTCCAAATTCAATTCACAAAAGTGGAAAATTTTATATTTAAATCGAACCCGCATTCATGATGAAAAAAATGAGTTTTTAGAAAGTGTATATTTCTAGAAAAAGATGATTTTATGTTAACTATATGACTAATAATAATAATTGTATAAATATTAATTGATATTGATTTATATTAAATTTTTAAATTCCATTTAAAGAATTCATTATTATGTATTATTTAAACTAATTAAAATGGAGAAATAATAGCAATTTCAAACAGTTTTCAGAAAAATCACATTTTTAAACCCAAAAATAAACTTATACTAAAATATAATATAAAGTTGATTCAAAATTATTTATGTGGATTTAATAAAACAAAATAATACTTAAATTAAATGAAATCATATTAAAAATATAATGATGCTTTTAAATTATGTAATTTATTGAAAGGAAAAGACTTCTGTACAAAAATATGTATTTTCACAATCCATTGAAAAATAAATATTTTCTAAAAAAGTCCAAAACTTCATTCTAATTTAATTATGATATGATTATTTCAAAAATTAAATTAATTTTACCAAATGCAAATTTCAAATTCTCTATAAATTAATTATATTATTTGTTCATAAAAATCAATAAAAATCATTTTTAAGAAAACATATTTTTGATGAATACAATCACTTTATTAAAAATTTATTTATTATTTAATAATTATTTATCAATAAATTTATATTGATTAGGGAAAATATATTAATATATATTTCAGAAAGTTGTTAATATTATTCATGCCTGCTAATTTAATGACTAGATTTTAACAACTATGTTTAAAATAATATTATTTCACAGTTGTACAAGAATATTCAAATACCTCATGATCACATAAACTTGATACTCTTGAGGTAGGAATGTTGTTATTCACCTTTATGGTAATTTAAAACACATTTTTTTCTCTTTACTAGCCATATATGTATTATATTATCAGGTCCTGAAGATACTAATATTTCTTATTCATTGTTTAAGAGGGACATCATATATGATAAGGTTATGCTCAACACTGGAGGGGGGTGAATCAATGTTTTATAAATTTAATCCAATAAATTGTTTTTTATCCCTTTACCTCATCGACATGTAAGGAACTCAATTATCTTATTCATTATATTTTTTTATATGCATGTATATTAAAGCAAGTAAATGAAGACATATGATATTTTTACAAGGTTCACTACCCAATAAAAGTAGCAATTTTTTTATGATGATGACCAGAACACATATTCTCTACTTTAATGAGATACTAGTTAAAATTGTTTGATTTGGAAATAATCTGGAATCCTAGCGTGGTTCCTTTCACTTTCGGAGGGGGAGGGGGATAAAAAACAACCTTGATTCCATCGACTTGTGATTTTCTAGTATAATTATAGTTCATTACTAGATCTTTACATTTCTTGTTTAGATAGTCTTCAAATTCATTATATTCTTCACAACACTAATAAATTCTTCCACCAATGTGACTTTTGTTGAATGTCGCAATGCTAGTTTGCTCTTTTTTCCCTTTTCTTACTTTCACAACGATGTGCAAGAAACTATTCTACTTATTCTGTTGTATGCAATGTACTGCACAATCTTCTTTCTATTCACAATACAAGAATGATGATTTGATTTTCTCGGTGCAATAATTATTCTCATTTTCTTCTTATTTCTTCTCACTTCAATTCAGAACATTGTTCATCCAATAACTTCTTCATATGATAAAAATTAATCAAGAATTTCACTTCTCTATATGATACCATTCTTTAATAATTTATCTATTTGATATCTATATATTTTATTCCAATTCATTGGATCCCTTATTCTTCTTTTGATACCCTCTATGTCTGGTACCTCTTTGCCTAATACTTCTCCATCTGATACCCAGTTCGTTTGATTTATTCTTCACACTGTTTCGATACCAAATGTTAAATATTCTTTGTCTAGTACATCATTGTCTAGTGCTACTACTTCGGATGTTTTGACACAAGATATCTCATGATCTTTATTCGAAACCTTACTTCTTTAGAAATTCTCCCAACAATAAATCAAGCTGTGAACCTGCTCCCCTTTATATAGTCATCAATTCTTAAAAAATCCAAGGAGAATCATAACATTCAAATTCAATGTCCCCATTTGAACTTCAAATATCCTACACAAAACATTATTAAATTGACCACCATAAAACCTATACACAATAAAGGAGACAATAATATTTATAGAAGCATACTTCTATATTAGTTTCAACCATATCTTCAATCCTTATTCAAATATTGTTTAGAATCATGTTTTTTCCATTATGATTATTAATGTGTTGAACCTCTAACTCACCATAATCACAATCAGGGATGTCAAAACAAAATTTAGTGATATTTGAACACGTTTTCTAGTGTAACTTCATTGGAACTCATCTGTTTGTTAATTTTTATTCATATCATATATCCGATAGATTTTATATTTATCTATTTGGTACTCTCTATATACTTCCTCCATATAATTTTTTGACAATTTTTTTTCTACTTTTCTTTATCTATTGAACTCAAAATAGTTTGTTTGATGTTCTCTGTTCTATACACTCTCAGATTTCTATTATAATTCCTCTACCTGATGAATTCTAGAAAGTATGCTTGAGTGGTTCTTCCCAATGAACTCATCATATCTTTTCATCCAATAAATTCAAGTTCCTATACATTCATTAAAATTTTCCATATGTAATATTTATAAGGTTCCTACATCTGTTTCTTCTTAATATTATTTCATTATCAAACAATAGTTTGTCCCATATAAAGACCCCTAGCCCTCTTTCCCATGTCAATATCTAGAATCCTCCATCCAGTCATTAGAAAACCATTATCCAATGCTTCTTCAAAATTATCATTCATATAGAGTGCTTTAACAACAATTTCTATGTCGAGATGATCTTCACATAAATTATTCATCTGGTGGAATCTGTCCTAATTACTTTCTAATAACCACACTCAGAACATCTATTTGATGAGTATTCTAAAAACTCATTGATTCATTTATTTGGAATCTGTTTTCTGATGACATCACAGCCATTCTTATGGACAATGGACTCATCAATGTTCTTCCATCTTTGTATCCATCTGATACAACTTTTTTCAACCAATGTTTGGAAAACATAGCTCCACAAAGTATCACCAACATCTTCATACCAACTATATCAATAATCATGAATACCTTTGTATAAAAACTATTTTCAGTACTTTTAAGAACAATAAATCATCACCTTATTTTCCTCCATTTCATAGATTATTTTCTTCTTTTAGAATTTTAATTGAATTGCATCCACTTGACATTGCGATATTTAATCAACGAGGACTACATTAGAAAGTGTCAAATGGTATTTTTTTTTTCTGGAATACTTAGTCTTATATTCATATAAAAATCATCAAACAAACATTTTTCTCTACCTTCAATATAATCACCTCTTTTTATAGGACTCTATTTATTCACTTCATAAATGTTTTTAGTAGGTGTTCTTCTCCAACAATCAAAGAACTTGTTTGCGAAATTAGTATCATATAAAAAATAATCACATGTAAACTAAATATTTAAATAATTTTTCATCTTTAAGTAATGAATATATTCCAAATATTCGAATATAAAAAACACTATTTATCTTATTCCACAATAACATGACTTAGAAACATTTTCAATTCTTCAACAAACATGGATTTCTCATCATTCATAATTAAAAATTTATCATCACCACATCCATTCTATATACATGCTATATATTATTTATTAAGTTGGATTTCAGATTCTACTAAACAGAATCATTAAGATTGGTTTCCTCCTTTAGACATTCAGGTTCTCCTCCATCCATCAAATTTTATAAGTGAATATTTTCTCCATACCTATTTTTATTGTTCATTTGATCCTAGAATATCTTCATAAATCAACTTGTTATTCTGATATTTTTCGTGATAAAGCTTTCTATAATTCACATTCCAATTCTCTACCTCATGTCTCACTAGCCTCTTAACTCTCTTATAGATCTACCATGTTTCTACATTATAAATTTCAAATGCTGTTTCCTAAATTTTTTTTTTCTGATTTTTGGTATTTTTGGTAGACTCAGTACCCTATGAACTTTTTTTTGCTTAATTATTCTAGAAAATACTGACATGTTAAATTGGAATTGAGTTTAATTTTATCACAAATTTTCCTGAACCATTATATTCCGACCCTTCCAAGTGACCTTCTCATTAAATAACACATTTATACTTCTAATGACTTCTCTTTTTGTGTCATTACAAAGTAGAAAATCCAAATCCTCATTCTTATTCCCTATAATGAAACATATGCGAGAATGTTTATCAAGATTACTCGGTCTTTGGAATCCACATGAACATAAACAACACAACAAAATATTTTGGAGAGATGAATTTCTAATGTTTTATCAAACCACTATCCTTTCGATACATGTTTCTCTATCACTGAATAGGGACTCTAATTGATCATATAAACAATTTTATGCTTCTCCTGGAAATTCCTTAGGAATTACAGAGTGAATCCTCATGCTTTACACTTTCTTTATGAATTCCCAACTCATTTTTTTCAGTCATTCAAGGAATTTTTTTCTCATTGCTAATTCCCATATGCCTGCAGTAATTACGAAAAATCCTTCCCATGAAATAAACCCTATAATTAGATCTAAAACGCTTCTGATTACTTCTGGTTTCTCTCTCTTCCATTACTTTCCACATAAAAAATATTCCAAACACATCTGATTTGTGCTTTAGACAATAAACCCAAACCTTCATCATAAAATCATAGAAGTAAGTCACAATGTATTATGATGTTTCATGTGACTTGATTGAGGCATGTCTCCAAACATCAAAATATATGTTCCATTTTATGGTTTTTGGGAGTTCATCCCCTAAGATTAAAAGACACCATTAACTAATTTATAGGTATAAAATCTTCACAACACCCGATGTCTAAAAGAATAATATTCAACATTTATTTTTTCTTCTAGAATCATTATAACCTTTTCGTTAATATGTATTATCTTACAATGCCACAAATCTGAACTTTTGAAGGTTGATTCTCCAACTATATTGACTCCTTCATATGTTTTGGTGAGATAAAGGGTTCTATATTTCACTTATTTAGCAATGACTAGAGAAACGTGAATGATTCTCCAAACCCCTTTTGTAATGATTGTTTCGAATCCAAACCCATCCAAGAGACCCAAAAAATGAGACTCTTATGGGGGTTAGGGATAAAACTTACATCCATTAACTCAAGAAAACCTCCATTCTTATTTTAGATTTTCACATCCTCATTTAACAAAATATGAAAAGATTTATCATATGAAACTTATAAGTAACCAAAAAAATTTTGAAATAATGATTTTTCATGCATTATTTTTCTCCATTGGATTGGAAAGATTCTCTTGATTCAATAATCCATGATTCCATTAGAATATTAACACTAAGAAACATAAAAATCCCTTCTTTATTTATAAAATATTTGTAACACAATCTTCTAAAATATGATATTATGTTGGTCTTACAGTCCCAAAAATCCTCCTTGAGGTGCCCCCTCTTACAACAATATCATCTTGTGGGGCCTGGTCTAGTCGATTTACCTTGACTCCTTCCTCGATATTTTTCCACTAAACATTTTTTTGTTTTTTATTTGAGGTGAATTTCATATTCTAACTACATCCATTTCATTATTAGAATATCTCAAGACTTCCTTCCTCTGGGTCTCTTCGTTCACTATCAAATTCTGGATGTCAATGAATACCAGATTAGTTTTACTAGAAGAATCCACCATTACCATTCCATCCCTTGATTTTGGATGATGGAAGTAACAAAATCACCCAAATATCATCAGTAAATGTAATATTAATTGTCTTGATCTGATTCCAGATCATGTTGAAATTATTTAAGTGATCTAAAACTGAGTTCATTTCTGTTAGTCTCAAATTGAACAATTTTCTCATTAGATTTTTTTGAGCAGTCATATTTGGATACATATCTATCAACACTGCTACAAAATATGTTGTTTTCTTTTTCTCCATAATTTAAAAAGTATCATTCCATGTTAATGTCATTTGAATCAAAAAATATTTCTTTTCTATCCAGCTAATACCATCCTTCTTTGTATATTCTATCCTGTTTAGTTCCAACCAATGAGACATAACGATCCATTTGGATCAGATAATATTTCATATAAATCCTCTAGAAATTAAAGTACTTTCCATCAAAACTATCCACCCTCACATTTCCTTCATTCGATGATATACCATGTCACAATAACTCCAATTGAGACTAAACCGAAAAGGTTGGTAAAAGAAGATAATTTTTTTGTTGAATATTATACCTTTTTATGAACCAAGAATTGATAAAAGTTTTTGAGAATTCATCCTGAATATCAAGAACTAGAATTTTATCCATTGGTTTATCACAAAGGATGAAAAATATCATTGGTATAGATCCTTCAAAAGTTCAGTGCACTGGAACATAGAAGTATTACTATGCCCAAATCACCACAGTGATTCCAACACTCACACACAAGAATACATGTTATAATTGTATTTCATTCATATATTATAGGGTGTTTTAATGCTTTAATTTCTTTATTTAAATGTTTAATATTTCTATTTTTTGGACTGTTTCACTTGTTTTGTGTTTTATGAATGGATACAATGAATATTGGAATATGGAAAAGAGTGTGGAATAATTATGAGTTAAGAGACACTACACCCCATGCCACTTTATGTTGTGAAATGGAAACAAAATATTAAATCTATAAGTTGAAAGAAAATGAGAGCGGAGAAGGATGTATAACATGGAGGAAGCCATTTACATACTACGTAATCCTTACACGATGTGAGTTCGTTTGGGATAAAATCTTCCACCACTTGTTTCATGTTGTGGGGTGAATTCACGTTTTGAGAATCTATTACATGATGTGTACATAATACACATCATGAGATGTTTGAGAAAAATATGATTTGCAGAAGCCACTGATGCTACACTATACATGCTATGAAATATTTTCATTTCATAAATCAATTATAGATTTGAAAATAATGATATGTCAAATATGTTGTTTGATGCGGAAGGATTATAAAATATAACCTATAGCCTCTTCTTTGGGATATCATGTAAGAAATATTAGACATGGGATGAAATCTAGAGATGAGCACATGATCTAGAGACCCACTTTACCACCATTATTCACCACTATACCTCCCTGAGTATCCATACTACTCATTCTCATCATGCTTATCATGAGTGAGTAGTTTTATTTTTGTCAGGAGATGTGATTGTAGGGGGAAGTGTTTCTTAGATATTATTTATATTTTATTTTCATGTTTTGGATTACTAATTTTTTTATCAATTCCATTTTCTTAATTTTACAATTTTATGACCATTGTAAATAGAATCAAGGTGTTTTTTATTACATCAATTAATTTTCCTATTTTGTGTATAACCATTATAAAGATGTGGTCAATCGTGTTTTAATAGGGTTTCATGTCACCTGGTTCTGTGATTTATCCCCAGAGATGACCATTCCAATTGTTAAATTAGGGGATTAGTATTAGGTACCCAGTTTAAGGATCCCTGGTGACTAAATTCCTGCACCAACTATTGAATAAACCCATAATCAAATTAATCCTTAGTACATGAACCTAAAAATCACTAAAATTGAGATGCATCCTATCTTGATTTCAAAAACCCATATTTGCTGCTTTTTTCTATTTCTCTAATCGTCCAAACAATTGAAATTTCAAATCCTTTAATTAATTTAGATAATGCATATCATCCCTATGGCTTTGACACTTTGTCTTTCCATGTACTGCTTTTTAGTAGTTAGTCTATGGTTTATTAATTATTAAATTGGTATTTACCTATAAGAATTTAATGAATCCCAATGGGTTTTCAATATGCATAGAAAAAAATAAGCTCAATGAAAGGAAACAAATTTTATGTGGTTCATATTTTCATCCCACGTCTACACGAGAACATCACAACATTATATTTCACAAAATTACAAAGTTATCAACTAGTGACTTTTTAGGCTTGTGTATGAAAGAGTAAAATGTTTACTCAGTTATTTGATACACATCAAAAATGTGGTCCCATCCCTCTTAATATAAGAGGTCCCACTTGGTCATTCCGTCACCCAGGCTTCCCACAAACACGACCATCCATCAATTACAATATGAAAATGTTGGTCCCCAACAAAATTCTTTAGCCTGACTGCCTAACACTACTATATAAATAAATCTCATACAACTCACTTATTCCCACATATTCTAGATGAAGTGTGATTTATAAATAAACATGATTCTCATATTTGTGACTTCACTGTCTTTACATATAGTAACTAGACTACCCATAATTCAAGTAACATGAATCCCTGATTAACTGTCATCAGTAAAACGTCATGAGCATCCTAAAAACGTCTTCTTACAATATATTGAGTCATGAACATCCTTTAGACCTATACCAGATCTTTAAAGACACTTCACAACCCTAACATTAACATCTTCTTTGTTCCTTCTTCTATCCTATATTTTCGATCGTCAAAGCTTAATTTTGAAGTAAAATATTAAAAACATATCTTACATTATTATGTGTGAGTTTGATAATATCATACTTTAGTTTTTAATGGGTAAATAGTCAGAATTAACCAACAAAGATAATGAACCACGATCAATTAAATTAAAAGTGGTGGTGTTATTACTTCACATGTAATCATACTTATTGGTTCATGATATTTCATAGATTGTGTGATAAGTTTTTTAGTGATTATAATTATTAATGTTTGATTAACATGTCTAAATATTGATAAATCATTTGAAGATTGTGAATTAATAGGACAATGATTATAGAATTTTTATCTTTTATATTCTTACATAAAATTGTTTAATATGTTGAGGCTTCAATTGAATATGTTGAATTGAAATTTATTATTGATATTAGTTTCTATAATTTTAATTTTTGATGGTTTCATAAACTTTTTCATAATACATAAATTGATTAAGATATTGAACAAAGAGGAAAATGATTATAGAATTGATAAAAACTAATATTCTTCCATAAAATTTGATAATATAACGAGGCTTGAATTTAACATATTGGATTGAAATATATCATTTCTAGTAGTTTATGGAATATTATTTTTTGATGGTTGCTTAAAATTTCTCAAAATATATAAATTAATTAATATGGTAAAGGAATATGTTGAATATCATGATTAATGGTTCATGTTATTTCTTTATTTTTTTAATATTTTCATTAGATGAATTCGTGTTTGAGGTTTTTTTATATCCACTGATATAAAGATTGTCATTCGCTAAAACGGTTTCTACTATCATTGTAACATCCATGTTTTCCTTGTATAACTTTGGAATATTTTAAATAATACACTCAAATCCAGACTCTGAGTTAGTGTGTGATTCTGGGGCCCAAGGAGCCGAAAATAGGATATTAAAAATATTAAAAATCAAGTGTGAATAGTTTTTCTAAAATAATGGAATAAATCTCAAATAGTGTCTCATATCAGAAATGTAAGACCACCATTAAATACATAATAGATGTTTTACCCTAGGAGTGACATGATTTTTGTATGCATCAGTTATTTAAATTAAGTGTAGTTGTGGGAGGATTAGTTATTTAATAAATAAATAAATAAATTTATTATTTACAATATAACCATGAACTAATCTCCTCTATTTAAATACTTTTATGTTAGATCCCTAGGGTTTGTTTTATAATCCCAGGGATTAATAGAGTATCAGTTGGAAGAGATTTCATGGGTGATCAACAATGGTTTGTGCTTTAGTAATTGGTGTGAGAACCGATCTTATAGATCTCATCGATGACATTATCCTGAAACTATTATTCATTAACAATCGATCCAAACCTAAGGTAGGGCATTTTTTTGTTGACTTATGCCTTTTTTTGTTTTACCCACATTGAACACGAATTAATATTCTAACAAATTAATTCGTGGACCGATCATTGATTTCAAGTATTGATTTATCTTCCTTGAAAGAAGAATTTTTTTTCTTATGATATTCGGTTCATCGTTCATCATTATAATATAATTAAATTGAGTATAACCTAAAAAATGGTCATGGTTTTTTCCTATTATTGTGGTTAATGCTTTTCCTTCCCCATTCTTCATTATTTCATCATTGATATTTTCTTTGGAAAACGACTTCACCAATATCTGGTGGATGATTGTTACTCAATCATTTATTGGTGCTACAGATTATCACCACATGTTTGTATTTGTTACTGATGGAGTGATCAAGGTACAATGAAGATAATGGATGTTTAAAGTTAGAAAAGATCATATCAATGTTTTTTGTTTCCTGTTTTGGTGTGAGGTGACGAAGTGAAGCGATGGGAGTCGGTCCTAGAAAATTTTAGATGGATGGAATCTGTCCACCAAAAATGACGATGCTCAATCAACCCAGATACACGATTTAGAGGAGAGATTAGAGGAATAATCCAATGTATTGGTCGCATGAGCATATAAATGGAGAACTTCTGGCTCTAAGAAGTATCACACTATGTGTCTTGTAGTATGTGGAATTTATTCCATGTGGTCTTCTCTTACATCACAAGTTATTACACATGAAATAAAATATTATGCACAATGTGGTACCCTCCCCATGTTGTGTAACCCATGTATAGAATATTTCCTTCTACCCCTAGGATATATGGGAATCGATGAACCCATGCACATGAGCATGAAAAGATTACACGGTCATGGCTCAGTACTTAGGAATGACCAAGTACACAGGAACAACCAAAGTACATTGGTATGACAAAAGTATATGATAATGACCAGAATTGCGTGAACATGAAATGGAGACCCAAAAAAACTGTGGAAGGAAATACACATCATGTAATCCTAATACATAGTCTTCTACTTAATCTAGGTAATTTTGATGGCCTTGTTCTCTTCAGTATGGACCAGTTTCCATATGGAACATTCTGTCAGTTCCTTCCCCATGAGGGTAGAGTGATGCACCATGTACTGGGTATAGAATGTGATCACCTATGTGGGATAAGTCTCAGATAGAGTTTTATAAATCCCTCATGATGTCCAAGTTGGTGTTTTTGTAATATACATAACCAACATACCTGGGCGTTCATCCCCTACTTGGCAGGTTAATCTAGTTTGGATTTTCGATGTCTCCAAAGACCAAGGGTGTGATACCATATCTTTGTATTGATCTTATATGAGTACCATGGTATACTTCTTCTTATAAAGGCCTAAAGAACATGATCTCTCAGATGAGCACCATCATCATTATCAAGATTGTGGTGGTAACTATCTTAGATGATCGTTACCTTTATGTTTTGAGTAGAATCATAGGATTGATTTACGGTTGTGAACTTACCCTAAGGTTTAGATTCTATTGTGAGTATATCTTGGTTATTATTATTATGAATCACATTATAATTGACATGTATTTGTGATGATGAGTGGACTACACATTTATGATTTATATTCGGTGATTTTATAGTGTCATACTATATATTATTATAATCATCTCTGCATAGGCTCTTCCCACACACGTATTGTATTATGAAGAAGACATAACATTTGATAGAGTCCTATAAAAACCAGGAGCAGGAAAAGTATAGTTGAGCAGGATTGATCATGGTTTATACTAGATGCTTCATTTAATTTCATTCCCCTACTTATAATATGTTGAAGTATTTTATAGTTTTTGTGGGCTTGTATTTGACCATTTTTTTCTTTTCATACTATGGGGTACTCTGATAGTGATATTTAAGTGCATCCAATCATTATTCTATCAATTTCATTTTTTTACTTTTCATCATGGTATGGGTATTTGTATATGTGTGCCTGTGTATATATATTATAACATCCTTCCCCTCCTTATTGGATTTAGACGGAAGTGTAATATTACTAGTGCTTAAGGGACGTCCCCAATATACCAAATGATGATAAATATTCCATGGGATTTGGCAAAAATTGGGGGATTATTTTACCTTTAAAAAAACAACCAAACTAGGTATAAAATAACCAGACAACCACTAAATGATTCATGGGAACACTATATGAAACTCAAGTAATACCAAATGAAAATAATACCAATCTATAATAATGAACCATACCAAAGTACAACACCGAAACCAAAACTGATACCAGAGAATAAAGAGGAAGACATACAAAGCTCAATGACTCTAAAGACACCGACACAACAACAACCAACATGCTCCAAGATCGAAATTCACAATCTATAACCAAGGTATCATGGTTCATGATTAGAAATGAGATACCTTTCCTTTACCAATGTCTCGATAAAAAATATATGAATATGTACCAAAGTGCTCAAGAAGGGGGTGAGTAATGGAAATCAGAAGGTTTTTTCCTAAATGAATTCATTACTCACGCCCATATGATAGAACATGTTAACACATTTATATAAAAAAAATTATATAAAATTATATAAAATAGTTTATATAAAATCCAATCCATTTTTTCAAAAAAAATAAATTTCCTAAGAAATAAACCAAAAAAAGTATTTCAAAACATTTAACAAATTTCATTTGGCATACCCATTCCATTCCCCATATCTACACATCCACACATTCACAAAAACATTGACCTCACTATACTTGAGTTTGGTGAATCATCCTTTTACCAAGACATCAATTTTTGAATCATTTTCATGGGAGAAATTGCATACCATTTTCTGCCCCAACTTTTATTGGGGAAAATTCATACACTTATCTGTGCCAAGGCACACAAACACACACCAATAATTCATGCCATAAACCATTCCAAACCGATTGTTCCAAACCATATCAATAAAATAATCCTTTTATTGAAAACAATTCTACAAAAATATTTTCCATGAATCAAAAGCAAACACTCATTATAAAATTATCATTTTAAAATCATATAACGAATTTTTCTTTCAAGAAAAAAAACCCATTTTCCACAATTTCACAAAATATCCATAAAATGGGATTCAATAAAAGATTTAACATCATTATCACAATTTAAATTTAGAAATTAAATTTATTTAAAATCAAGCATTCAATTTATGACTAAGAGGAGTCAATATTGAAGCCACCAACCACGTAAACAAAGAAGAAAATTGAAAACAACAGAAAACTTCAACAAAAACGGGATTAAAACTCAAAACACACCTTAAATATTAATACCTATCATCAACACAATATATCTCATCATTAGTGGCTTCAGCCAAAAAAGATCCATCCCCAACTGACTAGATCTATGAATCCATGAAAGGGATGAAGAAAAAACTAAAGAAAAACTAACATGAATGAACACTTACCATGGAATCCGGCCCCAAACGCACAACGATTATCAAATGGATTGCTCATGGATCAAGAGGAATGTCCTCCACGACCTTTGAGAGGAAAATAAGTTGAGTTAGGGTTATATTAAATTAAAAATGTTCCCTTAATGTTATTATTTGGATCAAATTCAAAATTTAAGGTGGGATACCTATACATCGCACGGTTACACCGCACGGTTTGGAAAATCATCCACCAACCGAGTAGAGTATACTATCTTAAGACACCCCTTTCATGGTTGTCTCACATGATTAGATAAACTTTTCCCCAACAGTTCTTTTCCCTCTATTTATAACATGCACAGTTTCCCCTGGGTGGCTGCACATTTTAGACAAGCTTTGCACCAACTATATGTCTACCTAGTGACCTTTATTTCCCTTTTCACAGTTTCCTGGAGGTGTTGCAGGGTTTTTAATACCCTTTTCAAATCATGAACCTCTAGAAAATATATAAAAACATTACATGAATCTTTCAAACCTTCCCAAACATAATATAATATCATTATATAATTTAAATTGATAAAAAAATAGTTAATTACTCAAAAATGAGGGTGTTAAATTATACCCACCATTGGACTTTCCATCCCCGGAATGTTTAAAAACACCACTAGATTGAAAGTGTTTGGGCCATTTCTGAACCATTTCCTTCTCTAGTTCCCATGTTTCTCCTTGAATTAGACCATGTTTCCATAAAATTCACACTAGAGAAATGCATTTCCCATGCAAGACTTTCTCTTGCCTATCCATAATCTGAACTGGCACATAAATCAACAAAGCATCCAAATCCTAGTCTATGTGATAACATTAAATCAAATAGTTCAGATTAGGAAGATTATTTTTCAACTGAGACACATGAAACACAGTATGCACTAAACTAAACCTTGCTGAAAAATCTAACTAATATGCCACCTCAACAACACATTCAAGTATCTCAAAAGGGCCTATGTATCAATGAGATAACATTCCATGCCTCCCAAAACAATGATTCCAAAGACTTTTAGAGATTATTAAGAACATTTTATCACTCAAATAAAATGAATATGATCATTGTTGATGCCCTACATTTGTTTTTTGAAGAATCTAAAACATCTCTCTACTCCTTCTGATTAATTGAATCTTTTATGTTGTCTCTTGCACCAGGCTTGACCCAACCAGTGAAGTCTCACCTATTTCCACCAAATAAAGTATAAAATGACATGAAATACCATAAAATTCTTAAAAAGGATCGATATATATCAATGTACAATAATGTTTTTATAAAATAAATCCACTAAAGATATGTGCTCCTCCCAGGAGCTATAAAAATCTACTACACAAGCCTGAAACATATCTTCCAAGGCCTTATGGATTCTCCATTCTTCTGAGGGTGATACTCCATACTCATTTTCAACTGACTACCATGGGCCTATTATAAGGATTTCCATAAATGAGATGTAAATCCTGAATCTCAATTTGATGCTATCGAAACTAGTACACCATGCCTCTTTACGACTTCTCATATATAGATTTTTGAAACATCATCCATCATATGGGATTCACAAATATGGATGAATTGGTATAAAATTATGAGTTGATCCACTATCAACCACATGAAATCATGTTTTTGATCTATCCTTGGTAGACATTTTACAAAGTCCATAGCTATCTGGTCCTATTTCCACATGGGAATCTGTAAAGACTGCAACTTACCCACTGTTTGATTGTTCTCTTTCTTAACCTTCTGAAAGGTGACACATCCCATCAAATAATCAGAGAATTTTCATTTCATGCTATACCACTAAAATAATGATTTAATTCCTTTATACATCTTCTATATACGAAGATGAACAACTTGTCCCAAATAATGGTATGGATAAATAATTTGTTCTCAAAAAGCCCTTGGTAAAAAAAATGAACTCCAATCCATCCTCCACCCCTTAATGAACTACCCACAATTGAGTTTTGACCTCATTAAAACAAAATCAATTGTATTTATGTGCATCTTTAACTTTCTCAACCAAATTCAGATCAAAAGAAACTAGGAAGAAAACTGCAATACTACCCCAATCTTCACAATCCATTTTGATTTCCTCCATCACCGAAATTTCTACCACTGATCTAAAATCTCTTTTTCAAACTGACCATACGACAACCTGGTTAATGCATCCGCCACAAAATTTTCTTTAGCCAGTGTATACATCAAGTCAAAGTTGAGCATTTGGAGATACTCCATCCATCTTTTTTATCTCAAAATCAAATAAATTTATGAGAAAATGTGTATGAAGATCATATGATCTATAGACACTATAAATTTCCCCCCAAAGAGGTAAAGAAACTAAGTATTCAAATAATGGACTATAATAACTTACTCCAAATCATGTGTTAGGTAGTTCTTATCACACATCCATAACTTTCCTGATCCATAAACAACAACATAATCTCTCTTCATGAGAGAACACATGAATTTTGATCCTAAAGCATTCCAATACACCACGTACCCTTGTCTTGATTATAGAAATATAAAGATCAATGCTGATGTAAGATGAAATTTAAGCTCTTGAAAGGTCTTCTTACATTCCTTACTCCATTGGAATGGATCATTATTCCTTTTCAAATCTATCATTGGAGAGTCTCATAGTAAAAATTCACAAACAAAGTGTCGATAATAACCAAACAATCCAAGGAAACGTCTTATCTCGAAAACATTCTTCGGGGGTTTCTAAGCGATCATAGACTCTAAATATTCAGAATCTACAAAAACAACTCTTTTAGAGATAACATGGAAAATGAAATGTACGACTTGTATCTAAAACCCAGGATTTAATAATTTGATATACAAATGATGATCCATCAAAATTACAATCACTATCACCATGTGTTTCTCATGATCATCCACTGTCCTAGAATACACCAATATGTCATCCATAAACTCCACCACTAAATAATCCATATACCTTGGAAATATTAGAGTCCTCAACTCCATAAAGACTACTGGTGTATTCGTAAGACCTAAAGTCATAACCACATACTCGTAATGGCCATATCTACTTTTGAAATCTATTTTTGGAATATCTACCTTCTAAACACGAAATTGGTGATATCCCAATGGTAATTCCACTTTAGAAAACCATCTTACTCTTCTTAATTGATCAAAAATATCATCAATTCATGGAAGTGGATACTGGTTTTTTATCATAACTTGCTTAAGCATACGATTGTCCACATAAAATTGAAGAGTTCCATCCACTTTATTCACAAATAACACCAACGCTTCCCATAATAACATACTAGGATAAATGAAACCTTTAATTTCCAACTCTTTCAAATGTTCTTTCGTTTCCATTAATTATATTGGTTCCATCTAATAAAATATAAGTGATATAGTACTAGTCCCTCATAGTAGATCAATCATAAAATTAACTTCTCTTATGGGTGGAAACCCAAAGAAATTATCAATAAAAATTAAGAAACTGATCAAAATCTTCTAGATAACTATTATTATCGATCTCATCCAATGATTAAAAAGTCAAATATTCCCATTGGTAAGAGATAGATCCAATTTATAGTGCCAAATGATCCAATACACTTGCCTTTACATTCTATTATCATCTAAATATAAGCTTGATACCATCATTAGTTGTAAAACTAACCCTTTAGGTATAATATTCGATGTGATATTTGAACATTGTTAACCAATCCATACACATGATTATGAAATAGACATCCATATTAATCATAGAGAAATCCTATACCAACTCAACTCGATCAATATTTATATAACATTCCATTCAAAAAAACACTTAACATTCTCTTTGTCCAAGAGGATATAGATGTTTCAAAATAGATGTGATCATCTCACAAGCAAACCCAAAAGTTCAACAGTAAAACAAGCAATAATTTATTTGGATACAAATATATCAAACAAAGCTTGAAGAAGGATATAATTTAAACGAATTAGAACTCTCACCCTTAAAGTTCTAGAGTGATCATCCATGATCACATTCTCTGCTCCCTACAATAGCTTACTCACTGCACTTTTTTTAATTTCCCTGTTGAAATTTCCATGGCTAAGGAGCCATGGTATTAAGGGAATCAGCAATGCTAGCTAGATTCTTCTGAGAAGAATTATTATACTTACCTCATCATGTCGAAGCTTATGACATCTGGGAAACCTGAGATGTGTTCCTAGAACCTGACCATAGAGAACTGCGATAATAACACCGAATATTCCCCCACTTGGTTGCAATTATAGCATGATCTAGGTGGTGTTGTACACTCTCGATTCATGTGATCAACAAAAACACAATGAAAACATCCCTAATTTTACATTGGATTTGGAGGAAGATTCACTAATCAATCTGTCTAATTTTGAATCATTTTACTACTTAGTATATTTGTGTCCCACTTTTTTTATTCCTATCACCAGAGTTCCCATGATTTCCCATAGTTATCGACATGATTCTTCCATATGTAGTTCCTGATATTTCTCTTTTTGTCACTGTCTCTTTATTGATTATCTTTTTATAATCGATTATAAAACCCATAAAAATATTAGAACAAATATCTAGACTTAACTTAGATTAAAAAATGATTACCTATAAAGACACAGTGGAAATAACTACCCATGAAAAGTGAACAAAATTCATAAATTTAGCTGAATACTCTATCACTGAGAGGTTCTCTTTCTTTAAAATAAAAAATTCCATCATTCTAGAAATTGATAACATGTAAGGATATAATTATTTATTTAAATAATCTTCAACGTCTTCCTATGCAATTAGTTGGATGAATTTATCCTGGAATGATAAATCCCACCACTGGCCTGAAATATCCACCAACATGTATGTTTCCAACTTGAATTTTAGCTCAACTGGTGTGCCTAGGAAATAAAAGATTCAATTCATTATGTTCATTCACACCTCTACTTTATCTAGTTCTGAATCACCCTGAAATATGGGTGGATTCTACTTCTGGAATTGAATGGAATGATCAACTTTCCTTGGTTCAACCCTATTATTCCCTTTATCAACAACCATAAAATCATGGCCAATACATTGAATCAGTTGTTGGTTAACTTATGGCTTAGAAGAAACCATATTTTCAGCATCTTTTTTTAGTTGGTTTTGTCTATTCCTAATCAGTTCCACTTTATATAACCAAAACTAAATTCCATTTATAATCACATTTTAGTAATATAAGGCTTAGCAAATTATAATTTACCAGTTCACACATATTACAACAATGCTTTCCAAAACTCAACACTTTCCAATTTAAAACCTTTTTTGAAAATTCAAACCTGATTTTAAAAATCATACCATTTTCACAATTTCATTTCCATGCCTTTTCAAAATATCACAATTGAAAAAAATATATATTTAATTTTTAAAAAAGCAACACCTTTTCATCTAATCCCATGATGATGAGATTACAACTCCTATAAGTGTTTCAAAACAGTTATGTACCCAAAAAAATGGTAAATTGAGGTTCAACATAAATTGGTTGGATGCTTTTTTATTCTCTACGTTTCAAGTTCTAACGATCCTAATTCTAGATTCCATCCCAACTCAATTACTACACAAGAATGAAGTTCCTAATCCAATAATGAATGATACCATTTTCTTAAAATTATAGAAACAACAAAAAATATAGATACCTTTTGTTGCAACTCGGCCAATGTCATTGTCTTGAGAAGGTGGTGGAACATTACCAGGACTTTGGTGACATCCCTAAGACACCAAATCTAGAAATAAATTCCAAGGCCTCCAAAAATTGTTAGGGGATGATTTTACCTTAGAAAATAAAGCAACTTAACAAAGTATTCAACAACCAAACAACCACTAAATAATTAATGAGAACAATGTATACAACTCAAGAAATACAAATTGAAAACAATACCAAACTAAAACCATGAACCATACTAGAGTAAAATACAAAAACCAAAACTGATACTAGAGTATAAAGTGGAAGGCAAAACCAACTAAACTCAAAGACTCCAAATACACAAACACATATACTCCCTACATGATCCATGATCCTACTCTACAATCCATGACCACGGTATTATGGTGCATCACTAAATAAATGAGGTACCTTTCCTATATGTCATGAACTGACCCAACAGGACTTGAGTCCCAACTATCTCAAGTTAGCCTCCATAGGCCAGGGGCTAAAGGCAAGTGCAAAAATTCATTTCTAATATGGGAGGCCTTTTCCTAATGTACATGTATTCAAACACCTGACTATATCTATTTAGAAGTGAAGAGGAATAAAATAAAAATGTGTAATATCTATAATAAAACCTGAATATACATGACCTATAGGGATTGAAATAGTACGATAGTGAAAACTAGAATGTAAAGGGGTAAAATACACACCCTACTAGAAAGACATCCAAAACCGAAATAATGTAATGTTGATTTTCTAAGAGAGCTCATATCCTAATTCCAAATATCTAACCATTGTACGTGGTCCTATGAACCATGTATCCCTAATATACTTTTTAGTCACTCTCGCTATCTATAGAAGACATGACATGTGTTGGAAAATCCCATGTGAGGATGAGTATATACATACCTGGTAGGATTCTCCAAAAGCTGAATAGGGAGTAGTAAGAGACATGATAGGAATAGATAAATATAAAGATCAACCCAAATTAAGAGGATAAAAAATCCAACAACATGGATACAGATAGATATATATTCTCAAACCAAAGAAACCTAAATGAGAGAGAAGAGGATCTCCATCTCATAAAATATCCAAGGTATAGGGTGCCATCGGCTCTTGAAGTCCCTCAATGATGCCTAACATCACGTGTGTCTTCCCAAAAGAAAAAAAATCCTCATCATTACATAGCTCACCAATAGGTCTCATAGTCGAGGGACACAATCTCTAAGTAGAGGACCAATGCCCCGGTACAATAGAAGGGTGACACTTATTAGATAGTCGGAGGAACCATGCCCTATCCTAGAAAGAGGGTTTCACAAAATTAGTCGGAAGAGAATCCATGCATATCATATCTGGAGGATGCCACTATAGTGTATGGTATATGAACCATGACTAGCTTAGCTGGAGGGTTCAACTCAAATAGTCGATAGTGGACCCATGCCAAGCCTAGCTAGAGGGTTCCACTCTAGTGTATGGTAGAGGATCCACAACCAGCTCAGTTAGAGGTTAAAACTATAGTAGTTGAGGACCCATTCTTTAATACCATAGGATGGTGATAATAATATAGTAGATAGATAACCCATGACATTCCTAGCAGTAGGGTCCCTCTTTTATTGTGAAGGACCCATGCCCGAACTCTGCAAGAGGGTGCCACTTGGTGGATAAGTAGAGGAACCATTCCCTATCACGGTAAGAGTTTTAAAATCTAAAAATAGATAAAGGACACATTCCATACCCCCAAAAAGTGTTACACTCTATGGATAGGTAGAGGAACCATGCCCATCTCAGTTGTAGGTTTCCACTGTAGAGTCCTTGGCAATCCTTCCAAATTACTGTCTTCATCGAGCATCACCTAAAAAATAATTATAATCATAATACCTCATATAAAATCCTACATGAATCCAAATAATCCACAATTATGTTCGACATGAAAAAAAACTCAAGATAGGCTACTCACGAGCCAAAATATGTGTCCAAATGAAAGCGATACAAGATGTTGAGGTTTCCTCAAAAGGAATGACTGGGTACATAACACGTCAGGGTACCCAGACGATATGTGGTCCCACTCCATCACCTATCCATGTCCCTACTGGTACACAAATCACTGCCCATGTAAAGTCACATGGTGTGTTGAGGGTCTTCATAGCATGTTTGAGCTACATGGGGTCCTGACCGTGCTTCCAGATAATGTCTGTGTATCTAACTAATGTATGTGTACATCATAACACAATGTGTGCCTAGTCGTGCTCATGCCTGTTTAATCCCAAAGAACACACTAGGTCTCTAGTAAATGGTCACATGGTAGTGGGGGTAGGGTTTTCCTATATGGAATGTGATACTTTTCTAACTCCAAAATGTGGCTGCCAGAGCCAATGAGTTGCACACAATGGGTTCTTCCAAAATACATGGTGTCTAGTAAAATATTTTCTAGATGTTTAGATCTATGGACACACATTCCAGATAAGGATCTTCCACAATGTATCTCACCTCCATTCCTTCTGTATCCTAATGGGAATCCCTCAATTCATTTTTTTGGCCTAATTTTGGCTGGAAATTTGATTCTGATTCATCCCACACGAACCTGCATGCCTCATACACCCCATACCACACTGAATCCATCACCGCCACCTCCATTTGGATTCAGATAAAAAACAATTAACATGTAACCTGAAAATCCTTTAAACCCAATCCTAATTAATCATTACATTCATTCCCCACACAACTTTCATGGATTCGGGGGTCCGATCGCACTTGTTACTGCCCGAAAATGTTGAATCCTGACCCCATGGTCCAATGTTGATTGACATGAGGAATTTTGGGTAGAAAGGCATTAAAATAATGGGTTGTCAATTTTTTTCCCAAAAACCTTTCCCAATGAAAATGAATGTGGATATATGAGGTCTGAAATGAATGAATAAACAATTACATTTGTACACATGTGAATGGAAAGTCTTGCAATCAGTGAGGATAAATGAAAAGGATGATAAATTTAATAAATTGTGGCATAAAACAAGAATTTTTTATTCCAACCTATATTTGGAATGTTTTTCATTGAAGAACAAATTCAATAATGAATGAGATAAGCCATTTTTTTCTATGCGCATTGATCTTCCTGGATCCATTGGTTCATTATTGTCTGAATATGATTTTCTAATGAGTGGAGGAAGAGGTCACTGCGCAATGATATAAATGAAAATAAAATTCGGTTAACATTGGAGATCCCATCATAATGATAATTTTATAGATAAAAAAATTATTCTAATTTATAAAATGAATAAAATGAATCATTTATTTAACTAAATGCACTTCCCATCACCTCTTTTATCCAAATTCCCTATACCGACCACTTTTAGGTCACTTATATGGTAAACATCGCATTTTAGATTCAAATGTGGTCTCAAATTTATGACTTGAGATTTTTTAAGAGTTATACAATTTTTATTAGGAAAATATGTGAGTATAATATTAAAAATATGTAATATTTTTATAAATTTAATTTCGGGCACACCGAGAATTGAAATTGCATTCCGCCTCAGTGATTGACTCCAAAAATATTTCTAGAAATATTACGAAGTCTTAAAAAGTGGTCTTCAAATCATTTAATCATTCAATATTTTTTCCACGATAAGAATAAACTAGAAAAAAATCTCATGATTCTAATCCCGCATATGGATATGTCGCTCCCACTTACAGATTCAGCTTCCTGGCATACCATTAATAAAAAAATCATTGTCACCAGTACCCACTCTAACACCGAGGAATATGTGGGAATTCACAAGGGTACCCCACAAGAAAAATATCTATATAGAGTCCCTTATCAAACTTCAATTCTTAGAAGTATCCAACCTAGATCATGTTGAGGTAGTACGATTCCAGGTCTATTAAACTCACGACATACACATACAATATCATCCCTCCATGCTGTAGCTCCAGAAGCTCTCGAATGAGAACTAATCACAAGAAGAAGGGGTATTAGTCCTCACAGAACAATTGCTACAAGTCGGTCCATGCAAGTGTCAAATCATCATGCATCTGGGTAACAATATTCCACCAGCATGCAAATGCTCTATGGAATGGGATAGCTCCATTGTAATAACATTATTCCTTGATGTCTAGATAAGCTTGAAATCATGGGGCACCAACTCTCGAAAATCCTACACAACTTGGGAATCTTGATTTATGTGGAACATCAGTTGCCTATGGAGTTGGAACTCATGGAGTATGCTAAACCTGCACACATCCTCATCCAACTCTGATGGTCTGATCTGATGCTCAACAGGTGGCAGTGATGCTACATGTACACCTAGAGGAAGGACCTCATGGGATGGTCCCTGAACTAAGTCCACATCAATCATCAGATCGTTTTCCGGATCCAAAACTAGTATCATGACAGGCTGTTGTCGTAGAGGTATCTTGAAAATTTAATCAAGGGGTACCGTGGTCAGATGAGTATATATAACAACGGGGAGCAGACTCAAGAAGGATAGCCAAAGTATCAATCCTATATGATGCATGTACCACTGAGCCCTGCAACCAATTTCTTCATATTCTATGTTGACATGTAGGTGTTCATGGTCCTAGTGAATGAATACGTCAACCACTAGACCAACAATAGATTCCCCGATCTGAAATCCAAACTCGACACACTTTGACATTTTTCCCAAAATCTCAACCAAATCCTTGTAATTGGACAACTCCAAACATCATCTCAATGATCTAACCACATTTTATACCCATCTATCATGACCCAACCCAATGGGGATCAATCCAAATCTTCCCCAAGCCTTCCATCATAGGCCAGGGGCTGGTGAAAAATGCTAAATGGCATGTCTAAAATGTGACGCCTTTGCCTAATGTACCTATATGTACACACCTGACCATATCAGTGAAAAATTAAAGGGTAATAAAAGAAAAAATGTACAATATATAGAATATAATAAAGCGTATACACGACCCGTATGGTTTACATGAGTACGACATTGAAATCTCGAAAGTAAAGGGAAAAAATAAATGTCTAACTAGAAGGATTTCCCAACCTGAAAAAACTAGAATGTTAATGTGTTGAGAGAGCCCAACTCCTGATCTCAATGATCTGAACACCATATGCAATTATATGTACCATGTATCCATATGATTCAATGTAGTTACCACCGAATTTTTCCATCTTCTACATAATACATTACACATGTTGTTAATGCCCATGCATCAGTGAGTATATACATACCCAGTAGGATGCCTAGAAAAATAAATGGGAAATAGTTAGAGAAATGATAGAAATAGATAAATAGATATCTAAAACCAAAGTAAGATGATAAAAAATATTACAACCTGCCAATCCCTGGTAAGTAGTGACATAAACATTATAATTACATCAATGATGGCCAACATCATGAATCAATTCCCATCAGAAAAACATCCATGTCAATATACACATCTCTATTTTTCCATACATTAGAGGGTAACAATCCTTCTGTAGAGGACCCATGGACTAGTACTATAGGAGGTTTCCACTAAATAGATATCTTGAGGGCCCATGACCTATCCCAGTAGGAGTGTTCCACTCATGTAGTTGGTAGAGGAACCGTACCCATCCCAACTACAGGGTTTTACTCTAGTGTTTAGTAGAGGACCCCATGCCAATCTTAGATGGAGGGTTCCACTAAAGTTGTAGGTAGAGGAACCATGCATAAACCAGATGGGGGGAGTCACTCTAGTGTTTGGTAGAAAACCCATGCCCAGACTAGATGGATGGTGTCACTCTACTAGTCAAAGATCAGTGATGTGATACAATAGAAGGGTTCCACTTGGAAAGTAGATAATGGACCCTTGACCTGCCTAGTAAGAGGGTGCCACTCACATAAGCGAGGACCCATACTCTGACTCTGTATAAGGGTTCCACTCAGTGGATAGATAGAAGAACCATACCCTTTACTATTAGAAGGCTTCCTATCTAATAATATATCGAAGAACCATTTCATTCCTTCTAGGAGTGTTCCACTCCATATATAGGAAGATGACCCATTCCCATCCCAATCAATGGTCACCTCTCTAAAGTCCATGGTGATCATGCATGATCGTTGTCATCATTAAGAATTTCCTATAGAATAATTGTAGAGATCCAAATCTTGAAGTACTTGAACATTACATTACTTTTGTGGAATACGTAATAAATAACAAAAACAGACACCAAAGGACCATAATAGTTTAGTGCCTTTGGATACTTGGAACCTAATCATCAAATCTTGGTGAAAGATCCTCAACATCTCCCATAAATATATTCCTTTTTTTCTTACCTAAAACCATTCCTTATATCCTGGGGAAAAGAAAACATAAAATGGGTGAGCTCAAATGCTCAGTAAGGGAAAACATAGTGAACATAAAACAATCCATAAACATTTGAAAGCAACAAACTTGAACATGAAATTTAAAAATCAAAATCTTGAGCAAAGACATAAATCGTGGAAGTGCATAAAGAATATATAATACTAGAACATAAATCGTGATAAAATATAATGGGAATAAAACATGTAATTTTGGAAACCATTCAGAACATGTTATGATTTCTCTAGTATCCAAGGCATTGCTGCCAAGATCATCTTAGTGGAAAAATTCCCTATCGGAATTGAGTTCACTCCTCATTTCAGTCCTGTAACATGGAACCGTATTAACTTACAATTCTAGCCATGTCTATCTCATGGGATATAAATCATTACCCAATGAATTTGAGGGAGATATAGGTCCCACACATCTCATAATGAAATCATTCTTACTTGTGCCACAAAATAAACATAAAATATTCATCATAACCCAAAGAACAAAATGGGTTTCATAAACATCATCCCATCATAACATAATCCATATAAAACAAATGTATATCATTTCATCATATGAAAAGTGAAACCATGTATATCATAGAGAAATTATTCTTGAAACATACACACATTAAATAATGACATCTTATATGAAAAATGGTTTTGATAAAACAATTGAAATGAATTCTTGAGGAAAATATCCTTTGTTCTTCAAAATCATTTTATTTTCAAAAAATACCATGAAATTTTAAAAATAAGGATTTTGTTGAAAATAGTCATAAAATATTTTATAGGTAGATTCATGAAAATAAGGCTTTATAAAACCGTAAAAATCCATTCACGCCGTATAAGTTAAAAATAACATTCTCCTCGTACTTTTTTCGGAAAGTCAAAAAGTACCTTATATGGTAACCAAAGGAAAGATTCCATCCATAAAATGTGGTAAAAAGTCAATAAAGGGTAAAAATGACTTTAAACATACATGGAAGAATAGTAAATATTTTACGAAAACATTTTTAGAAAACATGTTCATGGATGATAGTCTTAACCCCTGTAAATACTTATTTATAAGCAACCTCGGATAAAAATGAGATTGAAATTTTATCCCTTACCTTAGGTACGATATGCTTCGTACATATCTGAACCTCCTGTATAATGATTTAAATAATGTCATTGACTTATTACAGAATCATATTCATTGTTATGATATCATATATGGTTCACTTATGACTTTATATTACCCGTTCTTTTGTAAATTCCATGTTAAAGAGCATTTTGGGTAAAATCATTTCATTTGTCGTCCGTGTTTTGACTTGTAATTATTCATATGATTACATAGATAATGATTAATTAATTCCAGAATATAAAAAATGAATTATATATAATATAAATTCAGAATACACATATATATAATAGATCTATAAATGTAAAGAAATACACATTTCATGGAGACGGAATGCAGTACGTATGCATGAATGTTGTTTTCGTTTCCTCATTGAATAGAATGGAATTAATTGGATGACATACAAATATATATACATAAATACATTATCATTATTATGTCATATATTTCATGATTACTTATTATATATACTTTATAATCATTCATGAATGGTTAATCATTGAAAATGAATCTCATCGCGTCATGGAGACGGTAGTCCGTACGTACGCACGAGCGATGATATCGTTCCCATAATTATTGAATTGAATTGGATTGGATGATACAATATATCAGAACTAGTATGATGTTATAATAACTATGCATAGTTATTCTTTACACAATTATACCCATCCAAGTAAGGTGGTGTTGGAAAAACAGATTACACCACGGCGTGGAGACGGTATTTCATACGTACGCACGCGCGGTGATTTCATTTTCCATAGGATGGATAGAAGGTGAAATGGGGTTGTTTCATATTTATAATAAAATATAAGTATATTAGTGATACTGATGTTATTACTTTATAATGAAACAACTAAAGAAGAAGATGTTTAAGAAGAAATAAGCTTTAAATAACCGGTAGAAGAGATTACCTCTTCTTCAACACACCTCCTTTAAACTTCTTCTTAGGGCACTAGGGTTGGGCTTTTGAGAAGACCAGAACCTCTATATGGTTTCCAGGGAAGTGGGGAAGTGAAATGGGCAGAGGATGGCCGATCTTCAAAGCCTAAAATGGTGTGAGGAAGAGAGGTAGGAGGAGCCCTTTTATTAGGGGGGAGAGGGGAACCTTTGGAATCCTCAAAAATATTATTTTAATATAAAATAAAAACCCACATAAAAACCTCCAAAAATGGCTCAATTAGAAGATTAGATGAGATAGGGTTTTAATATAATCAACCAATAAAATTTATACATGTTTTGATCTTATTTTAAACCTTATCATTTTGATATATCCTTAATTAATCTATTTAAGTTTATTTGTTATAATAAAATTCTAAATTTTAAATGGTTATAAATAATCCCTCATGTGTTGTTAATTTTCCATAATTGGATACATTATAAAATTTTAGACCATATAAATTTAAATTTATAATTTTTAAGTATTTTTGTGATTTTTAAACAATATAATAATAGGTTATTTTTATAAAATAACAATAGTGTCAATTTTAACACTATTCATTTATTTGAATTTAAATAAACTCTACACAGAGGATATATTCGAACTAAAATATTTAATAGATTCATAACATGTCACATTTATCTAGAAAATTCGTGGAGCACATTAAATAGTTCATATAATATTTATTTTAATATTTTTAATACCATTAATTTCGTATATCTCTTAATAAAATAATTAGTACAACATTTTTTTATAATTATTTAATATACTTATTTGTTGCATAAAAATTAAAAATAAAATCTGTTGATGAATATAAATATCAATGATTTTATAATAATAATTTTTCTTGAATTTATCATCTTTCAATAACTACATGTAAATTGTTATCTTTATTAAATTATGAAGGTGACAACTTTGGAATCATTTAAAATAAAATATTATAAGTGTCATAATCGCCATAATAAGGATCCAAATGGTCAAACATTCGGCCCGTGGATGATTTGTGTTTATATGTACACTACTAATAAGTTTTGTGCAGAATTTTGGGCCTTTCAATATGAATTAATATTTCAATAAAAACAATTTTATTTATTTTGTCACTAAATAAATAATTTCTGCATCATTAATGTATAAGATAATAAGGTAATTAAATAAATCTTAAAAATTACAAATAAATTACCTTGATAATGAAAAAAATTTATCTTTCAAATGAGTATTTATAACTGAATTTATATTCTGTATATACTTATACTAAAAATACTTTAATTATTAAAGTTGAGTGAGACATATTTCATTTTCCTTTAAATAAAATAAACAAAAGGTCTTAATCACCTCCAAGTGGGTTCTAATGGATTCCATTTTGACCCAAATATGACTTAGGACGAAATATAATCATCCAATTGTAATAATACAAGTATTAGGATAGTTTTATAAGATTATATTTACCCTTAATTACCCAATTTACCTTTTACTATGGTAAATAAAATTTACTGTTTTTACTATTCATAAAGCCCAAAAAATAAAAATTAGATTATTAACATAATTTGGACCCACTGATTCCAAATATGGAATCAATTTTTCCAAATTCAATACACAAATGTGGCAGAAATTATTTTAATATTAATCCCATTGACGAAAGAAAACAGGTTTTTGTTTAAAGCATTGCAAAAGATTGAATTGATTTAACCTACAAATTCAAGGTAAAATCAATGATAATGACATAAATTATATTAAATGGTAAAAATATATTCTATTTATACTTTAAAGCCATTCAATATTATAATTTAACCATATAAATTATTACAAAGAAAAAAGTTGTTTTTAATTAAAATATAGCGTGTTTTTACTATTCATTAAAATATAAAAGTTATCAGAAAAATATCAGAACTTCATCCAATTTAAATTTTTATATATTTATTCAAAATAAGAATTTTATTTTGTAAAATTAAACTTATAAACATGTAAAAAACTAGATTTAATATGGGTGCACCATTTAAAGGTGGCAAAATTGCATGTTTTGAAAAATGCTTATTTTACCCGAAAAAATTATTTTGTTCACATACCATGTTCTAAAAAATGTGTAAGATGACATAATAATGTTATAACATTCAAAATTTAGTTAATACTATTCATAATGTCTAGTTCATAATAATATTATAACCATATATTATTGTTTAGTGAAACTCGGTATTGCGTACAACACACTTTATCATGGAAGGTCGTGATTGCATGTATTGCAAAACAAGCCAGAGATAAGTGTAGTGAAAGATCCTTTTGGTGTATCGTACAACAGAAGACATCAATAAAACTAAAGAGAAAATTTTTCATAAAATCTCGGGGTGTTACATTCTACCCCCCTTAAAATGAATTTCGCCCTCGAAATTCTTCAGGGTTATAAATGGTTTACTATTCCAAAGTTTCTTTAATAGAGTCCCAAATCGTAAAAAGGAATACCAAACTGATGTTTAAAAACTAATGTATGAAACATAACGGTTACCCAAATTAATGAATCACTGGGTTTCCACGTAGAAGAACATAGGTGAAAATATGGATATGGAAGAGAAATCTAACCGTCATGTTCTGATGGAGAGTGGTAGAGAACATGGCTATGAAAAATCCAACAATCACAAAGCCATAAATTTGTGATAATATATCGAACCATCTGATTCATCGGATATTAGGGCACTAGGAAAACATTTTCAAGATCATTTCTCTAAAGATTATGAATTAAAAGAAATACTTACATGATTTTGGTACAATATCACTGTTGTTCGTGCTTTGAACAATTTCCACTTCATCTCTTAAAGAAATTAAGTTGAATTTGTTATTCGGGAAGTGTTAACAGATCATGTGATAGAATGATGGATCATTCCATCTGTTTCAAAGAAAAGGTTAACAAAAGTTATCAAATATACATAAGTCCATCTATGGTGAGGTTAATCATATATGATTCTAAAAATGAACTTATACTTTATATATCATACCGCTTAATAAAAAAAACTAGTTTCTACTAACCCGGGACTTCTTGTAGGCCAGTGGTAGGAGATAAAGGCCAGTCGCACTTCGGTTTTGGGTTCGATTCCCAAAGACTTGTCCGACGCGACAGGTTGTCGCCCGTCCTACAGGTTATCCTTTTTCTAAAATTACATCATTATGACATTCCATCGATAATATCGAAAAAAGTTCTATCCTTAAGCAATACTAACTTATGTCCAACATAAACCATTCCAATCTTTAGGCTTATCTAAAATACATCGGTCCAGGCTCATAGTATAAAGAAAACATTTACTAGAAAGGTTATCTACCACGAATGTGAATACAAGCATTTATCTCACATATATCATAAGATATATCTTGTTGGTTTCATTCCAATCACATTAATACCTTAGTCATATATTCTATTGAAACATAAATTAACATAGAACCTTAGGGAAAACATGAATATTGTTAAAAGGTAACTCTTTCCACATACCAAAATCCTCAAAATTCTATATACTCAAACCATAATATCACTTAGTCCTTATATCACTCATGAGCTCATGAATACTGTCAAACATTTCATTTTCTCCTTATCCCTTCATTATGCGCATATCATCTTCTTTCCGAAATATTTGAATAACTTTTCATGGTTACCAGTAACTTAAAATTATTGAAAACCACAATAGACTAATAAAAAAATATTCAAATACACCATAAATGTACCTCAACAACATTATTCATGAATACCAATACATAAACACTTAAATCCCTCATCTTAAATGATTGTCCTGGAATAAGTCCTTCCTTGATTTAGAAGTAACTTTTTAGGTCAGGTCATTGAGTTGGGTAATGCCCATGTTCTCCACAAATAATACATTGAACTCCATAACAGTCTGTCACTCTATGACACTTTTCTCCACACAGATAACATCTGTCCCTCCATTTGAGGTATTCCTCAAGGATCTTCTTCCCATCTTTAGAAATCTCAATCCTCCTTTCTTGATGCTCCTCTACATGAGAACATGCATAAAATTCTATCTTCCTCTTATTTGAGGAATTAGGAATACCACTAAACTTCACCTTGTTAATCATATATCGCAATGACTTATTTGTAAAAATCTAAATATCTTTCTCTCTAGGCATTATGCAATATTTTTTCTCATAGTCACCAATTTGTCTATAGGCTTCAATGTTAACCGAATTCCTTCTGGTTCCCTCCATTGACTAAAACACAAAAAAGAATTATGTGAGAGGCAAAAATCATGCATGGAAAATATCATAATCAAGGGGGAGTACCTTTCACATCTAACATCGTAGGTTTAATTTTAATATAGTTACCGTAATTCTAGGAATATAATCTATACTTATACTTAACCTTAGGGACTTCCCTAGACATACCTTAGAAATTTATCTAGGGATCTCACTATAGTTTTCAAATTTTATTTTCCAAATGATGACTAAACCTTTCCTATGATATAAACTATAGAGACCCAAAGCTTGACATACATGGAATTATATTAATTTTGCGGAATACATAATACATAACAAAAACAGACACCAAAGGACCGTAATAGTTTAGTGCCTTTGGAAACATGAAACATAATCTTCTAATCTTGGTGAAAGATCCTCAACATCTCCCATAAAGATCATCAATTTTTTTTCTTACCTAAAACCTTTACTTATATCCTAGGGAAAGGAAAACATAAACGGGGTGAGTTCAAATGATCATTAAGGGAAAACATAGTGAACATAAAACAATCCATAAACATTTGAAAACAAAAAACATGAACATGAAATTTAAACATCAAAATCTTCAGCAAACACATAAATCATGTAAGTACGTAAGGAATATATCATAATGGAACCTCAATCATGATAAAATATAATGGGAATAAAACATGTAATTGTGGAAATAATTCAACACATGTTATGATTTCCATAGTAGCCATGGCATTGCTGCCAAGACCATCTTAGTGGACAAAGTCCCTTTCTGAATCGAGTTCACTCCTCATTTCAGTCCTGTAACACTGAACCGGATAAACTTAAAGTTCCAGCCATGTATATCTCATTGAGATATAAATCTTTAGCCAATGCATTAGAGGAAGATATAGGTCCCACCCATCTCATAATGAAATCATTCTTACTTGTTCCACAGAATAAACTTAAAACATTCATCATAACCCAAAGAATAAAATGGGTTTCATAAACATCATCCCATTATCACATAATCCATATAAGCAAATGGATATCATTTCATAATAAGAAAAGTGAAACCATGCAAATCATTGATAAATTAAGTTTGAAACATACACACATGAATCAATTCCATCTTATATGGAAAATGGTTTTGATAAAACACTTGAAATGAATTCTTGAGGAATATATCCTTTCTTATTCAAAATCATTTTCTTTTCACAAAATTCCATGAAATTTTAAAAGAAAAGGATTTTGTTGAAAATAGTCATAAAATCTTTTGGAGGTAGATTCATGAAAATAAGGCTTTATAAAACCGTAAAAATCCATTCATGCCATAAAAGTTAAAAATAACATTCTCCTCGTACTTTTGTCAGAAAAGTAAAAAAGTACCTTATATGGTAACCAAAGGAAAGATTACATCCATACAATGTGGTAAAAAGTAAATAAAGGGTAAAAATTAATTTAAACATACATGGAAGAATAGAAAAAAATTTATGAAACCATTTTTAGAAAACATGGTCATGGATGATAAACGCAACCCTAGTAAATACTTACGTATAATCAATCTCTGATAAAAATGAGATTGAAAATTTATCCCTTACCTTAGGTCCGATATGCTTCCTACGTATCCGAACCTCCTGTATAATGATTTAAATAATGTAATTGACTTATTACAGAATCATATTCATTTTTATGACATCATATATGGTTCACTTATGACATTATATTACCCGTTCTATTGTAAATTCCTTGTTAAAGAGCATTTTGGGTAAAATCGTTTCATTTGTCGTCCGTGTTTTGACTTCTAATTATTCATATGATTACTTATATCATGATTAATTAATTCCAGGATATAAAACATGATTTATATATAATATATATTCAGAATATACATATATATAATAGATCAATAAATGGAAATAAATACACCGTTCATGGAGACGGAAGGCTGTACGTACGCATGAACGTTGTTTTCGTTTCCTCATTGAATTGAATGAAATTAATTGGATGAAATACATATATATATACATAAATACAGTATCATTATTATGTCATATATTTCTTGATTACTTCTTATATATACTTTATAATCATTCATTAATGGTTAATCATTGAGAATGAATCTCATCGCGTCTTGGAGACGGTAGTCCGTACGTACGCACGAGCGATGATATCGTTCCCATAATTATTTAATTGAATTGGAGTGTATGATAAAATATATCTAAATCAGTAAGATTTTATAATAACTATGTATAGTTATTATTTACACCGTTATACCCATCAAGGTAAGGTGGTATTGGAAAAACAGATTACACCACGGCATGGACACCGTATTTCGTACGTACACACGCGCGGTGATTTCATTTTACGTAGGATGGATAGAAGGTGAAATGGGGTTGTTTCATATTTATAAAAACATATCAGTATATTATTGATACTGATGTTATTACATTATAATTAAACAACTAAATAAGAAGAATTTGAAGAAGAAATAAGCTTGAAATAATCGGTAGAAGAGATTACCTCTTCTTCAACGCACCTCCTTTAAACTTTTCTTAGGGCACCAGGGTTGGTCTTTTTAGAAGACCAGTACCACTATAAAGTTTGTAGGGAAGTTGGGAAGTGAAATGGGAAGAGGTTGGCCGAGCTTCAAGGCTCAAAATGGTGTGAGGAAGAGAGGGATGAGGTTCCCTTTTATAAGGGAGGAGAGGGGCACCTTTGGAATCCTCAAAAATATTAGTTTAATATAAATTCAAACCCCACATAATAACCTCAAAAAACGACTCAATTAGAATATTATATGATATAGGGTAACAATCAAATCAACCAATATAATTTAGACATGTTTTTATCTTATTTTAATCCTTATCTTTTTTATTTATCCTTATTTAATCTATTTATGTTTATTTGTTGTAATAAAATTCTAAATTTAAAATGGTGATAAATAATCACTTATGTGTTGTTAATTTTCAATAATTGGATAGTTTATGTCATTTTAGACTATATAAGATTAAATTTATAATTTTTTAATATTTTTTGATTTTTAAACAATTTAATAATAAGTTATTTTTATAAAATAACAATAGTGTCAATTTTGACACTATTCATTTATTTGAATGTAAATAAAATCTACACAGAGGATATATTCGAACTAAAATATTTAATAGATTTCTAACATATCGAATTTGTCTAGAAAATTCGTTGAGAACATTAAATAGTTCATATAATACTTATTATAATATATTTTAAACCATTTTTTTGGTATATCTATTAATAAAATAATTAGTACAACATTTTTGTATAATTATTTAATATACTTATTTTTTGCATTAAAATTAAAAATAAAATCCTTTGATGAAGATAAATATAAAATATTTTATAATAATAATTTTAATCAAATTTATCATCTTAAAATAACAACCTGAAAATTGCTATCTTTATTAAATTATTAAGGTGACAACTTTGGAATCATTTAAAATAAAATATTATAAGTGTCATAATCTCCATAATAAGGATCCAAATGTTCAACAATTCGGCCAGCGGATGATTATGGTTTATATATACACTACTAATAAGTTTTGTTCAGATTTTTGGGCCTTTTTATATGTATTACTATTTCAATAAAAACTATATTATTTATTTTTTCACTAAAAAATTAATTTCTTCATCTTTAATGTATAAGATAATAAGGTAATTAAATAAATCTTAAAAATTACAAATAAATTACCATGATAATGAAAAACATTTTATCTTTAAAATGAGTATTTATTACAGAATTTATATTCTTTATAAACTTATATTAAAAATACTTTATAAAAGTTAAGTGAGACATATTCAATTTTCCTTTAAATAAAATAAACTAAAGGTCTTAATAAACTCCAAGTGGGTTCTAATGGATTCCATTTTGACCCAAATACGACTTAGGACGAAATATAATCATCCAATTGTGTTATGAAAAGTATTAGGACAATTTTATAATATTATATTTACCCTTAATTACCAAATTTATCTTTTATTAAGGTAAATAAAATTTACCGTTGTCACTATTCATAAAGACAAAAAAATAAAAAGTAGATTATTAACATAATTTGGACCCACTGATTCCAAATATGGAATCTATTTTTCCAAATTCAATACAAAAAAGTTGCAGAAATTAAATTAAAATTAATCCTGTTGTCGAAAGAAAATGGGTTTTTGTTTAAAACATTGCAAAAGATTGAATTGATTTAACCTACGAATTCAAGGTAAAATCAATGCCAATGACAAAAATTATATTAATTAGAAAAAAGTATATTGTATTTATACTTTAAAACCATTCAATATTATAATTTAACCATATAAATTATTACGATGAAAAAAGTTGTTTTTCATTAAAATATAGCATGTTTTTACTATTCATTTAAATATGAAAGTTATCAGAAAAATATAAAGACTTTATACAATGTAAATTTTTATATCCTGATTCAAAAGAAAAAGTTTATTTTGTAAAATTGAACTTATAAACATGTCAAACACTAGATTTAATGTGGGTGCGCCATTAAAAGGTGGAAAAACTGAATTTTTGAGAAATACTTATTTGACCTGAAAAATGTATTTTTTTCACATACCATGGTCTACAAAATGTGTAAGATGAAATAATAATGTTATAACATTCAAAATTTTGTTAATACTATTTATAACAGCTAGTTTATAATAATATTATAACCATATATCATTGTTTAGTGAAACTCGGTATTGCATACAACACACGCTATCGTGGAAGGTCGTGATTGCATGTAATGCAAGCCAAGTCAGGGATGTGTGTAGTGCAAACTCTTTTTGGTGTAGCGCACAACACAAGACATCACTAAAATTAAAAAAAACACTTTTCAAAAAATCTCGGGGTGTTACAAGAATCCCACTCATAAAAGCACTTATCATATCTTCAAATCCACCATAAAGGACTCCATGAAATTCAATATGTAAAAAACTAAGGATAGAAAACTCACAGGCCAAAATATGAGTTTAATGAAGGAGATATGAGAGGTTGAGGTTTCCTCATAAGGAAAAAAGGGTATATGGCTTGTGTAAGGACCCACACGGCATATGTTCCCACTACATCACATGACCGTGTACCTTCCAACATACTTCTCTCTATCCATGTATGGATACATGATGTATTGATGGTATACACGGCATGTTCGAGCCACTCAAGGTCCTTCCTGTGCTCCCTATGAATGTATGTGTATCTAGACCATGTCCTTGTACTTCAGCACACAATACATGGCTAGCCAAGCCCTTTTTTGTGTAATACCAGGGTAGATGTCGGTTCACCAGCACAAGTTCACAAGTAGTGTGTATTGGGGGGGGGGGGGGGTACAACCCATTGTTTGATACTTGTCACACCTGAAACCAAGACTGCTACAACCAAGTGGTCACATGTCGTGTGTTCTTCCGAACTACATGGCATGTAGTTTGGATTTTTTCTATAAGTTTAGATATATGGATGTACATTCTAGATATGTATCCTCCACAAATAATCTCACCTCCATACCACTAGGAATTAAAGGGTAAGCCCTTGATTTTTCATTTCCAGCCATCCATTGTCTGGAAATTGGATTCTGATTCGTCCCGCATGAACCCACTCACCTTATACGCCTTGTACCACACTGAATCCATTTTTTCCCTCTCCATTTAGATTCCAATCAACAAACCATTCACCTCAAACCCTAAAATCATTTTAATACATCCCCAATTCATTGTTCTATTCATCTCACATTCATCCTCTCTAGATATGGGGGTCCGATTGTGCTTGGTATCACCCGACAATGTCAAATCATGACCCCATGGTCTAACAATGACTAACCCAAAGAATTTTATGGAGAAAGGAATAAAAAAATTTAATCAATAATTTCCAATAATTCATGGCCATGAAACACAAAAAAGGATATTTAGGTAGATAAAAAAAGAATAAAATATTAAATTTGTACATGGCTGCATGCAAAGTCATTCAATTGACATAGATTAATGAAAGGAATAATCATGATCAATATATTTAATAAATGGGGGAATAAACCACTAATTGAAGAGTCGTATCTGGTTTTTGATCATTCATCATTTAAGAATGCGCTTTCCAATAAATGAGAAAAGTAGTTGCGTTTGATGCTTGTTGATCTTAGTGGATCTAGAGGATTATTTTCATATAGATCTGATATTCCAATGAGATGAGGAAGTAGTCACTATGCAATGTTCACAGGGTTATGAAAATAATCTTCTAGATCCTTCCCTATCAAAATATTTTTTAATGAAAACAGAATTAGGATAATTAAATAAGTAGTTAAAATTAATTAATTATTTAACTAAATGCACTTCCCGTGGAAAGTTTTATTTGAACACCCCACACTGGCCTATTTTAGGGTATGTCTAGTGTGAAAATTGCATTCTAAAATTAATTGTGGTCTTTTATTTTTGATCTGATATTAATTTTAATAGTTATCTCGTTTTTATTAATAAAATGTGCACATGTAATATAAAATATATTTAATATTTTTATAAACATAATTTTGGACACCTCAAGCCTCGCAATCGCATTTTGTCTCATCGATTGACTATGAAAATATATGTACAAATATTCCATAGTCATTCAATAAAAAATTATAGTCTCTACATTATTACCTCAATCAATATATTCATCCTTAAAAAAAACAAGACAAGAATCTCAAGATACTTGGACCACATCCGGCTCTCCTACTCCCATTGCTTGTTAAAGCCACCAGTCGTCCCTCTGACAGGAAGCTCTCTATCACCAGTGATTTCTTCGACACCATTAAATAGGTGGTAATCCACAATGGTACCCCACTAGCACAAATATCTCTATGGAGTCCCTGATAAAACTTCCATTATCAAAATTAGCCATCCCAGATCATGTAGAGGGAGTATCGTGTAAGCTTTGCGAAGCTTGTGGAATACTAAGACACTATCATACCTTCCTAATGCAACTAAAGAAGATTATAAATATAAACTTAGTGCATGAAAAATGGGTAGTACTCAATATAGAACAACTACAGGATGTCTGGCCATTAGAGTGTTGACTCATCTTTCATTTGGGTAACAAGGCTCCACCAACGTGTAGCTGCTCTATGGAAAAAGCTAGCAACGATCGAAACCACCAAATCCTTCGATTTCTGGATAAGCCAAAAAACATTGACCACCAACTCTAGATAATCCTCCATTGTCTATGGATATGTCTTTACATGGAACCTCATGGGCCTCTAGGTTTGGAACTCAGAGAGTACACTAAGCCTGTGCACATACTTAGCCTCCTATATTGTATGATATTCTACTTGAAAGGTGGGGGTGATGCTACCGATCGACATGGAGGAATGATCTCATTTGATGTACCATTAACTAAGTACTCATCACTAATCAGATAATCATTACAATCCAGAATTGGTAACTTGTAGAGTTGTCATTGCCGAGGCATCCTAAAAATTTAATAAAGACGTACCATGGTCATATGATCATATATATATAACAATGGGGATCTGAATCAATAATAAAATTGAAATAATGTGTCGTATATGATGTATGTACAATTAATACTTACAATCAATTCATTTGTATGTTGATTCATCAAGTACGTAGTCATGGTCCTACTGAATGTTCAGTCAACCACCTCACCAAGAGTATATTTCTTGGCTTGAAAGCCACACTCAAATACACTTTGATGTTGTTTACCTCAATCCCAAAAAAATGCTTATATGTTTATCACACTAAACACCATCCCAAGGATTAAACAACCTTTGATACCCATCTTTCAAAACCTGAACCAGTGGGGCTCGAGCTGCAACTACCCTAATCCTGCCTCCATAGGCCATGGGATGACTACAAGCACCTAAAGACATATCTAAGTTGGAAGGAATTTCCTGAATGTACATGAATGACCAAACTAAACCATATCAATTCATACATGAAGAGGAATCAAATAAAAAGGTTCAGTATCTAGAATATAGTAATGCATATGAAATACCTCTAGTGTGTATAAGAGTATTACAGTGACAACTGGAATGTAAAGGGGAAAAATACACACCCAACCAGAAAGATATACAAAATTTACAAAACAACAATGTACTTGTGTTGAGATATCCCATCTCTTGATCTTGAACTGTTGACCATTTTACACTGTCCTATGAACCAGGTATCCTTAATCTCATATATATTAACCACTGAACTGTTTGTTGTCTACATAAGACACGACACGTATGGGAAAATCCATTGTTTGTGTGAGTATATACAAACCCGGTATGATGCCCAAAATATAATGGGGGTGTTCTAAGAGACATGATAGGAATAGATAAATAAGAAAATATGTCCCAAGAAAGAGGATAATAAAATTCAACAATATGTATATAGATAGATATATATGGTCAAACCAATGAAACCCAAATAAGAGAGAAAGGGATATCCATCTCAGAGCCCAACCTAGGTAAAATGTTCTGTCATCTCTAGAAGCCCATAAATGATGCACAACAACCCATGTGTCATACCAGAATAAAAACGTCAAATTTAAGTCACCCCTAACCATTGTACCACATAGTCATGGAGAATAGTTTCTAAGTGGAGGACCAATGCCCTGGTACAACAAGAGGTTTCAACTTAGTTGATAGCTAGAGGACCCATGACCTATCCTAGAAAGAGGGTGACCAAAATATAGTTGGTATAGGATCCATGCCTAGACTATTTGGAGGTTTCAAATCTAGTGTACAATAAAGGACCCATGTCGAGCTCAGCTAGAGGGTGTCACTCATGTAGTTGGTAGAAGACACATGCCCAGCCCAGCTGGAGGGTTCCACTCTTGTGTATGGTAGGGGACCCATGCCCTGATCATCTGGTAGGTTCCACTCCAGTAGTGAAGGAACCATGCCCAGATACCATAGGAGAGTGCTACTCAGATAGAAGTTAGTGTACCCATTCCCTACCCAGTAGATGTGTTCCACTCCCATAGTCGAGGACCCATATCCTGAATCTTTAGGAGGGTTCCACTAGGTGGATACGTAGATGACCCATGGCCTATCCCAGTAGAAGGGAAACACTCTAATAATAGATATAGGACCCATTACATGACCCAAATGATGGATAAACTCTATTTATATGTGTATTACCCATGCCCATCCTAGCCAGATGGTTCCACTCTAATGCCCCTAGTGATGCTGCCTAATCACCGTCATCATCGATTTTTTCATAAAGAATAATACCACTCAAAACACCTGAAATCATATCTCCAAAACCTCCATGGAGGCCAATATAACATTCTACATGGAAATATTCTTGGGATAGGATATTCACAGAAAAATATTTAAGCCCAAATAAAAGAGATATGAGAGGTTACGTTTTCCCCATACAGAAAGAAAGGGTACACAATGTGTGACGGGAACCACACAGTGTGTGGTCCTGCTCCATCACTTGGTCGTGTCCTTGTCGGTACTGGATTTCTACCCAAGTAGGGAAAAATAGTTTTTATAGGGTCTATATGATGTGTTTTGAGACACGGGGGGAGGGGGATCCTATTCATGCTCTCTAGCCATGTCCGTGTATCCAACCCGAGTCCATGTACTTTTACACACTGTGTGTACCTAACCATTCCAGTGCCTGTGTACTCTCAGAGTATACACCATGTCACTATAAAAATGTCATATGTTGTGTGTTTTTGGGGTGGGGGGTGGGTGGTCTCACATAGTTTGTGATACTGTTATTGTCAGAAACCTTGGCCATTACATCCAAGGGATCACACACTTTGTGTTCTTATGAACTACACATCATGTAGTTGGGAATTTTCTAGAAGATTAGATCTAATTCCACACATTACTAATCTATATAATACACCATATATATCTCGTATATTCAACCCATAATAAATGGTTAATCCATTAATTTATCACTTTCATCCATCCGTTGGTTGAAAATTGGATTTTGATTCATCTAGCATGAACCCATGCACCTCAAACACCTAATACCTTAACAGATCCATCGCCACCATCTCTGTTTGGATTATGATCATAAAAAATTCACCCAGAACCCACAAAGGCTCTGAATCCATCACCAATTAATTTTTCCATTAATTATATGTGCAACCTCCATGGATTTGGGGGTCTGATCATGCTCGGTCCTGAAAATATTGTCAAATCATGACCTTGGGGTCCAACGATAATTAACGAGATGAATTTTGGGGTGGAATGCTTCAGAAAAAAGTTTTATCAGTATTTTAGAATAATTATTTTCCAATGAAGATGAAATGGGATATTCGGGGTAAGAAACAAAAGAATAAACTATTTAATCTGCACACGGGCACATGAAAAGTCATGAAATTGGCGCTGATCAAGGAAAAATTTGATCACGATTATTTAATTTATAAAATATTGAAATAAAACATTAATTGGAGAGTTATACCATGTTTTTTATTATTTTCCATCAACTAACTCACTCAAAAATGAATGAGGGAAGTAATTTAATTTTTTTTGCGTTGATCTACCTAGATCCAGAGGTTCGTCATCATCTAAATCTGATTTGTCAATGAGAGAAGGAAGAATTCACTACATAATGATCCTAGGGATGTGTTGATAACACAAGAGATACTTCTATCATGATATATTTATTGATTAAAATAGATTTAGGTTAATTAAATATGTACATAAAATTATTTATTTATTTAACTAAACGCACCACCCACGACCCACTTTAACCGAACTCCTTGCGTCGAACTATTTAAGGCCACACCTAGGGAGAACAACACATTTCAAACTCAACAATGGCCTTATATTTTTTATCAATGTTTTTTAAGAGCTAACCCTATTTATTTCAGAAACTGAATGCATGTAATATAAAATATATGTAATACTTTTGAAAAATTAATTTCATGCACTCCGGGCCTCGAAACCACCCATTGTCTTTGTTCTTGGATCTGAAAATATATCTACATATAATACAAAGTATTATAAAGAAAAAACAAGGTCTATACACTTTACCAATGTCTCGATAAAAAATTACTTCAAACATACCAAAGTTCCCTAGTAGGGGTGAGTAATAGAACAGAGCATGTTTTCCCCCAAATGACATCCTTAGTCACGCCGAAATCATAGAACATATGAGCACATATATAAAAAAATTATATAAAACAATATAAAATAGTTTATATCAAAGAAAACCCATTTTTTTAAACCAACTTATTTTCATGGAAACCAAAAAAAATAGTCTTTCAAACCATTTCAAAAAAAATCTATTTGGCATACCCATTCCATTCCATATATTTTCACATCCACACATGAATGCAACCATGGACCTACCTATAATCATGAGTGGTTCATAATAATTTGAAAAATATGTCACATGGTGAACAATTCTTATGGGGTATTGTTAACACCCTTATCCATCCCACTTTAAAGGGGTAAAGATCATACACTTATCTATTCCAATTCACATGAACACACATTAACTATTCATTCCATAAACCCTGCCAAACTAATTGTGCTAAACCATCTCAATAATAAAATACTTTTTTTGTAAGAATTTCCACAAAATATTTATTCATGAATAGAAAACAAACAACCATTTTAAAATCATGTATCAAATTTCACATTTCACAAAACAACCCATTTTCCACAATTTCACAGACTATCACTAAATAGGGTTTCAATAAAATATTAGACATGAATTATAAATTTTAATTAAATAAATATAATCAATTTGAAATAAAAAATTTGAGTTCAATATATTAGGAGTCGAGAGTGAAGCCACCTAACTGAAAAACATAGGCAAAAACGAAGAATGACAAAAAACATCAACAAAAAACAGATTGAAACTTCAAAAAACCACCATGAATATTTTTACCTATGATAAAAACAACCATATATAATCATGATTATCACCAAAAAACATATATCGATCCTCAATGGAGTAGATCTACGAATCCTAGAAAAGGGATAAGAAGAAACTAAGGAAAAACTATCAAGAATGAGCACTTACCAAGGAATTTGGACTCTAGTTCACTAATATTCACCTACAGATTTCTCTTGGATCAAGAGGAAGAATCTACATAGACATTAAAAGGAAAGTAAATTGAGTAACAGTCAAATTAGTGGAAAAAATCCCTTAAGTGTCTAATTATGATAATATCCACAATTTAAGGAAGGCCACCTATAGGCTGCATGGATAGGCCACTCGGTTTGGGAAAATGTGGACTAACCATGTGGGTGATACTATCTTAAGCCACCCCTTGCATGGTTGGTTCACGTAGTTAGAAAAAACATTCCCCAACTATGATTATCCCTCTGTACAGAACATGCACAACTTTCCTTGGGTGCTGCACGACTTGTTCAAACTGTGTTCTATCCTTATTTCTACCGTGTGACCTATGTTTCCCATTTCACGATTTCTTAGAGATTTTGTACGATTTCTACTACCCTTTATCAAACCGTGAACCTCCATTAAATCCCCTAAAACATTAAAAAACTCCTCTAAACCTTCCTAAACTTATCCCAATAACTTTATATACATAAATTAAATAAATAAATGGTGAATTAACTTAAACTGAGGTTGATACAAATACATTTGGGTAAGACCCCACCCCCATGTGTGTGATGTACCCACTAGGTGTTTTTCTCTAGCCTCTAGCCTATTGGAGGTGGTCTGGTGTTGTAAAACATGGATTATCAGCTTCCAGATGGCCCATGATGGGATGTGGCATGAAAAAGTTGTATCAAAGTGTGTTCATCGTAGGATTTGATTTTGGAGATTGTCTATATGTGATGTTAGTTTGAGAAAAAGGGTAATAGTTTAAAAGTATTTTGAGTTCATCTCTCAGGTCATGGACTCTAGTGTGGGTGTAGTGATCGATGTATCCATTCACCAAAACATTCATAACTAGCTTGTCAACTTTGAACATAACAGAACTGGTTTTAGAGAAAACATTGGTACATACAACATATAGGAATGAGTTTTGGTTTCCACATCATTTTTGAGTCAGATCCCATGATATACTCTTGAAATTGGTAAATATTGTCTCTTTCATGATTCCTTCACAATGATTATCATCTAAGATTTTGCAATTAGATCATGAGGATGATCCGCCTAAGGATGAAGCTTCGATATAGGGACCTTTTCAGTAGGCTCACTAGTGGGGTTTCTGGTCTTAAAATAGGTTTCACCGATAGTACCAATAGATGATACATGCATGTCGAGAACACTTCATGAGTCTCAGAGGTAGTGAATCATTAGGTTTCATATTGTGACAAAACCCCATATAGCTGAGGACAGGCTTGAGGTGGGTGTGTGTGTTTTTTAGCTTGTTATTAAGCCTTCTGAGAAAATGGATTTCCTAGTTGTTAGCTTTATTTTTTGATCAATTGGATGATGGTAAAGCTTGGTGAATCTGTCATATGATGATATGAATCTTTCATAGATAGAGTTTGATCATATTTCTAGAGAGAATTTCTCACCAGTTACACTGTGAGAAGTACACATCTAGGTGCATCTGTAGCTTTATCAGGGCATCATTACAGTAGTTGATTATTCATCAAGGGTCATTTACATTTCATGATAATCCATGGATATGGTTCTAGATTCATTCTTTTTAGAATTTTCTTTCGAGCTAGGTCTTTATAGAGTTCTCTAGGATAGTTTGATACCTATTTCTACACCAATATATTATGGACTTATCAAACATGCTTTAGTAGTGGATATATTTTTATTCGAGTAGACACCAAACGTGCTAGTAGTGAGCACACATGATGTGAGAATTCGGCAGCTGGTAGCTGGCGATAAACATTGGTATCTTTATGTGTGAGATGTTGTAATTGTGGATTTTTCTATAACCAACTTGAAAATTACTTTTTGATTACCATACTATGTATACAATGAGTTATACCTGTAGTACACTTACCATTAGAGTGTAAATAATTCTATGCCTACTATTTAAATGGAAATTTACAGAGAATATTTTTCATATCAAATGGTTATACATGTTCCTATGAAATAATTAGAACCATGAGATACTATAAAATTAATATTAAACATATTAAATATAGGATAGATACATAATACTGACTGGAAACATATGATTTCATCCCATCAGGTGTTGGGGGCTCATCAATATTCTGACTTCTTCTCATGAAGTTCACACTAAGTGATCTATAGTAGATGTTATCATGAGGACTGATCCATCAATAGGAACAACACATGTTTTAGCTGTCATTGATATTTTTTATTTGAAAACACGTGTAATGGTCTCATGAATTAATATTATTATCTATTTAAACTATTTGATTGATAAATTTGATGCAAGAAAAAAACTACTAAAAGGAAGTCATAGAGATGTATCTTGCCTTGGGTGCATCATTGGTAGTATGACATTGATTGAATAATTAAGAAAAAAATATTAAATTCCAAGAGAAAGTGATATCCCGATCCCTTTTAATCAATATGTTAGTACCTTCACCACATAATTTTCCATGATAATATAAAGTAAGTATATTCAGTATGGTCAATATACAATAAAGAATTAAATGACGAAGACATGAAGTATGCATCATACTTTATGAGATATCGCGAGACAAATAAAATATATTACACCATGTGTGTTTATAGGAAGGGTATCATTCTATACTATTACTTATCTCTTTAGAGGCCATGATGGGTTGCTAGATTCTACTACTGGTTTGTTAATATTATTCATTACTAATAGGAAAAGGGCATTGAGGGTCAAACACAATAATGTATTCCAGAGTCTGCCCTATTCTGGTGGATAGGGGTATAGGACATAGTGTCCCCCATGGGTTCCAAGAGTTTTCCAAGTATTAATGATCACCAATTAATTAATAAATTAATTTCTATTAAAGTATAAAATAATTGTATTGAATTTATTTTTAAAAATAATTCCCAAGGTATTAAGTGAATACATAGAAAAATATTATATGAATGAATATTATTTAAATATTCAAGATTCATTTAATATTTTTGGGAATTACAATTCATGTTAATGGATTTATTTTATCTTATAACATATTTATCATATATAAAAAAGTATGCGATAAAAATAGAAATGATATTATAGTGTAGTTAGTTTATCATAATTTTTCATTTATCACTAATTTAGAGGCCGTTAGATATACAAGGACTAGGGAATGGTTTACAAGTGTTTTAACACCCATTATATATGTAGATAAAGGCTCTCATTCTATGTATTATTAATTACAATGGTGTTCGAGCTTCTATACCATCATTCCCTCATTATAGACACAAATACACCATCGAATAAATCGATCCAAGATTGTCTTCATAGATTGTCGGAACAAAGATGAGGTGGTCATCATGATGTCAAAGGAATCATTGGATATCCATACTTGCTACTACTATTATATGAATATAATTAATGTGAACTCTTGTATTGTTTGTGGATGATCTAGTGGGGTTCAAATTCGCATCCTTCATGAAATGATAACCAGTGAAAAGTGACAGTCGAACACATCTTTGATCTGAGTGATTTATTTTTTTCATGTCTAATTTTTGTGCTCGATTAATTAACATGAGATTATCATTCCTCTATTTAGGTTTTTATCGTTATAGATGATGAAGTTACATCACTCCAGTGGTGATGTTTTTTAAATACTCATCCCGCTAGATTCTACTATGAACCCAGATACTAGGAATTGGTATCAAAGACACAAAGTGAATTATATAAGTTAAAGAAAAATTAATTTTCCTTAAATTAATTAGATGGAATTATTTCAGTCCCAACTGTTCTGACCATGCATCAATGTAATATAGGATGACCAAGATATGACCACATGAAAAATTTAATATGGAGCATCTACGATTTTATTCGAGGTCCTAAAAAATTGATGAAATACACACACACACACACATTCATGTTCCTTTATTTTCGTAGTGATTCTAAAAATCCGTCTTTCTAGCTTGAAATAGATAGGATACCGGTCGCCAGAAGAGTATCATCGGTGATAATTTCTTCCACTAGATTCCAAAACAAAATCTTTAAAGGCCACCATCAATAATTTTTTGAGTTGTTGAACACAAAAAACTCTCTTTTGTAAAAGGATTCGAATGGACTCTCAGGTAATCCCAGATCCACGATTTATGGATGTGATTGGTGGCGGAATCCAAGGCGGCAACAATAGGAGCAGATGTGTGTTAAACCTAGAGGTTTTAGGAAACTATTGAATTCATGGTGTGTAGTCTGAAGAACACAAGACATGTGGCTCCCTCCTACATCATTAAGGATTAAGTGTGAAAAAAACTATTACATGCCTTTTGGTACCCACTACTTGTTGTGTGAACCAAGACTGGAAGCTCAGTGTGTGCCCCTAGGGTACAGAGGCATAGGCACGACCGTGTACAAGGGTTTGGCCATAGTACAAAGGAACATCCCACTGAGGCATGAATAGGTACACGGGCATGACCAAAGTGTATGGGCATGACCAAAATACATGGGCATGACCCAACATACATGAGAACGGTCTGGTGAAAATGAGAAGACTTGGGTTAGGAAAGACATAGTGTGTACTCCTATTACACATTGTGTACTTTATCTAGGGAAGTTTGAGGCCCTTGTTCTCTTTAGTATGGACCAGTTTCATCGCATTCCCTTGTTTAATTCCACATGAGGATAGACTGAGGAATCGTGTCTCAAGAATATGATTTGATCCCCTCTATGAGATTAGGTTAAAATAGTGATTAGGAATTTCCTATAAGGACTAGTGTGGGATCCTCTATCATAAATTCTTCACATAGTGGGGTTTTAGGAATCCATGTGACCAACATACCCGGACATTGATCCCCTACATGGTGGGTTTATCCAGTTAGGGTTTTATTGTCCTCCAAGGGACTAGGTGTGATCCCATATCTGTGTATCAATATCTTCTGAGTTTTAGCACATACTTATTCTTAGTGAGGCCTAATTAGCATGACCTCTCAGATGAGTTCCATCAACATTATTAGGCTCATGGAGTGAATTCTCCCAAATAAGCATTACCTTGATGTTTTGAGTATGATCCTAGGGAGACTTTTCAATTGTGTCCTTACCCAAATACTCAGTGTCTATCATGAGTATATCTTGGTTATTATTATTATTTCTCATATTATGATTTAAATAAATTTGTGATGATTAGATGACTACACTATTGATTCTTTATGTTTGGTAATTTTAAGTTTCCCTATTGGGTATTTTTATACTAACACTTTCTTGGAATCTACCAGTACATATCATGTCATATAAAGATTTGAGGTTTCTTTATGGTGTCCTAGGAGAAGAAGGAGTAGAAAAAACAATGTTTATCTAGAGAGAGTATGGTTTTTACTAGGTGTTGCATTTGACTGATCTCTCCTCCTTCTTGTTAGAATATTTTTTTACGGTTTTTATGTGCTTATATTTGACACCATTTTGATTTCTATACTATGTGGTAATCTTATGGTAGGATTTAGATGTATTTATGTATTATGGTATCAATTATATTGTTTTACCATTTAAAATTGTATGTGTATTTAGAGATGTGTGTGTGCATACAGGTACCTTATGCTAAGTCCTCTAATGCATGTTATTTTTCTACTCGATGCATTTCCCCAACCCTGGCCTATTAGAGGAAAATATGGGGTGTCACACTCAGCATATCACCCTCCAGGCGATCCCCAGTGGGACGGTTCATGAAAATCACCGGACCCTTATTGTGTTTTAAATTGAAACCTAGTATGTTTAGATTATATGGCGAGGGTTGAGATATTTTTGATGGTGTGGTGCAGAAAGTCTAATGCGGTTAATGGTGGGTTGGTTTGGTTATTATGGATAGGTGTTTAGGATGATTTAGCGGTGGATATAATGGGTTGGATGTTTTGTTTTGATATTTTTTTCTTGTTTCATTTGTGAAATTATCTTATTTAGTTCTAGTCGTGTCTTAGGGATCCAAAGTTATAGAATAGTAAAAAAAATTATGAATTAAACCATGTGTATTATTTATGATTCTATGATGATGATTGAATGGATTAATAGTGATAAAGATTTAGTTTAGTATTGATAATTATTATGTTATTTGAACCTAGATTATGGTAGTTGAATTTATCATGTTGAATACAAAGATCTTGGTTTTATATTAATAAAATTAATATTGGTTAATAAAAAAATGCTAAGATATAAAATGAATATTGATTATTATTTTGTGTATAAGAGTTTTAGATTCCCAATGGTTAGTGATGGATGTAGGGCTGCCATTATGATTTAATTATTTATTATATTCAACCACCCGAGTCAGATAACATGACTGATCCCACATTTGGTCTTGGGTTTTATGTATATTCCCAATATCTTGGTTAAATAGAACTCTCCTACCTTGATATGTCTTTTAAATTTTGTACGTTATGCATACTCATATGAGTTATAATGTCTTACAATTGTTGCATGTGTATATATGCACAAGCTGTAATGACATAAGGTATTTTGTGTATTTTCATGGATTATAATGCCTCTATGATATATTACGTGATTACGAGGACATGATAGTTATGTGACTACAATATAGAGTTATATATATGATTATAATACGATTATTTGGTATGAATTATGGAAAGGATGAGAGCACCATGATGCGTGACATTGGGGTTAGAGTGATTGGTTTAGTGAGAAAGTAGATACAAGGTACCTTTCTTTTATATAGGAATTTTTATATTATGTTATTAACATTGATTTAATATTTTTTGGGTGTGACTTAGAGAGGATGAGAAGAGAATTTGCTTGTTTTAGGAAATGATTTGGTTTCAATGTTTATCCACTAAGAATTTAGTATAATTATTTTACATTTTCATGATAGGTTTTGAAGATGTTATTTATTATAAGTTATTAATAAAGGGTTTCTACCTTAGATGTTTCTCATTGTATTTTACATTTTTAGTCTTTCCTAATATGAAATTACATTCATCGGTAATTCTTAATATATATTATGGAATTTATTGATGGAATCATATCTTTTCCGGGGAATTATATGGGTAATATTTCACATATGTGTGTGTTCTCTATCATTGGAATTGATTTTCAACTCATGTCCCATTGGGGGTGAGCAACAGTGGTCATTCTTATTTTCACAATTAGTTGAGGAGGGTTTTTAGGGGGGTAGGGAAAGAATACTCATTTTTATGTTGAATAACATGTATTAGAATCACTACACAATGAATAAAGTTATTTTAATGAGAATTATCTTCAGCCCAAAGATAACAAAAGGATATTTAGTGGATGATCATGTCAAATATCTTTACATGATCGGTTGACATGAAGTTCATTAAGCTAGTGTGGGATTTTATACTTCAATAATCACTATCAGATCCATGGAATTCAATGGTTACCACAATGAATAACTAAAGTGAAAATATTGACTTAGTATTTGAGGGCGTCTATGATTTGATTTCTAATAATTAGATTAGGTGAAAATAAGTCCTGTAAAAGACTAGAAAAATCATTATTACGGAGGGTAGATGATTCTATATTCAATGAATAAGATAGAAGAAGAGTTATGAAAAGAGAGAAAGTACTTGATGGACATTGGATGGGCCCAAACATGCATATTGACATTATGGGAATAAAGGATATTTGGAGGAGTATGGTTGGGATTAAAGGATCAATTTCATATTGTTTTCTCTAAATGTTTATTCGCATATACAAGGGGAGGACTGGAGAACATTGTTATTGAGTATCACCATTCTATTAGAGTTATGGATAATTGATTTTGAGGATTTGTTTCAAACAATTATTGATATATTATTCTTGATGAATTATGTATTTGGAAGGACCGTTAGTTTTCATCATGCGGCAATGAACCACTCAAGATTTTTAAAAGATTAATGTAAACATCCAAAATTGGAGTAGATGATTGCTATAATTTCTATAGTAATTTGAGTCCTAAGTCCACATAATGTATACTAATGGGATGGGGAATTTAAAACGTGTTAACTATACATTGGCAGAACTATGTTATCTTCGGTGAGGTGGATCTCAATACCGATTAGGATCTTGCATGAAAAATTCAGCACAAAATTTCAATTGGAAACTAACATGGTTTGTTCTGATGTTGTGAATTCAAAATCCATTCATCACCAATGAAGTCTTCTTGAAGGATTAGAATTTGAATCCATGTATATCATCCACACACACACATAAAATATTTGGAAACATTTATCATCAATTTTATGCTTATTTTATGGAGATGTGACGACACCTTCGACATCCTTGCATAAACTGCAACTCTATTCCTTCGACCTAGGAAAGTGTTCTTAGATCAATTATTTGGAAGAAGAGAATATATCAAAAGGAAATGGGTGACATTAGAGGGAGGCTCTAGATCTCAATCAATGAATAGTTAACTAGGTGTGATCCTATCCTCCTTTATATATTTATATTCTAAAATACCCGAATAGGGTCCTCGACCCTCGAATATTTATCACTCACTATAAATGAAATGTTTTGATTTCCTTATGGGGTCATAAATATAATTTATAGTTAATCACATTCTTATTATATAATAAATATATTATGTGATAAAAAAACAATTATCTCGACTTGCTGTTCCTGCAAATATTAAAAAAACCATGAATATCATTATAATATTCATTCGTATAATATATCTCCATGTATTTACATTATACATTTAATAAATAAATTCAATTCAATTATTGTAAACTCAAATAATATAAATTTATTTATTCCTTGTTGATAATATATTATTGAACATATCCCAAACCCTTTAGTGTGGACCATTACATTATATACTTATATTCATCAGAATATGCCATATCTTTGAACACACATTGCATGTGACACTCTATGACCTTATATCTATAGTAATGAATATTATTAATAGACTATAATTAGAGTCTAGAAACACATAAATACCTCTAATGTGATAAATAGTATTTATAACAACAAGAACCATCCTACGACCACATGTTGTGTAATATAATCTCTTTTTTCCATGCTATTGCAGAAAGTAAAATGCACACTTTGTGTCATCATTATTTCATGATTTATTATTCATTGACCTAATTGGATAGACATACCATATTATACCATGACCAAGAATTTAGTTAAGGTACCATCATGCTAATCAACTGTAACTGAGAAATCACATATTGATGGAAGCAATAAATTTTCTCTTGATTATTCAATCAATTCCATACCGCATGTGACACCCAACACAAGATAACTTTCTACGAATTAAATGCTATAGATAATTTATTGCATCAAATAATGTGTTCAAATGGTATACATTGATAAAAGTCTCCCGTTATAAGGCCATTACATGTGTTTGTAGATAGGATCTACCTATGACACATGAAACATGTGTAGTTCCTATTGGTAGGTCTGTCCTCATGATCTCATCTACCCGAGATCACCAAGTGAAAAATTCCTGAGAATAAGTCACAATGATTATGAGCCCTCAACAACTAACAGTCAAAAATCATTTATATCCAGTCATTATGATTTATCTATATTATATGACATATATTTAAGATTAATGTCATAGTATCTTGAGGATATCATTATAGCCTGGGAACTTCTCTAACCTTTTCATATTGTAAATAATCTATTGAAATTACAATTTAAATTGTGGATGCATAAATTTCAACACTTTCATGGTAAGTACACATCATATATATCTCATGTATACATGAAATGGTAATAAAAAAGTACTATTCAATTTGGGTCAAGGGAATCAACTTTTAGAACACCCCACTTGCACTAGAGCCAACATTCTATCTATCCTTGTTTGCCCTCACATTATAAAATCATGTTTGTTTCTCAACTATGGCTTTAGTCTTGGGCCTACCACATCTCCACTATGTGGATATTCTAATATTTGCAACGTCACCTCATTGAGAGTAAGAATCCTCAAGAGATGATATCCCCGAGTGTATTTCTTTTTTCCATTATCAAAACATGAAATCTTGGCTAGTACCAGTAATAGGATTGTCATAATATATATTATGATAAAGAATTACATAATAGGTTGGATTACAACTATTTAAAAAATTCATTTAATATTATACATTTCTTTTTTAACTGCCTCGGTAGCCACAACGTACAAGGTACTGTAGATATGGCTACCACTAGCTTGAATGATCTTCACTTTCTCATATTATATTAGCCAGAATGAATCATTGAATCATATTTATCTAATGAAGACCATTTGGTTCCCCATTACAACTACTGTCCCTTTTTCTACACTTACCAAGTACATAGATTTTGTACTTTCTCATGTAAAATTGAGTAGTGTGGATTTTTTTTCATGTAATTCTCATGGAAATAAGTGATATTTCCCCACCATTTAGTATATGTTAGAAATATCATATATAAAACATAATATGGGATATGTTATAGATTAATTACCGGATCTTATGAAATCTACTCAACTATTTAATCTAATTAAATACCCCATGCATATTTTCATGGATAGATTTACACTATGTGCCATTGGTAACAATTATTTCTCAAATTTTTACAACTTATATTTTTCAATACCTTGTGAAAATATGTACAATTGACTAGGTCTAAGAAAAAAATTGATCTACATCAGTAGATAATATTCCTTATAACATAGGTAGATACTAAAAGTCAATCTCTAGATAGCTTCTTTCATTTTACTATTAACTAACTATAAGACTAATTATTTTGTTTCATATGTTTTCAAACATATGTTACTTGGAAAACCATGGAAATCCCACTAATCTCTTGTAGGCATATGGAAAAAATTATTTTCAAATAAATATTTTATGATCATGTTGCATAATTCAATCTATAACTATATTTCAGTAACTTGATCCCCTTATTATAATTATTTGGTGTCACCACCCCTTTTTGGATGCACCATATAAACACCATGCATGATTGGTGGTCTTGACATCCAACACTCAATAAAATGATCATAGAAAATAGTTATGACTAGTGAAATTATAATGGGTTTAAGAATAAAAATTTGGTATTAATAAACGAGCCTTATTAGAAAATCGCACTTGTACCACCCTTGTATAAACTCACATGAATAACCACCGTAATATTCAGAATAATAATCCAATATAAATTGATATATGGAATTAATTATTCTATTTTAATTGATCATTTCAATTTTCACTAATTATCATATACTTATTACTTATATGATTCATGGTTATTAATTAATAAAGTAACATCAGCCATGGTGAAGGAAAAACCATTACAATGGTTTTATCTTTTCGATGCAGTATGTTTCTCTGGAACATTTCTTTTCACAATCTATTGTGGAACTTGTTTCTATGCTAACCACTTGTGCATATTAGGCATTGAATAAACCCATGTCAATTTTTCTCCCACTATCTCAAGTAGATATGTGAACGATTTTATATAAATATAGTATATTACTTGACTATAACTTTTCTATAATAGGTATTTATGTAATATCCTAAACTAACTTTAGGATAACCACTTTGGATTCCCATTGTGTTATGATTGATGCATGTTTTTTTATCCTTAACAAACACTCTGCATCTTATCACACGATCTTATGAAATAATGGATTTATATCATACTATTACACATATGATATCTATTTGTAATCAATGTTTTTATATGGTTATGAGAAAATGGAACTATTTTCAATGCATTTTTTGTAAACTAATGGATGTTTCAGCAATGCATATTAGTCTTAACATTGATGTTCATTTTACATACATTATAACTTTGATTTGTATAAGAAAATATGAATTTAGGAATTAATCAATAGTAAATTTTATTGATCCATGTTTTCATATAAGATGCATCCTTGATAAACCTTATTAACATCATACCATTGATGTTTATAAGGTAATGTGAAATTAGGAAATTTTAGATGGTACATTAAAATGATTAATTAGGGCTTGGTCAAGGTATTATTCAACACATGTTCTTGAAGTTAATAAAATCTTATGACCATTCATATACCATATTTCACATTCACATTCTTTAATTAACCCTTAAAGTATTATTGATAAGTATATTTACCACTATATTAACCATTTAATAGTTCCCTCCCTGTAGATAAACTAATTCCAAAAGGTTTACGGCATACAATAATTTCTAATGGTATCTTTGTCCAAAACTAAATAATTAAATGTGTTGATAATACCTAAGGTATTTAACTCCCAGGAGTCTAAAAACATACTCAGATAACCTAGATAACTAATTTTAGTTTTCTAAACAAAGAGGTTTTCTTTCCAAAAATGGATATTAGAGTATTACAATTTATATTCATCGGTTATAGATATTTTCTACAATTTTTTTTTTACTTTTATCTTGACTAATGATTATTTAAATCATTAAACATATCACAAAATTTTATCTAAATCTGTTAGCTCTCACTTCAATATGTAGAATAATCTATTTCTTGAGTATTTCAGTGGAAATGGTCTATAAAAGCTCCTTTTATAGTCCATGCTTCGGCTACACTACTACTAGAAGAGTTTCAAGGTATACTTCTGACTATCCAACCATATTAATCTGTGTCTCCATAATCTGTTGAGCAGAGTCCTTACGTTTGTAAATCATAAAACTTATTAACACAAATCTTTTCCTCTAAAGATGAAACAAGCTAAATTTGGATACTTCTTTGCTTCCATTTTTAGTTAAGTCAGCCCATTTTTCTCATGATAACTCTCTTGTAGTAGGAGGTACCCTCTACTTTGGATGATCGATCACCCTATACACCTAGTTTTCTTAAAATTTTAAAAATAAAATGTGTTTGACATAATATAACATTGAGGGGTTTTTTATCATTTATACATGAATGAAATCATTTTATTTATTATAAGCACATACTATGTGATCAAAATCAAAACTAAATATGAAATAAATAGAAAACATTCATTGCATCATGTTCATTTTATTTATTCATCCTTGATTATAGTTTTATGTGATCGAGCGTAAAAATACACATACATAAAATAATAAACCATCCATAAATAAAATTATATGATGTGATCATGTGCCGATAATATTGTAGATCTATTCAGTGAATATTGGACCAATATAGAACCAGAGGGTAATTAATTGAGTCGCTATGCATGTGACTCGAGTTTCAACACTCACTTAAGGCAATGAATCAAACTCTTGATGGTATGTCACCATATATGAGCACAAATTACATCACATATCATATTTGTAATTATAAAATAATACTCACATGATTGAGAGAGAATCTTAGGAATATAAAATACAGATAAATAAATTATATCTAGGTGTGTAGGCCCTATTACATACAATGAAATAAAATACGATACACAAATTATCATTTATTAAAACAATTATTACAAACCATGCATTACAATAAATAATTAAATAAATAAACAAATATCAAACATGCATTGGACGGATTTTGACTCATTATCAGTCGATACACACTAAACCCATGTAAGTTAATTAAAATCATAATCAAAATCAAACATGCAATAAATTATTTTTAAGGAACATTATAAAGAATTAAAAATTCACTTTTATTTTTTAACTCAAAAATTAATGTCATTTAGTCCCATTAAATAATTTAATTATATTTCAAATGTAAATTAATTTTGAAATATTACTTATTAAATTATTTTTTAAAAATATATATATTTCCAAAATTTTAACTTCATTTTGAAATATATATATATATACATAGATACATAGATACATATAAAATTTTTTCTCAGGCACTGCACAGCCTGAATTGGGCTGGAAGGGTTATGAAGAGTCCGTCCAGGCTCGTTCTGGATCGTGTGGTCCCTACCTTGATGAAAATTCTTAGAGAAAACGCCTTAGTTATTATAATGGTTATATTCTTACTTGGTTTTTTTATTTGAATACACATATGTGATAATAATATTGTATTTAGTACCGAAGAAGTATGAAAAAACATTACATACATTAATGAATATACACTAAAGAAGAAAGTATATTCTTCTTTAATTCAGTTCATTGAATTTAAATTTCCATAGTCTAATATCATGACATCCAAATCAAATAGCCGATTTTATAATGATTAATCTCCTTCTATTTTATGGGAATTGTGAAGGTTCCTTTGGCGTTATACTTTCCATTGAGATTTGTGACTTTCCTTTCAACTTGGTCAATATAAGAGCTAAAGATTAAACATTCTTTATGTTCTTATTTTCTTGGTGAACATAACCAAAAAGGTAATAAGGCATTTTATCCATATGTTTGATTTGTACTCATAACTGAAATCAGTTTAATTTGGTGAAAAGATATAAGAAATTGATGTATTGAATGATTTTTTCTTATCTTCGAGTTTTCATGTTTTTAATGTAATCAACACCACATTCATATTTTTCTTCAGTTTCTCTTCATAGTCTTCTAAGAGACGAGACCACATATATTATATTCCATGTCCTCTTGAATTATTCACAACTCATTGGATATTGATGAAACCATTATGATGTGAATATAAAATGCATGATACATGTGCCTCTAGTAAGTATCTATCCCTCCCTTGCTTCATGAGTTAGATCACATGTATTGAGGAAATCCATCACCTTGAATTTCCTACAACATAGTACTATGAGAATGTTCCTATACTAGTTTTGGAAACTCCTTATAGTTAGAACATTGACTTTATCCAATATTAATCAGAGTGGTCGGGTGGTATTAGATGCCATTTATAAAATTTTTTATTGATGACTTGTAGGAGGAATCCCCATAATCATTAGAATTTAAGTTGAAATTTTTTATGTATAAATTTGAAATGGATACATCCCATAGAAAATTTTACACCTTTAGATTTTAATTTCTAATGATATGCTCAACAAATTACACATATGGTGGATTCATTCCTCGACCGAAATAGTTTTAGCTACTGGATAACTACCGAAGCATGGCTGGTAAAAACAATTCCGACCAAATGAGAATTTTTTTTCATAAAACTAAATAAATAAATACAAACATATATAAAATTATTCGTTTTATAAAACTGACAAAACGAAATTTAATCTAATTTGAAAATTCATATGGCTATAACCTTACCATTTGAGGTCAGATTGAAACGTTGTTTGTTTCATTGAGACTATAATGACGCCCTATACATAAATCCATTATAAATTTAATTTTCCTACCTTAAAATTTTCATACCAACCTTGCTCTGATACCAATTTAAAGAATATTGGTATCAGGGTCATAAAAAAAAAGATGATGAGTTGGTGAATTTAGAAAAAACACTCGTGATTTTAATAACTACGTTGTAACATCCCAGGTAAATAAAGAATAAAGAATTTTTATATTTATTAATATTTACGAATTAAATATTAATTTTAATTAAATGGGGTTTCTACGTTCGATAGCGTACTCGATACGCAACGATTGGTTTCTTTGAAAACTTACGTTGCACACTAGTAATAAAATAACATTATTTTAAATGTTAGTTAACACGTAGCCGTTGTACTGGCGGGAATGGATAGAAATAACTAAAATATGATTATATATGTTTTTTAAATTTTTTTACATTTATCTAATAAAGGATAAAGGCTTAAAATATGATAAGAATTCAATTTTAGGCATTTATACCCTAATTTTCACTAAGGGTTCACTTATCACCTTTTGACAGCGAACCGTCATTAAATATAGTTTTGATCAGTCTTATAAATTCTATTGGATCAAATATAACTCTGCTTTAGAATCAGGACATCAAAATTTACTTTGTGTAAATTTTTGGTATCTTTCCGATAAAGTTCATTTTTTAATGAATAGTGTAAAATGTTGTATTTTAATTCAAAACCTCTTTTAAATATAATTTATTTATATGATTATATTATCATTTGAATTTTTGTTAAAGTGAAATTTGAAAATATTTTTACCATTAAATCCAATAGTGGTCATTGGAATTAATTTCACTTTGAAATCAGACTTAAACTAGTGGCAATCTTTTGATACTTATTGTTTCATAAAAACACGTTATTTGCTCTGATAGCGGGAATTAATTATTAAATTAATTAATGCAACTTATATGTTGTCAATTTTTTAAAATGGACTTCATTTTTTAATTCGGAATATCAAATATATCTTAGGTTGAATTTTTGGTATTTTTCTGAAAAACATCAATTTTTGATGAATAGTGAAACCACTAAGTGGTATTTATAAAAACTGATTTTTCGTTTAAATGAAATTTTACCACTTCTGTGTTTTGAATTTCAAAAATCTGACATACATGGTTGTTATTAAGAAGTAAAATGTGGTTCAATGAGATAAAAATATTTTTTTGGTGAATAGTAACTTATTATGTTTTTAAACACAATTAGAGGTAATTAGTGTAGTTTAAGGTAAAAATAATGTTTTAATAATATGAGATGAGCTTGACACATGTCCTACCCTTATTGGATGTGTCATGGCCGACCGAGAAAGGCCATTGGTCAACTTGGGGACCCCATGGAGCCACTTTGGTTGGCAAATGACATAAATAACTTTTTATTTAATGTTAAAGTAAAAATGACACACACATGAAATGTTTTACTAAAACACTTTTTACATGGGGTTATACAAGTCAGATTTTTTACTATAAATATTTATTAGAAAGATAAAAAGATTTCCTACATAATAGAAGTTTTTTTATAATTTTTAGACATTAAATAAATTAAATTATTTATGACATAATGATGATGCAGCGATGACCTCATTATTTAACAATTTAAATAAAATGGAATGATAATGTAAAATCTAAGACCTACACAAGGCCAAAACCTATTGGATGGGTGGATTTAGAACCCTGATCACCTTATCCTTGAAACACATCAATGGGGGACCTCTTAAATCCGAATACCATTTTAAAATAAAGTGAGTTTTCTTTACCTTCCAAGAGTGCCCCTCCTCTCCTCTTATAAAAGGCCCCCACCTCTACCTCCTTACCCACACTCCCAAAGCCATTGGCTCGGCCAAACCCTGCCCATTTTGGCTCTCCACATCCCTCTATTACTCCTTGAAGCGTCACTTTGGGCATAAGTATTCCCAAGGAAGCCTTTGAGCTCAAATCTAAGAGAGTTACCCGATTGTAAGGTAATGTCTTCTTTTGAGTCCTTTTGTTTGATTTTGCTTCTCCAACCCCCTAAACTCTTTTTATTCTTATTTTTGTAACAAATCCAGTATCCTAAATATACTAGGATGTTGTTATAAGAAATATTCGAGCTACACATACACACACCTACATCTAATGGTTAAAGAACATACTGTTTTCGTGGATGGCGAATTCCTGCCTCCCAAAACGATGATTGTTCAACATTCTATTAACACCTTCAAAGGTGGCCATTAAGATGACACTATATTTATATATGATATATAATTTGTTTATGTTTTCCTTATGCTTCTGTATTTTTCATTTTGGGCATACCTTTATGGTTTCCATTATGGGTAAACGCGATATCTTCATTTAAGGAAGTGCGGACTACCGCCCCCTCAAAGTGATGTGATTCGTTAATGCCATTTGTGGGATGTATAAAGGATGGATTTAAAGTTATTATATATGATGATATACTGGAATTATAATATAACTCTATATAATTATCATTTCTTTCCATTAAATTATGAGATATAAATGAAAGTAGCGTTCATGCGTACGTACGGCTTACCGTCTCCATGAACGGTGCATTTCATTTCTTATCCCCAAATGTAATGTACTATTAAATGTACTTGTATATAATTGATATATATAATGAATGATACATCTATATGAAAAATATAATTCTGGAATTAAAGTATACATACCTCTCATTTAATTTTAATTCCATTAATATGACAAAGAAATGAAAGTAGCGTTCATGCGTACGTACGGCTTAGCGTCTCCATGAACGGTGAATTTCAGTTATTACCTCTAAATGATTATGTAATATTATAAATACATGTATATTCGGGATATATATGATATATATGCTATCCAAATCAGGAATGTCATTCTGGATATAAAGAACCTTTGACCACACGAACAACATGTAATTGTAAGAAGTCCACTTTCGACTTAAGAACCAAATATCGACAAAACATACATTATTAACATAAATGGTTACATAATGTTTATAACATGAAAATAAGTGATATAAAATGAATAAAGAACTTTAAAAATGTTTTTAATCAAGTAGAAATTAACTCAAGTTTATTATTCAGGACGTTAAAGAACGATCGAGTCAAGTCGGACCCGAGGTAAGGGGCTTCGTCTCAATCTCCTTTCACTGAGGCATATTTCATTTTATACACAACTTTATTTTCTACGGTGTATAACCCCCTTTTACTTTTACTTTTATAAAAAAGGAATATTTTTCTACAAAGCGTTTTACTAAATGACAAAAAGGAATGTTTTTTTAACGTACGCGGTGACAACGACCTTTTCCGCCGCCACGAGTATTATTTGGTCATTGGCATCCTCAACAAGCCGTAATGTTTTTAAAATAAAATAAATACCATATACTCTTTTATGTATTTTGGTATTGAAAATGGTTTTGATAAAGGATTCTATTACGATATATTTTGATTGAAATGTGGAAATGTTATCATTCTTTTAAATTGGTTTTATGTTTTATGATTTTATAATGGTACTTGGACATTTTACGTGTGGTTACGTGATAAACCATATGACGGGTGGTGCCGTGAATACCGGGATGGGTTTTTACGTTATAACCTCAAATGCATTGGGTATGGAAGTCGGCCGTATGGCTATTCCATTAAGTATGTATAGAAATTGTCCGTATGGCTCTTCTATTAAGTGATATGTGTGGAAGACGACCGTATGGTTATTCCACTTAAGTATGTTTATGTCCCAAGTTACCTTTATATATGTTATGTGTTCTTTATATGGGTTTTATGGTAATCCTTTGGTTACAAAAAGGTAAGTAATGATATTTTTTTCAGCGAAGAGTTTTTACTACTTCATAAAGGTGAAAAGCATTACTTTGATAAAGTATACATGGTTTAATTTTTCTTTTGATAAACTAACAGTTTTTATTCTTTTTGTATCCCTTACTGAGTTTTTATGATCACCCCAAGTTTTTTTGAAATGTTTTTCACAGGACATAATGTGGAATAAGGTCAGGGATGGGATCAAGGGAATGTCATGCTATATAAAACATGGAACTAGACATGTTTCTTTTTAAGAGTTTTTTATTCTATGGAAACTTGGTAGAAGTGTCTACTTTGTAAATATTTTGAGATGTAATAGTTATGTTCTAATTCTATAAAACTCGAAACCTAAAAAGATCCTCAATGTGAATTATTCATTTAATTCAATATTTAGTAATGTTTAAGGCTGGGCCCTTATATACGTCGTCACCGACAAGGTTCATACCAGTACCAATTGGTATCTTCTATTAAAATTTAGGCATAATATTTAATCCAAATAAATACCCAATTTATTAGGATGTTTCATGTTCTTAATATTCTCATCATCGATGATCACTACTAAATAGATCAAAAGTAGAATCTCACTATATCATCTTCACGTGCTTCTAAAATTTTTGGAATCATCAAATATATAATTCTAGGTTCTAGTACAAGGATCTGATAATGCCATTGACATCCTGATGATCATCGCAACTTTGTTCCATCAATCTTAGAAGGTATTCTCTGATCGAATCCTTAGAATGAGAGATTCTCTCTATATGAATTGGGAGAGAGGATAGAGAGTATATGTATCTCATGCAATAAATATTCCACAATATGTGATCCTCTCTTCCTTTATATAGCAAGATTCGAGAATACCATATTAGGTTTCCTGAGACCTAAATATTTATTAATCACTATAAATGACATCTTGTGATTGGTTTACTGAGTCAAGAATATCCTTTATATTTTTTTACTATCTTATAAAATAGAAAATATATTACAATATTAAATCAAGCCATTAATTCCACATTTCGTTCCCATAAAAATCAAATGAGCCTTGAATATTATAATAATATTCTTCCGTACAATATATTTCCATGTATTTACAATATTATTTGTAAATAACTATTCCAATTAGTCTAAAATTTAATAATACTATTTTATTTATTCTTTGGTGATCATACATTTATTCTTAGAAATATCATGGACCCCATAGTAGGGCCCACAATGTTTTATGCTTCTATTCATCATAATAGGACAATATTTTGAACATGCTTTGTGTGTGACCATCTAGGCCCTTATCCTGGTGGTAGTGAACACTATTTTTATACCATTAGTAGAGTCTAGAAACCCATCAAGGCCCCTAAAATCAATAAGAAGTTGTCATAGAAATGAAAACCTTCTTATAAACATACACCATGTAATATAATCTCCTTGTCTCAATGTACCTCATAAAGAAGGAAATAAACTTGTGTCATCATGCTTTCTTTCTATATTGTTCAATGACGTATCTGGAAAGACTTACCTTCTTCTACCATGACTGTGGATTTAGTGAAGGCACTACCATCCTGATCAACTAGGCCCAAGATATCAATTCCTTTAGAAGTAACAAATTCTTCTTGAATATTCAATTAATACCATACCATCAATGACACACCCAACACAATCTATCTCATTACGACTTCAATTCCATAGTTTATTCCATAAATAAAAATACTTGATAAAATGGTTTAAATTGACAATAATCTCATATTTGGACACTATTACATGTGTTTACAAATATGAACTACCAATGACACCTAAAACATGTGGTGTCCCTATTGGTGTGTTAGTCCTCGTGATTAAATATACATGAGATCATGAAGTGAAAACATAATGAAAAGAAGTCTCAATACTTATGATCCATGTCACCTAATAGTCATACATCATATGTGTCCAATCAGTATGATGTATCTAGACTATATGACATTTTTTTAAGATTAATGTCATTGTATCTCGAGGTTATCATTATAAATTTATAACCACTATTACCTCTTGATATGACAAATAATATATGGAAATTACCATTTAAATAGTTGATGGAGAAATATCAACAGTATTATGGTCTGCATACATCATTCATATCTCACTTTATACATGAAATGGTAATTGAAAATGTCAATTAATTTTTGGTACAGGGAACCCATTATTTATTAGTTTCAAGTATTTTGACATAATTTCCACATTTTAGTTGGATAATAAAATTTTTTGTGTGACCTTTGTGGATGGAGTGTGGGAGATCACATTAGGATTCATAGTGTTGGAAAAATGTCTGAAAAAGGGAACAATTCACACCATATCAAGACAATACATGTATTTATGTGGTTCAAGACTCCCCTGATTCCCTGGCAGAATAATGAAACTTTTTTTATTAAGAATAGAAGAAGAAGTGAAATATATTCAAGTTATATGTTCCTAAATTTCAAAACACTACTGAAGAGTAATAGAAGGTGAAAAATACGTCTATTAATTGTTTTATATCATTAGAGTGACCACACCCATTTATTAATAGATGATCCCAACTGGTGAATTCGGTTCCACCACCACACAATCATTTCACTCCATCACTTCATCTACCACGGAAACTAGTACCAGCCCACTGTTTCATCAAATTCTCAAATAATTAGGGTAATATAGCCTCGCTTCTAGAACACATAATTCATCTTCTGGAATTATCCATTCCAGACCATTAAGGATTCACTACATCCATTATATTTTAATTTTTATCCTCCATAAGAAGCTTATCTATTCATGATTCCAGTCAAAAAATAGACTTCACAACAACTCCAGGCCTAACATAAAATTGTGCCATTTGTTCTAGTGCTTTGTTACATTTTCAAATCTATGCCAATTGTGCATCTAATAATATGAGTAAATTGTAAGGCTTGTTACAACACTAAAACATTTTATTATTTTGTTCAAGGAACATTCAAATATTTTTGCAATACACTCACATCATCTTCTTAACACTTGTTGAGGATGAAGATGCACCTTGATCGATTGAATCACTAAGAAAATGTGAATCGGAAATTCAATGATATTTTTAACTTTTTAAATATATATTTTTCAAATATAAAACAAATGTTTTATTAATTTTTAGTTTGATAAGATAATATTTAATATCTCACTCATCTTGAAAACTATGAAATGAAAATAAGTATAACATTGATATTGGAAAACCTTTTTTATAAGATTAAACTCTCAAAACAAGTGATTAATCCTTGCTGTGTATTGAGTGAAATTTTTTTCCACATGACCCTTATATTTTTATCAATATTGTTGTCCAATGAGTGATATTTCACTATAAACTATTAATATTTACTGTGTATATCTATTTAAAATCGATTTGTGCATCCCACACATGTTATAAGTAAAATCTAGTTTATGTAATCCTAAGAATGTTATTGAATATTGATGGTTTCTATAAAAAGTAGAATTTATTTCTTCTAGGTTGGGGAACCCATTCAACCTTATGTGAGAGAAACGTGATCACATAGTTTTGATCTCTTTGGATATTCTAATAAGTTAATTGAATAATCATGATTGATAAAATATCATATTCTTATGCTTTATAAGAAATTTCCATGAGCCTCTCAAGATTTCTTCAATAACTATAAGAAACTGTTATTTATGATAACAAGTTATCTTAAATAAAAGTTCATTCCATTATAATCTCTATTGGTATGGTGATATTCATACTCAACCTAAACTCCCCAAAATATTTTTTTAACAATTTTCAATAATAGATCAATTATCTACTATTGGATTCCTAAATACTAATAAGTAATAAGATCACCATGTATTCAATTGAGGTGTGGGTGAATAAGTGAATCCTTTTCTTTTATGTTTTACTAATAAATAACCTTAGTCACCTATTAATGTGATTTAATTGACTAATTTTTTCATGTTACTAAAACTTCAATAAATACCAACTTCATGAGAATAAATAATTACCAAGGTTTACAAATAAAAATGAATGAATACATCCTTGATTTGACCCAAAAAAACAAATCTCACATGATCTACTAATAATTATAGATACAAATGAGAAGAGTTTGTCCTTGAACCAATGCTATATAAAATATTTCTACTGAATGATGGAAAATTCTACCAAAAAATATAATAAATGATCTTCTAAGTTGAAATAAGAAGAATCTTAAACCACCAATACAAGATTCTACTTTTCTATAACCGAGTATCAATTCCCCTTATCTTATCCCTGTAGGTTTCGGGCGTAGCGGGAGTGCATTGGTGGGGTTTTCCAACATTAATTTTAGCATTAAAAATGATCAATTCGTGATCTGTCACGATGTAAAATGTCGGATCTTCATAATAGACTCAAATAGGAAAAACAAAAGAGGGTGTTCTAGAACCATACAGAGAGGATCATCATATTTTGGTTATAATTAATTTAATTAACTGAAAATAATTACCTTGATGGAATTCTTTCTTCATTGATGTATCCAGTAACGATCTGGTGTGATCTCTCGTTGCGTCATAGAATCCAAGTGTAGGATTCCTCTAGAGGTGATCCACACATGCTCCTCGTATCTCTGTATGTCACTGAAGGGATCTCTAGGTGATAGCTTGGAATAACCTTCGCTTTCAATGTTTTCCTTCAATCACCTTGATCCGGTGGTGGTGGATCTCTCTCAGCCTTGAGATCATTCTTGGAGGAAGGAGTCATTTCAGCCTTGAGAGAACTCTCTAGAATTGTTGTGAACAATGATTGGGGAAAAGTGTTAGGGGTGTGAGGATATTTATAATTGGGTTTGAGGTTACAAAGTTATGACAATAAATAAACATGTTACACGTTTTATTTATTTCATTAACTCTTATTGAAAACCCCCCACGTCGAATGATTAATTCCTTGACATGCACCCATGCTGATTATAATAAATATCATTTTATAAAACGATATTATTTCCTCAAAATCCCAAATTGAAAAACTAAACGTCTTGTAATCATTAATACACAGTGTGTACTTGTTTTCCATAAAACTACATGGCGTGTCGATTTAATATACACGGCGTGTACTTTTATTTTCCATTTTTCTTTATTTCTTCCACCACATTTATTAGACCTTGAGTAATGGATATTTATTTTTTCAATAAAAGTAACTACATTACTCGCTAATAAATATATATTATTTCATCCACAATATATTCTCTTGAATAACTAGTGTCGAAATAAATGCGACCAGGAATCCTTAAATAATTATTAAACCATAGTAAGGAATAATCTTTATTTTACTTTTAAAATTTATATTTAACTGAGAAACATGGACACACATAGTGTGTGACCCTCAAGGAATCTTTCACATTGGCATTAGTTAGGCTTTCCTAAAGTCCAAGATTACTGTCTAGCAACTGGTCAAGGCACTCATGATAAAGAAGTTGATGCCACATTGACGTGTCACCTCATATGAACACTTACCATGTAATATAATCCCTTTTTCATGATATCTTGAATCAATCGGGTTGCATGCTGGTGTCATCAACCCATGTGCTAGATTATTCTTTCATTGACATTCCGGAATTGAACTCGCCCATAACTTACCATGGACATGGATTTATTTAGGCTATATCAATTCCATGAAAGGGCCTGAGATATCTACTTTTGTTATGGAAGAGAAGGGAAAAATCCTTTTTCTCATTATCTATTAATGCAGTATTACTTGTAACACACCCAACATATCCTACTTCACTACGAACAGTGTGTTGTCACAATTTTTGTCAATACATCTAAGTGACTAAGTTGTAATACCCATTAATAAAAATCTTAAAGTCTAAGGACCAATACACACATCCATAGATAGGAACATCCAATGACACTATGAAATGTGGATTACCTACTGGCGGGTCTCGTTCTCATAATATCCTCCTGGATATTACCAAGGGAACACACCATGAGAAGGTGCCTCAACATTTTATGTGTCTTCACCCCTAATGGTCTGTATTATTTGTATCCCACAAATAACATCATCCGGCCACAGAACAGATATTCATGAATAATGTTATGTCACATCTGGGTTCTCATCATAGTAGGGATCCTCTATGACCCTTTAATGCATCAGCTATCCTTAGGACATTATCACATGCATTGTCACGCAGAAGAATAATCAATATGTGATAAGGATTTAATTAATGAATAAAGAACAAAGTAGTTGGTTCTAAGCCACCAACTCCAATAGACTCCCACTTGCACTATAGCCAACTGCTAACAACTTTTAACCCACTATCTCTCACATGATATTCATGCTTCTTCTGAGATAGGCCTTTATTCATGGGGTCCCCCACATTTTCTTCTGTGGACACTCTGCTCCCTACAACTTCACCAATTTGATATAAATTCCTCAAGTGGTGATAATTTTTGTAGAGGCCCGTATCTTATCGTACATGGACATTACATTACTTTTGCGGAATACTTAGTACATAACAAAAACACACACACAAGGATCGTAATAGTTTAGTGTCTTTGGAAACTCGGAATATAATCTTCTAATCCTGGTGAAAGATCTTCAACATCTCCCATAAAGATCTTCTTTTTTTTTACCTAAAACCTTTCTTTATATCCTGGGGAAAAGAAAACATAAAAGGGTGAGCTCAAATGCTCAGTAAGGGTAAACAAAAGAAATATCAATCATATCATATTTTTCATAAGAACATAACATTTTTGGAAATCTTAACCTGCAAAAGAGAGCATAATTTCATAACATGGGATAAATCATAGTAGTGAAATGAAATCATAACTTAAAACATTACTCATTGTGGCATACACACATAATCATAGAGAATCATTTCTTGTTAGTCAAGACTCATTTCCAAGACTATCTTAGTGGACAAAGTCCCTTTCTGAATCGAGTAATCCTCGTTTCAGTCCTGTTTCACTGAACCGGTATAACCTACCATTCCAGCCATGTCTATCTCATGAGATATAAAATCTTTACCCAATGCATTGGAGGGATATATAGGTCCCACCCATCTCTTAAGGAATCCTTTCTTATGTGTGCCACAAAATCATAAATCATACATCATTGCATAACCCATGTAAAAAAATGGGATTCTTAAACAACATGACATCATAAAACCATTCATATAAGATAAAGGAATTCATAAACATAATTCCATCACAACATAGTCAAATCAATGTAAAAATATGGATAGAAACAGAACCCTTTATTGTCTTATATGGAAAATAATTTTGATAAAACACTTGAATTGAATTCTTGAGGAAAATATCCTTTCTTCTTCGAAATCAATTTCTTTTCACAAAACATCATGCAATTTTAAAAGAAAGAGATTTTATTGAAAATAGTCATGAAATCTTTTAGAGGAAGCTTCATGAAAATAAGGCTTTATAAAACAGTAGAAATCCGTTCGTTCCGTATAAGTTAAAAAAACATTCTTCGTACTTTTGTCTGAAAAGTCAAAAAGTACCTCGTACGGAAAAACGACAAAAGATTCCTTTCATATATTTTACTAAAAATTCACCGAAGGGTAAAATTGGATTTAAACAATTGTAGGTTGATGTAAATAACATTACATATTGAGGAAACATGGATGTGGATGATAAAATACACCCAGTAAATACTTACGAATAAACAATCTCGGATAAAAATGAGATTGTGATATTTCCCTTACCTTAGGTCCGATTTGCTTCGTAAGTGTCCGAACCTCCTGTATAATGATTTAAATAATGTCATTTACTTATTACAGAATCATATTCATTGTTATGATATCATATATGGTTCACTTATGAATTTATATTACCCGTTCTTTTGTAAATTCCATGATAAAGAGCGTTTTGGTTAAAATCGTTTCATTTATCGTAGGTGTTTTGATTTGTTGTTCTTGACATTATTATTACTTATATCATGATTTACTTACTTCCAGAATATAAAATATGATTTATATATCATATATATTCAGTATATATATTTATAATAGATAGATAAATGAAATGAAAAACACCGTTCATGGAGACGGTAGTCCGTACGTACGCATGAACGCTATTTTCCTTTCCTTATTGTCTTGAATGGAAGTAAGTAGATGACATACATATATATATATATATACATAAATCCAGTAGCTTTATAATGTCATATATTTCATTATTATTTCTTATATATAATTTATAATCATTCTTAAATGGTTAACATGGAGAATGAATCCCATCGCGTCGTGGAGACGGTAGTCCGTACGTACGCACGAGCGATGATATCATTTCTATAAATATTGAATTGAATTGGAGTGGATTATACAATATATCAGAATCAATATGATGTTGTAATAACTATGTATAGTTATTCTTTACACCATTATACCCATCCATGTAAGGTGGTGGTGGAAAATAGATTACACCACGGCGTGGAGACGGTATTCCGTACGTACGCACGCGCGGTGATTTCTTTTTCCGTAGGATGGATAGATGGTGAAATAAGGATGTTTCATACTTATAATAACATATCAGTATATGAGTGATACTGATGTTATTACTTCATAATGAAACAACCTAATAAGAAGAAGTGGAAGAAGAAATAAAGATGAAAGAATTGGTAACGGTAATTACCTCTTCTTTGAAGCGCCTCTTTGAGACCTCCTATTAGGGTACTAAAATTGGTCTTTGAGGAAGACCAGAACCTCTAGGATGTTGCTAGGGAAGTGGAGAAGAGATTTTGGCAGGGGTTGGCCGAGCTTGAGAGCTCAAATTGGTGTGAGGAGGAGGGGGAGGAGGTGTCCTTTTATAGGGGAGGAGAGGGGCACCTTAGGAATTCTTAAAAATATTAATTTATAATAAATCTAACCCCACTTAAAAACCTCCAAAAATGACTCATATTCGAAGCTTAGATGAGATAGGGTTGTAATCTCATCAACAAATCAAATTTAGACATGTTTGGATCTTATTTTAAACCTTATCAATTAAATTTAACTCTAAGTTAAATAATTTAACTTTTACCGTGTCTTTTTGTTTTCTTTCACTATATGGTTAATACACTTACTATAACATGCCAAAAGAACCCCAAATTGTTTATTATTAATATATATATCCTTATCTAAGTCATTTGGCCGAACCTTAGATTTTTAGGAATAAAATAACAATTAATAATATAATATTTGATTTAAAAACTATTTTGTGTCAATTTTGACACTATTTGATATATGATTTTTGTGAAAGTCATAACAGAATTAAATGTTCGAACCAAGTTGATTAAATCAACATTAATATATCATAGTAACCTAGAAAATTAGTGGAATTCATAAAAATTCTCAAATTACATTTATTTTGGTGTTTATAACATCAATTATGTCAATATTTCATAAATAAGATAATTACTGCATCATCTTCGTGTCATAAATTAATTAAATTATTTGATGTCTAAAAATTACAAATAAAATACCATTATGTAGGAAATCTTTTTAGATTTCTAATGAATATTTATAGTCGAATTTATCTTATGTATAACCCCATATTAAAAATGATTTACTTATTAAACTTTGATTTTAACTATTTTAACCCTTCTTTAAATAAATTAATAATAAATGTCCTAATCTAATTCAAGTGGGCCTAAATGGTCATATTTTATTCCTAAGGTCGAATTACACTTGTCCAATAGAATTGGGACATGTGTTAGGGTAATATTGATATCATATTTACCCTTAGTTACCCTATTTACTATTAACCACGGTAAAAATAGTAAAAAGTTACTATTCACCAAAAAATTATTTTTATCTCATTGAACCACATTTTACTTACTGATATCAACCGTTTCTATCGGATTTTTGAAATTCCATTCACAGAAGCGGTAAAATTATGTTTTATGAAAAATTCAGTTTTTTTAACTACCACTTAGTAGTTTCACTATTCATCAAAAAATGAAGGTTTTCAGAAAAATGCCAAAATTTCATCCTAAGCTATATTTCATATTCCGAATTCAAAAATGAAGTCTATTTTACCAAATTCATAACATAGAAGTTGAATTAATTAATTTTATAATTAAATCCCGCTGTTAAGACAAATAGCGTGTTTTTAAGAAACAATTTCTATCAAAAGATTGATACTTGATTATGTCTGGTTTAAATGTGAAATTACAACCAATGACCAGCATTGAATTAAATTGTAAAAATATATTCTAAATATACTTTAAAACCACTCAAATTAATAATTTATCACTATTAATTATTTCGATTAAAAAAGTTGTTTTTTAATTATAATTAATAATTTTCACTATTCATCAGAATATAAAAGTTATCCGAAAAGTACCAAAATTTCACCTTAGGCTAAATTAGATACTCCGAATCCAAAAATGAAGTTCATTTTGAAATATAAGATTTACAGAATTTTAAAAAGTGGTTATTACTATTCATAACGGCTAGTTTTAATAATATTTTAATAGCATATCGTTGTTTAGTGAAACTCGTTATTGCGTACTACACACACTATCAAGGAAGGTCGCGATTGCGTGTAATGCAAGGCATGTCAAGGATGTGTGTTGTGCAAGCTCCTTTTGGTGTAGCGGACAACACAAGACATTAATAAAATTAAAAAGAATATATTTTTTTATAAAATCTTGGGCTGTTACATTCTACCCCCCTTAAAATGAATTTCGCCCTCGAAATTCGTCGGGGTTATAAATGGTTTGCTATTTGAAAGTTTCTTTAATAGAAACCCACATTGTAAAAGGGAATACCAAAACATGGCTTTAAAAACTAAAGTATGAAATGTAACGATTACCCAAATAAACTAATCATTGGGTTTCCGCATAGGTGAAAATATGGATATGGAAGAGAAATCTAACCATCATGTTATGATGGAGAGTGGTAGAGAACATGGCTATGGAAAAGCCAGTAATCACAAATCCATAAATTTGTGACGATCTAAGGTACCATCTGATTCATCAGGTATAAGATCACTAGGACAACATTTTTGGTTTTCAAGATCATTTCCCTAAAGTTGAAAATTTGAATTAGAATAAATACTTACTTTATTTTGGTACAATATCACTATTTTCCGTGCCTTTAACAATTTCCACATCATCTCATAAAGAAATGAAGTTGAATTTGTCATTCGCGATGTGTTAGCAGATCATGTGATAGAATGATGGGTCATTCCATCTGTCTCAAACAAAAGGTTAGAAAAGTTATCAAAAAAATACATAAATCCATCTATAGTGAGATTAATCATATATGGTTCCTAAAATGAACTTATACATCACATATCATACTGCTTAATAAAATAAAACTAGTTTCTACTAAACAGGGACTTCCTGTAGGTCAGTGGTAGGCGATAAAGGCCAGTCGCACTTCGGTTGTGGGTTCGATTCCCACAGCCTTGTCCGAAGCGATGGGCTGTCGCCCGTCCTGCAGGTTGTCCTTTTTATAAAACTATATTACTATAACATCCCATCAATAATATCGAAAAAAAACTTCTATCCTTAAACAATACTAACTTATGTCCAACATAATTCATTCCAATCATTAGGCTCATAATACTGCTGTCCATTCTCATAATATAGTGAAAACGATTACCAGAGATTTAATACTATCGTTGATCCCCACATATCATAAGATATGTCTTGTTGGTCACATTCCAAACATTCAAAGTCCTTAATCGTGTATTCTCTTGAATACCTTAGTGAAAACATGAGTGCAGTTAAAAGTTAACACGTTCCACATACCAAAATCCTCAAAATTCTATATACTCAAACCATGATATCACTTAGTCCTTATATCAATCATGAGCTCATGAATACTATTAAACATTTCATTTTCTCATCTTCATTATGCGCATATCATCTTATTTCCAAAAAATATCTCAATCACTTTGAATACCACATCAATAAATATTGCAATACTCAATGATACAACATTATTTTGGAATCCCATTACATAAACACTTAATCATTCCACCACATCATTGTCATATTCAACATTGCCAATAGTGATCGCATGTGATTTCCCTTTGTCCTTTGCCTTTAGTGGTTGCTCATGTTGATCATCACTAAACCTTGGATTAGGGCAATTATTAGCATAATGCCCCATTTCCTTGCACTTGAAGCATTGAAGTGTTGGCGGTGCGTTCTCTGCAGTGTTTGCTTTATTCACATCATTAGAAACCCTTTTTCTATTACTTCGACACTCAGCTGCTCGATGACCTTATTTTCCACACTTAAAACATTTTCTAGTCCCTTTTAGACAATCTCCACCGTGCTTCTTTCCACACTTTGTGCATAAGGAAACATTCATCTTCTTTTCACCATTATTCTGAGATTTCTCCTTGAACTCCATCTTTCGTTTCTTGTCAAAACCATGAGATGGATATGTAACACCAACTTCCATTTCTACCTTGATAGCACAACGCACAATTTCTTCATAGCTACTGAAGTCTCTTATAGCTAATGCCCTTCGAAGACTTGGTTTTAAACCACTGAAAAATCGATCAACTTTACTTTCAGGTTGGATGATAATTCTAGAAGCATACCTTGCAAGTCTTGTAAAATTTGCTTCATAGGTACCAACAGATTCATCGTCCCTTTGCTTCAGTTCAAGAAACTCTTTCTCCATCTTTGTTCGAAGAATACGAGGGAAGTACTTATTGAAAAATAAGTTCTTGAACTCGTCCCATTCCATAGACTCAATTTCATCCCTTTGCCTTGTATTCTTAATAAGATTCCACCATTGATCAGCATTTCCTTCCAAACGATACACTGCTAGGATGACTTTATCATGTTCAGAACATTGAAGAACTGAAAATATCTTTTCAGTAGTACTAATCCATTGTTCAGCAACTAATGGATCAGTAGACCCACTGAAAGAAGGTGGACGCTGCCTCATGAAGGATTCAACAGAATGTTGCTCCTTCCTTTGCTCATTTGGAAGTCCTGCATGATTCATAGCTTGAGAAAGTTGTGTGAGCATGGCTACAAGATTTTGCATTCCAGCTCCTATATCGTTTGGTTGCTCAGGGGTACAATCATTGCATTGCCCATCACATTCCGCATTAACACGGTTCCTTCGGGTTCCAGCCATCGTCTAAAACCCCAAAAGAATTGTGTGAGAGGCAAAAATCATGCTAGGGAAAACAACATAATAAAGGGTTAGTACCCTCAATATCTAACATCTTAGGTTAAATTCGAAGATCGTTAGCGCAATTCTAGGACTATAACCTATACGTATACTTAACCTTAGAGACATACCTAGACATACCTTAGAAATATCTCTAGGGATCTCACTAACGTTTTCGCATCCTAGTTTCCAAAGGTTGACTAAACCTTTCCTCTGATACCAACTGTAGAGGCCCGTATCTTATCGTACATGGACATTACATTACTTTTGCGGAATACTTAGTACATAACAAAAACACACACACAAGGATCGTAATAGTTTAGTGTCTTTGGAAACTCGGAATATAATCTTCTAATCCTGGTGAAAGATCTTCAACATCTCGCATAAAGATCTTCTTTTTTTTTACCTAAAACCTTTCTTTATATCCTGGGGAAAAGAAAACATAAAAGGGTGAGCTCAAATGCTCAGTAAGGGTAAACAAAAGAAATATCAATCATATCATATTTTTCATAAGAACATAACATTTTTGGAAATCTTAACCTGCAAAAGAGAGCATAATTTCATAACATGGGATAAATCATAGTAGTGAAATGAAATCATAACATAAAACATTAATCATTGTGGCATACACACATAATCATAGAGAATCATTTCTTTTTAGTCAAGACTCATTGCCAAGACTATCTTAGTGGACAAAGTCCCTTTCTGAATCGAGTAATCCTCGTTTCAGTCCTGTTTCACTGAACCAGTATAACCTACCATTCCAGCCATGTCTATCTCATGAGATATAAAATCTTTACCCAATGCATTGGAGGGATATATAGGTCCCACCCATCTCTTAATTAATCCTTTCTTATGTGTGCCACAAAATCATAAATCATACATCATTGCATAACCCATGTAAAAAAATGGGATTCTTAAACAACATGACATCATAAAACCATTCATATAAGATAAAGGAATTCATAAACATAATTCCATCACAACATAGTCAAATCAATGTAAAAATATGGATAGAAACATAACCCTTTATTGTCTTATATGGAAAATAATTTTGATAAAACACTTGAATTGAATTCTTGAGGAAAATATCCTTTCTTCTTCGAAATCAATTTCTTTTCACAAAACATCATGCAATTTTAAAAGAAAGAGATTTTATTGAAAATAGTCATGAAATATTTTAGAGGAAGCTTCATGAAAATAAGGCTTTATAAAACAGTAGAAATCCGTTCGTGCCGTATAAGTTAAAAAAAACATTCTTCGTACTTTTGTCGGAAAAGTCAAAAAGTACCTCGTACGGAAAAACGACAAAAGATTCCTTTCATATATTTTACTAAAAACTCACCGAAGGGTAAAATTGGATTTAAACAATTATAGGTTGATGTAAATAACATTACATATTGAGGAAACATGGATGTGGATGATAAAATACACCCAGTAAATACTTACGAATAAACAATCTCGGATAAAAATGAGATTGTGATATTTCCCTTACCTTAGGTCCGATTTGCTTCGTAAGTGTCCGAACCTCCTGTATAATGATTTAAATAATGTCATTTACTTATTACAGAATCATATTCATTGTTATGATATCATATATGGTTCACTTATGAATTTATATTACCCGTTCTTTTGTAAATTCCATGATAAAGAGCGTTTTGGGTAAAATCGTTTCATTTATCGTAGGTGTTTTGATTTGTTGTTCTTGACATTATTATTACTTATATCATGATTTAATTACTTAAAGAATATAAAATATGATTTATATATCATATATATTCAGTATATATATATATAATAGATAGATAAATTAAATGAAAAACACCGTTCATGGAGACGGTAGTCTGTACGTACGCATGAACGCTATTTTCCTTTCCTTATTGTCTTGAATGGAAGTAAGTAGATGACATACATATATATATATACATAAATCCAGTAGCTTTATAATGTCATATATTTCATTATTATTTCTTATATATAATTTATAATCATTCTTAAATGGTTAACATGGAGAATGAATCTCATCGCGTCGTGGAGACGGTAGTCCGTACGTACGCACGAGCGATGATATCATTTCTATAAATATTGAATTGAATTGGAGTGGATTATACAATATATCAGAATCAATATGATGTTGTAATAACTATGTATAGTTATTCTTTACACCATTATACCCATCCATGTAAGGTGGTGGTGGAAAATAGATTACACCACGGCGTGGAGACGGTATTCCGTACGTACGCACGCGCGGTGATTTCTTTTTCCGTAGGATGGATAGATGGTGAAATAAGGATGTTTCATACTTATAATAACATATCCGTATATGAGTGATACTGATGTTATTACTTCATAATGAAACAACCTAATAAGAAGAAGTGGAATAAGAAATAAAGATGAAAGAATTGGTAACGGTAATTACCTCTTCTTTGAAGCGCCTCTTTGAGACCTCCTCTTAGGGTACTAAAATTGGTCTTTGAGGAAGACCAGAAACTCTAGGATGTTGCTAGGGAAGTGGAGAAGATATTTTGGCAGGGGTTGGCCGAGCTTGAGAGCTCAAATTGGTGTGAGGAGGAGGGGGAGGAGGTGTCCTTTTATAGGGGAGGAGAGGGGCACCTTAGGAATTCTTAAAAATATTAATTTATAATAAATCTAACCCCACTTAAAAACCTCCAAAAATGACTCATATTCGAAGCTTAGATGAGATAGGGTTGTAATCTCATCAACAAATCAAATTTAGACATGTTTGGATCTTATTTTAAACCTTATCAATTAAATTTAACTCTAAGTTAAATAATTTAACTTTTACCGTGTCTTTTTGTTTTCTTTCACTATATGGTTAATACACTTACTATAACATGGAAAACGAACCCCAAATTGTTTATTATTAATATATATATCCTTATCTAAGTCCTTTGGCCGAACCTTAGATTTTTAGGAATAAAATAACAATTAATAATATAATATTTGATTTAAAAACTATTTTGTGTCAATTTTGACACTATTTGATATATGATTTTTTTGAAAGTCATAACAGAATTAAATGTTCGAACCAAGTTGATTAAATAAACATTAATATATCATAGTAACCTAGAAAATTAGTGGAATTCATAAAAATTCTCAAATTACATTTATTTTGGTGTTTATAACATCAATTATGTCAATATTTCATAAATAAGATAATTACTGCCTCATCTTTGTGTCATAAATTAATTAAATTATTTGATGTCTAAAAATTACAAATAAAATACCATTATGTAGGAAATCTTTTTATCTTTCTAATGAATATTTATAGTCGAATTTATCTTATGTATAACCCCATATTAAAAATGATTTACTTATTAAACTTTGATTTTAACTATTTTAACCCTTCTTTAAATAAATTAATAATAAATGTCCTAATCTAATCCAAGTGGGCCTAAATGGTCATATTTTATTCCTAAGGTCGAATTACACTTGTCCAATAGAATTGGGACATGTGTTAGGGTAATATTGATATCATATTTACCCTTAGTTACCCTATTTACTATTAACCGCGGTAAAAATAGTAAAAAGTTACTATTCACCAAAAAATTATTTTTATCTCATTGAACCACATTTTACTTACTGATATCAACCGTGTCTATCGTATTTTTGAAATTCCATTCACAGAAGCGGTAAAATTAAGTTTTATGAAAAATTCAGTTTTTTTAACTACCACTTAGTAGTTTCACTATTCATCAAAAAATGAAGGTTTTCAGAAAAATGCCAAAATTTCATCCTAAGCTATATTTCATATTCCGAATTCAAAAATGAAGTCTATTTTACCAAATTCATAACATAGAAGTTGAATTAATTAATTTTATAATTAAATCCCGCTGTTAAGACAAATAGCGTGTTTTTAAGAAACAATTTCTATCAAAAGATTGATACTTGATTATGTTTGGTTTAAATGTGAAATTACAACCAATGACCAGCATTGAATTAAATTGTAAAAATATATTCTAAATATACTTTAAAACCACTCAAATTAATAATTTATCACTATTAATTATTTCGATTAAAAAAGTTGTTTTTTAATTATAATTAATAATTTTCACTATTCATCAGAATATGAAAGTTATCCGAAAAGTACCAAAATTTCACCTTAGGCTAAATTCGATACTCTGAATCCAAAAATGAAGTTCATTTTGAAATATAAGATTTACAGAATTTTAAAAAGTGGTTATTACTATTCATAACGGCTAGTTTTAATAATATTTTAATAGCATATCGTTGTTTAGTGAAACTCGTTATTGCGTACTACACACGCTATCAAGGAAGGTCGCGATTGCGTGTAATGCAAGGCAAGTAAAGGATGTGTGTTGTGCAAGCTCCTTTTGGTGTAGCGTACAACACAAGACATTAATAAAATTAAAAAGAATATATTTTTTTATAAAATCTTGGGCTGTTACACTTTTGGAGTACGTGTTTTGTCTGTTTATGTGACCTTTGTTCTTTCGCAAGAGCCACCATTGTAGTATTATCACAATAAAACGTGATAATATCATTATTTCTCGGCACCACATCAAGCTCCAGGACAATGTTCCAAATCTAGATGTCTTCCTTGGCTGAATCAAAAGCTGCTATATATTCAGAATCCGATGTAGAATCAGCGACAACTGGTTGCTTTGATTTCTTCCATCTCACAACTCCTCCATTGAGATAGAAAACTTATCTAGATTGAGACTTCAGATAGTTCAGATCTGTCTGAAAACCAGCATCAACATACCCTCTGATGACAAGCTCCTCGTCTTCTCCATACAATTGGAACATATCCTTAGTTCTTCTTAGATACATAAGGATAGTCTTAACAGTAGTCCAATGCTATTCTCATGAATCTACTTGATATCTGCCTACCATGCATAGTGAATAGGCCCCATCAATCCTAGTACATAATATGTCATACATGATATATCCTATAGCCAAATAATATGGAATCTTACTCATTCTATCTTTCTCATTTTGTGTTTGGGGACACATTTTCCTAGAAATATGTAAGCCATGTGACACTAGAAAAAAATCCCCTTTTGGATTGTTCCATACTAAATCACATTAGAATCAGGTCGATGTATATACCCTGACATAGTCCAAGAAGCCTCTTGGATCTATCCCAAATGATCTTGATCCCTATAATGTAAGTTGCATCACCTGAGTCCTTCATAGAGAAACACTTGTTCGTCCAGTCCTTAACTGACTATCAGACTCGTACATAATATCCAATAAGCAATATATCGTCAACATATACTACTAGGACAACAATTGCATTCCCTTTAAACCTCTTATAAACACATGGCTCACATTCTTTCTTAATGAAACCATATTCCTTTATGGCTTCATCAAATCGAATGTTCCATGACCTGGATGCTTGCATTAATCCATAAATGGATTCTTGTAACATGAAAACCCAGTTGTCTTCACCTGGTGTCCCAAACCCTTCTGGTTGTGTTATATAGACATCTTCCTTAATGTTCCCATTAAGGAATGCCGTTTTGACATACATCTTCCAAATCCGATAGTCATCATAATCTGTTATGTAAAGTATGATTCTAATGGATTTAAACATGGAAACTGGTGACAAGGTTTCATCATAGTCAATTCCTTGACGTTTTCTGAATCCTTCAGCCATTATCCATTCTTTATAGGAGCTAACTTGATCTTCCATGTACAATTTCCTCTTGAATGCCCATTTTCATCCAACATGCTTTACATCAACCAGATCATTGACCAGAACCCATAATTCGTTTTGATACATAGAATCCACCTGAGAATTCATAGATTCTAGACATCTTGCAGCTTTTGAGCATTCTACTGCTTCCCTGTAAGATATTGGTTCATCATTGTCCAACAATAATTATTTACCATCCTCGGTGACTCGGAAACCAGATCTCTTTGGTTCCCTTACCTCTTCTGAGCTCTTACGCAGTACATGTGTTTTTGGAACCTCTTCCATGGGGACCTGTGGAACTTGTTCCTGTACCAACTCCTGTGTATCTTGAGCATCAACTTTGTCGAATTCAATATTGCTCCCACTATCCTTCTTGATGATGTGATCCCTCTCAAGAAAGATGTCTTGTCTAGTAAATATCACTTTCTTATTTGAAGGGTTATATAGGTAATATCCTTTCGTTTTCTTGGGATATCCTTTAAAGATACACCTCGTGCCATGGGGTGCTAGTTTGTTTCCTGAGAAGGCATTAAATAACTCCTATCATCCCTATACACGTGTGTGCGATAAAGTGGATTTCCCTCCATTCCATAACTCGGATGGAATTCCATTTTCCGACATAGCTAGTGCTCAGTTTAATGTGTATACTGAAGTTTGTAATGCATATCCCCAAAAGGATAATGGAAGATCTGCATGACTCATCATTGACCTCACAATGTCCAACAAAGTGTTGTTCCTCCTTTCACTAACACTGTTCCACTAGGTGTATAAGTAGGAGTGAGAAGAGATAGAATACCAGACTCGCGTAGAAGATCGATGAACTCTTGGTTCAGATATTCTCCAGCTCGATCCAATCGATGTTTCTTTATCTTCTTACTAAGTTGTTTCTCTACTTCATTTTTTAATTCCTTAAATTTCCTTGAGGATTCTAAATTATACATCATTAAGTAGACACATCCATTTCTACTCAAATCATCAGTAAAAGTAATGAAGTAAGAATATACACCTCTAGCTTCTACTGGAAATGGTCCACACACATCCATGTGCACCAATCTTAGAAGCTCGGTGGCCCTTTCACCTTGGCCACTGAAGGGCGGCTTGGTCATTTTTCCTTGTAAACAAGCGGGACAATTATCAAGTGGTTTTTTACCAGTAGATTCCAAATAACCATCATGGTAGAGATTTTTCAAACGCTTCTCATTTACATGACCGAGACGGTGATGCCACAACTAGGTGATGTATGAGTCATTTGAGTTTGTTTCATTATAAATTTCCTACACTTGGTTTTTTTAATTTAATACATACAAACCATTATTTAAATGAACCATACCATAACATATATTTTTCTTATAAAAGGGAAAACCCTTATTTAAAAACATGAAAATAAATCCATCTATATCCAAATAAGATACAAAAATTATGTTCTTTGTAACACTAGTCACATAATAACAGTTACGTAAAACCAAAATCATCTCAGTCGGCAATGAGAGGTGGTAATCGCCAACAACAAATGCAGCCATCCTTGTACCATTGGCAGCTCGATGATCCCCCTCTCTACTGGTAATCTGTCTAAATCTACATGGTTCCTGCATTTGAATACAGATGTGAGCCCCATAAGCAATATCTAATACCCAATGAGTAGAAATAGAAATATTAAACTCGATAACGAATGCACCTTTACTATCCCCACACTTCTGGGTGCAGTTCTTCTTCCACTAGTCTTGCTTGGAACTTGCAAAACACACCGCCTCACATTCCTTGCCCTACCTTGGGATCTTCCGCTTCTTGAAAGGATGACCCTCTCGGGCTTTTGACCATTTATAAGTCTTTGGCCCCTTTACCTTGTCCTTCCTTTTCTTGTTCACCATAAGGACTGTGGGGTTTCTATGAGCCATGCTCTTATCTACCTGGCTAATTGAGGTCAGAAGTTCCAATAGACTCATCTCATTTTTACTGATGTTATAATTAACAATGAATCTAGAGAAGGCCTTGGGCAGTGATGATAGGATGAGTTCTGTATGCAACTCTTCCGGGAACTTAATCTCTAAGATTTTCAGGCATTCAATGTAGCCAATAAGTTTGACTACATGAGGCCTATCTAGCACAGACTCTCCATGATTAGTTTTAGAAAATTTATTGGTGATCTCATATCTCTCATGTATCGCATTCTCTTGGTAGAGATCCTTAAGGTGAGACATCATGCTACACACGTCCATGTTTTTATGTTGCTTTAAGAGCTCATTTGATATGGCTAATTGCATGAAACATTGTTCATCTGTCACATCATCTATAAGATTCATGTAGAGATATAGTTCCTCATCACTGGCTTCCATTTCAGGCACAACTAGAATTGTATCTTCTAACACAAACAATTTTCTTTTGTGGTCAAGGATGACGCATAAACGCCTCTGCCACTCTTCGAAATTGGTACTGGTGAGAAGGTTTTAATTCTCGAGTATGGTTTGAAATGATATGTTAGAAGTCATTTTTCTTGTTGTTTATAAAAATTAACATGAGAAAATGTTTAGTAATTTATTATAAATATTAGGAAAAATAAATAAATTAATACATATTAGTCTCCCAATATTTTATCGAAATTCAATAGCCCTCACCATTGAGATTGGAATATTCGATTTCCAAAATATTCTAGTGGAAAATTTCTATATTGCCCTTCACATTACTCGAAATAGGGTTGGTAAAGAAACTTGAAGACTTTTAGGTAGGCATTCCAAATTCCAATTGCATTAACTCGCAGCTCCTTGATCCGCTGAGTGGACTACGCAGTCCTAAAATCCTTTTATTTTGGATTTCCTCAACTTTTCACTCTTGGTCACACCATGTCTTGTTGTGGTAGTCATCCCTTGATTCGAACCAAGTCAAGTCAACACTAAACCTTGAATTAGAATTCCATGATAATTGAAAGCAACCCAACTAGGGTTGGTCAATCACTTTGAACGATGGTTCGATTCTAACATAGATTATGGAAGGCTATACCGACTTAATATTTCATTGAGGGATTTTATCATTATATGTAAATTTCCAATTTATTATCCATTATTACATAATTGTTAATATTATGTGGGATATAATTAAGTGATTAACCATGTCTAAGATAATAATTACATATAATATGATTTTAATATAATTACATCTTGCATGCTTGTTTAATTCACTAATTATGTGATCGTGACTACACACCCACAATAAATAAACCATGAAACTGACTAAAATAAAATAAATGGTATGATCATGAGCTTTTTCCATTGGTTAGTTTATCTAGTAGCTGATATAGTAATCCAAAACCTATGGGAGAAACACCTTGAACTTTTTGGATTGGTGTTTACAACTTTCCATATGTCCACCTTTGTATCTCTGTGGATTGGTTTCGCCTTGGCTCCTGACTTGTGTCACCTCTACCAGCTTGGTTGTTCCAGCCATTACATATGCATTTATCTGACATGCAGGTGAGGGGTAAATAGGGGGTTTTACCTAAAATAATCCTTTGGCGTAAAGGCCCAATATATTAATTAGGAGAAGGCTCGTAGGACAACAAATTTAATTTAAATAAAAAAATTAAAAGAAACCATTCACATACAAAAGTCTTGGTCTATCTCATAATCATCTATACATGAAATGATATTTACGCATAAATAAAACTTACATTCAATTATTTAATCCTTTATGTTTAAGATAAATCATGCTCAAATCAATTAACTATGTTCAATTAATCAATCCATTTATCTTAAACCCTATTCTGAATATCCTTGATATTCTCATCCATCATAATTTTAAACAAATAAATTCATTTAAAATTATCCTTGTACATTTCATGTATCTTGGAAGAAACCTCATGAATTTTCATTAATTACATAGATGTTAAATTATACACATATATATATAAAACACCAATCACGTGTTGTGCCTCAAATTTACGCCTCCACTATAGTACACATCTCAAGGGTTTGAATAATATAATAATAAATATTAATAAATATGCATAATTTGGATGAGTACACAACGTGTTGTTAGGACTACATGGATTGTACTTTTTGTTCACAATTTATCTGAAGTACATTCCTAGGGACGTGGCGTGTTGATGTACTTCAGAAATTTTTAGCATACATCATGTGTTCAGTGGGACACACACTGTGTAGTTTCCACGTTACACGGTTTCCAGTTGGTCAAGCCATGTACGGGGTACATGATCCAACCCTAACCCGAAGGGACTACACGCCGTGTTCAGTTGGACCACAGGGTGTGTAAACCAGAAACTATGTTCCACTTGTTCCTGGTCAACACAAAGTTTCATAAATGACTTAGATAGGATCCAATACACGACCTGATTTGGAAGATCAGTCAATGTATTGAACCTAGACTATATGATGTGTACTTCCGAATACACACCGTGTATTCTAGTGTTATATGGCCAGGAGCATTTGGAACCTCCGTATGAGTTCCATTATTTTATTTTAATCAAAATTAAAAGAAAAAAAATCATTTTTTAAAGGTGAATGAGAAACGAGAGGGGAGGAACAGATCTCGAGATTCAGATTTTTAAGAATGATTAACTTGAATTGAAATAGCTGAATTATTAAATGTGTAAATAACCAATGAGAAACTAAATAATTATAATCAACAATATGACTGATCTGATACCACTTGATGGTACTGAGTGTAGCAGGAGCACGTTGGTGGGTTTCCCAACTTTAATTTTAGCGTTAAAAATGATCAATCCGAGATCTGTCACGATGTAAAACGCCAGATCTTCGGAATAGAACGAAGAATGAAAAACAAAAGAGGGAGTTCTAGAACTATAGATATATGATCATCATATGTTGGTTATAATTAATTTAATTAATTAATAAGAATTACCTTGATTGAATTCATTCTTTGTTGATGGCTATGGTCATGATCTGGTGTGATCCATCATTGCGTCATAGAATCTAAGTATAGGATTCTGATAGCAGTGATCCACACATGCTCCACGTATCTTTGGACGTCGCTGAAGGGATATCGGGGTGCTAGTGTGGAAGAACCTTCGCTTATGATGTCCCTCTTCGATCGCCTTGATCTGGTGGTGGTAGATCTCTCTCGGTCTTGAGAGAAATCTTGGAGGAAGGAGTTCTTTTGGCCTTGAGAGAACACTCTAAAATTTTTGTGCACAATTATTGGGGAAAAGTTTTTGGGTTGTGAGGATATTTATAATTTGTTTTGATGTTATAGAGTTATGACAGTAAATAAATGTGTAACACATTTTATTTATTTCATTAATTCTTATTGAAAACCCCACATGTCGAATGATTAATTCCTTAACATGCGCCCATGCTAATTATAATAAATATCAATTAATAAAATAATATTATTTCCTCAAAATCCCGACTGTAAAAACTAAACGTTGTGTAATCATTAATACATGGCATGTACTCATTTTACGTAAAACTACACGTCATGTATGTTCAATATAAACAACATGTACTTTTATTTTCCATTTTTCTTTATTTCCTCCACCAAATTTATTAGACCTTGAGTATTGGATATTTATTTCATAAATAAATAAAATAGCATTACTCGCTAATAAATATATATTAATTCATCCACAATATATTCTCTCGAATAACTAATGTTGAAATAAATGGGATCAGGTATCCATAAATAATTATTAAATCACATTTGGGAATATTATTTATGTAACTTGTTAAATTAATATTTTACTGAGATATATGGACACACTTAGTGTGTGACCCTCTAGGCCACTTTCTCGTTGGCATTAGGCAGGTTTACCTAAAGTCCAAGATTACTGTCTAGCAATGGGTAAAGGCACCCAAGAGAAAGAAGTTGATACCACATTGGCGAGTCATCTCATACGAAGTCTTACCGTGTAATATAATACCTTTGTCATGATATCTCGAATCATGCGGGTTGCATGCTAGTTCTATCAACACTGGTGCTTGATTATTCCTTCTTTGACTTTCCAGAATTGAACTCGCCCATACCTTACCATGGCCATGGATTTATTTAGGCTATGTCAATTCCATCAAAGGGCCTGAGATATATACTTCCATTATGGAATAGAAGGGACAACTCCTTTCTCACATTATCAATTAATTTAGTATTACTCGTAACGCACCCAATGTATCCTACCTCACTGTGAATAGTGTGTCATCACAGTTTTCTCCAATATATCTAAGTGCACAAGTTGTAATACCAATTAATAATAATCATAATGTTTAAGGACCAATACACACATATATAGATAGGAACATCCAATGACACTATTAAATGTTGATTTCCTACTGGCGGGTGTTATTCTCATAATATCCTCCTAGATATTACTAAGGGGGCACAACATGAGAAGGTGACTCAATGTTTTTTGAGTCCTCAACCCTAATGTCCTGTATTATTTTTGTACCTCAAATAACATCATCCGACCATAGAACATATATTCACGACCATGGTTATGGAACTTATGGGTTCTCATCATTGTAGGGATCCGCTATGACCCTGTAATGCAACAACTATCCTTTGGAAATTATAACATGCATTGTCACACATAAGAACAATCAAGATGCGATAAGGAATTTATTAATGAATAAAGTACAAATTAGTTGGTTCTAGGCCACAAACTCCAAAAATTACCACATCGATCTTGTTATCAAAAAAACATGTGTACCCTTAAAAAACCAAACATAATCTTCTAGTATTCACAAGAAAATATTGATAAAATATAAATATCAAAATTCTAATCAAGAATTATCTTCTTCCGAAGTCATTGAAAACACTAAAAAACCTTCATAATTTTCAACAGTGTCAACAAACTTAACATCCATGTATTCATATTTCAAATATATGATTTCGATGAGGATCCTCTACCCTTCTCTTCAATATTGGGTTTATTATTCTTCTTTCTCTATTACACTTACATCAAAAATTCTTTTAACACACTATCCTTACAATTTATCTCATATAAACTCTCCCATAAAACAATATTTACTTATCATTCTATTAAAATTTTATTTTCAATATAAAATTTTTATGACCAACATGTTATTCTAATTTTATTCTTAATAATGTAATAAACATGATAGATCTAACCTTTTTTTTCACCCTTAATATGATTTAGGGTCATTAAGTATTGAGTTTAAGTAGACTCAAAATTATCCATGAAACTACACTATAAAATTTAATGTCAAACTATTATTTGACACTAATCAACATGTGACCACGTGCCCTAATGAAATTATAGTAATCATGGAAGAATTAGGAAAATTATTAGAAAAATTATCATTCATGGTATGTTTGGATTTTGTTTGTTGACAATAGTTCTGATGGTTTTTATATAATATCTTATAAGGTTATGTGAAATATTCTTTGTGAATAAATGAGTCTTATGGAACATTTTTTTATAAGTAGGTGGTCACCACAATATAGTGAACTTTTACAAGATGAGGTGGATGCCAAAATCCCTAAAGCGAAAACACTACAACATGGTGTGTGAGGTTATGAGTAGGAGTAATCCTCTAGTCAATGTGTTAACAATGAAAAAACATGACCAAAATAAAAAAAAGGAATATATATATATATATATATAAAAGAAAACTTTCTTAGTTGTAGATGAACACATATTAAAAATGAAATACAGCATGGGTTTATGCCATTATAAAGGACAAAGGAGAAATAATAATGATAAGGGACACCATGGACCGACAGTTACATGGGGCCCCTAAGATATTTGATCTAGCTATGGATAGTGCATTCTGGTTGATAAAACTATGTATTCCTAAGGAAAAGTTTGATGTGGGACAACCTCAAGTGACCATTGTTCATTATAGAAGAAGGATAGAAAACCATTGTAGGAGAAAATAATGGAAAATGAAAATAGGATCCATGCCATGTAGTGGAGTAGTGAATTTTGATTTGAATTTCTTCCTGTGTAAAACTTGGAGTGAGAACATAAATATTTTGGTATCTTTGGTTGAGTCCAATGGCATTTAAGTTAAGCAATAAAAAAAATTGTGAAACATGAAAACAATGTTAAACACACCTTATTGGAACTTATAGTGATGGAAAATGGGAAACCAGAGGAGACCACACCATAGATATGACCGTTGTACATTTCTAGAATCCCTGTGAAAAACATGAAATCCATCTATGAGTGTTTTTATCACCCTGGTGAAGTAGAGAAGTGTGTTTGAGAACCCCTCATCTATGGCCCATGGATTGCTGGAGTGTTATACATAGTGAGTAATAATTAAGAGGACGTTGAAACAACAAATTATGTGTGGTTCTTTAGTTTATTAAAGGGTTTTTTCCTAGAGAAGTATTATACAACTCTGTGGTATTAATGTGTTGGGAGTTTCTAAGGATGTTTCACATAAAAAAGAAAATAAAATGATTTCCCTGTATTTGTTGGGCATAGTAAAGGAGGAAGTAACCATTTATTTATGAGTGGTATAAAGACCCCTATTAAGTATGACCCAATTTCAATTGAATGGGGGGAATATGAGAGAGAGATAAAATATAAAATTGGGTAGATGGGTTTTATGGGAAAAAGAAGAAATTGTTTTGGATGTGAGTAATTTCATACACTCTCTAGAATGAAGAAGAAGATCCATGAGACCATCATTGGAATTTGTGTTAAACTTTTCAATCCAAATAATGATGAGAAAAGTGATACAAAATCTTTTATGTAAATTATCATCAATATTTTTTTGGAGATGAGTTCATCATAGAAGAGGAAGTGAGAACCTATCTGTGAAGAAGCCTAATTAGTTATTTAAATGTGTTTTGGATAATGAGTCTAGAGGGTTAGTGAGACCACTCTATTATGAAAAAACAATCAAAAGTAGTTCAATGTAGTAACTCAAGTGTATTGACACATTTCCATGCATTCTCTTTAGATTATCCCATTTGGGTGAACAATGAAAAACACATATTTTCATTCTTCATAACTTTATTCTTTCATAGGATTTCACAAGGGGGAGAAATAAATGTTCCTCTATAAGAGAGATCATGACTGTGATCAAGACTGAAATTTTATTTTTTAATACCTTAATTCACCCCCTCTTAGGGTATATTCCATGATGGAGACCAAAAAGGTGTAGAGAGAATGGTTTTTAGGTGAATATTTCCCAATATATCTAAATAATGAGAACAATATTAGTTTTTAGTCATAATTTCATTCCCATTTGTGAGGGAAAACATTCCTAGTTGTAGAAAAACAAAATGCGACACTACTTCCATTATCTAGGAATGATTGTTTTCATGACTACTTTGCATGGAATCATGACTGGTATAAACAATGAATATTAATAAGAAAGTGATCACAACGAGATGAATGTGAATTCAAAAACTATCAATGAATTATTTAGATCTTTTAACAATACTATATACTATGTTAATGTCATGAAAAGCATCTCATGTTATATAGTTAAAATTGCTAAATATTTATAAATGTGATTTAATGTATGAGAGACAATGTTCCCAATGTTGTAAAATAAATATGATGATATTAGGATGATCCCAAGTGAAATAGTTAATGCATTCTATTATTGGATCATCATCTTTGTGGAATACATGTGCGGGCTTATAGAAAATATTAACTATTTCAAAATCATTTTTTGGATTATGAGAAGATTGAATTTTCATTTTCATGAAAAGTTTACGGTATTTGAAGAAACATATTTGAAGAATGTAACTTTATAAAAACTATAAAGTACTTTTCCTAGATGAGAAATGATAATTAAAGAAAATGAATCCATAGCAAAGGAAAAATAACATGGGTTATCCATTGAGGATATGTATAAACTTTTTGTAAAAGAGGATCCTAAATATAATGTAGTCGATGTGGTGATTTTCATCCTTACCACTAATCTAAAAAGTGATAAAGGGTAATTTAAAGGGAAATATTTAACATTTTTGTTTCAATTGTTTTTTTAAAATATTATTGAAAAATGTCCAAAAACTATTAAGGGGATGATTAATCGAAATTTCCATCTATAAAAGCATTAAAACAATTTAAGGGACAGAGAGGCTTATAATAGAGATTATTTAAAAATAAAATTTTTCTCTCTCATGTAGACGATTGTTATGATGAAATAAAAGTGGGATTGGTAGAGGATTGTAGGGAAATTAGTGAAGATTACTTGTTGGGTATTTTAGAGAAGAAATAGGTTGATGAAAATTTTTCTTTAAATAATGTTGACAATGATAGAATTTTTAAATAAACAAAATAGGAGTAAACACTTGTAGAAATTGATGTATAGAGATCTAAAACGAGGAAGGTTGATGGATTTTTGTTTGATTAAAAGCATTATATGAATCAAAATGGGTAAAAGATGTCAAATCTAAGGGTAGTAATTGAAGAAAATAGGTCCATAAATTCTATCTGTTCAAAGAATATAGTTGATTTGAAGAATAATATTGAGGATTAGGATCATGTAATTAATGGTTTGACTAAATTAGTAAAGAGAAAATTTTATAGAATAAAAAAATTGAAGGAGAAGTCAGGGTTTGATAATAAAAGTGTGAGGATTGAGAAAGATCCTTTACACATGACATGATAATAAAAATTTCAATGTCACCAGCCCCATTTCAATCTAAATATGTTCTTGGGGAGTATACTGAAAATTTCATTCCTATCTCACAAGTGTAGTGCTTCAAAAATAAATAAAAATTTGTTGTCGAGAACAATCATAAGAATAAGACATCCATGATTTCCAAATCACAACCATTAACACCATTAAGGAAAGTGGATCTACAAAATTCACAAAAGATCACTAATGATGCAATAAGAGTTTAGATGGAGAAACCAAAAGTTAGTTTCTTTTGTTGTGGAATGTTAGGGAATTCCAAAGATGTGTTCTCTATTATTAGTATACATTTCAAAGAGGAAGATCACAAAAAACATGCAATATTTTTTTTCTCTTATGAATTTAATGGATGCTACTATTGCTTCAACGGATTTTGGAATAAATAATTGTATTATGCATCGAGGGTAAAAAGGAGGGTTCTAAAGGTGACTATAAAAGGTGGTGTAAAGTAGCCAAAATCATCATAAAACAGGCTAAAAATAAAAAATATATTTTCTTCTCTAGAAGAATAGGATGATACTATGAATCTAGAGGTGGTAAAATCCAATTTTCAACCCAAGGAAGTGAAGAACCAAGTATGGATCTAAAAGTATTAAACATAGAAAGAAAATGTGTCTAATATTTCTTTGAAATCTACAAAAAAGTTTATATTAGGGAGTATGGACATCAGGTGTAAATCGCATTTGACCATAAATGAATAACACATCAAGAGGGTAAAATATGACAAAGATGAATTTTTTTTTGTTTTAGTAGTAATGATGGTATAAAAAATCATTGGATCGTGGAAAGGTAATGTAATAAAAAAGATCTCAGTTAAATGGTGTTCTGTTGGTTGAAGTCCTCAATCACAATTGTCTAAGTGTCAGTCAGTGGTGTGACTCAGGAAATGTAGTAGAATTTTATAAGAAGGAGTGAACTATTAAAAAATTAGATAATTATATTATTTAAAAAGGTATAAATACCCTGGGTAATCTTTACCATATTTTTAACATCCCAAACATATAGTTTAAAAGAATACTAAGCTCAATAGCTTACTCAACACGCAAAACTGAGCTTTAGGGGAATTGAGATATATTATAAAAATGTTATTATTTAAATGTCATAGTTATAACATAGTCTTTAAATTTGTGGGTATGAATAGGATTAACCACATTATTATAAATAAGTATATATATAATTGTTGTACGTAATACAAATTTTTTGATTAATGGTTAGGAAGTAAGCACTCAATTTTCATTTTCCTCAAATATGATTTTTATTATTTTTTATGAGTGAGTATTATAATTAATTTCTGGAACCTTTAGAAAATGTAATTCACAAAAATATTTTCATTTTTAATTCAGTATTCCAAAAATATCTTATATTGAAATTTTGGGATTTTTCTAAAAAAGAATGATTTTTATTGAATAGTTAAAAATACCAATTTTTGTAAAACTATCATTTCTTTTAAATAAAAAAATTGACAATTTGATTTGAATTTTATCCTAAATTAACATATGTTTCCATTATTTTTAAATAATATAATTATTTACAAACAAATTATCATTATAAATTATTTTGGTATAAGTTCATTTTTAGGCTTAAAAACACATTTTTTAAAAACTATTTTTCGTTGCCTTTTTCATTTCAGTAAGAAACTAATTTATACCACTTCTAGAAATTTATTCTTGAAATAGGAATTAAATATATTGAATTAGGAGGTCAATGTTTTGTAAATAGGTCCCTTTTATTTTTTTTCATTATGAATAGTAACCATAGTAAAAAGTTGTCTCATTGATAATGGTAAATTAGTTAAATAAGGATAAAAATAATATTATAATGTCACCAAATCAACCCAAAAACTGCCTATATTTCATTGTATGAGTAAATTTAATCCATAATCATCCAAAATTTAAAAATGGGGCAACTTTATCCCACTTTACTTTGATTATAAAATTTAAATTATTTTATTTAAATATAAAGTAAAAAAATGTCACTCTTGTGCTCTTAATATCTATAATATTTTCTAATATATATAAAAATACAATATTTGGTTATAAATGTTTATTTGATAGAAAAAAAAACTCATGGATATTTTCTAATTTTTTTTTGATTTAATAATTAACATAAATGCTTATGCAACACCATCAAAAAATTTATTCAATGAATATAAAAATATTAAAAGTAATACAATTTGGATGAAATATTTTTTTAATATTATGTTTAGATAAACATAACATATTAGAGATGTGTTAATGGTTTATATTCAAATTTCTTAACTATCTTGATCATTTTAAAGTCAGAGTAAATGAATAGTTCCAAAAATAAACATAATTTTATTTTATAATAAACAAAATTTTATTTAATGGTTTTAAATTCATAAAAATTCTTTATTCATCCATGTAATATCTTGGACCTCTCCAGTCCATTACATTGTGAGAGTCTGGTGTTTAGGGTGTTCTGGGAGGTCAAGGTGACTAAATTCCAACAGTTTTTCAATTTCAATTGTTTCAATAGTGAGTCAGGAACGATAGCTACTTGAACAGTGACTCAAAAAAATGAAAGCTCACCAAACGGTGACTCGCCAAATGATAGCTCACAAAATGGTGGCTCTCCAAATGGTATCTCACTGAATAGTAACACACCAAAAGTTAGCTCATTGAACTACGACTCACTGAATGGTTACTCACTGAATGGTTGCTCATGGAATGGGGAATCACTAAATGGTAACTCTCCGAAAATGGAATTGAAAAAATAACTCACACTGGTGACTCAAAATAATGACTCACCCAAAGATTAGTCATTTCCTATAGTTTTTCAAATTTCCATAAAATTTCAGTTTTTCCAATTTCACCCATTTTTGGATCCTTCTGATGTAAAATGCGTTTACTACAATATTTATGTGGTTTTGGAGCCATTTCAGGGGGTACAAGTCATATATTTAAATTCCTAACAATCTAAAGGAATTTAATCATTAAATATGTGTGGTTTTGGTCAATATCCACCTTTAATGTGAAATAAAAAATTGTTTTATATCTCTTTAGTATAAGATATAATCCTTTTATGTCAGGTGGCTTATCTTATTTCATTCATTCTCCTTTTCATTGGTAAGAGGTTCCCAAAAAAATTCTTCCTTGAAGAATCATGCATTGTACTGTAGTTTTTGGATCTCATTTTCATTGGAGCATTTATTATTCTGCATGCACTGGTGCAATAAAAAATTGTTAATTTTGCCTTCTTATAGGTAGGGTGTTCCTTCGTTTATCATTATGTGTTTCATTCTAGGAGATTTTAATATTTCCATCTCTTTTGATCATGGTTACATACATATTAAGAAATATAATGAATCAGTTTATATTGAATTAAAAATGATAAGGGGAATGTGACATATGATCTTCCTATTTTATTAATATTTTGATCGGTGCTGTGAATTGTATGGGCTAAATACCCACTAAAAATCTTAGTCGTTGGGGGTCCTTGTTTTTTCAAAAGATTATGGGTTTTGGAATACATGCATGTTATGTGGTTATTGATGTTACGTATTATAAAATTGGATAACTACTTACATTTTTATAATAAAATGGATTCACTTGATCTTGTAGATTGTGTGATAATACCCTTAATCAATAGAGTGAATTTGAATAAGGTATTCCCTGCTAAATCTGAATCTATGCTTGATCTAATATGTGTGGTGACATGTTTTTTGAAACTATTGTGTGCTATGGGTTGGATTCAGTGATATGATGAATGGATTATGACTCTGTTGTAATATGTGGGGGTAGTGGATGAGATGTTTTATTCAGTAGGGATGTAATAATGGTTAGGGTGTGTATCTGAAACAAGGTTGATAAAAAGGAGAGGTGGCTGTAAATTAGTGATGATGTGAGATTATTAGTTATAGATTAAGGGGTTTTTGTGTTTTTCTACTTTCTATGTGTTGGTTACTCTATTGTGTGAATTAATTCTAGTTTTTCTGCGAAGTGTAAAACAATATTGGAATATCTGTTCTTGGGAAGAATCAATAAAAAATTTTATTTGAAATTGAATGTGGAATTGGAATAGCTAATAAAAGAATAATAACAGGCTAGAATTTCATGAACTAATTTGTTGATAATATGGGATTATTTGATATTTGTGAAATCTGTTATGAAGGAAAAAGTGGATTAAATGTATAATGTGACGTATAACTTGTGTTCTAATTATATGGTGCTGTGCATATTATATGTGATTTCTTCTAATATATCTACACATGTATTAATATAATTAATAATATATTTTAATAATTTAAAATGGGAATTTTTAATTAATAAATTGATGATGAATTGTGTTGATTAAATTGTTAATGTCTATATATAATAAATTAGGTTGGAAATATGAAATAATATGAACTAGGGTTTCTAATGAATGCTGGTTATTCAAATAAATTGGCGGATAATGTGGAAATTATTGATTATATATAGACTCTGGAATATGGCATAAAGTGTAAAAAAAATTGTTGATTGTGTTTGGTTTTTGTGTTTTTATGCATTTTGAGGTGTAAGAAATGGTCTGGTTTCTATGAGATGGTTGGTTCATGTTATAAACCCATATGATAGGAACGTGTGTTATAATTTTATGTATATACATTGTATGTTATCTTGTAATTTCCATATGCACCCCACCCTAGTGGTGCACTACGTGTCGAACACCCACATTGTCACGGGGGAGGGTGTCTTTCCCAAACATCCTGGTGGGAGGATGGATGGATAGCAACCTTGTCTTCCCTACTTCTTCTTCATGGTAGTGATATCCCAAGATTCTTTGGGCAAGTTGTGGTTTGTGAGGCTCAGGTGTGTGAGATAAATTTGTGATGTGGTGTCCCATGTGTTTTCAAGGAATGTTGGGATATGTGTCCCAGGTGTCTTCAGGATGAGTTGTGATATGTGTCCCATGTGTCTTTGGGATGATCTATGTTATGTGAGGATCGGGTGTGTGTGGGTGGGATGTGATGATATTTTTTCCTAGGTGAAATGACTAACTATGAGGCTCATCTTAATATGGGAAGGATGTGATAGGCATGGTTTTCCAAGTTGATGGAACTAGCTATAAGGCACAGGTGTGTGCCAGCATGATGTGATAGTCTTCATTTTCACAGATGATGGGAATAGCCATGAGGCCCAAGTGTGTGTAGGCGGGTTGTGATGTGGTTCTTTCAAAATAGGTGGGAGTGTGAGGACATTTTCCATTAAGAAAGAGAAGATAAACTAGTGGTAATAAGTGTTGGGGACCCAAACATTCAACGTGATTTCTGTATTACTTTACTTGACTTGTGTTACTTAGTGAGAATTCCTTGGTGAGGTGGGGATGTCCAGTATACCATATTTGGTGTTGTTGGGTTCTGTTGTTTTCACATGGGTGAATTACTATTACATTATCACATGTGCATGAGAGAATTTGGTTTTCCAACTGAGTATACCTATATGCTTACCTTATGTATGTAAAAATTGTTCCTTTGTTTCCAAGAGAACATTATGGACCATGGTGAACATTTCTAGTACAGGATTTGGAGCTATTGTTCTGTCACTACATTATCTTTTTTTCATTTTGGGCTTTCATTTGAATACATTTACATGTATCCATTTTGATTTATACATGCATTGTGGGATGGCAGCGCTTTATTTTATAATATGTCATGAAGTTGAATTTGGATGATACATAATATATCCCGATCTTGTCTCATTATAAAGGGTACTGACTTTCATATTATGGAGTCTTTGTACCCTTGGTGCTACTTGACAACCTAGGGCCTACTAGAGGTGGGACTCGGGGGACATTATCTCCCTTTCTTCATTTTCATCCTTGGATATGTATCTGTAGAGAGAGGGAGTCATGATAGAATGGTATCAGAGGTGATGGTTGAAAGATTGTATACAGATTAGATTTAGGCACAGTGAGGATTTCAAGGAATGGTAGGGGAACAAAGGCAGGTGATCTTTTTGTGTGATATAGGCTTGGGAAGACTGGCTAGGACATAGTATTTTAGGGCCCCTGTGATCCGATGAAAGGACTCTGAACCTACCGAATGACCAAGTTAGGCTACACCGTTTGTAGGGTAGAGACCTATGAGAGGTACATGCAAAATAATAACTTATGTTCTTACTTGAATTAGTTTATTATTTGAAGATAAAATGAATTTAATAGATCATATAAATTTATGTGTGTTTCTATGAATATTCCACAACTTTTATTTCTATTAATATTCTTTAATTGTTTGTTGAATTATTCATATAACCAAGAGGAATGAATATTATTATGGTTAACTTCCTTGAATTGTTTGTTTGAAACCATCTTCAGGTTTGAATATGTTGTTTCCTTTACTCTTATAGCATGATTTTATTTTTCTTCCATTGTTAGAAATGTATAGAATTCCTTCTTGTTTTTTTATGTTTGAAACTGTTAGAGAAAAATTCTTAGTATATTTTTTTAAAGCATTAATTCTAAAAATTCTTATGAAACATGTAACCTCGAATTATATTTCACACTGGCATAATAAAATAAATTACTTTGAAACCATGCTTATATGTATTTTAGTTTCCATGTGAGCTAATATTTATTGTGTTTATTCCCCTCTCTAATTTTTCAGAAGCATATGTTGTTGATTTTTTGCAAAATGTGGCTTTAGAATTTTAAATAATAAAATTTTTAAAGAATTCCATCTTAGTTATTGATAATTATTTTGAATTTGGGAACCTTGACCAGAATAACTTCGATCTTATTTTTTCCCTCGATTGGAGTTATACTGTATTGATATAACCATATCTTGTTAGCATGTGTTAAGGTCGAAATCTATGCAACATGTATTTATAAATTTTGGAAAATTATAAAAATTATTTGTGGTAACAATTGAGACATAGAACTTTTTATGTGAAAAAATACTATTTTATAATTGGTAAGAAATTTTATGAATAAAATAACCATACGTCACATGTTATGTCAAGAGTAGTTTGTTATCAGAAGCATGCCTAAAGCTGAAATCATTGGTGTGGCCACTTAGGAAGTACTAGTATGAGAGACTTTAGCATGTGGAATTATTAATATGTTAAATGTAAACATGTATGTAGAATAATGTTGTCCTTATTTCAGTATATAAGCAAGTTTTCTAGAGCAATGAAATGATTAGATAATGCTCAGTCTGAGAATGATAAAGTATGAAATTTAGTGATACAAGATCTGTTGTTTTAATTTTATTATAAAAAAAATATTTTACATAGATAATTTTGGCATCATGTTGTCTATGAAATTTAGTATATTAATTGAACACAAGAACATATCATGTATAGTTTTTTCCATTAAGTATAAAGTGTATTTCCTCAATAATAATATGAACCTAGAATGTATTGTTTAACAATATTAGAAATGGTGTGTGATACAACATGTTTGATTTTTTTTTCATTAACATGGATTCATGTTGGAGATATTTAAAATAATGAAATGATTTTTCCATAAAAACAACCTAAAAATGTTGATTTTTGTTTGTGGTTTCATTTTTATCGTTTCATTGAAGTGTTGAGATGACCTACTAAAAATAGTTGTTGTTGTAAACATTGTTTGTGATGTGGTTGTTGTAGATTATGAGACCCTTGATATTACTGTTAGATCAAACACACATCGTATTAAAATGGTAATCACTTATAAACGACTAAAGAACTGATTACCCCATGGTAAATTAAAAAAATATGGGTGTAAGTGCCAATGAGAAATAAAAACATGATATGATGTAACCCCATAAACAGATTTGGAAGGTTCTATGTGTTCCTTCCATTAGGGATAGTTATTTTTGTGATTCCTTGTGTGAAATATGGTTTAAAACCCATAAAGTATACAAAGAAGGGTAAACCTGATCCACAACCGAGACATGTTATAATTGGAAGTGATTAAAACCATGAGGGCCAGTTAGTTCCACCTAAAGTGGATAATATCTCAATATGGGGGAGAGAGTTCCTCAATTTATATTCATGAGGCCTTCTGTATTATAATTGGATAGTTGGTCCGGCCCTTTATAGATTATGAGATGGAGGAGTTGGTTATGCAAAAAATGGTATTTTCCAATGGATGGTAAAGTGGATTGGTGGGGTGTTTTTGTGAAATGTCTAGTGAAATCATTGTTGGTTGGGAAGTTCGGCCAATGATTGGGTTGTGTAGTGATTGTGATGTGTGATGGAAGAGATGTGTGGTTGATGTGTTGATATGACTTGAGATTTTCTGTGATGTGCTATGATTATATTGATATAATCTATCACCTCTCATAAAAAGGATAATCACTTAAATGGAGTAATAAAATTAACTTTTCATGTCGGAAATCATGAAATCAATAATGATGGGTTTCCTCCAATGCCAAAATATTTTTATAAAGGAAGTGTTGAGAAATATTTAATACTTTTATGTGGATTGTGTTTTTTGAGATTGCTTTCATATTGATAACATGTTTTATGACCTCAAACATATTACGAGAGGGAAACTCCATCCCAGCATCAAGAAATGTTATATTACGACACATTTTAAAATTGTATGGGAGTGTAAGTTCCTCTCAGTGAAAAAAATATCACGGTGTGGTGAATGGGTTCTTTTTTTTTGTTTACTTGAGTAGCTCTGTCTATATTAATATATTTTTTCATGTTGTAAGGGAGATGATATTTGAAAATCCTACAGTTAATGACATGCAACTCTAAGAAATAGAAATTTGAAATATTGAACCCCTTTTAGTTTCTACATAAGTATGTTCCTCATAATAAATGATTTGATAACACACCTAAATTTTTATTATCATACATAAGGATGTACGTTTAAGACTCATGTAATATTTTAAATTCTTAACCATTATTAATTCATGTTTTCTAAATTTGATGTTAAATTTAATTAATATTAACTTCATAAAGAGTATGATAGAATTTAGTTAGTATAACAAAATAAATTTTGTGAAAGCATCAACCCTTCCAATTTATGTAAGTGGTATTTGGAATCATGTTTAAGAATAAAGCGGTTTTACAGAATTGTTGAAAGTGTTTTCAAAAAGAATATTTTGACCAATGTTGTGCTATTAAAAGGATTCAATAATGGGTTTTGACTCCAAGTGTTTTTCTTATCCTACTAAATTGGTTTTAGTTTTTGGTGGAATGATTTAATTACATTGTTTCCAAACATAACATGCTTTAGAATAAAATGTTGAGATACATGTCTTGAAGGTAATAGATAATTTGAATGATTATGCATAGCCTTTAAACCAGTTTACCAAAATGGGTTATTAAAATTACTATTCAAGCATGCTAATCTAATTTCATCATGATATGTTAATAATGATTTGTTTTAAATGATTTGAATTTAAATTTTGGTATTAGAAAATGAGGAAAATGCATTTATAGGTATTCATACAATGTCATGTCTAATTGGTGTTGTTGAAGTAAAAAGGTGTAACCATGATCAATGAAAACCTGAAGCATCTATCCATGTTGTAGAGAAATAAAATAACACTATATAAGATCATGATCCTCAACCTCATTGGGATACACACCTAAATCAAAAAGTTTAGCAATCCAATCGATCTCCCCTCTAAAATAAGACCTTGATACAAAAAGTACCTAAAGTGCTTTACATCCCAAAATCACAAGTCATATTCGTACATGTTCCACGTATTTGATGGAATATCTCGTTCATCAATATCGATAATAATAATTTACCCATTATTTTTTTATCTAGGGTCACTCAAAATCATGGGCTAACCCCTCTCTCAGGTTACCATCATACATCACCGATCATCTTGACAACAGCAGAAAAACAACCTTCCACCAAATCATAGCACTTGAATCACCAATATAAATTTATTAGAATGGACCAATGTAATTTATGAAATCATAATCTCAAAATTTTCATTCTCTTAATTGTCGATAATTTTTTGTGAGGTTAAATTCATTAATAAGCAGCGAAAAATGATTTATTTTTGTCAAATTTTTATTTTATTGAAACATTAATAAAAATTTATTCCAGATGGATATGAAATAAAAATTAGTTAAAAAATAAATATATATATATATAATTCCAATTTAGGTCATTTTAATCATTTTCATAATTAATAATTATAAAAACACATTTTAAAATTTTGTTCGTTTTTCTTTGAAAACCCACCATTTCATCCCATCACCAGGATTAATTTTAAATTTAAATCTTCTACGTAGGTGAAGAGAATTTGTTTAAATGGTTTAAATATTTTTAATTAGAATAATTTATATTCTATAATATTTTTTACTTAATTTGTTTCCTATAATGAATATTAAAAATAGAAAAAATATTTACCACTGTTTGGGTAAAAATAGGTTTACCGGGGGATAATCTAAAAAACGGATTAAAAATAACCCAAAACATATCCAAAAATAATTTTTGACCAAATTTAAACATTATCTATTAGATTCTCAATATATTTCCATTTTAGAGACTTTTGGTATGTGAAAATGTGGGTACATCATTTCCTTTTAAAAAATTACAAATGTTCCACTCACTGAACATATAAAAGGCCATCCCTTCTAATCATTACATCACACTTCCCAAACAAATTAGAGTATAATATAACATTGCAAATAATTTCTATAATTTTGTCTCCCATCCTAGAATTATTTTTTTGTGTGAAAAAGAAATCCTAGTAGTCCTTTTGGATATAACCAAAATATGTTTCCAAAATACAGGTAACACCACTAACTGAGTATTTCATTTTATTTCTTCCTCAACCTCGAGAAATAAATTTTAAAAAATGATTATATAAAAATATCCTTATATTCAATATTATTTTATTTTATTTTCTTAAATTAATATCCTAAATCCTTCTCTACTTCCAGTAAATGGGTTACAAAATCATCATTCATGTGTATAGTGGACTACCGCCTCGAGAACCAGTCTTGGTCATTTTATGTCAACAAATCTTAGAGATGGAAGTAATGATGGATATATTGTTTATATATGATATTGATGATATATTTATTCTTTTATAATCATGACATAACATGTTATTTTGTTCTATAAATTTCATGTAAATAAGACAATTTCGTTAGTTGGTATAGAAGACTACCACCTCTTAAAGCGATGTGATTCATCCACATTGTAAAATGAAGTTAATAAGGATGATTTTAATGAATATATGCAATATATATTACCTATAAATAATTAAATAACATTAATATATATTTTATATTTCCTTCCTTAACCTATTGAAGAAATGTAGACAATATTAATTCATATGTATGACCTACCATCTCCATTAATAGTGTGTTTAATTTCCAATCTATATCCTTCATAGATTTCAGTAAAAAAATATTTCTGATATCTATGTAATATTTAAAATTTTATTGATGATGGAACCATTATAAAATTAGGAGGACTAGAATAATGTCTAATCAAATCATTCATGAAAAACAAAACAATTATTGCTCAAACCTGACTTTACCATGAAATTGTAAATAAATGGGAAATAAAAGATCATAATTTTATAATATATGGAATGATATATATTTAATTATTTTTGGTTTATTTATAATAATATTATTCTTATTATAAATGATGTTAGAATGTGTACGAAGGATATTAAGCACAAGGTTAATGATTTGTAGTCTCTCTTATATTTATCGGTGACATATTAAATTTACCACTCATTTATTTATTAAAGTTTATATACACACCCTTTGAAAATATATATCATTAAAATATTTATTTTAATGATATATAATTTGTAATTTTATATTATTATTTATTGGGGCTTTATAATCAAATGATTACAAAATCAGTTGGGTTTTTTTCATCTAACTTGTATATATGTGAGAGACATTCCATATCCCCCACATATTTTTATATATAGTGTATATAATATGAATTAATTAATTTTTTATTTATTGTTTCTGAAAAGTATGTTGATTTACATATAAATTATGTTACATCACTTTCATGTGGCTTATAGTTCAAATGTTACCAATCAATAAGGGATATTTGTCTCAATTTGGCTTCTTCATACATATGTAATATTATGCACCAATATTCTTTTTTGAGGTGAATATGTGGCCCATTTGATATATAATATAATGAATATATTTATTCTCATGATATTTTATGATTTATTTATTGTTATTATTCATTGGGTCTTATGATTGAATTCCACAAAAGTGGTATGAATTTTATGACTGAATCACATCATTTACCAAGATTGTTTATGATTATATTTCCTAGGATGATATATTTCGAATTGTAACACAATATACGTATTAATTTTATTATCCTCTAATTATTTCATGAGAATAATTATTTTCATTTAATTATCATATATGTACTCAATTGAAGAAAATAATATTTTTAATTAAAATTATAATAGTTTCTCCCATTAGTCGATAGCCCTTTTTCTTCCAAAACCATTTTTTATAAAAATGATTTTAATATTATTTTTAACATTATACAAATGATTTATTAAATAGATTTTGACCCAAATTTTAATATTTTTTTTTTTGAAAATATATGAATGTAATAGTTGTGTCATTTTCCAAACAATGCCTGTTTAGATTTAGCTAAAAATGTGATAGGATTATTATTTTTAATTTTTATGACATGGAATGAATTTATTTCCATCATGAAAATTATTATCATTGAATAATAATTTATAAAATTATCAAGTTCAATTTGAATGAAATAAATTTCTAAAATGCTTTATAATGTTTTTTGTTTTACAATGTTATTTTCAGAGTAAATTTATTTCCCTCAAGACAAGTTTTAAATTATCTTTCTAAATATTTTTCCATCTACGATGACATACATTGATGTTAATTATGCCTTTCTCGGGATTTTACCTAAGGATACCATTCTTAAACATTTTTTAATGTTTATTGTTTAGGATCACATGATGTTTATGAAAACTGTTTCAGTTCAATGGGTAATACCAAGAGGAAATAATTATGAATCCCACATCATTAAATGGGTTATGATGGGATGAAATGATATAATGACTGTAAATATATTCTCTTTCCAATATTTTATGATATGATTAAATTTATATAAAATAAACTTCATTTCATGGTTTCTAACCTGATGAATGTTTTATGATCATGTGGAAACATGCACATAATTTTCATTATCTGATGGGCTGGACCTATATCACCAGGAAATGATTTGGGTAATGTTTTATATATCATGATATAGATAGAACTGGAATAGGGATTGAACCTGATTCCATAAGGTATATTCTCTAATACGGTTCCCTTAGTAGTGAACAATGACTACAATTATGGTTTCGGTAGTGAAACCATTCTTTTATGATAACTATGGTAGTTACCCTTTACTGCTACTCGAATGATTTTATATTAATATGTTTATGTCACATTTCTATGTCTTAGGAAAATTTTATCCCATAATGACTCACATTCTTTAACATCTTTATGATTATTGTGTTATGATGTACTGATATTTAAATCAGGAATGATGATTGGGATCATTGATGCATAGTGTATGGGTTTAAAATGTTGACCCTATGCTCTCAAATACTTATTATTAATTAATTATTATGTGATATTTGATGTATGAATTTCTTAACTTTACTGAGCATCTTAGCTCAACCTTTCTTATCTTTCCACACCCCAAATTGTGAAGAAAGGTTTTAAATAGGGGTTTTTTTGTAATGAGTGGAAAAGGGGAGGATTTTTATGGGATATGTTGTAGATATTGCATTAAAATATAATATTTTTCACCTAGTACCATATAAAACTATTCTATTATAGTTCTCAGGCATGAATTTTTGAAATGTATTGAATATTTATCTAAAAACATGTAATATCTATATATGAGAAACCTGGGATATTTCCACATCAATTTTTCTTAACAATGTTAAAATTATTGAATATCCATATTTATTATAATTATATGTTTTTATGTAGATCTTATATCCATTTTCTGTCTCTTTTTCTATGTTTCAAAATTATAATGTCACTCATGCGTACATGTGGACTACTACTTCCTGGAAGCGATGTGATTCATTTTTCATTTCCTTTTTACAATGATGTTCATGAGGATAGTACTAATTAATATATAATATATTTAGGATATAACTATTATTATGTAAATGTGATTTATTATTTGAATTTCCATCATTTCACTAATCAGAATATATAAATATCACAACTTTGAACATAAAGTCTATTATCTCCATGTAGAGATATAATTCATTTTTCATCACCAATGTATATAAATACATATAAAAGTGTATATAATTAATAAATATGATACTTATGACAAGATTATTAATATATAAAAAATATTTCTATGCCAAAGGTAAATGGATTGGAAGTATTTGACTAAAACATGCATTAGAAAAAAACATGTTTTTAACTAAAGGTTTATTTTATTAATAACTTATTAATTAATGAAAATAGATATTATGAAGGGTAGATACATGGTAGAATTTTAATTAATATGGTTATATAATAGATTTATAATAAATCTAAATTTATATTATATGTTGTTTGAACACAAATGATGAATGATGGGAACAAAGCAAAGGGTTTATTTTAAAATAACATTTCTTTTCAAAACTATTTTTTGGAATATACATTGATTGAAATAATTTGATTCATATCATTTAAACCAATTTAATTTAATTATTATATTTTTATTTAATGCGTTTCCTTGTTTTTCTATTCTTATACTCCATTTTATTATATAAAATGATGTTGAGAATGTTAAAAAAGGTCACTATTATTTCTCATTTGGTTGGAAAACTTATCATTCCATGCAAAAATATATTTAAAATTTTTTCATGAGTGTTATTTACATTTAAATTTTTTTTTTAATAATATTATATTTAACATTTTACATTATTTTTCAATATTTATAAGGAATATCACTTTTATTTTCATAAAGTGGTATATTTTAACTTTTTACCAAAAGTATGAAAGGAGTAATTATTTAAAAATTTAAAACATAAATGATGTAACACCCCATCATGATCATTATTGTATTTAATTCTTAAATTTTAGGAATACATATATATTTTAATTGAATATTATTTTGTAAATTCAAGGAAATTTTTTGTCTTAATAATACTAATATATAAGGTTATTTCCTGTTGTTTTTTAAAGGTGAAAATTCCATTCTGTTGGTATTGTTTCATCTACCTCAATATATTTTGGGATTTATTATTCTTATCTCGAGATATGACCTAATGATAGAATCCATGTTATTTTTCTAGAAGCATTACGAATATTTGAAGGTAAAATGTTTATGATTTTTATTTCACTTATATGGGTTATATTATATTAAAATTTGGAAATTTTTCCTAAACTTGTTGAAGACATATATAAGATTTTCTTTATCTGATGGTTGGGTTAGTCAAATCCAGCAATGTTATTGTTTGTGGTTTGATATCCCAAGAGATAAAATAAAAATAAATGGAGTGTAAATATAGTTCACTATAAGAATTTAAAAACTATGAAAGTCATGGGAGTGCACTGTGACTGATGAATAAAGGGAATATGGAGTTAAGAAAATCCATTATGGGACATTGTCCACTATTATAATATTAATAGTGAGACTTGACTAATGAAATGATTTTATATACTTGTTTTTTTGTAGAATTATAATGGCATGTTATTATTCAACTTTTATGCCCATATTCCTAATGATTGATTATTGATGTTTCCCCACTCTAAATAATCATGTATTTGGAATTGATACTGGGTTATGCTATGAATCATGATTAATAATTTATTACTGATTGGGTATGATAATTTTAAGTTATAATCAAGCTATTGTTCTATTATATATATATATATATCTTATTTATTAATACGATCATGAATTGATATCTCCATTTTTTACCCTTACCAGTCATATGATCTCACCTTTTAATATATTTCCTTTTTCTATAGGTTATGATTAATAGGTTTCTATAGAAAATTCCAATAAAGGGTAATTTTAAATAAGAATATAGTTGGATATGATCAAGATAATTTATGAAATATGTTTTTTATGTATATATAATTTAATTTCATTAGGAATTTACATTTCTCCATAGTATACTATTGTGAAATAAATAGAATATTCATATAAAATTATGAATTATTTTGGTTTAATATAATTTGGTCACATAACATTTTCTCAATCATTTTAGATACCTATGATATAATCATAATAATTATATAGAAAAATTATATAAATACACATAGGATTATTAAATATATTTTGTTCAAAATATTAGGATCATATACTTTCCATGAATTGAAATTTTACCTAAATAATCTTGAAGAGAAATGATATTGTAAAAAAAACATCACTTCTTTAATAGAATTTGAATCATATTCCACTTTAAGGAAATATATTCAAATTAATTCTAAATATAAAAGAATATATATATATATTCATGATATATATTGTCAAAGGGGTAATATATACATTATAAAATTAAAAAGTAAGTTCATTACATGAAGCATTTCTCAATTAAATAATATTTAGTTAATGAATCCTTAGGTCAAGTCCTCTCACGCATCATACAATTTCAAACACACAATATAATAAACATAGATTTGGTATACATGTATTATATATCCATTTTAATAAATATATTACAATATTTAATTTTTTATAAATTAAAATAACTGTAATGATGAGAATTGTTAATTAAAATTGTTATTTGTTTGAAATCTACTATCTATTTCCCAACATGTATCGATTGACAAGTTATTATTCCAAAAAATATTGTAGTGATTTAATCATATTAATATATTAAATCGGCACATAAATATAATATTTATTCTTCATATAAAATATTATAACCATCTATATATGGTGGTGATGAAAAATGATTTACAACACTTTGTGAATATTTTAGAATTTATGTTTTCGTTAGTAATGCTTCCATTATTCAGTGGTTAGAAAAAAAAGTAGATAATATTTTCTTATTATAAAATAATAATTTTAGCATAAATTATATTTATATTTATTACAACTATCCATATGATAATATGTGTAACATGTAAATGAAAAAATAATCAAATTGATTTTTGTAGGTGGTATTCAACACAATTACACAAACGCCATTATCAATTTACAAAAAAATAGATTAAAATAATTTATATAATAATATAACACTAAAGAATAAAAAACATGACATAAAAAACATTTTTATGCATGAAATTAATTTATACAACCATCCATGAGATATAGTGTTGAAAAATGAAACACATCGCTCAATAGAGGTAGGTTTCAACACATACACTCGAGGAATGTTTTTATTTCCCATGAAATTGAAACGAAGATGAAAATTGGATTACATTATACATAATAAAATTTATGAATATTGGGGATAATTATGAAATCATAAAATCATGGTTGTTATTTTTTTATGTAGGTAGGAGAGTAAATATTCTTTAAAGAACTCCATTAAGAGTTTTAACTCTTCATTGGAACATCACATTTTCCTTACACATTTATCTTAAGAAATTGAAATTTTAGTGAGACCAGATTATCGAGTGTGATGGATAGAATAATGGGATATTATTTAGGTACATATGTTTTTACATTGAGGGATTAGGTGATGTAGAGAATTTATACCACTAGGTTTCCTTTTTAAAAGTGAGTAGCATGACAAACATGTAGTTATTCATAACATTAAAATATAATAAATGTCTCAGTCATAGTTAAAAATAAATAAAATAGTTTAAATTTGAATATAAGGTGTTATTATTAAAATTACAATTATCTAATATGAATTAATATGATATTTTTGGACCTTATCATAATGTTTTAACATTTATTTACCAATTTTAGGATGTTACCATGGTGGACATATTTTTGCTGGGGTCGATATTCATAATCCCCAAAAATGAAAAATAGCCCATAAAAATTTTCACCGACATAATTAAAATTATGAAATCTATTTTTCTAGATTCAATTTATAGAAGTTGATGAAATTAATTTTTAAAAAAATTCCAAAAATGAAATAAATAAATGTTTTTTGAAAAATATCATTGTCTGTAGAAATTGAAATAATAACAAAATAAAATAAATTATTGGTTCTGATGAAATTTTTTAGTTTTTCAAATCAATGGAATATATATAATTCTATAGAAAACGAAATTATAGGTGGATATTTTAATTAGATTATTTAATCAAAATAAATGATAGTTTTATGAAAATAATAATTTTTTACTATTTAGTTAAAAATAAATATATTTTGAAAATACCAAAATAGAGCTCTATGATAATTTTGAAATGACTATTTATGATTTTTTTTTTCAATTTTTTAAAATTCAAATTCTAAATGTGTTACAAATTAAATAATACTTATGTTAAAAATGTCATAAAACTTTTCTTAAATAAAATGCATTTTTGATGCATAAAATGACATTATTATCTTTTCTTGATTAAAAAAAATTAAATTTATATTATTTACTTTAATATTATTTAATATACTACTTTAATTAATTTAATTTATCAAATATGATTGGTTTATTATATTAAAATATAAATACAATGTGCAGATAAAAATTGTTTTATTAAAAAAATACCACTTTTCACTTTAACATATATAATTATTATTTTTATATAAATTATAATCAATATTTAAATAATTATTAATTTTATTAATAAATAAATTCTTTCATATATTTATATATTCTAACATGGTTTTTTAAAACATGGTGTTTCATGTAATAAAACAAAAATGACTAACATAGGGGATAAATGAAAAAAACTCTAATATCAATGTTATCCCAATCACTACACTCTAACTCAGCTACCCAACTCAAATATCAAGTATAAAAACCTTCACCTTATATTCAACTACAACCATGATGTATTTTTGGGTATAAATAGCACCCATATAGTGTTTGGTGAGAACATAGAACTCAACCACTAATTGTTTCTGTTAGTAAATCTAGATTATTATTGGTAATATAGATGTGAAAAGTTATAATTCAATTAAAATCATAATAAAACAATTTGTTTTTGATAATTTTTTTATGTGCTTACATCCTCTAATGAGTATAAATTCTCCATATAATGAATGTTTCACAAATTTACATGTCACATATGAATTCCCATCTTCATATTGTAACATACTAATAATATTACATATAAGTTTCATGGTGATTACCACCAATAATATAGAATCATTATTTCCAAATTGTTGTAATGAAAATATAACCAATTCTCCACATTCATCCCACCTCACTAGTAACATAACTCATAGGAAAATACAACCACTAGAAATAATTAGAGTTTTCCCATATTATCCACTTTATATGATTAAATAATCAACTAATAATAAAAAAATTATACAATTCGAGATTAAAGTACAAATAATAATTCTCAATTTAATGGATTCACTTATAAAATTCCCATTATCACTTTTTAATGGAAAAGAGACATAGTGGTTTAAAACTCACCAAAATGTTTCATATATATATATATATATCACATTTTTTGGGTTACCTTTCCGAATAATTTATTACCAATAAAAATTACAGTCTAAGCATACCACCATGATATCCATACCATTAAGCCATTATGATTAACCAACATTATTCCCACTAGGTCAAATTTTTGCCAAGAACACCACTATAGGTATTCACCAAAAGGAATTAAAATTATTTTCTTACACCTACATCCCACAAAGAGATTCTTTTTTCATTAATTAAAATTTAGAATTCATACTTTATAATCATGGTTATCAATTTGTGAATAAAGGAATGAAGCCATTTATATTTAATTATTATCTCAAGCGCACATGGTTGACATGACCATATAGAATATGAACCTTTTAAAATGATTAAAACATAGAGATAATATAGGGACTACCTTCCATGGATAATAGAGACTTACTTGAGTGAAATCATTTAATGAAATTATTCTAGATAGAATACATGTATCATCATTGAAAAATCTATAAATTAGAGAATAATTATGTAATATGATGAAAGAGAATAATAAAATTCAAATTGATGGAGGGGAATGGTGAGCTTTACATATAGTAATATATTAGTATAGAAATAAATCAAAACTAAGAAAAAACAAAGAATAAATAATTTGTTGATGATAGGGAAAACCATGTTGAGGGGGTATTGGGTAGACTCATGGATGAAATGGGAAGGATCACATATTATAATGATGTTATTAATTAAAAATATTTAACTCTATTTTTATAAAAATCTACATAGATATCAATTTTGGCGTGATCACCCTTGTCATGATTCAATGCTCCCTGCCAAGGTTATATTGTTGCATGTCCCCGTGGTAATTGTTGAATTACCTAAGTATGAAATAACCAGTATACATGTGCCTCTATCAATTGATCATGATATCTAACCCAGCATCGAACATCCTCACCCACTAGTCTTAAATCCATGACCTAGCTCTCAAGCACTTCATTTTGGTGTCTTTACCTTAGATACACTTCTATGGAAAAACCTTGTGGTCACATATTTGCATCCAAAATTTGTGGACTCCCCTTGAAACAACCCATAAATACCATAATATCACCATCAATAACATTTTTTAACTGAAATACATGTGGTTTGGAAAGTAATAAAATTATTCAATGCCTCATTCAAATGTTGGATCATATAATTTTATTGGTTAGGAATGAATACCCAATCGGTGTTACCATTTTTTTATTTTTTATATCTTCCCCATAAATTAGTATCAATTTTTTCATGGAGAACTTCCATTTTCAGTTATTGAGAGAGAATCCTCATTCCAATGGATATTTATTTATTTTTTATATTTATTTATTATTCATTGTTATTCAATACCTAATTATAATAATTTCACATGATATGTATGGTCAATAATTTCTTATATGTGGATTCATACCTCAATGAATCTATGTATACTAATATTTATTGTTATATTATTTGAACTAAAAATTTATGAATAAATACTAAACTTCTAGATTATTTCATAAATTTTTTCTATTTTTTCAAACAAGATTGATTTTTTACAATCAACTAATGATAAATTTCTACTAACTCTACCAATAAAATATTGACATTCCATTTTTACATGTTCGATTCCAAACAAAAAACTTATTGTGTTATTATGTATATAAATATATATATATATGAAATTATATTTCCTAATTTATTATATTTTAATATATTATAGAATTGAGATACCCTATATAAATAATTAATTCCATGATTATTGGAATCAATGTTTTATGGATTAATTTTGGAACCCAACACCACAAGAGAGTTTTATTTATTAAAAATTAAAATGACTCCATGGATTATATTTTTTCAAATTACCCTTAATTAAAACAATATGTACCCTATTCATAATTATTCAAAAAAAATATTTTAAAAAGCTGAACATTACCACTCTTAATATAAAACAAATATCAAATAGTCCTTTTATCCAGGATCTTAAGCATACTATTAATAAATATCGAACAATATCAGTTCTTGTGTGTTCTAAAAGACCATTCTCAATTTTGACTCAGCAATCATAGTTGTCACTATATCACTACATCAAATATAATAATTTTATAAACTGGTCACACACACCAATATATCATCTTTCTTCCCCCTCTATAATATAAATGTTATAGAAAGATCCCATTAAGTAATGTGGCTCCAAGGTCAAATCTGTTAGGTACCCATGGAATGAATGAATGCGATGAATGAAATTAAGGGAACAATATTTCATTTTATATAATTTTATGACAATGATAATATTGGAGGTGATGAATGATGAAAAATTATTACATTCATGGAAAAAACAAGAAAATATTAAACAACGAATAGAAAGGTTGTATAATGTTTTTTATAGTAATGAATATAAATAGGATCTTGAGTATACAATACACACTCTTTAATGAATTAATGAAAGGATTTCAATAATTCTCAAAAAATTATTTGGAGTTACAACTCAATTGAAATATAAATGTTCCTTTTACAATATTAATCCATAATATAATAAGATGATCCTATTTTTTTATATATAGGCACAAACAAACTCAGTATCTATTAAATTATTATAAAATAAATGTGTAACAAATTTATTCAGCATGTCTAATTATATATTATTAGTGATTGTTCATAGAAATTTTATTGTTTAAAATGAAACATAATTTCACTAAATTAAAAATAAATTAAATAATACAAACAAATCATTAGAATGATTTTTATAATAAACCATATTATTTATATAGATCATGATCCTATATTTGATAACAATAATAATAAAAATTATTTTATAAACAATATTATAATTATTCAATTGAAAATAATATCTTATAAAAATACATTCACTTATAATGTATTAAATTTTTTCAATGCATTCATGAATCCCTCTTAAAATAAAGTCCCAAATGTTATCCGTCCATTTAAAATTGGAATTTATTTTAAAAAATATCTATTATATATAGAATGGGGGAATCATAAAAGTACATATTTACAAGACTATAGTACAATAATCAAATTTTTAATAGATACAATACGAAAAAAATATCCTAGGAAATTTTTTTCTTTTGTATCCCATAAGAATCAATATATTAGAAATAATATAGAGGATTCATTTTTTAAATTAAATTAGTTATCACATGGATGTATATAATTGGTATTGATAAAAATTTCATATATTGATGTCACCATAATATATGTATTGACTCTATATTATGATAAAATTTATTTTATTTTAATGAAAATATTTTTTATCCACATAAATTTTTTTCATTGGTTATGTCAATATTGTTGTACATTAATTAACTAAATGTGAAACCATAGTGTAGTATTACCAGAACAACATAAATATTTTAAAATCCACTAATAAATTTATTTATTATAAATTTATTTTTATTTTTATATTTAAATAAAAATTAGATAAAACATTTATTGAAATAATTTTATGTCATATAATGTAATTTAAATATGTATTGTAATTTTAGTTGAAATTACACTACTATAGCATTAAGAAACATGTTTGAATAGAGTCTGAGCATAAAACAACAATCAGGTGTAATTATGGAGAAAAGGAAAATAATTTGAATAACATAAGAAAATTTAAAATAACATAATAAACATAAAAGAACTATGATTTACATGAGACTATAAAAAAATGAACCATATAAGGTTTCATTTCTATGGGACTCCAACCAAGCCTCCCAAAATAAAAGTCCAACAACTCTTGAAATAGTAATATCTATGAATTTTAATCTGTGTGCTAAAAAACACACATGATGTTCAACAAAATAGAAGCTACAAATGACATAATTTATATTATAGACAATTATTAGTTCTAAAAATCATTCCATATTTTTGGGAAGGACCTATAGAAGTAAAATTGTTGGGATGATATCTTGAATTATAAATTCTGTGAATTCTCACAACTCAAGAGTAGCATGGATTCCAATATGTGAGAAACATTTTTGATATACCAAAAAAAACCCCATGTAATTTTTCTTATGATTTTGATGATTTATTAGAAAATTCATAAATAATTAAATTTTTTTAGAAACCAACTATTCATGAAAAAGTTATGTTTCATATAGTAGAAAACTTGTGTGAATCCCTTACCTATTTCATCCATGAAACAAAAATGTTCCATAGACCATGGATATACAAAATATAAGGATTAATAAAACATTAATGCTTCTCAAACCTAACCATAGTTATCAAATTATTGATCCATCCTTCAATTAATAATATATTCCAAAAAATTTGAGTTCTCATGGGCTCTATGTCACTCAATAATTGATTAATTGTGAAACAAGAATCATGTGAGACTCCTATCAGGTTTTAACCCTAGTTATGGAATTCTTTATTCAAACTACCATATTCAGCCCAATTAGTGATTATCAACTATGGGTCTTCAATTTTTAATCCCTACATTAGCCCTCACTCTTTTCAAATTATCAATATCCATATCCTCAACATATAATGTTAAACATCGACAATCATTTTCATTCAGGGAATATAAATTATATCCCACCATTGTGATGATCATAGGAATCCAAATATGACATAAAAAATATATTGTTTGTGATCATCAAGAGATGACTAATGTAATGATTATGAGATGGTTCCCATATTTGGGGCAACGTAAAGCATAATCCATGAAACAACGCTTCTTGGATCTCTTTTCATGAATAAAAAATACTTAAAATATGATGATAAACTTCAAGGTATGGTCCTATCACATTTACCTAAATTATTCACCACAATATACAATTTTTATGATTCAAAATTTTCTCTAGATAATGTAGGACCCACCTTCGAGGTTCATTCATACAATCACCATAAATCTATATCCCCTTAAGAGGTTGGATATATAATTCCTAATTCATATTTTTGGAAAACATCCATCCACTCAATATGACATCATAATGTCCCCACAAAAATTTAAGACCATTAATGTATGTTAACAAGTGCTTAGACCAAAAATTTTCAAGCATATATATTATAAATCGTCAATAAATAAACATCATGTTACTGAACTATAATTGATGATCCTATGTGGCATTTTCCTCAATAGTCTCTAATCCTATTATTGGTTTATACATGATGAGAATACATAAAACCATCCCCAAGAATCTAAAAATGTGATGGGATAAATCATTTTGAACCTTTTTATCATTGTCCCCACTAAACAATTATCATTTTATTGGACCATATATGATGAGTGTAAGTCATAAAATACCAACTAAAAATTAAACCAATGAATCCCTGTTAGAAGAGAAGACTATATACAACCCCACCTAATGCCTCCAAAATCTAGATCAAGGTGATGGGACCTGAGTGATATATATAAAGAGTCTATGGAGGATATATAAGAAAAATATGATATATTCTCACTCTATATATGTGATTATCTCAAGATAATGCATCACATGATGAGTATGACATTAATTATTCAATGAGAATAAAAATACTATGTTGAAATCATAATATCCACCAACACATTCCTTAAGTTATGTCTATATGTACATTACCTGATGTGGAAGGAATGGATTCCTTGTATATGTAACATATGAATACATGTTTTTCATGAATGGGGTCTATTATTTCTCCCCTTAGGCTACAATCATTATATTATTAGCACATGTGGCTAGAACATGATTCCTCTAGTGATGAGTCGTAGAATCCTAAGGTGATGAGCCAAAATTTTCATGTCTAATTAGAATGAAATGCCTGATTTTAGTACCATGGGTGGATTCTACTGATGAGCTATGGTTTTCCATATGAATTAATTCTAATACTCCTTATATGAAAAACATAAGTTTCCACGTATGATGAGAACATGATGGATTAGGATTTATATATAAAATTATATATGTGGATAACATATGATTCCCTCATAGAATATCAAGATAAAGATATTTATGGATTCCCAACATACCAAACGATATATGTAAAATCCAACCAAAATGTATCCTATCCTCCACAATTTGTTCACCCTACAAAAGCCTCCATTCATTTAATTAATTTGTGTTCACATGAATATAGTGGAAACAATTGGATTCAAAATAATATCATAAATCATTTTGGGATACCATAATTTCATTAAGTTATTTATCAAAGGATGGGATGATAATTAATCATCTTGTTCCCATCAGTGATTTGATATTTTCATTGGTTATGATAGGTGACCCTCCTTTAACTGTGGGATTGTAGGGCCAAAATTATCATGACTAGTACAAGGAAATCATTCTATATAAAAGTGTGTCCCAATTGAATTATTTGTAAAATATTATGGGGAACATGACATTAATCTGTTCTCCATCGACAGTGAGAGGATGGCTAATGTTAGGGTTCCACAAAATAATTTCATCTCTAACATAGGGAATATTGGGAAACACAATTATAAGATAGGTACTCAAGGTTTTCATCAATTTTTTATGTTATATTTATTTCCGAAAATCATGCTCAAAAAACATTCTCATACACCAAAAATAGGATTGGATATAAGAGGTCTAGCTCTATAGATATCCCACACAACAATCCCCAAGATTCAACAAATTCCGCTCTCACAACTCCTGGTTTCCCTCTCCCCTCTCACATTAGAACTCATTCAATGGAGTTCCATCAATGCCTTTTCCACCAATATGAGATATTGGGAGTTATTTTATCCCTAGACATGGATCCAAAAGATCTGAATGATTTTATATTATTTTTATTCTATCAAATGAAATAATCATAGAGGAAAAATACCCTCTATTACAACCTCCAGCTATCTCAAGTTTGTATCTATGGATTTTCTAATTGATATTTCAATTTTGTTATGATTTTATAGGAAATTGATATTTGTGAGATGTAAAAATATATCCGTATTAACCAAGGAGGGATATCACAATCCATCTTCGCGGAAAATATTGGGTGACACCACAAGTATATAAACTTTTTGAAGAAATACATTATCTCGATGCCTTAGTCAAAATGTTTCAACTCCCATATTGGGGACATGTAACCAACCCAACCTAAGGGAATGAAAATACTACAAATACTATACCATCTTCCATTGATTAAGGTTCCCCATCCATTATCAACACAAGATAGGGTGACCTCATGTAGTGACCTTGTCCTTAAGTACAAAAAAATATTACATTTTATTTGATGATTATTCATTATAGATAATTTTGATATATGGATGAATAGTAAATAAATAGTATCTTTTGAATTGTGTATATATATATGTGTGTGTGAATCTGGAATATAAAATATCAATATCATCTCCCCCAAATTTCATCACATATAGGATCCTTTTATAATAATATAATTACTAAAAAAATTATTATAACTTAGGGAAATGGAATTATAATAAATGGTGAGATAAGATTACCATTAAAGGTAAATAATACTAAAATAAATAAACAATATTAAAGTTATGAGAAAATGAAAATAATATTTTGAAAATCATACAACGAAATCCATCAATAAAAATCATGATTTATGGAATAAATCTTTTATTTCATAATACATAAATAACAATGGAATAAAAAAATATGATCAATGAAAAAAAATATAATTATATTATAATTATTCCATAAAATTTTTTGAAAAATTTGTGGCATTATCATAATTAAATAAATATTATTTCATGGAAACCCACCTAAAAAGTCATCAAATGTAAATATTTGAATAACCACCTGTATACGTTTGCTGGGAATGGGAAAACATACCCAATACAATCATTTTTTATTGTGATAGCCTCTTTTTTACCCATTATGCTTATAAAATAGTAATATTTACGTAATTAATTATATAGATATAACATATTCAGCCATCACATAATCATAATCAATTTATATATATTATATATTATTCTTAAAAAATTAATCAGTTCATCAATTCTTATCCTGTAATGTCCCATCCAGAGTGCCACTAACCTGGTTCCTCTTGTTATTACACCACATGGCCATATGTTGGATTCCCCAAAGGCCACAGGCTGCTGACTTGTAGTGAGAACCTAGGGTGTGTTTTTGGGGATATTATTCACTCATGAAAATGTGAAGTAGATTCAAATTATATTATAAATATTATCATCATATTTGTGAATTCAGAAATTATAATATAAACTGAAGATTTAAATCATCATGAAGTTCCCTTATAATGAATATTGATAATATCAAAGTCAAATAAAAATTATTTTTATGACATCATACTATATATATACCAAATTCAAGAAACCCTTAGTACATTCTATACAAAAACACAAATAATTTCCTCAAATTCTGAACTAAATAATAATCATGATCCAATGCTTAGCCCTCTATTTCAATACACCATTATATCAGATGAACCAAAGATCCAAAACTATAAACATGACATTGTCCCAACCTGAAACCATGAAATTTTCTAGGAGCCAATCGGTATCCCATACAAGGTGTGAATAAACCATATTAGGCCACCAACAATGATGTTTATAAAAAATCTGTACATTGTTCATAAATATAGTAGTGTGTATGTAATATGATAACATGTAGAATATGTAGATAGAATGAAAATTATTTAACACTCGAGTTCTTCTTGGGTTCATAGATAACCATACCTGCATTGGCCTATACCAGATGCCTTTGAGTTATTAAACTATAAGAATATAGGACCCAATAATATGACTAGATTAAAAATGTAATAGTTACAATGATGGAGGACCCAAAGGGAAATCAAGTATCCTTGACATTATAAGCTATGTCAATCTCCTAGTAAAAAACCATATAGTCTATCCTAGGGAATAAGTTTAATCCAATTTTTTCATATTTGGAATTCCACATGTGAAATTTCTCTAACTTGGTCCTTGATGTACTTCCAAAGAAAATCCCATGCTATGAATAACTAGAGCCGAAGGGGATAATCCTTGTCATCATGTGTGCGGAGACATCAAGCTGAGTCCATGGAAGTAACCTAAGGAATTTATATATATATATATATATATAATTAATCACCTATATTATTACATAATTCATCTAAAATAAAAAACATGCCAAATTCTAAGGTTGTGGTTTCCCTTGTCTACCATATCAATGAATTAGGGTGGATTCCATTGAGTGCATGAAATAATAAAAAAATAATTTAAATTTTTGGTTTTTAAAAAATTATTTATATTTTCTAATAAATGGGATATTATATTATATTAAAAAAATTATAGGTGGGCATTTAAATTACTTGATTTACTAAAAATAAATTACAGTTTTATGAAAATTTTTATTTTTGACTATTTAGTTATAAATTTATATTTACAGAAAAATAAAAATATATCACTCTATTATAATTTTGAAATTACTATTTATGAATATTTTTCCATTTTTTAAAATTCAAATTCTAAATGTGATAGAAATTAAATAATAGTTATTATAACATGCAATAAAAATTATTCATAAATAAAATGCATTCGTGATGCATAAAATGACATTATTATAATTCCTTGATTAAAAAAATATTAAAAAAATATTATTTAATTTTATATTATATGATATACTACTTTAATTAATTAAATTTATCATGAGTGATTATATTAATACATTAAAATATAAATACAATGTGCAGATAAAAGTTTTTTTATAAAAATATATCTCTTTTAGGTTTAACATATTTTTTTATTATTTTTTTCTAAATGATACTCAATATTTAAATAATTATTAAATTTATAAAAGAAATTCTACATATATTTAGATAGTAGAAAAAGGTTTTTCAAAATTGGTGTTTCATTTAAAAGCCCACTAGGTCACATTTTCACCAAGAACTCCACTACATGTCTTCAATAGAAGGAACTACAATTATTATCTTACACATGCCTCCAGTTGAGAGATTTTTTTTCATTAAATGAAATTATAATTCATATGGACTAATCATGGTTTTCAATTTATAAAAAGAAGAATGAAGCCATTTTATTTAATGCTTAGCTCAAGTGTGCATGGTTGACATGACCTTCTAGAATGAAAACCTCTAAAAAAATAAAACATAGAGATATGATAGGGATTACATACCATGGATTAGGAGAGACTTACTTAAGTGAGATCATTATATGATATTATTCTAGGTATAAGAGTTGTATCATCTTAGAAAAATATCTAAATTAGGGAATAATTATGATATATAATGAAATAGATTAATAAATTTCAAATAGATGGAGGTGAATTGTTACATTTAAATATAGTAATATTGGAGGATATAAAGAAATCATATCTAAGAAAAAACAAAGAAGAAATAATTTGTAGATGATAAGGAAAACCATGGTCAGGGGGTATTGGGTGGACTCATGGAAGAAATGAGAAGGATACAATATTATAATGATGTTATTAATTAAATATATCTAACTCTCTTTTTATATACAAATCTATAAATATATCCACTGTGGTGTGATCACCCATGTCATGATGCAATGATCCCTTCCATGGTTGTATTGTTACATTTCCTGATGGAAATTTGGAAATTACAAATGAATGAAAAAAATCATACCTGAGCCTTCAAGACTACATCATGATATCCACCCCATCATAGAACAACCTCACCCACTAGTCCTATATCCACAACCTAGCCCTCAAGAACTTCATTTTAGCACCTTAACCTTTGATACACTTTTATGGAACAACCTACGTGTCACATATTTTCATCCCAAATTTGAGGACTCCACATGAAACAACCCATAAATACCCTAATAACACTGTCAATAACATTAATGAACCAAAATACACATGTTTTAGAAAATAATTAATTTATTTCATGCCTTATACAAATGTGCGATCATATAATTTTAATGGTTACTAATGAATATCCAATGGGGATTACCATTTGTTAATTTATTATATCTACCCCATCAATTATTATCTCTTTTTACATGAAGAACCTCCATTTTTAGATATTGACATAGAATCCTTAATCCAAAGAAAATTTAGTATTGTTTTATATTTCTTTGATTAATCATCGTTATTCTATATCGAATTATATTAATTCCACATGATCCTCAAGGTCAGTAATTTCGTAGATATTGATTTGTACCTTAATGAAATTATATCTACAAATATTTATTATAATTTTATGTGAAACAAAAATTTATGAATAAATAATAATCGTCCGGATTATTTTAAAATTATTTCTTTATTTTCAAAATGAATTTAATTTTTATAGCTAATTAAAGTTAAATTTATACTCACTTCATCAGAAAAATATTTACATTCCTTTCACATGTCCCATTCTAAACAATATACTTATAGTGTAATTATATATATAAATATATATGACATTCTATTTCATAAAGTTTAGTATCTTAATATATTATTTAATTGAAATACCCTATATCAAAAATTAATTCCTCAATGATTGGAATCAATGTTTTATTGATTAATATTTGAACCTAATACAACAAATGAGTTTTATTAATTTAAAATTAAATTGACTCCCTTTATTAGATTTGTTCCAATTACAGTTAATAAAAAAATATGTCCCATATTCATAATTATTCCAAAAAAAATATTTTAAAAATCAGACCATTTTAGTTCTTAATAGAATAAAAATTTCAAATAGCCCCTTCATCCATGATCTGAAGCATACTATTAATAAATATAGAACAATATCACTTAATGTGTGTTCCACAAGACCATTCTCAATTGTGGCTCAATGTCACGACCCGTCCTAGTGGGGCCCGTGCTGCAACTCCCCAAGCCCGCCTCTAATAGGGTAGGGGTTGGTAACTAGCACTGAGTAGGCATGTCACTAACTTGGGAGGCATTGACTATAAACCTGTACACACACACACACATCTCCAAGCCCACAAGTGGAAAAGTAAGAACTACTGAAAAAGGAAATGCTTTCATACACTAAAAATTTGAACCAACAGAGTACAAAAGGAAAGTAAAGTATAGTAATGTAAAACCCTGGGCCAAAAGTACATTCCCACCAAAATAAAGTCTAAAACGAAGTCCATCTTGTAAAAAAAGGTACTGGGACTACATTCCATTGTCGTAAGGACACACCTCAGCCTGCCTAATCTCACTGGGCATCGTTCGGTCCTGGTCCACCTAGAATCTTATCAAAGGCTCTCTCATCTGCACAAGACACGACATGTGCGGGAAAAGCCCGTGCAGGGGTGAGTATAACAATACCCAGTAAAACACCCCGAAAACGAAAAAGTAATTCAAAAAAGTAAATACCACAAAGTAATGATACATTCATCTCTATACTGTATATGTTTATAGAACATGTAACAAGAATATCCAGATATACTCATACATGATCGACTATCGCGAAACCACCACTAAGATCCAGCACGAAGATTCCACTAAGCACGTATCCCAGAGAACATACTCCAAAGTCTGAAGAAATATACGATGCAATCGTTCTGTAGAACTCACTCCATGAGTACTGAAGAGAGATACTTGATGTGTCAGATGAGGATCACAACCAGTATCTATGGGGTGATTCCAACAACTCAGTCTGAACTAACAAGCTATGTAGAGTATCGGTGCCCGGGTAAAGTAGGTCATGTCGACACAAAGAAACTCTACCTAGGGTACCAAAAAGTAATAGAGGATCCGACTCTAAGTCTCACAGAGGGGATTCCAACAACTCTATTCAGGAATTCTTGCTTAAGGGATCATACTCCTCTACGTAAGAAATGATACTGGAAGCCTTCAGGGGAAAGACCATGGGGATGAACCCTAAACAAACTAGTCCAAGTCATGGAAGACAAATGGCTCAAGCCATGTAAAACAGGCTACACGGTGGGTAGTAGGGTCACACTCCTTGTTCCTTGTCTCCGGGTAATTCCCAAGTAAGACGGCCCGTGTCTTAAGGCTTGTCATATAAAAAGTAGCTACATGGCATGTAGAAGGATTACACACCGTGTACGAGTGTCTGGGATTCATTTCATGTACACTGGCCATGTGCCCATACACGGCCTCAACCAGTGTTTCCCTGCCCGTGTACCAGTACACGGGGTATCCAATGTATCTCGTTGGGTCTGTTCGGGGATGGGTATACACGTCGTGTCCTTGGCCGTGTACCCAACTCGTGTCTGTGTACTCCCGAAGTACACGCCAAGTGGTCCGCTGACAAACACATGTCGTGTATCCCATACTACCCGCCATATAGTCGGGAATTTCCCAGAACTGTTGTCTTCCTCCATACCCCTCGACTGGATCTCCAGATTTGTGATCTATCATTTGTTTGCCACTAAACTCAAGATCTTAGGTCGCCTCGTCATCATGATTTTGAATATTGGGGTTCCAGGCCTTCAATCGGCTCCGAAATCTGATTTCGGGCACCAATGTGGAAATCATTCGAGGAACAATATCTTCTTATCCGCTTCAGTCCATCTATCACCACCAAAGTCGCACCTCCGTGGGGTTGTCATGATGACCAATCTTAAATTTGGGATCGTTGTGTCTTACAACAGATGCACACTGATCCGTTGTTCATATCTCTGTGAAGAATGCATAGAACGCACATGAAGAACGCAATAAATCGGGGAATAAAGGAAGAAAAAATCGATAGGGACGAACCACGATCGATGTTCGTGTTGATCGTGGTTCTTCCCAGTTAGAAGGATAAAGGAAACAAAAATAATCTTCAAGAATCAATCCCCAAACAAGATCCCACAGATTACCCATCCCGCATAACGATCAATCTACAAGCCAATCTGTTCGTTTATTGGTATACGTCCATTGTGGAAATCAAGAACGGGAAATAAAATAAAAATCAAACATCCTACCTTGATCTGCGGTGTTTGTTGGTGATGATCTGGTCGCCGCATCGTCGTCGGTGGGGAAACTAAACATGAATGGTGTCGCCACGTTGGGGGTTTCCTCCAGAGCTTTTCTAGAGCCTCCAGGTGAAATTCAAGGTTATGAGATCTGTAGCCCTAATCCCTTGTGAAATATTTACTTAGAGATTAAAAATATTTCATGGAAGAAATATTTAATAAAATATTTTCATTAAATATTTTATTAAGGTTACGTCCAAAATCTAGATTTCACCACTGACCTGCGCTAGCCGATGTTAGGTCTCGCCTAAGGGAATCTTGCTACTCTGAATGCAACGGCGCCCATGGATTTATGATCTGAGCACCCATTCAAGAGTTATTCCATTTTTTCAAGAAAACCATATGCTCTTATTATTTAATTATTTAATTAAATTCATACATTTGTTCCGGGCTCACTGGGCCTCGGAACTGCACGCCGTCTCAGAGCCTGGTCTAAAAATAATTCCCATATAAGACTGAAGTAATATAGGGAAGAAAAATCTGAGACATTACATCCTCCGTACCTTAGGGATTTACATACTCGAAAATCCAAAACATAGCAAACTCAAAAAGATGTGGGTACTGCACACGAACCTAAACCCCCCTCTCCCACGTGCTCTCCTAGAGATTCTCATTCTGCCACCGGACACGCACCAAGGGAATATCTCACCCACGAAGGATCTTCTCATGTTGATCCTTGATCTCTACTGGGTACTGAGAAAAGGTCACTCTATCATCGATGTTCAGTTCACCATAGTCAATAACGTGTGATGGATCATCCACGTACCTCCATAGTTGTGGCACAAGGAAGACATTGAGTACTCGGTCCAACTGAGGAGGTAGAGCGAAGAGGTACGCCACCTCGCCAACTCTACTCAGAATCTGAAAAGGGTCGATGAACCTCAGAGATAGCTTATTGCCTCAGTAAAATCTTCACAATCCTTGTTGAGGTGAGACCCGAAGGAACACATGGTCTCCCTCCTCGAACTCCAATGGCCACTATCTCATGTGGGCAGAAGACTTTTTCTGACTCCGTGCAGTCTTCATCTGCTCTTGGATGACCAGCACCTTCTTTGTAGTTGCTCGCACCATCTCTGTGCCCATGAGTGCTGACTCCCCTGGGTCAGTCCAACAATGTGGTAACCTGCAAGGTCTCCTATACAAAGCATCGAATGGTGCCATACCAATAGTGGAATGATAAATATTGTTATATGAAAATTTCACCAGTGGTAGGTGATCCTCCCAGCTATGACCGAAGTCAAGTAGGCAAGCTCGTAGTATATCCTCCAGAACATGGATGGTTCGCTCTCTCTGACCACCAGTCTAAGTATGAAACACTGTTCTCAAGTGTATCTGAGTCCCAAAAGCTTCCTGCAATCCCTTCCAAAAAATGGGATGTGAAATAAGCGTCACGGTCTGAGATGATCGTTGATGGCACTCCATGAAGTCGAATTATCTCCTACATGTAGAGGTGTCCCACGCTCTCTACTAAACTCTACTCCCATATGGCTAGGAAGTGGGCCGACATGGTGATTCGGTCACCGATCACCAAGATGAAATCATGTCCCCTAGACATACATAGTAAAACCGTCACGAAGTCCATGGATATCCCATCCCAATTCCACTCTGGCACCTCATGGAGCTGAGTTAAACCTGCTGGAACCTGGTGCTCAACCTTTACATGCTGACAATTAAGGCATTGAGAAACAAACGCTGCCACACTCTTCTTCATTCCTGGCCACCAAAACTGATGTTGGAGGTCCTGGTACATCTTCTCCATGCCTGGATGCACCACCAAAATATAATTATGGAACTCCCTCAGAACCTCCTCCAGCAACATCACTGGTACTACTGTACTCCCTCTGAAAGGACAATGTGCTCCCCACCTTTTTAATATCCATCAGCAGCATCACTTGCGGATATCTGAGCATGTAGAGTCTCACAACTAGCATCCTTGAGCTGTGCTTCTCTAACTTGCTGTAAGAGTGGAGCGGTAACAACCTTCGACTGAAGGTAAGTTATCTCATCTCTATCTATGAAGGATAACTGGAAAGTGGCCAACTGCGTTGTCACCTCCCATAGCATCTACGAACTGGATTTCCTGCTGAGAGAATCTGCCACAATGTTCCCCTTACTAGGAGTATGAACAATCTCAAAGTCGTAATCCTGGAGGAACTAAATCCACCACCTCTATCTAAAATTCAGATCATTCTGAGAAAATATTAATCTGAGACTCTTATTATCAGAGTAGACGATAAATTGCTCGCCAATCAGGTAGTGCCTCCACATCTTCAATGCGAAGACTACTATTGCCAACTCAAGATCATGGGTTGTGTAGTTATGCTTATGTGGTCTCAATTGACATGATCCATATGAAATCACTGCTTGTCTATACATCAATACACAAACATGCATGATCCCTAATGCGTCGCAGAACACTACATACTCAACACACCCTTCTGGTAGTCTCAAGATCGGGGCGCCCGTTAGAATCTGTCTCAACTGCTGAAAAGCCTTTGGCATCTCTCGGTCCACAATAAAGGATTCCCCTTTCAGGTCAATACTGTCATGGGTGCTGCAATCCTGGATAAATGGGGAATGAAACTCTGATAGTAGCCTGCCAACCCAAAGAAATTCCGCACCTCCTTCACGCTCTGGGGTGGCTCCTATGATAACACTACCTCTACTCGGGCTGGGTCCACTGCTACGCCATTTTCGGAGATAATGTATCCCAGAAAGTGGACCTCATATATCCAGAATTGACACTTTGAGATTTCCCATACAACTGGTGCTCTCGGATTGTGTCTAGCACCATCCTTAGGTGCCTCACGTGCTCCTCTTCAGACGCGGAGTACACAAGGATATCATCGATGAAGACCACCCGAACAGATCTAGATAGCTATGAAAGATCCAGTTCATGAGTCCCAAAAACACTATTGGGTCATTCATCATGCTTAAAGGCATCACCAAGTACACATTGAGAATGTAGAAACATTTGAATGTCGTCTTCAGTATATCCTCATTCCGTACTCACAACTGGTGATATCCTGATCATAGATCAACCTTCGAGAACCATTATGCCCCTCTTAACTAGTCTAAGAGCTCATCGATCCTCGGTAGTGGATACCGATTCTTCACAGTCACCTGATTCAAGTACTGGTAATCCACACACAGCTTAAACCTCCCGTCTGCCTTCTTGGAAAACAACATTGGGGCCGACCAGGATGAAACACTTGGTCTCATGAAGCCCTTCATCTACAATTCTTCTGGCTGGACTCTTAGCTCACGAAGCTCTGCAGGAGCCATCCGGTATGTTGATACTGATATCAGTGTAGTCATGGGTTGCAACTCAATGTATAACTCTATCTCCCACTCGGGAGGTAGTCCAGGGACATCCTCCAGAAAGACGTCCCTGTACTTAGCCACTACTGCTAGAAACTGGAAACTCGTAAAATCTGTTGCGCCAAGGTCTAGGCTAGCTAGCTCATGTGAAATCAGTTGTACCTTCCTCTGCATGAGTCTATCCTACACAGCCTGGGTCTCCTTTTCACCGAAGAAAGAGAACCTCATTCCATCACTGCGGATACACCACACCCTTCACTTAAAAAAGTCAATCTTGGCATGAACTGTGGATAGCCAATCCATACCAAGAATGACATCGTAAGGCCTCAACGCTACCACCAAGATGTTCCAACCAAAACTCTCTCCTCCAAGTCTTAGGTCACACTGTCTGCAAAGGTGTGTGATCTCTGAATCATCTCCAGTCGGTGTTTCAAAGCCTAAGGGTCAGGTCAATGGCTCAACTGGAATCTAAAGGTTTCGAACAAGATAAGTAGACTAAAAAGAATGACTAGCACCTGTGTCTATCAGTACAGTATCCAAAGTAGAAAATATAGAGATTGTAACTCTAATCATTCCAGGAGTACCTGGGTCATAATCCTACACTGCCTGCAGCTGTCCCTACCTATGTGCACCAGCTCACAGTGCATGGGGTGGACCTCCTCGTGGTGGTGGTGGTAAAGGGTCAAAACATTGACCACCTCTAACTGCTCTCTAAACTCCTCTACAACATCTGTCACCCTACAGATCTATCTTCTCCACACGTTGCCTCTGCCTCGGTGGTCCATCCACTACTCCCCTCTCAGTAGTACGGCAGGTCAGACAATCTCGAGCAAGATGTAACCTACCATCACATGAGTAGCATCGCCTCTCTCGAGACTGGATGAATGCACCCTATGAACCCTGTATGGAAGATCCTATGTCATGTGATCTCCTTTGAAAACATCTCCCATGCCTGGGTCCCTAATGTCGGATCCCTGCTGCTGAGGTCTTTACTCCAGCTCGCTCACTACTGACAAATGATGGCTGTCTCTGCTCTGCCAAGAATCTCTTGACCACCTAAGCCAGCTCAAGCACACTAGGATAATTAGGAATGCTCATAGGGATGATTCCAGGTTTGATATCTCTACACAAGCCCAACTCAAAAGTTCGAGCACTGATGTACTAATCTTTGAACATATCCATCGAGTACAGTGAGAGGTCGGTAAACCTCGATGAATAGTCATCCACTATTATAGTCCTCTACTAAAGCTGAAGAAGCTCCTGTATACGTACCACTCTGAGGGTAACCAGTGAAAACTACTCTATGAAGAGATTATCATATTCTGACCGTGCAAGAGTCACCTCGCAGTGAGTCTGGATAACCAAACTCCACAATTTCCTTGTCGAGCCCTGCAGAAGGCCCGCCGCCAAGATCACCATTTGGTTTGCTGGTGTCCTGACCAAATGGAAGACTCTGGACACTGCCTCAAGCTAGTCCTCTGCTTCCTGGGGGTTAGGCTCACCTAGAAACCTGAGGGGTCTCTGTCTATGAAACTCGTGGAGTGCGCTCAACCTATGCTCCTCCTCTACTGGTACAGTATGCACTAAACCCTGCTCCGCAGGTGGTGGAATATCTGGAACACCACATAAAGGTAAAACTGGGGGATCTGGTCCCTGTATTGAAGCTTCATCACTGAGGGGGTCATCCTCATGATCGAGCTGTTGGATCCTAGTCGGTGTATTCCACAGAGGCATCTTGTAAAGAAACAAGATGTATCACAGTCAGTGAGTATATCTGGAGATCTTACACAATAAGGAAATGGAAACCAAAACCCATTTCTATATGATGCATGTACCATTATTTCACCCTGAAACAAGTGTTCTCATGTTCTGAGTCAAAAAACAAGTTATCAGAGTCCAAGTATATGGATACGTCGGACGCCCGTACCAACACTGGGGTCCCTGGCCTGAAATCCAAACTCAAAACACTTAACACGATTTCCCCAAAACAACTCACAGACTCTCAGTCCTAAGGTAGAACTGACCACCTCTGATACCACTCTGTCACAACCCGTCCTGGTGGGGCCCGTGCCCAACTCCACAAGACCGCCTCCAATAGCCTGAGGTCTGGTTACTAGCACCGAGTAGGCATGTCACTAACATGGGAGGCATTGCCTATAAACCTGTACACACACACGCATCTCCAAGACCACAAGATGAAAAGTAAGAACTACATAAAAATGAAACACATGCATAGACTAAAAATCCCAAACATCAGAGTACGACCGGAAAGTAAAGTGTAGTAATGTAAAACACTAAGACAAAATTACAAGACCCCAAAAAGAAAGTCTTTAAAGAAGTCCAACATGTAAAGAAAGATACTGGGACTGAAATCCATAGCCGTTGGAACACACCTCGGCCTGCCAGATCTCACTGAGCACCGTCCGGTTCTGGTCCACCAAGAATCCTGTCAAAGGCTTTCTTATCTGCACAAGACACGACACATGTGGGAAAAGCCCATGCAGGGGTGATTATAACAATACCAAGTAGGACACCCTAAAAACCACAAAGGAATATAATAATGTAAATACCACAAATGAATGATACAGTCAGCTCTACACAGTATTTGTTTACAGAACATATAACAAGAATATCCAGATATACTCATACATGGTCGACTATCACAAACCCACCAATAAGATCCAGCTCGAAGATTCCACAAAGAACATAACCAGGAGAACATACTCTTAAGTATGAATAAAGATACGATGCACTCGTTCTGGTAGAACTCACTCCACGAGTACTGATGAAAGATACATGATGCGTCAGATGAGGATCACAACCAGTAGCTATGGGGTGATTCCAACAACTCAATCTGAACTAACCTTCTAATTAGAGGATCAGTGCCCAGGTAAAGTAGGTCACATCGATACCGAGAAACTCTACCAAGAGTACCACGAAGGAATAGAGGTCTGACTCTAAGTCTCACAGAGGGTATTCCAAAAACTCTATTCAGGAAGTCCTACTGAAGGGATCATACTCTTGTAAGTATGAAATGATACCAGAAACCTTCAAGGGAAAGACCAAGGGGGTGAACCCTGATGAAACTAGTCCATGTCACAGAAGACAAATGGCTTAAGCCATGTAAAACAGGTTAAACGGCGTGTAGTAGGGTCACACTCCGTTTTCCTTGACTCTAGGTACTTCCCATGTAAAACAGCCTGCGTCTTAAGGCTTGTCATATAAAAAGTAAATACATGGCGTGTAAAAGGATAACACGCTGTGTCTGAGTGTCCGGGGTTCACTCCGTGTACGCTGGCCATGTGCCCATACACGACCTCAACACGTGTCATCCTGCCCGTGTACCAGTACATGGGGTATCCCTTGTATCTGGACGGGTCTGGATGGGGAAGGGTATACACACCGTGTCCTTGGCCGTGTACCCGACCGATGTCCGTGTAATCCCAAAGTACATGTCAGGTAGTCCACCGACGAACACACGTCGTGTAGTCGGGAATTTCCCAGAATTGTCGTCTTCCTCCTCGCACCTCGGCCGGATCTCCAGATTCGCGATCTGTCATCCTTTTTCCACAAATCTCGAGATCTCAAGTCGCCTCATCATCATCATGGCTAATCCATGGGTTTCGGGCCTTCGATCAGCTCGAAAATCCGATTCCGGTCACCCGTGGAGAAATTGTTCAAATAACGATATATTTTGATCAGCTTCTATACTTCGATCGCCACTGCAGTCACACCTTTGTGGGGTTTTCCCGATGCCAGATATTCAATTTGGAATCGTTGTGTCACACGACTGATACACAACAATCTATCGTTCGTATCTCCATGAAGAACGCGTATAACGCACATGAAGAACGCAAGAAATCGAGGAATAAAGGGACAAAAAATCGAGAGGGATGAACCTCAATCGATGTTCGTGTTGATATTGGTTCATAAATTTTAGAATTCTAAACGAAACAAAAATAACCTTCAAGAATCAATCCCCTTATATGATCCCAGAGATAACCCATCTCACATAACGATCAATCCGTGGGCCAATCTATTCATTGATTGTTCTGTTTCCCTCGTGGAAATCAAGAAAGGGACTAAAAATCAAAATCAAACGTCGTACCTGGATCTACGGAATTTATTGGCGAAGAACCAATCACCGCGTCATCGTCGCCAACGAAACTCTTCAAGAATGTCGTTTCCACGTTGGGGGTTTCCTCCAGAGCTTTTCTAGAGCCTCCAGGGGAAATTCAGGGTTACGAGATCTGTAACCCTGATCCCCTAAAAAATCATTACTTAAAGATTAAAAATATTCCACTGTAGAAAGAATTTTTAAAAAAATTTCAGCAAATATTTTGTTACGGTTGTGTCCAAAAACTAGATTTCACCACAAACCTACACCAGCCGATGATTGGTCTAGCCTAAGGGAAAATCACTCCTCTTAATGCAACGGTTCCCATGGATTTCTGATCCAAGCACCCATTCAAGAGTTATTCCACTTTTTCTTGAAAACCATACGCGCACATTGTTTTATTATTTAACTAAATTCAAACATTTGTTCTGGGATCACCGGGCCTCAGAACTGCACACTGTCTCAGAGCCTAGTCTTGAAATAAATCCAATATAAGACTGAAATAATTTAAGGGAAAAAAATCCAAGACAATGCACTCACCATTCACAATTTTCACTATATCACTACACAAAATATAATAATTTCATCAACAAGTAACACACACCACCTACATCATCTTTCTTCTCTCGATGAAATAGAAATGTTTTATAAATATCCCTTTAAATAATGTGGTTTCAAGGTCACATATGTTAGGTACCCATGAAATAAAATAATGGGATGAATGACATGAAGGAAAAAATTTACATTTTTAATAATAGTAAGACAATGGTAATATTGGTGTTGATGAATGACGAAAAATTATTAAATTCAATGGGAAAAAATAAAATATGATATAATGAATAAAAATGAGGTATAATGTTTTTTTATAATAATGAATTTTAGTTCGATCTTACATATACACTACACACTCTTTAATACATTATGGAAAGTATTTCAATAATACTAAATTCATTAATTGGAGTTACAACCCAAATAAAATATAAATGTAGGTTTTACAATATAAATCCATAATGTAATACAATTATCCTATATTATTATAAATATAGGCAGAAACAAACTATGTGAATCATAAATTGATGTAAAATAACAGTGTAAAAAATGTAATCAGGTATGTTTGAAAAAATATTATTAGTGATTGTTCATTGAAATTTTATTCATTTAAATGGAACGAAATTTATTTAAATTAAAAATCTATTAAACTATTCAAAAACATTCAATGGAATGTTTTTTAAATCCAATTATTTATATAGATTGTGATTCAGTATTTGATAATGATAATATTAAAAATAAATTAGAAACAATATTCTAATTCTCCTATTAAATATAATATCTTATAAAATTACATTCCTTTATCATGTATTCTCTTTTTTTCAATAGATACATGAATCCTTATTAAATTAAAATCACAAATGCTACCCTTCCTTTTACAATGATAATTTATTTTACAAAATATTTATTCTATATATTATAGTGGAATCATAAAAGTACATATTTTCTAGAATATAGTTCAATAATCAATTTTTTATAGATACATTATGAAATAAATATCATAGAAACTTTTAACTTTTATATACCATAAGAATAAATATTTTAGAAATTTTCTAGAGGATTTCTATTGTAAATTAAAGTGCTTATCACATTTTCATATATAATTAGTATTGATGAAAATTTCATATAGGGATTTCAACATAAAATATTTATTGATTCTATAGAATGATAAAATTCATATAATTTTAATCATAATATTTTTATCCAAATAAATGCTTTTTATCATTGGATATCTCAACAATGTTTTACATTACTTCACTGAGTGTGAAACTGAAGTGTAGTGTCTCCAGAACAACATAATTTTTTTAAATTCCACTAATAAATTTATTTATTTAAAAGGATATTATTCATATTTATATTTAAATAATATGTACATAATATATTTATATAAATATTTTAAAGTCATATGATGGAAATTATTTATGTATTGTCATTATAGTGGAAATTATACTATTATGGCATTGAAAAACATGTTTGAGTTGTGTCCAAGCGTAAAACAAATATCAGGTGTAGTTATAAAGAAAAGGAAAAGAATTTAATTAATATAAATAAATTGAAAACCACATTAAAATCATAAGAGAACTATGATTTACATGAGACCATTAAAAATGAATCATATAAGGATCCAGTTTTGTGTGACACCAAGGAACCCTCCAAAAAAATTCCAACAACTCATGAAACAGTAATGCCCATGAATTTGAATCAGAGTTCAACAATACACACATGTGGTTCCACAACATAGAAGCTAAAAATGACCACACTTATGAGATTTAAATTTATAGTTATAAAAAATCTGCCCAACTTTTAGGGACGGACCTATATAAGTGAAATTGTGGGGTTAACATATTTTATATCTCTTTCTCTGAATTCTCATAACCCGAGAGTAGTATGGATTCTAATATGTGAGAAACTTATTAAAAATCCGATAAAAGGTCCCCAAAAAATTATTATGTTTTATATGCTTTCTTAGATAATTCATCAATAATTACTTTTTTTCCAAAAACAAAATATTCATGAAAAATAATTTTTTGTATAATTGAAAACATGGGTGAAACCACTACCTCAATAATCTATGAAACAAGAATTTTTGAGAGACCATGGGTCACCTAAATCTAAGGATTAATATAATATTAATTCTTCTCTAACCTGAAAATTGTTATTTCTTTCTTGATTCATCATTCAGTCAAAAATATATTCCAAAAATTTGAGTTATCATGCGTCATGTTTCACTCAATCATGGATTAGTTGTGAAAAAAATAGATTCCCAACCACTATCATGGACCATTACACTTATTCTCTCTACAAAATTATAAAATTTATAGTCTCCTAGAGTAATAATTTTATAAATAGAATCTATTATAATAGTTTCTCACGAGAACTAGCCTATTATAAAAGCATATGAATACATCCCAATCATGTTATCCCATGACAAAAGAAGAACTTGGGCTTCTTGTCTGGTTTAATCGCAACATATAAAATTCTTTATAGAAACCACCCTAGTCGACCCAATTAGTGATTATCAACTACGGGGCCTAAATTTTTAATCCCGACATCAACCCTCACTCATTTCAAATTATCAACATCCCCATCCTCACCATATAATGTTATACTTTAACTATCTTTTTCAACGAGAGAATATAAACTATAGCCCATCTTTGTGATGATCATAGGATTCCCTATGTGACATCACCAATATATCCTTTGTGATCATCTACATATGACTTATTTAATGATTATGAGATGGTTACTATATTTGGGGTGACCTAAAGGATATTCATTGAAAAAATTATTTATGGAACTCTTTTGATGAAAGAATAATCCTTACAATATGATGATAAATATAAAGGTATTGTCCTATCAAATTTACCCTAAATTATTAAACATATTGTAAAATTTTTATGATTTAATTTTTCTATAGAGTATGTAGGACCCCCATTCGAGGTTTATTCCTAGCATCAAAATAATTCTACCCCCCCCCCCCTTAATAGGTTGAATCTATAATACCTGATATTATTTTTAAAAAACATTCATCCACTCCTTATAACAACCTAATGTCCCCACTGTAGTTTATCACCTTTAATGTATGCTAACATGTTCTTGTCATAAAAAAATTCAAGAATATATGGTAGGCATACTCAATAAATAAAAAACATTTCACTATCCTATAACTGATGATTCACTATGATACCCTCCCCTGTAGACTATAAACATATAATTAGACTATACATGATAAGAATACATAAGACCATCCCCATGACTATAAAAATGTGATGATCTCAATCATTTTGAATTTTTTATCACCCTCCCCACTAAACTATAATACTTTTATTGGACTATATTTGATGTGTGTATATGGTAAAATACCTAGTTAAAATTAAACTGATGACACGCCATTACATGAGAAGACTAATTGGAACCCCGCATGATGCATCAGAAATCCAAATCGATGCGAAGAGACTAAGGTGGTGTATTTGAAGAATTTATAGTGACTATGTAAGGAAAATGTGATATATTCTCACTCTACATATGTGATTATCCAAAGATTATGCATCACATTATTCGTATTACATTCCTTATGCAATGAGAATAAAAAAGACTCTTTAACAAGCATAGTATCCCCCATCCCTTTACGTATGTTATGTTAATATGTTCATTAATTGATGTTGAAGGAAATTATTCCTTATATAAGGAACATGTGAACACTTTTTTACATGCATGGGGTCTATTAATTCTCCCCTGAGGTGATGACTCTCATATTATTACAACATGTGACAAGAACATGATTCCTCTAGTGATGAGTTATAGAATCCTAAGGCGATGAGGCTAAATTTTATTATCTGTTTAGCAAGAAATTCCCCATTTTAGTACAGTGGGTGGATTCCATTTATGAGTTATAGTTCTCCTTAGGGATTTATTAAAAAAATCCTTTGAAAAAAATATGTTTCTGTGTCTAATAAGAACATGATTTACCTAGATTAATATATGAAATTTTATATGTGGATAATATAGGATTCCTTAATAGAATATCAATATGAATATATTTCTAAATCCAAACATACAAAACTAAGTATGAAAAATACAACCAAAACATATCCTTTCTTACATAATATGTTCACCCGGCTACGACCTCAGGTGATTTAATTTACTCTTGTCATGTTGAAAATAGTGTCAAACACTAGATTCAAAATAATTTCCTAAATATATTAGAGATACCAGAATTTAATTGAGTAACTTATCGAAGGAGGGGATGATATCAAATCATATTGTTTCAATCAATGATTTTATCCAATCGTTGGTTGTTATTGGTGACCAGCCTTTAAAATGTGGGACTGTAGGTCCATAATTATCAGGACTAGTACAAGGACAACCTCCTATATAAAAGTGTGTCCCAATGGAATGTTTTGAAAAATAGTATGGTGAACGTGATGTTAATATATTCTCCATTAATAGTGAGGGGATGGATAATGTTATGGTTTCACCAAATCATGACATCTCTAATATAGGGCATATTAGGAAACACCTTTGTAAAATATGTAGTCATGGTTTTCATCAATTGTTTATATTAAATTTATTTCGACAAATCAAGCTCAAAATACATTCCCATACACTAAAAATAATAATGGATATAAGAGATCTAGATCTATAGATATCCTAGACAAGACTCATCAAGATTCAACGAAAGCCACTCTCATAACTATAGGTTTCCCTCGCCCTATCACACCATTTTATCTCATTAAACGGAGTGTTATGAAAGCCTCTATCAACCACTATGAGTAGTATGGATTCATTTTATCCCCATAAAATAATCCTAATGATCAAGAAGATTTCATATTATTTTAATTCTATCAAGTGAATTAATTGTAACGGAAAATCCCATCTATTACAATCACCAGTGATCTCAATTGTTTATCTGTGGATTTTTTAAATTATATTTATATTTATTTAAGGATGTATAAGAAATTGATGTTATGTGAGATGTATATATATATATAGAGTTACCAGGGAGGGATATCATAAACCAATTTCACCTAGAATATAAGGTCACAAAACTAGTATATAAACAAGTAGATTAAATATATTCACTGGATTCCTTAGTCGAAGTCTTATGATTCCCATAATGGGTACATGTAACCAACCCTACATAAGGGAATGAAAATTCTAAAAATACTATATACCTTTTAACTAATTAATCTTAAAAATTCATTTTCAACACTAGGCAGGGAGACCTCTTCTAGTGACCCAATAATTATGTTCAAAAATTATTACATTTTATTTGATGATTATTCATTACATGTAATTTTGATCTAGGGAAAAATAGTAAATAATTTTTTTCTTTGAAGAATATATATATATATATGAATATTTTATATAAATGATAAATATCGTCTCCCACTAATTTCTTCACAGATATGTTCCTTTCAAATAATATAATACATAAAACATTCATTATATCATAGAGAAATGGAATCATAATAAATGGTGAGATAATATTACCATTAAGTTTTAATAATAGAAAAATAAATCCTATATATTATGTTAATGAGAATATGAAATTAACTTTTTAAATCCATTCATTAAAATCCATCAATCATAATTGTGAGTTATGGAATTAATCTTTTTGGTTCATAATACATAAATAAATAAGGAATCAAAAATGTGACCAATGAGAGAATTAAATTATCTTATGACTATTTGATAACATTTTTGGAATAACACGTGGCATTATGATAATCACATAAATAGTATTTCAAGGCTACCCACCTACAAAGTCATCAAATGTAAATCTTGGAGTAACTGCCTGTATAGTTTCTCTAGGATTTGGAAAAACATACCCAATGCCTAAATTTATTATTGGGATAACCTCTTGATTTCCCATTAATCATATATAATAGTAATATAGACAAAATTAATTAGAGAGATATAACATATCCAGCCATCACATAATCATAATATAGTTATATTTATTCTCTAACATTATGAAATCATTAATCATTTCATTAGCACTTAACCTATAAAGTCCCATCTTGAGTGAAACTAACCTGGTGCCTCTTGAAGTTGCACCACATGGCCTTATGTGGGACTCCCCAAATTTTATAGCTTACAGACTAGTTGTGAGGGCCTAGGGTGTTTTTGTGGGTAGATTATTCCCTCAATCCAATGTGAAGTATATTTGAGTAATATTAAATATATTATTATAAAATCTATGAATTCAGAAATTTTAGAATAAAAAGAAGATGTAAATCCTCATGAAATTACCTTCTAATGAGTATTGATAACATCCAAGTCAAATAAAAATGATTTTAGTGACTTGATGCTATATAAATATTGGAATATGAAAATCCATAGTACATTCTGTACAAAAATACAAATAATTTCTAAAAAATCTGAACTCAAATATAATCTCGAGTTTATTCCCATCTTTATACTTCCATACACTATCCTATTATATGAATCAAAGACCCAAAACTATAAATATGACATTATCCCAACCCACAACCCTGAAATATTTTCTAGGAACCCATCAGTAGCCCAAAAAAGGTGTGAGTAAAACATTGTAGGCCACCAACATCGATGTCTATAACAAATCCTAACATTGAGCATAAATATATTAGTGTGTTGGTAAAATGATAACGTGTAGAATATGTGTCTAGAATAATTATTATGTAAGAATCAGGTTCCTCATGGGGTGACTAGCTATCCACAACAGCTTTGGACTATTCTAGATTTCTATGAATATGTAACATATATGATTTTAGGTCCCAATAATAGTATTAGAGTTAAAATGTAATAGTAAAAATGATGGAGGACCCTAGGTGAAACTGAGTGACCATGACCATAGAAGGTTAGACCATCTAATATTAAATAACCTTGTAGACTAGCCTAGGTAATAAGTTTATTCCAATGGGTACACACATGGAATTACACATGTGAATGTTCTATAACTTGGTGCTCGGAGTACTTCCAATGTAAATATCATGCTCTAAATATCTAGAGTCAAAGCTGATTACATGAATCATCTTGTGTGCGAATACATAAAGTTGTGTCCATGGAGGTAACCCAAGGCATTATAATTTATATATATATATATAATCATTCGTACTATTTCATGGAATTCATGTATTATAAAAAACATGCCATATTCCATGGTTTTTATTTCCCACGTCTTCCCAATACATGAATTAGGGTGGCTTCCATTGAGTGCTTGAAGAATCCTTCATTAATCCAAGGCTAGTCCAGGTATAATAAATCCATTAATAGAAAAAAGGTACATAATCAATTGGGAGTATTTATACATATAATAGGCCATGTGTTAATCCAGGAATATATACCTATAAATTTAATGAAAACATATCCTTTTAATTTATAAAATAATATTCATAGAGGCATTCATATATTTTAAATCATATTGTCCATAACAAAAATCAAGCCAACTGAATGACAGTTTCTATACTTTTTCAAAATAATTATTTTATTATGAATTATTCAAATTACATATCCATCGTAGGTAATGGGTGTAAGTATATCAATTATATAAGGACTCTCCCAAATGGGTGATCCATGGTGATGTTCCAAAATTCAACATGTTCAATCAGAATTATAAGTGGTCTAGGTTTTAGCTCCCATAAATAATTTAATATATTTTTTCATTATAAGGAAAACCATGATGAATCAGATGTGTAGAACAGTGAAAAAAATTGTAAACTGGAAATACATTGTGGGAAATGTTATAGAATAGCTACTATATAGAGTTATAGGATCACTCATCATGTATCAACTTCTAATTTAGCAGGAATCAGATGAAAATGGGGAAATAAATGACTACCGTGAAAATAGGGAATATTATCTCATGTTGAAATAATGTTAAATATAGAGATAAAATATTATAATTGTAGGTAAAAAATATATAACATACCACTATAGTTCCAATGTGACTTCCAGTGATGAAATATAGCTTATATTGAGGATAGGCTTCAAAGCCATGTTTCAGGATTGATGCATATCTCATAGTAGAAGAAATTTTCTGCATGTGGAAGGGGGAAAAATATTTGGGAGTTATAATTAAATATTGGAAAATATTATTTTTAACCTTATTTAATGGGGTGTACGGGTTGGATACATAATTTTGTAAAACTATGGACCAATCATTCGGCACTACTACCAAATTGTAACTAAGGGTGTGGGATAGGCACACTGTTTTCCAAACCATACATACCAACATGGTTCCCCTCTTAAAAAATAATCCAATTTATTACATGAAAATGAATCATCCCTCTCATGGTTTGTCAAAATTTTATAATATAAATTGGTGTCAAAAGGTTGAGACACGTAGTTATTACTAGCCATGCACCATCTTAGCACCACATATAGATTTTCCAAAGACTGGAACACCGAGATCAGTACAAGCCAAAGATACTCTCAAATGATTCCATAAATAAATTAATAACAATAATATTATTAAAAATAATATTCAAACTAAAACACAAAATATACATACCTCATCAAAAATCAAGGATTATGTAACCTCCCATCCTTAAAACATCTTATCCATGAGTATCCCAAAGTGTGGTCGATCAACATCTAAGAAAATTTCTTACAACTGAGCAAGTATTTCACCCTCTATAACTAAGGTTTATTTTAGTATTTGTTCATTATACAATAACACCTATAAAGGAGGAACTAAACTATATCAAATAGGCTTCATATTCAAATATGTAATATGAATATTTGGCTCCTCATAAGAAGGATCAATATCTAACTCTATATATTAAAGATCAAATATATGAAGTGGTTCAAAATCATAGTTTAGAAGATAATATACATGGAAAAAAATCATTAATGTCTCAGTGACATAGAGGAAACATCAATCAACATTCTATCTGCCTGAATCTCTAAAAATAGTTCAATGTACCCCAATATAACAAGGTGATAGAATCCATTGTTTCATAATACTTCTATGACCATTCCTAGGAGAAAATAATGGAATTCCAAATCTAAAACCTCAAAATCAAGAGGTTAAAGAAGGATGTTGGAATATAACTACTACATAGAATGCTATCTATCAATTAAATTTATAATAAGCGTTACATTATCTGATGTCTCTTCGATGAGACTAGGTCTTAGTAGCACTACCTCTCCTGACACTAACCATCATAGAGGTGATTATCACGTCAGGCCATATAAGGCCACATTAGGATTCCTTATTTTAGTCACATGAAATATTTCAATATAGGTAAATTCTACTCAGTTTTTTTGTTTCGTTGATAAATGTATGAAATAAATAAAACTTTTTCTCATTATATACTTAGACAAAAAATAGTATGCTCAGACTGCCTATCTGTCCATGGATGATAAGATGTACTCAAAAGTACCTATGAACCAAGTCCCCGTAGAAACCCCAACTAGAAAAAAAATGTGATCCAATCATCATTATATGATATGAATTTCTATGGGACTCAATAAAGGCATATAATCTCCTAAGCATATATCACCATAAACTCGTCCACATAAATGGACTCATAGATAGGTAAAAACTTTTTGATATTATTTTTCCTGTCATTGATCTCCAATACTGCTTCACTACCATGGGGTGACCTCATAAATCATTTCAAAAAGCCAATAGTGACATCATCAAATATTGAATCTGAATTTTACAGCATCTGTATAATCCCTTATGTTCATAGGTGTTCTACCATTAATAGATAATAGGTGGAATAATAAGTAACTAAGATATCTATCTTTCATTTCATCCCTGACAACCCATACTGGTGTCATAAGAAATGGTACATCGTTATAAGCCAGTGATGTACCACAATATTAGATAATTTATATTATCACAAAAATTCCTCTAACATGTATCCAGGAACCTAGAGGCATGAATGAATTCACCAAGAATCATGATCAACAACCATCAATCATGGCTACATGACCTCACCTAAAATAGTCTCCATTAAGACAAATCCTTATGTGTAATGCCCCAACCCCAGTTACCCAGAGTCGGTGCATTATTACATAACATTGGCATGATCATAAGAAATATCAAATCTCGAAAGACTGATTAGTTTTGTAGCCTTGGGAAAACTAGATATATTCATAAGTCTTACATTACATCATAAAATGAAAACTACAACAATATAGTCTCCATGGTCCACACACTTAGCCCCTCATACTATCCCTACAGGTCATTCATAAAATACTTCTTCACATCCTGGGAAAAATAAAACATAGAAAAGGGGTGAGATCAAATGCCCAGTAAGTATAACAATATAGCGAAGACTTTCATAAATAAGAATAAACAATTAAGGTAATGTATTACTAATACAAAAGCCTATTAAACTTGAACTTAAACATATTAAGGAAAAAATAAAATAAAATAATTCCATTTACTTATTCAATGGATATTCTACTAATCGAATAATCATATGCAATATCAATAACCACTTTAATAATGATGGAATGCAAAATTCTAGACTGTCATAACCACATATCCAAGGCCTCGTGCCAAGACTACAAATAAGATTTTGTCAAGGCCTTGTGCCATGACACTAGTTTGTCTCATGAGACCTACCGATGTATTGAGGAGCTATAGCGGGCTCCACCCGTCACCTATTAATTCCAATGCATTCCTCATATGAATAGGTTTAAACATAACATAAACATTCGTATTAAAAATAGCATACGAAATGTCAATACTTTCTCCATAAACCATGAATGGTATAAAAATAACACATCCACAGTCAAAAAAATCACAAAAACATCAGTACAATTTGGATGTTTTGTATCATAATAAATCAACTTCAAATAAGCTTAAAATCCATCAAAGGATGTTGACATAGATGAAATCAAAACGATTTGAGAGAAATGTCTATTTTTAAAACATTTAACAGTCACATAATTCTAAAAGAAAAAATTTACCATTAAAATATTCTTATAAGATTGTAAGGAAAGTTTAAAAGATTTTATAATGTCGGAAAATAGATGCACCCACCGTATAAGTTAAAAAAATACATTCTTACCTTAATTCTGTCGAAAAGGTTAAAAAGGAACTTGTTTGGAAAACGACAGAAAGATTCCTTTATAAACCACTTATAAAAGCCAAAAAGGGTATACATGACTTTAACACATATTCTAATAAATATTAAACAATGTTTTGAAATACATTTTTATGAAACATGGATGTGGATGATAAAGAGATCCCAGTAGATTATTACGTATAACCGACCTTGGATAATGAAGAGATTATGAAATAAACCCTTACCTTGTACTTTTCCATGGTTGGGGGTAGGTTAAACTAATGTATAATGGTAAAATAATTGTTATTATGTTATAAAAGAATCATATACATTAATATTATATCATATATGATATTTTAACATTGACTTGTTAGTAATATCTTAGTATTATTATTGTTTCGGGTGTTAACTTACTCATTTTCTTTTATATGTTTTGTTACAAAAACAATGTTTGTCATGGATAGGTTGTATATTATTCATATTCAGAATTATATTAACTCCTTAAACATTATTATTAATCTTCAAATGAGAATTAGACTTGATTGGATACGATAGAGAATGAATCTTATCGCGTTCGTGGAGACGGTAGTCTGTACGTACGCACGAGCGACAATATCATTATTTTGATATTAAAATAATATTTAATTTGATACTATATCACATATACAGAATCATTATCATGTTATATTTATTATTTACATGAATTAAACATCATTATTATAACCATCCATATAATAATGTTTTGAATAACAAGTACACCACGACGTGGAGACGGTAAGCCGTACGTACGCACGTATGGTGACATGTCATTCAAAGGATAGATAGAATTCTGAAATATTGTTGTAACATGTTTATAATAACATCACATTATATATAATATATTGGAGTTATAATTTTAGAATGGTAATAACAAAGAAATAAGAAGCGGAAGACGAAAGGAACTTGAAAAAGGGTGGTGAAATCATTACCTCTTCTTCGGGTTGTTCCTTTTGATTTGATCAAAAGGGATCCCTAAGTTGGCTTTCTGACTAAATAGAGGCGTCTAGGATTAAGTGAGGGAAGTTTAGAGAGTATTTGGGAAGGGTTTGGCCGAACCAAAAGGCTTTGAAGGGTTGAATTTATGAGAAGTGTGAGTCCCCTTTTATAAGAGGGGTGAGCGACACCTTTGGAAAAGCTAGAAATATTATTTTATAATAAATTAATATTCGGTCTCTAATGGCTCCAAATTGGATTATTTATAGTTTATGGTGGGAATGGGTCAAATACCACTCATCCAATAGAATTTAGACAGTTTTGGGTCATTATATTAACCTTATATTTTAGTTTTAACTCTTAGTTAATTAGTTTGCCACTTAGCATGTCACTCTGTATTTTTATATTATATAGTTAATAAACATACTATATACCTCCAAGAGACCCCAAAGTGGTCCATTAATGATACAAATATCATGATATAAGTCTCTTGGCCGAACATTATATTTTTTGGAATTGAATATAAATTAATAATATAATATTTGATTTAAAAACACTTTTATGTCAATTTTGACACTATTCAATAATTGATTTTTTTAAAAATAATAAATGAATTATTAGTTTGAATATAGTTATTTAAATCAATCATAACATGTCATATTATCCTATAAATTTATTTTTATATATAAAAAGTCTAAACTTACATTTATTTGGGTATTTATAATATCAATTATTCTAATTTATCAATAATTAGGTAATTACTGCATCACCATTGTTTCATAAATAAATTAAATTATATAATGTCTAAAAATTAAAAATAAAATACCATTATGTATTAAATCTTATTATATTTCTATTGAATACTTATAGTCGAAAATCCAACATATATAACCCTATGTAAAAACTCTTTTGTTAAAAGATTTATGCTTATGTCATTTTTGTATTTATTTTAACTTAATTAAAATAAAGTGTCTCTATCACCCAAAAGTGGCTCCATGGGGTCCCAAAATCGACCCGAAGATGCCCAGGGTCGGACATGTATCCACCAATAATGTTAGGACACGTTTTAGGGTAATTTATTATAATAATAATAATTTTTTTTAACCCTTATTTACCGGATTTACCCTTTAACCATGGTAAAACAAATATTTACTGATGTAATTATTCAAAATGTCTATAAAAGAAAGTTACCTATTTACAAAATTTGGGCATCCTGATTCCAAATATTGAATCCATTTTTACAAATTCAAAACACAGAAGCGGCATAAATTAATTTAAAATTAATTCCTGCTGTCAAAACAAAAATCGTGTTTTTAAGATATAATAACTATCAAAAGATTGACACTTGTTTATGTCTGGTTTAATTGTGAAATTTTGTCCAATTACAAAATTGTATTAAATGGTAAAAATATATTCTAAATATACTTTTAAACCACTCAAATTCATAATTTATCACTATTAATTATTTTGATTAAAAAATTTGTTTGTAATTAAAATTTAGTAATTTTCACTATTCATCAAAATATTAAAGTTATCCGAAAAGTACCAAAATTTCACCTTAGGCTAAATTCAATACTCCGAATCCAAAAATGACATCAATATTGAGAGATAAAATTTAAAAAATTTAAAAAGTAGGTATTACTATTCATAACGGCTAGTTTGATCGGTTGTGGTGTGTGTTAGAACTCGATGTTGCGTAAAACACATGCTATTGCATTATTCAAAGAGAAGCGTATCGTAGAAGCTTGGGGTGCAACATTATCCCCTCCTTCAAATAATTTTTTCCTCAAAATTTCTAGAATAATACCGCATGAAGAGACTCGGGTGGTTCTTCATCACTAGTTCCTCGGGTTCCCACGTTGCCTCTTCCATCTTATGGTTTCTCCATAGAACTTTTACCAGAAAAGTTGTCCGGTTTCTTAGCATTAGTTCCCTCGTATCAAGAATCCTGATGGGATATTCATAATAAGACAGATCAGGTTCCAGTTCTAATTCCTCATAGGTTAGTACATGTGTTGGGTCAGGCATGTATTTCCTCAACACAGATACGTGGAACACATCCGGGACTTTGGAGAGACTTGGCGGCATTGCCAATCGGTAAGCTACAACCCCAATTCGTTCTATAATTTCGAAAGGTCCAATGTACCTGGGACTCAAATTACCTTTCCTATCAAAATGTATGACTCCCTTCCATGGAGATACCTTCAGGAAAACATGATCACCGACTTGAAATTCCAAATCCTTCCTTCGATTATCGGCATAGCTCTTCTGCCTACTTTGAGATGCTTTGATGTGGTTTTGGATTACCTTCACCTTTTCCATCATTTCCTCCACCAGTTCTGGGCCTACAAGTTTTCATTCACCAACCTCATCCCAACTGGTTGGTGTGCGACATCTCTTTCAGTATAACGCTTCATATGGTGCCATCTGAATACTCGAATGGAAGCTATTGTTATAGGAAAATTCTAATAGAGGTAAATATTGATCCCACATACCCTGAAAGTCAAGTGAGCAGGATCTCAACATGTCTTCTAAGGTTTGAATTGTTTGTTCTGATTTTCCATCTGTTTGAGGGTGGTAGGCAGTGCTCAAACGAAGTTCAGTATCCAAGGCTTTCTGAAGACTTTTCCAGAATCCTGAAGTAAAACAGGGATCATGATCAGAAACAATCGATAGGGGTACTCCAAGACGTCTCACAACTTCATCAATATATAGTCCTTCTAGACGTTCAAGTGGTAGATCTTCTCTTATAGTAAGAAAATGTGCTGACTTGGTAAGATGATCAACAATAACCCATATTGCATCGTTCCTTCTAAGAGTCTTTGGTAGTCCCATGACAAAGTCCAACATGATATTATCCCATTTCCACTGAGATATGGGAAGAGGTTGCAATACTCCACCAGGCTGTTTCCTTCCAGCATTCACTTGTTGACAAACCATACATCTTGACACAAAATCAGCAATCTCCATCTTCATGTTTTCCCACAAAAAATGTTCCTTCAAATCTCTATACATTTTGGTTCTCGAGGGTGTATAGAGAAATTGGAACTATGATCATCATCCAACAATTCCCTATTTAGATCAGGTATATCGGGAATACAAAGTCTCTTCCCAAATTTTAAAATTCCCTCTTCATACACAAAGTCTCTCAATCTCCCATCATTCACAACTTTAATCTTCCTTCGAAATACTTCATCATCGATTTGAGAACTCTTAATCCATTCTATTAAAGATAGTTTGGAAACCATTTGAAAAAGCATTGATGTTTCACCTTCCCTTGTTATTCCCATGTCCATATTCACTAGATCCATGAAAATTGGATCCCTTTGAATTCTCATATTGTTGAAAACTCTATGATATTTTCTGCTCAAAGCATCAGCCACCTTGTTTGCTTTCCCAAGGTGGTAGTGTATCGTACAATCATAGTCTTTGAGTAATTCAAGCCATCTCCTTTGCCTCATGTTGAGTTCTTTTTGTGGGAAAATATACATCAAACTCTTTTGATTATTATAAATCTCACATTTTTCACCATATAGGTAGTGCCTCCATATCTTCAATGCAAATATCACAGCTTCTAACTCGAGATCATGAGTAGGATATTTTTGTTCGTGAATTTTCAACTGTCATGATGCATAGGCAATAACCCTATCATTCTGCATAAGGACACAACCATATCCTTTCTTCGATGCATCACTATAAATAACGAACCCATCATTCCCCGATGGTTGAGTCAATATAGAATCATTGAATAATCTTATTTTTAGTTCTTCGAAACATAATTCACACTCTTTTGTCTAATCAAATTTAACCCCTTTACGTGTGAGCATTGTTAATGGGTTAGCCAACCGGGAAGAATTCTGGACGAAACGTCGATAATATCCTGCTAAACCAATAAAACTATGTACCTCAGTTATACTCGTCAGTGCATGACATTCTTGGATTTCCTTGGTCTTAGAAGGATCAACGGAAATTCAATCCTTAGAGATAATATGGCCAAGAAAAAAAATCTCTTGAAGCCAGAATTCACACTTGCTAAACTTCCCATATAATCCATGTCTTCTAAGAGTCTTCAATATAATGCGCAACTGATTTCCATGATATTTGTATCTTTTGGAGTATACCAATATATCATCAACAAATACCACTAAAAGTCATCAATATATTCTTTGAAAACTCTGTTAATTAGATCCATAAAAATAGAGGGTGCATTAGTCAATGCAAAAGGCATTACTGTAAACTCGTAATGCCCGTACCTTGTTCAAAATGAGGTCTTCGGAATGTATTCCTTCTCCACACACAACACGTGGTATCCAGTTCTATGGTCAATCTTTGAAATGTATTGAGCTCCATGAAGTTGGTCAAATAAGTCATCAATGCGAGGTAGGTGATACTTGTTCTTTATTGTTATAGCATTGATCTCCCTGTAGTTGATACATAACCTCATAGATCCATCATTCTTTTTAACAAAAAGAATAGGGGCTCCCCACAGAGAAACACTAGGGTGAATAAATCCATTATTACTCAATTCCTCTAGTTGTTTCTTTAGTTCAACTAATTCCACAGTGGCCATTCTATAAGGGGTCTTCGATATAGGCCTTGATCCCGGAATTAAATCAATGGAAAACTCAACTTCTCGTTCTGGAGGATGTCCAGGAAAATCTTCCGGAAACACATCTATATATTCTTTCACAACAGGTACATCATCTATTTGAACATTCCTTTCCTCACCCACATGCATTTCTTCTTCTTCCTCCCCAATAATTGAATTTAGTTGAGCTACTGGGGGCGGATCTATATATGAATTGGGTGGCGACGATTTTGCTCTAAAGATAAGGTGTTCCTTATCATCATCATCAAGAATCATAACCTATTTCTTCACACAATAAATATTTGCATCATGGTCTGAAAGCCAATTCATACCCATGATTATATCAAATTCAATCATAGGCATGACGATGAGATCAACAGATAATGAACATTTATGAGTCTTAATGGGGATTGATTCACAAAAAATTGTTGCAATGATACTTCCCTTAGCAGTTTTAACTGACAACTCCCTTATTAAATAAAATTGGAAATATATAATTTTCTTATTAAACTGGGAAGATATGGAACAATACGATGATCCAGAATTAAATAATGCATTTTCTAATCTTGGGGAAATCATTAAATTACATGCGTCCACATCTTTTGGAGCTTCTACCTCAGCAGTAGTGATAGCATAAGCTTGGCCTTGATCCCTTGGCCTTCTACGAGGTATGTTCCCCTGATTCATAGGACATTCATTTTATTAATGTCCCATATCCCTGCAATTGTAGCATTGGACATCAGTATCTTCCTTCTTCCCCTTTCAATCACAAGCTTGGTGGCCTTTTTCACCACACTTGTAATAGAATCTCATTCATTTTAAGCAAGTACCGGGGTGTTTCTCCCCACTTTTACTGCAGGATGGATATTCAACTTTTCCCTTCTTCCCTTTATTTCCATTCCCAGATTGATCAGCAGATCTCTTCTTCTCTTGCTTTTCTTTAAAGTCAAATGAATTAGAGAATTCTTACTCTATATTGATAGTACATGAGAAAATGTCTTCATATAGAGATAAGGATTGTGAGACTAATTCTCGATGGAGAAATGGTTTTAACCCATCAAAGAAACGATCAATATTACTTCTTGGGTTACGTATATAATCTCCAGCATACCTTGCTAACCTTGTAAAGTTATCCTCATACATTGTGACATTCTCATCCTCCTTTTTTCTCAGACTCAGAAATTGTCTTTCCATGTCTGATGGATGGTCACGAGAAAGTATTTTTCTAAATACATATCTTTGAACTCCCTCCATTCCATATTCGATACATCATCATCTTCCTTCGTGTTTTGAATCAATGACCACCATTGATCAACATCTCCAGTGAGTCGGTAAACTACCATGATAACATTTTCCCTTTCACTACTCCCCAAAGCTGGAAATATTTTATCTAGGGAATTTATCCATTACTCAGCTACTAAGGGATTTGTACTCCCATTGAACGTTGGTGGTTGTTTCCTCATTAAGCGATCTAACATTGATCCTCCATGCTGCGGATCAGGGAGATCCAAACAGGTAATGTTATTATTCATAACCTTAGTGAGTTGTCCCAGTATGATGATTAGCTGATCGACACCAGTTGCATCACCAGCTCCACTATAATTATCTTGATCAGGAGGGAAATCCCTACATAGAGTGCGTTCATTGATACAGTTTCCATTTCTTCCACTAGGATCCATTTCTAAAGAATGGCATAAACTAGATCAGTTAATGAATCAAAATACATAATTTCATACTTATAAAACACTTAACACAAATTGAACTATTTATGGATATAATCGATAATCATAAAAATGTTTTCTTTGAGGAACTATATACTCATAAACCCTTCATAATTATTTGTAATGAAAACGAGAGTTATCCTAAGCATATCCCCCAGGAGTGTCATAACCAAGAGTGCAGCAAGGCCCGTTTTTGTGCACCAGTTCCCGTTCGAGTCCAGCTCAAAGCGGTGTTTTCGGGTTTTACCCCTAGGTACATCTGTGCCAGAGCTGCCTCTACCTGCTAGTATCCAGACATGGATGTATTTCTCGGAAATCTCGCAAAATCTATACAATACCAAAATTCTAGGAAGGTCTTTTATACTAATCCTCAAAGTCCATCTTAGGTCTATGTGCTATAATCAGAGTTTATCTAAATCTAGTTTACAAGGTTTGTAATAAACTTCCGCTGATACCAACTGTAACACTCCGACCCCAGTTACCCAGAGTCAGTGCATTATAACATAACATTGGCATGATCACAAGAAAGATAAAATCTCAAGACCTATTGGTTTAGTAGCTTTGGAAACACTATATATATTCATAAGTCTTACGTAACATCATAAAATGAAAACTACAAAAATATAGTCTCCATAGTCCACACTCTTATCCCCTCATATTATCCCTGCAGGTTATTCATAATGTAATTTTTCACATCCTGGGAAAAATAAAACATAGAAAAGGGGTGAGCTCAAATGCCCAGTAAGGATAGGAATATATCGGAAACTTTCATAAATAAGAATAAACATTTAAGGCAATGTATAACTAAAACAAAAGCCTTTTTAACTAGAACTTCAACATAGTATGGAAAGAATAAAATGAAATAATGTCATTTACTTATTCACATGGATATTCTCTTAATCGAATAATCACATGCAATATCAATAAACACTTTTATAATGAGGGAATGGATAAGGCTAGACTATCATAACCACATATCCAAGGCCTCGTCCCAAGACTACAAATAAGATTTTGTCGAGGCCTTGTTCCAAGACACTAGTTTGTCTCATGAGACCTACTGATGCATCGAGGAGCTATAGTGGGCTCCACCCATCACTTATTAAGTCCAATGCATTCCTCATATGAATCGGTTTAAATATAACATAAACATTCATATTAAAACTAGCATACAAAATGTCAATACTTTCTCCGTAAACCATGAATGGTATAAAAATAACACATCCATAGTCAAACAAATCACAAAAACTTCAATACAATATGGAAGTTTTATATCATAATAAATCAAATTCAAATAAGCTTAAAATCTATCAAAGGATGTTGACATAGATGAAATCAAAACTATTTGAGAGAAATATCTCTTTTTTTTAAATCATTTAAATATAAAATAATTATAAAAGAAAAAATTTACTTTTAAAATATTCTAATAAGATTGTAAGGGAATCTTTGAATATTTTATAATGGTGGAAAATATCCGGACCCACCGTATAAGTTAAAAAAGACATTCTTACCTTAATTCTTTCGAAAAGGTTTAAAAGGACCTTGTTTGGAAAACGACGGAAATTTTCCTTTATAAACCAATTATAAAAGTCAGAAAGGGTATAAATGAATTTAACCCATATTCTTGTAAATAGTAAACAATGTTTTCAAATAAATATTTAAGAAACATGTATGTAGATGTTAAAGAGATACCAATAGATTATTACGTATAAACAACCTCATTTAATGAAGAGATTGTGAAATAAACCCTTAGCTTGTAGTTTTCCTTTGTTAGGGGTAGGTTAACCTTCAGTGTAATGGTTAAATAATTGTTATTAAATTATAAAAGAATCATATACATTAATATGATATCATATATGATCTTTTAACATTGATTTGTTAATAATATCTTAGTATTGTCGTTGTTTCGGGTGTTAACTTACTTGTTTTCTTTTATATGTTTTGTTATTTAAGTCGTGTTTTTCATGGATAGATTGTATCTTATTCATTTTAAGAATGATATTATGTCATTAAACATTATTATTAATCATCAAATTTGAATTATACTTGAATGGATATTATGGAGAATGAATCTTATCGCGTTCGTGGAGAGGGTAGTCCGTACGTACGCACGAGCGACAATATCATTCTTTTGATATTAAAATATTATTTAATTGGATGGTATATCATATATACAGAATAATCATCATTTTATATTTATTATTTAAATTAATTACACATCATTATTATAGACATCCAAATAATAATGTTTTGAATAACAATTACACCACGACGTGGAGACGATAAGCCGTACGTACGCACGTATGGTGACATATCATTCAAAGGATGGATACAATACTGAAATATGGTTTTACCATGTTTATAATAACATGAAATTATATATAACATACTGGAGTTATTATTTTATTAAGGTAATAACAAAGAATGAAGAAGTGGAAGAAGAAAGGAACTTGAAAAAGGGTGGTTAAATCATTACCGCTTCTTCGGGTTCTTCCTTTTGATTTGATCAAAAGGGATCTTTAGGTTGGCTTTATAAGTAAAGTAAGGGATCTAGGATGAATTTATGGAAGTTGAGAGAGTATTTGGGTAGGTTTTGGACGAACCAAAAGGCTTTGATGGTGTGAATTAATGATAAGGGTCAGTGCCTTTTTATAAGAGGGGTGAGGGGCACCTTTAGAAAAGCTAGAAATATTATTTCATAATAAATTCATATTAGGTTTATAATGGATTCAAAGTGGATTATTTAAAGTTTAAGGAGTGGAGGGGTCTAAAAACACTCATCCAAAATAATTTAGAAAGGTTTATTTCATTATATTAACCTTATCTTTTAGTTTTAACTCTTAGTTAATTAGTTTGGCACTTACCATGTCACTTTGTATATTTATATTATATAGTTAATAACCATAATATATACCTCCATGAGACCTCCAAGTGGTTAATTAATGATATACCAATAATTATATAATTCTCTTAGCTGAACATTAGATTTTTAGGAATTTAATATAAATTTATAATATAATATTTGTTTTAAAAACTCTTTTATGTCAGTTTTAACACTATTCAATAATTGATTTTTTTAAAAATCATAACAGAATTATTACTTCTAAAAAAGTTAATTAAATAAATAATAACATGTCATATTATTCTATAAAATAATTGGTATTTATTAAAAGTCTCAAATTACATTTATTTGGGTATTTATAATATCAGTTATTCTAATTATTCATTAATTAGGTAATTACTGCATCACTATTGTGTCATAAATAAATTAATATATATAAAGTCTAAAAAGTATAAATAAAATACCATGATGTAGGAAAGCTTTTTAGATTTCTATATAATATTTATAGCCGAAAATAAAACATATATAACTCTATGTAAAAATTGTTTTTCTAAAAGCTTTATGCTTATGTCATTTTTTGTATTCATTTTAACTTAATTAAAATAATGTGTCCCTATCACCTACAAGTGGCTCTATGGGGTCCCAAAATCGTCCCAAAGATGCCATTGGTTAGACATGTATCCACCAATAAGGTTAGGTTACGTTTTAGAGTAATTTATTATTATTATAATATTATTTATTAACCCTTATTTACCAGATTTACCCTTTAACCATGATAAATAAAATATTTACCGAAGTACTTATTCAAAACGTCTAAAAATAAAAGTTACATATTTACACAATTTTGACATCCCGATTCCAAATATGGAATCCATTTTTCCATATTCAAAACACAGAAGTGGCAGAAATTAATTTAAAATTAATTCCCGCTGTCAAATCAAAAAGCATGTTTTTAAGATATAATAACTATCAAAAGATTGATACTTGTTTATGTCCGGTTTAATTTTGAAATTATGTTCAATTACCAAAATATTATTAAATGGTAAAAATATATTTTAAATATACTTTAAAACCACTCAAATTCATAATTTATCACTATTAATAATTTTGATTAAAAAAGTTGTTTTTAATTAAACTTTAGTAATTTCCACTATTTATCAAAATATTAAAGTTATCCGAAAAGTTCCAAAATTTCACCTTAGGCTAAATTGGATACTCCAAATCCAAAAATGAAGTCCATTTTGAGATATAAAATATTAAATTTTTAAAAAGTAGGTATTACTATTCATAACAGGTAGTTTGATCGGTTGTGGTGTGTGTTAGAACTCGATGTTGTGTACAACACACGCTATTGCATTATTCAAAGAGAAGCGTACCGTAGAAGCTTGGGGTGATACATTATGGGTTTGATTTCTATTTCTTCTACACTTTATATAGAATCAATGAATTAAATACTAAATATAAAATGATAGGCTTTTTATGATTCCACTAGAACATAATTATCATATCTGATAATAGGGTGATCAAATTCCACTAACTATTAGCCTCCAAAACTGTATGTTTTAGAGATTACTATCTTAAAGAATCATCCAAAACATATCCATTCATAGGATTGTTGGAAATAAAAACAAAATCTATGTATTTTAGGTATTCCACCAAACTTTTTATCCCAAGGGTCATGTGAGATTGTGTAATGATTTACTTGAATCTTTTTTGGCCCTTGTAATCCACCAACTACTCTATAAAGTTATAATTTCTCTAGTTACTAAAGTAATGAGCTACTTTTCTAGATTGAGGTAAAGAGTAATGAAATTATTATAATTATTCCTCACCTATCATGACTCATATTCGATGACATGATTATCCTATATCAATATATCTACACTCTCAATACATAACTCATCACAATAAATCATATATATTCAACCATGCTCTTGAAGAAACATGATTTGTATTGATTTCAATATCCATTTAAAATATTGAATTTAAATATCCAAAGCTTCAAAATATATGAAACACTAGTTATAGAAAGCTATCCCAAAGAATCTATGTATTTTAAAAAAATTCAAGTGATTTTTCCTCGTAACTACAACATTTACCTTCCCTTGGTCAATAAATACTATATCCTCAGAGATAATGTGACCTAGGAAATGAAACCTATTGATCCAAAAGTATGATTTTTTTAATGTAAGAAAAAATATTTCTCTCTCTTAGTATACAAAATATGATATAGGATCTTTGCATGATCAGGTCTACTGAGAGTGTACACAAAGATGTCATTAATGAAAGGTACAACATATTAACCCAATTTTTTTAAAACCTACTTCCTAAAATAAATAAAAACTTTTGGAACATTTTTTATCCCAAAATTGAATAACTAGATAATCATAATTTCCATAACTTCTTCGAAATAGTGTATAAACTATTTTTGGATGCCTAACAAGAACCGGATGATATACCGAACTCACATAAATATTTGAGGAATCCCAATCACCATGGAGCTTGTCTAAGAGTTTATTGATATATATTAGTGGATATCGGTTATTAACTATATACTTTTTGAACAAATGGGAATTCTTGATAATCTAATGGGTCTTATTGATATTCTTATGGAAAAGCATGTGAAAACCCAAGGAGATATTATTATTCATATGAAACCTTTAATATTCATGTCCACTAGATAATTGTTGTTCTATTGAATAATTGTAGTATCCATCGTGTAAGGACGAATAGATATCAATGATACTCCTCACAAGAGATATACATAATTCTATACCTCTCTCTCAGGATGTAGTTGAGAGAAATCCTTAATGAATTCATCACTAAAATGATGTAATACGAGAGATAAATTAGTTGTATGCATTCCTTGATCTTCTATAAAGTGGCTAGAAATCTTAACTTATGCCCTTCCCATCACATGACTCTCAGGACCAAATAAACTTTCTTGGAAATCCTATTCAAACTTATAAGTATTACTATGACACTCTAGAGTTGTAAATAATATCCTTCGATGATAAAATTCCATAGAATCATTATAATTTAAAAACCAATCTATCTGGAGAATGATGATAAACCCTATTCTCACAGTGATGAAGAGTTCCCATGGGAAAACGATATCCATTAATCTATTAGGGGATTTCCTAAAATTGGTGCACAATTTCTAAACTCACTCTTAACAATGTATCCAGTTTCATTACCCAAAAATGTACAAAAATTCAGGACAATGGTTATCATAATAAACACAGAGATAATAGAATTTGAATCACCATTGTCAAATAAATTAGATACCAAATTTTGGAATACTATTATCATACCTCTTGTTGTAGTCTTTTTGGAACCCTATTCCTTAGGTTTACGTTATAAAAAATATAACTAGCTTGATCCCCATTCATGAGCCATAACCAGACCACCCAGAGCTAGTCCATGCCACTTGTACTATCTCTCTTGGGGCTAGCCACCTCAAACAGATCATCCTCCTCTTCTAGTATATCCAATTGTATACAAACTCCCAAAATGAAAAAACTCTATTGATGATACTCCAAAAGGATTTGCTGATGTGTATTCTATACCATTGTGAATAGATGGAATGGTTCATTTGAATCTCCAAAGATGGATAAATTTTCCACAATATCATCACTCATGTGGGACTTGGTTTCACTAAGTATTTATGAGACCTTGACATCCATAATGATGGAATGTACCAAAACTACTATTGTAGATACTATAGATCCAACCACTCTGTCAGGAATACTGTAGATGAGCTTCCTATAACTAAATGAACTACCATGCCCTGGAGATGAGCATCCATGCCTAGTACCTTCAAATTCAATCATCGTGTTCTTAGTAATATGAAAAAATTTCACTATTATTGAAATATTAGTCCCTCATATGATGTTAACCTGGGATTAGATGGTACACATGAGCTTCTCCCCCAAACATCATACATTAGATAACTCATCCACAAAACAATTAGGCAAAAATTACTCATTCTCTACTAAATAAGTTGAATAGTCAATAAAATACACAAAAACATACTCCAGGGGACTGATCACTTTTGATCGATCAACTATCAACATCTTATAAAATAATTAATCAAAAAAGAGAGCACGTACGTATACCAAAAGCATACCCTGTTTCTAATCATCTTAGTTTTTACATCCCACAAATTCTAGGGAGATCCTCAAATGATATAAGTACCGATCATGACCATATTTTATGATCCATCGTGATATTCTCAAGAATATATAGTATTACTGCTATCCCTAATTTATCATTGTGTGTACCACACTCCCCATAGAAAATAGGTGTGTGCTCCTTCTAGAATTCCCTCATCAAATCTTTCATAGTCATTGTATGTCTTGAAGATATGTATATATACCACAAAAAGAAGATAAACCCATCAGGAATCAAATTTTAGATCCCAATTACTATATAATAGGAGTTACAATAATATGTTCCTCAGGTTTCTCTACTATTAGTTTTTATCCAACCACCTAAAGAGCATAGTCATTTCCATCATCCTGACATTTGAACCAAGGCCTTCATGGTGGAATATTTTCACAATTTATAATAACACACCTAAACACTCAATTAGAATCATAAGGATTCTCACATAATGAATCATTGGAATGAGGATTCACTCTATAAAACATACTAATCCAATATACCAATATATTTGTTCAGGGTATTTGTTAGAATTCATGTTTTAATCATATGGGTTTTGGTATATGATGTGTCAATTATACGTTATTGAGGAAAACACCCTATAAGTAATAATTGTAATAAATATTTATTGGAAACCTATTTTATTTAAATTTTGAACTCAATATTTTATAAGATAATTTATTTTTATATTAATATATATATCATGGTATAGTAATAAGTGTCAAATATTCTCATGTTATAATGTCTAACAATTTATAAGATTTAGAATATACTACATGTAACAAGAACAATTATTTAATGATGATTCAGTTAGATGGTTCCCCATTCTAGATTTATAGAGGCACACAACCTATTTAAATTTGAATTCGTCAGCATGTAATTCAGTCTAGCTAACATTTTAACTTTTCATACCAATGGTCCATTGATTAAACAATATCTGGTTTTCTACCTAAGGTACCACAAACATTCTATATGGGAAAACAATATTTAGGTTGACACATATAATTTAAAATATTTAAATATTTTATCCCTCTATTGAACATTTTCCTAGTCTCAATTACTATTCTAATTGAATAAGGAATATACATTGGGAAATGAATGTAGTAAGTATACATGGAATGTCACGATACATGAAATATTAATCCGCATATTCCTATAATGAATCCTCAGACACTACCTTTTTACATTATAGGGAATATGGTAATGGTAAAATCTATAATGATAAAAAATTATACTAATCTTTTTAATAACCAAATAGTGAAATCAATACAATGTAATTGGAATAGTCAAGAATATTAAATCCCGTACTATGAAATTTAGCCTTTTCATCTTACATGGGTTAACCACTCATATGAACAAGATCATTATGAAATTAAAACATGTCCTGATATCCTTTCACATCATTATCATGTAGTATACAAAAAAGAATACTATGATACCATATTGTAACATCATGTTATAGGCACCACTAACCCAGTGCCCAAAGCTAGTGCACCACATGGCCTCAAACACTCCTCCCCATTAGTAGAGGCTAGAGAATGACATAGAGGACCCAGGGTTGGTCCATACAAAGACTATTTCCTCATGTAAGAGTATCACATAGTGTAATAATATTAAATAGATGAACTTAAAATCATAGTAAGCATTTATTATAATAGAAAAATATGGAATAAATCACCCATACATAATCAACTGAGGGGTATCCACAATAACCAAGTAATATACAAATGATGACTATGATTTGATATTATAAAAAAATAGGAGGTATGTAACCCTTAGTATATGAATATATATATATATAAATAATAAAGAGTCTAAAATCTAATGTCATTACAAGCCTATGATCTTTCCTTTTCTCCCATACTATATCATATCGTATGAATCAAACATCCAAAGACAGACCACGTTCTATATCCCAATATACAGACATGATGTCTATTAGTGTACCAATTTGTGACCTAAATAGGGTATGAGTAAACTTAGTGGGCCACCAGCAATGGTTTTTATAATAAATCTTGTCTATGAGTGCATACATAGAAGTTCATGGGAAAATGGAAAATATTATAACAAGTGACTATGAAAATAACCTTGTATGGCTTAGGTTCCTCATTGGACGCCTAGAAGATAGTACCTCTTTTAGTATAAGAAATATTTCTATTAATAGTTATCTTATAGGAATTCAATTACTAATAATAAGATTATACTACACATGGAGATGTAATAATGATTGTGTAACCATGGTGAAAAAAGGCATCCTTGATATTATAAGGTTCAAATAGCTCATAGTAAATAAATATGAAACTAGACAACGGGGTTAATTGTAACACAAGAGGGACACCATTGGCATTCAATTGTCGAAATGTCTCTAACCAGGTCCTTGGAGTAATTCCAACGTAAATTTTACATTAACCATGATTGGACCCCAATGCGATAATTGGAGGTGTTATGTGTTTGAATTCATTGATCTCAATATATAAAAAAAGACTAATGCATCAAATTTACTAGATATAAATCAAATGAATCATTAGTATTACACTACATGATTTATGTACTATATTACAAATATCGAAGTCCATGTCGAGTATCTCCAATGGAAACTCTCTCAATGAACTGATGTATAATCATCTAAGTGATCAGGGAATTCCATCAGGTATCCAAGGCCAGCTCATGTCCGACTATAACTTTTACAATAAAATGGTCCACACTCAATTTACAAAATTTATAAATAATCAGAGGCCATGTTTTAAACCATGCCTCTTTTCCATTACATTTAATTTAAGAATTTCTTTCTCATTTATAAATGATAATGGTTTATAAGGGTGTTCATAAATAGTAGATAACTAATTATATTAAAAACAAGGGGCCAAGTGATAGGTAAATTACATATTATCTCAATGTTATTAATTTGTTATAACTTATTAAATTTCCCATTTAAATGTCATGAATAGACAAGTAATGGATTTCAAGGGATTATGTTTATAAGGAGTCACATAAATTTGTGATCCTTGTTGAGATTCCATCCTTTCACAATTTCAACATGTAACATAAAGTGTTTAGGTCATAGTTACCAATATTAACATTATAGATTCTGTAATTAAAAGTTACACATAGAAAATGTAGGGTGTTTGAAAAAATAGTTAAATTTATAATGGGTTGAAATATTGAGGGAAAAATTATGAACCACTTAACATATGGAGTTATAGGAATGCCCATCCTGTATTATCTTATGATTTATCTAGTATTTGATAAAATAATAGAAATAGATGAATATCTTTATACTATGGAATATTAGATCACATAAAAATAGTTTCAAAGATGGGGAACTAAGAGGATAAGTTAACAGATTGAATCACAAGTAGATATGATTCTAATATGAATGATTGTGAAGGATACATTGCTCAGATAGATGAGATTCTGTGAAGCTGAGGTGGAGGATGGATTGAGATCTCACCAAGGAAAGGGAATACTATACATAAAGAAAGGGAAACATAGGTTGAGATTTGTAAATAATTAATTTAAATGGGTAATTCTACAATACATTATTCTTTCACATGGTTGCGCCTCATAGTTTTTCTAAAACATGAGCCAACCATGTTACTCAACTACTGAAATGGCACCAAGGGTGTGGGATAGTAAATCTTTTTCCAAACCATGCACATCCTAAGTAGGTCCCCTATGCAATAATTCCTTAATTTTTCTCATGACCAAGAGGCCTCCCCCAGTAATATATAAATCACTTATTCAGTGTATTAGGATCACATGTTTGAGCCTCATGGTTTGAAAAAAGTGAGTACAAACCATACCCCTCATATGGATTCTCCAAAAACATGATATCTTAGATCTGAATTGGATCAGGATGCACCTGAACTGTTAAATAAATTTATGTACTTAGATATATTTTTTTAATAACCATTACTTATATAAAATATTAATTCCTTAATAATTGGAATCAAAATTTTACAGATTAATTATAAAACCCATCCCAATAATTGGTTTTTATTTAGTAAAAACGACATTGAATCCCTTGATCATATGAGTTTCTTTCACAATTAATAAGATCATTTTGTCCCTAATTCACATTCATTCCAACTATATATTATAAAATTTAGTTGATTTATGATCGTAAAAGAGAACTAATATCAACAAATCCATTGATCTATGAAAAAACACCCATTTTCAAGTATTTTAAAACATCATTTTATGTGTATTCCACAAGAAAATTCACATTTTTGATTCAATATTCAAATTCATGACAATATCAATGATTCAATTGTATAATTTAAATATAATATTCAAAACCAACCTTATTTCTTCATTCCTACACCACTGCAATAGAAATTATTTTGGAATATCTATGAAACTTATATATCTCAAAGGGAACATTTGTTTGGTATATATTCAATAATGGAATGGGAAGAATGAAAATAATGGAAAAAAATATAATTTTCAAACACTTATAACACAATTTTAATGATGGTGTTTATGGATGATGAAAAATTCTAATATTTAATAGAAAAAAATGAAATATTAAATAATGAATATAACAGATGAATAATGTATCTTACAGTAATGAATATTGGATTGATATTACAAATAAACTATGGATTCATTAATTTAACGTGGTATAGATTTATCTGATGTTAAAAAAACATTCGTTATTCCCACACAATTACAAGATGACTATTCCCTTCTCAATATGAATCCATAATTTGAGAAAATGTTCCTCGATTTCAATACATAGATGTAAAACAGAAATCATTAAATTTTATATTGAGAGATAATACATGTGAGTTAAATTTTTTTTGGTATGTTTAACTATATATTATTAGAGAGTTTTTTAAAAAAAATCCTATTAAACAAAACATCATTTCACTAAAATAACAATCAATTACATAGTACAAATACATTCAATAAAATAAGTGGTCTTGATACATAAATTGAATTTAAATTAAATTTAATATCATATAAAAATACATTGTCTTTATATACATTAGAATAAGTGTGTTAATTATTAAATTGAATTTAATATCATTTAAAAATACATTGTCTTTATATGCATTATTTTTTTTAACTAATGGATTTATACCTTTTATAAAGAAATATCCAAAGTTATCCTTCCTTTTATAATTATAATTTATTTACCATATTATTTATTCTCTCTATTATAGTAGAATCCCAACAGGAAATATTTATAGGAATTCTCATCCATAATAATTTATTTAATAGATTCTATTTGAAATAAATATCATTGAGAAATATAACTATTCGATCTCATAATAATTATTATTTCAATTTTTTATAGGATTCCCATTTATGATTATGTTTCTAACCACATTGACCCTTATAAGTGGTCTTGATACAGGTTTCATATTGAGAATTCATTATGACAAATTTATTAATTATATAGAATGATAAAATTCGTTATAATAGAATCATGTGATTTATTTTCCAAAGAAATGTTTTTTTCATTGTTTATTATGAAATTTTTATACTATACATCATAGAGTGTAAAACTAGAGAGTAGAATCACCATAACAGCTAAATTACTTAAAATCCCCAATTTATTTTAATTAATAAAAATAGATATAATTAATTTTTATATTTCCTTTATAAATACCAGAAGTATCCGTAGTGTTATATTTTTTTTCATATGATTTATTTTAATTACATGTTTTTGTTATGTTGGAAATTATACATATGTGGCATCGAAAAACGTATGTAAGATGTGTCAGATCATAAAAAATCAATCAAGGGAAATTCTTTCCCAATAGACAAGAATTAAATCAACTAAAAAAATAAAAACAAATTTCTAATCATTTCACAACTAGGATTTACATGATTCTGTTAAAAAAACACTGATGGTTTCAGTTATATGTTTCTCTAAGGCACCATCCAAAAATAATAGTCCAAAAACTCATGTAACATTGACATCCATAAATTTAAATATGAGTTAAATAAAACCCAAATACTATGGAACAACTTCGACAATGCAAATGACCACATTTCTCGGAACTAAAATTCTGAAAAATATTTCATCACTGCTAATTTTTGGGAAGTAACTTTGTTATTAAAATGGATTCCCTCTCTTCATTCATAGATCATAAAAATTTACAAAACAGACATTGGAATGGATTCATCTATGTGAGAAACTGGTTTGAAATACATCACATAGATCCTTAAATGGAATTTCTTTTTATTTAGATACATTCACACAACGTTCATTTATAATAAACTTATTTTTCATAAGAAACAATATATTTATACAACTCTATGTTTCACAAAACACCCATAATTTGTGATACCCATACCTCATCCATCAATGAAAAAAATATTTTCCAAATACCTAGGTATTATAAAACACTTAGAATTCGGGTAAATCAAATGCTCCTCAGTGTTGACAATATGGGAGCATATTGAGTTTCATCATTGACTCAAAAATATATTCCAAATATTTTATTTCTCATGGGCCCAACATCCAGTCAATTATGGTTTAATTGTGAAAAAATTATATTGACAACCATTTTCGATTTCCATTATGTTTAGTCCCTCTATACCAATAATAGGTTGTATAGTCTCCTTGAGTACTACATTTTTTAGTAGAATATTTTGAGTTAGCTTCACAGAATAATTGGTCGGGTGAAAAAAAAGGTGATTAAGTCCTTTCAAGTTGTCCCAACTCATGAGAAGTACATGGGCCTTTTATCATGTGTAAGACCTTGTTAGGGAATATTTGTAGGAAACCTCCTTGGACTACCCAATGATTTACACATATATATGGTAACCTCATTGTGTAATCCCCAAATCATCCCTCACTCATTCTCCTTTCACAACATGCACATCCTCACCATAAGATATTAATATAAAATAAATATCCTCAATATAAAAAATTTAAATATACCCTAACCATTTTTATGAGAAGTGTATTACATATATTAAATGACCTATATTCCCTCTATAATTATATATTGATTACTGTTGTGATGAGTATGATATGATTTCTATATATGGGGTATCCTAAAACACATTCCCTTCATCATATGTTGCCATCACGGCTTTGAAGGGATAATAATATGTGCTACATGATGATAAACAGCATGTTATGGTCCAATCAGATAACCCAAAAAAATGCACCACAAACTACAAGGGTTACAATTCATACATTTTATAGGGTTTTTTGGAACCCTATTTTATGTTCCTTAATAACTTCACTATAATTTTTCCTCCCAATAAAAATATTTTATCTCAAAATCCTAGTCAACTTTTTTGAGTATACCCAACCTTTCACCATAACATCGTAAATTCCACAAGAGAATTTATCATCATTAATGTATTTTATCCAGTGCTTAGACTAATATATTGTGAATTTATATCAGAATATTTATCACAAGATTCAAAATATACGAACCAATTATTAATAATGATCCTTTGTGGTTCCATCATCATATGACTCTAAACATATGATTGTACAATACATGATGATCATACATGGAACCACCCCCAAACTCTAAAAAGGTGATGGTACCAAAAATAATGAATATTTCTACCCTCCAAAACAATATCTAAACCTTTGATCCACCAATATATTACAAATGTATGGGGTACCATCCCCACTTTACATTAAACAAATGTTTCTCCATTACATGTGATTTCTTTTTGAATTACAACCGGATTCATATGAAATACTTCTCAAGGAGTTTGATTTGTGTTCCTTGGATGATGGGTATATAGAGAATATGTGAAGATTATATGATCTAATCTCACTATAATTTGACAATGAGCTTAATATTCTTCTTCATGTGGAAAGAATTACATGACTTATTTGATGATAATATCAAATAAATGTAATGAGAATCAGATCTCTCAACCCTATCCCTATGTGATGATCCTACATCCATTACCTGAAATAGTAGGAACTAAATACATAATGTGATGAAAATATGAATGGTTTTTTACATGCATATAGTATCTTTATTCTCCCAACAGTAAATTATCCTTTGATTATTACAAAACACGTTGAGAAAGAGATAACTCTAGTGATTAGCTAGAGAATCTTAATGTGCCCCCACCCGAATGGCCCTAAGGCCTTCATTTTTTATGGATTTTTGATAACCCTTTTCCAAGGAATTAGGGGAAACCCTTACAAGGATTGTAGGCTTATTGATTACATGGAATATAGGATTAAGAGACATTACATGACCAGAAGGTCTTATAGAATTCAACCATACTATAACTACAAGAACATACCCTCCTAGCGTTCGCATCATGATGGTAGCTCTCAAACTCCACATGGTCATCTTGCTAAGCTTCTCATGCAAGCACATGCCAGTCCTAATGGCATAGACATACACTCTCATTCTTCCAAACCCAATGGATTTTCACTGTTGAGTGCACCTGAACTAAAACATCCTCTAGGGTTGTACCTTTTTTTATAGAGTTTGTATAGAGAAACTATATGTGGCCTGAAGGACTTAAGGTGGCCCGAAGGCCATAATAGTGGCCTGAAATCCCTACTGACCCGAATTCCTAGGTGGCCCAAAGTCTTTAATGACTCTAAACCCAGACGAGTGGCCCAAGGTGAATAGTTATGGCTTCTACAATACCAAAAAACAATTGCTACATTAGCTGCTATAATACCTGCACAGTGTCCAGTAATACTATAGTGCCTGCAATAGTGCATGTTATAGTTTCTGATACAGTACTGCTACAGTGCCATTGGAAATATACCTCCATCTGGTTTCAAACTAGGGTCTCATAGATGCACTTAAGGATATCTCACCAACTCGGCTAAGGCTTATGTGCATAGAATCTTAATTTGATAAGGATAAAATTTATTCCACTGATGATCTCAGAATACCTCATGGGACAAACATGGGTGGCTCTATTGATGATGCATGATTTTGGAAGGATTATATCTATAAATCCTCAAATGAAAACCAAATTTTTCATATGTAATGAGTAGAAAATGAATCTGGATATATTCATAAGATTCCAAATGTGATTAATATTTGATTCCATACTAGACAATTCAAATGAATATATTTGTAGTTACCATCAAGAAAAATTGATGTCTTCAAAATCCCGCCAAAACAAATCTTCGGATAAAGAACATTTTCACCCTATTAAGAAAGAAAATGATTTAATTTATTTATGCCTAGTTGTAGATAGTTTCATATAGTGGATTTAAAATAATATCTTAAATATATGAAGGAGATGTGAATTTCATAGAGGAATGTGTCAAATGAAGTGGTGATATCCCATCATCCTATATTAATTTGGTAGAAGATACAACAACAAATGTGGTGAATAGTCACCCACCATCAAAATGTTTTAATGGGGAACTATAATTATTAGGAAAAATCCAAGAACATTGTTCTATGTTAATGTGTGAAAAAAATTGATATAAAATTAATATAGAATAGGAATCATGGAATTAACCCCTTCCCCATATATATTAAGAGTTTGGAAAATGATAGGGTTTCAACAATTTGAATCATCTACAACAAAGGGAATATTGTGAAACACCATCATAATACATTTACACATGGTTTCCCATTATTATGTCTTTTATAATTCATACAACCAGCGATGGAAAAGTGAATTTCAAAAAATAAATAATTTTTATGGTAGTTAAATATAGTGAAAGACCACACATCTAATCTATAGAACAAATTACAACCTCTATCATGGATCATGGGTCACCATGGACAATATCACCATTAGACGGGATTCAATGGAGTGTTATTCACACCTTTATCAAAAAATATGAGATAGGGAGTCATTCCATCCTAAGATGTATATCTCAAGGATCTGGAGGTTTTGGTGTTATACCAATATTTTCAAAATAAAGGAACACACATGGAAACATCCATGCATTACTAGCACCACCTATTTCAAGTGTTTATCCAAAGAATTCATTAAATGTTCATTCTATTGCACCAAATATATATGATATGTTTGTGTTTTGAAACCCATATCTAAATATATGGATCCCTGAAGGAGGGATCCAATAATATTAAGTCACTTAAAATAATGTGTAACCCCACCAGTAGATTAATAGGTTAATTTGATCACTAATTTGGATGATTCAGTCTTAATGTTTTATCATAATTAATGGGGAGACGCAACCAACCCATCCTAGTGAAACACCACTCCTATAAATCCTATGTCACTTACCCCTAAACAAACATTACATTACCTTATCAACACTATGATGAGAGACATCTTGTGGTGATCAAGTAATTATGAAATAAAGTTACATTTTATAAGAATATTTTTCATTACAAATCATTAATATATATTCTCAAATAATAAATAATTAATGTCTTTGGAAACAAAGATATATTAAAAACATGTACATAAATTATCAACATATTCTCCCACTAATTTCTTCTCAACTAGCTCACTTCTTCAATGTTTTATTCATAAAACCATTCCTCATATCATTAGGAAATAAAATAACAATAATTGAAGAAATTAGATGATAGATAAGGGTAAACAAGTGAGAGATCCATCATCAATCCCAATGTTATTAGAACGCGAGCATAACATTTGAAATCATACCCCAAATTTCATATATCATAATTATGATTTATGGTATAAATCATGGATGATCGTAAAACATGACTCATAAATGAGTAAAAACATGATACTTGAGAGTATAACATTAGATTATGATCATTACATGGATTTATTAGCCTAATATGTGGTATAATCATAATCATTATGATAATATGTAAATTCTACCCACCAATATACTCCCCAAATTATAAGCTTGGGATTAGAACTTCTATAGCCACATTGGGTTTGAGATAACATCCCATGTACACTATATTAAGCATGTGAAATCCTTTTTTGTACATACTGATCTCATTAAATAGTAGTATTAACCTAATGCATTACAGTTCTATAAAAGATCCAACTATCACATAATCATCAACCTTTTAGATGTATACCATAAGATCCTGAAAACATTTATCATTTCATTAAGGAATAAACCATAGAATATAAAATGTGTTTAATTAATATTTCATCATTATAATAAAAAATGTTAAAGAGAATGAATAAGGATAATATCATACAGTCATATCCCAAGTAAAGAACATGTAACATTAATGGGTGTGATCATTAATGAAAAAATCATTTAAAAGATTAATTTAATTTTTGTTGATGAAAATATCATTTTCATTTTAAATTCACATACATAATATCTAATAATTTCCAATATATTTTGGTAAATATTTTCTTTAAAAACCAAGATGGATTAATATAATGGAATCATCAATTTAATGTCTATTCATGATGGTAGAATATGATGTTCATATGGTGTATATAAAAATAACAATTATATTGAAAACATTGGTGAAAACTAATTCATTCATAAAAAAGGGGAATATTAATTTTAATATATTAAAGATAAATTAAGACTTCATTAAAAAATGAAAAAATCATTGGATTACTCAAAATTAATTTTTTTACCAGATAACTTTTTACTATAATTTGGGAAACAAAACATGATAAAACATAAGTATGATAGAAACAAAAGGAACGCACGAAATCATTACAAAAAAATATATGATTATTGGAGTTTATAAACTAATATAGACACCATTGAAATAATGTTACATGTATCTATGGATTTGGATTGATAAATTCTTAAAAATGGTTGGTTAAGAGGTCCTATGGTTTAATATATTCATATAAATTAATTTTACCCTCGTTGATTCCACGGCCAATATCCAATCTAATGTATTGATCAGTTTATATTATTCATCATTAAGGGTAACTCAAACAGAAATTTTTTATATTCTATCAGACTCCTCCAAGGACAGGTTAATATTGGAAACTTCATAAAACATATCTTCATTTTAATGGAAGAGAATTACCAGTCCTATGTTCTCATCAACTAGAGGTGACGATGGTTCCCATGTAGAGACACATATATAAATCTCTATTGAGTCTCTTTTTTTGTTTAACTCATTTATCTTTAATTTTTTAGATTATCTGGTGAACATATGCTTCAAAGTATTGGAGTATTTTTTAATCTACATAGTTACTTTTTGATAACTTGAATGTTTCTAAAGAATAGGCCTAGCTTTCAATGCCTCAATCCAGATCCATTTGTCCTCAAATTATGATGATCATGTTCCCACTCAGAATAAGGTTTGGAATATGATTATTTATCACTCACAGGGTGCTTAACATCATGTACTGTGTCCTTGTGAACATATAATCCCTTCAATAGAGTGGCCTTCTTTTTTATTTATTGTTTTATTGAATCCCATCCTTCTAAAGGATTCATTAACATGATTGGATCTCATTGAATCTTGAATCTGTTGCCAATATTAACACATGATCTCACTTTCTGTTTAGTACAAATAATTTCTTCTTATTCAATTATTTCTACTGACACAACAACTTCAATTCACACAATTCCAATAGTCAAATTATAATGCCCGACTTTAAAGAACCCTTCACATGGGTGACCATCAATAGAGGAGTTCACGATGGCAGGATGTGATGTGATGCATGGGATCAAAAATATTCCCAAAGATATAGGAGATGCAAAGGTTTGGGCATCCCCTTTCCTCGAGCTATGATCAAAAAGAATTATACCATTCTTTGAAGTTTACTATACTATTGAAGCATAATATGTGATCCTATCCAGAATAATCGAGATCTGAATTAATGGCCATGCCCCCTTTTAGGTTTTGATAAACTTGATTGTTCCATATGGACCTAAAGGAGCAGCTACAATACTAGTAGGAAGAATTACCCTTAACATATCCATGCCTCTTATGGATTAGTGAACATGGCATCAACATCAATAATTCTAAAAATGTGGGTTTGTTTAATCTTGTCGGTAGGAGGATTAGACTCCAAATACATGCTAATTTATAAAATATATGCTTCTAACTATTGGTAATTATTCATAGTCCTGCACATTAAATCTCTTGTCGGGTGACCCATTATTTTTCATGAAAAATTGAAATCTTACCATTATTCAAAGAAGAGAGTATTCTGATATTGGAACTCTTCACTGATGGTGATTCAAATGTATTATTTTTTCTATATTGAGACTTAAAATACATAAGAATTCTCAGAAAAATTGGGTGACACACCGATCTGGTTCTTCTATAAGAACATAAATTGTTTTTGACGAGGTCCCCTAACATCTATAAAATATAAGGATTTGGGATTTCATGGGGAGTTCAGATAACCTTACACAATTCTAATTTTTAGGGTATCATGTCTCGAATAAAATTAATTGGTCTACTAGAATAAGGATATAAAGGACTCGTCGTAGCTATGGGGTGATTTAGCCTAGCCTCATATCAAGTCATCCTCTAAAGAAAAGAAGATCATGATATGACTATTGTCAAGGTTACAAACAATTGTGTGTTCCAATAATCACCAAGAGTTGAAGAAAAAAACTAATTGAAGGCTTCCATTGATGGCTGCTGAAATTTGAAGTGCACTATCAATGTCAAATTTAGTTATTAATAGGAATCATAGAAATCTAATAGAAAGAGCATAATTGTTGGGAATCTATTGAAAAAATATTGGACTTTGGGGAAAAGGGTAATTTATGGAAAGGAAGCGATGAAGTTGTTGTTAGAAAATGGAATGAAGGGGTGAGGTCAAGTGTCATCATTAGGCATCGAGGGTCCCTCACCCTCTGAAGGGGAAGGGACCACCTTAGAGGATATCACCATTAGGGAAGAAGATTCACCATTTAAAGGGAAGGTTTAGGGAGAATCCTTCCAATCATAGGATAAAAGTAAAAATATTCTTGAAAATAATGTATGGAAAAAGAAAACATTGAAAAAAATTATTTTAGACTGAATAGAAAACAATATTGGTTTTCCATAAAAACAATATTTTTGACCATTGAGTACTATGAGATTTGAAAATGGATGAAAAACATATAATATATAAAAATAACCATATTTTAATAAATTTTATAATGTTTTTTAGATATTGGTCATATAATTTCACCATAAAAATTTTTAATCATAAAAAATCAGCATAAAAATGATATTATAACATAAAACCCTTTCCTCAAGTTCAAAATTCTCTGTAGGAACATTAACCTAATATATAATCAATTTAAATCTATTTTTGTTCTATGAAAAATATTTATTCTAGATTATATTACCATTAATGGTTTATTATAACTACTAATTTCCTATTTATTATCAATTCATTTTTAGAATAACTGTTTTGGGTGTTTACAGTTTAATTTTACAAAAATATTTCTTTTAAAATATTATAGTCATTGCATCCTGATAATAGATAAAAAAATTAAAAACATTAGAAATGAAATAAATATAATATATATTCATTATATAAATATTTATAAACATCCATAAAATTAAGAATCGGAAAATTAATTATTTTATTCATTTTGATGGTAGTGTATACGTACACATAAACACAGTGTACATTTTCAAATGAAAATATTGAAAGGAGGAAAAATAATATTTTATAATTAATGAATCATAATTATATCTTTTATATAATATAATTTTAGTAAAACAATAATTATATCCATCAATGTAAAGGGGTAATGGGAGATGAATCATATCTCATCATGGAGGAAGTGGTCCACACATACGCATGAACAATACTTTTATTTTTCCATTTGATTGAAAGGTGTTGGAAAATGATTGTTTAATCATCATAAAAAAATTCAGTATATTTATTATTCTTGATAAAACTTTTTATTATGGATAAAAAAATTTATAGATGGTTTAAGAATAAATTAAATTGAAAGATCATAGTTATTTTGTTTACATATTTTTTGAGATACCACCTTAATGTTGCACCGTAAACCCAAATTAATTTTTCTCAGGCTAATACCAAAGGCTCTAGGATGATGGTAAGAATCTAGGATGACTTCTTAGTAGCTATTCTCTAACATATATATGTCTCTAAGTTCATGAATTTTTTTGGATAGAATGTTCCATTTTATAAGTGAGGGAGTGGATACACTTAGAAATGTATAATTTTTTTTAATATGATAATGTCACCTTCGTTTTAGTATAGCATTAAGATGAGAAATATTATAATTTAACATTATATAGTTTCAAAATATCTCTAAAAATAATAATTTTTCAAGTTTATATGGAAATAAAACCCTTATATCATGGTTTAACCCTTTGTTAAACATGTTTTAACCTTACTTATGATAATATTTAAATACAATATTTACTCTACATTATATCAAAATATTAAATCGATCACATGACCAAATTATGAAATTATGATTCAATATATTTAAACTAATTTTCTAAATTATTTTAATTTGATATTATGAATTTTATTTTAAAATAACAACGCAAAATACACACCAAAAATCTATTTTTAGGTAAATGAATTTTAAAAATTAATTACAAATTTACATTCATTGCATACCCTATAAAAAAGAAATTAATTGGAAAATATTTTATTGAAAATATTATCTTTAAATTTCATTAAAAAATTGAATTTAAAGCTATTATTATTATGATAAAAGTACATTGTGCACATAGAAATATTTTTTGTAAAAACTTACTCTTTTTTAACAAAAAAAAGTATTTTATCTTCATCCCAAACCTTTAGATAAATAATGTATAGATGTATATGATTAAATTGAAATTAATTTTTAGTACATTTAATTTATAACGGTGATCAATATAATATTGTTTTTAATAATAATTAACATTTATAATAATAAATTTCATTGAATTTAATATGTCTTTTAACCATATAATGATTTAAATAAAAATTTACTTATTATTTCTTAGTCGTTATTCATTAAATTTCTATTTTTTTTTAAAAAAATCTCTAAATATTTTATAATGTGATTTATCTTATTCATACCTATCAATACATAGGCAATGTTATAATGGTATACAATATCATGGGTTCACATAGAATCATTCTTAGATTTAAAACATGATATTGAAGAAACAAATTTATGTCACCAATTTACATATGAAATCTAATATAGTAACATTATTATCCCATGTAATGAATTTATAAAATGGAATTATATAACACTGATAATTAAAAAAATTTATATCCCTTCTTACTTATAGAATATATTTCATATAATGCTTCAATGAATTTTTTATTCCTAAAAAAATCTTTAAAAAGGTGATTAGTCTTGTTTTGTAGTACCTTATCTTTAGAATTCATGATATCTAATGTTATGTCTTCATAAGAAATGTAATAATATAGTGGTACAACCAATTAGATTAGTATAGGTGAGGGGCCAAGTATATACTTCTTCAAAAGTGATTCACGGAACATATCATGATCTCCTGATCTATTCCATGGATGAACCATGTGATAAAAAATGTCTCGACCAGATCCAGAATCTTGAAATGGAATATATATCTTGGAATTAGTATTTCCTTATTTCTAAATAATATAATAGTATTCCTTAGTGAAATTCATTCGAATAACTTCTTAATAACATTGAATTCCAGTTATCAATAGTGATTCTAAACACAACACTTCTTCCAACAATGAGCTAGCATGATTAACAATCGAATGGCTATATCCTTCATTACTCGTTCCTTAGCTATTTTCAGTACTAATACAATTTATTCCAAAACATCATCCAATATCATTTGAGGTTAACACATCCTTCAATATATTTCTTTATAATGGTCCTTATGAATTATTTTTTGAATGAAAATTTTTTATGGTAATATGATAATATAAATGTTTGATCCCAATACCCATAGAAATAATGAAATCATGGAATAAAGATATCCTCCAGGTATTAAATGGTTATCATAGAATTACTATCTATTTGAGGATAATGGAATGTTCTAAAATAAAACACTATATTAATTTCATGTTTATGACTTCTCCATATAATTGGGGTAAGAATCATATCTAAATTATAAACCATTGAATATTTTACTCCCTAACATATAAAATATAAATTATTGTACAATTTCTAATATGGATTTAGAGAGAAATATTCTCTACTATATGTGGCATGTGCTTATATAATATGGAGTTCGACTAACAAAAAATTATTATTGAATTCATATATTTTAGGGAGTCTGATGTTTATGTCCAATGTTATGTTTTCATTCATCAATTTTTATATTTTTTGTAGCTGTAACATCCACATAGAATTATAAGTCATATATTTAGTTGTATACATATATTTTATCATGATACTGAATTAAAAATATCTATCTTCAGGTTGTCCCATTATAAATCCAAGGTGATTTTTCTCACTTCAGTTCTTATATGCATAATTAATTTAGCATCCCTCTATGATTTTTTATTTTAGTAATAACATTATAATATAGCAATAATAGAGATACATTCTTTAAATTTGTTCAATTCATGTTTTCCAAATATAAATACTATTTTAAATCTCAATTGATTATAATAATCATAATATTAATAAACAATGATTATATATGAACCTCTTTATATTTCTCTATCCACATTTTTGGAATTTAAGAGACATATACAGTTTTATTACACCTTATCATTCTCTCATAATAATGGATGAACTTTGGATCATTTTAATATTTTTTAATCCTTTATATTTTCATACTATGGAACTTTAATCTTCACATTGATGGACTGTAGATCACTCGTTTGAGAAATATATGATTTATTAAATTAATTTTTGATATTAATGTATGATATTTAAAAATCCAAAAATATTGGATAATTTTTTATCTATATCTTTGATAAGATAACACGATTCCTATAACTCAAAGAATCATCCACATTGTGTGATTTTCTAATGTGGTAATGTATTGAGCAGTCACATTCATTAATTTACACCAACCATCTTCTCTTCATATTCAACTCTCTAAAGGTGAATATATTTACTATAATTTTTATAATCAATATATATTTCACACTTTTCACTATATATATAATTCAAAGATATATTTAATTTAAGTAATAAGACTTAAAAATTTTAAATATTATATTGAAAATTTTCATTACAAACCTTAAATTAGATTAATTTATAATCCATCAACATATTCTTCATAATAATACATTATTTCCCCTAATTCGATGATTCACTACAAATCATAATCACTTATCTATTTTAGGGTATAATGAGGATATATTCACATACCATCCATATCATAAATTCCTTGAATGTTTCTTTACGTTTAAAAAAACAATGGAATGTGAATCCCATAAAGGATAACATGGTGAGTTGATATGATATCCATGAAAAATGATTTGTAATTTATTTATAATATTCAGTGGATCCACGAAAAACACAAATCTCAATCACTAAGGTTGGTCTTGTAAAATGTTTCATAATTTCCATCTTTTATGTATCCACTTTTATAACCTTAATGTCGATTATATGACCTAAAAAGAAAACCTTTCTTCCGAAATTTCATAATAGGTAAATTTATCATACAACTTATCCTTCATTAGTGTTTCTAGTGAAATACTCAAGTGATCATGATGTTCTTCCATTCTCATAGAATATACATGAATATCTTGAATAATAACTTCTAAAATTTTATCATGTAATATTTGATAAATCTATTCGTTAAATATATGATGTTAGCAGGGGTATAATTAATATAAAATGACATAATAATAAAATCAATATGTCCTTATCCCATTTGAAAGGTTGTCTTGGGTATGAATTCAAGATTAAAGGCCAGCTAATAGAATCAAAAATATGGTTCAATCATGTGGATGTAGTGATATCTTCGCAATTGATTATAAGAAGATTCAATAATAAGTAGATGGTACTTATTATTGATTATCAGTTATAATATGATTCTAAAAATCAATGGATATTCTTATTTATCAATCATTATTCTTAATATAAATAAATTTTTCACCTTATGTTCACAAACATGGCTAAATGAATCCCTTATCATAACTATTATAATATTTCTAAATCAATTCATGTAACTCAATTGAGGTTATTCTATACCAATTCTTTGAAATTGATATAGAATTAGGAATTTGTTCTATTGAAATATTAACATCACTATTTAGTGGAATCTTAGAAAATTTTTTATTAAGACCTCAATAAACTCCCATACAATACGAATATCATAAAATTTGATATTATCCACAACCTTATAAAAAACACACCCATTCAAGGAGAATAAATCACGGTTTATTAGATGTAAATTAAAATGGTAATATAAATTTAACATCACACAAATAAATAATAATGGCTTCATATAAAATAGAAAAAGAGACTCCCCTTAGTAATAAATTGATATTGGATTTATATAAGAAGAGAATATTCATACCCAAAATATCATCAAATTTAACTAATAAGAAAATAATGATTTTTTTAAAGTAACTTCTCCCTAACATCAATTAATGATGAATAATATAGGTGAGATGTGATCAGTGTACAATTATGAGTCTTTAATACTATTTTATCTTTTAATTTTGTGGTGGTAATGTTATAATCATATCAAAATGATATTATATAAAAATATAAGTAGACACCGAGTCCACTATAACATTAGATAGAATAAATTAGATGTTATATATGACATTCACCACTTATTGTCACACCCCACATCTTAAATATATGTCAAATTATATTTACCTTTTCTTGAGGGATTAAGAGGTTGTTGATATCTATCATCATCATTAAACTTCATATTTTATAACTAGTTATCATAATGACCATAAACAATAATATTTAGAAAATAAGTTTGGGTGTTGAATTCTATGAATATTTCTCTTCAATCACAACATTTTCTGACTTAATTATTTTAATTCAACATTAAATAGCTCATTGAACATAATTTTTACACGTAACAAATTTACTATTAAACATAAGACAATTTATTCCATGTTTCCATCCACATTCCATGAATAAATAATGAGACATCTCCATCAACACATTTTATTTATTTTTTCAATTTTCATTAAATTCTACATTTTATTTGTAACAAAAACCATGAAATTTATGGGAGACTCTAATCTCTAGATTTACCTCGATAGTACATGAAATGATTTATTCATAGTAACTAGAGTCTCTTATTGATGAATCTAACCTTAAAATTTGTTATAACACCCAAAATAATTCATCAATACGTTGTTCTGGTTCGATGATAATACCATATGTGTATCTAACATGTTGTAAAAAGTTATCCTCATAGGTACTAATGTATTCAATATACATCAACTTTATCTAGAGAAATTAATTCAATATTATAATATGTAGAATAGGATGAATGTAATTGTTAAAAAATATCCATTTAAAATAAACCCAATGTATAGATTATATTCCATCTAGTCTCCTATTGTTCTTGGAAAGATTCCAAAATTTATCTACTTCACCTTCCAAACAAAAATCAATCACAAAATATTTTTCATGCATTGAGAACTAGTGAATGGATTATATTATTTTAGTGGTACGTATCTATTTTATATAAATAAATTGAGTAAAGGATTATTTAAAGGAATTAGTACGTAATATTAGTAAGGAAAAAACATAAAATTTTTCTTTTATTATATCATTTTTAATAAAACATGATTCATTGATTAAGAATGTTTCATTTTCATAAAAACCAAAATTCATATTCTAGCTCCCATAAATTTCAGTTCCATAGGAGGAAAATAATTTCATTGTACATCACATTAATCATTAACATGATTCATTCTCTTTCCAACAATTGACGAGAACCAAAAGGTATAATTTGATAAATTATAAGCACATTGGAAAACCACATAATAATGAAATTAATTTAGAGAATATCTAAATCAATAAAACTTATTTTCCAAATATGAGTTATTAGGTTTCTTATTTTGCATAAATTTTAATAGTCTATTTAAATTGATCATAATGTTTTGTAAATATCGTGTTAATTAACCCAAAATTATTTCCTAAGAGTTACTAGAAATGTTGAAAATCTTTTTCTCCCTCATCAGGGAGTGGTGATGATTGTGTTAATGACCAATCTACCACTTTTAGAGTTATTTCCCCTAGCTCAATTTCAAAAAAAAATCTTGATCCACATTCCAATATCCAATCATGGATGTATTATATTTGAAATCCACAATCCAATCATTACATTAATTTATGTTTTTCTAATATTTTGCTACTTCCCTAATAGTACTTAATATTGATTTTTCATCATAGTTTAAATAAAAATAAACCTTTCTCTTGATGCAAACAGAGATGACCAAAATAATAAATACTTAAATATTGCATCATAGTATACTAATATTCAATATACATCATTAAAAATCATAACATAACACAAAAGGTTTAGTATATTTGAAAAGGTATATATTTAAAAAAATGGTCCATGACATATCTATAACACCTCCCACAATGATCATTTCATCTAACACCATTCCGAGAAATTTGATAAATAAAATCATTCCACATTTTCTTGGGGAGAGGAAAAAAAATAACGTTTGAGATCAGGTTCATAGCAATGGAAAAAAAGGATATATAAATCCATAATAATAAGAATATGATAAAGTCATTTCATCATTTAAAAAAATAACCAATAATTCAGAGATCATAATCATGAGTTATGGAATAATACATGGATGTTCATACCACATGGATCATAAAATAATTCAATAACATGATGAAAGAGAGAAAAAATGGTATAATATCATGTCTTAAAATAGTAGCATAAAGTGTAGCATAATCATAATGATAGAAATTAATTATAATGTCTAACATATAATACATTAATTATATGATTAGAATGGGGTAATAACTGATATACATATATTGGGAATGTGATAACCTCAAGAGTACACTCTTTTTTTCTAGGGATAACCTCCAAATTAACCATTGAGCTCATAAAATACTAACAATTACATAATGTCATGGAATGATATAACAGATTGGCTTGTCACTTAATCATAATCTATTCATATGTATATAAAATGATCATTAATGACAATATCATTTAATTATAGGTTAACCTTTGTAAGTGAAAATGCATATTATCAGGATTTCATCATCATAAAAAATATGCCTCCAGAGAAATAATAAGGATTGTATCCTAGAAAATGAAATATATTTAAGTATTAAATCTATTAATAGAAAGTAAAAATGGAAAAAAATTTCATTAATCACTGATATTATAATATTAAAAATATTATTGAAAACAATTTAATGAAAATATTGATATTGAAGAAAGGAAATCATGGTTTAATAGAAAAAAATTTATTTTCCTAAAAAATATTTCCATTCCATTGATTTCATAAAAAGTTTAAAGTGAAAATAAAAATTATGATTTCTAGAAATATCTAGAGTGAAATATAATAAATAATATTTTTTAGAGATACATCAAATAAATTAATCAATAGTAATTTTAATCTTGAATAATTGTGATAAAAAATTGAATATAATTTAAAGCCTTTAACTCATGTTCAAGTTTCATTTTATGTTATCTGAACTCCACTATAATAAATTTATTTTTATTTTAATTATATAATTTAACAATATTTATAATTTCAATATGATACAAGGATTTATTATACTATATTATAACCTAATCTTTATCAATTATTTATTATAATCATTTTTCTAGGTGATAAATATTTCAATTTTTAAGATTTTTTTGATTCATTTGTAATGATCCTTGTATATTGTTCATGGTTCCATAAAATCCAATATGTTTCTAGAAAAATTAATATAATATAAATTAATTATAGAGAAAATTATAATCCAACTTGAATGATAGAGATAGGAAATTTAAATACAGTATTCCTAGAGATGGTAGTCTATATGTACACATGAACACTGTTTTTATTTTATAACAAAAGTAAAAATTAAAAAAATATTTTTTTCATTAAAGAATCATAATTATATCATAAATATAATAATTTTTTAGATTTGTAACTATATAAATTATAGGGGGTGGTGATGGAAGTGAAACATATCACTACATTTAGGCAGTAGTCCATACAAACACATGAGCGATAAATTAATTTCTATTTGTTGGAAAAGAGGTTTAATGAGATTTTTATATCATCATAATAATATATCAAAATATTGATGATAATGGGTATATAATTTCAGGAGGGATAAAATAGGGCTATATAAGGTGGAAGAATAAATAACATCAAAATATCTCAGTTATGATTTATACATATTCTATGATAGTCCATTTTGAGTTTCCATCATAAGTCCTGAGTGATATGTATTAAGAGAATAATTTAGAATTTTGAATGATGTTATTGTGTATAGGATTATATTTTTGTTTTTATTTAATAATATATAATGCAAAAAAAATCATGAATAAGGTCACATAGGGGGTTTTGAATTATAGTTTTGTGAGAGTAAATACTTGGATTTCCTTAATAATAATAAAAATAATAATATATGGTTAATTTCGTATACAATTGACTCAAAAATGAAATTTTATTTATTTTTAGATATGTGAGGGTTTAGATATATATATCCAATAGTAATTTGACATTTTTATGTTGAAATATTACCCATATCAATTTTATTAACCACTTTTAAAACTATTTTAACATTATTAATTGTAATTTTTTTACTCCTCATACAATTCGTTATGAAAAAACAAATGATAATTATTAATAAAAATAATAATTATTACTATATAAAAGGAATCTATTTTATCAAATTAAATTTCATTAATTGGTAAAACATAATTTTTAACTAATCATGCAAAGAACATAATGGAATCCTGGTTATAAGAAAATACATTTAAGCATAAAACATAATTTAAATTATTTTTATACCTTGGATAATCTAAAAAATTAATCATGAAATTTTTTTTTCTAATATATATATATATATTTAATTTAAAAAATTAAAAAAATATTTAATTTATTATGATAAATAATATTCTACACATATAAATAGTTTTATGAAAAACAACTCCTTTTACATTTAAATTATTTTATCCTCATTAATAACCTTTAGAGAAAAAATTTTATGATATTTATTCAAAAATTGCTAATAAATATCATTGAAATATAATTAAAAAAATGATTAATTTACTTTGTTTAGATAACAATAGATCTTTTATAATTTAAATTTCATCTATAAATATGAATTTTTAATCATTAAATGATTTTAATAAAAATATATTGATGATTTATTATGTATAAATTAATACATTTCAATTTGGGAAAAACTTCAATATATATTTCATCATTTATTTAATCATATTCATAAACTTCAATCTGATTACTATGATATAATATTATATTGTATCACAACATCACTTAGCCATGAGTTTTTGTGTAAATAAATCTATCAAATACATAGTATTTATTTCAGAGGATTCAATATATAATAATGTAGTTTTACATGTCTTTTAATGTTTTTTACAAAGACTATAAATAAACTCATGTAATTATATATAATATCTCCCCACAATATAATGAAACATCATCCATCATAGACATCCAACCCCTTCTATTGTAACCCCCATCTCAATGGTCCCCTATTTAAAAATTCACATATAAATAGATTTCATCATCATGATGAATAATTTCATCACTATAGAGGTATTCTCTATGGTAGTGGTGCTACCGACCATCATAGAGAACCTACCCTTGAAGCATATAGTAATTATCATTGAGGAACAACCAAAGACTCAAAAAATCAAACAAAGGGAATATCAACGTTGGAACCTGATTAAGGACCTGGGACACCTGTGATAGGTTAAATATGAACTTTCAGAATAAAAGGTGACTAGTTATTTATGAGAGATACACCTTACACCAATGCTAGAGTTTTTGATGGAACCCGATTACTAGGGATGACAACCCTAGATGTAACACCCCAAGATCTCTAGGGTTGTTTTTTTCAAATTAAGTTAATCTTTTGATATTTTAAATTTATTGAAACACTAAAAACATTTAATTTTATATTGAATTAATAATTGAAACATCATTTTCATACAACACTTACTTATCTTGTGTTATGCTCAACATCGTCATCTCTTGCGCTATACTGATAACTGATTTAGTGCGTGTTACAGGCAATACTGAGTTTCTACAAAACATCATCTTATTGCTATAATTTTTTAAAAAAGATAATTATACAATAGGTGTTAAAATATAATATGAATATTAATAAATACTTTTTAAATATTTTTTATAATGGTATTATATAAAACATATTGATAATTTAATTTAATTTTTTTGTTAAAATCATTATTTGTTATAAAAATCAATTTTCTCAAATAAATTGCATTAATTTTCCTATTGTAAAAAATTATTATTTTAATTTTATAAACATTTAAAAATTTAATTCGATAAAATAAACATCATGTTTATATTTGGAATGTTGAAAATTTCTTACGGTGAATTTGTTTGATTTTTCTAAGAAACATAATTTTCTGATGAATAGTAAAAAGTACAACATTTTTGTTAAAAACATCCTTTTTGTTTAATTAATTACGGATGATAAATTATATTTGAAAATTTTCTTAAAGTCAAATTATATCATTTATACATCTATTAATATAATTTAGTTCATTATAATGAACTTATCTTTGAAATTCAGTTTAAAATATTAACAAACATTTTATACAATTTCTACTTTAAAAACCTATTATTTTTTCTAGCATACGGGATTAGTATTAATCTTGATTTTACCACTTATATTATAGGAATTTTTAAGATAAAAAATACACCATATAAATAAATACAATATTTATGTTCTTATAAGATAAACATCATTTTTTGACCAAAATGATTAGTGAGGGTGATTAAAATTAATCGTAGTTACTAAGGTCAAACTTGGATTAATTAGAGACTTAACCATAAAATTAAGGGCCCAATGAAGAAAAACTTTTCCAACATAGATTTATTTCCCATAGTTCATCCATATACCTTCAATTATTTAGTTTTGGTTTTTTATTACTTTTGTTTGGTTAGAACATGTGTTAACCTAACTTGTTTTCAAAATTCCCAGGTTAGTCGGTTTCCTTCCCTATAAATGGCCATCACATATACCTCTTCTCTAAACCTCTCACACCTTTTAGTTTCAAACAATATCTGCCCAATACAACACCCAACATCCTTATATTCCTCCGTGAATTCCCTATTTGAAAATAACTTCCTCCAAAGAAACCTTTTGGTATAATCTAAAAGGAGCTACCCGATTTAAAGGTAACATTTTTTCCAGAGCTCCATTTTTCTATTTTATTTATCCACTACGAAAAAACTTATTCATCCATTTTTTTCTCACAATTACATTATCATAAATATTCTATGATTATGTTATGCTAATTTTTTAACCTACACTTATAAAAACTACAATATAATGGGTAACAGTCATATGTTTTTTTGTACAACAAACTAGTTCCACACAAAATGATGATTGCTCAATATTTCTTTACCACCTCTTATGGTGGCCATTATGACAGAAACTATATTTATATATCTGATATATTATATTTATTTTTTATTTATTCTTATGTATTTATTTTAATAAACATATCTTTTTTACTTTCCATTCCGTGCTTACATGATAATTTCATTTGAGGAAGTGTGGACTACCGCCCCCTCAAAGTTGTATAATTCATTCGTACCCAACAAGAAATGTATTAATGATGGGTTTAGTGAATAGATATGATATATGTGATATAATAAATCTATTTTAATAATTATATATATTTACATACATATATATCTATATTCCGTTTACTTTCATTCTTTCAATACTAAAAAAAATAAAGTTCATGCGTACTTACAGCCTACCATCTCCGTGAACTGTATATTCCATTTTATAAATGTATATTATATAGTTAATTATAATTAAAATATGTATTAATATAAATTATATTTATATCATGATGAAAATTCTTTAAATCATGATATATGTATGAGGACCTAAGATATGACAAATTAAGTCACATGCAAAGAACAAAGAAAATATTACCCAAAGTAAAACCCTAACCTAAGATTTTTTACAAGTTGGTAATATAATGTCATAATCAAACCATATAAGGTATTAGAAATAATATTATGGGTTTTTATAATATTTATTATAAATTTATATTTATTATAAAAGAGGATTGAATGAGTACGATGAGGGGCAAGACAGAAGGTAGGGGGATTTCATCCCCTATTAATATCTGTGAGATACATATTATGTTTTAAACTTTATACTTTTGTTTGGAGTATTTAATGTCAATTATTTTATTATATGTAACATATAAATAAATTTATGTGTATTTATATATCCATTTTTATAATCCTTCACTCATGGGGTTTCTGTTTCAAAAGATACTAAATCTGTAAGAAACTGGTGTCTTAATTGCCTTCTTTTGAGGCTCACATATTCTTAGGCACCTAGACTCTTTTTTAAGGAGAATATTCCTACATATTACATGATATATAATAAATTTCAATCATTAAATATATATTAAGATTCATTTAATTTTATTTTCTTACCTAGAGAGTATGTTCTCAGGTTACCATGTTATAAGATTTTTCTGAAACAATCCTAGCATAAGATTGTTTATGTTTATGCTCCGTATGATGAATCCTTATAAACATTATATAATAAATATTCATGAATTTTATTCTCCACTGGTTATTAATGATATAATAATATTTTTGTACAAATTTTCTACTCTTTGGGACATAATGTATCCATGAAAGTGTTTTTAAGAAATTCCGACTTTACCCTATCTTAAGTCGGAAATATGTGTTCCTTCAAAAAAATGTTACCTAAAAAGGGTTTCTAAGAATATTATTAAAATATATTGTAATAATTAGATGTAATTTTTACCCATTACTAATTATTTCGATATAATATTATTTTTTCTTTTTGAATAATTCATTTGTTACCTTTTCACCAGGGAAATGGAAAATTTGTTTTAACCTCGTACGACTTGTACGAATTTACCCACCATTATTACTGTCATTCCCTTGAAGTTTACTTTACAGGACAAATACAATTTTATTATTTTTAGGAAAAGTTATTTACAATATAATGGATATTCATTATTTTTTAAAAAAAATTCAATTAAAATTGTTTTTCCAGAATGTTTAATTGTTACAAATGTTTCCTTTAAATTTAATTAAATAGTTTTTTAATAAAAATTGTTTTCCAAAAGGTTTTATGTTTTAAATTTTATTTTTAAACATTTTGATGTTTTCATTATGTGTTTTCAATGTATTTTTAAGGAAAATGATTTTCAAGCCTTATTAATATGTTTTAAAGTATTTTAATGTAAGATTGTTTTCAAATGATTTCTAAGCCATATTTATATATTTTCAAGTTATTTTCAATGAAATGGTTTCCAATTCGAAGAATTATATATATATTTTCAAAAAAAATTATGATTATTTTAAATTTTGTCATGTAAAAAGGTTTTCAAATTTTTTTAAATATTCTTTTAAAAAAATTCAAGGTATTTTATAAAAAACTAAATTTCAAATTGTCTTATGTATTAAAAATTGTTTTTAATGAATAAAGGATATTTTCATCAAAAAAATTTAGAAGATCATTGCAAAATGATTTCCAATCTTAGATTACATCCATTGGTGTTAATCATGCCATTATATGGAAATAATTCTATGCTAACATTCAAATTAATTCTCTGAATAGATTAGGTTTTGAGAGAATTATTTTTATGAAACCCATTTCTCTTTCATAGGGTATATGACTTGGAAACCATCTTCTTCTCAAAAGTTATGTTTATGATGAAGTGATTATGAAACCTATATCTTTTTAGAGTTTATGATATGTTTACATGTTAATGATACCCATTTCATTTAATGGGTTTTGATATGTTTCTTTATGATCATGTGGAACATGTATGTATGATTTCAATATGTGATTAATGAGACCTATATCTCACTCCAATTCATTGGGAAACGTTTTATATCTCATGATATAGACTAAGATTGTCTTGGAAATGAACCTTGAATACTAAGATGTTAATGGGAGTGAACCATGGCTACTAAGTTTGTATATGGAGTGAAATCATTCTACTATGATGGCCATGGGATTGAACCTTGACTACTAAGATGATCTTGGAATTTATTCCTTGGAAAATATGGAAATTATGTTACACTTATGTGTTCTCCAAAATTCTAATACTTACTTCTATGTTATGTTTTCATGGATTATGTATTTTATATCCTTTGGATGCATGTCATATGGGCTGCCAAGATTTATATCAGGATATATGTATATGATCATTGATATTCATGTAATGATCTTCTATTTCCATGATCACATTCTCTTACCCCTATGATCATTATACATACATGTCTCTCTTGTTTACCTTTTCTGAGCATCTGATCTCACCCCTTTGTTATGTTTCATTTATCCAAGTTTTAAAGAATAGTTTTATGTATAATAAATAAAGGTGGAGATCTTGTTGGGATATTTTGAAGATATTTCACCATGATAGAATATTATATTGACTTATTTACAATGAAACCAAACTATTAAAGTCCTCAAGCATGTATTTTTTTAATGTGTTGAATATTAATCTAAAATGATGTAATATCCATATATGTTAATCCAAGGTTTCTATAGTTGGTATCAAAGGAATGTTTTAGTCCTCCTTTTGAAGTAAGGATGAGAAACATTTAGTGAGATCCTATGTAATTTTTATAAGGATGTGTTTAGGGATGTTTTTAAGGTTAAGAATAATGATGTGTTAATAATGATAAAAATATCCTCAAATATTGGTAAAGGACAGAGTGGGTGGTAATTTATAAATACATCCATGTCATGATACTATATGTGGATGTGGATCTGGCATAGATGAACCTATAGTTAACAACCCTAATAAGATAATATTGTATTGACATGGGGTATTCTGGTACATGACAACCGGCCTTGTTGCGTACCTGGTTTAACACTCCCAGAGGATATGCTTTGGGAATTCAAAAACTCTTCTTAAACCATCATTAAGTATTTAAATATAAGTTCACAATGAATAACTTAGGATGAACCTAAGGTTTCGTTTATTATAGAAGGTGTCATTATTTATGCAACCTATAAGTAATTCATTCCATGACTATATGGTTTCCTGCTTTTATAAGTAATTCTATCACTATGCTTATGGTTTTAGTCAATGGCAGGAACTAGAAGGAACACGATTAATAGTGAATGTGTTGGATAATTTAATGATGAGTAGTCAAGTAGGATGATCAATATAGTAGAAGATTATTTGTTCATCCATAAACCGTTTTCAAGGAACATTGTTTACAACGTGTAACATAACCTACTCTCAAACACCCCAAGGAAGAGAAAGAATATGTTCAATAAGATTTTAGGTAATCGTGACTATGGAAGAAAAAAGATTTGTTTTCCATTGAGTCAAAAATGTGGAAATAATCACATAAGTGAATGTCTTATATGAATGGGAATATGTTCTAAATATGGAAAATATGAACAAAAATCAAGTTACTACATTGTAAAATGAAGTGTCTTGTTAACTAAACATATGGGAATTTTGGCCTCCATAAGTGATCATTGAAGGTTAATTGTTTTATGTGTGGAATAAATTTTCATTATGTAAGTCACTATCATGTGAGGAAAGCTCCTGAAGTGAATCAACAAGGTGGTGAATGTAATAGTTACAATACTAATGACGAAGATGATATAGATGAAATGAAAAGGAATGAGGTATTATGTAATAGGATGAGGTATCCTTGTTAGTGTCTTAAGGATGATGTGGAATAATTTATGTATCTATGTATTTGGGATATGTTTTATGAACGTTGAAATATATATGGATTGGTTAGTTTATTTTTTTACTAAAGGTTAACAAGAATATGATAAATGGATCAGATGGAGTAAGAAGGTGATCTCATGAAGGGTGTATATTGATTTACGTATGGTGACCCTTGATTTATTCTTATTTGTAGATAATGGTGTTTGGATAATGATATGTTAATTTTGAATAAGTAAATTGAATGGTTCTGATGACCGTAGAAGCAATTAACGATTTTTTGAAAAAGGGGTCTATGTAATCAAGGAAGAAGTTTACAACTTCTTGGATCTATGGATTTAATCCATCAATCTATAAAAGGTGGTAGTAAAAAATGAAAAAAGAAGAAACCCTTTCGAATGATACTGATTTCTTCACGTCAAATGAAATACCAAGAGGATTTTCCTTATTTGAAGATCTTAAACGTATGGATCTGTCCAAAACTACCATTAAAAAACCACCATTATGTGGGAAATTGGATGATGGTAAATTCTTTGTAGAGGCGAATCATGAGGTCGTTAAACATTGTGTAAAGATTTGTTAATTTTATGTTTTCGTTCATACTTCATACCTTAGGAGAGATAAACATGGGTTGCACTATGATCTTAAATTGGGAAACACTCACTTTTGGGGTTTCTCCGATTGGAAATTGATTCCAATAGGATGTGGTCATTTACTTATTTTATTGAAATTTCAGGAAGAATTAGAACATGTCTAGAAATTAGGGAATATTCAACTTAAATCTAGTCTCCTTAGAAACTCAGAATGGGACTATGATTTTAATCCTCATACACGTAAGAACACAATGGCACATGTTTGGATTCAATTTCATGGTCTTAACTAGTTATTCTGGAACCCTAAGATATTGAATGATATAGTATCATACGTAGGCACCCCGCTTAAGATAAATCAGCATACCCTAATTACATAATTTAGGTTGTTTGCATGATTTATGGTAGAATTCAACCTAGGCACTAAACTACAGACTATTATTAACATTAATGCTAATAATTATAAAAAATAATATATAATTGAAGATGAACGAAATCCCCTATTCTGTGAGCTATGTAAGATAGTAAGACATTCCATCATAATCTGTAGGGTGGTGTAAAACCATGCTTTCAATCTAAAGGATATTGATTGGACTGAGTTTAGAAAAAACCAGAGAGGTACAGGAATTATTATGGATAAAGCTTGATCCTCCTAGGGAGAGGAATAATGTTCGAGTAAGGAAATAAATTTACCCAAACAAATCAAGAGAAATCTTGGGTAAAACCTGGGCTGAAATGTGGAAGATAAGAAAATTCCAATTAAGAATAAGATATTTTGGATGGAATTGATAAACTGGTCATGGATTCCATTGAACGGTGTCAATCTGAGCAGTTAATAGAGGAAAATGTAGTAAAATAATTAACCCAGCCTATTAAAATCATATCCCATGAGAAACTTACCAAAATCCCTTGGGTGATTTGTGGTATCTCACCTCCTACATAGAATGTTGAGGGTCCTGTATCCCTCAAGGATCCTAAGAATTCCTCGACTCAACTAGGACCTTATGAGCCCCATTCCTCTCCAAATAGTGGCTCCCAAATTCAATGGGAATGCAGTCTGAATGAGTTGATCATCGAGACATAAACAACTCCCCCCCGTTAAAAATTGTTAACAACAACATTGCTGATATTCCAGTTCACATTGGTGGAGGATGAGTTTTTTTATTTCAAATTATACATCAATTATGGTGTCGACCCCAGATAATGTGTTTCATACTATTTTCCCTAAGACAATAGGCACACAAAGAACATATTATATGTTTAATTTTGAATAAAATCATCCAATTGGATTAAGTATTATTCCAATGGTTACTCCATAGAAGGTTTTTCCACCTAATTTAACTGACTGAGATCTTAATGCAGATGCTGAAAATGTTCTAAATATTTCTTCTAAAGGTAAATAGTGAATGAAACCAAGTCTATCCTCATCCCAAAATGTCATAAGATCTTCTAGGACTAAGGGCTCTTCATGTAAAAAAGGGGGTTCTTCCAAATCTAGGTTCCAATGAAATTTATTTTTTCTAAATATCAGGGTATCTTAAACCTTGACAATTATATTATTCTTAACAAAATTCTTAATACTCATCATCCTATGATATTTTCTATTATATAACCTAAAGTAAACTTTTCATCAAAATAAATGCATATCCACTACTATTTTTATAATTTTTTATGTTATTCTGAAGAGGGTACTATTGTTGAAACCCTTCATTTTTTTATTATACCTCACTTAAATATGTAAATATTTTCCATGTTTCATAGAATATATTTACTTGTGACTTTTTGTTTGATCGTTCACACATTTTATGTTCTATGGTATATGCTAAAAATAGATCCCAAGATAGTATACCGATCTGGAATGAACCTTCTTTCTTATAAATAATTATTCATGATCCTTTGATTGTGATTGGTGACTTCATTTCCATCCTTAACTCAAGTGAAAAAATGGGCCAAACTCACTCATCTATCTCTTCGTTAGAGTTCAAAACTGTAATCAAGGATATTAATCTTGTAGAAATCAACCTTATGGGTGCCAAATTCACTTGGTATAGAAGACACTACAATAGGGTTGTTTTTATTAAATTAGTTAGATCAATCACAAATGAATCTTCTTTGAAAAATTGGAACATCATCTCTAGTGTAACCCTTCCCAGGATGAACTCTGGTCATCATCCTATCCTTTTCATTCTTCATATTAAAATAATAAAACATTCTCTACCATTCATATTTAATAATGCTTGGTATTTTTATCCTATTTTTACTAGAATTATCAAAAATGTATGGATATCTATGAAACATAACAATGACTCTTTTTATTATATTATCAAACTTAAAAATATCAAATATTTCGTTAAAAGTTTGTTTCTTTCTAAATCTAATCAAATTCATAGTGACATTGCCTCTCTTGAAAATGAACTTAGCCAACTTCAAAACTCCAACAATAGTTACAACTTCACTACAAATCGTCAACATAATATTAGTACTTATATGAAACGTAATGATTTTATTGTTCTTATGGATAACATGTTTAAATAAGTTTTTAAAACTAAATGGCTCCTGGATGGTGATAGGAACACCAAATTATATAATTATCTTTAAATAATCAGGATAGTTAGTAGACCTCTCACTTTTCATAGAGATGAAGACAAACTCATTAACACTGATAAAGTAATTAAAAATCATTTTGTCTCTTATTTTGAAAATATTTTTGATGGACCTCATGTCAACAGTGATCGTTTCCCTGATTTTATTCCAATTTTGGATAATGAGTAATATAACACATATCTATGGGGAATTAATAATGATTATGAATTCAAAGACATGGTCTTTAGTCTTAAACCAGGCAATTCTCCTAGTTCCTATGTTTTCAATAATAGATTCTATCAGCAATTATGGAAAGTCATCCCATATGATATTTTTGAAATTTTTAAAACCATTTTTCCAATGGTTCGCACCCCCATTGTCTAAATAAACAATTTATTTCTTTAATTACCAAATATATCAATGCCTCTAAGTTAAATGTTTTTAGAATAATTGAACTGATTAATTATCTGCAGAAAATTACCACCAAACTCCTTGAAAATAGACTCAGTCAAAAAGGATGTATAATTTTTTCTTGGAATTAATTTGGCTTCATCAAGGGTAGGACAATACATGATTGCATCTATCTCTCCTCTGAATTTACTAACACGATAAATAGATCTAATAGAGATGAAATTATTTCAATTCAACTCGATATTAAGATGTCCTTTGACAACATTGATTGGAGTTTTATTTTCAATGTGCTTCAAGATTTGGGTTTCAATGGGTCCTTCATTGGTATAATAATGACTCTTTTTAATTTTGCCCGTAAGGGTTACATTAAATGCACCCAAGGAGTTAGGCTGGGTGACCCCCTCTCTGCCATACTTTTCTCCATCCTAGATGATTACCTTAGTAGATTTCTTACTCACCTTGTTGATCAAAACAATCATAATCCTATTCATGATTCCAGAAACATAAATGTTCCCACACATCTCCTCTATGAATATTATATTATCCTCTTCCTAAAAGGTTATAAAATGAATATTCAATTTCTCAAAAAATACCCATTCACATAATGAAGAAATTTCTCATCAAAATAGTAGCTAGAACAAATACCTTTTTTCTTTGGAAAAGTTTTTCCCTCTGCTAGAAAAATTACCACTACCGATCTTCTAGTGATTAAATAAGATTCCTTCCCCTTCACTTATCTTAGAGTACCCATTTTTAGTGAATACCTACAACTTGATACTTTTAAAACATTGTATACCAACTTTTCAATCATCTCTCCTCTAGGAAGGTTGAATCCTTCTACATTTCTAACTGAATCAATCTTGTTAAATACACAATTGAATCAAAAATGGTATACTTATTGATTGTCTACAAATGGCCTAATAGTCTCCTCTAAAAAATTCTACATTAATAATTTTGTTAGTAATGAGAGCACGCTTAACAGAAAACATATTTTCATCTCATGAAATACTTTTTGTGAGCCTTTGAAAAAATGTGTCCATGGTATAAAAAAATTAATCTTTTCAATGAGGATTTACAAACTAGATTAACTTCGAACTTCCTTCATAATGATTCAGACTCCATTTATTTTCTCAGGAAAAATTTCTATGATAAGTTAGTGAATGTAAATTCAAACTATATTATCTCTTCTATTTGGTCATCCATTAAAAAAATACTTTTCCAACATCATGATTAACTAAATATGGATGGTTAGAAATGACTCTTCAATGAATTTTAGGTTAAGAAACTGGATTGGTAACCATTTAATCGCCATGTTTCCTCTTATTAATTTACCATAAAACAATTATTGTGATTTTAGGGAAGTGTTAAATTCTTATAAATCTAACCTTCCTGAAAATTTATTCATGTCATTGATAATTATGTCTATTCTTACTTAGATGACTTCCTTGTTTGGTAACCTGCTTATAATGGTGATCTTAATTCCAAATCACAACATTCCAAATTTGGATAACAATTTCAGTTGGTTAAATTTTTTGATAAGACATGGATTAAGCCCTTGATGTGTACTCTTGTTTTGCGTAATGCACACAACCGAGTCCCTAATGATGTTGGTATTCAATACTTTGGGATACAACATTTCTCTAAATATAACCTATGAAATCAACATAGAGAAGATACTAACCATATTTTTCTATCTTGTGCTTCGGATTATAATATTTAAAACTATATTAATGATTATTTTTATTGTTGATGGATTCTTCTTGAATCTCTCACCCAGCTACTAAAACGCTATGTGATAATTAAAAACTCACTACAAATTAAAAATCTTTTCATAGATGATACTACAGAGCTTCTCCATGTGATATGTTATGATAGAAATGCTCGCATTCATAGAAATTCCTCCTTCAATCTAAATGGAGGGTAGATGTGGATCATCATTTATATTCATGAAGTTTCTTCAATTCAGAAGGATTATGGTGACTACTCTATCAAATATGTTTAGATTCTTCAACAAATTCGGATTGTCGACATCTATCATCAGCCTTGGAATACTATTGATGTGTTCTAGAAAGCCCTGCTCCCAGGTTGGATTAAATTGAATGTGGACGACACCTCCAAGGGAAATCTGGGTCCCTTGGGTTATGGTGAAATATCAAGAGACCATCTTGGGAAACACCTCAATTGTTTAGATGGTAGTTATAGAATCTCCTTGTCCCTTGAAGCTGAAATGATGAGTGTGATCCACAATGTTTTGTTTTCTATACTATAGGACAAAAACAATATTTGTATTGAATGTTATTTAACCGCGACTGTCTAGGCCATGTGGAATTGAGTGGTGCACCTTTCATGGATGCTTAAAACTCTTTGGATGAACTGTCTTCATTCTCTGTTGGAGTTTATTTACATTGTCACTCATACCTTCCTTGAAGCCAACAGGGTGGTGGACAGTCTTGCTAATAAGAGAGTTAAAAAAGTCATAACATGGCCGGTTGACCTTCCTGACGATCTTAATTAAAATTATGTAAATTATTGAAAAAATAAATTGTCATTTAGACTTTTTTAATATCCACTTTTTTTAATAATATCTTGGGACTTGGTCATTAAACAAGGAATCACCTCAAAAATACAAGGTAAGAATGAGGAAACCTAGAGATAATTTGTGATATGGGGGGATCAATGTTGTGATGATGACCTTAATTATACTACTTGTATTTTCGTCTTTCAGAAGGGTGATAAGGTTAACTATGCATGAAACATTTATGTTTAACCTCAGAGGAAGTACATAATTATTGAGTTGTTATTAAAAAACATGGTTAAATTTCAACTTTGTTATTAATATTTTGTCAAGGATTTACATCATATTTATTTTGGATGCCATATAAGTTTTGTTTTAAAAAGGGTAACATGGGTGTCTATTGATATCCAATCATGTCCAACAAGGATTTGGGTGTCTAACCCATGACCAAAGGAGGATAAGGGTTTCATGGCTACCACTGGCATACATGATGACCTGGTTATGTATAATTAATTTTTTATGAATAATTATTTTTAATGAAGTAGTACTGTTACTTTTTATGTATGTAGATTTATGTATTAACCATATTTATTTTAATTCTTTTTATAGGACATAAGATCTTCTAAAAGTGTATATTACTGTTCTAGGAATAAATTTAGTGTCTAGAAATCCATTTTTTGATGTAATTGATGAATTATAAGTAGATAAAAAACACCCAATGAATGAAATTTTCTTATAGGTCTCTATCGAGTAAGTATATTTCCTTATATTCGTGGTCAATAAAATAATTATCACAGATAGGATAATGTAAAAAAAGATATTGTCCTAATAACTTAATTTTTGACAGACTGAAGGCCTTATAAATTATAAAATATTTATTACTTTGAGACCCTTAACATATCTAGGATTATTAACTTGTTTGTGATTGATGACCTCAATCACATATTGTAAATATTTTTTCCCTCCATGTCCAATATATACTCCCAACCTATGTCCCCCTATGTGGAAACCCAGTTATATGTTACTATGGGTAACTAAGATAGTTCAAACATTCCCCTTTTAAGTGGTGTTTTAGTATTCAATAAAATGATTTAGGTTCATATGAATGAAACTTTACATTATTAAAACTCTTATAATGTAGATTAATTTTGAGGGAAAATTCATTTTAATGGGGGAAGAATGTAACACGCTGAGATTTTGGGGTTATTTTTTCATATTAATTTAATATTTTGATATTTTGAATTCCAAGAAACCCTAATAATATTTATGTTTATATTAAATCAATAAGATAATATATTTTTCATATGATACATACATGTCTTGTGTTACACGCTACACTGACATGGATTGCGCTATACGGAAAACCGACATAGCATGCGTTATACGCAACACTGAGTTTCTATGAAACATCATATTATTTTAATGATTATTTAAAATTGATAATTATAAAATATAAATTAAACAAATTAATATGAATATTAATAACCAATTTTCAAATATTTTCTATAATGTTCTTGTATAAAACATATTGATAATGAAATATATATATATTTTTGGTAAAATCAGTATAAGTTAAAAAATGGTATTTTCTCAAATACACTATTTTTAGTGTTCTATTGTGAAAAATAATTGACTTAATTTCAGAATAATTTAATAGTTTAAATGGATAAAATAATTTAATTTTTTAATTCATAATTTTGAAATTATTTAATGTTTAATTTTTGTGATTTTTTTTGAAACAATAATTTTTTGATGAATATTAAAAACAACTGCATTTTAGTTAAAAACTGACTTTTTCATTAATTAATTATGAATGAAAAATTATATTTGAACCATGATTTAAATTTACATTACATAAATTATACATATATTAAAATAATTTAGTTTATTAGAATCATCTTCACATTGAAATTGAATTAAAAATATTGAGGAACATTTGATCAATTTTATACTTTAAAAACATATTATTTAGTTTTGTCTACGATATTACAATTAATCTTAATTTTCCCAATTATATGATTGGAATTAAGTAAAATTAAATTTATACCATTTTAATCATTAAAATATTTTTGGTCTAATAAAATCAAATTAATCATCACAACAAAATGATTATTGAAATTGATTAAAATTACTTATAGTGATTTCTGTCAAATTAGATTAATTAGGGACATGATGTTAAAATTAAGGGAAAAATGACAAATAATCTTGTCCAAAACAAAATATATGTCCATATTTCTGCCATCAAACTTAAATTATTCATGTTGGGTGTTTTTTTTTTGACTCTTTTTAGGTTTGAAAATGTGTAAACCTAACTTGGTTTCAAAAATCCCTTATGAGGCCTTTTCCTTCCCTATAAGAGGCCACCACCTCTACCTATTCTCTAATCCTCTCAAACCATTTGTTTACATAAAAGCTCTACCAAATAAAACAAAAATAATCTCTCTAATTCTCTTTTACGTATCCAGTTCTTCTGAACCTCCTCCAGGTAATCCATCTGGCACAATCCAAAAATAGTTACATGATTTAATGGTAACGTTTTTCCCAACCTCCTTTCTTATATTTTCTTTATCTACTCCAAAAAACCTTCTTATTCCATGTTTTTGTGACAAAAAATAATAACAAAAATACTAGTATTTTTTTATACTAATGTATTAACCTACACTTATGCACACCACTATCTAATTGGTGACCAACATATGTTTCTGTGTACGACATACTAATGCCTCATGAGAAGATGATTGTTAAATTATCCTTTACCATCTATAATAGTAGACATTATGATAGAAAATATGTTTATATATATCATATATTATATTTATTATGTCTTTAATCATATTTATTCATGTGTACTTATGACCTACTGTCTACATGAATAGTTTATTTTGTTATATATATACATTATATAGATAATTATAATTAACATATGGATTAATATGAATTATATTTATACCAGAAATATCATTCTTGAAGTCATAATTTATGTATAATGACTTAAGATATAAAAAAATAGGACACATTCAAAGAACAAAGGAAATATTAACCAAAGTAAAACCATAACATAATATTGTTAACATGTGGGAAATATAAGGTCGTAAAAAACCATACAAGGTAGTATAAATAATATTATGGGTCATTATAATATTTATTATAAATTAATATTTAACATTTAGTAGATTGAATGATTATGTGGAGTGTCAAGATACAAGGTAAGGGCATTTCACCTCACTTTTAATTTTTGTGAGATATATTTTATGTTCGCCACTCCTTCCTTTTATGTAGTGTATATACTACACATGATTGTATTATATTTATAATCTAATTAAAAATAAGTGTTTTAAAATATCCATTTCATGATCCCTATCTCATGGGGTTTATGTTTAAAAATATACGAAATCGGTAAAACTAATTTGTCTCAGTTTGACTTCTTTAAAACTCACATTTTCTTTTAAACCTAAACTCTTTTCAAGGTTCATATACTTAAATTTTACATTTTATATAATGAATTTATATCATTCATGATATTTTAAGTTTCATGCCATTTCCTTTTCTCGCATGGATAGTAAGTTCTCATGTTACTATTTTATAAGTGTTTATTGAATCAATCTGATCGCTTTTCAAGACTGTTTAGGTTTATGATTCTTGTGATGAAACCTTATAATCTATATGTCATAAAAATTCATGAATTTAATTATCCTATGGTTATAAATTATATATTCATGTATTATTAACACATTTATACTCTTTGGTATATAAGATTATTAAGAATGTGTTTTTAGGAATGTCTGACTTTAACCACTCTTCAGTCGAAAATGTGGGTTCCTTCAAAACCATGTTATGTAAAAAGGGTTTCCAAGAATATTATACAAATATCCTATAACCAATAAAAGAAATTTTTACACTTTACTAATTATTTCTAAATAATCTTATTATCACTTTCTAAAAATTTATACCTTACATTATTACTGGGAAAAAAGGAATATACTTTTTACCTCATACGACATGTATAAATTTAGTCGTCGTGATGACAATCATTCCCTTGAATCTTTGTTTACACGATTAAAAAACGTTATTCTTTTTAGAAAATAAATATTTTCCTAATATTCTATATATTCATTATTTTTAAAGTGGTATTCAACAAAAAATGTTTTTCAGAAATATTTTATGGTTACAATTGTTTCCATTAAATGTTTTCAAATATTTTTTTAATGAAAATTGTTTTTAAATGGTTTTTGGTTTTAAAAAGTATTACAAAAAAATTAAATATTTATTTATAAGTTTTATAATTAATTTTAAGGAAAACTATTTTTAATCTTTATTTATATATTTTAAATGAATTTTCAACTAAACAAGGTTTCAGTTGATTTTAATTCCTTATTTATCTATTTTCGAAGTATTTTCATAGAAATGTTATTTAAAAAAATTTCAATATTTGATTATTAGATTTCAAAAATGTTTTCTTTGATAGTGGTTTCTAAAATGTTTTTTTATTATTTTATATGTTTTCTTGGAAAATGGTTTTAAAAATGTTTTGATTCTTCTTTTATAAGTTTCACAATATATTTTAAGAAAATGAATTTCAAATGGTTTTATATATTAAGAATCAATTTTCAATGAAGAAAGTATATCTTCCTCCAGAAATGTTTTTAAAATATCTTTCTAGAATTATTTCCCATCGAAGATAACGTCCATTTTTGTGGCTCATGACTCTATGGGTAAAATATTTAATTTTTATATTCATATTATTTCACTAAATGGAACAAGTTTTGAGGGAATGATGTTTATGGAACCCATTTCTCATTCACAGGTTATATGCTTTTGAAACCCACTTTTTTTCACAGATTATGTTTATGATGAAATGATTATGAAACCTGAACCATTCCACAATTTATGATATGTTTACTTACTAAGTATTCCCATTTCATTTCATGGGTTATGATATGTTTATTTATGATCTTGTGGCTCATGTATGTATGATTTCATTATGTGACTTGTGGGACCTATATTTCCCTCCAATGCTCTAGGTAAAGTTTTCAATCTCGTGGGATAGAACATGATGGTCTTGGAAATGAACCTTGGGTACTAAAATGACCATGGGAGTAAACCATGACTACATAGATTGTGTGGTGAGTGAAATCATTCCACTATGATTTCCATGAGAGTGAACCATAACTACTAAGATGGTTTGGGTAGTGATTCCTTAGCTACTATAGAAATCATTATATGCTTATGTGTTTTCCACAATTCCATCTCAAACACCAATGTTATGTTCTTATGGATTATTTATTTTACTTCCTTTTGATTCATGTCATATGGAAAGCCAAGATTTATTCCATGAATCACATATATAATCTTTCATATGTAGGGTATGATATTCCATTTTCATGATCACATTCTCATACCCATATCCTTGTGTTTGTACATACATGTCTCCTTTTCTTCCCCTTTTTGATCAACTGAGCTGACCTTATTCTTTTGTTTTTTCCCTAGGTTATGAAGAATGGTTTTTGGTAGAATTAATGAAGGTGGAGACCATTATGGGAGATGTTGATAATCTTTCACTAGGATTTATGATCAAGTTTCCCTGTTTCCAAAGACACTAAACTATTATAATATTTGTGCATGAATTTTAATAATATAATGAATATTCATATAAAATTATGTAATGTACATGTATGTTATTACTGGTTCTCTATTCTATAGCCTATAGTCTAAAGGGTTCCACATTACTTCAATAAACACTATTACATTGAAGATTTATTTTTTCTATTTCTGGTACACACCATTCAGTTTTCTGTATTGAAATAAACATCCCTTCTCGTCATAACTATATTCGTGAATAGAGAGATATATTGGCCAATGTTGTCACCATATAATGAGAAAAATAAGGTTATAAGGTCACATGTGATCAATGATATCCCCAATCATCCAGAATATATTAACACTATATCCAATATGGAAAAGCTGATAAACCTTCTGTAGCATGATCACTCTGCCTTAGGAAAGGTATCTTGGATAATATGTACCTCGCCATATGGTTTTAACATAATTATGTATTCATTTGTTATTCTTTCTTATTCCTCTATTTAAAATGTCAGATCCAATATGAAGAAAATACATTATAACCTCATTGTCAAGAGTTTGATGATGACAACCCATGGGGATTAATTACAACTTACATGTTAACAGTTCTATTCTGACCACTAGTGGACTTTTATTTCAGAAAACAAGAGCTTATTTCATAAAATCATAAAGAATAACATTGGTAAAATCTATGGGTGATGTTAAACCATAGACATGGTAATAAATTTTATTATATTATAGCTCATGATCTATTTTAACACATCTTAATAATATATTATTTTTAGTATAACACATTAAAAAAGTACTACATTAAAAACATACATGTTCTTTTTGAGGTATATTATCGTGGGACCCAGTTACATAATACATGTAGTGTATATGAAAAACATAAACATAAATGTTATATTATCCTCCTTATGTTATTTATAAATATTATATCATTGTTCACCTCACTGTAATTGATTGCCTAGGGATATTCATTAATATGAAACGTTGAGAATAAATACCAAAAAGGGATAATAAAATGAATGAAAAATGAGAAATCCTCATGGATTTACCATGATGTATAAAACAAGATCATTATCCTAAGTACATGATACATAACCAGAAAATTTTGATACAAAATAAAAATGATACATTCTTAAGAATACCACTATGGTTCAATAACGTGGTGGAATGAAACCTATTACCTTGGTAACTCAATATGGTTTTTTAAAACTTCCTATCTATAGGTATGAATTATTTACACAAGGAATTAGAGAAATATCAGGTAAAACCATCCATATGTATTATTTGAAGTGTTCATGTTAGATAATAATAAAGCATTTCATCAATAACCATTTGAATATAATGAATCGCTTTCATATATTATCATTGAATATATAAATGTTTAGAAAATTATTTTTTAATTTATTTTAATCAATGAGATGGGAATGTTGGTATGATACATGTAAATCACAAATCATTTAAATATAATTACATATATATTAATACCCATGAATAAAAATAATGTTAGGTATTTAAAATTTCAAGATAGATACATGGAAAATAAAAGTATGAATTTTACAGGAGAAAATGTATAAAAAATCGTTTATGAAATGAGATTAATGAGATAGAATAGAAGTATCTCATTGATTATAAATAATTTTGAATGAAATTTACTTATTATAGGTGCAATAGAAAATAATAACACTAAAAATTAAAGGGTAATTAAAAATAAGGTACTTGTATAAAAAACAAGAGGAAGAGAATCCCTTACCTTGTTGGGTGGCTTCTTAATTCTTGAGGAGATTCCCGTGGAACCATAAACACCCCATATAATTGATATCGAGAGGAGTAATGAGGGGAGAATCATGATTAATTTCATCGGAGTGAATGGAATGTGGTGTAGAGTTGGTTATTTATAGGAAATGAGGGAATATTTATTACTAATTTAAAAATATCAAACCTGGTAATCTAGGTTGTGAAAATTGGTAAACCAATTTCCCACTTGTGGTTTTGTATAATTGATTATGAGATTAATAAGTTGGATTTATGAAAATTTTATTTTAAGAAGAAACACAATATTCAATATTACTTTGGGAATAGAATGTTAACATTTCATTAAAATAATGATTTCAAAATCTTAATTTCAACATTAGACAATGAAAATATTTTTAGGGGTTTGCAAAATCCATCCAATTTATTTAAAAATAATATATCATTAAAATAACTTAATTTTGTAAATTGATTCACAATAAATAATCATTAAATCATCAGTAGTGATTTTTGAAATCATAAAACATACTGAAAACCCAAAACTCTATTTTTATTTTTCATGGATAAATAATCTATTTTAGAAAATTCAAAAAAATTTATCCCTAAACTAATCCCAATGATTTGATATAAAATATTAGGATTATTTAATAAATATAAATATTTAAATATAATAAATTTTTGTTTTACATAATAATACTTATTTGTTAACAAAGAATAGTTTTTAAATCATAATAAACATTCTGACACCTATAAATATTACCCACGACATTATAAAATTATATTATAATTTATATTTAAATAAATAATGTTTTTTTTACAATTTCATGAAAATAAGATTTATTTACAATACATGATTTTTTCATAACATATTATGTATTTTCTAAAAATATAATTATGTTTTACTTACATTTAAATGTCTATTAATCATATACCACTAATATTCATTATTATTTTATTAGATAAAATAATATGGAAAATGGAATGGAAGATCACACTATTTCATTTAGAAAAAGAAAATTAACCCATTGAAATAATATGGTCTACATACATAACAACTTATAATAGTGACATACTCCCTAAGAATAAGGTGTTACATGGTTATATATTCATTTGGTGGCTCAACTAACATTGACCTAGGGGGATCTCTATTAACTTTAAATTCTCCCATAGTTAATTCATCTTGATACTTATTAATGATCTTATTTTTCTTGGTAATGGAAAGCCCTTATGATGATACCTCCCATTAATGTTGTTAATAAAGGGCTTCAAAAGGCATGATCATACTGGTTGAGTTCATCATTTCTTCTTTATGCCTCAATTATATGTTTCTATTACCTTTTATAAACATTTATTCAATGGGTAAAATTATCATCAATAGTGATAATTCCCAATGGTTTTATTGAACAATGATCATGTTGAAAAATGGTCATATTGACCAATTGTATTGTAATTCAGAGATTAAAATGGTTAATTTTCTTATTATTACATATAATAATCAAACATTATCATATGTTATCATTTATTATATTTATTACATGGATTCAACACTTCCCATGATAATTTCTCTAATATTATAAACTCTTAAATTACATTTTAAGTTTTAAATGAAGGCATAATACACATTTTATAATTCAACCCTATATAGTTCATGTAAATTTGTACATAGATAATTACATATATATATATAAATTATTTCTAGCTATATTAATCACTATTAGTTAATGAAATATAATTTTATTAGGATATATAATAGTCTTTATATGTGTTAGTTATAATACAGTCATTGTAAAATAAGACATACTAATATCATAATAGATTGTTTGGCCATTAAAATATCCCACTTAAGAAATTTCATCATTTAAATATGCATCCTACCATAAAATGGGTGTATTTCACCTTAATCACTAGTTCATTATCTCGTGTTTATTCTTTAATCCTTTGATTTCTCTGTATTAATTTTACGAGTAATCTTTTCTTGTTCCTTAATAGTTTCTTCATTTAATCAGAATCTAGATTATTTTTTCTTCATATTGTAGATCATGTTCCAATTCCAAAAAAATTATGTCCAAAAAATTCATTGTTTCTGACATATATGGTCTTAAAGGTTACTTGTGGAAGACGTTTTGGATATTTGAGTGATTTATAGGTAGTGATACCCAATAGGGAACCATTCCAACACACATGAAATTCTGAAATGGTATAATATTCATTAGAATTTGTATCCCATTGTTTAGAATAATCATAAAACTTTTCCCATGTTTTATATTAATAAATACATGATCCATGCAATGAACCCAACTCTAGTAACCCGTAGTCAGTTTCATACTTTATTATAATGACATAGGATGCAATGAATCTTATCCCTAGGTATCGAATAATATATTAGTCTATTTAGATTTGATATATAAAATATCCCCACATTACATTCGAAAACACAAATGAAAATATTTTTTCAATGAATATAATTAATCCCTCAAAGATATCCACTCTAATCCTTCTTAGTACAAGTTATAGATTATTTAGAAGTGATAAAATATAAGGGTGGGTTAAAATAATTAGCAAGGGTTAGGTAAATAAGACGTAATCATGAATATATAAGGATAATCAACATGGTATTGTATATAGATGAACAAATATGACAATTAAATAATTTGAATTTCATAACAAATATGGCATTGTAAAAAACTAAAAAAATAGTAAAATTAATCAAAAACATGTCTATTAATAAAGGACAAGGAATAATCAATATTTAATGGTAAATATCTAAAGATAGGTTTCATTTAACCCATAAAATAAAAATTAAATTAATCCATAGATAATATAATGGAAAATATATCATGGATAATAATTACCAAATTCTTGATGAAGGAAATACATAGTTATAAGATGTTAGGATCTTAAGAATCATTATGGCTCCACTGTCATGACATTTCTCAAGGAAGTTTAAAAGTAATGGTTAGGTGTTCACTATAAATTAATTTAATCTGTACTAGCCAAATTATTAATGTCATGTGATTATCAATTTTTTGAGGGGTTGCCTATAAATGGTACACACTTAGATCAATATGTCCAAATCATTCCTAATATATTGAATAGTCTATTAAATTAATGAACATTAATCATTGTAAAAAAACATCTGTATTCAAAAATGAATATGGATTTATCATTATCTTCCCGGTAATCAATGTAACATAAAATGTAAAATTCCATATGTATAAAAGATATATATTTTGTGAAATAATTATATTAATGAAAAATAATAAGAATATTTATGAGATATTTAATGTTCAATGATCATAGCAAAGTTGATATTTCATAGGAAAGTTAAATACTTCAAAAAATAATAATGAAAGTTAAATTTAATAATTTCCTTGCATATAAAGATCATAAACCATCTGTAAATGGAATAAGGATGATTCTATAAAAATAAACCCCTATAGGACTATATGTAAAATAATTTTTTTTGATAGTAATTAGAAATACTATAAAAGGATCTTTAAAAACATTTTTTATGAAAAATTTTATTTTAAAACTGAAAATATATTTCTTACAAAAATTAAATTCTACATTATAAGGAAAAAAATTTCTTTTAAAAAATATAAGTTAAACATGTAGTGGAATATTCAATAAAATCATATTTCATGAATGTAGAAAATTCTATATATGTTATAAAGTTAAAAAATATATTATTCTTAAAGGTTCTAAAAAGTGTATGAGTATCTGCACTCGAAAAGTGACAGGAAGATTCCATTCAAAAGATTTGTGAGAAATTCAAAAATGTGTAAAAATGTATTTAATAATTCATTAGGTGAATGGTACTACATTTTTTGAAATGATTTTCTAAAGACATGGATTTATAAGAAAAATTATTTTCAACAGAAGAGAAAAATGAGTAGGATTTTATTAAAATATTCAATAAATTGAAGAACCAATGAGTAAAGTAAATGGTGTTATTCAATGAAAAAATCATTATTAAACACGAGATAATGAAATTAAATTGGTTTATTATCAAATAATAAAATAATTTCCTTCAATGTAACTTGATTCATAAACTATTTCGATTAAAATGAGATTGTGAAATAATCCCTTTCAAAGGTCACAAAATTGATGTCAGAATTAAATAATGAATCCATTATATGTATCAATTTTCGATCCAAATATAAGGATTTTAAATACAACATAATATATTCAAAATTCATTGAACATATAATTTAATAATATCAATGAAAATTGAGATGTAATGTAACCCATTTGTATGAAATTGAGTTTTAAAATTATTTATCACATGATAATTTTCAAGTCAAATCCCCTGGGATGATACAATTATAATATAAACTCAAAATATCCTGAATTATGTAATGTAAAGGATATTATTTGTAAAATTGGAAGTATATAAACCCTATTCAATAAATTCGGGGCATGACATTGCAATATGCCTCAATGAATGGAAGTTGAGATGAAATCCCATACCTGACACTTCTTTTTGGTTGAACATGCAGTACTGTACTATATAACTATTTTAACAGTGAAATTAATTTCTTGAAGAACCATATTAATTTATATTATAACATATATATTTCCATCATAAAAAATCTAATCACCCATTCATTTTTAGTCATTCATTGTTTTCATTATTTTATATGTCAAATTATTTTGTTTTCTCATGCATGTTTCAACAATGTTTCGGTCTAATGGTGTGGGATATAGATTTTTAAACTTATGAATTATATTAATGTTATAAATATCACATTTCTTCATTATATACATTTTTATTTACATTATTTAAATCTTAACCTGGAGAATGGATCACAACACTGTGTGGATATTGTTGGTAGTAAGTATACATGAGGGATGTTATCATTCCCTTAATAGGTGAGAGTGTAAGTAATTGGGGGATATATTAATATTTCATAATAAATATCATATAATATATATGACATATATTCATTAATTATATTCTTAATTTTTCCTTTTGAATTGGAAGTGAATATTGAATCACATTGCTTCATGATCTTTTAGTTCCCATTACACATGGGTGACGTATTCATATATTAAATGAAATAAAAATTATGAATGTATATGTGATATTATAATTCATAAAGTAAAATAACAACATAAACATACTAAACATGTGTGAAATACAACCTTATATTCATCCATGAATGGGTGAGATGGAAAATGAATTAAATCAGTTGATTAGATGGCAGTTTGACATAGATATGATCAACATTTTTTTCTTTATGTTATCGAAAAAGATATTGATATTGGTTATTAAATTAACATAATTCTGTATCAGTATATATTGGATACTCTTTTTATTATGTTATCAAGATTTAAAATGATTTAATGAATGTGGGATAAGAAATTAAATGACAATGATCATTTAAAAATGCTTCATATTCTTTATGGAAGTTATTCTATCCTGCACAAAAATCCATCATAGGATGGACTTATGATAAAAAGGGAAATAGGATTATTTTATAGGATTAAGTAATTTATTTTGGAAGGTCTTGGTATAACCAAATGGTTTTGTATGTGTTAATAAGAGGGAGAGGGGGTACCCTTGTATAAATAGGGAAATGACCCACATAAAATTTCATAAAATATTCAATTAAAAAAATTATCGAGGAAAAAAATAAAAATGGGTCATTATCAATATTTATAGGTGATAAAGTATAAATATTTCCAGAAAATGGATGTTTTAATTGTATGAAAGTCATTTTTTTCTTTTATCTTTTTTATTTTAACATTTGGTAAATTAGTATTTACCTTAACTAGAGTAATTAATTTTTTACTTCTTATGCGATTCAAAATAGTATAACATTAAGATTAACATATTATGTAATATAAATTATTCTAAATCAAAATATTTAATATATTTTTTAAAAATACAATTTATAGATGTTGGTGAATATGATTTAAACCACACATGAATATGTGATGAAAAAGCGGTTTCTCGAAAATAAAATCTATATAAGTATAAAATGATTGAAAATTTAAAATTTAAAATGAAATTGATTCTAGTTAACTAAAATAGTAAATTTCTAATATAATTATTATAAATTTAGAATAAAAAATTAAAATTTAATTTATCCTTGTTATTTTTATAAACAAAAAATAATTTTTCATTCATAATCTATATGTTTCACTTTAAATAAAAAATGAAACATTTTATAAAAATCATTAAAATTCAAACATATATAATTCTGATAACTAGAATTAAAGAAGTAAACTAATTTTTTCAAATAAATTTCCAATAATTATAAAAAAATATATTAAATTATGCCCGCAAAACACACTTAAACCGTCATTTAGAAAAAAACATCTTTTCATAAAACATTTCATTTTATTTAAAATTATTATTATATTGTTTCTAATCAATGTATCACAATAAATTTCATAATATAGTCATTACTATTAATACATGCCAATTTAAACACTAAGATAAATGATATACTATACCAAGATTCATTTTGAATCGGGATTGTGTGTTTTGTAAGGTATCACAACACAATTTCATCCTTCGGTTGCACTTTAAAAATTTCATATTCATCACTTACTATAATAAATGAATATCTAAAAATGATATTTTGAGGCATGAATTACTAAAATTCCCTAATAATGGATTGTAAGATCCATAAAAAGGTAAATGCCTTTACTTATATCTCTAACCATCTTCCCAACCAAATATGGTTAGAAAAATTTGCCCAATATAATATATTAATTTATATATATCAACAGTAACACCACTAGTTCATCATTAATATTCATTCAACAAATAGTTCATTTAAAAAATGAAATTTTAACTAGGAAATTATGTAGGGAAGCTGTTGGTGATAAAACTGTATCTCTCTTCGGTTGTGGGTTCAATCCCCACATTCTTGTTAGATATTACGGGTGTTCACCCTTCATGTGGGATATAATTTTTATTAATATATATTAATATAATTCCTAAAAAAAATCTTAAATTATGATGACCCATAATAACTACAGTTTAAATGTTAAGATAAACTTATACGGTTTCCAATACCATGAATCATAAGTCCCCAAAACTTTAAAGACATTATTCCTCAAATAACACTTCATATACTAAACTAATAGGTTGTATTCCCATTAATGTTTTCCAAAAATACCATTAATCAAGTGAAATTCCGGAAAAATAAAATTTTAAAGGGGTAATTAAAAACTTAAACATCTGATCAAACATATACTCAAAAACCCACGATGTTATTCATAACTCTTATTTTCATGAACATATATATTTTATATAATTTATCACAATAATTTGATGTTTCATAATTCTTAAATCCAAAATACCATTCGTAAAAATAATTCTACAATGTAATTAATGAATCTGAAAAGGTAAATACATTGCTTGTTCTATAACAAGATATTTCTATTCTTGGTCTAGGGTTTAACCTTGTGGAAAGAGAATTGAATCGAATAATGCCCAGGTTCCCCACATTTAAGATAATAAATTCTAATGGTTCTTAGGATTGTAGTTATTTTCTTCCACTGTACTCTTCATTTTTCATTAAATATTCATTACTTTATTCACTTATTTTCCTTAGATAAAACATTTTACAATTCCTTTTAGGAATGCTGTACGGTTTCCCTTTATAGATTTTTGACATGAAGGAAATTTAGAATTTTTTCCCCCATGGTCTCTATCACTCTCGCTCTTGGTGAGCTCCATCATTCTATTCATTTGTTTTTTGGGTGTTGGTTATGGAATAAGGTGTTAATCTTATTTCAAGATAACTAATTTGGAAGAATCAAGATATGATTAAATGCTATAATTATACAATTTTTTAACACATAGTTGACACATTGACTATTATATACAATATTATCATTATTACTTTGAGTTCCATCCATTCAGTAAAACCAAAACTCATAGAGTGATAAATAATAAAAATAGATAGAGCCCACGTAATCATGATTAATAATTAAAATGATTTCTAAATCATGAAACATTCTTTTCAATATATTTTACATCAGTTTTAAACTCGATCGTTCATTTTCACCATCTATTCAATTCAATCATAATGGTTGGTAAAGAAAAAATAAATTATCGTTGGAATATTCCCCCCATGAGTGTCAAACCAGGTGTGTAGTAAGGCTCGTTGTTGTGAAAAAAGTGAAGATCATGTCAAGACAAATGCCCCAATTTTTAAAATATTACCCTTATGTACAACTATTCCAAAACCAACTCAAAAATTAGTATCTATATAGGGATTTATTGAAATGAAACCCCATATATTCTCTTCCTTAACATTACATTATGTGGTTCTTACATACTTATCCTCAAATAATATACTCGGGGTATGTTCCATAATCAATGTTTTACAAAATATATTTCCGAATGTATCTACTAAACATGTTATGATAACAAATATAGTGAACCAAACCCTAGTAACTGAGATCCAATGACTGGCTTTATTAAATTGGTGTAAGATACAAATAATCACATCCACAAAGATATAATTGTTTACTATTCTTGGTTAACTAGATACATACATGATTCCTGTATTACATTTGAAAAAACAAATGAATACAATTTTCTCCAAGAATATAATTATTTCCTCTAGAATATACCTTCATATAATTCATAGTACGCTTCCATGATTCTCAGTAAAGTGAAAAATATGGGAAAAATTAAATGATCAGTAAGATTTTTATACACTAATAGATAGTGTGAATCAATAAGTTCAATAAAAATTGAAATCTAAATATCTTAACACACATTCCATTTAATTAATGTGCCTATCTATCATAAAATAGGATGTTCCCCATATTACCTTAATACATGATCAGTCCTTGAAATGGTCCAAAGGGAATTTCTGACCCCCATAGGGTGGTGACTAGCACCTAACATCACACAAGATAAAGGGGGAACTATTTTTACACATAAATAGTAGATGTAATAGTTACATGTTATAATTATATTAAGTGAAATCTATAGAGAGAATTATACAAGAATTAAAATAGGTATAAACAAGAAAACATATATTATGAAATTACCAAAATATATAATAAACAACCCATATCCCAATAGCCACAATAACTCAAGGAAAAATATCAACAGAAACTACCACCTCCATCTAGTGCATTCCCCTTTCTCAAACATGGATGAAGGAATTCTACAAACACCCAAAGGAAATGATATGTATTGAGAAAAAATAATATTAGGTTCACACGACATGTTTTATAGTATAATGTGAATATAAATAAACCAAAATATTCATTTAATTTAAAATGAAATAGGTATAGATATACAAGGGGATATTTAAAAAAAATAAAGCAATTAATTTCAATTGATGACAAAATTTTATCAATTGGTTTATAATGATTTTATAAATTAAAATTTAAATAAATTCATAATTCATGCATGAAATAGTTTATAAAAAATAATATATATATATATATATCAAAAAATTAACAATGAAAGATAATTTTATCTTCCAAGAGGTATGATAGTTTCATGTTATTGGATTCTAACACACTCATATGGGAAATCATGAAAATATGTGTACACAAATCCCTCTAACACTTTTAAATGAGGACTAATCAACAACACGTATGGGATAGATCTACGTCAGTATATTGTTTTTCGCTTTTAAAGCATCATATCATAATATGTTGTTTCAGAATGACTCATCGACTACGTAGGATTGCAGGTTCCAAAACAAAAATCAATAATTGGACATCAATTTAAATACTGTTGAAAATACAATTAACCCTTTCACATTACAACATACCAATTTCTATTTAAATACCAAAATGAAGATTTAATCAATTCATGTATTATTTAGGATACATAAACTAGAGTTATTATTAAAAAATCCATTTTTCATAAATATAAACATTATATAGTTTTCAAAAAAATAAATTTCAAAATTTAATTCCCCAAATAAATTTCATAATTTCCATCAATTTCTAAAATCCCACTACAATTTATTCGAATTTGTTGTTTTACCCAAATTTCATAAAAAAATCCATTTATTGAACTAATTTCAATCGAATTGGGTTTTTCATAATCTAATTGAATGAAATAAAAACAATAAAGAAATTCATGTTTATACTAATTTGAAAATATAATATGACACCACATATTATAGATCATGGGATCACGAAACACTATCCCACAATAGAACAATACAAAGAAGAAAGTCAGAAATGAATATTCAATAATTAAACCTAGATTCAAGATCCAAAAAATGGATTTTAGATCCTCCAATAACACAACGTTCTAACAAATCATATAGAGGATATAAGAAGAGGGTAGGAGAGAGAGAATGAGATATGTGCCCATACAAAGAATAGATCAAAAAACATTTGCCTCACTTTTAATTCCTTTGAATGGGGTTTATAGGATATAACATGGGTCCATTAGAGATCAAATGAACTTGGGGGACATCAAATCCTATGTTAGGATGAGTGGGGTTTCATGTTTGTGGTTCTTGAATTTCTAAAACATTTTTTTGGAATTAATAACTTAGTGTGCATAGTTTTTTAGAGGGGGCTGCATGGTTTGTAAATCCATGTTCCCAAACCATGTTCCCCTCTATAAGGGTGAAAATTTCTACTATGTGGGAACATGGTTTTTTAAACCATGGTCTAACCATGAATGCCCACACTACATGGGTTTTTACTGTTTCCACTAGCATGTGGCATGGTTTGTGAAAACTGTGTTCCAACCATGAACAACCAAAAATCCTTCAAAATGTTTCAAATATATCCCCTATTACACCACTAAATTAGTCCCAACTAAATTATGTTCCAAATAGGGATTGAGGAGTATCACAAAATAGAAAGAGGATGATACAAACTCCACACCATAATAATTTTATATCACTAAAAAGCCTCTCTAGAACTATCCTTGTAAAAAAGATGAGCCCACTTCTCTCTCATTAGTGCCTTCTCTCCCTTGTATAATGGGTATCAAAACTGTGCTTCCATATCAGATCAATGAAATTTATCTTTCTCCAACAATGTATGTTGGATTTATAATTAAACATTCAAACTGGTTGTTCAGACATTGTTAAATCATGTTCAATAATAAGATCACTCCAGCTTAGAAAATGATATAGATTAGAAATATACATTTGTGGCTGAGATACATGAAACGTGATATATATCAAAATTAGATTTGGGGGATGTTACAAATGGTATGAAACTTTACCCACCTATTCAGTAACCTTAAATGGTTCCGAAAGATGAGGTCTATAATTCTCATCCCCCCCAAGCCACTAATGAACCAAATGAGTTGACAAATTTATGAAAACCTGGCAACCAAGTGAAAATCCCGAAAATATATGATGATGATCAACATAAAATTTATACCGATTCTGTGAAATTAATATACACTAATGAATCTACTTAATCATTGATTTTTTCTCTTGAACCATGCTCTGTCAAACCAAGGAACATTCATCAATCTCTGACCAACACAACTGAGATTTTATTTCTAGCCATAAAAGACCTCAAATGGATCTATTCTTATAGTAGACTAACAATTATTGTTATATTTAAACTCAAATATCCCCAAGTGGTCATCCCAAGATCCACCAGAGTCATTAATTTAGGCATGAAGCATATCCTCATGAATATGTATAAATCATCTTATCTATCCATCCAACTATGATTTTATGTTGTAACCCAAAAAACATGACATCCTAGTTCCTCTTAAAGGCCTCTCCAAAAAATATATGTAAACCATAGACTTATATTTGAAACTATAAAAAATGGAACTCCATGAATGTGATCTATCTCGATCACATTGATGTATTCCAACTCCTCAACATTGGTTGTATTCAGAATGGGAATAATGTGAGATGATTTGGTCTGCCTATCAAACACAAGCCATATCAAACTTTTCATTGTTTGGTTATGTGGAAACCCAACCATAAAACATATAAATATCTCATCCTAAATCCATTTTTTTGTTAGATATTGATGAAGTAAATTTGATGGTCTCTAGTGCTCAATCATGACCTATTAGAAAGTATAAAAATGAGGGACAAAATTAGCAATGTACCGTCCCCAAAATGGACACAAAAATCGCCACCACATGAAATAGATCATCTTCATGGTTCCGGGGTGATTATGAAACTAGTAATTATAGAAATACCCCATAATATCTTTCTATGCTGAAAAAATTGCAAAAAAAAAGATTATAATGACATTGAGTTACCTCCATTGAGAAAGACCACTCAGAAACATTCCCCCACCAAAAAGAGAGTCTCTGGTGCTACAAGACTCATCATCAAGTTGTTAATCCTGAATAAACATATAAATAAGATAGTAAGTCCAATTAACATTATCCAAGAAAACCATGGCCCATGATTCCAAAATTCCAATATGAAACTATTCAAAAATCGGCATCAAGATAAACTATTCTAATGATTCTTTCATGGAATTCGTCAGACGATTCCTTCTCAAATCATCCATACCATCATTCCCTTTCCCTAGGGTATATGAAATATTAAAATCAAAATATTTATAGTATTCTACCCAAATCCTCTAGCGGAGATTGAAATATTTTTTAGAGAATTTATAACTCATGCTCTTGTTGTTGGAAGACCATGTAAAATATTCTCCAAAAATGAAATGTCATCAACTCTTTTGTGAATGCATCACAATTTCTATTTCAAGGTCATGGGTCATATAATTATTCTATAGTGGACTAATATATCAAGAACCATATGAAATGTAATGATAAACCTATATTATAATTCAACCCAAACAAGAACCACATGGATAATAGAATACAACATAGCCCTACCCTGCCTCTAGAAGATTCAACACTAGATGAAAATTCAAAAGGCAATTCATCTCAACAAAATAAATCTGACATTTTTCATTCCAAAAACATATCCCTTCCTTTTAAGTTCGAGATATCACAAAAGAATCCATCTTCAAGAAATACTTGACAAAATGATGATAATTCCCACCTTAACCCAAGATGTTCTCAATCTCAAAAACATTACATGGTTTCTTCCTTGTTATAACATCTCTCACCATTTTCGAATCAACTACGATAAAATTCAATGAAACCTTGTGTCCTAATAACATATCTTCTCAAATCTGAAATCACATTTTAAAGGATTGACATAAAGTCCGTGACTTCTCAACCATTCCAGAACATCTCTCAAATGATGCACATGATCCTCATTACACGTTGAGTAAACAGAGTTTTCATCCACAAAGACCACTATTAAAGTATAAGTATACTCATGGAAAATAAAATTACTCAAATCCATAAAGTAATTAAATGAAATGGTTCGACTAAATGGAAAGGAAAAGTAACGATATTGTTCATACCATCTCTGAAGGTTGTTTTCTGAATGTTAGATTCATTTATTATCATCTGATAGTAACCAAATTGAAGATTAATATTTGAAATCCAATTGACCACTTTTAATTATTAAATAAAATCATTAATCCATTGAAATATATATTTTTTCATTATTGGGACTCAATTGTGATTTTGATAAAAAATACAAAGTTGAAGTTACCAATCATCATTCATATAAAAGAGAACTAGCACCGGCCATGGTGAAACTGTTAGTCGTATAATATCTTATCTTATAAAATATCATTCATGTGAGTCTTCAAAAAATTCATTTCAGCTATTTTCATGTAGTATAAAGGAATCAATACTGGATAAAAACCCGAAAATATGAAAATATTAATCTCCACCTCCCTTAACGGGGGAAACCAGATAATTCATAAGGGAAGAAACATGATTCTTGATGGAACATTAAGGGAGAACACATCTAGAATATTCTCAAATCAGGTGAAAATAAAATTCTGATATTAATATACCAAACATGGGATAAGCAATTAAGGATCCACTAAACCTCATGTACCATTCTCCCTGATTGATATGACACTACCCATCAGGTGCAGTGATGCAGACACATCAAAGTTAATAATCAACCCAAGAGTTTTTGGAAACAAGAAAATCATTCCAAAATATGACATCAAGAGGAATCATGTCAAGAACCAAAGTATTAAAAATAAACTCGATACCCAATAATTAGAAAAAAAAAGTAGGACAATGAAGATTTATCTCTCTCTTCGTTCTGATGGATATAGTAATATCCATTAAAAATGTAAAATTCTCTATATGAACATTCATAATATTCAAAATACTTGATGAAATGATGTAATGATATTAATAATTATCAAATAAATAAGTCTATATAAATGAATAAATAGTGATGGTACCTCTTAATGTTTCTAGACCTATATCAATTTCCTCTTGAAACTCATACACTACGTGAAGAATCATCATTCATTAGGCCTATTGTTGGAACCCCATTTTTAGTGATGAATCTAAATGAACTATAGTTTTATTCGGTGATGATGATATCATGCCACTATGTGGAGTGTAATAGATATAGAAGAACAACTTCACGTTACCAGAGTGGTTGTAAGAACAAAATATGTTAGGTTCCTCAATGAAAACTTGATTCGAGTGTCCAGGTTATGAAAAATAGTATTAAATCTAAGGGCCTCTTCCTAGAACTCTATGAGTTCTAGAAGAATTCTAATGTTGAGAACCATCATGGGAACCATCATGCTTTCTATTTCCATTGAGTAAATTGATATAACTTCAATGTAAAAAAATTGAACACATGTTAATCATAACATACCTTCCAAGTCCATCTCAGCCATCAATGCTCTTTCCATCACATTAGCATAATAAGAGGGATCTATCAATAAATACTATGAACAAATTTATTATCGAATTCCAATGTTTAACCAACGAGACATTATCTTCTCATTTCATAAAATATCTAATGAAAATTTCACATGCTAAGTAAATTGATTTTCCTACTCAGTCACATTCTTTTCAGCCTACTCAAGTTTGAAAAAATCCATTTTCTTTTCTAACACCATAATATATTGATTGAACAAGTTGGTTAAAAAAACATTAAATTCATTGAAAATTAATCCCTTATGCTTTTTACCAATAACCATCATGTTCCACCTTCTCCTTCTAAGTCTTTCTAGCATGAAGATTGATTATTTAAGCTTGATTTCATCAGGTTATTTCATGAACTCAAATAGGATCTCAATATTCCTCATCAAATCCTTGATTAGTTGAGGACCATTAGAGCCTTTGAACACTGGGGGATATCGTTGAAAAAATCCTAAACAGAAATCTTCAAGTCTTCCCCTTGATGTTCCATAGATGGAGCCTAAATGGGAATGAGTGCATGTGTATGTCTCAATCCTTGGATAACACACACAATAAACTCAACAAGAATCTAGTCCACATGTTTATTTTCTTGATATGGTTGATCAAAAAATTCTTCCTGGATCCTACATTCACATCATCTTACAGTCATGATTCTATACAACATCACCAGAGAACATTTATTTTATCAGAATAACACTCAAACAAAGAAACAAGGTGAATTAATACCATAAGTTAGATAAACAAGATTAATATTTCTACCTAGACAAGTCAAAATTAGGGAAAAATAGATATAGTCAGAAATATATCATTTAAAAACAACATGGGGTGACAAAAATAATATTACTATGAGATCTGTCTGGGAACTCATTCATAAACACCTCCTAATTCTTTAATGGATTACTCAACTGCATAATTACATCAAGGACATATGCTTAACCTGAACCTATAATACCACCTTGTCAAAAAATGTCCCTAACACCCTGATACCACGATACCCAATATAGAATTGACATGGCCAAAAGAAAATTCCTGATTACCATAAGTTAGAGACTAGAACCCAACAAAACAAAAGATACAAATGGAATAGATTTCTACTTAAAAAAATGGAAGAAATTATTATGATTCGGTATGCGTAAAAGAAAACATCATAGAGATAATTGTACATGAATTCAAATAGGTATAAAAAACCCAAATTTCGTCATCAAAGTACAAGATAATAAAGGAAATAACCAATGTCCCAATAGAAATAGTAGCTCAAGACACAATATCAACAATGAATACCACCTCCAAGTTGTGTATTCCCCTAGATCGAACAAGGAATGATGAAATCTAAAAACTCCCAAGGAAAATTAATGGAGGTATCTAGAATCCCAGTAGGGTATGAACATATTTTTCATAATAATATGCAAATATAAATAAACCAAATAATGGATTCAATTTTAAATAAAACATTCATGGTAATATAAGAGAATATTTAATACATATCATCATTTTCAATTAAATTGATTGAAATATTTCAACATTGTCTTAAATAAATTATATATATTCTATTTATATAAATTCATAAGTAAATATTAAAATATTTTAAAAAATAAATAAATAAATATATAATCCTTAATTATAAGAAATGTGGTCATCTACCTAGAGGTACGATAGTCCAGGTTATGGTATCCTCACATAATCATATAGGTGATCATGATAATATGTGTATATATGTCCCTATAACACTGGTTGAGGAGGAATAATCAACATTCCATTGAGGATTATATCTATTTCCCTATTTTTTTGTTATAGTTATAATGGGTCAAAACCTATCATGTCGGTCCCAATTAAATAACTAACTACATAGAATTTCATATACTAAATGAAAAATAAATAATATACAATTTAAATTAATATTGATGAAAATAAAATTAACCCATTTTCCATGTATATATATGATAAGTTCTATTGAATCACTAAAACATGTTAATAATCAATTCATTCATTTTCTAGAATAACAACACTATAGGTCCTTATGAAAACATGTTAATCAATTTTAAAAAAATAAAAATCAAAAATAAATTTCACAAAAATTAATTTGAATATTTAGTTCCAAAAATAAATATATACAATTTCCATAAAATTCCAAAATTAAACCTTACTGTATTTTAATTAGGTGGGGGGGGGGGGTTACCACATATCATTCCATATCAATTTAAAAACTAAATTTCCACCAAATTGGGTTTTTCCTAAACCAATTGAATGAAATAAAAAAATAAATAAATGATAAATTAATTTGAAAATATTATATGAATCCACCTTCTATAGATCAAGGGATCACAAAAAACAATGCTCGCAAGAGAATTCTCCAACAAATAATGTTTTCAATGAAGATAAGAGAATCAAACCTATATTCATGATCTGAATCAAAGGGTTTAGATACTATAACAAAAATAAGATATAATGATTCCTATGAATAAGTGAAAAAGAGAAAGGGATAGAGAGAACATGAGAATTCCCCTTACCAGGAAGATATCAATGATGTTTTCCCCAAATGTATTCACATCATAAGTAGTTTGGAAGATCCAAAATTGGTCTTTTAGAGAACCAATAACCATTGAGATTATTCAATCATATAATGTAATGGACCTCTTAGGTCCATTAATTCGATGAAATCATTTATTTGAGGTGTTAGGTGAGGTCAAGTTGTCTTATTCCCAAAACATTGCCAAATTTCACAATGTGAATCGTACTGTTTGGGAGACAGATGAAAAATGTGTTGTCTGTCAGATAGATGTGCATATTGTTGTCGATGAGACAGATATGAACAATGTTGTGGGGGAGACAAATGTGAATAATGTTCTTGGTGAGACAGATGTGAACAATTCTACTAGTGAGACAGATGTGCAAAGTGTTGTGGGTGAGACTGATGTGAAAAGTGTTGTCTTTGAGACAGATGTGAACATTACCTTCGGTGAGATAGATGTGAACAGTGTTGTCAGTGAGACATATGTGAATAGTGATGTCAGTGAGACAAATGTTAATTGTGTTGCAAGAGAGATAGTTGTAAACCATGTTGTTAGTGAGATATATGGGAACAATGATGTTTGTGAGACATCTGTGAACATTAATGTTAGTGAGATAGATTTGAACAATGATGTCGGTGAGACATATGTGAACAGTGTTGTTGATGAGATCGATGTAAAGAGTGATATGGGTGAGATAGATGTGAAGAGTGATGTTGGTGAGATATAGGTGAAAAGTGCCATCGATGAGATAGATATTAATAGTAATGTAAGTGAGACAGATGAGAAAAATGAAGTCTTTGAGACTGATGTGAACAGTGATGTTGGTGAGACCGATCTAAATAGTGTTGTTGGTGAGACAGATGTGAATAGTTTTTTCATTGAGAAATATATGAAAAGTGCAGTCGGTTAGGTAGATTTGAATAGTGTTGTCGGTGAGACAGTTGTGAACAGTGTTTCAATCAACCTATAGTTTCACCCCCTTTGACATTTTGTTTGACGTAAATTACATTCAAAGACCGGTTTTAATAGATTTAAGGACAGTTCAAATCCTATAACTTATATATTTATTATCCTAAGTGACTAGGTGACATTAATTTTCCAAACCATGTAGTTTAATGTGATCCAAATTACCTAAAATTCATAGCGATTTCAAATCTTGTGATTTTTGGATCTACTCCTTCAAAGATGAATACCTTCCCTTGGTTCATTCCTTCTCCATTCTCTTGGTGTAAGGCACCCAGAGACTTTCTTCCTAAGGATTCAGAGATTGTGTAGTACCCTTTGGATTATTTATTCTTAGGATCATAATTACAACTACATGCGCACCACAGGTTTTGATATCTATGCCATGCTATTTATCAGGTTTTTCTTGATGGAAATTGTTAATTAATGTATAACTAGAATAATTTTATAATTTACTTTCTTATGATAAAGAGGATTTTTTCAATTAATCTAGTTGTTTTTTTAAATTTATGATAATCAAATTGTTGAAAATAAATCAATTTTAAATTAATTATTTAATTAATTTGTTATAGATTGTAAAAGCTAGTTGTTAATGTCGCACCCGGTTTTTCATGTGTAGTTTTAATCCAGTTTGATGGAAATCTAGATCAATTTCTTGGGTTTTGGGTGATCTTAATGTTGATTTTTGAACATTAATCTTTCTCTAATAATCTTACCATGGGTCACCTCATACCTTGTTTGGGGGTTTTTGGAGAAAAGGGTGGTTACCTCATGATTTGGGCCAATCGTGTGTGTATTTCTAGATATAAAAACAAATTTTTTTATTTTTTATATCCATTTTATTAAAATTTTCCACCCATTTCACTACTCACATGGACTCCCTTTACCTATTTAAACCACCATATGCATTTTTACCCCATAAGAATTCATAATAGAGGTTAATTTGGGTTATATATTTAGGTATTGGGCTAACCCATGAGCCCATTTCCAGTTCTGAAAAAATATTTTGATTATTTTATATTATTTTCATTTTCAAAATTTTTGGTGGATTCCACCTCCCATGCAGAGCGCTAACTATTGGTTATTAACCAAAGGCACCTCCCGGTTTTTTACCCTTTGTTTTGGACCTCATTTTGGGTGATTTCCCAACAAAGGTTAATAGTTCTTCTTAATTTCTTCATAAAATATTTCTTCTTTCTCTTCCCTCTTCCTTCTTAATTAATTTTTTTCATGGATTTTTATACTATAATGGTCATTAAGGACCTTGGGTTTTATTTTCCCATCACTTTTTATGGGGATTTTGTTTTTTTTATGGATGGTCTTCATAGATTTAGGTTTTTGGAATCCACAGCGGGTGTTTTCAAGTGTGTGTTTCCTTTCCACCATGGATTTGAGGTAGGATATCCCTTGAACATGCCATTATCATTTATGTTTCATTATTATCAAGATATTATAACCTTATTTATATGCTATGTTCTGCAGTGAAACCTTGTGATTATTTTTTGTGTCTGAAAATGATGTTTTATGCCCAATTCTATTAAAAATAGAGTTGTTTTGGTGTAAATGTGTACTCCCATTGTTTGATAAATTCTTACATGATAATTTTCACCTAGTTTATTGTATTTTGAATAGGTTTATATTGCGTGAATAAATTTATGGCATGATTTTGGTGTCTTATTTCTTGTCATGTGCATAAAATAAATTGTTTTGTTAAAAAGTTCCTTCTATGTGTTTGGTAAATTGCTCGGTTGGATTTTATGTGTCAAGTATAATTTAAAGTGATTTTTTTGGATTTATAATTAGATTATAAGCATTAAAAATGGAATTTGTGGTTCTTTATATGGATTTTCATTGTCTATTTGGCTTTAAAAATAAACGGTCTTGGATTATAACAAGTTTTGGCCCGAGTCGCCAGAAAATGGCGTATTTGGAATCTTTATAATAATGGTTGAGTTTGGTTATGTAGCATGAGTGTTTTAAGGAATTATGGAAATTTTTTTGTTTTTGTAAATGGTGTGTATACACCTCATTATTAAATGTGAAATTTGTGCCTTGAAAAATGTTAGTTATGAGAAAAACTAAAGAACCCATTTGGCTACATTATGAAAAATGGTGAAATTGTTTATTATGAAAAAAGCATTTGGATGTTTCTCATGCCATGCTTATATGTATATAATGGATAGTATTTCCTTTCTAATGAATCATTTTGATCCATTATGATAGTGCCTCCTGATGGAATCTTTATGTTCTTTTGATTGACGGTTTGGGATTGATCCCTAGAGTGACTCGAGGTGATGTCTGTTTTGAATTATCAATATATATATATATATATATATATCATGTGATTGGATTATTGATTGGAATCAGTTAACTGAACCCATTTCTATACCGAAGACATGGGAACCTGGAATATTTAGATAAATTTTTATAATGAAACTACATTAGTAGTGGATGGACTGACCTTTGTCACATAAGATTCTGGATATATTTTGGTGTTGCTACTGTGGGGATTGGTCCCCTCGGTCTTACCGAGTTAGGATGACTAGGTGTTTCGTTATTTTGAATTTCATCGATTATCGCATGATAATGGGGATGGGTCTCATTTATTTGTATGTTCTGGTTTGTTCTTTATCTTCTAGGTTCACCCAAGTCTATTGGCATTCAGATTCTTGTAGTGATGAATAGGATGTTTGTAGGTATTTTTACATTTCCCTTATTGTGTGATTACAATAATGACTTCTTGTGTATTTCTATTCATGGGAAGTGGTGGGATGGTTTTGATATGTTTTATAAAAATGGTTTTCAAAGGAATGTGTTTTATCATCTTTGTAAAAATATAAATATTTTAAAAGTCACTTTCCCCTTTAAATAGTTATTGGGACACTAATTGAATAAATCTAGTTATAGAAATGAATAAGCAGAATGGGTTTTACAATGTTTGTGAGTAAAATTTAGAAAAACCATACATTAATATATTTTAGTTCAAACATGAAATTGATGTTTCCTTTATTTTAAAGGATGACCATTGGGAATAGATTATCGGGATAGCCTACTGAGTTTTAATACTCATTCCTATAGTTCATTAATTTTTTTATCCCTTGTGAAGGTTTCAACTTGAGTTCAATTGCCTTGCGTGATGTGTGATCATTTTTCAGGAGAGTCACCAGTGTGGTCACATGGAGTTAGTGGGTCATCAGGTCTGGTCATTTTAGTTCTATCGTTCATTTTTACTTCCATATTTTATGTATAGATGATGATTAATTTAGTTTTCATATAAATTTGTTTTTGATTTTCTATTCCATTACACTGTTTGATTTATTGTTATATTTGGGTGATATTGTTCCCTTGTCTATTCTAATTAAGGATGAAGCTTGTCGCCATCCTGGGAGGATTGGGAAATCCTCTTGGGACTTTTCTTGAGATGGCTTGGGTGACCAGTTCGGGGTCGACCCGGGCTGGTTCATTACAAAATGGTATTAATGGGGGTTGGCTCCTAGAGGACAATTCTTTGAAGAGTGTTTGTTGTTATTTGGGGATGTCAAGTTAGATAGAGTAGGATTGTTGGGACTTGAGGAGTAGGTTTGGAAATAGTATCACATACACTTTCTCGTTCTGACCCTTATGTGTCTATGGGTGGTTTAGTTTAATTAGTTTCTTTGATCCTTGTTGATTGTTTGGTATTTGGATATGACAAGGGGAGTAAGACTAACAGTCTCTCTGCGCTCACAAGGTCTAGAATGCCATTTGGAGATTGATAATTTTCCTACTAAGGCTCTCTATGTTGGTGGTGTGTTTGATATATGGTCTTTAACCATACAATCAAGTCACCCATCGACACTTTTTCCCTATTTTGGGTCTCTTGGACTTTTCTTAAATTTCGAATTTTTTTTTTGAAAATCCATGTGTGAGAATTTTGATAATGGGTTTTAATAGAATTGTTGGTAGTTGAAAGGCGGAAAATGGGTTTTAGAATTATAATATGATAATTTCTTTGGACTGTTGGATTTTTTTAAACAAATCCTATGGTTAAAGAATAAATTATTTGACAGGATTGAATTTCCTTAATCTAAACTTATGGTTTGTTGAAATGAAATGATTGGAAATCAAGGATTATTTTAAAGTGATTCTAGGATTTTTTTACATTGTGTGTTTTAGGCTGTTGAAAAGTGTTTCAATATGATGAATTGGTTTTGAGTGGTGGGTGGTTTTCTATAAATTTTTTTGTCATTTGTAGTTATCATATTATGAAAATGGACATTGCTGAGTTTTTTAAAATGGGAAAGGGTTGTGTGGATATTAATTTTTGTTTTGGAAGTTTATTTAAATTAGATAGTTTGAATTTTTATTCATGTTTTCCTTGATGATGTTTGGGTTTGTTTTGTCAAAAATGAAAATGATTTTTGACTTGTTGATTAGGGTTCCATTGGAAGGTACATGAATTTTGGAATGATGTTGTTTTTTCCTTTTTTGTTTTCATGGCTGCTCACATGGAAGGTTTTGGTGATATATGGAAGGATGGATGGTATGGAATAGTGTTTGGGATCCTGGGGTGGCACAGAAAAGTTCATGTAAATGTGACTTGATGAAACAACATTGGTCAATGTGAAAATCCACCAAGATAGTTTCTTCTTCAAAAGTGTTATGAGATGAAAAAATGTGGGGTTTGTTATAAACCAATGGTTATGTAAATTATTTTTCCTATATCTTAGAAGTTTTGTGTATTCCGTAGGATTCCCTGTGATCTAGAAGATGTATTTTTTTAGTGTCTTAGGATGAGATCAAGTTGGTGGATCGGTTTTGGGGTAATGTTCAATGGGATTTTAAATATGTGTCTCATGTTATGATTTTTCCACAGATGATTCTCCATTGGTAAGACTTCCAATTAATCAACCAAAGGATTCCTTTTAAATGTTAAATACACTTATTATTATGATTCCTTGGAGTGTTTTCTGAAATAGATATCTACTTGGGATTTATTTAAAGTGTTTCGATATTGTGATAATTCTTTTGGATAAAGCAGTTCTGTTCGATGATATTAATTTTTTTCCATATTTTTTGTACATTTTGATCCTTGTTCAGATTGAGAGAGAATGGTGAAATATATCAACGAGTCCATATATTTATTAAGGTGTGTTGTTGAGAAATTGAGTTTCGTGGGGTTTTTTTACCCTTACTACTTGGCTATAGTGAAAAATATGCTTCAAACATCAGGGCTCTAACCATAAACCTTAGAGTGATTATTTTCACACAGTTTGAAAATTTCTAGAGGTATGGGGGATTGACTAAGCTCCTACCTTCACCATTGTGGTAAGGAAGATTCTATGTTTCTACTACAGTTTCTCATCACTGGGACTTTCCTTTTCCCAAGAGCGTGGTGTACTTACCCCTCATGCAGTGTCTATGGTTATGCCTTCATGATTGTGGATTTTCGACCAATGTCCTTGTAAGGACAATTGTTGTGAATTAGGTGTACTATTTGTTTTACCTATTCATAAAATGATTCTTTTGAGTGGTTACTCTATTTTTTTTGTGGTTTCACTGGCCCAACTATTGGGTTCCCATCCCTCCCATCCCTGAGTGGTGGGGGTTTTAATTTGTGATGAATGTGTTGGCCTAGTTCATTTCCCCTCAGTTCAGGATTGTGTAGTTTAAATTTTCATTTTTTAACGCTCTTAATATGAGGTTTTTTTGTTTTTGTGGGAGTGTTTTGGTGTGTCTATGTGGGTGAGTCCCAATTCTACTTCATGTTTGAATCTTTTTTGTTCATTTCTAGTTGGTCTCTAATAATGGGGAGACCCACTACGGGTCTTGAAGATCTTTCCATTAAGTATTTATCAAAAGGTAGATGTGATTTAATAGTGGATAGTCCATTCTATCCTCTCATACCGAAGTCATTGGATTTCTTGAGAACTCATTGGATTGGTTTATCATTAGGTTTATTGGAATAAGGCCAAACAATATGGCTCTTTCCTTTGTTGTGGAGATGGTGTCTTGATCTTTCCATTGATTCTCAAGAAGTGGTTGTCAGTTGGTATTTTGTTTGGGAAAGAGGATTATGTTTTGTTGATTCTAGATGATATGTATTTGGATTCAGAGGCTGGACTATGATGATAATGATTTATCATGTGTTGATCTTTTAGATGAAAGGTGTTACAGCTTTCTACAGGCTTAATGCTTTAATAGTGGGGAGAATTGTATCACCGGGTTTTTCATGTTTTGGATTGGATACAATTTGATAGAAATCCCAATAATTTTATTCGGTTTTGGGTGAGATAAATGTTGATTTTTGAACTGCCATCTATTTCTAATCATCTTACCATGGGTTCCCCCATAGCTGGTTTTGGGGTTTTTGGAGAAAAGTGTTGTTGCATCATGATTTAGGCCAATCGTGAGCTCATTTCTAGATTTAAAAACAAATTTTGTTTCTTTTATAAATCAATAAATTTTTAATATTTTCAACCCATTCCACTTCTCACTTGGCCTACCCTGACCTATTAAAACCACCATATCTATTTGGACGCCATAGTAGTTCATAATAGTGGTTAATTTGGGTTATTTATTCTTGTATTGGGATATCCTGCATGCTCGTTTCCAGTTAAAAAAATATTTTTCATTTTATATTGATTTCATTTTTAATATTTATTGGTAATTACACCTCCCACACAGAGTCCTAACTGTTGGATATTCACTATAGGTGTCTTCCCCTTTGTTTCCCTTCTTTTTGGGCTTATGTTTTGTCAATTTCTCACCAAAGGTTAGTGGTTCTTCTTAATTTCTTCATAAAATATTTCTCCTTTCTCTTCCCTCTTCCTTATTATTTCATTTTTTCCTGTATTTCTATTCTCTACTGGTCATTTTTGACCTAGGGTTTTATTTTACCATAATTTTTTATGGGAGTTTTGTTCTTTTATAGCTGGTCGTCATAGATCTAGGGTTTTTGATCCCACTGTAGATGTTTTCAAGTGTGTGTTTCCTTTCCGCTATGGATTTGAGGAAGGATATCCCTTAAACATGCCTTTATAAATTTTTTGTCATCATTATCATGATGTTATACACTTATTTATATGCTATTTTCATCTTTGAAAACATGTTTTTTATTATTTTGTTTTAAAATGATGGTTTGTGCCTTGTTTTGTTAAAAATACAGCTGTTTTTTTTGTGTAAAAGTGAACTCCTCTTATTTGATAAATTGTTCCATAAGAATTCGCACCTGTTTTATGGTATTTGGAATATGTTTCTATAGCTTGAATAATTTTATGGCATGAAATAGGTGTCTTATTCCGTGCCATGTGCCTAAAATAAATTGTTTTGTTAAAAAGTGCATGTCTTTTTTTCGATGAAATTTTCGGTTGGCTTTTATGTGTTATGCGTGATTTAATGTGATTTTTTTGGATTTATCAAATAATTATCAGCATGAAAAATAGTATTTTTTGGTCCCTCTATGGCTGTCCAATGTGGCTTTGGTTTTACAAATAAATGGGTTTTGGTTTGTAGTATGTTTTGGCATGAGTCGCCGGAAAATGGCCCATTTGGCATTAATGTGAGTTTTGTGGGGGTATATATGATTATGACCCTTTTTTATTATGGCCCCACCCAATGCCATCAATTAGCTAGTGGACTCCACCTTTTAGTTAGTGGTGTCTAACTATGTACCATTATAGCTATAGACACCTTCAGTTGGCATGTGGTCCTCAAAAAATGCATCAATAGGTCTAGTATATGATAACGACTCTACCAAACATCCACTATAAGGCAGGTGGGTCACAAAAATAGGACACTAATCCTCTAGTAGGAATATTGAGCCATTTTACAACCCACTGACAAGCTGGTAAAAATAAATCATCCCTAATGCTACATTCGACCTCCCTCGTTCAACTATCATTAGTCTTTTGATCCCCCAATCATCTCTGAGTAAACAATTTGAAATGGAATCAAGCATCATATACAATAATAATGAGGATAAAAAAACAAAATGACGAATTTCCCTATAAAAATGATCGTATATTATATATTACTATAATGAAAACAACTAAGGATACTTTTTCCTCATTACATACTCATGTTCCAACATGTTATCCTCAAACATCAGATTCCACCCTAAATCATTTATCAAATGGGTGGTTATATTTTGAAATACTATATATTTTTTATCCATGATCTACACTATTTTTTAAGAAAAAATTGTCATATTTTAAGTTAATGTATTATATGTTCTGTATATGTGAAAGGTTAGGTATGTAAATAATAAAAGTGATATGTGGAACACATCATGTACTTGACAGAGGTCTAAAAGAGTGTTATTTGATATGTTACTACTATGTCAGGATAAAACTTTTAAAAAAATTAAAATACCAAGGGATGTACCTAAATTTATTTACAATCACACTTCCCACATCTTTAGATATATCTATAGGAACACTTTACCATAAACCTAAAACTATAGATCGTATCGAAGGATATCTTCATAACTCTATTGTTGAATTTTTTTCTTTTTCTCATATATTGATGAATAGTTTGATCCTTCTTCATTATTTTCTAGATACAGTCTTTTAGAATCATATTACTATCTCTAACTACATCCTATCATATTTGTGTGAATTATGTCTTCCCGAAAAGATCCTCGTATGGTACAATTTGAATGACTAGATATGAGTTTTTAATATCATAACTCTAGAAAGATAATGTATTTATCTCAAGATCCATTTAAATCCACTAAATAGTATCTTAGTATATCCTCATGTGTTTATATGGTTAGCTTAGACTAACAATATATATATGGGTTATATATAGCACTAATGATCAACTCTATCTCTAATTCTTTTTATGGAAATATCTAGAACTTCAAGTTAATCCTCTGGTGTCAATCAAATTCCATGTATAGTGGTACTCCATTAATTACACCCAAATATATAATATATATCTTGGTGATTTATTCAAGAGAGAATTGTTTTATATAAATTAAAATGTACAAGTTTTTTAGGGTGATAAATTACATCCCAAATTAAATTATTTCCATTATATAATTGTGTGAGTACTTTGAAAAAATATCATGCAATGATTTTTTATTTTAAAACTAGTTTCAATAATGGTTTCATTATCCCATTAGACTTATTTTTTTCATCTGTAACTAGTTAGTTATAAGTCATCGAGAAATTTTTTTCCAATATCCTTCTTCATTTTATATCAACAATAGAATTATTTAAATCATTATGCATCCCCATGCTTCCATGATTTTCATAGAAAAATGAGTAATATGCATCATATAAAAACTATGCCATTATTTTTAGTCTTGATACAACAAATATCCTTATTGGATTCTACATAAATACATATTTATCATTGTTGATCTCTAGAATATCAACATTACTTATGTATATTTATTTTAACACCCTATGATTGTTTTATCATCACATGGATGGATGGATGAGAAGAAATTATAGAATGATATGATTTCTCCCCTTCCCGTATGACTTAAGGAATCAAAATTCAAAATATATTATTATTTATTCCGTTTCAACTTTCAACATGGATAATCTAACATGATTTTCCTTCTAAATTCATCACCCACCATGTTTTCTATCTTTATATGGTAATTTATTGAGAAGTCATTATATTTTATAAATTCAAACCATATCCATTAGTTCAGGTTTAACATTATCTACGGGAATATATAATTCATGATCTTGCTACTAGTATTTATATAAAACATCTATCCTCTTATATACTTCCACCAACTATTTAATTCAATGATAACAACCACACACTCAATACTATATTCCATGTAATTTTTCCCAGGAGTTTTTTTATTGATGTAAGGAATAAGAAATTAACTTTTTATTCTACGTGAGAATTCATATCATCCCATTATTCAATGTATCAATAAATATTACTAACCATTCCCCAAATAGTGTATTGTAACTACCATTGCATTGACCGGTTTCAAAATTGATTTATTAAAACATTCCTCACGTTACTCAGTCCAAATAAACAACACTTTAATTATAGTAAACATAGTATGTGGATTTGATAGCTATGAGAAATTTATTACAAACCATTGTTAGAATATATTAAACAAATGAAAACTAATATTCTTGATTAATGTTATCATTATATGGTACTTTTTATTAACATGATTCCCTTATTGATTTATTGATATACCCTTGATTTTTATTAGGAGTAATGCAATGATTTGAAATAATTTTTCAGAATCTCATCAGGTCATTAAAGAGTGAAAATTAAATGTTTAATATTAACCATGATTGATAATATACTATCGGATGAAATCATGTTCTATTTTGAATTAGTTGTGTGAGTCAACAATTCATAGTTAATTTTGTATATGGTAACTACTGGATGGTTAGTTCATTGTCTGGGTAACTATGTATGCTACCATTTTACAAATACAACATGTCCCAAATTTTATTTTCTTCTATTTACCATCCCATAATTATATAAAATTAAACATTATTACATCATTCTTATATTATCATTGATAATTGTTTCTATACTAAAATTAATTTAAAAATTTTAATTGGATAAAATATATTTTCTATAAATCATATTTATATTTAGTGACATAAATAAAGTTCTTTTTTATTATATTATTATTGTTATTATTTTTAAATAATTATTATCCATTTATAATGGCATGGAATCTTTAATTATATAATAATTGGATGATTATAAGAAAGAATAAAAATTGATTAATATGTTGTTTGGAAACCTCTAGAAAAATAATAAGATATTGTAATTCATATATTAAAATTATTTAATGGGTATGAAATGTAAAAGAGGGAAAGGAATTATACCCCACCAAAAATCAATCAGGATTCCTAGTATAGTGGGAGGTAAAACAATATAACTATCAATTTATTAGTTGTGTAAAATGAAATCATTTTCAATGTTTAAATGTTGTAATAGTGATAACCCTGAGGCTATCTTAGGGAGGGGTGTAAAAAATATATTGACACTAAAGATGTAGATAGGTGTATTATTTTTAAATTATTTATTTTTAAAGTTAAATATAATGTAATGACTAAAATATGTTTCTAAATATAATATTAAAATGGGTTATTGAGTTTGTGTTAGCATTCAAAATGTAATTCTCTCTTAGTCTGTAAATTATTAAACATATCTCTATAAAAACTAGTGAATTAGTAGATATAAAATCCATTCACTTCTATTCTCGAGTTAAATAATTTTAAAGATTGAAATATTATCAATTAAAACTAATTAGTCTTAAATACCTTAAACATGTGAAATTTATCAAATAAATAATTCACATATTATATATTAAATTCCCAATTGCATCATGTTTCTCTAAAAATATCCAAGAGTAACTACATCCCCTTTAACACATGTCAATAATCATTAAAATATATTCCAACCAAATAAAACTACCCAATAATATATAGAAAAAAACATTGTATAGGGATGTCATAGATAATCGACCGAGGAAAAAATATTAAATAATATGGAATATTACAGAACTGTATTTAAAATTATGAACTACTAATGAATATTGAGACTTAATATCAAAAAAGAGGGAGATAAATTAATTAAAATCTAAATACTAAATAATTACATAAGGAAACACTTATTTTCCCATATCTCTGGTAAAATTACCCCTTCATTCAAAGTTTAGTGTATATTATAAGTGAAATATAAGTCATTAAAAACTCTAGAAACCAAAAAATGCATTGATAAAAGCAATAAAAATATCAATATCAAACTCTCTTCAATATAATGTGTGGTCCACATAATTATTCTAATCCATATGGAAAATAATATTTTTGTAAAGCCATAAAATTATTCCCCTTTTTCATTGTCAAAAAATGCTATGTTTTTTATCATATGAAATCGTTAATCAATCATTTTTTCCAGTAGTCTTTTTTCTAAGTCATGATTTAGTTCTCTTAAAAATTCTCAATTGTTATTTTTATATTGGATGGATTTTTTAATAATATATCAATATGGTAATCAATATTTTTTTCTCGGATTTATTTATTCTATATTGAAATCCAATTCAAATGATGGTAAAATATGAAGTGAAGTTGGTGGGCAGAAATTTTCTATTTTGTACATTTGGTTTTTAACCTAGTGAATTTCTAACAGGCCTCGTATTAAAAAATGACTGTTAACTGACCAGCCTAGAACAACGCAATTGGCCCACATGTGAGACTCAAGAGGTCAACCACAACAAGGGAGCCTTCCCCAGCCAACCCAAAGGTGGAAGGTACAGGCTGTGTAAAGGCCAGTAAGAGTGCACCTAGACAATATTGTGCATATTATGGGAAAAATGCCCATGAAGTGAGTGGGCGCTAAGTTGGCCCACAGAACATCGATGAGGGGTGGAACCAAGGAGGGAGATATTTTTCTGAGCTGAGGATGAGGCATCTTTATATTTATACCACTGATTTTTTGTACTTCTTTTTGATGTGGGTAAGGCTTTGAAGAGATCTTAGTCGTTCATCACATCCCCCCACCGCACGACCGTTATATCACTATGATGTGATCCACATATTTGAAATATACTCCTAGATATTGGATCAGAGTGAACATTAAACAGATCTGTATGATCTTTGAAAAATAGATCACTTCTACCTTTGACCACCAGATGATTTCCAGTTCGACCTCTCCACTTCCAAGCCTCCATGATTTATTTTTAAACCTCCATTGATAATCCAATATACTACATGACAATCTTCGAGACATCTCTAGGTCCTGCATGAAATTACATTTGCATGCATGTAATGAAACTAAAGAGATTGAAAAATGGTTAAATTAAAAAACATTCTCAAGGCCACGTCATTCATCCTTTGTTCATGTGTTATTTGAGCTGTGTTGTAAACAAATATTGTATGTGATTCTTATTGCATGCACGTTGTTTGTTCCTCGTAATGAAGAAGCTTGTTCACAAATAGTAAAAACACCATGTTTTTGGCTTTTCATTAAACTAGTGTGGATGTTTTCAAAGGATGATATCTGTGGATGTTTAATGGGAATTCGGAAATGTACTTTTTGTAGGATTTTAAGATTTTTCATCACTATGATACTCATCTATAAATAATTATTCTCCGAGCAGGGGTTTATTTTGTTGAAATATAGAAATCTCTTGTTTCCAAAAAAATAGAACAACCACATCCCATTGTTCGCGAAGAAAATGAATTTTTCTACATGGATCTTACTTGCATGTGGAAAGTAGCCTCATCATGATAATCTTATACTAATGAGTTGAAGTATTTCATGAGTTCTCAACCTATGACTTTAACTCTTGAGACACATCATGAATAACTAGATCACAAACTCATAGAAAGATAGTGCATATCACCTCACTGGTTTGTGTGACACATCTATAATGCAATGCCTTCCTAGCACGCATTGGAATATTTGTAATACATTGTAAATATACACTGTATCTAGGGTCCATGAACTTGGGCGCATATAAGGCCATTACCCATTTAGGTGAGCATGGAAATGGTTCCATGCACATGCATATCACACAAATATATAACTCAAACTTATAACAAGTGTATGTGTGCATGAAGAACCATATAAGAATGGAATTTTAATGACATAAAATCCAATCATGATATAAAAATAAATTATGTGAGTCCCAGACTTCAGTTGGAAGGAATAAAACATAGCCTGGGGATTTGTTTCACTAAGAAAAAAATCCATATAGATGATCAGAATATTTGAGAAAGAAAATAAATTTGGATTAGATATATATAATGCTACTATAATAGAAACACAAGAAAATAAAAACCCTACATGATCATGGAAGAAGATCATGACATCATCCTGAAATGGATCGAGCCATGTAAATAAAAAGATGAAGATAGAGGGGGGGGGGGGGGGTAACCTATTTTTAAAATATGAAGGTGAAGTTTATGTTTTATCTGATTGAAATAGATGAATTGATTTTGTAGAGTTTAATCAAATTTTAATTGGGGAGTTTAAATAATTAGTATTTGTAATAATCTTCTGATAAATTAAAGAAACCATGTGGGGGAGAATAAACAACACGATAAGGCATAGGACTTTGTACCGAACCTTGTAAATCCTTGTGTTCAATGCATTGGTTTTATAGAATCATTTGAAGGAAGTCTAAGAGATATATCCAATTGGATTGAGTCCGTAACTTCCACATAGGTAGATTTTAAAATAAAAAGTTAGTAATTCATAAAAAGAAAAATCGAAAAGGGGATCACTAAATCACCCCTCCCCTCTCAGTGATCTTATATTGATATGGGTATTTAAATCGGTAGCAGATATGTGGTACACTCTATAAGGATATACTTTTGTTTGATGATATATAATTTATATTCTATCAATATCATGTGTGTTCCAACTTTAAATGGAAATAATTATCATAGTTAGAAGAATATGATATTACCCTATCTTCTATCGCATTTTCATAAAGTTATAGATACATCTAATTATGGATTGCCTGTTATTTATAATGAAGTTATAATGAATTTAATTGAGAAAATAAATATATATTTCGATGGAAAAGCTAAAAATTCTATATTTATGTATATTTCAGAAAAATATTACACCAATGTTATGTGACTAAAAATGCAAATCAAATTTGGGAAAAATTAGAATGTAGATATGAAGGAACCCTTAAATCCAAGGAAAGAAAATTGTATATGTGGAGGAGAAAATTTGAATATATCATGATGGGAGAATAAGAAAACATTTATGAATATTTCAAAAGTGTTAATGAAATTTACAATAATATTCGGGGTTTTGGATAAAATCTGGATGATTCAACTACTGTCAAAAAACTAATGAGAATTTTTTTTTGACAAGTTTGATTCTAAATTATCATCTTTAGAATATAGAGATGTTCATTCTCTTGAAGGGATATTTCACATTATCTTGCATTTGAAATGTATGAGATCTCAGTTTTCACAAAAATATCAATGACGAGATATATTTTGAGGCTATGAGAAAACTCCAAATCAAAGATTGTGAAATTTCCGAACCAAGTTAATATAAAGATGATGATTACGATAAAAAAATATAATAGAATAATTTCTATTATATCAAATAGATTCAGTATGGTAATGGTTTATGGTAAAGGAAAACAACCACTAGGATGCTACAATTGTAATGACATTAGACATATTTTTATAAATTTTCCTAAGGAAATATTTGTTCCACTAAATATTGATGAAGACATAAAATAGAAAAAGAAATGGGGTAGAAGCTCAAAAGATTCAAAAAAATTTGATAGAAGAATGAAAAAGTGATTTCAATGAAAAATAAGAAGGTATATAAGAAAAGAAGAAGATATAAACTCTACACTAGACAACCAATCTGAAGATGAAACAAATTTCATGTCCCATGACGAAAAAGGGATTTGATACATCAAGTAGTGATGATGATAATATTGAACATGAATATCTAGAACACAAATTGAAGAAATAATTAGAAGTTTATCTTGAGAATAAAAGGCTCATGAAAGAAAAGAGGTAGTTTTTGAAGGAAATAGAAAAGTTAACTAAGGAATAGAAAGACTGTTTAGTGAATGAAATTTCATACATTGAAGAAATCAAAACACCTAAATAGAAGGTAGTTGAAATGGATAGGTTGGTAAAATACCCTGAATAAAATCATTACCACAACAAAAATGAATACTCAATAACATAATCTAAATTACTTGAAGAACATAATCGCTTTAAAAAGGGAAAAGAAGGTTTAATTAACACAACTGAGGTTAAGGAAGAATCGTCATAAACTTGTGAAATGATGGGATAAAAGAAACATGTCAATTCAAAATTCATCAAATCTAAAAATACATCTGTTATCTCTAACAATACAGGTTAAAAAAATAAATCTAAGACAAGTTTTGTGAACAAAGTATTGTAAGAAATTTTATTCTAGTCCAATGGAAGATGGAAATTCTCCAAGAATATTTGTTCCCTTAGAATAGTAAAGAACTCAGTTTATATAAAGAAAACAAAAACCAACATCTAAGACAAGACTTTTATCAATTGGGATGATCATGGTTTAGAGGTTATTTCTAGTTTTGGGGAGTGTTCGGACACAATGAAAATTCTTGATGGTATAACATTACCCTATCATAACCAAGGAATGAACAAAGGGTTTTATTCTAAAAATAGAAGTGTAATATAGTGTAAGAAAAATATCATAAATTCCTATGATTTTCCAACTCAGAAAAAATTTGAATATTTAGAATAATTTTGAGGACGATGTGATCAGCATGTCCATAGTGCTGAAATCTACATGTGTTTTCTACCTAAAAATCCCTCAAAATCAGGAATAGAAAAAGAGTTTAGAGAAATAATGACAAAAAATCATGTTTTTCTAACGTTTCATTAAAATCTAGTAGTAAAACCAAGTCATTGATTCTTGATAGTGGATTTTCATCACAAATGACTTGAGGTACAAAAAATTCAGCAACATTAAAAATCATGAAGGAGGAGTTGTGATCATTGGAAATGATTATTCTCTAAAAACCATGGGAGTTGGAAAATCAATTATTGAAGTCAAAATTCTGATGCCCAATGATGTGTTATATTTTGATGGGTCAAAGCACATTTTTCGTTGTGTGATCCAACACTGTTATGATGGACATAAGTTATTATTCAAAATGGATTCATGTATTATCAAGAGCTGTAAGGATTAAAAAAATCACCACTCATTATAAAAGTAACATCAACAATCTATTTCAACATGGTGATTCTATTAATTCCTATTACTTGAGTTCTATGGATGAAAACAACCTATTTCATAGAATATGTGGACATCTTGGTCAAAAGTGTATTTTTATAATCCCAAAGTATGACATTGTGAGAGATCTTCCCAAAATAAAATGATAAAGGGATGAAATTTGTGAATCATGTAAGAAAGGAAAATTAACCCAATGATTACACATTATGGTGTATATACTATATAATAGGCCTATTTAACTCATTAATACAGATATATGTGGGCCAATGAGAGAAAATTCAACAATAGGTGACTAGTATTTCATAACATGTATATGCGATTATAGTCGAGTGACTAATGTCATGTTTATCAAGCACAATTAATAAGAAAATAAAATGTTCAAAAAACATTTAAGGAAATATTTGGAAAGAGATGGGTCTCTATTTCAAGAAAATATGATCAAATAATGGAAATGAGTTTACTTGTTATGATTTTGGAAGATATATCTACAGTAATGGAATCAAGCGTCAATAAAACACCCCATATACTCCACAAAAAACGGCATAGTTAAAATAAACAACATAAGAATAGATGAAGTGGGAAGAACTATCTTATTCAAACAAAAAATCTCATAGTTTTTTGGGAGAGAATACGTTTCTATTACTATACATATATAGAATAGTTTACTACTATGACCAGAATCACAAATTTAATGATATAAAATGTGTTACAACATAAAACCAACAATTAAATTCATCAGAGCTTTTGGGAGTCCCTACATTATAAATATTAAGAGCATTAATCTTGGAATATTTGAAGAAATTCCAGAGGATTGAATTTTCTTAGTAATATTTATAATGGTAAAGGATACACATGTTGGAACAAAAGTTTGAATAAGCTGCTTGATTGTACTTATGTCAGGATTATTGAAAAAAATATCAAATCAAATGTTTCTGATAATATAGACTAAGAAGTCATGGAAGAAAATGGTATACTAATTTAGAAAAATAATGATGAAGTTAATGATAATGAACCAATCAATATTGATTTTAACTATGATTATTCCAATGATTAAGAAGAAGCTGATACAAATAAAGGGAAATGGTACAACAAGTTAAAGAAAAATATTGATATTGGAAATATCATTGGTAATAAATAGTCTCTAATGAAAAAAGGATAATATTGAGAATTGAAGATCATACTGCACATATTTCCCAAGTTGACCCTCATACAGTGGAAGAGGCAGTTCAGTATGTGGAATGGATAAAAGCAATGCATTAGAAGCTTGATCAAATTGAGAGAAATTCCACATACGATCTTGTATCAAGACCCAAAAATAAAAATGTTATTAGAACCATGTAGGATTTTAGAAATAATATAAATGATAATGGTGGTGTTTTAAGAAAAAAATCTAGTCTATTATGCAATGGATATTCGAAAATGGAAGGAATTGACTTTAATGAAATATTTTCACCAGTAGAAAGACTAGAAACCATTATAATGATCTTAACAGTTGCAGCATAAAAGAAATTTATGTTTTACCAAATTGATGTGAAATGAACCTTTAAAAATTAATATCTTGAATAATATGTCTATATTGAACAATAAGATAGTCTTGTTCTGGAAAATGGTTGTAGTATGTTATGCAGGGTGAGAAATGCTTTGTACAGTCTAAAATAGGTCCCTAGAGCCTAGTATGCCAAATTAGATGGTTGTCTAAGTGATATGATGTTTGTCAAGGCTATTGTTAGCAGTAACCATTACGTGAAAAAGATGGCCAGTAGTACACTCATTTTCATTATATATGTGGATGAAATTATTTTTTCAAGTGACAAGAGTGGTTTATGTGAATTATATTCTAATCAAATGAAAAGAAGCATTGAGATTTCCATTATTGGTCAGATGACATATTTTTTGGGATTTTAGGTTGAGCAAAAACCATATTCCTTATTTCTATCACAATAGAAGTATGTTAAGGAATTTGTGAAAAATTTTGTAATAGAAAATTCTAAAGAAGTTTCAACACCCATTTTAGTTTGTACCAAATTATACATGGATGAAAATGGAAATAATTTTCATCAGAAATGATTCAAAAGAATAATTGGTATCCTACTTTATCTCACAGCATCCAGGCCATATATAGATTATTCAGTGACTCAATGTTCCAGATTCATGAGTGATCCAAAATAGTCTCACTTATTGGAAGCTAATTGAATTTTGATATATGTTAAAGGAACACTAAACTATGGGATTTCGTACAAACAATGTTCAAACATGATGTTGTTGGGATTTAAAGATGAGGATTGGGATGGTTATTCTACTGACAGGATATAAAATTCAGGTTGAACATTCGTTTTGAGAGAAGGATTTCTCATTTGGTATTGCAGGAGGAAAAATTTCATAACATTGAGCACAACTGAGTAATAGTATGAGGTAGCTACATATGTATGTGCACAGATGATTTGGATGCAAGTGCAGCTAGAAGATTAGAAAATTGAAACTAAGAACCCACTTATGATTTTATGTGATAATCAAAGTTCCATTGGATTATCTACGAATCCTATACAACATTAAATATCCAACCATATTGACATAAAATATAATCTTGTAAATAAAATGGTGGATGGTGGAGATATCAATCTACAATAAATTTCTAATAAAGAACTGGTTGAGGATATTTTCACCAACCCAATTCAAATAGAGAGGGTTGTTGAGATAAGGTTTAGAATTCATATTTATCCTTCTCCTCTCACTTGAAAAATAAGAAATGGTACCTCTTTATTCCCCAACATATATATGTTTTAATACTATTTTTTAGGGAATTGAAGGAGATTTATGCATCCCTTGAGGGGGAACACAGTACGTTAAATTCTGAGCAAGATTTCACATGCGTTGTTGTTTATAGACATACATATAAACCTTGGTTATATCCTTATTTTTTTCTACATTGGGTTAGAACACCTAGACATAGAGTTTCATAACAAAAGGCTCCTTTATATTTGAACCATGTGATATCAGCCATCTCTCATATATTTCCATGAAGATATTCTTTAAAGGGAGGAAAACAAGTTTTTGAATACTAACCAATTACCCTTTGCCTTTGATTTCCAATAAGGGGGAGAGAAACATAGAACACATATTGACTCTTACAAAGTGTGGTTATAGATATTGATAAAATATACAAATGGGGAGATTTTTGAGCTCAGTGGAATCTTGTGACTTTAGTTATTTTCAATAATACGTCAATATGTTCTTGGTGAGTAGATGGTTGAAGTAATGATGCTTGGAGTGTCATTAAAGACTCATGAGATAACAATGGATGGCATGGCTGGATATTCTCTTTAATTAAAAATAGATAATTTCTTCACTGGTCCTAAGTTCAAAAGAAATGCATCAATGTTGATACTTTTTCTACAAAAATGATGAATGATTGTCGAAGATGTAGTGATGTTGAGGGCATGGAATTTACTATGTTGAATTTTTTTTAACAATGTGAATTTTAATAGGACTAATATAAAAAAAAATTCCATCTAATTGACTATACTACAACAACTCAATCAAGCCACATGTGGGACCCAATGGGTCAACCATGGAAAGGGATCCATCCTTGGCCAGCCCCAAAGTAGTAGTTGAAATATGTGTGTAGGCCCACAAGAGTGAATGTGGACAATCCCATGCATTGTGCGGGAAAAAATCCCACGAAGATATTAGAGGGAAATGTGCGCCTACAGAATGCCAGTGCGGGGTGACACTAGGGAGGCGGGTGAGAATTTTCTGAGCTGAGTATGATGAGACTAGATATTTAAACCACATATTTTTTTGCGTCATTTTGATGTGGGACGGGCTTCGAAAGGATCTCACCTGTTCATCACATCCCGCGCACCACTCGACCATCAGATCACCTTACTACACTCTATATCCTATCCATCTGCTCCTAGTTGTTGGATCTATGTGATTTTCAAACAGAGTCATCCGATCATTGAACAAAGGTCATCTTCTACATCTGACCACCCGATGCATTCTAGTATGTCATATCTGCATTTGTTCCACTGTGATCGAGTTTCGGGCCACCTTTTATGATACAATCGAATATATGACGATGGTTATAATGTCAAGTGATCATGCATGCAACGAAGCTAAGGAGATTGAATAATGGTCGAAGCTAACAAATTTTTGGTGCCACATCATTCATCCTTTTCTCATGGGTGATTCGAGCTTTGTTTTTAACAAAGATTGTATAGGAAATATATGACATGCCCATGGTCTATTGCTCACAAAGAAGAATCCTGCTCACAAAGAGTGAAAATGACATGTTATTCTCCATTAAACTAGCATGGATGTTTTCAAAGGATTACAACCATGGATGTTTGATGGGTCTTCGGCATGGATATTTTTGTGGGATTTAAATAAATTTCATCATTGTCATCCTTGGCTATAAACAATGATACCTCGAGCAAGGTTTTGTGTTGTTGAAATTGATAAACCTCTAATTTCCAATGAAACAGAGAAACCAATACTCATTGTTCCTTAAGATAATTATGTGTTCCACATGGAACTTTATTGTAAGTGGAAAGAAGCCTCGTCGCACTAATATTATTCAAAGGAGTTGAAGGATTCTGTGAGTTCTTAACTTCTGATTTTTCACTCTTGAGACACATCGCAAAGAACTGGTTTGCAAACTCAAATAGGGAAAGAGAATAACACCTCTCTAGTATGTGAAACACATCTATAATTAATGTTCTTCCCAGTTCATCTTGGATGATTTGAATGATATTTTATATATACCCTATATCAAGGGTCCAAGAACATGCTTTCACATAAGGCCATTACCCATTTGGGTGAGGATGCAAATGGTTTCATGAACAAGAAAATCAAACATATATTGAACTCAAACTTATAAAAATTGTAAGTGTGTGAGAGGAACTAAATAGGAAGGGAGTTTTAATGACTTTAAATCCATGCATGATATAAACCTGAATTAAGTGAGGCTTAGACTTTAGTTGGATGGAAGAATTCACTTCCCGATCATTTGTTTCACAAAGATAACTAATCATTACCGGTGATCAGAATATTTGAGTACTACCATCAATTTTAACTATAGATTATTGTAGTTAGTTGAATAGGTACATGATCCAGTCAGGTCCTACAAGCTCAAGTAGGAAGATCAGGAGATCATTCTAAAGTGGAACAAGCTATCTAATGAAATAAGATGAAGCTAGGTGGTTTAAACAATTTTTGAAAGAAGAATGAAAAGATGATGTTTTATCTAGCAATAGAATGTAAATTGTAGTTTGGGAGTTTAACCAGCTTTTAATTGGGGAGTTTAATCAATTACTATTTCTAATCATCTTTAGATAATGCAAAGAAACTGTGTTAGGGAGAATAACAAACATGTCATGGAGTGGTTCTTTGTACCGAACCTCGTACATCCTTAGTCCATGTTCTTTGGGTTTACAAAATCATTTGATGTATGCTTAAGGGATATATAAAATTGGTTCAAGCCCTTAACCATCCATAGAGTTTGAATTGATAAAAGGAGAAATTCATAAAAAAAAATTGGAAAGGGGATCACTGATTAACCCGTCCCCTCACAATGATCTTATATTGATCTGTGTATTTCATAACATATAAATGAAAATGTATAACATAATGTTAAATTGTACTTATTAAATAAAAAAACTTTTTAAAAATTATGTTTTCGTAAAATTTATTTATTCATTAATAATATAATAAGTGGTAATATATTATATTAAAATATAAAATTTATATTGAAAAGCCACTTTAAATTATTAAATTTAATTGACTGAGATAAAAATACCTAATACATAGAAAAATAAAATTCCTCAAAGAATATGTCTCTTAACACTAAATTATTTTAATAAAATACCATTTAATTTAATTATTTATATTCTAACCCATAAATTTATCTAATTCATTAGTATTAGTACAAAAACATTATTTGTTAAAATAATAATAATAATATTTATGGTATAAAAATAAATAACTTAACAATATTTTTATTTAGTTGAGTTTCTACTCTTCTTGTAATTTTATTAATTATATTTTCAATTTTATTCTCATTTTATAATAATTTTTAAATTATATTGTAAATTATATCGCAATTCATTTTAGTTCAGTAAAAATGATACATGTAATTCAACACATAACATATTTAGTGGAAAATTTAAACTAAATTCATAATGTGTTACATTCTACCCCTATTAAATAAATCACATGATTTCAATTTTAATTTCTCTCAAAATTACAAATATATGAATAAATTTTTAATATATTGATGATTCATGATATAAAATAGTATTCAAATTCTTTATAATGGTTCATAAAGTGTTTGAGAAACATCTAAAACATATCCCCCATTAGTTTAAAGAGTATATTTAGGCCCTTTGTTTGGTACATCGAGTGAATATAGAGTTAATACCCAATAAAACATTTTAGGGATTATTTCCCTTGGGTAAAGTAGAATTATAGAATGTATCCACTTATTATATACAGATAGAGTTTTCATTTCTCAAAAAAAAAACACATACTCTTATATTAAAAAATTTATATTATGTTTTAAATATTTAGATTTATCCTTAGGTTTTCCTATAATTTATCATAGCCTTAATTCTCTATAAAAATTAATCTAAAATTATAAAATCCTTTCATACTAATTTTAAAACCCAAAATTCATGGAAACCAATACCCCTATAAATCTTTATAACTCAAACAACCAAAAATAGAATATCAATAAATATATACCATAATCATATATACAACCCAAAAGATATTACTAGTCTTCCAAAATAACCAAAATTTATTTATCACAAAATTACTTTTAATCCACAAGAGTTATCTATGTTTCCCAACATATATTCACAAAATGTATTAAACCATTGTCCAAATTAAAAATAATTTCCTTAACATCAAATCACATATCATCCCAAAATGTTATTTAGAAATCAATCATGTATTTTTCCCTGAAATCCAATAAATTCATCCAAATATCATTATACCCCATAAACTCTAATCATATAATTCCTTAAATGGTTGTATCTATTAATTTAAAATTAAGGTTAACCTCAAACAAATTAATCCAAAATGATATCCAAAAATTTTAAATTTTTCAAAACTAATAATATCATAACACCTAAAATTATCTAAACTATATTGGATTACTAAAATAGATTTCCAAGATCTACACTCCATGATTTGGGGATAAAAATATTCTTTATTAATTAGTTTTTATATCGACTTTGGTGACCTAAGTATAACCATACATAATTATAATATATATAATAAATATTGAGTCAGTTACATATCCCATATATTTTAGGATTATAGTTTTAAAGGATTAGGAAATGACCACTAATAAAAAAATCCATATATTCCCCATAAAATGAATATTTTTCCATAAAATCAAGGAGTCCTTATTTTATAATATGTCTTTAACAACTCAAATAATATTCTCTTCTCATGACACTCATATAGACCTTTCATATGTAATAATATTCTTCCTAACTAGTGGAAATAGAAACATATGAAAAGGGTGAGCTCAAACACCTCGTATGGTATAACACAAAACATTTTCTTTAATAGAATATATATGTCATGAGTAACAAAAACCATTAGAAGAAAGACACAATCGTATGTTATGAGATTTTGAAGAAAAATATGGATGCATCATATCAAAGTGCATCCATGAATCATCATCACATGGATGACATAATATTTTATTGATAGAAATGTTTTAATTTACGCCATGTCATCTGTTGAGCTATGTTACAAGGGATAAATAAAAAAATATAAACTAGGTTTAATTAGAAAATAACTCAACTATTTCATTGGAAATATGGACATTATATAGTGTTCCACTTTATACATTGACTATCCATATGTTGAAAAATTAGCAAAGGATTCATAATCACCATAATATAGGATATAGTCATTTGAACTTGCATGGATTTTATTATAACTAAGACCCAAATTATGAACCAACATCTAAATATCATAGAAACTGGCATGTAATTTATTTCAATTGGGACAATATGATTTAACAAAAGATAAAATTTGATCAAAATAACTATTTTACATTTTAAAATCTGATTTAATTACCACAAATTTTGTAAAATCTTCACGTTTTCTCGTATGGAATCCTGGATATAAGGCCTCCACATTAGATTTTAATAAATTGTAAAACTGATAAGTTTCTGATTCAAGATTTGGAATATCATTTTGAGTTATTTAGGGATATACCAACTGATGGCCTCATGTGCTAAATTATGAAATAGTATATTTGGAACCAATAAATTTGTATTTTATATTGAGTTATTTTCACCACGTTGATACCAAAAAATACAATATTTCCAAAAACCGAAGTCCCAAAGATGAAGCACAACATTTTCAAAAGTTTTTGATCTCCTATGATAACATTTATGACATGAACATTTAATTATTCCATAGGAAACCAAATAATATTTTAATGATACAAATGATACAAAGGTTTCAACACCTTCAATGTTGATATGATTTATACCAGATCTATTTGAATTTTTACAATTATTTATCCAATCAAAGTCTTGTAATAGAAATTTATTTCATCTTCCGGAGTCTGTAGTTTTTTATAAAAAACATAAATAAGAATAATTATAACATATCACTTTAAATATTTGCAAATTACTATTATATTTTAACACCTAGAAATATTCAATAGAATATGATTAGAGTGAGGTGCTAGGATATCACTGGATTACGGGGCTTCTAGTGGCTCAACATAGATATAATAAAATATATTATATATATTATATTACACATTCTGTTTTTTTGAAAATAATAGAATATCACTCGAATGGTATCTCAAATGGGAAATCAGAGACCGCCGTTGGGTCTGGGATTTGGGGTTTACCCTAGGCGCGACATAACATTTGTGAACATGAGATTTTTAGTTACATTTCATTCAAGGGTAATTAATTTAATATATTTATTATAGTTTCTTATTAAAATTTAATGAATCATTCAAACTATGTGTTGTATGAAAAATCAGAGACCACCATTAGGTCTGCGATTTTTGGTTAACCCTAGACACAACATTATATTTGTGTGCGTCAGTTGTTTTGTAACATCATAAGTGAGGATAATTCATTTAATATTTTTATTATAATTTCTTATATAATTTTAATGTTTCTTTCAAACTATTTATTGTATGAAAAATCAGAGGCTGCCATTGGGTCTGTAAGGTGGGGTTTACCCTAGATGTGACCTATAATTTTTTTCATCAAGACATTGGTAATATAATGCATGTTGGAAATATCATTAAGTATTTTTATTATAATTTCTAACAAAAATATTGAATTATCTCCATAACGGTGTATCATATCAGAAATATGAGACAACTCTTTGATCGGGGATGTTGGGTTTACCCTAGGAGCGAGGGAGCATTTCAGAGCGTCCAGTGTTTGGTAATATTGCATGCGAGGGTATAATTTTTAATCTTTTAATAATATTATATATATATATATTACTACATTTATACAATATATTAGTACAATTTTTTTAAATTATAATAACATGTACTTGAATTATTGTGTTTTTTTAATATCTATTATTTTTATTTTTTGTCAAGGTATGATAAAAAAATTTGTATTTATTAGAAATATTTTCTCTAAACATTTAGTATTTTATTAAATTATTTATTACGTCATACTATTTTTTTATTTATATCTCTTTTTTTAATAAATATTACTAATATTTAAATATTAAGCGAATATCATATTTTCTCTTTTAGAAATTTTTACATATTTTCATACTATCCTCAAATTTGGAAATTATTAATAATAATGGGTAAATAACACTTGTATTTACAATTTACTAAAAATATCAAATAATAAATTATTAATTATTATAAATTATGTAATGACTATTATTAATTATTAAATTTATTATTATATTTCCAATAATTACAATATATATCGAGATTTCATAATTAATATAAATACATAAAATATATATTCCATCTCTTTTTTTAAAGAAATATACATATATCAAATCTATATAAATATATATATGTATATATAGATAATTATTAACTAATTTTACTTATAGATAATTTTGATTTAAATAAATATGATTACGTTTAATTAATAATTTATATAAATAATTAATATATAATTTAAAGTTAATATTTTTTAAATTATATTTATTTTGAATTGATATTTATTTTGAATTAATAATTTTAACCCTAGACGGATTATATCCGTTGTACACATATCATTTTTTTACAACATTTATACAAATTTTTAATACTTGTTATTTTAATTAAAACAACAATTTAACGAATTATTGTGAATTTAGAATAGTTGTTATATTTTTTATATATTTTTTTACAAATTATTATTATTATTATTATTTTATAATTAACTATAATATTTAAGAAAAATTAATAATAATGACAAAATAATTTTTAAATATTATAAATTATTTCATTATTATTACAAATTATTTAAATTAGTACTACATTTTTAGTATGTAATATTCTTTTACAATTTATCAATAATTCATTATTTTTGTTATATTTTATTAAAATCTATTACAAAAAAAAATCTCGTAATTTCAATTAACTACTTTTTTAATGAATATTAAAAATTAAAAATTTTTATGGTTTTTTCAATAAACCACTTTTTCAGTTTTTTTCAAAAAATCATATAAATAATGTTTTGTTAAATGAAATCAACTCTTAAAAAACAATTAACACCCAAATATAATGATACAAGCATTATAAAATTAATTTATAAGTTTGAAGATTAATTAACCCCAAAATCAAATAATTTACACCCAAATAGAATTCTATTTGGAAAAACAATCATTATAAGAATTATAAAACAATTTTGGGGATCTGTTTCAGGTGTAAAATTGTTTCATAGTCCCATTTATCTATAGCATAACATTATAAGAGAATTCTTCATATCCATGGACACGTGACTTCACTTAAATGTTTTATTTGGGTGAACAATTCAGGTGCACCCTGTCCCATTTATCCATGGAATATAAAATCCAAAACGAGTGGATTACTTCTCTTGGTGATTAATTTTGGAATAAGAGCATCATAAAACTGTTTACACCCACATATATATATATATATTAACCCTAAAATCCAAGCAAATAAACTATTTCCAAAACAATTAACAACCAAATTGAAACAAATTAATATAGATTAACCCTAGATGTCAAATAAATATAAAAATTTGAGGAAATTTATTACCACATGATTTGACTAGACAATTAACCATAGTATTGAATAAAAATACACCAAAAAATGAAGCAGAAAAGAACATGAGTCTCTACCTAGGATATCTGCGTGGGGTGACCCTTGGCGGAGATGTGTCATCGTTGCGCATGAGATGGAATGGTGGAGTGGTGTAGTAGTGTAACAGAGTAGTTTTACAGTGCGATAAGGGGGAGTGGAGGATCCATGAAGAGGATTTGTGGGAGATGTGGAAGTAGGGAGGAGGAAAATGAGGGGGGTCACGTAGGTTAAATGAAATTATTATTTACGACAGATTATTGTCGATGGAATTAATTCCATAAAAAATGTCATTTGATCAAATGTTTTCGTGATATGTATTGAATTCTGTCACAAATACTTTGGATCTGATGAGAATTTGTTATGGAATTAGGAGTTCATTTGAAAATACCCATCGCAAATGAATTTTGAATCAAGCAGTGGTAATCCCCGCAAAAACTATTGGTGATGGAACAATTTATTCTGTAATAAATAGAGATTATTTGCAGTAGAACACTTATTCCATCAGAAATAGTCCATGTTCGTGTAGTATTTACAATGGATCATTTTTTCATCGCAATTGTCCCATCACAAATAGTCGAATTTAAATTAGTGACTAGAATGTGGAAAACATAGAGGCTGAAGAACCCCACAATGTAAATGTATCTTACAACAGAAGTGTTTGTATTCTATACTATACCCAGTATTTTTACACTGTAAATCTTTCTTTTATGTTATGAATGAATGTATCAGTACTCTGTGTCTTATTGATTTACATCATGAACGAAATTTTTAGGGTCTTCAGGGCCTAAGGGATTTTCATCGTATGTATCACTCTTACACTGTAAGTTCTTCTTCTTGAAACTTTTAGGCCCTAAAAAGGTTTTCCGAAGTGGGTATTTGGACGTATAGAACACTTTATTAATTCGATTTATGTCAAAAAATTGACTTTATGAATTTAAATGGATGAAAATTCATACCTTTACAATTAACACCCCTTTTCAAAATTATCTCCAATTATCTACAAATATAAACCAAAAATCACAATATTGAAAAATATAGGGACTTTCAGTTCTTTGAAGGAGATGTTATTAAAGATTTGTGTTATTGTTTTATTCTATATCTAATAACATTGAAAACCATAAAGTAGAAAATTTATTTATTCTCCAATTATTTTTATGTGTAGTACTAATATTACCATACATTATATTCTGGGTAACATTGGTATTTATATTAATAATGATTAAACAAGATTAAAGAATGAACATTTGTTTTGGTTGAAGCAATGACATGTGTACCTACTTTGATAATGATTGGCACAATTTTTTCTAGATAGTGTGATATATTATGTTATTAATTGGTTATAATATTTATTTATTCTGTAGTTTATCAAGTTTTATTTCATAATTATTCATAACTAATTTAAAGTTGGTAATTATTTTTGGATAAAGAATCAAAGAGAAATGTTTTTAATAAAACCTTTTTATCTTATGCTTTGATAGAAGTCAAATTATTCTTGAAATATTTTTAGTTAAAATCATTATTCTATAAGTCAATAAATTTTTTTATAATCAATGGTGAACTATAAATTCTTGTTTTTTATATATAAATGTGTCGTGTTTATAAATTTGATTCTTCCGTATAGTCCAGTAAAACATGAAGTCATACTTAAAGAATGTTTAAATAATTCACATCTATTGATAGATGATTCATTTGGATTACTGTGGTTTTAAACTATGATAAATGAATTGGTGAATTCAATATTTTATTGAGATAGTTTTTTCATAAGGATAATTTTTTTCGATAAGAGAGTATGTTTCTTGTGAATGATGGATGCCTTGGATTTTAGGGTCGAGAGGCCCGGTTAGCTATATGATGATTTATTTACTATCTTGAGTGATTTATCTGGATGTGATTAATTGTATATAATATAATGTGACTCTTTGATGGTTGATAGTTGATGAGAATTCTATGTGGAGGCCTGATTTTATTACAATAGTAGATGCCCTAGAAGGATCGATGCATGATGATATGCATGCTGGTGTCAGGTATGGTACTAGGTTTGGTGGATTGGTTTGAAGCTAGGGTTTTCTATTATTAATTTTAATTATGGGATTCTTTCTTGTTAATAAATTTTATTTGATGGCTAGATGGCCGAGTTCCTAATTTCTGCATTCATTTTTCCACTACTTGGCATTGTGGGTTATATTTCATTATTCATATCTTTTATGTTAGTTTAGTATGATTCCTAGAGTACCTTGAATAATCGAATGATAATGAATTATTTTTTAACCCATGGGGTCGGTTCTTGAATGGAATTAAAAAAGAAAATTATTGATAAACCATGAAATTAATGGATTATGCTTGGAGGTCATGGACTTGGATGGTAATTAATATATTAAAATTAATTTAATGTAAAAAATTAATTAAATGATTTTCCTTGAATTCGTTTATGCTTACAATATGTCTATTCCTTAGCAGTGGAATCTAGGTATCTGAGATTTGATATCGATAGTTCTATTTAAGGTTATGTTAATGTGTATAGTGTGGCGATGATATATATACTATTATGTGATTTCATACATTACCCAACCCATGTCGGTAGGGTGACTAACACCCAATTGACTATGGGAGACTATTTTCCTCAATATCTAGGTTGGTGATCAATAAATGGATGAATAGAGATCTTATCCCATTATCTGTTCTTGGTATAATTATGTTATTAGTATTCATAGTGTTTACCTTCCTTATATATGTATATAGAGGGCTATAATGTCTTATAGTTATTTTAAACACATATATACAGCAACCGTGACCCTAGTAGAGTATTGTCGAAGTATTATTCATCACATTTGAATACAATACAAAGAATACCATCCTGACTGAATAAGTAGTTTTGTAGTATTTATAAACTAAATAAATTCTTTAAATTCAAATTACATTTTAAAACATAAAATACACATTGAATTTTCATTAGAATTCCATTATTTCTTATAGAAAATCCATGCTCATCAATCACAAAACACATTCTAGTATCCTTGGTAAAATAAAACATAAGAATGGGGTGAGCTATGATTTTTTGTAAGGGTAGGACTATATAAAATTTTATGAATAATTAATGTCTAATGAACATAAAAATGTTAATAATAGAAAGACATTCCATTTAATCCATAACATTATAGTATTTTGTAAATAATAAATGATGATCAAATAATGCCATATAAATAATCCCATTAGCTTGAAAATTATTAATGGATATTCTATCTATTATAATAATCACATGTAATATCAAAAAATGAATTCATAATTATACAAATATAAAACATACCATCAAGTACTTTTCATGAAATCTAATACCATCAAGGCCTTGTGCCAAGACATTTATTTGAATGGGAAAGGCCTCAGCCCAAACCCAATCTTTTATGTCTCATGAGACCTACTGATGCATCCAGAGGCTCCAACAAGCCACTCCTATCACATATTATGTCCAATGGTTTCTTCATATGAATGGGGTGAAACATAATAAAAATAAACATTCATATTGAAAAACTAATATATGAAATTTTAATAATTACCCCACTAAATAAACATAATCATAATAAATCCAAAGTAAAATGGTGATTGGTAATTAAAATGTGCATACCCTGTAAAAATAATCATAAACCATCCAGATAAATAATATATTTTGTATCAATATAAAATATCCTCAGTTTATCACATGTAAAAAAGAGGTTCTATGTCATTGATCAATAGAAATACCAAACAAATTTCATTAAAAACATGTTCGAGAAAAATAAGCTTTTCAGGTAGAAAACAACCTTTTAAATAAATAATTTCACAAAACATTTTGAAAATAATTTTATTTGAAAATAACCATTCAATAATTGTAAAATAATCTTTTAAACATTAACTGGTCATGTAAGTAGAAAATTATGTTCATGCCACTCATGTTAAAAAAATGTTTGCCTCGTATTTTCGGTAAAAACCAAATTATCATTATTTTGACAATGACATGAAGATTCCATTATATATATTTTTTTATAAAATGTAAAAAATATAAAAAATTACTCTAATAATTATTTTTGAGAAGGATAAAAACATTTTTGAAAATAATTTTAGAAAGCATGGGTTTTGATGAAAACTGATTTCTGTGCGAAGAGAGAAATAAAGTTGGATTTTTTTAAAAACATTTTCTCAATCATTTTAATTACCAAATAGTGGAAACATAGTATGATTATTTAAAAATTATCATGAATAAACATATATGAATAAAATATATTAATTATTAGATTTCAATATCAAATAGTTTAATAAATGGAGATATAAACACAAGCAATCCTAAATAATGATGAAATCGTGAAATAAACACTTACCACGTTAGTAAAATTTGAATCATAAGCACCATAAAAGAAATGAAATAAAATGAAACATTCCCTATAATGAAGATAAATTCATTCATGATATAACATATCAAAATCGTCAGTATATACACCACACAATGTCCTTAGTGGTGAATATAGTGTATGTCTAATCGAAGTCAAAGTGTGATGGGAAACCCTTACCTTGAGTCTGAATCGTCACACATGTTATTTATATTCCAAAATAATAAAATTAATTAATTTATTTAATTTATTTATAAATATTTTCAAGTTTATTATTACTTTTATTTAACTTATTAACAGGTTATATATTATTTCTTACCAATTTAACTATATGTCAGATGCTTTGACTATATTTGTTTTATATGTGAAAAATAAATTTTTTAGGTTGGCTATGATCAAATATGTCATTATTTAAACATATCTAGAATAATAATCATGTAATAATTATCATATTATATCCTCAATTATACCTTTAAAAATATCTTGAAATATATTTGTGAAAAATGAATTTTGTTACAATCATGGAGACGGTAGACCATACATACACACGAGTAATGATTCAATTTTTCAACGATCGTCATGAAATAGAGGTTACTAATGTTTTATCGCTATTGAATGATCCTAATATCAAAAAAATATATTATTTCTTTAAATATAATTATATATATCATCCCTATTTTTTGGTGATGATAATGGAGTCGAATCACTTCACAAAGGTGGTAGTCCACATGTACACGAACGATGTTATCATCTATATATGAGTGAAAATGTTAAGAAATAAAATGACATATTATCTTCTAAGAATGTTAAATATGTCAATAATATAATTATTAGGTCAATTTTATAACATATAATAATTAAATATATCTCTATTATGTTCCATGTAAATCGTTTGGTAAAAATGAATCACATCGCTTTGCGAGGAGGTAGTCCGTCGTACACACAAACGACGTTAACGTATCTCCTATGGAATGAAAATTGAAAAGGTATATATTAAAAAATGACTAAATATGTAAAATTATGTCATAAATATCATATCCAACATAATACCCAACTATGGAAGGAGGTAATTGAAAAATTAATGACATTGGTTAATGAGGCGGTAGACCGCCATACACAGTAATGATGATTTCTTAACCCATTCGTTGTATGCATGGATGGTTGTAGGTAATTAAAATAAAATAAATACAACTAAATATATGGAATATTATAATGCTATTAAATAATCATGTTTTAATAATAATTTAATGAGCTGGAAGAAGAAATAAAATCAAAACGCTCGATAGAGAACGTTACCACTTCTTCTAGAAACCTCATTGTATTTTCTCCAAATTCCTTCCAAGGTATTCTTTCAGACAAAAATATGGATTTTAGATTGATTTTATGTTATTTTGTGAAGTTATTTTGGCTTCTATTGGCTTATCTTAAAGGGTATTAATATGTGAATAAGGGAGGAGAGTGGGTGTCCATTTATAGGTGACGTGAGTGGCACACTTGTAATTTTTTAAACGAAAAAGGTATACCCACATGTTTCTCATGACATACGGGTGAAAATATGAGTTTTCTTAAAAATTATATATGATAAGGTATATATATGGTCATAAAATTGGATTTTTACAGTTAATATGTCATTTTAACCATAAATGTTTTAGTTTAACCCCAGGTAAACACATTTTTAGGTTCACCAAATTAATTAATTATTACTATTTTCACTATTAATTTTGGTCAAAAATTAATATGTAATTATAAAATAAAACAAATTATTTGTATTCTGTATATGGAATACATTTTTTCAAATTTAATTCATATTATTGGAAAATTTAATTTAAAAATTAATCCCACATACATAATGGGAAAGCGGGTTTTAAACGAAAAAATATTCCAAAGATTAAAAAGGTTCAATGTCAAAAATCATTAAGAAAATGATTCAAATTTCCTAAATTGGATTAACAGAACTATAATTGATATAATTTTTTCATAATAAAAAATTAATATATTATTTATATTTATAAAAAATTTAACCAAAAATATTGTTTTCAATTAAAATTCAGTATTTATACTATTCATCGAAAAATGAAACTTTTTAGAAAAATATAAAAAATTAAGTGTAAGATAATCTAGATATAATGATTTCAAAAATGAAGTTTATTTTCTCAGATACATTTTACATTTGTGGTATCATTTAATTCTAAATAATATTTTCGAAGCACGACTAAACTATCTTTTATAAAAATACAGTTTTTTCAGATAATATTTCTATTTCATTAGAATAATTCGTATTTTATTTCTAAAAGATATATAACCAACGATTTTTTTAAATATGTAAACCATATTATATAAATAATTTTTTTGTTAGTATTATACCCACTAATTTAACAGCTAGTTTTCATCAGTGTTCTATATTAAGGTTCATTTAGACTTAGGATTTCTTTTTTCACAAGATATCAAAGAGATTAAATTTAAAGAAATATACTTCATGGGTTTTTTAAGCTTGATATTGTGTGTGGAATATGTTATCGAATACAATTTAATTCATTTATAATTTTTTGATGTTAAATATTCTCCTTGTAAAATTAATTTCATCATTTCAATTTAATCTTGATCTATGTAATAAAGGGGTTGACATAAAAAATACCATCATTGAAAATATATCATCATAAAAGGGTTAATAAAAAATTCTTTTAATATTAGGGAAAATGAAATATGAATTTCATCTAGAATAACACATACCTAGGATCTATACAGGTTAAAATTGGTGAAATCTGAAGACATTGACCTAAAAGAAAAGTTTAAATTATTATAGATATTTATAGAGGAAAATGATCATAAGAAATTGAGTGATCGATGGAAATTTAAGGACGTAAAAACCATAAATATTAAATGATCTAGAAGACCATTGGATTCATCATATTTGAAATTAATAAGATAACATTTTTATTTCAAGGTCCATTTCTTAAAGTTAAAGAGTTGATTTACTGTCTATGAATACAACGAAATATACTTACTTGATATCTTTCTATTTTATAAGAAAAATTTCATCCATTGGTTGTGCCTTGATCAATTTGAAATTCATGCCTTACTCCAGGAAATGAATATCCAAAAATTATTTCTTATTCCTGAAGCACTAAAATTAACTTTTTAAATATTATATGATCTATAATATAATGATAATCAATTCCTTATATCTCTAGTAATTATTATAACAAAATTGTTTATATATCTTATCCAATATGAATAAATCTTCATATGGTGAAGTAATATATTTATATCCAAAACATCATCCTAATTTAAACTTAAACCATTTCAGGAATGGTTAAACTTATGTCCCTTCCAGAAGATAGAGATCCAAAACATTATAAAAGTGGTAATTAAATTTCCAAAATGAAATTATCATTAATCTCAAACACAATATGAAGTAGCTCTTAATAATCACATACCAAACATGATAATACCTTAATCGCGTATTCACATGAATCATGTTAATCACCCAAATAATAATTACACAATAACAAAAACATGCATTCTTTCTAATTATATAAATAAAACACAGATTATTGGATATATTCCTTAAATTTAGAAATTCTATAAACTCCAACAATTATAGAGTAAACCACTTTCTCAACATATCATAAACAAGTTCAAATGTAGTTTTTACTATCCAATGTAATTTATCCATATGAATCATCTATTTATCCCAAAATCATTATCTCAACATCAAGAAGATATCAAGGATTATCTTTCTCTTAGTAATGAGTTTCACAGGAAGTTAAAATTTTATATTGAATCATTTTTCTTGGTCATTCGTACCATTCAACATATTCTTTAAAATTCATAATGAAAAATTACACCAATCAAATCCTTATACATTTCATAATAATTATTACCTGAATATCATTGAAAAAAATAATCAAATGAAATTATTATTGAATCCAAAAGCAATAACATTAATCATTTAAATTTTTCTATGATAAAAACATAATCTTTATCATGATTCATTAGCTACTTTTGATGTATACTCCTATAATACTTTGGGAATTCATTTGATTAATTCTGTATCTCTTTACATTTGAAGTAGTAAACACTGTCAACCTTTTTATTTCAAGTTAAATAATTATAATTTTGGGCTTTCTCTTCTAACTTGTATTAAACTCCCATTACCTTTAATCATGTATCAGGGTGTTTCTTTCCACAATTATCATATGTTGTAAAATCTGTCTTCCCCATATTTACTTTAACTATATTTTTCTCGGTCATCCTCTTTATCTCTTTCTTCTTGTAAAATTCATAATACTTAAGGAATTATTTCTCTATCTTATTATCACATTATACCATGTCCTCATATGATGAGAGTGTTTGGGGTGAAGCCTTACCTTCAAAATATTCTCTCATGTTCATCAAATAAAGGATTATTCTTAATCTTTGGATTATGTGCATTGATATAGTTCGCATTTCTTCTGATTGGAGCCATTTATAAACAATGGAATACAATATAGTAGATCATATCATTATGAAACATAATTTATAATTCCAAAAACAGTGAAATTATTAACCTAAACTGAAAATTTGGGGCAAAACAAATATCCCAATCATAAGTATGGTCTATTTTGCAATATCATTATTTTTTAGAAATTCATTATCATTTGTAATGAAAATTTGAATTATCCTACGATTATCCCCTAAGAGTGTCAAAAAAGGTGAAAAGTACGGCCAGTTTTCATAAACTAGGTAATGATCTGGTGAAACCTAATGCACGCTTTTCAGAGCTATTACTTACCTCTGTGCTAGAACCACATTCACTTATACTATTCTATCATGGATTTATTTCTACAAAATCCATATAATATCATCCTTACCAAAACATTATCCTGTTGTTACATTCTTATCATCAAAGTATATCATAGGTTTATCTCCGCTAATCGATGTTTTCCAAAATTTAGTTCCCATGGTTTCTACTAAACTTCCTATGATACCAACTGCTGCGACCCCAAACCTAACATCTAAGAGCCGATTTCTACTCTATTACTGTATAATAAGATACAATAAATAACATCCGGAATTATTGAATATATTAGTATTCTTGGTAAACTACATACATATTTAAATTCACATTACATTTTAAACATAAAACACACAAAGAAGTTTCTTTGAGAATGAAAATTTCCACCTTAGCTTATCTTTTTTAATCAATCACAAAAAATTTCTTGGTGTCCTAAAAAAAATAAAACAAAATAAATTGGTGAGATTGGATGTTATGTAAGGGTATTAATATAATATAATCTATGAATATATAAGGTATAATCAATATGTCATCGAAAATAAATGAAACACATTCAATTTTATCTATTACATGAGCATATTATGGAAGGAATAATGATGATAAAAAATTATTTATAAATAATCACATGATTTTGAAACCTAACCACATATATTATAACTAATCAAATAATCAAATGGAATATAAACAATTGAACCCATAAAAATGGAATTCATAATATTGGACATATAAAACATACCTTTGAGGCATTTTCCCAGTACAACTAATACCATAAAAGACATATTTTAAGAAATAAATATAAATAGGTAAGGCCTATTCCAAAACCAAATATATTTTGTCTCAAGAGACATATTGATCCCTTTAGGGGATATAGCAGGCCCCACCCATCACCTATAATTTAAAATTAATTCCTCATATGAAAGGGATGAACAATAATCATCATAAAAATGCATATATAAAAACTAACATATAAATGTTAACACTTACCCCAATCAATAAACACAATCATAAACTATCCTGAGTAAAATTGTGATTTGTAATAAAATTGTACGACCCTAGTCAAAATGATAATGAAACACAAAAATAATTAATAAATATAGAATCAATATAACATTTACTGAGTGGATCATAACTAAAATATAGTATCTATGTAATTTTTTAATATCAAAACTATAAAAATGACACTAAAAGAATTTGATTGCAGAAAATAAGATTTTCACATTGAAAATAAACATTTAGAGAAAGACGTTCACAAAATATTGTCCCAAAAAATTTATTGAAAATCGCCTTTGAAAAAAATATAAAATAATATTTAAAACATTGATTGTCCATGATATTTGAAAATTCCATTCTTGTCACACAAGTTTAAAAATATTCCTTTCACATTTTCGCTAAAAAATAAAACAGATTTGTTTGGAAAACAAAATAAATATTACATTAATTTTTTTTTGTAAAAATTAAAAATGGGTAATAATTTTTATAATAAATCAATTTTAAAATTATAAAAACATTTTTGAAAACATTTTTTGAAAACTTGTGGTTTAGTGAAAAATTATTTTCAACCGAAGAGATAAATAATGTTGGATTTTCATAAAAACATTTTCTCAATCATTTGAAGTACCGATGTGTGAAAGAATGGTACGATTACTTCAAAAATATCATTAATATCCCATTCTGAATAAAATATATTGATTTTAATATATAAATATCATATAATTCCTCTAAGGGAGAAATAAACATAAACAATTCTGAATTACGATGACATTGTGGAATTAACCTTTTCCACTTTGGTAAATTATGAATTTTAAGCCCTATAAAAGAAATTAAATCATAAAAAATATGAAGATAAATATATCCATGCTGTAAAATATCAAAATGGGAAGTATATAGACCACAAAAAACATTAGTTGAAAATATGTCGTATGTCTCGTGAATGTTAAACCGAGACATGAAACCCTTAACATGAGTCTGAATCATCAAGTAAATTATTTATCTACATGAATAATAAACATATGTTAATTATTTTACTTATTAAGACAACATATAATGTTTATTATTCCTTTTATTTCACATCATACCATGTTTTATATGATCAATTAATAATTGAATTTTACATCAGATGTTTTGACGATATTTTCCTAATATGTCAACAATTACTTTGGTAGGATGACTATAGTAAAAGAGGACATTATTTAAACATATAAATAATAATAGTCCAAAAATAATTGTCATATTTATACATAAATTTTAATTTTAATACCGATCAAGAATGATGGTTATGAAAAATTAACTACATTACAATCATGGAGATGGTAGGTCGTATGTACCCATTAGTAACATTTCCAATTTTTAACAATCATTATTGAAATGAGGAATGTAATATTATATACTTAAAAAATGATAAAAATATCATAAATAACACATTTTTTCATTAAATATTATTATATATATCATCTATGTGGTTTGGTGATGAAAATAATGTCACATCACTTCTAGAAGGTGGCAGTCTACACATATAAGAATGATGTTATCATCTTTAACTGAGTGGAAATTCAAGAAATAAACCAATATATTATCATAATACAAATATAAATATGTTATTAATATCCTAATTTTTTTCATTAATAACACAGTTAATCAATTACTTTATCCTTATTACCTGTCATGTAAATCATTATTGAAAAACGAATAACAACGCTTTGAAAGGAAGTAATTCTCTATACATATGAGTTATGTAATCATATACCCTATGAAATGGAAAGTAAAATGGTTTATATGATATAATGACTAAATATGTATAATTATGTAATGAATAATATATATATATTTTAGATCCATTATTATAAAAAACCATGAGATGTGGCAATGGAAAAAACGAATAACACTAGTTCTTGAGGTGGCAGATTGCCCAACACACTAATAACGATATTGTAGCCCATTTGATAGATGTGGGGATGTTTATAAGTAAGTAACATAACAAAAAAAGAATATCATTATCTGGATGATAATATTGATATTATATCTACAGATTTTAATAATAATTGAAGGATGAAGAGGAATAAATAAAATAAGAACTCTCGATGAAGAAATTCGCCTCTTCCTTGGGTAACGTCCTTTGATTTGCACCAAAATACATACATGGTTGGATTTAAGATGCAAATAAGGTTTTTATAATTATATGCGGGATTTTTGGATTTTATTGGGGTAGTTTGTATCCAAAACATGGTTTGAAGGTGTGAAAAAGAGAGGAGAGTTACTGGCCTTTTATAAGTGAGGTGAGTGGAAACTAGAAATTTGTGAACTAAAAAAGATGTACCCACATTATTCATATGAATAAATGGTCAAAAATGTATTATTATAGATACGTAGACATTATAAGGTGTAAATATATCCAAAAAATATGTTTTTAGAATAATATTTAGGACATTTTATCTCTAATCAATTTACTTTCTCCCCCAGTAATGCCATTTTTTACCTTAACTACGATCATTAATTTTTACAATTTCCACTATAAATTTTGGTAAACAATTAATATAAACTTATTAAATTATATATATTATGGTTATTATAAATAAGGAATATAGGTTTCCAAATTCCGTTGATATAATTGAAAAAAATTAGTTTCAAAATTTATACCACACACGCGGTGAGAAAGTGAGTTTTCAAAGAGAAAATGTTCAAAAGATTACAATCCTTTTTGTCAGAACCCGGTTCTTAGTTTTGAGGTGTGGGATTCTTCTTTTCCCTTTTCCTTAACTGTTTTTTAGAAAATTTGGAAAATGGGGAAAAATCCCAAATTTTGGAACTACACACCGTGTACTTTTCCACATGCCGTATACATTTGGCCTCGTGGGTTGGGTACACAGGGCGTGTAGACATGTCGGCGCCGAAGGGTGCCGGAATCAACTACACGCCGTGTAGTGGTCCTTTTCAAGCCGTGTAGCCAGTCGGCCGACCAAAACAGTTAGGCGATGGAGCAGCCACCAGCTTGGCGGCAGTACATACCGTGTAATCAGAAGTACGTGTCGTGTACTCATGTCGATGGATGAACTGTGTGGTGGTGTCGCTAGAGGAACAGTTAAATGAAGGGAGTACACGTTGTGTACTTGGTAGTACATGCCTTTAATTTTTTTGCTTAAAATGGGCAGTATCCAACCCTATTCATAGAATTGGCTTAGAACCGGAGGAAGGAGCTCAGGAGGAAGGCCAGATCTTCATGGATCAATTGATTGAGCACCAGGAATCCGATCTTGCTTCTGTCGATCACGTTGGAACCGCGCGAGTATGCCCTCTCTTCTCCTTGCATATTGATGACCAATTATTTTCCTAACAAAAGTTATTTGAAGTTGAATGAAAGTTTTCTTACCTCAGATCTACACCGTTCTTGGGAGTTTCGGGGATCGATGATCGTGTATACTGCTCGTTGACATTTTTGGTAGGTGGTTCGGTGTTCGTTTTTCCAACTACCGTGTGTTTAGTATGTTTTTGTGCCATGAACCCATGTTGGGGTGTCGTGTGGCTGTTGTCGTTGCTATATTAAAAACATAGAATTGAATAGGTAAATTAAATATGATATTAAAATGCTGGTTGGGATCGTTTCTTGGATCCGGAACCACCCCGGGGGTGTATGCCACTATTTAGCCATTTGGCCAGGATACCCGAGGGTATGCCTTTAAAGTAGTAATTATAGAATTGCCTTGAGATGAATTTCTTTTTTACTACTTATTTACTTGTTTGGAAAAGCCCGATTACCTTTTATCCAGAGGGTGTTGTTGTGATTAGCTTGTGGGCACTGCACTATTTAGCCTAAGGGCAGTAGTTATTTCGGCTTGAGGGCAACTTCTTCCGTGCCTGTGGGCATCTGACTATGTGCCTATGGGTGAAACTACCTACGCCTGAGGAAAAACTCTGTTATGCATGAGGGTAGATTCTTTTTTTGGACACTCTTTACCTTAGGGTAGGAGTTTACATGTCCGAGGACATTAGCTGGTTATTTAGAATATTCATTATGGTGGTATTTTAAATGAAATGGATTAAATGAATAATAAAATGGAAATATAACTGGTTAAGTTAGTTACTTCTTTGTACTACTTACTTTATTTCATTTTAATACTGCACACTATTGTTGCATGCTTACATGCAGTTGGGAACGGGCCTTTGGTGGGTGTCTACGGAGATATATTTCTCACACCCTGTTTGGGTGATGCTTTTCGGCCCAAACAGATTACATCATTGTAGGTGTGGATAGGGGAAAGAGTCACTATGCAGGTAATTGACTGTTGCTGTGGAGTATGAGGGCATGGGACAGAACCTAGGCTCATGATGCCGCTATCATCTTTTTTCTTTTCTTTGTTGTACTCTGCTTTTTTTTGTACTGTACTGATGTATAACATGTTCTGGATCTTTTCTTAGAACTTGATAAATGTTGCATCATTTTCTATATATTGTTGGTTATATCCACTGATGTTGTTTATTTCAGTTTCGTATGATTTATTGCTTCTGCTATTGTTGTACGTTTTATTTTATATTCTGCTGCGCTACACTTTGACAAATGAGGGCATAGTTTCCCCACTATCAGACATGGGCCCTTGCTGCTAGTCAGCAGCCTCTGGTGTTTGGGGAAATGTGGTTGAGGTCATGTGGTGAACCGGGTTCAAGGCACCCGTTGTGTGGCACCCGGACCCATGACGTTACAAAGTGGTATCAAAGGGGTTCTTTTCTTTGACATACTATTTGGATCTATAGTCAGGGATTGGACGAACGGTAGTTGCTAATAAGATGTGCCCGGGCATAGGTAACCTGTGTACAGGGAAAATCCAATTTTCCTCATGTTTCCATTTTACTGATTTTGTAATTTACTGTTGATTTTTTTTCACCGTTGGGTGACACACTTGAGATGGTTCTGTTTATATTATATCTATGGGTTCTATTTAGTTGCAACCCCGATGAGATGAGGGCATGTCGTCTCATTCATCATATAGGCACATGCTAAAAATCACATTCCATGCATAGTTTCCAAGCCATGTAAGTGCATTAGAAATTTCATGTTGTTGTGATAGTTGTTGTGCTATAAAAGCATTCTGTTGTGATAGCTGCTTGATATATACTAGCTTTGTGATAGGGTATTTTCTTGTGTGATCTTGTTTATAGAATGGACGCCAATCTTTGGTTTTTGGGGAGTATGGGCCCCCATTGACTGGAATTTGGTGGATCATTGATTGGTTATTTTGTTATAACACAGATAAGATGAAAAACATTGATTCGTGGGGAGTATGGGCCCCCACGGGTCGGAATTTGACACTTAGGTGTTGGTTTCAGTAATTTCTAGGTTCCGGGGATGTTTATGAGGCTTACTGTCTAGAAAACCCAGAATACACGCCATGTAGGACCTCATACACGCCGTGTATGTTCTTCTGTTTGGAAAAAAACATTAACTTTTTAGGTACATGCCATGTAGTCTCTTCCCGTGTCACAAACCGTGTTGGTGGCGACACAGGGAAGGGAAGAGCATGGGTAAAACACGTCGTGTATTTGATATACACACCATGTAGTGTTGACCCAGAGTCTAGCCGTGTAACGAATAACACGGGTCGGTGAACTCTTGTATAGAACAAGTTGTGTCAATGATGAACACGACATGTAGTGTGACCTGGGGACTCGGCCGTGTAACTAACATCACAGGTTGGTGTCACCTCTTCTTGAGCATGTCGTGTACTTGTGGGACATGCCGTGTAGTCTTGTCCGAGGACAGACTGTGTGGACTTAGCCGTGTGGCAGGGAATCGGGGTGGTGTACACGCTGTGTGCAGGTGTAACACGCCATGTGGTGTCAAGCGGAGTAGTCGTTCGTGTCACAAACGACACGGGAAGTTGGAAAATAACACCATACACGCTGTGTAGATATTATACACGTCGTGTAGTTTTTGTTCAATGGGAGTCGTGTTGCTTAGCCATGTAGAAGTGCCCGAGTAGGGGAAGGAATGTCAAGTACGCGTCGTGTAGTCATTGTACATTCTGTGTAGTCATTATACACACTGTGTATTCTTGTTTTTCAAATCTTGAAATGTCTTCTTCCTCTTGTTCCCTTTTTGGTTCCTTCCCTTTCAGTCTTGATAAATCTTGAATCTAAGCATGTTTTTGACCTTGTAGTGTCATACCACCTAGACGACCGTGCGTTGTTCTCTAGGAGAGAGGCAATGACTATACTCTAGAGATGGTGGGACATGGGCTACCACTGGATCCTCTAGCAGATCCAGATGCGGTGCCAGCTGTTATACCAGACACAGGCGTGGAGGTGCAGTTCCATGAAGGATTTATGCGGTTCATGCAAACCTTTCCGGGAGCACTGCAGGCTACCACATCTATGGCCGAGCTGACATGTATCTTCCAGCAGCATCATCCGCCTACGTTTTTAGGGGATGGTAGACCATAGGATGCGGAGTGTTGGATGGGGTCGATGCAGACTATTTTCGAGCATCTTGGGATTCCTCCAGGGCGGAGAGTCAAGCCCGCGACATATATGCTGCGTGATTTTTCCAATAGGTGGTGGGATGTTACCACCCAGTCTGAGAATCACAGGGACATTGCGTGGGAAGACTTTTAGGAATTATTTTATGATTTCTTCTTCCCAGAGACGCTGAGGGAAGATAGAGCTCGAGAGTTCATGAATCTGCAGCAGGGTGCTATGTCAGTGATGGACTATTCTGCTCGTTTCACCGAGCATCAACGCTTTGCACCTGTTCTGGTGGGTGTTGAGACATTGAGAGCCAGGCGCTTTGAGGATGGTCTTTGTTATGAAATCCGAACACTAGTGAATGTTTTAAAGTTTCCGTCAGTACACGCTATTATGAACCATGTGCTGATTATAGAGAGGAAACAGTGGGAATCTAGTCGTGTGGGCCAGGGCGGTTCAGCCCCAGTTACGGGTACTATTTCTACTGGAAAGAGGAAGAGACGGATGGACTTCTCTCAGGGTAGAATTACCAGTCAGAAGAATGCTTCAGGTGGACAGATCATGTGCTACCATTGTGGTAGAGATGGGATAAGAGGCCACAGTGTCCTCGTAATCCAGTGGAGTGCCGAGCTTGTGGAAAGATGGGTCATCTACAGTGCTTTTGTCGAGCGTTTCCACATGTGTCTAGTGAGAGGGGTTTTGTGTAGAATCTGTGTGTGGGAGCCGGACTAGTGGATTCATACCAGTCGGGGAACTGGAATACGACAGGGCGAGCAGGGAGAGATGGTGGTCATGGCCGTGGTAGCCAGACACCATGATCTCAGAGGCAGCAAGTCGAGACAGCTCATGGTAGCCAGGCTGTATCGTAGGGTCGGGACACTGGGCAGGCATATGCAGTGCAACAGACCCAGCAGGAGCAGGATCCCAGACCTTCTATAGTCAGAGGTACTATTCTAATAGATTCTGTCTTATCTTCCATATATTTCGATACGGGTGCTACACATAGTTTCATATCTGTACCCATTGTGGAGAGCCTTGGGATCTGTGTTTCTACTTATTCTGATATCATGATGCTAGACACTCTGTTGGGGACTAGAAAGGTTGATGTGAGTCAGTGCAGGGAGTGCCCCCTTGAGGTTGGTGGGTGTCACTTTCTTTGGAACCTCTATGTCTCAGAGATGATGAGCTATGATTTCATTCTCGGGATGGACTGGTTGGTTCCCTTTTGAGCCTTTGTAGACTACTATCGTCGCAGGGTGTGTTTCACATCACCATAGGGCGGAGAGTTTCTATACAAGGGCGAATGGGATGTTCAGGCGAGTCGAGCTGGACCAGAGCATCATGGGTGAGTTGGAGTCACCGCCCAAATTGTGAGCTTATATCTGGATGATCAGGGGATTTGTCAGACATATTTCCCTCCAGTGGTTGATCATTTCATAGATGTCTTCTCGGATGCCTTTTCGGGTCTACCTCAGGTGCGTGATGTGGATTTCTCTATTGAGATCGTGCCAGGGATACACTGGTGTCCATTCCCCATTATAGGATGGCTACACCAGAGTTGCAGGAGCTCAAGAGGTAGTTAGAGGGTTTACATGCGAAGGGTTTTATCCGACCCAGTACTTCTCCTTGGGGTTCGCTGGTCCTTTTCGAGAAGAAGGCAGATGGTACCCTCAGACTTTGCGTGGATTATCGGAAGATGAACCAGTTGACAGTTAAGAACCGATATCCCTTGCAGAGGATTGATGATCTTTTTGATCTGCTTCATGGAGCACTAGTGTTCTTGAATACTGACTTGAGATCCGGATATCATCAGTTGCGCGTGAGACCATCGGATATACTGCTTACAGCGTTTTAGAGCAGATATGGTATGTACGAGCACTAGGTTATGCCGTTCGGACTCACGAATGCGCTAGTAGTTTTGATGGCCCTGATGAATCGTGTGTTCCATCCATATCTATATTCTTTTTTGGTAGTATTCATGGACGACATCTTGGTGTACTCTCACACTCGACACGACCATGATACCCATCATGAGATCGTATTGAGTGCACTGAGAGAGCATAAACTATATGCTAAGATCTCGAAGTTACACTTTTGGGTGGACCAGATTCACTTCCTAGGTCACATTATCTCAGAGGCAAGAGTTGCAGTAGACCAAAAGAATGTAAGGGAAGTAGTTTCCTGGTAGCAGCCTAAGAACGTGTTTGAGATACAGAGTTTATTAGGGATGGATGGTTACTACTGATGCTTCAAATAGGACTTCTCCCGCTTATCAGCATCGTTGATAGGTCTGACTAAGAAGGGTCTGAAATTCATTTGGTCAGAAGCTTGCAAGACATCCTTTCAGGACCTAAAAGGAAGGCTGACATTAGCACCGATCCTGAGACTCCCATAATAGGGGAAGAGAAATACAGTGTATTGTGATGCATCAGGTATTGGTCTGGGAGCAGTGTTAATGCAGGGTGACCGAGTTGTTGCGTACGGGTCTCGGCAGTTGAGGCCATATGAGCAGAATTACCCGACACACGATCTCAAGTTGGCTGCAGTTGTTCATGCGTTGCACTGTTGGAGACATTATCTATTGGGAGAGCATTTTTTGGTTTTCACCGACCACACAAACCTCAAGTATATATGTTTACTCAATGTGACTTGAATATGAGGCAGAGGATGTAGGTCGAGTACCTACAGTTCTTCGATTTTGAGCATTCCTATAAACCCAGTAAAGGTAATGTAGTAGCTGATTCACTGAGCAGGAAGACTTAGATACAGGCAGTGCAGGTGACTCGTGGTGAGTGGAAGCTTATGGCCTTGTTCTGTGAGATGCATCTGGAGGTGCACAACAGTCAGGGGCAGTTGTATCTTCCATCTTTAGTTGTGACTTATACCCTCCTGGATAGAGTGAGGATGAGACAACTATCTGATCCAGAAGGCCTAGTTATACGGGAGTCGGTGGAAAGTGAGGACCCTCCTCCTGGTTGGACGATAGACGGTGATGAGTTTTTTCATTTCAGTTGATGAGTGTGGGTCCCAGGGGATATACGTGAGGAGCTGATGCGGGAGTTTCATGCTTCATCCAGGGCAGTTCATCCCGGGCTTACCAAGATGTACCTTGACTTGATCCACCAGAACTGGTGGCCCGATATGGAGAGAGAGATAGCTGGTTTTGTTTCGAGGTGTTCCACCAATCAGTAGGTGAAGGCGGACCACCAGAGGCCAGCTGGGCTGTTACAGCAGTTACCCATTCCAGAGTGGAAATGGGATGATGTTGCGATGGATTTCGTCACTGGGTTTCTGAGGTCACCTAGAATAAATACTTCCGTATGGGTTGTCGTGGACAGAATCACAAAGGTAGCTCACTTCTTACCAATCAAGGAGACCTTTAGAGTTGATGAGCTCGGACGACTGTATATCTGAGAGATCGTTCATCTTCATGGGGTCCCTCGTTCTATCGTTTCAGATAGGGATGCTCGATTTACGTCTCATTTCTGGAAGAATTTTCAGAGGGCACTGGGTACACAGGTGCTTCTGAGCACAGTATACCACCCTCAGACTGATGGTCAGTCAGAGCGTACGATACAGGTGCTTGAGGACATACTGTGTGCATGCGTCCTAGATTTGGGGGCTCTTGGAAGAAGCATATACCCATAGGCGAGTTTTCCTATAACAATAGCGTGCATGAGAATATTGAGATGGCACCATACAAGGATTTATATGGTAGGCCATGCCGCTCACCTTTGTGATGGTTAGAGGTAGTTGAGGCAGCTTCACTAGGACCACAGCTTGTGTAGGAGACTTTTGAGCAGGTCCAGTTGATTCGGAAGCGGATGACTACCGCTCAGCCTCATCAGAAGTCTTATGTTGATCGCTGAAGATGACCTCTGGAGTTCGTGGTCGGGGATCAGGTTTTCATGTGTGTTTCTCCAAGGCTGGGACACAGGCAGATCAGGAGACATGGTAAACTTTTACCGAGGTATGTGGGGCCATTCGAGATTCTGGAGAGAGTCAGACCGGTTGCCTATCTGTTGCAGTTACCGCAGTGGTACCGAGCCATGCACGACGCCTTCCATGTATCTTTGTTACGCCGCTATCATTCAGACCCGTCTCACACATTTCAGCTAGAGGAGGTTGAGCTACAAATGGATGCTTCCTTTGTGGAGCATCTGATTCATATCGTTGACAGGAGCACGATGGTTTTCAGAAGTTGGTCAGTTCCTCTCATACGGGTGTTATGGCAGCATTGTCGAGTGTAGGACGAAACCTGGGGGCAGGAGTTTGACGTACGTGCTCAGTGGCCAGAGTTGTTCATGGCTATATCTTCGCCACCCTTGGAAGGGAAATTTGGGGATGAATTTCTATAAGGGGGGAAGTCTGTAAGAACCTGGTTCTTATTTTTGAGCTACGGGCTTCTTCTTTTCCCTTTTCCTTAAGTGTTTTTGAGAAAATATGGAAAATGGGAAAAAATCCCAAATTTTGGAACTACACGATGAGTACTTTTCCACACGCCATGAACTTTTGGCCATGTAGGATGGGTACACGGGGCGTGTAGACATATCGGCGATGAAGGGTGCCAGAATCGACTACACGCCGTGTAGTGGTCCTTTACACGCCGTGTAGTCAGTCGGCAGTCCAAAACAGAAAGGCGGTGGAGCAGCCGCTAGCTGGGCGGCAGTACATGCCGTGTACTCAGTAGTACATGTCGTGTACTCATGTCAATGGATGAACAGTGTGGCGGTGCCGCCATAGGAACAGTTAAATAAATGGAGTACACGTTGTATACATGGTAGTACACACTGTGTACTTTGTTTTTTTCACTTAAAACGGGCAGTAGCCAACCGTGTTCACAGGATTGTCTTAGAACCAGAGGAAAAAGCTTGGGAGGAAGGCCGGATCTTCGTGGATCAACCGATCGAGCACCGGGATTCTGATCTCGCTTCCGTCGATCACGTTGGAACCGCGCGGGTAAGCCCTCTATTCTCCTTGCGTGGTGCTAACCATTTCTTTCCCTAACGAAAGTTATTTGTGGTTGAGTGAAAGTTTTTTTTACCTCAGATCTATGTCGTTCTTGGGCGTTTCGGGGATCGACGATCGTGTATAATGCTCGTTGACGTTTTTGTTAGGTGGCTGGGTGTTGGTTTTTCCAAATGCCGTGTGTTTTGTGCGTTTTTTGTGCCACGAACCCATGATGGGGTGTCATGTGGCTACTGACGTTGCTATATTAAACACCTAGAATTGAATAGTTAAATTAAATATGATATTAAAATGATTGTTGGGATCTTTTCTAGGATCCTGAACCACCCTGGGGTGTGTTCCACTATTTAGCTGTTTGTCTAGGATACCTGAGGGTATGCCTTTAAAGTAGTAATTGTAGAATTTCCTTGAGAGGAATTGCTTGTTTACTGGTTATTTACTTGTTGGTCAAGGCCTGGTTACCTGTTAGCCTGAGGACGTTGTTGTGATTAGCCTCTGGGCACTGCACTATTTAGCCGGAGGGAAGTAGTTATTTCGGCATGAGGGAAACTTCTTCTGTGCATGTGGGTAGCTGACTCTGTGCCTGTGGGCGACACTACCTATGCTTGAGGGAAAACTCTATTATTCCTAAGGGAATATTCTTGTGTTGGACACTCTTTACCTGAGGGTATGAGTTTACATGTCCGAGGACATTAGCTGGTTATTTAGAATATTCACTATGGTGGTATTTTAATTTAAATGGATTAAATGAATAATAAAATGGAAATATAACTGGTTAAGTTAGTTACTTCTTAGTACTGCTTACTTTATTGCATTTTACTACTGCACACTATTGTTGCATTCTTACACTCAGTTGGGGACGGGCCTTTGGTGGGTGCCTACTGGGATATATTTCTCACACCCTATTTGGGTCATGCTTTTTGGCCCAAATAGATTACATCGTTGTAGGTGTGGATAGGGGAAAGAGTCCATATGTAGGTACTTGACTGTTGCTGTGGAGTAGGAGGGCATGGGACCGAGCGTAGGCTCGCGATGCCGCTGCCAGTTGTTTGCTTTGCTTTGCTGTACTCTCCTTTTTGTTATACTGTACTGATGTATAACATGTTCAGGCTATTTTCTTAGAACTTGAGACATGTTGCATCATTTTCTATATACTGTTGGTTATATCCACTACTGTTGTTTATTTCAGTTTTGTATGGATTAATGCTTCCACTATCGTTGTACGTTTTATTTTATATTCCTCTGTGCTACACTTTGACAAATGAGGCCATAGCTTCTGCACTATCAGACCTGGGCCCTCGCTTCTAGTCGGCAGCCTCTGGCATTTGGGGAAATGCGCTTGAGGTCACGTGGCGAACTGGGTTTGGCGCACCCATTGCGTGGCACCCGGACCCGGGACGTTACACTTTTATATAAAAATTCAATATGAAAAATATTACAATGAAATAAAAATGATTAATTGATATATTATTTAACTAATTTTACTTCTAATCCAATTTAAAATATAATTTTAATTTTAGAATAATTGAAACTAAATGGATTTTTTCAATACAAATTCAGTATTTTCACTATTCATCAAAAAATGAATCATTTTACAAAAATATCAAAAAAAAAAACATCCTAAAAAACATAGATATTATCATTAAAATAATTAAGTGAATTATTTCAAGTAAAATTTCTAAAAATAGCAAAATAATTTAAAAATTATGTTCGCAAAGTGCATATAAACTATCTTTTAAGAAAAATACCATTTTTTAGGAAACATTTTTTTTAAATGATTAATATTTTATTTCTTATTTATAGTTAAAAAATGAATTTACATTTACATTTGTAAACCATATAGTTTTCATAATTTATTTATTACTATTCACATCCTCCAATTTAACATCTAGGTCATAATGATATACTATATTATGATTCATTAAGAATCAAATATTCATGTGTTGCATGATATCTAAGAGATTAAATTTATAGAAATATATTTCATGGGTTTTTTATGCATAGTGTTTCATGTCACATACGATATCAAAAATAATTTTCTTCCCTTAGGATTTTAGGGTGTTATGGTATACCTCTAAATATAGTGTCCTAATCATTATTATAGGATTACAGTGTAAGATCTGTGATGTATAAAAGAATAATACATGACATATATGTTATGGTGTCTCTTAGGAACTAATCGGTTAATATCTGGATATGTAAAAGGGTATGATGAGTTGGTGTGGGGAAAAGGGTTCATGGTATTTTATGACATTATGTGACACATAGTTATCCTGATATTTTATGTTAACTAATGTGTCTTCGAGATGGCTTACATTTTTCAAGTTATGGATCGGGATGGGTAGAAACAAACTAAGGGGGAATTGGTAGTGGGGTGATTTATTGATATATGATAGATATTATATGTTTACATTTGTGAGTGGTCTATAGTGGTGATTTGAATTTACTATATATAATTATCTGATGGTTTAGTATAAATTATTTTTCTCTGGGATTTAGTAGGATTTCTTTATCTTTTTCATGAGAGGCTCTGGGAAGGATCCTACAATGTACTCCTATTATGATCACCCAACATATACATAAACTATTTTTCAGGGCCTCATGAGAAGGATGGTGATCAGGTTAGACAATAATTGTTCATTAATATTTTCATGGTTTGTTTTTACTTCAAGGTCACTATCGAGGATTTTACTTTTTGAACATTTATTTTAGTTTCCATTTGATTATTTTTATGAAAATACATGCATGTATTTAGATCAATATTTACTTTTTTTGATTTATATGATGGGTATTTATAAATTATATTTCATTTCTCAAATATTATACGGTATTTTCTCCCATTAGTTAATATGATATAACCTTGGAACTTTTTACCAACCTATGACCCATTAGAGGTGAGTCTGAGGCATAATTATCTCCCTTCCATCATTATTCGCCTTCTAGGGGTACCAAAGGGTGATGGTACCATAAAATATTCTCTATAAGTAGTGAATTTTTTACAACACATGAATAGTAGATGAATAATTTCCAAGTGTTGTGTAACACCCCAAGCTTTTATGGTACGCTTCTCTTTGAATAATGTGATAGCGTGTGTTGTACGCAACACCGAGTTCTAACACACCATAACCAATCAAACTAGCCGTTATGAATAGTAATACCTACTTTTTGAAATTATATATATTTTATATTTCAAAATGGATATCATTTTTGGATTTGGAATATTGAATTTAGCCTAAGGTGAAATTTTGGTACATTTCAGATAACTTTCATATTTTGATGAATAGTGAAAATTACTAAATTTTAATTAAAAACAACTTTTTTAATCAAAATAATTAATAATGATAAATTATGAATTTTAGTAGTTTTAAAGTATATTTAGAATATATTTTTACCATTTAATATAATTTTTGTCATTGGACATAATTTTACAATTAAACCGAACATAAACAAGTGTCAATCTTTTGATAGTTATTATCTCTTAAAAACACGCTTTTTGTTTTGACAGCGGGAATTAATTTTAAATTAATTTCTGCCACTTCTATGTTTTGAATTTAGGAAAATGGATTCCATATTTGGAATCAGGATGTTCAAATTGTGTAAATAGGTAACTTTTATTTTTAAACATTTTGAATCATTACTGCGGTAAATATTTTATTTACCATGGTTAAGGGTAAATCCGGTAAATAAGGGTTAAAAAATAATATTATAATAATACTAAATTACCCTAAAACGTGTCTTAACCCTATTGGTTGATACATGGTCGACCATGGACATCTTTGGGTCGATTTTGGGACCCCATGGATCCACTTGTAAGTGATAATGACACTTTATTTTACTTAAGTTAAAATGAATACAAAAATGACACAAGCATATATCTTTTAGAAAAAAAATTGTTACATAGGGTTATATATGTTGGATTTTAGATTATAATTATTCATTAGAAAGATAAAGAGATTTCCTACATAATGATATTTTATTTATAATTTTTAGACATTAAATAATTTATTTATGACACAATGATGATGTAGTAATTACTATAATAGTGAAAAATTAAAATAATTGATATTATAAATAACCAAATAAATATTATATGAAACTTTTAATGAATTAAACTAATTTTCTAGGATAATATGATATATTAGGATTGAGTTAATTGACTTTGTTATAAGTAATCAATCTGTTATGAGTTTCACAAAAATCAACTATTGAATAGTGTCAAAATTGACAAAAAAGAGTTCTTAAAACAAATATTATATTATTAATTGATATTAAATTCCTAAAAATATAAGTTTCGGCCAAGAGACTTATATCATGATAGGTTCATCATTAATGGACCACTTGGGGGTCGCTTGGATGTATATAGTAAGTTTATTAACCATATTATATAAAAATACAAAGAGACATTGTAAAAGTGAAACTAATTAACTAAGAGTTAAAACGTAAAGATAAGGTTAATATAAGTACCCAAACCTGTATAAATTCTATTGGTTGAGTTTTTTACGATCTATCCCCACCTTAAACTTTGAATAATGAACTTTGTAGCCATTAGAAACCGAATATGAATTTATTATAAATTAATATTTCTAGCTTTTCCAAAGGTGCCCCTCACCCCTCTTATAAAAGGGCACTCCTCCTTCTCATTTCTTCACACCTTCAAAGCCTTTTGGTTCGGCCAAAATCTGCCCAAATACTCTCCCAACATCCCTAACTACAACCTAGAGGCCTTAGTATGATCAGAAAGCCAACCTAAGGAGCCCTTTTGATCAAATCAAAAGGAAGAACCCGGAGAAGAGGTAATGATTTCACCACCCTTTTCTAAGTTCATTTCTTCTTCCACTTCTTCTTCCTTTGTTGTTACCATTATAAAATAATAACTCCAGTATCATATATATAATGTGATTTTATTATAAATATGGTACAACCATATTCAGTATTCTATCCACCCTTTGAATAACATGTCACCATACGTGCGTACGTACGGCTTACCGTCTCCACGTCGTGGTGTAATTGTTATTCAATATATTATTATTTGGAAGGGTATAATAATGATATGTAACTCATGTAAATAATAAATAAAACATGATAATGATTCTGTAGATATGATATAACAACCATTTATATATTATTTTAATATCGAAAGAATGATATTGTCGCTCGTGCGTACGTACGGACTACCGTCTCCACGAACACGATGAGATTCATTCTCCATCGTATCCATTCAAGTATAATTATCATTTGATGATTTAAAAATGATATTTAAGGACTTGATATCATTATTGATATGAATAATATACAACCTATCCTTTACAAAAATGTCTTACGTAACAAAACATATAAATGAAAACAAGTAAGTTAACACCTGAAACAACGATAATACTAAGATATTATTATAAATCGATATTAAAAGATCATATATGATATCATATTAATGTATATGATTCTTGTATAATTTAGTAACAATTATTTCACCATTATACAGGAGGTTAACCTACCCCAACCAATGAAAAGTACAAGGTAAGGGTTATTTCACAATCTCTTCATTATCCAAGGTTGTTTATATGTAATAATCTAATAGGATCTCTTTATCATCCACATCCATGTTTCTTAAAAATGTATTTCAAAACATTTTTACTATTTACTAGAATATGAGTTAAAGTCATTTATACCGTTTTTGACTTTTATAAGTGGTTTATAAAGGAATCTTTCCGTCGTTTTCAAAACAAGGTCCCTTTTAACCTTTTCGACAGAATTAAGGTAAGAATGTTTTTTTAACTTATACGGCGGGTGCGGCTATTTTCCGCCATTATAAAATCTTCAAAGCTTCCCTTACAAGATTATAAGAATATTTTCAAAGAAAATGTTTTATTTTATATGGATCTTAAATGATTTCAAAATAAAAGGAGATATTTCTTTTAAAAGAATTTTGATTTCATCTATGTCAACATCCTTTGATGGATTTTAAGATTATTTGAAGTTGATTTAATATGATACAAAACTTCTATATTGTATTGAAGGTTTTGTGATATGTTTGACTGTGGATGTGCTATTTTTATACCATTCATAGTTTATGGTGAAAGCACTGACATTTCGTATGCTATTTTTAATACGAATGTTTATGTTATGTTTAACCCTTTTCATATGGGAATGCATTGGACTTAATATGTGACGGGTGGAGCCCGCTATAGCTCCTCGACGCATCGGTAGGTCTCATGAGACAAACTAGTGTCTTGGCACAAGGCCTTGGCAAAATCTTATTTGTAGTCTTGGCATGAGGCCTTGGCTATGTGGTTATGATAGTCTGACATTATGCATTCCAACATTATGAAAGTGGTTATTGATTTTTGCATGTGATTATTCGATTAGTAGAATATCCATGTGAATAAGTAAATGGTATTATTTCATTTTACTTTTTCCATACTATGTTGAAGTTCATGTTTAAAAGGCTTTTGTTTTAGTAATTCATTGCCTTAAATGTTTATTCTTATTTTTGAATGTTCCGCTATATTGTTATCCTTACTGGGCATTTGAGCTCACCCCTTTTCTATGTTTTATTTTTCTCAGGATGTGAAGATGTAAGTTATGAATGACCTTCAGGGATATTATGAGGGGATTATAGTGTGGACTGTGGAAACATTATGTTGTTTTATTAGTTTTCAATTTATGGTGTAATGTAAAACTCATGAATATATCTAGTGTTTCCAAGGCTACTAAACAAATCGGTCTTTCGAGATTTGATCTTTCTTGTGATCATTTCAATGTTATGTAATAATGCACCGACTCTGGGTAACTAGGGTCGGGGCGTTACAGTTGGTATCAGAAAAGTTTAGTACAAACCTTGGAAGCTAGATTTAGAGAAACTCTGATTAGAGCACGTAGACCTAAGATGAACATTGAGGATTAGTATAGAAGAACTTCCTAGAATTTTGGTATTGTAGAGATTTTGTGAGTTTTCCGAGAAATACATCCCTATCTGGATACAAGCAGGTAGAGGCGGCTCTGGCACAGATGTCCCTAGGGGTAAAACCCGAAAACACCGCTTTGAGCTAGACTCGAACGGGAACTGGTGCATGACAACGGGCCTTGCTGCACTCTTGGTTACAACAGTCCCAGGGGATATGCTTAGGATAACTCTCATTTTCATTACAAATAATTATGAAGGGTTTATGAGTATATACTTACTCAAAGAAAACATTTTTATGATTATGGATTATATCCATAAATAGTTCAATTTATGTTAAGTGTTTTATAAGTATGGGATTATATATTTTGATTCATAAACTGATCTAGTCTATGCCATTGTTTAGAAATGGCAACTAGTGGAAGAAATGGAAACCGTATCAATGCACGCACTCCATGTAGGGATTGCCCTCCTGCTCAAGATAATTATAGTGGGGCTGGTGATGCAACTGGTGCTGATCAGTTAATCACCATACTGGGACAAGTTACTCAGGTTATGAATAATAACCTTACCCGTATGGAGCACCCTGATCCGCAGCGTGGAGGATCAATGTTAGATCGATTCATGAGGCAACAACCACCAACGTTCAATGGGAGTACAAATCCCTTAGTATCCGAGCAGTGGATAAATTACCTAGAGAAAATATTTCAGGCTTTGGGGAGCAGTGAAATGGAAAAAGTTATCATGGCAGTTTACCGCCTCACTGGAGATGCTGATCAATGGTGGTCATTGATTAAAAACGTGAAGGAAGATGATGATGTATCAAATATGGAATGGAGGGAGTTCAAAGATCTGTTTTTAGAAAAATACTTTCCTCGCGACCATCGAGCAGATATGGAAAGGCAATTTCTGAATCTGAGATAAAAGGAGGATGAGAATGTCACAATGTATGAGGCTAACTTTACAAGGTTAGCGAGGTATGATGGAGATTATATTCTCAAACCAAGAAGTAAGATTGATCGTTTCTTTGATGGGTTAAAACCATTTCTCCATCGAGCATTAGTCTCACAATCCTTTTCATCGTACGAAGACATTGTCTCATGTGCTATCAAGACCGAAAAGGAATTCTCTAAGTCTGATGACTTTAAAGCAAAGGAAGAGAAGAAGAGACCTGTTGATCAATCTGGGAATGAAAATAAGGGGAAGAAGGGAAAGGTTGAATATCCATCTTGTGGTAAATGCGGGAAGAAACATCCTGGTACTTGCTTGAAAGGAATGGGAGTCTGTTACAAGTGTGGTGAAAAAGGCCACCAAGCTCATGATTGCAAGGGGAAGAAGGAAGCTACCAACGTTCAGTGTTACAATTGCAGGGAGATGGGGCATTATGCAAATGCATGTCCTAAGCGTCAGGAGAACATACCTCAGAAAAGGCCAAGGGATCAAGGCCAAGCTTATGCTATCACTACTGCAGAGGTAGAAGCTCCAAAAGACGTGGTGGCAGGTAATTTAATGGTTTCCTCAAGTTTGGAAAATGCATTATTTGACTCTGGATCATCGCATTGTTTCATATCTTCCCAGTTTTCTAAGAAAATTAGGTTTTTCCATTTTGATTTAATAAGGGAGTTGTCAGTTAAAACTCCTAAGGGAAGTATCATTGCAACAAAGTTTTGTGAATCAGTCCCCATTAGAGCACATAAATTTTCTTTATCTACTGATCTCATCGTCATACCTATGATTGAGTTTGATATAATCCTCGGTATGGACTGGCTTTCAGACTATGATGCGAAGATTTATTGTAAGAAGAAAGAGGTTACGATTCTTGATGATAATGATAAGGAACACCTTATCTTTAGAGCAGAATCATCACCACCTAATTCTTATTTAGATCCACCCCCAGTAGCTCAACTTAATTCAATTATTTGGGAGGAAGAGAATGAAATAACTATCGGTGAGGAAAGGAATGTTCAAATAGAGGATGTACCTGTTGTGAAAGAATTTGTAGATGTATTTCAGGAAGATTTACCTGGACATCCTCCAGAACGAGAAGTTGAGTTTTCCATTGATTTGACTCCTGGATCAAGGCCTATATCGAAGACCCCTTATAGAATGGCCACTATAGAGTTAGTCAAACTAAAGAAACAACTAGGGGAATTGAGTAATAAGGGATTTATTCGCCCTAGTGTTTCTCCATGGGGAGCCCCTGTTCTTTTTGTTAAAAAAAAGATGGATCTATGAGGTTATGTATCAACTACAGGGAGATCAATGCTATAACGATAAAGAACAAGTATCCCCTACCTCGTATTGATGATTTATTTGACCAACTGCATGGAGCTCAATACTTTTCAATGATTGACCTTCGATCTGGATACCATCAGTTGTGTGTGAAGAAGGAAGACATTCCGAAGACTGCATTTCGAACCAGGTACGGGCATTACGAGTTTAACGTAATGACGTTTGGATTGACTAATGCACCATCTGTATTCATGGATATGATGAATAGAGTTTTCAAGGAGTATCTCGATGAATTTTTTGTGGTATTTATTGATGATATCTTGGTGTAATCCAAAACCTACGAAGATCATGAAAATCACTTGCGCATTATCTTGAAGACTCTGAGGAGGCATGAATTATATGGGAAGTTTAGCAAGTGTGAATTCTGGCTTCAGGAGATTTCTTTTCATGGCCATATTGTCTCTAAAGATGGAATCTCTATTGATCCTTCTAAGACCAATGCAATCCATGAATGGCCAGAACCTACGAGTATAACTGAGGTACGCAGTTTTATTGGTTTGGCAGGTTATTATCGACGTTTCGTCCAGAATTTTGCCAGATTGGCTAACCCATTAACGAAGCTCACACGTAAAGGGGTTAAATTTGTTTGGACAAAAGAGTGTGAAGAATGTTTCGAAGAACTGAAGAGAAGATTAGTCAATGCTCCTATATTGACTCTACCATCGGGGAATGATGGGTTCATTATTTATAGTGATGCATCGAAGAAAGGACTTGGTTGTGTCCTTATGCAGAATGATAGAGTTATTGCCTATGCATCACGACAGTTGAAAATTCATGAACCAAACTATCCTACTCATGATCTCGAGTTAGCGGCTGTGATCTTTGCTTTGAAGATATGGAGGCACTACCTCTATCGTAAAAAATGTGAGATTTATACTGATCACAAGAGTTTGAAGTATATTTTCTCACAAAAAGAACTCAACATGAGGCAAAGGAGATGGCTTGAATTACTCAAGGATTATGATTGTACGATACACTACCACCTGGGGAAGGCAAACAAGGTGGAAGATACTTTGAGTAGAAAAGACCACGGAGTTTTGAACACTATGAGAATTGAAAGGGATCCAATTTTCATGGATCTAGTAAAGATGGACATGGGAATAACCAGGGAAGGTGAAACATCATTTCTTTTTCAAATGGTTGCCAAACCATCTTTACTAGAAAGGATTAAGAGTTCTCAGACCGATGATGAAGAATTCCAAAAGAAGATTAAAGCTGTGAATGATGGGAGATTGAGAGACTTTTTGTATGAAGATGGAATTTTGAAATTCGGGAAGAGACTTTGTGTTCCCAATATACCTGATCTAAAAAGGGAATTGCTGGATGATTCTCATAGTTCCAATTTCTCTATACACCCTGGGAGCACCAAAATGTATATAGATTTGAAGGAACATTTTTGGTGGGACAACATGAAGAGGGAGATTGCTGATTTTGTGTCAAGATGTATGGTTTGTCAACAAATGAAAGCTGGAAGGCAACAGCCTGGAGGAGTCATGCAACCTCTTCCCATACCGGAGTGGAAATGGGAAAATATTACGATGGACTTTGTCATGGGGCTACCAAAGACTCCTAGAAGGAATGATGTAATATGGGTTATTGTTGATCGTCTTACCAAGTCATCACATTTTCTTTCTATAAGAGAAGATCTACCCCTAGAACGTCTAGCAAGACTATATATTAATGAAGTTGTGAGACTTCATGGAGTACCCTTATCAATTGTTTCTGATCGTGATCCCCGTTTTACTTCAAGATTTTGGAAAAGTCTTCAGAAATCCCTGGATACTGAACTTCATTTGAGTACTGCTTACCACCCTCAAACAGATGGACAATCAGAATGGACTATTCAGTCCTTAGAAGACATGTTGAGATCTTTCTCACTTGACTTTCAGGGTATGTGGGATCAATATTTACCTATGGTATAATTTTCCCTATAACAATAGCTTCCATTCAAGTATTCAGATGGCACCATATGAAGCGTTATACGGAAAGTGATGTCGTACACCAACCTGTTGGGATGACGTCGGTGAAAGAAAACTTGTAGTTCCAGAACTGGTGGTAGTAAACGATGGAAAGGGTGAAGGTAATCCAAAATCACATCAGAGCAGCTCAAAGTAGGCAGAAGAGCTATGCCGATAATCGAAGGATTTGGAATTTCAAGTCGGTGATCATGTTTTCCTAAAGGTATCTCCATGGAAGGGAGTCATACGTTTTGGTAAGAAAGGTAAATTGAGTCCCAGGTACATCTGACCCTTCGAAATTATAGAACGAATTGGGGTTGTAGCTTACCGATTGGCAATGCCGCCAAGTCTCTCCAAAGTTCACGATGTGTTCCACGTATCTCTGTTGAGGAAATACATGCCTGATCCAACGCATGTACTCACCTATGAGGAATTAGAACTGGAACCCGATCTTTCCTATTGTGAAGAGCCCGTCAGGATTCTTGATACGAGAGAACAAGTACTGAGAAAACGGACGACGCGTCTGGTAAAAGTTTTGTGGAGAAACCATAAGATGGAAGAGGCAACGTGGGAACCCGAGGAACATATGATGAAGAACCACCCGAGTCTTTTCATGTGATAAGTATTATAGAAATTTCGAGGACAAAATTATTTGAAGGAGGAGAGAATGTAACACCCCAAGCTTCTACAGTACGCTTCTCTTTGAATAATGTGATAGCGTGTGTTGTACGCAACACCGAGTTCTAACACACCATAACCAATCAAACTAGCCGTTATGAATAGTAATACCTACTTTTTGAAATTATATATATTTTATATTTCAAAATGGACATCATTTTTGGATTCGTAATATCGAATTTAGCCTAAGGTGAAATTTTGGTACATTTCGGATAACTTTCATATTTTGATGAATAGTGAAAATTACTAAATTTTAATTAAAAACAATTTTTTTAATCAAAATAATTAATAATGATAAATTATGAATTTTAGTAGTTTTAAAGTATACATAGAATATATTTTTACCATTTAATATAATGTTTGTCATTGGACATAATTTTACAATTAAACCGAACATAAACAAGTGTCAATCTTTTGATAGTTATTATCTCTTAAAAACACGCTTTTTGTTTTGACAGCGGGAATTAATTTTAAATTAATTTCTGCCACTTCTGTGTTTTGAATTTAGGAAAATGGATTCCATATTTGGAATCAGGATGTTCAAATTGTGTAAATAGGTAACTTTTATTTTTAGACATTTTGAATAATTACTGCGGTAAATATTTTATTTACCATGGTTAAGGGTAAATCCGGTAAATAAGGGTTAAAAAATAATATTATAATAATACTAAATTACCCTAAAACGTGTCTTAACCCTATTTGTTGATACATGGTCGACCATGGACATCTTTGGGTCGATTTTGGGACCCCATGGATCCACTTGTAAGTGATAATGACACTTTATTTTATTTAAGTTAAAATGAATACAAAAATGACACAACCATATATCTTTTAGAAAAACAATTGTTAAATAGGGTTATATATGATGGATTTTAGATTATAAATATTCATTACAAAGATAAAGAGATTTCCTACATAATGATATTTTATTTATAATTTTTAGACATTAAATAATTTATTTATGACACGATGATGATGTAGTAATTACTATAATAGTGAAAAATTAAAATAATTGATATTATAAATACCCAAAATAAATATAATATGAAACTTTTAATGAATTAAACTAATTTTCTAGGATAATATGATATATTAGGATTGAGTTAATTGACTTTGTTCGAAGTAATCAATCTGTTATGAGTTTCACAAAAATCAACTATTGAATAGTGTCAAAATTGACATAAAAGAGTTCGTAAAACTAATATTATATTATTAATTGATATTAAATTCATAAAAATCTAAGGTTCGGCCAAGATACTTATATCATTATAGGTTCATCATTAATGGACCACTTGGGGGTCGCTTGGATGTATATAGTATGTTTATTAACCATATTATATAAAAATACAAAGAGACATTGTAAAAGTGAAACTAATTAACTTAGAGTTAATACTTAATGATATGGTTAATATAAGTACCCAAACCTGTCTAAATTCTATTGGTTGAGTGGTTTACGACCTATCCCCACCTTAACCTTTGAATAATCAACTTTGGAGCCATTAGAAACCGAATATGAATTTATTATAAATTAATATTTCTAGCTTTTCCAAAGGTGCCCCTCACCCCTCTTATAAAAGGGCACTCCTCCTTCTCATTTCTTCACACCTTCAAAGCATTTTGGATCGGCCAAACTCTGCCCAAATACTCTCCCAACATCCCTCACTACAACCTAGAGGCCTTCGTTTGATCAGAAAGCCAACCTAAGGATCCCTTTTGATCAAATCAAAAGGAAGAACCCGAAGAAGAGGTAATGATTTCACCACCCTTTTCTAAGTTCATTTCTTCTTCCACTTCTTCTTCCTTTGTTGTTACCATTATAAAATAATAACTCCAGTATCATATATATACTGTGATGTTATTATAAATATGGTACAAACATATTCATTATTCTATCCACCCTTTGAATAACATGTCACCATACGTGCGTACGTACGGCTTACCGTCTCCACGTCGTGGTGTAATTGTTATTCAGTATATTATTATTTGGATGGGTATAATAATGATATGTAACTCATGTAAATAATAAATAAAACATGATAATGATTCTGTATATATTATATAACAACCATTTATATATTATTTTAATATCGAAATAATTATATTGTCGCTCGTGCGTACGTACGGACTACCGTCTCCACGAACGCGATGAGATTCATTATCCATCGTATCCATTCAAGTATAATTATCATTTGATGATTTAAAAATGATATTTAAGGACTTGATATCATTCTGGATATGTATAATATACAACCTATCCTTTACAAAAATGTCTTACATAACAAAACATATAAATGAAAACAAGTAAGTTAACACCCGAAACAACGATAATACTAAGATATTATTATAAATCGATATTAAAAGATCATATATGATATCATATTAATGTATATGATTCTTGTATAATTTAGTAACAATTATTTCACCATTATACAGGAGGTTAACCTACCCCAACGAAGGAAAAGTACAAGGTAAGGGTTATTTCACAATCTCTTCATTATCCGAGATTGTTTATATGTAATAATCTACTGGGATCTCTTTATCATCCACATCCATGTTTCTTAAAAATGTATTTCAAAACATTTTTACTATTTACTAGAATATGAGTTAAAGTGATTTATACCCTTTTTGACTTTTATAAGTGGTTTATAAAGGAATCTTTCCGTCATTTTCAAAACAAGGTCTCTTTTAACCTTTTCGACAGAATTAAGGTAAGAATGTTTTTTTTAACTTATACTGTGGGTGCGGCTATTTTCCGCCGTTATAAAATCTTCAAAGCTTCCCTTACAAGATTATAAGAATATTTTCAAAGAAAATGTTTTATTTTATATGGATCTTAAATGATTTCAAAATAAAGGAGATATTTCTTTTAAAAGAATTTTGATTTCATCTATGTCAACATCCTTTGATGGATTTTAAGATTATTTGAAGTTGATTTAATATGATACAAAACTTCTATATTGTATTGAAGGTTTTGTGATATGTTTGACTGTGGATGTGCTATTTTTATACCATTCATAGTTTATGGTGAAAGTATTGACATTTCGTATGCTAGTTTTAATATGAATGTTTATGTTATGTTTAAACCTTTTCATATGGGAATGCATTGGACATAATATGTGACGGGTGGAGCCCGCTATAGCTCCTCGATGCATCGGTAGGTCTCATGAGACAAACTAGTGTCTTGGCACAAGGCCTTGGAAAAATCTTATTTGTAGTCTTGGCACGAGGCCTTGGCTATGTGGTTATGATAGTCTGGCATTATGCATTCCAACATTATGAAAGTGGTTATTGATTTTTGCATGTGATTATTCGATTAGTAGAATATCCATGTGAATAAGTAAATGGAATTATTTCATTTTACTTTTTCCATACTATGTTTAAGTTAAAGTTTAAAAGGCTTTTGTTTTAGTAATTCATTGCCTTAAATGTTTATGCTTATATTTGAATGTTCCGCTATATTGTTATCCTTACTGGGCATTTGAGCTCACCCCTTTTATATGTTTTATTTTTCCCAGGATGTGAAGATGTAAGTTATGAATGACCTGCAGGGATATTATGAGGGGATTATAGTGTGGACTGTGGGAACATTATGTTGTTGTAGTAGTTTTTCAATTTATGGTGTAATGTAAAACTCATGAATATATCTAGTGTTTCCAAGGCTACTAAACCAATCGGTCTTTCGAGATTTGATCTTTCTTGTGATCATGCCAATGTTATGTAATAAGGCACCGACTCTGGGTAACTAGGGTCGGGGCGTTACATGTTGAATCACCCAATGAAATTAATTATCTATGTTTTGATAAGTCTCCTTTTACTTTATGGGTTCTTACATTTGATCAAAGGGGGACTATAAAAACTTTTTCCCTAGCTAGTCTCCCCATAATTCATCATTTGTTAATTTTAAATGAAATTATTTCCTTACTACACCGCTGAAATCCTCACATATGATTAACTCCATATACCATTTAATCTATCAACTGAAAATTGTTGAGTCTACTTTTTAAAAACCCACACCCACTATAACCTTTATTAGGAAATCAGTGTAGTCTTTTGTGGCCCCCCAAACCCTTGATCATGTAGTCCATGTGTTGGAACAATAATCAAGGATATATAATACATGTAAGAGATTAATTTCTCCAATAAAACCAAGAATGATAATGTGTAACCACAAATAAAATATAAATATATATACACTATAATTGTAATAAATTCACATACCCAAAATATTCCTATATACCAAAGTATCTAGTGCAATCAAGGATAATATAGGACTACCCCCAAGAATTTCACTATAGCTACTCGAACCATAGTATCCTAATTATCGATTGAGCCATCCTACAACATAAATCAGTAACACTATAGAGGGGTTATGACTTGGGAGTTATCCGTGGAATCATAAATATAATTACAAATTGAAGGTGATAGTAGATTATTAAAATTATATAGAAAAAATAGAAGAACAAATATAAACCATCACTCTTTCATTAACCATAACTGATCAACCAAAACCACATAACCACCACATTATCATCATATCCAAAACCACAGACAAAAATATTCCATGTAACCATATCCGTAGTAAAATCATAATCATCACTATGTCACCCCAACCAAACCCAGAACCACATAAAAACCAATGACATGTCGTCCTCTCATCAATAATTACTTCAACCTGAATCCCACATATACCATGAAGGGGTGGTCATGTCATATCCTTGATTCATTACATACTATATATATATATATATATATCCAACCACACACACATTCACATAATAGATAAATAATCCACCACATCCTGAAGATTTCTACATGTAGTAACCTTGACCCACTACAACCCTTACATATACACTATACGTTATTTTTTTTACAACACACACACACATATATATATATATATATATATATACATATATATATATATATATATATTAATTCAATTGTATCCATAATGTATACAATCATAAAATATAAAAATAACAACTAAAAGGATAATAATAAAGAACTCTATAATCATAGAGGATACCATGATTTATACAACATTAATTATAATAGCTAACAAAACAACCAAAATAACTCATAATTCAACTTCTAATCGAATTATTAAATATAAAAAAACATCCCAACTATGATATTTCGCAACTCTTCAATTATTAACCATTCCATCTATAATATCGAAACATAATGTCTATAATCCTTTGAAAACATAATATTTTTATTTAACCAATTTTATACTGTTATTTATTTCATCCAATTACATCATTATTGATTACAATATAATTTCATTTATTATGTTATGCATCAAATAATATCAACTAATTTAGTAATTTAGTTAATTAAAACTCACATCTCTAGATGACTTTGACTCAAACCCCTAAATCACTTATATTACGTGACATATCTACTCAACCTATTATACCATTGGTATGATTAATCAAAACCTATAGCTTTATAACTTACTAAACAGTGGTATCCTTTAATATATAAATAACTAGTCCCACTTAAGACTTACCCATAAATCATAAACTCAAGATTTTATCTATATCTTATAACGAATGACATAATTAACATCCTAGAACACACAACCAAAAAAATCCTGAAAAAATATATAGTCCCTAAGAAGAAATTATAGACCTTGTCCTACTCTTTTAGGAACCTTATATCTCCTAAGTATGCTATGAAAAATCCAAATACATACATGTACTATGAAGTAAAGAAACTATTTAATGTATCAATAAGTCATGAGGATAGTAGAAAAATCACCACTAACTAACCATTAGAATTATACACATCCTTAGATAATGTAATCTTTATAACATGGAAAAGTGGTATTAATACTCCCGGCATCATAATCCTAAAACAACCCTAAAATCAATGTTAATAAAATAACATCTAATAAATAACTAAATTCTTGACTACATAATTTATTTAATAGAATATCATCAAAAATACAAAAAAATATGTACATCAAATATTGAAAAGTTTTATAATGAATAAATTTGTTACACATGATTATCATTCCATACCATTAATTATCATTCAAAATTACTAGTTTTAATTTCATTTCTAAAATACTCTCTAATCACCTGACATGCCACATTATATCATCAACAATCATATATCTCTTAAAAATCAAAACAATATGGAATTTTAAATGAGGCTAGTAATACGATCAATTTTATAACTTCATCTCAATATCAAGTCTATAAAATATTTTAGTTTATCTTCCACTTCACAAGGAAACTCTTTCATAATAAAATTATTCAAAATATGAAATTATATAAAGTACAAAATGGAAATATGAAAAAATTGAAGATAGAACAAAAATAATTTAGAAACTATGTGATGAAATATAAATTAAATATCCAATTCACTTATAAAAAATCTCAAATCATCAATGTTGAGAGAAACAAGTAACTAATTGAATAAAAGAAGGCATACAAAAACAAATTCACACAGACAAAGATATATTCACCACGAACATGGAGGGGATATTAACATAATATGTTTAAGAGGTGTCTAATAATTTCCACAATTATTAGGGACATCAAATTTTAATGTGGTATAGAAAATGTGTAAAAGCTTATGGAATTAATGGAGATATTTTAAAACAACAATCTGATAGAAAACAAGGGAATGGTTCATGGGATACTAATATAGGGGTTTCTGTAAGACCCGAGACTTTTATGTTATATTAATCATCAAAGGAATCTTTTTCTACACAACACTTGCTTGGCTTGCTTTACACGCAATCATGACCTTCCTCGATAGCGTGCGTCGTACGCAATACCGAGTTTCACTAAACAACAATATGCTATTAAAACTAGCCGTTATGAATAGTAATAACCACTTTTTGAAATTTTATAAATTTTATTTATCAAAATGGACTTCATTTTTGGACTCAGAATATCGAAATTAGCCTAGGGTGAAATTTTGGTATTTTTCTGAAAACTTTCAATTTTTGATGAATAGTGAAACCAGTAAGTGGTAGGTTAAAAACTGAATTTTGCATAAAACATAATTTTACCGCTTCTGTGAATGGAATTTTAAAAATCCGATAGACACGGTTGATATCAGTAAGTTAAATGTGGTCCAATGAGATAAAAATAATTTTTTGGTGAATAGTAACTTTTTACTTTTTTTACCGCGGTTAATAGTAAATAGGGTAACTAAGGGTAAATATGATATTAATATTACCCTAACACATGTCTTAATTCTATTGGAAAAGTGTAATTCGACCAAAAACAAACTTAGAAATAAAAATATGACCATTTAGGCCCACTTGGATTAGATTAGGACATTTATTATTAATTTATTTAAAGAAGGGTTAAAATAGTTAAAATCAAAGTTTAATAAGTAAATAATTTTTAATATGGGGTTATACATAAGATAAATTAGACTATAAATATTCAATATAAAGCTAAAAAGATTTCCTACATAATGGTATTTTATTTGTAATTTTTAGACATTAAATAATATAATTTTTTTATGACACAACGATGATGCAGTAATTATCTTATTAATGAAATATTGACATAGTTGATGTTATAAACACCAAAAATAAATGTAATTTGAGACTTTTTATGAATTACACTAATTTTCTAGGTTATTATGATATATTAATGTTGATTTAATCAACTTGTTTCGAACATATAATTCTGTTATGACTTTCACAAAAATCATATATCAAATAGTGTCAAAATTGACACAAAATAGTTTTTAAATCAAATATTATATTATTAATTGTTATTTTATTCCTAAAAATCTAAGGTTCGGCCAAATGACTTAGATAAGGATATATATATTAATAATAAACAATTTGGGGTTCGTTTGGCATGTTATAGTAAGTTTATTAACCATATAGTGAAAGAAAACAAAAAGACACGGTAAAAGTTAAATTATTTAACTTAGAGTTAAATCTAATTGATAAGGTTAAAATAATACCCTAAACTTGTATAAATCCTATTGGTTGATAGGATTTCGACCCATCCCCACTTTAGCTTCGAAATAATACCCTTTGGAACCATTATAAACCGATTTTGACATTATTATAAAATAATATTTTGAGATATTTCTTAGGTGCCCCTCTCCTTCCTTATAAAAGGGCACCTCCTCCCCCTCCTCCTCACACCAATTTGAGCACTCAAGCTCTTCCAAACCCTTCCATTTTCTCCTCTCCACTTCCCTAGAATAATCCTAGAGTTCCTGGTCTTCTTCAAAGACCAATCTTAGTTCCCTAAGTGGAGGATTCAAAGAGGCGTTCCAAAGAAGAGGTAATATCCATTACCGATCTTTTCAATTTCTTTCTTCTTCAACTTCTTCTTCTTTATTTGTTTCATGATAAAGTAATAACATCAGTATTACTTACATACTGATATGTTATTATAAATATGAAACAACCCTAATTCACTTTCTATCCATCCCACGGAAAATTGAAATCACCGCGCGTGCGTACGTACGGAATACCGTCTCCACGCCGTGGTGTAATCTATTTTTCTACCATCACTTTGCAAGGATGGGTATAATGGTGTAATGAGTAACTATTTATGATTATTATAAAGTAATATTGATACTGAAATAATATATATATACTCCAATACAGTTCCACGATCATAGGAACGATATCATCACTCGTGCGTACGTACGGAATACCGTCTCCACGATGTGGTGCGACTCGTTCTACATGATCATCATTACATAGTAATTATATAAATGAATTGAATGAATAAATATGATATATGTTACACTAATACCATTATGGATATAAGGTATCTATAACCTTAAACGAAAAATAAGAATGTATTCGGAAAAACACGCATAAGAATAAAAGGCAATAAAGACCAGAGTAACAAGTAACAATGAAATATTACTAACAAGAAGCTAATAATATGACCATATATGATATCATATCAATATGTATGATTCTGGAATAAGTCAATAACATTATTTAAACCATCATACAGGAGCTTCAGACACGTACAAAGCAAATCAGACCTAAGGTAAGGGAAATATCACAATCTCATTTTTATCCGAGATTGTTTATTCGTAAGTATTTATTGGGGTGTATTTTATCATCCACATCCATGTTCCCTCAATATGTAATATTGTTTCCATACACTTACAACAGTTTAAATCCAATTTTACCCTTCGGTGAGTTTTTAGTAAAGAATATGAAAGGAATCTTTTGTCGTTTTTTCGTACGAGGTACTTTTTGACTTTTCCGACAAAAGTACGAAGAATGTTTTTTTAACATATACGGAATGAATGGATTTTTAAAACATTATTTCCAATAAGCTTCCTTTACAAGTTTTCAAGTTTATTTTTAATCAACTTCTTTATGTTTATAATTGTATAAAATGTTATGAAATGAAATGTGTTTTTTAAGAAGAAAGGATATTTTCCCCCAGAATGGAGTTGAAGTGTTTTATCAAAATTATTTTCCATCTAAGATAATAAAGGGTTCTGTTTTTATCCCTATTATTACATTGATTTGATTATTTTTTGATGGAGTTATATTTTTATGAATTCCTTTATCTTATATGAATTGTTTTATGATGTCATGTTGTTTAAAAATTCCATTTTTATTACATGGGTTACGCTATGATGTATGGTTTATGATTATGTGTCACACATAATAATGGATTCATTATAAGATGGGTGGGACCTATATCTCCCTCCAATGCATTGGGTAAAGATTTTATATCTCATGAGATAGACATGGATGGAACGATAGGTTATACCGGTTCAGTGAAACAGGACTGGAACGAGGGTGACTTGGTTCAGAAAGGGACTCTGTCCACTAAGATAGTCTTGGCAATGAGTCATGACTAACAAGAAATGATTTTCCATGATTATGTGTGCATGCCACAAAGTTTCAAGTTTCATGTTATGATTATGGGGATCCCATTTTCACTTCTATGATTTATTCCATGTTAAGATATTATGATCTCTTTTGCAGGTTATGATTTTCAAAAAGATATGATATGATTTTTATTTCCTTTATTTTCCCTTGCTGAGCATTTGAGCTCACCCTTTTCTGTTTTCTTTTCCCGAGGTCAGGAAGATGGATATTAAATAGAATATGCTAAAAGGGACCCTAGATATGATGAAATAAATGGGAGGCACTGTAGAAGATTTATGAACCAGTTGTTTATGTTTCCCAGTTTCTAAAGACACTATACCTATACGGTCCTTTGTGGTTTTGTCATATGTTGTAATAAGTGTGCTTCAATTTTGAAGTATTAACAATGTATGTAAAGTATGGGTCGTTATAGTTGGTATCAGCGGAAAGGTATAGCCAACCTATGGAAACTAGGATGTGAAAGCCTTAGTAAGAACCCTAAGGATACGTCTAAGCATAGAACACAATCTTAGTGTTTTAGAAATGGCCTTGAATAACCTAGTATAAGACCATAAGCATGAATATTTTATTCTTGAATTATGTGGTTTTCCTATTATAATTAGTGTTGCTCACACTATTCTTCTTGGTTTTAGTCAATGGCTGGAACCCGAAGGAACCGTGTTAATGCGGAATGCGATGGGCAATGCAATGATTGTCCCTCAGAGCAACCAAATGATATGGGAGCTGGAATGAAAAATCTTGTAGCCATGCTCACACAACTTTCTCAAGCTATGAATCATGCAGGACTTCAAACGAGCAAAGGAAGGAGCAACATTCTGTTGAATCCTTTATGAGGCAGCGTCCACCTTCTTTCAGCGGGTCTACTGATCCATTAGTTTCTGAACAATGGATTAGTACTACTGAAAAGATATTTTCAGTTCTTCAATGTTCTGAGCATGATAAAGTCATCCTAGCAGTGTATCGTTTGGGAGGAGATGCTGATCAATGGTGGAATCTTATTAAGAATACGAGGAAAAGGGATGAAATTGAGTCTATGGAATGGGATGAGTTCAAGAACTTATTTTTCAATAAGTACTCCCCTCGTATTCTCCGAACAAAGATGGAGAAAGAGTTCCTTGAACTGAAGCAAAGGGATGATGAATCTGTTGGTACCTATGAAGCAAATTTTACAGGACTTGCAAGGTACGCTTCTGGTATTATTATCCAACCTGAGAGTAAGATCGATCGATTCTTTAGTGGCTTAAAACCAAGTCTTCTAAGGGTGTTATCCATAAGGGACTTCAATATCTATGAGGAAATCGTTCTATGTGCTCTCAAAGTCGAGATGGAGATTGGAGTAACCCATCAGTCACATGGGTTTGATAAGAAGAGGAAAATGGAATTGAAAGGAAAATATAAAGAGCACACTGAAAAGAAGATGAGCTTTCCCTTATGATCAAAGTGTGGAAAGAAACATGGAGGGAGTTGTCTTAAAGGGACAAGTAAATGTTTTAAATGTGGAAAGGAAGGTCATCGGGCATTTGAATGCCGTGATAATGGGAAGAAGATGTCTAATGATGCAAACAAAGGAAGGGATACACAGAATGAACCTACTACACTTTAATGTTTCAATTGAAAGGAGATGGGGCATTATGCCAATCAATGCCCAAATCCAAGGGTTGATGATGATGGTCGACGTCAAAAAAATCTTAAGGCTAAAGACAATGGAAAGTCACATGCAATTTCTATCAGCGATGTGGAGTACGATAACGAAGTGGTGAAAGGTACACTTACCATCCACTCTAAAGTAGCAAATGTTTTATTTGATTCTGGATCCACCCACTCTTTTATTTCTAAAGAATTTTCTAAGGGTATCACCGTATTACCTCAACAATTAGATGTTGAGTTAGCTGTGACAACACCTAATGGCGCAACAGTCGCATCAAAAGTTTATAATTCTTCTCCGATCGAAGTTTGTGGGAAAGTGCTTCCTGCAAATCTTGCGATCCTTCTTTTAGTGGAATTTGATGTGATTCTTGGCATGGATTGGCATTCTCTACATGGAGCTCATATCAATTGCCAAAGAAGGAAAGTCACATTTCATATTCCAGATCAATCTACGATCGTTTATCAATGCAAGGATGAACATAACCTTCCAGTGGAAATTCCTTCCATCTTATGGGTCTTGATTCCACTAAATGAAGGTTATTTATCCCAAATGGTTGGTGAGAAACTCACGATTATGAATATGCCCATTGTACGGGAGTTTGATGATGTCTTTCCGGAGGAATTACCGGGTCTTCCACCAAATCGTGATGTTGAGTTTTCAATAGAACTCGTACCGGGTGCTTTGCCTATTTCAAAGACACCTTATAGAATGGCCCCAATTGAGTTGCAGGAAATGAAGAAGCAACTCCAAGAGAATCTTGATAAGGGATTCATATGCCCTAGTGCGTCACCTTGGGGAGCACCTGTTCAATTTGTTAAGAAGAAAGATGGATCAATGAGACTCTGCATTGATTATCGAGAACTTAACAAGATCACTATCAAGAAAAAATATCCTCTCCCATGCATTGATGACTTATTTGACCAACTACGCGGAGCTCAATACTTTTCCAAGATTGATCTTCGTTCAGGGTATCATCAATTAAGGGTCAAAAGGGAGGATATACCAAAGACGGCTTTCCGTACAAGGTATGGACACTATGAATTTATAGTGATGCCATTTGGTCTAACTAATGCCCCTGCTATCTTAATAGATCTAATGAATAGAGTCTTTAGAGACTATCTTGATCAATTTGTGGTAGTCTATATAGACGATATTCTTTTCTATTGAAAGAGCAATGAAGAGCATGAAGAGCACTTGAGAATTATATTGAAGACCCTGAGAAAGGAGAATCTTTATGCCAAATTTACCAAGTGTGAATTTTGGCTTCAAAAAGTTGCATTTTTGGGTCACATAATCTCAAAAGAGGGGATATCTGTGGATCCAGCAAAAATAGAGGTTATCGAAAGATGGTCAAGACCAACAACAGTAACTGAGATCCGAATTTTTCTTGGTTTGGCTGGATATTATCGACGTTTTGTAAAAGATTTTTCACTATTATCTAATCCACTCACCATGTTGACTCGGAAAGGAGTTAAGTTTGTCCGGACAGAGGAATGTGTAGAGAATTTCAAGGAGTTGAAAAGAAGGTTATCCAGTGCACCTGTGCTCACACTGCCTTGTAGTGGAGAAAGGATTGTGATTTACAGTGATGCATCCAAGAAGTGATTGGGATGTGTTCTTATGAAAAATGATATGGTGATAGCTTATGCCTCACGACAGTTGAAAATCCATGAGAAAAATTACCCAACACATCATTTGGAGTTGGCTGCGGTAATATTTGCATTAAAGATTTGGAGGCATTACCTTTATGGTGAAAGGTGTGATATTTATACTGATCATAAAAGTTTAAAGTATATTTTCACACAAAAGGAGCTGAATACGCACCAAAGAAGATGGTTGGAGCTGATTAAGGATTATGACTGCTCAATCCATTACCACCCTGGGAAAGCAAACAAGGTGGCAGATGCATTAAGTCAACAAGACCATGATAGTTTATCCATGATGAGGATCACAAAAGATCCAATATTTATGGATTTACAAAGGATGGATCTTGGAATTATAATAGAAGGGGAAAAATCTTATCTTTCTCAAAAGAATGTTCAACCATCTATACATGTGAAGATTAAAGAGGCACAGAAAGAAAATGTCGAGTTACAAAAGAAGGTGAGAAATGTTCCTGAATTCAACCTTTATTGTGATGGGATAATAAAGTTCAGGAATCGGGTTTGTGTTCCTCCCATCCCCGAATTAAAGAAGGAGCTGCTGGATGAGGCTCATAGTTCATCATTCTCTATTCATCCTGGAAGCACGAAGATGTATAGGGACCTGAAAGAGTACTTCTGGTGGGATGGCATGAAAAGAGATGTTGCTGAATATGTCTCTCGATGCATGGTTTGTCAACAAGTTAAAGCTGAGAGACAAAAGTCTAAGGGGATGTAACAACCATTACCCATACCCAAATGGAAATGGGAAAACATCACTATGGACTTTGTCACAGGACTTCCTAAGACATGCAAAGGCAATAATGCTATCTGGGTCATAGTTGATCATCTTACAAAGTCTGCACACTTCATTGCTATTAGAGAGGATTTCTCTCTAGATCATCTTGCTAGGATATATGTAAAGGAAGTGGTAAGATTGCATGGAGTACCACTTTCTATTATATCTGATCGAGATCCGAGATTTACCTCGATGTTCTGGCGAAGTCTTCAGCATACTCTGGATACAGAGTTGAGTTTCAGCACTACTTATCATCCCCAGACAGACAGTCAGTCTGAGAGAACAATTCAAACCCTAGAAGATATGTTGAGAGCTTTCTCTATGGATTTCAAAGGAGGTTGGGATCAACACCTACCTTTGGTGGAATTTTCTTATAATAATAGCTTTCACTCCAGTATTCAGATGGCTCCTTATGAAGCTCTCTATGGAAAGAAATGCAGGACTCCAACTTGCTGGGATGAAGTTGGGGAAAGAAAGCTATTAGGACCTGATCTCGTTGATGAAATGGCAAAAAAGGTCAGATCTATTCAACAACACATAAGAGCAGCTCAGAGTCGACAGAAAAGTTATGCCGACAACCGAAGAAAAGACCTAGAGTTTGAAGTGGGTGATAAAGTGTTCTTACGAATATCTTCCTGGAAGAGGGTTATGAGATTTGGAAAGAAGGGGAAGTTGAGCCCTAGATATATCGGTCCTTTTGAAATACTGGATCGTGTTGGTATGGTAGCTTATCGATTGGCGCTTCCACCAAATCTCTCTCAACATCACGATGTGTTCCATGTATCCCTCCTGAGAAAGTACATACCAGATCCTTCACATGTACTCAGCTCAGAAGTTGTACCGCTGGAGCGAGATCTTTCTTATGAAGAACAGCCGATAGAGATTCTAGATCGTAGCAAAAAAGTCCTACGAAACAAGACCACTCGATTGGTGAAAGTTTTATGGAGGAACCACCAACTTGAAGAAGCTACATGGGAGCTTGAGGATATGATGAGGGAGAAGTATCCTCATCTGTTTGTTACAAAGTGACGAATTTCGAGGGAAAAATTCTTTTTAAGGGGGGTAGAATGTAACACCCGAGACTTTTATGTTATATGAATCATCAAAGGAATCTTTTTCTACACAACACTTGCTTGGCTTTCTTTACACGCAATCACGACCTTCCTCGATAGCATGTGTCGTATGCAATACCGAGTTTCACTAAACAACAATATGCTATTAAAACTAGCCGTTATGAATAGTAATAACCACTTTTTGAAATTTTATAAATTTTATTTTTCAAAATGGACTTCATTTTTGGACTCAGAATATCGAAATTAGCCTAGGGTGAAATTTTGATATTTTTCTGAAAACTTTCAATTTTTGATGAATAGTGAAACCACTAAGTGGTAGGTTAAAAACTGAATTTAGCATAAAACATAATTTTACCGCTTCTGTGAATGGAATTTCAAAAATACGACAGACACGGTTGATATCAGTAAGTAAAATGTGGTTCAATGAGATAAAAATAATTTTTTGGTGAATAGTAACTTTTTACTTTTTTTTACCGCGGTTAATAGTAAATAGGGTAACTAAGGTTAAATATGATATTAATATTACCCTAACACATGTCCTAATTCTATTGGACAAGTGTAATTCGACCAAAAACAAACTTAGGAATAAAAATATGACCATTTAGGCCCACTTGGATTAGATTAGGACATTTATTATTAATTTATTTAAAGAAGGGTTAAAATAGTTAAAATCAAAGTTTAATAAGTAAATCATTTTTAATATGGGGTTATATATAAGATAAATTCGACTATAAATATTAATTAGAAAGATAAAAAGATTTCCTACATAATGGTATTTCATTTTTAATTTTTAGACATTAAATAATTTAATTTATTTATAACACAACGATGATGCAGTAATTATCTTATTAATGAAATATTGACATTATTGATGTTATAAACACCAAAATAAATGTAATTTGAGACTTTTTATGAATTACACTAATTTTATATGTTACTATGATATATTAATGTTGATTTAATCAACTTGGTTCGAACCTATAATTCTGTTATGACTTTCACAAAAATCATATATCAAATAGTGTCAAAATTTACACAAAATAGTTTTTAAATAAAATATTATATTATTAATTGTTATTTTATTCCTAAAAATCTAAGATTAGGCCAAATGACTTAGATAAGGATATATATATTAATAATAAACAATTTGTGGTTCTTTTGGCATGTTATAGTAAGTTTATTAACCATATAGTGAAAGAAAACAAAAAGACACGGTAAAAGTTAAATTATTTAACTTAGAGTTAAATCTAATTGATAAGGTTATCATAATACCCTAAACATGTCTAAATCCTATTGGTTGATAAGATTTCGACCCATCCCCACTTTAGCTTCGAAATAATACCCTTTGGAACCATTATAAACCGATTTTTACTTTATTATAAAATAGTATTTTGAGATATTCCTAAGGTGCCCCTCTCCTCCCTTATAAAAGGGCACCTCCTCCCCCTCCTCCTGACACCAATTTGAGCACTCAATCTCGGCCAAAATCCTACCATTTTCTCCTCTCCGCTTCCCTAGAATAATCCTAGAGGTCCTGGTCTTCTTCAAAGACCAATCTTAGTTCCCTAAGTGGAGGATTCAAAGAGGCGTTCCAAAGAACAGGTAATATCCATTACCGATCTTTTCAATTTCTTTCTTCTTCAACTTCTTCTTCTTTAGTTGTTTCATGATAAAGTAATAAAATCAGTATTAATTACATACTTATATGTTATTATAAATATGAAACAACCCTAATTCAACTTTTATCCATCCCATGGAAAAATGAAATCACCGCGCGTGCGTACGTACGGAATACCGTCTCCACGCTGTGGTGTAATCTATTTTTCCACCATCACTTTACAAGGATGGGTATAATGGTGTAATGAGTAACTATTTATGATTATTATAAAGTAATATTGATACTGAAATAATATATATATACTCCAATATAGTTCCACGATCATAGGAACGATATCATCACTCGTGCGTACGTACGGAATACCGTCTCCACGATGTGATGCGACTCGTTCTACATGATCATCATTACATAGTAATTATATAAATGAATTGAATGAATAAATATGATATATGTTACACTAATACCATTCTGGATATAAGGTATCTATAACCTTAAAAGAAGAATAAGAATGTATTCGGCAAAACACGCATAAGAACAAAAGGCAATAAAGACCCGAGTAACAAGTAACAATGAAATATTACTAACAAGAAGCTAAGAATATGACCATATATGATATCATATCAATATGTATGATTCTGGAATAAGTCAATAACATTATTTAAACCATTATACAGGAGCTTCAGACACGTACAAAGAAAATCGGACCTAAGGTAAGGGAAATATCACAATCTCATTTTTATCCGAGATTGTTTATTCGTAAGTATTTATTGGGGTGTATTTTAACATCCACATCCATGTTCCCTCAATATGTAATATTGTTTCCATCCACTTACAATAGTTTAAATCCAATTTTACCCTTCAGTGAGTTTTTAGTAAAGAATATGAAAGGAATCTTTTGTCGTTTTTTCGTACGAGGTACTTTTTGACTTTTCCGACAAAAGTACGAAGAATGTTTTTTTTAAATATATGGCATGAATGGATTTTTAAAACATTATTTCCAAGAAGCTTCATTTACAAGTTTTCAAGTTTATTTTTAATCAACTTCTTTAAGTTTATAATTGTATGACATGTTAAGAAATGAAAAGTGTTTTTTGAAGAAGAAAGGATATATTCCCCCAGAATGGAGTTGAAGTGTTTTATCGAAATTATTTTCCATCTAAGATAATAAATGGTTCTGTTTTTATCCCTATTATTACATTGATTTGATTATTTTCTGATGGAATTATATTTTTATGAATTCCTTTATCTTATATGAATTGTTTTATGATGTCATGTTGTTTAAAAATTCCATTTTTATTACATGGGTTACACTATGATGTATGGTTTATGATTATGTGGCACACATAAGAAAGGATTCATTATAAGATTGTTGGGACCTATATCTCCCTCCAATTCATTGGGTAAAGATTTTATATCTCATGAGATAGACATGGCTGGAACGGTTGGTTATACCGGTTCAGTGAAACAGTACTAGAACGAGGGTGACTCGGTTCAGAAAGGGACTCTGTCCACTAAGATAGTCTTGGCAATGATTCATGACTAACAAGAAATGATTTTCCATGATTATGTGTGCATGCCACAAAGTTTCAAGTTTCATGTTATGATTATGGGGATCCCATTTTCACTTCTATGATTTATTCCATGTTAAGATATTATGATCTCTTTTGCAGGTTATGATTTTCAAAAAGATATGATATGATTTTTATTTCCTTTATTTTCCCTTGCTGAGCATTTGAGCTCACCCTTTTATGTTTTCTTTTCCCCAGGTCAGGAAGATGGATATTAAATAGAATATGCTAAAAGGGACCCTAGATATGATGAAATAAATGGGAGACACTGTAGAAGATTTATGAACCAGTTGTTTATGTTACCTAGTTTCTAAAGACACTATACCTATACGGTCCTTTGTGGTTTTTTCATATGTTGTAATAAGTGTGCTTCAATTTTGAAGTATTAACAATGTATGTAAAGTATGGGTCGTTATAGTTTCAATGGTTAAATAAAAGAGTATAATAATCAGAAGAATTATACATCATCAATGAAAAACTAGATGATATATAACATTGATAGAATAGATATTAATTTTTGTGTTTAGCAGAAAACATATAAATACCCCATTTTAATGAAGCTCATTCAATATCATGTCATGGGAAGGAAGGAAAAATATTTAAAATCAAATAATAAAAAAGAGCCTTCCTTTGAACATGGATTAAAAAATAATTTATCTGACACACCTTGGGGGAATAGATCTTCCATTGACTCAAAAATAGAGAGCTTCCAAGACATCTTATGGTATATGTGTGATCATTAAAATGACGTCCAAATAAAAAACCTATTGAATTTACCCTAAATTTTTGAAACCATAAATCAGATAATAATATATTGTGTTATGGACTATCATAAGAATAAATCTAAGATTCATAGATATCATATGATAATCTCTATACAAGCCACATTTTGAACTAGTGAAATGTTCCTAAATATATATATTTATAAATATGTTAAGGGAGAAACTGTGTCCACCACACCATAAAACCTAAAACATTGAGAATAATGACACATTCATCTTTCTTCCACCTAATGGCAATATTATTATCAAGATAAGATCATTACATAGGATAACTTCCTACTATGAAACAATCCATAAAATGGAAGAACCAATGGATATCCATAACCAAATAATTATGGTGTATTTCCTATCATCACGATACATGGACTAATACTTACTATTAAACAACAATATTGATTTTTATGTAAGGTTAAACCTAAATGATGAAAATACAACTTTAGTTAAATGCAGTAATACCATGGAATAATCAATCTATCCAAAATAACTAGAGGAATAAAATAATCATATGGCATAATCTTCATAATAAAATCAGACACTAGGTGATATAATATCATGAAACATAATGAAACATAGTGGTCCCAACAAACCTCTCCCCAAAAAAATAAAAGATTTACGATATCAATATAAAACTAAATTAATACCCCTCAACACCCCCCAAATCTATTTTAAAACTTCCTGTAAATACTACCAATATCTAATACTATCTATGTAAGGGTCCTAAAAAATCAATGTCTTTTATATATAAGGGAATCTAATTGTGGGGTATCAGTAGATTATCTGTAATGAGTAGTGTTAGAACCTCCTTATTTTCATGCCCATAAATCATGATTCTTATTTTTCTACGAGATTACTATTTTGGGATAATATAATATTTTATGTGGAAATTTCACTATGTATATATCTACCATTAGTTATAAAGATCTTCTATTAGTTTAAAATATGCTCTCACAAGAGTACTGCTACTGCCAGACATATGTTATTTCTAGATATGTGTTATTTCCAGACATGTGCTACATCCAGACATGTGCTTCGGCTAGACATATGCTACTGACATACATGTGATACCATATAATCTGCTACCTCCACACATGTTATACCACAATACACGTGCTACCGCTAGACATGTGATACCACCAGGCATGTGCAACCTCCAGACTTGTTCTACCTCCTAATATACTACTACTAGGTGTAATACTGAATAATGAACTACCACATTCTGGTGATACTACTGGACCATGATACAATTAATCTAATATGCCATTAGATTTTACTATTATCATAGTTCATCCACCATAAGATTTATACCATTGATGTTCTATCCTTCATTCAAATTTAATGCTTCCAATGGCTAGTTTATGCGAGTTAATTCTCAAAGACTCGTGTGAATTTATTAATAATTATTTCTAAACCAATCCATGGATTTATTAAAGATAAAGTAATACGTTTCATAATTTGATTCTTAGTATGAGGATCCATGGTATATTTATTCCATTTCAATGGATAATTGGACCCACTGAGGTATATATTTTGAAGGCCTCTATTATGTAAAAAAAAGTGATGAATTCTGTTGATTATGTTCAGAATACATGTGAATGTGAATGACTATAATATATAAAAGATCAAGAATAATTAATACACTAAATCAGGTGATATATGTGGATGATCAATAAATGTAAAATACAATATTTTTCCAAAACTCTACGATACTATATTTTCATATAATTTTTGACGAACCGGTTCGAGCTCCTTTCCAAGACATATACAAGGACCTCTGAAAAAATGAAGCATCACCAATTGAGTAGCATCAATTCATCAAATATTTACTTACCTTATCTATCTATTTTATGCTTTATATTTGATAATCATGTTATACTAATCTATTTGACTTGTACACATTGTCTCATTCATATTAACTAGAGTTATCGAGACACACTTTCTCAAATTTCATTATCACTGTACCCATAAAAACTTTGGAAGATGTCTTGCATGCCCTATATTGTTTTTCATCCCCTGGATAACTATAAAAGAGTCTTTGATCCTAGTCAACATTTGTTATATTGTATATAAATTTAGGTTTTAGATCTGATTATTTCTTTAATAATTTCCTTGTATGAACTTGATTTCCATGTAGAGGGGATTAAGTATCATCGTGAGACTAAATACCTTGTTTTATTTTGCTGCTTCATATAAACTTTTTTCTTATATTTTAAAGATAACAATTTATTTTTTATTTCATTATTTAAAAAAAATATTATATTGATAGTTATTCTTAACCTATGTTTTTATAAAGTGTTTGATAAACTAATTTAGTTTTAAAAGTTAAATTATTTTCAAATATTTATTTAACTGGGCCCTAAAACCACTTTGTGAAATTTTTTAAAAGATCAATCATATATAATTATGATATTTTGATTAACTGGTTGTTTTTAATTAACATGGGGAATTTTATTTAAAATATATTTTAATAAAAGTTTTAATTTGGAACTCAATTCACCCCCTCATGAGTTACTCTCTTTGACCAACATTTTTTATCAAAGGATTTTCAAATATCTATTCAACAATGATCTAGTTGTATTTTAAAGATATAATTTTTTTTGTTTCTACATTTAGTTATTTGTAGATAATAGGAAGGAGGGAAATAATAAACATTAGCCTCATTATTTTTTTTTCATAGCTATGCTCAGTGGAAAATTAAAATGAATTTGAATCATGAAAGCATTGGTTTTGAAATCAAAAACTATCAATGAAGACAAATATGAACTACCCAATGGTTCTATAACTACTCAGAGTGGTACTACTAATACAAACTATAATAATAACAATAAAAACATTAATTCATTATATTTTTCTATGGATGTTGTTGAATTTAATCAATTTTCTTTCTATAAATCTCATTTATAAATTTGGTATACTTTAACTATTTCTCATGATGTACATATAATGTCAAAGTGATTTGATTAAATAAATATATTACTAAATATGATACCATTGATATAAAACATTATGATCTTATTTATGATATGAATATTATGTTTTTTGATATTGTAAAAACATTGAATTCATTAGGTAAACCTATTTCTTATAATGTACACGTGATGTGCCAACTGAGGTGTGTACCAGATAGATGGAGAGGAGCTTCGGTGTTAATCTGAGAGTTACGTGATGTTATCAAGTTACCAATTAAGGAACTAATAGGAAACCTTTTGATGTATGAATATTAAATAAAATTAAACATAGAAGAATATGTTTAACAAAAGAGTATGTCCTTGTCCTTGAAATATACTTATTTAAAACAAATAGAAAAAATTCAAGCTGACAGTTTATGTGAAAAAGAGTCACCTATTGATACTAAATAAGAAATGGCCCACTTATCTAGAATATTTAAAAACATTTACAAAAGGAAAATTTTCATTAGGAAACCCAATTATAATGTAAATATATAAATATACATGTAATTAGAGAAAATATTTGAAGAAGGATGAAGATATAAATGAGATAATATGTTATGATTCTAATAGGAAAGGTCATGTTAAAGATGGCTACCCTAAGATAATATTTAAGAATAAATACAACGATAATGATAATAGGTACAAGAATTCTATGAAAGAAACATAGAGTGCATTATAGGATAGCTCATAGAAATTTTATTCAAGTTGAGAAGACACTCATAATAGAGTTACTATGTGTGTTATGATAAAAAAAGATGAGGTGACTAATGTATTTAATGAATCTTATTTTCATATTTCTAATCAATTAATAGATGATTAAATTAATGAGATCATGTATAATGAAAAAATGATTGAATAATTGAATATGCTGGAGGATACCTTCAATGAATTAAAAGATAAATATAAATTTTTAATGAACCAACATGCTATGACTACTAGTTTTAAAACTAATCTTAGCATTGGAAAAGATAGAAATGATAAGTTTCTAAAAGAGAATTATGAGTTAAAGATATATTTTGAGATACTAAAGAAAGATCTGTAATGATTTAGAAATGGCAGAATTAATCTTACTCATATTATTGGAATGAAAATTTCTCCCATGTAAACTACTGGAATTGGAAATCAACCTGAACAAAGAAGAATCCTTAAAAATATTTTTATTCCTAGTTCCTATTATAAATATTAATTTACTAGTTTTTATTCATTAGACCTAAAAAAGTTTTGGTTTCTAAATGTTTAAATAATTATTATAGTAAATATATTATTCAACTATGTGTTCATAAATCATTTATTACAAACACTACTAGACCCAATAAAATCTGGGAACCTAAGTCATTTGTGGTGTAAAATTTATTTTTTAGAAAACTTTCATGAAAACATCTAATAAGAAATTATGGCCCCTAGACATTTCCTGTTATAGAGACTTTGTACGAACCCCCATGTGGTTCTAGGATTTCACTACCCCTAGTAAGGAAGTTCTAGATAAGAATATCTATTCTGAAGCTGGGTGTAGTTTCTTCCTCATCAACCACCAAAAAGAAATTTAACCAATATTTTTCTTCTTATAAAAATTATAAAATCTCCCAAATATATATTTTGTAAAATTTACCTCCATGAATTTGTGGTTCCAATGATTTAGTTGATGTGTGAACAAAATTTAAAAGATTCTTCCTAAGACTTTATTCTCACAAAAAACCTACAATAGTGGTTGAATTCTAATCTCAGTATGTGGTTGATATTCATTTTCATCTTAAAAAATAATTTCTTCTTTTAAAATTATCTTGGTACATCGATCCTCATATAAACCAATGCACTCTTAAAACAAGCATTCCATTCTTTATTCTATTTCAAACATGATAACTTCTTGGTCATAAAAATTATACAAATCAAAATTATTAGTAACTAAATATACATAAGGATAAACAATTATTAATTTAATATCAAAATAAATAGGAAATAATGTATAAATATTTGAGACATCTCTCTATAGATTCTCAAGATTCATCTCTATATAAGAGTCAAAATAGTGGTATTAATATTATACAAAAACTTCGTTTCCCCTATGTGCACTTCAAAATTGAATCAATCATGTTTCTCTTCCTCTTTATCAAAATATTCTTACAATAATTCTGAATTTTAAATTTAAAAAATAGTGGATTCACGTGAAATTTCATTTTCACGAAATTCATAAAAATTATTTTCTAAAGTGTTTTGATTTACAGAAGAATCATCAGTTAGGGAATCGGTGATGTTTTATTCCTTTAAATTTAAAAAAGGAGATTCCAAATTAATTTTTACGTCATCCACAAATGGTTCATGAACATAAAAAGAGGGTGTGATAATATTTTCCACTTCTTGAGTATCTTTTTGATCTTTCAATTCTTTCAATTATTTGAAAGCATTTGAAATAATCTCCATTTTTTTCTTCATTCATGAATCATTAAAGCTCTATGTTGGAGCTCCAAATGATTTTGTTGAATTTTTAATGAATTTTATTAGAGTTGAAATTTAAAAAAATCATTATGACTAGGATCCTAATACTATTGATAATCAGGACAAACATAGAAGTAGTCACTATGAAAACCCATTTTTTTGTTTTTAAGACTCTAAACTAGTGGTTAATATTATTATAAGAAAAAAAATTCGGAAACCTCCCCAACAACAAATAAGAATTGACTGTTGGATTTTCAATCATGTTTCTCTAGTCAATATTTTCCCATTAAAATGTATCTCAATAGTAACATATGGTTTTCTCATTAGGATGCTGCAATATAAGTTGTCAAACTGTCACTTTGTTAATTTTTTTTTAAAATTCATAATTAAAAATGGGTATTTGAAATGATTTAAACTATTATAAATGACATAAAATCAAAATTCTACAAGAAATCTAAATTAGTGATTATAAATCAGAAATAAACAAGACTGAAAAGAATAAGCTAATGAATGTAGTGATGGACAAAATTTGATTTTTAAACACTATGTTCATCACTTTCTATGAATATATTATAACTAAATTATCCTATTTACAACTCAATACCTCATGTTATACGTCTATATTGACCTGAAATCTTATCGATACCTCAAATATGGGTGTTTGTCCTCTTACAAATGTGATCTGATTGCCTAAAGACCTCTGAGTAACAAAATTAGATTAAACTCATTATTATCAATTAGGAGACCTCTCAAAATGAAATTTAAACAACTATAATAACCAATTTGCACTCATAAGTTTAACAACAATCATGATTAATTTAGATGAAATTGAGTTCAAGAAATAAAACGACCCTCTTCATCCTAGAAAAATAGTTTCCAAATTAATAAAAAGGAAAATAATTAAAAGAATGAACTCAAAAAGGGATATGTCATCGGATATTTTCTGCCACCACCACATTCAGTTTATAAATTAATTCCTTGATTAGAATTCATGGAACTCCTCTTATCCTCTGGCATCCCACCTTTTTATTACATAACTTTTCATTACATTTTACAAATAGAGGATATTTAAAGTCTAGTGTCTTGGAAATGAGGAACATAATACACGAAAAACAACATATAACATTCTCCTAATCGACATTAAAGGCTTCATAATAAGTTCTTCCTAAGTAAAACTACTGCATCTCATAACCTGGAGACATACACTCAAAGTAAAGGGTGAGAAGAAGGCCCACTAAGGGTAAACAAGGGAATTTGTTTACATGTGACATCAATAAGAACTATAATAAAAACATAAGGACATGAGTAATTGAAGTATAGTAATATCATAATAAAAAGAACATTAATAACAACATGAATATGTGGATACAACATTTCATTTATAATTTCATGAAAATATCACCAAGTTCCATCCCCAAGGTGTCAAAAAAATTACCAAGGTTATTCACTAAGGTTTCGTTAAACTTGTCATCTCTATAGATTAATTCTTTACCAACTGAATTGGAGCGCTATCAGGACACACCCCTAATATGTCTTTAATTTCATTTGATCCACATAAATCATAATCAAAAATTTCATAAATAACCAATAGATAATAAATGAAATGGGTTTCATTTCAAAATTGTGACATTTTAAAAGTTCTAAAAATTTAAGATCATCATATCATTTATAACCCATGGAAAGGGAGTGAGGGTTTTATATATCTCCACTATATAATAAAATATATCTTTTATATATATTTATGAACAGCCATTAAAACTAAATATTTATGGGTATTCACATAAATAAACAAGATAATTTTTTGAGAGAAAGAGATAGAAATTTTGAGATGAAATTTCTGCAACATAACAACTATATAACATGGTTTTAGAAACTAATAAAAAGAAAGGGTACAACAGTAACACACTCATAAAGAACTCATATTAAAACATATATAAATAATAAAATGTATATAAGAACATGTTATGTATATTTTAATCACATTTTATAATAAAAGGAAACTTGAAATGAAAGAGAAGAAGAGATTTCTTTTACGAGAAATTCGGCAGCCTATTGGCATCACTTGAAATTTCAGAAAACAAATTGATGTGAGAAGAAAGGTTATATCATAATTTGGAAAAGATATTTAAATTAATAAGAACATATAAGAACATACCCTCAACATAACTAGAGGGTAAATATAATACACATCAAAAATTAATTCATGACTTAAAAGAGGAGGGTGAAAGGATCCCTTACCCTGAAGAGTAACTTCGAAGGCTTGATGGTCAGGACCTTGGGAGGCTTCAGGGAACCTTGGGAGGAATCCTTGGAGGGTAAGGAGACCATAAAATTTTTTATGATTATTTTGGAATAAAATTAATGAAGTAAATGTCTTGGTATTTATTGGAAAAATGAGTAATAAATTATTAATTTCCATGGGACACCTCATTAGTGGTATTCGCAAAACCATGGGCTTACCCATGGTATTTTCCCATGGTATTGGCCCCATGGGAAACCTCATATAAAATATAAAAATTCACAAGTCTACCAGAAATCCTAAATCCTTATTACATCATTATTGATGTCATTAAACACCCAAAACTCAAAACTGCATTTTTTCTATTCACCGAAAAATCAAATGTTTCAGAAAAAACCCAAAATTTCACCCTAACCTAATATTGATTCTCTGAATTAAAAAATTAATTCCATTTTATGAAAATAATTTTCTACATTTTTTTATTTTAATTTTTTATTAAAATAATTATTTATTCCAAAAATACTACTTTAAAACTATAACTCATTTTGTAAGAATGTAAAAAAATAATCAAAGTCCCATTAAATTATCATATAACCATAAGACCAAAAATTAACAATTTGTGATTAAATTTTATGAAAATAAATTTCCATTTTAAACTATTGAATTAATTATAAAATTGTTAATAAAATATTAATGACATACAAAAATACAAATAATTAAACTATGATTGTTTTTTCACTATTAAGATGTCTAAAATTTATTTATACATTCATGGGTGAAGTTTATATTTTTTTGGTTGATAAACAATACATTACTATTCATTACTATTAATACGGGTATGTTACTATTCATACTTTAATATTTACTAAAAATCATGTTGATATTAATAGAATCTAAATTTCACAGTAATCATAACTGTAGAAGACCACTTTATGAAAATAATTTCACATTATTAATTATTTAATGTATACAAAAAAATTTAAAATACCCCTTTTTGCCTAAATTCATGAGTAATACACATCCTATATTTATTCAGATATTTTAAATTCACAAACTTTTCCAGAAGAAGAAATAACAGTTTTATTTATATAAAATGATTACTCAATGTAGCTAAGGTCTCGTTACATATCCCCTTATAACACCAGCATATGACCAATGTGTAAGGTGTGCTATGGTGATAGAATCTCGGGGTGGCTCGGAAGACATTTCTTGAGTGGTGATTTCTACCAGCTCGAACTTATCCCTTAGGCTATTCCCTTCAAGCTTCATATATTGATGTTCATCTTGGGCTTGGTCCAGAGCAAAGCCCAGGGATGCTACCTCCTTCCCAAGCTCCGACAGATGGTCTTCATATGGCTCGAGTCTACTGGATGAAGGCCATTCAATCTTCTTTCTATATTAATTAACCATTATAACCAAATTTATAAAAACACAACGTTAAAATTATAGTTTCCAATGGTCATATTGACCAACAATCATATAACAGTAGAAACCCAACGGTCTCATTTTAATTATACCCACTTCATTAATTAAAGGATATAGTTTTGTTGTGTATAAAATAAAATAACAAACTAAATTAGGAAATAAATATAATTAAAAATTTAGGGTCGTTACATTATTCCCCCCTTATGAAATTTCTTCCCCTAAATTTTTTCTCATACCCTCTTATGGGAAAAGGTCTGGGTACTTCTATCTCATAGACTCCTCCAGTTCCCACATGGCATATTCATATTTTTGGTTCCTCCACAACACCTCAACAGGGTGGGTAATCTTGGTCTGTAGAACCTTGTCCCTATGATCCAAGATCTCCACTGGCTCCTCCTCCTAAGATAGGTCATGTTCCAATTATACCACCTCTAGATTTAGTACATGTGAAGGGTCAGGTATGTACTTCCTCAAGAAGGATACATGTAAGACATCATGAAATTAGGCTATATTTGGAGGAAGTTCAAGCCGATAGGCCACTACTCCCACACGATAAAGGATTTCATAGGGGCTAATGTATGTAGGTTTGAGCATCCCATTCATCCCAAACCTTATGAATCTCTTCCAAGGTGAAATCTTAAGAAAGAATTTGTCACCAAAATGAAACTCCATGTCCCTTCGACGGTTGTCAGCATAGCTCTTTTTCTGACTCTGAGCAGCCTTAATGTGTTGTTGGATGGCATGGACCTTTTATGTCATCTCTTACAAAAGATCAGGCCCAAGAAGATTTCCCTCACTTCCATTATCCCAAAAAGTAGGAGTTCTACATTGCTTCCCATATAGATCTTCATAGGGTTCCATTTCAATGCTCAGGTGGAAGCTGTTGTTGTAAGAGAACTCAACTAAAGAGATATGTTGATCCCATCTACCTTTAAAAACCATTGAGAATGTTCTCATCATGTCCTAGACTGTTTGAATAGTCTTTTCAGATTGGCCCTCAGTTTAGGAGTGATAGGTCATACTGAAATTCAATTCAGTGCTCAGTGATTGTTGAAGAATACATCAGGATTTTGATTTGAACCTTGGATCATGATCAGATATAACAGAAAGTGGAACTCCATGCAGCCTTACCACTTTCTTCACGTAAATCCTGGAAAGTGGATCAAGAGAGAAATCTTACCGAATGAGGTTAAAATGGTTAGTCTCGGTGAGATGGTCTACAATAAACAATATGGAATTACTTCCTTTATAAGTTCATGGGAGACCGGTGACAAAGTCCGTAGTGATATTTTCCCACTTCCATGCTGGTATGAGTAGTGGTTGGAATACCCCTTTAAGAAGTTGTCACTCTACTTTCACTTGCTGACCTACCATGCTCCTTGAAGTGTAGTCAGCAATCTCCCGTTTCATATTATCCCACCAATAATGATCACGAAGGTCCCTATACATTTTTTTTGCTACCAGAATGTATAGAGAAAGTAAATCAATGAGATTCATCCATCAGATCCTTCTTTATTTCCGGAATAGATGGAACACATAGTCTTGTACAAAATATGAGTACTCCTTCTTGATCATTATTGAACTAATGAAACTTCTCATCCTTCAAGGCCTCAAACATCTTCTGTAACAAAGTATCTTCTTTTTTAGATTTCATGATCTTCTCTAGTATTGATGGTTGATAAATCATTTAGGTTAGTTTTGATGATATCCCTTCCTTTATAATTCTAATGTCTAGTTTTACTAGGTAATTGATCAAAGGATCTCTTTGAATCCTCATAATGGACAAAACAACTGGGTCTTTCCTGCTTAATGCATCATCAACTTTGTTTGCTCTTCCGGGGTGATAATGAATTGAAAAATCATAGTCCTTAAGGAGTTCCAACCATCTCCTTTGTCTCATGTTCAATTCCATTTTTGTGATAATATACTTCAAACATTGATGGTCTGTGTATATATCATATTTCTCCCTATAAAGATAGTGCCTCCATATCTTCAGAGCAAAAACGACCACCGCCAGCTCCAGATCAAGTGTAGGATAGTTCTTCTCATGAGTCATTAACTCTTGAGATGCATAAGAAATGACCTTGCCATTTTGCATGAGGATGCACCCAAGACCTTTCTGAGATTCATCGCTAAAAATAATGAATCCTTCTCCACTTGAGGGAAGTGTTAACACAGGTGCAGTAACCAATCTCATCTTCAGCTATTAGAAACTTTCCCAACACTCCTTTCTCCAGATGAACATGAGCCCATTTCGAGTTATCTTGGTTAATGTATTATAAAGTCATGAAAAGGTTTTCAAAAACCTCCTATATATCTCACTAATCCAAGGAAAATACGAATCTCAATTATTATTCTAGGCTGAGGCCACTCCACTACAAATATTGTTTTTTAGGGTCAACTATGATTTCTTCATTGGTAACATTGTTCCACAAGAAAGAAACTTTTTGTAACCAGAATTCACATTTACAAAACATTCCAAAAAGTCTCTCCTTTCATAGAGTTTTCAAAATAACCATTAGATAATCCTCATGCTCCTCACGACATTTGGAATATATCAGAATATCATTAATAAAAACTACCACAAAGTTACCAAGGTAGTATTTAAAGACTCCATTCATCAAATTCATAAAAATAGTAGGTGTATTAGTCATTCCAAAAGGAATAACAACAAAATAATAATGCCCATATCTAGATCGGAATGCAGTTTTTTGAATATATTCTTTCTTCACATTCAATTTATGATAACTAGATCGAAGATCATTCTTAGAGAAGAATTGATCCCCATGAAGTTCATCAAATAAGTTATCAATTCTTGGAAGAGGTTAGTTTTTCTTTATTGTGATACCATATAGTTCTCCATAATCAATGAATAGCCGCATCGATCCATCCTTCTTCTTCACAAAGAGAAGAGGTGCTCCCCAAGGAGAAACACTCAGTCAGATAAACCCCTTCTCCAAAATATCTTGGAGATATAACTTTAATTCCTCTAGCACCATATTTTCCGTCCTATACGGGGTCATTGATATTGGATGAGATCTATGTATGAGTTCAATATAGAACACTACCTCTCTTTCTGGGGTTGGTATAAGAAACTCCTCAAGAAATATGTCAATGTATTCATGAATGATGGGAACATTTTATATCCTCAAACTCTCATTTCCTTCTTCTTATTCACTGATCAAATCCATAATGATGGAAATAAGAGGTTCTTACAGACAAAGATCAGGTTGAGATATCTCTCATTGGAAGATAACTATCAGTTTTACATTCAAGACTACATAGATTTCCTTACAAATACATCTGATCTTAGCATTATACTCTGAGAGCTAGTCCATCCCTAGTATAATGTCGAATTCCATCATGGTAATGACAACTAGATTTGTGATAAGATTTTTCTCATCAATGTAGATACTAGTGTTTATAAACACTGATTATGCTCTATTAATCCCACTAGGAGTCTTGACTGATATCTCTACTTTCAGAAAGTCGGGGGTTGATTCTAAATTCTTTGATAACTTGGAGGAAATAAAGGAATACCTAGAACCTGAATCAAAAAAAGTACTTTATAGCTTTGAGGTAACAACAATATTACCTGCTACCACATAATTTGGAGCTTCAACTTCAAATGTCGTGATAGAAAAAACCACAACCTTGATCCCATGGCCTTTGTTGAGGTCGATGGTGGTTCCCATCCACTACCCTTGGATGTAGAAAATGATTGGAAATGTTCCCCAGTTGTCCACACATAAAGCACTGGACATCAGTTAGGGACTGCACCATCTTCCCATTTTTTTAGAGTTTGAAAGTTGAGGTTTCACCTCACGACGATAATTCCTCGCAATATGGCCATCTATTCAATAGTTTTAGCATTTCCCTCTCCTGAGTATGTAGTCCCACGAATGCTTTTTCCCACATTTATTACTTGTGGGACATTGCACTTGCTTTACTCCTCTTCCCTGATCAGTGGTCCTCCCAGTTCTAGGCTCCATCGATCACTTTTTGTTGTTGGATTTATGAGACCATAACGTATCACCAAACTCCAGTTCAACTTTCATCACACTCCACATGATCTCCTCAGAGCTACCATAGTCTCAATTGGCTAGATTCTTCCACAGATGAGGTATCAGTCCACCGAAGAATCTCTCAATATTACCATTTATATCCATGACAAAGATAGAGGTATATCGTGAAAGTCGGGTGAGGTTCATCTCATAGCTTCCGATAGATTCATTCTCCTTACGCTTCTGCTCGAGAAACTCCTTCTCTATTCTTGTCTTCATAGATCAAGGCAAATACTTACTGAAGAAAATAACTCTGAACTCTTCCCACTCCATAGCTTCAACCTACACTCTTTTCCTCTTGTTTTTAATCTACTCCCACACCTTATCCTTCTAAGCGATAGACAGCCAGGGTGACCATCTCTTACTCTGAACAACGGAGCACGGAAAATATCTTCTCGATATAGCCGATCCACTGTTCAGCAATCAATGGGTCAGTCAATCCACTGAAAGTTGGTGGTCATTGACATATAAAGGACTCAACAGAATGTTGTTCTCTTCGTGGTGAGATCAGTCTCTCAACTTGATTCAAGTTATTTCCCATTACTTGAGTCAGTTGGTTCATCATTCTCATGAATATTTCTATTCGAGATGCCATTGGAGGGCCATCAATGCATGGTCCATTACGGTCACCCTTTGCATGGTACCTCCTATTACCCTCCATTTTCTAAAAGAATAAAACCTTAGTAAGAATCTTATTTCATTTACGAATCTTTTAACTATAAAGGATTTTATTTCATAAAACTTCATGCTTATACAATTACATTTCTCTATAAATCCTTCATAATGATTCATAATTATTTTATGATTAACCAAACATATCCCCCGAGGGTTTCATAACCAAGAGTGAAGAAATGCCCGTTGTCGTGTACCAGTTCCTGTTTAAGTCAAGCTTAAAGCAGTTTTTTCAGGTTTTACCCCTATGTACATCTGTGTTAGAGGAGCCTCTACCTGCTTGTATCCATATAGTGATGTATTTTCTTAATAGACCACTTACTTATTACTCACCAAAATACCTGGAAGTTTTCCTATATTGAAACTTTTCTATATGATTATTTCTAGTGATTTCATAGCCTAATTTCCATAAAAAACTAAACTATCCTTTGATAACAACTATGGAATCCTGCCTTTTTATTACATAACTTTTCGTTACATTTTACAAATAGAGGATCTTTAAAGTCTTCTGTCTTAGAAATCAGGAAGATAATACATGAAAAACAACACAAAAAATTCTTCTAATCCACATGTAAGTCTTCATCAAAAGATCATCCTATGTACAATTACTGCATCTCATAACCTGGAGACAAACATTCAAAGGAAAGGGTGATTAGAAGGCTCAGTAAGGGTAAACAAGGGACTCGGTTTACTTGTGACATCAATAAGAACGTGAATAAAAACATAAGGACATGAGAAATAGAATTATATACATATCATAATAAAAATAACTTGAATCATAACACTAATATGTGGCTACATCATTTCATTTAAACATTCATGAACATATCACCAAGGTCCATCCCCAAGTTGTAAATAAAATTACCAAGGTTATTCACCAACGTATCGTGAAACTTGTCATCTCTAGAGATTAATTCTTTACCCAATGCATTGGAGTGATATAAAGGAACATGCTTAATATGTCTTTAATATCATATGATCTACATAAATCATAATCAAACATTTCGTAAATAACCTATAGAGATAAAAAATGGGTTTCATTTCAAAATCGTGATGTTTTAAAAGTTCTATTAAATAATATCATTATATCATTTATAAACCCTGGAATGGGAGTGAGGGTTATATGTATGTCCATTCCACAATAAAATATATTGTTTATAAATTTATTAACATCCATAGAAAAAAAATTCCTCTGGGTATTCACAGAAATAAACAAGATAATTTCTTGAGAGAAAGGGATAGAAATTTTGAGATGAAATTTCTACAGCATAACGGCTATATAACATGGTTTTAGAAAATAATAAAAAGAGAGGGTAAACAGGTAAACCACTAATAAGTAACTCATATTAAAATATAAATACAGAATAAAATGGAGATAATAACATGGTATGTATATCTTAAAGACATATCATAAGAAAATAAAACATGAAAGGAAAGAGAAGATTCAATTTCTTTTACGAGAAATTTGGCAGCCTATCGGCGTCACTTAAAAATTCAGAAAACAAATTGATGAGAGATGAAAGGGTATCTCATCATTTGGAAATGAAATGTATAGAAATAATAACATATAAGAACATACCCTCAACATAAAGAGATGGGAAATATAAGACATAACATAAGAGAAATCATGACTTAAAAGAGGAGGGTGAAATGATCCCTTATTTTGAAGAGTAACTTCGAAAGCTTGATGGATGGGACCATGGGAAGCTTGAGGGAACCATGGGGGGACTCCTTGGGAGGTAAGAAGACCATAACTTCGTTGAGAATGATTTTGGATTGAAATTAATGAGGCAAATGTCTTGGTATTTATAGGAAAAGTGAGTGAATAAATTATTAATTTCAAGGGACACCTCATCGGTGGTATTTGCAAAACCATGGGCTTGACCATAGTATTTTCCCCTGTTATTTGCAACTTGCAACACCTAATAGAATATCACACTATTCATAAGTATACTAGAAAGCTTACATCATTATTACATCATTAATGATATCATTAAACACCCGAAAGTCAAAAATCCATTACTATTCACCGAAAATTCAATTGTTTCAGAAAAACCCAAAAATTCACCCTAACCTAATATCTATGCTCTGAATTCAAAAATGAAGTCCATTTTATGAAAATAATTTTCTAAAAATTTTGAATTTAATTTTCAAATAATATCATTATTTATTTCAAAAATACAACTTTAAAACTATAACTCATTTGGTAACACCTTAAAAAATAATCAAGGTCCTGTAAAATTATCGTATAACTATAAGACAAAAAAGTATCAATTTGTGATAAATTTTTATGAAAACACGTATCCATTTTAAATTGTTAAATTAATTATAAAATTTTAAATAAAATATTTATGACATACCAAAATACCAAAACATAAACTATGATAATTTTTTCACTTTTAAGATATCTATAATGTATTGATACATTCATGGGTGAAGTTTCTATTTTTTTTGTTGATAAACTATTCATTACTATTCATTACTATTCATACGAGTATGTTTCTATTCATACTTTAATATTTACTAAAAATCATGTTTATCTTATTAGCCTCTAAATTTCTAAGTAATCATAACTGTAGAAGACCATTTTATAAAAATCATTTCACATTATTAATTATTTAATAGATACAAAAAATTTTAAAATACCCCTTTTTTCCTAAATTCATCAATAATACACATCCTATATTTATTTGGATATTTGAAATTCACAATCTTTTCCATATGAAGAAATAACATTTTTATTTATATAAAATAATTACACAATGTAGCTAAGGTCTCGTTACATATCCCCTTATAACACCAGCATAGGACCTAAGTGTAAGGTGTGCTATGGTGACCGAATCTCAGGGTGGCTCGGAAGACATTGCCTAAGTGGTGATTTCTACCAGCTTGAACTTCTCCCTTAGGCGATTCCCTTCAAGATTCATATCTTGATGTTCAGCTTGTGCTTGGTCCAGAGTAAATCCCAGGGATGCTACCTCCTTCCCATGATCCGACAGATGAGCTTCATATGGCTCGAGTCTACTGGATGAGGCCATTCAATTTTCTTTCTGTATTAATTAAACAAGATAACCATATTTATAAAAACACAACGTTATGATTATAGTTTCCAACGGTCATATTGACCAACGATCATATAATAGTTGAAACCCAACGGTCTCATTTTAATTATACACACTTCATTAGTTAAAGAATATAGTTTTATTGAGTATAAAATAAAATAACAGACTAAATTAGGAAAAGAAAATATAATTAAAAAGTTAGGGTCATCACATCTCCATCATAGCTTCTCTAGTAAAATCCCCTACTCCAGTCCCCCTAAATGTTGTCTCCTTGGCCTTCAATAAAATTAATTTTCCTCTAGTGTCTTCTATAGGGTTGTTCGAAATAAAAATCTCCACAAACTCTCCAAGTATCAAATGATTTGGACATGTTGTAAATGTTAAATGATTTAATTTCTCAAGATAAATTTTTTTTCTCAAGGAGGTACTTCATCTTCCATATATTTATCATTCCCATGGACTACCTTAATGATTCACTTTTACTTTGAAACTCATCACACATGCACACCTTTTAGTTATATTCCATATACTATTTGAATAATCGAACATGGTCACCAGTATCCCATGATATACCATATTAATTGTGGTGGGGTCCATTATATCTGAAAAATGAGTTCCCATTTTGAATGATATTTTGGGCCGCTATTTGGTTGATTAAGACATTGCTCCAGTTGAAAAAGATGAAGGACATATTCCAACAGTTCCTAACAAATAAAATTTAGAAAATTGGATCTGTATTGAAATAATTATGCCCAAAGCAATTAAATTATGAAAAACTACTAAAATTCATTAATTTGGACATTTTGAAAATTTAGCTAAAAACTCTTCAAAATTCCAAAATTGATTTATTTTTACATAAAATGAAAAATATCTTCGTTTTCAATCATTTAAATAAAAATGAAAAATATCTAAAATATAAGCTCTATTAATACCCCACACAAAACACATGGAATCCTAGAAAAGTGAGAACTTCAAAATAAAATTTCAATAAAAATTCAAAACATATGTTAATGAAATTATTAAGATAAAAATAAATGCACAAAACATATCATGCCCCTTCAATATATTCAATTTAAAATTATTCATTGTTTTCATTTCCATTCTCATTTAATTCATTCATCCATGAACACTACTACAAATACCACTTTTATAAGCGCTAAAAATAGCCTTTATCAGTACTGGAAAAGCACTGTTAATGCTGCAAAAGAAAAGGGGGGGGGGGGTCCCCTTTATCAGTGCTCCAAAAAGCGCTGATAAAGACCCCTTTTATCAGCTCTAAATAAAGCGCTGATTATAGGGGTCTTTTATCAGCGCTAAAACAAAGCGCTGAAAAAGCGTCCTTTATCAGCGTTTTATTTTTAGCACTGATAAAGGAACACTTTTATCAGCGCTTTTAAAAAAGCGCTGATAAATGTTAAAAAATTTAAAAAATTTAAAAAAAATCACAAAAATTAAAAAAATCATTCCAATCAGGGGGGATTTTATAGCTCTTGAGCCCCCCTTTTACAGAGCTTTTCTGTCCCCCTCCAGTGCCCGACACGAACCCCTCTGCCCTTCATCAGCGATGTCTCCCAAATTCCCCCATGTGCTCACACCCCTGCCTCCACCAGGTTTTGAACTCAAGACCTCCCCCCTGCACGCCTAAACCCTTACCACTCCTCTATTTTAATTTTCTTTACATTTTATGATATCTCTATTTATATATATATATATAGTTATATTTATTCGTATAGTAATATATATTTATATTAATATATAAATATATATAGTTATTTTAATATATATCTCTGTATATATATAGTTATATTTATTCATATAGTAATATAAATTTATATTAATATATATATAGTTATATTAATATATATATATATATATATAGTTTTATTAATATATATATTTAGAGTGATATTAATATTAATATTAATATTAATATTAATATATATGTAGTTATATTTATATGTATATATAGTTAGATTAATATATATATATATAAGTATTTAAATAATCATATATTTTTATTTCAAATAAAATCGATAATAGTTCTTATTTAGATAAAGCTAATATATTTTATATCTAAATAAATTTTATTATTTATATTTATAATTAAATTTTTATGTGTGAATATATAAAATATATATATATATATATATATATTGTTATATATTTGATTATAAATAGTATTACATTATCAAAAATGATAAAATTTCAAAGATATAATATCAATATGAATGTAATACCTTGGAATAAATTCAGTCCCCGCCAAAATAAGCCAATAATTCCCCACTTAAATGAGGCTGAAAATCCACAAAATGTTAAAAAATCGGGGTATCCCGACTAAAAACTTAGTTTTGGAGGCCTTCTAGGCCTTTTTTGCCCTCTAAAATCCTGAAAAAGGCTTTTCCTTGGTCTCTAGCGGGTAGATCTCATCGCAGGCTTTGATTTGATATGCGGGAGAGCTCAAACAGACACCTGGATCAAAAGTTATGGCCATTTGAAGTTCGAGTTACATTTTCAACATATTTTGGATCTTTTTTTAATTTTTTTTATTTTGTTAGACTTCAAATTGTTATTAAACGACTATACACCATAATAATTAGGAAAATATTAAATTAAAATATTTTATTAATTTTTTATAAGCGATTTTCACTAAATATCTTATATATTAAGTATATTAACTATAAATATATATTTATACTTGTCTAAAATATATTTGAAAATTGTATATTATATTTATATCAATATAACTATATTTATATATTTATATATATTTTTTAATTATTTTTTTTGAATTCTCCCCTTTATCAGTGCAACAAAAAGAAGCAATCATAAAGGGGGTCCCATTATGAGTGCTAAAAAAGCGGTGATAAAGGGGGTACCTTTATCAGTGCTAAAAAATAGAGCTGATAAAGGGGTACTTTTATCAGCACTTTTTTAGCGCTGATAGAGGTACCCTTTATCAGCGCTTTTTCGTTAGTGCTAATAAAGGTTGGTGCTGGGAAAACTGTTTTTGTGGTAGTGAAAAAATTATGCGTACCTCAATTTTTTTCTTCTTAACACAAAATTTTGATTTTAAACAATGGCTTTCTCATTTAAATAAATGCAAGGGTCGCCATAGTCTTGAATAATTTATAAATCTCCACCCAATTGAGTCAAATAATTGAATCAATCATATGGAATTAGAAAGGGTTGTTTTTTTATTTGATGGTCAGTGGGTTTTCAAATGAGGAAATTTATAAGGCATAAGTAGAAGGCATGACTCTTAGTTGAAGATAAATTGCATGATTTTAGTTTTCACATAATCACGGGCTTCTACTGTTTCATCCTAACATAAAATCAGATCCATAAAAACATCTAAATTCCATTCATGCATATCCCATAATATCCAAAATGCACCAGTAATGCACTCCAATTTCATCTAAAAATATTAGTTTTTAAGCTTTATACAGGCACAACATTATTTCTTTGGGATCTACCGAAATGCACCACTCCCTTTTCACTGAATGCTCCAAATGGGAACATATTTTTGTTAATTACATTAATTATCAATAAATTCTCTTCAAAATATTACTTTCCTCCCAAAATATTACCAAATGATGTGTGAAACCACAAGTCATCTCAAACATAATTATTCGTTACTAAAATCATGCAATGTACTTCAAGAGTGTGTTGGATAGGGAAACTGGATTGTAATGTGTGTAGAGACCCAAAGCTTGACGTACATGGTCATTACATTACTTTTTTTGAATACTTAATACATAACAAAATCAGACTCATAAGGACCGTAATAGTTTAGTGTCTTTGGAGACTCGAAACATAATCTTCTAATCGTGGTGAAAGATCTTCAAATTACCCATAAAAATCTTCCCTTTTTTTCTTACCTAAAACCTTTCTTTATATCCTGGGGAAAAATAATCATATAAAGGGTGACCTCAAATGCTCAGTAAGGTTAAGCATAGAGAACAAACAACAATCCAAGAAAGTTTGAATGCAAAAACTTGAACATAAAATCTAAACATCAAAACCTTGAGCAATGACATAAATCTTGGAAGTACGTAAGGCATATATCATAATGGAAACATCAATCATGATAAAATAGCATGGGAATAAATCATGTAATTGTGGCAACCATTCCAAACTTGTTATGATTTCCATAGTATCCAAGGCATTGCTGCCAAGACCATCTTAGTGGACAAAGTCGCTTTCTGAATCGAGTTCACTCCTCGTTCCAGTCCTGTATCACTGAACCAGATTAACTTACAGTTCCAGACATGTCTATCTCATGAGATATAAATCTTTACCCAATGTATTGGAGGGAGATATAGGTCCCACCCATATCATAATTAATTCACTATTACATGTTCCACAACATAAACATAAATCATTCATCATAACCCAAAGAATAAAATGGGTTTCATAAACCTCATCCCATCATCACATAATCCATATAAAAGAAATGGATATAATTTCATAATAAGAAAATTTATACCATGTAAATCATAGAGACATTATACTTGAAACATATACATATAAAATAATTTCTCCGTAGATGGAAAATGGTTTTGATAAAACACTTGAAATGAATTCTTGAGAAAAATATCCTTTCTTCTTCAAAATCATTTTGTTTTCACAAAATGCCATGAAATTTTAAAATAAAAGAGATTTTGTTGAAAATAGTCATGAAATCTTTTGGAGGAAGCTTCATGAAAAAAAGGCTTTATAAAACTGTAAAAATCCTTTTATTCTGTATAAGTTAAAAAAACATTCTCCTCATACTTTTGTCAGAAAAGTGAAAAAGTACCTCGTAACGTAAACAAAAGAATGATTCCTTACATAACATGTAGTAAAAGTCAAAATGGGTAAAAAGTACATTAAGCATACATAAAAACACATTTAGAAAACATGTACATGGATGATAACAATAACCCCAGTAAATACATACGTATAAGCAATCTCAGATAAAAATGAGATTTGGAAAATTATCCCTTACCTTAGGTCCGATATGCTTCGTACGTATCCAAACCTCCTGTATAATGATTTAAATAATGTCATTGAATTATAAAAGAATCATATTCATTGTTATTATATCATATGTGGTTCACTTATGACTTTATATTACCCTTATTTTGTAAATTCATGTTAAAGTAGTGTTTTGGGTAAAATATTTTCATTTGTCGTTCGTGTTTTAACTTGTAATTATTCATACGATTACTTAGATAATGATTAATTACATCCATAATGTAAAAAAATGAGTTATATATAATATATATTCAGAATATACACATATATAATAGATACTTAAATGGACATAAATACACTGTTCATGGAGACGGTAGGCCGTACGTACGCATGAATGCTGTTTTTGTTTCCTTATTGAATTGAATGGAATTAAGTAGATGACATACATATATATATATAAATAAATCCAGTAGCATTATTATGTCGTATATTTCATGATTATTTATAATATATACATTATAATCATTCTTGAATGGTTAACATTGAGAGTGAATCTCATCGTGTTGTGGAGACGGTAGTCCGTACGAACGCACGAGCAATGATATCATTTCCATAATTATTGAATAGAATTGGAGTGGATGGAATAATATATAATAATCAGTATGATGTTATAATAACCATATATAGTTATTTTTTACACCATTATACCCATCCATGTAAGGTGTTTATGGAAAAACAGATTACACCACGGCATGGAGACGGTATTCTGTACGTACGCACGCGCGGTGATTTCATTTTTCGTAGGATGGATTGAAGGTGAAATGGGGTTGTTTGATATTTATGATAACATATCAGTATATAATTGACACTGATTTTATTACTTAATAATGATACAACTAATGAATAATAATTAGAAGTAGAAATAAAGTTGAAAGAATCGGTAAAGGACATTGCCTCTTCTTTGAAGCACCTCTTCTTAACCTCCTCTTAGGGCACTAAAGATGGCCGTTTAAGAAGACCAGAACCTATATGCTGTTTCTAGGTAAGTGTGGAAGTGATATGGGCAGGGGTTTTCCAATCTTGAAGACTCAAATTGGTGTGAGGTGGAGAGGGAGGAGGTTCCCTTTTTCAAGGGAGGAGAGGGGCACCTTTAGAAATATAAGAAAATATTAATTTATATTAAATCCCAACCCCAAATAAAAACTTCCAAAATGACTCAAATAAAAATATTAGATGCAATAGGGTTGTAATATCATCAACCAATAAAATTTAGACATGTTAGGAATTTATTTTAAACATTATCAACTTGATTTATCCTTATTTAATCAATTTAATTTTATTTGTGATAATAACATTCGAAATTTGAAATTATTACAAATAATTACTTATTTGTTGCGAATTGTATATAATTTAATACTTTATAACATTATCGAGCATAAAAATTTAAATTTCTAATTTTTAAATATTTTTGTTATTTTTAAACAATTTTATAATATGTTATTTTTATAAAATAACAATAGTGTCAATTTTGAAACTATTCATTTATTTGAATTTATATAAAATATATACAAACGATATGTTCAAAATAAAAGATTTAATAGATTCATAAAAGGTCATATGTATCTAGAAAATTAGTGGAGCACATTAAATAGTTCATATAATAATTATTTTATAATTTTTAAAACCATTTATTTGGTTTATCTTTGAATAAAATAATTACTACAACATCTTTGTATAATTATTTAATATACTTATTTGTTGCATAAAAATTAAAAATAAAATCCAATGATTAAGATAAATCTATTAACTTTTACAATAATAATTTTACATTAATTTGTCAACTTAAAATCACAATATTTAAATTGTTATATTTATTAAATTATGAATGTGATAAGTTTGGCATCATTTAAAATAATATAATATAAGTGTTATAATCTCTTTTATAAGGCCCAAAATGGTCAAATATTCGACCATGGTATTATTATGGTTTAAATTTACATGAAAAATAAGTTTTGGTCAGGTTTGTGTGCCTTTTATGGTCACTATTAGTTTAATCTAAACTATATTCATGATTTTTCACTAGATAAACAATTTCTGCATCACTATTGTGTCACAATTAATGATAATTATTTAATCGCTAAAAATTATAAATAAATTTATACGATTTATAAAATTTTATTAGATTTTTGGAGACTATTCATTTTTGACGTTTCATGAATTTTATCACTAAATTAAAATTAATATACTTATACGATTTCAGAGAGTGACATGTTGTCACTTTCTTTGGTTTTAATAATAATTAAATTATTTTTATTGTCAAAAGTCCATAAAATGAATCTAATCTGACCCTTAGGTGATATGGGTCGACTTTTAGCCATCCAATAATTTTTTTTCAGGTGTTAGGGTAATTTTATAATCTTATATTTACCCTTAATTACCTGATTTACATTTAACTATGGTAAATAAAATTTACCGTAGTTACTATTCATAATGCCCAAAAATAAAAAGTAGCTTATTAACATAATTTGGACCCACTGATTCCAAATATGGAATCCATTTTTCCAAATTAAATACACAATAGTTGCATAAATTAAATTGAAATTAATCCCGTTGTCGAAAGAAAACGGGTTTTTGTTTAAAACATTGCAGAAGATTGAATTGATTTAACCTACGAATTCAAGGTAAAATCAATGATAATTACATACATTATATTAAATGGTAAAAATATATTCTATTTATACATTAAAACCATTCAATATTATAATTTAAATATATAAATTATTACGATGAAAAAAGTTGTTTTTATTTAAAATATAGCGCGTTTTTATTATTCATTAAAATATGAATGTTATCAGAAAATATCAAAACTTTATCCAAATTAAATTTTTATATCCTGAATCCAAGTAAGAATTTTATTTTTTCAAATTTAAATTATAGACATGTAAAAAACTAGATTTAAAGTGGGTGTGCCATCAAAAGGTAGAAAAACTGCATTTTTTTAAAAATACTTATTTTACCCGAAAATTTTATTTTGTTATCATACCATGTTCTAGAAAATATGTAAGATGAATAATAATGTTATAAAATTCAAAATTTAGTTAATAATATTCATAATGGCTAGTCCATATTAATATTATAACAATATATCATTGTTTTGTGAAACCCGGTATTGCGTACTATACACGCTATCGAGGAAGGTCAAGATTGCATGTAATGAAAGCCAAGTAAGGGTTGCGTGTTGTTCAAAACTCATTTGTGTTTTATATAACACAATCCAACCATATTTCATTTATACATTGAATATATATATATACACTCAATTTTGCGTAGAAAGAATATTATCAAACGAACTTGAAATTGTGTGGAACACAATCAAAGAATAGTGTTGTGTATACTGCAAGCTAATACGGTGTTGCATATAGCACAAGATAATCTTGTTGTAGCATAAAACACATGACATAAAATAAATTAAAAATAATACTTATCAGAAAATATTGGGTTGTTACATTCTACCCCCCTTAAAATGAATTTCAGCCTCGAAATTCATCGGGGTTATACATGATTTTCTACTTGAAAGTTTCTTAAATTGAAACCCACATCGTAAAATTAAATACCAAAACATACATTTAAAAACTAAAGTATGAAACGTAACGGTTACCCAAATTAACTAATCATTGGTTTTCCACATAGGAGAACATAGATGAAAATGTGGATATGGAAGAGAAATATAGCCATTATGTTCTGATGGAGAGTGGTAGAGAACATGGCTATGAAAAGGCCAACAATCACAAAGCCATAGATTTGTGATGATCTAAGGTACCATCTAATTCATTGGATATTTGGACACTAGAACAACATTTTTTTTATTCAAGATCATTTCCCTAAAGGTGAAGAAATTGGAATGAGAAGAAATAAAATCTTGATTTTGGTACAATCTCACTGTTGTTCGTGATTTGAACAATTTACACTTCATCTCTTAAAGAAATGAAGATGAATTTTTTATTCGTGAAGTGTTAACAGGTCATGTGATAGAGTGATGGGTCAATCCATCTATTTCAAACAAAAGGTTAACTAATGTTATCAAATATACATAAGTCCATCTATGGTGAGGTTAATCATATATGATTCCAAAAATGAAATTATACTTCATATATTATACAGCTTAATAAAATAAAACTAGTTTCTACTAACAAGGGACTTCATGTAGGCCAATGGTAGGCGATAAAGGCCAGTCGTACTTCGGTTGTGGGTTCAATTCCCACAGCCTTGTCCGACACGACTGGTTGTCGTCCGTCATGTAGGTTATCCTTTTTCTAAAACTATACTATCACAACATTTCAGAAATAAAAAGTTATATCCTTAACCAATACTATATGATGTCAATTCCAACCATTAGGCTTATCGAACATACTTATGTCTGATTATTAGAAATTTCATCTACCGAGCATGTGAATTCCTTCATTTGTCCCCCATATATCATAAGATATATCTTTTTGGTCACATTCCAAACATGTGAATACCTTACTCATGTATTCTTTTGAAATATGAATTACTATATAACCTTTGTGAATACATGAATTCTATCAAAAGTTAACTCTTTCCACATACAAGAATCCCATATAAAATGAATATACTCAAATCATGATATCACTTTGTCCTTTTTTCAGCCATTAGATCATGAATACTATCAAACATATAATTTTCTCTGTATCCCTTCATTGTACGCATATCATCTTCTTTCAAAAAATATCTGAATATCCTTCCATGGTTACCAGTACCATTCAACATATACTTTCAAATACTTTAGGAAAAACAATAGTGTAACAATCCTTAGATGATTCTTTATTCTATAGTACCATACATTATTCTTGATAAACATACAATCATTCCACTAACATCTTAAACCACTAGCCGAGCTTCATCATTTCTTTCATCTCATATTTCATTTGTATCCTCTTCATCATCATCCACATAAATACTACTGATATGACCATGCTGATTCTCTTCATGAGATTTTCCCTTAGGGAATTGGTTTGCATAATTCCCACACATTCTACATTTAAAACATGTAATAATTGTTGATGTCGTAGCAATACCATTATCCTTGTCTATGGTGTTAACTGATCCTTTTCCTTTTCACTTACTGGCTTTGTGTCCTTCCTTTCCACGCCCAATGCATCTTCCAGTTCCTTTGAAACAATCTCCCTGATGCCTCTTCCCACATGATTTACATGAGGGAAATTGAACTTTCTTTTCTCTATGATCATCATGAAACTCCATCTTTCTCTTATTATCTGAGTTGGAAAACATACCAAAGTTGAGATAATTGATCATATAATGAGATTTCTGATTAGGTATAATAACTATGTTTGGACTTCCAAATCCCGTTTCATTTTTTTGCTCATGAAAAATATCATTCCATTGTCCATCATGTCCTCCATTATCTTGAATCTTCATGTTTCCAGCAATGTTCTAAAACCCAAAAACAATATTGTGAGAGGAAAAAATCATACTTGGGAAAACAACATAGTAAAGGGGGAGTACCGTCATTATCTAATATTTTAGGTTAAATTCAAAGATCGTTACTGTAGTTCTAGGACTATATCCTATATGTATACTTATCCTTAGGGACATCCCTAGACATACCATAGAAATATCTCTAGGGATTTCACAAACGTTTTCAAATCCTAGTTTCCAAAGGTTAACAAAACCTTTCCACTAATACCAACTGTAGAGACTCAATGCTGGACGTACATGGACATTACACTACTTTTGTGGAATACATAATCCATAAAAAATTAGACACACAAGGACCGTAATAGTTTAGTGTCTTTGGAAACTCAGAACATAATATTCTAATCGTGGTGAAAGATCTTCAAATTCTCCATAAAAATCATCCCCATTTTTTTCTTACCTAAAACATTTCTTTATATCTTGGGGAAAAGAAAACATATAAAGGGTGAGCTCAAATTCTCAATAAGGGTAATCATAGAGAACATAAAACAATCCATAAACATTTGAATTCAAAAACTTGAACATAAAATCTAAACATAAAAACCATGAGAAAAGACATAAATCATGGAAGTACGTAAGGCATATATCATAAAGGAGCATCAATCATGATAAAATAGCATGGCAATAAATCTTGTAATTGTGGCAACCTTTCAGCACTTTTTATGATTTCCATAGTATCCAAGGCATTGCTGCCAAGACTATCTTAGTGGACAAAGTCTCTTTCTGAATCGAGTTCACTCCTCGTTCCAGTCCTGTATCACTGAACCAGATTGACTTACCATGTCAGCCATGTCTATCTCATTAGATATAAATCATTACCCAATTCATTGGAGGGAGATATAGGTCCCACCCAACTCATAATGAAATCATTCTTACGTGTGCCACAACATAAACATAAATCATTCATCATAACCCAAAGAATAAAATGGGTTTCATAAACATCATCCCATCATCACATAATCTATATAAATGAAATGGATATCATTTCATAATAAGAAAAGTGAAACCATATAAATCAGAGAGACATTATACTTGAAACATACACATGTGAAATAATGTCATCTTATATGGAAAATGGTTTTGATAAAACACTTGAAATGAATTCTTGAGGAAAATATCCTTTCTTCTTCAAAATCATTTTCTTTTCACAAAATTCCATTAAATTTTAAAATAAAAATGATTTGTTGAAAATAGTCATGAAATATTTTGGGGGTAGATTCATGAAAATAAGGCTTTATAAAACTGTAAAAATCCTTTCATGTTGTGTAAGTTAAAAAAACATTCTCCTCGTACTTTTTCTAGAGAAGTCAAAAAGTACCTCGTAATGTAAACAGAAGAAAGATTCGTTAAATACCATTTAGTAAAAGTAAAAATGGGTAAAAAGTACATTAAACACACATAAAAACACTTTTAGATAACATTTACATGGATGATAACAATAACCCCAGTAAATACTTACGTATAAGTAATATCAGATAAAAATAAGATTTGTAAAATTATCCCTTACCTTAGGTCTGATATGCTTTGTACGCATCAAAACCTCCTGTATAATGATTTAAATAATGTCATTGACTTATTACAGAATCATATTCATTGTTATTATATTGTATATGGTTCACTTATGACTTTATATTACCCGTTCTTTTGTAAATTAATGTTAAAGTAGTGTTTTGGGTAAAATCGTTTCATTTGTCGTTCGTGTTTTAACTTGTAATTATTCATATGATTACATAGATCATGATTACTTACATCAAGAATTTAAAAAATGATTTATATATAATATATATTCAGAATATACATATATATAATAGATTGATAAATGGAAAGAAATACACCGTTCATGGAGACGGTAGGCCGTACGTACGCATGAATGCTATTTTCATTTCCTTATTCAATTGAATGGAATTCAGTAGATAACATAAATATATATATATACATAAATCCAGTAGCATTATTATTTCATATATTTCATTATTAATTATTATATATAGTTTATAATCATTATTGAATGGTTATCATGGAGAGTGAATCTCATCACGTCATGGAGACGGTAGTCCGTACGTACGCACGAGTGATGATATCGTTCCAATAATTATTGAATATAATTGCAGTGGTTTGTATAATATATCAGAATCAGTATGACGTTATAATAACCATATATAGTTATTTATTACACCATTATACCCATCCATGTAAGGTGTTGATGGATAAACAGATTACACCACGGCGTGGAGACGATATTCCGTACGTACGCACGCGCGGTGATTTCATTTTCTGTAGGATGGATAGAAGGTGAAATGGGGTTGTTTCATATTTATAATGACATATTGGTTTATAAGTGACACTGATGTTATTACTTCATAATGAAATAACTAAATAAGAAGATGTAGAAGAAGAAATAAAGTTGAAAGAATCGGTAGCTGACATTACCTCTTCTTTGAAGCGCCTCTTCTTAACCTCCTCTTAGGGCACTAAAGATGGTCTTTTAAGAAGACCAAAACCTATAGGATGTTTCTAGGGAAGTGGGGAAGTGAAATGGGCAGTGGTTGTACGAGCTTGAAGGATCAAATTGGTGTGAGGAGGAGAGGGAGGAGGCACCCTTTTATAAGGGAGGAGAGGGGCACCTTTGGAAATATAAGAAAATATTAATTTATATTAAATCCCAACTCCACATAAAAACTTCAAAAATGACTCAAATACAAATATTAGATGATATAGGGTTGTAATATCTTCTACCAATAAAATTTAGACATGTTAGGAATTTATTTTAAACATTATCAACTTGATATATCCTTATTTAATCAATTTAATTTTATTTGTGGTAATAACATTCTAAATTATAAATTATTAAAATAATTACTAATTTGTTGTGAATTGTCCATAATTGGATAATTTATAACATTTTATCCCATATAAATTTAAATTTACAATTTTTAAATATTTTTGATATTTTTAAACAATTTTATAATATGTTATTTTTATAAAATAACAATAGTGTCAATTTTGATACTATTCAATTATTTGAATTTAAATAAAATATATACCGAAGATATGTTAGAAATAAAAGCTTTAATAGATTCATAAAAGGTCATATGTATCTTTAAAATTAGTGGATCACATTAAATAGTTCATATAATATTTATTTTATTATTTTTAAAACCATTTATTTGGTTTATCACTTAATAAAATAATTACTACAAAATTTTTGTATAATTATTTAATATACTTATTTTTTGCAAAAAAATTTAAAATAAAATCTGATGATGCATATAAATCTATTATATTTCACAATAATACTTTTACTCGAATTTTTCATCTTAAAATCACAATATTTATATTGTTATATTTATTAAATTATGAAGGTGACAACTTTGGCATCATTTAATATAAAATAACATAAGTTTCATAATCACTTTTATAAGTCTCCAAATGGTAAAATATTAGAAAATTGGATTAATATGGTTAATATTTACATGAAAAATAAGGTTTGGTCCGGGTTTTGTGCCTTTTATGGTCACTATTAGTTTAATAAAAACTATATTCTTGATTTTTCACTAGATAAACAATTTCTGCATCACTATTGTGTCACAATTAATGATAATAATTTAATCGCTAAAAATTATAAATAAATTCATATGATGTAGATAATTTCATTAGATTTCTGGAGACTTTTCATGTTCTAATTATCATGAAGTTTATCACTAAATTAAAATTAATATACTTATAAGATTTACGAGAGTGACATGTTGTCACTTTCTATAGTTTTAATAATAATTAAATTATTTTTGTTGTCAAAAGTCCGTAAAATGAATCTAATCTTACCCTTAGGTGATATGGGTCGACTTTTGGCCATCCAATAGAATTTTGGCAGGTGTTAGGGTAATTTTATAATCTTATATTTACCCTTAATTACACGATTTAACTTTAACTATGGTAAATAAAATTTACCGTAGTTACTATTCATAATGCCCAAAAATAAAAAGTATCTTATTAACATAATTTGGAAAAAGTGATTCCAAATATGGAATACATTTTTCCAAATTCAATACACAGAAGTTTCAGAAATTAAATTAAAATTAATCCCGTTGTCGAAAGAAAATGAGTTTTTGTTTAAAACATTTCAAAAGATTAAATTGATTTAACCTACGAATTCAAGGTAAAATCAATGCTAATGACATAAATTATATTAAATGGTAAAAATATATTCTATTTATACATTAAAACCATTAAATATTATAATTTATCCATATAAATTATTACGATGAAAAAAGTTGTTTTTAATTAAAATATAGCGTGTTTTTACTATTCATTAAAATATGAAAGTTATCATGAAAAATATCAAAACCTTATCCAAATTAAATTTTTATATCCTGATTCCAAGGAAGAATTTTTTTTGTCAAATTTAACTTATAAACTTTTCAAAAACTATATTTAAAGTGGGTGCGCCATCAAAAGGCGGCAAAACTGCATTTTTTTAAAATTACTTATTTTACCCGAAAAATTTATTTTGTTCTCATACCATGTTCTAGAAAATATTTAAGATGAATAATAATGTTATAAAATTAAAAATGTAGTTAATACTATTCATAACGTCTAGTCCATAATAATATTATAACAATATATCGTTGTTTTGTGAAACCCAGTATTGCGTACTACACACGCTATCGAGGAAGGATGTGATTGCGTGTAATGAATGCCAAGTTAGGGTTGCGTGTTGTGCAAGACTCCTTTGTTGTTTCTTATAACAGAATCCAACCATATTTTATTTATACATTGAATATATATATACACACACTCAATGTTGTGTAGAATGACTATTAACAAATGAACATGAAATTGTGTGTAACACAATCAAAGAATAGTGTTGTGTATACTGCAAGCTAACACGGTGTTGCGTATAGCACAAGATAATATTGTTGAAGCAAGAAACACATGAAATCGAATAAATTAAAAATAATACTTATCATAAAATATTGGGTTGTTACAATGTGGCTATCTAGGAGGAAGTACATGGCTACTAAGGCCTCAAAAATGTCAAATGTATAGGGTAGGAAAGAATAAAAATGATTATCATGGAATGTCATCATTGAATCAAAAACGAATATCCGTAATCATTTTGAAAAAAATATATTTTAAAGATAAATGTTCATGAGAAAATATACATGTTTTGGTGAAAACAATAATTCTTTAGTTCCCTCAAGAAGGGTGTGGGGTTAATGTGGAGAGGATGAAAAAATGGATAAAAATTCTCGTAGGAAATTAATTTTCAATATCAGAAAAAATTCATGGAATGGTATTCTGAATTCAATGGTCATTTCATAAATTCAACAACATAAATCCATAACAAAGCACTTTTAAATAATCATTTAAGTATAGTTCCATGAAAAAAGTTGGTTCATTCCACAAACAAAAATTTTTAATTCAAAAAGGATATTAATTTTAAGATCGCAATATTTGTAACACTAAATTTGAAATAAAACACTAAAATTTTTAAAATTGAACACAAAAAATCCTAATCTACGCATTATGTTCCTACCACCACAATAATTTTTTGCAATGTCATTATTGTTCATAGATTATGTGACAAATGAAAATCACAGATAATGTACATTAGAAAAAAAAATCAGACAAGGAAAACTCAACCTAGTTTTTATTGAGCAGCAGTAGTGTTGAGATATCCTCTTAAATGCTGCAACTTGGAAAGCTTCATGAAAAACAAAGAATCAAAATTTTATTAAAAAAAGGAACTAAAAATAAAAATTAATATAACGTAAAATAGTATTTTTATAAACCCCCAAGTGGGATCTAGGATTTAAATTCCCTTATTCGGGCATTTACATCTGATCATCCTTAATTTGAAGGTAGGTGTAATTTCTTCCTCATGAACCACAAAAAAAAAATAACCAATGTTTTTATCTCAAAAAAATTGTAGAACCTCCCAAAAATAGATTTCTTCAAATTCCCATCCATTACTTTGTGGTTCTAATGATATAGTGGAAGTGGAAAAAATGTAACAAAAATATTTCCAAGACTTTATACTCACAAAAATCCTCTACTTGTTATTAAATTCTAATCTTAGGATGTTGTTTATTTTCAATTTCATCTTAAAATATGATATATTCTTTGATAATAATCTTGGTACCTCCATCCTCATCTAAACCAATGCACTCTACAATAGGAGACCCCATTCTTTATTCTATTTCAAACATGACATCCTCTTAGAAAAATTATTCCACTCAAAATTAGTAGGAATTAAATATGTATAGGGAGAAATAGTTAACAATTTATCATCAAAATAATCAGAAAATAATGGCTAAAATTTTGAGATATCTCCTTATGTCTTCTCAGGTTTCACTTCTTTTCGTGAGTCAAAAATAGTGGCACTAGAAGTGGACATCAGCTCAGGATTCTTCATATTCTCATCAAAAAATAATGGATCATGTTTCTCTTACTCTTTATCCAAGTATTCATACAATGGATCTAAATTTTCAATTTCCAAAATTGTGGCTTCATGTGATATTTCTCTTTCAACAAATGCATCCCAATTATTTTCCACAGTGTTTTTATTTTCTAAAGACAGATCAGTTGGGGAGGAATCAGTGAGGATTACATCGATTAAATTTTAAAAAGGATATTCCAAATTTGTTTTTAGCTCATCCTAAAAAGGTTTATCAGCATCAAAAGTGGGTGGGTTAATATTTTTTGGCTCTTGACCAACTTTTTGAGCTTTCAATTCCTTCAATTATTTGAAATAATAGAAAAGAATCTCCATTATTTCTTAATTTGTGAATCATGGAAACTAGATATTAATGCTTCATAGCATTTTTCTAAATTTTTAATTTATTTTCATGGTGTTGAAATTTTCAAAATTCATCATGAATAGTCTCATTATTTTGTGGATAATCAGGATAAACGTATGAGTAGTCATTGTGAATACCTTTTTTTGTTTTTTAAGACTCTAAATTAGTGGTTAAAATTTTAAAAAGACACAAAAAATCCAAAAAAAAACTAGGAAACCTCCCCGAAAATAGCTCCAAATTGACACTGGGTTTTTTAGTCATGTTTTCACAGTAAATATATTCCCCTTCAAATGTAGCATCGTGGTGACCACATGATTTCCTCATGAGAAGGTTGCAAGATAAGTTGTCTAAATATCACATTGTAAATTTGTTTTTGTTAAAAGTTAGAATTAAAAATGGAGATATGAAATGATTTAAACAATGATAAATTAAATAAAATTAGAATAAAATAAGAAATATATGCTAGTGATGAGAAATTAGAAGCAAACTAGAATGAAAAAACAAGCTAAAGAATACCATAGTGGACAAACTTTGATCTTTGGAAAATCCCATTACCATTTTATAAAATCTTATTCCAATTAATTTATCCAATGGGTAACTCAATATCTCAAGTTATACACCAATATTGACCATAAACCATATTTATACCTCAAATATCATTGTTTATCCACTTATGAATGTAATCTGATTGCAAAAAGACATCCGAGAAACCGAATCAGATTACACTCATTGTGCTCAATGGGGATGTGTTGACTAAAGAAATTTAAATAATTAGAAAAACCAACTTCCATTCATAATTGAAAAAAAATCCGAATTAATTAATAAGAATTTGAATTTATGAAAGAAAAGTACCATCTTCATTCAATAAAAACAGTTTCCATAGAAATACAAAGGAAAACAAAAAAAATCACAAAAACAAAATGGGATATGTCCTCAGATCTCTACGGCCACCACCACTTTGAATTTAGTACTTAATTTATAGATTATTATCAATGTAAATCCTCATTTTTAATATAGACTCTCCAATACAGTAATGTCATTCAATCCACCCTTTGAATGTTTTCTATGATTGGGGCATCCTATCCAAAAAAATTGCCTCTTATTTATCCTAGAGAGTTGGTCAAAATTAAATTCTCACCAACCCTCCATTTTCAGATTATTTTGACTTATGGTGAAAGAGATGTGATTTAATTACTATAGATATCGTTTTTTACTTGAGGAGACCCTACCTCTTCCTTATATTTGACTCGTCCATGGACTACCTTAATGAGTGAATTTTCCTTTGAAAATCATCATGAAAGTGGAACTTTTAATTCTATTCCATATAAATTTTGAATACGCAAATTTGGGCACCTTTATCCCAAGTTTTACCACATTCATTATGGTGGTGTCTATTCTATCTGAAAAATGATTTTCCATTTCGAATGATATTTTGAGTCTCTATTTGGTTGATTAAGACCTAAATCTAGTTGAAAAATATGAAGAACATCATCCAAGGGTTCCTAAATAAATATAATTTAAAAAAAAATTGGTCTATATTGAAATATTTTTGCCCAAATAAATTAATATATAAAAAAAATCCAAAAATTCTAGAATTAGGTAAATTTCACAATTTGGCTCAAAACTATTAAAAATTCCAAAAATGATACAATTTCACATAGAATAATAAATTTTTTGGGTTTAAATTATTGAAATTAAAATGATAAATGTCTAAAATATCAACTCTACCAATCCCACACACATAACACTCAGACTCGCAGACATGTTCGGACCTCAAAATAAATTGAGATTGAAAATTCAAAACATATGTCAATGAAATTCACTAGCTCAAAATAAATGAACAAAAAATATAATGTCACTTAAAAATACTAGATTAAAAATTATTCCTTGTGTTCATTCATTATATGCCCATTCAATTTAGTCCTCTATAAATAATTATTTCTAACACTCTTTTTCTCCTCGCAATGCATGATTTTGATTTTGAACAAAGATTTTATCATTAAAATAAATTCACGTGTCACCATATGCTTGAAAATTTTCTAAATCACCACCCAATTGATAAAAATAATTATATCAATCTTGAGGATTTAGAAAGGGTTGTTCTGAGATTTGAATGATGGTAGGTTCTCAAACAAGAAAAATTATGAGGCAGAAAGAGATGGCTTGGCTCTTTGTTGAAGCAAAATTTCATGATTTTAGTTATCACTTGAGAATTATATTCCCCTCTTTCATCAGGGCATAAAATGAGTTACCCAAAAAAATAAAATTTTCTTTCATGAATATCCCATAACATAAAAAAATCAGAAGTATGTTCACACTAATTTCATCCCAAAACAAGAGTTTTCTAAGCTCCAGACAGGCATAGACTTATTTTGTAGGTGCTCTAGAAAGGCAAAAATCTCTTTTCCATGAAAGATATAAATTAGAATAGTTTTTATTTATGTATATTAGTCATCATGAACAACTATTAAATATAATAATTTCCAACCAAAGCATTACCAAATTATGTGTCACACTACAAGTCAGCTCCCTCACACTTATGCTTGGCTACAATCATGAAATGTACTTCAAGAGAAGGTTTGATAAGAAAACTGGCTTGTAATGTGGATATCTAACAGCCATTACATGGATACTAAGGGCTCAAAAATTTTAAATGTATAAGGAAATTGATATTAAAAAGGACTATAATGAAAAGTTGGATTTCAATCATAAACGAATTGCCTCAATCATTTTGAACACAACTTCTTTAACGCTAAATGGTTATTAGAAAAAAAAAATCATGTTCTGGTTAAAAAAACATTATTTGGGTCACTCAAGAAGGGGGTGAATGTAATGAAGATGAAAAATGGGTTATAATTATCATAGGAAATTAATTATCAATATTGGACAACATTCATGGAATGATAATTAGTTTTCAATGGTCTTTTCATGAATTTACCCAAATTAAATCTAGAACAACACACATTTCAGCAATCATTTAAGTTCAGTTCCATGAAACAAGTTGGTTCCTTCACTTGAAAAAAATTATCATTTCATAAAAGACATTACATTGAATCTCAGAAGTTTTTTTGACAAAAAATATAAAATAAAACACACAAAATCCTAATATACCCAACATGTTCCTCCCCCCAAAGCTATTTTTTAAAATGTCCTAATTATGTATATATTATATTAGAAATGAAAATCAAGAAGAAAATGGATGATACGAACATGTGGAGAAGAAATATATGACCTATTTTTTATTGAGCTACAACAGCACTAAGTTAGCCTCCTAAAAGCTAAAACCTAGAAACCATCATGAAAAAAATGAATAAAAATTCAATTGAAAGAAAGAAAGTAATAATAAAAAGAAACATAAAGGAAAATATAATTGGTATGAATCCCCAATTGAGTGATAGGATTTTACTTCCCCTAGTCAGTCAGTTCCAGCTAATCATTCTAAAAATGAAGTTGGGTGTAGTTTCTTCCTCATGATTTTGCAAAAAAAATTCCCCAATATTTTTTAGCTTAGACTAATTTTAGAAGCTCCCAAAAATATATTTCTGCAGATTTTTATCCATGAATTTGTGGTTCCAATGATGTAGTGGTAGTGGGAACAAAATGTAAAATAATCTTCCCAAGAATTTATCCTCAGAAAAAGCCGCCACTAGTTTTAGAATTTTAATATCAGGATGTGGTTCATTTTAAATTTCATCATAAAAAATGATTTCATTGAAAATAATCTGGGTAAATCCATCCTCATCTAAACCAATGCACTCTTCAACCAGACACACCAATATTTCTTCAATTTCAAACATTACATCCTCTTCATCAGAAAAATTATTCAACATAAAATTATTAGGAAAAAAATCTATATAAGGATAAATAGTTAAAAATTTGTCATAAAAATAATCATGAAACAATGGATTAAAACTTGAGAGATCTCTCTCTAGATTATCAGGTTTAATATCTTTCTACGAGTCAAATATAGTGGTCTTGAAAGTGGAAGGAAACTCTGGTTCCTCCATACACACTTAAAAAATGAAAGGATTTCATATCTATTCCTATATATCCAAATATAAATACAAGGGTTTTTAATTTTATGTTTAAAAAATAGTGGATTTAAATGAAATTTCATTTTCAACAAATTCATCCAAATTATTTTACAAAGTGTTTTAATTTCCATAAGACACATCAGTTGGAGAATCAATGATGATTTCATTCATTAAATTTAAAAAATGAGATTCCAGATTAGTTTTTAACTCATACACAATAGTTTTATCAACATAAAATTGGATGAGATAATATTTTTCCACTTCTTCGCCATCTTTTTGAGCTTTTAGTTCTTTCAATTCTTTGAAAGCATTGGAAAAAATCTCTATTTTTTCTCAATTAATGAATTATGGAAGATCGATGTTAAAGCTCAAAACCATTATGTTGAATTTGTAATGTATTTTTTGGAGATGAAATTTTAAAAATTAAATCCCTATTAGGCTCCTCATATTGTTAATAATCAGGCCAAACATATGCGTTGTCACTGTGAAAACCAATTTTTTGGTTTTTTAAGACTCTAAATTAGTGGTTAAAATTCTAGAATTTAAAAAAAATAAAAAAAACTTATGAAACCTCCCCAAAAAAAATCCAAATTGACGTTGGGGTTTTCAGTCCTATTTCCCTAATAAATATTTTCCACAAAAAATGTAGCACAGTGATGACCACAGGGTTTTCTTGCAAGGAGGTTTCAGGATAAGTTGTCAAACTATCAATTTGTTAATTTCTTGTTGTTAAAATTATTAATTAAAAATATGTATTTTAAATAAGTTAAACTATAATCAATGACATAAAATTAGAATCTAACAAAAAATATACATTAGTGATTAGAAATTAGAAGCAACTCGGACGGAAAGGAACATGTTATTGAATACAGCGGTTGACAATATTAAATCTTCAAACACTCCCTTTATCACATTCTATGAATTTATTACAATTAAATTATCCAATCTATAACTCAATACCTCATGATATACACCTATATTGACCATAAAACATATCGATACCTCAAATATGGATTCTTATCTTCGTTGGAATGTGATCTGATTTCCCAAAGACCTCTGGGAAACTAAATTGGATTATAGTCATTGTTCTCAATAAAGAGACCACTACCAAATAAATTTAAACAATTAGAATAACCAATTTACATTTATCAAATGAAAAATAATCTAGATTAGTTTAAAATAAAATGAATTCAAAAAATAAAATGACAATATTCATTCAAGAAAAAAATTCCAGAGAAATACAAATGAAAACAAAGAAAAGTAGAAAGTCAATAGGGGATATATCCTCCGATAGGTACTACCACCACCACTTGTAGATTAGAGAATCATTCCTAAATTATCATCAATATAACTCCTCTTATCTAGAATAGCTTCTCCAGTAGAACCCCTCCTTCAATCCACCCCCCAATTTTTGCTCTGTTTTGTGCATCTTATAGAATGAATTTTCCAATAGTGTCTTATAGTGAGTTATTCAAAATACATTTCTATATAGAACCAATTATTTTAAGATGATTTGGACACGTGGTGAATGATATATGATTTAATTAATTAATATAACTTTTCATGGTCACTTAGACCCTTCATCTTTCTTATGTTTGACTCGGCCATGGACTATCCAAATGATCGAATTCTCTTTTGAAACTAATCCTGAAAGTTAAATATTGAGATCTATTCCATATACATTTGGAATATTCGAAATTGGCACTAGTATCCTTAGTTATACCCCATTCATTTTTATGGTATCCATTCTATCTGAAAATTTAGTTTCCATTTTGGATGATATTTTTGGGCCTCCATTTGGTCAATTAAGACCTTTAGACACTTGAAAAAAATTGATACCATCAACCAAGGGTTCCTATAAAAATATAATTTTGAAAATTGGTTCCTTATTGAAATTTTTATGCCCAAAACAATTAATTGATGAAAAACTGCTAAAATTCAAAAATTAGGGCATTTTCATGATTTCCCTAAAAACACTTCGAAATTCAAAAAATGATGCAATTTCACATAAGTTGAAAAATTGTTGGGGTTTATATCATTGAAATGTAAATAAAAAATATCTAATATAGTAGTTCTATCAATCTCCAACACTTAAAACTTGGACTCTCAGAAAAGTTAGCACTTCCAAATAAAATTCGAATGAAAATTCAAAACACATGTCAATGAAATTCCAAAGCATAAAATAAATGCCCCAAAAATATCACACCTCTTTAAAATTTAAAATTCTAAATTATTCATTTTGTTTATTCATTACATTCCCATTTAATTCAATTCTCTATGCACATTTGTTCCTACCTCTATTTTTTCCTCTCAACTCATTATTTTGATATTGAAAAAAGAATTTCTCATCTAAATAAATGCTTGGGTAAACATAGGCCTGAAAAAATTTTATATCACCATCTGATTGAGTCAAATAATATTATTAATAATGAGGATATAGAAAGGGTTTTTCAATGAATTGAAGGATGGTGGGTATTCAAATGAGAATAAATTTTAGGCATAAAAAGATGGATTGACTATTTGTTGAAGAAAATTTTCCAGATTTTAGATTTCACTTAGTCATGGTATTCTCTTCGTTCGTCATTGAATAAAAGAAGTTCGACAAAACATAATAAATTCCTTTCATGAATATCCCACACAAAAAAATTCCACAGAAATGACACATTAATTTCATCACAAAATATCAGTTTTTTAATCTCCAAACATGATCTACATTATTTCATTGGGTGCTCTAGAAAGGCATAACTCCCTTTTCAATGAAACCTCCCAATGGAAACGTATTTTAGTTAATTACTTTCAACATCAATAACATCGCTTAAAAATTTTAATTTCCACCGAAAATAGCACCAAATGATGTGTCACACCACAAGTTAGCTCTTCCACACTTAATCATGACAAAAATCATGCAATGTAATTAAAAAGTATGTCGGATAGGGAAATTGTCTTGTAAAGTGGCTATATAACATTTAGTACATGACTACAAAGGGATCAAAAATTTTAAATGTTTAGGGATGGTTAGAATAACAAGGATTATCTTGAAATAGTGGCATTCAGTAAAAAAAATTGCCTTAATCATTTTGAACAAAAATTCATTAAAACTCAAAGGTTTTGATAAAAAATGCGAGTATTGGTTCAAATAAGCATTATTTTGTTCACTCAAAAAATGGGGTGAATGTGAAGAAGATGAAAAAATGGTTCAAAATCCCCATAAGAAAGTGATCTTTAATATTGTACAACATTCATGGCATGGTATTAAGAATTCCATGGTCTTTTCATGAATTTCCACAACATAAATCCAGAACAAAGCACATTTCATCAATCAATTAAGTACAGTTCCATGAAACGAGTTGGTTCCTTCCATTTATTTTTATTTCAATTCACAAGGGATATTAATTTGAAGCTCAAAAGTTTTTAACACAAAATATGAAACAAAACACAAAAAATTGGATAAGAAAACACACAAAATCTTAATATACCCAACATATTCATCTCCCCACACTTATTTTCTACAATGTCCTAAATTTACATATATTATATGAGGATTTAGAATCATGATGAAAATACATGATAAAAAATTCGAGAATAAAAAAAACCTTATTTCTATTTAGCTGCTACAACAATGAGCTAGCCTCTTAAAAAGTTGTAACCTAGAAATTTCCATGAAAAATAAAGCATCAAAATTTTATTGAAAGCAAGGAAATAAAAATAAAAAGGAACATAAAGGAAAATATTCTTGTTATTAACCCCCAAGAGGGTTCTAGATTTTTAATACCCCTAGTCAGTTAGTTCCAACAGATCATCCCCAATTTTAATGTGTGTGTAGTATCTTCCTCACAAACCACCAAAAAATTTACCCAATCTTTTTTAGCTTACACAAAGTATAGATACTCCCAAAATAGATTTCTTCATATTCCTCTGCATGACATTGTGGTTCCATTGATGTAGAGGAAGTGGGATAAAAATGTAAAAGAAGCTTTCCAAGATTTTATCCTCATAAAAAATCTCCAATGGTTGTTGAAATTTATTCTTATAATGTGTTTCATTTTATATTTCAACTTCAAAAATGATTTTTTTCTTTGAAAATAATAATGGTACCTCTGTCCTCGCATAAACAATTGTACTCTTTAGCTAGAAAAACCATTATTTCTTCTATTTCAAACATGAAATTTTCTTTATCAGATAAATTATTCCACTCATAATTAGTAGGAACTAAATCTGTAGAGGAAGAAATATTTAACAAGTTATCACCAAAATAATCAAACAATAATGGATAAAATTTTTAGACATCTCCCTATGGATTCTATTATTCCATCTCATTATACATGTCAAAAACAATAGTTTTAGAAATATAAAATAGATCAGGTTCCACTATATGCTCTTGAAAATTTAATGTAACATGTTTCTCTTCCCCTTTATCCAAATATTCATACAAAGGTTCTGAATATTCAATTTTAAAAACAGTATATTCACATGAAATTTTATTTTCAACAAATTTATTCCAATTATTTTCCAAGGTGTTTTGATTACCAAAAGTCACATCATTTTGGGATATAATTGTGATTTCTTCCATTAAATTTGAAAATGGAGATTAAAAATTAGGTTTTAACTCATCCATAGAAGGTTTATCAAAATTAAAAGTTGGTGTGATAAAATTTTCCACTTCCTGATCATATTTTTGAACATTTAATTATTTTAATTATTTAAAAGAATTAGAAAAAATCTCTATTTTTTGCTTAATTCATAAATCAAGTAAGATTGGTTTTGATTCTCTAAACCATTTTGTTGAATTTTTAATGCATTTTTTTGGAGTTGATATTTTAATAATTCATCATGATAGGGATCTTAATATTGTTGATAATCCGGCTAAACATTGGAGTTTTCGTTTTCAAAACCCAATTATTTTGATTTTTTTCAAGACTCTAAATTATGGGATAAAATTAGAAAATATCAAAAACAAATAAAAAAAACTTAGGAATCCTCATTAGAAACGGTAGCAAATTGAATATGGGTTTTTTAGTTGCATTCCCCAATCAATATTTTCCACTTAAATTGTAGCACAATGGTGACCATGGGGTGGTCTCATGAAGATATTGTAAGCTATATTGTCCTTCTGTCACATTGTTAATAAGTTTTTTTATGTAAGAAATTTAAATGGGTATTTTAAATGAGTTAAACTGTGATAAATGACATAAAATTAAAATTCAACAAGAAATATACATTACTGATTAGAAATCAGAAGCAAACCGGTCTAAAAAGAACAGGGTTATTGATATACTGGTGGATAAACTTTGATCTTCATAAATTACCTTTATCACTGTATATGAACGTCTTCCAATTAAATTATCAAATATATAATTCAATACCTCAATTTATAAATCTATATTGACCAAAAACCATATCAAGACCCCAAATATGTGTGTTTATCTACTTACGGTTGTGATCTGATTGCCAAATACCTCCAAGAAACAAAATCAAATTACACTCATTGTGCTCAATAGGGAGACCTCCCCGATGAAATTTAATCAATTACAATTAAAAAATTTCATTTATAAGGTGAAATAAATCCAAATTAATTTAGAAAAAATTGAATCTAAGAACGAAAATGACCATCTTCATTCAAGTAAAACAATTTCCAGAGAAATAAAAAATAAAACAATGAAAAACACTAACGCAAAATAGGATATGAGATTTTATATCTTCTTCCACCCCCAATTGGAGTTTAGACCTTCACACCATTATTATAATTAATGGAATACCTCTTGTCTAGTATAGCTTCTCCCGTACAGTCCCCTCCAATAATCCAACTTCCCTGAATGTTAGATCTATTTGGGGTCTCCTCTGAAATTAATTTTCCTCTGGTATCTTCTATTGTGCTGATAGATATACAATTCTCCATTGAAGAACCAATTTTAAGATTATTTAGACATTTTTTAATGATATATTATTTAAATACTCTAGATAACTTTTTCTTCACAAGGAGACCCTTCATATTCCTTCTATTTGACTCACCCATGGACTATCTTAATGAGTAACTTTTACTTTGAAACTCATCATTCACTCGTACCATTGAGTTTTCCTCTATATCTGTTTTTAATAATGAAATTTGGAAACCTATAGCCAGAGTTATACCCCATTAATTATAATGGGGTCCATTTTATCTAAAAATGAGTTTTTATTTTGAATGATTTTTAGGCCACTATTTGGTCGATTAAGACCATTCTCCAGTTCAAAAAGATGTAAACAATCTTCCAAGGGTTTATAAAAAAATAATTTAAAAAATTGGATCTGTATTGAAAGATTTATACCAAAAACAATTAAATAATGAAAAAATGCTAAAATTCTAGAATTAGGGAATTTTCACAATTTAGCTCAAGACACTTCAAAAATCCAAAAATGATGCAATTTCAAATAAAATGAAAACATTTTGTGGTTTAAATCATTGAAATGAAAATGAAAAAATATCTAAAATACCAACTCTATCAAATAGAATCAAGAATATTTTTTCCTAACCAAGTCCAATGTGAGATCCAACACCTTAAACACAAGGAAAACTATTTTTTGGATAAGTTCAAGCTTATTGAGATCACAACCAAAACCATGTTTGCCGAACCCCCCTAAAATTCTCACCTTCATGAAAATTAACCTTAGGGAGTTTTATTATATGTTAAAGGTATATATATCAAGACCATAACAATTTAAATATTTAAATTTTATTTTGAGTGAATAATGGTTATATTTACTTCATAATGTTACTTTATAAATTGTTTTTATTTTTAGACAACAAAAAACAAATTTTATTTTTAATTAATATTTATTTTCAATAAAAAGGTTATTCTGAGGAATTAAGGGATTATTTAAATATATAATATTTTAAGAAAATATTATTATGAATTATTTTTATTAAATATAAATGATTATATAATTTGATGAATTCAAATGTAATTTTTAAAAGGGTTCGAAAAGTATTCTTGTCAAAAAACCTTCATTTCTCAATAAATGTCTAATATTATTTTAAAAGTTAATAAAAATATAATTATATAACTATTTAAATAAAATGAATTTTATTTTTGGGATTTAAGCTATAAAATTATCCAATAGTGAATTTTTAATAATTTTCTGAGACTGTCAAATTTTTTGGTAAAAATAAAATACCGTATAATTATACGGTGTGTATTATGAAATCATAATGACCCAAAAGTGATGTAATGAATACTATAAATGGTATTCATTAGAAAATATATTCTTAAAATATAAAATAATTTTATTTAATTTTTATTTTATTAATTTTATAAATCCTTCATGTAATATTCAAAACCTTTAATATATTTTAAGGTTTAAATATAATTTCCTTAAGATAATGACTCTCCTCCATATCACCAAGGGTAATATTTTAATAAGTTAAAATTTTTTAAATATAATGTAATGAAATAAAATCCTATGTGGGTTAAATCATGGGAAAAACGTGGGAATGTTTCTGGTTTTGGTTATTTTATTATATAGAGTCTGAAACCTATGTTTGGGAAATGATAAAGAAATCCCCCTCTTTTCCTATATAAAATCGCCAAATCATTCATTTATATTCACTAAAAATAATTGTATAACACCCTTAATATGAAATTACCTCTCCATAGTAATCCCAAGGATCCCCTATGCTCTCATGAAGCTCCTCCTATGAATTCAGAATCACACTCTCAAGGAGAGTGATATTTTCCTTCTAATCTTTAATCATGTTTTATCATTATATTATGTCTTGTATCTCCAATTCCTAATGATGGGATATGTTCTTAAATATACCCCTAATTATCAATTTTATGTCTAATGTTGAGAGACCCCTTTCAGTCTCATTAATCTCTTCCATTTACAATTATACCCCACTGTTATGTTGTCGAAATTTCTCCACGATTTTTAATGTCAAACAACTGTGTAGTGAATACATATACTCAATTTATATCAGGATTTTTCATGTTCATTCACTTATAATTAATTAATATTGGAAATAAATTTTTTCATTTCAAAATCATTTAACTTTTAAAATAATTTTATTATACATTATTCCATGTTTTATGATCTATATGGCACACTTAAGCATGAGAATAAAATGAAAGTGATAGGTGTGCCTGAAATTATACAGATGTCTAATGCATTTGGTAACGTTTTAGTCTTATGGGAAAACATTCAAGGTATAAGGGAGTGAACATAATCCACCACAGTACTTTTTTACATCATTATTTCTTGTATATTAGCCTTGACATATGTTTATGATGTATTGTTTTTAGGTGATTCCATATTTATCGTGTTGCCATTATATTATCATGGTATATAATGTATTATTATTAATGATTATGATTCTCAGTCCTTTTATGCCCAATTTATATCCCTATTGCCTAAAATTTTTAATTTCTTAATTTTATTCCATGTTTATTCCCTTACTATGTTTTACTGTTCATTCATTTCTTATGTTTGTTCCCATGTTACCCAAGGCAGTTTTAAGTATGAAGGAATAATATTAGCATATTAAGGATGTTTTTAATAAATATTATGTATTGACTATTTTAAGTTGTTATGTAAAATACCTAATTCCCAATGACATTATACTTATAAGTCATACAAGTTGTATTATGTTTATGTTTTGTAGTAAATCATTAATTGTGTAAAAAAGACTATATTTTTCATAGTTAGAATCAAAGGAAAGTTTATGTTATTTTGGGATTAGGATTAGAAAATTCTAGAGAAATAATTATGGATAAAACTAATTATAAGAAAACATCCTTAAATTATAGTAAGTGAACATTAAGTTGTATATCAATAAAATAAATCCTTGTCTGGATAATACAAGTGGATGTGGCTCTATCACATATGTACATACGTGTAAAACAAAAAAACACCCCATTTTTCTAGACATGACCAGAAATTGGTACATGAACATGGGTCTTGTTGAACTTCTATTTTAATACTCCTAGGGGATATCTGTTGGCAAGTTTACAAGCTTACTATGAACCATTATTAACGGAAAAACCATAATAGTATATGTTTTGAAATTGATCATGGATAATATAGATTAAAGTCTAGAAATTAATATGTTTTGGAAATACATTTAATTTATAAGTTATTCCTTTAATTTCATTGGATTATTTTTTATATGTTTAATAGTTTAAAAATACTCATCGCTAATTTTTCCTTTATTCTATCCAATGGTTGAAAATATGATGAATCAAGTAAAAACCCAATGTGATGAGCAATGTGATGACTACCCAAATGAAATGGCCAACCCGATGGGAGCATGAATAGAAAAATTTATGATAATAATCTCTTATATGAATCAGGTTCGTGATAGAAACATAGACTATGAGGATCACACAAATCCCCATAATAGAGAACAAGCTGCAATTGAGAGATTTATGTCACAAAGGTCTTTGACTTTTAAAGGATCATCTGATCCCTTAATCGTGGAACAATGGATCAAATCCATTGATAATATCCTCTCCATCCTTCAATGTTCTGAGTAAGAGAAGGTTCTACTAGTTGTTTATCATATAAAGGGAGAATCATATCAGTGGTGGACATTTATCAAGAATATGAATCCTGACAAAGAGATCTAAGTAATTTGGTGGAAGGAATTATAAATTTTTTAATAAATATTTTCCTTACACTCATTGAATTAAAATGGTAAGGGATTTAATTACCCTCAAGAAAAATGATGATAAATCAATTAGGGTGTATGAGGAAAACTTCACAATAATTTTAAGATAAGACTCCAGCATTGTCTTGCCCCTGAATGAAATGAAGATCGAAGAATCTCAAGGGTATCATGGGGAAAATAAGTGGAATGTAATGTTTAATTATGGTAGTCCGGTGGGGAAATATAATGGTTCTTATAAATATCAACATCCCACTTGACAAAAGGGTGGAAAGAAGCACCCTATAAATTTTCTAAGGGATGAGAAAATTATTTAGGTGCATTAATGATGGAAACATAACTAGTAATTACCTATTGGGGAAACCCACTAATGCAATGGAGGAAAGTAATGATCCAGTCAACCCTCGTATTATTGTTTATTATTTCATTTGAAAGGAACAAGGGCACATTGAAAAAAATACACTAATAAAAGGGTTTTTAGAGAAAAAAATAACCTCTAAAGAAACACATTTTCCATCACAACCACTATGGTGGATCCCTAAAATGAAGTTGTGATATGTATGGTAGTTATTCATTCAATGTTAGTGAAGGTGCCTTTTGATTCGGTATCTACACATTCCTTCATATTATTCATTTTTAGTAGAACTATTCAAACAACACCACAAATCATTGAAGTATAGCTGATAGAGAAAATAGAAAATGTGAAAATTATTTCATCCCATGTATTAACTCAAATGTCAAAATTTGTGGGATAAACTTCTAAGTAAACCTTATGATACTCCCAATGGTGTAATCTTATGAAATTATGGGCATGGATTGGTTTAATATATATAGATCCAACATAAATTTCTGTAGGACAAAAATCACATTCAATATCTCAAATCATCCTCTGATTCAATACAAATGCAAGGAGATGGATAATTACTCTTCAGCACCAATACCTCAAGAATATATATCATTTCCCTATTGGAAATCAAATCAATCTCAAATGAATGAGTCTATGTAAAGGATTATCCTTGAAGAAATTGTCATTGTGAGGGAATATGCTAAAGTGTTTCCCTTGTAATTTCTTGGTCTTCCTCCTAGTGAGAGGATGAATTTTCAATCGAGATTATACATGGGAAGTTACAGTTATACAAGAAATAGTATATAATGGATATTGTGGAACTTTATATGCTAAAAAACTATATGAGAATATAGATAAAAGGTTCATATAACCAAGTGCTTCACCATGGGGTTCACCAGTCCTCTTTGTCAAGATGAAGGATGGGTTAATACTCCTTTTCATTTAATATTTTTATCTAAACAAGATCATGATAAAGAACAACTATCCTCTTCCACAGATTGAAGACTTTTTTGATTAGTCACAGGAAGTGAAATAATTATCTAAGGTGTATCTGTGATTGGGGTTTTACCAAGTTAGGGTGAAGAAGTAGGATATCCACAAGAATAATTTTCATACATGTTACATGAACTATGAGTTTACAGTATTGCCATTAGAAATCACTAATTCTCCTAAAATATATTTGGACAAGATAAAAAGAGTCTTTAGAGATTAATATTGAGTCAAAAGCTTCTATTTTTACTTTTCCATTTCATTGATTCAGAAATCACAAATTCTTTCATAATTTTTCTTAAAGATTTATCTCTATAACAAATTTTATAAAGCTGGTTTCATAAATCCTATCTTGTAAATACCATTATTTGTTATTTAGAATATAATTTTAGCCAATTTCAATCGATACATATATAATTAGTTATGATTTTAATTGTCTCCAACTTCCATAACAAATTTTATCATAAAATCTAGAAAACACAACTTTTGGAGTACCGGGAAATTGCGATATCGATCCAATTCTATCATGTCAATAAAATAAATAAAAAACAAGTACTGGGTTTCATTGAATCTCATACTGATAAAAATTGAAATCATCCTTTTTTCTATATCTAAAATTCTCGTTCTTGGTAAAATAAAAATTGATTCTAAAATAAAACAATGTAATAGAATTTATTATAATGTGTTTAAATCAAAATAGTGTCATGATTTGTATTTCAAATATGGTCGTTGTAGGTGTCAAATGACCAAGTTCCTTCGAAATATTTGGAGAAACATGACCACTGGAAGATCAAGATGATCATTGTAGATCTATCCTATAAATACCAGGTCATTTTCTCATTCCACAGTGTGTAAAAATGAGGAATCCTGGAACGTTGTAATACCTCTTCCAAAATAATTGAAATCAATGAATGAATCTCTTGTTAAAATTTTAGTTTGACCTTCATGGATTGATTCATGTGACATCATTTTTTTTTTCAAAATCGATGGATTGCAGGAATATAAAGATGGATCAATACTGATCTCTTGCTGACCTAGGACATCAATGCATTGGAAGATAGAGGAGTTGATCACCTTCTTGATTGAGGGGTTATAGGGATAGGCAGATAGAGAAGAACGGATACATTATATATCAATGTCTGGTAGGGATAAAGAGACAGAACTGATTCTTGTATCAAGGGATTACCCTGGTGTTGGTATGATATACTTTCTTGAAAGTATAAATCCAGAGACTCTTTTCCACGGTTTATTGGATACCCATCCCTTTGGGTTAAAATAATTGTATTATTTTTTATTCAACTTGTATTTTTTTAATACAATTTTGATTCTATTTTCTTTAAGGTAAACCAAATTTTTTTTCATATTAATATGATTAATTTTAACCCTTTCAGTTATGATCCATTTATTTCAATAAGTCAATTACAAGTACAATAAATTACAAACTAAATCATAACATGACTCAATTACAATTCATTTACTCTGATTCAGCATATATTATATGAATACTATATCAATGAAATTGTTTTTCATTTTACATGTTTCAGGGCCCACACTGATAAAATTCTATGAAACTGTTTCAATACAAAGAGGTCTTGTGATTTTGGTAACTCTTTTGAAACATAGTTTCTCTTTTCTGTAAAGTTGAATGTTTTAAAAGTACAATTCAACCCACCCCTCTTATAATATTGTCATCTATTATTGTTATAATGATCCAATAATTGGTATCAGAGAAGGTATCTAAAATACTTATACTTATATATATGTTTTCTTGCTCAACTAATCTTGTTTATCTTTACTTTGTCAAGTTTTTCTTAAAACTGTATTTTTATAAATTTTACAACTAACCTGTTTTTGTGGGAAATAATTTTTGTCAAGAATTGAAGGAATGAATTTTGGTTCTATAGATAATCTAAATCCTACTAGACCTCCAAAATTTTATAGAAATGATTATGAATATTAGTGAGATAGCATGGGGACTTTTATTGTCAATGCTAGTGTGGATAACATTGTTATGTTAACTGGAGAGTACATGATTCTAGAAAAGGAAATAAAACAATTCACCAATAAAGAAAGAAATAATATCAGCTTAACATTATGGTATTCAATAATTTATTATGTTATATGAACAGGAACATCTATATCCAAATTTCATCTTATGAAGCTGCTAATAGAATTTTAATGAAATTAGAAGTTACACATATTCACACGCCCATGGTTGTTGAAACAAGAAGATCTATGCTAGGAGTTGAATACCATGGTTTTTTGTTTTCTTATGGAGAACCTATATACAAGGTTAAAACTATTATCAACAACCTTTAGTCTATGGGTGAGAAATGACTTGATGATGTTATTCATGTGTATAAGATAATAGATATTATTTCCAATGAGTGGGAATCCAAAAGAATAACTATTCATAATAATAGGAAAGTTTTAAATATTACTCTTAATGAGTTATTCGAGAGTCTTCTACAACAAAAAACAAGAATGAAGAGATATACAGAGATCAATAAGAAAAATAATGGAAATGGCTGTTTTTATTTTACTACTACATCATATCATATGATATCCAAGACACTTGAAAGTGTTACAAGATCAACAGTTAAGAAAGCTATTGTTATATCTTAATCTAGTGATAGTGATAATTCTGATAATTAACTATCAAATCGTGCTTGAATAATGAACATGATCATGGGAAAGAAATATTTCCAATATAGATACAAGAATAAATACATAAAATATAAATTTGATTCATATGTATCTTATTATTAATGGAAAAGGGTAGGTCATATTAGACCAGATTATCTTAAGCTAAAGGAGAAACTTAAAAAATATTAACATTCTAGTAGAATAAACAAGAAGTTCTATTTATCCAGTGGAAATAAAGTGATTGAAGATAATGACACTTTGAGATCTAGTGAAGGAGATTCTTCGAACGAGTATTTTGATGATGCAGTTTCTTGACAATAGGTAATTGGTTTCCTTGCATGAATTACTTCAGAGAACAAATGCTACATGGATAAGGTACATACTATCAAATCCCTAACAAACATCTCTTTAATTTCTAACATACCTAATTAGGTTTTTCATTCATCTTTAGATGATGAATATACATTAGATATAGAAAATTCTTTACCTTATTTTGAACAAGAATCTAGGTTTTTCACATTACTTGAAAATTAAATGGTAAAATCAATAAGATACAAGACATGGAAAACACAAGAATTTATATTTTAAATAAATAATTATTAGATCATTAAAAAGATCTTGATAAGATATATTCTTATTTAGAAACTTTTTTTAGAAACATTAAGGAAGTAAATTCTCAAAATGATATATTTTTTAAGGATCTAGAAAATTCCATTTCAATGAAGTTTTTTTGGAAATGAAGTCCATTTCAAAAACTATAGTCTGTGACGATAAAAATTTATTTAACAAACTGAAATCCTAAATATTTTTATAATGGAACTCTTATCTAAGATCACCTCTATAAAGGGGAATTTTGATAAGATGTATAAAAAAATTCATCCTCATAATAATAATTCATGATTTGGTTATACTCATCAGAAACCTGATTTTAACAATAACTATTTTGTTCCTCATAAAACTCATTTCAGAAGAAAAGGTCAATAAATTAGGACATTGGAACAAGAATTTTTCTTTAAATAAATATCATTCTTTAGGTTTTCGTAAACCCCATTTCTCTAAATTGTGGATTCCTAAGATTTTATTTAAAAATATTTCTGGACCCAGAAAAATTGGGGTTTCGAAATTATAACAATTTTATTTTTAGGGAAATAAAGAATGTACCAATGACAAGAATATTTGGTACACGGATAGTGGTTTCTCCATCCTCATGACTGGTAATATATATTTTTTTGATAATATTGTTGAAATGAAAGGTGGAAGAGTTATCATGGGATATAATGGTCAAGGAAATATTGTTAGTATATGTAATATTATTCTTCTTGGAAAATCACTGAATTCAAATGTCTAATTTGTTAAAGATATTAATCAAAACATTATAAACATAAGACAATTATGTGATTATGGTCACCTTTTTAATTTTAGTAATGTTAAATTCTTCGTACATAATTCCTAGGAAGAGTTTATTCTCTATGCCCATAGGCATGAGAATGTTTATATACTTAATGTAAACGACCTTAGGAGTCAATACCTACCTTTCCCTAGTGTAATGGAAGATCAATCATGGCTTTTTAATAGAATACTAGGACTCTATAACCATATTAACATATTTAAACTCTCAAATAAAAGTCTTTTTAAGGATCCACGAGAGTTAATATTTTATTCTTCAAAAGAATGCGATCATATTCAATATTACTAGAAACATAAGTCAAGATTTAAATAAATTAGTGAAATATCAACAACGGATTCCCTACAACTATTTCATATGGATCTTTTCGGACCTTCACAAATTGGAAGCATTTGAGGAAAATATTATGTGTTTGTTCTAGTAGACGATTTCACTATATATACATGGGTCTATTTTCTCACAACGATGTCTGAAGCCTTTTGATTAATTAATATTTTTGTAGATAAATTTAAAATAAAAAAAACTACCTTTGAAAACAATCTATAGTGATCATGGTAAAGAATTTATAAATTCATATTTTAAAACATTTTGTAGTAAAAAATGTATTTCCCACAACTCTTCATCTCCTAGACCTCCATAGAAAAATTGTGTTGTTGAATGAAGAAATAATATTCTTTAGGTCCTAAAAAGAACAATGTTGAGTGAATAATCAATGGATAAAAAACTTTGGGATGAACATGCGAGTACTACATTTTATACTATAAATTGAGTTTTAGTCAGTCTTTTTCTTAAAAAAAACACTTTTTGAGTTATGGACTGGTCGAAAATCTAATGTTTCTTACTTCAAAGTATTTGGATACAAAGTAATCATCTTGAATACTAAATAGCACTAACATAAATTTACACCAAAATCCGATGAAAGAAATATCAAATTATACTCCACTACATCAACGGATTATAGATTTTTAACAAAAAAATCATTCACTATTGAAGAAGCAGAACATGTTATAATTGATGAAACTGATCCTTTTTTAAACTACCCCAACCAATATCCTTGAATGTATTCTCTAAAATATATTATCAACCTTTTATTGATGATTCTTATAATAAGGAAAATAATCATGAAAATATTTCTGAATTATTTACCCCAGAATATTTTTTACCTTTTGTTGATGAACATGTTTTATAAAACCCAAATAAGTTGTTTTATAAGAATCATCCCAGTGATAGTAACATTGGTGATATAAATCATCCTGGCAGTACTAGAAGTTCTCAAAGAAATGAAGTAGATAATATCACATTTTTTCCCACTTAGAACCTATAATCACTGATGAAGATTTAGCTAATAAGGATTGGATTAAAGCTATAAAATATGAACTATATGAATTCAAAAGGAAAAAAGTGTGGACCATTGTTTAAAGAACTAAGGAAACCTCAATAATTATTTTAAAGTGGTTCCTTAGAAGTAAATGTTTTTAAAAAAGAATCATTGTAATAAATAAAGAAATACATGTTGATAAATTCTATAATCATCAAGAGGGAATAGATTATGAAGGGACCAAAACTCTAGTCTATAGACATGAATCTATTCGTATTCTATTAGCCTTCATATCATTCCTTAATTTTAAACATTTTCAAATGTATTTCATGTGTGATTTCCTTAATTGATATGTACAGGAGGAGATTTTTGTAGAAAAATCCCTGGTTTTGAAGAAACAAAACATCCAGAATATGATTATAAACTTACTGAAGCTTTATATGGCCTTAAAAAAGCCCTTAGAGCATGGTATGATAGACTTAAAATATTTTTGTTACCAAACAACTATACTAAGAGAACTGTTGATCCAAACATTTTTAAAAATAAAGATAAGAAATTTTTTTGATTCTTCAAATATATGTTGATGACATTATATTAATATTGAATTAGAAATCATTGACCGATTCATTTGTGAATATTATGAAATATGAGTGTGATATGAGTATGATGGGTGAGCTAAAATTATTTATTGGTTTTAAAATTTCACAAAAAGCAAAAGGAACATACATATCTCAACATAAGTATATTATTGATCTTCTTAAAAAATATGGGTATGACAATACTAAAAGTATTATTACTTCCATAGATACCTCTAACCCACTTGATCATGTTGTAAACAAGAAACCAATTGATCAAATAATATTTAGAGGCATGATGGGATTACTACATTACCTAAGAGCTAGTCACATAAATTTAATGGTTTTATTATGTCGATGTGTGAGATATCAAGGAAATCCAAAAGAATTCCATTGAAAACTGGTGAAAAAAAATTCAAAATTTGAATGGAACTTGTGATATCGGTATCTTTTACTCTTCTAGAAATGACTTTGTTATAAAAAGTTTTTCGGATTCTAATTTTGGTGGTTGTAAAATGTATAGAAAGAGTACAACTGGAACTTTTAATTTATTAGCAGATTCATTAGTTTCATGGACTTACAAGAAACAACAATTTATAGAACCTTCCTCTACTGAAGCCGAATATTTAGTATCTAGATGTTTTTGTGCTCACATATTTTTGATGCAACACACACTCATGAACACTGGCATGAGTTTCTCTAAAACTAAAATAATTTGTGATAACACATGTTTTATTTATCTTATTAAAAACCCTACACAACACTATCGTGAAAAACACAATGATATTGGGCATCACATTTTTAGGGATCACACACCAAAAGGATATATTGTTTTCAAATTTTACAGAATGCAAGAACAACTTGTTGATATTTTTATAAAATCATTATCTTCTAATATATTTGAACATGTCAAACTGAAGCTAGGAAGGATCAATGTAATGTGATCATTCATATCTACTTATTGTTCAAAACATCTTCTCATATTAAGTTACTCATTTTCAAAGGAGGAGTACATATTTTAAAGAAACAAAAAAACTATTTTCTTCCAAACCGTTATTTTTTCCAGAATAGTTTATTTGCAAAACCATTTTTTTTCAAAACCATTTTTATTCAATGCCATTTTATTTCAAAACCAGTAACTTATTTTCTAAAACCTTTTCTCCATATTGTTTTAAAACCGATGTTTTTTGTATCCATAAAAATTCTCTAGTGTCAAATGTTATTGAGGAGAAAAATCTACTTGTATGATTAAGTGTGAAATGTTTTTGAGGAGAGAAATATACTTGTATGATTAAATAAATTAAGGAACACTGAATGGTATGTCTATATTTTTTCACTTCTTCAAAAATTTTAAAACCATTGATAATCGGTATCACATTCAGTCTGAATAAAAACAAATTCCTTATGATTGTTAAAACCTTGAGAGTTCAAAATTATTTCTAGCATTAGATATTTCTTGATATAATCTTAGCCATAGAAATAAAATGGTCTCCCATGCATCACCTATAAATAGACCCCACTATCCCACATCATTTCTCATCATCTCAGAATTGAGGTGTTTCCTCTCTATATAACATGAAATCATTTTAGTTTATATCTTGAGGAGTTCGTTGTTTCACATTAAAGTCATCTGTGAATTCACAAATAGAGATTTCTCTTAAGGAGTTAATAGATAAGGATTTTGAAATAATTGAGTTTAGGTCTGAAAGGATAATTGATCACGAATTATAAGATTCTTAGGATTCATCTCTTAAAATAATTACAGAGTTCCAAGGATGGAAATATCATTGTGTTTTGAGACTAGGTGCATTTCAGGATCTGATTCACAAAGATGAAGTGCTACAATTATATATATCTGTGAAGGTTTCTATAAATTTAAATATTATATTGTACTTATATGAAAAATAATATACCACTTATGTAAATATGGAAACCACTTTCCTTAGTGTGCCTGATGAGGGTGATGCATTATGCCCTTTTGATAAAATGTCGATGAAATAAGGTGATTTCAATAAAAAGATGGTCAAGAAAACCCTATTTGAAAAATCTGAGTAAAACAAGAATGTGATGAATCTAAATTCTGAAAATCATCTCATTACCTTGTGGGTTCAAGGTTTCTTAGATCCGATAAAATAAGATAAAGAGACTCTCAATGTCTCTGATGTATATGTGTTTGTTTATCTAATCTAAATGAGGATGTTTAATTTGATGAGATTCATTTTATAAAAATCATGAAGCTAATTTATCGAAGTATGAAGTACAAATTGATCATTATTCCCAACATTATGAGAAAATTCATTATCAAATGTATAAAGCTTCACAACATTGCTTTAAAGTTAGAGCTGATTATCCTAAAATGACATCCCAATATTATTATTAGAGTATGACAGATAAAATGTTGTTTCAATTCGCACACAAGTCCTTTTAAAAAATACCCTGAAGGCGATCAATCTAAATAATTTTTTGGAGGGATCCATCAACTTCCAACATCACGAAAGAAATCAGTTTCTCAGAATAAAAGTAAAGTATAGTTAGAGCCTCGCAAAGGTCTTCTGAAGGAAAAGAAAATGAATGTAGTAATAGACGAAGTAATTAATGAATTGAGAATAAAGAAACAAGAAAGGAATCTCGATGATCCTCAATTTGGTCAAGATCCAGCTGATTCCAAGGTCGTAAAAATGCATGCATATGTAGTGTTCAGGGAAGAGCATATGAATAAAAGATCGAGTATTGAAATTACAAAGATGATTGATATGGATCATTTGTAGAAGATTTATTAGAAAGATGCCATAGAAACTGTCTTTAAAGTACTAGTTGAAGCAAGGACACATTTTTCATCAGTTCCAGGAAAAAGGAAAGGAAATATTGAAAACAATTTGGCTCCATGTCCAAAGGCTCCAGATACTATTATCAAGGAAATTGAAGACATCAAATTGAGGTAGATTGATGAATATATTGATGATGTTGTTTAAGGAAAAGAATGTTTGATATAAAATCATAAATAAAAGGTTGTAAAAATGACATATAAAAGGATAGACTATCTTCTCTTTCTCTTAGTGAAAGTGTCCCTTCTATGAAGTCTCCTAGTGGTTTATAAAATGTTAAATCATTTAGTGAACTGTTTTAAGAAGCACAATCCTCTAAATTTTTTTTTGAAATAAACTAATTCAGGTTTCAAATGAAAATGAAGAATAGGTGGATGAGTAAGCTGCGTTTGAATATCAAGAGGAACAGAGATCTGGTACTCATTATGATGAGTTACCTAGTTAATATGAAAACATCTATTACGATATAACGATTTCAGTTAATTGAGTGAAATACATTGAATATTCTTTTTAAACGGCTTCATAAACTCATTAAAAAGTTCATAAATATGGAATCAAAGATTGATATTTTATCAGATAAGAATGATGATAGATTTGATACCATTCAGATCCTGAAGGAATGGTTTTTTTCTCCCGAATCTGACTTCAAATCTCTTGAGGAGTGTGCTGTACAGCACCAAAAAGGTTGTAATAATGTAACTAAGTGATTTTACAATATAGAATCAATCCTAAAACATCATAAAGTGATATTTGAAAATGTAAAAGATATTCTTGAAGATCTTGGGGATTTATTTAGTAGGTGGGATAATGTAGTGATTGAAAATGTTAAGACTTTTGAGAAACCAATCGCTTCAAATGATAACAAATCAAGATAAATTCATGTAATAAAGATTGAAGTGGATGATATGAACGTTTTAGAATGATTAGAGAATCAGAGAGGTGAAGGTCTAGAGATTTTTGTTAAAGTTGTGGTAGAGAAGTGAGACTCCCAAGAGAAAATAAAGAAATCTGAGGAAGAGAGAAAAAAGTTCCTATAATAAAAAATATGTAATCAAGACAAGTTGTTCCATGAACAGGGAGAGAGGAATCGAGCTCAATAAGGGATTCTTGACAGGATTTGGAGGATAATAAGGACATAAAGAAGTTCAAAAAATTATGTATTGGATCTACTACCCAAAAGGAAACCTGATTTTATAATGAACTCTCGTGGTATTTATCAATGAACATCCTTGCTTTAATTATATTGTTTCTTATGATTTTTTTCTTTTCCCTAAGTCAATAAGGGATTCAGAAGACGTTTCCCATTTATGTTTATAAATCAAAAAGGGGGATATGGTTTTTCAAAATGAAGTAATTTTTTAAAAGGAAATGTATTATTAAAGTATAGAATAAAGAGAATACGATCCTTAGAGAAATCCTGACCTATGGGGATGTTAGTCGTATTCAATTTCCATATACAATTAAAAGTGAGATATGTTTGTTTTTAAAATTTATATTTCACAAATTAGTTAATAATATTTATGTTCTATTCTTTCCAAAAAGGGGGAGATTGTGTAATCAAAAGTTTATATTTTGACATTTCCATTTATTTGTTTTGAAAATAAAAAAATTCTACATATGGTTTCTTAAAGACCGATTTCTAGAGCCAATTTTATAAAGATAATTTTATAAAGACAATCTATTAAAGACAATTATTTGATAGTCAAAAAAAGGGGTTTTATAAATTCCATCAAAATATATATACATAGTTATTATTTTAATCGGATCTGTCTTCCAAAATCGATTTGATCATAAAATATCAAAATTGTAAATTTTTCAGTATCGAAAAATTGTGGCATCGTTCCAATTCTATACTATCACTCATATCAATAAAAAAGGGTACCATGTTTCAATGACTCTCATATTGATAAAAATATGTATCATCATTTTTTTCTATATCTAAAATTCTTCTTTGATGATAAAAGAAAAATGGATTCTATGATTATACAATGTTGTACCATTTTTTATAAAGCGCTTCAATCAAAATGGTGTCATGAACTCTATTTAAAATATGACTATTAAATATGACTGATGTCCAAGTCCCTCTGAAGTTTTAGGAAAAATATTATTGTTTGAATATTAAGACGACCGTTTAATCTCTAGCCTATAAATAACAGATCATTTTACCATTCCATAGTGTGTGAAAACAAGGAAGCTTGAGACGATGCAAGAGATCTTCCAAAAACATTTAAGTCAGTGAATGAATATCTTGTTCAATTTTTTGTGTTCCTTTCAAGGATTGCTTCATGTGATATCATTTGTTTTTTTCAAAATAAATGGATTCATGGAATAACGAGACTTCTCTATACCGATCTCTTGCGGATTGAGGACTTCGAAGCTTTAGAAGACAGAGGAGTCAACCACCTTCTTGATCGAGGGATGTCAGGGATATGCAGATAGAGAAGAACTGATACATTTTGTATTGATGGATCATGGGGAAAGTGATACAAAAGCAATTCATGTATAGAGGGATTACCCCGGTGTGGATAAGGCAGACTTTCTTAAAAGTATAAATCAATAGAATCTTATCCAAGTATGATTGGGTACCCATCTCTTTGGGTCCAATGAATTGTATTCTTTCGGATTCAACTTGTATTCTCATTAATTAAATTTTTTTCTATTCAAATCAAGATAGAATCTAATTGTTTCATATCAATCCAATTAATTTGAACCCATTCACTTGTAATCCATTTATTTCAATAAGTCAATTATTAGTAGAATCATATCTTGTTTGATTACGATTTAAACCGTAAACTGACTCCATTACAATTTAGTTACCCATATTCATTGTATACTCTATGAATACGATTTATGTAAAAGAGTTTTTCATTCTACTGGTATCAGGGCCCACACTGATATTATTATGTGAAACCATTTCAATACAAATAGGTCTTGATAATTTTGTTTTTATTTTTTAAAAACCTAGTTTATATTTTGTGTAAGGTTGAAAGTTTTAAAAATAAAATTCACCCTCCATCTTGTAATATTGTCATCTATTACTATTATAACGATCCAAAAATTACATTGAAACTTTTTTTACTCTTTATAGATGATATTCTAATATACTCTAAAAGCAGGAGGAGGTCGAGGAGTATATGAGCATTGTACTAATGAATATGTGAAATGAGAAGCTTTATGCCTAGTATAACAAATGTGTTTTCTTGTTGAAGAATGTATCATTATTGGGGAATATTATCACAAGCAATGAGATATATGTGGACCCTTTAAACATAAAATAAATTATTAGATGGATGAGGAAAACATATATGACAGAAATACATAGTTTCATTGGGTTAGCTGGGTATTATCATCGATTTTTAAGAAATTTCTCACAATTTTCAAATCCACTAATTAAGCAAACTCGGAAGGGGGCTATGTTTGATCTGAATGATGAATGTGAAGAGATATTCAAGGAGTTGATAAATAGGCTTATCACTACACCTGTACTTACGCAACCCATTAGTGGAGAACCTTTTGTCTTATTTAATGATGCTTCAAAGAAGGGATTCAGTTGTATGTTAATGAAAAATGAAAAAGAGATAGCCTATGACTCAAGGTGATTGAATGTTCATGAATTGAACTACACAATGCATGATCTAGAGTTAGTTTTACTGATCATTTCATTGAAAATATGGATGAATTATATCTTTGTGGAGAAGTGTGAAATAAATATAGATCATAAGATACTCGAGTATATATTCACAAAAAAGTGCTAAATTTGCACTAAATAAGATGGTTAGAGATGATCAATAACTGTGAATACTCAATCGACTATAATTCTGGGAAAAATAATAATGTAGAAGATGCTCTAAGTAGAAAGGATCAAAAAATTTTATCACTGATGACAATTGAAAAGTATCTGATCTTATTAGACTTAAAAAGTATGGACATGGGAATCATAATAGAAGGAAAAATATCATTCCTTTCACAAATAATTTCTCAACCATCCCTTATGGAGAAGATAAAGGATGCTCAAAGAGATGATGTGGGAATTTAAAAAAAAGTGAATTTATATGAAATGAAAAATCCATAAAGTTCAATGTTAATAAAGAAGGAGTTTTGAGATTTCGGTAATGACTATGTATACCATCAAATCATAATTTAAAGAAGGAGCTGGTGGATGATGCATATAGTCTGACTTTATCTATCCATCCCGGAAGAAAAAAGATGTATCTTGATCTATAAGTGAAGTATTGGTGGGACAATATGAAGAAGGTGATAATGAAATATATATCAATATGTCTTGTATATCAGTAACTGAAGGTGGAAAGGAAAAAATTTAAAAGGATGATGCAATCATTACACATACCTATATAAAAATGGGAGAACATCACCAATTACATTGCATTAGTATTCCAAATAAATCAAGAAAAAATTATCCTATATGGGTTTTGGTGGATTGATTTACAAAGACTTCACACTTCATTGTGATCTATGTGAACATATCACTCGATCAACATTCAAGAATATACATTTGAGAAGTGGTGAGGTTGTAAAAAACACCACTATCAATTTTATTTGTTCGATATCAAAAATATACCTCCATGTTTTGGTAGATTCTTCAACACACACTAAATATTGATTATAACTTTAGCATGGCTTTTTATCCTCAAACTAATGGACAATCTGAGTGGACTATCTAGACACTCGAGGAAATTTTGAGATAATTACCAATTGACTTCAACGGAGGATGAGATCATCATCTACCTCTTCTCAAGTAATAATATAAATAACAGTTTCCACTCAATAGTACATAAGGTTCCCAATGAAACCCTTTTTGGAAAGAGGTGCAGAACACCTATATGTTGGGATGATGTTGTGGAACAAAAACTTTCAGGTCCTTAAATGGTCAAGGAAATAGTGTAAATGGTCATGACCATTCTGTAACACATCAAGGAATCTCATAGTTGATAGAAAATGTATGAGGTATGACAAACCTACTTTTATTACAAACTTAAATATGATTTATTACATAAAACATCACTTGATAAAACAAATAAGATCGAGAGGTTTAGTGTATTTGGGGCTTAGGATCATTACATAAAAACTTAAAACATGAAATAAAACATCTTTATTGAAAACTCCCTTTACATGACCACTACATTCCCTCGTACTTAGCATTGCATGGGATAACCTGGGGACATGCATAAGAAAACGGTGATCTATAAAGCCCAGTAAAGGAGTACACATGGAATAACATGAGGAGTATAATACATGTTAGAAAATAGGAATATCAATAGAGAATAAAATAAACATGAACATAAAGGCATGATAAAGCATGATAATCATAACATGGAAATGTGGAAACAACACTTAACATGGAATTAGCATGAGCCAAGGCTCATTGCACATAAAGCATGAGTAAATTCTCTTTGCACATGAAGCATGAGTAAACCCTCTTTGCACTTGAATTAGCATGAGTCAACACTCATTGCACATGACGTATCATGATACTATACTTTACCCAATGCATTGGAGCACTATAAGGGCGCACCCTTCTTAAACATTTCATTTCATGAATAAGTGTGCCACATGGATCATCAAACATGGCTTCATAAAACATGGCTTCATAAAACATAATCATTTATTACACGATAAAGGAATGTGGAATTAATACATTAAACATTGTAATCAATGAGTAAAGGTGCATAAAAGTGTATACCTTTGATGGAGAAATGGGAATGGTATCCACTACACAATGGCATTGGCTTAGAAAATCGGTGCGATTTCGACAGCATAACAGTGTGACATAAAAATTCATAAAAATGGTTGATGAGAGAGAAAGGGGTTACTCATAATATTTACATGTAATTCAATGTAAGTAGGTCATATAGATACATGTCCCAACAATTTTAATGGAATTTAGATTCATGATACAAAATTATTTCTTGAATGTAAAAGAAGAGAGAGAAGTTTCTTTCGGAATTTCGGTATAGTAACGGGTGTACTTGGGAGGCATTTAATGAGAGAGAAAGGGTTCTCCCATCATTAAAAAAATAATAGGGCATTATGGGGAAGGTTTGAAACCATACCCCAACATTAATAATTTAAATTAAAAGAGAAATACAACTTAATGAAAATTGACAGAAATGAGAAAGGAAGAAAAAACCCCTACTTGGAAGTGTGCTTCCAAAGGATAGACAGAGGCTTGTGAGAGGCTTCTTGGGAGATTGGGGCATCTTGGGAGGATTCTAGATAGAGTAGGGAAGATGTTGGACGAACTAAAAGGGCTTTGAGGGAGGAGGAAGTTGGATCTTAGTTGGGTTTATATAGGAAAGGTGAGGGAATTCTTTATTATTTAGGGTTGGGTCCCCTTACATTAAATTAATCCAATCCACAAACCATCCAAAGGTTTTTGCCCATGTATTTTAGAAAAGAGAAGAGGAAAACAATATTTTATAAGTCCAAAGTTCAAAATTAATAAAATATTAGGGTTTCTTATGTGGAGGTGAGTCACACTCTCGTGGAAATTAATTTAAAAAGGCAAGGTGTTGAATAAGTCTTGAGGGATCCATTAATGCTTTGATATGTAAGTCAAAAAAATCCAAAATCATATTATTTTAATGGTGAAACATATATTGGCCGAAAATAAAGATTATAGTATTTTATTACATCACGATTGGGTCATTATGATGTCATAAAACACATTATATATTTAAACGGTATTTAATTTTTACCCAAAAATTTGACTGTCTCAAAAAATTATGAAAAATTCACCATTGGATAATTTTGATGGCCTGATTCCAGAAATAACATTTATTTTATTTAAATAATTTTCTAAATATTTTAATTTTCACTATTAAAACAAAAACCGACTTTTATCGAAAATTCACGGGGTTTGACAGAAATGGCTTTCTAACCTTAATAAAAATTTTAATTGCATTAATAAAATTATAAGATAATTTATATTTAATAAAAATTAATTTAATAATATTATTATTATTTTATTAAAATATTACTTAATTCAAAAATCCATTAATTTAATAAAATAGATTTCTTAATTAAATAATAACTAAAAACACCATTTGTACTTAAAAAACTATTTACAATGTATCAAAAATGACAAGAAATTATATTCATTATTATATACAAAAATAATGTACATGAACATAGTACTACTTATTTGTTACATAACCCCTTAAAATAGATGAATAAGACCTAAGGGTAAGGTGTGCGATGGTGACATGCTCTTAGGGTGGCTCGGATTACATTGCTCAAGTGGTAATTTCAATCAACTTACACTTTTCCCGTAGACGGTCACGTTCGAGCTTGACATGATGAAGCTCAGCTTGGGCTTGGTCAAGGGAGAATCCCAAAGACGCCACCTCTTTTCCGAGCTCCAAAAAATGGGCTTCGTATATGGCAATTCTACTTGATGAGGCCATCGCTTATTTTTTCTGAGTAAATTGGATTTGTTAAAGCCCTATATTTATACTAATCATGTGATCACTTTTCAAAGGCTATATTAGCAACGGTCAAAATTCTTATCATAAAACCAAAGAAGTTGAAATTTTATATAAAGATAAAGAGACATTTAATTAGATCAAGAGGGATTTAAATTAATGAAACGTTGGGTCATTACAATATTCCCCCCTTAAGAAATTTCACCCTAAAAATTTTCATTTTCCCGCAATAAAACAAATGTGGGTAACTCGGCTTCATCATACCCTCCGATTCCCAAGTCACTTCTTCAAACTTTTGGCTTCTCCAAAACACCATGACGAGGGGCATTGTCTTATTTCATAGAACTTTTTCTCTACGATCTAAGATCTTCACTGGTTTCTCCTCATAAGAAAGATCATCTTCTAATTGTACCACCTCATAAGAGAGTACATGTGAAGGGTCTGGTATGTACTTCCTTAAAAGGGATACATGAAATACATCATGTACTTTGGCCATGGTAGGTTGTAGTGCTAGTAGATAGGCCACAACCCCGACACGATCAAGAATCTCGAAGGGGACGATGTACCTTGGACTTAACATCCCTTTCCTTCCAATCCTCATGACCTTCTTTCACGGAGATATGCATAGAAACCTCGTGTCTCCAACTTTAAACTCAAGGTCTCATCGACGATTAGCTACATAACTCTTCTGTCGACTCTGGGCTTCCTTGATATGCTACTGAATGGTTTTCACCTTCTCTACCATTTCTTCGACCATTTCTGGTCCAAGAAGCTTACGTTCACTGACCTCATCGCGACATGTCGGTGTTCTGCACCTTTTACCATACAGGGCTTCATATGGTGCCATTTGGATGCTCTAGTGGAAACTGTTATTATAATAGAACTCATACAGAGGAAGATGTTTATCCCATCCTCATTTAAAGTCCATTGAGCACACTCTCAATATATCATCAATTCTTCGGATATTCTGCTCGGATTGACCATCATTTTGAGGATGATAGGCCTTACGGAAGTTCAGTTCAGTATTTAGAGCATGTTGAACACTCTTTCAAAACATAGAGGTGAATCTTGGATCTCGGTCAGACACAATAGATAGTGGACCTCCATACAGCCTTACCATTTCCTTGATATATATCTGTGCCATTTGATCCAAAAAGAAATCCTCTCGAATAGCAATGAAGTGTGCAGTCTTTGTAAGACGATCCACAACAACCCAGATTGCATTGTTGCCTTTGGATGTCCTGGGAAGTCTGGTGACAATGTTCATGGTGTTGTTATCCCATTTCCATTCTGGTATGGGCAATGGTTGCATCATCCCCTTAGACTTCTGCCTCTCTGCCTTCACTTGCTAACACACCAGGCACTTTGATGTTTATTCAGCAATCTCCTTCTTCATATTATCCCACCAAAATTTTTATCGGAGATCATTATATATCTTTGTGCTCCCAGGGTGAATATAGAAATTTGAAATATGTGCATCATCCAAATGTTTCTTCTTCAGCTCTGAACTTGATGGAACGCATAGTATTTTCCCAAAACGCACAGTTCCTTCTTCATTAACATTAATGTCTGAGGATTTCTCTATTTTGATAGCTTCTATTTTTTCCTAAATTCCTACATCATCCTTTTGAGCATCCTTTAACCTTTCCAAGAGAGATGGTTGAGCAATCATTTGTGAAAGGATTGATGATGTTCCCTTCTTTATGATTCTCACGTCCATCTTCATCAAGTCTAAGAAGATTGGATCCTTCTCAATTTTCATCATTGATAGAATTGTTGGGACCTTTCTACATAGGGAATATGCCACCTTGTTCACCTTCCCAGGGTGGTAATGTATTGAACAGTCATAATCCTTGATGAGCTTTATGCATCTTCTCTGACGTATATTAAGCTCTTTCTATGTGAATGTATATTTAAGTCTCTTGTGGTTATTATATATCTCACATTTCTCTCCATAGAGATAATGCCACTAGATTTTGAAGGCAAAGATCACCACCGCCAACTCTAGATCACGCGTTGGATTGTTTCGCTCATGGATTTTCAACTTCCTGGAGGCATAGGATATAGCTTTATCATTCTGCATCAGCACACAGCCTAATCCCTTCTTTGAAGCACCACTGAAAACAACAAAAAGTTCCCCACTTGTGGGTAAAGTGAGCAACGACACAGTGATAAGCCTCCTTTTCAACTCATTGAATCTTTCTTCGCATTCATCACTCCAAGAAAACGTTACTCCCATTCGAGTTAGCTTGGTAAGAGGGTTGGACAATCGTGAGAAATTTATCATAGATCGTCCATAATACCCAGGTAACCCCAAGAAGCTATGGATATCCATTACCGATGTTGGCCTCGACCATCCCTCAATTGCATCTGTTTTTGAGGGGTCCACAAATATCCCATTGAGTGTGATGATATGGCCCAAGAATGAGACCTCCTTCAACAAGAACTCACACTTTCTATACTTTTCATAGAGCTTATCCTTGTGCAAGGTCTCTAGTACAGTTTTTAAATGATCCCCATAATCCTCCTTAGTTTTGGAGTATATTAGAATATCATCTATAAGGACTACCACAAATTTTTCAAGGTAATATCTAAAGACACAATTCATCAAGTCCATGAATATTTCTGGAGAATTGGTGAGTCTAAAAGGCATTACTATGAATTCATAGTGCCCGTATCTTGTACGAAATGCAGTCTTGGGGACATCGTCCTTCTTCACCCTTACTTGATAATATCCCGACCGCAAATCTACCGTGGAGAAGTATTGTGCTCCACCCAGCTGATCAAATAAGTCATTTATTCTTGGGAGATGATACTTGTTCTTTATCATGATTTTGTTAAGTTCTTGATAATCGATGCAAAGTCGCATTGACCCATCCTTCTTCTTGACGAAGAGGACTGCTGCACCCCATGGTGAAGCACTTGGGTATATAAACCCTTTATCCGGATTCTCCTCTAGTTGTTTCTTTAGAGCTTCAAGCTCAACAAAAACCATTCTATATGGAGTCTTGGATATTGGTAGCGCCCCAGGTATATATTCAATTGAGAACTCAACATCTCTTCTAGGAGGAAGACCAGGCAGTTCATCGGGAAACACTTCCACGAATTCCCTCGCAATAGGCATTTCTTCAAGGATGGTTTCATCTATGGACACAATAATCTGAGCTAGATACTCGTGCTCATAGGGAAATAATATCCATTCTTGAGATGATGGAGATAAAGGAGATTCATCTTCCTCCTCACACATGTAATGAATCGGGCGTCCATTCTCCATATGGAGTGCGATTTCCCTCTCCCGACAATTTATGTAGGATCTATATATGTAAAGCCAATCCATGCCAAGAATGGCATCAAATTCCACTAGAGTGAGTATGACGAGGTTCGCTGGGAAATTCAATCCACAGACTATAACAGGGGAGGAGCTATATTCATGAGATGCAATGATTGCCCCATTTTCCGTACTCATTGGCATCTTCATTTCCATGATTTGTGCTGGTGCTGGGATTGTTCTCCTAAAACTTTGAGATATAAAAGAATTCATAGAACCTGAATCAAAAAGTACATTCACTATTCTTGAATAAATAACTAGGGTACCTGTCACCACTTCATTGCCGGTGTTCACTTCGGCAGAAGTGATGGAAAAATCTCATCCTTGTTGTCATGGAGGTTGTTGGTTGTCTCCAAAAACCCTTGGATTAGGGCACTGATTTGCAAAATGACCTGGTTATTTGCATTTGTATCATTGAACAACATGTTTAGGTTAGAATAGATTGTTCCTCTCCTCTGTCTCAGCCATGGGTCTTTCTTTCTGATAGTTAACAACAAGGTTCCCTTCTCTTCCACACCTGAATAATTTTATCTTCCCCTTAAGGCAATTTTTAGGGTGCTTCTTTCCGCCCTTTTGGAAAGTGGGGTGCTGGATCTTCTTAGCACCGTTGGATTTATCCATCAGACCAGTAGAATTGAAGTCCACCTTACGCTTCTTGTCCCCATGATACCCATGTGATTCCCCGATCTCCATTTCGACCTTGAGGGCACATCGGACAATTTCCTCAAAAATGTCGAAGTCACGGATCACTAATGCTTTCCGCAAGCTAGGCTTCAGCCCACCAAAGAAGCGGTCAACCTAGCATTCGGGGGTAACAACAAAGCTGGAAGCGTATCGTGCAAGACTTGTGAGTTTTTCCTCAAATGCTCCAATAGATTCTTCATCTTTTTTCTTGAGGGAACGAAAGTCCCTTTCCATCTTAAGCCGGAGGGTGCGCGGAAAATATTTATCGAAAAACATCTTCTGGAAATCCTTCCATTCCAACGCCTCGATCTCCTCCTCAGGCTTCGTATTTTTTATCAACGTCCAACATTGATCAACTTCACCCTCCATATGATAAGCTTCTAGGAGAACCTTCTCTTGTTCAGAACATTGGAGGGCGAATAATATCTTTTCAATGGAGTTGATCCATTGTTCAGCTATCGTGGGATTGGATGATCCACTAAATGTATGAGGCCTTTGTCTCATGAAGATATCGATAGCGACTTGTTCTTTCTTAGGGGGGGGGTTGAATATTCTTCTTTAACCGTGTTTCTATTAAAAAATTGTGTCAGCTAAGAGATAAGCATGACAAAGTTTGTGATTACCACTCCCATTGGATTGGGCATCTCATTAGTACAGTCATCACACTGATCTTCCCAATGGTTGTCAGCCTGAGTCCTCCTATTACCGGCCATTGGCTGGAATAAAAAGAAAATTTAAGGGTAATACATAAAGGGTAATCCAAAGACAAAAGTTGATTACTTATAAATAAACTTTTATTTCCTTACTAATGAGTCTATAGGCTTCAACCTAGGGTTTTCATGATCTAATTTCTAACATATATTCGTAGGGGAATTTTTTTAATTTCCTTAATAAGGGTTCATACTAAGCTTTTGAATTTATCAAAACATATCCCCCAGGAGTGTCGTAACAAAGAGTGTATTAAGGCCCATTTTCGTGCACCAGTTCTCGTTCGAGTCTATCTCAAAGCGGTGTTTTCGTGTTTTACCCCTAGTAGACATCTTTTCCAGAGACGCCTCAACCTGCTCGTATCCAGATAGGGATGTATTGGTTTGATAAACCACTTACTCAGTACTTACCAAAACATAGGGATATTTTTATTATACTTAGTCTTGTATCTAAGGCTTTACTATGGTTTCTTAATCCCAAAAATAACTAAACCTATCCTCTGATTCCAACTATGACAACCCTGCTTTTTTACAAACTTAAACATGATTTATTACATATAAATTCACTTGATACAACAGAGAAGATCGAAAGGCTTAGTTTCGTTGGGGATTAGGGTCATTACATAAAAACTTAAAACATGAAATACATCATCTTTATTGAAAACTTCCATTACATGACCACTACATTCCCTCATATTTAGCATTGCATTGGATAACCCGAGGACATGCATAAGAAAAGGGTGAGCTATAAAGCCCAATAAGGGAGTAAACATGGAATAACATGAGGAGGAAAATACATGTTAGAAAATAGGCATATCAATAGAGAATAAAAGAAACATGAACATAAAGGCATGATAAAGCATGATTATCATAACATGGAAATGTGGAAACAACACTTAACATGGAATTAGAATGAGCCAAGGCTCATTGCACATAGAGCATGAGTAAATCATCATTGCACATGAAGCACAAGTAAACCCTCGTTGCACTTGAATTAGCATGATTCAACACTCATTGAACATGATGTGTCATGATACTATACTTTGCCTAATGCATTGGAGCGCTATAATTGCACACCCTTCTTAAACATTTCATTTCATGCATAAGTGTGACACATGGATCATAAAACATGGCTTTATAAAACATAATAATTTATTCCACGATAAAGGAATTTGGAATTCATACAAGAATCTTTGTAATCAATATGTATAGGTTCATAAATGTGGATACCCTTGATGGATAAATGGGCATGGTATCCACAACACAATGGCATTGGCATAGAAAATCGGTGCGCTTTCGGCAGCTTAACGGCGTGACATAAGAATTCATAAAAATGGTTGAGGAGAGAAAAAGGGTTTCTTCATCATATTTACATGTAATTGACAGTAAGGAGGTAATATAGATACATGTCCCAAAAATTTTAATGGAATTTAGAGTCATGATACAAAATTATTGCTTGAATGTAAAAGAAGAGAGAGAAGTTCCTTTCGGAATTTCGACATAGTAATGGGTGTACATGGGAGGAATTTAATGAGAGAGAAAGGGGTCTCCCATCATTCAAAAAATAAGAGGAATGTATGGGGAAGGTGAAAACCCATACCCCAAAATTCATAATTGAAATTAAAAGGGCAATAAAACTTAATGAAAATTGAAAGAAATGTGAAAAGAAGAAAAACCCCTTACTTTGTAGTGTGCTTCCAAAGTCTAGAGAGAGGATTTTGAGAGGCTTCTTGGGAGATTGGGGCACCTTCAGAGGATTATAGAGAGAGTAGGGAAGAGGTTGGACGAACTACAAGGGCTTTTAGTGAAGAGGAAGTGGGATCTTGGGGGGGTGTATAGAGGAAAGTTGAAGGAATTCTTTACTATTTAAGTTTGGGCCCCCTTAAATTAAATTAATCCAAACCACAAACCAACCCATGGTTTTTCCCATGGTTTTTGGAAAAGGGAAGAGGAAAACAATATTTTATAAGGCCAAAGTCCGAACTTCTTAAAATAGTAGGGTTGCTTATGTGGAGGTGAGTCACACTCCCATGGAAATTAATTTAAAAAGGCAAGGAGTTGAATAAGTCTTGAGGGGTCCATTAATGCTTTGAAAAGTAAGTCAAACAAAACCAAAATCACATTATTTTAATGGTAAAAAATATATTGGACTAACATAAAGATTATATTATTTTATTACATCACTATTGTTTCATTATGATGTCATAAAACACATTATATATTTAAACGGTATTTAATTTTCACCCAAATATTTGACTGTCTCAAAAAATTATGAAAAATTCACCGTTGGATAATTTTGACGTCCTGATTCTAGAAATAACATTTATTTTATCGAAATAATTTTATAAATATGTTAATTTTTACTTTTAAAATAAGAACCGACATTTATTGAAAATTCATGGGTTTTGACAGAAATGGCTTTCAAACCTCAATAAAAATTTTAATTGCATTCATAAAATTATAAGATAATTTATATTTAATAAAAATTAATTTAATAATAGTATTATTAATTTATTAAAATATTACTTAATTCAAAAATCCTTTAATTTAATAAAATATATTTCATAATTAAATAACAACTAAAAACACCATTTGTACATTAAAAACTATTTACAATGTATCAAAAATGACTAGAAATTATTTTCATTATTATATAAAAAAATAATTTACATTAACATAGTACTACTTATTTGTTACATAACCCCTTAAAACAGCGGCATTAGACCTAGGGGTAAGGTGTGTGATGGTGACAGAATCTTGGGGTGGCTCGGATAACATCGCTCGAGTGGTAATTTCAATCAACTTCCACATTTCCCATAGACGGTCACGTTCGATCTTGACATGATGAAGCTGAGCTTGGGCTTGGTCAAGGGAGAATCCAAAAGAAGCCACCTATTTTCCGAGCTCTGAAAAATGGGCTTCGTATGGAGAAATTCTACTAGATGAGGCCATCGCTTCTTTTGTCTGGGTGAATTGGATTTGTTACAGCACTATATTTATACTAATCATGTGATCACTGTTCAACGTCTATATTAGCAACGGTCAAAATTCTTATCATAAAAACAAATAAGTTTACATTTTATATAAACATAAGGAGACATTTAATTAGATCAAGAGGGATTTCCATTAATGAAACTTTGGGTCGTTACATGAGGAATATTATCAATGATACCTAGAGTTTGATATTGGAGACATGGTATTCATACACACATCTCCATGGAATAATGTCATGATATTTGGGAAGAAATTAAAGCTTAGTTGAAGATACATCAGTCTATTAATGATCCTTCATCACATTGGTGTTTTAACACCCCAACCCCAATTACCCAGAGTCGGTGCATTATTTCATAACATTGGCATGATATAAGGAAATCATGTCCTGAAAGACCGATCAGTTTATTAGCCTTTCAAATCATAGATACATTCATAAGGTCAACATTACAACTTGAAAAGAAAAACAACATTGAACAATTCCATTAGAAACATCCAAGATTTGTAGAATATTCCTGCAAGTCACTCATAACTAACTTCTTCATATCCTAGGAAAATGAAACATAAGAAAGGGGTGATCTCAGATGCACCGTAAGAGTAAGAAATACAGTGGAAGAAAACATAAACATTAGGCATGGTGAATAATTGAAAACAAATGCCTTTACAAATAATTAACATGAACACTTTATGGTAGGATTATGAGCTGAGTAAATAATTTCATAATAAAACATATTCCCGGGTGTTCTACTATTCGAATAATCACATGAAATATCAATAGATAATCTCATCATGATGGAATTTATAATTTCGGACATCATAACCACAGAGTCAAGGCCTTATGCCATGACTACAAATAAGATTTTGTTAAGGCCTTATGTCAAGACACTAGTTTGTCTCATGAGACCTACCTTTGCATCAAGGAGGAATAGCGGGCACCACTCGTCACTTACTAAGTCTAATACATTCCTCATATTAATAGTTTGAAACATAACATAAACATTCATATTAAAACTACCATACGAAATGTCAATACTTTATCCACAAACCATTAATGGTATAAAAATAGCACATCCACAGTCAAACATAACTCATTCAATGAAATATGGAAGATTTTATTGTAAAAGATTAACCTCAATCTATAATAATGAAGGATATTGACCTAGATAAAAATAATCATCAAAAACATTTGAGATAAATATCCCCATTTTTCTTGAAAACATTTAAAAGTCACACTATTTGTCATAAATCGGTTTAAAATTTGATTTTTGAATAAAAGATTCCCATACCACTTTGAAACTTTTAAAAGGAATTTTAATTTTAAAACATTAATGAACATGTAAATAAAACCTTAAATCCATTTTGAAAACTTGGACATTAATGAGAAATATTTAGAAGAATAAATTTTTAAAACATATAAAATGATATTTTTGTTAGAGTTCCTAACCAAAAGAGAGGCACTTGAATACAAATAATTGAGGTAATGAAAAAATTATAATATCATTAGAATAAAAATATTCATGATATACTATGTCAAAGTACATTATATAAACCATATAAAAGTGATTTGGTGTATAACAACAAAGATGTCTGAATGGAATGTAAATTGAGATGAAATATCTTATAAAGACCATATCCTTAGGTTAAGGATAAATCAACGACATAATTATTTGTGAAAAATATAAATACACTCAATATGATTGGATATTTAGTTTAAATAATTCATAGGAAATTCACACATATTCTTGTAAAAATAACTCCAACGAATTGGATGTTTAACTCATCAAATGGAGATTGAGATAAAATTACTCTTATAAATTTCATATCAATGACTTGAGAATTTATCAATGGAGTGATTATGTGTATAAAAATTATATCCATAGAGAACGGGAGTGGAAATTATGACATAATCAAATTAATAGTGATTCCACACATAATATTGGAGTAAAATAATCAATGAAGTATGCGTAAAGTCGAATGAGTGGAAATTGAAATTTCAAATTCCCTTATCGATTTGGTAACATAAAAACATAAACCCATGAAAGAAGGATAAAACAATTATGATTTAAATATACATAAATTAAGTTATATTACACAATGAATATAATCATGGGCAGTACACACACCACATGCAATAAATAAGTGGTGAATGATGAAAATCTCACGGAATTAAAAATGAGATAAGAAAACCCTAAATTTTTACTTTTTCCATGGTAGAGAGTATGTTAAACACTTTTATAATGGTGAAATAATTGTTATTAAAATATGAAAGAATGATATATATTAATATGATATTATATATGATCTTTTGACCTAACTTTGTTAATAATATCTTAGTATTATCGTCTTTTTAGGTGTTAACGGATTTGTTTTACATTATATTTATTATTATGTGAGAAATATTTGTTATGGATGGGATTTATCTTATTTATATCCAGAATTATATCAAGTCTCTAAACATTATTTTTAATCATCAAATTAAAATCAGTCTTGAATGGATACGATGGGAAATGAATCTCATCGCATTCGTGGAGATGGTAATTTGTACGTACGCACGAGCGACAATATCATTCATTTGATATTAAAATAATATATAATTGGATGGTAAATCATAAATTAATAATAATTATAATGTTATATGTATTATTGACATCAATTACACATCATTATCATACCCATCCGAATAAAAATGTATTGTATAACAATTACACCACGACATGGAGACGGTAAGCCGTACATACGCTAGTATGGTGACATGTCATTAAAAGGAAGGATAGAGAAATGAATATGGTTGTACCAAATTTATAATAACATCACAGTATATAAAAGATACTATAGTTATTTTTTTAGAATGGAAACAACAAAGAAAGATGAAGTGGAAGAAGAAAGGAACTTTGAAAGAGTTGATGAAATATTTACCTCTTCTTTGGGTTCTTCCTTTTGATTTGATCAAAAGGGCTCCATAAGATGCCTTTATGATTAATGGAGGGACTCTAGGATGAATTTAGGACAGTTGAGGGGGTATTTGGGGAGGTTTTGGCCGATCCAAATGGCTTTGAAGGCATGAATTATAGAGAAGGGGAGTGCCCTTTTATAAGAGGGGTGAGGGGCACCTTATGAAAAGCTAGAAATATTATTTTATAATAAAATAATTTTCGGTTTCTAATGGCTCAAAAATGGATTATTTAAATTTTAAGGTGGGGATGTGTCGAAAACCATTAAACCAATAGATTTTATATAGGTTTGGGTCACTATATTAAATTTATCTTTTAGATTTAACTCTTAGTAAAATAGTTTGACATTTACCATGTCTTTTTGAATTTTAATATTATATAATTAATAAACAAAATATATACCACAAAAATAACCCCAAGTGGTTCATTAATGATACACCTATCATTATATAAGTATTTTGGCTGAACCATAGATTTTAGAATTATAATATCAATAAATAATATAATATTTTTTTAAAAAAAATCTTATATGTCAATTTTGACACTAAATGGTATTTTGTTTTTTCTAAATTCATAACAGAATTATTACTTCAAAAACAATTTATCTAACCAACCCTAACATGTTATATTAACCTATAGAATTAGTGGAATTCATAAAAAGTCTCAAATTACATTTATTTGGATATTTATAATATCAATTATTTTAATATTTTATCAATACGATAATTACTACATCATCACTACGTCATAAATAAATTTAATTATTTAATGTCTAAAAATTATAAATAAAAAACCATTATGTGGGAAATATTTTTATCTTTCTAATGAATATTTATAGGTGAATTTATCTTATGTATAATCCTATATTAAAAAAAATTAGTTATTAAACTTTGTTTTTAACTCTTTTAACTCTTCTTTGAATAAAATAATAATAAATGTCCTAATCTAATCCAAGTGGACCTCAAGGATCATATTTTTTTTCTGAGGTTTTTTTTTGTCGAATTACACATATCCAGTAGAATGAGGACATGTGTTAGGTTAATAATAATATCATTTTTACCCTTAATTACCCTATCTACTTTTAACCGTGATAAATAAACGTAAAAAGTTATTATTCACCAAAAATTATTTTCATCTTATTGAACCACATTTTACTTACTGATATCAACTGTGTATCTCTGATTTTTTAATTTACACTTAGAGAAGCGGTCAAATTATGCTTTATGTAAATTTACAAATTCTCCTAGGAGGTGGGTAAAAGACGGTGAAAAGTTCAATAAAATTTTTATATATCTAATATTATTATAAACTGACTCCAATGAATTAAATTGAACATATATAGGTATTATGTATCTATTTTGACCTAAAATAAATTCAACTAATATAAATAATTATTTAAATAAAAATTTGGTTTTAAACTATAACTTAATGTTTTTCACTATTCATCAAAAATTGAATGTTTTCTGAAAAATACAAAAAATCACCCTATGCTAATTTCGATATTCCGAATCCAAGAATGAAGTCCATTTTGAAAGGAAAAATTTATTAAATTTCAAAAGTTGGGTATTACTATTAATAATGGCGAGTTTTATTGGTTGCGGTGTGTTAGAATCTTGAAGTTGCATACAATGGAAGCTATTACATTATTCAAAGGGAAACGTACCATGGAAGCTTGTGTTGTTACATTCTTCCCCCAATTTGGAAATTGTGTTCTCTCAATTTTTACAATTGAACATGCGAACATAATTGAATGTCCTACATCGGAAAAAGATTTAATAAAACTATAACTTTAAATGAAAGAAAGATAAGTACAAAGGTCACCTGAGATAACAATACAAGGATTTCATGTAAGAAAACATGGATATGGAAGATAAAATAAGTGTCATGTTCTGATGGAGAGGGATAGAAAACATGATTAGGAGAAAGTTAAAAACAATAAAACCACAAACATATGATGGGACATAAGGTCATTAGTTTCCCAGTAGTAAAAGTAACTAGACAACGTTTTTTTAAGTTACGTATCATTAGGATGAAGAATTTATATATGATATTGACCATGAACATAAAGAGATTTACTTACTTTTTAAGTTGATCTACATTCTTTAATAAATGTGTACTACTAACTCATTTTTTTAAATGATGAGTATTCAAGATGAATTGGCCACACCAGAAGAGCTAGAATCAACTTCTAGAGAATCACATGATTCACAAAAGAAAAAACTATATATTTACCTTGTCTTTAGATATTAATCAAAACCAAAACAATTAGTACAAGATCATATGATCCCCCAAAAGGATATTCCTTTAGAGAAAGAAAGACTAATCCTAATTTCTAATATTAAACCAAAAATACCCCAAAGATAAATAAATACCATTCAACAAACAAGTTTCCATAAAATACTTCAATATAATCCAAACTAATATTGAAACCCAAAACTTAGATGAATTTGGTTAGGAAGTCTTCCACGTTAAATTGTATCTCCAAATGACATTGACTACTCTTAAAGTCACATACTTAAAAGTAATTAAACTAATCACAAATTCTCTATTATAGGTTAATCATTTCCATTAATAACCCAATTATCTATAAATCCATAATAAAAACACAGAAAAAATCAACCATTACTCCTTAAATGAAATCTCATAGTATACTATTTTCCGTAGGCATATAGTGTTCCCAACAGAGTGAACATCTTCCAAAATAAGATTTATCACTTAATCAACAAGTCATTTTTCTATATTAAGGGTATTCATTTGATAGTATATAATATCCCAAATAAATCATTTATCTAAATATAATTAGTCACACTAACCAGGGACTTCATGTAGTCCATTGGTAGGTGATAAATCCCAATCGCACTCTGGTTGTGGGTTCGATTCCCACAGCATTGTCTGACGCGACTGGTTGTTACATGGTCTGTGTGTTGTCCATTTTCAAAAAATATGTTTTATAACATTACCAAAATGAGATAAATCCCTCAAAATAACCATAAAATTATTTGACCACAAATGTTATCTCATACCTTGAATTTTCATAACAAAATATAATAACATGTAATTGCCCCAATTTCAAGGATCAAATAAAACCAAATGGTAATTTATAACTATATCCACAAGAGAAAAGATAATTCTTCCTCAAATATCATTTTCACATGATAAATTCCTGGGTTACACATATAAGAGAAAATTCATCCAAAGTAATCTCAACGACAAAAAGAACTAATACTTTAAAACATTTTTCAATCCATTTATTTCCTCATTGGTTCTTTCGTGACCAAGAGGTTATCCAATAGATTAGGGCATTGACTTGGGTGATGCCAATGTCCCTTACATTTACGAAAAATGACAGTAATTGTAATCTTAGGATCATTTTTATTTTCTTCTATTGTAATCTTAATTTCCCCTTAGGAATTATATAATTTATGCCCTTCTTTCTCACACATAAATCATTTATTTGTTCCAGTGAGACACTTTTCATAGGTGTCTCCTTCCACATTTCTGGCATATGGAAATTGAGCTTTATTTTCTCTATAGTCTCTATAGATGGAGCTCTTATCATTCACTGCCTTTCTATTCTTGGTTGGGTCCGGGAGTTGGTTAATATATATGTTGTTGATCATATTTTTGGAAAACTGATTTGGTATGAAGAAAATATCTTTTACACCTATCGACATTCCATTTTGTTTTTCATTTCCATAAATGTTCCCACCTTGTACACCATGTTCAATGTTACTATGACTTCCTTGGAATCTAACCATTAACACAAACTAGAAAACATTTTGTGAGTATGAATAGTCATAAAAGTATTTATAAAATATAATCATGCCTTATTATAAATCAAAAACACCCTAGTATTAACTAAGGATATTTATTTTCATCATATATTAAAATCCTTTATATCAGTTTTTAATGAAAATGTAAATTATCCTAAGCATATCCCCCGAGAGTGTCGTAAACAAGAGTGCAACAATTCTCGTTGTCATGCACCAGTTCCCATTCGAGTGTAGCTTAAAACAGTGTTTTAGGGTTTTACCCCTAGGTACTTCTGTGCTAGAGCCACAATTACCTGCTCATATCCAAACAGGGATATATTGCTTGGAAAACTCACAAAATCTCTACAATACCAAAATTTTAGGTTGTTCTTCTATACTAATCCTCAAATTCTATCTTAGGGATATGTTCTCTAATCAGAGTTTATCTAAATATAGTTTCTAATGTTTGTACTATACTTTCTCTGAAATCAACTGTAACGCCCTGACCCTAGTTACCCAGAGTCGGTGCATTATTACATAACATTGGCATGATATAATGAAATCATGTCCCAAAAGACTGATCAGTTTAGTAGCCTTGGAAATACTAGATACATTCATAAGGTTAACATTACAACTTGAAAAAAAATGACACTAAACTATTTCATTAGAAACAACCAATCTTCCTAGATTATGCCAGCAATTCACACATAACATACTTCTTCATATCCTGGGAAAATGAAATATAAGAAAGGGGTGAGCTCAAATGCTCAGTAAGAGTAAGCAATATAATAGAAGATAGCATGAACATTAGGCATGTTGAATAATTGAAAACACACACATTTACAAATAATTAACATGAACACTTTATGGTAGGAATACAAGCTTAGTAAATAATTCCATAATAAAACATAGTTATGTGTATTCTACTAGTAAAATAACCACATGAAATATCAATAGATAATCTCATAATGATGGAATGCATAATGTCAGACATCATAACCACATATTTATGGCCTTGTTCCAAGACGACTAATAAGATTTTGTCAAAGCCTTATGCCAAGACACTAGTTTGTCTCATGAGACCTACTGATGCATCGAGGAGGTATAGCGGGCTCCACCCCTCACTTACTATGTCCAAAGCATTCCTCATATGAAAAGTTTGAAACATAACATAAACATTCATATTAAAACTTGCATAAGAAATGTAAATACATTATCCACAAACCATGAATGGTATAAAAATAGCTCATCCACAGTCAAACATAACACATTCAATACAATATGGAAGATTTTATTATAACAGATTAACCATAATCAAGAATAATGATGGATATTGACATAGATGAAAATAATCAGCAAAAATATTTGAGAGAAATATCCCCCTTTTCATGAAAACATTTAAAAGTCACTATTTGTCAAGAATCAATTTAAAATAGATTTTTGAATCAATGTGTCACATACTACTATGAAAATTTTAAATTTAATTTTAATTTTAATACATTAATTTCCATATAAATAAAACCTTAAACCAATGTTTAAAACATGGAGATTAATGAGAAAGATTTAGAATAATAAATTTTTAAAACATTTAAAATGTTATTTTAGTTAGAGTTCCTAACCATAAGAGAGACACTTCAATACAACTAATTGTGGTAACAAAAACATCATAATATCATGATAATAAAGGGATTCATGATATACTATGTCAAAGTACGTTATATACACCATATAAATGTGATTTGGTGTATAACAACAAAGAAGTATCAACAGAATGTAAATTGAGATGAAATCTCTTATAAAGGCCATATCCTTAGGTTAAGGATAAATCAATGACATAATTATGTGTGAAAAATATAAATACACTCAATATTATTGTATATTCAGTGTAAATAAATCATAAGACATTCACATATATATTCTTGTAAAAATAACACCAATGAATTGGATGTTTAACTCAACAAATATAGATTGAGTTAAAATTAATCTTATCAAGTTCATATCGATGACATGAGAAACTATCAATGGTGTGATTATGTTTATCAAAAGTGTATCCACAGAAAGGGGAGTGGAAATTATGACATAAGAAAATGAATAGTGATTCCACACATAATATTGGAGTAAAATAATCAATAAACTACGGGTAAAGCCAAATGAGTGGAAATTGAAATTTCAAATTACCTTATCAATTTGGTAACATACGAAACATACACCCCAGAAAGAATAATAATACAATAATGATGTAAATATCCATAAATTAAATTATGTTACATAGTGAATACAGTCATGGGTATTACACACACCACATGAAATAAATAAATGGTGAACAATGGAAATCTCACGGAATTAAAAGTGAGATAAGAAACCCCTTACTTTGTACTTTTTCCTTGGTATAGGGTAGTTTAACATCTTGTATAATGGTGAAATAATTGTTATTAAATTATAAAAGTATAATATACATTTATATGATATCATATATGATCTATTAACTTTTCTTTGTTAATAATAAATTAGCATTATCGTCATTTCAGGTGTTAACGAACTTGTTTTCCTTTTTATTCTTTGTTATGTGGGTAATATTTTTTATGGATGGGATGTATCTTATTCATATACATAATGATATCAAGTCTCTAAACATTATTTACATTGGGAAATAAAAATTGAAATTATACTGAGGAATTTAAGTTTGAAAACTAAAAATAATATACGATCTGGGTGATGAAAATTACATAAACCAGAAGAAATTAATCAATAGATAAAAATATTGAGAAATAGAAAAAAATCTCAAAGTCATGAAACCAATGATGTGAGAAGCTGGTGGAATGAAAAACAAATGGTATGACAAGCCAATTTTGTGTCACCACAATGGTCTGTCACCACAATAGTGTGTCATCACAATGGCGTGTCACCATAACAGTGTGTCAACAACAATGTTGTATATCCATAACTGTGTGCTAACCATAATGGTGTGTCAACCACAATGATGTGTCGCCATAATGGCGTTTAAACCACAATAGTGTGACAAAAAAACCTAATCGTAACCTAAATTAATCATTCCAAACTCATGTTTTATATAGTTCAATATCTCAGAATTAAAAGTATTAGTAAAAATATTTGCAAATAGTTGTTATTTACAAATAAACTCAAGGGTGATATCTTTTTTATGAAAATGATATCTCAAAATATGATTTCATATATTAATGTTCTTTGTCCTAGAATGTGAAATAGGATTATTAGAAATATTAATCGCCCTTGTGCTATCACATTTTAAGGGGAAATATCGGAATCCATATCCATAGTATAGTAGGGCATGTTTCATCGACAATATTTGTACACATCGACTACCAGAAGCTATGCACTCAGCTTTAACAGTTGATAGAACTCCATAATTTTGTTTCTTACTACACTATGATACTTTATACTTGACCTAAAATATGACATGATCTAGAGTTTATTTTTTCTATCAAACATTCATCCACCAAAATCAGCATCAATATAACTTACTAAAACAAATTCTTTTCCTATAGGGTAAAACCATCCTGAATTGGTTGTAAACCTGAGGTATTTGAAAATTATTTGACAACAATTAAGTTTGACTCTTTAGGGATTTCATAAAAGTAGGAACATACATACATAATAATCATAATTTCAGGTAGGTTAATAGTCAAGAAGAGAAGACATACAATCATGCCTTTGTAAATGGTTTGATCCAAAAGTTTCCTAGCTTCATCAAAATCCAATTTACAAGTGGTGCTCAAAAGAGTATCACTACTCTTAGTGTTATCCAAGTTAAAAAATTTAATAAGATGTTTTTTATACTTACTCTAATTTAAAATAATTAATTATTTTTTTTAAATATATGAATACCATGAAAAAATTTGAGTTAACCTGTTAAACTCATTTCAGACTCATTTTTCGTCATTTTAGAAAAATCAGTACACAAAGAATTTCTTGAAGATTAAAAAATTATATCATCAACATATATTTTTACTACTAAAATATCTTTTGAAATTATTTTTATAAATATAGTTGGATCAGTTGAACATTTTTTAAATTACATTTCAAATATGAAATATTTGAGCCTATCATACCAAGCTCTAGAAGATTATTTTAAACCATATAAATCTTTTGTTAATTTCAAAACATGATTTCAAAAATGTGGATTTTAGAAACTAGGGGGTTTTTCAAAAAAAACATCCTAAAATATAAAACTTTTCATGAATTCTCTTTTGACATCCATTAGATAAATATTGAAATCTAGATATGTTTCATAGGATAGCAGAAGTATAATGGGCTCTATTATGGTAAAAGTTGAAAACGTTTCCTCATATTATATTCCTTATTCTTGACAATAACCATGTGAAACAAGTCTATCCTTATTACTAAAAATAGTGCATGACTCAACATCCTTGTTCCTAAACACCCATTTAGTGACAATGGTTATGGTTTCCTCGTGAATATCTATAATTTCCCACACTTTGTTTATTTCAAATATATTTAAATCTTATTTCATTACTATTTCCTATAATTCATCATTGATGGCTTCATTGATGTTCTTAGGTTCAATATGAGATTAATATTCATGGTGCTTAACCAGATTTCTAAGAGAATCTCTAGTCTGAGTACCTCTATCCAGGTCTCCAAAACTAGAATATAAGGGATGATGCATAATATTTCTAATAGATATAGGGAAAGTGGGACTATTCACATATAGATTTTCAGCTTCAAGTTATAGATGTTCTATAAATTCTTCAGAAATGGATGAATATTATTCTTGCTTTTTAGGAGAATCAAAACGATTAGAATTTAAATTCGGAGAAGAAAAATCAACCTTTAGGTTTTCAAAAGAGGTATTAGGTTAATGTGGGGATGTCTGAAAAATTTTTACATGAACTTATTATTCCATAGTTTTAGAATTATTATTGAAATCAATATAGGGTTTTCTAGATGTGGAGTAACCATGTAAAATTCCTACATCACTTTTGGATGATTTTTTTTGAATATTATCCTTAGTGTTAATGTAACAGCCCGAGATTTTATGAAAAATATTCTTTTTTATTTCACTAATGTCTTGTGTTGTACGCTACACCAAAAGGAGCTTTCACAACACGCATCCTTGACTTGCCTTGCATTACACGCAATCGCGACCTTCCTCGATAGCGTGTGTAGTACGCAATACCGAGTTTCACTAAACAACGATATGCTATTAAAATATTATTATAACTAGCCGTTATGAATAGTAATAACCACCTTTTAAAATTTTAGAAATTTTAGCTCTCAAAATGGACTTCATTTTTGGATTCGTAGTATCGAATTTAGCCTAAGGTGAAATTTTGGTACTTTTCGGATAACTTTCATATTCTGATGAATAGTGAAAATTACTAAATTATAATTAAAAACAACTTTTTTAATCAAAATAATTAATAGTGATAAATTATTAATTTGAGTTGTTTTAAAGTATATTTAGAATATATTTTTACAATTTAATACAATGTTGGTCATTGAATATAATTTCACATTTAAACCAGTTATAAACTAGTGTCAATCTTTTGATAGATATTGTTTCTTAAAAACACGCTATTTGTTTTAACAGCGGGATTTAATTATAAAATTAATTAATGCAACTTCTATATTATGAATTTGGTAAAATAGACTTCATTTTTGAATTCGGAATATGAAATATAGCTTAGGATGAAATTTTGGCATTGTTCTGAAAAACATCAATTTTTGATGAATAGTGAAACTACTAAGTGGTAGTTAAAAAACTGAATTTTTCATAAAACTTAATTTTACCGCTTCTGTGAATGGAATTTCAAAAATCCGACAGACATGGTTGATATCAGTAAGTAAAATGTGGTTCAATGAGATAAAAATAATTTTTTTGGTGAATAGTAACATTTTACTTTTTTTACCGCGGTTAATAGTAAATAGGGTATCTAAGGGTAAATATGATATTAATATTACCCTAACACATGTCCTAATTCTATTGGATAAGTGTAATTCGACCAAAAACAAACTTAGGAATAAAATATTACCATTTAGGCCCACTTGGATTAGATTAGGACATTTATTATTATTTAATTCAAAGAAGAGTTAAAAGAGATAAAATCAAAGATTATTTACTAAAACATTTTTAATATAGGGTTATACATAAGATAAATTCTATTGTAAATATTCATTAGAACGATAAAACGCTTTTCTACATAATGATATTTTATTTATAATTTTTAGACTTTAAATATGTTAATTTATTTGTGACACAACGATGATGCAGTAATTACCCCTTTTAAGGAAATATTAACATAATTGATGTTATAAATGCTCAAATGAATGTAATTTGAGACTTTTTATGAATTACACTAATTTTCTAGGTTACTATGATATATTAGTGTTGATTTAATCAACTTGGTTCGAACATATAATTCTGTTATGACTTTCACAAAAATCATATATCAAATAGTGTCAAAATTGACACAAAATAGTTTTTAAATCAAATATTATATTATTAATTGTTATTTTATTCCTAAAAATCTAAGGTTCGGCCAAATGACTTAGATAAGGATATATATATTAATAATAAACAATTTAGGGTTCGTTTGGCATGTTATAGTAAGTGTATTAACCATATAGTGAAAGAAAACAAAAAGACACTGTAAAAGTTAAATTATTTAACTAAGAGTTAAATCTAATTGATAAGGTTAACATAATACCCTAAACTTGTCTAAATCCTATTGGATGATATTATTTCTACCAATCCCCACTTTAGCTTCGAAATAAGACCCTTTGGAACCATTATAAACCGATTTTGACTTTAATATAAAATAATATTTTGAGATATTCCTAAGGTGCCCCTCTCCTCCCTTATAAAAGGACACCTCCTCCCCCTCCTCATCACACCAATTTGAGCACTCAAGCTCGGCCAACCCCTGCCAAAATATCTTCTCCACTTCCCTAGAAACATCCTAGAGGTTCTGGTCTTCCTCAAAGACCAATTTTAGTGCCCTAAGAGGAGGTCTCAAAGAGGGGCTTCAAAGAAGAGGTAATTACCGTTACCAATTCATTCATCTTTATTTCTTCTTCCACTTCTTCATCTTAGGTTGTTTCATTATGAAGTAATAACATCAGTATCACTCATATAATGATATGTTATTATAAGTATGAAACAACCCTATTTCACCATCTATCCATCCTACGGAAAAAGAAATCACCGCGCGTGCGTACGTACGGAATACCGTCTCCACGCCGTGGTGTAATCTATTTTCCACCACCACCTTACATGGATGGGTATAATGGTGTAAAGAATAACTATACATAGTTATTACAACATCATATTGATTCGGATATATTGTATTATCCACTCCAATTCAATTCAATATTTATGGAAATGATATCATCGCTCGTGCGTACGTACGGACTACCGTCTCCACGACGCGATGAGATTCATTCTCAATGATTAACCATTCATGAATGATTATAAAGTATATATAATAAGTACTAATGAAATATATGACATAATAATTATACTGGATTTATATGTATGTCATCTACTTAATTCCATTCAAGACAATAAGGAAAGAAAAACAGCGTTCATGCGTACGTACGGACTACCGTCTCCATGAACGGTGTTTTTCATTTCATTTATCTATCTATTATATATATATATATATATAATGAATATATATGATATATAAATCATATTTTATATTCTGGAGGTAATTAAATCATGATATAAGTAATGATAATTTCAATAACAACAAGTCAAAACACCTACGATAAATGAAACAATTTTACCCAAAACGCTTCTTTAACATGGAATTTACAAAAGAACGGGTAATATAATGTCATAAGTGAACCATATATAATATCATAACAATGAATATGATTCTTTAATAAGTCAATGACATTATTTAAATCATTATACAGGAGGTTCGGACACATACGAAGCAAATCGGACCTAAGGTAAGGGAAATATCACAATCTCATTTTTATCCGAGATTGTTTATTCGTAAGTATTTACTGGGGTGTATTTTATCATCCACATCCATGTTTCATCAAAATGTAATATTATTTCCATCCACCTACAATTGTTTAAATCCATTTTTACCCTTCGGTGAGTTTTTAGTAATATGTATGAAAGGAATCTTTTGTCGTACGAGGTACTTTTTGACTTTTCCGACAAAAGTACGAAGAATGTTTTTTTTAACTTATACGGCATGAATGGATTTTTAAAACATTATTTCCAAGATGCTTCCTTTACAAGTTTTCGAGTTTATTTTTAATCAACTTCTTTTATTTTAAATTTGTATGACATGTTACGAAAGGAAAAATGTTTTTGAAGAAGAAAGGATATTTTCCTCAAGAATGGAGTTCAAGTGTTTTATCAAAATTATTTTCCATCTAAGATAACATAGGGTTCTGTTTCTATCCCTATTATTACTTTGATTTGGTTATGTTGTGATGGAATTATTTTTATGAATTCCTTTATCTTATATGAATTGTTTGATGATGTCACGATGTTTAAGATTCCCATTTTTATTACTTGGGTTATGCAATGATGTATGATTTATGATTTTGTGGCACACATAAGAATGGTATCATTATGAGATGGGTGGGACCTATATCTCCCTCCAATGCATTGGGTAAAGATTTTATATCTCATGAGATAGACATGGCTGGAATGGTAGGTTATACCGGTTCAGTGAAACAGGACTGAAACGAGGGTTACTCGATTCAGAAAGGGACTTTGTCCACTAAGATAGTCTTGGCAATGAGTCTTGACTAACAAGAAATGATTCTCTATGATTATATGTGAATGCCACAAAGTTTCATGTTTTAAGTTATGATTATTGTGATTACATTTCACTGCCATGATTTACCCCATGTTATGAAATTATGATCTCTTTTGCAGGTTAAGATTTCCAAAAGTTATGTTCTTATGTATATGATGTGATTTATATTTCTTTTGTTTACCCTTACTGAGAATTTGAGCTCACCCTTTTATGTTTTCTTTTCCCCATGATATAAAGAATGGTTTTAAGTAAAAAAAAGGGGAAGATCTTTATGGGTGATCTTTCACCAGGATTAGAAGATTATATTCCGAGTTTCCAAAGACACTAAACTATTACGGTCCTTGTGTGTGTGTTTTTGTAATGTACTAAGTATTCCGCAAATGTAATGTAATGTCCATGTACGTCAATCTTCGGGTCTCTACAGTTGGTATCAGAGGAAAGGTTTAGTCAACCTTTGGAAACTAGGATGCGAGAACTTTAGTGAGATCCCTAGAGATATTTATAAGGTATGTCTAGGGATGTCCTTAAGGATAAGTATACGTATAGGATACAGTCCTAGAACTACGGTAACGATCATAGAATTTAACCTAATATGGTAGATATTGAGGATACTCCACCTTTATTATGTTGTTTTCCCAAGCATGATTTTTGCCTCTCACACTATTCTTTTTGGGTTTTAGACGATGGCTGGAACCCAAAGGAACCGTGTTGATCAATGCAATGGACAATGCAATGATTGTCCTCCTGAACAAACAAATGTTATGGGAGATGGAGTGCAAAATCTTATTGCTATACTTACACAAGCTATGAATCATTATGGACTTCCAAATGAGCAGAGAAGGGAACAGTATTCTATTGAGTCCTTCATGAGGCAACGTCCACCTTCTTTCAGTGGGACTTCTGATCCACTTGTTGCTGAACAAAGGATCAGTACTACTGAAAAGATATTTTCAGTTCTTCAATGTTCTGAACATGATAAATTCATCTTAGCAGTGTATCGTTTGGAAGGTGATGCTGATTAATGGTGGAATCTTATCAAGAATATGAGGCCAAGAGATGAAATTGAGTCCATGGAATGGGACAAGTTCAAGAACTTGTTTTTCAGTAAGTACTTCCCTCGTATTCTTTGAACAAAGATGGAAAAGGAGTTTCTTGAGCTGAAGCAGAAGGATGAGGAATCTGTTGGTATATACGAAGCAAATTTTACAAGACTTGCAAGGTATGCATCTGGCATTATCATCCAACCTGAAAGTAAAGTTGATCGATTTTTCAGTGTCTTAAAACCAAGCCTTCGAAGGGCATTAGCTATAACAGACTTCAGTAGCTATGAAGAAATTGTGCGTTGTGCTATCAAGGTAGAAATAGAAGTTGGTGTTACATATCCATCTCATGGTTTTGAAAAGAAACTAAAGATGGAGTTCAAGGAGAAATCTCAAAATAATGGTGAAAAGAAGATGAATGTTTCCTTATGCACAAAGTGTGGAAAGAAGCATGGTGGAGATTGTCTTAAAGGGACTAGAAAATGTTTTAAGTGTGGAAAAGAAGGTCATCGAGTAGCTGAGTGTCGAAGTAATGGAAGAAGGGTTTCTAATGATGTGAACAAAGCAAACACTGCAGAGAACGCACCACCAACACATCAATGTTTCAAGTGCAAGGAGATGGGACATTATGCCAATAAATTCCCTAATCCAAGGGTTAGTGACGATCAACATGAGCAACCACTTAAGGCAAAGGACAAAGGGAAGTCACATGATATCTCTATTGGCAATGTTGAATATGACAATGATGTGGTGGAATGATTAAGTGTTTATGTAATGGGATTCCAAAATAATGTTGTATCATGTAGTATTAGAATATTTATGTATTGGTCTAATGTGGTATTCAAAGTAATTGAGATATTATCCGCATAATGAAGGGAAAACGAGAAAATGAAATGTTTAACAATATTCATGAGCTCATGATTGATATAAGGACTAAGTGATATCATGGTTTGAGTATATAGAATTTTGAGGATTTTGGTATGTGGAAAGTGTTAGATTTTAACTGCATTCATGTTTTCACTAAGGTATTCAATAGAATACATGATTAAGAACTTTGAATGTTTTGAATGTGACCAACAAAACATATCTTATGATATATAGGGATCGACGATGGTGTTAAATCTCTGGTAATAATTTTCACTATGTTATGAGAGTGGACTGCAGTATTATGGATAAGCCTAAAGAATTTGAATGGATTATGTTGTACATAAGTTATTATTGTTTAAGTATAGAAGTTCTCTCGATATTATTGATGGGATGTTATAGTAATATAGTTTTAGAAAAAGGACAACCTACAGGACGGGCGACAACCCATCGCTTCGGACAAGGCTGTGGGAATCGAACCCACAACCGAAGTGCGACTGGCCTTTATCGCCTACCACTGGCCTACAGGAAATCCATGTTTAGTAGAAACTAGTTTTATTTTATTAATCGGTATGATATATGAAGTATAAGTTCATTTTAGGAATCATATGTGATTAATCTCACTATAGATCGACTTATGTATATAATTTTTGCTAACCTTTTGTTTGAGACAGATGGAATGACCCGTCATTCTATCACATGATCTGCTAACACTTCACGAATAACAAATTCAACTTCATTTATTTAAGAGATGAAGTGGAAATTGTTCAAGGCATGAACAACAGTGAGATTGTACCAAAATAAAGAAAGTATTTATTCTAATTCAAATTTTCAACTTTAGGGAAATGATCTTGAAAACCAAAAATGTTGTCCTAGTGATCTTATACCTGATGAATCAGATGATACCTTAGATCGTCACAAATTTATGGATTTGTGATTACTGGATTTTCCATAGCCATGTTCTCTACCACTCTCCATCAGAACATGATGGTTAGATTTCTCTTCCATATCCGTATTTTCACCTATGTGGAAACCCAGTGATTAGTTTATTTGGGTAATCGTTACATTTCATACTTTAGTTTTTAAAGCCAAGTTTTATTTTTCCTTTTTACGATGTGGGTTTCTATTAAAGAAACTTTCTAATAGTAAACAATTTATAACCCCGATGAATTTCGAGGGCGAAATTCATTTTAAGGGGGGTAGAATGTAACAGCCGAGATTTTATGAAAAATATTCTTTTTTATTTCACTAATGTCTTGTGTTGTACGCTACACCAAAAGGAGCTTTCAAAACACGCATCCTTGACTTGCCTTGCATTACACGCAATCACGACCTTCCTCGATAGCGTGTGTAGTACGCAATACCGAGTTTCACTAAACAACGATATGCAATTAAAATATTATTATAACTAGCCGTTATGAATAGTAATAACCACCTTTTAAAATTTTAGAAATTTTAGCTCTCAAAATGGACTTCATTTTTGGATTCGTAGTATCGAATTTAGCCTAAGGTGAAATTTTGGTACTTTTCGGATAACTTTCATATTCTGATGAATAGTGAAAATTACTAAATTATAATTAAAAACAACTTTTTTAATCAAAATAATTAATAGTGATAAATTATTAATTTGAGTTGTTTTAAAGTATATTTAGAATATATTTTTACAATTTAATACAATGTTGGTCATTGGATGTAATTTCACATTTAAACCAGTTATAAACTAGTGTCAATCTTTTGATAGATATTGTTTCTTAAAAACACGCTATTTGTTTTAACAACGGGATTTAATTATAAAATTAATTAATGAAACTTCTATATTATGAATTTGGTAAAATAGACTTCATTTTTGAATTCGGAATATGAAATATAGCTTAGGATGAAATTTTGGCATTGTTCTGAAAAACATCAATTTTTGATGAATAGTGAAACTACTAAGTGGTAGTTAAAAAACTGAATTTTTCATAAAACATAATTTTACCGCTTCTGTGAATGGAATTTCAAAAATCCGACAGACACGGTTGATATCAGTAACTAAAATGTGGTTCAATGAGATAAAAATAATTTTTTGGTGAATAGTAACTTTTTACTTTTTTTACCGCGGTTAATAGTAAATAGGGTAACTAAGGGTAAATATGATATTACTATTACCCTAACACATGTCCTAATTCTATTGGATAAGTGTAATTCGACCAAAAACAAACTTAGGAATAAAATATTACCATTTAGGCCCACTTGGATTAGATTAGGACATTTATTATTATTTAATTCAAAGAAGAGTTAAAAGAGATAAAATCAAATTTTATTTACTAAAACATTTTTAATATAGGGTTATACATAAGATAAATTCTATTGTAAATATTAATTAGAAAGTTAAAAAGCTTTCCTACATAATGATATTTTATTTATAATTTTTATACTTTAAATAAATTAATTTATTTATGACACAACGATGATGCAGTAATTACCCTTTTTAAGGAAATATTAACATAATTGATGTTATAAATGCTCAAATGAATGTAATTTGAGACTTTTTATGAATTACACTAATTTTCTAGGTTACTATGATATATTGGTGTTGATTTAATCAACTTGGTTCGAACATATAATTCTGTTATGACTTTCACAAAAATCATATATCAAATAGTGTCAAAATTGACACAAAATAGTTTTTAAATCAAATATTATTTTATTAATTGTTATTTTATTCCTAAAAATATAAGGTTCGGCCAAATGACTTAGATAAGGATATATATATTAATAATAAACAATTTAGGGTTCGTTTGACATGTTATAGTAAGTGTATTAACCATATAGTGAAAGAAAACAAAAAGACACGGTAAAAGTTAAATTATTTAACTTAGAGTTAAATCTAATTGATAAGGTTAAATTAATACCCTAAACTTGTCTAAATCCTATTGGATGATAGGATTTCGACCCATCCCCACTTTAGCTTCGAAATAAGACCCATTGGAACCATTATAAACCGATTTTGACTTTAATATAAAATAATATTTTGAGATATTCCTAAGGTGCCCCTCTCCTCCCTTATAAAAGGACACCTCCTCCCCCTCCTCCTCACACCAATTTGAGCACTCAAGCTCGGCCAACCCCTACCAAAATCTCTTCTCCACTTCCCTAGAAACATCCTAGAGGTTCTGGTATTCCTCAAAGACGAATTTTAGTGCCCTAAGAGGAGGTCTCAAAGAGGGGCTTCAAAGAAGAGGTAATTACCGTTACCAATTCATTCATCTTTATTTCTTCTTCCACTTCTTCTTCTTAGGTTGTTTCATTATGAAGTAATAACATCAGTATCACTAATATACTGATATGTTATTATAAGTATGAAACAACCCTATTTCACCATCTATCCATCCTACGGAAAAAGAAATCACCGCGCGTGCGTACGTACGCAATACCGTCTCCACGCCGTGGTGTAATCTATTTTCCACCACCACCTTACATGGATGGGTATAATGGTGTAAAGAATAACTATACATAGTTATTACAACATCATATTGATTCGGATATATTGTATTATCCACTCCAATTCAATTCAATATTTATGGAAATGATATCATCGCTCGTGCGTACGTACGGACTACCGTCTCCACGACGCGATGAGATTCATTCTCAATGATTAACCATTCATGAATGATTATAAAGTATATATAATAAGTACTAATGAAATATATGAAATAATAATTATACTGGATTTATATGTATGTCATCTACTTAATTCCATTCAATACAATAAGGAAAGAAAAACAGCGTTCATGCGTACGTACGGACTACCGTCTCCATGAACGGTGTTTTTCATTTCATTTATCTATCTATTATATATATATATATATACTGAATATATATGATATATAAATCATATTTTATATTCTGGAAGTAATTAAATCATGATATAAGTAATGATAATGTCAAGAACAACAAGTCAAAACACCTACGATAAATGAAACAATTTTACCCAAAACGCTTCTTTAACATGGAATTTACAAAAGAACGGGTAATATAATGTCATAAGTGAACCATATATAATATCATAACAATGAATATGATTCTGTAATAAGTCAATGACATTATTTAAATCATTATACAGGAGGTTCGGACACATACGAAGCAAATCGGACCTAAGGTAAGGGAAATATCACAATCTCATTTTTATCTGAGATTGTTTATTCGTAAGTATTTACTGGGGTGTATTTTATCATCCACATCCATGTTTCATCAAAATGTAATATTATTTCCATCCACCTACAATTGTTTAAATCCATTTTTACCCTTCGGTGAGTTTTTAGTAATATGTATGAAAGGAATCTTTTGTCGTACGAGGTACTTTTTGACTTTTCCGACAAAAGTACGAAGAATGTTTTTTTTAACTTATACGGCATGAATGGATTTTTAAAACATTATTTCCAAGATGCTTCCTTTACAAGTTTTCGAGTTTATTTTTAATCAACTTCTTTTATTTTAAATTTGTATGACATGTTACGAAAGGAAAAATGTTTTTGAAGAAGAAAGGATATTTTCCTCAAGAATGGAGTTCAAGTGTTTTATCAAAATTATTTTCCATCTAAGATAACATAGGGTTCTGTTTCTATCCCTATTATTACTTTGATTTGGTTATGTTGTGATGGAATTATTTTTATGAATTCCTTTATCTTATATGAATTGTTTGATGATGTCACGATGTTTAAGATTCCCATTTTTATTACTTGGGTTATGCAATGATGTATGATTTATGATTTTGTGGCACACATAAGAATGGTATCATTATGAGATGGGTGGGACCTATATCTCCCTCCAATGAATTGGGTAAAGATTTTATATCTCATGAGATAGACATGGCTGGAATGGTAGGTTATACCGGTTCAGTGAAACAGGACTGAAACGAGGGTTACTCGATTCAGAAAGGGACTTTGTCCACTAAGATAGTCTTGGAAATGAGTCTTGACTAACAAGAAATGATTCTCTATGATTTTGTGTGAATGCCACAATGTTTCATGTTTTAAGTTATGATTATTGTGATTACATTTCACTGCCATGATTTACCCCATGTTATGAAATTATGATCTCTTTTGCAAGTTAAGATTTCCAAAAGTGATGTTCTTATGTATATGATGTGATTTATATTTCTTTTGTTTACCCTTACTGAGCATTTGAGCTCACCCTTTTATGTTTTCTTTTCCCCATGATATAAAGAAAGGTTTTAAGTAAAAAAAAGGGGAAGATCTTTATGGGAGATCTTTCACCAGGATTAGAAGATTATATTTCGAGTTTCCAAAGACACTAAACTATTACGGTCCTTGTGTGTGTTTTTGTAATGTACTAAGTATTCCGCAAATGTAATTTAATGTCCATGTACGTCAAGCTTCGGGTCTCTACAGTTAAGAATAAAGACTTTACAGCTGAAAAATCTAAAGTAATTAACCTAAGGTTTCCTATTATTCAAGAGTTCATAAGGGGTCTTCTTAAAATGAGGTCTGATTAAGACTTCATTAATGGTATTACAGGCTATATTGAAATCTTATTCCTAAAAATTGATAGGCAATTCATACTCATTTAACATGGTCCAGTTTGTCTCTTGTATAGGTCTACTTCTCCATTCAATAGCTAAATACATATAGGGTATCCTACTTGTAGATAAATTATGAGTGTTTCCATTTTTTATGAAAAATGATTCAAAATATTGATATTCAAACTCAAGACAATGATCACTCCTTAAGGTCTTAATATTAATTCCACTTAGGTATTCTACATCTTTTTCAAACTTCGTTATATAAGAACAAGATTTACTTTTGTGAGCTAGAAATTACACCCAAGTATATCTATAAAATTTATCTACTAAAACATATACAAATTGCTTCCAATTAATACTTTAAACTACAGATGGTCAAAATAGTTTTATATGAACCAACTCATGGGGTTTGTAAGTTGACACTTCTTTCATTAACTTAAAAGAAAATTTGTGCTATTTCAATTTTTAATAGGGGTTATAGACTTTATCAATTGGGAACTCTATTTAGGTAGATCCCAAACTAAACCTTTTATAGTTATATTTATAATAGATTGAATATTAAAATGGCCTAGTATCCTTTGCTAAAGAAAATATTCTTTTTCTAATGTCACTTAGACATGAATCATTATGAGAAACTAAAGAGTATAAATCAATTATCTATACATTATCAATCGTCAAAGTAGTAAAAAATAAAGAATTTTTAGAATCATAAACATTAAAAGAATAATTTTACAATTTAAAATAAAAAAATCATCACACAACTTTGAAATAATAATCATATTGTACATTAATCCATCAAAAATAAAAAAGAAAAAATTAAAACTAAATTTTTGTTACCAATTTGTTCTAGGATGGTGATTTTTCTTTTTCCATTGTCACAAAAGGTGATATGATCACCATAAACATTAATAATTCACCTAATCCATGAATACTATCATATCATATGTCTTTAACATCCACTATAAAAGTACCATATAATCTTACAATAGGTCTCCAAACCGTTTCCCTACAAAATAATATTTAGAAAACAAATTATTTTGGTACCCAAATATGTTTGGGTCCAGAAATGTTAGTAATCAAAGATTTTGGGACCCAAATTTTCCTAATGGGTTTACTATAAATTTATTTCATAATTTTATAAATAAAACCCATATTGGGTCCTTTATAAAAATAACTTGAAAAAGAAAATTCAGTGCTGGATTTAGGGAAAACATTATTCTTTGTTATTCTACTCTGTCTAGATTCATTTCCTATACCAGTAACATATTTGGGAGGTATTTGTTTGCCTAAATTTTGTGTGATAGTTCATCTACCATTTGTACATTATAATTTGTATTAATTTAATTGGTTATTAGATAGTTTCAATTCATTATTCTCTTTTTGAAGTTATGAATTTTTCACCTTTTCAATAGACATATCAATTTTAATGTTATCTAATAAGGCATTCTATTTTTTTGAGACTTTTATACTTATCTATTAGCTCATTAAAATTATATTCTATCATGTGTAAGTATTCAACAACTTCATAATTTCACATATAATCATCATCATAATGTTGTTAATTATTAGAATCATCAGAATTATGCACAAACAGAATATTTAAAATAGTATGTGAAGCAGATACCTCAATGAATCATGTAATAAAGCACATAATATATCTCTCATATTTATCCTGATGTGTAGAATCCAAGTCACTAGGGATATCCTCTAAAGCACTCCATGTGGTTTTCATATCCTTCTTATATCTTCTGTATTTGTCCTTATATCTCGTTTTATATTTCAACATTGGACCATCATCCTTCACATGTCCTTTCCGTTTACATTCATAACAGGTGGTCTATTTTTAATCATCCCCCTTTCTTCCATTATTTATTTCGTGTTTCTATAGAATCATATTTCCCTTTGTAGATTAATTATATATATATATATATATATTTCTTATTGAGTTAAAAGTTTTCTTTTAACATTTTCAATTGCTTAATGTCTTTTTAAATCACAAAATTATCATTTTAAGAATACTCTTTGTCACGAACCGTCCTCGGGGCCCGTGTCATGACTACCCCAAGCCCGCATTCCATAGGCCAGGGGTTGAAAACTAGCAACAAAGGCGAATCCCCAATAAAAATGGAAGGCATTTCCTTTAAACCTGTAACACACATAGTCTGAACACAAGAAAAGGAAGCAACAAGTACTAATATAGAATAAAAAAGTGTGCTAAAAGTATGTGGCCAGTATACAAACCCAACACAACAACAAGTACAAGTAAAAAGGGAAAACAGCCCATGGATCATCCACCGGGGAATCCTACCTAAAGGGTAGGTACAGATCTCGAACAAGTCGTCCCTGAGGTATGTCCCATCTAATCCTGCTCCGAGTAGCCTCCCATCTATCACCCTCAGCCTCGATCACTGTTGACCATTGTCTGCACAGAACACAACAAGGTGCGGATGATGCCCGTGCAGGGGTGAGTATAACAATACTCAGTAGGGGACCCTGAGACCCCCGAATGTCTCCTAGAATCCACTAAGGATAAACCAAAATAGTGAGATACAATCACGAAGTATCAACCATCCCTAATTAGGTATATTCCCATACATAAACCTAAGTTACCAATCACAGTCAGGATTCAACAGGCGAGACCTAGAACAACCCATTCCACAAAGGAAGTAAAGTCAATCAATTAAATGATAAAAAATGAAAGACAAGACTCAGCTCACACATGTATACAACTCATGAAGAGGGGTAGAGATGGTTTGATGTAGCCTCTGAATCACCTCCTCTATCGAGCCAACGTAGGATCCTCGAACTTTATAAGTGTTGTCGATCCCAGTACTGAATTCAACGCTATCGAACCCACGGAGGATCCTGGTATAGTATCAATACTGTCTAACCAATGCAGGATCCTCATACAATATCATCATTGTCGAACCCACGGAGGATCCTGTTACAGTAGTAGGTCCACATAAGATCTTATCATCTCAATCGCAGCCAGCCATAGAGTTTCTACACACAACACGCTCGATTCTGGGAGGGTCTGCTCCTCAATCCAAGTGTTGATACATAAACTACCATGGAATCTCAATTTTATGTATCATGTAGTTCTGTATCATTACAAGGAACCCAACGTAATAGACAGCGCGTCAATCGAACACCTGGTCTGTGAGTTATTGGCATTTCCGTTCTAGGGGCCTTGTTGGTTTTTGGGTTCAAACAAACCCAGCTATACCCCAACTGCGTCCAAACCTCATGTGGGAAATTTCAAAGGACCCTTCTTGCTCTAAGTTTTTTGTCGCCGTAGAGGGTTTGTCGATCAGACACCTAAAGCCCAAGGTAGGGGTGAAAAGGTGATTTTGGGTTAAATGGGTCCCGATAGGGGTCCGACCCGGTCCGTGGGTCCGACCCGGTCCGTGGGTCCAACCTGGTCCGCGGGTCCGACCCAGTCCACAGGTCTCACCCAGTCCGTGAGTCCGACATGGCTCAATGGAGCAGCCTGGCCCGATGGCGGCCCGTGTGGCCTGGCCGGCGGGCCCACATGGCATGCCCAACCAGCGAGCGTTGCCTGGCAGGCTAGCCCGCGTGGTCGGGTCGGCTGACCCGCGTCGCCGGGCCGGCCACGCCGCGAGGGGTGCCGCTCCCCCCGGCTTCCGAAGGAACCGACACTAGGCGTCGGATCAGACTATCGCGGGACCCTTCGAGTCCCACCTTGTGGATCGACATCAGTGGCCGGCTCAACCGGCCACCCCCCTTCGACCGCCGCGGCCTTTGGTTGCGGTCCCACACCGACACAGTGCGCCAGTACCGCGCCCCTTCATCGCGTCCCACCTTGCCTGCGGTTCTGCATCATCCACGCAGTGCGATGTCTCCGCGTGCCTCCGCTACAACCCGTCGTGGCCATGGCATCCCATCCACACGACACGACTGTGGCACACCCTCTTGGTGACCCCGCGGCCCTGTGCCACCGGTTGTTTCACGGTCGGACCGATGCCGACCATAATTTCTCCTCCTCCACCGTTAACACAATGAGAACAACAACACGGGTGGAGGTTCGGACCGTTTTCGTACTTTCTGAGCCCTCCTTGTTACATTGTAAAAATTTGGCATATCTAAACCATCATTTGGACGACGAAGGTCGGAAACAAAACTCATACATAAAACAACTCAAATCCCCCTACCTCATATTTGTTGTTTACTGATAAAAGCACGGGAAAAGAATTCAAATATGTCGTCGTACGTTGCGCCTGTCACACGCCACCGATCACGGGCTCGAGCTTCATCCTCGTTCTTCATTGGAGATGGTGTGTTCTTCGTTAGAGAGATGAAGCTCTTCCAAGAGTTCTCCAAAGTTCTACCAAAAATAATCTCCAAACCAAATAATGGGTTAAGCAAACCCATTATTTTTTTGTTGGAAAAATAATTCGAATGAATTCGAAAGGGTTTTAATTAATTAATTAAAAGAGCTAAATTAATAAATTAATGGGGGTTGGCACTTTAATGAGGGATGTTCAAAAGTATTTCCCCACATAAAGAGAGTCACATGGGGGTTTAAGCTTGTGAGGGCCCCACATAATAATATCCTCCCAAGGGAGGTTATGTGTGGGTGGGCCCACCCTCCAACCTCCACTTGGAGGATTAAACCGCCACAAATAAAAATAAAGTAACACCTTTATTTTTATTTATTTTAATTAAAACTCCATGAACTAACTTTTATTCTTGTCAGAACACATCTACGTTGAAGGTCTCACTATGAAATAACTGACGCTGTGAGTTCAACGGTGCCCTCAGGTTTCAATTACGAGGACCAAATCCAAAAATATAGAAACCCGCTTGTATGTTTATAGAATGTACCCAAAAAAATTTCAGAAATTGATGCCGAGCACATCGGGCCTCGGAATCAAGTGCCATTAAGAACATCAGACTCATAAAATTCCCATGAATTTATGAAAAAATTTCCAGGGAATTTTTGAGTCTTTACATTCTCCCCACGTCAGGGATTTACGTACATGTAAGCTAAAACTCACAATAATGAAACAAATGGGGGTACAGAGCATGCATCTGAGCCTCCCGCATCCAAGTGCTCTCCAAGAGGATCATGTGATGCCAACGAAATTGCACCAGAGGTATCAACCATCCACGAAGGACCCACTCTTGTCAATCCTCAATCTCCACTGGAACCACCTTGAATGTTTCCTTATCATTGATGTCCAGCTCCATGTGGTTGATGATGTGGGACAGGTCCTGCACGTATCTCCTCTGTTGAGATACATGGAAGACGTTGTGCACCCGGTGCAACTGAGGTGGAAAAGCTAGGTGGTAAGCAACTTTGCCTACTCTAATGAGGACCTGGAACAGTCCGATGAATCCAAGTGATAACTTTCCGCCTCTGCCAAATCTCCTTAGACCTTATCGAGGTGTGACCTCTAGAAAGACGTGGTTGCCATCATTGAACTCCAGTGGTCTCTATCTTCTGTCAGCATAGGAATTTTTCCTGATATGTGTAGCCTTCATATACTCCTGGATGATCTGCACCTTCTTCATCGTAGCATGAACCATCTCTGGTCCAATAACTACTGACTCCCCTTGAATAGTCCAGCACAGAGGCGATCTGTAAGGTCGACTTTCACGTGCCCCGAAAGGTTCCATCTCAATGTTGGAGTGGCAGATGTTGTCATACGCAAACTTTACCAAGGATAAATTATCCTCCCTACTGCGAGCAAAGTAGAGAACGAATGCACGGAGCATGCCCTTGAGAGTCTGAATGGTCCTCTCAGTCTTACCATCCATCTGAGGATGGAAGGCAGTGCTCAAACGAAGCTGCATCCTAAAATCCTCCTCTAACCCCTTCCATATTCTTGAAGTGAAACGAGCATATCAATCAGAGACGATCGTTGATGGAACACCATGAAGCCGTACGATCTCCTGTACATAGATGCATCCCAAGATCTCAACTAAACCCTACTATCTGATCAGTAGGAAGTGGGTCGACTTTGGGAGTTGGTCTACAATCATCCAGATAGAGTCATGTCCTCTGGATGTACGTGGATGTCCCATAACGAAATCAATAGATATCCTGCCCCATTTCCACTCTGGTACCTCTAAGGGATGAACCAAGCCTGCTGGAACCTGGTGCTCCACCTTCACTTGCTGACAAGTGAGTCATCGTGACACAAACTCTGGTACTTCCTTCTTCATACCAAACCACCAATGCTGTTGTCGGAGGTCCTAATACATCTTTTCCACTCTTGGATGCACCACTAAAAGAGATGTGTGGAACTCCCTAAAAACATCCACTTGAAGTGAAACTGCTTCCATGGTACGTCCACTAAAGAGAATGATGTGCTCCCCACCTACAGAAAATCCATTAGGTGCCTGCCCTGTGGATACATGTGCACATCAAGCCTCGCAGTCAACATCCCCATGCTACGCCTCTCGGAATCTATGAATAAGTGGAGGTGTGACTGTATGAGAATGCATAAAGGTTTCTCCATCCCAATCCACAAAGGATATCTGCAACGCGGTCAGCTATTTCGTCACCTCTCCTAGCAGCTGAATGCATGATCTCTTGCTAAGAGCATCTGCTACAACACTAACCTTTCCACGAGTATAGACTATCTGGAAGTCATAGTCCTAGAGGAACTCAAGCCAATGTCTCTGTCTCAGGTTCAGGTCCTTCAACGAGATGATTTACCTAAGACTCTTGTGGTCAGAGTATACTGTAAAATTCTCACCCATCAGATTGTGCCGCCACATCTTCAGGGTGAAGACCACTACTGCTATCTCCAGGTCATGGGTAGCATAGTTTTTCTCATGTTTTCTCAACTACTGAGAACCGTACATGATCACTACTCGCTCCAACATCAAGACACACTTGAGTCTTGTCCCGGATGTGTCTTAGTAAACTACATACCCAACACCCTCCTCGGGTAGCCTCAAGATGGGCGCACTAGTTAACCTCTTCCTCACCTCCTGAATGCTCTAATGGAATCTCTCCGACCACACGAAGGGTTTCCCCTTCTTCGTCAAGGCTGAAAGTTGTTCTGTAACTCTGGAGAAGTCTGAAACGAATCCCCGATAGTACCCAGCCAGCCCCAGGAAACTTCGTACCTCCATCACACTCCTGGGGGGCTCCCAATCTTGTACTTCCTCAATTTTCACTGGATCCAATACAACCACAGCCTCTGAGATGACATGTCCCAGAAAGTGTACCTCTCGGATCCAGAACTAGCACTTCGAGAGCTTACTGTAAAGCTAGTGCTCTCGGAGTGGGTCCAATACCACCCACAAATGATAGGTGTGCTCCTCCTCGTTATGTGAGTATATCAAAATGTCCTTGATGAAGACTACCAAAAAGCAATCAAGGTATGACTGAAAGATCATTTTCATGAGTCCCATGAACAATATCGGTGTGTTGGTTATGTCGAATGGAATAACCATGAACTCATAGTGGCCATACCAGCATTTAAAGGTCGTCTTCATCACATCCTCATCCCGTACTCTGAGCTGGTGATAGCCTGACAGAATATCTATCTTCGAGAACCAAAACCCTCCTTTCAGCTAATCAAAGAGGTCATCAATCCTCAGGAGTGGGTACTTGTTCTTCATGGTCACCTGGTTCAGGCACTGATAATCAAAGCACAGACGCAGGCTTCCATCCTCCTTCTTGGCAAACAAAATCTGGGATACCCAGTGTGAAACACTAGGTTGGATAAATCACTTCCCCTGCAAGTCCTCCAGTTGTACCCACAGCTCACAAAGCTTGACATGAGCCATCCAATATGCTGGAGTAGATATCTGTGTCTTCCCGAGGTACAATTCAATGTAGTAGTCCACCTCTCTGCGAGGATATAGTCTTAGAAAATCTTTAGGAAAACATCTGTGTATTGATTCACCATAACAAGAAAACTCGGTGTAAGAACCCAGATCTTCATTTCATGTATGCCTTTCCTTTTTCTGGTGTTTTTAAGAAAAATGGAGTTTATGGAAAATTTTGAAGTACACGCCATGTACTATTCTCTGGCTTGAAGCCATGTGATGGCCATGCCCGTGCCACACACACGGTGTGTAGGGGTGACGTGGAGGCCATTTTTGGAGGAGTACGGAAAAACCTAGTACACACCGTGTACTTTTCTTTTTTCACTAAATGCACCAGGGTCGTGCTTGACGGACACAACACACCCCTTCTCCATGTTCTTCGTCCGAGAGCGACCCGTATGGCCGGATCTTCCCCGATCCCCCGTACCTCTGTCTGATCATCATTCCAGCCACCGTTGATTGTGTTGGGCTCACCTCGGTAAGCTCTCTCTTCTGCTTTAGCCTTGTTCCATGGTTCCTCCTCTTTCTTGAGTTATCGTGGCTTATGTGTTTTAGATTGTTTCTCAAATCTACGACGTTCTATGGAGAATCTGTCGTTGCTGTTCAAATATTTTGATCTCCTAGCATCCAGGTGGGTGGTTTGTGCCTTTTTGTAGAAAGTTGATGAGTATTTTGTGGAGATTCCACCAATACCCTTGAACGGGGTATTGTGTATTCCTGTTTTTCCCTTGTTTTTTTCCTTCTTTTCTTTATTTATAGAGTAGATGTAATTGCCTATGAATATGGTTGTTTTTACTGTACTCTGGATATCTTCCATGCTTGTTTTGCTTGTTTGGCATTCTGGTTGTCATGCCTAGTCATAGGATAGTGGAACTATTGCTACGTTATGCTGTTGAGCCTTAGATTTAAAGACAAGTAGTTCTTGGGTTTTACTTGGATGACACATGTGCACTTTTCATGTTTATTTTTACACAGGACTGTGAGAACCTAAAGTAGTAGACCATAGGGGGAATGGACGTAAAGGCTTCTCCAGAGTGTCTTTTAATATGATGCAAGACCACAGGGGGAATTGATAATGAGTGCTTCCTCAGAGAGTATGTAGGTCCTTAACGTGGGCCACATGGGGAATGAGACGTTGACTGCTTCCCCGGAGAGCTTTTAGTATGATACGAGACTATAGGGGGAATTGATGGTGAGTGATTCCTCAGAAAGTCTGTTCTTAGCTGAACCAGAGGGGTGAGACAGTGTGTGCCTCCTAGAGGGTTGCTAGTACTTGTAGGTTTAACCATAGGGGTTAGTCTGTGAGAGCTACCCAGAGGGTTACCTATTATTCTACTTATTGTTGGTTGTTTACTTGTGTACTTTATATGTTATAACTGTGGATTGTAGCTACTGTGTGCTTTTCTGTTTACTACTTCCTGCACTTTTACATGCCTTGTATTTATTGACTATTAGGCATAGATCTTTGGGTAATTTCCTACTGGGATTGTATCTCACACCCTGTTTGGGCAATGCTTTTGGTCCCAAGAAGACATTGTTGTTGCAGGAATAGCTAAGGGCAAGCACCCTTCGACTTTCGTTATGTGATTTCTTGGAGCTAGAGAGCAAGGGACCGAGCTTAGGCTTGCGATGCTGAGGAGTTTAGTTTGTTTTATTTTTCACTTTTTTCAGTTGTACTTCAACATGTTGGTTTTTTTACTGCTTTCCATAGACATATGTACCATGTTGCATCATCATTATTTTATACATTGCTTGCACTGTTCTGTTCATTTGTTGTATGTTGTTTACTATTTCTTTTATTGTGTCTGGTTGTTCTTCCATTATATACTTTAACGAATGAGGTCATAGTTTTCCCACCGACTCACCAAGGCCCTCGCTGCTAGTCAGGATCCTCTAGAATTTAGAGAAGCACGCTTGAGGTCATGTGGCGAACCGGGTATGGGGAACTAGCGGAGGGGATCTGGATTTGGGACGTTACAAAGTGGTATCAAAGGGGTTCATTTCCCTTGCTTTACTGTTTGGAGACTTTATCCAGGGATAAGACAGATTCAGTACTTGGTATTAAGATGTGCTCGGGAGTAGCTAACCCGTGTACAGGGAAAAGCCATACTACCTCGTTAATTGTAGTTTGCTGGTTTTTAGATTTTATGATTGATATGATTTCGCCTAGAGTAATTCACATGCTTTGTGTTATTATTTTCTTCACGGTTGTGGTTCTATTTATATCGCAACCTGATGAGATGAGGGTATGCCATCTCATGCACCGTATGTGAACCTGTAGAAATCACATGCCATGCATTCTTTCCATGCCATCGAGGTTGCATTACCAATTGCATGCTGTTGTGATAGACTTTGTGTAGATTATGCATGATGTTGTGATAGATTCTTGATATAATCTTTATTGCCTTGTTAGAGGATTGTTTGTCTTCGACTTTGCTTAAATTAACGCCAAATTTTTATTCTTGAGGTGTTATGGGCCTTCTCGAATCGGAAATTGGTGGATCATGATCCGGTTTTATCTTGTCTATGACTGTAGGAGTTGATAAGATTTGATTCACATGGAGTATGGGCCCTCACGGATCGGAATTTAGCACCTATTTTTCCATGTTTTTAGTGATTCTGTGCTTCTGTGTAGTTTTTGAGCTACTACCCAGAAAAACCCCGAATACACGGCGTGTACTTTTCGGATACATGCCATGTAGTTTTCAGGTCATGTCACTGACCGTGTGAGCAGAAACACGGTGCCGTGAGAGTAACTTCAGGAACACACCATGTATGGTTTATACACACCGTGTAGTTAGGATCGATGTACCCGGCCGTGTCACTAACAACACGGTCGGGGAAGCTCGAGTATAACACGTTTTGTTGTAAAGGAACATGCCATGTAGTTCTGTCCAGGTACCCGGCCGTGTGACGAACAACACGGGACAGTGTCACCTTCACCTATATAGGCCGTGTCTATTCGGAACACACCGTGTGAGGTCCATTCGTGTAGAAAGCCATGTATTTTAACCACACAGGCTGCTGAAGCCTTTTCTAGTACACACCGTGTTTTTTTTTTCAGAACATGCTGTTTATTCTTGAGTTAAGTCAGACCGTGTGGGTTAGCCGTGTAAAGAGACTCGGGCAGGGGAATATGTTTCAAGTACACGTCGTGTGTTGGGTCAACACGCCGTGTAGTTTGAGGTGTTACACGACTTGTAGGGCAGCAGTACACGCCCATGTCAGTGGCTTAAGGAGACACACCGTGTAGTTTTTATACACGCCGTGTAGTTTTTATACACATTGGGTAGTCGTGTTTTGTAAACTTGTGTGTTTTCCTTCCCCTATTCCCGTTTTGTACTCTTGTGCTCTCTATCTTTGTTAATTATGATCTAAGGTGTGATTTTGATCTTTCAGAGCTATGACCCTAAGATGCCCTCCGGTTGTACGCCTATCATCAGACAGTGATCAGATGCCAGATATGGCTGATCAGGGACTTCCCACCGAACCTCTAGTTGGGCTAGCCTTGGCACTGGCTGTCATACCAGTCGCAGGCGCAGATGCACAGTTGAGGGAATGTTTTCTTGAGGATGATGCAGACCTTTCAGGGAGCACCGCCTCCTGCCTCGACTGTGGAAGAGTTGACGTGGGTTTTTCAGCAGCATCAACCTCCCATTTTCTCGAGAGAAGGAGGACCATAGGCTGCAAAGTCATGCCTGGGATCCATGTTGACAAACTTTGAGCATTTGAAGATGCCTCCAGAGAGGCGGGTCAAGATCGCTACCTACATGCTCCGAGACTCCACCAAGAGGTGGTGGGACATGATCTCATAGGCGGGTCATTAGCATGTTATGGCTTGGGAGGAGTTTCAACGTGTCTTTTATTACTACATCTACCCAGAGACCCTGAGGGCCGACCGGGCCCGGGAGTTCATGAGCTTAGAGTAGGGTACTCTTTCTGTCATGGATTATTCCTCTCGTTTCATCGAGCTGCAGCATTTCACACCCCTCCGGGATGGGAGTGGGGTGTTCTTAGCAAGGAAGTTCAAGGATGGTCTCAGTAGTGAGATCATCTCACTGGTGAATATCTTGTAGTTGACTTCCATCACTTCCATCATCAACCAGATGATGATTGCAGAGCGCAATCTGAGAGACTCCGGAGCTGCGAGCCAGGGCGGTTCTGCTTCCAGAGCTAGTTTCCCACTAGATGACAGCAATAATCATCGTAGGGTGTCTACGTTCGGTGATCCAAGGAAGCGAGATGCATCGTCCGGTATCCAGGTGGTATGCTATCAGTGTGGCTGGTCAGGGCACACGAGGCCGCAGTGCCAGAGAGACCCCGTGGAGTGCCGATCTTGCGGCAAGATTGGTCACCTTCAGAGTTTCTGCCATGTTTTCTCACTAGCAGCTGGTGACTGGGGTTCTTCCATGACTCCTCATTCAGGAGCAGTACCACCAGTTTCTCACCAGTCGGGGAACTGGAGTTCTTCCGGCCATTCGTTCTGATGTGGAGGTCGAGGCCATGGTGGTCAGCCACCAGTCCCTTAGCACCAGCAGGGAGGTTCAGCTCAGTGTGGTCTGCCAGGGGCGTAGGGCTGCGGTGCAGGCTAGTATTTCGCCACGGAGAAGACCTATCAGGAGCAGGATCCCTACCCTTCTAGAGTTAGAGGTATGATTTTAGTATCCTCAGTTTTAACTTCAGCTCTTTTTGATACTGGTGCTACACATAGTTTTATCTTTGTTGCTGCTGTGGAGAGCGTTGTGCTTTGTGTCTCTTCCTCTTCCGGCTCGTTGACACTAGACACACCTTTAGGGACGATGACATTTTGGGTACTCCAGTGTAGAGAGTTCCCTATCGAGGCTTCAGGGTATCATTTCTTATGGGATCTGTACGTCTTAGAGATGACAGGATATGATGTCATCCTCAGGAAGGACTGGTTGGTTCCCTTCCAGGAATTCGTTGACAGTTATCACCGCAGATTGAGTTTCGTTTCCCCAGAGGGTGAATCTTTTCTTCATAGAGGCTAATGAGATGTTCAGGTGAGATGAGAAGGACTCTAGCATCATGGGCTAGAAAGGCTGACAGCCCAGATTGCTAGTCTTTATCTGGATGACCAGGGGACTTCATATTTGGATCTTCTTCCAGTGGTGGATCGTTTCAGGGACGTCTTTCGAGAGGACATTTCAGGTTTTCCTCCGAAGCGTGAGGTAGACTTCTCGATTGAGGTCGTGCCAGGAGCAGCACCGGTGTCCATTCCTCCTTATAGGATGGCTACACCTGAGTTGCCGGAGCTCAAGAAGCAGTTGGAGGAGTTGCAGGCAAAGGGTTTCATCCAACCCAGTACTTCTCCTTGTGGTTCGCCTATCCTGTTTGTGAAGAAGGCAGACAGTACCCATCGGCTTTGTGTGGATTATCAGAAGCTGAACCAATTGACGGTCAATGGCCGATATCCCTTGCCAAGGATCGATGACCTCTTTGATCAGCTTCGAGGAGCCTGAGTGTTCTCGAAGATCTACTTGAGGTCCGGTTATCATCAGTTGCGCATTATACCATCAGATATACCTCTAACAGCCTTCAAGAGCAGGTATGGTCTATACGAGTATATAGTCATGTCGTTCGGTCTCATGAATGCGCCTACAGTTGTCATGGCACTGATGAACCGAGTGTTCCATCCTTACATGGACTCCTTTTTCATGGTCTTTGCAGATGATATATTGTTGTACTCTCACACACGACACGACCATGCCACACATCTTGAGATCATTCTGAGTACACTGAGAGAGAATAGGCTTTATGCTAAACTCCCAATGTGCCACTTTAGTATGGATTAGATTCACTTCTTCGGCCATTTCATCTTAGAGGCATGAGTATCGGTGGATCTAGAGAAAGTGAGAGTTGTAGTTTCCTGGGAGAAGCTGAAGAACGTTTTTGAGGTACGAAGTTTCCTAAGGATGGATGGATACTATAAACGCTTCATTCTGGAAATTTCACGCCTAGCTGCACCTTTGACAGGTCTGACCAAGAAGGGGGCGAAGTTCTTATGGTCGGATTCTTGAGAGTCAGCCTTTCAGAAGCTAAAGGGAAGAGTGATGTTGGCACCGATACTAGTCTTCCCAAAGCTAGGAAAGAGATATACAGTCTATTATGATGCTTCAGGTATCATTCTAGGAGTTGTGCTTATGTAGGGAGACGGAGTCGTTGCATACGGGTCTCGGCAGTTGAGGCCACAGGAGAGGACCTATCTTACGCACGATTTGGAGTTGGAAGCTGTTGTTCATTACTTACACTATTGGAGACACTATCTTATGGGAGAGAACATTGTGGCCTTTACCAACCACAAGAGTCTGAAGTATATCTTCACTCATCGTGATTTGAATCTGAGACAGCACAGGTGGGTCAATTATCTTCAGTCGTTTGATTTTGAGATTGCCTATATATCGGGAAAGGGCAACGCAGTGGAAGATGCATTGAGTAGGAGAACTCAGGTTCAGGCAATTTAGGAGGCCAGTAGTGAGTGGCAACTTAGGGCTCTGTTCTCTGAGATGCATCTGGAGGTGCACGACAGATAGGGAAAGACTTTCTTATCTTCTGTAGCTGTTACCTCTACACTACATGATCGGGTACGGATGAGGCAGGTATCAGACGTAGAAGGCTTAGTCTTGCGGGAGAGTGTGTCAGGAGAGGACCGTCTTCCTATATGGACAGTGGGAGAGGATGAGAACGTGTGTTTCCATGGATGCGTATGGGTGCTGGCAGACGTACGCGAGGAGCTGATGTGGTATTTTCATTCCTAAGTTTCAGAAGTTCATCCTAGCATCACCAAGATGTATCGGGATCTTCATCTCCTGTACTGGTGGCCTGTTATGAAGAAATATTTTGCTGGTTTCGTCTTGCGGTGTTCTACTTGTCAGTAGGTGAAGGCAAACCATCTCCGACCAGCAGGCCTTTTACAGCAGTTACCCATTCTGGAGTGGAAGTGGAACAATGTTGCGATCAAATTTGTGACCGGGTTGCTGAGTTCACCTAAAGGGAATGATGTTGATTGGGTTTTCGTCGACATTCTCACAAATGTTTCTCACTTCTTTCCGATCAAGGAGAACTTTTGTATCGATGATCTGGGACAACTTTACATCAGAGAGATCGTTAGTCTGCATGGAGTTCCACTCTCTATTGTTTCATACAGGGATGCAGACTTTACCTCTCTGTTCTAGCAAGGACTTCATAAGCCTTTGGGTACACAGGTACTTTTGAGCACAACATACCATCCCCAGACAGATGGTCAATCTGAGCGCACGATCGAGGTGCTTGATGATATGCTCCGAGCTTGCATACTAGACTTTGGCAGTTCTTGGGAGAAGCATATTCCTCTAGTAGAGTTCGCCTACAACAACAGTTTCCAGGTGACCATTCAGATGCCACCATACGAGGCTTTGTACTATAGGCCATGTCAATCACCCTTATGCTGGTTGGAGGTAAGAGAGGTAGCCTTTTTGGGACCTCGTCTTGTTCAGGAGACTTCAGAGTAGATAGAGCTGATTTTAAAGAGGATGGATACAACACAGTCTTGACAGAAGTCTTCTGCTGATCAGGGGAGATGACCTCTGGAGTTCAAGGTCGGGGATCATGTTTTCCTACCTGTCGCACCGAGGCTGGGACACAAGAGGATTTGGAGACATGGTAAGCTTTCACCACGGTACATTGGACCGTTTGAGGTATTAGAGAGAGTTGGGCCGGTTGCCTATCGATTGCATCTACCCCAAAGGTACTGGGCTATGCATGACGTCTTCCATGTCTCTTAGATTCGACGTTACTTTTCGGACCTGTCTCATGTCTTTCAGCCCGAGGAGGTTGTGCTCGAAGCAGATGCATCGTTCGAGGAGCATCCTATCCATATTTTCAATCACACTATGAAAGCTCTTCTTGGGTGGTCTATCCCTCTTGTATGGGTGCTATGGCTACATGGGAGAGTACAAGACGAGACCTGGGAGAGGGTGGCTGATGTACGATCGCAGTGGTCAGACCTGTTCGGGGTATCTTCTTCTACGCCTCGCTAAGGAAATTCGGGGACGAATTTCATTAAGGGGAGAAGTTTGTAAGATCCCGAACCTTCGTTTCATGTACGCCTTTCATTTTTCTGTAGTTTTTAATAAAAATGCACTTTTTGGAAAATTTTGAAGTACACATCGTGTACTTTCTGAGTACACGCCGTGTACTCTTATCCGACTCGAATCCATGTGCTGGTCGTGCCCGGGCCACACACACGGTGTGTAGGGGTGACGTGGAGGCCGTTTTTGGTGGAGTGAGGAAAAACCTAGTACCCTCAATGTACTCTAAAAGTACACGTCGTGTACTTTCTTTTTCCACTAAATGCACTGGGGTTGCGCCTGATGGACAGAACGGACCCCTTATCCAGGTTCTTCATCCAAGAGCGACCCGTACGGCTGGATCTTCCCTGAGCCCCCGTACCTCTATCCGATCTTCGTTCCAGCCGCCATTGATTGCGTTGGGATCGCCTCGGTAAGCTCTCTCTTCTACTTTAGCCTTGTTCCATGGTTCCTCCTCTTTCTCGAGTTATCGTGGCTTATGTGTTTCGGACGTTTTCTCAGATCTACGATGTTCTATGGAGAATCTGTCTTCATTTTTCATGTATTTTGATCTCCTAGGATCAAGGTGGGTGTTATGTGCCTTTCTGTAGAAATTCAATGATTATTTTGTGCAGATTCCACCAATACCCTTGAACAGGGTATTGCGTGTTCCTGTTTTGCACTTGTTGTTTTGCCTGCTTTGCTTTATTTCTAGAGTAGATGTAATTGCCTATGAATATGGTAGTTTTTACTGTAATCTGGATTTTTTTCATGCTTGTTTTGCATTTTTGGCATTTTTCCGATTTCCTTGCCTTGTTGTAGGATAGTAGAACTTGTGCTATGTTATGATTTTGAGCCTTATATTCATATCCAAGTAGTTATTGAGGTTTACATTGATGACACACGCGCGTTATGCATGTTTATTTCCACAAAGGACTGTGAGAACCTAGTGTAGTAGACCATTGGGAGAACGAACATAAGGGCTTCTCCAGAGTGACTTTTAATACGATGCGAGACCACAGGGGGAATTGACGATGAGTGCTTCCTCAGAGAGTCTGTAGTTCCTCGACGTGGGCCATAGGGGGAATGAGACATTGAGTGCTTCCCCAGAGATCCTTTAGTATGATACGAGACTATAGGGGGAATTGACAGTGAGTGATTCCTTAGAAAGTCTATTCTTAGCTGAACCATAGGGGTGATACTGTGTGTGCCTCGTAGAGGGTTGCTAGTACTTGTAGGTTGAACCATAGGGGTTAGGCTATGAGATTTACCCAGAGGGTTACCTGTTTTTCTACTTATTATTGGTTTTTTACTTTTGTACTTTATATGTTAGAACTGTGGATTGTAGCTGCTTTGTGATTTTCTATTTACTGCTTCCTGCACTTTTACTTTCCTTGTATTCATTGACTATTAGGCACATATCTTTGGGTGATTGGCTACCAGTATTGTATCTCACACCCTGTTTGGGCCATGCTTTTGGGACCAATCAGACTTTGTTGTTGTAGGAATAGATAAGGGCATGCACCCTTCGACTTCCGGTACATGATTTCTTGGAGCTGTAGAGAATGGGATTGATCTTAGGCTTGTGATGCTGAGGAGTTTACTTTCTTTTCTTTTTCACTTTGTTTTTCAATTTTACATCAGCACGTTGGTTTGTTTACTCCTTTCCATAGACATATGTACCATGTTGCATCATAATTATTTTATACATTCCTTCTGTTGTTCAGTTCAGTTGTTGTATGCTATTTACTATTTCCTTTATTGTGTCTAGTTGTTCTTCTACTGTATACTTTACCGAATGAGAGCATAGTTTTCCCACCGACTAACCAAGGCCCTTGCCGCTAGTCGGCAGCCTCTGGTGTTTGGGGAAATGCGCTTGAGGTCATGTGGCTAACCGGGTATGGGGCACCAGTGGAGGGGCTCCGAATTCAGGTCGTTACACTCGGAATCCGCACATCAACCGCTCCGAGGATGAGACTAGACAACTGATGTGTGATTGAATACCCCCTCCTCTATGTAAGTCAATCCTGCACTGCAAAGGCACCCTTCTCGCCGGTGAAGATAAACCACATCCCATCCTCATGGACACACCACACTTTCCACCTAATGCAGTCAATCAGAGCATGAACTGTGGATAACCAGTCCATACCCAAGATGACGTCGTAAGGTCTCAATGCCGCTACGAGGAGATCTCAGCCGAAGCTCTTGCCTCATAGAGTAAGCCCACACTGCCGGCACCAGTGTGTAATCATGGAGTCTTTTCTCGTAGGAGTCTCTAGCTGTAAGGATCGAGCATGCAGTTCTGTCGGAATCTTTGAGCTCCGAATGAGGGAAGTGGAAATAAAATAATGACATGCACCTGTGTCTATAAGTACTGCAGCAAGGGTGGAGTAGACATAGATAGTACCTCGAATCAACTCAGGTGCACTGTGGTTGTAGGTCTTGACTGCCTGGAGCTGAGCCTGCCCCTGCCTGTCAGCTCCCTGTGGTCGAGGTGGACCTCCTGGTGGTGGTGGTGCTGGTAGGGCCTTGAAACGTCATCCACCACCTACTGCTTGGCCAGATCCTCTACCACACCCGCCTACTCCCAGTGGACCACCACTGTTGAAACTCTACCTCTGCCTGGGATGTCCTTCTACTGTCTTATGCTCATCTGCATGGTGGGTCGGGGTGTCTTGAGCCATGTGAGCCTTCCCACCATATGCATAGCACTGCATGCTCCTCATATGGCTTGGTCTGTCTCATGTTCCCCGCACAACCGAACCTGTATCCTGGGGTCACCCACCTGATGGCCAGGTCCACATGGACCTCTGCGACATCTGTCTACTGACAGCTATAGAAGACGCTGCTACGTGTCGCACGGTGTTGGGTCTCACAGCTAGTATCTGCTCAACAAGAAAACTCTCCACAAGAAGGGCTTTCTCTAGCACTCCTGCCTGCATCGGGATGCTGAGGGAGATCATCAAAGCCCTAATATCATGCCTGAGTCCCTACTCGAAGGTCCGAGCCCTGAAAAATGGGTCCCATACCAAATCAGTGGAGTAGCGTGAGAGGTCGGTGAACCTCATTGAGTACTGAGCTACCGTCATGATACCCTGCTGTTGATGCAGTAAATATTGTATCCACACCGCACATAGGGTGGCTGGAACAATATCTGACTAAAAGAGACCCTCAAAGTCTGCCTAGAGTTGTGATTCCTCGTCATGCACCTGGAGCATCATGCTCCACCATCTTCCTTCTGCTGCATGCAGGAGACATGCGGCAAGGATCACTATGAGGTCGGCTGGTGTCCCAACCAATCTGAAAACACTCACAACAACCTCCAGCAAATCCTCAGCTTCCTGTGGGTCTTTCTCTCCCCAAGACCTAAGTGGACTCTAGCGTTGGAACTCGTGTAATGCACTCATATAACATGCACTCTCTGCTGCTGGAACTAGTGGTATCGGTAGCCCAGTGGGTAGTGGTACCGCTGGTACCTCCGCTATGATGGGGCCCGACACAGAGGCATCATTGCTCTGTGGGCTACCATCTCGTATGAAACTCAGAACCCCAGCGGGATTCCTACATGGGTCCATCCTAAAAAAGAAATAGGTGTGACACAGTCTAAACAATATACCTGGTGAGCTGACACAAAGTAATCACGAAGAAAACATTTCAATGGAAACACACACACAATTAGTGTTTTCATGCACCGAGTTGGAAATCAGAAGTCAGAGTCCTAGTGTATAGATACGTCTGCCGCCGCACTAACACCAGTTTCCCTAAACTGATGACCACACCCAAAAAACATAACACTATTTCCATTAAAAGAATCAGATTTCATTTTATGTGGTATAACCGACTCCTCTGAAACCAATTTGTCATAGCCTATCCTCGATGTCCGTGTCGTGACTACCCCAAACACGCCTTCCATAGGCCAGGGGTGGGCGACTAGCACCTAAGGCGAATCCCCGATAAAAAGGGAAGGAATTTCCTTTAAACCTGTTACACACACAGTCAGAGCACAATAAGAAGAAGAAACAAGTACTAATATTGAAAATAAAAGTTCGCTGAAAGTAAGTGGGCCCGTATAGAAGCCGAATTGAACAACAGGTACAAGTAATAAAGGGAAAACATCTCCTGGATCGTCGACCGGGGAATCCAACCTGAAGGGTAGGTACATATCTTGAAGAACTCATCCCTAAGGTACGTCCCGTGTAGTCCAGATCCGATCATACTCCCATCCGTTACCCTCAGCCTTGATCACTGCTGACCATCGTCTGCACAGAACACAACAAGGTGCGGGCAAAGACCATGCAGGGGTGAGTATATCAATACTGAGTAGGGGCCCCCAACACCCCTGAAGGTCTCCCAGAATCCACTAAGGATAAAACACAGTATTTATATACAATCAAAATGTATCAACTATCCCTACTTAGGTATATTCCCATACATATACCTAAGTTACCAATCACATTCCGGCTCCAACAGTCGAGCCCTAGCACAACCCATTCCACAACGGAAGTAAAGTCAATCTTCTCAATGATAAAAACTGAAAGAAAAGACTCATCTCACATAGGTATAAAACTCATGAAGAGGGGTAGAGATGATTATATGTATCCTATGAATCATATCCTATGTCGAACCCGTGTAGGATCCTGGAACAGTATCAGCACTGTCGAACCCACGGAGGATCCCAGAACAGAAGTCATCGTTGTCGAACCCACAGAGGATCCTGGTACAGTATCATTGATGTCAAACCCATAAAAAATCCTGGTATAGTATTGTCACTGTCAAACCCACAGAGGATCCTGGTACAGTAGAACGTCCACATAAGAATCTATCATCTCAGTCGCAGCCAACAATAGGGTTTCCACACACAGCACACTCGATTCTGGGAGGGTCCGCTCCTCGAGCCAAGTTTTGATACATCAACTTCCACGATGTCTCGATTTGATGTATCTCATAGTTCCATATCATAATACAGAACCCAACGTGACAGACGAAACGTCAATCAGACGCCCATTCTGTGAGTTATTGTCATTTCCGTTCTAGGGGCCCGGTTGGTTTTTGGGTTCAAACCAACCCAGTCATACCCCAAATATGTCCTAACCTCATGTGGGGAATACCAAAGGAACCGTCTTTATCTATGCTTTCTGTCGCTACATACGATTAATCGATCGGACTACTAAAGCCCAAGATAGGGGCGAAATTGCGATTTCGGGTTAAACGGGTACGGATAGGGTTCCGACCAGGTCCGCGGGTCCGGCTCGTTCTGTGCGTCCAACCTGGTCTGTGGGTCCAACCTGACTCGATGGAGCAGCTTGTTCTGATGGTGGCCCGGGGGGCCTACCTTTCCGGCCCACGTGGCCTGGCTGGCTGGCCCGCGTGGCCCCCCTATCCCCCCAGCATGGCCTGCCGAGCCGGGCCATGTGGTCGGGTCGGCCATGCCGCGGGGGAGTGTCGCGCCCCCTACATCTAAAGGAACGGGTTCTAGGCCTCGATTTGGAGTGTTGTGGGACCCTTCAGGTCCCACCTTGTGGAGCACCACTGGTCGCCGCCTCAGTCGGCTGCCCTCCTTCGACCGCTGCGGCCTTTGGCTGCGGTCCCTCACCGGTACGGCACGACGGTGCCACGCCCCTTTTTCACGACCTGCCCTGGACGTGGTTCAGCATCACCAGTGCGGTGCGACGGCACCGCACCGCTCCATCACGGCCCGACTGGCTGCGGTCCTTTTCTATACTCTGCGCGGCGTGACGGCGCCGCCTACCTCCACCGCGGCCCATTGTGGCCGCAGATCCCTTTCCACACGTCATGACTGTGTCGTGACCTCTTGGCGACCCGACGGCCATGCGCGGCCAGTTTTCTTCGAGGTCGGCCCGATGTCGGCTGCCATTGCTCCACCTCTGCCTTCAACACTACGAGAAAAACAACAAGGTGGTGGAGGGTCGGACTGTGTTCGTGCGGTCTAAGCCCTCCTCGTTACATTGTTAACAATCAATATATCTCAACCATCATTTGAATGACAAAGATCGAAAATAAAACTCACACATAAAACAACTCAAATCCCCATACCTCGTATTTGTCATTCGCTGATGAAGGCACGGGAAAATAATTCAAAGATGTCATCGTACGTTGCGCCTGTCACACGTCGCCAATCCCGGGCTTGAGCATCGTCCTCATTTCTTGTTGGAGATGGTGCATTCTTCGTTGGAGAGATGAAGCTATTCTAAGAGTTCTCCAAAGCTCCACCAAAAATAATCTCCAACACAAATAATAGGTTAATCCAACCCATTATTTTATTGTTGGCAAATGAATTCAAAGGAATTCGAAAGGGTTTTAATTAATTAATTGAAAAGCTAAATTAATTAATTAATGGGGTTTGGCACTTTAATGCCGGAAGTACAAACGCCTTTCCCAACTTAAAGAGAGTTACTTGGGGGGTTTTAAGCTAGTGTGGGCCCCACAGAATAATATCCTCTCAAGGGAGGTTATGTGCGGGTGGGCCCCACCTCCAACCTCCACTTGGAGGATTAAACTGCCACAAATAAAAATAAAGTAACACCTTTATTTTTATTTAATTATTTAAACTCCATAAACTAACTTTTATTCTTGTCAAAATGCAACTGCGGTGAATGTCTTGCTATGAAATCACTGACGCTGTGAGTTCAACGGTGCCCTAATATTTAAATTCTGAGCACCAGTTCAAAATATATAAAAACTCGCTCGTACGTTTACTGAATGTACCCGAACAAAACTTTCGAAATTGATTTCTGGCACACCAGGCCTCGAAATCAAGCGCTGTTAGAAACTGAGGACTCATAAAATTCTCATGAATTTAAGAAAAATATTTCCACGGAATTTCTAGGTCTTTACACTCTTACATAAGGATGTTTTATCTAATAGAAATATAAATCAGAAATACTTTTATTAACCTATTTTACAAAAATTTCTTTTCATTAATCATGTTTTTAAACTGATTTTCAGCTCAAATTTATAAAAATCAAATCCATCCTTTAAGATAAATCCATTCTTTTAAATCAAAACTGATTATATAATTACAACCGAAACCGATTTTCATTGAATTCATACATATTAATGGACATAATGATTTCTGAATCTGATTATACAAAATTTCACGAAGCTGATTAATATCAGGATCATTTATTTAATTGGAATTTATCTTCCATATAAATTCATTTTCTAAAGAATTTTGTCCTTGAAATATTATTCTATGAGCCAGACAGTGTCATCTATTCTATTTTTATATGAGTTTTGAAAGCCCCATGTGTACAGGTCCTTCTGAAATTTCAAAAAAAAATGATTGATGAAGATCAAGATATCCATTGGAATACACGCCTATAAATACCTGGTCACTTTTTCATTTGAAAATAACAATTCACTGTGTGTGTCAATTGTTGTTGATTTTCTCTCAATAATCTAATATGTAAAGACACAAACTACTTGTTCTTGGTCTTTTGGTTACTTTAGTAAGAGAGTGTCAATGTTAAAGAATCCTTATTTGGTTGTCCCTTTAATATTTTCATTGTGAATCCAATTTTATAATCGTGGGCTTCTGGGGAAAGGAAAATAGTGGTTCTAATCAACCTTCAAGATTGATGGAATTCAGTGATAGAAAGATAGAAGCTGCATTCGATCTTTTGTAGATTGAGGGAAACCTGGAATAAGCAGATAGAGTCTGGTATTTTAACAGATCAAGGTCTTACCCTGGTGTGGGTATGATAGACTTTCATGAAAGACTAAATCAAGAGACTTTTATTCAAAATTATTCAATAACCTTCTATTTTTTTTAAAATAATTCATCCATATTGTATTACTTGTTTCATACATGTTTCTTAATTTCATTGCATATATTTGTAATAGAGATAAATAATTTGTATTCATTTTCTATTAGTAATATTTCTTTTATTAGAAATTATAATTTTGACTTTATACACTTTAATGAATAATCATTTTATTTAAGAAACATTTAATCAAGAAAAAGTTTCTGAAATAAACTTAATAATGACATATTTTTGGACATAATGAATTTTTGATCTATATTATCAGTACCTGGGACCACACTGATAATATCTATTTTGTATAAAAAGAGGGTGTGTGATTTTTTTTAACTCTGTTTAAGAAATAATTCTTTAAGGTTTGAAAATTAATGTTTTTTAGGATACAATTTAACCCCTCTTGTTTTTAGCCATCTTTTAGTTTTATAATGATCCAAAAATTGGTATCAGAGACAAGTATCTATTTTACTGATACCTACACTTGGTATCATAATCATATTTCTATTTCATAGTAATCTTTATTAAACATTATTCTATTATCATTGAAATATATATTTAAATTCATTTATAAACTCTTTCATTATAAATTTATACTACACTAACATGTGAAGTGGAAAACGTTTTATTTTATAAGATAGCAGGAATCGATGTCAGAATAATTGAAAAAATTATTCCATTAAGACCACCTATTTTTGATTGAAATTATTATGATTATTAGAAAGATAGAATGAAAACATTTGTTATTAATAATGAAGTGAACAATTTATTATTCTTACTATAGACTAAAAGATCCCAAAAAAATTCATATTATTTAAAATCAATAGGAAAAAAGAATATAAATTGAAATACAAGGTAAAAAATAATTTTCTATGTTCTATAAACATGAATATATGCAGCATAATATCATCATGTGAAGTAGAAAATAATAATTAGAAGAAGTTGCAACTCACTCATTTCGATACATCTAATGTTATAGAAACAATAAGATCCATGCTTAGAGTAGAATATCATGCTTTTTATTTTCTTTAATGAGAACCTGTAGTTAATTTCCAATAAATATTTTTGAATATAATGAATAGATTACAATACATCGGTGAAAAAGTCATTGAAGTTGATGTTATTGTTGAAAATATTATAGAAATTATGCCCAATGATTGAGAGTTCAAGAAAACTGTAGTTGATGAGTCATGAAAAGATGAAAATGTTACTCTTAATGAGTCATTTGGAACTTTACTACAATATGAGAGTATGTTGAAGAGAGATGAAGATAACGAAAAGAAGAAGAATAGAGTTAGAGCTTCTACTAATACTTCAAATAAAATAAAATCTCAGACTCCTAATAATGTAGTGAAGTCCTCGAAGAAGAAGAAATTTGTTGTTCAATCAGACTCTAGTGAATATAAACAATATTAAAATGAGTTATCAAATATTGATTGAATAATGAAAATGATTTTTGGAAAACAATTATTCTCAGTATCAGTATATGGAATGTAATAGAGAAATAAATGATAAGAAAGATTATGATGTTACTTGCTATGAGTGCAAGAAATACAGACATATTAGACCTGATTGAGCTAAGATTAATAAGAAAGACTAAAAGGAAAAAATTCTAGTTGAAGTTAAAATAATTTTTGTAAATCCAAAGGAAATAATGTTCTTAATGAAAATGATAATTGGAGTGCAGGTGAAGTAGATTCTTCAGATAAGTCCTTAGATGATGATGTTTCTACCCAAAAGAACATTGGTTTCCTAAAAAAATTCTTCATGACAATAAATGCTTCAGGGAAAAGGTACAAAACTACTTAATCCCTAATAACATGTCATTAAATGAATATTTTCCTAGAAATGATGAATATACATCTTAATATGATGAAAAATATTCAGAAGAAGATAAAAATTTACCATAATCTTAGAATGTATCTAGATTTTTCAAGTTACTTGAAAATGAAAATTTCAAAATGAATAAGAAACATGAAAATGAAAATTCTAGAATAATTTAATGGAAAAAACTAATATAAAATATCTTAAAATATCTTGGTAAAAAAATTGATTTTCATTCCATTTCAAAAAAACTTAAGGAATTATATTCCTAAAAGGATAAACAATCTAAGGATCTTGAGAAAACTTTTTTTAAAAAAAATATTTTAGAAACACATCTAATTTCAAGAACTAATTTTTGTGAGGAAAAAACTCTAGTTAACAATCTGAAATCTGAAATATTTTCATTAAAGAAAATTTTATCTATGTTCACGTCTAGAATGGAAAACTATAATAATATGTATAGTTTGATTCCTCCTCTGGGAAATAGTTCGAGAGTAGGTTATTCTCATCAAAAACCTATTTTTAACAATTACTATTCTATTCCTAAAAATGATCATTTTGCATTAAATGTCAAAGTTGAAGGCATTGAAACAAAAATAATTCATTAAAAAAAGATTAATCTTTAGGATTTCATAAAGCCCATTTATCTAAACAAATGTGGATCCCTAATATTTTACATGCTGATATTTTGGGACCTATGAAAGTATGGGTTCTAAAAAACCGTACTCTTTTTATTTTCATGGAAATAAAAAATGTACCAACGATAAGAACATCTGGTACATGGAAAGTGGTTATTCCCGCCACATGACTGGTAAAAAATATTTCATTGAAAAGATTGTTGAAATGAAAGGTGGAAGAGTTACCTTCGGAGACAATGCTCGTGGAATATTTATTGTTATATGTAATATTATTATTTTTGAAAAAACTTTGATTTTGAACTTTTTATTTGTTAAAGGTCTTAAGAGAAACCTTATAAGAATAATCAAATTATGTGATGAAGGATACCTTGTTATTTTGGGAATGATAAATGTATAGTTAACAATTCCAGGGATGAGTTCTTTCTCTCAGTCCATATGCATGAGAATGTTTACACCATTAACCTACAAGACCTTATAATCGAAGACTCACATTGTCTTAGTGCTATGGAAGACCAATCTTGGTTATGTAAAAGAAGTTTAGGACATTGTAACCTTAGAAACATATGTATGTTGAGTAAGAAAAGACTTTCTAAGGATCCATCTAAAATTAGATTTGATTCTTCTCAAGTCTATAATCCTTATCAATATGGAAAGAAACATAAGTCAAGCTTTAAATATATTAGTGATGTTTCAAAAATCAATGCCTTGTGGAGAGTTCATATGGATCTTTTCCATCCTAAACAAACTAGAAGCATCAATGGAAAATACTATGTATTTTTTCTAGTTGTTGATTACACTAAATAGATGTGGGTCTATTTTCTCTCATAGAAGCCTGAGGCTTTTCGACTCCATAAAACATTTGTATCCAATGTTTAAAATGAGAAATACCAACCTTTGAAAACTATTCATAGTGATCTCTGTGGAGAATTTGTACATTCATATTTTAAAATTTTTTGTAGTAAAAAGGCATTACACTCAATTTCTCAGCTCCTAGAACTCCTCAGAAAATGGTGTTGTTGAAAGAAGAAATAATATTCTTATAGAGATAACTAGAACCAAGTTGAGTGAATACTCAATTTCTAAACACGTTTGGGATGAAGCTACGAGTAAAAAATGTTATACTATTAATTGATTTTTAATTAGACCATTTGTTATAAAAATATCTTATTAATTGTGGATAGGTCGAAAACCAATATTTATATACTTAAAAGTTTTTGGATTCAATGTAATCATTCTGAATATGAAAAATAATCTTCATAAATTTTCACCCAAATGTGATGAAGGTATATTTTTTGGTTATTCCACTACTTCTATGTCTTATTATGTTTTTAACAAAAGTTCCTGTACTTTTCAAGAAATTGTACATGTTAAATTTGATGAAACATGTCCTTTTGTATTCAAATAAACCCAACCTTCATGTTCAGTTATATTTTCAAAGTGATAATCAACCTCTGATAGAGGAATATTATTTTAAGGAAAATACACAAGAAATTTTTTCAGAAATATTCACTCATGAAGATTTTCTAGCATATGTTGATGAATAGGTTTTATAAAACCCAAGTCAGTTGTTTCATACGAATAATCCTAGTGATAAAATCATTGGTGATATCAATCAAATAGTAAGAACTAGAAGTTATTTAAGAAATTATGTTGAACATCTTTCTTCCCTTTCTCAATTTTAACCTAAATTCCCTAATGAAGCTTTAGGTGATGATGATTGGATAAAGGCTATGCAAGATGAACTAAATGAATTTGAATGGAAAAAATTTTAGACCTTGGTTGAAAGACCTAAAGATACAACTGTAATTGGAGTAAAGTGGGTCTTCATAATTAAATGTGATAAAAAATAAAAAGTTATTATAAATAAGTAAATACATTTTTCTAAAGGATATAATCAACTATAGGGAATAGTTTATAAAAAAACATATTCTCTGGTAGCTAGACTTGAATATATTCATATTCTACAATCCATTGTAGCATTCTTTAACTTTATGCTTTTCAAATGGATGTGAAGTGTGCTTTCTTTAATGGATATGTACAAGAGGAATTTTTTTGTGTCAAAACCCCTAGTTTTAAAGATAAAAAACATCCTAAAAATTTTTATAGACTTACCATAGCATTATATGGATTAAAACAAGCCCCTACAGCTTGGTATGATATATTAAGAATATTTTGTTACAAAACAACTATTTTAATGTAACTATAGATCCAAATATTTTTTATAAAGAATGAAAATAAATGTTTTATAATTATTCAAAAAAAATTTGATGACTTTATATTCGTATCAACTCAAAAAACTCTAGAATATTCTTTTGCTAATCATATGAATTATGAGATTGAAATGACTATGATGGGTGAGTTAACAATTTTACTTGATTTTCAAATTTCTAAAAAACTAGAAGGAAGAAATATATCTCAAAAAAACATATATTAAAGATCTTATAAAAATGTATGTATATGTTAATATTAAAAGTATTATTTCTCTAATTGGTACCTCAAATACACTTGATCATGATGAAGCAAGTCAACTAGTAGATCCAACATTTTTTAGAGGTATGATTGGAAGTTTACTATAATTAACAGCTAGTCATCCATACTTAATTTTTTCAACATAATTATAGTCAAGATACCAAGAAAATCTGTAATAATATTATTTAAAATACACGATTTTTTTCTATTTATGGAGAACTATGTAATTGGGGCTATTTTACTCTTCTAGAAATGATTTTGAATTACAAAAAAAATTCAGATTTCAACTATGGTGGTTTTAGAATCACATAGAAAAGTACTTCCAGAACATGTCATTTCTTAGAAGGCTCATTAGTTTCTTAGTCCTACAAGAAATTGCATTCTATATCAATTTTCATTGATGAAGCCGAATATGTGTCAGATGTAAGTTGTTCTGCTCAAGTGTTGTGGATGCAACACAAATTCACTGAGTATGGAATGAGTTTCACTAAAACTCAAATACATTGTGACAACAAAATTTCCATTTTATTAAGTAAGAACCCTACACATTCATCCTATTAAAAACACCAAGATATTTGGAATCACCTTCTTAGGGAATACAAAAAAAGAGATATTATTTTACAATTCATAGAAACACAAGAACAACTTTCTGAGAAATTTATAAAGTCAATACCTTCTGATAGATTTGATTATATCAAACAGATGTTTGGAATGATCATGGTAAGGTAATCATTCACATCTAGTTCATGATTAAAACATCTCCTTACATTATGATTACTCCTTTTTCATTGGGGGTGGGGGGGTACATCTCTATATAAAATTTTCAGTTTTAACAACATTTGACTCTTTTATAATATTTTTTTTAACAAAATTTTCCACTTCTTAAAATTTTCTTTTTAACAAAATTATACTCTTTTATAAAATTTTCTATTTTAAAAATATTTTAATCTCTATAAAATTTCCTGTTTTAACAAAAAATTACTATTTATAAAATTTTTGTTTTAAAAAAATTTACTCTTTATAAATTTTTCTATTTTAATAATGATTTTTAGAAGATATTTTTAAAACCAATAGACCATAAGAGAACTATCAAAGTTATGTCTACATATTTAACATCTTTAGTTTTATTTTTTGAAATTTATTTATTATTTATTATTTAACTATCCATCATAAGTTTTTATTTTAAAAAAACACAATAGTTCATACTTTACAAAATATCCTCAGCCCAACCCCAAACGTCAGATCAAATCTATTTCATCTCATCCATTGGATTGACTATGGATGATCAATCATCACTCTAAATGCCTATACAAATTATGGTACCCCTTATGTCCCAAATTATTTCTTATCACTTATGTGCCGACTCATTTTTGGAGTTCAAATTTACCAAGTTAGATTTCCTTTCATAGTTAGTTCTAAATGTCTTAGTCTATATATTCTGAAATTTAAATTCCACTGCAAAAGGAGTTCAAATAATGGTTCGTTTGTAGTGAAAGGTTAGTAGATTATAAATTCTATCATATATATGATTTTATTCTAAGGAAGATAATAGATTTTTAAGTATGGGAAGATATTTATGTTTCAAAGGAACAAGGTGAGTAAGATCTATTTTATCTGGAATTGGTAACATAATTCTTTGAGACCAAACAATTCTTTAAGGAATGAACAAGAGATGTTGTTAAATTCAAAAGTTATGGGATAACATATTTAATGTATTATATTAAATGTTCAAAAGTTATTGAAATTCTTTATGATGGTGATGCGTGTTTTTCCTCTCAGAAATTGCATTTTTCTAAAGGAACTTTTAATAAAGAATATTATATTGAATCCTTATCCTTTATGGGTATCAAGAGGAAATAAGTTTCTCATATTTCCCCAAATAATTGGATTGTATCTATTTGGATTCACGTTCTGTTAATACCAAGAGAAGGGGATAGGGACACCCTTAAGGTAATTGACATTTTTTTCCAGCAATTTCTTGTGAATTTAATAAAGTTAAATTTGGTTGAATACATGTTTCTTAAAATTAGTATGATAAAAGGCATAACCATTAAATATCAGATTTTGATTTTCATATATATTCTTTCAAAGTTGATTGCAAAGTGTTTAAGTTACTTTAATATTTTATACAAATCAAAAACAAGTAAGTTTAAGATTCTTCATCTCAATTATGACACCTTAAATTGAATGAAATATTCTTTCAATGAAAAGATAAATTAATTTTTTAATGTTTCTAGAAAAACTATACTTTTTGGAGAATCATCTTAGGAGAGGAAATATATTTATACCAATCCACATAAGTCAAATAAGTAGAAAAAATATGTGGATGAAGTGGTTGATAAATGGAGGAAAGATAAATATCAAAGGAATGAAAGAGAGACGATATTTGGTGTAGGCCCGAATGAAGAAAAAGATCTAAAGCTCATTAGTGTCGAAACACATGAAAAATATAACAAAAAAAGAAGTTAAAGAAGAAGTTTACTAAATACAATGTTGGTCAATAATTGTCAAGTGGAACAAAGAAAGAATTTGAGAACCTCCTATTCTGGAATCCTTTAATCAGGAAGATGTTCTTCCTCTTCAACAATTTATTCTTGTGGAATTTTATGTTCCACGTATTGACAAAGGAAAACTAATTGTTCCTAATCCATCTAAACATTTACAAGAAACACATAACATTGATGATCAAGATCATGGAGATCAACGTAATGAAGATCTATGGAATCAGGAAACTGAAAACGAACATGAAATTCAAAAAAATAAACTGGTTCATGATAAAAGGAATAGTAATTCTGGATAACTATTAGTTAGAACCTCCCAAGACTCATCTTTAAAGATTGTTTTATCAGATAAATAATTTTACGAGTCAATAATGGAGAAAGGAAATGTTTTCGAAAGTGATATTCAAAATGGTGTTGGTGATATTGTTCAAAATGTTGTTGAGAATTTTGTAGAAAAAAGTTGTTAAAAAAGATGGTGGTGAAGATAATGATGAAGATAATGTTAGTCAACTATCTAATGAAATACTGATAGACCAAAGAACATTAAAGGCAGTATCCAATAACGATAAAGGGAAGAAAAGTCAAGTCACAACCAACAATATGGTTTTATCATATTCAAGAAGAATCAACTTCTTACTCTATGGGTGAATATTTCATAACCCAATCCTTAATGAAGATTCACAAATCCATTAATTATCTACCAAACATTAAATCAAGGTGTAGGATGATTCAAGATTCATTAAATCATATTTCAGATGATTTGTCCATTTACGCATAGAACATTATAAATCTATAAGCATATTTCAATGATTTTGATAAAAATTTTGATTTCCATTATAAATCCTGTAAGAAGATAACTATGTGGTCAATATAAGTAAACAAGGATCTCAAAAATGTTGACGAAAATATTGATTCCATAAAAAAATGTTTTATTAGGGTCTGAATAATCTCTTAAATAGTTATATGAGAAATCTAACATGATTGAAAGCTCTTCAAGACAAGAATTCAGAACATTGAATGGAAAATTGAGTATTGATTCCTCCAAATTGAAGAATTTGAAGTTCTACAAAGATGAAATGTTTTTACTAAACAATTATAATGATGAAATGGGTGATTTAATCAAATGTCGTCTGGAAAATCATTAATCTCAAGAAGAAATAATTCAATGTATTTTATAGAGGAATTCTAAATAAGATGAGTTTGTTGTTAAACATAGAGTTGATCTCAAAGAATTTAGAAAAATACATTCCATTGTCAAAACCTTAATGCCAAAGAAATTTGATATTTTCTAACTTCTGAACTCTTATTATAATCTTATACTATTTAAAGTTTTTCATTATCTTCTCTACTTGTTTTTTATTTTTCCTAACCATTTCATGTAATATTTCTTCCCATTCCTTTATGAAAATCAAAAAGGGGGAGATGATTTTATGAAAAAACTGGAATTGATTTTAAGGGAAAGAAGATCATATGTAAGGGGGTCATATTTGTTTAAAGAACAAAATAATCTAAAGAAAATAATATGATACTTAGGGGGACTTTATATCCCAAGCGGGAGTTAGTCAGATTCATAAATATCTACAGATGAGTTATATACTCATGGAGAGGTAAGTTTTTATTCTTTAATCGAATATATAATTTCCCGGTCATAATATTCTTCTCATAAAACAATGTTTTCATTTTCAAAAAAGGGTGATACTATTGGGTTAAAAGATTTTATATAATTGTTTTCATTACTTAATGTTTTGGGAAATCAAAAACATATAAGTATACTCCTTTATAATGAAGTTTTATCCAATACTGATATATTTTGAAAAACCTTTTAATTACTTGTTTTACAAAATTCATTTTCATTAATTAGGTTTTCATAGAACTGTTTTTCTACTAAGACCGATAAAAATCAGATACATTCCTTTAGATGAATCCATTATTTGAAAAAACCAATTATATAATTTAAATTGAAACTGATTTTTATCAGATCCATATATATAATTAGACATAATTCTTTCTAAATATAATTATACAATTTTACCTAAAACTAATTAATCTTAGTATCATTCATTTAATCTGAATTCAACTTCCTCACAAACCTATTTTCTAAATAGTTTTTTCCCTGAAGTTTTTTTCTATGAGCTAAATGGTTTCATTTATTCTATTTTTATATTAACATATGAAAGTGCCAGGTGTACAAGTCCCTCTAAAATTTCAATGAAAATATGACCGTTGGAGATCAATATGAGTATTAGAATCCATGCCTATAAATACCTGATCTTTTATTCATTTAAAAATAACAATTTGTTGGGTGCATCAATTACTGAAGATTTTATCTAAAGAAGATAAAGTGTAAAAACATAAACAACATGTTATTGGTATTTTAGTTACTTTAGTAAGAGAGTTTCAATCATAAAGAAACCCTGTCAGGTTTTCTCTTTAAGATTTTCATCATTCGTTTGATTTTATAATCGTGGGATTTTGTGGAAAGGAAGATAGAGGTGCCGATCAACATTTAATATTGAGGGATTGTAGGGATAGGAAAGTCAAAAGCTGTATCAGATCTTTTTTCAGATCAAGGGATGCTACTGGTAGGCCGACAAGGTCTGATCTTTTAATTGATTGAGGGTGTGCCCTAGTGTCGGTCTGATAGACTTTCTTGAAAGTATAAATTAAAATAATTTTATTCAATGTTATTGAATACCCTTCTCTTTGGGTTAAAATAATTAAATATTATTTTATTACTTATTACTTACATGTTTTTTAATTCCACTACATATATTTGTAATAGAAAGAAATGCAATGAATTCATTTTCTATTTTAGTATTTATTATATTAGAACTTTGAATTAGGAATCTATACACTTTAAGGTATAATCATTCTATTTTAAACACTTGTAATCAATAAAAAAAATTGGAATCAACTTAATGAATAATATTTTTCTAACATAAAGAATTTTAGATCTGTATTATCAGTACTAGGGACCATTCCACTTATATATATTTTTAATAAAAATATTGTGTGTGAATGAGTTTTTTTTAAAAAAATTTATCAATAATTTAATTATGGTTAAAAAATTATTTTTTTTAACTTATAATTCACCCCCTCTTATTTTTAGACATCTGTTATTTTCATAACGATCTATCTTTTCGTTCTGTCAAACATCTTGAATCTTATTGCTAGGTGATTTATCTCCTCATCACTATCAGATGGGGGTTCACTATCACTAAAACATACAGTTTTTACTTTCTCTTTCTCCTTCTCCTTTTGTTGTCTAGAGGCTGTAGTCTTGATATCTATTGACCTTCTTTTAGGCTCCTCATCTTCATCTCAGTTTACCATTAATTCCTCCTCGTACATCATCAGTATTCCAATAAAATCCTTGAATGGTAGTTTACTTATGTCACATGATATTCATATTGAAATTTATGTGCCTATCCATTTTCTAGTTGGCATTTGATTAGTCTCATAATTTTATCCTTTTCCAAAATAGGATTTCCAAAGGAGATCATAGTATTTACAATCTTATTGAACTAGTGGTACATATCATATATATGTTCATCAAGTTCATCTTATGTTTATAATACTATATATTATAAGTGTCAAGTCACATATCTTTAACAATAGTGGTTCCTTCATGAGAAACGAATAAGTTATCCTAGATATCATACGTGGTTTTACCTGTATAAATTTTATTAAACTCTTCAAATCCTAGTGCACAATAAGAATCATTCATTTATTTACAATTATTATTATATGCAAGCTTATTATTATCATCCCTAGTGCTTCTAGGAGTCTCAGGAATAATATATTGATCTTCAATAGTAGGCCAAATGTCAAAATACATTCTCTCAATATGCATTTTCATCTTAATCTTCCATTTATCATAATTTTTACCATTAATGAAAGGAGGTATGTTGGTAGCAGATCCTTCTTGATGATTATCCATTTAAAGAACTAAATTTATAAATAATATAAATTAAGATCTATAAAGATAAAAAATCAGATTTAAAAATAATTTGAAAACAATAATATGAAATAAATACATCCTCAGATACAAAATTTTGGTTGTGGTGAGTATCTCAAAATGGGGTGAATTAAGTACCAAATAATTTTTTTAAAAAATGGATTAATTTTAAATAGCCCATGTGATTTATAAATAACCCAGTTTATCGAATGATATAGTATGATATAGATATTAATATTTGAAATGAGTTCCTAAATATTTATTAGGTATCATATAAAGAATATATAATATTATTTAACCCTTTTAAATCTATTTACTTGATTAGAATACTATACAAACACAAATTAATAAAAAATATCAATGTATATAATTTTTTAATAGTTGAAAAGAGTTTTCTGTTTTAATGAGAAAACAAGGTAAAACAAAATAAAACGGGTAGTAGAAATTTAATAGCTGAGGTTTAGTCTCATGTGAAGATTTTGTCCTATCTATTTTTTATGACATTACACCAAGATGTTTATGTAAATAAATAAGATGGTCAACATCCTAGATCAGGTTTTACCACAGTTTACAAATTTTCCAAGTCACACACGACCTCTTTCACTATTATAAATGGGATTAAAAATAAACTCTTCCACTATTTTCCATGAGAGTATAGTTTAAAATAAATGAGAATATATCCGGTATCTTTCAGTTCTGCTTAGGATACAATGTGCATGTGGTAAAATAGATTATGTACACACACTACTCATAAGTAGATAATGTAAACAGTACATAGAAACTAAAACTGTAATGGAGTAGAGGTTCTCAATTTGTATGAAAATCATATTTTGAATCCATGAAAGTATTTTGAAATGAAGATCAAGTGGGATTATCTTGAAGGATTCAGTAGAACAGAGTCTCATAGACTCTTGTTCTGGACTAGAGGAAAGCGACAATTGTGACAGTGTAGTTCAACTTACAAGTCAAGTGCTTTCTTGATCTTGAAATTCAAATATTCAACTCTATGTGTTTTCTATATGAAAAACCTCATAGCCTATTATATCTTTTTCAAATGAGCATTCACTTGTCTTCACTACATATATCTCTCTGTTATCTCTGTTATCTCTCTTATCTCTCTGTTATGTTTTTCTCGAGGGAGTTTGGTTACACTTTTATCAATAGTAGTATGAATAATTTCCATGTGCATCCAGATATCATGCTTCTTTATATAGGGTTTTAGAACTTTATTCAATGCATTTTATCTAACATTTAAGAGAAAATAATTAAAATAACATTACTCATTAACTTCTATAATATAATCGTTATTAGAATATTTAAATGAAAGTGTTAGGTTTAGAGAATAGTGGAGGTGACTTACTCTTGAAGTGCATCTGGTCTAGTGGTGTTTAGTTCGGTGGTATTTGTCTTGGTGGTGTCTAGTCTTCTAGTGACTCACCTGGAAGTATCTCATACATATCAAATAATCTGTGTTGATGGTATGGCATTGGTAATATCTCAGTTGGCGGTGCCTCATTTGGCGATATCTCAAAAATCGTCTGATTTTTTGTTGGACAACATGATATCCTTGCAGTGTGATATACTGACGGGGTGTCATCTAAGTGTCTCAAACATACTAGGATTTTCATGATGAGGGTATATCATGTACAATGGTTTCAGTCTCAATAGTGTCTCATCCAAAGGCAATTTCATCACCGGTCTAAGATTATGAAATACTTATAGATAACATGAAATTCATTAATATCATTATTAGAATCATGATTTTGTTACCCTTAAAAAAAGGAGGTCAAAAACATCTATATCACACTTCATGGTGTTAAAATATGATCCTTCTTTTGTAGTTATTCCTCAAGTTTCCTTCAATCAAATGGGTTCAATCAAGAAGAATCTTTAATATGGAATTTAAATTTCATAATGTTATAAAATAAAATATTGTCAAAACATTAATGGTTTGATGGAAATAACTACTCTCATGATAAATATAGAAATAAGACACTAATTATTATTCTAAAAATTTGTTATATTTTGGAGTTGAATATACCACATATTCCCAATGTTCCCTCTCTAAATACAAATAGAATTTTTATTAACATGAATTTAGTGGAAAAAATCCATTTAATATTGAAAACCAATGAAGATAGTGAAATTATTTGTCATGGTCATATCCTTAACAATTTTTTGAATTTCCTATATAACTACTTTTAAGAATTTAATTATATATGAGAGATAGGAAAAAAACATGAATTAAAATAAAAATTCCAGGAAGATGGTATTAAAAAAATTATTGTAATGTATCTAAATTTTTATATGGATTATATGTAAGTGTTTGTGTTGGTGGAGGTATTCTATGATGCCATAAATATATATGATGTGTTTCTGATGTATCATATGATACAATAAGGGTGTGTCATAGGGCATGACATTCATGTTGAAAATGGAATATTTTTAAGCATTTGAGAGCATCCTTTAATACAATATGGGGATATCATATATCCTCAGCTTGGAATATCATAGTGTATGAAAATATAATATCATTGTGTGGTAAATCACATAATACAACTCAAGTAAATATCCTAATAAAAATAAATAAATAAAATAATAAATTCCATAATTTATGTATTCTTCTATGTATATTATCATTTATAACTAAAATTTCATAAGGAAAAACAAAAGATTTCATTGTATCGATCATGGGATAATATAGTTATAACCAATGGAATTTAATCATACATTACATAACTTAAAACATAATTCTATAAATGTCTCTTAAGTACCCTGAGCTCTATATAAGGAAATAATATCCTTGAGAATGGGGGTCAACGATCTTTACCAAAACATTTCCAATTCTCCTGAGTTATATTCCACATATATCCTCTACTACCAATGGTACTAGAATATAACAGTTAGGAGGAGGTTCCTACTCAATTACCACTTGATTAAAATCAATTTGTGGATACACTCAAGAGGGAATATTCTTTTGGTAGTTCCTCAGTGATCTTCTTCAATATTGTGTGAATTTTGTTCATGGGAATATTGTTTTTATTTTCTTTTCCTCCCTTGATAATGTATTATTATATCTCTATAAAAACATCCATGGTATAAGAGCATCCCATTATTCATGATTAATAAAATCATGGTTTTAAATGAATGATATATATTTATATTTATATTTATATTTTTTATTTCCTTTCATAAAAAGAGATAGATATTTTATACTGCAATTGGATATATAATATATTATATTGTAATCCATGATATATTCATGCCTTATTTTATTGGATATTGTAGGTTTCAACATAGTTAAAAACATTTGGTTTTTACAATATCATAACATATGATATGTTATGTCATAACATATGATGAAATTATTTTAATCTTACACAAATTGCTGAAACAAAGTATTGTATAGTAAATATGATGTAAAGTATATCATAAGTTATGATCCCCAAAGCGCTGATGGTTTTATCAGAGACTATGTTTATCTATCAGAAAATATAATATTTTAATGGGATGTTTTAGATTATGATAAAAAGGATATCATACAATATGATATATAAGAAAAACATATTTTTCTTTAATTTCAATTATGAATTGAAATATATAATTTCTAAATATTTTATAAATTATATACAGAGGTATTGTGGTGTGTTTATTTAATTTATTAAATAATTATAAATAAATTAATTATAAATTTTGTAAAATTAATTATTGTATTATTATGTAATATTTAATAAATTAATCATTCATTACATTAAATGTTAATAATAACTAATTTTTAAATTATATATTATAACTTATAAATTTGATATAATCTTTGTTAATTAAAATTATAAGTTCATTTTATAATGAGATTATAAATTACTAATTAAAGAAAAAATTTAAAAGTTTATATTTAAAATTATAAATTTGTCATAATTATCAATTTTAATTGATCAAATTAAAAGGCCCTTTTTAGGAAATAATTTGAACCATATCGAAATGTGTTTTAATAATTGATATGATAAAGTTTAAAATAATATTATATATATGATATTTAGATTATGTAAGTTATTTACATAATATAACTGGAATATAAAGTGATTATATTTCACTTAATATAATATATTTATTGTAAATTCCAAGTAAAAAATAAAATTTGATGTATTTCATATTGGAAATAAATATAAAGTGTTTATATTTATTTATTATTAAATTTCTATAATTCATAGATAAATAATATAGTGTTTTTAATTTTTTTATTTATAAATTTTTTTAAATTGTTTACAAAATGTTTAAATATATTAACTGTTCATTTTTTTAGTTTATTATTGATTTAATCATCGATATAAATTAATTATATTATGAATGGATGTATTCTTTATTTTAATATGTTAAATTACTTCTATAAGTTATCATATATGCATTAATGTGTTATATGTTAGGTATGATAATTGGATCAGTTTTATTCAACAATAAATTATTATTGTTCGAGGTTATGAGCTTGAGTGATGAAATTAATTATTATTTATACATAATAGGTGTTATAATTATGATGAAATTGAGGTATCAATTACATAAATTATCCTTGGGTAGAGACACATTGGCCCAAACTTTTAATTGGCCTTGAGGCTTATGGCTTGTCTAAAAAATTGAGGGTTGGATATTTGTCAGTCGAATATTACTCTTTTAGAGATATTTTGTTTTATATGATTTTAAGAGGGACATTTTTGGTTCAGTTATCTTGGATTTTAGTTCATGATATGGACTCATAAGTTCATTGATTCCTAATACTAGAGCTATTCTTAGTGGCCTTTCCCTTTGTTGATTTTAAAACACAAATTTGGTTGAAGTGGAAATAGATTCTTACATGGTTCATACATTTCTACTTGGACTTCCACCAACTCACTAGTCTATATCCTATCATATTAGATCTTGTAGAAGTAGACATTATTAATATATATGAATTTTTCTGACTTTCTAGAAATAGAATAGGGTTGTCAACTATCTAGGTTCAAAAGAAATTCATGAAGACACTCTAACTACTTAATATTATTTTTTGTATTTACCCATTGAATACTTTGTTATTATAAGGTAATATAATATTGGGTTCCACTATTTCAAACCTAAATGAAGTTTTATCTAGTAGTGTACCACCTTAATAAAAAAATTACATTTTAATGAATGTATTTTTAATTCCCATGTGGCATATGGTCATGGGTTGTACTCCAAATACCCACATGGATTCTCCATAATTAAATGGTTGGGGACCACTTTCCCATATTGAGAAAAATTATAATGGAGGGTATCAGACATTAGTTGATTCGATGAATTGACCAATAGGGTGGATGACATGTGATGTGGGGATGTGTTGGGATAAATGAACTCCAGTGGGATTCTCTGGCACTCTAGTGTGGATAAACAGTGTGAGATTCAATTAGGATTCTGGATTGGCATGGCATTTGTGGGTGATCTATAAAGAAGATGGTGGGAGTAAATGTGGTTGGATGGTTAGGGTCATTTTTCTTGTACAAGTGAAGGGTGTGAAAAAATTTGGGTGTGGTAAGATGGTGATCTAGATACCGATGGGTGCACATGTGGCGTAGGGTGGTGTCACAGGAGTTTCATGGTTTTAGAATTTATTATAAAAAAGGATTTAAAAATCCTTTGGGCCATTAATTCAATTACTCGACTTTCAAAAAAAATCCAATTGGTCATTGGCCATTAACTATATGGTCCTTGTGGATTCTTACCAATCCAATTGTGTAGAGATAAAGGTATGATCCACTTGTGTTCCTAGGATGTGTGTGTATTCTTGGTCTTGTAATCCCCCTGGCTACTAATAAATGTATTTGATTTTAATCCTTTACATAAAAGGGTTTCATGTACCTTATTCATTAGATGTATTTGGATATGTATGAATATATTTGGATTTTAATTTGGATTAGTAACACAAACTATGAGTTGTGTAAAGTTACACACATCAATAAGGTTTGAACATGTTTACTTGATGGTAGGAATATGATTCCTGAAAAAATTATTAAAGGCATGTATACATATTAAGGGAATAAAATTAGATAATATAGTGAGATTAAATTCCTTTTAAAAATAAATAGTGTCAGATCACTTCCAAATAGAATACTTTTATTGACCGTGATCATTCATTTTGAGAGATCATAACCATTAGGTTCCCATGAATTATCTTGTATAAGGTAAAAATTAATGATCTAACCCTAACTGTTGGGTTCCATGTTTTTTTAATTTTCATTTTCTTAGACATAGTCAGGAATCCATAGACATTAGGATACCATAGGTATTAATATGAATGAATCTATATGATTGATTAGATTAAAGGGTTATCCAATCAACAATCCATGATCCATATATGATATGATTGAAATGATTATCTACTAAGTATAATCATAACTTATGTATATGTTTAACTGGTGTATGTCATGATAAAATAGGGATCTTAACCCACTATTCGATATTATAGATTTAAAAGGGGTTATCATTTTAATGGGGGCACATTTAATAAAAGTCCTCACTAAATTAATGTATGTCATGATACTAATCTTATAAAAGATTATATTATAGATAATTTACATAATGATTATCTAGTTTTCCTTTGATATTAATACTTAAAAAATCGAATAATAGTTGAATAAATCCCTAAAAGGTTAAAAAACAGAATAATCATTCATAAGAAAGAAGGAAAATTCTATGTGTTATAGTAATTCCTTCCTTGGTAACATAATGTTTAATTTGTTTAGAAATGAATATAAATTCTTATTAAATGTATAAAAAATTCAATTTAGGTTTCAAATAAATTTTATGAATAATGGATGCATTAATTTCAATTTAATATTCTATATTAAATTTGATTCGATATTTTAAAGACTTATAGAGGTTGAGTATTTCCTTTAAATTGTGATCAAGATATGAATTCAATATGAAATTATTATTGGAAAAGTTTCTATAATAATGAATGAGTTCAAGATATGTTAAGCCTATATTCTCAAAGTGATGAGGATAGATGATTATGGCATGTGATGTCTATATTGTGGTGATGTATTGATAGTACAAATGAGAAAATGGTCATAGTGAAAGAAGAATAGTCAGTTGGAAATCCCAATAATGATTCTTTAATTGACTAGTTGAGGTCAATGAAACATAAAGGTAGTTTTAGGAAGGATATGAAATGTTTATATTCAGTAGAAATTGTCAGGAATACCTAAAGGGGTTTGAGAACTATATAGAGTTTCTGTGTAAGGGTTTTATTGTTACAGAATCAATCCTATGATTTTAAGTGTATATGATTCCAAATGAATATTTTAAAAATGTTATATGTATACAAGAGTTCTAAATTATGGTAATAAGTGAGGGAGCTTATAGTTTCCATTAAAATAATGATGCAAAAGGTTAATGAATCAGGGATTTGAATGTGAAGGAATATATCAATCCTAGAGGAATCTAAATAAAGGATGTGTAAATTTATATTATTACTATTATACAATAAGAGAAATAGTTTGTTAACAATGATTTATAATAAACAACATGAGATGATTTTTCTAACACACATGATTTATGATTCTTATAATTCTACAACATGATTAGAAGAATGTAAGGATAAAACAAATTTTATCCATGATAAATATTTTATCATGTATGTTAGTTAAATTATTAAGGAAATGATCCCACCACACATTAGTGGAATATTTTGATGAATAAGATATTATTGTTTATATAATGATATGTAAACTTAGAATACCATATATGATAGAGAAATAATATTTTATATGTTTTATATACAAACTAAAAGAAAATAAAAGTTATTCCTTATCATAAAGTAGTTTTTTATCTTATCAAGATATTCTGAATAGAATATATTTTCTCAAAAGATTTTGTGATTATATATGGACTTAAATAAGTTCAAGTAGAATAAATAAAACATTATACCAATCAATATGAAATGTGAATATCACTAAATATATTCAAACTATTAGGGAATGTTGGTAAAAATATTAATAAAAAAGTTATATTAATTAATAAAATATTTCAAGGAAAATGTTTTATAGAATTGTTCTAAGAATGATGATGAAGAAGAACATAGAAATAATCATAAGTTAACAATATAAGTAACTATGATCATGAAATTGGATTTTGTGAAGTTAAAGAGTTTGAATACCATGGTAACAAAGTTTAACATTAGTAATATGATTCCTAAGTCTCACCATTATTCAAACATACATTTTTATGGATGTTTTTGAATAAAAGAGTTTAGTAGGAGAGTATTGTAATACGGTAACATAATTACATATAAAAAATGTTCATAGATATAATAATGAGATTAACAAACCATAAAAGTGAATAGAACATAAGGTCGATCTGGTAGTATATGATAAGACAAACACTTATGTATGGTTTGGTTAGTCTTATTAAAATATTTTTAAAATAAAAAATGTATATTTAAATATAAAATTTAGTGTCCAATTTATCCTTATTTCACATTTTTTTCGTATTTGAGGGAATTGAGATGATAATTCACATCTCAAAGCATGCCTTTGAGTAATCCCTAACTGATGTTCATCATAGATTATTATAAGTTTTCATGAAATAAAAAATATATATTGTGTTCGATTTCATATTGGAAAATGAAATATGCTCTTGAGGCCCAAAAATGAGTACCTTATGTATTATAGGATTGATTTGGGAATGAGGACTGATATTAGGTCAATGTGGATTCTAGTTTTTGTTCTAACCTTTTTGGATGTAGTAGACAAAGAATTTTTTGATGATGCAGAAATATCTGGGAAGATAGGTTTGGGTAGAGATTCAGTTAGTTAAGTAGTTATCCAAGGTGTATCTTCTGGATAGATGAAGAATTTCAAGGGTGGTCAACCTTTTTCAGAACTAGTTCCATGGGTATTGATAGGAAATCATTAGATATTTTCTATCACTGTGGGTGGGGAGGAAAAGGGGCTTGTGATTATCCACAAAGATTATGTGAATGTTATTTATGGAGATATTAAGACATCAAACATCATTTTAGGTTTGGTAGGGGGACTAATACTCCATTAAACTCCAATATTTTACTTATTTATTACAATCCTCAGACAAGAGAAATATTTGGGTCATATACATTGGATACATTGATCCTTGAAGAGTAGTATATGACACATTATACAATATTTTTTAAATCCGGTTTGTTCAATGAATACTTCAAGTATGTAATTTGGATATTTATATTTTATCTAATATTATGGAAATTCGCATATAACATAGAATTTTATTATCATTTTATGCAGGGAAAAATTATAAGTAGTTTTCATCAATCTTTTCATTTGAATATGAGTGAGTCTTTACATTAAAATATAGATATCCATTTAATTGTATTATTCATCTTAATTTTTGATATTGAGTTTTCCAATTGGCTATGTTTCTCATGAAATAAGAGCATTGGATGTTGGTCCCAATTCTTTGGTTTTTGAATGAATCTATTTAATAACTAATGGTTATAAATTTGTTACAACGGATTGAGTAGGGAAAATGATAACACAACATGATTCCATTATGATAACTACTACAATATATTATTATACTAGTGCATCAGATAGTCAGACTCGATATAAATATGTGTATTATTATGGAATTGTTGAGAAAATAATGTTATTGGATTACTAATCTCAAGTTCGAGTCACTATGATGATATGAAAATGGTTTGATTCAATGAAGAAACATGGTAAATTTATTGATGACTATGGATTCAGAGTTATTGACATGTGTTGATTCCTACATACTGATAATCCATACTTTTTGGAATCAATGGAAAAATATGTGTTTTATTTGAAATATCATATGAGACCTAATTATGATTTCATCGATGAAGTAATCACAAGAAATATTTTTCATTATGTTGGTGATGAATTTACCACCATCAACACCCCCATTGGTTTTGACAAAAATATTTCATTTGATGAATAAATTGTCCCATTATGAGATTTGATGTTGAACCAGACGTAGTGGTGGGTTGTATATTGAAGCAACCATATATGATTAAAATTAATTTAGTTTTCCTTGACTTGAGTTTCTCAGGATAGTATTACTGTAATAACATTAATCTAGTCTCAGTTGTGAATGATGTTCTTTTTAGTATTTTTCTGTTTCATTTCATTTAATTTGATTTATTTCAATTTAAAAAAATAGGATTAAAACAAGTTTTAAAAATTTATAACTTCATTTTAAAATATTGTAACTAAAAGTTATTATGACATATTTTATGCATTCTTTGACTTCTAAGTTGTAAGCACGATTTTTAAAAACTATTTGTAAAAAATGTACATTAAATTCATATGATGATTATGAAAAATACTTTAGAACTTTTATGGAAGTGACTATATGATGCTAATCAATAGTTTCACAAGTGTACATTGGATCCTTCGCTTCCCTCAGTTTGTATAATAATGGTAATTTTTTCTTATACATTACATATAATGCAATGTTAATATTATTTTACAATTTTCTTAAGTAGATTCAGTTCTACTAGAGTTTAATACTTATCTTGACAGCATGGGTATGATTGGGTATGCTCCTAGACCCAGATGGATCACCCATCATACGCGTTCCCACATCGAACCACTATCAGATACCCATCTACCACAACTTTCCATACTGTTCCTGAGTCTCTTGGAATTTTCATATCCATGCCTCCTTCATAATCTTAGTTACCCACATATTCACATATCATGTCTATGCCACCATCACAGATGATCCCACTGATGGAAACATCATCCCATTTAACCTCCAGTTCCCATACCATGTCTACATCACCTCTATAGAAGTTCCCACCTTTAAAATTTACAAATATGATGATGTCTCCCCCGGTCTACTACCCATATTATACCATGTCTACTTCACCTCCAATTCTTGCCATCCATCCAGTATCTGATGAGACTATTCCTTAATCATTCAATCCAGTTCAGGAAGACCACCTAGAAGATGTATTGGAACCAGCACTTTCTTAAGATGATGGTGATCTAGGCTGTCCCAAAGATCCATCACAGTCTATTGAGTGTTCCGTATTTTGGTTTTTAGACTATAAATATGTCAACTTATATCACTTAGTTATTTTCTTGTGGTAACATGACTTAATTCTTCTTTTTACCCCTCTTTTCTTATTTAGTGGGATCTTGTTCTAGGGGATGTGGGTGCACTCATATATAGAAAGCATGGAGTCTCTAGACACAAATAATTGTAGATTACAATGAAGAAAAATAGATGATAGGTAAAAATACAAGGCAACGTATAATTTTCATGGACACATTATCCAAGTACCATGATATCATTCTGGTTGAATCAGTCTCATGGAGACATTATAGTAATGGCATCGAGGAAAATCCATGGGAGAAGATATGGGTAATAAAATTTAATAAATTTATACACATGTTATTTTTTATTTATATCAATTAACATGTTCACTGTAGAGTTGGTTTATCTTTCTCAACAGATAATCTTATAAGAATGCAATTTTGGTAGATCTTGGGGAGTTCTGGTGATCGTAAAAGCTTGCGTTTTATATTTGTTGGAAGAGTAGTGTTGGTTCTTATTTAGAGGGTGTACACACATTCTCAGACTGCTCAAAAACTCAATATCAAAAAAAATGATTGAATATTGGAATACTAATGAGTTTAATTTATTCCAAATCGTTAATGTTTTTCTTATAACAACTAATTATTATTATTTTTATAGGAATTTTTTAGGAATCATCAGTGAAAAAAAATAAAAAAGGTTCAATGACATATCTGCATACATTTGGGCACACTAAAATGCTCGAGCATGAGAAGAAATGGGTACATTAATTGGAATTAAAATAATTTCCTTACTTATATTTTTACTTTGATAGATTTTCATGTTGAATTTTAATTTTTATTATCAATATTCCCTTTAATATAAGGCTTAAAATACCCCCTTTTAAATGTCCATTAAGCCTATTGGCATAATGGCCAATTGGTCAATTTTGCCTAATGGAGAATTGGAATATAGACCTAATTGTGAATTCGAATATATGCCAAATAGGACCATTATACAATAGTACTTTAAGACCTTAGGCCATTTGGACTATTGTCGAATTGGGCAATTAGGCCTATAGGCTAATTTTCCATTAGTCCTATTTAGAAGTTGTCTATTAGGCCTATAGGCTAGTTGGCCATTAATCCTATAGACCAATTGGCCATTAAGCCTAATGATATAATGGCTAATTGGCCTATAGGCCTAATGGCCAAGTGGACTATATTTATAATGGCCAAGTGTCAGATAGGCCCAATAGAAAATTATCATATAGGCCTAATTCCCAATTGGCTTATATGCCTAATGGAAAATTGGCCAATTATGCCTAATGTCCAATTTTCCTATAGGCCTAATGGACAATTGGCATATATGCTTAATAGGACAATTAGAAATTATGCTATTATCCCTAATTTCCAATTGTCCTATTGGAGTTATAGGGATAATGGGTAATATACCAATTGGACATTAGGCCTATTTCTCAATTGGACATTATGCCTAATGGCCAATTGTCCAATTCTTCTAAATGGACAATTAACCTATAGGAATATTGGCCAATGGGCCTATATCCCTAATAGGCCAATTACCCTTTCTGCCTATAGGCTAATTGGCCATTTTTCCTCCAGGCCAACTAAACATTATTCAAAATGCCCTAATGAACAATTGGCCATTTGGCATAATGTCCAATTGGCCTATAGAACTAATAGAGAATTATCCTATAGGCGTAATTACCAATTGTCCAATAGGCCTAATGGAAAATTGTCCATATGATGAATAATATGGAGTCATATTATGAAATAAATATAAATCATTCATATTAAGCATTATTTAATGTTCATAATGAGTACCTAAAATTATAGTGTTTATGATTTTCTTTTATATATGAATTTTTCATGAATTTTCGTTTCATTAATTACGAAATTTTCATTCATTTAAATGTTATTCTATTTTTTTAATTTTCAAAATTATAAAATTTTTACATTTTTAATATGTGTATAATAATCAACTTAATTTGAAGAAAACTTTATTAGGGATCGAAGGTCATATTACTAGAGCTAAATTATCTTACTCAATTTGGAATAAAATAATTTGAAGTGTAGTAAATGGACAAACATAAGAAATATTGTATGTTTTTTATTTTTATTTCAAATATAGATTTTAAAATCCAAATTAAATATCTTTTTTTATATATTTTCAACAGACTATCTTGGAGGCCTTTGATGATAAATAAGATGAAAACATTGGTCTGAATGATCATTTGAGTCTGGTATTAGTTGATGAGAACCAAGGGAGAGTTAGATGTAACCAAGTAAAAAAATCATCTGCTCTTGGTATTGGTCCTCGTCATGCTCCTCTTAATCATCTCAGTCCCCAAGAGACATAGTACTCATGCCGAAGTAGTTGAGGAAAAAAATGCTTTTGAATATTGCAAAATAAGTAAATTAGGGAATGAAAAAACTAATATTGTCCCCGAAAATTTCATGAAAGCTATATTGGATATCATAAAATCAATTCCACTAGAATATGGTACTACAATTGATTCAAATATGGAATCGATGCATTCTTTAAATGATGCATTGTATGATTCCAATGAGTATCCTAACAGAGATTGAGTTAATGTTTTTGGTGATGATGCTGCTGATGATGTTGCTTCTCTAGATGATGTTGTTGGTGAGGATTTTGTTTCTCTTGTTATTGTTGATGATGATGTTGTGGATGAGGATATTGAATGTGGGGGTTATATTTATCCCCTCCATTTTTCACTTATAAGGATGAAGACTTGTGCAGTTATGTAATGACTTAAATTTAATTGTTTTATTGTTGTATATATATGTTTTATGATTTTATATTATTTGAAAACTATTAAAAGTTTTTGGTTGGGTGGTAAATGTAGAAATTGTTTACTGTATTGAATTTATATTGTATTTTTATCTGATTTTCAGGTCATTGAGCTGGAATATGAAGATGTGGTGGTGCTACTTCCAAATGATGGTAGTTGCATATACCCATGGTTTAACAAATCTTGGGTATAGGTTCTCTTATGAGAATAGATATACCCATGGTTTAAAAAAATCTTGGTTATAGATCTATACCCATGGTTTTATTGAAACTGTGGGTATAGAAAAATCTATTTGGCTTATATGCATAGTTTGTATAGGAATCATGGGAATATGTCTATATTGATCCCTTAATATACCATGGTTCCCAAAACCATGGGTATAGACTATACCCATGGTTTTGTGGGATATACCCATGGTTCAAATCTATGGGTATTGGTGCCTTTTCCAATAGTTTGAGTGGTCTCATAACTTTCTTATTTTTCTACTCGTGAATGATTCTTATATTCCATAGCTAGTTTTTCACCTCTTCTGTATGGTTGCTTGAAATCCTAAATTTTTTATCTTCTAATCACTACTAATTTATCATATTACCTTGGGTATGCCTTTGTATTACCAGGCAGAGTACCTGGTAATCTATCTAAAAGATTCTTTGATAACTAACCCATATGAAACTCAAGATTTCATAGTTCACATCGTTTCTTTTTCATCACTTTCTCTTGAGTATTCATTTGCAGGTTTTCCTTTTGAACAAATGTAGCCATTATGTTTTCTATGTTATTATGGAGAGGAGAAGTTTGATGATGAGGTCTTGGTTGAGCTGGTTGAAACTACCATTATTCTCTCTAAGGGAATGATTTTTTTTTTGTGTTTGTTGCATTATTATCACATGGTCTATGGGTGGGTAACCCAATGTTCCATGATTAAGAAGTGGTGCTTAACCAATTCTCTATTGATAATAGCTCTAGTTATTCTGAGGTGGATGTTGAGCTAACCACAGCTAATAGTAATTTACCTGCTTTTGGAATGGTGGATTTTTCTAATTGTAATTGATGTAATTATAATATTTAGTTTACTTTTCTTCAACTCGTGCCTTGTAGTCTTGGTATAAGTGCTGACCACCACACATTTTTCATTACTGCATCTCAATTACAGAAGAAGGAGGGGTGGTGTAGCAAGATGTTTGAATTAATCAAGATTATTTGTGAGAGCTTCAACATATGCTTATAGTCTATTATTATTGTCCACTTGGTGAATTTCATGCTAGTTTAGTCCTTGATCACTCTACCGCATACTAGAAATTTGGTATACTTCATCCAAAATGGCTCTTTTAGATTCTGGTGTCTTGAACATTATCCCTCGATCAACTATATCAATGACAACTGTGTGTGCAGCTGGCTGGAGATCTTAGTAAAATGTATGGAGTTAGATCCACATGTCCAGTCCATGGTGCATGAAATTCAACATTTTTTCCTTTAATCTATCCCATGCTTACCATACATACTCTCCATGAATCTGAGAAATTTTTTTATATCATTCTAGAGCATCCAATTCCATATTAGTGGGAAGTATTTTTCTAGGAAATTTTTGGCTAGATCATCCCATCTCCTTATTGACTCAAGATATTGAATCTTGATCTAATATTTCACTAGGTCCCATAGGGATATTGGAATGACTCGGAGCCTAATTTAATCAAAAGATACTCCTTTTTTGTGAATGTTATCATATACATCTTGGAAGTTTGATATGTGTTTGTGAGCATCTTCACTTTGAAGACCGCTGAACAAACCCATGTTCTAGAACATGTGAATGAGTCTAGGATTTATCTTGAAGGTGTGTGCCTGAATAAGAGGATGCATGATGCTTGTTGTTACACCATAAATTGATGGTATTCCATAGTTCATAATGGTTCACTCTTTTTGTATTATATTCTCTCTAGGAACTGTTGGTATCTTGTTTGGAAAGTTAGGTGTGTTGGGTCCCACATGATTTTTTGGTCATCCATGTCTGACTAGCGGCATGCAGATAGATATCGTTCGATTTTGGGATTGAAGGATTACTATTCATATGCTTCAAAGCTCATTTAACTATTCAGATGGAGCTGAAGAATGAACTATGATGCAAGAACACAGATACAATGTCATCTAAAAGAAAAAAAGTGAAATGGGGTAAGGGAGAGGTAATCCTATGTCTTTTTAAAATGGTTTCCTCTACGAAGCGCAACCTTAGATTCCTCTACAACAGTTCCAAAATTTGATGCACCCGCACTTGTAATTTAATTCATGTGGGTCGCAATAAAATTTGAATTGATTATTTTACTAACTTTACTTAAAAATGAGATTTAGTATAGAAATAATCCAAGGTCATTCCCACAGGTAATTGGGATTATAATGAAAATATTTGGTTTATAATTCTTTTGGGTATGAGTCCTCACAAGTTTGGTTCAGTTTTTGAAAAAATTTCGAATGATTTAAAGTTTTCAATTAGCGATAGAGAAGGGATCGAGGTTAATTTCAGGGTTTCTAGAAAAAGATAATCTCTATCCAAACATGTTATGGTCATAATATCTAATATGTGAAGAAGGAAATTGTATCTAGTTGACTATGGTCAAACCAACAAGTTCTACATAGGAGGTGGATATTTCTTGGTCTATAAATAACTACAAACTAAGCACATTAATCATAGATTATATGGTATAAAATGTCATAATCTATATATCATATCCTAATCTACTCTAATAATGTCAGGGTCATTCATCCGAACATCCTGTGGTTTGGGTTTATCAAACAAATTATATAACAGTTTATTATTTAACCTGATTACTATTTTTTGGATTAACAAGTAATTTATTTAGATATTTTATGGATTCATATACCCCTACTCTCAACCCTTACCCTAGGTGGTATAGCCACTCATGGTAGGATTTATTACAAAAAATATTACCAATTTGAAATTATGCTTAACATGCCAAAATAAATTGTGATTTAAAGATCAAAAGACATTATGTGATTCAGATTATCCCATTAATGAGCATTCAACCAAGAAGGAGTAATTTAAATATCAAATCAAACATAATTAAATCAACTAATTACTTGAAATAGGAATGAGAATGAGTGTAACAAAGGTTCATTGATGATTGGTGATCAAAACAACATATGTGAGGAATGGAATGAAAAATGTGATGAAAACAATCGACAATTATTTATTAAAGAAAAATGATGAAAGAGGCATAAAAGAATTTGAGTTTAGGGAGATAAAGTAGAAGGTAATGAGAGGAAAGTAAATGAAATCAAGTTCTTTCTGCACTGGATGATTATAAATATGATTCCCTAGTGTTGTATATATAGATGGAATGTTACATGACATGTAATGGGAATTTATGTCGTGTAATTCCAATCCATTGATTTCTCTATGAATTTTAAATCTACGCATATCTCATGCATTTCTAGTTTGAGATTTGGATCTTTGACTCTTTTCACAACATGTATCTTGGACTCACAACATGTATCTTCCTCTGGTAGGAGGGATATACAATTTAAATTATTAAAATCATTCAATAAGGATTCATGTCGCATAACTTGTCATGACATTGAAATTATTTATGACTTGTAGTATGCGAAATGTTTTTACTACATGTCATGTAATGGGGATTCATGAAGTGTAATAACCAATTTTGTTGCACATGAGCCTTAGCCCAGTTGGTGAGGTATCCTTAAGTGTATCCACGAGACCCAGGATTGAAACCAGGTAGAGGAATATTTCCCAGTGTTGTAGCCACACTATATCAGGGACTGTAGAAGTAATGTAGAAGTACTCTAGAAAGCACTATAGTAGGAACTATAGTAGTTACTGTTGCAGGCACAATGTCGGTACTTTAGTAGTTATTGTAGTAGTTACTGTAGTAGCTGGAACAATTCATCTTGGGCTATCAGTTTATTTTTGGAGTCATTTATCCCTTCGGTCCACTAAGACCTTTGGGATAGTAGGGCTTTCGAGCCACCATTAAGTCCTTCGGTCCACCTCAAGGCCTTCAAGCCACATGTAGTTTCCCCAGACATACTCTTCAATAAAAGAGCAGCCCAAGTGGAGGATTTAGAGGAAGGCGCACTCAACAATGCAAGACCAATGGATTTGGAAGAATTAGAGGGTATGAATATGCCATTGGGACCAGCCTGTGCTTGCACTGGAAGCTTAGCCAGATGGTCATGCGAAGGTGGAGAGCTACTATCACGATGTTGATGCTATGGAGGGGCAGTTCCTTATAGTTACAGTCCCGTTGAATTCCCTAAGACCTTCATGTCATGTAATGTCTCTTAAGCCTATGGGACATGTAATAACTAAAAGCTTGTGAACCTTTTAAGGCTTCCCCGTCATCCCTTGAAAGAGGGGTTATCAAAAATCAATAAAAATAAAGGCCTTTGGACCATTCGGGAAAATAACTAGTTTTTCCTTTTTCTGCAATTTAATACATTGAACCTTGAGATCCAATTTCTAGTAATAATCAATACCTACCATGTGAATTATCAGGTGAATCTTTTAAAATCCATAATTAAATAATAGAAAATTTATATATATATATATATATAAATATATATATATAGACACACAAGATTTCAGCATAGCCTTACCACCTAGCGGTTGGAATGGAAGTTACGAATAAGATTATCTAGAGTGATAAAATATTAATTAAACATGTATATAAAATTATACCTTTGGTTATAAATTAGTTATAAATAAAATTAAGAACTATTTTAAAATAATGAAATTCCTTTTCTAAGAAAATGATTTCTCTATGTACAATCTAAATTTTTTCTCAATGAATTTAAAACCCATTTATGATGAATATTTATAATATAATATATAAATTATATATTTAATAAATTTTTTATACTCTCATCCAATATATTTTCTAGGTATAAGATAAGAATAAATCCAATTTTATAAATAAAAAGATGTATTTTTCAGAAAGGTAATTTTACAACTGTTCAATGGTGAACCCATTTTGAATATAATTTTTGAAAATTTTATAATTTTTATATGAAAAATATTACTTTATTTCTGAAAATGGAATATAAAAAATTACTTTGGGTGAATTTTGGTTAATTTTCTGAGAGGTTAAATTTTTTTATGAATAGTGAATGACGCTGGATTTTAGTCAAAAAGTACTTTTTGGTCTACATTGTTTATATAGTTAAACTATTTTTAATTTGGTTTTAAATTATAATTAGATAAATTTTAAATAAATTAATCTAATTTAGTTCATTTTAACCAATTTCACTTTGAAATTGGATGTAAAATAATTTCAAACATTTAACCATTTTTTCTCTTAAAACCCCACTCTCATTACCCATCTACGAGATTAATTTTAAATTAATTTATGCCACTTCTATGAGTATAATTAGGAAAAATGGATTTAATATTTAAATAATAATAATTTTTAATTTCTAATAATGTAAAATTAGTTTTTTAACAATATTATTAGTGAAGGTAATTAAAATTAATTACAACAATTAAGGTAAAAGTGAGTTTACATAATGGTTAAACATTAATCTTAATGGGAAAGATGACCTAGAAACAGTTACAAAATCCATTGTACTGAACTTTTTACACATATTACCATAGTGGATTTAAAATTAACAATTATTGTCATAAACTTATGTTAGATATACCTCTTAATAGTGTTTACCTTTTTATATTTACATGAATGTTACTCATCCTCCATTATAAAAGGGAACCCACCACCCTCACTTACTCACACCTCTAAATCTACTTTGGATCTTCCAAAACCAAAAGAATATAATCTCTCAACTTCCATAAATTCCTCCTATAATCCTACATTTGGGTTTAAATCCAACCAAAGAAGCTCTTTAGTGCAAACAAAAATGAGTTACTCAAAGAAAAAGTAACATCCTTCCACAAGATCTTTTATTTTGTTTTCATTATCCACCACCTCAATTATTATTATAACATTCTTATATAATAATATAAATATCCTAAATATACTGATATTTTTTAATTTTAAGGGTTTTGTCTACACGTTCACATACTTTCATCAAATGGGAAATGAACTTATCGTTTGTGTGTATGGCGTACTACCACCTCATGAAACAATGTAGTTCAGTTTTATTTTAAAACCTCTCATGGTTGTAAATAATTATGGACATACAATTTTTATATGATATATATGATATTTATGAATTATTTATTCTTATCTAAGTATTATATTAAACATACCTTTGTTCTTTCCATTTGGTGTAAAAATGATTACTTTGTTTGTTGATGTGTGGACTACAACCTCCTCAAAGTTGTGTGATTAGTTCAAACATTACAAGGAATGTATTAAATATGGATTTAGTCAATATATATGATATATATGAACTAATAATTCTACATTAATTATAATAGACACACACACATATATATATATTTCTCATTCACTTTCTTTCATTCAATACGAGAATAAAATGGAAACAACATTCAGGCGTTTGTACGGCCTACCGTCTCCGTGAATGGTGTATTTCATTCCATATTTAAACATTTTATATATTTTAATAAATATTCATATACTGAATTTTTATAATTTTTCAATCATGTTTTACTTTTTTTAAATAATTAAATAATTATTTATGTATGTTGATCTTGAATAATAAGTCAAAACATATAAAAAAACAAAGAAGATATTACCTAAAACGTAACATTAACATAGAAGTGTTAATAAATGGGTAATATGAAGTCATAATCCAAAAATATATGGTATTATATATAATAATATTTTACTTTGGTATATTTAAAATAAACAAATATTTATTATATAGGTGTTTTGAATGTGTATAAAGAAATTCCAGACATAAGGTAAGTGTTTTCTCGTTTCACTTTTATTTATGTGAGACTTGTGACTTATTCACCACATCATTATTTTTTGGGGTTTATGAACTACCCATGATTGTATAATATTATTATTATAAATAAATCCATGGTTATTTACATATCCATTTTATTATCTCTATTTCATGGGGTTTTACATATCAAAAGTCACCAAATCAGTAAGGTAGTTTTGTCTCAAATTTTCTTATTTGAGACACATGTATTGTTATGAACATATATTATTTTATGAGGTGTATATAATGAAATTTTATATATTATATAAAGAATATAATTATTTTAGTTATATTTTATGTTTCAATGTTGTTTAAATTTCTTACATGGGGAGTATGATTCAATATTACCAAGTGGTAAGAGTTTATTGAAACAATCTCATAATTTGTTGAGATTGTTTATGATTATGATTCCATCGATGAAATATTATGATCTATCTATCTAGAGAACTAATGAATTTTATTTTACCTTTTTTATTCATGATATATTCAGGTAATGGTACCACTTTTTCACTCTTTTCTACTTAATACAATTAAGACTATGTTTTTAAGAAAATCTGTCTTTATCTCTCTCTCTGGTCAGAAATCCATGATCTTTCTAAACCATAATTTCTAAAGACGTTTTCAATAATTATTTATATTTTTTAAAATATTTTTTCAATGAAATTATATTCAATATATTTTATATCATTTTCTAGAAGTTTTCATATGTATTTTCAAGAATTTTTTTTAATGTTTTTCAATCTTTATTTATAAGTTTCCAAAGGTATTTTTAAAGAATTGTTTTTCAAAATGTTTTCAAGCCTTATTTATAAGTTTTCAAATATATTTTCAAAGAAAAGGTTTTCAAAATATTTTCATGATTTATTTATAATTTTTCAAATATGATTTTAAGGAAAAAGATTTCAAAATATTTTCAGGCTTTATTTATAAGTTTTCAAATCTATTTTCAAGAAAAATATTTTGAAAATGTTTTAAAGGATTATTTATATGTTTTCAAATATTTGTTCAATGAAAAGGTTTTCAAGAAAATTTTAAATTTTTATTTATAATTTTTCAAATCTATTTTCATGGAAATGGTTTTCAAATTGATTTCAATATTTTTTTATAAGTTTTTAAAGCTATTTTCAAGGAAAATGATTTCAAATTGTTTTCAAGATTTCCGTATAAATTTTCAAAGATATTTTCAAAGAGAATGTGTAACACCTCGACCCCAGTTAGCCATAGTCGGTGCATTATTACATAACATTGGCATGATCAAAAAAGATCATGTCATGAAAGACAGATTAGTTTAGTAGCCTTGAAATAACTAGATACATTCATAAAGTTTGCATTACATCATAAAGTGAAAACTACTGCAAAAACATCTTGTCTTCATATCTCCTCATACTAACCCTACAGGTCATTCATAAATTACTTCTTTACATCCTGGAAAAAATAAAACATTGAAAGGGGTGAGCTCAAATGCTCATTAAGGATAACAATATAGCAGAAACTTTCATAAATAAGCATAAACATTTAAGGCAAAGTATAACCAAAACAAAAGGATTTTAAACATGAAATTAATCATAATATGGAAAAGATAAAATGAAATAATGTCATTTACTTATCCAAATGGATATTCTACTAGTTGAATAATCACATGAAATATCAATAACCACTTTCATAAGGATGGAATGCATAATGCCAGACTATCATAACCACATAGTCAAGGCCTCGTGCCAAGACTACTAATAAAATTTTGTGAAGTCCTCGTTCCAAGACACTAGTTTGTCTCATGAGACATACCGATGCATCGAGGAGCTATATCGGGCTCCACCAGTCACTTATTAAGTCCAATTCATTCCTCATATGAATTGGTTTAAACATATCATAAACCATAAGATAATCGTATCACATAAAACATGCATAAAGGAAACATAACATTTCCACATTTCAATCACAAGATATCAATAAAAAACATTGATATAATAAAACCATTTTCAATTCCAAAATAAAAGAAAAGTAATAAATTGTATTTATTTTTCATTTTTTTAAAAAGTTATGGCTTTTAGAGGAAGCCAAAACCCAATAATGGTCACGGCAGCGGAGAAGACATTGTCTCCGCATACGTACGACAAAAAACATTCCCTTTTGTCATTTAGTAAAATTCTTAGTATAAAAAAGTTTCCATTTGAATAAACGTAAAAGTCAAAGGGGTTTATTCACAGTATAAATGAATGTTGTGTATAAAACAAAATATGCCTCATTGAAAGGAGATTGAGACGAAGCCCCTTATCTCGTGCTCGACTTGACTCGATCGTTCTTTAACCTCTTGAATAATAAACTAGAGTTCATTTATACTTGCTTAAGAACCTTTTTCAAGTTCATTATTCCTTTTATATAACTTATTACCATTTTATGAACATTATGTAATTATTTAAGTTAATAACAGTCATTTTTTCGATCTTTGGTACTTCAGTCTAAAATAAACTTCTTATAATTACAAGTTGATCATGTGGTAAAATATCCATTATATCCAGAATTATATTCATGATGTAGATATCATATATATCATATATATCCAGTATATACATTCATTTATAATATTAAATAACATTTAGAGGCAAGAAATGAAATTCACCGTTCATAGAGACGGTAAGTCGTACGTACGCATGAATGCTACTTTCATTTTGATTTTGTATTTAATGGAATGAAATCATAATGATATAAAGTTATATTAGAATTCCAGTATAATATAATATATAATATCATTTACTCCATCCTTTATACGTCCCACATATGGCATTAACGATTCAAATCACATTGGGGGCGGTAGTCCGCACTTCCTAAAATAAAGATATCACGTTTACCCATAATAGAAACCATAAATGTATGCCATAACTAAAAAAATACAGAAGGATAAAGAAAAAATAAACATAATATATATCATATATAGATATAGTGACATCATAATGGCCACCCTGAGAGGTGTTAAAAGAATATTGAACAATCATCATTTCGTGAGGCAGTAATTCGCCACCCATAGAAACAGTATGTTATTTAACCATTAGACGAAGGTGTGTGTAAGTGTAAATAAAATCCTCCTCATAACATCATCCAAGTATATTTTACATACTGGTGTTGTTACAAAATAAAGGAATAAAAATATTTTAAGTGGTTGGAGAAGCAAAATAAAAAAAACACAAGTGAAGACATTACATTTAAATCGGGTAACTCCTCTTGGTTTGAACCAAAAGGGTTTCTTGAAGAGCTTTCGTGAGGCAGTAATTCACCACCCACAGAAACATTATGTTCTTTAACCATTAGAAGAAGGTGTGTGTAAGTATAAATAAAATCCTTCCCATAACAACATACTATTATATTGAATATACTGGTTTTGTTTCAAAATAAATGAATAAAAAGAGTTTATGGGGTTGGAGAAGCAAAATAAAACAAAAGGACACAAGTGAAGACATTACCTTTAAATCGGGTAACTCCTCTTGGTTTGAACCAAAAGGATTTCTTGAAGAGCATTCTTCCTAAGGTAAAGCTTCTATGATGAAGAGAGCTATTTGGATAGGTAGAATGAGCAGATTTTGGCCAAGCCAATGTTTTGAGAGGTGTGAATAAGGTGGTAGAGGTGGGGGCGTTTTATAAGAGGGGAGGAGGGGCACTCTTGGAATGTCATGAAATGTTACTTTATTATACAATGAGTTTCGGATTTTAAAGGTCCCAAAATTACATATTTCTAGGATAAGGTCATAAGGGTTTTAAATATACATATCCAATATGTTTTTGACTAGTGTAAGTCTTATATTTTACATTATCTTTTCATTTTATTTAAATCATTAATTAATGAGGTAATCATTGCATTATAATGGTGTCATAAAAAATTTAATTTATTTAATGTCAAAAAACAATAAAAAATACAATGATGTAGGAAATTTTTTTAGATTTCCAATGAATATTTATAGTAAATATATGACTTTTATAAACTAATGTAAAAGTTTGTTTAGTAAAACAATGCATGTTTGTGACACTTATATTTTTACTTTAAATAAAAAGTTATTAATGTCATTATCTTACCCAAGTGGCTCCATGGGGTCCCAAAAATTGACCCATGGATTTTCTTGGTCGTCCATGAGTCATCCAATAATAGTAGGACATGTTTAAAAGTAATTTCATATTATTGTAACATTATTTTTACCTTAAATTACTCTAATTACCTCTAATCGCGGATAATAAAACTCAAATGTTACTATTCACCAATAATTATTTTCATCCCCTTGAACATAATTTTACTTCCTAATTACAACATGTATGTTGGATTTTTTAAATTAAACTCACAGAAGCGGTAAAATTTCATTTAAACGAAAAATCTGTTTGTTAACTACCACTTAGTTGTTTCACTATTCATCAAAAATCGATGTTTTTCAGAAAAATACCAAAAATTCACTCTAACTATATTTGATATTCCAAATTCAAAAATTATGTCCATTTTACCAAATTCAAAACATAAAAGTTGCATTAATTATTTTTATATTTAATTCTTGTTGTTAAAACAAATAACGTGTTTTTAAGTAACTATATATATCAAAAGATTGACACTTTTTTATGTCAAATTTCAAAGTGAAATTAATTATAATGACAACCATTGGATAAAATGGTAATATTATATTCTAATTATACTTTAAAACCACTCTATAGTATAATTTATCACTATAAATTATTTTTCATTATTCATCGAAAATTGGAAGTTCTCAAAAAAATACCAAAAGTTCAACATAGGATAATTTTGATATTCTGAATCCAAAAATGAAGTACATATTGAAATATAAAATTTATAAAATTTCAAAAAGTGCATATTACTATTCATAACGGCTACTTTGATTGGTCGCGGTGTGTTAGAATCTCGAACTTGCGTACAATGCAAGCTATTGCATTATTGAAAGAGAAGCGTACCGTGGAAGCTTGGGGTGTTACAAAATGATTTATAAATGTTTTCAAAATTATTTATTTGTTTTAAAAGAAAAATTTATTTCAAAAAGTTTTTAAGCTTCCCTTATATGTTTTATGGTTTTTTTAAACAAAATAGTTTTCAAAAGGTTATATGTTTTAAAAAAGAATTTTTGAGAGATGAAATGATATTTTTTACAAGAAATTTTTTTAAAGATCATTCATTGTTACTTCCCGTCTAAGATGAAATTAGTTGGTGTTACTAATGCCTTTATATGGAAATTATCCAAATTTTATATTCATATTAATTATCTGGATCGATTATGTATTGATGGCACATGGTTTATGAAACCCATACCTCTTTCCTGGGTTATATATTTATGAAACCTATTTTTCATTAATGGGTTATATGTTTATGTAATCCATTCCGATTTCATGAGTTATATTCTTATGAAACTATCTTTTGATCCCGAGGTATGATTTGATGAAATGATTATGAAACCTATCTCTTTTACATCGGTTATGAAATGATTTCATATTTATAATTCCAATTTCATTTCATAGGATATCATATAACGAATGTTTATAATCTTTTGGGACACATATGTATCAATTCATTATGAGATAGGTGGGACCTATATCTCCCTCCAATGCATTGGATAAAGAATCATGCCTCATGAGATAAACATGGATGGGATGGGTGTGAAATCAGTTCACTAAATGACACTTGTCACTAATATGGTCTTAGTAGTGAGGCTTGACTACTAAAATGGACATGGTGTGAACCATGACTACCAAGATTGTAGAGAATCGGTTTTCCCAATGTAATAATTTGGAATATTTCTGAAAATATTTCTAGATTCAGGCACAGAGAAGACAAGCATTTCAGAGGCGTGGTGCACCCGGAATAAATAAATTTAAAAACATATTAAGTGTTTTTATACTATTCATGTGTCAGAGATGAGATATCACTTAAACAGTAGCTTGGATCAGAAAACAGATGGCACTGTTGAGTCTGTAGCACGTCTTTTACCCTAGGAAGGGTGTAACTTTCCCGGACTTGAGTCTTCTGTCGAAAACACCTCTAAGGTAATTTTTGTAAATAATTAGCCTTAGGCATTTGATTTTATATCTTTTGAATGGAGTCTCAGATTAAAATTCCAAGACCACAGTTGTGCTCAAGACATGGTGTTTACCCCAGATTTGACATAATTTTGATGGTGTTGGGAGTTTCAGACGCAGGTGTGTGAGGGGATAAATTTTTAATACAGTTTTTTTATTTAATCCTCTCTCCCTCTCCTCCCCCTTTCCCCTAGCAAAAAAAACCTTCCCCATCTCGCAAACTCCAACCATATCCTTCCCTTATCCTCCTCTGATCTAGGTGGAACTAATGATTTAAAGGCGCAGGTCGAGTATTGAATCAACGATGTTATGCCAATAGGTAGGTGGTTGTTTTTATTTTGAGTTTTAAGCCTGAACCACCATTCAATAGACCATATTCTATGGTTTTTCCATCAAATTTTTTAGTGAAGTATATGGTTTCAAATATAGAGTTCCTGATAATTCAAAATCCTTTTTCAAATCAAAATTCTGAGCTTCGGGGTAGATCCAATGGTTTGTATAAGTTTACCGTTGGAGGTTGTATTTTTCGGTGAGGTATGGCAGTCCGGTGACATGCGCGCAGAGGAGATGTCACAGTACGATGGGTCTATGGTGTCGGCAGTCAGCTGGAGTTTCTCAGAATAGAGGGAGCCTCCTGGAAACTCAGTCGTAGAATGCCAGATGGAATGGCCGGCCGGTTGGTCATGAGGCGACAAGGGTCGTGGCGCGTGACCCCACAAGAGACAGTGGACCCGCAAAATGTAGGTCCCGTGTGGAAAAATAGACCGGACTTCATGGATGGTTTGAGAAATGTGAGATGCAGTCTGAATGGCTGAAACGCGGCTATAGTGCACTAGGTGGTCCTGGAGGCTGATCCACGGACCAGATGGCTCAATCAGGTTCAGGGGGTACAGACCGGTTGGATCAGGTCAGTCCACCCCTTTGCTTGTCTGACGACCTTTAAATAGTCATGTTTCTTGGACCGTAGCTCCGATTCACATTAAATTTGCAGCAACATGATCCTTGGATCAAGAAAGAGTTTTTGATATGGTTTTGAAAAATTTTAATATCTAAAATGATATCCCAATGACATGAAATGTCCGTTAAATATTGTTATGCGGGTTTTTGAGGTTTTTTTTGATAGAATGACCGTGTCCAGACACCAATTTTTGCACTGTCAGAGGTGTTGAGACCTTGGAGTCGAGGAAGAGTTTTATAGGGTCTTTCTAGGCATTGAGGCCGGAGTTGAGGTGTGGGTCCCATGGTTTGTCGTTCAGGCTGCGTGTGGTGTTTTATAACTTTTTCAACGAACGTCTATTCGAGGCAAATTAATAGTTGTTTCAGGGTTTTCATATTGAGGGGATTGCAATGGCTTTATCCACCTGTGGTTTTTGGGACCAACATGTGGGAACTATGAGACAACAGTTTGGCCATAAGTGACATTGAGAAACATTTCTGTTGGATGTCAGTTGGATGCGAATGAGTAGAAAATCATGCTTGTTGTTCTATAAGGATTGCAATGGTGGTATTTTCAAGGATGGTTAGAGTCTCATTCGGTATCTCATTATGAGGATTCGTGAATGAAATGTCAGTTTTTTGCCGGACATCTATTTCAGATGTGCGAGTAGTCTATTCCAACTATTTTTTTGCGTCGAATGGGATAGTGGACAAGGATTGGGCCTAAAATCCATGGAGAGCATGCGACGTTTTGTGGGTCTCTTGGGTTAGTGACATTTAGACCAATAAGGGTTAAATAAACTCCATTGCTCATTGCCTATCAGGGATCCTAGCATCATATCCCCAGTACAAGAGTGTGATCAACCTGATAGTGTTAGTTCAATTAGAGTTTTGTGATCCATTCAGAAAGGCCGGAGTGAGATCCTCTGACTACATGAATCCCTAGATAATTTTGTTGTATCTCTATGACTATCCATACATGAGAATTGATCCCATATCTAGTATAACATCCCAGTAGGGTTCAAGGAATTAATTTGAGTATGATATTATATATCGTGACAGTGAAATTAGGGTTGCGGTAGAATCTCAGAGTACGATCCCCTACTCGATAGTATCATATTGGGTTGCGGTATCACCCAGTGGACCCAGGGAGTGATCCCCTTTCCGAATAACATTCGTGCTACCATGTTGGGTTTCAGTATCCCCTAGTGGACCTGGGGACTGATCCCCTACTTCAGATTTCCTCGGGTACCGGATTGGGTTATGGTATACCCTAGCAGACTCTGAGAGTGATCCCCTATATGAGTAACATTGTTCTATCATATTGGGTCGCGGTATCCCCTAGAGGACCCTGGGAGCTATCCCATATCTGAGTTATCTTCACCTATTGGATTGGGTTTCAGAATTCCTTAGTAAACCCAGAGATCGATCCCCTATCCGAGGAACCTACATCGTTAGATTGGGTGGTGGTATCCCCTAGCAAATCATGGGAGTGATCCCCTATCTGAGGAATCTTCGAGAACTGGGATGGGTCGTGCTATCCCCCAGAAGTTCCTAGGAGTGATCCCCTACATGAGGAGTTGAGCTATTCTAGCGATGATCTATGTTGATGTACCTTTGGACTATTGAGAAAAAGGGACTCATTTCTAAACCGAGACACATTCCTATGATGTGACCTAAAACTGTGCCTGCTAGATAATGCTTCACAAAGCAAACAATGTCGTGGTATGGAAATTTGAGTTCCTATAACTCATATGTTCAGGATAGACATGATGAATGATGAGCATTTTCATTGCACTGGTTTTCAGCATTTAGTTTTTAGCGGTGATATCTGTTGAGTGTACCTCTCGGATATCTTCTCTTGGGTTGTAATCATGTGCAATCAGGTTTGTGATACTTGTCTGAGTGGTGCCTCGCAGGAGTGCTATTGGGATAGTGGAGCTTTGGGATATACTTTCTTGGTTGAGGATGTTACATTAAAACGTCGTTTAGAACCGTTCGCTGGCTAGTTCCTAAAAAAACCTAAAAACCCTCAAATACTTGAAAAAATAAAAAAACATTAAAAATCGATGAATCCTCTCAGAATCCTCATGACCCAAACAACCATAAAACCCTAAAAACATAAAACAATAAAATTTCATACAAACGCTAAAATCCATAAAACCCTTAAAACCCTAAAAACCAATAAAACCCCAAAAGACTTTAAAACCCCAAAAACGTCCAAAACCCCCAAAAAACCTGAAAGCCCATAAACACAAAAAAACCCATAACGACCCTAATAACCATAAAAACCCGAATCACTCTAAAAAATAAAACCCTAGAAAGACCCTAAAAACCCAGAAAAGATCCTAAAAACACATATAATTTTCTAAAATCTATAACCCCTCCCCCCGAAGGAACCTAAAAACTCTAGAAGACCCTAAAAACAAAAAAAACCCATAAGAAACAAAAAAACCAAAATCCCCCTAAAACCGTAAAATACACAAAAATACCTAAGACACTCTAAAAACACTAAATGACGACAAAAAAACCCCAAAAACAATAAAAGTTACTAAAAACCCTATTAATCCATAATGTAACCAAAAATGTAACACCCCAAGCATCCACAGTAAGCTTCTCTTTGAATAATATAGTATCATGTGCTGTACGCAACTTCGAGATTCTAACACATCACGACTAATCAAACTAGCCATTATGAATAGTAATACACACTTTTTGAAATTTTATAAATTTTATCTCTCTAAATGTAATTCATTTTTGGATTTGGAATATCGAATTTATCCTAGGATGAAATTTTGGTACTTTTCGGATAACTTTTATATCTTGACAAATAGTGAAAATTACTAAATTTTATTTAAAAACAACTTTTTTAATCAAAATAATTAATAGTGATAAATTATGAATTTGAGTGGTTTTAAAGTATATTTATAATAAATTTTTACCATATAATACCATTTTGGTCATTGTACATAATTTTACATTTAAACTGGAGACAAACAAGTGTCAATCTTTTGAGAGTTATTATCTCTTAAAAACGCGCTTTTTGTTTTTACAACAGGAATTAATTTTAAATTAATTTCTGCCACTTATGTGTTTTGAATTTAGAAAAATGGATTCTATATTTAGAATCAGGAGTTCAAAACTTTTTAAATAGGTAACTTTTATTTTTAGACATTTTGAATAATTACTTGGGTAAATATTTTATTTACCATGGTTAAAGGGTAAATATGATAAATAAGGGATAAAAAATAATATTATAATAATAATAAATTACCCTAAAACGTGTCCTAACCTTATTGGTGGATATATTTCCGACCATGGTCATCTTTGGGTCGATTTTTGGGACCCCATGGAGCCACTTGTTTGTGAAAGGGACAATTTATATTAATTAAGTTTAAGTAAATACAAAAATGACATAAGCAGATATCTTTTAGAAAAACAATTTTTATATAGGGGTATACATATGATAAATTGGATTTTAAATATTCATTAGAAATATAAACATATTTACTAAATAATGGTATTTTATTTATAATTTTTAGACATTAAATAAGTTATTTTATTTATGACACAATAGTGATGATGTAATTACCTGATTCATGAAATATTAAAATAATTGATATTATAAATATCCAAATAAATGTAATTTGAGACTTCTTATGAATTACACTATTTTTATAGGTTAATATGACATGTTATTATTCATTTAATTATGTTTTTTCAAAGTAATCATTCTGTTATTATTTTCACAAAAATCAAATACCAAATACTGTAAAAATTGACATAAAAGAGTTTTTAAAACAAATATTATATTATTAATTTATATTATATTCTTAAAAATCTAAGGATCAGCAAAGAGACTTATAAAATGATAGGTGTATCATTAATGGAATACTTGGGAGTCTCTTGAATGTTTATAGTATGTTATTTGACTATATAATAGAAAAATACAAAGAGGCATTGTAAGTGTCAAACTAATTAACTAAGAGTTAAAACTAAAAGATAAGGTTAATAATGTGACCCAAAACTGTCAAAAACATATTGGTTGAGTGTTTTTTGACCTATCCCCACCATTAAATTTAAATAATCCACTTTTTAGACATTATAAACCAATATTGATTTATTATAAAATAATATTTCTAGCTTTTCCAAAGGTGCCCCTCACCCCTCTTATAAAATGGAACTCCACCTTATCTCAATTTCACACCTTCAAAGCCTTTGGGCTCGGCCAAAATCTGTCAAAATACCCTCTAAAATATTCTCAATTCATCCTAGAGGCCTTCCTTTAGTCATAAAGCCAAACTAAGGAGCCCTTTTGATAAAATAAAATGGAAGAACCCGAAGAAGAGGTAATGTTTTCACCACCCTTTTTCAAGTTCCTTTCATCTTCAACTTCTTCCTCCTTTGTTATTTACTTTCTAAAATTTTAACTCCAGTATATTATATATACTGTGATTTTATTATAAATATGGTACTACCATATTCAGTATTCTATCCATCCTTTTAATTACATGTCACCATACATGCGTACGTACGACCTACCGTCTCCACGTCATGTTGTAATTGTTATTCAATACACTATTATTTGGATGGGTATAATAATGATGTGCAATTCATGTAAATAATAAATATAACATGATAATGATTCTGTATGTATTATATAACAATCAATTATATATTATTTTAATATCAAAAGAGTGATATTTTCCCTCGTGTGTGCGTACGGACTACCGTCTCCACGAACGTGATGAGATTCATTCCCCATCGTATCCATTCAAGTATAATTATCATTTGAATATTAAAAAAATGTTTAAGGACTTGATATCATTCTGTATATGAATAAGATACAACCTATCCATAACAAACATGGCTTATGTAACAAAACATATAAAATGAAACAAGTAAGTTAACACCTGAAATGACGATAATACTAAGATATTATTAACAAAACAATGTTAAAAGATCATATATGATATCATATTAATGTATTTGATTCTTGTATAATTTAATAAAAACTAATTCACCATTATACCGGAGGTTAACCTACCCTCAACCAAGGAAAAGTACAAGGTAAGGGTTTATTTCACAATCTCTTCAATATCCGAGGTTGTTTATACGTAATTATCTACTAGGACCTTTTTATTATCAGTATACATGTTTCTTAAAAATGTATTTCAAAACATTCTACCTATTTTACAGAATATTGGTTAAAGTCATTGATACAATTTTTTGACTTTTTATAAGAAGTTTATAAAGGAATCTTTCCGTCATTTTCCAAATAAGGTCCTTTTTAACCTTTTCGACAGAATTAAGGTAAGAATGTCTTTTTTTAACATATACGGCGGGTGTGGATATTTACCGCCATTATAAAATTTTCAAATATTCCCTTACAATCTTTTAAGAATATTTTCCAATTAAATGTTTTCTTTTATACTTATGTGACTTTTAAATGATTTAAAAAAGAGATATTTCTCTCAAATAGTTTTGATTTCATCTATGTCAACATCCTTTGATGGATTTTAAGCTTATTTGATGTTTATTTATTATGATACAAAACATCCATATTGTATTGATGGTTTTGTGATATTTTTTACTATGGATATGTTATTCTTATACCATTCATGGTTTTTGGAGAAAGTATTGACATTTCGTATGCTATTTTTAATACGAATGTTTATGTTATGTTTAAACCTGTTCATATGAGGAATGCATTGGAATTAATAAGTGATGGGTGGAGCCCGCTATAGCTCATCGATGCATCAGTAGGACTCATGAGACAAACTAGTGTCTTGGAAAAAGGCCTTGACAAACTCTTATTTGTAGTCTTGTCACGAGACCTTGACTATGTGGTTATGATAGTCTCACATTATGCATTCCATCATTATGAAAGTGGTTATTGATATTGCATGTGATTATTTGACTAGTAGAATATCCATGTGAGTAAGTAAATGGAATTATTTCATTTTATCTTTTCCATAATATGATGAAGTTCATGTTTAAAAGCCTTTTGCTTTAGTTATACATTGCCTTAAATGTTTATGCTTATTTATGAAATTTTCCTCTATATTGTTATCCTTAGTGAGCATCTGAGCTCACCCCTTTCAATGTTTTATATTTTCCATGATGTGAAGAAGTAATTTATGAATGACCTGCAGGGATAGTATGAGGGGATATGATGACAAGATGTTGTTGTAGTAGTTTTCACTTTATGATGTAATTCAAACTTTATGAATGTATCTAGGTATTCCATGGCTACTAAACTAATCGGTCTTTCGAGACTTGATCTTTTGTGATCATGCCAATATTATGTAATGATGTACCTATTCTGGGTAACTGGGGTCGGTGTGTTATAGTTGGTATCCGAGGAAGTTTAGTACAAACCTTGGAAGCTAGATTTAGATAAACTTTGATTATAGCACATAGCCCTGTGATATACATTGAGAATGAGTATAGAAGAACTTCCTAGAATTTTGGTATTTTATAAATTTTATGAGTTTTCCGATCATTACATCCCTGTCTGGATACGAGCAGGTAGAGGCGGATCTGGCACAAGTGTACTTAGGGGTAAAACCCGAAAACACTGTTTTGATCTAGACTCGAATGGGAACTAGTGCACGACAACTACCCTTGCTGCACTATTGGTTACGACACTCCTGGGGGATATGCTTAGAATAATTCTCATTTTATTTACAAACCATTATGAAGGGTTTATGAGTATATAATTCTCAAAGAAAACCCTTTTATGATTATGGATTATATCCATAAATAGTTCAATTTATGTTAAGTGTTTCACAAGTATGGAATTATGTATTTTGATTCATTAAATAATCTAGTTTATGCCATTGTTTAGAAATGGATTCTAGTGAAAGAAATGGTAACTGTATCAATGCACGCACTCCATGTAGGGATTGCCTGCCTGCTCAAGATAATTATGGTGGAGCTGGTGATGCAACTAGTGTTGATCAGCTTATCACCATACTAGGACAACTTACTCAAGTTATGAATAATAACCTTACCCGTATGGAGCACCCTGATCCACAGCGTGGAGGATCAATGATAGATCACTTCATGAGGCAACATCCACTAACATTCAATGGGAGTAAAAATCCATTGGTAGCATATAAATGGATTAGTTCCCTAGAGAAAATATTTCAGGCTTTGGGGATTAGTGAAAGGGAAAATGTTATCATGGCAGTTTACCGCCTCACTGGAGATGTTGATCAATGGTGGTCATTGATTCAAAACACAAAGGAAGACGATGAAGTATCAAATATGGAATGGAGGGAGTTCAAAGATCTATTTTTAGAAAATAATTTTCTCGTGACCATCGAGCAGATATGGAAAGGCAATTTCTGAGTCTGAGACAAAGGGAGGAATTATGTATTTAGAAAAATAATTTCCTCATGACCATCGAGAAGAAACACTCTGCTACTTGCTTGAAGGTAATGGGAGTCTGTTACAAGTGTGGTGAAAAATGCCACTCAGCTCGTGATTGAAAAGGGAAGAAAAAAGCTACTTATGTTCAATGCTACAATTGTAGAAAGATGGGACATTATGAAAATGAATGTCCAAAGAATCAGGGGAACTTACCTTAGAAAAGGCCAAGGGATCAAGGCCAAGCTTATTCTATCACTATTGTTGAGGTAGAAGCTTTGAAAGACGTGGTGGTAGGTAATTTAATGGTTTCCTCAAGTTTAAAAAATGCATTATTTGATTCTGGATCATCACATTGTTTCATATCTTCCTAGTTTGATAAGAAAATTAGATATTTCCAATTTGATTTAACAAGGGAGTTTTCAGTTAAAACTCCTAAGGGAAGTATCATTGCAACAATGTTTTGCGAATCTGTCCCCATTAGAGAACATAAATGTTCTTTATCCTCTGATCTAATCCTCATACCTATGATTGAGTTTGATATAATCATCTGTATGGATTGGATTTCGGACCATGATTCAAAGATTTATTGTAAGAAGAAGGAGGATACGATTTTTGATGATGATGATTAGGAAGACTTTATCTTTAGAGCAGAATCGTCACCACCTTAATCTTATCTAGATCCACCCCCAGTAGCTCAACAAAATTCAATTATTGGGGAGGAAGATAATTAAATGACTATGGGTGAGGAAAGGAATTTTCAAATAGAGGATGTACCTATTGTGGAAGAATGTGTAGATGTGTTTCTGGAAGATTTACCTGGACATCCTCTAGAACGAGAAGTTGAGTTTTCCATTGATTTAATTACTGGTTCAAGGCTATATCAAAGACCCCTTATAGAATTTCCACTGGGGAATTTGTTGAACTAAAGAAACAACTAGAGGAATTGAGTAATAAGGGATTTATTCTCCCTATTGTTTCTCCATGTGGATCCTCTGTCCTTTTTGTTAAGAAAAAAGATGTATCTATCAGGTTATGTATCGACTATATGGAAATCAACGCTATAAAAATAAAGAACAAGTATCCCCTACCTCGCATTGATAATTTATTTGATCAACTACATGGAGCTCAATACTTTTCAAAGACTGAACTTCGATCTGGATACCATCAGTTGTGTGTGGAGAAGGAAGACATTCCGAAGATATCATTTCGAACTAGGTACGGGCATTACGAGTTTACAGTAATGCCTTTTGGGCTGACTAATGCACCCTCTGTATTTATGGATCTAATGAATAGAGTTTTCAATGAATATCTCGATGATTTTGTGGTGGTATTTATTGATGATATCTTGGTATAATCAAAAAGCTACAAAGATCATGAACATCACTTGTGCATTTTCCCGAAGACTCGGAGAATACATCAATTATATGGGAAGTTTAGCAAGTGTGAATTCTGGCTTCAATAGATTTATTTTCTTGGCCATATTATCTCTAAATAAGGAATCTTTGTTGATCTTTCTAATTCCAATGCAATCAAAGAATGGTATGCACTGACGAGTATAACTAAGGTACATAGTTTTATTGTTTTAGCAGGTTATTATCGGAGTTTCGTCCATAGTTTTGCCCGATTGGCTAACCCTTTAATAAAGCTCACACGTAAAGGGGTTAAATTTCCCTGGACAAAAGAGTGTGAAGAATATTTTGAAGAACTTAAGAGAAGATTAGTCAATTTCCCTATATTGAATCTACCATCGGGGAATTATGGGTTCAATATTTATAGTGATGCATCGAAGAAAGGACTTGGTTGTGTCCTTGTGCAGAATGATAGGGTTATTGCCTATGCATCATGATAGCTGAAAATTCATGATCAGAACTATCCTACTCATGATCTTGAGTTAGTAGCTGTAATATTTTCTATGAATATTTGGAGACACTATCTCTATGGTGAAAAATGTGAGATTTATACTGATCACAATAGTTTGAAGTATATTTTCTCACAAAAGAACTCAACATGGGGAAAAGGAGATGGCTTGAACTACTCAAGGATTATTATTGCATGATACACTACCTCCTGGGAAAGGGAAATAAGGTGGTAGATGCTTTGTGCAGAAAAGATCATAGAGTTTTGAACATGATGAGAATTAAAAGGGATCCTACTTTCATGGATCTAGTAATGTTGGATATGGGAATCACCATGGAAGGTGAAACATCAATGATTTTTCAAATGGTTGTCAAACCATATTTACTAGAATGTATTAATAGTTCTCAGACCAATGATGAAGAATTCCAAAAGAATATTAAATCAGTGAATGATGGGAGATTGAGTGACTTTGTGTATGAAGATGGAACATTAAAATTTGGGAAGAGCCTTTGTGTTCCCGATATACCTTATCTAAAAAGGGAATTTTTGTAAAATGCTCATAGTTCCAATTTCTTTATACACCATGGGAGCACCAAAATGTATAGATATTTGATGGAACATTTTTGGTGGGACAACATGAAGAGGGAGATTACTGATTTTGTGTCAAGATGTATGGTTTTTCAACAATTGAAAGCTGGAAGGCAACAGCCTAGAGGAGTTATGAAACCTCTTCCCATACCGGAGTGGAAATGGGACAATATTACGATTGAATTTGTCATGGGGCTACCAAAGACCCCTAGAAGGAACGATGAAATATGGGTCATTGTTGATCGTCTTACCAAGTCATCACATTTTCATGCTATAAGGGAGGATTTACCACTTGAACACGTAGCAAGACTATATATTAATGAAGTTGTGAGAGTTCATGGAGTACCCCTATCTATTGTTTCTGATCGTGATCCCCATTTTACTTCAAGATTCTGGAAGAGTCTTCATAAGGCCTTGGATACTGAACTTCGTTTGAGCACTGCCTACCACCCTCAAATAGATGGACAATCAGAACAGACTATTCAAACCTTAGAAGACATGTTGACATCATGCTCACTTGACTTTCAGGGTATGTGGGGTTAATATTTACCTATGGTAGAATTTTCTTATAACAATAGCTTCCATTCAAGACTCTAATGGCACCATATGAAGAGTTATATGGAAAGAGATGTCGCACACCAACCTGTTGGGATGACGTTGGTGAAAGAATACTTGTAAGCCCAGAACTGGTGGAGGAAATGATTGAAAAGGTGAAAGTAATCTGAAACCACATCAAGGAATCTCAAAGTAGGCAGAAGAGCTATCCTGATAACCGAAGGAAGGATTTGGAATTTTCGGTATGAGATCATGTTTTCTTGAAGGTATCTCCATGGAAGGTAGTTACACGTTTCGGTAAGAAGGGTAAATTGAGTCCCAGTTACATCGGACCTTTCGAAATTGAAGAACGAATTGGGGCTGTAGCTTACTGTTTGGTAATGCCGCCAAATCTCTCCAAAGTTCACGATGTGTTCCACGTATCACTGTTGAGAAAATACATGCATGACCCAACGCATGTACTCAATTACGAGGAATTAGAACTGGAACCCGATCTATCTTATTGGGAAGAGCCCGTCAGGATTCTTGATATGAGAGAACATGTGCTGAGAAACCGGACGACTCATCTGGTAAAAGTTCTATGGAGGAACCATAAGATGGAAGAGGAAACGTGGGAACCCAAGAAACTTATGATGAAGAACCACCTGAGTATTTTCATGCGGTAGTATTCTAGAAATTTTTAGGAAGAAATTATTTTAAGGAATGGAGAATGTAACACCCCAAGCTTCAACGATACGCTTCTCTTTGAATAATACAGTAGTGTGTGTTGTACGCAACTTCGAGATTCTAACACACCTCGACCAATCAAACTAGCCATTATGAATAGTAATACCCACTTTTTAAAATTTTATAAATTTTATCTCTCAAAATGGAATTATTTTTGGATTCGGAATATCGAATTTATCCTCTGGTGAAATTTTGGTACTTTTCAGATAACTTTAACATTTTGATGAATAGTGAAAAATTACGAAATTTTAATTAAAAACAAATTTTTTAATGAAAATAATTAATAGTGATAAATTATTATTTTGAGTGGTTTTAAACTATATTTATAATAAATTTTTACCATATAATAAAATGTTGGTCATTGGACATAATTTCACATTTAAACCGAACACAAACAAGTGTCAATATTTTGATAGTTATTATCTCTTAAAAACTCGCTTTTTGTTTTAACGGGAATTAATTTTCAATTAATTTCTACCACTTCTGTGTTTTGAATTTAGAAAAATGGATTACATATTTAGAATCAGGAGTTCCAAATTGTGTAAATAGGTAACTTTTATTTTTATACATTTTGAATAATTATTTCGGTAGATATTTTATTTACCATGGATAAAGGGTAAATCCTGTAAATAAGGGTAAAAAAATAATATTATAATAAGCATAAATTACCCTAAAACGTGTCCTAACCTTATTGGTGGATACATTTACGACCATGGGAAGATTTGGGTCGATTTTGGGACCCTATGGAGCCACTTGTTAGTGATAGGGACACTTTATATTAATTAAGTTAAAGTAAATACAAAAATGACATAAGCATATATCTTTTAGCACAATAATTTTTATATAAGGGTAAAAATAAGATAGATTTGATTTTAAATATTCATTATAAATATAACAATAATTACTACATAATGGTATTTTATTTATAATTTTTAGTAATTAAATAATTTAATTTATTTATGACACAATAGTGATGCAGTAATTACCTAATTAATGAAATATTAAAATAATTGACATTATAAATATCCAAATAAATATAATTTGAGACTTTTTATGAATTACACTATTTTTATATCTTAATATGACATCCTAGTATTTATTTAATTATGTTTTTTTGATGTAATCATGCTGTTATCATTTTCACAAAAATCAAATACCAAATAGTGTCAAAATTGACATAAAAGAGTTTTAAAAAAAATTAGATTATTAATTTATATTTAATCCTAAAAATCTAAGGCTCAGCCAAGAGACTTATATCATGATAGGTGTATCATTAATGGGCCACTTGGGAGTCTCTTGGAACTTTATACTATGTTTATTCACTATATAATATAAAAATACAAAGAGACATGGTAAGTGTCAAACTAATTAACTAAGAGTTAATCTAAAAGATAAGGTTAATAAAGTGACCCATCCCCATCTAAAACCTATTGGATGAGTGGTTTTCCACCTATCCCCGCCTTAAACATTAAATAATCCACTTTGGAGCCATTATAAACTGAATATAAATTTATTATAAATTAATATTTCTAGCTTTTCCAAAGGTGCCCCTTACTCCTCTTAAAAAAGGGCACTCCTCCATTTCTGAATTTGACACCTTCAAAGCCTTTGGGATCGGAAAACTCTGCCCAAATACCTTCTAAAATATCATCCCTTTATCCTAGAGGCCTTTATTTAGTCAAAAATCCAGCCTATGGAGACATTTTGATCAAATCAAAAGAAAGAACCTGAAAAAGAGGTAATGTTTTCACCACCATTTTCAAGTTCCTTACTTCTTCAACTTCTTCCTCCTTTGTTGTTTCCATTCTAAAATAATAACTCCAGTATCTTATATAAACTGTGATGTTATTATAAATATGGTACAACCATATTCAATATTCTATCCATCCTTTTAATGACATGTCACCATACGTGCGTACGTACGACCTACAATCTCCACGTCGTGGTGTAATTGTTATTCAATACACTATTATTTGGATGGGTATAATAATGATGTGTAATTCATGTAAATAATAAATATAACATGATAATGATTCTGTATATATGATATACCATCCAATTATATATTATTTTAATATCAAAAGAGTGATATTCTCGCTCGTGCGTACGTACGGACTACCGTCTCCACGAACGCGATGAGATTCATTCCCCATCGTATCCATTCAAGTCTAATTATCATTTGATTATTAAAAATAATGTTTAAGGACTTTATATCATTATGTATATGAATAAGATACGACCTATCCATAACAAACACAGCTTATGTAACAAAACATATAAAAGAAAACAAGTAAGTTAACACCCGAAACGACGATAATACTAAGATATTATTAACAAAGAAATGTTAAAAGATCATATATGATATCATATTAATGTATATGATTCTTTTTTAATTTAATCACAACTATTTCACCATTATATAGGAGGTTAACCTACCCTCAACCATGGAAAAGTACAAGGTTAGGGTTTATGTCACAATCTCTTCATTATCTGAGGTTGTTTATACTTAATTATCTACTGGGACCTCTTTATCATCCACATCCATGTTTCTTGAAAATGTATTTCAAAACATTCTTACTATTTTGCAGAATATGGGTTAAATTCATTTATACTCTTGTTTGAATTTTTATAAGATGTTTATAATGGAATCGTTCTGTCATTTTCCAAACAAGGTCCTTTTTAACCATTTCGACATAATTAAGGTAAGAATGTCTTTTTTTAACTTATACGGAGGGTGTGGTTATTTACCGCCTTTATAAAATTGTCAAAGATTCCCTTACAAGATTATACGAATATTTTCAAAGTAATTGTTTTATTTTATAATTTTTTGACTTTTAAATGATTTAAAAAAAGAGATATTTCTCTCAAATAGTTTTGATTTCATCTATGTCAACATCCTTTGATAGATTTTAAGCTTATTTGATGTTTATTTATTATGATACAAAACTTCCATATTGTATTGATGGTTTTTTGATATGTTTGATTGTGGATGTGTTATTCTTATACCATTCATGGTTTATGGAGAAAGTATTGACATTTCGTATTCTAGTTTTAATACGATTGTTTATGTTATGTTTAAACCTGTTCATATGAGGAATGCATTGGACTTATTATGTGACGGGTGGATCCCGCTATAGCTCCTCGATGAATCGGTAGGTCTCATGAGATAGAATAGTGTCTTGGCACAAGTGCTTGACAAAATCCTATTTGTAGTCTTGGCAGGAGGCCTTGACTATGTGGTTATGATAGTCTGGCATTATGAATTCAATCATTATGAATGTGGTTATTGATATTGCATGTGATTATTCGACTAGTAGAATATCCATGTGAATAATTAAATGGAATTATTTCATTTTATCTTTGTCATATTATGCTGAAGTTCAAGTTTAAAAGGCTTTTGTTTTAGTTAAACACTTCCTCAAATGTTTATTATTATTTATGAAAGTTTCCGCTATATTGTTATCCTTACTGAGCATCCGAGATCATCCCCTTTCAATGTTTTCTTTTTTCCAGGATGTGAAGAAGTAATTTATGAATGACCTAAAGGGATTGTATGAGGGGATATGAAGACAAGATGTTGTATTAGTAGTTTTCATTTTATGGTGTAATGCAAACTTTATGAATGTATCTAGTTATTCCAAGGCTACTAAACTAATCGGTCTTTCGAGACTTGATCTTTTGTGATCATTCCAATGTTATATAATAATGCACCGACTCTGGGTAACTGGGGTCGGGGTGTTACAAAAAAACACTAAAAACAATAAATGATCCTAAAATCCCCAAAATATCCAAAATGACCTTAAAATCCTAGAAACCCATAAAGGGCACTAAAAACCATAAACGGCCCTAAAAACCCTAAAATTTTAAAAATGACCCTAAAAACCCCTAAAAACATTAAAAACCATAAAACACCCTAAAAACTATTAAATATCCCATAAAACCCAAAAAAACATTAAGAATCCTAAAACCCTTAAAAGACCTTAAAACCTTGAAAATAGTAAAAAAATCTTATTGACACTAAAAACCAAAAAACCCTAAATCCCATTAATATTCTAAAAACCCATAAAATACTAAAAAAATAAAACCCTAAATAATCAAAAAAATCACTAAAACCCGAAATAGCATTAAAATGCCCTACAACCCTTTAAAAGCCTAAAACCGAAAAAACATTAAATCACTAAAAACCCCAAACAACCCCTAAAAACCCTAGAAACACTAAAATCCCTAAAATATGTAATAATGCTAAAAAATAAAAGACCAAATAACCTAAAAACATAGAGGACCCCAAAACCCATAAAAACCCATAAGGACCCTAAAAACCCTAAAGGAGCCTAAAAATATTGAGAGTCTTAAAGGACCCTAAAAACCTTAAAACAACCCTAAAACACATATACCCACTAAAATTCCAAAAAAATACTAAAAAAACCCTAAGAGACTCTAACTACCGCTATAAAACCCCTAAAAGACCTTAATCTCCCTTCAATATCCTGAAAACCATAACGACCATTAATAAACCCAGAACACTAATTTTTTAAAAAAAACTACCAAAAACCATGAAAACCATAAAAAACCTAAAAACCCTAAAATCCATAAAAACCCTAATAACACAAAAAATTCAAAAAATAACCTAAAATCACAAAAACCCTAAAAAATCAATAAAAATTCATCAAAAACTAAAAACCCTAACAACACCTAAAATTATAAAACATGAAAATCCCCCCCCCCCTCAAAAAAACCTCCAAAACCCCTAAAAACCCCTAAACCCCTACGAACAAAAAAATCTTAAAATCCCTAAAACTATTAGAAACAACAAATATCGTAAAAACCCATAAAACCCTAAAAACCCTAACAACACCTAATGACCATAAAAACTCTTAAACTCTTAAATACCCTAATGAAACCCTAAAAATAGGAAATACCTTATAAACTCCATAAAACCGTAAAACACTAAAAACTAAAAAAAACATCAAAAAATATAAAAACATGAAATACCCTAAAAAAGAAAAATAACAGTAAAACACCTCTAAGGTCAATAAAACCAATAAAAAACTAAAAACTATAAACTAATAAATGTTCATAAAACCCCAAAGAACAATTAAACAAACTAAAACTTCTAAAAGATCCTAACAAACCCTTTAAAAATTTAAAATCTCTAAAAATAATTAACTACTTTTAAACCACTAACAACCCTAAAACCCCCTAAAAGGCCCTAAAAATCTCAAAAAACACTAAAATTGTTAAAGTCCCTAAGACATTACAAATAATAAATGACCTAAAAACCCCATAAATGACACTAAAAGACCATAAAAACAAAAAATACCCTAAAATACCCAAAAAAACCCCAAAACCCCAAAAATACCATAAAATACCCAAAAACCTAGAATGAAACTAAACACCCTAAAAATCCTAAAGGATCCTAAAACCCATTAAAAACCCCCCAAAACCCCAGAGGCCCCTAAAATCCTTAAAATCCATTAAGGACACTAAAAATCATAAAAAACTAAAGTACCCTAAAATCCATAAAAACCCTAAAGGGCCCAATAAACAAAAGGCTCTCTAGAAAACCCAAAAATGCAAAGTGCCCAATAAACTCTAAAAATCCAAAAGGTCCATATACCCTAAGAAGCCTTAAAATACTATAAAAACCCTAAAACCCATATAAACCTCTAAAACTCCCTAAAAACCCAAAAAGACTCTAGAGAACACAAAAAAAAATATAAACACACCATGAAAACATAGAAAACACCATAAACCCCTAAAACACATAAAAACAATAAAAACCCTAACAATCCGTATAAACATTAAAATCATTAAAAACCCTTAAAACCCTAATAACCATAAAATAAAAAATAATCCTAAAACCATAAAAACCATAACAATACTAAAAAACACTAAAAACCTTAAAAACCATAGAAACCCTTAAAACCTTAAAATTACAAAAAAACAATAAATACCCAAAAATCCGCAAAAAATCTATGAAAAAACCAAAAAACCAAAAAACCAAAAAACCCCTAAATCAATTAAAACCCTATCAAACCCATAAAATCCCTAAAATCTATTAAAAATAATAAAATCCTAAAAAATAATTAAATCCCTAAAAAAATCCAAAAACCATAAAATAGCCCTGAAAACATCTAAAAACCATCAAAACTTATAAACTCTAGAAACCCTAATAATCCATGAAAACCCCTAAACAAAATCTAAAAACATTAAAAAACATTATAATCCATAAGCACCAAAAAGTTAAATTAGAACCATATAACCCCAAAAACCATTAAATCCCTAAAAGTCCATAAATCACCGAATAAAATATAAAACCGTGAAAACCATAAAAACCTTAAGAAACCTAAAAATCCATAAAACCCAAAAATGCCTTAAAACCATAAAAACTCTAAATATACCTAGGAGAACATGAAAAACCATTAAACACAAAAAATGAATTAAAAACCCAAAAATCTTTAAAAAAACCCTCAAATCCAAAAAAATCTAAAAACCATCAAAGAAATTAAAATCCTTTAAAACATATAATGAACCTAAACACCCTAAAAACCATTAAAACCCAAAAAATCAGAATCACACTTAAAAATCATAAAAACCCTATAACCCTATAAAACCCTATAAAATCTTATAGGACCCAAAACCCCTAAAACCATTAAAACCCATAAATCCCAAAAAACCTAATAATAATAAAATGCTAAAATCTAAAAACACCTAAAAACACTAAAATGCTATAAATCACCAAAAACCTAAACGGGGCTTTAAATCCCTAAAAACCCTAAAAGTTTTAAAAACCCATAAAAACTGAAAAATACACTAATATCTCTAAAAACCATAAAAGACCTAAAACCCTAAAGGACCTATAAATCCATAAAAAACTCTAAAAGACAATAAAACCCTAAAACTCCCTAAATGACCATAAAATACACTAAAATCCGATAAAAGACTCTAAAAACCCTTAAAATCTTAATTGAACCCCAAAAAATCCAAATACCCAAAAAGACCCTAAAACACTAAAGTACCACAAAAAGACTATAAAACCATCAAAAATCATAAACAACCCTACAAAACCCTAAAGGATTCAAAAAAAAATCCTTAAGGACCAGAAAAACAAAAAAGGACCATAACCACCCTAAACCCCCTAAACAACCCCAAAACACCTAATAATCCATAAAACCCTAAAACCAATAAACCCCCTGAAACCTTAAAAGACCAATGAAAACACAAAAAACACCAAACAACCCTCAAACCCAAAAAAATCTCTAAAAAACCCCTCAAATCTCTAAAATCCCCGATAAACCCAAAAAACACTTATAACCCTAAAACCCCAAAACCCTATAAAACCATAAAAACTCTAAAATCATAAAAACCATAAAACCCCTACAAACCCTAATAACCCAATAATATATATATAAAACCATAAACCCCGTAAAACCTTAATACCCCTAAAAACCATAAAACATCTGAAAAGAATTAAAATACTAAAAACACTAATACACTCTAAAGGACCCTAAAAACCACTAAAACCTTAAAGGACACAAAAACCCTAATTCACCTAAAGGACCCTAAAAATATTAAAAACCTCAAAGCCCCATGAAACCCTAAAAACTCGAAATGGCCTTAAAACCCTTAAAATATAAAAATACATAACCCGCCCCCCCCCCAAACTCTTAAAAGTTCCAAAAAATCTTGAAAAGACATTAAAAATACTAAAAAAACTCTAAAAGACCCTATATAACCCAATCAAGAAACTAAAATCCCTAAACATAATGAATCCATAAAAACCCTAAACAACAATAAAACCCTAAAAATCATAAAATCCTAAAAACCCTAAAAATAATAAAACTCTCAAAACACATGAACACCCTAAAAACTGAAAAAACCCATAAAAATAAAAAAAACCCAAACAAATATTAAAACCCCTAAAAACCAAAAAATTATAAAACCATAACACCCATTAATATATTAAAAAACAAAAAAACATAGAAAACCCCTTAATCCGTCAAACCACTAAAACCCCAAAAGACCGTAAATACCATAAAAACTGAAAACCCCTAAAACCCCTCAAAATTTTCATAAAAAATCCAAAAGATCCCTAATAAACACTAATAACCCTAAAACCATAAGCCCCCAAAAATTCCCTAAGAAAAAAAAAACTGAAAAAATCCTTAAAATCCTAAAAAACCTTAAAACCCAAAAAAACATAAAAAACCTAAAAACCATAAAAACCCCAAATAGCTGTAAAACCATTAAAACAACTCTAAAAACATATAAATCCAAAATGAAACTAGAAACACCTAAAACCCATAAAATACCTAGGGTGAACTAAAATCCTATGAAAAAACTAAAAACCCTTAAACACCGAAGAACATTTAAAACTCCAAAAACCCATAAAATACAAAAAACCCTAAAAACCCTAAAAACCATTAAACACACTAAAAACCTTAAAAACTATTAAAACCTTAAAAATAATAAAAATCCTTAAAACAAACTAAAACATCCTTCAAACCCTAAAAAATTATAAATCTATAATAACCTTAAAGTCATTAAGAACCCTAAAACAAGCCTAAAATCAATAAAAACCAAAAAATTATGAAAAATAATAAAAACCACAAACCCCAGAAAACCGCCAAAACCCAAAAATATCAAAGTAACATCAAAACCCTAAAACATTAATAACCTAACAAACCTAAAAACCCTAAAAAACATAGAACCCTAAAACATCTCATAAAATCCTATGAAACCAAAAAATAAAAAACAAAATCCTAAAAACCATAATAAAAAATACCTTAAAACTACAAAAAAACTCCTCAAAACATAACAATACCTAAAAACAATAAACCCCCCCTAAAAACTATTTATCACTTAAAAAGCTAAAAAACCATAAAAAACTCTAAAAACACTAATAACCTAAAAACACTAAATAAACATTAAAACACTAAAAATCTAAAAAACATTAAAACAAAAAAATCAATAATAACCCTAATAAGATAGTAAAACCCCTAAATATCCATAAGACCCTAACAATACATAAAAACCCTAAAAACAATAAAATACTCTTAAAAACCTGAAAACCATAAAACACCACTAAAACGCCTAAAACCCCTTAATGACCCTTAAAACCGTAATCCACCTAAAAGACCGTAAGACTCCCTCAAACAACATTAAAAACACCAAAACCCCCCAAAAACCCTAAAATATCCAACAAAAAAATAAAAATACAAAAAATCGTAAAAACCCAAAAACCCATAAATGTATAAAACTCCAAAAACACTAAAAAATGTTAAAAATCCAAAAACCCCAAAACAAACCCCTAAATATTCTTAAACCGCTAAAAGAAACATAAAAAATATGAAAGAACCCTAAAAATAAAAAAAACATCAGCCCCTAAATACCCTAAAATGCATAAAATCCCTAACAAAATTAAATTCATAAAAACACAAAACCCTAAAAAGACATAAAATCCCATAAAACCCTAAAAACTACTAAAAACCCAAAAAACAATAACCCCCCCCCAACCCTAAAAAACTCTTAAAACCCCTAAAACACTAAAAAATATAAACAAATAAAAACACTAAAAATATATAAAATAACCCAAAAACTCTAAATACCATAATACCCCTAAAATACCATAAAACATCCAAAAACCACTAAAAAGGAATAAAAATCCAAAAAACTCTAATACCCATACAAAGATTTAAGATCCTAAAAAACATAAAACACCATAAAAACCACTATAACCCTGAATTGACTTTAAAATCATTTGATACACTAAAACTCTAAAAACCCCTTAAATCCATAAAAAACCAAAAAAAACCTATCGAACTCTGAATCCCCCCTAAAATCCATGAAAACCCTAAAACACTAAAAAAACTAAAACCATTAAAAACCTACAAACCACTTAAAATCCTAAATGCACAAAATACCCTAAAACCAATTAAACACCATAGTCACCCAAAAAAAACCTTAAAAGCCCAAAAAATTCATGAAAACCCTAAAAACCATAAAAAACACCAAATCAATTTTAAAATCCATAACCCTAAAATCCCTAAAAATGAAAATGGACCAAAAAATGCATAAAACCCATACTACCATAAAAATACGAAGACCCCAAATCCCTGAAAACCTCTAAAAACACTAAAACCTGATAAATGGCATCAAACCCCAAAATACCCTAAAACCCCCCAACGACCCTAAAAACCAAAAAAATACCCTAAAACCGTAAAACACCAAAATGAATCTAAAATACATAAAAACCCAAAAGAATAATGAATTCTTTAGAAAAATAAAGGACCATAAAATACACTAAATTCTTAAAATGCTATAAAAACCCTAACCCACCCACCCTAAATGTCACTAAAATCTCATTAAAGACATTAAAAACTCTAAAATACCCTAAAGGACACTAAAATACCCTAAAGGACCCCAAAAACACTTTAAAGACACTTAAAACACCTAAAAGACCATGGAACACTCTAAAAACTCTAAAAGACTCTAAAACCCAAAAATCCCTAATAGAACCTAAACCCTAAAAAACCTAAAAGACACTAAAAACCTTAAAAATAATTAAGAAACCTAAAACCCCCTAAAATCCTAAAAGGATCACAGGAAACACTAAAGACCCTAAATGACCCAAAAACCCTAAAGGACCATACAAACCGTAAAGAATCTTTAAAACCCTAAAAATCTAAAAGACCCTCAAAATCTGTAAAAACATTAAAAGACCCAAAAACCATTAAAACCCTAAATATATGAAAAACCTAAAACCATAACTACCATAAATACTAGAAAACCCTAAATCCCTAAAAAACTTATAAACCCTTAAAACATTAAAAACCCTAAAACACCCAAAAATCTATACAACCCCTAAAACCCCCTAAAATCTAATAACCCTAATAAACACTAAAGAGAACTGTAATCCCTAAAAACCTAAGGAACATGAAATCCCTAAAGAACCATAAAATCCTGAAATCTCTAAAACATTAAAAACCTTAAAATACTAAAACCCTAAAAACCTAAAAAATACTAATCGACCCTAAAAACCTTATAAACCCTAAAAGACCATAAATAACCATATTAAACCCCTAAAATAATATAAAACAGATAAAAACCTAAAAACCATTTAAAACACTTAAAACACTAAAAACCATCAAAACCATAAAGCCCCTTAAAACCATAAAAAACCCCTAAACACACAAAAACCATAACAACCATAAAACACTCTAAAGCATCTAAAGACCTTAAACCCCTAAGACCCACAAAACACACAAAAACACCTAATACCATAAAACCCTGTAAACCCTAATAAACCCTAAAAACTATAAAAGTACCTAAAACATAATATCTAAAACCCCTAAACACTATGGGAAAAATGACCTTTTGCGACGGGTTATTTGCAACGAGAATATATCCCATCACAAATAAGCAATTTTTTGTGACGGGAAAAGTTATATCGTCGAAAAAGGTTTGGCGCGGGTTGCGTATGAAAGCGTGAGAAGGGTATTTGCGACATGAATTATTCCCATCGCAAATACCCAGCACATATATTTACTATTTGTGATGGAGTCACTCCCCGTCATAAATACCCAGCAATAGTAATTACTATTTACAGCGGGATGTGATCTTTGTCGCAAATAGTGCGCCCTCAAGTCACTATTTGGGACAAGACTCATCACAAATTACATTTTAACCGCCGGCTATAATTAATGCGGGCATAGGAATTTGTGAAGGGACTCATCAACAATGGTACTATTTGCGATGGGTTTCCCATCACAAATATTCTCATCACAAATAATCTAACCTATATACCCCCCATACATTTTTCACATTCCACACTATTCTCAGTTTCCACCACACTTTAAACTCTAATTTTAGAGTTTAAAATTTTCTCAGTTAAATTTTTTCAACCAGAGAGATTTTGAAGCCTTCTACAATTTCAAAAGATCAAGTTTAAAGGTAATTCTGTTTTTTTAATTTCATTTTTTAATATTAATATTAATTATTGTTCATTAGTTTCAATTAATTTAGATTTTGATTGTTTTATTATCATTATTTATTTGAAGTAACAAATTGAAATTATTAGGCCAAATTAGTAAAAATTAGTGGTAATTAGGAATTATTAACGATAATTAGTAATGAATGTAAATAATTGGCTGTAATTAGTAATAAGTAGAGGTAATTATTAATAAGTAGAGGTAATTTTTAATTAGAAATTAGTATGAGTAATTTGTAATTAGTAGTGGAAATTAGTAATTAGTAGTCACAATTAATAGAAATTATCAGTAATTAATAGTAATTAGCAGTAATTAGTAATAATTAGTGATAGTTAGTAATAATTAGGAATAAATATTAATAATTTGTAAAAAACTATTAATAAATACTAATTAATAATATTAAATACCAATAATTAGTAATAATTAGTAATAAATAGTAATAAATACTAATAATTTGTAATAAATACTAATAATTGGGAATAATTAGTAATAAAAACTAATAATTTGTAATAAATACTAAAAATTAGTAATAAAGAATAATATTTAGTAATAAATAATAATAATTAGTAATAAATAATAATAATTAGCAATAAATAATAATAATTACTAATAAATACTAAGAATTAGTAATAATTATTAATAATTAGTAATAAATACTAATAATTAGTAATAATTTGTAATAATTTGTATTAATTTGTAATAAATTGCAATAATTTGTAATAATTAGTAACAAATACTAAAAAATACTAAAAAATACAAATAAATACTAATAATTAGCTGTATTTTGAAATAATTAGCGATAATTAGTAATAATTAATAGTAATTAGTAATAATTATTAATAAATAGTAATAAATACTAATAAATAATAATAATTAGTAATAATTAGTAATAATTAGTAACAATTAGTAATAATTAGTAATAATTAGTAATAATTTCTAATAAATACTAATAATTAGTAATAAATACAAATAAGTTGTGGTAATTAGTAATAAATAACTGTAATTAGGAATAATTAGCAATAATTAGTATTAATTAGCAGTAATTAGTAAAAATTACCAATAATTAGAAATAAATAGTGATAGTTTGAAATAAATAGTAATAAAAAGTAATAAATACTGATAATTAGAGGGAAATAGTAATTATTAGCGGTAAATAGTAATAATTACGGTTAATTAGTAATAATTATTGTAATTAGTAATAATTATGGATAATTAGAAATACTTAGTGATAAATAGTAATAAATGGTATTAAATAGTAATAAATAAAAATAAATATTAATAATTACTAATAATTAGTAATAGTCAGTAATAATTAGTGGTAAATAGTAATAATTTGCGGATAGTAGTAATAATTTGTTGTGATTAGAGATAATTAGCAGAAATTAGTGGTGATTAGAAATAATTAGGAATTACTTGTACAAATTGGTAATAACTAGTAATAATTAAGACGAACTACTGTTAAATAGTAATAATTTGTAATAATTAGTATTAATGAGTAATAATTAGTAATCATTAGTAATAATTAGTAATATCTAGTAATAATTAGTAATTAATTGAAATAATTAGTAATAAATTGAATGAATTAGTAATTATAGGGATAATTTTAATAAATTACAACAACCTGGCATAATTTCCAGTGGATTGGTGACACTCCTTTTCCTCGACGACTCTTCTCCTTGCAGCTTTCACTGAAAAAAAAACATTATATAAACATGTGCCTCTTAATATGAAAAACCAAAATAATATGCATGGGATTGGATATGAATTCCTAGGACCACATTTTTTATAATGTTTTCCAGTAGTGACATTTGAAAGAAGATGATTTATCAGACAAAAGGGGGCTATTTTTTCTGAGGTCTCTTTTACTTGCATCTTTCACACACTAAAATCACAATGAATAATATGGTCAGACGTGCAGTTATGCATTCTTGTATTCATAGGACTAGATATATGTACCTCAGAGTATATTCTTTATTGTGATTTTAGTGTGCGAAATTTCATGTAAATGAGTCGTCGGGAAAAAGTGCTCCATCCAATCCACTGGAAATTGTGCCACCCATAATTAGTGGTAATTTGTATGATGTAGTTGTAATTATTAATATTTTTTATGATTTTTATAAATTAGTTTATAATAGTTTTTAATTTATAAAAAATATTTTAATTAACTGTTAAATAATAAAATTATTATAAAATATTGGAGAATGAATTTCTATATCTTATCTTTTTGGGATAGTGTTTTTCTTATATAAAATTATTCAAAAATAGTAATGATTTTATATTTTTTTAGAAAAACATGGAACCAAGAAGTTGACAATAGTCATTATTGGATGATCGTGCATAGATAAATCAGCACATGAATATAAACTGTTCTAGTTTAAATCCTGTATATATTCTGAGTATTGAATCTTTCTTATCATTTTCATCATCAAAACCAGAATTTGTTTCAGAAGTCCTAATTATGTTTCCTTGTAAAAAATGTTCTATGAGAACATTTGACACATTTCAAAAACGTTGGAGAACATTTCCTGTATTTTCGTTTTCAAATAGATTATGTATTTTGGTATCAACACGGTAAATGTAGTTACAGAGAAGATACTAGTAATTTTATTTCAGATAAATCATGGTTTCAAATTTTAATACATGATGTTACATGTCTATCTGTTCAACAAATTAAAACTCAATTTGATATTTATTTAACTCCTGAGTTGGTACCAACTCAATTTTATGAGTTGTTGAGGTCTGTTGAGGATGCAATATATCTTGGTTTCAAGATAAGAAAATTAGAAGTAGTTAAAAATTTTATGGCTATTAAATCAAATAATGGAATGTCTGTAAACTATTTTGATCAGATATTTTTTTTGCTTAAAACACTGTGACCTAAAAAAAATGTGCTGTCTGCAAATTACTATGAGAGAAAGATGTTGGTTTGTAATCTGGGCCTTAGTTTTCAATAGATTCATGCATGTTCAAATGATTTAATATTATATTCCGGTGAAAACGAGTTGATGGATAGTTATCCCTCATGTGGAAATTAATGGTATAAAGAGGCTCAACTAGGAATGTCTATATGTATTCCTATAAAATAGTTAATGTATTTCCCTCTTACACCCAGTTTGTAGCATTTATTTATGCCTCAGAACAAAGCAACAATGATGTCATGGAAAAAACTGATATTTCAACTGGTAAAAGCATAAATCACCCATATAATTGGTGATTCATAGGAACATTCTAACCAAGTGAATTGGTCTTTTTCTTTGGAATCCAAAAATGTGTGATTGAGTCTTTCTACTGACGGTTTATGTCCATTTAGTTCTTAGGGTTGTCAGTATTCATGATTACCAGTCTTTATAACACCATATAATTTACCTCCATGGATATCAATGAAGGATCCTTATATCTCTTCGACATTCTTAATCTCAGGACATCTGAAAAATAATATTGATGTTTATTCGAAACCATTGATTGATGAGTTAAATTCATTGTGGAGTAATGGTGTTGGTACATATTATGTTGCTATGAAACAAAATTTCCAACTGAAAGATGCATTGATGTGGAAAATTAGTGAATTCCTAGCATATGGTAAGTTATCTGGATGGAGTACACAAGGTCCAAAATTATGTTTGTACAGTATAAGATACATCAAAGAAATTATGATCATCAATAGAAAAAACCTCGCTATTTTGACTCGCATTGCATATTTCTTCCAACTGATCATCCTTTTTCAGAGGAACAAATATCATTTCAGAAAAGGCATAATTGAAAGGGATGGGCCTCAAAAAATGATCTTAGGTACAAAGAAAATATTATTTTTATTTTCATTACATCCCATCACATTTCGACCAACAATAAACCAACATAATATTCAAGGATTTGGGAAAGAACACAATTGGAAAAAATGGAGCATGTTTTGGGATTATCTATATTGGTCTTATTTATTGGTATGCCGCATGTGGGATGCCATGCATATTTAGAAGAAATGTTTTGATAAATTATTTCATACAGTTTTGGATACACCAGGTAAAACCAAAGATAATGTAAAGGCACGATTAGATCTTGCCCAAATTTGCAGGGTCCAGAACTAAAACTCTTTGAAAATGTAAAATCATAGAGTTTAATGAATACAAAAGTAGATTATTAACTGACCAAAGAGGGCCAATTATTATTTTAGTGTGTTTTATATTTGAGACTTCCATAATTCTATGTTTCCAATTTGGGAAGATGTGTTAAAAATGGTCATATTACCGGATTAAAAAGTCATGATTTTCATGTTATAATGGAAAGATTTAGGCTGATTGGAATAAAAGGTTTGTTGAATTCTATAATTTGGGATGAGATAATAGACATATCATGTTTTTTTGAGACATTTGTGTGGCAACAACAAAGAATGATTCCTTAATAAAACTCAAAGAAGATGTGGTTGTAATTTTATGTAAACTTGATAAAATATTTTCTCCAGTTTTCATTAATTCAATGGAACATTTGATATTATATTTTCCACATGAAGGTAAATTTGGAGGTTTGATACTGTTTTGATGGATGTCCCTATTCGATAGATGCATATATAAATTGGAGAAAAAAGTACGTAACAAAGAAACAATTATAGGATCGATTGCTGAAGTTTATTAGCAAGAGGAAATTTCTTTTTTCTACTCTCATTATTTTCAATCTGAATATCCCTAAAAATGAAACTGCATGGTTCCGACCAAGGGTAATGTTTCTAATTAAATGAGAAATCAATTATCTGTTTTCAATCAGCTAGAACATGACTTCGATGGAGTTAATGAATGATGGATTTCAGATTATGAACATCACAAAGCACATATATATGTTTTTCTCAACTGTGAAGAATTGAAATCATTTTTATTGTGAGTTCTCATAGAACTTATTCTATAATTAAGGTCACAATAAGTAAACATATTTTATTTTAGGTTATGTGATAATCATATCAAGAAACAACTTCCACAAATTACAATATCTTCTCTTGAAGAACACTGGTAAAAATAATTTTCTCAATGGTTTCAAAAACTGGTGACATAAATTAATTATGGTTTAACATATTAATTCATTTTATTATTTATTATATTAATAATTGGTTTAAAAATATTCAGGTGTCTCAACATATGGATAAAATTGATAACTGACTGTGTATATTGTGTAACCCACTATCCAAAATGGTTAAATCTTATAATTCAAATGTGGTGTGTGGTTTTTTATTTCATACATGTGCATATGGGGAATCATTCATTCAATGGCCCCAAGGCCTTCAATTGTTTTTAAAAAACCCCCATTTTAAGGGAATAAGGGGGGAACCCTAATAGACATCATTGACTAAGGATATATCATGACCCAAAGGTTATGAAAGAAAAACCAATATAACACCATGGAGATACCTCTCCATAATAGTTGAATAGGAATAACAATCCATCATTGCAAGGATGAACGAAAAGAAAGTTTCATGGGTCAAATCCCATGCTCGGTTCAATGGCTGATGCCATACCCTCTCAAACATCCAAATCCAAAAATCACTGTAATGATGAACAACAGCTCTAGAACCTCCTCTAGAGCTTGATCCATGTGGTGAACTCTGGGTGAATCACCAAACCAACAGACCTCACAAAAGAAACCACTCCACCATTCCGAAATCACATCTTTATAGAACCTCAATAAATTACCATTCTCAATGAGCCACACTACCCTCCACTATACTCCCCTTCTAGCAGATTTACATAAGCCTAGAAGAGAAACCAAATGGTGTGAGTTCAAGCCATCATCACCTAGAACTGGGTGGCCCAAACCCGTGCCAAGGGAAAGCCACCAACGAGAGATTCTAGGTCATACTGAAACATAAATTCCACTCTAGAAATGAATCTGCTCCAATAATAACCACATGATAACCCTCAGTATGTTCCAAAACCTTGCGGTTACAAGAATAATAGCGGGAATTGGCATAGAGGAACCAATAAGATCGAACCTAAATAATCAAAACTAGTGCCACCAACCAAGATGAAAAAAATCATAGCAATACCAGATCCACCCAGTGGGAAAAATCATAGAATACCAAAAAAAAGGGGAAGAACTCACAGAATATGCAACCAAGAAACACCTCCCCCTACGAATGACTACAAAATAGGGGCTAATCCGCACCAAAACCTGCTGGAGACACGCATGGACATGCCAGAAACCGGGACACCAAGGCCGGATTGTTGAGGCTGGAAGAGCTGAGCTCACCAAACCATGGAACCGGGTCGAGCCTCACTAGAAGCCGAGAAGCCAAGGTCGCACCTCTGAACATGGAAGAGCAAAGCACACCGAGCCCTGGAGACACACTGAGCCTCATCTTCAATGGTAGGGGTGATCCATTCTGGTCCAAGCTCCATCACTCCGCCAAGAATCATTGATGACGACAATGAATGGAAGCACGATGATGCCATGCCGATCCATGACTAAAATCATCATCCACGAACTAAACCAGGCCAAAGTGGTAAGGGGATACTTTAACTAAGAGAAAACCCTAGCCACCGAGGGTTGGGAGAGGACACCTATTAGAGTCCTAGATTTTACCTCTTTGGGGGAATCAGAAAAACACTGAAAATTAGAGTTTTTTTGAGAGGATCTCATCGTAATGAAAGTGATGTTTACTTTTAAGTCATACTGGATGAAATTGTTGAATTGTGTTATGTAGAAAAAAGTAAATAATGATGTTTAAATTTTAGTGGTTGGATACTGAGAGAGGATTGGATGTTCATCCAACTCATGGAATTGTTGACATTAAATAAAAATTCCTTCTTGAAGTAAAAGAATAATTTTTACTGGCTCTACAAGAACATAAAATTTATTACGCAAAGTAATCTGCTACATCAAGAGACCTAAGTGATTTGTGGAGAATAATAAAAATAAAATTTCAGGAAAATTAGTTTACTCAAAGTGAATGTGCTTCCACTAAAGTGAATGGAATTGAAATTTTCCAAGAGACTACTCAGAATCCATCTTTTTCACAAAGATACATGAATATCCTTGATGACACCCCACAATTAAGGGCAGATGGTGAAAATGATGATAATGATGTTACAAATGAATTTGAAATGACATGTCATGATGAAAATGAAACTCATATAGATATTGATGATGCAAAGGAGGAATATGAAGACATTGACATCATCAGATGTGAAGATGATGATGAAGTTGAACATTGACACATGTAAATTCTGGTTATAAAATTATAATATATATATATATATATATAACAAATGTTTGGAACTGCTTGCTAATAGTCATTTTGTGTTTCAGATGGATGAGGATATATTTTTTCTATTTCAAGTGGGTGATCTACCTTTGGAAGAGAAGTATTTTGGATCATCTGACCCTCAGCCTACTGGGGGTTCAGGGAGTACATAGAGGGTGCGTGGTCTTCTGTGGCTAATGATTCCTGACCCTATCCCCAAGCGATGTCCACATCTAGGCTTCAATCCACGCATGAAGAGGTATGGAAACCTTTTTATTTTAGTTACCATTCATTAATTTATTTATATACTAGTTGTTTGATTATTTGTTCTTTTTTAATAGTTTTTTTCATATAAATGTTGGATATGAGAGCGCTATATTGTTGAATTATCATTCTCAGGTATGGGTCATATGGGAACATATTCCAGTTGATATGTAGATTGGCATGTTGGATCATTGAATGGTATGTAAATAAATGACATTTCTATTGAAATTTATTTGATTAATAACAAGATATTATAATTTATTTTGAGGATTTATGGTATCCCATCGATGAGAGAATGTGTGACACTATCTGGGCGTCATGGGAGGGGTTTTTTCATGACTGTTTCCATCAGTTTTTTGTACTATTTTAGAAGGGAAGAAATAAAGAAAGCATGAGTGACATCATTTGAAGAGTCATGTAGAGCCCACCAACTAGAGTATATTTTTTCTCACATTTGGAAGGGATAACATTTACACTTTTGGGTGGTGAATTTCAGAGGAGATCCTCAATGGCCCAACAGAAAGGGGGGAGAGAGGAGGTACACATTGAGCCAGTAGTTGAACATTACGTACACATAGAGAGAATATGGTAAGTAAATTTTTTATATAATTTATATTATTTTAAATATAAATAGTTTATTTTATATTCATATATGTAGTCGAACAACCCAATATTATGGAGTTCGACGTTTATCGGTGGATGTATAGTGATCCAGCTACTATAGAGATTTGTGGTGATCTCCAACATTGGATTTTGGGACGTATTATTTTTTCTCAGTTTGAAAATTAACTACAAACTATATTTTAACTATTTTAATTGGAAATTGGAACTGAAGGCGTCATATGAGCTAGAATCCTCTCAAACACAGGCTAAGAGTCAATCCAAGACGGATGATCACACAAGTGCCCACTATTTCGATGAGGTGGCATGGATGCAGGCAACCGTGTATGACATCGAGAAGGGATGAGTAGTGTGTATTAGAACTTGATTTACTTCTAGAAGTTATTATTGTATTACTACAATATCATCATCCAGCTCGAGAGGATCTTGTGGAGAGGCATCATTTTTTGCCTCATATTATCAGGAGCAGCTGTGAGCTTAGAGTGAGCTTATAGAAAGTATGCATAAGGAGAATGAGGAGATGTGTCAGCTGTATCAATAGTAGGAGGAAGAGTTCCGACGACAGAAGTTGTATGAGGATTAGGAGATGTGTCGATGCCAGTAGTAGAAGCACGAGCAGATAGAATACATGTGTCGTCTGATTCATAGTATAGGGATGTAGTTTTCTCCACTATCTCCTCCACCTCCTCCACCTCCTCCAGAAGACCCACCCACTAGTGAATTTTTTTTCATGTTTAAAAAAAATTTACTTGAATCTTTTTTGTATTATTAACTATTTACAGTTTCTGTCTTTCATACTGTGGAAAATATTGCATTTTTTTATATTTTTTATTATTTTATAAGTTTATTTAATTTTTTTTAATATTGTAATATTTATTATTTCATAATAGTATTACTGTTTTACTGTTATTTTTTTAATATAAATATATATATTTTTTGTGAATATTGTGGTTTTTAATATTATATAGTTTTTTTATTATTTTAATAATATTAAAATTATTTTTCAATAAATATTTATAGTAATAAGTATATAACATTATTAGTATTATTTTATTATTATTATTATTATAGAAATTTTATTTTATTTATATTATTAATATTAGTATTAATATTATATAATATTATCTTACTTTTATTAATAGTATTAATATTATTATCATTTTCTATTATTAATTTGCTGTAATTTTATTGAATATATTTTTTAATTTTATTATGTATTTCTGACTGGACTTTTTGTGATGCGTTTCCATCGCAAGTAGTATATATATTTTTTAAATAAGTATTTACAATGGGAAAACGGGCCCACCGTAAACCCCTAAAAACACTAAAAACCGAATAAATTCCATAAAAACCATTAAACCCCCTAAAATTCCTAAAACCCCTAAAACCTCTAAAAAGAATTAAAAAACAAAAAAACACTAAAACCCTCAAAAGGACCCTAAAAACACTTGAAAACCCTAAAGGACACAAAAAAACCTTAAAAACATAAAGGACCATAAATGTATTACAAACCCCAAAGGCCCATAAAAACCTTAAAAACTATAAAAGACCCTAAAACCATTACAAACTAAATAAAACTGACACCCGTAAAACTCTTAAAAGATCCTAACAACCCTAAACTACACTAAAAATACTATACAAACACTACCAGACCCAATATATCCCAATTAAAATACTAAAATACATGAACATCATAAAAGCATAAAAACCCTAAACAACCATAAAACGCTAACAAAACCCTAAAATCCAAAAAAACCTAAAAATCCTAAAACACTTAAAACAGATTAAAACCCAAATAAATGTAAAAACCCCTAAAAATCCAAAACAAATCTAAAACCCCTAAAAACACCAAATCCCCGACAAACCAAAATAACTCTAAAATCCTAAAAAACCATAACAACAATACAAATCTAAAAAACATAAAACAATAGAAAACGCTTAATTCATCAAACCCTTAAAAACCCAAAAGACCGTAAAAACCCTAAAACACTAAAAATCCCTAAAAACAAAAAAAAAATTCATAAAAATCCAAAACAACACCTAATAAACATTAAAACCCCTAAACACACACCCCCCCGCCCAAAACCATAAAACCTCCTAAAAGCTGTAAAAACCACAAACCAACACTAAAAAACATAAAAACCCTAAAAGACACTAGAAAACCCTAAACTCTTAAAAACCATAGGGGTTACTTAAGCCCTAAAAAAACAAAAAAAAAAGCCTTAAAAACCCAAAACATTAAAAAAACCAAAACCCCTAAAAATACTAAATTCCCAAAAAACCCTAAGAACCCCTATAACCACAAAATACACTAAAAACCTGACAAACTATTAAACCCCTAAAATATCTAAAATCATTTAAATACCCTAAAACAACCTTCAAACCCTAAAAAAATAAAAAAACTCTATAATCCACGCAATCCTTAAGAACCCTAAAATAAGCCTATAATATATAAAAACCCAAAAATTACAAAAAATAAATAAAACTAAACACCCATTAACCCACAAAACCCTAAAATGTTTTAAAACGCTAAAAAACTTAAAAACTCCAATACCCTAACAAACCTAAAAAATATAAAAGAAACCTAGAACCCTACAACTTCAATGAAAATACTAAGAAACCCCAAAATAAAAACAAAATACTAAAAACTATAAAAAACAACAAAACCCTTATAACTAGAAAATATCAAAACATAACAATATTTAAAAGCAATTAACAACCCCCAAAACTATAGACCACTAAACAACCTAAAAAACCCTAAAAAAACCTTAAAAACCTAAATTAACTAAATAACATTACAACACAAAAAAACAAAAAAAACATTAAAACCCTAAATATCTATAATAACCCTAATATGATAGTAAAACCCCTAAATATCCATAAGACCAAACCAATCCATCAAATCCCTAAATACCATAAAATACTCTAAAAAACCTAAAAATCATAAAAACCATAAAACACAGCTAAAAACCCCTAAAACCCTTTAAGGACCCTAAAAACAAAAAAACCCTGAAACACCCTAAAACTCCCTAAAACAGCATAAGAACACCAAAACCACTAAAAATATACAAAAATAACACTAAAACACCTAAAAGGTAAAAAACCCAAAACCGCCCTAAAAATTTCAAATACCCCAAAACACTTAAATATGATAAACCCTAATAAAACCCAACAAAAGCCTACATAAATCTTAAACAGCTAAAAGAACCATATAAAAACTGAAAGAACCCTACAAATAAAAAAACCACTAATCCCCTAAAAACCCTAACATGCATAAAAACCCTATAACCCTAAAAAAGTTAAAATCCTAAAATCAGAAAATCCCTAAAAAGATATAAAAGCCCCTAAAAACCCTAAAAACTACTAAATCCCCAAAAAAACTAAAAACCACAAAACCCTAAAAACACTTAAAAACACTAAAACCCGAAAAATCCCCAAAAAAATAAAATCACTAAAAACCATAAATACCCTAAAAAACCATAAATGAACCTAAAAACTCTAAAAACCATAAAACCCCTAAAAACCTAAAACATCCTTAAACCACGTAAAAAGATTAAAAAATAAAAAAAAACTTGAAAACCCATAAAAATATTTAAGATCCCAAAACCCCTAAAACACTATAAACACCACTGTAACCATAAAATTACATTAAAATCCTTTAAACCGCTCTAAAAAACTCTAAAACATAAAAAAGAAAAAAATCCATCAAATTCCAAAACCCCCCATAAAACCCATTATGTCCCTAAAACCCTAAAAACACTAAAAACCCTTAAAAACCTCCAAACCCATAAAAACACCTTAAAACCCAAAAAAACTAAAAACCCTTAAAAACATCCAAACCTGTAAAAACACCTTAAAACCCTAAAATCACTAAAAACCCTAAAACCAATTAAAACTTCTAGTAACCCTAAAACACTAAAAACCATAAAAACACTAACAATCCCAAAAAAAACATTAAATTCATAAAAAATACTAAAACACTTTTAAAACCCTTAAACCCCTAAATCCGTAAAAAAATATAAGGGACCCAAAAAAACATAGAACTCTAAGACCCTAAAACCCTAAAACCCCAAACCCATAAAAACACTAAAACAAGATAAATGGCCTTAAACCCCAAAACCCCTATAAACACTAATGACCCTAAAAACCCAAAAATACCCTACATCCCTCTAAAACAAAAAAGACTCTAAGATACATAAAACCCCAAAGGATAATAAAATCTTTAAAACACTAAAAGACCATAACATACCCTAAACGATTAGAATTCTCTAAAAACCATAACCCCCTAAAGGTCACTAAAAACACTAAATATAATAAAAGACATTAAAAAATCTAAAATACCATAAAGGACCCAAAAATACCCTAAAAGACCCTAAAAGACCCCCAAAACCCAAAAAATCCTAAAAGACACTTAAAACCCCTAAAGGACCATGAAATACTCTAAAACTCTAAAAGGATCTAAAACCCTAAAATCCCTAAAAGAACATAAAAACCCTGAAGACTCTAAAAGACCCTAAAATTCTTTAAAATAATTAAAAAACCTAAAACCCCATAAAACCCATAAAAGACTACAAAAAACTCTAATGACCCTAAATGACCAAAAACCCCTAAAGGACCCTTCAATCCCTACAAGAATCATTAAAACCCTAAAAAACCAAAAGACCCTCAAAATCCTCGAAAACATAACAAGAACCAAAAACCATAAATGCCCAAAATACATAAAAAAACTAAAACCGTAAAAACATAAAAACTAGAAATCCATATATCCCTAAAAATCCTAAAAACCCTTAATACATTAAGACCCCTAAAAACACCCTAAAACCCATAACATCCCTAAAAACACGCAAATCCACTAAGAAACTAAAAAACATAATAAAAACTAATTGACCCTTACATCCCTAAAAACCCCATGGAACCTAAAAATCATAAAGGACCCTAATGTCCAAAAATCCCTAAAACCATAAAAACCTTAAAATGATTAAACCCAAAAAACCTAAACACCCTATTCAACTGTAAGGACCTTATAAACCCTAAAAGACCCTAAATAACCATAATAAACCCTTAAAAGACCCTAAAACCACTAACAAACCTAAAAACCTAAAAAATAAGCATTGGAACACTAAAAATAATAAAAAACATAAAACCACTTAAAACCATAAAAACCAGAAAACACACAAAAACCCTAAATACCATAAAACAATACAAAGCCTCTAAAGACCTTCAACCCCTAAAACCCAAAAACGCAAAAAAAACATAAAAAAAACTAAAACCATAAAACCCATAAAACCTGGATAACCTCTAAAAACAATAAAAATACCTACAAACCTAAAATCCTAAAAACCCCTAAACACTCTGAACAACCTTAAAACCCAAAAAAACTCTAAAAAATACATAAAACCATAAAAATCATTAAAAGCTCATAAAATCCATGAAAACCTATAAAAATATAAAAAATAATTAAGGGTTATGAAACCTATAAAACTCCCTAAAACCTTAAGAAACGCTGAAACCCTACAAACCATAAAATATTAGAAAACCCATAAAAGCATAAAATCACATAAACTGAAAAAAAACCTAAGACCCCTAAAGACCCATAAAAATCCTAAAATACCCATAAAAGGCACTCAAAATTTTAAAGACCCCAAAAGACCCTAAATCCATACATAACTCCCAAATGTCCCTGAAACCCTAAAACCCCTAAATGATCATAAAAACCTAAAATACCCCAAAATACCATTAAAACCCTATAACACACTAAAGACTCTATAAAACCCTAACAGACACAAAAACTCCTTAAATAACCTAAAAACACTAAAAACCATAAAAATTTACTAAAACCCCAAAAAACGTTAGAAACCCCAAAAATCCTAAAAACCATAAAATAACCTGGAACCCCCTAAACCCACTAACCATTTAAAGACCATAAAAACACTAAACCCCCTAAAAATCCTAAAAACCCTAAAATTCCATAAAACATAAACCCTAAACCCCAAAAAACCTAACAAATGTAAAAATCGTAAAACCCATATAAACACTAAAACCCCTGAATCAACCATAAAGGACTCTCAAACACTTTAAAATCCTAATTCACTCTAAAACCCTAAAAAAACCTAAAGACCCTAAATCCCTGAAAACCCTAAAAACCACAAAAGTCCTCAAAAATAAAAAATGACTAAAATACCCTAAAAACCGTAAAAGAAACTAAAAAATCTTTTTAAACCCCTAAATACCCTAAAACCCTCAAACAACATAATAATAGAAAAAACCCTAAAACCCCTAAAAACCCTAAAAACCCTAAAAATGATAAAAACTCTAAAAACATAAAACACCCTAAAATTCCTAAAAACCCAAAAAATTAAAAACCCTAATAATAATAATAATAATAAAAAACCTTTAAACCCCATAAAACAATAACAACCCTAAAACCCGTACAGTATCTAAATACCCTAAAAACTCCAAAACAACTCCAAAAAACCCAAAACCCAAAAAACGAAAAAATCGCTTATAAAATCCTAAAAATCCCTAAAAACTTAAGTACCCTAAGAATACCCAAAACCCACAAAAAACACATAATAACACCTAAAACCCTAAAAAACCCTAAAATCCACAAAAATAATAAAAACATCTAAAAACGTAAAAAAATATTATAAGCCTACAAAAAACTAAAGATTTATAAAAACCCTATAATGACCTAAACCCCTTAAAAGTAAAAAACCCTAAGACCCTAAAAACCCTAAAAACAATAAAACCCCTAAAAAAATTTGAAAATATTAAACCACTACAAAGACACTGAAAACCCAAAAAAAACTAAAAACTAAAAATTTCCAAAAACACTAAAACCACATTAAACATGTAAAAATCATAAAAATAGTTAAAACCTATGAATCCCTTAAAAGTCCCAAAAGAACTCTTAAAACCACTAAAAGACCATAAAACCTCTGAAATAGCCTAATAGCCCAAAACCCCTAAAAGTCCTTCGAAACACTACACAAGCTTAACAACCCTAAAAACCCTTACAAAGACAAAAAACCATAAAAATAAAAACAACCATAAAACCCAAAAAACAATCCTAAAACCCATAAACGATGCAATAAAACCCTAAATCCCCTAAAAATTATCACAAAACCAAGAAACCCTTACATCCACAAACCCCTAAAAACCATTAAAACCCAGAAATCCCCTAAAACCCCTAAAAACTCTTAAAACACCCCTAGAAATCAAAAAAACTGTAAAGGCCCATAAAAAACCATAAAACCTTTGAAAACCCATACAAACCCTTAAAAACATAAAAATTAAAAAAACCCTTTTACATCCTAAAGATACTAAATTCCTAAAAAATCATAAAACCCTAAATATACCCAAGGCAGCCTAAAAACCCTTAAATTCATCATAAATCCCTAAAACCATTAAAAACACAAAGACCCTAAAATCCTCTAATAAACATAAAAAATCTAAAAAACCTAAAAATATTTAAAAATTAAAAAACCACTAAAACCCCAAAAAACTCTAAAAGCCCTAAATATCCAAATTTGAACCACTAAAACCCATAAAAACCATGAAAACCCATAAAAACCCATGAAACCCTATAATCCCTAAAAACCATAAAAAACAAAAATTCCCTAAAAACCCGAAAATATCATAAAAACCCTTATGCCGCTGAAAAAATTAACAAAACCCAAATAAAATTGAAACCCTATAATCCATAACACCACGCCCCAAACCTAAACCCCCATAATATCCTAAAAAACACTAAAAACATTCTAAAACCCCCAAAACCTAAAAATCCACTAAAAATTATAAGTCCCCTGAAAACCATAAAACCATAAACCCTTAAAACTCCCTAAAAACCATAAAAACAATAACATCCTTAAAATAACCTAAAAATATAAAGCCTCTAAAAACCATTAAACACTAAAAACCCCTAAAATTCATAAAAGTACCTAAAGACACAATAAAAACCCTAATAGACCCCAAAACACTTATACATATTAAAACCCCTAAAAACCCTAAAAACCCTAAAACCCATTAAACCCCCTAAAAACATTAAAACCCTAAACACCTCTAAAACCCCAAAAAAACCCAAAAATCCCAAAAAAACTCTATAAACCCAAATAAAACTAAAAAATTAAAAAAAAATATGAAAACCCCTCATATATTCTTAAAACCCCTAAAACTTCATAGAAAACACTAAAATCCAATTTAAACTCTAAAAACTTTGAAAAATAATATAATACCCCCTAAAAACTCTAAAACCCCTAAAATAAATAAAAAATCATAAAAAGCAAAAAACCCTAAAAAACTCTAAAAGTCCCTATAAATAATGAAAAATCTAGAAAGCCTAGAAATAACAGTAAAATCTCTAAAACCACTAAAACCATAAAAACCACAAGAATGCATTAAAACTATAAAAAATAATAAAACCAATAAAAACCTTAAAAACTCAAACAACTAACCCCTTTAGACACTAAAAACCATAAAAACCCTAAAAATCCCTAAATACCCTAAAAACCAAAAAACCCAAAAAACCCCCAAAAAACCTTCAATATACTAAAACTCCAAATAAAACCAAATAACATAATAACACACTTAAAATCCAAAAAACAATCAATACTCTAAAATCCATAAAAAACTAAATACCTTAAATCCCTTAAAACCTTAAAAACGAAAAAATAACTCTTAAACAATAAAACACCCCAAAAATAATAAAAAAATATTAAAAATATAAAAACCATAAAAACTATAATAACTCTAAAAACCCATAGGAAACCACAATAAATTTAAAACCATTATAAATCATAAAAACACATAAACCCAAAAAAATACATAAAACACCTTAAACTCATAAAATTCATAGAAAACAATAAAACCCTACAACCATAAAACATTACGACCCTAAAACCCCTAAAAATCATAAATAATACTAAACAACCCTTAACACCCTTAAAAGTCATATAAAAATAAAACCCCTAAAGGACACTAAATACATGAAATACCTAAATACACATTAAAACCCCAAAACCTAAAACCCTTAAAAACCCTAGTATCACTAAAAACCTGAAAACCCCCCAAAACCCCCAAAACCCCCCAAGACCCCCAAGATACATTAATACCATAAAAGACCCTAAACTCACTAAAACTCTTTAAAAGACCCTAAAACCATTAAAATATGTAATAGAAAAAATAGTAATAAACCCTCAGTCGACTCTAAAATACCATAAAACCCGAAATTACTCTAAAACCCAAAAGGAACATAAAAACCCCAAAAAACCCAAAAAACCACTAAACGGGCCTAAAACAACTAAAACCCCTAAAGGACCCAAAAAACCCATAACAAAATCCCAAAACACCCTAAAAACACTAAAGGCCCTAAAAACCCCATAAATGATCCCAAAAACTCAAAAAACCATAAACTGCCATAAGAAACCCTAAAAACCATAAAGGCCCTCGAAAACCCTAAAAAACAAGATGACCCATAAAATCCCTAAAAAGTCTCTAAAATTAAAAACACCCCTAGTAACTTTAAAGACACTATAATACCCCTAAAACCCAAAAAACATTAAATGGCGGTAAAAACCATAAAAAACCCTAAAAAACTAAAAACACCTAAAATTTATATAAAGACTAAAACCCAAAAAACTACCACAAATAACCTAAAAAAAATTGAATATCTAAAAATGATAAATCCCTAAAAACCATATAACCATAAAAATCATATAAGGCACTCAAAATCAAAAAATCCTTAAAATCGCATAAAAACCCTAAAAATAAAAAACCCCTAAAATCTCTAAGATCTCTAAAATAGTAAAACCCTAAAAATCATTAAAACCAAAAAACCAGTATAAATCATAAATGATTGTAAACCCCTAATCCCACTAAAGGGCACTGAGAACCCAAAAAACAGTAAATGTACCTAAAAAACAAATAAAAAACAAAGGGACCCGAAAAACAATAGACGATCCTAAAAACCTTAAAAACCCAAAACCTCCCTATATCCCCCAAATGGTCCATAGAACCCTAAATTACCGAAAAATAGACCATAAAAACCCCTAAATACAGAATAACCCCAAATGACCCTAAAATCATTAAACCCTAAAAACTGTAAAAACAATAAAAAATATACAAAAACCGTGAAATTCCCTAATCCCTAAAACAGTAAAATTTATAAAAAAATGTAAAGCCCCTAAAACCCCTAAAAACTTAAAAACCTTAAAAGACTAAAAACCATAAACCCCATATAAACCAAAAAAAAATTAAACCCAAGAAATATAAGAAACCCTAAAATAACAAAATAACCATTAACCCCCCCCCCCCGCAACAATAAAGATAACCAAATATTCAAAAAATCAAAGAAACGCCCAAAACCCATAAAAACATTTAAAAACTCTAAAAAAAACTGAAAATCTCTAAACCCCAAGAAAATCAACAATAAACCATAAATACCTAAAAAACCTAAAAAACAAAAAAAACTAAAACCCCTAAAAATCGTAAAAACTCATAATAACTGATTTAAAAATAAAACCGTAAAACCCTAAAAAAATAAATACCCTAAACACCTAAAAAACCCAAAAATGTAGAATCATAAAAACCCTTGAAACCACAAAAAACCTTAAAACTCTAAAAAACTCCTAAATCCATAAAAACCTAAAACCCCCTATAATTTTAAAAACACTAAAAACTAAAAAAACCCAAATATCTTAAAAAATTAGAAAACCCTAAAAACCATGTATAACCAAAAACCCTTAAAATCATTAAAACCTCTAAAATCCCTTATAACAACTAAATGACCCTAAAAATATAAAATACCCCAACAACCCTATAAAAACCATAAAATTCCCATAAAAACCATTAAATATCCTATTCTCCCTAAAATCAAAAAAATTATTAGTAAATATAAAAAATCCTAAATTTCCTAAAAACTGTAAAACAATCTAAAGACACTAAAAACTCTAAACACCCCTTAAAATGCTAAAAACCATAATACAATCATGAAAACCCAAAAAACCCTAAAATTATAAAACCCACTAAAAACATAAACCCCCCTAAAACTCATAAAATCCATTAAAATACTACAAAAGCCATAAAAGACCAAAAAACCATGAAACGCCCTAGTTTTTTTGAATCCTTGAAAATCCCAAAACCCAATAACCCCTTAAAACCCATAAACCCCTTAAAAACCCAATAACATCTTAAAACCCTTAAAATGCAAAAATTCATTAAAAAACATAAGATCCCTAAATAAACCCTAAAAACCCCTAAAACCCTACAAACCCTAAAAAATAAAAAAAAAACACTACAAACCCTTAAAAAAAATAAAAACCCTAAAAACCATTAAAATGATAAGGACCTTAAAACACCAAAAAACAATAAAATACCGAAAACCCCTTAAAACCCATTAAACAACTAAAAACACTAAAAATAAAAAAAATTAAAATAGTACAATTCCTATCAAACCTTAAGAAAAACCTAAAACTCTAAAACCCCCTAAAAATCCTAAATACCCTAAAAAACCATAAAAACCCCTGAATATCCCGAAACACAATAAAAAATCTAAAACCCTAAATGAAGACAAAAAACCCATAGAATATGACTAAATCCCTAAAAACCCATAAAACCCTAAAATCTCTAAAAACAAAAAAAACAATATAACCCTAAAAAAATTAAAATCATTAAAACACAAAGCATGCTAAATTGACTATAAAAACCCTAAAAAATCTTAAAACACTAAAAACCCGAAAAACACAAAAATATGAAAACCCCTAAAAATATAGAAGACCCTAAAACCCTATAAAACCCCTAATGGACTATAAAACACCATAAAACCATCAAACAACTAAAATCACTAAAAACTATAAAAAAACTCTAATGACCCTAAAAAAATTTAATAACTCTATCGGACCCTAAAAAGCCAAAAAAACCTACAAAACCATAAAAACACCAAAAAACCCTATAAATCCTTAAACTACTATAAAACCCCCAAAACTCTAAATGAAAAATCAAAACCGTTAAAAGAGACCGAAAACCCTAAAACCTCTATAAACACTAAGAATCCCCCAGAAAAACTAAAAGCATTAAAAAACTTTTAAAACCCTTAAACACTAAAAACATGAAAAATACACTAAAAACTATATATAAAAAACCCCCTAAAATACCTAAAACCATAAAACCCCTGATAAAATAGTAAAACCCACTATAAACACTAAAAAAATATAAAAATATAAAAATATAAAAAACACTAAAATTATAAAAAAAATTTGAAAACCCTAAAAAGACCATAAAAACACCAAAACCCTAAAGTCCCCAATAATCTGAATACAGTATTAAACAATACAAACAACTAAAAACCCTAAATACCCCTAAACAATAATAATACATTAAAATCCCATGAAAAATTTTATAAACCCGAAAACCCCTAAAACCATTAATAGAAAAACCCCTGAAGATGGCTCAAGGTAGGGAGTTTGGCAGGAATGGTGATCTGGGTCGACCTCTGTCCATGCCACCCTCTAACATAAATGTAGAGTCGGCTCAAGTTACACCGGAGTTGGGGGGACACAAGGATCTTTTCCAGCTATGTACATGTCCACCTTCAATGTCTGGTACAACTTGCGATCCACTAGAGGGGTCGGGATTGATGTTTAATTTTGTGGAGGCGGTGAAATCATTGACCTCAATTACCATTTCTGATTTTGGTTCTCCCTCTCCTGGTCACATGATTTTTAAGGGGTGGGTGGATCATGTATAGGCTAATCATGAGGCAGTAGAGGAGATACTCAATCTTTGTCACTTCTCCATAATTTCCAGGGTGTTGACTCCGAAGGGTGAGGGACTCTAGAAATTTTCTGATCTTAATAACAGGATCAAGGTCATCTGGTTTTTCTCTAAATGGTGGATGAATTCCATGGGAGAGGGTACATCCCCATTTTCTTCCATCGGAAGAATTTAATAGGAAATCATGGAGCTTAGGCTATCTAAATTTGAATCATGGCTTCCTTCGGATCCAAGAGTTGGATCGGAACATTGATCCCCCCAAATGTGAATAATACATCTGCACAGGTACAGAACTGTATCTGTAAGCTATTTTGGATCTATTGGAATTCTCATATTCAATGGGACATTGCTTCCTCAATTTTTTTACCTATAAGAATCGATATGGAGATGGATAATCCAAAGTATGGTCACTACGCTCGTTTCCTTGTTGAAGTTGATTTGGAATCCACATTAGTTGAGGAGGTAGTGATCAACACAACTGAGGATTGCTTTACATTGGAAATTCAATATAAGAGGAAGCATATACTTTTCCTCAATAGAAAACTCTTGAGACCCCTCATTTATTATTTTCGAAGATTCAAGTTATGTTCCAATTTCTTGCTTAAAGGTCATGATGTTGACTTCTGCAATAGGAACCATGGAGCTAGAGCAGGGAGGAACAAACCCCCTGTATCCCAGGTCCCCAGGAATCCAATTCCTGGTAAGACCTATTCTTTAACTGATGGACTTCCTGTGATGTCTCAAAGCATAGGTCCCACTTTTTTGTTGACCCATGCGGAGCCTCCTACTAGATATCCCAATGTGGTGCGGGTGGTGGATGAAACCTTCTACCAGGAGACACCACCTCCATAGATAAGAGTGGTTGCTGGGTTTGATGTCTCCTCTTCTCCCATCACCCTAGTGATGACTGATGATGCACCTGCAGATCCGCTCGATCCTCTAGTGTCTGGTACCATTAGGCCTCACACTCCAGCTAGGACAGTTATAACCCCTCCTACTGATTTGTCAGCAGATCTGGTAACTGCTGCCTCAGGACCTACTATTGTCACCACCCCTAGCTCTTAGGTGGACATGGATATGGAGTCACCCCTAGAACCTCCTATCCCGGAAGCTGCATCATGTCAATCTAAGAAGGAATGCATATATGAGGCTCTTCTGTCGGAGGGTGATGACTCCTTCAAGATTTTTCCTTCTAGTAAGGTTTCCAGGAAAAACCCAGCAAGGATTTTCCCCATGTAGAACTTTTCCCCTGAGTAGATTCACCCCTCTTAGTGGTAACTCTTGGGCTAATGATGCTGAGGATTAGACAGATGAGGCTGCGGAATGGATCAAAGGATCCTCCATGCCGACTGATGAGGATATGCTCCATGAGGATGATCCTCAACCTCCGAATGACACTGGATTGCAATACAGGATCTCTAAATCCACTGATCCTTCTCCTAAAAAGAACCACGTAAGAATACCCTAGAAGAAGGGGAAATGGTAAATAAAAATGCAGTGTCCCAATTCATTCCTCTGATTGCAAACATATGTCTTGTCAGAGGGGATGCCCCATTAATTAATGAGGATCCTATTTTAGAATTTCAAGGGGAATGGGAACCCTCCCACTACCTAATCGCTTCAGCATTTTCACTATTATCAAAGGCCCATGATTCTTTGAATCACTGAACAAATGATCTCTTTTGATAACTGGATGGGCTTCAATTGGGTTAGCCTTGGTTTCACCTTTTTTCCATAGATTATAATGGGAATGTCCTGGACACTTTATAGGTCTTGAAATATGATGTCATCCAACTCTTGTCTTTGGATTTAATGATGCCTCATCTTCCCTATCTTTTCTGTGTGTCTCTTACTCATACACAAGGAGATATGACCTCTTTGGAAAATTGGTCCACCCGAATGAGCTCATTGAGAAGAAAAGGATTGTCATTGGATATTGCAACACAGCCTTGCGTCCGGATGAGAGGATTGGTTCCATCTTCTCTCGCTCGGCTGTGGAGGAATTTTCCTACTTCTTAGATACTTGTGACCTCATAGATTTTCCTATTATCAAAGCCTCCTTTACATGGGGAATATACACTGTTAATGGATGGAAAGAAAGAAAGTTGGATAAGTGATTCAATAGGATCCGTCATATGAATGATCCTTTTGATGTCTCTAGGTTTACTCATCCATGATTAATTCATATCATAACCCTCTGATTGCTGACTTCTCTATGGGTTCTCCAAGGTCATCACCCCTGTCATTGAGAATCAATAATGCATGGATCACGGTTCCAAGCTGCATTAGATATTGTCACCAATGGGTGGAGTGATGATTTCCATGGAAGTCATTATTTTATTTTGGTCTCCAAGATCAAAAATATTAAATCCTTACTCAAGGAGTGGAGTAAGAAGTGATTCTATAGGCTAGATGATGATATTTGGGTAGTTGAACACCATCTTGCCTCCCTCTGATCTTCCATCCAGCATTCATCTCTACCCTTTCGGGAGGAGATGCGGCTTCATTCCAAGCTTAGTGAGCTTTTGGAACATAAAGAGAAGCTATCTAAAAATCAATTCAATGTTATATGGCTTATGGATTGGGATCACAACTCTATGTTCTTCCACCTGTTCCATAAAAAGAAATAGGTTAAAAAGTGATTAAATGCAATCAGTATCTCTGGGTCTACCTACACTTTGGAGAATTACATTTCCAATGTTGTTATTGGCCATTTCAAGGGTTTATATACTAATTATGGTGGTGTTTATGCTCTTCCATTGATGGATTCCATCATTCCAGGCATTTATGAGCAGCAGAACAAGGCTTTAATGATTGCTCCGATTGTAGAGGAAATCATGGCTTCTTTGTTTTATTTAAACATAGACTATGCATCGGGACCGGATGGATTTACTAACAAGTTATTTATGTCCTACTGGGACATCATGTATGTGGACATTACCAATGCTATCGGGGAATTCTTCATCTCTAGCTCATTCCCACCCTGCGTTAACTCAAATTTCATTGCCTTGATTCCCAAACGGGAAAAATTCTATTTGCATCAGTGACTTTCGGCCAGTGGCTATTGGTAATACTATTCCAAAAGTCATCATCAAGATTCTGGTCATGAGAATTGAGAAATTTTAGGGGGAGATACTTACTCAAAATAAATTCGTCTTTTTTCTGGCAGAAAAGTTTAGGACTACCATTTCACAGCCTCAGAGGGCATCAATATTATGCATACAAATTCCAAACATGGAAATTTTCATCTAAAGATTTACATCTCTAAGGATTTCAACGCTAACAAGGGGAGTTTCATTTTTCATGTTATCTCTAAATATGGTTTCTTGAAAAACATCATCAAGATGGTCGCATCAATCTTAATCAGTGTTTTGGTCTATATTCTCATCAATGGCTCCCTTAAGAGGGTTTTCCCCTTCTCCCACTGGTTCAGACAGGGTGATCCATTTTCAAGAATTCTCTTTGTGATTGCTGAAGATTATTTGAGTAGGTGCCTCATTGATCTCAGGTAGGCTGGCCTCTTCAGTACAATTAAGGAAGGGAGAGATATTCTTGTTCCATCTCATCTACTCTATGTTGATGATATTCTCCTTTTTGTGCACATTGACAAGTGGACTTTTTCATCAATCCGGGTGATCTTCCAACACTACGTATGTGTGGCGGGACAATCTATCAGCTGGAATAAATTATCTATCATCTTCTGGGAGGGGTCTTCCCATCCTCAACAAATTTTTATTTCCCGTTCTCTTGGGGTTAGGAGGGGATCACTTTCTTTTGATTAGTTGGGTGTCCCCAACTTTTTTCGAATAATCATGCGCTATCACATTGAGAGCATTTCCACTAGAATGACTCAAAAACTGGCTAAATGGGAAGGGATGTACCTTTCACAAGATTGATGTGTTTTCCTTATCCATTCAGTTATCACCTCTATGTTCACATATGCCTTCTCCATTTATAGGTGGCTGGTCAGCCATATTAAGGATCTGCAAGCAAATATTAGGAACTTTTTCTGGACGTGATGCATTAGAGAAAGGAAACTGTTTTTTGTGGGCTGGAAAGATAGTACGAAGCCAGGTGACTTGGTTGGCTTGGAATAAATGATATTAGAAGATTTAATGATTAAATCCATTCCATATTTACCTGGGGACTGTTTGACTCCATGGGTGGTGTCCCGAGTTTCCCTCAAGAGAGGTTTGTGATTGAGCTCTTTGATGAGTACACTAGATAATTTCCATCCCCTAGTTGGAAAAAAAATCTGTGCCTCGTACAAGGGAATCATTTCACATTCTAAATAGATCATATCTAAGAACTAGGATTTGATTGTTTGGTCCCCTCATTGGATTGATGGGACTCTGTAGAATTTTGTGAACCCCATGCTGGCCTTAGAATCTTGTTAATCACAGAATTTATTTTGCCATTGGTAGAGTTTGAGATAGTCCTCCTAGCGGAAATCGTTATGAAAACTCATAAACACAACTTTTTTGATAATGACCCCTTAATCTGGAAACCCAAGATTGTTGGGTAGATTAATAAAGAGGATTAATATTGGTACAAATGTGACTGGGGTTCCCCTCCCACGGCCTGGATCTCCAGCTTTAGGAGGAACTTCATTCCCCCAGCCAGCCACCTCCTAATTTGAAAACTATTGAAAAACTGGCAGGCCCAAAAAAACAAACTACAAAAATCCGGGAACAGCTTTTCCTATGCATGTTTTCACTCCCTATGTGATGAGGAGACAATACAACACACATTTATTCAATGTTTTTTTTGGTTTTGTGCTCTGGGAATACATGGAGCATATGTTTGGGTTCCCGCTTTACCTGGACATGCCTCTCCTTGAGATTATGGGTAGCCTGGCCAGCTGGTCTTGCAGTGATCTGGTACGTCACTTCATTCTTGTTGTTTCCGTTGCTACCCTCTCTTATATTTTGACTACTCAAAATGCAGCTTCCTTTAACAAGAAGCAGCTCTCCTTCCATGGTGGTTTGGTGATGATTCATAAGGCAGTTTATGCAGCATCTCATATCTAGATAGGCTCAATGGTAAATGATGTCAATGACCTCATTATCCTTTGGCTGCATGGTGTCCCTTGATGGACCAAAAAACCCCATGTTCCCAAGTTCATCATATGGATCACTTCGCTCCCCTCCTTGGTTAAGGTTAATGTGGATGGTGCGGCTTTGGGAGCGTCGGGTCGTGATGGGTGTTGTGGTATCTTCTGCACCTATTAGGGCTTTGTCAAGGGATGTATCCACAACTTTATTGGTGGTGGGTGTTCCCTCAAAGATGAAATGTGGGCTATGATTAAGGCGATTATGTATTCCGACCACTTTGGATGGAATTTTCTCTAGCTTGAATTAGACTCTATACTAGCGGTGAATGCCCTCAAGAACAGATCCAGGCATGTCCCATGGAAGATCCTCCCTCAATGAGTAGAGTTCCTTACCCTCTGTCAAATGATGAACCTCAATGTGACACATTCCTATAGGGAGGCCAACGCGGTTGCAGATGTCGTTTCCAAGCAGGCTATTGTGGAGAGGTACCCAACGTCATCCTTAATCACCCCGTCATTTTTCTCTCTACTTGTGGAATCTGATTTGAATGGTGAGTTTCACAACTAGTTTGGTAATCCTTCCTTATAACACTTTGTTGTTTTCTTTTCTTTTTTATCATGTTTTTGGGTATTATGCTAGCCTGGTATCGATCCTTCTTTCCCCTAAAAACCCTAAAACATGAAAACCCTATATTTTTTTAAAAGAACATAAAAAGATAAAAACCACTAATAACCATAAAAGCCCAAAAAACCCCCAAAAACCATAAAAAGCATAAAAATACTTAAAATCATAAAAAAATCCTAAAATTGACCAAAAAACCCCATTAAATCGTAAAACACCCAAAAAGCCTAAAAACATTTTAAAACCCTAAAAATACTAAAACCTAAAAAACCCTATAATTTCTAAAAACCCTTTAAAACCCTATAAAAACTAAAATACACTTGTAAACCCAAAAAAGATAGAAATTCTAAAAACCCCTTAAACCCCCTAAAAACAAAAATACCCCATAAAAACCATTTAATGTCACTAAATCCCCGACAATAATAAAACCCTAAATTGACTTAAATACCTATAAAAACACTAAATGTTCATAAAAGAATTTAAAATCTTAAAAAATCATTAAATAAACTAAAAACTATAAAAAAATAAAATACCTAAACCCTAAATACCATATAAAAACCATTAAATAACAAAAAATAATAAAATAGATAAAAAAGTAAAAAAAATCATAAAAAATCATAACACAACTCTAAAAACCAATAAAACACCAAAAAACCACAAGACACCCTAAAATCCAAGAAAATAACCTAAAATAGATAAAAAAAACATAAAACACTAGAAACCCATAAAAACTCTAAAAGTCTTTAAAACACCTAAAACATTTTAAGATCCCTAAAAATTAATAAAAACCATAGAAAATCTAAAAACCAAAAACACCCTACACTCTTAAAAACTCTAAAAAACATTAAATCCCCTAAAAACATTAAAATCCTAAGAAATTAATAAAAACCCAATCCCCCTAAAAACCATAAAACCCATAAAACCCAAAAAACCGGTAAAATCCAAAAAATGCTAAAAATTATAAATGTAAAAAATCTTAAAAGATAAAAATATATATGAATCATAAAAAAAATTTAAATAACTAAAAACTATCAAAACAATCCTTGAAAAACATATACCCCTAAAAAACCAAACCCCCTAAAAACCCAAAAAATTACCACAAAACCCCTAAATACCCCTAAACCCCTAAAAATATCCCAAATGAAATAAAACCCCTAAAACCCCCTAAAACCCCTAAAAAGACTAAAATCCCAAAGAACCCTAAAAACCATAAAAACATAAACCATAAAACCATAACAAGCCTAAAACCCCCCAACACACAAAAAACCCATAAAAAACATAATTCCCAAAAAAATTATCTTGAAAAACAGTAAAAAACCAAATACTCCAAAAACTCTAAAAACCCTAAAACACCTAAAACCAATAATAAACCAAAAAATTTTAAAACCCATTTTAACCCATTTAAGGACTAAAACCCCTTCAAAACCTTTTAAAATCTAATAAAATAAAAAAACCTAAAAACCTTAAAAACCTGAAAAACCCTTAAACAACTTAAAATCCATACAAATCCTAATAACCCATAGAAGTCCCATAAACCCATAAAAAATAAAATACCATAAACCCCATTAAACCCCATAAAAAATCCCTAAAACCGTAAAACCTCTAAAAAATATATTCACCATAAACCCAAACATATCCTAAAAAACTAAAACCCCTAAAAGTTTCTAAATACCAAATAGACCACAAAACAAATAAGAGACTTTAAAACCATTAAAACCATTTAGTCTCAATAAAAAACATTAAAAACACAAACTGACCATCGAACCATAAAATCCTGAAAACACAAAAAACCATATAAGATAATAAAATAAACATGAAACCCTAAAAGTCTCTATAATACAATCCATAAAGGACCCTAAAATTATAAAAACCATAAATATACCTAAAAAATAAAAACACTAAATGAACCTGAAATCCATAAAAATCCTAAAGGGCCATAAAAAACCCTAAAACCCCAAAAAATCAAAAATGGCCCTAAAAACCCAAAAAACCATAAAGAAACATAAAATCCCTAAAAACCATAAATAATGAAAACCCATCTAAAAACAAAAGAACCATAAAAACAATAAAACCCAAATAAATTCCTTATAAAATACTCCAAAACCATAAATGATCCTAAAATTAATCAAAGGACACTAAAACCCATAAAACCCCAAAAAACCATGAAATGCCATAAAAACCCTAAAAAAATTTAAAATCGCTTAAAATTTGTAAAATGAATCTAAAACCATAAAACACACAAAAAAACCAAAAACATCAAAAACACCTAAACCCCCAGAAAACACCGTAAAACCCTAAGAAACATTAATATCCATAACACCGTAAATTTTCAAAAAAATTATAACCCCCCAAAACCCCTAAAAATACTAAAACCCCTTAAAACCTTAACCCCCAACTAAAAAACCAAAATAAAAATAAAAACAATAAAAAACCAAATGGATGATAAAAAAACCTAAAAAGCCTAATGAACCATAAAATACAAAAAACTTCTATAGGACCCCAAAAATCCTTATAACCCTTAAAAAACCCCAAAAAATCTTAAAAATATAAAACCTCATAAAAACAATATAATACACAATAATAATAAAAATGGAAAACCACAAGAAACCCAAAGAATAAAAAAAATATTATTTTCCATGAACCAAATTGGGTCAAACCCAAAATGGTAACCAAATCCATCCCGTGACAAGTCCCGTTAGGATTTCTTAATCCTCCTGGGCTAGAAACTACTACCAAGTATCACAGAAAATCCAATGGAAATAATATAACCCAATATAAAATAATATAAAAGAAAAAAACGGAGCATGGGAAAAACAAGGAAAATACTTAAACTGATCAATATAAATACATAAACCAATCTAGATATAGTGGAAGAATAAAAAAAGAATAGAAAAACCAAAACATAATAGAAATAAAACTAGGACTATCATGATCAACATGTGACCTCTTGGTCTCCATCATCCATAAAACCATCTAGCATTGTTGAAAAATCTTAAAAAAAGATAAACCTGCAAAACAACTCATGGTCTGTGGCACCGAGTGGCACAAGTTGGGTGTGAGCATAAAACAACCCAGTAGGTATGAACCCCATAATTTATACATATACATTTCAAGAATAGTCCATAAATTCTATTTTATAAAATATTTTAGAAAATTGGGTTTTTATATTTTAAAAAATAAATATTTTTTTTCCAAAAACCACATTTTGAAACAAAAACAAGGTTTTCCACTTTAAAAAAATTATTTTTAATACCAAGTTATAAATTTAAATTCTAGAAGGAAAAAAACTCTATAGTGAAAAAAATAAAGGAAAATCTAAAATAAGACTAGTAGTATGGTATATCATGCAACAACATAATTAAAGGAGACAACACAATTGAGAGAAGCCAATACTAAATAAACAAGTAACCAAAGTATTTTTAATTAAAACAGGAATATAAAGATATTTAATCATGAGAGTTTCCAAGACATTCCTAGAATAAATCCCAGTAGGTACTCAGTTTGGACCCACCTACTGGTGTTTGGTGAAAGTCCACAGTCAATAACCCACATGGCTACTCTAAACTAGACTCACTAATAGAAAATCCCACATGGCCTTTCATCTATATGGTGGGTTATAATATTTATAATTGGGACTAGAAATAAATCAATACTCGACCCGATAGATGAAATCTATGAAACCCATGATAATAATAAAATGACAAATGAGGAGGTCACCGTATACTTGGCATTAATCACCACTCACAGATTCCACCATGCATTCCTTGAAAAATCCTTGACACCAAAAATGTGAGGGACCTCTCATTAGAAGGACAACCAAATGGGTTCACTGGACAGATCGAACCATTTATTTGTTGAGACTAGGCCTTACACGTCATAATTATTTAAATCCAATTTTCCAAAACAACAGAAAGTACCTATTGTTCTGTAAGATTTTCCATTATAAAACTATCCCCAATGAAAACAACTTTTTTATCAAAACATTCCCAAACCAATATAAAAATACCATTTATTCTCAAAAGTCACCAAATGGTCCTTTAGATTCATGAGGTTACCGATGATATTTAACAGTACAAAATGTGCCATGTTTTGGATAACACACTTTGAAACAAATTTTGATTTTATTTAGAAACCAAGTAGCCATTTTGGAAATGTTATAATTTTTTAGGAAAACTATTTGAGAGATTGAGGGGAGTGGAGAATGAAAGTGAAGGAGGGAATTTTGAAAATATGGTTCAATATATACCTTTTCATTGATAGCATGCCATCATTATATATGTGCCAATCCATATGTGCACCCCAGGAACATATGAATATACCCAAATACAATGGAAAATATATTAAAATTCATAAAAATACCAAATATTCTAATAAAAGAATCACAGGAGCATTACAACCATAAAAAAGAACCAATATTCACACGCAGGGATCAATTCACATGTCACTCAACTAACGAAGCTCAAATTATGAAAAACACAATATCAAAATACTAAATTTCCTCTTTAAAGACAACTTGATATCTTATCAATCACCTTACGTGAATATACATGTAGATATAATTATACAAATTCCTTGAAAAAATATTTTCCAAAATTCATCAAAGTAAAATCACCACAAAAATTCATAAAAACACATCATAATCAAGAATAACACATATTAAAACTAATTATAAAAACTCAATCATCAAATTGAATGTGTCGGAAAGAAAATTCATGGTAGCATGTGCCTCAACGACATGTGAATATGATGAAACATTGGATGATGGGAGAAAAAAGATAAGGAAAAAATCCACAGACTGCAACATCAAAGGTATCTACCCATAATATCCAACCATCACCACACAATATTCCCAAGAGGGAACCCCACCCAGAAACAACCAAGAAACATTAGATGGTAAATATAAGAGGATTAAAAGTGTCGAAAATCAAAGAATAATTTACTTAGGATCCCTGAGAAAGCATCAATAGAGGAAGGAGGGCATTGTGGGAGGGTTTTGGGAGCACCAAAGGTGAACCTTTGCCAATAAAAAAAAATTAACCCCAAAATCATTTAAAACATAACAGGGGAAAAGTTGGAATTTCAAATTTTTTATAAACTTGGATAAGTCACACTATTTGGCCACATTTTTTTCCAAACAATGATCCAACCATGTTCACCCTATAAGAAAGAAGTATTACCCCTTAGGGCTGACCACACTGTAGGAGAAACCATTCACCAACTATGAAAATCAACTCTGTCAAAATTATAGTGGCCCCAGTATGCTTTCCACAAAGTCTCTTCTAACCTTGAACATGTCGTGGACCTTATCCTAGACAACACCCAAGATCCACAAAATAACTACTTTTGCATGCATGGTTTAGGCCAAACCATTCACATTCCATGAAATTCAATCTGTTCAAGAAAACAAATGAACTGAAAAAACCCACTTCCTTATCCATCTACATAGTTTCTCCCAAATCCATCCACAAAAACCATGAACCTGTTTAAAACCCACCATAAACCTACAAAACTCAACAAATATCACTAGGAACTCAACCCTAAATTCAAACAAAAGATCAATCATTATGAAATAAATAAATAAAAAATAAAATTCAGGTGATGCTGTGACAATTCTATCCACTATTAAATCTTTATATTCCAAATAAAATCACTAATGCAAAATAAGAACAAATCCAGAACTTGAATAAAAAATGATGCTAAATGAAACCATGATCATCAGTGTGAAGCCTTCATCCCACAAGTCACACCCAACCAACTCTAAAGAAAACTATATGAAGGTGATCCATGGGGAAGGGAATGAATGGTTCTTCCCCACCATAAAAACAAACAAGCACAAGGGCACCAACATGGGAAATCCCAACTCAAATCAGAACACTAATGAAAGACTCATAAACCAAACATTGAACAGATCAACAATTCATTGCTTCTAAAAGAAATAAAAGTCTCTAAAAAAGCACCACCCAAAACCAAAACTGACCCACTAGATGGAACACCTTTTAAATATTAACATCTGAAGATACAAAACCACAAATAAAAAGTTTCTATGATATAAACTATTCAATATTCTTAAAAAACTAATTAAATACCAAAAGTAACTAAAACAAGGTGGGATTGAACCATCCCAACTTTGACATAAGGGAAACAATTTGACTATGGTTCCTCAAACCAATCATTTCCTAACTGCGTGCAAAGACTCACTATGTGACCTAGGGTTAGAGCCCTAGGGCATTGAAGCATATGTTTCATCATAGTTAAGAGATAGAAGCCTTTAAATGAGATTTCCCCTTCTTAATATTCTTCTTTCAAAACATATCATGGTTAATCGAACAACCACATCATTGATAAGCCTTCAAAGGATGTTGGTAAAATTGATTCAAATTCCTGAATTGACTGCAATGAAAGCACCTGAGAAAACGATGCGTTGACCAATATCCAAGAACTGAAAAGTGATACTTCTCATGATTAGAGTCCTCTAGATCACAACTCTTTCTTGATCAGTAACCTTCATGAGTACCAAGAGAATCTGGTAATCCAATCTACAAAGACTGTGCTTTAGAAACAAAATCATCTAGAAATTCCTCATTTAATAGCTTCCATAACAATAATTCCCGGGATGATATAACTCAATCCTTAATCACTGAGTGAAGACCGAATATGTATATAAGATATTGCATTTGATCCTCTATTTATATCTCCAGAGAAAATGAAAATTCTTCATTAAAATGATTAGTTGATTCCTTTTCCTTCTGTTGACCTTGCTGAATACCCAGGAGCTCTTCTACATTCCTCGCCTTCACCTCCTCAGGTATGAACCATAAAAAAAAGTGGTCTTAAGAACATAGAAAGACAAAAAAAACATTAAATATTGGTTGTATAATCATCTTCCATTGATCTAAACTCACCCCCCCAATGAACAAAGAATTGTTTGCACCCTCATGACATCGGTAGTTCCTAAGGACCTAAAAAACTATCGCCCTATTCAAGCCACCCCATAGCATTTAAAAAAACTCAATCACCCAAAAATAATAGAAATAATAGATATGAATATGACTATTCCACCCCAATAGAAGTATGGGTAGGGTAAACAATTGGAAGGGACATACTGGAAAACATTTGGATCTTTTCGGGACACATAATGTATAAAAATTAAAAACACAAAACTAAATCAAAACAAAGGAAAAACATAAATGAAAGTGCATATCATGCCAAATAAACAATTAACATTAAAAATATATCATAAATGAAACCAAAATTCTATTTCAAAAACCACCTCTTCCATTATAAAATCCAATTTCAGAAATATATCATTCTAGGTCCAATTTTAAAATACTGGAACCAGCTTCTAAAAGAAAATGATACACTCAATCCCACTTTCAAAAATTAAAACATTCATCAAAATAATTTTCCTTTTATAAAACATTTTTTATAAAAACCATTTTCATTTAAAAATCCTCTCTCACCGACCAGAAACAACCAAAGTATAACTCACACCAAATCTTGTAAAATGGGGAAATATGGACATGCACAACTTAGCCACATGGTTTATCATGGCATGACCCAAATAAACACTTACAACAGGAAGTTTCTTGAACCATACTATCTGGCACCACATGGGTCCTTACTCTATGAAATTGTTCCACGTAACACAAACTCACTTCCATTGTCCCCCCCAAACCACAAAAACCAAAAAAACATATAGAATAAACCTAGAAACTTAAAAAAAACTCAAATCATGTACAACCCTTGGAATCTTGAGGCACGAGATGATCAAGAGTTCACGATGCTCTTATTATACCCACCTCTAGGTTTACGAAAATACTTTCTCTATTCTACCTAACACCCTAAATAAAAAGGGATCATTTGATACTATTTTATCAAAAAACACTCGGGTTTACCCCAAATCGCTCACTCGATCTAGCCCACGACAAGGCCTGACAGTCATCCCTGATCCTCCCATGATGGAAACCATTGTCGGGTATCAATGATAATCCAATGGGAGTGATTTATCCCTATATAAAATTCTATAAAATAAACAAAAAAGAGCACTCATCAAATATAAGGAATCAATAAAACAATCAAAATAAATATATAAACCAATATAGATACTATAGAATCCAAAAAAATAAGAAAAAACAAACTAGAACAGAAACCAAACCACAAAAATCACGATATCTATGTGACCTCTTGGTCACCACCATCCATAAAACCTGCCCTCATCATAGTCAATCCCAAAAAAAACTAACCATCTAAATAGATAGGGTCTACTAATACTGAGGGACATAAGTAGGGTATGAGAATAAAATAGCTCATTAGGTAAGGACCACATAATTTAAATATTTCCATTTCCAAAACAATCCATAAATAATAGTTTCAAATACATTTTTGATTATAGGGTTTTGTATTTAAAACGATAAGAACCATTTTCCAAAAACCGCATTTTGAAAAGAAAACATGGATTTATACTTTAAAAAAATTATTATTTTAAAACCCGGTTTGAAAACCAAAATCCATGTAGGAAACACTATCCAATAGTTCATAAAATAATGGAAAATTTGAACTAAGATGAGATGCATGGTATAGAAATCAAATCCAAAAGTAACAAAAACAAAACTAGTGCATGAAGATAGTACTAAATAAAAAAATAAAAAAAGTGTTGTTAAAAAAATAAAGAACATACATATAGAATATTGTGAATTTAATTAACATCCATAGAATAAATCCTTTGAAATTCTTGGTTTGGACCAATCTACCATCATTTGGTGTAACTCCATTGTCAATAACAAACCCAGATGCTCTAAACATGCATCATTGGTGGTGAATCCCACATGGCATATCCTCTATCCATGAGGTTCTAATATTTCTATTCATGAATATTAATAAATCATAACTTTTACCTCTATATGAAGTTCAGAAAACACATGATAATAATATGATGGAGAATTAGGAGTTTCTCTCATGCATGGAATTAATCACAACTCATATATTCCACTATGTATGCCTTTCCCAATCATTGACCCCGACTATACGAAGTCCATCTCATCGAAAGGATTATCATAGGGGTTCTCATCACACTTCGAACCATTTAAATGTGTCGAACAAACCTACACGTCATATGAATTTAAAATAATTTTTCAACACATCACAAAGTGCCAAATGATCGTCAGTATTTACCATTATAAAACCATCTATAATGAAAATCCCTTTTTTATCAAGCCATTCCCAAAACCATGATAAAAATACCATTTATGCTCCGAAGTTTCTAAACGGTCTTTTAGAGACATGAGATTATCAGTCATGTTTAAAAGTACCAAACATGAAAATTCGAAGGTTAAACACTTCAAAACAAGATTAAGTGTTATTTAGAAACCAAATTTCCATTTTGGAAATGTTAGAAATTTTTAAAAAAACTATTTATGAAATTGAGTGGATAGAAGAAATAAAGGGAAGGATATCATTTTTAAAACTGAGTTCATGATAGATATTTTATTTGATAGAAATCTATCATCGTGTGTGTCCTTATCAATATATACATCCCATGCATATATGTATATGCCCACATCCAATGGAACATATATTAAAAGCCATAAAAATACCAAAGATTCAAATCAATTAATGAAAATATAATTACAATCATAAAAGGAACTAAAACCCACACACAAGGCTCAATTGAAAAGTCACCCAAGAACAAAAGCTCAAACAAGGACAAACAAAATCGAAAAATACTAAATTTCATCTTTAAAGACCACTTAACATTTTAACAAACACCTTATGTGCATATTCATGTAGACAAAATTATAATAATTATTTGAGAACCCATTTTAATCAATTCTCCAATGTAAACTCACTACAGAAATTCATATGAACACATAAAAATCATGAATAACATGTTTTAAAATTAATTAGAAACACTCAACCATATATTTGATTATTTCAGAATAGAAAAGGATTGAAACACCTACCTCAACAACATGTGAATGTGAAAAATCATTGGGAGAAGTGATAATTATACCTAAGAAGAAAACCACAAACCCTAACATCAAAATAATCAATCCATATTAACCAACCCTCGCCCTATGGTTTTTTCCAAGAGGGAACCCCACAATGAAAGAACCATGAAACAAGAGAGGTATAATATGTTATAACGAAAAGAAGAAAAACACAAAGAATAACTTACCAATGATCCTTGATGAAGTTTCAATGGATGAATGAGACCAAGGGAGGGGGGTTGTGGGAGCCCCAACTATGCGTTTAGGTCGATAAAGGGAAGAGAAACCCAAAATGGGTCTAAAAATTAAGATGAGAAAATTTGTAATTTCAAAAAAATTAAGGACTAGGTTCAGGCACACACTTTAGCCGCACGGTTTCCCAAACCGTGCACCAACCATGCACACCCTACTAGAGGTCAGGGACACCTTCAAAAGTTCTCCTAACTATTTTAGAAACTGTGTTTAAACCATGAAAATTTCCGCTGTCAAAATTGGAGAGGCTCCCACATTCTTGACACACGGTTTCTCTTAACCGAATGCAAGCCATGTTCCATGACCCAAACACCACCGAAGAGCCACACAATTACACTTTTTCCTCACATGATTTGGTCCAAACGGTGCATTGACCATCAATGTCAAGACATGCATGAAAAAAATGAACTTAAAACACCCTATCACTTTTCCATCCACATGGTCTCTTGACAAATAGTGTACAAAAACCATGCACAGGGACAAAACCCACCTGAAAACTGCAAAACCCAAAAAAATCACTAGGAAATCAACCTGAACCTCAACCAAAAGATCCAACATCAAGAAATAGATAAAAATAAAGCAAAATATGGGACAAGGTGTGACATGAAAACCCTATAAAAACCTAAAAAACACAAAACCCCAAAAGAACCTTAAAAGTCCCAATAAAATTTAAAAAATCCTAAAAGTCATTTAAAAACCCAAAAAACACTAAAAACACAATAAATAACTATATAACACCATTAAAACCCATGGTAAACCCTAAAAAACCCAAAACCCCCTAAAACACTAAAACCCTAAATATCTTAAAAAGATACAAAAAACACCAAAAAACACCCTAAAAATCCTAAAACCGTAAAAACACCTAAAAACATTAAATATCACTATAACACCTTAAACCCCCCAAAATCCTCTAAATACCCAAAAAATCACAAAAAATTACTATAACCTTTGGGTCGATGTTGGTGTTGTTTGCTGGGATTGATATCCGGTGCTACTTTTTATTTATTCGTTCTGGTTCCCGGGTTGCTGGAAGGGCTTCTTGGGCTGCGCATTGGTTCTTGCATTGGATGCTGGTGGTTCTCTACCTATGGTTGTGCAGCTGGATTGGTGATTTTGGTTCTGGAGGTTCGATGTCTCTTTTGGTGAGTCTTTTTAGTAGAAAAGATGTTACTACTTGATGGGTGTCATTATGATGGTGTTTGACTTGGGGCTGATGGAGGTTGATGGTTGTGACTTCGTGGTGCTAAAGTTGGTTTTGTGAAACTACTGACGATGATTTTGGTGTTGCTGGATGATAGTTGATGATTTCAGGATTTGGTGCTGATGGATGTTTGTTGTTGATCGGTTGGGAGGTGATGTTCGGGAATTCTTTGTTTTTCTTCTTCGTTTGGCTTTGTGGGTTTTTTCTTTTTTGATTTTTTTGGGTCTTTTGTGTCTTGTGTTGTAAGGGTTTTTGGGTGTGGGTTGATTGAGCCCTCTCTTACCTTGTCTGTTGTTTCTTTTTTTCATAATAAATTTTGAGGGGGTCAGGAATAGTCTGGCCTCACACCTCTTCTACTCTAAAACCCATATACAACCCTAAAACCCCTAATACCCCTAAAACACTAAACAACCAAAAACACCATAAAACCCTTAAATTACCCTAAAACCCCCTAAATCCCTAAAAAATATTAAAATATCTAAAAACCCCAAAAACCCTCAAAAAACCTAAAATCATAAAACACCATAAAAACAATAAAAACCCATAAATCCCCTAAAAGATGCAGAAAGCCATAAAATACCCAAAAAACATAAAAATCCCTAAAAGACATATAAAACCACTATAAAGGACCAAAAAGACCAGGAAAGAACTTTTAAACATCGTGAAACCCCTAATAACTTAAAAGACCCTAAAAACAAAAAACTACAATAAACCTAAGATCCATAAAAATCGAAAACCGCCAAAAACCCGTAAAAGAACCCTAAAACCCCTAAAATCCAAAAGTAAACCCCCAAACCCATAAAATCACTAAAAACCCATAAAACCCTTTAAAATATATAAAACCACTAAGACTCTAAAACTAATAAAACCCCATGAAAACAAAAAAACCAAAAAAACCCCACAAATAAATCATTAAAACATAAAAACCCAGAAAACTCTAAGACCTTAAAAACCCATAAAAACCAAAAAAACATCTAAAACCCATAAAAACAAAAAATACCTATCCACCCCCCAAACACGAAAAATATCCTAAGAACCATAAAATCTAAAAAAAATACGAAAAAATATTAAAACCTGAGATTCCTAAAAATTGAATGGAAACCCTAAAATCCCTTTTCCATATACCGTACCACTAAAACCCTAAAACCTCAAACCAATACCCCATACATTTACCCCAAACCATAAACTGGAAACCCTATACCCTACACCCAAATCCCAATACCATACACCCTGTACCCTATACCCTTCCCTGTAAGCCATAAACCCTACACCTTAAACAGAACACTGTACACCGTAAAAGATAATCCTTGTTATGTAAACCCTAAAACATATACCATAAATCCTAAAAACTATACCCTAAAAACAAAACCCTACACTTTAAACACTAAAAGACCCTAAAACCATAAAATATCCTAAAACCCCTGACGTCCCTAAAAAATAAAATAACTATAAATACCCTAAAATACCCTAAAACCCTTAAAAGACCCTAAACACCAAGAAACTTAATCAACAATAAAAACCCTATAATCGGATAAAAACCCCTAAAATAGCTTAAGAACCCTAGTACCCTAAAATCCTCAAAAAACATAATAACCCATAAAGCCTAACATCATTAGAAAACCCTAAAAAGATATAAAAAATAACCACAAAACTCTAAGAACATAAAAACTCCACAAAAAAACTAAAAACACTAAAAACCTATAAAAACCCAAAAACCCTAAATACCCTAAAATAATAAAACGCTAAAAAGAAAATAAAAAGGCAAAATCTTCTAAATATACAGTATAACACTTTAAAAACCCAAAACACCCAAAAACCATCTAAAACCCTTAAAAATCCTTAAATCCCTAAAAAATTCTAAAACCCATAAAAACCCTAAAAACTCAATAAACTTAAAAAACACTAAAACCCATTAAAATACTCTAAAACACTAAAAGACACTAAAACAACATTAAACACTGAAAACCCCTAAAATACCTTAAAAACCTAAAACCCTCCAAAACATAAAAAACATTAAAAACCAATAAAAACATTAGAAACCCTAAAAACACTAAAAACCCCAAAACCCCTACAAACACTAAAAATAATATAAAACCCCCTAAAACACATAAAATTTTTATAAAACCATAAAAATAACAAAAAACCCTACAACCATAAAAAATCCACAAAAATCACAAAAAAACCCTAAAAACCCACACAAAATCTAAAAGCACCAAAAACACTAAAAAAGATAACAAAATACCATAAAACCTGAAAAGGACCCTTAAAACCCTAAAAGAATTTAAAAGACCCTAAAACAACCTAAAAAAACCCTAAAATACCATATTAAACCTAAAAACCTATAAATCCCCCAAAAACTATTAAAGATTCCAAAACCCCTAAAACACCAAAAATCTATAAAAACCCTAAACCCCCTAAAATTCATTAATAACCCTGAACCCCCTAAAAAACATAAAATAAAAAATCTCTAAGATACCATAAATATCATAAAAACATTAAAAATACAAAAAAGAACCCGAAATACCATAAACCATCTTAAAACCCCTAATAAAACTAAAAAAACTAAAAAATCATACAAACCCATAAAAACTACACAAATCTCTAAAAACACTAAAATAACCATAAAACACTAAAAATCCTAAAATAACCTTAAAACCCATTCAATGAATCCAATGAACCACTAAAAACTAAAAAAAAAACCTAAAAATCCATAAAACTCGAATACCCTACAAAACCCTAAAAACCCTAAAACTCTAAAACCCCTAAAACCCCTAAATCTCTGAAAAAACCAAACCTCTTAAAAACCCTAAAACCCTAAAACCCCTAAAACCATAAAAAAACCCAAACCTGCCAAAAACGCTAAAAACAAAAAAAAATCCCTAAAAACCCACAAAAGACCATAAATCTTTAAGAACAATAAAATCAATTAAAATGCACAAAACCCAAAAAATACCATAAAACACTAAACCCCCTGACAATCTTAAATACTAATAAAGACCCTAACAACCCGTAAAAGAACCTAAGACACCTTAAACACCCTAAACCCCGTAAAATCCCTAAATACCACTAAAAAAACTAAACCCCTCCCCTAAAAACCCTAAAAAAAATAAAAAAATATAAAAACCGAAAACCCCATAAGTCCTCTAAAACAATCATAAAAAACCCCTAAATCCCAAAACACCATAAAACCCCTTAAAATTTCTAATCCTTAAAAATATACCAAAAACCCGTTAGACCTTAATAAACCCTAAAACCCCCAAAAATCCCCATTAAGCCCCTGAAATAACCATTAAAACCCAAAGAAACCTAAAAACCCCTTTAAAACTCAAAAACCCATAAACCTGTAAAAAACCTAAAACCATTAAAAAACACTAAAAACACCCTAAATCACTGAAAAAACTAAAATCACTTAAAATCATAAAACCCCTTGAAAACCCTAAAACCCCTAGAATCCCTAAAACCCCCTAAAATCCTCTAAAATGCTCTGAAATCCCCTGAAACCCTTGAAACCCATAAAACATTGAAAACCCCTAAAACCTACAAAACCGATAGAAGATCCTATAACCCCATAAACACACTAGAATTATTTAAAATCACTAAAATTGTAAAAATTATAAAACATCCTAAAACCCCACAAAACCCTTAAAAATCCCTAAAAACCCAAAAACCCAAAAAACACTAAAAACACTGAAAACCCCTAAAAACACTTCAAACAATACAACCGTCAAAACCCCTATAAATCCAAATACAACCCCAAAAAACGCAAAAACCCCTAAAAAGCTTAAAAACCCTAAAAAAGAATTAAAATGTTAAAACCCGATAAATGCCTGAAAAGTATTAGAAATATCCAAAAAACCCTAAAAGAACCTTTAAAAGAAAAAAATCGCTAAAAACCTAAAAATCGAAAGCAATTGAAACCGTAAAAACCTAAAATCCTCTAAAAACATAAAACCCATAATACCCACTGAAAATCCTTAAAAAGAGTAATACTCTTAAAACCCTTTAAGCACCTAAAATTTAAAAACCCTAAATAACCCTAACAACCTTACAAATATCCTAAAACCCCAATGAGCATAAAACCCCTAAAATTCTAAAACCATAAAGCCACTAAAATTTCTTTTAAACCCTAAAACACTAAAAAATCAATAAAAACCTAAACCCCCTAAAATTCTAAAAATCATAAAATCACTAAAAATTATCTAAAAACCAATATAAGAGCTAAAACGACTACCAAAACCATAAAATACCCTAAAATCCATTAAGCCCACTAATAGAACCCAAATACCATTAAAATCCAAAAAATACCCTAAAACCCAAAAAATACACTAAAATAAACCTAAAAACATATAAAAATACCAAAAAATGTTAAGAATATATAAATTACACTAAAAATGCTAAAAAGAAAAAAGATCCTAAAAACATTAAAAGTCACTAAAAACCCCTACAACTCTAAGGGACCCACAAAACCCTTAAAACCCAAAAGGCCACTATAATCCCTAAAAACCCAAACGATCCATAAAAGCCCAAAATAATCTTATAGGACCCCAAAACCCTTAAAAACAGTAAAGGAACCTAAAAATCATAATATCTCTAAAAAACCCAAAAAAATCCAAAAAAAATCCCTAAATACCCTAAAACCATAAAATCCCAAAAAGACGATAAAAACTGACAAAACACCTAACAGTTCCTAAAAACCACCAAAACCCATGGAAAAAACTCCATAAACCCCCTAAAAATAAAAAAGAACTTAAAAACAATAAGAACAATAAATGACTAAAAAGCATTAAACCCCTAATAATAGTAAAAACAATTTAAAACCCTAAAATTCCATAAAACACTTAAAAACCTCAAAACCCTATATCCCAAAAAACCATGAAACCCCATAAAGACCAAAAAACACAAAAAACACAAAAAACACTAAAAACATAATGAAAACCTGACACCCTAAAAACTGCTAAAACAATAAATGTGCCCAAAAACCCCTAAACACCCTAATCCCATAAAAAATTAAAACTCAAAAAAAAGACTAAAATCCCTAAAAATACTAAACAACCTTGAAAAACATAATAACGCCCCTAAACACTATAAAGACCTTTAAAATACATGGAAACCTTAATAACCCTAAGAAATTATTAAAACCATAAAACCCCTAATAACATTGAAAAACACACAAGACTCCTAAAATCCCTGAAATCCATAAAAATCATAAAAACACCCAAAAACCCAAAAACCAGAAAATCATTTAAAAGCTAAAAAATGCTAAAACCTCCTAAACCCCTTAAAACTCGAAAACCCCCTAAAACCCTAAATACCTAAAAATGCTAAAAACATAGAAAAATCCAAAAACCCTAAAAAACCCTAACTCCCCCTCGGAACCCAAAAAAATAAAAACCCTTAAAAAACATTGATAACTCCGAAAAGCCAATAAACAATAAAAAACAATAAAAACCCTAATCCCTTAAAAACCCCTTAAAATATTATGCACCTAAAAACTATAACAATCCCCAAAAACTGTAAAATATAATAAAAACCTATAAAACGTAAAATCCCAAAAAAATCAAATCTAACCTAAAAAACCATAAAGGCCTTAAAATCCAAATAGCCCTAAAATCCTAGAAATCAGAAAAAGTATTAAAATCCGAAAATATCACTTAAATACCTAAATGGCCTAAAAACCCTAAAACCCCTAAAACATCTCAAATGACACATAAAACCATTAATCCATCCCTAAAAACTCTAAACGACCCTAATACCCTAAAACCCCTTAAACCATCCTAAAAATTCTTAAAACTCTAAATGGTTAAAAATAGTATAAAAACCCTAAAAACATTAATAACCTATCAGCACCCCAAAAAACTATAAAAAACCTTAAAACCCACATAAAACCAAAAAAACATAAAATCACTAAAGTACCCTAAAAACACTAAAATCCCTAAAATCTCTAAAATCCCTTAAAACCTATAAAAAATTATAAAGATTAAAACAAAACTAAATAAACCTAAAAACCCAAAAACTATAAAGAACACTAATGACCCTAAAACTTTTAAATCCCTAAAAACTATTTTATAAATGAAGAACCACTAAAAATTATATAAACACTAAATAGCACTAAAATATCCCAAAACCCCTAAAACAACTAAAAACAAAAAAACACTAAAAATCCTAAAGAACCTAAAAACACTAATCAACCTTAAAACCCGATGATAAATCCTAAAAATTCCTAATAAAACCAATAAACCCATAGGAAACCTATAAAACTATAAAACCCCTAAAACCCCAGCTAATGAAACAAATCCATATAAACCCTAAAAATCCAAAAAAATTCCTAAAAATACTCAGATGCTAAGAAAACCCTAAAATCATAAAACAACACTAAAAAATAAGTGGAAACACAAAAACCCCTACAAACTCTAAAATATAAAAAAACATTAAACCCCTAAAAATCCTAAAACCCAAAAAGAAACTAAAAATCCTAATTCCCCTAAAAACCCAAAACGATTAAAAATATAAAAAACATAAAAACCAATTAAACCCATAAATGACCCAACATCCCTAATAGACATAGAAGACCCTAGAAAAACCCTAAAAACCCTAAAAACCCTAAAACCACTAAAACCCATAAAAACTATAAAAGTCCCTGAAAACTATATAAATCATAAAAATGACCAAATAACATTTAAAGACCCTGACACCCCAATACACTAAAACCTCTACAATTCCTAGAAACCCTAATACCCATAAAACCTTAAAAATCCCTAAAAATTGAAAAAACACTAAAAACCTGAAAACCCAAAAAATACCTAAAATCCCTTAAATATATTTAAAAACCAAAAAAACACATAAGAATCCCTTAAAAAAGAAAAAAACCATAAAAAACCTAGAAAACGTGAAAAGTATTGAATAAACTAAGAAAACCACAAAAACCATAAAACTCATAAAAGACCCTAAAAATCTAAAGCCCCTAAAATCCCACAAAAATATTAAAAAACTAAATGATCCTAAAAACCCACGAAACCCTGAAAGACCCTCATTACAATAAAATCCCATAAAGACCATAAAAACACTAAAAACGACGCAAAACCCTTAAAGAAACCTAAAACACATACAAACCACTAAAAACCATAATGCTCCTAAAAATCTATGAATCACCCTAAAAATCCAAAACCCCCCAAAACACAAAATCCCACTAAAACCATAAAAATTCCCAAAAACCATAAAAAATAAAAAAATACATAAAAACCTTAAAAACACCTTAAAACATATAAAAACCCTAAAAACCTTTTAAAACACTAAAACTCTTTAAAACACCAAAAAATTAAAACACCAAAAAATAATAAAACCACTAAAATTTCTAAACACATTTAAAATACTTAAAAACAAAAAAAACTCAAGCAACCTTAAAAATATCAAAAAAATTAAAAACCCATAAAACCCATTAAAAACATTAAAACCTCTGAAAACTATAAAATAATCTAAAAATATTTAAATATAACTTAAAATACTAAAACCATAAATAATATATCAAAACTTTAAGACCCTTTGAAAACATAAAAATCCTTAAAACTCTAAAAAACTCTAAAAACAATAAAAACATAAAAAACCCCCTAACCCCATAAAGGTCCTAAAACCCATAAAAATATTAAAAACCATACGAACCCTAAAAGAACCCATAAAGCCTTAAAACCCAAATAACCCAAATAACCCTAAAACCCCACAGAAACCACAAGAAGAACCAAAAAACTAAAAACATAAAATGACCTAAAAATCCCTAATTTTTTTTAAAGACCCTCAAACCCTAAAACCGTAGAGGAACCTAAAAACCATAAAAAACTCTAAAAGACACTAAAAACCTAAACCCCCTATAGGACCATGAAATACCCAAAAACCGTAAAAGAGACCAAAACCACAAGAAAACCATAATTGAACCCAACAAACCCTAAAAGACCATAAAACCCCTAAAAAATCAAATGGAACCTAAAACCATCAAAAAATACTAAAGGAACCTATTTTTTCATTTAACTAAATGACCCAAAAACACCTGAATTACCTAAATGACCCTAGAAACCCTAAAAATCTCAAAGGGCCAAAAACCCCAAAACCCCCAAAGGACCCTTAGAACACTAAAAACGCATATCAACCCTTAAAATACTTAAAACCCTAAATTACCCTATATATATTAACACCCCTAAAACCCCTTAGGCACTCAAGAAAACCCCAAAACACCTTAATGACTCTAAAGACCATAAAACATTTTAAATACACATAAAAACACTAGAAAAACCTATATGACACTAAAAAATTTGAAACCCCTAAAAGCATTTAAGAATAATAAAAACCCTAAAACCCCTAAAAACTTATAAAATCTAAAAACTCTAAAAACTGTAAAAACCAAAAACACTAAAAAACCATAAAAACCTTTAAACACCTAAAATATTTAAATGATCCTAACCACCCTAAATAAATTAATGACCCTATATAAACTTAAAAACCCAAAAAAAACCTTAAAACCCCAAAAAACCATAAAACCCCTAAAAATGTAAAATAAATTTAAACCCAAAAAAACCAAAATACCCCTAAAGGAAAACAAACCCCAAAAACCCCTAAAGGAACCAAAAACCCTGTGAAACCCCAAATGGACCCTAAAACACACATTGGACCCTGAAAATACTAAAAATACCTAAAAGATCTTTAAACCCCGAAAAACACATTAGTCCCCCCCAAAACAATTAAAAGACCCTAAAACCCCTATAACCATTAAAAGACCCTAAATAACCCTATAAGAATTCTATAATTCCATAAAAACACTAAAACACCCTAAACCCCTCAAAACTATAAACTCTATTAAACCCATAAAAACCCAAAAACCCCTTAAAACCATGAAATCCCTAAACCTCTAAAAAACTAAAATCCTAAAAAAGGCCAAAAATAGAAAAAACTCTTAAAATTTCTCAATAAACTAAAACCCAAAAAATAACCCAAAAACACCCATAAAATCTCTCAGAACAATAAAAACAACTAAAAACCTAAAAACCATAATAAACCCTAAAACCATAAAAGACCCTAAAACCACAGAAAAACCAAAAATACCCATAATAAACCTTAAAACACTATAAAAAATCTAAAAATAAAAAAAACCATAAAATACCATAAAATACTAAACCCCCTAAAAACAATAAAATCCCAAAAAACCCTTAAAACACAAAAAATCCTTAAAAACTCACAACAACCATAAAATCCATATAAACATAAAAACCATTAAAAACCATTGTAAACCATGAAAAACCATAAAAAGCATAAAACCCATAGAAGACCATAAAATCGTTAAGCCCTCTAAAATGGCTTACAACCCCTATAAAAATTGTAAAAGACCATAAATACCTAAAAACTATAAAAAAACCCAAAACCCCCGAGAAACCCTCAAAATCCGTAAACATCACAAATCCCCTAAAAATTAATAATAACTTTAAAAAATCATAAAATAACAACGAAAACCCCAAAAACCTCCTAAAACACCAAAAAAACACAGAAAACCGTATAAACTTTATAAAAACTAATAATAATAAAATCACTAAAACCTTAAATACGCTAAAAAACATTAAAAATGAAAAAACACAAAAAAAAACTCTTTAAAAACATACAAACTCTAAAGCCCATAAAAATCTAAAACCCTAAAATCTATTAAAATACTTAAATCCCAAAAACCCTTAAAACCCAAAATCCCAAAAAACCCATCAAAACATTAAAATAATAATAAAACCCTTATAAACTTAAAGAGCCCTAAAACCCAAAAAGAGCCTTAAAATGCCCTAAAACCTATGATGCCCCTCAGAAGGCCCAAATGGTCCTAGATAACCCAAAAACCCTAAAGGCTCATAAAATTACATATATACCATAAAATACTATAACCCTAAAAATTTCTAAAAACCACTAAATATCCTTAAAACCACTAAAAACCCAAAAAATATTAATATCCTGGAAAACCCTAGGAAACTCTAAAAACCCTATAAATATAACCCCTAAAAAACAAAAAACCCCTTTAAGACCATAAAATAACTCTAAAATCCAATTTAAACCTAGAAAACAATAAACACCATAAAATCCATAAAAAATATAAAAAACCTTAAAACACTAAAAACATAAAACCGTAAAATCTCCTAAAACCCCTTAAAATATCCATAAAAAACCTTATAAAATATAATAAATCATAAAAACACAAGAACCCTTAAACCCTAAAAAACCATAAATATCTAAAAACACAAAAAACCCCTGAGACCCCTAAATTATAATAAAAACCTCAGAAATAAAAAAATTATAAAAACTAGAAAAAATATCTAAAACCATAAAAAAATAAAACCCCTAAAAATCCCTAAAGGTCCCTAAAAGATATATCAACATTAAAATCTCTAAAAACCCTTAAAAACACCAAAAAAATACCATAAAACACCAAAAAAAAATCTAAATACCCTAAAATGTTAAAAAACTCTAAAACATCTAAAAATCCTAGAAGATGCAAGCAAACCATAAAAATCCTTAAAACCTGAAAAAACCTTTGAAACCCTAAATACCCTAAAAACCCCTTAAAATCATTAGGTGAGGAAGGATGATCATCAGGACTCTCTATTGGATGTTCGGAGGGGCGACAAGATGGAGGAAGGCGGATCATCCCCCCGGTAGGGTGCTGAGGAGAAAATCTTGGTCAAAGACATATTTAAGCGAATGAAGGGTGATTGGGGACTGTGGGGTGATGCATCTTCTGCACTGGTGGATGACACTTCTGGTGGAGTTGGGGTCATGGGATTATATCTTGATCCGGGAAGCGACATGAGCACTGAATTAAAGCTAGCTTTCCTTGGGATGGAGAGGGTGATTTTTCCAAGCCCTATAGAAGCTGTTAGAAGTGGTCACGAGCTGGTTTTATCCTCGAATCGGTTCAATGTCCTGGACCGTCTGGACTCTGTTGGAACTGTGGAAGGGGGTCCGAGGGGACATGTACTGAAAGAGGTGGTAAGTTTTTATGTCCTCCAGGATGTGGACCTACGTTCCCTTAATGATGGTTCAAGGGTATGGGGTGTGGAACACCCCCCCACCCATTGTGCATTCGCCAGAGCATGTGCTGTTTGATTCTGCTATGCCGGGATTTGGTCTGAGTGATGCCACTCAGCCCATGCAGAATCTTGATAGCCTTCATGATTATAAGAGGAGCATTGATTAGCATGAATAGAACTCAGTTGTTTTTCTATTTGAGAAGTTTCCCGCCAGATTTGAACTATCTCACTCGATTATGTTGGATTGATCGTAAATCCCGCTTGAGCAGCATATAAAAGATATCTTTCAAAATCCAGACCTATAGCCAATGGTATTTCTTGGGTATGAGAATGATGAACACATATGGCTTGGAGAAATTTTTGGGGACCGTGATGACCATATCTATGCCAGAATAGACATGATCAATTGGGAGCCGGCAACGATGGGTCTCTCTGGCTTCTCTGGAAATAATTGGAAGAGAAGGCTGCAATCTGATCCCGAATGTGGTAGGTAGTGTGACGTGGTTGTGCCTGCTGAAACAACCCATAGAAAGTATAATGTGACGAGTTAACATCCTGTGAAAAGGAGGGATATGAGGTACTATTCCTCCCAACCTAGGCCAATGGCTACTAGGGCCTCCTCCAATGCTATAAAAGGTAAAGGAGATGCACATGGAAGGGAAGACCAGGTTACCAAAGTGATGCCGGACATGGAACTCAGGAAGTATTGTGAATCCTTCCTCAAGCAATATGAATCTTATGAATGGGATTCGGTGGACTCGGATGCTTCCTCGGACTATGGTGCTGATGGGGACCCTTATGGGGATGGTGATTTTGTTTTGTATTTGTTTCTTGTTTTTTTGTGCCTTTTGGACTTTTTTATTCGGGGGTATCCTGGGTTTTGGTAGTGGGTTTTTTGACCTCGCCCCTGCCTTGTCTGTAATGTCTATTTTCATAATAAATTTTGGGGGTTGGGAATATCCTATCCTTGCACCTTCCTTGCCCTAGTAACCCTAAAACCGACAAAAAAACATAGAAACCGCAGAAACCTAAAAAACACTTAAAATTCAAAAAACACAAAAACCCTAAAAACCCAAAATCTCTAGAAATCCTGAAAAACCTAAAAATCACTAAATGACCCTAAAACCCCATAAATCTCATAAAAACCCTAAATACCCTAAAGAAATTAAAAAACATAAATACCCTAAAACACTAAAAGAACCTTAAAGGGCCCTTTAAACCCCTAAAACCTCTAACACCCCTAAATGTCCCTAAAAACCATAAACCCTAAAAAACTCTGATTGAACAAAAAAACTATCAACACCCTTAAAGAAACTAAAAACCCCTAAAAACCTAAACTTCCGTAAAATTCCCTAATCCCCCAAAAGACTCTAAAAATCCTAAAAACATTCATCGACCCTAAAACCCATAAATGAATCTAAAATCCCTAAAAACCCTAAGGGATCCTAAAAAACATAAAAACCACTAATGGACCCTAAAACCCTAAAACACCCAAAATGACCCTAAAATCCTAAAAATCCTTAAGGACCTTAAAATCATAAAAATCCTTAAAGGTGCCTAAAAACCCCTGAATCCTTAAAGGACCGTAAAACCCCTAAAATCATAAACGTCCATAGAAACCCCTAAAACACCTTAAAAGACCCTAAATCCATAAAAACTGAAACAAAATATAAACAACCTAAAAACCTCAAAAGGCTCTAAAAATCACAAAAAAAGCCTAAACAAATAATGAAACCCATAAAACCCTAAAAACCATAAAATATCCAAAGAAACCTATAAACCCTAAAAGGGGAAAAAATCATAAATAACTTTAAAGACCCTAAATATTTTTAAATCCCTAAAAACAATAAAACTCCTAAATTACCTTAAAACCACAAACCCCTAAAAAGCAAAAAAACACCAAAAACGATAAAAACTATAAAACCCTTAAAAGGCATAAAAACATTAAAAACCCATAACTATACCTAAAATCACTAAAAGATTTAAAATCCCTAGAAACCAAATAAAACACTAAAAATCCAAAAAATCCCTACCAATTAATGAATGACCCTAAAAACTCTAAAAACCCATAAAACCCATAAAACCCAAAAAACACATAAAAACACTAAAGATACCTAAAAAACCAAAAAACCTCTAAAAACCATAAAAATATTTAAAACCCTAAAATAAATATAAAAACCTAAAAACCCGTAAAAACAATAAAACACTAAAATCTATAAAAATCGTTCAAACCATAAACAACTCTGAAACCCAAAAACCATAAAAACCCAAATAACCCTAAAAATAATAGAGCCATTAAATAATCTAATATCTTAAAAATAAAAAACCCTAAATATCCATGAAACCCCCTAAAATCCCTATAAACCCTTCAAACACCATAAAAATCAAAAAATAAATTAAAATCCCAAAAAACAATTAAAACCCAATAAAACTCTATAAAACCCTTTAAACAATAAAAACCCTAAATAACTGAACAACCCTGAAAGAATCTAAACACCCTTAATACCCCTAAAAACACCTTACAACTAAAAAAGTCCAAAAATCATTAAAAACCAAAAGAATAGTAAAAACCATGAAAATCCCTAAAAATCCCTAAATGTAACACCCCAAGCTTCTATGGTACGCTTCTCTTTGAATAATGAAATAGCGTGTGTTGTACACAACATCGAGTTATAACACACCACAACCAATCAAACTAATCATTTTGAATATTAATACCCACTTTTTGAAATTTATAAATTTTATTTTTCATAACGGACTTCATTTTTGGATTCGGAATATCGAAATTAGCCTAGGGTGAATTTTTGGTATTTTTCTGAAAAACATCATTTTTTGATGAATAGTGAAACCACTAAGTGGTAGTTAAAATTTTGAATTTTTCATAAAACATAATTTTACCACTTCTGTGAGTGGAATTTTAAAAATCCAAGAGACACAATTAATATCAAGGACAGAAATGTGGTTCATTGAGATGAAAATAATTTTTCTGAATAGTAACTTTTTACTTTTTTTTACCACGGTTAAAATTAAATAGAATAATTAAGGGTAAAAATGATATTAATATTACCCTAACAGATGTCCTAATTCTATTGGATAAGTTTCATTCAACCAAAAACAACCTTAGGAATAAAATATTATCATTTAGGTCCACTTGGATTAGATTAGGACATTTATTATTATTTAATTCAAAGAAGAGTTAAAAGAGTTAAAATCAAAGTTGATTTACTAAATCATTTTTAATATAAGGTTATACATAAGAAAAATTAGATTGTTAACATTAATTAGAAAGATAAAAATATTTACTACATAATGGTTGTTTATTCATAATTTTTAGACATTAAATAATTAAATTTAATTATGACACAATGATGATGCAGTAATTACCATAATAGTGAAAAATTAAAATAATTGATATTATAAATACCCAAATAAATATAATTTGAGACTTTTTATAAATTAAACTAATTTTCTAGGTTAATATGACATTTTAGGAATGACTTAAGTAACTTTTTTCCAAGTAATCATTCTCTTGTAATTTTTACAAAAATCAATTATTGAATAGTGTCAAAATTGACATAAAAGAGTTTTTAAAACAAATATTATATTATTAATTGATATTCAATTCCTAAAAATCTAAGGATCGGACAAGAGACTTATATAATTATAGGTGTATCATTAATGGACCACTTGGGGGTCAGTTGAAGGTATATAGTATGTTTATTAACTATATAATATAAAAATACAAAGTGACATGGTAAGTGTCAAACAAAATAACTAAGAGTTAAAACTAAAAGATAAGGTTAATATAATGACCTAAACCTGTCTAAATTCTATTTGTTGAGTGGTTTTAGACCTATACCTACCTTAAACTTTAAATAATCCACTTTTGAGCCATTATAAAACGAATGTGAATTTATTATAAAATAATATTTCTAGCTTTTCCAAAGGTGCCCCTCGCCCCTCTTATAAAAGGGCACTCCCCCTTCTCATTACTTCACACCTTCAAAGCCATTTGGCTCGGCCAAAATCAACCCAAATACTCTCTCAACTTACCACAATTAATTCTAGAGGCATTCATTTAGTCATAAATCCATCCTATGGATCCCTTTTGATCAAATCAAAAAGAAGAACCCGAAGAAGAGGTAATGATTTCACCACCCCTTTTCAAGTTCCTTTCTTCTTGAACTTCTTCGTTCTTTGTTATTCCCATTCTAAAATAATGAATCCAGTATCTCCTATATACTGTAATATTATTATAAATATCGTACAACCTTATTCAGTATTCTATCCATCCTTTGAATGACATGTCACCATACGTGCGTATGTACGGCGTACCGTCTCCACGTCGTGGTGTAATTGTTATTCAATATATTATTATTTGGATGGGTATAATAATGATTTTTAATTCATGTAAATAATACATATAACATGATAATGATTCTGTATATATGATATACCATCCAATTATATATTATTTAAATATCAAAAGAATGATATTGTCACTCGTGCGTACGTACGGACTTCCCTCTCCATGAACGTGATGAGATTCATTCTCCATCGTATCCATTAATGTATAATTATCATTTGATGATTTCATAGTAATTTTTAATGACATTATATCATTCTAGATATGAATAAGATACAAACTATCCATGAAAAACATGTATTATGTAACAAAACATATAAATGTAAATGAGTAAGTTAACACCCGAAACAATGATAATTCTAAAATATTATTAACAAAGAAATGTTAAAAGATAATATATGATATCATATTAATATATATGATTCTTTTATAATTTAATAACAATTATTTCACAATTATACAGGAGGATAACCTACCCCCAACCAAGGAAAAGTACAAGTTGAGGGTTTATTTCACAATCTCTTCATTATCCGAGGTGGTTTATACATAATAATCTACATGGATCTCTTTATCATCCACATCCATGTTTCTTAAAGATTTATTTCAAAACATTTTTACTATTTACAAGAATATGGGTTAATGTCATTTATACCCTTGTTTTACTTTTTATAAGAGGTTTATAAAGGAAACTTTCCGTCATTTTCCAAACAAGGTTCTTTTTAACCTTTTCGACAGGATTAAGGTAAGACTGTTTTTTTAACTTATATGATGGGTGCGGATATTTTCTTCCATTATAAAATCTTCGAAGCTTCCCTTACAATCTTATAAGAATATTTTCAAAGAAAATTTTTTATTTTATAAATATATGACTGTTAAATTATTTTAAAATAGAAAGAGATATTTCTCTAAAAAGAGTTTTGATTTAATCTATGTTAACATCCTTTGATGGATTTTAATCTTATTTGAAGTTGATTTATTATGATACCAAACATTCCTATGGTATTGAAGGTTTTGTGATTTTTTTGACTGTGGATGTGTTATTCTTATACCATTCATGGTTTATGGAAAAAGTATTGACATTTCGTATGCTAGTTTTAATATGAATGTTTATGTTATGTTTAAACCTATTCATATGAGGAATGCATTGGACATAATATGTGACTGGTTGAGCCCACTATAGATCCTCGATGCATCGGTAGGTCTCATGAGACAAACTAGTGTTTTTGCACAAGGCCATGGCAAAATATTATTTGTATTCTTGGCATGAGGCCTTGGCTATGTGGTTATGATAGTCTGGAATTATGCATTCCATCATTATGAAAGTGGTTATTGATATTGAATGTGATTATTCGATTAGTAGAATATCCCTGTGAATAAGTAAATGGAAATAATTCATTTTATTTTTTCTATACTATGTTGAAGTTCAAGTTCAAAAGGTTTTTGTTTTAGTAATACATTGCCTTAAATGATTATTCTTTTTTATGAATGTTTCTTCTATATTGTTATCCTTACTGGGAATCTGAGCTCACCCCTTTTATATGTTTAATTTTTCCCAGGATGTGAATAAGTAATTTATGAATGACCTATAGGGATAGTATGAGGGGATAAGAGTGAGGAATATGGAGACTCAATTGTTGTAGTTTTCATTTTATGATGTAATGTAAAATTTATTAATGTATCTAGTTATTCAAAGGCTACGAAACTAATCGGCCTTTAGAGATTTGATCTTTCTTATGATCATAACAATGTTATGTAATAATGCACCGTATCTAAGTAACTGGGGTCGGGGCATTATAGTTGGTATCAGAGGAAGCTTAGTACAAACCTTGCTATCTAGATTTAGATAAAATCTGATTAGAGCACATAGATCTAAGATGGACTTTGAGGATTAGTATAAAAGAACTTCCTAGAATTTTGGTATTGTAAAGATTTTGTGAGTTTTCCGGGCAATACATCCCTGTCTGGATACGAGCACGTAGAGGCGGCTCTGGCATAGATGTACCTAGTGGTAAAACCCTAAAACAACGCTTTGATCTAGACTCGAATGGGAACTGGTGCACGACAACGGGCCTTGCTGCACTCTTGGTTACGACACTCCCAGGGGATATTCTTAGGTTAACTCCCATTTTCTTTAAAAATCGTTATGAAGGGTTTATGAGTATATACATCCTCAAAGAAAACATTTTTATGATTATGGATTATATCCATAAATAGTTAAATTTATGTTAAGTGTTTTATAGGTACGGAATTATGTATTTTGATTCGTAAACTAATCTAGTTTATGCCATTGTTTAGAAATGGAACCTAGCGGAAGAAATGGAAACCGTATCAATGCACACACTTCATGTAGGGCTTTCCCTCTTGCTCAAGTTAATTATAGTGGAGCATGTGATGCAACTGGTGCTGATCAACTAATCGCCATACTGGGACAACTCACTCAGGTTATGAATAATAACTTTACTCGTATGGAGCATCCTGATATAAAACGTGGAGGATCAATGTTAGATCGCTTCATGAGGTAACAACCACCAACATTCAATGGGAGTAAAAATCCATTAGTAGCTGACCAATGGATAAGTTCCCTAGAGAAAATATTTCAGGCTTTGGGATGTAGTGAAAGGGAAAAAGTTATCATTGCAGTTTACCACATCATTAGAGATGCGGATTAATGGTGGTTATTGATTGAAAAAACGAAGGAATATGATGAAGTATCAAATATGGAATGAAGGGAGTTCAAAGATCTATTTTTAGAAAAATACTTTCATCGTGACCATCAAGCACACATTGAAAGGCAATTTCTGAGTCTGAGACAAAAGGAGGATGAGAATGTCACAAAGTATGAGGATAACTTTACAAGGTTAGCAAGGTATGCTGGAGATTATATATGTAACCCAAGAAGTAAGATTGATCATTTCTTTGATGGGTTAAAACCATTTCTACGTCGATCATTAGTCTCACAATCTTTCTCATCGTACGAAGACATTGTCTCATGTGATATCAAGACAGAAAAATAATTCTCTAAGTCATATGACTTTATAGCAAAGAAAGAGAAGAAGATTTCTACTGTTAAATCTGAGAATGGAAATAAAGGGAAGAATGGAAAAGTTGAATACCCACCATGCAGTAAATGTGGGAAAAACACCCCGGTACTTGCTTAAAAGGAACGAGAGTCTGTTACAAGTGTGGTGAAAAAGGCCACCAAGCTCGGGATTGCAAAGGGAAGAAGGAAGCTACCGATGTTCAGTGCTACAATTGTAGGGAGATGAGACATTATGAAAATGAATGACCTAAGAGTCAAGGGAACTTACCTCAAAAAAGGCCAAGGGATCAAGGCCAAGCTTATTCTATCACTACTACTGAGGTAGAAGCTCCGAAAGACGTGGTGGCAGGAAATTTAATGGTTTCCTCAAGTTTAAAAAATGCATTATTTGATTCTGGATCATCACATTGTTTCATATCTTCCCAGTTTGCTAAGAAAATTAGATATTTCCAATTTTATTTAATAAGGGAGTTGTCGGTTAAAACTCCTAAGGGAACTAACATTGCAACAATGTTTTGTGAATCAGTCCCCATTAGAGCATATAAATGTTCTTTATCCTCTGATCTCATCATCATACCTATGATTGAGTTTGATATAATCCTTGGTATGGATTGGATTTCGGACCATGATGCAAAGATTTATTGTAAGAAGAAGGAGGTTACGATTTTTGATGATGATGATAAGGAACACCTTATCTTTAGAGCAGAATCGTCACCCCCTAATTCTTATCTAGATCCACCCCCAGTAGCTCAACTAAATTAAATTATTGGGGAGTAAGAGGATGAAATGACAATGGGTGAGGAAAGGAATGATCAAATAGAAGATGTACCTGTTGTGAAATAATATGTAGATGTGTTTTCGGAAGATTTACCTGGACATCCTCTAGAACGAGAAGGTGAGTTTTCCATTGATTTAATTCTTGGATCAAGGCTTATATAGAAGACCCCTTATAGAATGGCCACTGTAAAATTATTTGAACTAAAGAAACAACTAGAGGAAATGAGTAATAAGGGATTTATTCTCCCTAGTGTTTCTCCATGGGGAGCCCCTGTTCTTTTTGTTAAAAAGAAAGATGGATCTTTGAGGTTATGTATCGACTACAGAGAGATGAATGCAATAACAATAAAGAACAAGTATCCCCTACCTCGCATCGATGATTTATTTGACCATCTGCATGGAGCTCAATAGTTTTCAAAGATTGAACTTAGATCTGGATAACATCAATTGTGTGTGAAGAAGGAAAAAATTCTGAAGACAGCATTTCGAACCAGGTAATGGCATTACGAGTTTACAGTAATGCCTTTTGTATTGACTAATGCACCCTCTGTATTCATGGATCTGATGTATAGAGTTTTCATGGAATATCTCGATGAATTTGTGGTGGTATTTATTGATGATATCTTGGTATACTCCAAAAGCTACGAAGATCATGAAAATCACTTGTGCATTATCCTGAAGACTCTGAGAAGACATGAATTATATGGGAAGTTTAGAAAGTGTGAATTCTAGCTTCAGAAGACTTATTTTCTTGGCCATATTGTCTCTAAAGATGGAATCTCTGTTGATCCTTCTAAGACCAAGGCAATCCAAGAATGGCCAGCACCTATGAGTATAACTAAGGTATGAAGTTTTATTGGTTTGGTAGGTTATTATCGACGTTTCGTCCAGAATTTTTCCCAATTGGATAACCCATTAACGAAGCTCACATGTAAAGGGGTTAAATTTGTTTGGACAGAAGAGTGTGAAGAATGTTTTGAAAAACTGAAGAGAAGATTATTCAATGCTCCTATGTTGACTCTACTATCGGTGAATCATGGGTTCGTTATTTATAGTGATGCATCGAAGAAAGGACTCAGTGGTGTTCTTATGAAGAATGATAGGGTTATTGCCTATGCATCACGACAGTTGAAAATTCATGAACAAAACTATCCTACTCATGATCTCGAGTTAGAAGCTGTGACCTTTGATTTGACGATATGGAGGCACTACCTCTATGCTGAAATAGAATCATTTCATATGTCACAATAACATTTAGCGACAGGGATTTTACCAATAGTTTATTGTAAAGAAAATTTTTGTTGGTAAAACATTTTACCAACAAAAAATGCACTTTTACAAACAGATATAACCTTGTTGGAAAAAGATAATTAGTTGGAAGTTATAAAAACCCTTTAAAATCCCTAAAAACTCTTAGAAAAATCACAAAACCCATAAAAACACCTTAAAACCACATAAATCCTCTAAAACCCAAAAATCCATAAATTACCATAAATAACCTATAAATATTAATAACCATAAAAACCATTTAACCACATAATAACCCTTAAAACCCGTAAAAATCCCTATATATGAAAAAAAATCCAAAACCTATAAAAACACTAAAATTCCTAGAATGCCCAAATTGCACTAATGGGTCTTAAAACCCCCCTAAAACCATAAACACCCTAAACCCTCAAAACCACCTAAAACCACATAAATCCACTAAAATCCATGAACCAAAAAAACTCATAAAATACCCAAAAATTCCATAAAACCCCATAAAAGACCCTAAAACACCCCAAAAAAAAACTTAAGATGATAAATGACCCAAAACCACAAATACCCTATAAATCATAAAAACCAATAAATACTGTAAATACCTCGAAGACACTTAAAACACTAAAAAATACTAAAAGACGGTAAAAGTCCCTAAAACCCCAAAAAGGCTCCAAAAAACCTGAAAACCATAATGGACCTCAAAACCCTAAAACCCATAAAAGTACCTAAGAATCCTAAAAATCCAACATGACCCTAAAACCACTAAAGAACTCTAAAAACCCTAAAAACTATAGAAAAACCTAAAAACCGAAAAAACCCTAAAATCTCAAAAACCATAAAAAGGCCCTTAAAAAATAATATACAGAAAGAACCAAAAATCCTATAAAACCATAAAGACACTAAAAACAGTAAAAAAACCTTTAAAAGAATATAAAAAACCGAAATCCACGTAAAACACTAAAATGCAGTAAAAATCCTAAAAACCATAAAAACTCTAAAAAATCCTAAATATCCAAAAAGACACTAAAATGTCTAAAAAACATTAAAATACACTAAAAACAATAAAAATAATAAAAAATACTTAAAACCCCTAAAAGATAATAAAATCCCTAAAACCCCTAAAAAATATGAAAACCCCTTAAAACATTAAAAATAATAAAAACCCTACAACCCATTAAAAATACAAAAATTCAAGAACACAAAAAAACTAGTAAATGATTATAAAAACCCTAAAAACTACTAAAATCACATGAAAGACTCCAAAAGAGTATAAAAAAATATAAGCTCTAAAACCCTTAAAACTATAAAAGACCATTAAAAACTCAGATGACCATAAAGACTCTAAAACACAATAAAACCCCTAAAACATTAAATAACCCTAAACACCCAAAAACCCCCCAAAAAACAATAAATTCTTTTAAAACCCCCAAAACCACTAAAATTAGCCTAAAAACCCTAAAAACTACAAACCCCCAAAACCCCTAAAATCCTACTAGACACCCTGAAAACCCAATTTTTTTTAAAAAACACTAAAACCCTAAAACACGATAAAACCCCTCAAAAACCCTAAAAACCAAAAAATCCATACGAACCCTATACAACCCTAAAACCCCTCAAAAAAAATCCTTAAACCCCCCAAAACTAATAAAAACATTACAACTCGTAAAAACTCTAAAAGGATTTAAAAATACTAAATAACATAAAACCTCTAAAATCCCGTAAAATCTCTAAAAAACCCCAAAAACCCTAATAAAAAACCCCTAATAAAATCATAAACCCCAAAAAACCCATCAAAACCCAAAACAAAACAAAAAACTCAGAAAACCTAAAACCCAACAAACCCTAATACCATTTAGACCCCTTATAACCAAAAATCTCCCTGAAAACCCTAAAAAACCTTATACCCTAACACCCTAAAGTCGCTAAAAACAATACAAAATCCTAAAACACCATTATACCCTTAAAACCCCCACTAAAAACACTAAAAAACCTAAAAGTCCCCCAAAACCATAATTAAACGTCACAAAAATTAGAAACCCCCTAAAAACCCTTACAAATCATAAAGCCAAAAAAACTAAAAACCCAAAAAACCCTGAAAACATTAAAAACAACCTATAAACCTAAATAAACTAAAACACCCTTAATACACTAAAAACTCTAAAGACCCCTAAAAGTCCGAAAAATCCTAAAATCACCTAAAAAACTAACAACCTGGAAAAAATAGTAACCCACCCCCTCCAAAACCGCAAACCCCAATGACCCCCAAAAAATAACAACCCTAAAATCTTAAAAACCCAAAAAAACCATAAAACCTTAACCCCATTTAAAACTCCAAAAACACTAAATTCCCTAAAAGCAACTAAATCCACAAAAACACTAAAACCCTAGAAGACTATACCCCCACCCACATGAACCCTTAACACCATAATACCCAAAAAAGCCTTAAAACCCTAAAAATCCCAAAAAATCATAAAAAACAATAAAACGTGAAACCCTAGAAAACATATAGTCATAAAAATATCTAAAACCCCTAAAAGAGTGAAAAAATACCTAGAACCCCTAAAATTCCCTAAAATAACATAAAAACATTAAAAGAAATTCAAAATTTATAAAACCTAAAGAAACAATAAAACCCTAAAAGAACCTGAACACCTTATGAAAACCCCAAATGATAATAAACACCCATAAACACCCTCAAAACTATAAAAACCAGAAAAATATTAAAACCCCCTAAAAACCTAAAAACCTAAAAACCTAAAAAACACTCTAAAAACCCAATAACATAAAAAACTCTACAAACATAAATACCATAAAAATATTAAAAATATTTATGAACCATTAAAGAACCAAAAAACATAAAATTACCCACAAACATTGAAAAAACCTAAAAAACCTAAAACCCAAAAACACCCTAAAATCTCTAAAAACCCTAAAATTCAAAAAAACTATAAAAATTGTAAACATTTCAAAAAAACTAAAAACCACTAAAACCCCTAAAACTTGAAAATACCCTTAACACCCTAAACAAAACCTAAAAACCCTAAAAACCTTTAAAAATACAAAAAAACCTAAAAGAACTAATAATTCCCAAAAGAACACTGAACCCCATAATAGATCCTTAGAACCGTACAAAACCTAAAAACCAACAAGAACACTAATACACTAAAATTCCATAAATACACTAAAACCCATATAATGTACCAAATATTATAGAAACCCTAAAAACCTAAAAACTGTAAAATATTAATCAAACCCTAAATGAACCCTAAAAATCATAAAAACTCTAAAACCCTTAAAACCCCATAAAAACCCCAAAATACCCAAATCCCCAAATCCCCAAAACGACACTCAAATACTCTTAAAAACAGTTTAAAAATAATAAAAAACATAAAACAATAAAAAACATAAATATAATAAACACCCTAAAAACATTAAAAAGCCCGTGAAAACCCTAAAAATGTATACAACTTCTAAAAACACTAAAACCAAAAAACCCCTAAAAACTCTAAAACCATTAAAATCTTATAAAACACCTTTAAAACCCCTAAGAACCATAAAAACACTAAAACCCCATAAAACCCCTAAAATGGCTACAAACACTAGAAATCATAAAAAACCATGAAAACCTCAAAAATCCTTGAAAAGCCTGAAAAAACCCTAAGAAACCCATAACCAACCATAACAAACCATAGAACATTAAAAATAACAAAAAACTATAAAATCCATAAAAAACATAAAAACCCATAAATACCCTAAAAACCCCTTACCCCCATAAACCCATACAAACCCTAAAAACACTTAAGCCCCCTCAAAAACATAAAAATTCATAAAAGCCTCTAAAAGTCCCTAAAAGGCCTGAAAACTATGAAACCCCTAAAAAACTAAATGACCTTGAAAAATCTCCAAAAAACCAAAAATATCATAAAATCCCTCAAGAAATTCTAAAACACCCTAAAACCCCTTAACCAACCAAAAACCCCAAAAACCCCTAAAAACCCAAAAACCCCTGAAAACTCCAAAAATATGATATAACTCTTAAACCACTTAAAATAATCCAAATTAAACACAAAACACCTGAAAGTCCCTAAACCCACTAAATTTCTTTAATAACCCTAAAAACCACTAGAAACCCAAACAACCCTAAAAATCCATAACAGACCCTAAAATCCCTAAAACCATAAATCTCTTAAAAATATATAAAAATACACATAACCCTAACATTCCATAAAATCCCCTAAATACCCTAAATACATCTAAAAACCATAAAACCCTATATATCCAAAAAAATCCCAAAAAACCCCAAACCCAAAAAAATCTCTATAAAACCCAAAAACCCATAATAACTATAAAACACATAGAAAACTTTTGATGATCCTTTAAAACCTTTTGCAACCCAAAAAATAAAAAAACACCAAGAATCCATGAAAAAACACAAAACCCATAAAAACCCTAAAACCCTTAAAAACACTAAACCCCCTAGAATCACTAAAAATTGCTAAAAACCATAAAACCCATAATAACACAAAATAAATACCAAAAACAGCTAGAACCCCTAAAAAATCTAAAACCCTAAAAACTCTAAAAACCATAAAATCCATAAAATCCCTATAAAAACTAAAAATCCTAAAAACCCTAAAACCCAATGAGAACCCTAAAAACCATGAAATCCCTAAAAACTCTTAAACGCATAAAATCCTAAAACACCTAAAAACAATAAAACCCCCAAAACCTCTAAAAAACTCTTTCAAACCCTAAAAAACATCAAAACCCTTTTAATCCCTAAAAATCCATAAAAATTATGACACCCCTAAAAACCCTAAAAACCCTAAAACTCATAAAAACATAAATACATAAAAGACCTAGAAATCCTAAAACCCCAAAAAAACAAAAAAACCCTAAAGTACATTAAGAACATTAAAAACCCTAAGAAACTCTTAAAGACCCTAAAAACACTAAAAACCATAAAAACCCTTAAACCCTAAAAACACTAAAAAATAGCTAAACCCATAAACCGCCTGACAGAACATAAAAACCTAAACCCCTAAAAAAATCTAAAAACCATAAGAACACATAAAATATCTTAAAACCCCTAAAATAAACCAAAATAATAATAACTTATAAATTCACTAACCCCCAACCCCTAAAATACATTCTGATATAGAAAAAGGATCTAAAAAACCAAAACCCCATAAAAACTTAAAAAAAAAAAACCCCCAAAACACCCTAAAAACCATAAATGACCCTAGAATCCCCTATAACATAAAGGACCATAAAACCCTAAAATCCCCTAAAGGACCCTAAAACCACTAAAAACTTTTAGAGGGAACTAAAACCCTAAAAACCCTAAAAGACCATAAAACCACCAAAACCCCTAAAACTGACTAAAAACCAAAACGATCCTAGAAAACCAAAAAAACCTGAAAACTCTAAAAAGCCCTTAACACAAAAAAACCGTAAAACCCTAAAAGACACTTAAAACCCTGAAATATTTAAAGGATATAAAAAACAATAAAACACTAAAAGACCCTCCAAACCCAAAAAAACAAAAAAACCCCCAAAACCCCAAAAAACCCAAACACCCTATAAAACCTTGTAAATAGTAAAATCCATAAAATCCATAAAACACCATAAAAACCCTAAAAATCCTCAATAACAAAAAAATCCAAAAAAACCCACAGAAATCCAATTGATCCCCAAAAAACCATAATATCCTAAACACCATAATATCCTAAAAACCATAAAACCATAAAAAGCTTCCAAAACCCCGAAAAAAGACTATAAAAACCCTAATGAACTCGAAAAAAACTATAAAGGGCTTTAAAAACCCTAAAAACCCCTAACGGACCCCAAAAACATTAAAATGGCCCTGAAATCCCTTTAAATCCCTAGAAACCATAGAACCTCCTAAAATGATAAAAGATCCTTAAAACCCTAAAATACCCTAAACGACCCTAAAACCCATAAAATCCCTAAAAGAATCTAAAAAACATATAATTCCTAAAAGAACCTAAAAACCCCTAAAACCTCTAAAAACCAATTAAATACCCAAAAAGACTATAAAAACCATAAATACCTTAAAGGAACCAAAAAAACCCTATAACCCATAAAAGAACCTAAAATCACTTAACCCCCCCCCCCAATTGACCTTAAAACTCTGAAAACCATAAAGACCCTAAAACCCCTAAAACTCTAAATGAACCCAAAAACTCCAAAAAACACCTAAACGATGAAAAAAACCCTAACCGCCCCTAAAAAACCTAGAGATAATAAAACCCACAAATATCATAAAAACCCTTACAAATCTTTTAAAACTCCGAAAAATCTTAAATGATACTAGAAATCCCAAAAACCCTAAACGACCCTAAAACCGCAAAAAATAACCTAAGAAAAAAACCTAATCCCCCTAAATGAACTTTAATGCCCTTAAAAACATTAAATGATTCTAAAAACTATAGAAAAACAAAAAATCATATAAAATACAATAAAAAATATAAAAAACTTATAAAAAACCTTAAAACCCCTAAAGCCCTAACACCCTAAATACCCTAAAAGACCCCAAATACCACTAAAGATATAAGAATGGTAAAAACAATAAAAACATTAAAAACATTTGATCCCCCCCACTGAAAGATCCTAAAAATACCAAAAGTTTTAAAGTACACTAAAAACCCTTCAAACACTATAAGACCCAAAAAACACTAAAAATAGAATTGGACCCTAAAATCCTTAAACAAATAAAAAACCCTAAAACCCCCTAAGTGACCCCAAAAAACCTCAAAACCATAAAAGAACCTAAATAACCCTATAATAACCCTAAAATACACTATAATTTCTTTATACACCATAAAAACAACAAAAACCATAAAAATATATTAAACCCAAAAAACCCAAAAAAAACACTAAAAATCCTAAATTCCCTAAAAACCCCTAAAACTCAAAAAACAATAAATACCTAAAATCTCATAAAACCCCTAAAACATTAATAACCATAAAACCACCTGAAAAATCCTCAAACAATGAAAACTCATAGGTTACATTAAAATACCCAGAAACCCCAACAACTCCCAAACCCCTAAAACCCCTTTTGATCTAGAACCCTTAAAATCCATAAAAAACAAAAAGTCCAAAGTTCCTTAAAAACCACGAAAACTATAGAAACCATATAAAAAATTAATACAATAAAAAACCATAAAACCCTAATAATGCCTAGAAGACCCCTAAAACACCTAAAACCCCAAAAACCCCTAACAGATTATAAAAATCCCAAAACGCCCTAAAAACTAAAAGGCCCTAAATGACCATAAAAACATAAAAACCCATAAAACCCCTAAAAATTATATAAACCACTAAAAGACACTAAAATCATATAAACATCCTAAAAATTTTAATGCCCATATATAAATTAAAAACACCACCAAACCCTAGAAAATACTAAAAACTCCTAACACCCTAAAACCCTAAAACCCAAAACCCCTAAAATTCCCTAAACACCCGAAAAACCATAAAAACCAGAATTCTCTAAAAACCCTAAAACAGTTAATAACCCTAAAACAACCCTAAACCCGTAAAACCCAAGAAACCCAAAAAACCCATTAAAACACTAAAAATACTAAAATCTCTAAAAACCCTAAAACCCATAAACCCTAAGAAACTCTAAAAACTAGAATAAAATCCCAATAAATCCAAAAAATAGAAGAAACCCATAAAAATCCAATGAAAATCATAAAACCCCTATAAAAAAAATTAGAAACCCAAAGAAAAACAATAATAACCTAAAAACCATAAAGTCCATAAAATCCCTAAGAAACCATTAAAACCCATAAAACCCTAAAAAATCTTATAAATTAAAAACCCTAAAACCGCTACGAAAACATAAAAATTCTAAAGACCATTAAAGTCCCAAAAGAACCCCTGAACCATAAAAATAGTAAATACAGTAAAAACACACAAAAAACATTAAAAACCTAAAAACACTAAAAACCATAAAAAAGACACTAAAACCCTAAATACCAAAAAACCCCAAAACCCTCTAAAATCCTTAAAAATCCCTAAAACCCCTAAAATGATAATATAGGTAAAAAACAATAAAACTGTACAAACCAAAAAACCTTAAACCCACCTAAAAACAAAATAAAACCCATAAAAGGCTCAAAACCTATAGAAAATCCCCTAAAATACCTTCAAACCCCCTAAAACCGCTAAAAATCCTAAAATCCCTCAAAAATATGAAAATTTTGTAATGGTACCTAAAGCCCCTAAAAGGAAACCTAAAACCCATGAAATTCTTAAAAACACTAAAAATATTAAATACCTTTAAAAATCTAAACCCCAAAAAAGACACTAACCCCCCCTAAAATCCATTAAACCATAAAACCCTAGAAACCATAGAAACTGTAATAATTGCTAAAACCCATATAAAACCCTAAAATCCCTAAAACCCTTCAAAGGTCCTAAAAATACTAATAACACTTTAAAAATTCTGAATTTCCTGAAAATACCTAAAACCATAAAAACACTTAAAATCCCTAAAAATCTTACGAACCAAAAAACCATAAAAAAGTCACTAAAACACCCTTAAATTATAAAATCCCTAAAACCCATAATCCCACCCCCCCCCCCCAAACCCAATAAAATCCCTAAAAACCTGATAACCATAAATATCATAAAAAACACGGAAAAATAGTGAAATCCATAGAAACTAGAAAAACCCCCTATAATCCCTAAAATCTAAAAACACTAAAACCCCTAAAAACCCAAAACCCCTAAAAAACATGAAAAGCATTGAAAACCCAAGTAAAACATAGAAACACATAAAAACCCACGAAAACCCTAAAACTCCTAAAAACACTAAAAACCCTAAAATCCCCAAAACCATATAAATATTATAGGAACCCTAAAAATACTAAAAAAACTAAAAACACTAAAAACCTATATAAAACTAAATCACTTAGACCCCCTAAATGACCTAAAAACCATTCAACCACTAAAAGATCTTGAAAACCCTAAAAGCACTAATAATTTCTAAAACCACAATAAAATAAAAAAATCATCCTAAAAACCCATTAAACCTGAAACACCTAAAACTAATAAAAATCTAAAAATCATAAAAACCATTAAAACTCTAAAAACCCTAAAAAGAATCAAACCAGCTAGAAATCCTAAAAAACCAAAAAACCCAAAAACCCAAAAAAACCCAAATAAAAATGTTAAACCCCCTAAAAACCCTAAAACCCCTAAAAACACTAAAAATTAAGAAAACATCAAAAAAAATCTTTAAAATCCAAGAATAACCCAAAAAAACCAAAAACCATAAAAAATGTAAAATTATTAAAGACCCAAATAATTATAAAAACTATGATAACCCTAGTAAAATTAAAATACTTTAAAAATCATTAAAACCCCCTAAAACCCTTAAAACCCATCAAATAAAAAAATGTAAAAACCAAAAAGAAAATTTAAAAAACCTAAAAACCATTAAAACCCCTGAAAACACTAAAACCTCAAAAAAAATACTAAAACCCCTTAAAACCTTAAATATACCTAAAATCCCCTAAAGACCATAAAACCACTAAAATACCTACAAATCACTAAAAATACTAAAAAACTAAAAATATTAAACCCCAAAAAACACTTTCTACCCTAAAACCCCTAAACCCATTAAAACCATAAAACCCCGATAATTACACTAAAAGAATCCAAAACCCCATAAATCCCCAAAAAACAAAAAGACACTAAAACCCTAAAACCCCCTCAAACACCCTTTTGTCAAAGGCCGAACCTCCATGTCACACCTGCTTATCGAGTGGCGATCTCAGTAGTAGGTTCCCTTTCCAAGTTGGCCATTGTGGAGAGGGAATCGATGTGGTCCTTTACTACCCCACCTTCGTGTCTCCGGTTTGTGGAGTCCGATCAGAAGAGTGAGTTGCATACCCGTGTTTGTAATACCTCCTTGTAAAATTGTTTTGGTTTCTTAAATTTTTAATAGATTTTTGGTGGACTAGGCTAACCTGGTCTTGAGCCTTCATTGCCCCTTAAACACCCTGAAACCCCCTAAAAACACTAAAAACATAGAAAAATAATAAAAAAACCATTAGAACACTTAAAAAACCTAAAAACACTAAAAATATCAAAAACCCTAAAACACATTTAAAAACAAAAAATCCTTAAAACCATTAAAATATTTATAATTTGAAAAACAACATTAAAACACTAAGAAACCCTAAATACTATATAACCCTAAAAGAACCTAAAAATAAAAAAAATAAAAAAACTCTAAAAACCGTGAAAAAATCCTAACCCACCAGAAATCTAAAGAACCATAAAATCCATAATACCTTAAAAACCCCTAATGAACCATAAAACCATAAAAAGAATCAAAACAGCAAAAACCCAAATAACATAAAATCCTTAGAAACACTAAAGACACTAAAACCCTGAAAAATAAAAAAGACACTAAAACCACCAAAAGACCCAAAAAGATCATAAAACCCCAAAAATACCTAAAACACATACTCCCCTAAAAGGCCTTAAAAATCCAAAAACCCTTAAAGAGCCATTAAATACCATATAATCCATAAAAGACTCTAAAAACCATAAAGACCTTGAACACCCCTATAAAACCCTAAAAACCATCAAAACATTTAAAGCCCTTAAAAATGATAAAAAACATAATAAAACTCCTAAAAACACTAAAACCATAAACCCCCTAAAACCCATAAAAACCATATTTACCGATAAAATTTCCTAAAACTGTTAAAACCCAAATACCATAAAAAACCCAAAAAACCCAAAAAACCCTATATCTATAAAAACCAAAATACACCAAAATACACTAAAGCCCCCTTTATAACTAAAAAACACTAAATCCCATAAAAGAAAACATAAAAACACTTAAACCCCAAAAGTTCCATAAAATCCCTAAAAACCATAAGAGAAACTAGAAACTTCTAAAATCCCAAAAAACCCTTAAAAACAAAAATACAGTAAAACCCCTAAAACCCCAAAAGAATTAAAAACTAAAAAACTCTAAAAACCAAAAAATTATCAAATCCTCTAAAAACTATAAAAACCCATAAAATAGACCAAAAACCCTAAAAACCGTAAAAAATTATGAACCCTAAAACCCTAAAAACCCATAGAACCCTAAAACCCCCAAAAAATGTGGAGAAACCTTTAAAATCATAAATACCCTAAAAACACCTAAAACCCCTAAAAACCTTAAAAATCTCATAACCCCCTAAACATCTCTATGAATCCTTAAAACATCTTTAAAACCCTAAAACCCCTAAAACCTAAAAACCAATAGAATCTTTATACACCATAAAAATCCTTAAAAAAATTAAACCCATAAAATCATTAAAAATCCCCAAAAACCGTAAAAATACAAAAACCCCTAAAACTACTAAAAACACATAAAACCCCTGAAAACCATAAAAATACACTCAAACCCCTGATGTACTTAAAACGCCTTGAACCCTTTCAAATGGTAAAGGATTCTATAAAATCCTAAATCCCACAACAACACTAAAAACCCAAAAAACAAAAAAAAATTAAAAATTCATATGATATCCTTAAAACCATAAAATATCCTAAGACCATAAAAAATAAAATAAAAATCTAAAAGATTATAAAAACCATAAAACCCACAATGGGTCCTATAACCCTTAATAAACAAAATTAACCTAAGATACCCCCACTAAAAGACCCAAAAAACTCTAAAACCACCTAAAAATCCCTTAAAAGGCCTTTTAAACATTAAAAATCCATATAAGGTACTAAAAACACTAAAACCCATAAATGAGTCTAAACCACCCTTACAACCCATAAAACGCTCCAAAAACTACAAAAATCATAAAGGAACCTAAAACCCCTAATCGACCATAAAAACCCTTAAAGAACCTAAATGAGCTAAAAACCCTATACGATCCTAAAATACCTAAAAATCCTAAAAGACCCTAAACACCCTAAAAACCACAGAGGACCATAAACTTCCCTAAAAAAACAAAAATACCCTAAAAATATTAAAATCCCTAAATGTCCCTAATAACCTAAAACTCCATAAAAGACAATAAAACCCCTAAAAATATTATAAAAACAAAATAAAAACTATAAAATCCCTAAAACCCCAATAAACCCCTTAAAGACATTAAAACCCCCTAAACCCCTATAAAACCAAAAAAAACATAAAATAACCCTTAAAGCCCTAAGAGACCTTAAAATTCCTAAAATGAACTACCCTAAAACCCCTTAAAACACTAATAACTATAAATAACCACAAATAGTAAATTTCAAAAAAAAACCCTAAAACCCCTAAAAAATCATAAAACACCATAAAATCCTTAAAAAACTAAAACCACAAAAATATATAAAAACCCCATAAAACACCCAATAAACCATAAATACCCTAAAAAAATAACAATCTAAAAACCATAAAATCTCAAAACCCCCAAAAGACCTCTAAAACCCATAAAACCATAAAACCCCTAAACCCTAAAAACACTAAAAATCAAAAAATCACAAAAAAATCTCTAAAATATCCAAAAAAATCCCAAAAAACACTAAAAACACCAAAAAAACATATAAACCCCCCTAAAACACAACAAATATAAACCCTAAAAACTCGTCAAACCTTTTAAACCCTTAAAAACCATTAACCCCCTAAATACACCAAAAATTACCAAAAAATCTAAATGACCCCCAAAACAACAAAAAAACCAATAAAAACTAAAAAAATATAATAACTAAAAAAAATTAAAAATAATAAAAAAACTAAAGTCCATAAAAGTATAAAAACCCTAAGCCCCTCCCCCCAATGGCCCAAAAAACACTGAAATTCTAAAAACCCCTAAAACACCTAAAAACACCTAACAAACCCTAAAACCCATAAATAAACAGTAAAGAACCCCTAATAGGCCTTAAAACCTCTTTAATACCCTCAAAATAATATAAGAGAGAATGACTATAGAAGCTTGCTGGTCTTACCAAATGGATCACGACCATTTGGGTATTCTCTAAAAGGAGGATGATCATGATGGGAAGGGGTTTATATCACCTTGTCTTTAGAACAGATGATAGTAAAATAAAGGCTTGGAGTTTTGGATCTCTTAACCTTAGGCCTGGTCTTCCTTCTCATTTAATATTGGGACCGTAACAATGATCCCTCGAACGTGAATAACACCTCAGTACAGGTATGGATCTGAATATGTAAACTGAGTTGGCTCTACTGGCACCTCGGATCTATTAGGACATTGCTTCCTCTGTGGGTTTTCCCATTAGCATTGAAAAAGATATAGATAATCCAAGGTATGGTCACTATGCATGTTTTCTTGCTAAAGTTGATTTAGCCTCCACGTTAGTTGAATAGGTGGTACATAACACTACTAAGGATAGTTTCACACTGTAAATTCAATATGAAAGGAGTCCAAAACTCTGCTCGCATTGCAATATCCATGGTTACATGTTTTTTGACTATTGAAGGATGAAGGTGTGATCCTACTACAATCTGAAGGGTAATAATGATTTTTCATGTAGGAATAATCGTGGTACTAGGACTAGGAAGACCGAGGGTATCTCAAGACCTGGACAGATCCCGACTTACATGGCTGCGGCCCCCATGGAGCCTCCTCTGGACCCTGCTACTACTGCGCCCCTGGAACAAGTCCCTCATTTTTCTAAGGTGGTCGAATCGATTGTTCAGGAGACGCCTATGCAGCTACAAGGATTCACTGTTTCCCCTGAAGATATTCATCAGCTTGCCCCGATTTTGGACACTGATGGGCTTGTTAACATGGGTGAACCCCAGGCTCTAGACTCACCTTGTTCAGATGGATCAGTGGCTTCCAACTTCGTTGGGCCGATGGATGTCGCCCCTCCCTTGGGATATCCTTTAGGAAACACCACCCCCTCTCAGGTGGCCTCTAGTTGGGAGGTCCCGTTGAATCCACCTGGTCTTGCAGCATGACCAATGGAGCTCCCACCTATGGCTAGTTTGTCTACAAATGATTACTCCTTTATGGTTATGTCCTTAGGAAATGATGCGAGGAGGACCCCCATCAAGATCATCTTCTGAACAACTTTTCCCCCTAAACAGTTTCTCCCCACTCTATAGAAGATTTTGTTCTGATGAGGTTGTGGATAAAACTAATGAGGCAAGGCCAGATGAGGATCAGCCCCATATGGTTTATTATCAATTGGTGGATGACCTTATCTCCAAGTACCGGATCACTGAGGCCATTGAATCCAAGAAGAATCCCTTTTGTAGGCCTAAGTATAAAGGAAAGAAAACCAAGAATGCTCCCAACCCTATCTCTATCTCCATGAACCTGCCTCCAAAAAGGGGAAATGCTACCCCTAAGAAATGAGGATCATGTTATGTAATTTCCAAGGTCTTTGGAATCACCCAACAGCCACATCCCTTCAGAATTTTATCACTTCTTAGAGGCTGGTGATTATAAGAGTTTCTGAACCTATGATTTCATTTGGAAACTAGATAGGTTTCAATAGGGGCAGCCATGGCTACTTCTTTATTTCAAAATATTGTAATGAGAGTGCCTTGTAAGAATTGTGGGTCCTTAAAAATGATGATGTCTAGGTTCTATCATTTGAGGCGAGGCCTCAAGTCAATACCTTGGAGATCTGCCTTAACAATTCCCCCTTCTCTCTTTCCATTGTGCATTCTTTCTACTCATACATTAGGATAAGGGTCATATGGTGGAAGTTTGAGTAGTTGTCTCTTTCCATGGATCACAACTGGATTGTTATTAGTGACTTCAACACCGCCTTGAGGCCAAACAAGATGATTGCCTCAAATTTATCCCAAGTGGCTACTGAAGACTTCTCTCACCGCCTTGAATATTGTGATCTTATAAAAGTTCCCATTTGTGGAGCCTCCTTAACATGGGGAATATTTAGAATTAATGGACAACATGCATGTAATCTGGACGGGTGTTTCTACCAGATCCATGACAGAAGTGTTCCCTCCAATATCTCCAGGTTTACCCTCCCTAAGTTCTATTCAGACCAAAATCACCTTATTGTGGACCTCGAAATGTTCTCTCTGAGGTCACCCCCATGAATTTTAAGTTTGAAAATTTATGGCTCGCGATCTCAGGCTGCTGGGAAATCATTCTTGAAGGGTGGAATGGACCTTTTTGTGGGAGTTAGTATTTCATTCTTGTATCTAAAATGAAGAAAATAAAATGTCTCCTTAATGAGTAGAGCATAAAGTCTTTATCAAGGATGTATGAGGATATTAAGGCTATTAAACTTTTTCTTTCCTCCATTCAGCATTCCAATTAGCAGCTTCCTATGCCCTCTCAGAAGGAGTTACAGGCTCATGAGAAACTGGATGACCTTCTAGTTCTTAATAAGAAATTGTCCAAGATCCAGTTCAATGTTAGATGGTTCTAAGATGGGGATATGAACTCCAGATTTTTTCATGGGTTACATAAGAAAAATAAGGCTAAAAATGAATTAATACCATCTAAATTCAAGGTTCTACCTTCACCTATGAGGCTGATATCTCCACTACTGTGGTCAACCACTTTTAGGGGATTTTCTCAGATACTTGTGGAGAGTACTCCATCTATTTAATGGACCCCATATTTCCTTGTGTTTAAGATCATCATAAATAGAACCTAATTAGTACTCCCATTGAAGAGGAAGTTAGGTTTGATCTGTTCTCCCTTAATATGGAAAGTGCAGTGGGACTGGATGGATTTAACAACAAGTTCTTTATCTTCTACTGGGATCTCATGAATTTGTAAATCACAGATTAGGTCAGGGAAGTTTTTGGATCATGCTCTTTCCCACAAGGAACTAATTTGCAATTTCTTATCCTTTATTATAAATAAGGTAAATTATCTTAGTATTTCATATTTTCATCCTATTTCCACTGGTAACACCATTCCCAAAATTACCTTGAAAATTATATTTAAGAGGATGGGGAGTTTTATGGGAGAGATTATTACCCCCAACCAATATGGTTTTATTTTGGGGAGGAATATTCATAACTACTTGTTCAATGATGTGGAGGGTAACAATATCATGAGAAAGTGCTCAAAGCATGAGAACATTGCATAAAAGATGGATATTTATATTTACTTTGATACCATCATGTGGTGGTTCATCTTTCAGGTTCTCTCCAAATATGGATTCTCAAACAGATTCATCATGATGGTGGAATCCATTTGAATAGTGCTAGTTTCAATGCTCATTAACAGCTCCAATAAGGGGTTTTTACTGTGCTATAATGTAGTTAGGTAGGGGGACCCAATATCTGGTATTCTCTTTTCAATTTCCAGGGAATAATTGAGCAGATGCCTCATCGACCTCATGTAAGCTACTCTCTTCAAACCAATCATTTTAGGGAGAGACCTCTTTGTTCCATCCCACATTTTTATTCCAACGATATCCTCCTCTTTGGACAGGCTGAAAATCAGACCTTATCCTCATTCCTAATGATCTTATGTCATTATGAATGTGTTGCAGAGAAATCCATCATTTGGAACAAATCTTAAATCATCTTTGGGGTGGGGGTCTCCCCCTCTAGGAAGTGTCGTATATCCCTTTACCTTGTATAAAAAGGTTGTCACTTCCCTTTACCTACTTAGGAGTTACCATTTTCGGGGTGTGGTTCAAGAGTAGTTACCTTGAGAACATGGAAAGTCGAATCACCCAACAACTTGCTATGTGGAAAGACAAGTACCTCTCACAAGCTGGGAGGGTCTGTCTTATCAATTCAAATATTACCTCTAGATTCTCTTATTCCTTCTCTATCTACAGATGGACATTCAATCTCATTAAAAATATGCAGGAAAATATTCTGAACATTGTCTGGACAGGCTGCATCAGCAAAATAAAATTTGTTTCTATAGCTCAGAAGGACTGCACAATTCCCATTGAGTTGGGAGGGATTTGGATCAATGGACTAAATAAATTTAATGAATCCATATTCTACATGTTTACATGGGTTTTGTTTCATGTTAACAATGATGGCCTGGGATTCTTTCTGGGAGAGGTTCACACTAAAAATTTTTGATGTATTTATTGGTTATTTTCCTTCCTCTGTTTGGTCAACAATATGGGGCTCCTACATGGGAATTATGGATCACTCAAAGTGGATCATTTGGAAGCATTCAGACCTAAATACTTGGTGGTTGTGCCCAAATTTACCCAAGTTGTATGGTGTAAGCGATCATTATAGTACGACTTTGGTTATCAATCCTCAGAGACCTGAGAAGAATCCTAAGAAACATTCATTCTAATAAGGTGATTTGATGGTGTTGATTTGGCTATGAAGTGGCCAAATTTGGTTTTAATTTATTGGTTTATTTGATATTTTAACGACTTAAGTTAATTATATTTTAAATCATTAGTTGATCCTTGGTTATTGCATGAGGTGTATTAGATGAATTTCTTTATAAATTAGTTCAATGTCTTAAATTCGAGTGTTTCCTTTAACGAAATACAACCATCCCAAATCACTCACCAATTTTGAGTTTTCGCTATCCTAAGGATAATCACCTATAAACTTGGAGGAACATATTGATGATCAATCCAAGGTAGAGGATCGTTTTATCACTCTGGATGTGTATCTTTAAAATTGGTGAGTTTAAATTATAACGTAAATCATTGAATTAAAATCTCAAAAATAAAATTGATTAAGAATTATTAAATTAAGAAATAACATCCAATTCACCCTTTGCTTCTCCCTTGATTCAACCCATTATAGGAGTATCCCTCCATTGATTCTATTATATCAATAGAAGTGGGTAGTAGACTTATGATGGTAGAATTGGAGAAGAAGAAAAAAACAATCACTCCACCATTGTGTGAAGAGTTTCACAAAAGATAATGTGGAGAAACACACTCCCTAAGGAAAAGGTATCAACATGATATGAAAAAAGAAACAAGAAATTAAGAATAAGAGGATGATGATGATATTTTTTTAATTAAATGAAGGTGAATGAAAAAATTACTTGGGCGAAATTGACAAGCGATTAAAAAATGAAAGCTTGACAATACAATTGAAAGAAAATAAAAACTTCCATTCCAAACAAAAATATTTAATCCCAATTCCCTTCAGCATAACATCCTTATAGAAGGATATTTGGAGACTTAGATACACCCCCAAAAATAAATTGCATATTCATTAATTAGGAGAGTTAAAAGGATAGTGAGAAAATAAAGGGAATTTGACGTTTTGAAGTTGACCCGAAAATTAATCCAGATTCGTTCACTGTTTTGACGTGTGAATTTTTAATTGATGGAGGCTGAATCTGGAGGGGTCGTAAAAGTTCAGAAAATTTGGTGTAGCCATTTGGATGTTATGGTTTAAATGGTGTGACAACTTTATGTGCATTAATATCGGGCCCACCATTTAAATCTCAAATTCATATCCATTTATCATCATGAAAACAATAGAATTTGCTCTGGCAACAGTTTAATAAAATGATCCTCATATTTTTATATTTCTATTGTAAAAATTTGAGCTTTATTGGGCTTGTTTTTTGGCCCCCAGATTTTTTGATAGGCCTTAGGCCCATTATGCTTTCTCCAGAAAATTTCGGCATTCAGGTGCAAAAATCTCCATCTTCCTTTGAGATTCATCCATTGGACATGAAAGAAAAATGTTTCAAAAAACGTGATCAATCATATACCAAAATATCAAATTCAGAAAATGAATATAATTTTGTCCACAAGTAGATGAATGATTGGGCCCAAATTTTTATTTTAAACATGATTTTCATTTAAGATGAGAAATGAAGTTCTATTTATGTAATGCACTAAAAAAATGTTTATGGACTTTGGAACAATGAATATAAAGATATTAATAATTAATATTAGCCACTTTCAGTGACTAATCACACCCCCCCAACTTGAGTTTTGCTTGTCCCGAGAAAAATATATTACAAATATAAAATTCAAATCCCCTTTACCAAAAACATTTTAATACACATTGCTCACCCAAAGACCACATTACAAAACATATTATGAAACCCAGAAAAATCATTTAAAACAAGCTAGGTTAATAAGCATATCCCAAGCCCAAGCCAATTACTTTTTCAAATTCATTGCCACATTTCATCCAATTTCAATTAAGAATGATAAAGTGTTGTGCATCACAAAAGATATGGGTGACATTTTATTGTTCAAGGGGAAAAATTGAAGCACTAGGTGGGAATCACATTAAACCATAAGATGAGTATGCAATTTTTTTTGAATTTTTTTTAACCAAAATAGATATGAAAAGACTAAATCTGGAAAAGAAAACTGTGGAGTCACGATCCCCAAGTGTCGGACGCCACACATATTGTCAATTTCGTGCTCTATAATAGAGATATAAATCCTAACTCTAGGCAATACAACTATGGAGTCACGATCCCCATGTTCCGGATTCCACGCATTTGGACAAAACATTTCTCTATGTGGTCATTATTTTTTTCAATTTTTTTTATTTTGGATAATCAACTTAAACTAAAAGTGACCCCAGAACCCTATGCTATAATGAAAGGGACCCAAGAACTCAAATTTACACCCACGATCCAGTAGACGTGCATTGTGGAATTTTTATAAAGATGATGAAAATGTAAACTTTGAAAAATCACACTGGACAACTGAACATTCCAAAAACTATGCTCATGAACATAAACTTGCATTAAAATCAGAATGAAGGCATGCAAAATTATTTGATATCCAATTTCAGAGTTTGAAATGTGTGTCATCAAGTTCAAGGTTAATGGAATTTTTCGTTCCATGCATGTTATTGTTATAAAAAAATCTTTTTTTCATCTCCCCCCAACATAGAATAACATTGTCCCCAATGTTTAAACAAAAGAAAAGTTAGGAGGGGGTAGAAGAGGAGTTAAAAGAGGAAATTGAAAATGATAAACATGGAACAAATTCACCTGGTTTTGAAGTTGAAATTCATGATGCTCTAGATTAGTCTTTTGATCTCTTGGGGGATGTACGCACCTCCTTGATTGAACATGTATCACCCAAAATATTTACTAAACAATACAAAGAAGAAAAAAGAAGAAAAAACAAACAAAATGATTTATTTAATTCCAAGTATCATCATTTTTATAGTATTCCTTGTTTTTTATTTTTATTTTTTTTATTTTAAAAATAAAACTGATGATACATTGTCTTCTTTATATTTTCTACATAAGGTATTACTCAGCGATCACACCACGTGACATAGATGAATACGGTGCTCCCATTTCATACCCATCCTTACTCATAAAAGAAGAACAAGTCAACAATATTTTTTTTCAAAATACCTACAAAAACGTAAAATAAATTAAAGAAACTTATGATACATTGTCTTCATTATATTTTATGGGTAAGGTATTACTCAGGTATCACACTGCGTGAAATGGATGAATACGATGCTCCCCTTTCATACCCATCCTTACTCATGAAAGAAGAACAGGTCAACTGTCTAAGGTACTATCATATTCAAAGATTGAATTTTTTTATATTTTATATATCAAAATGATTTATTAATCCTATTTGAAAAATAAAAATTATTTATAAGTACTGGAAACATGAAAACACACAAAAACACCCAAAAAGAAATAAAAAAAGGCAGAAGTTGGGTTGCCCCCGAAAAGCGCTTAATTTAATGTCTTTAGATTGACTTGAACCCCACAACTTATCCAATACCATCATTAAAAATTTTAACAAACCAATATTTCTCCACTTCAACAAGATTGATATTGATTGTTTTATTTGATTTTTTGTCATGTAAAAACCCATGTTTAACAAGGAGTGTGAAAATCCAGGGAATTTCAGTAATGGTTGATCTGGTTTCTTCTACAGTCTTTCCTAATATTTAAAGGGTTAACCCCCCTTTGTGGGTTTAATGAGATGAATTAATGACTAATGAAAGGTCATGGTTATCATAAATGGGGGTATTCTTGAGTGGGGAAGGAAGGATTATAATTTTGAGTTCTAGTCGATTACTATTTCCTAATGAATATTGGAAATTTGAATCCAAATTTGTTTCTTCAACAAAACATTTTTAAAGAATTGGTTCCTTTTGAAAATATGATTCATCCCTAGAAGTGTCTAGTTGAATTTTAGGAGTATGTTTCGGCTCAATGTTTGGTATTTCTCTCAATTGTTCAGTGATTGGTGTTTTCTAAAAATCATCAATAGAGAAATATTCCAGACTCTCTATCCACAATGTCAAATTTCCCTCTTCTGAATACAAAAAATCAGTTTCTTCTTGATTTAAGCACCCATCAAAAATTCCATGATTATCTTAAACTATCCCAAATCAAATGCTTGGTTCTTCAATAAATTCATGTGAGGTTTTTTGGAGATAATATAATTGTATTATTGATGAGGAAGAGACAACCAAAGTGGGAATGGGTTCCACAACCATTTCAATGCTTTGTAGATCTACTATTAAGGATGAAACTTCTGAATTCATTTTGACCATTTTTCACACAAATGTTCAATAATTGTTTCATAATTAGGTCTAATAGATGTTTGGACATCATGAACTTCATTAAGTTTGATCTCTTCAATCATCCTCGAGAGGTATGGAAATTGATCCTTCAAACAATCAACATCCCATTGATTGTACATATCATCTTGTGTGGTGTATTCAATCGCGGTTTGGTCAATAAAATTCCATATGTGTGGTGATTCCAAATATTGATTTTCCATTTGATTATAGCCTTGGTCTATAAATGGGTATTTTGGAAGATAATCCATTGGAGTTGATTGAAAATTTGTTTTTGGATTCATTGGACACACAAAAACCGAAAGGGGACTAACGAAGGGAAATTAGGATGAGAATGAAGAATTTGGGGTGAGAAAAGAAGATGAGTCTCTAATGTAACTTACATGGGTCCCTGAAAATGGAGCCAAAATTTGGTTGCGCCCAAATTTACCCATGATTTATGGTGTAAGCGGACATTGTAGTATGGCTTGGGTAATAGACCCTTAGGGACCTAAGAAGAAACCTAAGAAGCATGCATTTTAAGAAGGTGATTTGACGGTGTTGATTTGGCTATGAAGTGCCTGACTTTTATTTGAATTGATTGGATTATTTGATATTTTAATGACTTAAGTGAATTAAATTTAAAATCCTGAGTTGATCCTTGGTTTCCGCATGAGGTGTATTGGATGAATTTCTTTTAAATTAGTTCAATGTCTTAAATTTGAGTCTTTATTTTAATGAAATACAACAATCCCAAATCACTCACCAATTTCGAGTTTTCACTATCCTAAGGCTAATCACCTATAAACTTGGAGGATCATATTGATGAGAGCTCCAAGGTAGAGGATCGTTTTAGCACTCGGGATGTGTATCCATAAAATTGGGAAGTTTAAAGGATAACGTATATCATTGAATTAAAATCTCAAAAATAGAATTGATTAAGAATTATTAGATTAAGAAATAACAATCAATTCACCCCTTGATACTCCCTTGGATCAACCCATTATTGTATTAGCCATCCATTGATGGTATTATATCAATGGAAGTGGGTAGTATACTTATTATGGTAGAATTGGAGAAGAAGAAAAAAATAATCACCCCACCGTTGTGTGAAGAGTTTCACAAAAGATAATGTGAATAACATCACTCCCTAAGGCAACGATATCAACATGATATGGAAAAATAAATAAGAAATTATGAAGAAGAGGGGGATGTTGATATTTTATTAATTAAATTAAGGTGAATGAAAAACTTACTTCGGAGAAATTGACAAGCGATTAAAAAATGAAATCATGACAATACAATTGAAAGAAAATAAAAACATCCATTCAAAAATAATATTTTATACCCATTCCCTTCAATATAAGCTCCTTATATAGGCATATTTGGAGACTTATATACACCCCCCAAAAATAAATTACATCTGCATTAATTGGGAGAGTTAAAAGGAGAGTGAGAAAATCAAGGGAAATTGACGTTTCGAAGATGACTCGAAAATTTATCCAGATTCGTTCACCGTTTTGACGTGCGAATTTCTAATTTTGGAGGCTGAATCCATAGGGGTTGTAGAAGATATATATTTGTTTCAACCTGTCTTCTATTATCTGTAAAAATTTCATAAAATTTGGTGTATCCGTTTGGATTTTATGGTGTTAATGGTGGGATGACTTTATGTGCATTAATGTTAGGCCCACCATTTAAATCTCCACTTTATATCGCATTATCATCATGAAAACTTCAGAATTTTTTCAGGCCACAGTTTAATAAAATTATCCTCATATTTTTATCTTTCGACATTAAAAATTTAAGCTTCATTGGGCTTGGTTTGTGGGCCCCACAATTGTTTGATAGGCCTTAGGCCCATTATGTTTCTCCAGCAAATTTCTGTATTCAGGTGCAAAAATATCCATCTTCCCTTAGGATTCATCCATAAGACTTGAAAGATAAAATGTTCCAATAAAAGTGGTAACTAATATCCCAAAATATCAAATTCATAAAATGAATATAATGCTGTCCACAAAAAAATGAATTATTGGTCCCAAAATTACATTTTAAACATGAATTGCATTTAAGATGAGAAATAAAGTTCTATTTTTGTAATGCACTAAAATCAATGTTTATGGACTTTGGAATAATTAATATAAAGATATTAATAATTAATATTTGCCACTTTCAGTGAGTAATCACTTGGTCCACCACTTGGCTCGATATTCCCCTTCTGAATAGTGTGGTGGCTCCCACTGATTCAGTCTAAATGTGCATAGGGCCCTACTCCACCATCCTGACTTTCATTATTTAAGAGGCCTTTTATCCCTCAGGCTAATCATCTTTTTGCGCTAGAAGATCTGGATAAATCAGTTTCCGCTTTAAAGGAAACTACAGCGGGCCAGAAACAGCCAGGAATTAGTCTGTTTCCTCTATCTTGGTGCCAAGGAATCCTTGCATCTTACATTTCTTCAATGCAGGTTTGTAGTGGCACTTTGGGACTACCTGTAGAAACTGTTCTGGTTCCCTTACTGCTTGAGTAGCTGGTGTTTGAGCTGTTGGATAGCCTAGTTAATTGTCCTTGCAATAAATAGGTTTCTAACTGCCTACTCATTTTCGTTTCCACTATTACTTCTTACATATAGGCTCCCCAAAATGTGATTGATTTTAACAAGAAGCGACTCTCCTTCTGTGATGGAGTCATCACCTAGAACTCTGCATTCCATGAAGCGCCTCACATCCAGACATCTCCAATGGAAAATGATGTTAATGACCATATTCTCTGATGGACGCTCGGAGTTTCTGGTAGGATAAAAAAGAATAGGTTCTCAAGTTCATCTGTTGGATTCCCTAGATCTCTTCCTTGATCATTGTCAACGTGGATGGAATGACATTGGGAGTACCAGGCCACTCTAGGTGTGGCAGGGTCATCCTTACCCATCGAGGTTTTGTCGAAGGATGATTTCAACACATTATTGGAAATGGGTGTTCCCTTGAAGCTGAATTTTGGGACATGATGAAGTTGATTGAGTTTGTCATTCAATTTAGATAGATTCCTCTCTCGCATGAATCAAACTCGATGCTTTTTGTGGAGGTTCTTAAAAACAAATTTGGGAGAGTACCTAGTTGAATTATTCCCTAATGGACAGAATGCCTTGCATGGTGTCAAGGCCTCAATATTTACATCACACATGCCTATCGAGAGGTGAAATCGGTTGCAGTTGCCCTTTCCAAGAAGGTGATTGTAGCAGGGGGGCCTGGATTTTCTCTTTTGTGGCACCATCTTCTTTCCTCCAGTTTGTGGAGTCTGACAGGAGGGGTGATCTCCACGCCCAGGTTTGCAAATCCTCTTTGTAATATTTTGTTATTTCCTGCTATTTTTTAATAAATTTTTGGGGACCAAGTTCACCTGGTATTGACCCTCTTTGGCCTAAAGCACCTTAAAACCTTAAAACCCTAAAACCATGAACAATTTGAAAAAAACAATAAAAACACTAAAAACTATAAAGTACCTTGAAAACACTAAAAACAATAAAAATTCTAAAAAATTTATAAACACTAAAAAACCATGAAAAAACCCTAAAAATGCAAAAAAAACTATAAAACTCTAAAAACCCCAAAATTCCTAAAAAATCCTAAAACCCCTAAAAAACACTAAAAAACATTAAAAACTCACCGAAAATCTTCAAAACCCTAAAAACAAAAAAACAACAACAGAAAATCCAAAAAATTACTAAAAACAATAAAAACAATAAAACACCTAACAAACCTAAAACCCTAGAAAAATAAAAAAACATAAAATCTCTTATTAATGTATAAAAAACCCTTAAATCCCTTAAAGCTCTAAGAACCCCTTTGAAACCCAAGATGACGCAAAAATAATAAAAACCCCTAAAATAACCTAAAACCCCACAAACATATTAAAACCCCTAAAGCCATTAAAATATCTAAGCCCCCCAAAAATACTAAAAAACCCCTATAAAGATCTGAAAAAATCCCATAACCTTAAAAACAACCTGAATACCCTAAAAACCATAACAACCCCCATTACCTATAAAAAAAATATAACAATCCCTAGAAACCATAAAATCTTTAAAAAAACCTAGAAACATCTAAAAAAATTTAAATACCATGAAAACCCCCTCAAAAAACCAAAAGAACAATTTAAACCACAAAAATAACAAAAAATTTAAAATACCATAAAATTCTCAAAAACCTTGAAAAATAAAAAAACAACTAAAAAAATAAAAACCATCACAAATACTAAAAACCTAAAATACCCTAAAAACTATAAAAATTATAAAAACCATAAAACCCCTAAAAACACATAAACCCTATAAAACCCTAAAAAATCCTTATACCCTCTAAAACTGTAAAAACCCATAAAACCACTCAAACATCTAAAACATCAAAAGAGTCTAAAAAAATTAAGACCCTGAAAACCCCTATTAACACCCAAAACTCCGTAAAAAACGTAAAACCCCTTAAAGACCCTAAAAACAAAAAAAACCGAATAAATCCAAAATAAACCTTAAAAAAAGAAAAAAAATCCAAAACCCCCCTTAAAACCACAAAAATCCAAACCACTAAAAATATCTAAAAACTAAAAAAATCCTAAATTTAACATAAAAACCCAAAAAACCAAAAAACCCCTAAAATCCATTAAAGACCCTAAAAATCCCTAAAACCCATAAAAACCCTAAAAACCCTAAAAACAACTAAAAACCTATAATTAACTAAAAGTCCATAAAATCTCCTAAAAACCTTAAAAAGATAAAAAACATAAATCCCTAAAAACCTCAGAAATTACCATGAAACCCTAAAACCATAGAAAACCCTAATAGTCCAAAAATACCTAAAAACCCATACAACCATTAAAAGAATAACAAACCCAAAAAGACCTTATAAAATACTAAAATATATAAAAAAACAAAAAATACTATAACCCCTAAAACTTTATAAATCTAAAAAACCACAAAAACCCTAAAACCCTAAAAAGCATAAATAACCAATAAAACCCCTAAAATCATTTAAAAATAAAAAAAATCCCTAAAACATCTAAAAACCCTTAAACAAAATGAAAAATCTTAAAAAACCTAAAAACACAACAAATACCTACAAATTCAAAAAAATACCTATAACACTAAAAGACATAAATCCCATAAAATCCATAAAAAGCATAGAAAACACTAAAAATCTTATAAATCCCAAAAACCACCAAAATCCCTAAAAACCCGTAAAATACTAAAAAACATAGAAACTGAAAAAACCCCTAAAAATGATTAAAACCCATAAAACCCTAAAAACCCTAATAACCCTTTAAAATCCAAAAATCTCTTAAAAATAACAAAAACCCTAAAACACTAAAACCCAAAAATCACAAAAAAACACTAATACCATAAAACTCCAAATGAAACCTAAAAACCATAAAAATTTTTAAAAGCCCCCAAAAATCTCAAAAACCCCTTAAAACATTAAAAAGATGATAAAAGAACCTAAAAGATACTAAAGAAGCTAAAAGACCCTAAAACCCCTAATATCCCAAAAAGAACATAACGACCCTAAAACCCCTAAAACAAAATAACAACCATTAAACCCCTCAAAGACACTAAAAACCCTAAAACCCCTAAAACACCATAAAATACTCTAATTGTGTCTAAAGACCCTAAAACCTCTAAAAGGCCATAAAACACACTAAACCCCAAAAAACCTATAAAGGACCCTAAAACCCATAAAAATCAAAAGGACCCTAAAAACCAAAAGGACCATAAAAACCCTAAAATACCGAAAAAACTATAAAAACAAAAAGGACCCAATAAACCCAAAAAAACTAAAGGAACCTAAAAACCAAAAAATGAACCAAAACCCCCAGATACCCCTAAAAGATCCTAAAAACCTTAAAAAACTCTTAAAACCCTAAACCCCCTAAACACCCTACAAGACCCTAGAAGCCCATAAAACCCCTAAATGACCCTAAAGACCCTATTAAGATTCTAAAAACCATAAAACCCATTATACTCAAAATAACAAACAAACACCATAAAGACCATAAAAATCCAAAATACATTTAAAGAACCTAAGAACTATAAAAAAACCTAAAACTCCAGAAAACCCAAAAGACCCTAAATATAGTAAATTCCTTAAAAACCCTAAAAACATAAAAACCCAAAAAACCGAAATATACTAAAAACCCATTAAACCCTAAAACCCCATAAAAAATTAAATAAATCTAAAATCCTTAAAGTTCCTCGAAAAATACCAATGGACCTTAAAACCTATAAAAACCCTTAAGGACCCTAAAACCATAAAGGAACCTAAAACCTCTAAAACCACATAAAAATGCTAAAAACCCTAAATACCTAAAACCCTTAAAAATCCTAAAACAACTTAAAACCCCTAAAATTCTATAAAACATATAAAACCATTAAATTAACCTAAAATCCAAAAAAATCAAATATCCTAAATAACCCCATAAAAACCCTAAAAGGCACTAAAAACACCTTAAACACCTTCAAACCTCTAAACCCCAAAAATCCATAAATATCCCAACCCCCCCCCCCCCCTAATGTGATGGTTTCTCATATCTCATGTGATATCATTTCTACCTCTCTGGTTCCATCATGAATACTCCACTGATGTTTGTTCCTTGGCCTCCCCCCTCTATGGGGGAGGAGCGTTCAATGATTCTTGATAAAGGCAAAACATTTATCCCTTTCTCATATCCTAAATTTCTTCTATATTTTCCACGGTTTGAGCGTTTCCCTAAGGTGCCATGCTTGCATGAAATTATTTCGAAGAATCCACTCAAGATTGAGGTGTTCAATAGGGATTTTTCCCTGCATAATATGACCCTGGTAACAAGGATCTAGAATTAGTTCCCCCCGATTTATGTTTTTGATAGGTTTGTGTTTGAACATTGGGATCTCCCGGATCAGGATACTTTAGTCTTGGTCGATTAGTGTCACATTTTGATTCAGTTCTCTTCTGAGAAGGATCTTATTCAATCCTAGTATACGATTCCTTGTAGATGTGATGATACACAATTTTCCCTCTTCTGGTGGAGCTTTGACTTCCATCTGTATCATGACTCTGCATTTATGGAAATTTGGTTGAGTTTTCCTAAGATCCCCTTCCCATTTCAAAACTTGTCAATTATTCCAATGTTGGGATATTTGGTTGAAAGGATTTTTTGAATGTATTGTAGAACTAGGGCCACATTCCACCTAGTTTCACTAAGGGTATATGTTGAAATCAATTTTTTGAAAGATCATGTTGACTTTTTATTTATTTAAATTGGTTAGGAGTTCTAGTGGAGGTAACCAATGGTCTTTGAATCATGCGTGGGATATTGTGAATATTTATTTACACTTGTCCATGTGAAAAGGGATTGCATGAGTAGGGGCTTTGAGTGTATTTTGCATGGGAGTGAACAATGAGTCATCAATCCGAGGTTGCAGTTGACAACTAAGCTTTTTGAAATGAAGGGAATGATGAACGATACCCTGATGGATGTAGGGAGGGATTCTAGGGTGGAAGAAGGGGGACCCTCCTCCCGGAAGGGTGATGAAGGGCATCAATCTAGAGCTATGGTAATGTACATATTCAAGTAACTGATGGGTGACCTGTGACTTGTGGGTGGCAACCCTTATTCCCGTGAGGTTGGGGTGAGTCTCCTGATGACTATGGGGTTGGGGCCAATATTATTTCGATTGATTTTGTCAGGGATGACAGCGAGCACCTGAGCCTCATCAGTGAAGTGATTGGGAGGGATACACTGCTAAATCCTTTATCCATTATTGTGAATGAAAATATCATGGGACCAGAGTTGGTCTTATCCTCTAATCGGTTCACGGGAATGGATCCTATGCAAACTATGGGAAAATAATAGAGGAGTCTTGTGAGCCAAGAATTGTAGTTTGTGGATGTTATGGATGATTCTGATATCCTTGTATACCTAAATGAGACGTCTATACTTCCCTTTTGTGAAGAAATAGGGAAAATAGTAGTGGGGCATAATCCCTTACCAAATGAGCATATTCTGGAGTAGGTGTTGGCTGATGCTGCTACGTTTGGTGACAGTTCGATTGATTCCCCTCAGCCCAAGAAACATGAGTCTGATAACCTTTATATAGTTAGAAGAACTATTGAGCAACTTGATCCGAGCTTTTCCCTTATTGTTTTTGAGACTATACCTATATGTTTTTATTTTTCTGAAAAGATAATGTTGGATTTTTTGGAAATCTCTTTTGGGTAGCATAAAAAAGAGATCCAACAGAATCCAATCCTACAACAGGTTGTGATCTTCGTTTGGGAGGAGGATGATGATAATATAAGGTTGGGGGACATCTTCTGGGATCGTTATGACATCATGTATGCTAATTTGGCTAGGATAAGGAGAGATAAGGATTTGATGGGTCCCCCATGTCCTTCTGGATTAGACTCATGCCCCCAGAAGAGGAAGCCACAGTCTGATAATGACCTTATTCATGAACCAATAGTCAGAGAGGTGGGGTTGATTCTTCTTATGTTAATAATAGGAAGGCTGGGAATCTAAAGCCTTGGGCGTCATGTGCTACTGATGTGATGCAAGGCAATTAGGTAGGTCTTGTAGAACCCCTAGTGAAGCATAGAACAAGGAGATACTATTCTTCCCTTCATAGGCCAATTAATACCAGAGCCACCTCCAAGGCCAGTGAAGTAGAGGGAGATTCTCATGGCAGGGAAGGTCAGTCTGGCATGGTGTCGTGGAATGTGGAGCAACGACACCTCCGAGAGTATTACACATCCTTCCTTAAGCAATATGAATACTCTGAATGGGAGTTAGCAGAGTTGGATGCTTCCTCAATTTATGGTGCTGACGGGGATCCTTATGGGGATGGAGAAGCTGATTTGTAACTCCTCTTTATTTCTCTTTGTCTTTTGGGTTTCTGGGATTTTGTGTGTGGGTAGTTTAAGGCTTTTTGGTGTGGGTTATTTGACCCCAACCACCCTTGTCTCCTTTTCTTTTCTATTATAAATTTTGGGGGGATGGGAATAGCCTAGCCCTTCACCTTCCTTGCCCAACCCCCATAAAAACACTAAACCACTAAAAACCCATAAATATATAAAAAATCATAAAAAAATAAAAACCCCTAAAGACCTAAACACCTAAAAACCCTAAAAACCCTAAAAACCCCTAAAACCACTGAAAACAACAAAAAACCACAAAGCCCCCCCCCCCCAAACCAAAACCCCAAAAAACCCAAAATAAATACTTAAAACCCGAAAAACCTAAAAACATTTAAACCCCCTAAAAACCCCCTAAAAGACCCTAAAAATTTAAAAACAAAAAACCCTTAAGAACAATATAAAATCTCAAAAAAAACATAAAATCCATTAAATCCATAAAAGCAGTAAAATCCCTAAACCCCCAAAACCCCTGCAAGCACTAAAAATCTAAAACGCCCATAAAGACCCTAAAACCGATAAAATTATAAAACATCATAAATACAATGAATGAAACAAAAACCCCTTGAAATACATTAAAAAGAATTAAAACACCCAAGAAACCCTTGGAACCCCTTAAACCCATTAAAACACTAATTGAATAAGAAACCAAAAACTCCCAAAAAGGACTATGATAAATCCTAAAAACCATAAAATGCCTTAAAACCCCTAAAACCCAGTACAAACCCTAAAAACCATAAGACCCTAAGAATTTATAAAACCCCAAAAAACATGAAAATTCCCTTACACCCATAAGAATTCTTTTTAATCTTGAAAAATTCAAAAACACTAATATCTCAAAATAACATTTAGAAATCTTAAAAAACATTAAAAATACTAAAAGTCCTAAAACCCAGAAAAAACCCTACAAATCCTACAAAACCCTAAAAATCCATAAAAGAACCTAAAACAAATAATATAACCTAAAATTAACCTAACCCCTCCCCCCAAAACCCTAACAAAAACAAAAACCCATAAAATACTATAAAGAATTAAAATCCCAGAAACCCCTAAAAACCAAAAAACACCCTATAAACCCTGATATCCCTAAAAACACTAAAAACCCTAAACAACCCTAAAAACCCTAAGAACCCTAAAACCCCTAATAGAACTTTTAAAAACATTATAAACACCAAAAATCACTAAGAACACAAAAAACCCAAAAAAAACAAATATACACTAAAAACCAAAAAACCCAAAATCGGCTAAAAAAATAAATACCCTAAACGACTAAAAACCCTTAGTAATTTTAGAATCCTTTAAAACCCCAAAAAAACCCATAGAAATACCCTAAAAAAATAAAATGGTTTAAAACTCCTAAACACCTAAAACACTATAAACCCTAAAAAACTATAGAAACCCTAAAAATCATAAAAACTCATAAAATAAAAAAGAACCCAAAAATATTTAAAAATGAATGAAACCCTAAAAATCCAAAGACATATCAAAAACCATAAACCTCAAAAATATTAAAAACCCATAAAAACTTCTTAAAACCACAAAAAGTCTTAAAACCCATAAAATAACCATAAAACCTTAAAATCACTAAATAACTATAAAACCCCCTAAATTACAATAAAACCCGAAGAGAAAAAACAATAGATGGAGAGATGACTCTCTCCCTATGGTGATTCTCCTTTCTCATGGCAAGCATGAAGATGACGACCAATATTATGCCCCACCCTCCGCCCTCTACAGGGGAGGGGCCTCCTCTGGTTCTTGTTGATGAGCGTCCATTTGTCCAATTATCGGATCTGGTTTTTCTTCCCACATTTCCACAGGTTGAGATTTTTCCTAAGGTACCTGATTTACATGATGGATTTCTACAACTACAGCTATTGATTTTGGAGTTCAATGAGGCCTCCACCCTACATCGGCTGACCTTCGTTGCCCATTTCGTGATCTAGCGACCTCTAGTGGATGTTTTTGAAAAATTTGTGTTTGAACATTGGGACTTCCAAGATCGTGATATGGTAGTTTTTTTTATAATAATCACATCTTCATTTTCTTTGCATCAGAGGAGGATCTGGTTCATGCATGTTCTATGGTTCCAAAAAGATGAAACAGTTCCCATTTAACCCTCTCATAGGGGAGCTTTGATCTGCATTTGAATTGTGACTCACTGAGGGTGGCATCTTGAGTATGATTTCAAGAACATCCACTTCCTTTTCCAAAAATTTCCTTTATTTACATGATGGGTAATATGGTGGTAAGGTTCTTATGGATGGATATTAGAACTAGTGCCCTTTTTCACCCAGTAGCACCAAGGGCCTTTATTGAGATTGATGCATCTAAAGGACTGACTGATTTTGTTTGGATTACTATTTTTTAGGAGCTTCGGTGGAAACAACATGTGAATTTTGAGTCATTTACTAATTTATACTCCTCCTGTTGGGAACTGGGACATAGTGTTCGGGCTTGCAGTTGTGGTGGAAAGAAATGTTTTGTTTTGATTCGTGCTCAGGAGGTGCCTCGTGTAGGGAAGCATGATCAGGCCGAGGGGTAAGAGGCATTGCACATTGATCCTCAACTCTGGAATTTAGTTAAAATTTATTCTGGTGAAGGGGGTCAGGCTCGGGTTGGGGTGCATGTTAAGGAGGTCACATTGGCTGTTTCAAGTGGGCATGAAAGGACTGGTTCTGAGAGGGTGGCACCTACATTTGGTCTAGGTTCTGAATCACTGAGCCGATTATTGTGCGAGTTGGTCTTCCTGTGGTGCTGGGGGCCATGGGTCTGCAGTTGGTGATCACATTTTAGGGGAATAAGGTATTCAATACCAACTGGAGCACAAGGTGAGTGATATTTTCAAGCGATTTTGGAGAGACTTGAAGGTTTTGTATGCTAGAAGTTCTCTATACAGGGAGGTTGCTATTGGTGGGATGTCCATTTCCTCTGATAGCATTATGTAGTAGTGGCAGGAAGTTGTTCCAACGTTCAATAAATTTGAGGGGATGAAGCTTGAGGAGGAGGTTATAGGGTCTCTGTTTGTTGATTCTAAGAGTTTTAGGTCTTCGATACATGATAGGGAGGTTCAGTTCGTCGCTTTTGGGCGTGATGGAGGGAATGTGGCCCAGAATTCTAGTAAAGCTGAGCTAATGTTGGACATCACTGGGTACTTAGATGGTGCTATTAAGGAAGTGAAAAGGTATTTTAATTTTTTTTTCACAATTGAGATGGGATTATTGTGGATATGGGGAATGTAAAGGATCTTCCTGGGGAGGAGGATCAAGGGTCTCTGGTTGCTGATATTGGGAGTTTGAGGATTGTTATACAGGTGTTGAGTGAGGTGAAGTTCATCACTACTAGGCATGGTAGAGGGAGTGTGGCCCATAAGGATAGTGTAGCTGGCCTGATCTTTCACATCATTGGGCACTCAGATAATTCCGGTGAGTAGGGGAAAAGGGAGATGCCGTGGCCTGTTCAGAATGAGCCTTCTTACTAGGGGCAAGTAGTCAAGATGCCTATGGAGGAGGAGCAATTGATTTTGGACATGGATGGTGTGGTGTCCTCTCAATGTCTTGAAATTGAGGATCCTACCTTGGTGGTTCTTAGCATGCCGTAGTGTGGGGATCTTGCTAACTATTCCCTAAATTAGGAAGCCTCCTTTAAACTAGATTAAGATTTTTTCAAGGAGGATGGTATAATGATGAATCAAAATATAGCTATGATAATTAAAGAGAGGGCCATGCTAGAGGTGGTTATTAAATATGGGAAGGAAAACAAATCTTCATGGGTCTCTTTAGATCCCCGAAAATGGAATCTGAGGAAGGATTATTCCACTTTTCAAAAACAGTGTCCACAAGGGCCTCTTCCAAATCTAAGGAAGTTGCCTCTGGCAGGGGAGGTCGGTCTATCAACGCGCAACTGATTGTGGAGCAGCAACATCTCCAAGAGTAATATTGTACCTTCCTAAATAAATATGAATCATCTGAATGGGAGTCGGTGGATTCAGATGTTTCCTTTGGTTATGGTAAAGATGAGGACCCATATGGGGATGGAGATGTTTTTTTGTAGTTTCTGCTTATTTCTCTTTTGATTTTCGAGTCTTTTGGGGTTTTGGTGTCTTGGGGGGTCCAGTGTTTTTTGGTGTGGGTTTTTTGGCCCCAAACCTCCCTTGTCTAATTTTCTTTTCTTTTAATAAATTTCTGGGGGCCAAGAATAGCCTAACCTCACACCTTTCATGCCCCTAAAACCCTAAAAATATCTTAAACCATAAAAATTCAAAAAAACCCTGACACCCCTAAAAATTCATAAACACTTAAAATACTAAATATCCTAAAAACAAAAAAAATATATAAAACAACTCTAAAATACCTTGAAACCCTTAAACCCCTAAAAGACTGAAAAAACCTTTCAAACGTAAAAGGTCCTATTAGTTATAAACACCCACAATGAACCAAAAACATAAAAAACACCAAAAGAACCTAAAACCACTAAAATACACTAAACCCCATAAAATCCTTAAAAATATAACCCCCCTAAAAACTAATACCACAAAAAATCCAAAAAAACTAAAAACATTAAAACACACTAAAAAAACCAAAAACCCCAAAATCCTTAAAACCACCTAAAAACCCAAAAAACCTTATGAACCAAAAAAACAAAAACCCCTAAAAACCACTAAATTTCCTAGAGACCCTTAAAAATCATAAAAACCAAAAAATTTCTTCGAAACCCTAAAACCCCTAAATCTATAAATACCCTGAAACCCATAAAAACTCATTAAAAGACTAAAAACCCAAAAGAATTGAAGAAACATTAAATATACCTAAGAACCCTAAGAAAATCCAACAAATAATAAAAACACTCTAATTCCCTATAAACCATAAAAACATTAAAATCCCTTTAAAAACACAAAATATCCATAATACCCTAAAAGTCCCTATTAAAGCATAAAACCCCAAAAAACCCTAAAACTCAATAAAAATCCTAAAAGAACCATAAAACTCCCAAAATCCTTAAAAACTATAAATCCATATAAAAAATTAAAATTCCCTAAATATCTCAAATACCATTAAATTTCATAAAAAACAAAAAACCCCAAAAAGTTGATAAAACCCCTAAAAACATTAAAAACTCTAAAAACTCTAAATGAACACCAAAAACCCAAAAACCCTAAAAACTCTAAATAACACTAACAACCTTAAAAAATCCCTTAAACCCTAATAAAATTCCCAAAAACCCGAAAAAACATTAATAACCCTAAAAATCATAATAACACCTAAAAACCAAAAAAACCGATGAAACCCAATAACCAATCAAGAAACCCCATAACTCCCTAGAGCCCCAAAAACTCAAAAATCCATAAAACCTTAAAAATGACTAAAATATATAAAATTCCACTAAAACCCTTAACCCCCACCAGCTAAAAGACCCAAAAAACTCTACAACCCATTAAAAACACATAAAACAAAAAAAAGACATAAAAAATCTAAATACCATAAAAACTCTAAAACCTGAGAAGGTTATAAAAACCCAATTAAACCATTAAACCCGTAAAATGATTAAAAAATAAAAATCCTTAAAAACATAAAAAACCCAAAAAATATACAAAAAGGAAATAAAATCCCTAAAAATGCCTAAAACCCATAAAACACTAAAACCCCATAAAACCAGAAAACCCCCTAAAAGACCCTTAAAGGACCCTAAAACCCAAAATGAACCCCGAAATAGAAAAAAGCTAATAGATCTTAAAAACCATATAAAATCTAAAAAGGGCTCTAAAAACCCTTAAACAGCCTAAATCATAATGAACCGTTATGAACCCAAAATACATGAAAGAACTGTAAAAATCCTAAAAAATTCTAAAAACTGGAAGAACACCCAAAAAACAAAAAAAACTCATAAAAACCAAAAAAAATATATTAGAAACCCTAAAATAAACCTAAAACCCCGAAAAATGATGAAAAACCATAAAAACATAAGAATCCTAAGAACTATAAAATCTATAAAAAAAATTATAAAGACCTATAAAACCCCCCTAAAAGACCCTTAAAACTCATAAAATCCTTAAAACACAAAAAACCAAAAAACCCTAAATAACCCTAATAAAATCCTAAAAATAACTTCAATCCCTTAAAAACCATATAATACATAATAGAACTATAAAATAACTCTAAAATTATAAAACCTCTCAAAACAATTAAACCACTAAATATTATAAAATCCTTTAATAACCCAAAAATAAAAAACCCTAAAAGATACTAAGAGACCCAAAATCACCTAAAAACAAAAAAAAACACTAATCACACCATGTAACCTAAAACCCCTAAAACACTATGAAAACCCAAAAACTATAAAAATATAAAAACCCTAAAAAACATAAAACCCCTAAAAGAGCCTAAAATCCACAAAACCTTCTGAAACAATTAAAAAACACATGCAAACCCTAAAATTCTTAAAATCTTGAGAAACCCCTAAAAACACATTAATACCAGTAAAACCACTAAAAACCCTAAAAATCTCAAACCACTAAAAAATATAAACCCCTCTAACCCCTAACATCCCTTTAAACCCCCTACTTACCTTAAAAAACCCAAAAACCCAAAAACCCCAAAAAAAAATATAAAAAATTCCAAAAAACACTAAAAACCAAAAAACACAAAAAACACCTAATAATCGTGAAAACCCATGAAAACCCTAGGAAAAACATAAAACCTCAAATAGAATAAAAATAATAAAAACACAAGATCCCCTAAAAACCAAAAAATAATCAAAAAATCATCAAACCTCTAGAAAACCATAAATTTCTTAAAAATACTAAAATAATTAAAACCCCCCAAAAACCATAATCCCACTAAAATTATTGAAGCTACCAAAAAACATAAAAAACATATAAATCCATAAAATCTTCAAAACCCCTAAATTATATAAAATGTTAAAAACCCAAGAAAAACAAATGAACCCTAAAACACAAATAAAAATCCCAAAAATCTTAAAAGACCACAAAAATAACCTAAACCATAATACCCCTAAAAGACTCTAAAATACCATTAAAACACTAATAACCCCTAAAAGACACTAAAACCCCAAAATCCTTAAAGATCATATAAACCCCATAAAAATTTTCCAACTTTGTGGGATGGTGTTGCTCTTATTCAACTTTTATCATGCCTAAGGTAGGAATTTTGGGCCTTGAATGGAGATATTGTGTTAAAAATTCCCCCAAGACTACAAGATGGGGATTCTGTTATTCTGATGTAGATGTTGTAGTCATGGATGATCGCTTGATCTTAAATATACTTGTTCGATCGTGTGTTGGGTAAAATATATGGTCTTCACATAGGCCACTTACTTTTGAAGGCATCAGTGGTATCCAAAGATTGGTTTCCCTTAAGTGAGAAGGTTGTTCAATTTTTCTATATTCTTTATCAAGGAGTATTTATGTAGCTTTCTCTCATCAGTCTGGACTCCTCTAAGACATGTCCAGGGCTAATTCTTACTGAGCTCACTATCTTTTCTGAGTGGGACTCCCATCCAAGAACCGTCATGAAGTAATAAAATTAGTCTATGTCACTTGGGGTGCATTTTTATGATCATATATATAGTTGAAATGGAAATATCTATGTTCACCCCATCCCCTAATATGGACATCATGTGGGGAATTGGTGATCAACAAATGTATTTCATTCAACGATTTGAGGAATTAATTTTGAAGAATCTTTCACTTTTTTCATGATTTTATTTGTCAAGTAGCTGGAAGGGGTGCCAAGTCAATATTTACAAGAAGTTCATCTATTACCATAACTTGGTATCCTTACCATTTATAAAGAAATTGAATCATTTTCAGGTAATGGAGAGTTAAAAAGAGATTCATAATAGTTTCATGTATGTATTATTCTAATAGTACCTCTAGAATGTCAAAATGTGAATTGGATGTGGGCCAAAACAAGATGGGTATATTATCCTAATCCAGCTTCCATATCATACGTAATGTATTCTACTATTATTCTATTAAATATTCTGCCACCTGATCTTCCCAATGTGGGAATTTCCTGGCTTCCTTGTTGTAGACAGTGGGGTATGTAGGAATCTTGTTTTCCTTTCTATAATGTATATGTTTTATAGGTGGTTCAAAGGATGACCATTTTATAAGACTTTCCTCTTGATGAGAATAGATGTAACTTTTCAATGACATGGAATCAAGCATGAATGAATATATCTTCCCAATAAGTATATAATATGAGGGATTTCATAAAATTGATTCAACAGACGTTGAACATATTTGTGGAAATGAAACATTACCTTGGGGAGGGTCTTTAAGGTAGATGATAACAAGGGGGACTTTCTTAATATTTGATTTTATAACCAGGATGAGGGCCTCCATGGAATTTATCAAGATATTATCTCTCAATATCAATCATCTAGTTACAAAAATGAGATATTTTATGGTTTGTATTCTTAGGAGGACCTCCAGAGTTGCTAGTAGTAACATTGTAAAGAGGACCTTCACAACCAATACCACTAATTATGAAATTTGGTAATGAAAGAGTGGGATATAAGTCCACCATTGATAAATGTATGTTGGATTCATGAACACGAGCCTTCAGTAGAACATTTTTTTGAGCCTAATCTAAAATTTTTAACTACACCGGGTGGGATTTATTCCTTTATGTTCCCCCTTAGGCAGCTCGAATAATGTGTTGTGGATAATGACTTACATGTACAAGAGTAGGTCTATGTGACTCCCACATTGATGTTAGAGAATTCTTATGGGACGCTGTGGTTTTTATAGGTATATATTCCTACCTGAGATTATACATTATAAAGAACTCCCAACTACCTGTTGTAATGGGGATGTGTGCTTGATCCATTAATCCATTGATTACAGATTCATCATGTGACTCACTTGGATGGGAGTTGGAATACATGTCCATTATTTGTGACCATGTCATTACAATTATAGGCCACTGAACTTGTTGAGGTGGATTCATATGCCCAACATCAAACCATGGCTTCTAGAATCATTATCTCTTAGAAATATTTTATTGTGCGAGAAGGGATAGAATACTACCCTTCTATCATTTACATGATATATTGTGTTACTTATGTGGTCCAAATGGGAATGTATTCTAATTCCAGATTTATAAAAGGGGTGTTCCCCAACTATCGATCTCCATTTATAACTAGTATATTTTGACAATCATCTAGTGTGGGGGAAGAGACATGGGTGTGCCCCTTATTTTATATCGGGTGTGCCGTCTGACGTCTCCAGTTTCAGCCAAATTTTATTTGTAGAATTGATGTAAGTGAGAAGTTATATGGACCTACAAATATGTTGTTTCCATATATTGTGGGAAGGCTTCTCTGGTAGAAACTATAATATGATCATATTCCAAATTGTTTTACCACAACCCTCAATGAGCGATCTTGGATACTCGAGTTTAGGTGACTTGAGTTGGAACCTGTAGGGAGAAATCCCTATCATGCTATGTAATTGATGCCATGTGGAATTGGAAATTGCATTTGCTGGAAGATAACCTTTTCAAAGACTCAAATTTCATTGGGATGAGGCCACTACAGGACTCTTCGTCTACTTCTATATGGTAATGGAGGAACATGTTCTTAAATTCTATGGAAAGTCAATCAAAATGATTCGAGATGTAAATGGGTGACATCATCTTTTGGGACACCATCATCAAAGAGTTGATGATTAGTAGGGCTCCAAGTATTAGAGGGAATTTATAATGATTCCAAGGATGATTCATTACAATTATTATGGTACTCCTGAACCACTATTTTTTAATCCTGGTGTTGAAGACACTGGGTTGGCGATGGTGTACTCATGTTAGATGATGACCTAGCTTATAGAGAAGTCTATGCGTATGTTCGGGTCAATTGGAAACATTCCATTGGATTGAAGGGAGTTCATATTCAAAATTCCTCAATATACTCAACAAACACAACCAATAAAGATCCATCAAATCAATATCTTAATAAATAAACAAAATGATTAATCAATTGTTAAAAAATTCATGTTTCACCAAATTTCATTTTGAATGAGTGAAAAAGGGGCTTGACAAGTAGGAAACATATTCATTAAGGTTTAATTATTCACATAAATCTCAATATTTTTGTTTTATATGGAAAAGTATATATTTCATTCATAAAATCTTTTGATATTTGAATGATTATTTGTGTGGTGTTGGACCAACCCTTTACTTCAACCACAACATTTTCATTTCCATCTCCTTTCTGATCGGCTTCTAATGAGGTTTATTCTTGGAATCAGAAACAAACAATGGCTCCATTATTAATGATGTGTCTTGAACCATATTTCCATATGTATGTGGTCATTGGGAATTTGTTCCAATGACACTTATGGACACACAATGGTTGAGAGGATGGTAGGTTGGACACATCACACCTTTTGGGGGGAATTATTGCATACTTTGAGAATCTCTTAAATATTTAATACATTTTCATGAATATATTATTAAATCCCAAATATAGAATGATTAACCCATATATTGAAAATATATTATCAGTATGTATTGGATTTAGAATCACATATATGTATATGAGGTTCTCCAATAATGGATCCATTTGTACACCAAACAATGATTCTTATTATGTTTATTATCATGATGCTTATTTTAATCCATGTTGTGGGGGTACTCTAGAATTTATCACCATCCAGGATGATGGGAGTCTTTTTTGATATAGGGATTTGGCCCAAAGAAAGGATTCCCATGTGTCCTTATGAATGTAATCGAAACCACCATAGTTTAGTGCCACTTATGTGGACACATCATACCTTAGTCGTCAGACAACGAACAAATCACGAAATTTAACATCACTTGTCAATGACATCTAGGTGAAAGGTGTGCATCCAAGGGCAGTTGTGGGACTTATATGGAAGTGGCCAAATTGGTCAATCTATATAGGAGTATTTTTCCCATATTGAGTTAACCCACAAAGGGAATTTGGGACGATAAGGATGAAATAAGGAGGACCTATATGGAAGATGGACATCTGATTTGGGGGAATGATCCTACTAGGAATGTATCCCAATATGGATGATGGTGGTTTATAATTATTGGGTTTGGTCCTCAAGGAGGATTTTTATGTATCTTGTGAATATGGGAATCAAATAACCTGTAGTTCAGAGGGTTTGTATCTTACACGTTGTAGGAGGACCATGTGGAGATTTTATTGTGCTGATTAAATTATCTACAATAACATTTAATCCCACATGATATATACTTAGTGTGAGAAAAAAGAGGAAACATAACATCTGGCAATACACAGAATCTCATTTCTCTGATGGTGGATTAGGGTGTGGATATGGAAGGTGGATGAATTTCCCACATGATATACCAAAGGATTTCAATAGAAGGGATACCCTAAGGTTACATTTTTTCTTCATCTTTTGGCAGATTAGGATGGATTCATATATGGTAATTCATCAAGAGAGATGAGGATTATATGTGGATGTCTCCTCTATTGTTTTCAAACCCTAATGGTCTATTAATATCCCTATGGTTGGGATCCTCATTGCCAGGGGAATTTATAATTGAGAACGCTATGATGATAAATATATTAGGTTGGATAAATGTGGGAATTCCATTACTATGATAGTGTATAACTGAGAGGGCATGATGGTGTGCCATGTGCACTGATTATACATATCCAGAGGCGTTGGGGAGGCCTTGTATTGGTCCCCCTTAGATGAGGAATCCAACGATAAGGATCCCCACCATTGGTGGTATTAAAGAGGGATAAAAGGTGGCTCACTGAAGTGAGGCTTGGGTGAGATGAAAAGGGTTTCAAATAGGGTGGACCTGGGGGAGCTAGAGGGTCTCACATAAGATGGACCATGGAATTTTATAGGTGCTTCATGTAGGATAGGCCTGGATAGTCTAAGGGTTATTCGTGCATAGTGGGACTAGGGTGATACAGAGATTCCCCTGGGTGATGTAAAACATGGATAAAAACACTTGGGGGAGGCTTTTATCAAAGAGCCAAGGGACTACTCAGGTGCCTTTGGATGAATGACGCTCATGTTTTGAGAAATGGAAGATCCCTTCACCCTATTAATTTTTACTGGGGTTTGTTCCTCTCAAGGTTCTTGTTGTTCTAGACCCTTTGGGAACTCAGTCCATTGAATATTACTAAATACCTCTTTATTTATAGGCTTAGGGAACAACATGACTGTTTGGGGGTAATGTGCGTGAGACTTGGGTGTGAGACTTGGGCTAGAAGAGCTTCAATCGATCTCTTCATCTTCTAGTTGTGTCAAATGAGGAGCCCATGGGTCCTATTTATTGGAAATTCATGTGAACCTGGGAGTAGGAGACCATTTTCACAGGTCCATCGCATAGGGTTCTCATGCAGGACCCTCATACAAGAATAAGATGATCATGCTAGGCCACAAAAGTGAGGCTCGTGAGAGCATCTTGGAACAAAGGTGGGGATCACATAGGTTGGTTTGGGTGAGTTCTTTGACTCCCCTTTCTCCTTTTACTTCTTGATGTATTTTCCTCTAAATCCATTCATCCCCATGTAGAAAAGGGATTGTTAGAAACCCTAAAAATACTTCCCCATCAAAAAACTCTAAATACACCTAACACCCCCAAAAAATCTCCAACAAAAAACCCAACAACCCCAAAAAAATCCCGAAAAACCCTAAAATCCTAAAAACCCTAAGAATCCTAAAAATCCAAAAAACCCTAAAAACCTGAAACCCTAATCCCGAAAAACCATAAAAGGAATAAAAGCATAAAAACCTAAAAAACAGTAAAAACCCTAAAAATCTAAAAAATCTAAAAACCCCTAGAATGGCCTTAAAACCCCATAAAACCAAAAAAACCATAAAGAACCATATAAATCTGAAAACACCTCTAAAAACCATAATACCCCTTTAAAATTCAAAAAGATCATAAAATATTTGAAAAACCCTTAAATAACTGAAAAATCCTAAAATACCCTAATAAACCAAAAACCTATAAGGCACCCTAAAAACCCTAAAAGAGCCCAAAACCCCTGAAAAATTCAAAAAAAAAACAAATCTAAACACCCTAAAAAATTATTATAAATCATAAAACACTAAAAACCCTAAAAAAAACCTAAAAAATCATAAGCACCCCTAAAAACACTGAAAAGTGTAAAACACTCTAGAAACCTCAAAAACCCTAAAACCCATAAAATCTGTAATAACCCTAAAACAACCCAAAACCCCCCAAAACACTAAAAATTAAAATACAGTAAATACCATATAACCCATATAACCCATATAAAATTCTAAAAAACATTAAAAACCCAAAACACCAAAAATTCCATAAAATCTATAAGAATCCAAAAATATAATAAAACCCCTACAAATCTAAAAACCCTAAAGAACCCAAAAATACCTAAAACCCTAAAAACCCTAAAAACAGTAAGAAAATCCTAAAATCTTTCAAAAATCTATAAAACATAAAAAATACCAAAAAAACATTACAACCCACTAAAACCCCAATAAAGTCCCTAACAAACCCTAAAATCTTAAAAATGTGGAAACCCCTAATTCCCAAAACCCCTACAAAATCATAAAAAACCCTAAAAAACCAAAAATCCAGTAAGAATTCAAAGAAAACACTAAAAATCCTAAAAAATATAAATACCATTAAACACTAAAAACCATAAAATGACATCAAAGACCCAAAAAAACTGTATAAACCCTAAAACCCTAAACAAACCCTTAAACCCCTAAAACCCTTAAAAACTAAAAACCCTTAAAAACTGAAAAAATCATAAGTTACTAAAAACCCCTAAAATAACTAAAATTCCACAAAACCCCTAGAAGTCCCTAAAAACATAAAAACTAAAACTGTAACAACCGTAAAACCAAATAAAAATCACCAAAATCATGAGAAAAACCTAGAAGATCCTAAAATCCCAAAATGGCCCTAAAACCCCTAAAACTCTTAAAAACCCCTAAAAACCAAAAACCCATAATACCACTAAAACCATTGAAACCCTAAAAAACAAAAGAAACCCTAAATCCCTTAAAACCAATAAAAACCATTCAAACCCTAAAATCCATAAAACCCAAAAAAACCAAGAAAACCCCTAAAAATCATAAATAACTATCAAAACCTAAAAACCCATAAAAACCTCTAAATGCCCTAAAACACTATAAATCCCTAAAATCCCAAAAAGCCCATGAAAAACTGAAAAAATATATGAAAAACCATTAAACGAAAAACCCTAAAAACCCCTACAACCCCTAAAAACCATAAAAACCCGTAAAAACAAAAAAACCCATATAAAATTTTAAAAAATCTTTAAAACCGTAAACCCATAATATTCCCTAAAAACCATAAACATACTAAAGACCCAAAAATCCCCAAACCCCTAAAAGTACCCCAATACCCAATAAGACCCAAAAAGACCCAAAACATCTTAAATACCCTAAATACCCTAAAATCCTAAAATCCCTAAAACACCTAAAGAACCCTAAAACCCCATAAAAACATAAATACCCTAAAAACACATTATGAATTAAAAATCTCTAAAAATCTCTGAAAATTTCTAAAAACCATCCTAAAACAGCTAAACACTCTAAAAACCATAAGACAGCTAAATATCCCTAAAATCCTTAAAATTACTAAGACCACTAAGTCCTATGAAAGACCATAAAACCCTAAAACACCTAAAAACCCTAAAACCCTAAAAAACACTAAAACTCCAAAAAACATAAGAAACCCTAATCACCATTAAAACCCCTAAGAAAACCAAAATCTATAAAAACACTAAAAACCTATAAAAACATAAAAACCTAAAATCCTTAATTCCCTAAAACCCGAAAAACAATAAAAACCCCAAAACCCCAAAACCCTAAAAACCCTAAAATCTATATAACCCCTAAAAACCAGAAAAAACCAAAACCCCATAAAAACAATAAATCCTTAAAACCCTAAAAGATAATTTTTTAAAAATAATAATCTTCAAACCCCTTAAAACAGTAAAAACCATAAAAACTATGAAAGACACTCAAAACCCTAAAAATACATAAAACCCCTAAATATGTAAAAACCTCTAAAACCTTAAAAATCCCTAAATCCTTATAACCCTAAATACCTAAAATCACTAAAATCCTAAAATCCCTAAAATACACTAAAAACCCTAAAATCTAATAACCCTTTAAAATCCCATAAAACCCCTAAAACCCATAAAAACAAAAAAAAATATTAAAAAACCTAATGACCATGAAAAAGTGAAAAACCCATAAAAATTTCTCAAAAACCTAAAAATCCTAAAAACCCATAAAACCCCAAGAACCGTAAAAACACTAAAAACCCATAAAACCCTTAAAGGATACTATAAACGCTACTAAAAAACATGAATAATACAATATTATCCTTTATCAGCAATAGACAAATGCATAGATAAAGTCTTCTGTTATCAGCACAGATAAAATTTACCAATTTTTAGCACTTTTTTAACTCTATTAATGGATTTTCTTTATTAGTGTTTTTAGTGCTGATAAAGTGTACATTTTTCAGCACTTTATTTGTAGCACTGATGAAGGGAAACATTTATCATTGTATTTTGTTACGCTGATAAAGTTCCTGATTGCACGCGTGAGTCCCACATTGTAACAACAGTTGATCAACCACTTCTTTATATTCAATTCTGCCACATCACAATCTAAGAAGCCTTCTATGTGGAAAATCTCTCACATACACTCTCCTCACAGACCCACATAGAACCTGGCCTACACAAATGGGTCCACGCGGCCCATGACCTACTATATGCTTCCCTAAGGCATTATACCACCCATTTACACATCGTCCGGTCCTACACCACCCAACCCACCTTCCCATGTGAGCATTGGACACCTTCTTTATGCAAATTGATAAAAAAATTCTATTATTAGAAATATTAAAATAATTGAAATAATTAATCAAATAAATTTAAAAAATAAATAAATTATTATAATATTAGAAGTGTTATTAATCAAATAATTATTAAAAAATTAATATATATATATATATATGTATATATATATTATAAACATTAATTAATATTATATATAATATATAGAAATATTAAATGAATAAATTGAAATAATTAAACAAATAAAAATTAGAAATGAGAAAACTAAGAAAAATATTAAATGTTTTATTAATGAAATGATTTTTCATAAAATAAATGACTTTAATATACATATATAAATATCATGTATATAAAAAAATACTATATATAAAATATAGATATACAAAATGAATAAATTGTAAAAATTAAACAAAAAATTAAAAAAGAACAAATTTGAATATTATTATCAAATTTCTTAATGAAACAGTTAATAATAAAAATGAATAAATTTATTATATATATATATATTATAAATGGTTATAAACAATAAATAATAAATATTAATATAGAAAATGAAAAAAACATAATAATTAAAAACATATTATTGTCTTATTTATTTTTAATGGTTTTTATACATAATTATTGATTAATATTTTTAATATTTTTAATATAGAGATATATTGATATATATACATATAGTTCTATATATATCTATCAATGTTTATAACAACTTCTGAAATGTGATTTATATAATTCAAAATATTTATACTTACCTTAAATAAGTCATATATTTAGTGGAAATTTGTTTATAATTAAAAATTAATATAAATTACAAAAATTAACAAATTATGTCGAGTAACAGACAATTAATTGAAAGTCATTTGATTTTTTCAATTTAGAATATATCAAACGTGTGTTACATTATTTTCACACATACATATATGTAGTTAATACATTTATATATACAACACACACATATTGTTTTGTAATTTATTCTATTTTTAATAAGAGTTTTAGAATTATATTTTTTATCATAATATATTTAATATATATGATCTTTCTAAAAAGTAAATTTTATCATTTTCTATATTTCTATTCAATACATACAATTTATTACTTTTAAATATTTTTTCAAATTTATTAATTTTTAATATTATTTTTCATTAATAATCTTATATGTTTTTAATATTTTGGTAAATTAATCATTTTTAATTTTTCATTGTTCAATATATTTGTAATTGTATCCATTTTTAGCATTTATTTATACATGTTTAATCATTAAGATTTAATTTTTTAAATATGGTTGAAATATATGTAATTAATACGTTTTCATTTCCATTTAAACATATACAAATATTCATTTTTATGTTTTTAATATTATCTATACAATTATTTATTTTTTAAATTTATTTATACTTCTTATTATTAATTTCCTTAATAGATGCTACATATTATATACATTTATTGTTCAATTTAACATATATAAATTTTTTGTATATATATATTTATAGACACACACACACACTAACTTCCCACACACACAAATATTTATGTAATTAATGAAACATTATATTGAAACACATACACCTAATATTTATGTAATTTATTGAAATTTCAATATTCATTTTACAATTTTATTTCGTAACATATTATATTAAATTTATTACTTTTTTAATTGAAAAAATTTATTTATTTATCTTTAACAATGTTACAATTATTATTATTTATTCATATTTTATATTTTATACTTTGTATTTTTTTGGAATTTAATATTTTTATAATAAATATTTACACATGTATATTTACAATATGTTAAAATATTTTCAATATGTATTCATCTTCAATTCAATATAGATCAATATTTTGTTTTTAAATAATTTTTATAATTAATAAAACTTATACATTTTATCAATATTTTTAAAGTCTATACATTTCTAATTATTCAATTTCACTAATTTTTAAGATTCATGCATATAAGATTATATATTAATCGATAATTATAAAAATATATTTGTCATTAAATATTTATTAATATATATATTTATAAATGAATATTTACTATATTTATAATTATAAATAAATAAATATAATTTTTTCAAAAATATTTAATTATTATAAATAAGAAATTATATATTTAAATAATTATAAAATTATAATAAATATATTTATAATATTTATATTTATATTTATATATATTTGTTAAATAAATATTATTATATATTTATATAATGATATAAATAAATTTATAATTATAAAATTTTTATAAATATATTAAATTAATAAATATATTTAATATATTTACATTTATATTTATATTTATTTAATAAATATATATATATATATATATATAATTATATAATATATATAATTATATAAACATATTTAAATTATACATAAATAATTATATATTTAATTAATTATAAATTTATAATGAATATATTTAATATATTTAAATACTGAATATATTTAATATATTTTTAATTATTAAATATATATATATATAATTATATAAATACATATATTGATATAAATATATTTCTAATTATATAAAAAAATATATGAATATTTTTTGAAATATATTTACAAATATATTTATTTAAAATTATATTTATAAATCTTTATCATCACTAATGTTTTAGCACTTATGAAACCCCTCTTTATCAGGGATTTTTTTGAAGGGCTGATAAAAAATTCCTCGTATATTTAAATGAACATGAATTGAACCGATTTATGTCACATCATTCAAGTTCTCAAGGATGTCCAGTGTTGCCACAACTCCACCTCAGTCTTCTCTCAGATGAGTCCTACCTCAAATCTAAGGCATGTTAATTTTTTCATCCTCTCTCATTGCTTACTTATTCAGGTTCAATAGTGTACGATAGTACGGTGTTCCCTTGGTGTGGTGGTCTTATGGTTCCACGTTTATGATCTCTCTCGATGTAGTCCCCAGCATTATTAATCCTCCGGTGATGGTTCCTTTTTTGTGAGTCATTACATTACTGATTAAACCCAACTATGAATTTCATAGGTCCCGATCAGTTAAAAGTATTTTGTTTTTGTTTTTATGTTTCCAAATCACTCTATGACCATTGGTTTCCTCCAATTCTTAGTGTCACCCCATTCGAAGAGCTATCTAGCACTACCCCATTCTGATTCTCATCAACTTGTCCACTATCTAGGCTTTCTATTCTATAGAATGTATGATGCCTCAAAGTGGAAGAGCGTATCTCTGATTTATTTCTTAAGAATGGGATATATTTTAATAAATATTTCATATGTTATATCTTAGACCACAATTCACTAATGTGTTTATTATTATCTACTAACACTCATGGAATAAGAAATATTTTTTTTATTTTTTATTTTTCATGAAATATCATCTCAAACCACGAATATGTTCAACACAATTGAAGGCATCATCAATCACATCAAGTATTTCATAGTTATGTTAATAAACATATCAAATATCTCATATAGAATCCAAAATAGTGTGGTGAGTGTTTCCTTCTCTAATCTACCCAAAAACATCTTTGTTCTTCAAGCCTCTAAAATGACTTTAACGTTTATTTTTAATAAATCGAATGAAAAAAGTCCCTTATATCCAATATTGGGTTAATATTAATTTTTTTAGATATTTAATGAAAAATTTAATACATAAAATTATATAGAATAAATGATAGTGAATGAAATAATATTTATTGATTGAATCCATTAACTTATTAGATAAAATTTTAAGGGTTATATAGTCAACTACTAATAAATTATCCATCGAATAAGATACATATTCATGGATAGTAAAACATCATAGGTAGATTGAAATGAAAATAGATATTGGTAAACCTTGAAATTAATGATATCCCTTTAATGGGATATATATATATATATTTTATTTACTATTTGATTTTTTGATAGTCATCTACAAAAATAAACAATAAGAAAATCATAGGTGTGTATAGAGAAATACAAATAGCGAGGAGATATAATTTTTTTAATATTTATAGGTTTCCTATACAAATTTTAAAAATAATAAAGTATAGTTCATGATGTGTTGAGATATATATAACCAACCTATTTCTAACATCTTAATATAATAATTTTAGGATGGTATGGAACATCTATACATAGAAAAGTGTACATAAATGTGGTGGAATATATTAAAGGAATAAAATAAAATAAAACGAGACAAGGTTGATAATTGAAAAGATTTAATAAATTATTTAGGATATGTAGATCATTTTGTATAAAATATTTCCAATTTATTTTTGTCTATAACAATATTTATGCTAATATCAAAATTATAAATTTTTAAAATGGTTGACTAATTTGTAAATGGAATAGAACGTTTTATGTTACTAGAAATTTTATGGTTAATGAAGATGGAAATATCATTGATATATCTAGATGAATAATTAATATGAATATATTGGGGATTAAAGAAGATATTAATATAAACAAAAGCAATGTGTTCAGTCATTATATGAATCTACAAACTGTGATAAAGAACTAGAAGATACAACTAATATGAGTATATTTTTATAACTTATATTGTTAATATAAATATAAACTAGGCCTTAAATTCAATTTCAATAGTGAAAGATAGTAATATGTAATTATCATTACATTTGGTTATTTTGGGAAACCTCAAAAAATTAATAATTAATATTCATTTCCTTGTGGATTTATCGGAATCAAATTTCAAAATTAAAATATTATCTATATAATATTTTGATTTTAAGATATTTAATTTATATCAGGGAATTTTGTTTTTTAAATTATAAGTCTAAATTTCCAAAAACCTCTTGTATGGGGATCTATTTTAAAAGATATATTGATTTCTAAATTGGGTTTCAGAAGTTTAAATCATATCATTTTTAGTGTAATGGTGAAAATATATCATGTTATCATATCATGTGGATTTTTATTAATGTATGAAAAATATTACTCCCTTTTAGTGGATTTGGTTTTTTGAATATTCTATGTTCAAGGGGATTCAAGAAACTTTAATTTATTCTCATGTCATTTCCTTTTAAATGTTTATAAGTGATTGATTAATGTATATTTATAGTTTTCATGAATTTATGTAAATTTTATGATTTCTATGTATATTGATTTACAAAATTGATAATTTTTAGTATGGAGGAAACATAAATTCTTTATTATATGAATATTATTATGAAATGAATTTTTTAAAGAAATAATTGATGTTGTTTTTTCTTATGTTAAATTATAAATTGGGTTTTTAAAGTGATGAAAATTCATTATTATTGAATAATGTCTCATTTGAGTATATGAAACTGATTTTTATTTTCACACATAGAAACACACACACACACACACATGTATATTTATCTAATGGGATATTTTAATGAGTTAATATGTGTTTATAAATTAAATATGTGGATTCATTTGTTGTTTGGAATGTTTTATTCGGAATAAAAGAGGTTTTAAGGCTTTTTTAGATGGAAATAACTTTATTTCTTTGGTTTCAAATATTTTCTGGGAAATAAAATAGTTTTCCTATATTTGTATTAATATAATGTTTATTTAATTTTGTTATCATGATATTATAATAATTTATTAAAATCAAGGTCTATGATACCTTGTGATCTGTTACTCCCCCTCAAACATCTTTGTTTATTTTTTACTTTTCCCAAATAGTTTGAACAACATTCACACAAGTGATCTTATTTTCCCTTGATCCACCACATTGATTCTCTAAAAAATATCTATTGGATCAATCCAATGTTGGTTCACCATCACCCTCGCTTTCACATTCATTTTCACTAATTCATCATTATTTCTCACTCTGGTTACATGGAGCTCCTAGTTGTGCACCAAAAATGATTTCCACTTATCATATATGGTCATGACTAAAAATGATAAGTTGGAAGTGTTTTTGTAGTACACAGATTGTAATTGGCTCCATGTTTCAAGTATTCCTCATGTACCCATTGATCAAATTAAAAACATTACTCCCATTTTCTTCCAAGTATCCCTTATACTGTCATGGATTAAAACCACAATGTCTTTTTAAAACATGTCTTTACCTTGTGTATTTTATTTTTAGAGATCACTAGAGTATCATCTTATAATATTGTTTTCTTTTCCAAAAACCAAAATATATTGGAATGTTGTTTAAAAATGGACTCATTTTCATTTTGATACTGATTGAAATATTATTTCAAAATTCATCAATTAAGGGGAATTATTATTTATTTTTAGTGATTTTATAATTTATTAATATCATTAACAATATTTTATGAATTAATTTTATATTAATATATTATTAATTGTGATTCTCTATGAAAATATATATTTATAACTCCAGTTCCATTAATTTTATCTGAAATATAGTATAGTTTTTTTTATATAAAATATAATTCTTTTTAAAATGGAATCTATGTACACAATATTATTATTATTTTGATCTATTTTGAATCACTATGAATGGTTTGAGTGTCACCTATAAAAAAGTAATAATTTTAAAAACATTTATCTTAGACACATATAATATTAATATATAGTGGTAGATTTTGATAATGTTTCATATAATCTCCCTTAACCAAACATGTTTTTTGGAGTTTATTAAGATTTATTATACTCTTTTTGATATACATATAAAGGTTTTGACTACTAGATATGGTAGATTGATTATAGTGATTTATGTCGTTTGTAGAGGTGAAATCATAATATTTTGGATATCAATGATGTGAAATCCACATTAAATTAATTTTTTAGAGTTTTTATTAATGGTAAATATTTGTGTTCTTTTTAAGGAAATTTAATAGAGGTTTTTGATATTATAGGATATATGAAATATTCTTAATATTTATAACTCTATTATTTTTGAAATAGGGGATCTTTAGTGGGTTGTAGTAAAAAAAATATATTTTTTGTATTCCTATAATACATAGTCTAGACTAATATATTGAAAAAGGGAGTAATAGGGAATCAAACTTCACTTATATCTTCAATAATAGTCTCATTTATTCATGTAACAAAATTCCATGCTCCATGCCCCCGTGTCAAAATCCGATGACTACATGGACTCTTATGTTCTGAGGAAAGATATTTTTATACAAATTACACTATCATAAATTTTTTATTGAAACCAAAATCATTCATACATAAACATTCTTTAATTAAACTATATGATCATATTATCTTTTAGAGACCTCATAGATACACATATTCTCACATCCAATATAATATAGATTGAAAATAACACCACAAAAATGGAATGCCACATAATCTATCCAACCCATAGTATATTTATCATGACCCCACTCTCGTAACATTATCATCATAAGAACCCAAGCGCTTAAAAAACTCAGTCTTCAAACCAAAGTCCTTTTCCTTTTAATTTAGTAACTAAAGGCATAATTTGAATGTTGAAATTGGAATGGTTGTCTCAACATAAGTGTGTGTAAGACCATCCATATGAGCCTTCTCATGGTCAAAATATTCCAGATCTCCTTATATGTATGAGACTGTTTCTCTTAATTTTAGCATTATTCAACAAACTAAGGAATATTGTCTGGTGCTTCACCAACTCCCCAACCTGAGAACATTTATATTTAAGGAGACAACTGCCAACTTCATCAACTTTAACTCTAAGATAGTTATTATTAAATTTTGTAGTTTGAGACTCGTCCACCATCTCTACTAGACGTGGACCTATTTTTCATGAACAAATATTAGAATTAGTCATCCCATTCCGGGTTCTAGTAACCATTTTGGATGAATTTAGAGGATAACACCTACCACTAGTGGATTAAATATTTTCATAAATTCAACTACCCATTTTCTTCAATCATGTAGAAATTATTTGAATCATTAAAATTTTGGGTTTCCTAATTAGAATTATGTATAACATTATCTTTTTATTATTAATATCTTATGTGTATTTATTATCTTATTTTGAAAAAAAAATATTATGTAACTAATATGATGAATATGGATAAACAATGTATGCATGCTAATTGTATGAAAAAAGAGTATGAATATGTTGTTAAAGATCTCATCATGTTTTCAATATAATATTCATAAAACCCTTCTCAAATAATTTTTCTATTTTTATGTTGTCATTATTAAAGAAATATTTGTCTAGAAGAGTTTGAAGAACATTTTATTTGTCATAGAATAGATTAAATCTATAAATGATGAACTATTCATGGGGAAAATGAATGTTCACACCAATTATGATTATATCTCTGTTTATGGATCATTTTTTATTTGAATACTATTGAAAATTATTATGGAGACCATTTAGAAAAATGAAAATTGAAATTGAGGATGACCTTCATGATTGTACAATGTTATTTAAGATGTTAAATACATATTCTAGAGACCATTTTATACTGGTTTTACTAAATACGTAACATTGTCAACAATATTGAAGTTATGTAATTTGAAATATGAAATTGGATGGAGTGAAACTAGATTTATAGAACTACTTGGTATCCTAAATGATATGGTTCCAGAAGAAAATGAACATCCTTGTCAAACTATACTGCTAAATAAATTCTATGTTCAATGAGAATGATCTACAAATAAATATATTCTTGCACCAATGATTTCGTATTATTTTTGACTAGACCATTACTCAATTATTAAATTCTATATGTGTGGGGAATATTGAGACATGAAAGTTGAATCAAGACCTTAAAAAGGTGTATGGTAATTTCTTATCATTACATTGTTTAGAAGACTATATGGATGTCAGTAATCCAGGAGACAATTGACATGGAATGCTGATACAAGATTTAAAGATTGGAAACTAAATTATATTGAAGAATCTCCTCTGTAGAAGGAAATTGAATATGATTATACAAAATTTGGAAATGATTTGAGAAAATTATGAATTACATTATCTAAAGATGTAATAAATCCTTTTAGTGTAATGATAATTACTCACTATACATGGTCATTCATGTTGGTGACATATAACTAGCATCGATTGTTTGCATGGAGAAAAAAATAAATTATTTTGTCTTGGTTTGTATCTGGAAAAAAATAAGTTGGGGTTTGGATTAGTGGTAATCACCCCATAATACTACATGAAAAATGGGGGTTCAAAACCCATTGGGCGTAGGTACTGTAGCAGTACTGTAGCGGTACTGTAGTAGCAATGGTACTATTGATCGGCGGGTTCTGTAGTGGCGGTAGGGCACTATAGGGGCGGAGGTATTGTGCGGGGTACTGTAGTAGCCAGGTTACTATTCAAAAAATGGGAATTTGGCTAGAAATTTGGGCCTACGGGCTATGTAATGGGCTACAGGCCCACTGGGCCTTCGGGTTATGTAATGCATCTCCCTCTACCTAGTTAAAAGAGGTCATTTCTTTGCTTTATTAATAAAAATGAGGCTTCAACCCCAACCTTTAAAAAAAATATCTAGAAAGAAATAACCTTGTAAGTATGTTGATGTCCCATTGGATCCATTGATCGAATATCTAAAATTGATGTTTGATATTGGTGTTACGATGTATGATTCTCATAAAAGTCATGAATTCAAATTAAGGGATATGTCGCATGAACTGAAAAATGACTTTTCTACTTATAAAAATATTTTAGGCTATTGGATTAAAGGAATGTTGGGGTATCCCATTTGTGGTGAATGCACACACATAATTCAGTTAAAAAATTCCTTGAATAATGTGTTTTTAGTTCATAATTTTTTATTCCTCGATGAAATAAATATTGATCCTATAAGATAACATTAAATAGAAACACTGAACAAGGTATAACATTGTCTCCACAAATGGGTGCTAAACTATTCGATAAAGTAAAACACACAGAATATATTTTTTGGAAATCTTTTTCTAGAAATTATACAAAATCTTGTTGTAAAAAGAGATCAATTTTATTTGAATTAATGTACTGGAATTTTTTGTACATCATAAATTTTCTTAATGTAATGTATGTAGAAAAAATGATTTTGAAAGTGTTATTGTCATGTTACGAAATGTTTCTAGAAAAACAAAAGATATAATCAAGGATATGTTGTACATGGATGACATGGGAATAAGGGAAGATTTGGAACCATTGAAGGGTAATGAGATAACTTTTCATCCTCCATAATCTTACACTCTATCCAGATAAGAATAATTACCATTTTTCATTTTCCTTAATGGGGTAAATGTTCCATATGGGTATTCATGAAATATCAATATTTTCATGTCAATTACAAAATTGAAGTTACATGGAAAAAAATAACATGACTATCATATTTTGATACCGTATTTTATTTTTGTCATTTTATGTTAAATTCTCCTTAAAAATATATGAAATACATTAACCAAACACTGATTATTTTTTAAAGCCATTTTATGTAATGTTATAGACCAGGAATAGTTTTAAATAATGTATAAGGATATGACAGTCATATTTTCTGAAATAGATATGTTCTTCCCACTATCATACATTATTATAATTGTCCACCTGATTGTTCCCTTGGTAATAGTGGTTTGACAATGTGTTCATTTCCATTATAGATAGATTTCCCCCACTGAATGGTATATACATATTTTGAAAGGGTAAGTCGGGAAATAATTTTTTCGAGAATGTTGCATTTTATAATAATATATTGTTGATGAACCTATTGAATTATATTCCAATTAACAATCATATGTTGATATAATTAGTCTCCCAAAGTATCATCATGATGATCACCATACCGGTGAAGGGATTTATGGATGAGATGTTGTTACAATTACCGTCATAGAGGGTGAGAAATTTCACCTTCACATTTTATATAATAGTGAAGATGTTGATCCAAATATTGAATCCCATAGAGAAATTATCATATATTTTAATCCATACAGGGAAGAAATATGGATATCAAATACAGATAATCAATGATTTATATAATGTTTTTGAGATCATATTTATAAGGATTTATATGAAAATCAGAATTCAATTGTCTAACGACTTCCATGGATAGCATGGGGACCAAAATAAATTGTTATTTCGTATTCTGGTTTTGTAATTAATGGATATAAATTATATATAAAAGAACATTATAATCATAGTATGATGAACAAAGTAGATTTATGCACATGTCAGAAGCGATGTACATATCTGGTTCCAAGGATAGAAATCCAATTTATGTAAATATGTCATATTTCATCATTATTGAAGAGATATATGAGTTGTATTATACAACATTTCAAGTGATTATTTTCCATTGTAACTTGGTTGACAGTAGGAATGAATTAAAATTTGATAAAATAGGCATTGAGAAGGTAAATTTTAGTGTGGAAGGGTAAAAGGATGAGTTTTTCATTATGGAATCATAAACAGAGAAAGAATTTTATGTCTCAGATTAAGAAAAAAATAATTGGCCAATTTTACTATTAGTGAATAAAAAACTATAGGGTGAGATGAAAAATCAATAAAGGATGACCCCTTCCTTGGAAGATCATAATCAGTTCATGGAGATCCCAATGTAGTCAATGTCTAATATGTTGGAGGGGGCATGAAGAGGAGATTTGGATTATCGATAGTGGATCTGAATCCTCTTAACCTTTGAGAAATTGAGAGTTCAATGAGTAGGTTAAATTGTTTTATAATATATGATGATTTTTCATCATAATATTATATGATTTCAACTAAATTAACATGATCTAAATTAATGTTTGAATACTCATTAAAATAATTTATTTTGTACATGATGATGTGACCAATATTGGAGAAGAATATTAGTTGATGCTAAAATTGAAAAATTATTAGGGGGTCAACTACATGTTTATGAAAAAATAAGAATGATGTATCATCACAGTGATGACTATAATTGTCAAGGAAATAAGCAAGGGTATAATATTTGAGGTTGGATAGAATCAACATGGCCAAATTGTTGACACCAATAAGTAAATGTTTTTTAGTTATGTTGGGGTCACAATGTGAATGAATGTTCCAATTGATATAAATTTTTGGTTCTATGTCTATTCTGTATAGATGGAAACCCTTTGAGAAGTCATTGACATAATGTTACAATATAATTCCTATATTTTACAGAAAAAATATTTTATGAAACATTGTTTTAATTTTTATTATTCATAGTAGGTTTTTTATATTATAGTTCATTTTTGTAAGAAATATATCGTAATGGAAATTGGTAAATCCCATAGAGGATTCCAAACTATTATTACCAAGATCCATCTTAGGGATGTTGATGAAAAAGTAAACCCTTATCCACCAGTTACTTATGAACACATTATAAGGAAGAAAACATGGAATGATTTCATTAGTATCATGATGAGAAATCATTTTTGTTAAATTGTAGTCGATTATATGTTATTTGAAATTATTTATTTTATCTAATTTTATTCAAAAAAATTATTTAATGAAATAAAAAAAGTAGTTAAGAAAATAGACAACAAGAATAAAAACCAATATAATCCTATCGTAAAGCAAGTATGGGGTATGGTTCACCAGAGAAGAAATTGATATATATTTTAAATGAAAAATAAATGTTTTATATGATATAAAACAAAATGTGTTCCCTTTTTATAAGATTTTTGATAAATAAAAATTCAAATCCACTTCTATCCCATGACTTCTACTATAGAAGGAGGACTATGTAAATAAGGAGGGTAAACTAGTTGATGAAAACAAAAAAGAATTATGGGAATCATTTTTAAGCATGGCATAATAGGGTTTTTTTTATAATAACCTTACAAAAAGTATCTATTTGTGTTTATATGTCTTATATGTAGTTTAGAAATTAGAATTAATGGTGACCATACCAAAAGAAAAACTAATTTTAGTATCTTTGAAATGACCATACAAATATAGTCTCGTTAGAGGTGTAGGTTTCGTAGTTTCTCCTCGAAAATGTTTCAATATAAAAAACACAATAAGATACATATCATATTATAAAAATATTTCAGGTGAAAATATATTCTATTCATGATATTATTATTTGTTCTAGTTTGGCAGAACAATATATATGAAAGGAATAAATTGAACCGACAATGGAACAAATATTATCACATGAACTACCAAATGATCCCACTAGATTTGAGGCTAGTCATTTCCCTCAACTGCGTACCTTACCCGAGGAAATAAATTTTTTCATTACTCTTACTCCAAAATGTGAATCCCAAATCATCTGATATATTTTCATTGCTATAATTCTTTATGGTAACATTCTATTTGATTTCTATCTATCAAAAAACATGAATCACCGTGTTGTGAGGGGTATATTGTATAATATACTAAGAGAAAAACTAAATGAAAAATCACACTCAAAAAATCACATGAGAGTGGTGATTAAAGTATCTCAAGATCTGAGCATTGACTATCTTATTCCACTTGAGGATCCAGATATCACAATATTTAATGATGCTATTGGAACTTTCATCCCATGGTTTTCTAATATTATAAAGATACATTAGGAATGTACTTAATTGTGTTTTTCAAAATAAGAACAAGTAAATATTGATGAAAAATGTATGAAGTGAGATAATATATTATATATGGATATAATGATGGGGTAATGGATGTTTGGATCAAGAAAATACAGTGAATTAACTAAAAAACTATCTTTTGGTAGTACCTTCCCCTCTCTAGTTCCATTTCAACTTATATTAGCATTATAAATTCATAAGAACACCACATTAAAAAATATATATGTGTCTTATATTCTATATGAAGCAGAGATATTTGGAACATTGATTATGGATATGGTTTCTCTCGAGAGTATAAATGATAATATCAAGTTTTAATGGCTGTGAGTCTTAGTTATGAATAAACGTGTAAGGAAGCTTTTCCTAATATTTATATCCAAAAAATGATCTAATTTGTTCGTTAAATTTAATAATAATTCATGTTTTCTATAATTGTTTATATTATTCCTATATACAGGGAAAACTGTTTGAAGGATGATTTGGATTCATTTATCCCTATTTCATTTCTACAGATGAAATTTCTTTGGAGTTAAAATAAATTCATAAGAAAAATATTCCCTAAATGAATAATTTTAGAATAAAATCACATATAATAGAATCTTTTTGATCCCTATAATATTGGGAAGAAACTACACAACCTAATCAAATAAAATATTTTTTTAATTTTTTCATTACTTATTTGTTTTTATTTTTTAGGAATAACTGGATATTGATCATAATCAATCTGGATACCCAAAATATTTATTTTTTTGGGTCCAATGCATTGATTTCCATCATAATGAACAAAAATGATATTTTTATTGACTTTTTAATCCACTAAGTCAGTATTTTATAGATAAACATAAAGTTATATGTTTTAGTTTACATTTTTTTTAAAAAATTATGATTGCGGGATATGTAAATATAGTCTAAATCATGGTATGAGGTCATGAACTAAAAATAAAAAGTCTATGGATTACTTAAAATGGAGATATATTAAGGTAAGTATATAAATATTTAACTATCAAAGCATAAATAAAAACATTTTACTTATATTGTTCAATGTTTCTATAGTATCTGAATCATGATAACAACAATGATTATGGATATTATGTTTTAAATTTTACAAAATATATCATATACCATCAAAAGACAAGAATTCTTAAAGAGGAAATTTCAGAAGGTAATTGTAATTTCATTAAAAGTATTTCTCAATAATTTTTTTGTGTATATTTTCTAATTACTACCATAATTTACAATAATCTACAGTCTCGAAAGAAGAAGTGAAATTTTTTATAGATGAGGGGGATTCATACATGGTGTCATAATGTTTGATGAAATTAAGTTTAGGTGGTTATGTAATATCATTATGATCTAGTATGGGATACAAACTTAGAGACACACATGATATGTGAATCATTAGTATTAAAATTTTTATATATTATTTTTTATCTTTTTCTCAAGGAGAAGGATAATAGAGGAATCAATTTGTTTAGAAATGAATGGGCATAATATACGGTGTATGTATGTATAAAGACATAATTGAAACATGACATCCTACTACCTATTTTCTTAATTGTACGGCCATTTTATATAATTTTTAGTTAATTTTTTTTAATTTTTATCTGATATTATTTTGTTAAATTTACACATTAGTTCAACACATACGTCACAAGATCAAAACCAAGAAAGAAAAATCATGTTGTTTTGATACTTCAGTAAAATGATGCATAAGTAATTTTCGACTCATATGAATTGAACACACATTAATTAGACACATGATGTGGGTCGTATAACTCGAAGTGTGTTTTTTCAAATACAAAATTTCTATTTCAGTTTAAAATGCATGTTGCATATACAAAACTAATAAAATGATCTCAAATTGTTTTCAAACATTAGGAAAATGAACCATAATTCATTTTTCATTAGTATTAATTCACCACACATCAATATGACACATTATGTGTTCGATATGACTCAAAAGGGATATTCTCAATAAAAAGTACCACTTTAGTAAAAAAACACACACAAAATATCCAAAATTGAGAAAAAACATTGCATTGTTTTCAAACATTATGAATACATTCTATAATTAATATTTGGAAAATATGAATCAACTGCACATCAATCTTACATACGATGAGATAAATATGACTCAACTTCCATGTTTTCAATAAAAAAGTGCTATTTTAGTTTAAGACACCTATCACATCACCAAAACAGACTAAAAGAGCTCATATTATTTTTAAATGTTAGTAAAACAATACATTATTCATTTTCCAAAATTACTAATTAACAACACTCCACTCTAGCCCATGATGTGGTTGATATGATTCAAAGTTTGTGTTTTCAATATAAAAATCATTTTAGTTTAAAAAGAATTACATAGAAAGAACTATGAAAATGAGCTCAAATTCTTTCAGAACATTATAAAAAACAATCAATAATTCATTTTTTGACTTGTAAGAGTAAACCACATATCAATCCATCACCTGATGTGGTCGATATGACTCAAAGTGTGTGTTTTTCAATACAAATGTGTCATTTTAGTTTAAAACATGCATTAAATAGACACAACTAAGAAAATAAGATTATATTGTTTTCAAACATTAGTAAAGTGGAAAATAATTTTTTATTGATTTGTATGAATTGGATTCATATTAATACAACACACTGTGTGAATGATATGGCTCAAAGTGGGTGTTTTCCATAGAAAGGTGTCATTTTAGCATAAAATGCATGTCACATCTCCACAACCTAGAAAATGCCTCATATTGTTTTAAAATATTAGTAAAATGATACATAATTAAAATGTCAAATGTTTCAATTTAACTCATATCAATCCAGTATAAGATTTGGTCGATATGACTCAGAGTGTGTGTTTTCAATACAAACGTGTCATTTTAATTCAAATCACACATGAAATAGACAAAACTATTCAAACAGGATTTTATTATTTTCAAAATCTAGGAAAAAGTTCCATAACTAATTTGTAACATGTGTGAATTTACCACACTTATATCTAACACACGATGTGACTAATATGACTCAATGTACGTGTTTTTAATAGAAAGGATCCATTTTAGTTTAAAACTCATGTCACATCCCCAAAACCATGAAAACAAGATTGGATGGATTTAAAAATTTACTAAAATGATCCATAATTAATTTTACATGTGTAAAAATTAGGCTGATATCAATTTGACACATGATATGACCGACACTACTCAACGTTAATGTTTTCAATAAAAAAGTGCCATTTTAGTTTAGAACATACATCAAATAGCCAAAAATTATCAAATGAGCCTGGATTATTTTAAGACATTTAAAATACTATATAAAATTCATATTTTATGTGTATGAATCTAACACACATCAATTTGACACCTGATTTAGTCAGTATGACTCAAAATGTGTGTTTTTAATATCAATGTGTCATTTTAGCTTAAAAAATGCATTCAATAGACAAAACTGACCAAAGAAGATAATATTTCTTTCAGAATTTTTGAAAATAGTCCATATTTAAATTTAAATGTGAGTGAATTTATCACACATCAATATGACACATGATGTGACTAATATGTCTCAAAGTGTTTTTTCAAATATAAATTAGTCACATTAGTTTAAAATGCATGTCACATCACCAAAACTGGGAAAATGAGATCATATATTTTTCAAACATTAAGAAATTGATCTGTAATTCATTTTTCATGAGTATAAATTTACCACACATCAATCCGATACATGATGTGTTCAATATGACACAAAGTTTATGTTTTAAATACCAACATGTCATTTTAGTTTAAAACACACATCAAATAGAAAAAACAAAAAAAATAAAATAGAATTGTTTAAAAGATTATCACAATGGTTGATAATTTATTTACGATGTGTGAGAATCAAACTCACATCATTCCTAAAAATGATTTGATTGATATGACATAAAGTGTGTGTTTTTAATAGAAAGACCCCTTTTTGTTTAAGACAAATGTCAAATAACCCAAACGAAGAAAATGAGCTCAAATTATTTTCAAACGTTAAAAAACCAATACATAATTCATTTTTCACATATAGTAATTGACCAAACATCAATCTGAAACACTATTTAGTCGATATGACACTATGTGCATGCTTTTAATACAAAAGTTCCATTTTAATTTAAAACACACATAAAATATTCAAAACTAATAAAATGAGCTCGAATTATTTTATAACATTAAGATAATGGGGAATAATTTATTTGTGATGTGCAGTATATGACCGTACATCAATGTGAAACCTGATGTGTTTGTATGACTCAATGTGCATGTTTTCAATTCAAATGCGTCATTTTAGTTTAAAACTTTCATCAAATATAAAAAACCAAGAAAAGAAATTTTTTTCCAAACATTAGGAAAATGGTCCATATTTTATTTTAGATGTGTAAGAATCGACTTCACATCAATCAAACACAATATGTGATATATATGATTCAAAGTGTATAATTTAAATATAAATGTGTTATTTTAGTTTAAAAAGCATGGCACATCATCATAATCAAGGAAATGAGATCAAATTGTTTTCAAATATTTGGAAAATGATCCATAATTCATTTTACATGTGTAGGAATTGACCGAACATAAATCTTATAAACAATGCAATTGATATGACCTAAAGTACATGTTTTCAATATAAAAGTTCTATTTTAGTTTAAAACACACTTCATGTTGCCAAAATAGAGCAAACAAACTTGGATTATTTTATAAATTTAGGGAAATTGTCCATAATTCATTATCGAGGTGTATGAATATACCACACATCAATCTAACACAATATTTTTATGATCTGACTCAAAGTGTATGTTTTCAATACAAAAGTTATATTTTAGTTTGAAACACACATAAAAGAGCTAAAATCGACCTAACGAGCTTGGAATGTTTTAAAAATATAGAATAATAACCCATTATTCAGTTTTCACATGTATGGATTTTTTCCTTCAATTTGACACACGATGTGGTCGATATGACAGTAAGTATGTTTTTTTCATTATAAAACTATCATTTTAGTTTAATTACATTAGATATCCATAATCATGAAAATGATATCAGATTTTTTTTATGAATTTAGGAAAATGGTTTGTAATTCATTTGTGAGGTGTAATAATTGATCGAACATCAATCTAACACCAAATGTGGTATTTATGAGTTACTGTGTGTGTTTTCTATATAATGGTTTCAGTTTTTTCTAAAACACATGTCAGTAGCCAAAACATAGAAAATGAGCTCAGATTGATTTCAAATTTTAGGATAACGGTCCATAATGTTTTTTGACATAAATAAATTTATCACACACAAATATGACACACGATGTGGTTTTTATGACTCAAAATACACGGTTTCAATATATAAGTTCCATTTTAATTTAAATTGCACATCACATCGCCAAAATTGAGAAAATGGGATCAAATTGTTTCCACATCATTTTATCTTATATTACTTAAATAATTTCTATATCATTTTATTTAATACTTATTTAGTTAATTTTTCATTGAGATATATTTTGGAGACAAAATAGAAATGGTGTGCAGTTGATGGTTTTCCCCAAAAATAATGTCCTCTTGAATCGATACCCCTCTGAAGTATGTTTTTATCACCACAGATGAGATACAATTCAAGAACACCTTCCTTTCAGAACAATAGTACATGGTGTGACCTGTAAGAATGAAATTCAACTCAATCTGATAGACGGTATAAATAGTATAACTCAAATTATATGTTTTAGATGAAAATTGATATATTTTATTTAATTTATTTCTTTATAGTATCACTAACAAAATAATTGTTTTCTCATATTGGTGTATTATGTTTCTCAAGTTGGGGTTGTTTGTTCATAAATTAATAACATGACCTGGGCTCAGATGCCAATGAAAAAGTAACATTGATGTTTTTAAATGTTTCTGACAATTTTAAATATCTAATTTAATTGTATAAACCAATTTTTGAAATGTTTATAATATAGTTTTTTTTTATTTAATTTATATTGTATAATTTATTTGAATTAAATTTTTTATTTTCTATAATATTTTCTATTTAATATGTCTTTCTGGTGTAGTGTACTATAATTATAACAGCACACAATAGTAGTATTACCCTTTATCTAGACTGAATAAAATCATGGATAATGGGGTCCTTTATCAATGATTAAATAAGTGGTGATAAAGGATTCATTTATCAGCAATTAAAGAAGTGTTGATAATGGTTTTCTTTTTCAGTTCTTTTTTAGTGATGATAAAGGCACAAGTATTTTAATTGTTCTTCGATTGTCATTGCTTTTTTTAATTAAAAAGGCCTATGTTTGCACTATTAATGGCCTTATTTATACTAGTAATGCTAAAAATCATAAAAACACTAAAACCAATAAAAACCCAATAACCCAAAAATAAAAACAAAAAACCTATCCCTAAAAGACCATAAAACCATATAAAGACCCTAAAAAAATCTACCCTCCCCCCACACACTAAAATATCATAAAACCTTGAAACCCATAAAAGACCTTAAGACCCCCAAAAAACACAAAAAACCCTAAAAACCACAAAAAAACCTAAAAACACAAAAACCCTAAAATACACTAAAACCATAAAAACCCTAAAAGTCCCTAAAAGTCAATTAAATACCATAAAAGTCTCTAAAATCCTAAAAAACCTAAATGACCATAAAACACCCAAAAGACCCTAAAACTCGATAAAAACACTAAATGAATCTAAAAAACACTGAAGGGCCCTAAAAATATTTAAAACACTAAATGAACCTAAATTCTATAAATTACAAAAAACCCCTATAAAACACCAACGGACCCTAACAAACCCTAACGATCCCAAAGGACCCAAAAAACATTAAATACCCCAAAAAACCCTAAAAACTATAAATGTACCTAAAACCAAATAAACCTTTAAAAACTATAAGACCCCCTAAAACCCATAAAAGACCCTAGAGAACCCTAGAAACCCGAAAGGACCATAAAAAACCTAAAAAGACACTAAAAATCAAAACACCCTAAAAACCATAAAAAACCTAAAAACCCTAGATTTCATTAAAAGACCCAAAAAAACAATAAAAACCTGTAAAAACCCAAAAAACACTAAAAACCATAAACCCCTAAAAACCTTAAAATACCCCATCCCCCCCCCAACCCTAAAAAACATAATCCCTATAAAAAAATAAAAAACATTACCATAAAAACTGTAAAAATCCCAAAAAAAACCATTAAAAACTTAAAAATCATAAATAACTAAATCCACTAAAATCCATAAAAACCATTTTCAAGCCCTAAAACACTATTATATATTAAATGACTATAAAAACCCTAGAATCCCCATAAATAAACCTAAACCCCTAAAAACCTAAAGGACGGAAAAAACCGAAAGGGACCCTAAGGCCCCCAAAAAACCATAATATATATATATATATTATCAATGCATTGTGGAAAATTTATCATGACTATCAAATCCACTCTCCATGTTAACATTGAAGGAATTCATGTTCTATTTAAAAAATTAATGTGAGAAAAATAGTCATGATATGATGATAAGGTTAGACATCACATGAATTCTTACACTACCCTCATTATAAAGAGGGGTTCATGATCTTTAGTGATTAATAGAAATAAAGATAGGTTTTTTCCTCAGCTAAATTATATGGTTATAACTTATTCATCATGAAAACATGTGGTTCATGGTAAAAATTTTCCAAACCATGGTTTGGAGTAGGAAGAATATTTTTTATATTAAATAAATTGAAGAATTATCCTTACAAGGAAAGGTGTTACATATATATATTGATCATGAATGTATAGAATATATATTCACCTATAATGTTCTAAATACGCACAATAGATTATGGTTTGTGATTATTAATGATTATAATAGCTCAATACATTACCACCCTTGGAATGAAAACAAGATGGAAAATACCCTTAGTCAAAAGGATATTGTTATATTATATGTGATGAGTATAAAAATATATATAATATTTCTGGATTTTCAAAATTATGGAACAAGAAATATATAATGATTGGTTTAAATATTATATTGATAAATTTAGGGTTCAACCACAAATCTATTTGAGGATTATAGTGGCATAGAAGTGTTTTGTAGAACATAAAAAAGAATGTGAGAAAGGTTCTTGAGTTCATATAATATCATGAATGAGTGAAATAGTTTAAAGAACATTTCAATGAGCCACCAATACTACACTTGAATAATGGTCTAATAAATAAAACTCATAGTTCACCATTCATTATTATCATTGATGTATGAAGATGTATAGTCATAAATAAGATTATTTTCGGTGGGAAAACATCAAATGAGATAATTCAGAGTAGGTAATTGGGAGTTTTGTATGTCATCCAATAAAGGATGAGAGACATAACTGTAGGGGGACTTCACAACATTTCCCATACCTAAAAGGAAATGGGAAGGATCACAATGTATTTTTTCATCAGACTCCCCAAAAATTCTAAAATCAATAATATTATTTGGTTATTTGTCAATTGCCTTATTATTTTATTACAGATTATTTCTATCATGGAATATCTATCTCTTGATAATATTTCTAGATGATACATTTAGTAACAGTTAAGGTTTTATAGAGGACCATATTCTACTATATATAACCAATATTTTATGATTACCACAATGTTTGGAAGAATTATTCAGCATGTTCACGGTCCATAATTTTTAGTACTTTTGATCATCCATAGATAGATGTTCAATATTAGATAACCAAACAAAAAATAGAGGATATGATAATATATTTTTCTATTTATATCAATGTTAGTTGGTATCAACACCATCATCTATTTTATTTTACATACAAAAATACATTTCACTAAAGAATTTAGATGGATATTTGTGAATACCTCTATGGAATATAGTTTGTAACTCCAATGTAGTTGTAGAAAGATAGTTATTAGGACATGAAATTGATGGGGAAATGTCAGATATGATTAGATCAATAAAATAAATCATCCTAGATGGTAAGATTGAATAGAAAACATATGATGACCAACCCTAAGAAATACATAATTCAATGTTTTTTAGAGGGTATTATTATAAATTTATTCATGAAAAAATACTTCTGATATCTGAAAAGAAGTGAATGTTGAGCCATGGGTATATTGTCCCCTTTGATTTTATTGATCGGGTATGGATGCTAGCTTATCACACTATACTTCCACGAACACATCCCAACATCACAATGTGTTATATGTATTATAGATAAAGAATTCCATTCCTAATCATTGTCATGTACTGAGTATATAAGTTGTGTTGCTACAACATGATCTTTCCAATGAAGATCTACCCCTATATATAATGGAAAATAGAGATAAGGATTCATAGAACAAGTCTACTCTCCATGTTTACATTCTCTATAGGAATCATAAATTCGATGAGGCTAATTGGGAACCTTATGATGTTATTATATAAAGGTATCCTCATTTTATTGGATCAATGTAATTTAATTTCAAATGAAAATATAATATTAAGTGGGTTTGAATGTAACAACTCAATATTTTTAAATTTATTTCACTTCTAATAAAATCTAATTTCATTTATAACTTTTGATACATGAAACTCTAAGTCTAAATAAACCATAATATAGTATATAATTATTACCATTCCATTAAATTGATAGATTAGTTGTAAATTTTAATAAAAAAAATATTTAATTGTTTTAGATAAATATTATATATTAATATATCAGTACACAAATTTTAGTAATGTCATTATATGATTTTAAACTACATGATTCTCTCAAAAACAATTTACTATATTTTTTGAGAAAATAATAATTTTATTTTCTTTTACTTGTGTAAATTTATTTGAAAAAATTTAAATAATTTTTGTAAGAACCATATTATAATCATCTTAGAGAAAGTTTTTGATTTTTTTTAAAAGATTGATTTTCAATGAATAAGTAAAATTTCTGATATTTATCAAAAACTATCATTCCTATTAAAGAATTTAAAAATAAATATAATCTTTTAAAAAATTCACATAACATTAGTTCAGTATTACTATGAATAATATAATTATGGTCATTAAAATTAAATTTATTTTAGATTTTGGTATATTACCTTTTTATAGATAGGGGAACATTATTTCTCGAATCCAATTTGTTTGTTATGTTTTTTAGGTTTAAATTTAAATTATATTTTCATTGTTTTTGGAATGGAGATTTTTTAAATTGATTCCATATTTTGAATCATCATTTTAAAATTTTTTAAATAGACCGATTTAATTTTTTTCTTAATGAATAGTAAAAACAGAAAAAGGGTAAAGTGGTTAAAACAGGGTAAAAACATTAGGATAAGGCTCTAAAATTTTCCAAACAAAAGACTTTAACCTATTGGATGAGTTTAGTTCAGCCAAAATAATCCATTTTAAAAAATATTGAAACTTGGTGCCAGTTTTTTGTTTTTTGTAAATTATTTTATGAAAATATGAAGCACAAAATTTCACTCTCATGACATTAATATCTCTAGTTTTATTATATAAATAAAATAAGTTAAATTCAATAATTAATTATTTTTTTTGTAAGATAGATTAATTTTTTTCATTGAATTTTTTTTAAATTTTTATTAATTATATATTTACTTTAAATTATTTCACAACCTCGAAACAGTGCTTGTGGAATTGGTATAAAATGAATGTAAATGATTTTTAAAACAAAAAAAATTGATATTTTTGTCTTATTATTAGTTCCTCGATAATATTGAAAAAAATATAACATAATAGGGGTGTGTTAAAGGTTTGTATTTTAAATCTATAACTATATTGATGACATTAATGTCAATGGAAATGAATATTTATATGAATAACACTAATGACATTATATAATTTTAAATATTCTATTAAATCATTTAAAATAAATTAAAATCAAATCATTTTCCAATTGAATAGTGTATGGTTGAAATTATCACCCATGGTATATTTATGAGTCATTTTTCCTTTTATAGAAAATTTATTTACACATAAAGTGTAATGAAATTTGTTATTGTGGTTATTGTCAAAAGGATTAAGAGGGGGTTAAAACATAAAGATAAGAGTTAAAAATCATATAAACATGTTTTAATATTATTTTATGGTAGTATTTAAACATATAATAATCAGTACATTAAAATATATCAACTTGATGTAACTTGAAAATGAATATTAATTTATAATAATTTTTTACATTAATTATTTCCAAGTGTGTTCCCTCCTCCATATATAAAAAGACACCCCTCATTTCACATCCTTACAATACATTGAACCAATAGGCTAGACCGACACCTAAAACATTATATTCTAAACTTCAGAATACATGAATTATGGGTTATGGAATCTATAAAAGACAATTACAAGGCTCTTTAAGGAAGGATATATTGATTGAAAACCAAAGGTGAGGTAATCCCCCTGACCAACCTCTTTCAAATTATAAATTCTTAAACCACTTCTAAACCAGAAATAGTCATCATAAAATAATAATTTCAGAATCATATATATTATTAAATTTATTATTATTATGGGTAAACCACTATCAACCTTATACTAAATCAAATAGGATGTGAAAGTATTGCTCATGCCAATGTGTGGACTACCATCTCCATATAGCGATATAATTGCTTTACCATCACCATAATTGATGTATATATATTATGATGGATTTATTGTTTACATATTATATCTATGACATTATTATGATTATTTGACTATAATATCATATATATCATATCACCTTCCCATCTTTTGGAAAACGATAATGTTGCTTATGTGTATGTGTGGACTACCACCTCCACAAAGTTATGTGATTCAACATTCATTAATAATTTACAATGATGGTAATAAATATACAATTAATATTAATATTTATTATTTATGATTGATTTTTTTAATAATGAATAAATAATTATTATCATTCTTTTAATTTTTTTGTTATAAAATGAAAACATCATTCATGTTTATGTATATCCTATTATCCCCGTGAATGGTGAAGATCATTTTACTACACAAACTTTTAAGGAGGGTTACAAATATTTATATAATTATAATATTTTATAATTATTTCTTGAATAAAATTGTAGAGATGATGGAACCATGAAAAAATATCATGGATCAGAACTTCCAAACTGAAACATTCATGAAAAAATAATGACTTAACATCTTGAAATGGTGATTTATATAAGGGATTATTAACAAATGGTTCCCGACATGTTATATGTGAGTAATATATGAAATTATATGTTTTTAAATAAATATATTATAGTATTATAAAAATTTTAATATTATTATAAATGAGGTTATAGGGATTTTGAATGAATTCATTCATGAGGTAAGTGATTTATACAACAATCACATTGTTTACCAGGATTTTTTATGATTACGTTTTCAATGTTGAAATTTTTTGATCTACCTATGATGAATATCATGAATTTTATTCTTATGATATTATGTATAGATAATTCGTTATTTTATTTCATTTTATAATTTTTCATTACTAAATAGATTTAAAAATTGTTAATACGGAAAACTTGTATTTATTATCTTTTAAATTGAAAATCCTTTTTATAATACCCATGTTTTCCAAAACATTTTTTGACGATTATTATTTATATTATTATATGACTTTTTCAAGTCATATTTAAACATTACTAACTTTTTTAATATATGGTTTAAAAGGGATCTTCATTTCATTTTTTGGATGAGGTATTTTTTAATTTTTTCAAAAATATTAAAAGAATCGTTGTTTTAATATACATTGAATTAATAGAATTTATTTAATGAAAACTAATTTTTTTTATCTTAATTTACAATTATACATGGACATTAAAAAAAATTACATAATATATTTGAAATTTTTTATTTATTAATAATGTGATTTCAAAATAAAAATTTTATTTTCCACATGAAATATTTAAAATGACTTTTAATGTAATTTATATTTAAGGTCATCTATTTTTCTATTTCAAATATTTTAATAGTAATATGATCTAATTGTACAATACATATACTTTCATTGGAAGGTTTTTGATTATGTTTATGAGAAGTTTATGAATCCCATCTATTTTTATAGTCTGTGTTTTAATAAAATATTGAAATTTTTATGAATCATGTTTCATTTACACAGGCTATGAAATATGATGAATGTTTTATAATATTCTAGAACATATATATGTTTTTTTCATTATGTGATTTTGGGTCACAATATAAAATATCCCTCAAATTCATTGGGTAAAAATTGTAATCTCTTGAGATAAGTAGTACTATAATTGAAAGTTAATCCTATATAGTCATGTACTCTATCCAGATTGATAGTATTTTGACTGAACCCTGACATGGGATATGATATAATGATGAGTAATCCTAATCTACAATGATAGTCCCAAAAATTATTATTGACTAAGGAAATGATTTTATATAATGATTTTTATGCAAAAAACTAATATCATATGCTAATGATATTCTCTCATGGATCACGTTATTTGATTATTTTATGATTCGTGTCCAATAAACTAAAAAGAATTATTCCATGACTCTATAAAATCATCATTGATAAAATCTTAATGGTTTTCAAATGTTATTCTCATGTTCTCATAACATTATTCTTAGGGAACTCTGAAATGATCATTATTATATCACTTGTTTACCCTCACTGAGCATCCATTATTTTCCAGTATATCAATCCCTTCTCTAGGATATGATGAAATAATTTATGTATAGTTTATTTTTAGAAGGGTGGTAGTTTTAGTTTTCACAAGTACGTGTATGATTATATAGAAACTAATTTAAAATGATTCTATCATGGATCATAATGTTATCAATCGTGTATTCATCTAATAAGATGTAAATCTTATGTATAATATGTATGGTTATATATAGTGTATATAATACCCATGAATTTATTTCTAAATTCTCTCAGATTTAATTTATAGTATTTATAGAACCACATTAATTTGAAACATCTAATGAACTTTGATTTAATAATTTATAAGGTCATACTTTTTTTATCTCAAATATCAATCTCTCTCATAAAAATTTCATAACATGAACCTAATTTGTTTAATGAATTTTATATGGTAACTAATTTAGATATTTAATCATGAAATAAAATATATTCAGGATATTGAATTTCATATTATCCCCCCGATAGGGGTTTTTATTTGAATGTCACTCAAGATGCAAGGTTTTTATTTTGATCCACATTTTAAAACTAAAACCTCTAAAATAAAATAATCCATCTAAGGAATTTATATTCTTTTATTCGTTGAATGAAATAATTATATTATCATATGTATATTTTTTAGATTTTTATTCTCTTTACCTTGTTTTAAAAATATGTTTTATAATATTTTAAACAGTAGTTTTCTAAATAATATTTTTTAAATGAAATTACTTTTAAAATAACCTCTAGATTTTGTTGGCTTCCCTACATCAATTTAAAAATGCACGAAAGTCATTTTCAACTACAATGATTTTATTATCAATTTTTTTATTCAAAAATATAATGTTTTAGTATGTACTTTTTTCTAACAAAATTAACCACTTTTCATGTTTTTGTGTAAATGTATATTTCCCCCATCGTATCCATTTTACATGAATCTTATTTTATATGTATTCATTAATTATAAAAGAAATTATTTGTCCCACATTATTAAAAAATATTTACATTAATATTATTTCAATGTATCGATGGTATTCACTATATCCAAATTATGTTTCATTCTAAAACACATACAAAATTATCCATCTATGTCAACATCCCATGATATATATTATACATTATTGTGGATATTCTAAAAAGGATACCGTCTTCCTTATTTCACATGTTGGATTATGTATTGATCTACCCTACGTAGGTAATGATCATTCACTAACTTTGTATTTATTAATCATCATAAATGTATAATCGTAATCATTCTTTATATGCAATTCCCCTAGAAATACACAATTCCTGATTCTTTTTTTTTGTTATGGTGTTCACCTATATTCCTTACCTTGATTGATTGGGAAATATTATTTTTTAACTACATACCTATTATTTATATGGTGTAGATATTTTATTATTTAATAAAAAAATTGAGTTATATTTACAATGAATATTTTGTAACACCATTTGATACACATTTTGTTTCCACAAGGTTTTTATGAAAAGTTAATGATTTCCATTTTGGTGTTTTATTTAAACCATATTTCTTCAATATGTTCTTTATTAAAATTAATTGATTTACTTTAGGATAATATTTGAAAACAATTTCAGTTCCATGTGTTATTAATATGAATATCTAGATACACCGTGATTTATTTTTCGTTATAGAGGTTATTTTATGATATCATGATTATTTTCAAGTGGCATGAAAATATCTTGATAATTATATTGTTGTGAAAAATATCCCCCCACCAATGAAGTGGGGAATTTCTTAAATCCATTTAGATATAAATGATATGTAAATAGGTTTTCATGTAGCATGTTTCACATGGTTTAGTGTGATATTGTTTATCTCTACCCTCAATTATATGAGTGAATGTTTTAGAAAGTATCTAGGTCCATAATGACAAAAACTAATATGTTTATGATTGTACCACTATCCTTCAAATATGTCATATCTCTTATTCTATGCTTTAAATTTCAATGACTCCTATTTCCACACATTTTTGAATCGTGTCTTATATAATTCCATTTTATAAGAAATGATTTACGATCTATTAATTGATGGATATGTATTTCTGTAACAACCCAAGATTTTATGAGAATTATTCTTTTTAATTTCTTTGACGTCTTTTGTTTCATGCTAAACCAAGATTATTTTGTGCTATACACAACACCGTATTAGCTTGCACTATACGCAAAACTATTCTTGGATCGTGTTACACACAATTTCAAGTTCGTTTGATAGTAGTTATTCTACGCAACATTGAGAGTATAAATATATATATATATATTCAATGTATAAATGAAATATGGTTGGATTCTATTATACGCAACAACAAAGGAGTATTTCACTACACGCAACCCTGACATGGCTTACATTATACGCAATCGCGACCTTCCTTGATAGCGTGTGTAGTACGCCATACCGAGTTTCCCTAAACGAGATATTATTATAATATTATTATGAACTAGCCGTTATGAATAGTAATACCCACTTTTTGAAATTTTATAAATTTTATCATTCAAAATGGACTTCATTTTTGGTTTCAGAATATTGAAATTAGCATAGGGTGAATTTTTGGTATTTTTCTAAAAAGATTCAATTTTTGATGAATAGTGAAAACACTGGGTTACTATTTAAAAACCGAATTTTTATTTAAATAATTATTTATTTTATTTAAATTTATTTTAGGTAAAAATTGATATATATTACCTATATAATTTCAATGTAATTCATTTGAGTCATTTTATAATATTTTTCGATATATAAAAATTTTATTGAACTTTTCACCGTCTTTTACATACCTCCTAGGTGCTTTTTTTAAAAATTATGTAAAACATAATTTTACCACTTCTGTGAGTGGAATTTAGAAAATCCAAGAGACAAGGTTTATATCAAGGACTAAAATTTGGTTCAATGAGATGAAAATATTTTTTGCTGAATAGTAACTTTTTACTTTTATTTACCACGGTTAAAAGTAAATAGGGTAATTAAGGGTAAAAATGATATTATTATTACCCTAACACGTGTCCTAATTCTATTGGATAAGTTTAATTGGACGAAAAACAACCTTAGTAAAAAAACTATGACCATTTAGGCCCACTTGTATTAGATTAGGACATTTATTATTAATTTATTTAATGAATGGTTAAAAAAGATAAAATCAACAATTAATAACTAAAGCATTTTTAATATAGGGTTATACATAAGCTAAATTCGACTATATATATTAATTAGAAAGATAAAACGATTTACTACCTAATGGTATTTTATTTATAATTTTTAGACATTAAAAATGTTAAGTTATTTATGACACAATGGTGATGCAGTAATTACCTAAAAAATGAAATATTAAAATAATTGATATTATAAATACTCAAATAAATGTAATTTGAGACTTTTTATGAATTACACTAATTTTATAGGTTAATATGACATTTTATTATTGATTTAATTAAATGTTTTCTAACTAATCATGCTGTTATGATTTTCACAAAAATCAATTACCAAATAGTGTCAAAATTGACATAAAATAGTTTTTAAAACAAATATTATATTACTAATTGTTATTATATTCCTAAAAATATAAGGTTCTTAAAAATGACTTAGATAATGATATATATATTAATAATTAACCACTTGGGGTTCTTTTGGATTTATATAGTAAGTTTATCAACCATATAGTGTAAGAAAACAAAAAGACACAGTAAAAGTTAAATTATTTAACTTAGAGATAAATCTAAATGATAAGGATAAAATAGTAACCTAAAATTGTCTAAAACCAATTGTTTGATACGATTTAGACCCATCCCCACATTATATTTTAAATAAATCAAATTGGAGCTATTAAAAACTGAATATGACTTTATTATAAAATAATATTTTATGTTTTTTCAAAGGTTCCCCTCTCCCCCTTTATAAAAAGGGCACCCCTTCCCTCTTCTCTTCACACACATTTGAGCCTTTAAGATCGTCAAACCCCTGACCATTTATCTTATCCACTTCCCTATAATCCTTCTTGAGGTTCTGGTCTTCTCAATAGACCACCTCTGCTCCCTTAAGAGAAGGCTTAAAAGAGGTGCGTCGAAGAAGAGGTAATCTCTTCTTCCGATTCTCTCATGTTTCTTTCTTCTTCTACTTCTTATTCATTATTTGTCTCATTATAAAGTAATAACATCAGTATTAAATATATAATGATATGTTATTATAAATATTAAACAACCTTATTTCACATTCTGTCCATCCTACGGAAAACGAAATCATCGCGTATGTGTACGTACGGAATACCATCTCCAAGCCGTGGTGTAATCTGTTTTCGACCACCAACTTACATGGATCGGTATAATGGTGTAAATGAAAAACTATATATGATTATTTTAACGTGTTATTGATTCTGAAATATTATACATACACTTAAATACAATTCCATGATCATGTGAATGACATCATCCCCCGTGCGTACGTACAGACTACCGTCTCCACGACGTGATGAGATTCATTCTCCATGTTAACCATTCATGAATGATTATAATGTATATATAATGAATAATAATGAAATATATGACATAATAATGATAATATATTTATGTATATATATATATATATGTATTTCATCTACTTAATTCCATTCAATTCAATAAGGAAACGAAAACAGTGTTCATGCATACGTACGAACAACCGTCTCCATGAACGATGTATTTCATTCCATTTATTGATCTATCATATATATATGTATATTCTGAATATATATTATATATAAATCATGTTTCACAGTCTGTAATTATTTAAATCAGTATATATATGTAATAATATCGAGAACAATAAGTCGAAACATGTATGATAAATGAAACAATTTTACCCAAAATGCTGCTTTAACAAGGAATTTACAAAAGAACGGGTAATATAAAGTCATAAGTGAACCATATATGATATCATAACAATTAATATGATTATTTAATAAGTCAATGAAATTATTTAAATAATTATACACGTTGTTTGGATACATACGAAGTATATCAGACTTAAGGTAAGGGATAATTATTCCAATATCGTTCTTATGCGAGATTGTTTATTCTTAAGTATTTACTGGGGTAATTGTTATCATCCATGTCCATGTTTCCAAAAAATGGGTTCATGTATGTTTAAATTCCTTTTAACCATTTTTGAATTTTAATACATTGTATGTAAGGAATCTTTTTTTACCATACGATTACTTTTTGACTTTTCTGACAAAAGTATGAGGAGAATGTTATTTTTAACTTATATTGTATGAATGGATTTTTACGGTTTCATAATTCCTCATTTTAATGAAACTTCTTATAAAATATTGCATGATTATTTTAAACAAAAACCTTTTATTTTAAAATTTCATGGCATTTTGTGAAAATAAAATTATTTTCAAGAAGAAATGATATTTTCCTCAAGAATTCATTTTAAGTGTTTTATCAAAACCATTTTCCATCTAAGATGACATTATTTCATATGTGTATGTTTCAATTATAATGTCTCTATGATTTAAATGGTTTCAATTTTCTTATGATAAATGATATCCATTTGTTTTATATTGATTATGTTATGATGGGAAGATGTTTATGAAACCCATTTTATTCCTTGGGTTATGATGAATGATTTATGTTTATTTTGTGCAATAATTAAGAATGATTTCATTATGAGATGGTTGGGACCTATATCTCCCTCCAATGCATTGGTTAAAGATTTATATCTCATGAGATATACATGGATGGAAAGGTAAGTTAATCTGGTTCAGTGTTACAGGACTGAAACAAGGAGTGAACTTGATTTAGAAAGGGACTTTGTCCACTAAGATGGTCTTGGCAGTAATGCCTTGGTTACTATGGAAATCATAACATGTGCTTAATGGTTTCCACAATTACGTGTTATATTCCCATGTTATTTTATCATGATTGATGTTCCTTTATGATCTATTCCTTACGTACTACCAAGATTTATTTCACAACTCAATATTTTTATGTTTAAACTTTATGTTCATGTTTTGAAGTTCAAATGTATATAGTTTGTTTTATTTTCTCCATGATTACTCATACTAAGCATTTGAGATCACCCTTTATATGTTTTATTTTCCCTAGGATATAAATAAATTTTTTAGGTAAGAAAAAAAGGGGATGATCCTTATGGGAGATTTTGAAGATCTTTCACCACGATTAGAAGATTACGTTCTGAGTTTCCAAAGACACTAAAATATTACGGTCCTTTGGTGATTGTTTTTGTTATGTATTAAGTATTCCGAAAAGTAATTTAATGTCCATTTTTGTCAAGCTTTGGGTCTCTATAGTTGGTAACAGAGGAAAGGTTTAGTTAACCTTTGGAAACTAGGATGTGAAAACTTTAGTGAGATCCCTAGAGATATTTCTAAGGTATGTCTTAGGATGTCCCTAAGGTTAAGTATACATATAGGTTATAGTGCTAGAATTACGGAATCGATATTAGAATTAAACCTGTGATGTTAGATATTGACTTTACTCCCCCATTATTATGTTGTTTTCCCTAGAACGATTTTTTCCTCTCACACTATTCTTTTTTGGGTTTTAGACGATGGCTCGAACCCGAATGAACCATATTGATCAATGTAATGGACAATGCAATGATTGTCGTCCTGAACAAACCAATGTTATGGGAGATGGAGTAAAAATCTTATTTCTATACTTACACAAGATATGAATCATTCTAGACTTCGAAATGAGCAGAGAAGGGAACAATATTCTATTGAGTCCTTCATGAGGCAACATCCACCTTCTTTCAGTGGGTCTTCTAATCCACTTGTTGCTGAACAATGGATTAGTACCATTGAAAAGATATTTTCTATACTTCACTGTTTGGAACATGAAAAAGTCATTCTAGATATTTACCATTTATAAGGTGAAGCAGATCAATGGTGGACTCTAATTAAGCATACGAGGCCTCGAGATGAAATTGAATCCATGGAATGGAATGAGTTCAAGAACTTATTTTTCACTAAGTACTTACCTCGTATTCTTTGAACAAAGATGGAAAAGGATTTCCATGAGATTAAGAAAAAGGATGAAGAATCTATTGGTATATACAAAGCAAATTTTACAAGGCTTGCAAGGTATTCATTTGGATTTATCATCCAACCTGAATGTAAAGTTGATCGATTCTTCAGTGTCTTAAAACCAAGTCTTCGAAGGGCATGAGCTATAAGAGACTTCAGTATCTATGAAGAAATTGTAAATTGTTATATCAAGGTGGAAATGGAAGTTGGTGTTACATATCCATCTCATGGTTTGGACAAGAAATGAAATATGGTGTTCAAGGAGACATCTCATAACAATGGCGAAAAGAAGATGAATGTTTCTTTAAGCTCAATGTGTGGAAAGAAGCATGGTGGAGATTGTCTTGAAGGGACTATAAAATGTTTTAAGTGTGGAAAAGAAGGTCATCGAGTAGCTGAGTGTCGAAGTAATGGAAAAAGGGTTGATAATGATGTGAATAAAGAAAATAATGCAGAGAACGCACCACCAAAACGTCAATGCTTCAAGTGAAATGAAATGGGGAATTATGCTAATCAAAGACCTAATTCAATGGTTAATGATGATCTACATGAGCAACCACTTAAGGGAAAGGAAAAAAGGGAAGTCACATGTGATCACTATTGGAGATGTGGAATATGAAAACGATGTGGTGGAATGATTAAGTGTTTATATAATGGGATTCCAAAATAATGTTGTATATAGTATCTTGGAATATTGGAATATTTATGTATTGGTCTATTGTGGTTTTCAATAATTTTATGGTACCGGTAACCATGGAATGTGATTGAGATATTTTCGGAAAAAGGATGATATGCACATAATGAAGGGATAACGAGAAAATGAAATGTTTGACAGTATTCATGAGCTCATGACTGATATAAGGAAAATGTTATATCATGGTTTGAGTATATAGAATTTTTGGATTTTGTTATGTGGAAAGAGTTAACTTTTGACAGCATTCATGTTTTCACTAAGATTCAATGGGTATTCATTTTTCAAGAGATTACAATATTAAAGTATTCATATGTTTGAAATGTGACCAACAAGATATATCTTATATGGGGGATAAATGATGGTATTCACATGCTCGGTAGATGACATTTCTAGTAATCGTTTTCTTTATACTATAAGATTGGATAGAAGTATTATGGATAAGCCTAATGATTGGAATGGATTATATTGGACATAAGTTAGTATTGATTAAGGCTATAACTTTTTCAATATTATTAATGGAATGTTATAATAATGTAGTCTTAGAAAAAGGACAACCTGCAGGACGGACGATAACCCGTCGCGTCAGACAAGGATGCAGGAATCAAACCCACAACCAAAGTGCGACAGGCCTTTATAGCCTACCACTAGCCTACAGGAAGTCCCAGATTAGTAGAAACAAGGTTTATTTTTTTAAGCACTATGATAGATGAAGTATAAGTCCTTTTTTTGAACCATATACGATTAAACTCACCATAGATGGACTTATGTAACTTTTGATATCCTTATTTTTGAGACAGATGGAATGACCTATCATTCTATCGCATGATCTGCTAACACTTCATGAAAGACAAAATCAACTTCATTTCTTTAAGAGATGAAGTAGAAATTGTTCAAGGCATGAGAAACAGTAATATTGTACCAAAATAATGTAAGTATTTCTTCTAATTCAAATTCTTCATCTTTAGGGAAATGATCTTGAAAACAAAAAATGTTGCCCTAAGTGTCCTCATATACGATGAATCAAATGGTTCCTTAGATCATCACAAATTTATGGCTTTGTGTTTTTTGGATTTTTCATAGTCATGTCCTCTACCACTCTCCATCAGAACATTATGGTTAGATTTCTCTTCCATATCCATATTTTCACCTATGTTATCCTATGTGGAAACCCAGTAATTAGTTAATTTGGGTAACCGTTACATTTCATATTTAGTTTTTCAAGTTAGTTTTTTTATTCCATTTTATGATTTGGGTTTTAATTAAAGAAACATTCAAGTAGAAAACCATTTAAAACCCCGACGAATTTTGATGGAAAAATTCATTTTAAGGGGGGTAGAATGTAACAACCCGAGATTTTATGAGAATTATTCTTTTTAATTTAATTGATGTCTCTTTTTGTACGCTACACCAAGATTATATTGAACTATACACAACACCATATTAGCTTTCACTATAGGAAACACTATTCTTGGATCGTGTTACACACAATTTCAAGTTCGTTTGCTAGTAGTTATTCTATGCAACATTGAGTGTATATATATATATATTAAATTTATAAATGAAATATGGTTGGATTCTATTATACGCAACAACAAAGGAGTTTTTCACTATACGCAACCCTGACATGGCTTTCATTATACGCAATTGCAACCTTCCTCGATAGCGTGTGTAGTATGCCATACCGAGTTTCACTAAACGATATATTATTATAAAATTATTATGAACTAGCCGTTATGAATAGTAATAACCACTTTTTGAAATTTTATAAATTTTATCTTTTAAAATGGACTTAATTTTTGGATTTAGAATATCGAAATTATCCTAGGGTGAATTTTTGGTATTTTTCTGAAAACATTCAATTTTTGATAAATAGTGAAAACACTGGGTTACTATTTAAAAACCGAATTTTTTATTTAAATCATTATTTAATTTATTTAAATTTATTTTTGGTCAAAATTGATACATAATACCTATATAAGTTAAATGTAATTCATTGGAGTCATTTTATAATAATTTTCGATATATGAAAATTTATTGAACTTTTCACCGTCTTTTACCTACCTCCTAGGAGCTTTTTTGCAAACTTACGTAAAACTTAATTTTACCGCTTCTGTGAGTGGAATTTCAAGAGTCTTAGAGACACGGATGATATCAAGTACTAAAATGAGGTTCAATGAGATGAAAATAGTTTTTGGTGAATAGTCAATTTTTACTTTTATTTACCACGGTTAAAAGTAAATAGGGTAACTAAAGGTAAAAATGATATTATTATTACCCTAACACATGTCCTAATTATATTGGATAAGTGTAATTTGACCAAAAAAACCATAGGAATAAAATATGACCATTTTGGTCCACTTGGATTAGATTAGGACATTTATTATTAATTTATTTAAAGAAGGGTTAAAATAGTTAAAAGCAAAGTTTAATAATTAAATAATTTTTAATATAGGGTTATACATAAGATAAATTTGACTATAAATATATATTAGAAAGATTAAAAGATTTCCTCCCTAATGGTATTTTATTTATAATTTTTAGACATTAAATAATTTATGTTATTTATGACACAATGGTGATGTCGTAATTACCTAAATAATGAAATATTAAAATAATTGATATTATAAATACCCAAATAAATGTAATTTGAGACTTTTTATAAATTCCACTAATTTTAATGTTTAATATGACATTTTAGTATTGATTTAATTAACTTTTTTTGAACTAATAATTCTGTTACGATTTTCACAAAAATCAATTACCAAATAGTGTCAAAATTGACATAAAATAGTTTTTAAAACAAATATTTTATTACTAATTGTTATTATATTTCTAAAAATATAAGGTGACGTAAAATTACTTAGATAAGGATATATATATTAATAATTAACCACTTGGGGTTCGTTTGGCTTGTTATAGTATGTTTATCAACCATATAGTGTAAGAAAACAAAAAGACACAGTAAAAGTAAAATTATTTAACTTAGAGATAAATCTAAATGATAAGGATATCATAGTGACCTAAACTTGTCTAAAACCTATTGGTTGAAAGTATTTAGACCCATACCAACCTTATATTCGAAATAAATCAATTTGGAGCTATTAAAAACCGAATATGACTTTATTATAAAATAATATTTTATGTTTTTTCCAAAGGTGCCCCTCTCCTCCCTTATAAAAAGGTCACCCATTCCCTCTTCTCTTCACACCCATTTGAGCCTTGAAGCTCAGAAAACCACTGCCCATTTCTCTTCTAAACATCCCTAGAAACATTCTGGAGGTTCTGTTCTTCTCAAAATCCCAACTCTACTTCCTTAAGAGAAGGCTTAAAGGAGGTGCGTCGAAGAAGAGGTAATCTCTTCTTCTGATTCTCTCATGTTTCTTTCTTCTTCTACTAATTCTTCTTTAGTTGTCTCATTATAAAGTAATAAAATCAGTATTAAATATATAATGATATATTATTATAAATATGAAACAACCTTATTTCACTTTCTATTCATCCTATGGAAAACGAAATCACCGCGCATGTGTACGTACAGAATACCGTCTCCACGCCGTGGTGTAATCTGTTTTCGACCACCACCTTACTTGGATGGGTATAATGGTGTAAATAAAAAACTATATATAATTATTGTAAATTTATATTGATTCTGAAATATTATACAAACACTTAAAAACAATTCCACGATCATGGGAATGATATCATCGCTCATGCGTACGTACGGACTACCGTCTCCACGACGCGATGATACTCATTATCCATGTTAACCATTCATGAATGATTATAAAGTATATATAATGAATAATAATGAAATATATGACATAATAATGATACTATATTTATGTATATATATATATGTATGTTATCTACTTAATTCCATTCAATTCAATAAGGAAACAAAAACAACGTTCATGCGTACGTATGACCTACCGTCTCCATGAACAGTGTATTTCATTCCATTTATCGATCTATCATATATATATGTATATTCTGAATATATATAATATAAAAATCAGTTTTTAAATTCTGTAATTATTCAAATAAGTATATAAGTAATAAAATCAAGAACAACAAGTCGAAACACGTACGATAAATGAAACGATTTTACCCAAAATGCTGCTTTAAGATGGAATTTACAAAAGAACGGGTAATATAAAGTCATAAGTGAACCATATATGATATCATAACAATGAATATGATTCTGTAATAAGTCAATGACATTAGTTAAATCATTATACAGGAGGTTCGGATACATACGAAGCATATCAGACGTAAGGTAAGGGATAATTATTCCAATCTCATTCTTATCCGAGATTGTTTATTCGTAAGTATTTACTGGGGTTATTGTTATCATCCATGTTCATGTTTCCTAAAAATGGTTTCATGTATGTTTAAAGTCATTTTTAACCATTTTTGACTTTTACTACATGGTATGTAAGGAATTGTTCTTTTTTTACCATATGAGGTTCTTTTTGACTTTTCCGACAACAGTACGAGGAGAATGTTATTTTTAACTTATATGGTGTGAACGGATTTTTGCAGTTTCATAACACCTAATTTTCATGAAACATACTATACAAGATTGAATAATTATTTTAAACAAAACTTTTTTCTTTTAAAATTTCATGGCATTTTGTGAAAATAAAATGATTTTGAAGAAGAAAGGATATTTTCCTTAAGAATTCATTTCCAATGTTTTATCAAAACCATTTTCCATCTAAGATGACATTATTTCATATGTGTATGTTTCAAGTATAATGTCTCTATGATTTAAATGGTTTCAATTTCTTTATGATGAAATGATATCCATTTGTTTTATATGGATTATGTTATGATGGGAAGATGTTTATGAAACCCATTTTATTATTTGGGTTATGATGAATGATTTATGTTTATTTTGTGTCACAATCAAGAATGATTTCATTATGAGATGGGTGGGACCTATATATCCCTCCAATTCATTGGGTAAAGATTTATATCTCATGATATAGACTTTTCTAGAACGGTATGTTATTCTGGTTCAATGTTACATGACTGAAACGAGGAGTGAACTCGATTCAGAAAGGGACTTTGTCCACTAAGATGGTCTTGGAAGCAATGCCTTGGCTACTATGGAAAGCATAACATGTGCTTAATGGTTTCCAAAATTACACGGTTTATTCCCATGTTATTTTATCCTGATTGATGTTACTTTATGATCTATTCCATACGTACTACCGAGATTTATTTCACAACTCATGATTTTGATGTTTAAACTTTATTTTCATGTTTTGAAGTTCAAATGTATATAGTTTGTTTTGTTTTCTCCATGCTTACCCTTACTGAGAATTTGAGCTCACCCTTTATATGTTTTCTTTTACCTAGGATATAAAGAAAGGTTTTAGGTAAGAAAAAAAGGGGACGATCTTTGTGTTTTATTTTGAAGATCTTTCACCACGATTAGAAGATTACATTCGGAGTTTCCAAAGACACTAAACTATTACATTCCTTTTGTGTTTGTTTTTGTTATGTATTATGTATTCCGTAAAAGTAATGTAATGTCCATGTACGTCAAGCTTTGGGTCTCTACAATTTTCTTATATGTATTGATTATACTCATATGATCATTTTATGATAACTTATGATATTCGATTGTTATCTCTTATCATTACCCTTACTAAGAAACGTTGATCAACAAATTATTACATTTCCATTTCCATAAGTTATGAAGAAAAGAAAACATAATATGTTTCTAGAAATATATCTAAAAAAGAATTTACTGGAGATATTGAAGACATTTTTTGGATTAATAAATTCTTTTATAGTGAGAAAATATCTAAATAATTAAAATTATTTGATTTTTTTAACAGATTTGATTTCCCTGTTCTCCAAAACTCAAAACCAAAAAATTCGTCATAATATATTGTATTGAAATAATAGATTTTATTGATGTAATTACTAGATGATTATATATGGGGCATCATATATGGTATCAGAGCTGAAATATGTTATTACTTGTTAAATATTGGAGATTTTATTATTTGACCAATGATTAATAAGTTACGTTTTTTCCATGCATTATAGGTATAGAAAACCTTTTAGGTTATTTGATGTAATATTTAATATTTTTAATAATCAGATAAATGTTTTTACTTAAATACTAAGTTATAAGTCTATGTCAAAAGTCTATGGTTATGGTAACATACCAAAGAATTGTTAAAGAATATATTTTTTGTTTTTCATGAAAATAACATCATTATATGGATACTAAAAGTGGACACAGTCTATAACACATTTTTACCAAGGGTTAGTAATCCCAAAATGGGGAAATTGGGTAGTAACTAAGTTTTCACCTGTTTCATGACAAAGAAGAATAATTGAAAACTTTTTTTGAGACACTATAGGAATATGGTTTGTTTAGTTTTTTAATATTTACCAACAACTATAAAGGATTTATTTTCTAATTACATTAAGATATTTTGTTGAGAGTTAGGAGATAAATAAAACTAATGTATCATAGGTATACCATATAGTTTTATTGAATTGACAATTTACGATATTGTAGAAAGTAAAAGTATTATATGGTTAAGTGAATTTGTCATTAGAGAAGAAATTTAAGATTGACCCTTCATTTTCAAATACTCTAATTCCTTATGATACTGTCATAACCAATTTGGTTTTAGTATTTGGTTAAAATAGTATCAGGAGGATAAAGCAGATAAAGGTAGGCATCCAAAAACCACAATAACTTATAACCATATAAGAAATAATACTTCTATATATGAATCTTAGTATATTCATTTTATGATGGGAATTTGAGGTTTCTAGTATTACCTCAGGTAATGAAATTGAAACCCTAATAAAAATCAAACCTATAAGATATTGGAAAATTTAATTATTGAACTGACATGTATTGATGATATTTTCATACATTTTTTTATTGAGAATTTTGTGAAATATCTATGGACTTTTTGTTAGTATTTTTTCATTAATAGTTTGGTGTAATATATTTAATAGAATCAACAAAGTTGAGAAATGAATTTATGGAAAGGTTATATTTTTGGAAATAACTATTTAAGAACACATGTTTAAGGGATGGATGTGATTTAGGTTTAGTACATGTTTGATTTAAAGATAATAATTTGTTGGCTTCCTTCGAAAATATAAGTTATTCAGTATCGATATCCTTGGGATTGATGATAAATCAAGATATTATTGGTTATGATTAAACCATTTTGGATATTATGGTATCTATTTTCGATTGTTTGATATGATGAAATAGTGGCCAATACATTTTCAAGATGAAATATAAAATATATTTTTTCATGAATATATTATTTAACTATTGTTTTATGACACAAGGACATGGGTAGTTTTTTGGAAGTTATACTCTGTAAAATATTTGATTACTATGTAATTAACCAATGTTGTTTTAATAAATATATGTATATTTATATGGATTAATATATTAAGGTATATTTAATTTTTGATGTTTTATATATAATAATAAATATGTTAAGAATACCCTCTCCAATAGTCAATAGTGGTAAATAATTAAAATTGGGATAAAAAACTTATTTAATGTGGGTTGTATTTTATGGCCATAGATTTTGGATCCTTTAAAATACATACTATATTATATTACATGTGTCACATTCTCCACCCAACATAAAAGTATCAAAACATTAGGAAGACTTTATTAATAAGTCTATAATAATATCTAAGATGTTAAACTATTAACAGTTGTTTCCTATAGAAGGTAAATAATTAGTATGATTCAATAATGAAGAATTATATTTATATAAATTTAAATTTAATTATAATAATTGTTTTATTTAAAAAGATATATTTATTTAGTTTATAAATAAAATTTGATATGGTAAAATTCAATTTTTTAATTTTTCAAAACAAAATTAGTTTAGGAGGAACTTTTATATTTTTATAAAATAATTATTTCTTACTTGAAAAGTGAAAAAGATAGTTTTATAAAAAAAATAGTGAATTGTATAACATTATTACTATATTTAAATGGCATACTATTTTATACTAAAATTTAATTGATTATATATATATATTAAAACAATAAATAAGAAATCTAAAATAATATTTTGAACTTATACATGATATTTTTAATATTTTTTGATATAAGAAACATTTTATTATAATTTAATACTATTTTTATTTGATTCTTTTAATTTAACATTTTCATGGGGAAAATGGGTTTTTCATTGATTCTACTGAAACACACCTTTTATTGTATTATTAAAATCAATTATTATGATGAAAATCGATATCCATAAAAAATTCATCTTATATATCTTTTTACTATTTAAAAACACACTCTTGTTTAAAAAACTTTCTTCTGTGTTTCATGCATTTAACTTAAAATCATCATTTATGAAATTTAGGAAATGAAATAAGATGAATTTATCCCAAATTTAAAATCATCATGTCTAAATTTGTTAATAATATTCTACTTTTATTGATCGTAAGAAAAAATTTACATAGTTAATATTTAATTAAGAGTAATAAATGCTTAAATGACTAATCTAAGGATGATATAATATATTTATATTACCTTGAACAATATAACACCTATAAGTAATTTGATAGTTATTAAAGTGTTACCTAATTTTATTAAGGACATTCTATCACATGACTCACTTTACTTTTATGCCATTCCTTTCTTACCCCTTACATAACATTATTTTCTATAGATAATTTTTTCATAATCCCTTATAAATTAGGGATAATTTCCACTAATTGAATACTCTAATACTATTTAGAAATGTCTTGTGAACCACCCAAACCTTTTTCTCCTTCAATTCAATTTCACGCCCTAATTCCCATGGTGAGAACAAATTAACCTAAATCCTTATATTCTGAGTCCATCTTCAAGAGAATGTTCAATGACATAATTTTAGTAAGACATATTTCTTCACATTTCATTCATAATATATCCTTTATAAAAAAAATAACGGTAGTACAATAATAAACTCAAAATAATTTTAATGTTTAGAAGTTATTATAATAATGGTTGAAACGACCTTGTAAAGCCAACAATAATGATATTTTCTGGTGTGGGCCTTTCCCACATGTTTTTTCGCTCCCTAGGATCTGGTCCTTTAAAATACACCCATGAAAAGGCCTCATAATGAGAGAGGTATCCAAAAAACCATATGAAGGGGTGCTTTATGTTCCTCCTCCTTTAATGTGGTATTTTCATAACCCCCTCCCCCCTCCCACCACCAACACCACTAGAAGGGATTATCACCCACACTGGTACATTGAATAGAAACTGGATCTGATAACTTTAATGAGTCAACCTCATTAGCACATAGAACCCAGATGCCAAATAGTAGGTTCTCTGATCCCAATTGGAAACATGACCTCAAGATTATCTCCCTGAACACCAGAGGCTGTAATCTAGAAGAGAGTTTCTAGAGTGTGTTTTTTGGGAGAATATGACATCATTACTAGTGTGTATAAAAATTTATAATTATAAACATAGGTAAATAACAGAATAAATATGAATAAATAGTAAAATCATTGTAAGTTGTAAGATCCCAGATCGTGGAAAGGTATGTTAATGTTTAAATTTTGATTTCAATCTCTTGTTTTTTGTTAATGGAATTTTCTGCGCTTGTATAAGGAGCCTTGGGGGTTTTCTGAAGGCTCGAGGCATGAAAGAAAAGAAAACTGTGCCAAAAAGTATAGGGAGCACAGTTGGCGCATGACCTGGAAAATGATGCGGACATCCCAGGAAAACCATGCACCACTAGGAGAGAGGCTCTCAAATGGCTAGCACACTACTTCCAAATAGTGCATCCTCCATAGACTAAATTTTGTGGACCATTGTCCTTAGACAGTGGCATGTGCATGGTTTGCACATGGTTTGGAAAACCATGTAGCAAAACTGTGTGCCTCTATAATGTTTGGAAAAATTAAAAAAATACCATCCTGAGATTTAAAGAACCCACAAGGGATTCTCCTCTCATTTCTCCCTCAATCCCTAGGAACTAATAAAATTCCTCCCAAGCTTCCAATGATCATCATCCTTCGATTCTATGATTTTGGGAGGATTGTTGGTTGCAGAATGAAGCTCCGGGTAAGGCTAATCTCCTCCTTGCTTCTCTTTTGATTTTAATGTTGGGATATTTCTCTCTCCTCATTATGATGTTCTAAAACCTATATTTTCAGTGAGATATAGGTTGAGTATTCAAAGAAGAGTTGAATTGGGATGGGCTTGATTAATATTTTGTTCACCTACATAATCGGGGTAGGTGGTTTACATGTTATATCCCATCGTTTTTTAAGAATTTGTGCATGATTGTTGTGTTTATTGGTTGTTTCTTGACTTATTTTTTAACCCTTGGTATGATTTAGTTAAATGGGTGATGAAATGGTAAATGGAAACCGTCATGATTCCCATGGGAGGCATTGAGGATGATGTGACCAAACTAGGGCCACCCATGGGGTGTGCCAGCTTTCCCCGGACATTAAAATTGGTAAACCATATGTGATGTTGATGTATAATGATGCATAACCCTTGTTTACATGTTAACATGTTTGGTTGAACTTGGATAAATGTTCGGTGATGCACCTAGACTTGATAACTGCCTAAGGGTTGTTGGGATAACATGGAAATGGGTTAAATGGGTTGGACATGGTTATGCCAAATGAATTGTAAATAGTAATGAAATGTACAAATGGGTTGACACAAGGAAATGATGAACAAGCTAAGTGGGTTTGGATGTGGAAATTTTTAAATGCCATAATGGGATATATTATTGGTCCAATGATGATTGCTAGTGAGATAGGCATAATAAATGGGATTTGAGCTAAATGGATAAAGGGTGTAACATGGAAAATGTGTTTATGGGTTAAGGAATTATATGAATTCACATGCTATTATTGTGGTTTATGTTTTCATTTGGAAATTTTTAATTAAATTTTTTATGTGGTTTGAATGGTTAATGGTTATTAATATAAATCATGTTCACATGGCTTGGTAGTGTGGGGTATTGACATGAGGTTCTACTCCTATGGGTCGAGCTACACACAGGCTATGCACTCGACTCCTAATGCATGGGTTAGGGAAGGGGACTGATGATCAATTCCCTTAATGGTAGTGTCCACCCAGACTGAGGCTTTAACGTGAGGATATCGTTTTCATGAGGTGGTTAGACATAGTGAGATAGGATAACAGTGGTTTCCCTCATGCTTGTGATTGATTTTCATAGACCCATGTACCTTGTTGTATATGATTATCCCAGGGAATGAAATGTGATGAATGTGGTGAGAAATGAAAATGAAAGATAAGGAAATGGTAATGATGATGGTAAAGGCATAGATGAACTTTGATAATTAATATTTTGGTATTTACCTTGACTTTTTTGTCATCCTTTTTCCTCCTTTCATGCACTATCTATTTAGACAATATATTTGTATACATTGTTGGTGGTGGCCTTCTGATTTGTACTCACACCCTATTCAGGCCGTCGATGGGTACTCGAGGAGACTATATTCTTACAGGTCATGAAGGGGGAAAATTCCCAATTCTAGTTAGTTGAGTTGGTCTTGGCTAGCACGTGGTGGGAGTTATGAACATGGAATCAAAACATTTTGGGGATTTTATAGTTTGTATTTATTTTGGGTTTTATCCACGTGGTACTATTTAGTTTACCTTGGCATGTATCACATTTGACTGTGGTTTATACCCAAATTTGGGAATGTTGTTTATGCATTATTATTGGTTAGTTTATGATTTCTATTATTCCTATTGTTTATCTGTTATGGATTACTTTTATAATGAGGAAAAGTCTCTCCACTTGACCTCTTAGACCCTCGCTGCTATTCAGAAATCTTTGGCTAATGGAGAGTCACACATGAGGTCATGTAACTTCATGTCTCAGAGCACTGGTTTAGTAGATCCTTGGTCAAGGAAGTTACAAAATGGTATTAGAGGAGTTCTATTATCAGGTCTTTTTATTTGGTATGGTTGACAATAGATTAGGATTTTTCAGTCCTTGGTAATGATCTCGTTCTTGGGGGTAGTTAACCCATGAACGAGGGAAAATCCAAGTCACCCAGGGTGGAAATAATTGTTCCTATTATGAATTGTTACGATTGATGATATTTCAAAATTTTGTGATGTACTTGTTGTGTGATGTAATGGTTTTATGATATTTTTCTCTTGGCCTTAATGTCATGTGGTTATGCATTCATGTATCATTGTAGGAACCTAGAAATATAGGTGACATGCATCCTAGTAGGCACACATAGGATGGGAGTGTGAGACATGAAAGGTATAATGCACAATACTTCTTAATTGGATAAAAAGGTAATGATGATAATGAACTAATGCAAGTGGATGAACGGAAATAGTTGATAATGTTAGGATTGTAGAAATAGGAGTAATTAAGGGTTCCAAATGATTTAAAAGTGATGGTTGTAACTACAGTGTTAGCCTTGTGAGGGTGTATGGTTGTTTACACCATGTTGTCCATGGCCCGTGCTAGGGATGGAAGAGGGTGTTGCTTTCGAAATGTTTATGCCTGTTTGGGTAATGTATGAATAATGGGTTGTTGTGGCTAGTGAAGAGCCTTCTGGTTATAAATTTTGAAGGTTTCATGGCATGTGCTGTAAACCTCATGCTTGGAAATGTAGAGGTATGATACCACGATGTCTAGTGATGGTTGGGAGACCAGAGGATGTTGCAAAGAACACTCCTCCAGTAGAGGAGAAAGAGAATGTAGTGATCCAAGAAGATAGAGAATAGATGTTCTGGTAGACCATTTCTCATTTCATGAAGATGATGGATCGAGACCAACGGCGGGTTGTGCTGATTATTTTCGAGGTGACCAGGGAGATTCAGCTGGAGAACCCTTTGACCATCACTAGAGAGGGTGGACCTGAGGTAGCATAGTTCTGGATAGAGTTCATCAAGACAATACTTGATCATCTGGAGACTCTTCTTGAGAAGCGAGTGAAGATATATGCTTATATGTTGCGAGGCCAGGCAAAGCTCTGGTAGGATATCATGGTTTAGACTGAGAAAGAAGAAAATATGTTTTGGAAGTATTTTCAAGAGATTTTTATGGGTCATTTTTATCTAGAAAACTTATAGGAAGAACGGGCTACTGAGTTCATGTGTTTGACGCAAGGATCGATGTCAGGGATGGACAATGCTAGTTATTTTATCAACCTCTGACTCATTGTTGTAATGTTGGAAGGGGATGAGGCAGTGGTAGAACGATGATTCCAGGATGGGTTAAGGCTAGAGATCAGGTCTCAAGTCAGTATATTCAACATAATGTGGTTTGTAATGGTGGTGGATCATGAATTGATCTCATAAGAGAACTTGAAGGGGGCCTCAGGTAGTTGTCTCATAGTGACAGCTTGGAGGATGATTGGTATAGATTCCGAGGGTTGGAAGAGCTATTTTTGAAGCATTCATCATGGAATAAATGTTCATGGTGGTCAGAAGAGAGGGTCAGACCCTCAGGGTTGTGATTAGGTATCCTGTTGTTAGTGTGGTATACCAGGTCACATGCATGGTCAGTGTCCCCAACAACAAGTTTAGTATTGGTTGTGCGGAAGGATGGGGCATGTGGAGAGGTTTTGTAGGAACCCTCAGTAGGTAGGCATGAATTTTGGTGAAAGGAAGATTCTGAGTGCAAGAAGGGAATTATTTAGTCTGTATCAGGAAAGTAGTTGGGGCACCATGGGCCATACCGATTTGGGTGGTGGACAAAGAAATTCATTGAAAGATCACTCATGTCGGTAGGGAAGTGTGGTATAGGGTACATAGGTTAGAGTCTAGGATATAGGGGTGGGTCAGCTTCATGCAGTTCAGTATGAACTGGGTGATGGAGAGGATGGGCCATCTACCATTTGAGGTAGGATTCTTATAGTTTCCATGCTTTCTAGTGCTTTGTTTGACATAGGTTCCACACACTCTTTAATTTATTCTCATCTTGTGGTTGTGTTGAGTTTACCAGTGGATCATGTGTGTAGGGTTATGTAGATTGACACACTTTTGGGCTTAAAAAATGCGAATATCCATAAATAAAAGGTTTGTGCCTTGTATGATGGTGGGTAACCCTTTCTATGGGATTTGTTTATTCTCGATACATCTAGATTTTACTTGATCATGGTTATGGACTGGTTGGTGTTTTATCGGGCCCATATATAAGGTCACCATAACAAGGTATCATTTATGTCACTTGAGGGTGACGCTTATGTTCAATGTTGTGAATGGGGTGTTTTGGTAGGTTATGCAATTTTCAGCAGTTGAGTGGACTCACATCACTAGTGTCTTGTCTTTTTCTTAACCATGATAGAGGAGGGAAAGCTATATTTCCTCTGGTAGTGGATAAATTTTAGGACATGTTTCTTGAGGATATCTCATGGTTTCCACCTGAGAGAGATGTAGAGTTCACTATTGAGATGATTCTAGGAGAGGAACCAGTCTCTATTCCACCATATCAGATAGCAGCGATAGAACTCCATGAAATTAAGGTTCAGTTACAGGATTTGAAATATAAGTGGTTCATTCTTTCTAGTGCGTCTCTATAGATATATCATCTACTTTTTTCTAAGAATTCTAACGGATTGCTAAGGCTATGTGTCGACTATCGAATGTTGAATCAGTTCATGGTTAAGAACTGTTACCCTCTTCCTAGGATCAATGAACTATTTGATTAACTCGGTGGTGAATCAGTGTTCTCCAAGATTGATTTTAGATTGGGATATGATTAGTTAAGGGTGATGCCTTCTGACATACCACAGATATCTTTCCATTGTTGGTACATGTTGTTTGAGTTTGTGGTGATGCCTTTAGGCTTCACCAATGCACTGATCATGTTCCTGGCTTCAATGATACGAATATTTGATCCCAATCGAGATCATTTCATGGTTTTCGTCATCAATGACATCTTGGTGTACTCTAAAACTCATGATGATCATGCCCAACATCTTGACATCATCTTGGGGACACTAAGAGATCATATGCTATACACCAATCTGTCAAAGTGTCAATTATGGATTGTTGAAGTTCATATTTTGGTATACCTCATATTAGAGGTAGTTGTGTCGGTGGATCCAGAGAATGTGCAAGTTGTTGTGTCTTTGGAGTATCCCAACTGTGTCACATATGTCCGGAGTTTTCTAGGATTGTCCTGTTATTACAGGATGTTCATTACTAATTTCTCTCAATTAGAAACACAACTTTCTGTCCTAACAATGAAGGGAATCAAGATCGAGTGGTCTGAGGCTTGTGAAATTTCCTTTCAATAGTTGAAGAAGTCGTTAACGATCGCACTGATCTTCATCTTAACTGATCCATGTAAGAAGTAATCCTTGTTGTGTGATGTGTCCAGTGTTGGACTTGGGGCTCTGTTGTTGCAATATGGTTGGGTTTTGGCTTATAGTTCGAGGTAGTTTAGGCCCCCCGAGTAGAGTTATCCCACTCATGATCTAGATATGGTTCTGGTAGTTTATGCTTTGAAGTGATTGAGGCACTACTTATTAGGTTAACGGTTTATAGTGTATACTGATCCCAAAAGACTGAAGTACATCTTCCCACAATGTGATATGAATCTTTAGAAGCGATAATGGGTTGAATATCTCCAGTATTTCAAATTTGAGTTGGTATATACACCACGAAAGGGGAATAGTGTCACAGATGCTCTGAGTTGAAAGGCGCAGAATCAGGTGGTTCAGGAGTCCAGTACTGAGTTGAATGTGATGTATTTCTTTGCAGAGTTTCACCTAGAGGTACGTGATGAGAGAATCCAGATAACTATTTCTTCATTAGAGATTGAGTTGACACTTTTGAGTTGTGTTAAGGAAATTCATATTGTTTACCCTGAGTGTTTATCCATGAAGGAACGTCTTAAATGCGGGGATCCACCATTTGGTTGGTCCATTGATGTAGATTAGGTTGTTTATTTTCGAGATGACGTAGTCTGGCTGGTGTGTATGTGGTAAGAGTTGATGTGCGAGTTTCATGCATCAAAGTGGGTATTGCATCCTAGTTTGACCAAGATATATCATGATATTTAAAGGTAGAATTTGTGGGCATGAATGAAAAAGGAGGTTGCGGTCTTTATGGCATGCTGCCTACCTATCAGCAGGTGAAGTCCTATCATCAACATCCATGTGGTTTATTAAATCAATTTCCTATTCTGGAATGGATGTGGTATGACGAGACAATGGATTTTGTAGATGGTCTTCCAGGGATTCCTTGGAAGAATGATTCATTCTAGTTTGACATGGATTGGTTAATGAAAGTGGCTCATTTCATACTAATATAGGATAATCTCATTGTTGATCATTTGGTTGGGTTGTATGTTCAAGAGATAGTTTTGTTGCATGGCATGCCACGAACTATAGTTTCATATAATGATCCACATTTCACATCACTCTTATGGAAAGTATTTAAGAAAGAGCTTGGTACCCATGTGTTTTTGAGTATGGATTTCCACCTGCAGATCGATGGGCAGTCTGAGCGTATAATTCAATTGTTGGAGGATATGTTGAGAGCTTGTGTCCTGGATATAGGTGGTTTGTGGGAGAAACAGATGCCACTTGTTGAGTTATCTTACAACAACACTTTTCTGTCTACTATCCAAATGGAGCCGTTTTAGGATCTCTATTGGAGGTCGTGTAGATCTCTGCTGTGTTGGTTTGAGACTGGAGAATCCACGTTGTTGAGACCGAGTCTCAGGAATGAGAATTTTTAAAATGTTTAGTTGATTAAGAAATGGTTGGAAAAGGATTAACATAAGCAGAATTCATATGCAGATCAACATCATAGACCTCTTGAGTTTGGGGTGGGTGATAGTGTGTTACTTAAGGTGTTGCCATGGTTGGTTCACTATCAGATTCAGAATCATAAAAAGTTGGCACCCAATAATGTGGGGTTGTTTGAGATTATGGAGATGATCAGACTAGTTTCTTTCCATTTTGACCTTCTACAGCAGTATACTGGGATGCCTGATGTTTTCCATGTTTTGGAACTTTTGCGGTAAAACCCTAACCCATCACATGTTGTGGATGTTGAGGATATCGATCTTGAGGCTGATGCATCCTTTAAGGAGCATCTGGTCTGTGTGATGGATTTTAGTGAGAAAATATTGCGCAGAAATGTTTTTCCTTTAGTGCAGATCCTATGGCAGCACGTGGATGTTCAGGAGGAGACTTGGGAGTATAAATTAGATATACGGGCCTAGTGGCCAGATCTCTTCACCTTGGGAACTAAATGAAGCTTCGAAGCTTGGCTCGAGGATGAGATGTTATAAGGCGGGGAGGTTGTAAGATCCCAGATCATAGAATGTTATGTTCATATATAAATTTTGTTTTCCATCTCTTATTTTTTGTAAATGGAATGCTCTCTGATTGAATATGGAGCCTCAGGGGTGTTCCGGAGGCTCAAGGTATGAAAAAAGGAAAACTAGGACATATAGTGCAGGGCACACAGTTGGAGCATGGCCTGGAAAACCATCCAACCTTCCCAAGATAACCATGTGCCCCAGATACCGAGGCCCTCGCATGGTTGGTACATGATTTACAAAATGTGTAGCCTCCCTAGACCAAAGAGTGTAGTCCATTTTACATAAACAGTGGCTTGGGCATGGTTTGGAAAATAATTTGACCGAATCGTGCGACCCTATATAGTTTGAAATTTTTTTAAATAAATCCTTCTTGGGATTTTAAGAACCCACTTGGGATTCTCCTCTCATTTATTCCTTGCAACCCTAGGAACGAACCAAATTCCTCCCATGATTCCATGGATAAGGATCCTTCGATTCTATGTAATATGGAGTGTTGTTTGTTGCGGATCGAAGCTCAGGGTAAGGCTAATTTCCTCGTTGCTTCTCTTTTGAGTTTAGGGTTAGGAACTTTCACTCATCTACTTCTAAATACCGACACCCTCTCTTTTTCGGTGAGATCTATGTTGATTCCTAAAAGTTTAGTTGAATTGGGATGTAATGGATCTATTATGAGTGTGTTCACCTATGGAATCATGGTAGGTGGTTTACAAGTTATATCACATGGGTTTATTGAGGATTTGTGCATGTTTGGTGTGGTTCTTGGTTGATTCCTGACTTATTTTTCTACCCTTTGTATGATTTATTGAAATGGGTGTTGAAATGGTAAATAGAAACCCTCATGATCCCCATGGTACGTGTTAAGGATGATGTGACTGAACTAGGGCCACCCATGTGGTGTTCGCACTTTCACCGGACATGGAAATTGTTAAAACATAGGTGATGTTAATGTATAATGATGTAGATCCCCTTTTTTACATGTCAACATGTTTGGTTGAACTTGGATAGACAATAGGTGATGTACCTAGACTTGATAACAACCAAATAATTGTAACGATAACATTGAAATGGGTTAAATGGGTTCAACATGGTTATGCCAAATGAATTATGAATAGTACTAAAATGTACAAATGGGTTGACACGTGGAAATGATGAATGGTCCAGGTGGTTTTAGATGTGGAAATGATTAAAGTCCATAATGGGATATATTGTCGGTATAGTGATGATGCCTAGTGAGATAGGCATAACAAATGGGATTTGTGCGAAATGGCTAAATGGTGTAAATTGGTAAATATGTTAATGTGTTAAGGAATAACATGAATTTCCATGATATTATTGTGGTTTATGTTTTCTTTTGGAAATGGTTATGTATGTTAGTTATGTGGTATGAATGGTTGATGGATATTTATATAAATCATGTGCATAAGGCTTGGTAATGTGGGGTATTTACATGAGATTCTATGCCCACCTGGCAAGACAGACTAAGTCCCTTCACTCCACCCCTAATGCATGGGTTAGGGTAGGGGACCGAAGATCTATTTACCTAACGGTTGCATCCACCCGGACTAAGGCTTCGAGGTAAGGATATAGTTTTCATTATGTGGTTAGTCCTAGTGAGATAGGATAATGGTTGTTTCCCTCATTCATGTGATTGCTTTCCTTAAACCCATGTAACTTGTTGTATATGATTAACCCATGGAATGAAATGTGATTAAAGTGGTGAGAAATTAAATGGAATGATAATGAAATGGTAATGATGATGGTAAAGGCCTAGATGAACCTAGATAAATAATATTATTGTATTTACCTTTCCATTTTATCATCATTTTTCTTCCTTTCATGAACTATCTGTTCAGATTGGATATTTGTAGAAACCGTTGGTGGTGTCCTACTGAGTGGAAATCACACCCTTCTCGGGGTGCCATTGGGTACCCAAGAAGACTTCATTCTTGTTGGTCCATAAAGGGGAAAAGTCCCAATACTAGGGAGTTGAGTTTGGCATGGTTAACATTTGGTGGAGGTTCTAGACATGGAGTCCAGACCATTTTGGTGATTTTACAGTTTGTCTTTATTTTGGGTTTTTTCTACTGGGTACTGTATTGTTTATCATGGAATGTATCACATTTGACTATGGTTTTTACCCAAATATGTGTATGTAGTTTATTAATGCTTATTGTTTGGTTTGTTGTTTTCCCTATTACTGTTGTTTATCTACTGTATCTTACTCTGATAAATAGGATTTAATATCTCCACTTGACCTATTAAACCCTCACTACTAGTCGGCAACATTGGGAATAAGGAGTGGCATGCTTGATGTCATGTAACTACCCAGCTCGGAGCACCAGTTCAGTGGATCCCGGGTCGGGGATGTTACATAAGTAATTAATAATAGATCAACTGATAATCATACTCAGAAAATGATTATATGTCATGAATCTAGTAAACATGAAAACATGGATATAAATTAGTAGGTATGCATGCTAAAAAATGAAGAATTAAGGAAATACATAAACTATCCCAAGCATCAGGAGCTCCATCTTGGTCATCTACTACTAGATCTATACTAATCTAGTAAATAATCAAGTGTTCGAAGTTGTATGCTTCCTTTTATCAACACCTGCATTCAGGTAGTCAACCCGAGTACCAAAAGGTTCTCAGGTAGGGTGTGTGATAAATCTTAGTAGGCCACCTCCAATGGTGTCTATAACATCTATCAGTGTAATATAAACTCATATAGTGTGCAAGAATACATATATAAAATTAAATCTTTACAGTTACATAAATACACATGTACCTACTTAATCGCTTGGATGTGTCCGAACATTTAACTAGTTCATTGATGGATTAAATTATAGTTTATACATATATATATAAGTCATGTGAGTTATAACCAACCTTGAAACTACCTCACTATAGTAATATTGATGGTTCCCAAATCTAGCAAGGAAACCTCTAATGATAGTTAATAATGAATGTTCCATTGTAATAACTAATGAATCATTGACCTCAAGGGTCTCCAACTTAGTAGAAACTATTTCCACGATAAGGGGTATGAGTGTAATCAAAGGACCATCATCTAAGGCCTTTAACAATAGTCATACCTACCAAGTCTAAATTATCCATCTGATGTAAAATTGATCTAAGTGATGACTGGGCCCAATGGGTATAACCATGGCACCTACTAGCCATGTGGTATCCCAAGAGTGTATCTGAGTAATCTTATAATAATATATTATGTATTCTACGGTGTCATACCGCGCATCCAAAGGTAGATAAGGTGCAGGTCCCAAGGTGGATGTCAACCGAGGCAAGCAACAACCTTTAATTAGAATGGGGTCCTTCACTTCTCAAGGAATTCTCTCACGAATCCATGGAGAGCATGAGGCATGCCACTCCAAATATTATAATTATTTCATTTTTTATTTCATAAGGTTCATGCAATTGGTTTTCATTATTCTGACAATGGGCAATTGAGCATGAAACCATTCGACCGCTTCATTCAAGGAATATTAAAAAAATAAGGTTTAATTTGCTAGCTTCTATTAACATGGTAAGGGGTCATATATACATGACACCAATTTATCATTTACATTCAATATGTTCAATTCATATACATAGTATACTTTCCAATTACATTCACAAATGATTATTCATTTTGAAGAAATTACAATATGTGGGTCATGTGATGGGAATACATTGTACAATCAAATATGTAATTGATAATTGAATGTAATAACCCTTTAATAAAGGAAGCCTTGAGATTAGAAGGGTCGGGATGAGGAACTCTTGAATAGTGCCTCATACGAGTCAATACACTATGAATCCAATTATTGAAAAACAACCTACATGGGATGAGCAGAGTTTTGGGCATAACCAATAATAGAAAATCTCATTAATGTAAAGAGTAATACCATATGGTTATAATGGCTTTACAAAAGGAATATAAATTAATCAATCTGCACCCAATGAAATTAGAGGGATGAACACATCAATTCTAAAAAAAGGATTTTTAGGGATGAGTTATACACCACCCACCTTAGGCTCATATGATTCTTCTCATCTTGTATCAGCCTCTACATGATCCTTGATAAGAGTATATATGATGAAAAGATCAATACCCTAAAAATTGGGCACATGATCCTAAATCTTTATAACTTAATAGAGAGTAAAAAAGAATGAATAATGGATAAAATGAAGTCTATATATTACAGGTATGTATCCAACAAAGTAGACACTGATCAAATTGGAGTCTAGATGAATAAGATCTCTGGTCCCTATAATATTCCCTAAAAAGATAAAAAAATGGTAGAAAATGGTGGGTAGTCACGTTGGAAATTGTTTTAGTGACGAAGGAAGGCTGAATAAGATCATTAAAGGAAAATTTATAAAATTACCTAAAAATTAGCTTGTGCATGGTTTCGATGCACACTTTTCGCAATCATGTGCTCACCATGGACAAGAACTTGTAAGAAATGGTGAACTCGTACTGTTATGCTGCATGATCAAGAAACCTTTTACACCCCATGAGGTAAGGCTATTTCTGAAAATATTGGCCATCCACATGGTTTTGTCTAACTATGCAGCCTCCCCGCATGGTTTACTACAAACCTTTCATCTGGATCAGTAATCCCTAAAAGATGAGTTCTAATCTCTATACACCCCTATGACCTTCACTAAATCATTAGGCATCCATATTAGGTTCAAAATAAAGAAATAAAGAAAAATTTAAAAGATCCATACATGAGTGAAAACTCGTGTTCATACATTCTTCCCCCCTTAAAAGAACTCTTCCGTGTTTTCACCTTATAATGGTGGTGGAACACTATTTGAGAACAAATCTAGCCACTAAGAACGTACGTTGGCCTACCACTCCAGAGTATCTTCTTGTAAATGGTTGGTATAAATTATCAACGACACTATAGGGACATATCATCCATTGAGAGCCTTCGTTCTCTGGTCAATAATGCTTACATGATACTCTTCAAAGGAAGAATCAACATCTAAATCAACTAGCTCGTGGAAAAAAGTTTGTGATAGGTTGGCATGATACTGGAGAAGCTGTGAAATGTGGAAGATGTCGTGCATGAAATGATACCTCTATGTATGTTCAACTGATAGGATACTAGTCCGAGTTACTCTAGAATCTCAAATAGCCTTATATAACAAGGTTATATCTTCTCTTTCCTCTGTATCTATCTATGACCTAGACTGGTCGATGCTCGTATGAAACTATGATCCCCAACCTCAATCTCTGGGGGACATTGTTTGCAATCATCATAGGATTCATACCTACACTGATCAGTAGTCATGTTCTTATTGATCAGATGAACCTGCTCCAAAGTTTCCTAAAAAAGATTAGTACCTTTTATGACTGCATCACCAACCTCTGGCAAGAAATGGGGTAAATGGAACAACATACCATATGAGGACTCAAAAGGATCCATATTAATTTCCTCATGAAATCTATTTCTATAAGAAACCTGTGGATAAGGATAAACTTCAGCCAAGAAATTCTGAAATCAATGACACATGCACAAGGAATGACATCTAAAACCTATATAATCTATTATTACGGTCCATTGGTCTGTGGGTGAATGGATTTTCTTAGAAGAATCTGACTACCGATAGCCTTCTGCAGTCCTTTCAAAAAACGTGACGTGAAATGACCACCCATATATGAAAAGATAGTATTAGGTACCATCTGTAGTCATATAATCTCATGGACATATGGTCTTCCTATCTCATTAATTGACAAATTATCTCAAATAGGATTGAAGTGAGATAAATTAATCAGTAAGTCAAAGATAACCCATAAATTGTCGTTACTTATAGGAAACCTAGTTAAAATGAGTACAAAGTACATGACATCATCTTACCATTTCCATTATTGGACATGAAGTTGTTTTAATAAGACTACATGTCTCTGGTGCTCTGTATTCACCTATTGAAAGGTGGAACAATTAGTGAATACCCCTCCAATCTGAAATTCCATCCCTAACCACCAATACTGGAATCACATGTATCGATAAATTTCGGAGATTCCTAAATGAACTGCCCATTTGGAATCATGGGGCTCAAACATCAACTCTTTTCTCATATCTGTAGGAACCCAAAAATGTCCATGAATATGCAGGATGATGTCTCTATCTTTACACTAATCTAGAGATGGGTCCTCTCTTATAATACTCTCAGAAAGAACCAATCCATTAGAATCTAAAAATTTCCAACTTTTCATATTCTCAAGGAGAGAAGTGGTAACTGACAAAAAATGAGAGATTGTATTACTTTTGAATGTCATGAAACTCTAGATGCATCTCAAAGAACATGTCCATTAATTTCCAATCATCACTTGCTTCCAATTTCATATGTGCCTATGTTTTATAACTTAGCACATCCGCAACCACATTTCCCTTCCCAGGCATATAGACATGCTCAAAATCAAATGAATATAGATATTCTACCCATATCCAATGTGTGATGTTCATGGAATGTTTTGTAAAGATATGTATGAGGCTCTTTTGGTCCTTATCCACCACAATGAAATCGTATAATAGATAATGTCCCCAGTAACATAGGACTTGGAAAACTGATTATTTCTCAAGGTTATGAATTGTGTATATTTTCTCATGAATCCTCAACAATCATGATTCGTACAAAACAAATTTATCCTCCTACATTATCACTACTCGTAGACCGATGCCTGATCCATCATAAAAAGATAATATAACCTCTTCCTATCTCTAGAAGAATCCGAATTTGTGTTGAGACCAGTCACCCTTTCAACTCCTTAATGGCTTTATCGCATCCTTATTACCACAAGAACATTACATCTTTCTTTGTATGAACAATAACATGGGAAGAAAGAGATGAAAATTCCTTTATGAAATTCATGTATCATCAATCCAGTCTCAAGAAGCACCATATATCAATCACATTATTGGGATACTCCTAGGAAACTACAACACTAACCTTATCTTGGTCAATTGATAATTCAGATTATAATATAATATAACCCATGAAGTGAACTTTGTTGATCCCGAAGTTTCACTTATCAATATTGGAATAAACCTGATGCTCTCTCAGTTAACTCAGAAAGATATAAAGGATCAAAGAAAGGTAACTATGATTATGAAAATAAGCTAAGATGTTAACCAAAAGTAATATTATGAAATAATCCAGATAGAAATGGAAACCCATATTCATTATAACCATGAAAATAGATCACGCATTCGTAAGACTAAGAGATATAATCAGGTACTCATACAGACCATACCTACAACAGAAAGATGTACGAGGTATGTCTAATGGATTGAATCATCCCAAATGATTTCTTGATCTCAAGTATATGATTGGGTAGAACCTTTATCCTTGGATATGATCGATGAGATCATCTATTCGATGTAGCGGATACCAGTTTCTGATTTTAAGCTGGTTCAACCATCTAAAATACACACATAGGTGAAGTGTCCTATCTCCCATCTTGGAGAATAGATTTGGAAAACTCCAAGCGGATGTTAGAGGATGTATAAAACATTTGTCTCTCAATATTATAACATCTTGTTGAGTCTTGGAGATATGTAAGTGCTATCCTATATGAAGGAATTCACATTGTAAATACTCATGGAATAAGATCGATCGTAATATCGACCTCTCTAAAAGGAGGTAAGATGTACAAATAATCCGGAATGGAATCCCTAAAACATTATACTACTTGATGGAAATAATTATAACATAATCCTTGATCCTCAATATATAGATTTTCAATCATGGTGGTCACACAACCCATCCCATGATGCTTTGGTCCAGCTCTACTAGCCTGGACATCCCACTCACCCTTATGAAGATAACTTCATCCCTATTAAAATGTAAATGATACCCTATAGAAATCGTAATCTAAAAAGGCATGATAAAGAACCATATAATACATCTTGAGAATTACCTTGAAGTCATTAATCTGGTGAACAATGAGTTCCCATAGAATGGGGTGACTTCCTACCTTATGGGGATAGTCCTTACATTGGCATATACTCTATGATCATACCCTCAACTGTGTATCTAGGTTCATTACACCACAAAAGGCTATAGTTATTGCTTGATAAATTCCAAAATTGATAAAGAGAAAAATGAATGTGAAGCACCTGTGTCAAACAATGAAAATAAATATCAATGCAAACAATAAATAAAGGTAAGAAAAGGGACCACTACTCATGGTAACTACCCAAACTACTAGCATAGATAGTTAGGGATATACAAGTGCTCAGTTGTATATTTCAGAGGTTATAATAGATGAATTATCAATAGTACCACTCCTTATTTTTTATTTTCAACCATTTCATTTAATTTTCATTAAATCACTTGGTTCACTCTGTTACCTTTGATAAACATGAAAAGGAGGGATCAGGACATGAAACCCTTTAATTATTAAAATCCTATTTCACCTTCCAATTTTTATTTTCTTAGAACTTATATTAAGGTTCATTTAAAATGGACCATCATTCCAAGTGAATCTATTCTCATACTCTATATCATTGTAATAAACACCAATTTGTAATTCTATTTAAAGGCTTGATTTTGTAAATTTCACATTCCAACCAATGAGGATATATAATAACTCATGAATTGAAATAGTTAGTCCCCCAATCATAGTTCAAAATTAGTACAATAATATAAAAATATGAAAGGTTCACTCAAAAATCAAAATAATATCAGTAAAGAAAGTTGTACAATTCAATTTTATGTCATTGTAATATGAAAGAGATGTAAATTCTAAGATCCTATGATGATGCACATAACGATTCCCCATACCCTCATATTATTGGGCAATGATGAAATGAAATTATAAAACAGAGTAACAACATAAAACACCACAAATCATGTGCATCACCAAATACTGAAAGGATATCAACTATATAGGTAAAACCAAAACACAAAATATAATTTAGGAAACCTGGATTTTACCCCCAAGATGGCGTCGCGATGCCAAAGAATTTCTTATGAACAAGTTCCAAGCATTACTAATCATCGAAATATTCTCTCCAAATAATAATTGAAGAAATAGATTGCGCTAATACTACTTAGAGAAGTCTCGAACCCAGATGCCACTTAATAGGTTCCCCAAGCTCGGCGGTGCACATTTCCTCAAGCGCAACTCCACAAATGAAAAAGGTCGCCGACTAGAATTGACAACCTAGGATGTGTCTATGGGAAGACTATGCCTTTATTACCTGAGTATATAACAATTGAAAATTATAAACATATGTAAATAGTGGAAGCAATATGAGTAAATAATGGTTTAGTTGTAAGTAATAAATAATTGATCAACTAATAATCATACATAATAAATGATGATATTTAATATATCTATTAAATTAGAAAACATGTATAAAATTAAGTAGATATGCGTTCTAAACTAATGTATTATAAAGAAAATACATAAACTATTCCAATCATCTCGATCTCCAGCCCAGTCATCTGTTGCCACCTCATTTCTAATACAATAAGAAATCAATTGTTCGATTCCATATGCTTTCCTTTATAAACACTTACATTCATGTAGTCTTTTTGGCTACCAAAGGCACCCAGATAGGGTGTGAGATTAAACCTATTATTCCACCACCAATAGTTTCTATAACATCATGTCCACGTTATATAAACATAATCATTGTGTAAGAATTAATATATACAAGTAAAGATGTATAGTAACATGAATACCGATGTACAAGATTCAGCCCTTGGGTGGTGTCTTAACGTGTAACTAGTTCATTGAATGATTAAATTCATATATATATATATATATATATATCACATGAGGTATAACCATCACTGAAACTACCACGTGATAGTAATAATTATGGTTCCAAGATGTAATAAGCAAACTAGTAATGTTATTTAATAATGAATGTTCCAAGGAAATAAATATGGTAACGTAGACCTTAAGTGATTCCAACTGATTAGTAAATGTAGCCTATCTAAGGGGTAAGAGTGTAATCCAAGGAGAACCATCCACATAGTTCAAAAAAAGTTATGTCTACTGAGTCTAAGGAATCCCTTCGAGGTAAAACGGGGATAATTGATGACTAGGATCGATAGTTATTAACATGGAACCTACTAGACATGCTAGATTCAAGGAGTGTATTTGAGGAATCATGAAATATTATATGAGGGATCCTAAAGTTTCATACCAGGCTTCCATAAATAGACTATGTGCGTATTCCAAAGTGGGTATCAACCAAGGCAAGAGACATCCTTGAATCAGGATGGGTTCCTCATGTGCTCAGGGTATTCCGTCACAAATCCAAGGTGCGCATGAGTCAGTCCACACATATTATGTTAACGATTTCATTTTATATTTCATATGGTTCAAGACATTTCCATTAATTAGTTTGACAAGTGTAATTGAACATTTAACCATTCTATCAATTCATTAAATTAATATTAAATAAATAAGGTTCACTCCTCTACCATCCAATAAAATGGTAAGGGGTGTTATGGACATGCAACCAATTAATTGTTTACATTTAATAAGGTTAAATAATATTCATAGTATACTTTAAGATTCAATTTAAAAATTATTATTCAAGTTGAAGCGCATACCTCTGGAGAGTCAAGTGATGTACATACATTGTACATTCCAATATTCTATAAAAAACTCAATTTGATAATGAATTAATAAAGGAAGTCATAACATTAGAAAGGTAATGTTGAGGCTAATCCAACTCATGAATCAAATGAGGCAATACACTAAAAACCCAATTATGAAAAACATCCAACATTGTATGATCAGAGTTGTGACTGTAACCACCAATAATAAATAAAATTTCTAGAAATATTTCAACCATATGGTTATAATGAATATAAGTTAGTCACCTGAATTCAATAATAGACACACGATAAATTCTGAGGACCCCACATGTCAATTCCAAAAACATTTAACTTTAGGGACGAGTTATAAACCACACACCATATAATCATATGACCATCATCTTCTTGTATAAACAACTATTTCATCTTGTATTTGATTTGATCTGAATAATGGATCAACACCCTAAAAATCGGGCACATGACCTTAATCCTAGATAAATTAATCTAGATGAAAGATAATAATGAATGGATAAAAATGAGTTCAGATCTTACTGATATGTATCCAACGCAACTAACAGTGATCGAATCAGATTCCAATTGATAGAGATCTATTGATCCCTATTTTAGAACATTAAAAGATCCAAAAATTAGAGAAAATGGAGGTTAATCCCACTGGAAATCGGGTTAGGGAAGAATGAATTCTTAATTAGATCATTAATGGTAAGAGGGAAATTACCTATAAATTAGTATGTGCATAGCTTGGTTGCATGGTTTATCAAACCATGTGCCAATCTTTCACATGTATCAGTAGGAATGGGAGCACTCACATGGTTAGGCCGCACGGTTTGGAAACTATAAACCCACCATGTTGTAAGGCTCTATCTGAAAATTTAGGCCACCTGTATGTTTTTCTCTAACTCTGCTGCCTCCCCACACATTTTACTACAAACCACTCATCATGCCCAGTTCATCCAAAAAGATGGATTTCGGCCTTTGAACAAGACCTGAACACCCTTGGACATTCACTAACTCATTAAGAATAATTATTAGGTATAAAATAAATAATTCGACTAAAATTTAAAGTATCCATACTAGAGTGAGAAACTGGGTTCTCATAATGGTACAAAATTTATTTTTTCACTTCCATGAACTATAAAAAACAAGAATCATTTTCATCATTTCTGTGTAGATTACCGCCTTCAAGAAGCATTTTATATATATTTTATATACCACATATAATTTCTATTTAAAAAAATTTATTATATAATTTGATATAATATTTATTAAAATTTAATTATTCTATAATGATATGATATTTTTTTCATCTTTCACTCAATTCTACGAAAATAGGAGTGTTCTCTGTGTGTATGTGCAGACTACCCCCTCCATGAGATGATCGTTCCCATTATTCTTCCATATCAAAAAACATTTATAGACTAACAATATAATTCAACTACAAAAATAGTATCTAATAATCTATTAACAATAAGTAATTATAAAATTACGCATTCTATATTTATTATTAGCAAAATACTTTTAAAGTAAACATAACAAAAAAATTGCATATTACTGTATCTTTCATAACATCAGACAATTAATAGAGAACCGATTTAAATATATTAATTATTATCTAATGGAATATTATAGGATATAGTAATATTAAATAATTTAAATTATAAAGATATTAAATAACACCTTCGAACATGATCAACAATCCAAATGTATTTTGAAGAAATTAATCGAATAACCCATAATGACTAATGTAAGAAGAAAATATATTAAAAAATAGTGAATGATTATAAATTTACCATAATGAATAAAATATATACTTATAATTTTTATATGTAGATTTATAATTATCTTAATTTTATTATTATGGATGTTAAGTGAATGTGAATTCTGCTTTCATACACACGTAAGGGTTTCATCTCAAAACATCTTCCTTTGACACATGTGCTGTTTTAGGAACATAATATCTATTAAACATTATATATAATATTAATTGAATTTTTTATATCATCTATTATTATTATTCAATGAATTTTAACTTAATCTTTAGCCTCACCCTCTTTCATGCAGTTTTTATTACAACATTTCTTAAGCTGTAAGTGGGTTTTCGTCTTAATTCCTCTTTATTGAGACATTTTTTAATGTTATGCACCAATTTATTATTTCTATCATGTATATGAATCCCGAGAGTTTATTTTGAAATAATACATGATTTAATTCATGTTATTTATATAACAATGTTTATTTGAAGCTTCCAATGAGTTTTGATTCAAAATATACTAAGGCCATAAGGGTTTTCTGTCACAAATTCCCCTCTTTGAGGCATGTTTCATATAATGCACATAATATCTCTTCGGTGGGGTAAATTATAACATATATAGGTTATTTATCATAAAATACCCTATTTTAATGATATTTTATGTTCAATTCAATGATCTCACTCAATCATGGGTTTTTATGTTAATGTTTTATTGTTTATCTTTTGGAAAGAATTTTAAAATTAATACCTCTAAAATATAATAACTCATATATAGTATTTTTATAGACATTCATTATAATATTATAGTAATTAAAATCTCTTTTGGTCTTCCTTTTTTGATAATTTTCTTAAGTTTACATTTTTACATACTGAATTTCCACTATATTTTAAAGTGATGTTCCTTTCAACAAAAGTGATTCAGAAAAAAATGGACAATCCTTTTATGCTAAAATCCACATTTTTTGGGGAATCATTGCATATAATTCAAAAAATGGAAAAAATACCATTCAACTACATCGATATTATTTCATATTTTTTTAAGGAAAATCACATAATTTTCCTATATGGACTGATATTTAAAAAATAAATAGTTTTAAATTTTCATGTAAATATATATTTCTTCAATAATTTTTAATTTATATTAAATTTCTCTATATTATTTGTGAATTATAAAATAAATTATTTTTTCCAATCATTAGAAATTATTTATTTTATAAATCCTTCAAATTATCAAGGGTATTTCTTATTATCAATGTGATTTTAAAATTAAAACTCTTAAAACATATTCTAAATTTATGTCAACATCCCTTGATATATCTTATAACTGATTAAGAATATTATTTTTCTAATTATATCCACCTTATTTATATTAAGGGATTAAATATTGATCTCCTTTTTCAAACTAATAATCCATCACTATATATTTTATTAATTGTTTTTATGTATAATCATAATATTAAATTCATTTCCTTTTCTTTAAGAATACATTATTATTTATTCATTTTATTGAAAGGTGTTAAGGTATATTTCTTACATCAATTTATCTGATAAAATTATAATCATAAATACATAACCATTATACACATGGCTTTAATATCATAGGAATTATTATCATGATTGAATGGTATTTACCTTTAATGTGACTTGATAACATCAGAGACCCATTTTGATTCCATAGGTTCTCCAGGAAGTGTTTATTATTTTCCTTTTTAAGTTTAAGGAATCCCTTTATATTTACAAATGATCCTTATAAAAATTGAATGATTTACTTTGGAATTTACTTAGAATACCATTTTATTTCCATGCTTTCTTTAAATGATTTTCTAGAAATTTCATGAATCCCATTTTAATTCATTGAGATATTTTTTTTATGTGGTGAGTTTAATCATGAGGAAAAAGATATTTAAGTAATAAGATGACTGAGACCTATATCAATCTCCAATTAATTGGTTGAATGATTATACCTCAGGTTATATAAATTCTATGTGAATGGGTTTGAATCTAGATAGGTTCAAAAATCATGAGTGTGGTAGTGTTTAACTCTACTAATTTTTTTTTGAATGAATAGGTTGGCGGTTAAATAGATTCTCAATGATAAGAAATAATATGTTCATGATTGTTCAACTTTCATTAATAAGATCCAAATCGCATGTTTTATTCTTTTTGTTTTTTGAATCATGTTTTTGCATTATTTCTATTCATTTATTATGCTATTTCATGTAATACTCCAATATTTTTTTCAATGATTTTTAGGGGATGTATTTTCTTATGTATATTTAATATGAACATATAATAATAACCTGATAACATATGATATTATATTATTATCACTTATGATTACACTTATCATGCATTTGATCCCACCACTTTCTTATGTATAAATTTTCATAAGTTATAAAGAAAATTAATACGTATAATTTTTCTAGGAGGGTATTCTATATGTTGAATTTTTTATAGATAGAGAACACCAGTTGCATATTGATTATTTATTTAATGTCAGAAAATATCAAATGGTTTTAAAAGTCATGAGTTTTGTTAGTTAATTTTTTGCCTTAATTATATAAAAATGAAATATTAAATGGTTATGGGGATTTTCTATACTAATACATTTACTTAAATTCATTAAATTACAAGATGATTTGTTATTGGGTTTCATATTATAATAAAAAAATTATCTTGACTCTGAGACACCCATAATGTTTTTGAATTTATTGATTATTCTTACCATTTCCTCAGCAATATTTGGTCTATCTAGATTTATTTCTCTAAGATAATCCCAACATGTTTTATTTTTTTCCATCTTCCAATGAATGGATTCGTATGGAGACATATTAATTATCTAGTAATGGAAATAAATTTAAGAAAATTAAACTTAAGGATAGTGTTGTTCCAAAAATCCCTTGAAATCTATAGAGAAGCCTCTCAATATATCCTCTAGAGTTTGGAAAGTTCTCTTAGACAAGCCATCTTTCCATGGATGACATGTGGTAGTAATGTTCCACTTCAAATAATTTTTTTTCTAACTAATTCACCAAAATTATAATTTATAATTCATAACATAATCATATATGATTGAGAGTGGTTCTATAAAAAACTCTAAATCCTACTAAATATATATCCTATTAATTTGGTAAATCAATTAATCATAATTGATTGCAGGGAAAATCAGTGACTCTATGTGGTGATCTACTATAGCTGAAATGGTTTTTTGGCCATTAGATATCTTGGGTATTTATATCTTGAAATCAAAGGTGTTTTTTACTATTTCAAAACATTTATGGGTAATGTTTTCACAATAAAATTAGATTTATATCATTCATAATTAAATTTCTAATACACCTGGCTTTAACATATATACTCTACATTACCCCTCTATATGATGACCCCCAAAAAGTGTTCTGTGAGACCACAAGGCATATTTATACTCCTAGTATTTATCATGAATATTGATATACATGCTTCATGTACATATTTTTCAATATTTGTGGTATTGAGGGGACACATAATCAGTTCCTGAATATGATCATTCTATAACTATCATAGAATAATTTCAGAACAATAATGAACATTTTTTACACTTTAGATCCTCTTTTTATGCCTCTTTAATCATCACATAAATAAATTTTTGAACATTCATATATGAATGATAGGATTTATCAACCTAAACCATGATTTAAGGATATATCATATATAAATCCATAAATATTTCATCTCTTTATGTCCTTATCATAGATAAACATGCATGGTATTTATGACTCAAAGAATTAAAAACCTTGTTCTCCATCCAAATGTGGTAATACATTGACCTGTAATAATATTTCATCAACCCCAACCATATCAATTTGCACATATTAAACTATATTTATGTAAATATACACTAATATCTATTATTTTCAATATATATATATTTATAATAGATTTAACTCAAAAATTAATTCCTCTGTAACATTAATGAAAAAATAATATTTTTCATCTTTAATTAATGAGTTAGAAAATTTTATATAAGAACCTTAAATTAATGTGATTAATTGTTTACTACCATTACATTATTAATGAGAATATATCCCAATTCTATATTCTATGTATCTATATAGATCAAAAAACTTCATCCACAATGGGACAATATGGGAACTGTCTCACTAACCAACCATGTATTCAGTTAAATTAATTTCTATTCCTATTATTTCATGTAAATTATGTTGAATCTATTCCATGAAAATATTTATAGTGGATTTGATAATGATTAATAATTTTTCACAAGGCATCAATAATAAGTTGTCAATATATGAAAACTATAGAACTTAGTCATCTTGATTGTACTAGAACAATGTTTAATAATATTTTTCTTCGAAGGATCCACCTACATATGCTCTCTTATAATTAAATATCCTTAGAATGATACTTTTTATACCAAAAAATCACTATTTCCCAATTGTTCATTCATCTTCTCCTTTCCCAAGGAATTCTGAATAATTTTTTAGGAATGTTTATACCCATCATTTCTCATGGAATATTTAAAAATTTCATCTATAAAGATGATTAAAAATAAATTAATGAAATCCATAATGACTTTATTTATTAGATCCATGATTAGTGTAATGTAATTGGTAATTTTAAATGGAATAAATTTATATACATAGTTTCCATACCTCTTAGGGATGGTTATCATGGGTATTTCCTCACTTTTGACCCAAAAATGATGATATCAACATTATATGTCAATATTTGATATTTACATAGTTGATCAAATAGGTCTTCAATAGGGTGTATATGATAATTTTACATTATAGTAATATTTTTATTTTCTAGATAATGAATGCTGGGATGCATTGATCTCTTATTTTTCATATAAAAAATAAAAAGTTCCACCCATGGTGATGCACATGGATGAATGAACCCATTATCCATTTTCTAATAGAGTTTCTTATTCAATTCATATAACTCAATTACGGAAATTATGTATATAATATTTTAAATAGTCCTAGCACCAAGAATGAGTTATATTCAAAACTCTACATCATCATTCAGGTAAAAATAATGTAACTAAACATTAAATATTTCAACACCTTAAAAAAATGCATTTCATCAATACTTAGTTTCTCCCCAACCACTTGAGATAAGTACCCCACATGAATACGTAGTATAAAAATATAAGTGATTTAAATTCTTTTGGATTATTGTGTTCACCGTCACATTGATAGATGATTATAGTTTGATTCAAAATATAAAACATGAATTCCAACCCATATATATTGAAAAAGGAATATATATATATATTGATCTAATCCATAAAAAATATCACATCAAAATTCAACTAGATTGGGAATAACAATATTTAATGGAATCACATTCCCTCAAACATATTTAAAAGATTAGATACAGACCTATGATTTTATCATCATTCTATTAGGGGTTTTCACTAATAATTAAACAGGTATCCAATGAGATGGTGATGTGATAATCATATAAAATTATTCAAATATAAATTACTGATTATATCTTCTATCAAATAATTCATTTTTTTATTCTAGAATGGGTAATAATTTTACCTTTCACCACATCATTCTTATGACCCACATTGAAGGATATGATCACATGAATATTCTGATTGTCTCTTATTTAAAATTTTATTAATGTTGATTGTAATAATTAACCATCGGATTAATGCATCTATTTTCATAATTCCCATAATAATTATAATAATGTAATGGAGTGTGGTCAGTTCATTCATTTCATGTTTCACACCAATCATTTCAATGGCTAAACTCTTTATATCCATTCAGAATACATTTTCATGATATTCTTATTTTCTATACCAAAACAATTTACCAATCTCCTTACCCCAATTTCCCTCATTCTTTTATCCACACTATTAACAGGAAACATGATTAATTTCTTTCCATCCATGGGTTGTATTAATATAATTATCCTGAAACTCTATCTTTCACTTTTCCCCAAAAAATGTGAGAATAATTGGAGTCTCCAATATAGATTTCTACCATGAGTGTATATCAAATAGTTTATTAATAGATAATATATTCCATATTTACTAAAACCATTCAGAAACATGGCTCTATTTTTTTGGTCAAAGGACCAAAGCAAATTTATTAGCAAAAAGAAAACAAGGATTAGAAGAGTCTAAAAGACGGGATCAAATTACGATCTTTAAATTGCAAAGGCATCACATTATCTGGGAGCTCCTCCAGCCATGTTAAAGTCTGATCAATGCCTTTATTAGCGAGAGCATCCGCAACCATATTAGATTCGCGGTAAGTATTTGTTGCAATGAAACTTCCTTCATGGAGAGATTGAAGACAATTCATCCAGCGCCTAGTAATCGGCCAAGCAAGATGAATATCTCCCTTCCAAATGGATTGAACAACAGTAGTAGAATCACTTTCAATCCATAAGTTGTTCCACCCACGTTGAAGAGAAAAAGAAGTGGCATGAATAACACTTAGCATCTCCACTTCCAGAGAGGTTGCAGTACCGCAGCCTCCAAAAAAGCACCCCATAATATTACCATGATGATTTCTGAAGACGGCTCCACAACCCGAAGGACCTGGATTTCCTTTAGAGGCTCCATCCACATTTATTTTAATCCAACCTAGAAAGGGAGGTCTCCATAAAACCTCAAAAGTGCGAAGTGATTTCGAGAAAATGGCCTCAACTCGAAGACGTCTAAGGATCATAAAATCATCCACCGAATTGTTGTAGGAACCATTCTGAATCAGCGCAGCTTCCCGAATAGCAATAAGAATTCGCGTTTTACCTGCATTAATGTTGTGTGAGCAATTATTGCGAGGAATCGAGTTTCTATCATACCATATCACATGTATCAGCTCTGAGACCCCAGCAAGGAACATGTTTCTGATTTGTTGAGAGTTATCCTTAGCAACACAACGCTTAAGCTGCTCATCAATTGAGTTCGGAACCAGCCATCTGCAATCAAAAGTGTCAAAAATATAGTTCCAAAGAGCGGTGGCAGTAGCACAAGATAGAAATAAGTGGTTAGCATCTTCTCTATGCTGATTGCAAAGGCAGCATTTTGAACAAAGTTGGATACCAAAACTTTAAAAACAAACATCAGTGGGAACCCTATTGTGGGCGAGACGCCAAATAAGAGTGAATCTAGAAGGTTTGATCCAAGGTTTGTCAAAAAAACATTATCCAATTCATATCATTATCAGCGTTGTGTAAGGAGTGATTATAAAAGTTTTTGGAATTAAGGATCCCATTATGAGAAGGCTCCCAAATCAAGAAATCACACGAGGTAGAAAAATGGTAGGAATCAATAATTTGAGTAATGTTTTCGGGAAGGGAATCAATGTGAGAATTAATCACATTATTGACAGTGGAGTTGATGTCAACAGGGATATGGTCAAGGGGAGTCACAGAGATAAGAGGAGCACCAGTCCAATTGTCCAACCAGAATCTCATGGAAGAGTTTCTCGAAACCATCCATCTAGCAATGTGCATAATATTTTCATAAGTGTCTCTAACCGAGGGCCAAATGGAAGAGGTCATGAAACTTCTATTAGATCTTTTCAATATATCAATGAACCTGTTTTTGATAAAAGCAATAAGAGGGGTTTCATTGTGAATCAGGTTCCAAGTTAATCTGGCTTGAAGAGCTTCATTGAAGAACTTAATGTTTTTAATACCAAGACCACCCATGGCTATAGGCTTACAGCACTTAGCCCAAGGAATAGTCACAAGTTTTCTGTCCAAAGTGCTTCCAGACAAGACAATGTTTTTAATGTGAACATTTAGATTTTTAATGAGACTAATAGGCCATTTATAGACCATCATCGAGTTGACATGTTTGGAAACAATAATAGACTTAACAAGGAAAACTCTCCTCTCCATGGAGAGGGATTTTCCTTTCCAAGAGGAAAGTTGATGAAGAACCTGGTCAACAATGCTGGAAAAGTAGAAGGCTTTGGGTCTACCCCAGAAGATGGGAACCCCAAGGTACTTGAAAGGGATAGTACCTTCTTTGATGTTAAGCTCATTGATAATACTATTTTTTCTAGCAGAAGGGATGTTTTTTTCAAAGTAAATGAAAGATTTATTCCAACCAATGACTTGACCCGAGACCTCCTCGTAATGGTTGATAGCACCTTTAAGAGTTCTGATGTTTTTAAGATCACCCTTTAGAAAAAGAATGATGTTATCAGCATAAAGGAGGTGAGTGGGTGCATTCACATTTCTGTAAGCCTGAATTGGTTTGAGTTTGTTATGGTCAACCATATGGGTGAGCAGACGACTAAAATAGTCTTCTGCAATGGAAAAAAGAATAGCAGATAAGGGATCTCCTTGTCTGACTCCTTTAGAACATTTGAAAAACCCTCTAGGCGATCCATTGACCAAAATGGAAACATGAGTAGAATGAAAGAGGATTTTAATTCTAGATATGATGTTATCATTGAATCCAAAACCATGAAGAACTTTGAAAATGAAATTCTAGTCCATAGTGTCAAAATCTTTACGAATGTCTAGTTGAATGGCGATGATTCCGCCTCTATTTTTATTATTTAACATGTTAGTGCATTCCGAAGCAAGACAAATGCAGTCTTGGATTGATCGCCCCTTGATAAAACCAAATTGATTGTAGGAGATAATTTTGTCAGTAATAGTGTTGAGTTTGTTAGCTATGAGCTTGGTAATAATTTTATAGAGGGTGTTGATCAGAGCTATAGGGCGAAAAAGATGGATTTCAGTGTCGTTATCAACTTTGGGGATCAAAGCAAGGAATTGGGAATTTAAGCCATGAGGTAAGAAACCATTAGCAAAGAAAGATTTAACGAGATTGAAAACATCAGCATGGATGATATCCCAATAATTATGATAGAAACCATTAGTGAATCCATCAGGTCCTGGGGCACTGTCAGGGTTCAAACCAAAGACAGTGTCTCTAATTTCATGATCAAGAGGAACACCCTGGAGAAAACGGTTATCAACATCAGTAATAAGTGTAGGAATGGCTTCACTAATGAGGTCCTTGTTCATACAAGGCCCATTGAATAAATAATCAAAGTAAGAAACAACATGCTGAACAATGTCTTCTTCTTTATCCAAAAGGTTATCGCCATCTTTAAGGGAGGCAAGAGGCCTACTAGCTTTCCGAATTCTTTGTAAAGAGTTGTAGAACTTGGTGTTACGATCACCATCTGTGATCTATTTGATTCTAAAAGTATGCTTGAGGATGTTGTCTTTGAATGCAAGAAGCATATTTAGGTTCCTAGTAATTTGGGCTTCTGTATTGTGATCAGAGGCAAAGTCCAATTGAGTGTTGTTGTTTTGAATTTGATGCAGCTCATTCTCAAGAGAGAGGATGTCATTGTCAATTTGAATTGCTTTAGTGCTGCACCAAGATTTTATCTTGCGTTTAAGATATTTTAATTTAAGAGGACAAGAAAAATCCTCATCATAATGATTCAGAGATGACCAAAAATGATTGACGAGATTACAACAGTCAGGGTCAGAGAACCAAGCATTGTTGAATCTAAAGGGGAAAGAGGGTTTCCGAATGTTGAGGGAGATGGTGACCAAAATAGGATGATGGTCAGAATGAAGTTTTGGAAGGGTGGTACTAGAGATGGAATCCCAATTATCTAAATCATGGTCATTAGAAAAGGCTCTGTCCAGTTTGCTCGCAACCACTCTATTGTAATGATTCCTGTACCACGTGTATTTGGAACCACTTAGAGTGATCTCAGTGATATTGGAGTTTTCAATAGCAGACTTAAAATCCCTCATAGAAATACTTGAGTGAAGAGGGCCAATTTTTTCATCAGCAGAAAGAATAGCATTAAAATCACCCGCAACGATCCAGGGGGAATGAATTTTTGAATTGAGAGAGGAGATGTCCCTCCAGAGAGACCTCCTATCTTGATATTTATTCTTGGCATAGATAAAGGAAAAAAATATATGAGCATTATCAATGATAAAGTCACAAGTGAAACTTTGATCAGAAATATGAAAAACATTAACATTAGATAGGGAGGGATGTGAAAAGGTCCAAAGAGTATTAAAGCTATTGGTGTTTTGACATGCATCGATGAAGGTGTATCCAAAACGACAAGAGTGAGCTAAATCAGTGGAAAACATTATTTTAGGTTCAGCAATGGAAAAAATTAAAGGCTTCTGAATGTTAACCATTCTTTTTAAAATACTAAAGGTGTCAAGGTTTGCAATACCTTGGCAGTTCCAGAAGAGAATCTTCATTTAAATCTACGTTTGGAGTTAGAACTCCCTTTTTTTTTACCATCCGAGCCTTTATGCCTATTAGATCTTTGGACATTTTTTGACAAATTTGGGCTTAAGGAAGAGGCTTTCTTTCCTTTGGAAAGATCAGATATGATAGAAGAATCATCTAACGGAATTGGGGCCGTCCAAGCCGGGACTTGTATGCAATTAAAATTAGGTGGCGAAAAATTAGTTAGAGCATTTTTATTATCAGCATTAACACATTCAACATGTAAATTATCATGTTGGACTGAGAGATTGCAGGTACCTGGTAAGACGTCCGAAACAGAATGAGGAGCATCAAGTTCCGGCTGAACAGTACAGGTACCTGGTAAGGCGTCCGAAACAGAGTGAGTAGCAGCAATATCTACAGACCGTTGCTTATCTGAGACCTCTGCAATTGGAATAGAAACCTCTTGGACCTGCTGTAAGGGAGAAAGCAGCATGCCTTCATCATGGAAGGCAGGTACCTCATTGTGCCGCATTCCAGGATGAGAATCCTACATGTGAGTGTGGTCTTTTGCCAAAGAAAAAGACTCATGAGTAATAAAATTCAAGGTATCCTGAGAATCAGGTTGCACAGCCATGGATATTGGATTGTAAGAAGAAATGTGGGCCGTGGGGGAGTCTTGAATCTGTTCAGCAGTACAAGAAGTGGAATTAGGCCCAGGATCCTGTTTAAGAGTGTCTAAAACTGCAGGTTCCAATTTTAGGGAGTGCTCTTTGATGGTTTCTTCCTCTTCAACGAGGTCAGCCCATTTGGTACCAGAGGACTCTCCTAAGTGAGATGAATTAGTGGGTTTTTTCACCCAGGTTGCAGTTCTAACTGGTTTAGTAGCACTAACCAAGGGTGATTTTTCCTTCCGAAATCTTCTTATTTCATTCCAATCATTTTCAATCGGTTGGATTGACTGTTTCCTAATCAGTCTACAATTATAAATGTTGTGACCAATGAACTTGAAATGATCACAAAGGATCCATAAAAAATATGTAGATGTGTCTTCATGAAAGAATCAATGAAGTGTTTCTATTAATTTTGGTTGAATATAATAAAAACATGATACATATCTTGAAAATGTTATTCAAGAATATAAATATAATTTTTTTTCTAGAATCCAATTAATATGTTTTCTAATATGTAAAATCATTACATTTCCCTCTATATTTTTTTATTAAAATAATTCACCTGATTAAAACTATTGAATAATATAAAAAAATGTTGTGTTAGCATAAATAATAATTAATTAGAGTAAGAAATAATATAATCATTAAAATCATTATTAATATTTCATAAATTGTTACACGATCTTATTTACTTATGACATTATCGGCTCGTCCTATATCACAGTGATTTAGTCAATAGATTTCTCAATTTCTTAAATGATATTCCTCTTAGAGAAATCTATATAAATAACTAATCCCATTTATAATACATATTTTATTGAGTCAATCAAAACAAACTCATATATATTTATATATATATTATTTTTATTTAAAAGTAATAATTTTATATAATAATTCAGACCCATGAAATAATATAATTTTATTCATTCAGGTAAAAGATATATAATCAACTTATTATGTGAATGGTATACAATATCTCTTACATTTTTCTTATTATATTGGACCCTTCTCAGATATATCATTTTAATATATTTATTTTGATACAGAAGAGAAGGGATAAAAATGAAATAGTGAGATCAAAGTATTATTAAAGGTTGACATAAGATAATTCAATCAAATATTTTAAGTGACCATAAGATAATTATATGTCTATGAGTTAATTGTAATTTAATAAAAAAACATACCCAATATGTAATCAACCAAAAAATTAGTATTCATTGAATAAGGATTTTATATAACAAATGACATGAGTCATAAAAGTGTTGAATCATCAAAAATCAATCAATAACCCGGAATTTCTATAATAAAAACTTGAAATTGTTATTAGTGTTTGGAACAATCATAAATATACATAATAATTTCATTGGTTAGGGGACACTTCCAAGACCATTATCACATCATGGACAATTACCCATAGAATATTGGGTTCACTAACCATTCCTTTTCATTAACGGTAGGCAATCTGATATTTGATAGGACTCAGACAACATACCATTTAAAATTTTGTTATGATATTTCAATCAATACCCAATGCATTTATGGGATATATAATTATAATCCCAACCATATACTAATGGAAACAATGCATAATTTTATCACATGATACAAACAACATTATTCATTTCATTGTAGTTTTAGAAAATAATGTGTATAAAATGGGGTTCCTTAAAATTTCATTAAAACATCATAATTGTAATCCATACAGAGAAATAAATTAAATGGTATCATTAATCATATCACAACTGAAGTATATGATTCCTTTAACCATGATGGTGTATGTGAAACATAATTTTACAAATTTATTATAAATATTCTTTAAATAAATTAAGAGAATTCATCTTTTGTGTTTTGGTAACTTTTGAATTATAAAAATTCAAATAAAAAATGATAATATAATTTTATTAAAAAAATATGAAGAAAACGTGTAAAATTTAAATGATGAATATACTGCATACTGTTCGGAATATTAATTCACCTCATATATGATTAAAAACATTTTTTTCACACTTTTATCAAAATCTAAAATGTGATTTGTATGGAAAAAAATTAAGAACATTACATTTAATAATTTCAAAGAAAAATAAATGGTATTATAAAAAATATTTATCAATATTTTATTAATAGTAAAAATCTTATATAAAAAAATTTGTACTAAATGGCCTTGGAGGAGAAAAATTATTGTCTAAAAGAAGAAAAATATGGTCAACTTTTATTGAAAAAAATTATTGTAGTATTCTTGATTAGAAAAGAGTGGAAAATTGAAAAATAATATAAAAACTGATATATAACTAATGGAGATGAAAATACATTTGTTTTAAGAGAAAGATAGAGATCATATAATTTCCCTAATAGTGATTTAGAGATGAAAAATTCCAATTCAAAATGAGACTACAACATGAAGACATACCTCATGTTATAGCTTTCATTATATAAGATATTACCTCGTGTATAAAGAATTTATATTTTTAAAAAATATAAATATGAAATTTATCCATAATTTGCAATCCATTTATGATTCATTCATAATTTCTAATTAAGAATTTTTTAAAATTCTCCAATAAAATGAATATTTCTTTTGTTAAACGTTTTGTGTTTCATCCTTGTTTTATTTTAGAGATTCCAATACATTCATGATTTTCATAGTTTCATCATATCAATATTATTTCAATTTATAAAATTTTATAATTATTAATTATATATCCCATTATAAAAATTTAAGTTTGGTGGTGATAAAAATATATATTACATTACATTATAGAGGTGGTAGTCTATATTTATGTGCGTGTGATGCATTTATTTTTAAATGAATAAAATAAATTAAGTAACATAATAATTTATCTATAATGAGTCAAATTTATACCCTAAATATAATATATATTAATAAAATTAAAATATATAACCGTTCATGTGAGGAAGTGATTTAAAATGAAACATATCGCTTCATTGAGATGACAATCTATTCATACTCATAAGCAATGCTTTCATTTTTTCTTTATATGGAAAAAATATTGGAAATGGATTTATAAAAATATATATATATACAGTTATGATACTTATTTACTTATATTTAGTTGGTTTTGATTATTTGGTTTAGTTTGAAGTTGAATTAAACTTGAATGTAATTGATTTATATGATTACCTCTTATCTGAGTATATTCCAATGGATTACACCTTAACCATTCGTAGGATGGACTTTTGGTGAGACCAAGGCCAATAAGACTTTGAGAGGAATATTTGGATTATATTTCGATAGGTATTTTATGAGCTATAGTGCTCAACATATTTAAATTAGTGAAGGGAGAAGGTTCCCTTCTATAAGTGTAGGGAGTGACACCCTGGTAAATATTCAATATTTTAAAATAATATCCAGACTTTTTATTTGGAATGATGAAAAAAATTTCCAAATATTAAAATAAAGTATATTTTATGTGGTAAATAAAATCAAAAAATAAAATTATAAAATATATATTTCAAATTGAATCCTAATATCATATATTAACCACCTCTTTAAACAATTTAATCCTTCCTGTGGTGATATGTTTTTTACCATGATAACTACACATTATGGAGAAGAATTATGTTAGACATATTATATATTGTATATTATTATTATTCCCAATATGGAATCCATTTTTCATGAATCAATTCATATATATTGTTGAAATTAATCAAGCATTTGTGCAAAAAACATGTAAAAACTATTCATAGAGAAAATTAGTTTTAACCATAAAAATTATTTTATTCTCAATACCATACTAGAAACAACAATTATATTATTAAAAAATTATTTTATCTAACATATTATATTAAAATTATGATAAAATAATTCATCAATAATAATAAATTTATTCTTTTAATATAAAAACTCATTGGGTGTATAAAAACAATTTTCTGAAAATTAACACATTTTGCCATCAAATTAATTTATCATCATTTTTAACAATTTGATTATCAATTTATGAATGAATTTTCAATTATTAAATTTTTAAAAAATAGTCTTTAAAGACTTAAATATTACAAATAAACTAATTTAAAATTTCAATAATTAAATATAAAATTATATAAAATTATTTAAAATAAAACATTTATATATGGTCGATTACATCAACCACCATGGAACACATCATAAAGAAATAAATTGAAATAAACATATAGGCATGGTTGCTTGACCTCGTAACCTTAAACTCACCCCCAATCCCTTACCACCACACCACCAATGGTGTGAAAAAATATGCACCTTATCATTTCACAACTATTTCATGAATATCATTATTTGGATATTTAGAGGAATTATATCAATTTCATTTAATTATCTATTAATTTTTTTAATTATTGATTATGAATAATTAACTATTCACTTATGTTTTTTGTTGAAATTTTTAAAATCTATCTAACACATCAATTTTATTAAAGATAATTATTTTATAAAAACATTGTTTCTTACACACTAAGGAGTTATTTGATATAAAAAAAGGCTTCTACGTACAATATATGAATTTCACCCTCAAATTTATCTTGACAATTATTTATGTAATTGACCTTTTCACCCATGCACTCAGTTCCAAGCCATCATAGTATTATTTTATTAGGGTCCCAACTACTCATTTTTCTCCAGTTCAAGGACATATAAGATAATTATTTATAGATACATGAGGTGTTAGAACTTCATGATGGAATCATTTATATAGTTCATGTTACTAATTCTTATGTGATCAAGTCATAATGTAATCAACTTTAATCCATTTCTTTTAAACTTCACACACCCAATTCATCATACAAAATCTTCAATATCTACTAAGTGATTTATCCCTAGGGTTAATGAATAGAATAAATAAGTGTGTAAAAAACATTTAATATATATTGACCCATTACATTTACACATATTATTACATTATTCTTGAATATAAAAATTTATATATAACAAACCAAATATTATGATGCACAGTGTATTTGGAAGATAATAATTATAATACAATAAAAGAAACTAAAACATGGACTTGGGATTTTTTTCCATTGTCAGCTTTAAAAAATTTGAACTAGTAAAACTACACTGCATAACATATGTAATTAATAGATGAAATGGGTGAGTAAGAATGATCTATAATGTAATAGACATGAAAAATTAAACATAACATGTGAGTCAAATGTGTAACTTGATATCATAAAATAGAAGACCCATGTGTAATCACATAGAATATATATATATATATAAATGAAATGTTTTCAAATGATTAAACAAACATATGAATAATTTAAAAAATAGAAAACCTAACATAAACATAATTCAATGCTAACTACCAAACCAATACCACATGGTGTACAATGTCTCCCAACAGATTAAGTTTAATCATTAATCACACACATGATACTTAGTGAGACCGAAGCATTATCCAATCAGTTAGAGTGCTATATGGGTTCTATTTTTATAAAATGATCATGATATATGTGTGACACATAATTGAAATAAATAATAAGGAATAACAAAATAATTACCAATAGAAATAAAATGTGTTGCGTAATCTTGCTTTATATCATAATCAATGAAAATTTCATAATGATTAAATTTGAGAAGTGATCATAAGGAATGTATTACCCTATAAAATTAAAATAGGGTGATATTTTTATATATTTAAGAGAAAAATATATTGTATTTATTATAATTACATTACACTAATGGATGATTTGGTGGTTAAATTAAAACACTATTAAAAATAATAAAAAATATTATTGAGTAAAATAACCATTCTACAATAATAATCACTATTTGAACAACTAACTTTCAAAAAATATTATCTAAGTCCTTTTATTTGATAATAAACTTATAAAATTATAAATTAAAATTTAAAATAATGATTGTTTATAATGGGAAAAAATGTAATTCATGTCATACATGTTCAAAACAAATATTCCTTTCATGTTTTCAGCAAAATCCAAATAGGTGTTGATTTTATAAAATGATAAAAGGATTACTTATAATTTGTTTACAAAAAAGTCACAAAATTATAAAATTTACATTTAATATTAATAAAGAACAATAAAAACAATTTAAAAATATTTTTAGAAAATATGGATATGGACAAAATATGGTTTTCTATTGATGATAGAAATAATGTCGGGTTTCTTTTAAAAACAATATTGTTTAATATTAAACACATAAATGGATAAATAAGAGGGAACACACTTATTATCAACGAATAGCCATAGGATAATAAAATTAATTATGTTCATGATAATTATATAATAATATTCCATCACTGAAATCATTCTCAAAAAGAATCCTATTAAATAGTGATATTGTAACATCAAACTCTTAACACTTCGGTAACATTTGAATTGTAACACATAATAAAGTATAAAATGAAATAAAACATAATATAATTAATAGATATATATTAATGATATAAAATTTAAAAATTTCATTATATAAAACACATTAAATATGATAGGTTTATACGATAACATATGTCTCAAAGAAGGATAATTGAGTTAAAAAATTCACATACCTTTTTAGTAACATTTGTAATATTAACACTTGGAAAGTGATATCATAAAATTTATATGTTAATGAACATAATGATAAGTATAATAATAATAAAAATAAATTAATGGGAATTATATACACTATATAAAAGAAACACATGATGAATATGAAATGTGTCTCAATGAAAATAAAATTGTGATGAAAATCCCTTACCTCAAGCTTGATTTGTCACATGTTATATTTATAATTCTAAATATAAACATCTCTAAATTATTTAATTTGTTAATAATATATTTAATGTTTATTATTCCTTTTGTATTATATATTACCATGTAATATTTAATTATATAATGATATAATTTTATATTAGATGTTTTTAAGATAAACATCTCATAAGTCCAAAATTATATTGGTATGTTGACTCATGTAAAAGATATTATTATTTAATAATATCAAGAATCGTAATAATTAAAAAAATTAATTATTTAATTTTAATTTTAATTTTTAATCCATTATAGAAATATTATTATGGTAAATGAACGACATGACAATCATAGAGATGGTGGGCCATATGTACACATTAGCAACATTTCCATTTTTCAATAATCGTGATTGAATGAAAGTAAGTGTTGTTTTATAATTTAACTAATTTAATAATATTATAAATATAATATCATTTAATTAAATATACATGCCTATACCATCCATGTGATTTGGTAATAAAAAGTATCACATCACCTCGTGAGGTGGTAGTCTGTCGTACAGTGTAACAAAGTTATTGGTTATTCAATGGTTGGTAATGTAAGAAATTCAATGATATATTTTTCCCCATTATTATTAAAATTTAATTATATATATAGTAAATTATTCATTAATACCTTCCATTAATGAGTTATAGAAAAATAAATCCCATCACATTGCAAGACGATAGACCACCAAACACATGAACGACGTAATCATATATTTTATAGAATGGAAATTATGAAGCTATATATCATAAAATAATTATAGAAGTATAATTATTTAATTAATATAATAAATAAACATTATATATATATATATATATCATTATATCCAGCTATTCGAAGAGTTGAGGGAAAATGAATTACATTATTTCACGAGGCCGTAGTCCACCGTTCACATGATAAACAATTTTGTTTCCCATTTGATAGAGGACGAAATGGTTTTAGTCATTTTACTTATAATAAAATACTCATATAATATTTAATAGTACATGGTTATTATAACATAATATTTTATTAATATTTATAAGAGGTGGAAGAATAAATAATATAAAATGTTGAGTTAATAACTTTACCTCTTCTCGAGAGAACTTCTTTAGGTTTTATCCAAAACCCTTGGAATTATGATAAAACATTGGAATATAGGATGATTTTATGGAATTAAAAAAGTGATTTGTGTTGGTATTTTTTGAAACTATCATATTCTTATGTGTGTAAAAGATGGTTGAGTGGGTGGCCTTTTATAAGTGGGAGAGAGGCCACACTTGGAATTTATGAAAATAAAGAATTACGCCCACATTTTAATAATTACAAAGAGAAAAATGGATTATTATAGAACCTTAGAATATACAAATATTAATTAAGTGCATAAATTATAAATTCTACTTTATTTGGGTAACCTTTAACCCTTATCATTTTAATTTAACCCCATGAATACTCGTTTCTACCTTTATCATGGTAAGTAATTTATTTTATAGTCACTATTCATAGTGATAGAAAATTATGTTGACATTATTAGATAATATAAATTTGACTGATTCCAAATATAAAATTCATTTTTCCAAATTCCACTCACATATGTTTATAGAACGATTAATTTTATATTAATCCCACCGATCTGTAGAAAGAATGATTTCCCAAGAATTTCATTTATTAAGGAAAATTTGTCCTTGTATAAAGAATATGAAAAGTAGTCACAATTAAATGAATTTAAGTTAAAAATTATTGATATTTAATCTATAAATTTGATTTATATCATTCCATATTTATGGGTTAATTTAATTATTTAAAATGGAGATTCATGATGCACTTTAAAAATGTTTCTGGATAAAGTGTTTTAAAGCATAAAGATATATTTATACTAAAATATTGTAAAAAAAAGATTTAAATTAATTATTTGGACTAATTATTAATTAAAAATACTTATGTTATCATTAAATAAATTTAATTAAATAGTTTGAAATAAATTAATAAAAATAAATGACATTTAAAAAAACATTATTGTTAACTATTCACTGAAAGTTAATATTTTATAGGAAATAAAAAATACCTTTATGTTAACATTTATATAATGATTTAAAAAATGAATTTAATTTTATAAAATAATTTTTACTTTTAAAAATAAATTTCAATTTATGTCTGTAAATCGACAGTGAACTTCTTTTTATAAAAACACTATTTTTCAAAAAAGAGTTATTTTTTCTAATGATTATTATTTTATTTATAATAATGAGATCACCATTGAAATTTTATTTAAAATTTTTAAAACACATAATTTTTATAATATATTTAGTCTTATTCATAACATCCATCTTAATGACTAGGTTATTATGTCCATGTTTAAATTATAATATTTTAATAATGCATTATGTTTTCTTCAAACCTGATGTAGTGTGCATCAGAAGCTATCAAAATGATTCTATTTACAGAAATTGAATTATTTAATAGATTCTCAAGGTGATACGTTCTCATATAATCCTTGTGTATCATGATATATATCCTATAAGAACCAATTTACTTCTTTTAAAAATATCAGGGTCTTAAATTATACCCCTAAAATAAATTGTGTCCTCGACATTTAATAATGATCTCGGTAATCAATGGTTTGAAATTTGAAATTTTCATTATGGAAAACCCAAATCCTAAAAACAATTAATAAAAAATTTTCTTAATAATAAGGAAAGGTGGATATGAAGGTCATCGAGAATAACACATAATTAGGATTCAAATTTGGGGAACATTGGTGGGATGTTATAATATAAACATAGAAAATTAATAATTAAGTATAAAGATTGGTAGAGATAATTGATCATAAGAAAGTTAATGATCATAGGAATGTATATAACAGAAAAAAACAAATCTTAAAATTTATTAAAATACCATTGAATCATTAGATATTAAGGTAATTGGGTAAACTTTTGGTTTCAGGTTCATTTTCAAAATGTTGGGAGATTCATTCTCTAAAATGTTATAGAACACCAAAGAATATATTTATTGGATATTTATTTATATCAAAAACACATTTTTAAAATTTCACTCTGGATCGATAAATTTCCATAATACTTCTTACTCTATAAAAATGAATATCCAATATAATTTTTTTTCATAATGTACTAAATTTATTTTTCAAATGATCATAAGGTCAATAAATATATAACAATCCATTAATATTATATTTATTAAAAAAATGGATTAAACAACAAAAGATAATAACCAAAATGAATATGAAAAAATTAATCTACAAAATTCACCAATGAAACCAAAGGTTTAACATAGGTCACACTTTAAAAAAATAACCATATATCCCAAATATCCTCAATAACCTCAACCTTATAGATGGTGTTAACCTCAACAGTCATATCATACCCTTTAAAATTGGATCTCCAAAAAAATTATATAATTCCTCACAAATAATCCATTATGATAAACTAAAAGGTTATATATACTTCAACTCCATAAAATACATCCTAAAATTTCATTTCCCACCCAAGATCAAATGAATTGATCCTATAAGATGTTATAAAAAATAAACTTAATATATTACCTTCAAACTGTCTATATTAAAAAAAATATACAAACTAGTACATCAATAATGAAAGAGGTTAGAACTTCACCCTTTTCTCCCTTTTCTTTGGGGATCAAGTCATGCGGCCTTGCTGGATGCGATTGGTTGTAACTCATCTTAAAGTTTGTCATTTTTCTTAATCTATGGAAACAATTATGTCCTGATCATATTCATAATTTACCATGATCTTATAATTTTCTCAATAATAATATGATTGGAAAAAAAATTAGTAAACAAATAACATTTTTAATCATTATGTGTTTATATTAAGCTTATTATTGTCCAAAAAATCATCTAATTACCTCATCCTAAATCCCATGTCCATGATTATCTTTTCATCATTAATGTTTCCTTCTATATAGTATCACCATACAAATATATAATCTTTATATTTCAATATTACTATTAAATATATTTTTTCAAATCCATAATGGAAAAAATCAGTAAAATCATATATATATATATATATATATATATTAACATAATTCATGAATTCTATTATATATGAATTTCAATTATTCAAATTCATTCTTACACCATTAATTATGATTCATCATAATATTCCTTAATAAATCATTATATTCATATTTCATTTGTAGTCTCATCATCGTCCATAGAGATTTCTTTACTCATACATCCTTGTTGATCATCTACATGATTTTTCCCCTAGGAAATAAATTTTCATAATTCACTTTCTTTCCATATTTAAAACATTAAACCATCAATGTTTCCTTAGGGAAAACATTATTATTATCCATTTCAATAAATGATATTTTCATTTTTGTTTCATATATATTAATTTCATTTTTAAGTTATTCTCCATATGTAAAACATCACATCATTTATTGAGACATTACCTTGAGTGATTATTCCCATATTATTGACATATAACGAACTGAATCTTCATTCGTCAACGGCCTCTAACACATAAAATCTCAGTAAAAAATATCCATATCATTATTTTTGGGACTAATTTTTGGTCAAGGATTATGTTTTTATTCATATATCATGATAAATTATTAATAATAACCTTAATAACATGTACTCAATTCATAATATCTTGTGTATTCTAATCAACACATTCTCTATCACATTCAATGTCAACCCATTACCTTCTGGTCCCCCTCTTGTATAATATAATAATGAAATATATGGGAAATAAAAATCATAGTGGGAAACCAAATAATAAAGAAAATTAATTTATTGGATGTCTAAATCATTTCTCTTTCTTTTCAATCTATTACACCTTATGTTTATCCTATGTAAATCATGCTCATTACCTATTCAAATTATTCATGATGTTTCATAAAGAGTTTGTGATTTTCCAAAGTATATTACCCATGATTGTCAAACTAGAGACATGGTATGTATCATTTTCATGTATCATCTAATGCTCATGTCAAGATTAATGATATATTTATAGATTTATTGCCCCTATATACATTTTTTCTAGAACCATATCAACTTGTAGTATCCAGATATGGGTGTAATTTTTTGGAAACCACTCTCTCTATACTTCAGAGATATTTCAACAAATTTTCTAATTTTTAGAATTATCCTTAGACATATCCTTATGGTTATAAATAATATTTTATCATCCTAGATTCCTTTGTAATCCTAATCCTATATTATGATAACAACTATAGTGTAACACCCCAAGCTTACACCATACGTTTCCCTATAAATGATTTAATTTCTTGCATTGTATGCAACTTCGAGATTCTAACACACCGCGACCAATCAAAGTAGCTGTTATGAATAGTAATAACCACATTTTAAAATTTTATAAATATTAAAATTCCAAATGGACTTCATTTTTGGATTTAGAATATCGAAATTATCTTAGGGTGAATATTTGGTATTTTTCTGAAAACATTCAATATTGATGAATAGTAAAAAATAATGAGTTATAGTTTAAAACTGAATTTTTATTTAAATAATTATATCATTTATTTAAATTTCTTTTAGGTAATAATAAATACATAATACCTATATATGTTCAATGTAATTCATTAGAGTAAGATTATAATAATTTTAGATATATACAAATTTTTTTGAAATTTATAACTATCTTTTACCCACAACCTTGGAGAATTTACAAATTCACATAAAACTTAATTTTACCGCTTCTTTGAGTGTAATTTAAAAAGTCCATGGGACATGGTTGATATCCGTAAGTAAAATGTGGTTGAATAAGTTCAAAATAATTTATGGTGAATAGTAACTTTTTACTTTTATTTACCACAGTTAAAGTAAATAGGGTAATTAAAGGTAAAAATGATATTATTATTACCCAAACACATGTCCTAATTCTATTGGCTATGTGAAATTCGACCAAAATAAACCTTAGTAAGAAAATATGATCCTTTAGGTCCACTTGGATTAGATTAAGACATTTATTATTATTTTATTTAATGAAGAGTTAAAAAGTTATAATAATAGATTAATAACTAAACCATTTTTAATATAGGGTTATACATAAGATAAATTTGACTATAAATATTTATTAGAAATCTAAAATGATTTCCTACATAACAGTTTTTTATTTATAATTTTAAACATTAAATAATTAAATTTATCTATCACACAATGATGATGCAGTAATTATCGTATTAAAAAATTATTAAAATAAATGATATTATAAATATACAAATAAATGTAATTTCATTAATTTTATGAATTACACTAATTTTTTAGGTTAATATAACATTTTAGGGTTGGTTAGATGAATTTTTTTCGAAGTAATAATTCTGTTATGAATTTACGAAAAACAAAATACCAAATTGGGTCAAAATTGACATAAAAGAGTTTTTAAAACAAAGATTATATTATTTATTGATATTATAATTCTAAAAATATATGGATTGGGAAAAAAACTTATATAATGATATTTTTATCATTAATGAACCATTCTGGGTTCACTTGGAAGTATATAGTATTTTTATTAACCATATAGTATAAAAATACAAAGAGACACGGTAAATGTCAACCTATTTAACTAAGAGTTAAATCTAAAAGAAAAAGATAATATAGTTACTCAAACCTATCTAAAACCTATTGGTTGAGTGGTGTTAGACCCATAACCACCTTATCCTTAAAATAATCCATTTTCGAGCCATTATAAACCAAAAAATATTTTATTATAAAATAAAATTTCTAGCTTTTCCTAAGGTGCCCTCACCGCTCTTATAAAAGAGCACTCCCCGTTCTCTCTAATTCAAACCATCAAAGACATTTGGCTTGGCAAAAACCTGCCCAAATACCCTCTCAAAAGTCCTTCCTTCATCCTAAATTCCCTCCTTTAGTCAGAAAGCCATCCTATAGATCTCTTTTGATCAAATCAATAGAAAGAACCCGAAGAAGAGGTAAATATTTCATCACCTCTTTCAAAGTTCCTTTCTTCTTCCACATCCTCTTTCTTTGTTTTTTCCATTATAAAATAATAACTCCAGTATCTTCTAAATACTATGAAATTATTATAAATATGGTTCAACCATATTCATTATTCTATCCATCCATTGAATGACATGTCACCATACGTGTGTACATACGACTTACAGTCTCCATGCCTCTGTGTAATTGTTATTCAATACATTATTATTTGGATGAGTATAATAATGATATTTAATTGATTTAAATAATAAATATAACATGATAATGATTCTGAATATATTATATACCATCCAATTATATATTATTTTAATGTCAAAAGAATGATATTGTCGCTCGTGGGTACGTATGGATTAACGTCTCCACGAGCGCGATGAAATTCATTCCCCAACGTATCCATTCAAGACTAATTTTCATTTGAGAATTAAAAATAATGTTTAGAGACTTGATATAATTTTGTATATGAATAATATACATCCCATACATAACAAATATGACTCACATAACAAAGAATATAACGGAAAATGAATCCTATAACACCCGAAATGATGATAATACTAAGATATTATTATCAAAGAAATGTTAAAAGATCATATATGATATCATATTAATGTATATGATTATTTTATAATTTAATAAAAATTATTTCACCATTATAAAAGAGGTTAACCTACCCTCCACTAAGTAAAAAGTACAAATTAAGGTGTTTCTTATCACACTTTTAATTTTCAGAGATTACCATTGTTCACCACTTATTTATTGGATGTGGTGTATTGTCTACTGCCATATGATATATATTATTATTATTATCTTTATATTAATGGTATTTTTTGATTAATTTTGTATTTATTAACTTTTGGTCATTCGACTCGATTGATTACAATGAAAGTAAAAAATTGATTCATCTCACTTTTTATTCCCGTGAGATTCATGATATATTGGCCACTATTTCCTTTTGTGTGGCGTATATATTGTCTGTGATTTTATTACTGGTGTAATATAATTTATTTTTTTTATGTATTTACATCTTCATTATATGATCCTTCTTTCATGTGTTGTATGTTTCATAAGTAACCAAATCGGTAAGGTAATTTAAAATTTCAATTTTCACTCAGTGGGATTTACACATAATTCATTGATTATTGTACTCCAAGATTATGTGTGGAATCACTATTTATTATTTATATATTAATTTCCACTCCCCTTTCTGTGGATATAATTTTGATACACATAATCACTCCATTGATAATTTCTTATGTCATTGATATGAACTTGATCTTAACTCAATTTCCATTCATTGAGTTAAACATCCATGTAATTTGGGTTGTTTTTACAAGAATATGTGTGAATGTCCTCAAATTGATTTACACATAATTTTCCAATATTATTGAGTGTATTTATATTTGTCACACATAATTATTTCATAAATTTATCCTTTACCTGAGGATACTGTCTTTATAAGGGATTTCATCTCAACTTACATTCCATTGGGACTTCTTTGTTGTTATGCACCAATTCACTTTTATATGGTGTATATACTATCCTTTGACATAGTATATAATGAAATCATTTATTCTCTTACTGTTATAATTTTTTATTACCTCAATTATTTGTATTCAAGCATCTCCCATTTGGATAGTACCTCTAACTATAATATCATTATAAATGTATTAAAAAATTATTCTTCTAAATCTTTCTCATTAATGTCCATGTTATCAAAATGGTTTTATGGTTTTATTTAGATGGACATTTTTGTTTTAAAATTAAAATTCCTTTTAAATGATTTAATGTGGTATGGGACACTTTGATTCAAAAATTTCTTCTTGATAAATACTGTGACTTTTAAATGTTTTCAACAAAAAGAGGGATATTTCTCTCAAATATTTTTGATGATTATTTTCATCTATGTCAATATCCTTTATTATTCTCAATTGGGGTTAATATATTATAATAAAATCTTCCATATTGTATTTAATGAGTTATTATTGATTGTGGATGTCCTATTTTTATACAATTCATGGTTTGTGGATAAGGTATTGACATTTCATATAATAGTTGTAATATGAATGTTTATGTTATGTTTCAAACGTTTCAGATGAGGAATGCATTGGACTTAGTAAGTGACAAGTGGAGCCTACTATAGATCCTCGATCCATCGTCAGAGCTCATGAGACACACTAGTGTCTTGGCATAAGGCCTTGACAAAATCTTATTTGTAGTCTTGGTACAAGGCCTTGGTTATATGGTTATGATGTCTAGCATTATTCATTCCATCATTATGAGATTAGATATTGATATTTCATGTGGTTATTCGACTAGTAGAATACCCACGTCTATGTTTTATTATTCCATTATTTACTCAGCTCATATTCCTGCCATAAAGTTTTCATTTAAATTATATGTAAAGGCGTGTGTCTTCAATTATTCACCATGCCTATTGTTTTTGTTATCTTCCTCTATATTTATTACTCTTTCTGAGCATTTGAGCTCACCCTTTTCCTATGTTTCACTTTCCCAGGATATGAAAAAGTATATTATGACTGACCTATAAGGATAGTCTATGGGATCTCAGTGTTTTCTAGGGAAACAATGTTGTTGTAGTTTTCCATTTTATAATGTAATGTAAACCTTATGAATGTATCTTGTACTTCCAAGGATACTAAACTAATCGGTCTTTCGAGACATGAACTTTTGTGATCATGCCAATGATACGTAATAATACACCAACTCTAGGTTTCTTGGGTTGGGGTGTTATATATAGTACCTCATACATTCTATATATATTTTAAATGATTCATCAACAAAATATATTTATTAATAACGAACAAATGAACATGAGGCATAATATCATCTGATGAATCAGATTATATTACTACAAAAGAAACAAAATCATGTCATCCATAATTCATTTCATTTCCATAGTGATATCCTAAATAAATAAGATATTGTAACCCTATATTGTATTTCTTGGGGAATTCACAAAATAAAGGGGTGAAAACGAAAGCTTATTAATAAAATTAACATAATAAAGAATCATAACATTTTTTTCAAAGGTATAATATGATATCAAAAAATATAAGGATCATGATCAACCAAATTGATGCATTACATAATGTACATGTTCTCATAAAATAAGTGTAACAAATGAAATGTGGAAGCCACTCAAAACATGCCATAAACATGAGTCGAGGCTAACTACCTGGAAAATATCACATTGTTGTCAAAGCCCCATAATAGGTTAGGATTACTCCGTAATCCCATACATGACACCTCATTAGACTATAGCTTCACCCCAATGAATTGGGGCACTATTTGGGGGGAACCCATCATAACATGTCCATGATCTATGTGTTCCACATAAAAGAAATCAATCATAAAGAATGACATAATAATTTCCCATGGATGTAAATAGGGTTTCATATTCTTTCATCATGTAATAATCAATAGAAATATTTTAAAGAACACATTTTATAAATTATCATATGGAATGTATTTCACCATCAATGTAATGGGGAGTGAGAAATGTATATATATAAGATACATATATACAATATTTATAATAATTACATAAAATTAATGGTTGCATTCATTAATTAATATAAATAAAATTAAAACATGTAAAAAATATTCATGATGAAAATAAACTTTCAACTTTGGAAACAACCTTTTGAGAAACCTAAATTCAAAAAATATTTGGGAAATCCATTAATTTTAAAATTAAATTAAAAATATATAATTTATAATTTATAAAAATTATTTTTTATGCTTTTATGTTATTCCATTCATTCCATACATTCTTAAAAAGAATATTTATTTTTAATTTTTATTAAAATCCATAAAATACTTATTTTAAAAAAATTAGAAGAAGATTCATTTAATTTTTTTAAAATAAAAAAATAGTAAATTTGATATTAAACAATCATAGAGGAACAATTAGAAATATTTTGAAGACATTTTTTGAAAAAAAAATTGGAAAATAAATTTTATTCTACCTAAGAGACATATAATATATATTTTCTTTTAAAAACATTATTTATGAATCAAGAGTATATAATGAGAGTTGAGTGGAGGGAAAAAATGTATTCTCCAGGAATAACCAGAGGAAAATAAATTTATTACTCTCTTAATATTTAGATCATAATAGTTTATAATTTAAAGAATAATCATAAATAATTTCGATTAACAATTTGATTATAACATCAAACCATTACCATTTCATTAAATTCTGAATCATAATTTCCATTATATAATAACAAGAAATGAAAATTTCAAATATCATTAATAGAATAATATTCATGGTATTAAATGTTAGTTTGGTAGTATATAAAGCTCATAAGATAAGATATGTGAATAACATAACATATATATCAATGAAAGAAAATTGATAAAAAAACAAACCTTTACCACATCGGTAACTTTTGAACTGTGGGTCCTATGAATGTGACATCCAAAATTAGATATTTAAATCCAAATAATTTTATGTTTAAGATTAATATAATTAATTAATTGTTATTTTATACACTTCATAAAAGAACACCTATTGAATATAGAATTTTTTTCACAAAAAGTATAAGTGAGAAATAAATCCATAACCTCGAGGCTGATTTTTCATTTTTATTTGTTATCCTACAGAGTATTAAACATATGCTAATTATTTATATAACTTAGAAGCTATTTAAATTTTATTATTCATTTTATTTTTATTTTTCACCATGTCATATTAAATTTTATAACCAATTATTTTTACATCGGATATTTTAATGATAAACATATCATATTTCCATTATTAATATGGAAAATTTATTAATGTAAAAGATATTACTATTTAATAATATATAAAATTATTATAATGACATAAATATCCTTTTTTACATAAATTATACTCTTTTGACCAAGAATAAAATATGATTATTTAAATTAAACTATGTTACATTCATAATGAAGGTAGGTCAAACATACACATGAGTTACGTTTTCATTTTTTGATAATCATTATTGAAAGTAGGTAATTTTTTATATATAAATAATTATAATTACATCAGAAAAATAATATTATTTCATTAAATACACATACATATATCTTACATGTAATTCCATAAATTCACTTTACGAGGTGGTAATCCACCATGCACACGAACAATGTTATCGTTTAATCAATGGATGGTTAGGTATGAAGTAAATGATATATGTTATTTATATAATGATTAATATTTAATTATTAATATATATAAACATTAAATTAATTCTTATTTCATTTAATGTAAATTGTAATTGAAAAACAAATCACATTGCTTCGGGAGGCGGTAGTCCGCCGTACACACGAACAACGTTATTGTATTCTTTTCAGAATAAAATATAAGAAGGTATATGTGATAATATAATTAAATAATTTAAAAAATTTCATAAATAATATAAATAATCATTAAATACATCATTATATTCATATGTGATAAGCGGTGATGGAAAATGAATTACGTTGGTTCGTGAGGCGGTAGTTAGTCGTACACATGATCAAGAGTTTTGTTTCCCATTTCAGGGAGGTAGAGATGGTTCATGGTAATTAATATAAAATTCAAATATCTTAGTATATATATGAATTTTTTTAATTAAATCATAATTGTTGATTTATATTTTGTTTAGGTGGAAGAATAAATAAAAATGAAATGCCCGGTTAAGTACATTACATTTTAATCGGGCAACATCTTTTGGTTTGAAAAAAAACCCTTTATAGGTTAGATTTTAGATCAAATAGAGGATTCTAGGATTACTGGATATAATTATTTATTCTATATGAGTAGGTGTTTTCTGAAAAAATTGGGTTTTTATGTGTGTAAAGGATAGTTGAGGGGGTGGCCTTTTATATATGGGGGAGAGGACGGACTACGAATTTCGGAAATGAATGAATTATATCCACTTTCCTCTCATGTATCAAGGATAAAAAATGAACACTTTTAACACCCAATAATATAAATAGGATAAATGAGACCATGAAATAATAATTTGACTTGTTTTTTTGCATTTTTATCCATTTTCTTTTTATTTTATCCCCTGGTAAGCTCCTTAACATAACAATATAAAATAATTTGTACTCTTTATACATATAATTATAGTCAAAATTATTTTTATATTATTAGATGATATAAATTATTCTAAATAAATTAAATTAAATTAATCTTCCAAATTCAACTCACATAAGTGGTTGAATTTAATTTGATATTAATATCATTGATATGTCGAAAAACAATTTTTATTAATATTAAATTTTAAGGAATATATGATCCCATATAAACTATATAACATGTAATAAAAAATAAATGAATATAAATAAATATTTATATTTATAAGATTTATAAATTTAATTTAAATTATTCATCAAGAGTGGTTATTTTTTTAAAATTGAGAAAGAGTATGGATTCTAAAACAGTTTAAAAAAAGTGTTTTATAGGCTAAAGATAATCTTATAGTAAAAGATAGTATAAATATGATTTCAATGAAAATAATTGGAGTTATTATTACAAAAAAAAATTATTTTAATATATAATAAAATATAAATAATATTTTTACATTTTTTATTACAAAAATGATAATTTAATAAAAAAATGTCATTTTGACTATTCACTGAAAATTAATTTTTACCAATTAATCACAAAATTTAACCCTATATTAATATCAATATGAAGATTTAAAAAATGAATTAAATTTTGTAAAATAATTTTTTTAAAAGTCACATAAAGTAATATTAAATTATGGGAATAATAGATTTTTTAAATTTCTTTTAAAAAATATATTTTTGCATAAAAAATTTCCTATTTTTGAAAAGGTTTTAATTTTACTTATAATTTTGTATATAAAAATTGAATTTATTATATTCTTTTGTAAGCCATACAATTTTTAAAATTTAGTTATTAATATTCATAACCACAAACATAATGGCTAGAATGTAATGTTTGTGTGTAAATAATAATATTTTGATAGAATATCGTGTTACATTTAATACCTGGTGATGTAAGCATATATAGATTTTGAACAAAGAGAATATATTTACTAATAAATAAATCATAAAGTCTCAGAGTGTTAAATTATCTTTTAATCTAGGTATTGTGTGTCATATATGCTATTAAACAAAATTTTATTATTGTAAAAAATTTGGTGCATTATATTATACCCCCCATAATTAAATAACTCCCTCACAATATAATCTTGATATCGTTAATCAAGGGTTAGACATTTGATAATTTATTATTGGAAAACACATGTATTAAAAAGAATTAATAAATAGTACAATTAATTGGAGGGAAAGTAATATTCAATGGTCATCTATAATAACACATAACTAGGATACCAATTTTTAGAACATTGGTGGGTAGTGAAAATATTGACAAGGAAGAAAAGAGTAATAAAATATAGATATTTATAAAGATAATTGAAAAAAATAAAGTAAATGATCCAGTTAATTTCCACTGTCACAACACCGTAAATATTTGATGTACTAAAAAAATGATTCATCATATATGATGAAAATAACATAAAATTTTTTTAAATATCAATTTCCAAGAGTTATGTGATTTGTTTTCTATCAGGATGGTGAACAGAAGAAAATTTACTTACATGATGTATGTTTTTTATATACATGGTTTCATCCTTAATTTTTTCATGAATTTCTTTGTTACCTCCTAAAATATGAAAATTAATATCCCATATAATTTTTCCCCAAAAACAATTAACATTTAGAATATCCTTAGAGCCATAAAAGAGTACCAAGCTATTTCTCCTATCAATATTAAACAAAATGTTCACTAAAGCAAAAGAAAATACACAAAATGTATATAAATATATAAATTTAAAAAATTTAAAAAATAAACCAATGGTCGAACATATATTATTCTATTAATATATAACCTTACAACCCAAATGACATCAATAAATTCAACATGAAAGTAGGTTTTAACCTCAATTGTTAGCTCATAACATTTCAAAATACATCTCTAAAAATATAATAGAATTATTCCTAAGTAATAATTTTTGTTTAACCAATATATATATATATATATATATATATATAATAAAACCTCTCCTAAAATATCATAGTCACCCTAAAATCAAATGACCTGATCCTATAATATGTTTCCAAAAATCAATATAATATTTAAACATCATAGAATATAATTAAAAATAATTTCTTACTAACCATAAAATCACATATACTTCTTCTAGGAGATGCACCCTTATCACCCTTTGGTTGTGGGTTAAAGCCTTCACAACATTACCTAATATGATGTGTTTTCACCTAGGTTTCGATTTATCATTTTTCTTTAAAATGAAAAAAACATATGTGTTGATGATATTTATAATTCTCTATAATCATAAAAAGTTCTAAATAATATGATGTTCATCTTAAAAAATAACATTAGTCATCAGATCAAATTTTGTAACCCTAATGGTTTTTTATATAGATCATTCATGTACAAATATTCAATTAATTTCCTCAACATAAAACACATATCCAAGATTATATTTTCAACAATTATGTGTTTTTATGTAGAGAATCTTCATACCATTACATCACCATTCTATGTCATTTTTACCATTCAACAAATTCTTGAATATTCTTAATGTATAACTTCTAGAAAACAATATTAATATATATTTATTGATTCACATAATTATTTAATTTTAGTACATAAACATTTTAATTATTAACCTTCATTCTTAACCCATTAACTATTATTTTCCATCAAATTCCTTAATACCACCTAATATTGATATTTCATATATATTATATTCTTTATAGAAAGATAAATATTCTTTCTTCAATTGTCTTGAGAACCAGAACTCCAAGTGAACTCTTTCATTCTCATCGTTGGTGGTTCTAAAAGATAGTTATGGTTCATGTTATTAATCACATATCATGAAATATAATTTTGAATAATCACAATATACATTACTCCATTCATCATTACATTTATATTCTCACCAACAATTTTTCTAACACATTCAGTGTAAACCTATTTACTTCTTGTACCCACCATTGAAAAAAACCATAAAGCACTATCTAAGTAAAAAATTAAAAATTTGAAATCACATAGTCATAAAAAATAATATAAGAATGTCTATAACCTGACACATTATTTTAAATACAAGACAACTTTCTTTAATCATAGATAATTCATTGTTATAATATATTCAAATCCATCATGATGGTTTTTAAAGTGTTTATAAATTTTCAACTAATATCCACCATGAGTGTCAAACTATGTGCATATTGTGGCCCATTTTTTGTACTTTATAACACTTGAGTCAAGACTAACATAAAATTTTCAATGTTATTACCCCTTGGTACATCTGTATTTCATAACCACATCAACATTAATACCCACACGTGGTTTTAATTTATTAAACACCTCAATGTATATACATCAACAAAATTGCAAGATAATTTTCTATACATTGAAATATAGGTAGACATATCATTATGGTTATTACTAATGTTTTATCATCTTATTTTTAAAATTATCACTAAACATTTTCTCCAATACCAAATATAGTTCCTCGTACTTTTTACACATATTATTACATGATTCTTCAATATAATCAACTATTAATCAAAACCCGTTGATTTTGAAGCCTATTGTTTTATTAGGACTAGGATCACAATACAGAAAGGGAATATAAAACATGGAATACATATTTGTTAACTAAAATAGTGAGATAAAATATCTATATTAGTTCATAAAATTTCATAGTATAACTAGGGGAGTATATAGAAAAAAGGTTTTAGGATGAAATCCCGTTAGGGGAGTAAACATGATAAGGAAACACAACATGTGAGTCAAGGGTCTAATGTGATATCATAAGAGAGAATGATCATTTGTAATTAGATGTAATAATAATAGAAATGAAATGGTTTTAAAAGATTATTGTGTCATATTAAATTTGGAACCAACACAGAACATGACATAATCTAGAGTCATGGCGCACTATCAAGAAAATATCACTTGGTATAAAAATTCCATTAATGAATTGGGTTTACTCTCTATACCCATATATGATGCCTCATTAGACTAATCTTTATCCAATGAAATATATTTACATCTAGGAACTCCAATTATGAAATTTTCATGATATATGTCTTCAAAATAAAGGAAATCAATCCTAAGACAAAACATTATAATTACCAATGGATATAAAACGGGTCGCATAAAATTTCTTCATATCATAATCAATAGAAATTTTTAAATAAAGTTATTTGACAAATAATCATAGGGAACTTGTTACCCCATATATTTAATGGAGTGTGAGAAAGGTATATAAGTAATAGAAAAATATACAGTATTTATTATCATTTCATAACATTAATGGTTTTTTTAATTAGTGAATATAATTACAATAAAAGGATTTAAAATACTCTAGTGGAAAATAACCTTTACGATTTGAAAATCACTTTTTGAAAATATAAGATTCAAAAAATATTATCAAAATCCTTTTTTGTGAAGAGATAATTTTTAATATATAAATGAAACTGTAAAATAATAATTGGTCATGATGGCATGAAATTTCATTCATGTCGTACATGTTTAAAACAAAAATTCATTTCACATTATCTGTATTAGCCAAACATTAGTTATTTTTTGAAAACTAATTGAATATTCCACGATAAAATAATTTTAAAAATAAAAAATGTTAAAATTGAAATTAAAAAATCATATAATAACATTAAAACATTTTCCAATATATTTTTAGAAAATTGGTACATGGAACGAAAATTATTTTCAACTGAAGAGAGAAATAAAACATGTTTTCATTTAAAAATATTCTTTTGGAATTGTGAAAACATAAAGAGATTAATATGAAGGGAATAAATTTATTAATAAGTAATAACAATATTATAGTAAAATCTATGAAGTTATTGATAATGATTTCATCATATTAAATAATTTAAAGTATAATTATATTAATATTTGGTAAACAATAAGATTATAACATCAAACCCTTACCACATTCGTAACATATGAATCACAATCCCAATTAATGAATAACATGAAATAGAAAATTATTTATCATGAATATATTTAGATTCATTATATAACACTCCAATGGTATATATATACACCTCATAAAACATGTTATGTTCATAACATAACATATGCCCAGAAGAAGTCAAATTGAGATAAAAAAAATACTTTACTTCCTTTTTACATTTGAATTGTAAACAACATGAATGTGATATAATAAAATCGGTATATAATTATCAATAATTTTAAGGAAATGAATCATATAATACATTCATGAGAATTATATAGATCACATAAAATAAAAATGTGCTGAATATGGCATGTCTCTAATAGAAAATAAAAGCGAGTAAGAAATACCTTACCTCGAGCGCAATTTGTCACATGAGTTAATTATCATCCTTAATAATGAACATAAGGTAATTATATACATGATTAATAACATGTTTCATTATTCTTATTCTTATTATTATTATTATTATTATTATTACAATGTCATATTAAATTACTTAACCAATTAATTTTTTATCTTATGTTTTAACGATAAATGACTAATATGTCCAAAATTACTTTGGTATATTGTCTAAGGTAAAATAAATTATTATTAAATCATATAAAGAATAGTAATAATGAAATAATTATAATTTTTATACATAAATTAAACTTTTAAACCAATTATGAAATCTATTTATTGGAAATTTACTACTTTATAATCATGAAGATGGTAGGTTATATGCACCAATGAGTCACTTTCCAGTTTTTTTATATTTTTGATGAAAGGAAGGTATGTTTTATTTTATAATTTTCTATTTAAAATTATATAATAATAATATTACTATTACTTTAAAATAACATACACATACCTTTCATGTATTGTGGTAAGAAAAATGAATCACTTCGCTTCATGAGGTAGTAGTCCACCGTACACACGAACAATGTGATTGTTTATTAAATGTATGGTTAGGTAAGAAATTTCATGATATATTTCAATTTCATAATTATTAAGATTTCATTATTATAATTTATAAAAATTAAATTAATACTTATTAATGTATGAATCAAGATCTTCATTTTCATGTATGGATCTTTTTGGGGGCGGTTTTTAGGAAAAGGCATAAAGTGGAAATTTTCTAAGTACACATCGTCTACTATTGTATACGAGATTTGTATTTGGCACACTATGTTATGTTTATGTAATGGAAAGTATATGTCATGTGATGACCTGTCAAGCTCTCCTTAAGTATGCTTCCACTTAATGGTACTAAATGGTGTTTATTTCCATGAACACGCTGTGTACTTTTATTTTTATTTTAGATAACTGACTGTGGTCATGTCTTATATTTTGAACACCGTCCTTCTAGTCGTGTCTCACAAAGGAGCTATTGTGATCGCCAATTTTTCTATGAGCCTGAGATTCATCATTCATGTTCTATTTTGAACAACATCAGGTGCAATATAATCCCCTCCGTGAGTTCTTGGTTCATCTTGAGTCTCATCTTTGGATTTCTACTATCTCGTGAGATATCTAAGGTTGAGCGGTTTTGATGTTTTTTTGTAGATCTATGTATTTCTAGTCTGATTCAAGGGTTTTGGTTTGATTATATTGATCTCCTATCATTGAGCTATGTGGTTTGTGTCCTTTCATTGAAAGTCATTGAATTATACATGTTAATGTGTCGATTAACCCACGTTTTCATGTATTTCTTGTTTTGGATTGAACCATACTATTTCCTGTTTTGGTTTAATAGATAGATTATGGGTTGTATCAAATGTGTAAGGCTGATTTCCCTAGTTTCGGGACACCCCATGGGTGTGTTCCCATGATTGATTGGTTTTTATCCATTTTGGAGTAGGATGCTTATGGGAATACATTTTTTCCTTTTTAGGACTAGATTAAATGTTATAAAATTACTGATGTTTGTAAATTGTGATTGAATCCTGATAATCGAGAAAGATTACATGATGTTCTATGATATGAATTATTCCCATGCGATTTAATTCATTGGATAATCCCTACAAAATCTTAATTCATATGTTAGGCTTGTTTATTGTTAGATCATGTGAGCATATGTGGTTAGCCATGTACTTCTGTGATTACATGTGTTGTTTGTTTTCAGGAATGCTGACGTGAGTTATTCCTATTGTGACTGGGGTGAAGTAATATTTTTCCTACAGGGTGAGACCATGATATGAATGCGGATGGAGTATAGTGGTACCTATAGGTGGTGACTATGATATGCATATAGGTGGATGCCTATGGGTAGAGTTTGTATTAAGCCTGGGGCTATGGTGTACGGTTCCTGGGGGTAGAGCTTCTGGTGGCCTAAGGGTGGACCTATATTGGATGTGGGTGATGCTATGATTACGTATGTGGGCATTGTTGTGATGGAGTGTGTTATGCCTAAGTTCAAGACTTCCTTATTGGTTAGTTTTGTGTGTTTACCAATTTTTATTGCTTTTCTTAATTCATATATAATCTGTATATATTCAAAGACTATTAGTCATAGATCTTTTGATGGTTTCCTAATGATTTTCGTCTCACACCCTTTTTGGGTCATGCTTTTTGACCCAAACAAATTATAATGTTCCAAGATTAGATAAAGTCAAGTTCCCTTCATCATCATGTATAATGTTTCAATCCAATAAATTAATGATATATTATTCAATTTATTATGTAAAAAATCATAACATATATTTTATTTTATTATTATTATTCATACCCTCCAAACATATGACCAGGTCATAATAGTCATAATTTAATAATAATATGAATGTAGTATATCATGGTTTATTTAATTTTGGTGTCTTGTATAACACATTAAACAAATTTATTATTTAAGTAAAATAAATTCTAAATTTTTAGAGTGTTACATTCTATCCCTTAAATAAATTTTTCCTCTCAATTTTATCTTGTGCTGTAGAAAAAGTTTTTAGAACATTTTTCATCATAAATTTGAATGAGTTGAATATAAATCATACCATAATGAATGGAAATCCTTTTTAATAATTTAATTATTTCTTAACTGAAACCCCATATTTAAAAAAATTGATAGTAAAACATCCTTTTGAAAACATGAGAAGGTAAATACAATGGTCAACATGAATTACACATAATTTGGTTCCCGGATATGGAGAATATTAGAGGGAAGTGAAATTATGGGTGTAGTGCAGAAATAAATGCTAAATATTGTAGAAATTAAATTAAAAAATAAACTTTAAAATAAATAAGATCCTAATGGAAGAACCATTGAATTAAAATTTCATTTCTATAATAGGAGACATGGACATTAACTCATCAAAATTGATTATAAAAGGAAAATATTTTCTTTTCAAGTTCATTTTTATATATATTAATATAGTATTTTACTTATAAGGTAGGGAACATGGGAATATATACATAATTTATTTATAAAAATCCACATACTTAGTTTTTATCATTTTATTTTGTTTTACGTATTTTTCCAATTATACTTCATCCCGAAATATATTTGATTAATGTTGAATTATTTTCATACATGAAGAATGAAAATTAACTTTATATATATCATAAGATCAACAAAGGGAATGAAATTTGTTTCACTTATTTCTATTCATTAATCAAAACCAAAAATGGTTATAATAAGTTATTTAAATAATTATTATTAATAAACCATTATTTAAAGATATTCTAAATTAATCATAAAATCCTCAATAATAAAACCTAATGTTCATTTCAAATAATTCAATAAAAAATTATCCTAAAAATCATCAAAAATATACTAAACTAAAATGGAATATCAAATATTAAAATGATTTTATCATAGATTATCACACGATAAAATAAAAATTTATCATCTTATAATATCAATCAATAATATAGTCAAAAACAAAATTGTTTATGCCTTAATCATGTAATATCAAATATATATTACTATTATCTATAAATAACGTAAATTACCATAAATCAATACTAAAATCATATATTCTTCAAAAAGATAATTCAACCACTATATTTCAAACAAAATATCTTCTTAACCAAAAATATTATAATTTTTTAATCATATAATGTTCCAAATATTATGAACATATTCAAAAATTAATATAATCAACCATTCACCAAAGCACTTTTTAATCCAGTGGTAATCATTATAATAGATCATATGTTCCAAAAAATTTATAACACTTTTATCACAATTAATCATAGTTACTTCAATATAAAAAATAATATTTTCCCAAATTATTATCTTTATCGTTCAACTTATGTCCACAAAAATTATTAAAAATAATTTCAAAAATATGTATAACATTATAATGAATATAATCTTAACGGTTACATATACCTCAAATATTAATTTAAAATCAATTATTTTCTATGAGGTACTCAAATCTCATAAAACATTTAATGAGTATTAATATAATTAAAATTATCATTTAACATTGACTTAATTCCTAATTATAGTTCATAAAACTCTTAAAATTTCCTCATCAGGATCATCTTAACATCTAATGTTACCTAAACCTTTTATTTGATACAAACTATAATTCCTTTAAACCTAAAAAACCAATGAAAACATATTTGTAACAGGGATTTAAATTTCATACATTTTATTGGTCTGTTTGGGATATTTTTTTAGAGAATTATTAAAAAATATTACTTTTAAACCCCTTAAATTAAAATGTGGAAACCTCCACTCAATGTCTATTATTCCAAAAAATATAGTTTTTCATGATTATAATCCCATTTCATTCATGAAACATTTTCTACATTCAATATGTGTCACCACTAACTTTCATATAATCCCTAACCAACATTAATCCCTATAATGTTTTTTAAAAATTTGGTATGGGAACCAGAATTTTAGTAAGGGTTATCAAAGAAAAGGAAACTCATTAATCCATTTAAAATTCATGAAAACCCATAAATATGTATTTTATTTTATATAATATACTATTAATCCAAAAATAATAATTTACCTACTGGAAAAATAAACTTAAAATCCTAGAGAGTTTCTAATATTTTCCTGAAATCATAATGGAAAAAATCATAGTCATGAAATTTACTTAGGAAAACATGTGAAATCTTGAAAAAAATCCTTTCACCAATATAATATTATAAGATTTCCTAAAATATGATTTCATTTTAACTTTCTGAAATAAAATTATTTCCATTAAAATCCAAATAAATGATTGAAAACCCATATATGAGACTTTGTAAATTACCCTTAAAATTTCACTTACAGTGGAGTCACAAAACTAGATAATTCCCCCATATCATAAGAGTAACCTACCACTGGTAAACTCCATTTTTTTACCCAATGCATTAGGGAGCTATGTCGGTCTCACCCATCATCAGAGATATTTATATCTCACCCATAAATAAAATAAACTATGCACAAACAATATAATGAAAAAAATTTATGTAGAATTAAATTTAATAATAGCACTCATTTGATTTATAATCTAATCTTAAAACAAATAACACTATATGATATCTTATAAAATTGAGAATAAATTTCTATTCAAATATAATTTTTTATATATAAAAAATTACTAAATATCATGAAAAATTAGTTTATTTTAAAATAAAAATAGATACTTGTAAAGTAATCTTAAATTCAAAGAATCATCATGATAGTGGTAAAATTTGTTCCCTTTTTAATAGTTGAAACAACGTATCTTTTTAGATGTTGGAAAGGGAAATAAAAAAATACTGGTGCATAGTGCATTAATAAGATTATTTGGAAACCATTTGTAGAGAAAGTAAAAAAGTATTCAAAAATGGACTTTATCAACCTTTAAATCATAAATAATAAATTTTTTGAAAATATTTAAATAAACCTTGATAAAGAAGATCAACAATTAGATGTAAGACATTACAAAAATATATTCATAAGAAAAACCCTTACCTTGAGTCCCGACTCATTTTGTTCATATATATACTCTTGTGAATAATAGAATTATATTAGTTTTACTCTTTATTAAAAACAGTTTTCATTTTCATTTCATTATATATATTCCATTAATTTAAAACTATAAATTTTTTAACTTATTGAAATGGTTAACTTCACAATCGATGTTTTGAGAACATTAGGTTTATTAGTCCAAAATGAACTTGATAGGTTTACTCTATTAAAATACACTTTTTTAATATCATATCTAGAGTATTAGTCACATAAAAATAAATATATATAATTTTTTTAATAAAATTAAACTATCCATGTAATGTGTATGTGAATAATAAAATATGTTAAATCATGGAGGCAGTGGCCTACACTTACACAGGAGCGACGTTTCCATTTTTCGAATTTGAATGAAAAGAAAAAAATATTATACTTTACTTTATTATAATCATAATTATGTAATAAATATATTATTTATTCATTATTCCTATCATTATAACCAATCATTTGAGTCATTAATGAAAAATGAACCACATCACTTCTATAGGTGATATTCACTATGTAAGGACAAGTGAGGTTGTCATTTTCCAATGATTGTAATGGGTAAGAGGATATATAATATTTTATGTTTATAAAATCGTAATAACATAACACAAATAATATATATTAATTAATTCCCTTTTTAACCATTTTTTGTGTCATTCATGAAAGAAAAAACACACTACTTCATGGAGGCAGTAATCTATATATATGAATGAGCATTAATATTATTTCCCACAGATTAGAAAAGGAGATTAATAAGGGTTCCAACAAAATAATAATAATAATAATAATAATAATAATGATAATAATTCAGTTCATGTAAGATACTAAAGTAATTATTTTATCATTTTATGAAAATTTTAATGAATTATAATTTAATGTATACATAAAACACTCTGTTAAGAATCATACCACTTTAGAAAAATTCTTTTGGAAAAACCCTTATGCCTTCTTTGGATAGTATTTTTGAGAGCCAGTAACCTATATAAAATGGGATGTGAGGTAGTGATATTATTTAGGAATGTATTCGTAAATATAAATTTCACGTTCGGTGTTATTGAGATAAGAGACAATATTCCAATCTATAATTTAGGTGGGTGTAAATATTTTAAATATAAGAAATATTAATTTAAAATAGATTTTTAACTCTTGTAAAATGGGTCCAATGTGTCATGGATTGAAATTAAAGAAATTTAAGGTCTTTATAAAATTAAAAAATCATCTTTATAATATTTTAGGATCAATTTTATTACTTATAATTTGGTTTAACCCCCTAATCAATGTTGTTTAACCTTGACTATTGAAAAACAATTTACATTATTTAAGGCTTATAAAAGTGACTTTAAAAAATAAAAAATCGAACATAAATAGAACTATATTAATATCCTTGAATATATACCATAAAATAACTTTATTATATGAATTTTATGGTTTTTAAATTTTTTATAAAATGATTTTTAAACATTAAATATCATTTAAAGTCATTTTTAGTAATATTCTGAAAATACAACTTTACAGGATTAAAGATAATAATGTAATTAGAATTAAAACACATAAGTAAGAACATATCCTTAAAAAGTATATATTAAAATCATGGAATACCATGAATTATATTAAATTTATTACTATTAATGTTTTTTAAATAATTTATATAATTTTTATACTACTTGGAGTAGATTTGTATCATTCTTACTTAAGTATTCAAGGTTATTATGCCATAAATAAAAACTAAAAATAAATTATGACTATAAATATAATTTATGAACATTCAATATAACTATTTATGAAAATTACAGACTTCTTTTTATCCCTAGGAAAACATATTAGGGATATTAAAATAATGAGGTTATCATTTTGTAATTATGATTTACCTAAAATAATATAAAGATAATTATCAAAGGAATCTAACACTTAAACAATTATCATTTAAAAATAAGTTGATAATGGTCAAAATATCCTAATCTAATAACAAATAAGAATTGATTTTGTGACATTATAACATATATTTAAACTTAATTAACCCTCTAATCTTTTTACTATTGTGACAACATTTTTACCACTCTCACTATTAATTATGACGAAAAATGAAATTGAACTAATTACTAAATTTGAACCATCATATTATAAATATAAAATCAATTTTTCAAGATTTAATCTGTATATATAGATTAAATTTCTTTTAATATAGTTGTGAAAATCACAATGAAGAACGATTTTTTGAATGATGTGATTTTAATCATAAAAAAGAACTTATACCAAAAAAATTTGATAATGATTCTTGTGGAAATAATTAGATTATTTTTAATCAATGGTATATTATGATACTTTAAAATAAATTTAGAATATATTATTTCATTAAATTATTTAATATTAAGAAATGAAATTAATGTTTTCCAAAATCCAATATTTATCACTATTCACTCAATAATAAATCAATTGTAAAAAATACCAAAAATAATACCTAATACTTTTATGAAATTATTATTTAAAAAATTAAATACATTATTTTAAAAATATTTTCTAAATCTAGTGGAAATTATTTATAATATCAACACACAAAATTAAATAAAAAACATTTTTGAAGAAAATGTATTTTCGAAGCATAAAATGAAATCATTCTCATATTAATTGACATTAAAATATCATATTATAATTATTTAACTATTTTTGAAATGATTTATTTGATTTATTCATTAATTAAATATTTACTTCATTATAATTTTCAAATACACTAATGTAATTAATTATTAAATAAAACAAAAAATAAATTTCAATGAGAAAGATAATTTTATTTTCTTTCTAAAAATATTTCTTTTGAATTTTTTTTGAAAACATCATTTTGAAATGTTATACATATTGAATGTTATAATGATAACCAATTTCCATTCGTTTTAATAAAATTACATAAAGGGACTAATGTGATCCATATGGGTCCACAATATCTAAAATCTGAATCAAAACATGATAATGTCCAGAAAATGAATATTGAGAAATGTTTATGCAATATATGGGTCATTTAATGATTCTTATAATTTTAATAAAACATTTTATTTATTTCTATTGTACATTCAGAAGAACCACTTATGTGTTTCATGAGAATGAATGATAATTATTATATATATATAATTAAAACTAAATTACTACCATAAAAATATGTAAATTAGGATCAAAATAAAATTATAGATTCATCCATTATGTATAATTATTAATATGCTGGTCAAGAGAACTTCATTAATTTATTATTTTGTTTTTTATTTCCCAAAACAATTATTGAAAATTAATTTTAATAAGAATAATTTTATACATCTATAAAAATATGAATTTAATTTCCAAAAACACCAGTAATACGTAATAATTAGTAAATTGTTCTTGGAAATAATTTATAGCACTAAATTATTCTTTATAAAGAATGAAATTCTCAATTTATAATACTACGCAAGCACTGCATTGGCACTAAAAATAATTTTTATACTTATCCTAAATAGAATATAATTTTTATGTTCTAACATATTTAAAAAAAATTATCTTATATAATCCATATTTAGTTATTAAATAAAGGTAATAAATTTAAGAGAATAAATTATGTCATCATGACATCATAAAAAATAAGGAATTTTATATTAAACACTATTTTTTACTACTCATAAAATATTAATATTCTCTAGAAAATTCACAAATATCCACAAAAATATAATTTCAACAATATGAATTAAAATAGAAAATAATTGTTGTCAAATAAAATTTCAATAATTCAAAAATTAATGTTTTAAATAAAAAGCCATATAATAAATTATTTATTTTAATTATTATTATTTTATTAAATAATAATAATAAATTTAGAAATAAATTATTCTATAAATACCAACGTTGTTACTTTCTCCCCCCGTTTTGAAATTGTATACTCATATTTTTTTTTCAATTATTAAAAAAAAATTGGGTAATATTCCCTCATAGCATTTTTATATTCCTATGTTTCCTCTTCAACCATATGCTTTGTCCACAAAACCATAACCTCATGAATTACCTTGTTCCACAATAATTCTTCTTTAAAATCAAGAATCTGATGAGGTTTCTCTTCATAAAAAAGGTGAAGCTTCAGATATAGTGTTGATATCCTTGATGTCCCCCTAACTCTTTATTATTTGTAGAAGAAATGTTCTGTATTACTTTTAATATTGTAGGATCAATTTTGATACTACGATGTAGGAATAAAAAGTTGTGAATGTTTCATGAGGCTACCCTAGAAGCAAATTTTAAAGGATTCATCATTAGGCAGTATTGTAAAAGTATGTTGAATTTTTTTTAGATCTGAAAGATTAAGAACAACATTTTTATGACATAACTAATATATCATCAGAAATTCATAATTTAATCATCCCTATAAGGGAAAAATGTGTGATTCATAGCTAATTATTATGTACCACATACATTTTTGAAGTTCATGGGCATTACATGATAGAAGTATACCCTATATGGTGATTTGATGGAACTTTATTCTTTATCATTCGGGGCCAACTGAATCTGATTATACCCTGAATACCCATCCTTGAAGGAGTAGGCATATAATCTAGAAATTTAATTGATTTGTTTCTTTTTAAGAGAAATTAAGACAACTGTCTTTGAGGAAGTGTTAGTTGAGATCCCCGAAGTAGATGTTGTACCAAATATTTCAGTTATTTTTCATAACATGGATATTATGAGAACCCCATGTTATGTATTGTATATCTCAAATGATGTTATAAATATTTATATTTTTATTATACACTTTCTTCTTAAGGAAATGGGTAGGTTACATTCTCCGGTAACTGGTCAACATATATCTCAGATAATCCTTTTTTCCTTGTTTAATTTATCTTTGTTCATTGATTTTGGTTGAAAAATATTCATTCAATAATAATGTATAATATCTAAGATATTATTATTCTCCTTCTTGTACAATACCATTATCAATAGTGGATGAATACGAGACTTTATAGGATCTATAGAATGAAATATATGCATCATTATATACTAAATATGCAGTTATATGAGAATTATTTTCTAGATAAACCATGATAACTTCCCATTCATATTGAATATCATTGAGGATGGTAGATGTTCTTTTGTCCCAAGATTTCTAATGTGATGTAAGGAAATATTCATTCGGGGAATAATTATCCTTTTCTAGAACATATCTCTTCTATATAGTGATGGATTAAATGGATTCTACTGATATAAAAAGTATTAGAGGAAATGTGAATATGCCCCGTTCATGATCTATTCTATGTGGGTTGATGTCTACTTTGTTGAAGATCTTCAACATTGTGGTCTGAATATTATTCAAATTTTCCCTTAATAAGAGCTTCTCAAGAGTGAAATTGATCTTGAGGGATATTTCATTAGTCATTTTCCTCTTTCAGCAATGTCTTCCCAATGGGGGAATCTTCATGAAAATCATACGATATAAACTCTTGAGATTTATTCTAATATTGATAATTTTCAATATCAGCATCTCTATCTTGAGTATGGACTAGGGCCACACCTCAGTGTATATCATGAAACATTCATACTATAGCCTTGAAAATAATTTTATCATCTATATGATCTCTTCCATGAAAATTATCTAAAACACTCTCCCAAGGAATCACCGGAAGCCTTATTGGAGGCATGGTACTACACAAAACCAATGAAAGATGGTAAAATTTTAAATTTTGAATCATACATAATAAAATAAAAAATAAAATGAAAAAATGAATCAATAACACACATTCTTGGAAGAAATAGGGACGCATGAGGCTCTCAATGATGAGATCTATCCCATAACTCACTCACAACATACATATTATGTTCTAATAGTCTTAACATGTATATACTAAGGAATCAAAAATCACATAGACAAACCACAATCTCTGATACTAATTTATCATCAACTGACAAAGAATTTTCCCAAATTGGAAACCCTAAACAACCCAAGGTATGGTGATTAGGGTTTTACCAATCCCCTAGCCATATGATAGATATGACCCCATTGAATAATTACTTTAGGGAACAATTTTACCCACAATGCTAACTTTTAAGAAGAATACAGAAAAAAAATTTCCCTACACATGAAGTAAATTAAATATAATCTAAAAAATTATATTGAATAAAAAAATATAGACACATTATAAAGTCTATAAAATAAATAAGTGTACTATTAGTAATACTAGTATAGATATATAGATAATGAATAATGAAAAAAACCTACAACACATCTCCGTGTAACATTTGGGTCAGCATCCCACCATGCCATCACTATAACTCAGATTTGACAAGAACGAGAATCAACCTCACCATGTTGTGTCATTCCCGTTCTTTTATGAGAAATATATACATAAAAACTCCCTTTAGGTTTATATAGGTTGTGAGTTGAAAATCCCAGTAGGGTCCCCCAATATTACCAATAAGGAAAAAATTATTCGAAATATCAATCCAAATAATTTATATAAATAAATCATCATGACATTAAATCTTCATTACCATTAATAAAATATATAGGGTATAAACATTATTGATTTTATCAATAAATACATTATAATATTTTTTTCTTGGTTAATTAAAAACATATATATCATTTATTACATTAATGTTATAAAATAATATTCTTATAAAGCATTTAACGAACAATAATCATTAGCCAATACTAAACAAAAAACCATTTAGAATAATTTAGAAAAATGTTATGAAGTCCTAAGGTATATTAGGTATGGGTTATATAGGATCCTCACACCCCAAATGACATAGTAAAAATAATGGGATGTTCACTCACATCCTTATAACACATGCCTAAGGAATAGAAACTAGCATCATGTGTCATCCTTCATTTAAAAGTTTTTTAAACATTTTATATATATCTAATGCTAGGGAGGCTAACCATTCCTATTTGTGATTTTATAGGACTACCCACAAGTTATACAAGAACTGATTGGTTATACCTATTTCACAAAAGCACCATTTTCCGAATTACAATCATTTAAATAAGGAATTTTATCAATCAAAGTCTAGATTTATTAACACAATACATATATTCCAAATATTTGGAATGAAAATTAATATAAATAAATTTTATCATTGAATAAATTTCAACATTAAAAATGGTTCTGATGAAATTAAAAACATTCCATTTAACTATTTAAATAAATTTTAGAATACCATCTAGAAAGAAAGATTCATTTGAAAAATACCTTTTACCAAACAACACACCTAAAAAATTGATGTTATAACTGCCATATATTATTTTCAAATAAAACATAATTGAGACTCACAAATGGTAATATCAGACCCTAAACAATAAATCCTCATCAATAAATTTTGATAGAAGAATCTTTCAAGAAGGTATATACTTGCATTTAATTGATAACATAAAATAATAGGGAAATAATCAATGAAATATGAGAGAAAAATCTTACTATGATGATTGTTCTTGATATTTTGTAAATACCAACCAAAAAAACACGATTAAAGGGTGAAAGGAGTACATATGAGAGGAATTAAAATAGGTTCAAGACAAGAAAAAAGGAGGTGACAATATGGTATTATATATCCAAAGGAAAAAAATGTAGAATCCAAAACTAAAATTGTTGTGTTGATGGGTTCACAACATGAAAACATGATTCCAAACTTTAACACATTCAACCTGACTAGTCCTCACCATGAAAAGTGGTTCCTTAAGTGAAGCATAATTACATAATATTGGACACACTATAATTATTATTCATGACATAAGTGCCTCATTCATGGTGTTACCTGTTATAACATTAGTGTTTCATCTCTTTTAAAGACCCTAAACAACAACAACAAAAATTTCAATATCAAATTGAAAAAATATTCTAAAGAGTCACTTTGTACGAAAAATAAATACAAGGATGTGAAAATTTATCATTAAAATAAAAATAAAAAATTTATTTATGAAACAATTTTTATAGAAAATAATATTTTTATCATTATTTATTCATAATCCTATTTCATATCAATTAATAATTAAATGGGTGAATTAATATTTTTTATATATTTTAATATTTAATAATATTAATTCTCTAAAATGGAGAAATTTAATTTATTTATATAAAAAACACAACATTTAAAAAAATCAATGAAACATTTCCCCTTTTAATATTAAATTTTTTATCATTATTTATAACTAATTAATTAACAATTATTCTTTTATTATTTTATTTTATTTATATGAAATACATTTTATTAAATTTCATATATCAAATATTTTATTATTATGATTTAAATAAAGACATTAATACTTTTTTTATAAACATATCGATTTAGCCATGAATAGTTAAATTAGTTTTTTCTTATAGATCTACAATTATTTATTGGTTGTTTTTACGTTATTTTACTAATAATTAAATTGAATTTGTTAAAAAATATTGGAATCATTATATAAGGTTAATATATTAAAAATATGTAATTAATATAAAAAATATATAGAATAAGTAATATTTTAAAAAATGAAGTTATATATCAAAATTTAATTTGAAACCCAGTTATTTTATAGAAAACCGATTTATTTTTCGAAAATTATTATTTTTTGACATCTAAATAATCATTACATATAATGACTATATATCAGTAATTAAGAATGGGAAACATGCTTACTAGATTTTTACCCAATGGTTTTATACCCTTTTATAATAGTCATATAATATCAATTTTATCGAAGTTACATCTTATATATTCATCCCATTCTATCTTCACAAATCACACTTCTCATTCTTATTTTTTTGTTTTATATTTAAAACATTCTTTATCCTTTTATGATGTTTTTTTCATTGTTGGATCAATTATACTATTGGTGATTCCCAAGAATGAAGATGATCTAGGGGATTTTCTATTTATAGAAATAATATATTTTTTAACATAATGTACCATGTTAATTTATTTACTTTTAAGGGATGTAATCATACATCGTATGTAAAAATATATGTAATGCATGTTTTCATGTAATTTTTTTTATAATTTTCTATTAGTAGTGAGAAAATAATTATTAGTTTTATTTAGATATTACATGACTTATTTTCTACTCATGTGAAATAAATTTCCATGAATATAGAAACATATTTATGAATTATAGAAATCTTCGTTTATAGCGAAAAATTTATCCTAAAACATTGCTGGTTTCATTATCCCGTCGAAAATAAATTTTTTTCTTGAAATTCTAATTTATCTCATTGATGAAATTTGATGCTAGTATTCATAACTTATACATTATAAAACATAAAGCTCCTCATGAGATATCTTCCGTAAAATATTTTATAATACTATGAAACCTATCTTTTACCTTTAAATAATAATATATTTTTATCTTCATATGTTATAAATATATTTTAAAAATATTACTCCATATCAATATTGAAATTATTTAAACAATAGGTTTAGGAGGTAGGTGAACATGCTCCTAAAAAATGTTATTAGAAAAGTAAAGCACCACAAAATACATTGAAATTAGTCTTTACATTGATGAGTAAAAAAATATATGTGTGTTTATGCCTCGTCCAAAACTGAAAACAAATATGGTAACACAGAGGACCACCTTGAACTGGTATCTATTATTACCCTCTTAGAAACAACATCAGTAACTAGATTTGCATCCCAGTAGACCAGAGTAACATAATGATTGACATATTCTTCAAGATGGAGGAAATCATTCTAGGATAACTATATTCTCCATTGGACATTCCTAGAATGGGTTTTGAGAATTTTCAATGTTGTAGTGGAATCTAATTCCAACCATAGAACATGCCAACCCTAATGGAAATCAGACATGACCTACTTGATCATAGCCCAAAACTCAACTTCAATTCCCTAACCATTCCCAATGAAGTGGTGTAAACATCCCATAATGAGACCCCAATGACTATGAAAGATACCACCAAAACCCATGGGGTATCCATATAATGGATCTATCCATGATGGGTTTCATTACCCTACCACAAACAACACGTGATCAAAAAATAACAAGAATAATAAATTCATTAATCATCGATCCATTTTGAATTCTTAGAGAAAGAATGATGACCTTATTTATTGTAGGCACTCTATCATGAAAAAAGGTACATGATTATTGAGAACCAAATCATTCCTTTCTCTCTAAGTGTACGAAAAGAAACTAGATGTAGTAGCCAAAAAGATAGACTAATTCTGTTCACTACATTTCATGTTATAGATAGAATAAAGAAGAGACTCTAGAATCTGAGAAAGAAATTATAGAGAACAAATACTACACATAACACCAACGATTGTAAGTGAATAATCAACAATCAAATAGATGGAAAAAATAGTTCTCATCTTGAAAACAAAGATGAAAAGGAGATGCGTGATGAAGTCTAGAATTCTAAATAAGGCTTTGAATATCCAATTGCTTCCTCCATATTTTCCATATTAAAAGAATATCAGTAGAGAAAAGAATGAATTTCTAAATCCTAAAACCCAATCACACATAATGATTGACTAACCACACTGATACATATATCAATCCATGGTAATAAAGATATCATTCATGTTTGGAGTCCATATCAAAATATCTCGATCAAGATACACATACCTAAACAAATCCACAGTGATTTGAGGGGACAAAAGATAATTAATATTAAAATTATACTGCAACTCAAAAATTATATCTTTCATCCAAGAGATAGGAATAACACCATCATCAATGACTGGTCTCAAAGTCCATCAATTGCTCCAGTAATTCAATAGTGACTAACTACATACCCCCCATTTCGTACATACCATAATATCACAATATGTTATCTTAACATCTAGCCAAATCGATGAGGGAACATACATGGAATGCCCCTTTTTTAGTTTTTAACAAATCTTGTTTGAAAGAAACTCCAAAAAAATTCCGTGGAGGATTGGAGCCTCCAAGTGAATTTTTTAGCAAAGTTTCATTGAAAATATTTATGTCTTTAACATCCATTCACCTTATATCCATTGGCTAAACACACTCCTTACCAGAAACCATGACCAAAATCATTTCATGAATCAAACCACTCTATATTAAATTTTGAATCATTCGTTTCAACTTCTTAATGATTGATTTAGGAAATCATTATAACAATGAAGAATAATAAAATATCGAGGTGATCACATAATTGACCAATAGAATTGTGCCTTCATTAGACATCGTCTTCCCCTTCAAAGTTTACAATTGATTAATAATTCACAAATAAATATTGTCCATGTAGCCACTTTTAATCTTACCCCAAAAGGGGAACCCCATGGTAGAAGAATTAAATGTTTCATCTCTTCATATCAATACAGTGTTCTACCATATTCTAATTAAAAATAAGATCTCTGTTTTGAAACATCACTAAATACTTTTTCAAACTGATAACCTGACCAAAAAACCTCTTCATGATACCCAAAAAACATCATTGATATAAGAAATGCTAACTCTTTTATCCTTCTTGAAGTGGAAAATATCCTCATAAAAAAGATTTAATGGTGCATAAAAATCCATCCACACCTTAATTTGATTCTACATACCAACATTACCAAGATGAATAAGGTAGTGACCTAAATAGTATTTAGATATATGAAAGAAAAACCTAGAGAAATGGTCCCCCTGCCTAACCCCTCTAGAGGAGTTAATAAAGCCCCTCGGGGACCCACTAAAAAGGCTGGAAAGCCTAGTACTCATTATACTAGTACAAATAAAATTAATAAATATATGGTAACACCCATGAACTCTCAAAATTGAAAATATGAAGTTCCATTTTATTGTATTGAAGGCTTAAAAATATCTACCTTCAATTCCATATTACCAATTATCACCTTTTTCTTCATAATGCTCATAAACTATGAGGTATTATAATGGAAATTCTGTATATTACTCCCATTAAAAAACCCAAAATAATTTGAAAAGATAATGAATTTGGAAATATCACCCAACTGAGGAGTTATAATATCTTGTTTGAACATAATTACCAGCAGCAATAGGCCTAATGTCTCTAATATGAAGATAATTCTCTTTATTTGGAATCAATGCAATAAATTTTTTATTCAAACCTTAGGGCATAGATTGATGAATAAATAATTCCCCCAATGAATTAATTACCTAAAAATGAAAAATTTCCCAGTTGAAAATGAATAATATTTTATTGAAGCTATCCAGTTTTATCCAATGACCCTAAATGGACTTGGGGATTAAAATAATGGATGGGTGGATATAATCATGGGGGTTTGGATGTTTAGGGAATGTGGATGATATTTTATTTATTTTTTTGGATTTCTCCATCAATGGTGAATTTTTGTGACATGTTTAAACATAATTTAGGTTATTGTTTCTATGTTATTCCAATTTATGTCATTCCATGATATTTTTTAAAATTTTAAAATAATTTTTATTTAAAATTATACATAAATGTTTCAACCATGAACAATTGAAAAGGGTTTTTTAAGTGTGGTTTTATACATGTCATGGTGGTATTTTAATAAAATATCAATTTTTTATTTCAAATTGTTTTTTGATGAATTTCATGTTTTTGATACAATTTACATTTTATTTTTCAAGATTAATTAGTTATTTTAAAGGGGTGTTTGACAGCAGTTGTATTTTAAATCAATATTAGATTCTCTAAAGGGGTCGATTCCTAATTGGAATGTTCTTTTCCCATGATAAATATTTATTATGACATTAAATGGTTTTTTTGTTTTAAATTGATTTCTACGATTGTTCATGAGTTTGAAATTTATTTTACATGATACATTATTTGAGCCCCATATATTTATTATTGTTTATATTGATTTTGACCCATCGAGGAATTTTATATATTTTTTATTTGTGGTTGATTTTAAAATTGGTTGTTTCTTAATAATTTGTTTATAATGAACTGGGATATTCATACATTAACATTAAACCATCTTTTTTGAAATACATTACACATTACACAAACTAATTCCCAAAGACCGTATTAGTTTAGTTACTTTGGAAACATGGAATATTTTCATATAATTTGGTGATGTATGTTGAAATTTTCCTATAATTATTTTCCTTTTAGGTTTTCAACATCATTATTTTCATAATATTCGAGGGAATAAATAAAACATATGAAAATTGTTAGCTCAGATACTTAGTAATGAAAAAAATAGAGACATGTAAACAAATTCATGAGCATTACGGTATGAGAACATGTTCATAAAACAATAAGATAATACCTTGTGTATTGATGATCATAAAATGGAGTCAAGGAATCAATATTGGTAGTTTATAATACATTAATCAGAATAAAATAAATAATAAAATCCATGAAATCATTGCATTGGAATAAGGCATGTAATTTTTGGAAGACACATAGCCATATAAAAATTATTTCCATAGTAGTCGAGGAATCACTACCAATGTCATATTAGTATTATTGGTTCACTCCCTATATCATCTTTATTGTAATAGTTCACTCACATAACCATCTTGGTAGTCACTATTCACTCCCATCACCATCTTGGTATTCATGGTTCACTCCCACAACCATCTTAGTATTCAAGGTTCACTCACAAGACCAACATAGTGGACAAGGTCCTTTATGTTTATCTCATGTGATATAAATGTTTTCCAAATTAACTGGAGGGATATATAGGTTCCAACCATCACAGAATAAAAATAATACATATTTTTTCCACAACAACATTAATTATTAATCATAACAGATACCATTGAATGAAACATGTTTTATAAACATCATTCAATCATAGCATGATCCCATGGAAAAAATGTTTTTCATAAATATCAATCCATCATAAACTTCAAGAGACCATAAAAATAATGAAAATATTACCCATAAAATTAATTTCCCCACTAAAACATATGTAACATCACATAACATTTATCATTAAGGAAAATGATTATGAAATATCACTTGAAATAATTCTTGAGGAAAATATACTTTCTGCTTTGAAAAATATGTTTTAAATCATAATACATTTATCAGACCATTTTCATTGAAAATAACCATAAAAACATTAAAATTTTTATTTAAAAACTCTTTTGAACAAATTTGAAATATTTTTCCTTATGAATTCATAAAAGATCACTTAAAAAACCTTTTAAAACATTTTAATAAATCATTGTTTATGAGGAACACAGAATTTAGATCGAAGAGAGAATAAAATTAAATGAAATATAATATATCATGTAATGAAGGATATTCATGATACAAAAATTAAAATTGAATTATATAAATCTAATAAATGAATATATGTGAATAATATAACATGTGTCTCAAAAATGGAAAATTGAAACAAATTTACCTTACTGATTTTGTATCTTTTGAACCGTAAACCCCATAAAAGAGAGATCATGAAATTGATATGTAAATACCGATAAATATTCTGCATAATAATCATGACATACATTCATGAGAATTATATAACACACAAAATAAAAATTAGTGGTTACTATTGAATACATCTCATAGAAATAAAAGTTAGATGATAAAACCCTTACCTCACACTTCCTTTTGGTCGACCATGGTTTTACATAATCTATAGTGGTTTTAAATATGTTATTAACTTAAAATAAAACCATATTAATATTTATTATATCATATAATAACCTTTTATAACATTTTATCACCTGTTCATTAATAAGATTTAATTATTTTCCTTGTTTCAGGTGTTAAGTGCCTTATTTTCTCATGCATGCTTTTTTATAAAAGTCATGGGTATAGTTTATATAATATAGTTTGATCATATATAAAAAAATAATAATTACAGAAATTTCATATTTTTACATATATTATACATTAAAACCAGTCATGAATGGTTTTTATGAAAAATAATATATGATAGTATCATGGAGAAGGTAGGTCATATATAAGCATTAATAACACTTCCATTTTTCAATGATCATTATGGAAAGAAGGTAAGTAATATTTAATATTTAAAGAATTATTATAATATCCTATATAATTTGTTTCATTAAATTTACCTATATATATCATACATTTGGTGTGATGGGGAAATGAGAGTCACATCGCTTCATGAAGGCTGTAGTACGCACGTACACGAACGATGTTATCATCTATTTAGTGTAAAAATAGAAAATTATATATTATATTTTCATAATGAAAAATATGGAATTAATATTATAATTATTTCATGTATTCAAAATATAATCATTTACTTTATCCTTATTACCTTCCATGTAAATCATTAGTGAGAAAACGAATCACATCGCTTCGTGAGGCAGCAGTATGTCGTATACAAAAATGATGTTTTCGTATCCCCTACATAAATAGAATGTAAAAATATTTATATCATATAATTACTCTAGAGGTATTAATATGTAATATATATCTTATATATACTTTAGATCTATCATCATACCTAGCTTTAAATGGTGGAAATGAAAGAACGAATGTCATCGGTTCACGAGCCAGTAGTCCTCCGTACACACGAATGGTGATTTGGTAACCTATTTGATGAAAGTTTTGTGATAATTGAATTTATGGAGGTATTTTTTCATTTAAATTTTGGTTCAAATCACGTAAATTTTGTTAATAAAGTGTTTTATAGGTGTATGGGCAATTTTGAGGGTGATTCAGGGGCTCGGGACATGAATGATAGGAAAAATATTTCCATATAGTGCATGTTTCATAGTTGGCACATAGTTAGAGGTAATTGTGTGCCCAAATAATGATAATATAGCGGAGGGATGAATATTTATTTAAACCATGTAGTGGGGGAATCCAAACTACACTGGCTTGGAAAGAGCCATTTCACACGGTTGGCGCACGATTTTTAAAACCATGTGAAATTCCAAGGTAACTGTGTGGTTGGGACCCCTCTATCATAGAAGAAAGCACACGGTTTGTAGAACCATGTAGCTATACCTTGTACCCCATTAAAAGTGAATTTTTTAAAATCCCCTCTTAGGATTTTAAGGATTCTCACCCGATTTCTTCCCCATTTCTTCTCCTCCATCTATAGTGACGAACCAAATTTCCCCAATCTTCCCAAGGTTTGATCTCCGTTAATTCTAAGCCTTTTGAGTGTCATTAGTTGTGGATCAAATATTTAGGTATGTATAATTCTCTACTTATATATCATTTCTAGATTATGGATTTTGGTTTCATTCTTCTACTTACGATTCCCCAAAACCCTATTTTTCTCTTGTATCTTATGTTAGGGCGTCAAAGGGTTCTTGAATCCAGATCTGAGGCTAAGGTTAAGTGATTTTGTGTCTATGCATTCGATTTTGGTGGCCTATAAGATATATCCCATAGTCTTGGTGTTGATTTTTTCTTTCATAGGTGTGTTTTTTCTTCCCTATTGTTGTGCAATTGGTTCCTTTCTCAAGATTTGGTAAAATGGTTGGATAAATGATGAATTTAACCCCTCATGATCCCCATGGGATGCATTGAGGATGATTTTTCCAATTTAGGGCCACCCATGGGGTGTAAAAAATTTCAAAACATGGACACTTTTAAAGTTAATCATATAATTGTCTTTTGATAATATAGAGCACTTTATGGACATTTTTATATGTTAATGTGAGAAAAAAAGGGAATATTTATAATTTTTATAGCATTTAATAATTTCATAAAGGATTTTTTAGGCTTAATATGAAATAAATTTGATGTGATAAAGTAATTTTTCTAAGTGAATTACTAATTTTACTTGATATGCATGAGTGGACTAATAAATATGAATTGATAAAGTTTTAAAAAGTGTGAATTGATTAGAATTATGGAATATTATTAATGGTTTATATCTTAATATTTATTTACGTGTTGAAAATTTACGAAATGTGAAAGTTACGTTTATTGATTGTATATGGATTGTGATATGGTATTTATGGTAAATGGATAAATTACTATGTTCAAATAGATTGGTTTTATGTAGGTTATTGGACAAAGTATCCTTCCATGGGTTGGGTTGGACTGAGTCTCTAAACCCCACCCCTAGAATTCACAGGTTAGGGAGTTAGAATGAGGCTCTAGGCCCCTAACGGTTGCATTGGATGTAACTACCTAGACTAAGGCACCAATGTAAGTGTGTTGTAATTTTTGTGAAATTTTTATCCCTAGTGATATAGGTAACTTAACTAGTTCCCTTTATGCATAGAAATTTTTCTCCTTAGAACATTGTTTTAATGATGTAAATGCCTAAGCCCAAGAATAAGTGATGAAAGTGGATCAACTAAATATTGATAACTAATGGAACCTGGGTAGTATTTTGTTTACCTTGACATTTATTTAGAAATTTTATGTACTATATGATTATAATATATATTTTTTAGACACTATTGGTGGTGGTCTAGTAAGTTGTACTCACACACTACTTGGGCCGTCGTTGGGTTCCCGAGTAGACATCAAGGTTTCATGAAGGGACAATGGAAAAGGCCCTATGCTAAAGAGTTGAGTTGTTCTTGGGATGTGAATGTATGAGGATCCAAACTTTTATTTTTGTCTTTTCTTTACTTTTGTAATTTTTATCATGACATGGAATATTTATCGTTTGGTTATAGAGTTGTACCCTGGTTGGGAGATGGATGATAATACATGTTTCTGGATTATTTCTTATTGTTAATTTATTTCACATGGTATCTATTATGTATTACATTTTCAAAGAGGGTATTGTTTCCCCACGTGACATATTATACCCTTTCTACTAGTTGAAAACCTCTGGAATACAAGGAGGCGTTCTTGAGGTCATGTGGTGACCTGGGTCGGGGCACTGGTTTAGTGTTTTCCAGATCGGGGATGTTACAATGTTTTATTAGAGTGTTCTTTTATTTTCTTTACTATTTTTTATGGTAGATAGAATGTTAGAAGGTGTTGGGCCATGTCAAAAATATCATTCATCTGAGTAGATGACCCATTTAAAAGGGAACACCCAAGTTCTTAGGGTGTTAATTTTTGTTCATGATGTGTATTATTAGAGTTGAATGATATTTCACCATTAGGTGGCCCACTTGTTGTGTGATTTGTCAGTTTTGTTATATTTTTCTTGTGGATAGAATGACATGATATTTTCAATTCATACATCATTACAGGAACCTGAGATACAGGTGTCATACATCATGGTAGGCACACACGAGACAGATTTTTGGGGTATTAAGGGTAGAATTCATTCCACTTGCTTGAAATTTGATGAAAATTTTGTTTAATAAAGATGATAAAAATGGTTAAATTGAAATAATTAAATAGAATGGTTAATGAATTATGTTTAATAAAAATTCATAAATGAGTTCAAATTTGGTTATAACAAGATGTGAAATGGTTTTAAAGGGGTTTGAAATGAAAGGCTTGTGTCTATATAAGTTGGATTACCCATATTGACTATGGCATGCAGTTGGAATGGTTGAGAGTAGTGTACTAGACATGAAAATTTCTATTTGAATAATTTATCAAATATGAGTTCTTTATGGATAGTAGATAGTATTAATTTTTTGTAAACTATGTAAACCTTATGTTATGTGTTCTAGGACTCGTGTTTGGCATTGTAGATAAATGCCACCATGATGACGTGTTCTAGTTGGGGGACAAGAGGAAGTTACTGAGAATGATCCCAAAAAATTGGAGCCAAAAAACATGTTGAACCATTGTAATAGGGTAGAATATGCATCTCATGATAATTTATCTCATATTGTGTAAATGATGGAATGATACCATAGGTGGGTCGCACCATGTGTGTTGAAACTGACTAGGGAGTTACAGTTACAACACCCTATGACTTTTTCTAGGAGGGCGGGATAGAGGGAGAAGAATTTTTGATAAGATCTATCCAGACAATCCTTGATCACATAGAGACTCCTCCTGGGAAAGAGGGCCATGCTGGAAGCCTACATGTTGTGAGGATAGGCAAAGAATTGGTGGGACATCTTGGTTCAGACTAAGGAGGTAGATGGTATGTTATGAAAGAGTTTAGAGGAAAACTTTATGGAACACTAAAATCATGAGACCCTGAGACAAAAGAAGGATTTAGAGTTCATGAGGTTGTCCAAGGGGACTATGTTAGTGATGGATTATGCAGGCTATTTCACTAACTTGAATCATTTTTTCCCAGATTTGGTAGGGAGTGAGGCATATATGGAGAGAAGTTTCTATGATGGAATTAGACACAAGATGAAGTCCCAGTTAAATATTTTCCACTTAAAGAGGTTTGCGGAGGTGTTGGACCATGATCTCATCTTAGAGGGAAACCTCAAGGAATTTTTGGAGGTTGTATATGAAATTTCAGTAGGTCGATCTAGTGTTGAAACTTCTGATGGTAAGAAATTCCATTTTTAGAGTCTTTACTAGTGCAGTAGTGGACAATGTAGTTAGAAAAGGGAACCTGTTTCTCAAGGTAGTGACTAAGTCTTCTGTTACCAGTGTGGTAGGTCAAGACACATGCATGGTAAATGTACTAAACCACCAATCATGTACCGAGCATGTGGCAGGTTGGGGAATGTGAAGAGGTTCTACAGGAATCCTCGACAATGGTTGAATTATTGAGGGATGATGTTAGTGCAGAGTGTTGGAAGGGGATCAGTTACTCTATATCAAGCAGTCATTTGGAGCTCGATGGTCCATACCAGTTGAGGTGGTAGACGTGGTACTCCTAGGTGAGAGCATCCAAACCAGCATGTTAGTGCGGTTCCAAGAACAAAGACTAGAGCCTAGGGTAGAGTGGAAGGTCACCGTTTTGCAGTCCGGTCTTCAACAAGATTTGGTGAGGTTGGGCAGTCGACTTTTCGATGTACGATCCTTATAACTTCTATGCTTTCTAGTGATTCATTCGATATATGTGCTTCAAATTGTTTTATTTTTGCTTAGTTTTTGGTCATGTTGTCCCTAGTGTTGGAATGTATGTGCGGTGTTATGTCAATTGATATCATTTTAAGGGTGCAGGCATAAAATATCAAGTAATGTAATGGGTGTTCTCTTGAGGGTTGTAGGTATGATTTCCTTTGGGACTTTTTTGTGCTTGAGATGTCATGTTTTGAACTGCTTTTGGGCATGGATTGAATACTATTTTACCAAGACCATATTTAATGTTACCATTGCAGGTTAACATTCACATCTCTTAAAGGAGACACTTCTGTCCGTCATGGTGAGTGTGATATCCAAGAAATCCATGTAGGGCTTGTTTTTCAGTAGTTGGGTGAACTCCTTGGGATGACCTTCACAGGATCTCTAGAAGTTTTTAGATGATCATGCTCCACTAGTAGTGGACTCCAAGTCATCGAACCATCCAATCCACATATTTATTATGAGATTAGATAGAGTCTTCTCCTAGTATTACAATCTATGAGTCATGGGTCACTGAGGACTAGGCCAACCATTTTATACTTTACTATAGTGTTTTAGTAGTAAAATATACTACTCTGTATGGGTGATGGTAGACTATAGATTGCTGAGATTTGTATCAAGTCTATGAAACCAATTTTTGATCACCTTGAGACACTACCTGAGAGTCATGTGATGTTTTTGGGGACCAAAAAATCGTTAGTGGGACATTCTGGTCTAGGGAGAACAACATGTGTGGCTGATTTGGAAAGATTTATGGTATTTTTAATTTGGGAACATTAACCAAGATACTCTAAAAGAAAAAATATCATGGGATTTTGTGAATTTTGTATAGGGGCTTATAAGTGATAAACTATGATTCTCAATTCACTAATCTGGTACAATTCACACACCTACCAGTGGATGATGAGGCTATTAGATACAAGAATTTCGAGAATGACATAAGGTACTCAATTCAATCATAATTGAAAATATTCATGCTAAAAACATTTTTAAATATCATGAATCAAGCCATAATTACCGAGAAAAAAAAGAATTAGGTCAAGTAATCTATGAAATAAGATTATTTTTTGGGACTATGAGAGGATCATTGGGCACTTGGAATCCATGATTTGAGTAGTCTCACTAGGGTGATGATAGGAAGAGAAACTAGAGAAGTTGTTTGTTGCTTCTTCCAATTGGGATAGTCACGGTTGAGTATTATTAATGTTTCCACAAGGGATATG